>CM060937.1:506183861-511043861 GCA_030765085.1 Allium cepa | reverse complement strand
CGAATTTGTCGAAAATAAGATAAACGGGGTTAGAGCAGTCCAAATTTGGCGAAATGAAATACGAAAACTCATTCAAAAAAAGATTTACATTTTAATTATATAAAAATATTCAAATTTTGAAAACATTTTATTTTCATCAAATTAACCGTTTTAAATTGAAATTGAAAATTACATAACAGAACTAGCTTCCATGTTCTTTGATGAAATCTGATATTTTTTATGTTTAAATAAACACATTCCAAATATCAAATTTCCATTGTCAAATTTAATTGTTTTATTTTTCAAGAAAATTTCAGTTAATTATGTTATAAAATCGTCAAAATTACCGAGTCATTAAATATATCGTGGCCTTGAAATTGAGGTTGTAATATTGACATTATATTCGAAAAGAAATCTACATAAGAAATTGTATGGGACTGGACGTAGGGTAACTCCGAAGCAATATAAAATTCTGGTGTTTCCTTTCCTTTACAGCTTTTATTTACTATTTGCATCTACGTCTGATTCTGTGATTGTCTCTGTATTTGTGAAATTGCATCTATATGTGTTTCATTTGAAAAGATTTCAAAAATTCTATAAAATCGATTAAACACTATTCAACCCATTCTATTGTTAATCCAGCCTTAAGATCCATTATCCGCATTTCCAACATTTGGTACCAGAGCATTGGTTTTCAAAGTTATCATAATCTGAATTTTGAAAAAGTTTAAAATGGCAGTGTTTGAAGATTCTGTTAACAATAGGTTAAAACTATCCAAATCATCATTGTCTCATAAGTCTGCATGTTGTTGCTATAGAAAATCAAGTAATCTATCGAATCAATGTGTTGTGCAAGAACAGAGGTGTTATATGGCTTTTGAAGAATCAACACTCAATGGACAAATGGTGCAAATCAAGAAAAGTAAATGGATATCTGATAGTGGATGTTTAAGACACATGACTGGTAATATAGAGATATTGAATGACAAAATTTATGAATATGGAGTAAAAGTTAACTTTGGAGACAATTTGAAAATGTGATTGACATCGGCAATGTCAGTAACTCTAAATTCCTAGTATTTCTGATTTTCTATTTGTTAGGAATCTGAAGCACAACTTACTTAGCATAAGTCGACTATGTGACAAGGGATACAAAAATTAAATTTGAAAAGGATAAATGTCACATCGAAGGTAATAAATAAAATATTATCTTTGAAGGAATTGGGAAGAAAAATATTTATATTCTCAGTATGAAAATCTAAAACGATAACCTATGTCTTTTGGCTAATACAAGTGACCCTTGGATTTGGCATTAAAGATTTGAGCATTTGAATTTCAAACTCTTAACTAGACTTTCAAAACTTGATTTGGTAAGTGGTCTCCCTAAAATGGATTTTAAAGTAAACAGTATATGCGATGCTTGTCAATTAGGAAAACTTAGGAAGAGTTCATTCAAATTAAAAGATATGATTTCAACTTTAAAACCCCTTGAGTTACTTCATTTAGATCTGTTTGGCCCATCTGAAATTCAGTCAATATATCACAGTAAATAAGTTTAATAATTGTAGATGATTCTTATAGATTTACACGGACAATTAATCCGAAACTTAAAAGTAATGCGTTTGATTTATTTAAAACTTTTGCAAAAAGAATTCAAAAACAACTTTCTTGAAAAATTATAACTATTCATAGTGATCATGTGGAGAATTTGAAAATGAAAGTTTTGAGGATTTCTGTAATAAAAGAAGGAATAATTCATATGTTTTCCTTTTCAAGAACTCCACAACAAATAGAGTGGTAGAGCATAAAAATAGGACGATTTAAGAGTGTGTAAGAACTACGCTTTCAGATAGTAAATTACCAAGAAAATTTTAGGCTGAAGCATTCACTACAACTTGTTACATTTTGAATTGGATTTTAATTAAACCTCTAACCAATAAAACACACTTTAGATTATAGCCTTTTTTACACTAAAAATGATTCATTTGATTTAATCTCATATTATGATGCTGACTATGCTGGCTGTAAACTAGCCCGAAAAAGTACAAGTGGAACATGTTATGTTTTAGGATATTCTCTTGTTCCTTGTTTACGGAAAAAGAAAAATACTGTCTCGCTATCAAGAATTAAAGCAGAATAAATCTTTGCTACTTTGGCTTGTTCTCAAGTTATCTATATGCAACAGACCCTAAAGGATTTTTGATTAAATATTTCAAAATCACCAATTTATTGTGATAATACAAGTGCAACAAATTTATCCAAAAATCCTACTCATCATGCCAGAACAAAACATATGGATATTAGACTTCATTTTCAAAGATAATATAAGTAAAGTGATTATTTTTCTTGAATTTATCAACACTGAGAATCAAATAGTTGATATTCTGACAAACCTTTGAATCAATCAACCCTTATTGAATTAAGAAGAGAACTAGGTATTTTTCTATAACTGAGATATAGAATATAGATATAGTAACATATATATTTAAATAAATATAGAAAAACAAAATTGTCAAAATTTTCATTAGGATATCGATATGCCCCTACCCTCCATATAGATATACAATGGTAAAATTTGAATTTTGTTTTTTCCTCTAAAATCAGTTTGGTGGTTATAATCACAGCATTTTGAATTTTTCTATCCTCTCTCTTCATTTTCTCTATAATAAACTTCTAAAAATATAAAATAATGGCCTCCTCTTCTAAATCAAACCAAAATACAACCTTTTCCTTCTCTTGTCCTAATTCTAGTCTATTTCAACAAACTACATCGGCTCGAGTGATGAAGATCGAGGAAAATTTAAAGGATTCCCTACAAATGCTGACTGAATTACAAGTCATGCAAACAAAGATGGCAAAGGAACAGGAGAAACAATGCAAGATCCTTAGAAATTTGCAAATTTTTTAATGGATAATCATGCAGATCCTATAGTGATTGAAGATGATTCCTCTGACATACGTATTCATAATCCATTTGAGGATGAAGAAAAAGAGAATGAAGCACAAATGGACGAGGACGATAAAGTTATTTGCGTTAGAGAAGTCTATTTTGAAAAAATGGTAATTTTGTCGAACAACACGGAAACTTTTGTCTCCATTACCTAATTGTTTGATTCACAAGTCACCAATTGTCAAGGACTCTCGTTAGATTGTTATTATATTAATGTGTTTATGTTTTGTGTACTAGTATATATTTGTGTCTATATATGTGTAATGTAACATTACATATAATAAAATTATATTTATGTTTCTCTTATTATACTTCGTTATTAACATTTAGTTCCATAGTATTTGTTTAAAGGGGGAGATATATAGTTTAGGCTTAGTTTTTGATTGATGACAAAGGGGAGGAATTATAAAATAGGTTAGGTAGCCTTAGATTAAGGGGAAGTTAGTAGATTAAGGGGGAGTTGTTGGAATAAGGGGGAGTTGGAGTAGAATTAGAGTTTGGTGGAGTATATTTTATAAACATAAGTCGTCGTCATCAAAAAGGGGGAGATTGTTAGTTCCTGAGATGATGGTTTTGATGACAACAACTTTAACAACCTTATGACTTGTTATAAAATATAAATATTAATATTCTTGTCTAGATATATATATATATATGTACATACAGGATACATACACACACACACACACATATATATATATATATATATATATATATATAGGTACTGAGAATGAAGACTGTATAGTATAAAGATTCAAGACTGAGTATAAAGATTCAAGATTGAGTATAGAGATTCAAGACTAGCGAATTCAAGACTAAAGAAATCAAGGCTGAAGACTCATGAGTATCAAAAGTTCAAGACATCAAGAGTATCAAGAGTTCAAGGTATCAAGATAAGTAATAGAGTCTAGATATGTGTTAAAATTCATAACATCACTAAAACCTTTATTCGGATTTTAATTATGGAATGGAATCCACCTTCTTGCTTTAATACTGGGATGGAACCCCCGACCTCTTTAGTATGATGGAACCCACGACTTTATCTAATGGAATGGAATCCATGAAATTTTCAAAATGATTTATTTATTCAAAATTATACTTTTGAAGTCATCTCTATCAATTTAAATATTTTAGCCATAATTCCAAAACTATTTTTAATCATATTAATTTCAAAATCATCTCTTGTTTTTAAAACTATCTCTTGATTTTAATATTTTAGCTTTAATATATTTTAAAGAAATCTATACTTAGTTTTTAATATTACTTTTATATCATATATTATATATTTTAAGATTACTTTCTAAAACACTTTTTCAGAATTGTTAACAAACTTTAGAAATTGTTTTGACAAGTTTAGAATAGAAATCATTTTAAAGAAAAATCTCTTTTCAAAATTAACATAGGCACGTCGACATCCCTCATCCCTCCATGTCAACATGGTAGTTGTAGAATTTAAAATTCAAATTTTAGAAAGAAGTGTCTATTCATCGTAACCTTTTGCAAATGGACATACCCGTTGTTCTCCTATAAATACTAGTTGTTTTCAACGAATTTTAAGTTAGTTTTCCTTCATTTCTTCACTCCTTCTTCTCCACTTAAATATTCTCTTATATTTCAAATGATTTAGTAAAACTCTACCAAAATTCTAGGTGAATCAAACTCGATTGCCTCTAGTTCTATTCTTTGCCACTCTCTCTTAAAAATGTCAGTGCTATTTTGAGTTATAGAATCATTTGTAACTAAAGAAGTGTATCAAGTCTCTCTCTATCAAAGCGTGATTCGACACGGTGTAATTGTGGCCCTAAATCAACTCGGTGTGATTATAGTCGTAAATGTAGAGAGTTTGCCCTAGACACGGAGATAGGCGGCGTATCTCGTAGCCTTGAAATCGAGGTTGTAATATCAACATTATATTTGAAAATAAATCTACATAGGAAATTATGTAAGACTCGATGTAGGTTAACTCCGAACAAGTATAAAATTCTTGTGTATTCTTTCCTTTACTGCTTTTATCTACACTTTGCATCTGTGTCTGATTTTGTGATTGTCTCTATGTTTGTGAAATTGCATCTATATATGTTTAATTGATTAAAAACTATTCATCCCCTCTCCTCTAGTGTTAATCTGGCCTTAAGATCAGTAATCCACATTTCCAATAATACTGCTACAGAGACATGCATTTATTTATCTATTAGTTATCTACTATTTGTTTGGTATTTTCCCAGAGATTCAGACTTTTTATTATTTTTCAATTCAAGATATTTTGTAACTGAATACTATTAGTTATAGTTTATTTTATTCATCCGGGATTATGGTATATTTTTGTATTATATTTTATTCCTTCCACTGTGAGTTTCAAAAAGTGTAGAATATTTTAGATAACTCTATTATTTGATTTATATTTCACCTCAAAATGATTTTCCATTTATGAGGTCTATGATATTTGCATTATTTTATGCATGAATCGAGGCATTATGGATGGTGGGTTGTTTCACATGGCATCTGAGCTTTGGTTAGACGATTCTAGCAAAATCAGGACATACGAGGGAGCATATTTCATGTGATATCAGACCGTTGTTATATACGTATATGTATGTGTGTGTGTGTGTGTGTGTGTCTTTTTATGCCACACCCGATATATTTTGATATGTAGAGGTATTTTTTGCCTTATTCCTTATAAAGGCAAACAATTGAGCTAAATAAATATTGAGATTTAAATTGTTTGGGGTGGAAGATAAATCCATCATGTTTGTGCAATTTTCTCCAAAGTGAATTGCTAAAAGATGGTATATATGCCAAGTAGCATGGACCAAATTATCAGACCAAGGATATATGTAAGAAAAAGAGAAGTATCTTTAAGTCCATATAATATAACTGATGTTGGTGAGGGTGAAGAAGGTACTTGAAACATTATTAGATTACATGACCTAGTTGAGCATATGTAAGTTATGATCTACTCCAATTAAAGTATTAAAATTAATTAAAATGTTTTCCCTAAAAAATTAAAATTATTAGTTTTTGATATTTTCACGAAAATAGGGAAGTTGAAGTTTGTTTAATGTATTGAAATAATAACACCTTATTTTAAGTTTTTGACGTGAGAACTTAATAAGCGGTAATTTTCAATAAATATTTTAAAGCTCTTATTTTTGAAAAAAAAACCATGTAAGGTGCATTATTGCCCATATATTTTCTTCTATACTTTTCTTTTGATAATGAAATCTTTTGAAATAAATGGATAAGTTAAAATGCATCATTCTGAATGTCTTTTATTTTATAATAGTTTTATCGCATTTTGAAAAAAATGAAATATTACATTTTGCTTACACTTTTGCAAACATTTCTTATTTACAGATGCATATTTAAAAAGGTACATTTTACTGACCTATTTCTCTAAGTAAAATTGAAAAACCTTGGATAGAATTTGGATTTAAAAAAGGTGATTTAAAATTATTATTTTAAACTTGTTGAATTTTTCAATTTCAGTGTGTTTGTATTTTTGAATGGAATTGAAAATTTTATGATATATACTCTTTTTAAAATTTGCATTAGCAAATGATTTAACATTTTGCAAATTATATTCAAAATTGACATGAATATGATTTGTAGCCAAAAGTGAATTTCAAATATATATTTATTTATATACATGATGAATTATTTAAAAGTGGTGGAAATTTGTTAATTACAAAATAAACTTCTATATGCTTACATATGATAAAATAGTTACAAATGGTATGCAATGATGTCAAAAAATAAAGTATGAGTATTACAGGAAATAAATGAAGTCATTTCAGATCTAATCACATTTTAAGTAATTAATATTGAATTGGGTGAAGTTATAAAGAATCAAGTTTTGGAAGTAAAATATTTTTAAGCATTGATATTTCTAAGAATTGTTGAAAAGAAATAAGCTTCGAAAATTGAAATATATTTAGGTTATAAGATGATCTAATTGAAACATCTTTTGAAAAAAAAATTAAGTAAAACTTTTTGTAAATTTGTTAAGGTAAAATTTAAAGAATTTATTTTGAGAGAAAAAAGTCTACGATGATCGAACTTAAACACGTCGGTTAAAGGTAAGTGGAGAATGTTATGGTTTTGAAATCTTACTAGTTTTGTGAAGAATAAGATGCGAGACTAATGATTTTGATTTAAAAATAGAACTAAATTTTTTTTGATATTTTCTATTGAAATTTGATTGGAGCTTGAAGAATTACTTAGCCTATAAAATTTGAATTGATTAAGGTGAATTAGCTAGGGTAGCCAATATGCCGATGTGCCAAGGACTTTCTAGAAATAAACGTTATGAATTTAGTAAAGGTATTAAATATGAATTTTGGGGAATTTTGAAATAGTAATGAAAAATCTATTTGAATCGAGAATTTACTACTATTTATTAAGTGAGGTTGAATTTAAATAAATAGTAATATGATTTTTGGAAGACTGTCTAAATTTTGGGCAAATAATAATATGACTATTTAATGGAGTTTATGGAAAAATTATTATTATTGTTAAAAAAAGTGGTATTATGAGAATAACAATAATAACAATAAAGAGATATTTTTGTGATAAATTATTACTATTATTGACATGAATAACAATGAAAAAAGATTTTTAAGATTTAATACAGAATGTTGTTATTTTTTATTTAGATAATAATAAAGTGTTTTTTCAAAAATGACTTGAATAAATATTATTTTTTGATGTAAGTTGATAATAATGTTATTGTTTTGAAGGAAATTTGATAATTTTTTATTAATTTTGGAATAAATAATGATGTTTAGGATATTTAAAGTAATATGTTGAAAATAAAGGATTTTTGAACCATATCATCGATTTGAAAAGATATATTTTGAGATGATAGCGAAAAGTATTCTTCTAATAAACAATACCAAGATGGTTTATACATTAGAAGAAAATAACAAGTTTAAAATTTATTATTTTGAGTTATTGAGACATATGTTATCAAATATCATTTGAAATTAACATAAATGTTTACGTTAAGGGATGTGATATGCTTATATAGGAAGCGAGAAGCATGAGAGGATAGTTTAGTAAAAGAATTCTTAAAAATGTTAAATAATAGAAGATTGGTTGTATAAGACAGTTGTCGATAGACGATAACCATACTTGTCTATGTAAAGTATTTTTGGAATATAATAGTGGACATTAGATACTCTTGCCATATATTAGTTTATAGGACTTCACGAGCATGTGGGGTTATATTTTGAAGCATCTAATGTTGTATGATTTCAAGACATGAAGTAAATGTCTTGACTTGTATGTACTAAGGTACGAAGGGTGATTTTAAGGAGTGCAATATTTGGTGATTTGGAAGGAAATTGCCTAAAGTGTAAGATTAGTTCTTTTCGGTCATCACTTGGATTGAAAGAACTATCTTATTAAGTCAATTTTCCAAAATAGTGATTTTTTGTGCATTATCTAATTCCAAAATAGTGATGGAATGTGGGGTTCACTTAAGAATCCTAAATGTTGGTCCACTTAGAGGGGAGACACCATTCGTTATCGTGCTGTCATCCCTATGATCTTAAAAAGGGAAACTTATCGGGGTATGTCAAGTGATATGAAAAGGATTTCTTTTGGCCAAGGATGCAAAAGCAAGTGGCAAAGTATGTTGCAAGATATTCGATAATGGAGATATGCTAGTGATGATGTATTTAAATTATTGTTATACTGGGATATTATATGATTAGAGATACTTCAGTGATACACTAAGGAATGGAAACCGAATAGGATATCATGCATAAAGAGTTCGCGATGGGTAGTTAGGTCGGTGAAGAACTTGCTATTGATATATCTTTTGTATGTAAGCTATTGCCGTAAGCTTTTAGGCCTCTCCTAATTGTATAGATAGTAGGGAAATTGGCACATTTGAGTGGGCTTGTTGAAAAGTTGGAGGGTATTCAATCATTTTCTATTTATCCCTTCTACGAACAGAGTTTAGAGTACTTCGTACATGTATTCACATCTTAGGACTTGATGTGATAGCTTAGAAATGAGGATATGAAGTTGATCCAAGTAAAGCGAGGAAAAGGTTTGGATATGAGTGTGATGGAACATAAGGAGAAAATATGAGTTTTCCATCACGAGCTCACTTCCAATAACTTCCGCTTTTAGTTATTTTGTAGGCTAGTTTGCTCATTAGGTCATCATTTGGTTGCATGGTTTCTTTAGCTAGTTAGTGTATGTAGGCATGATGTATGGATGATAGGGTTGGTTGTACGATCATCCTTACGATGTGATTTGGTTGCTACGGTTGCTTTGTTTGAGTTATACCATTTTAGTTTATACCGTGTTGGCTCTTAAGTATATACATTCCAACCTTGGAAGATACCTATAGTTACGTGTTCTAATTTATGCTAGATAAATTTATATATGCTATTTATTGTTTCTTTATGTATGCATTTTACGTATTGTGTTTACGGACGTGATTGTTTGCTTGCCCTTTGATGTGGATGTTGCATATGGATTTATGGATGCGCATATGGATCTATGGATGTGCACATAAAAATATACACGTACACACATTAGGATGTTTGTATACATATTGGTTTTACTGCATGTGCATTCTATGGAAGGCCGATTTAGTTGCATTTGCACTTATCTCATATCATATAACCCTATTTTATCTATCATATGTATTATAGACCTTGGTGTCTTTTCTTGTATTATATGATTGATGTTAGATGGATTGTAATATGTTTTTTTTGTATTTTTGTATGCTACAAAGTAAGTTGCATTATCCATCTCTTGGAATTTTAAGGATGAAATTCTTCATATGTATGGAGAATGTAATGCCCTATAATTTTATGAATTTAAATAATTAAACTAAAATGGTTACATCATAATTTTACATAAAGGAAAAATAGTGAATTTACACAGAAGTTGTTGAAAGGCTTCGGGATCTATTTTATTGAATCAGGAATGTCATTTACAGTCTAAAAACGTATATAACTTGTTAAATTTCGTTTACTGGGCTAGAAATTTGAAGAAGTCAAACTCAATGACATTTTCTTTGTATATTAATTTCGAGATTTTGGACTACAGATGCTTATTTCAGCTTATAAACAAATATAAATCCTATTTTCTAATCTTACTATAGTCGAAACACTTTGCCACTAATCTCATTGAATCCTAAGCAAATTCAAATCAAAAATCCCTTTTTTGTAACCATTTCAGTTCTTCTACCTTTTCCCTCTTCTCTACTAAACTTCGAAAATTCATAACTTCTCCATATCAATGGATTTCAATGAAACAAATGGAAAATTGAAGGATATGAAGAATACTACGATCTCATATCATTTATTGGGTGAATTTTAAGATCTGGGGCACAAAAGACCCAAAAAGTAAAGAAAAATGATGAAATCTTATAAATGATTTTTATCCTTCTCTATCAAACTTCAAAATGGCGTATCTCCCTTGTTTTATAATGGATTTTGGAGATCTACCCATCGAAATGGCCGTTGTAACATCCCAGAAATTTGATCATTTTAATTTTGAATATTTAATTAATTTTGAATATTTAAATAATTGAATTTTGGAATTTAATAACTTGAATTCAAAAATAGTAGTCATTTAAATATTTGAATTGTGAATTAAATGGATTTAATAGTCTTATTTAACTCCTTTAATTAATAAATAATATTGGCAAATTCAATTTGAATTTAATTACAATAATAAATAGTTTGGCTAAATATCGATAATGAGATCACAAAGTACAAAACGATATTTAAAATGTGTGAAATTACCGTTTAGGGGCACTATCTCATATTTTGGCGAAACCAATACCGTACGAACCAGAATAATGAGGTGACGTACATCGATGAGTTTCATGGAGATCGGACGTACGGTTTGATCCTGTAAGCTCAAGACGCACAACTATTAATTTTAGATAATTAAAGTAATATTATTAGATTTAAGAAAAGCTAAAATTTTTTTATATTTTGTAATTAGGTCCCAAAAATAGTTTCATCGAGTTCAAAATATGGGTATTTAGCTAGGAACGCCGCGAGCACACCACTATTGGAGATTATGAATTTTGGACGTGAATAGTGTTGGACAGATCTCTATATAAGCACCCTCTCCCCTCTCTTTTTCCCAAACCCTAGCCTCCATTTTAATAAACCTTAATCCAATGGCATGGATGATTAGAGAGCTAAAGGTTCACTTTAGGTGTTGGTGTCAACTAGGAAGTTGTTCATTATGATGAGGCGAGGTAGATGATGGTGGGATTGGCCATTTGTGGCTGGAGGCAAAGTGATCTCGAGATGAACGCAGAGCGGGTCAGGTTTGGTTTTTGGGCTCGTTCATGGTGGAATCGGTGACTTGGAGGACGAGGCCGGCGTCATTGGGTTCATGGAAGGTTGGGCTATATGTGGACGAAGTGGAGTGGCGGCTGGAGCTACCTACGACGGTGGTGCGCAGTTGATCGTCGACGTCGAGTAGTTCAAAGCGATGGTCTGAGTTGTGTAATCGAGATTTGGTTTTGATTGGGGTGAAAATGTAATTAAGAATTGATTAATTTACTAATTTAGTTAATTAATCATTGAATGTTCTTTAAGTTGTAACTGTTTTATATGAGGTCGGATCTAGACGTGGTCTGTCACGTTAGGCTCGTAGGAATGTAATCTTCGTATTGGAATTCGATTGGTTAAATTTGAAGCTAGACGAATTTTGGACTATTGGAATGCAAAAGAATCCACTAGATTTTCGGTGAGTAAACTCACCTTTAAATAAGCTATATAAAATCCATGATGCTATAGATTAATGTTGTGCGCTTAGATGTTAGTATATTATTGTTTGACTGATTATTTGGTTGGATTCCTGCTTTGAAAATGAATGACATATTATCTAATTTGTAGTGAACCAATATAACTATTTATGTTGTTCGTAACCATTGTTTTTACTAGAGACATTTATAGAGAGACCCTAAAGGGGTTTCTCACCAATATTAATTTATTTACATCCTTGTGTTGCTTATATTGTTGTTTGGCTAAAAATAACTATGACATTCTATTTGAATTGTTTAAGTGTCATTATAGAAATTTTTGTTATACCGTCACTTATTAAATATCATCCCCTAAACTTTTGTGTGAGTTGTCATGAGCTTGTATTTTCACAAAATAGTTGTTTAAAGTTCATTAATCATTTTAATTAGTGATGTTTAAATTTAATTAATCATTTTGATTAATGGTATTTAAATTCATTAATTGTTTAACTTATGATGTTTAAATTTAATTAATCATTTTGATCAATGATGTTTAAATTAATTAAGTTTTATAATTAGTGTTGTTTAAATCCCATTAATCAATTTGATTAACGAGATTTGTATTTAATTAATCATTTTATGTAATGACATTTGAATTAAATTAATTATTTTTAATTAATGATATTTGAATGTAATTAATTATTTTAATTCATGATATTCGAGTTTAATCAATCCTTTTAATTAATGATGTTTAAAATTTAGTTAATCATTCTAGTTAATCATGTTTGAATCTAATTAATCATTTTAACTAATGATATTTGAATTTAGTTTATCATTTTAATTATTGTTGTTTTGAATTTTGATTAATCATTTTAATGAATGATTTTTGTACCTAATTAATCATTTTAGCTAATGATATTTGAACTTAGTTAATCATTTCAATTTATGATATTTTAGTTTAATTAATAATTTTAATTACTGATGTTTGAATCTAATTAGTCATTTTAACCAATGATATTTGAATTTACTTAACCATTTTAATCTTTGATGTTTGGATTTAATTAATAATTTTAATGAATGATGTTTTAATTTAACTAATCCATTTAGATAATGATATTTGGATTTAATTAATAATTTTAGTTAATGGTGTTTTAAAAGTTAATTAACTTATTTAACAAAAGAGTTTAAAGAAAATTATTGATTTAATAAAATTGTTCAAAAGATATTAACTAATTTAGTGTTTCAATGTTAATGAACTAATTTAACAAAGGTGCTCTAAAGATAATTGATCGGTTCATGGTGTCTGATTTTTCCATTCCCTAACTTCCCTTCTTCGCTTCATCCCTGCCTTTCCGTCCCTCCTCCCCTCTTCGCCTTCTCCTATGCCTGTTTCTCCTCCTCTTCCCCCTTTTGTTTCGCTCCCGCTTTCTCCCTCGTCGACCAGATCTGAATGCATTTTTAAAGACATGCCGTCTTCGCCAGTGTGTCCTCTTCCTATCCTTCAATCTGTCTCTGATTTTCCACCCCTGCTCGCAAACAAACCCTCAATCCATGCTGCTGTAGTTCAACCTAGCTCAAGCCTTGTGGGTTCGATTTCCTCCACGGGTGCTGTTTGTCTTTCTGCGATTGGAGTTATGCCTTTGACTTCGTCCGGTAAGCAGCCCTCTCTCTCTGCTTGCGGAGATAAGGTGAATATTCTTGAGAAATCGAAATGCGATTTGGGGAAGCATGATTCGAGTGTTGTGATCGTCGCTCGTGCTGATGTTGGTCTGTCTGGTTGTGATAAGGGTAATGAATCGGCTGTTAATTCTAGTTTTGTTCAATGCACATCTGGTGCTTGTGTAAATGCCTCTGCGAATTTTGTTCCTAAATTCAGTGAAAACTGCTCTGGAGTTTCTAAATCTATTGCCACTATTCGTAATCCCAAGTTGTGGAGCATCCGGTCCTTCTGTTCCTGCTGCTCCTTCGCTGGCATGCCCCAAATCATTGTCTTCACTTTTCACTTCTCTGCCCTGTAATGCGGGTAACTAGATATCGATCGATTTTGCAATTGTCGAAGAAAATGGAGTGATGATCCCTCCTCCAATTGTTATGCAAATCGGCATGGAATATTGGTCAGATTATTTGGTTGGTTTCTTTTTGGAACCAAATCACCGTCTTCATGATGCGTCTTCAGTTTGTCGGAGGGCTTGGATGCCAGCGAAGGAGAGGCCAGTTAGAGGAAGAAACCTCTATAAAACTTCTATAAAACCAACTGGCCTTGCCAAAAAAAATGTTGTTTTAAAATTTATCAAAAAACTTTTAACATTTGATTTATTTATTTTTTGGGAAACTTAATGTGGTTTTAAAAATTATAAAAGAGTTGTATATAAATTATCCTTTGGGATAAATTAACGTTGTTTTAAATTTATTAGGGTATTTAAATTGATTTACTATCATTTGGGATAATAGGTGTTGGTTTGAATTTATAAACGATAGTTTATAAATGAGAAAATCCTTTTAAAGGGATTGTTTAAAAATAAAACTAAGTGTAAATTGTTTTGGGTTTATAGGAGCAATGTTTTAATGACTTTTTTTTACTCTTGTTTCAATACACTTAGTATTATAATTTGTCCTTCTAAAAAATATATTTCAAAGAGTATTTTTAAAGCATTTTATAATATTTGAAATGTGAAGATCAATTCCAAATGTAAATCAAATGTTCTAGAAGTTTGATTCATTTATTGGTGGTAAGTGTATGCGATTTAATTCTCATACATAAATCACTTTATTATTCTTGATAGTTGATTTATCGATTTCGATTATGCTATCTTCTTCGTATTTTGTCACTTTAAGGTGATGTGTTGCTCATTTGAGCTTTTCTACCCTTTGTTAAATATGTCTAAACTCAAAGAGCGAGTGGAAACCAATCTATATGGGTTACTCCCATTAAGGTATAGTAACATCTACTCTAGATTTTGTTTGGATATTTGTGCACCAGGATGTGTAATACTCAAATACTCAATAACTGTTGATAGGGTCTTGTTAGGACTTGTCTGAGAGCCATTGGAATTCTCAAGTATATTTCTAGAGGTATACTTTAGGTAAAGGGTGCACCCTCTTAGTTATTGTTGGAAAATTCCATTCTTTATTATTGTTTCCAATCTTTGAAGTGTTTTCTTAGTTTCATCGAAAAGTGACTGGAGCTCTTCTTGATGTTCAATTTTTGGTATCCATTCTTAAAGTTTGGATTTTGATCCTGTTTGTAATCGCTCTTTTTTATTAGACTGTTGTTTTAATTTATTTCCCATTTCTTCGTCTATGGATGTTGTTCTTGTGAGATAAAAACCCATTCTGCATTTAGGAGTGTCTCATAGAATTTTTATATATTCATCATATTACTTGAGTTTTTTTATGTTGGTATTCCGGATTGGTCTGGGTGTTACTTTATTATAATGCTCGAGTTAGACTGAGTATATTTCCAAGTTGTAACTGGTGGGGCATGGAGCTTATGGAGTAGAGCTGGATGTTCAGATGTCGTAGTATTTTTATTTTTTTGCTAAATTATTATATATATATACACCCATCAGTGTCCAGACTGATGAGGTTTGTATGAACTCTGATGTACCCTATATTTTAGAGTGATGGTTTTACTGTCTTTGTTTTAATATATATTGTCGTTTCCGCTATGAGATTCCGTTTCTACTACTCTTTGTTTCTTTTCTTTTTACTTTACCCTTAGAATCTTCTTTTTCAGGATTGGATGTTCGACATTGGAAAACTATGGATGTATTCAGTGTTGACTTTTAATGGTCGAAAAGGCGGGTCTTACAACCGTAGGGATGGGTGCTATGATTTGGTAAAGGAATATTGTTGAATTTGGGGTTTCTAAGAGTAAAAAGCATAGAATATCAGAGATAATGTTAAATTCTTCTTTATTTGGAAGTTTCGGTCGGTAAGACCCATCTATTTATGTTTATATTGATAAGATATAGTAATTCAACCCTTATTGTATTAAATAAAATCATAAACGATGAAATTGAAAAAATTCCCATCACAAAGGGTGATAAAATCTCTATATCGGAGATCAGCCGATGCCGAAACATTCGACGGTAATCCTTCCATTTTCGAAAATATCTGGTCTTCAACACCGGTCTTCAAATGCTATCCATTACGACATATCACTATTCAGAATGGGATTTATGATGCAAAGGTCCTCTTTCGGCTAAACCGAATAACGAGCGCTTATTTTCAAAATAAATGTAGCGTTCAAATTCAAGGAATCATAAATACCCATTTAAAGGTAAATATTGATAGTCGGTTATTTAACTATCAAGGCCAACAACCAAACATCCAGCACCATAACAATCACTAAGCCCTTTTTATTAATCTTCCATAAATTAATAACTTGCGAGATATTCACTTCGATTTATCTTTGAAAAGATATATTCTCTAAACCCTTTCAATTTCTTCATTTTTTCAATTTCTTCATTGGAAAACATTTCCAATTACTTATTTAATAAGAAGTAATTCACAAATCTATTTATTTTCAATACTTAGAAAATATTCAATATACTTAAAACACGATTAAGTATATACTTTAAGGAAAACATTCTCTTAAACACATTTATTTGGGTCCAAACGAATGTTGCGTAAAACATCGTTACGACAACTCAAAATCACTAGTATAGGGATTCGACATTTTGATAGATATATAAATCCCAATACTATATAAAACATTTCCTTTCGAAATCATTTACTATAACAACAGTGTTACAGTCCACCATTTCCTTATTTCTCGAAAACGTCTATTTCAGCAATGAATGTTGAAATCTATGGTTTCGATCGTTAACACATTTTAAAACAACTTCAAATCATTTTAATTCTATTTAAAAGATCACTTCCTAAATATTTCTTTAATATATTATTCACTGTCCAAAATCGTGAATATAAATCGTTTACAAATTCAACACTTCTACATATTCAATTAAAGGATTATCCACTGTCCAAAATTGTGGATATAAATCATTTAATAAGCTTTCATATTTACTTATCAAATTCAATTGGTTTTGGATTTATAGAACAATGTTTATAAATTCACATCTATATAAATTTTATAAAAACTTCAACTTGTAAAATCCCTTAATTAACAAATTCTATTTATCTCATTTAAATGTCAAAATCCAATTTATAAGTTAATTTCTTATAAATGTTTTATTTTACAAAATCTATTTGTTTTATAACTTCATAATTTATAAATCTATAAATTTCATTCACTTATGAAATCCATTCATACTTCATTCTAACACTTATAAAAACTCATTTTATAATTCCAATATTTTAATTTATAAATATCAATTTTATAAACCTTTTATATAAATCGTTTATAATAATTCAAAAATCCCAATTTAAAGCATTTTACAAATAAATCAACTACTTATTTCAAAAAGCACATTTCAGTTAATTTCACAAAAATCATAATTTTTATAACATAAAAATTATAACGTTTATTTATTTAAACTAAATCAATTCCAAAATTCAATAAAATGTATACTTTAAAAAATCACTTGAAAATCTTTTTAAATTCAAAATCGTTATTTTAACATTTTTAAAACTCCAAAAATAGGACAAATGCTGCAACAGCATCAATAAATCAACCACGGCATCCAAACATCATACATCAATATGATAACAGAATATATCACAATATCTGTAAATAAATCAATATGGGTGAGGAATCCAGTTGGATCCCTCCAACCTGTTTCCTTGCATCCACAGATGTTAGTACAAAACCAATCCTGTCTCAATACGGAATATCGCGGTATATGGGTTCATATAAAATATTATCCGCTATTATGCGGCACAATAGGGTCTCATCCGCTATATAATGCGGGAAAATCAACTCCAAGTACATATATAATACCAATTCCACTTCAAGGTGAAATATCGCGGTATATGTGTTTAATAAATAACATCCGCTTAATATACGGCGCATAGGGTCTATTTAAATACCATAGATAATAATTTATCATCCAAGCATACAAATTTCACAATAAAGCAATTTTAAATCTAACTATTTAAAATTTAAATCGAAACAGTTTCGATTGAGTGAGAATCACCTTCCTTCAAATACAGTCGCAGTGTTCTATTTCGAATAAAATTAAATGCGCATTTAATTTTACCCAAAATTTACACTAGCTCCAATCAACTCCAATCCAGCTTCATCGCACAGTATTCGTCAATACGAACCCAACGCAATTTGTTTTGTCATTTCGACCTTGTATGAACAAGTTACACGGTTTTAAAGGTTATACAAATCAATATTCATTTTATTTTTAAATTGTAAAACCTAAATTACATCAAGGCCATTGCTTTTAGAAAATAGGATCTAGGCCGCTCACGTTCTTCTTTCCTCAACATCGTTCCCAGGCTTATTCCAATGCGATCGAACCCAACAACACCAACCCTCAACTCGTCGTCAACCACCATAGCTCGATCGGAAATTGATCAACTTCTGCCAAAACACGCGCCTATGCCCCTCTGACCTCCGTGCCTCGTGCGGCAACATCCAGTGCCACCACCACCTCGAGAGTTAAGCACGAACTCGGCACGTTTGAACCCAAATTACCACCCCGTCGATCCACTTTACTCGATCATGACCGTCCACTTTGTAGAGCTCGACGATTTGTACTATTTTCCTTTAGGAAGTTTTCGACAATTTTGATTAAATCGTGAGGAATCGAGAAGAGAAGCATGATAAATTTCGGCCATTGAATATATGAGATGGTGGCTCCTAAAATGGATAAGGTTTTGCTGAAGCTTTAGGGTTAGGGTTTGATGCAAAAACAAAGATATGAGGTCCTTTCATAGAAAATTGCAAAACACTATTCACCCGAAATTTTTTCGAACTCCAAACGAAGTGTGCCGCCTGGCCTGTGACGCTCCACCTCTATACCCATGCTAGCCAAGAACACTACGGTGTAGTGCTGTCAACTAGCACGGAGAATAAGGCTGTTGAGGAGTGACCAACCATTTGATTGATTATCACACGGTGGCTATAAATAATCTTCGGAAACAAACATAGAAATAAGCATAACACAAATCAGTCACAGACATCCATATCACAAAGGCGGAAGAAGATATGAACATATAACTAACACATGAAAGTGTACATCAGAGTAGTGGTCAAAAAGATCCACAATAATACAAAAGAATAGCAACACGTGCTATACAAAAGAATACAACTATGAGTCTATATCTCAAGTGTATACAACAAAAACTGCTAATCTAAATAGTTAGCGAAAAGTCAGAGTAGCAAATCCCGGGAAGAAGTCAAGCAGAAGCACTTGTAACATCTCGGTCTGACCCGGGTATTATTTAAGAAAATACTAAATAGATCAGTCTATCTATAAATATCAGATGACATGGTATAAAATAAAAGATATGGCATAAACATAAAATATCCATACTGACATACTACTAGAAGTATGCAAATGATGATCAACAAAAGATCAATCAACAAGAGATAAATCGATATCACAAGAATCTTCTCAAAGATCCAAAGAGGGCATCATACCCTAAACTTGTACTCATAACAAGTCAATGACATAAATTCCAGAAATCAACACAAGAAATCCAGAAATCACAGAAAAAGGGAAAGAGGCCTATCACATGACGGTCCGAAGAGCATGGGGAGCTACCCCATATGGGTGAGTCGGAATCACCCAGATGAGGTCTAGGCTAACCAAAAAGCATAAAGGTGTGTGTGAGTGGAATCACACAAATGGTGTCTAGCCTAACCTCACAACAAAAAGGTATGTGTGAGTGGAATCACACAAATGGTGTCTAGACTAACCTTGCGGACAAAGAGATATGTGTGAGTCGGAATCACACCAATGAGGTCTAGTCTAACCTTGCAAACAAAGAGACATCGCACAATTGCTAGTCTAAATCATAAAATGATCGCCATGATCAACGAGAAGTGTCAATTTCACTAAGCTAGTAAATATAAAAGTCTAGCTTCGTGTCCCATAACCACATGCTTAACTTAAATATTTACGAGCAAACTGTAAATCTTCACTAGAAAATTGTCACAAGAGGTTCAATCGAACAAGTCCAAGAATTAACCGATGAAGTGAACGCAAGCGTTTCATACCACTTGTTTTACTAAGTCGTTTAATTAGATTTATCATACGAGTGAGGTAAAGGTTTGTATATACTAATAGATTGGAAATCGGTTTGAGAAAACGAGCTTTGTTAGAAAATAGTGTTGAAATCATTTGAAGAAAGAGTTTTGATATTTACTACTAGTATAGAAAACCTTTATATTTTAAAGTGACAAATCATAGAAGTGATTGTAGAAACAATCAATCATAAAAATTCACATTCGAAGACGTGAATAAAATCCAAAGAAACCGATAAAGAATCCATCGAAATAGATATTCAAAAATCCATAAAATCGACCGAGAAGCCAAAGATAGTTTGTCTCGAAGAATGGTCAACTCAGCATCTCAACAAAGCAAGTTATGCTGAATGTTTTTCAGGTAAGATCCCCTACGGAGGAGGGGTCCGGGGGGGTGGCAACCCCCCTATCGAGCGACTTACGAGTATAAGGGGTCGAGCGACCTAGAGGTGTTCGCGACCTAACGACCTAAACAAGGTCGAGTGAGTTAAGGTGATGCGCGACCTAACGTGTCACGCGACTTAACGAAGGCAAGGCCGAGCGAGTTAGGGTGATGCGCGACCTAACGGAGGCGAGCGACTTAAGAGGTCATGCGACCTAACTGGAATGGCCAAGCGACCTAACAACCCAGGCAAGGTCGAGCGACCTAATGGTGTTCGCGACCTAGTGGTCGAGCGACTTAAGGGAGTACGCGACCTAAGGGAAACTCGCGACCTAACATTGCCGAGCTAAGGTAAGGTGCGACTCAACCAGGTGAGCGACCTAAGGAAGACGAACGACTTAAGCAACTCGTGGGTTAGAAGAGTCGAGCGACCTAAGGTCATACGACCTAATGGGAAAACGACCTAATGTGTTAACATGAGCTACCTAACTCCGACCACAGAAAAATGGCCAGAACGACCTAAGTGTAGAAAATTCACCGAAATGCAAAAAATTGGAGTTTTTCGCCAATCCAATCCAAACCAAATGCTAATATGCATGCAAAAATTATAGGGAATCAACAGTCTAATATAGTTATAGGCTAGAATTGTGACATAAAAATCTCACATTTTCACCAAATTTATGAAGAAAAGCTTGAAAGCAATGGAGAAGTAATTCACAAGCTTGAATCCAATGTCTTCTTCTTGAATTTGGAATTGAATGTTGGATTTGCAAGAGAATTTGAGCTTGGAATTTTAATTTCTCATTCCACTCACCATTAATGCTAAAGCTTGGTTGTAAGAAAATTTAAATTTATGAAGAGTGGGGAGAAAGAGAGAAGTGGGTTTGAGTTATAATGGCTACTCTAACCCAAAGTCCAAAGCGGGAAAAGTAAGTGAAATTCCACTAACTCCAAACCTATCAATGTTTATACTTAAAAAAGTTATAAACGGAATTTCGAACTCAATGGAAGTGGTCTCGAGTCCTAATTTGACCGTTAGCAAACAGTAGCTTTTCGGACCAATATCCGATTAACGACAAAATATTTAATAAAATATTTAAATATAAAATCGATAAATATGCGGGTTGTTACATCGCGTTTATAATGTTTTACACCTATTCCGAACGCAATGGAATATATATCGGGAGCCAAATCGATCAAATTTGAAAGATCAGTTTTCGAATCGACTATTTAAATTCAAATTTCACTCGAATTGATTTCTGTACGTTTTAGCTTGCCCTGGACAAACCGTAAGTCTAATTGACACGAAATTTGAAACCATACAATAATATAACATTACAGATCCGATGAAATTGGTTTTGTCGAAATCCGAGACTGGTTGAAAAATGGCTATTTTTAACTCGTCAATTAAATATTAAAATATTCAATTTCTACAAATTAACTTTTAATTCAATTTAAAAGTTCGGTAACATCATTCTAACTCCAACATGATTTAATACAACTTTACAAATCAATTTAAATCACATTAAACCCAATTTAAAAGTATTTTTGTAATTTCACATATTAAATTATCGATTTAATTATCCAATTAAATCTAGATATTCGAAGTAAATTTATTCGAGTTACAAATTTTACTTGTTAATATTTAAAATCAATTAAATATACGAATTTCAAATGACAGAAATTCTGGGTCGTTACAATAAATATATTCATATTGTTAATATTTTACATTTATGTGTATGTATGTGCATAGTTCTGTAAAATTATATACAAATAAATTTTGGTTTATGCGTATATTTTATATTATTTTTTTGTTTTTTTGGCAAAGCCAGCGGGGTTGACTGGGCCCCTGCTAATTTTATTGCAACACAATAAAATGGTACATTCTTGCCAGAACAAAGCAAAAAGGAAAAATGGAAAAAAACAAGGAAAAATAGAAAGGATAAAACAACAAACTAGGATGCCCAACGGAGGATCAACTCTTCAGGGTAAGGGCTTTTGCTGTTCTTCAATTTCCTGAAAGTACCTGACCTTACTTCATACCAAAGCGCTTCGACATTCTTTCTTTGATTTTCAAAAACTCTAGCATTCCTTTCTCTCCAAATAACACTCAAATATATTTTCAAGCAAACTGCTAACACCCTAGCTCCATCATTCCTCCATCTAGTAGCTTTATAAATAATACTCCAGGCAATGCTAGAATTAGAAGAGAATAGGCTAAACCCAGTAATGCAACTGATTCTAATCAACATGCAGTTAATAGCTGGGCAATCAAAAAAAAGGCGTTCAGTTGTTTCCTCGTGCATCTCACAAAACAGACACTGAGGACAACAAGCCAACCCGAACTTGTTCAAAACACTTCTTGTAAGCAAAGCATGGTTAATAACTTTCCACAACATCAAGTTATCTTAGGTACAGAGTCACTATTCCAGAGAACAGAGAACCACCTGGATGCAGGCAATGGTGCATTAGCAGAAACATGCTTGTAAACACCTTCAACAGAGTGTTGCTTCGTGTCCCAATCTACAGAATCAAGTTGATTAGCTAAGCAGAAGTTATGCTGAATATCACTCCACAGCTGCCTGATCATCTAATTACTGTTGTATGGCAACAGCATTTTTCCTTCATGTAAAAAATCATTGGCCTTAGCATCATAGTGTATTCCAGAATGTAAATCTGAGAATAATCACACACTTTGGATAGGATCTGACCTTTACTAAACCATGGATCATGCCAGAAACTAACAGTAGAGTTAGCATTAACTTGGTATTGTATCATAGGCAGGTAAACATCTCTTAGCTTCAACATGTTTCTCCAATTCCAGCTGCAATTTTGTGGTATATCCATACACCAAAAATATTTATTCTTTATATTGTAATGCCATGTCCAATTAACCCATAAACTTCCTCTCTTATTGATAAGGTCATCAAAATGTTTGCTAATCGCTGCAATATTCCACTTCCTAGCATTAATAACTCCAAGCCCACCAATTTTCATGGAAGTCTCAAATTTTGAAAATGAACAAGGCAACAACTTCCTATTGTGAATACTTCCAGACCAAAAAAATCTATTCCTGGCAGACCTAACAAGATGCAATAATTTGGCTGGAAGGATTAGAGTACGGGACCAATAGACTAAAGAGGAAAAAACAACTGATTTAATAAGTACTAGCCTACCACTTTGAGACAAATGCCTATTATCCCATGCAGACATGACAGAAGTAATTTTATTGTAAAGGGGTAAACAGTCAGCATTAGTAATTCTTTTAGAAATTAAGGGAAGACCAAGATACCTCGTATCAGTATCCATACCAGAGAATCCAATATGTTGATGTAAAGCAACAACATAAACATCACTAACACCAGCAACTAACATGGAAGATTTGGCTTATAATGTAAAAGTATGTATCTTTGTGTGTGTATACATAAATAATCATTTGGACAATATATTTGCATACCTGATGAGCTAACTTGTCTATTGCGATGTAAATCACAGTATCTATGTATGGGCATGTTATACCTTACATGGACTAACATGTTACACATGCATACACTTATATATGTACATGATATATGTGATTAGTTTATATCAGATAATATCACCAACGTGTAACCGATAAATTTTCCAAAGTATCGCATAAAATATCATTATCTGATATTTGCTAATGTATAACATCAATATTTAGTGTAAAATTCCTGATATTTTTTTAGGAATATCATTCATTATCGTATGTCTTTGAGAAAATAAATTTACAAATAAATATCTTCACATTCTTAATATCTATTTTTAATATATGCTGAATGACAATATGTAGAAATCCCGATGCACTATTTTTTTAGTTCTAACCATAATTTCTTAATCTATTTCATTCGTCTTTTAACAAAGAAAACTTTATTTATTTCTTTATTTTATTTGTTTTATTTCGTGTGAAGACTTTACCACTATAAACTAGATCGTTTAAAAGCTACTTCCCATTTTAAGTATATTTTGGGTCAGCGTTTCTAATTGGTAGGTTAGGTTATGAAATTGATTTTATTAGTTATTATCATGCACCGTGAACTAAAACTTTGAAGAGTATTAAATTTATATATTTGAAAAGTCGATTAGGAACAGGCTAGAAGTTGTAATCAATGACAAATCAACATTACTTATTTGATAAATTAAGTGAAAATGAAAACGAAGTAGCTATAAATACAGAAAAAATTGCAAGCTAATATAGATGATTAGATGACTTAAAAAACGAATATAGTATAAAAATGAATAAATAATAAAAATGCATGTTATAAGAACTTCTCGATTTTTATAAGCTTATTCAATGGTTTGTGTTTAGTATAATATCCCAGTAAACATATTATAATCTATCAACTATATGCAACCACTCTTTAATGGTAACTTAGCAATACTGATCCAAATATTTGAAAAAATAACCTCATCATAACATTATAAAATAGTACAATACAGTTTATAACAAGTTCCACACATGTCCGATATATCACTGATATTATCACAATGTTTTAAAATATCTCATATCAATACTTGACCAATAATACTCAATACCAATATTAACTACTTAGAGTACACGTATATATTTAATATAATATAAATTAAATAATGAAATATCATTTTAAAATTTTAAATAAAATAAAATATTTTATTTAAATAAAATTTAGAAATATTCTGAATAAATTAGACTTCATAGGTCCAATGAAGATCTAATATGATAAAAAAATTGAAATTCATCCATGACTTCTACTACTGGCTGGCCTAGCTCCAGTAATGGTATCAGATCTAAATAGCCTATGCTGTCTAAATTATTCATATTAGGGACAACTTATTAAAACCTACCTATATAATATGGTGTTTAGAAAAGTAGCGTCTCAGATTAGATTTAGGTAATAAAATACTCTGCCCTACTTAGCTACTAGCCTGGCCCAAAATGATGAGGTAAGCCAAAATGATTATCCCTAATAGAAAATTGCCCAATTTGAATTAGGCCTTGAGTTAATTTCAAAATTGTTTTGAAATTAAAAATAAAAGATTTAAATTTGAAATAATAAAAATATTATAAATCTTATAATATTAAATTTCAGATTGTTTTGAAAATTGAAAACGTAAGATTTTAAATTTATGATATAATATATACATAATGTTATGATATAACGAAACTTTGCGAAATGTTCGAAAAATAATATAAATTAATTTCTAAATTTATAAAAATTAATAATATTAATAAAATATATTAATTAACAAATTTATACACACGTATCGTACACTATGATGTATATCATGCTGCTTTAAAAAGTTAAACTAACATAAGTATATATGTATGTATATAACTGAATTTCAAAATTAATATAAATTTAATTAAATTACTCATTACAAAAATTAGGTAAAAGGTTAAACTAAATAATATTCATATATATATTATATATATGTTATACTATAAAGGTTATAGTATATAATAAACATTTAATATAAATGTTATATTATGATTATATAGAATTAATTAAAGTGTTAATTGATTAAAGTTAATTAAATAAGATTTAATTAATATAATATTTTACATATGATTATTATGTAAGTAATATGAAATTTAAAAGTTATATAATAATAATAATAATACAAATGTATAAATAAGTGGCGGAACGTTAAGAAACCCTAAATAGACTTGAGGAATAAATACATATATAAATGTATGTATACTGTGATTTTCGATGTGTCCGACACTTGAAACAAGAGGGTGTTTCAAAAGAAATACATTATTCTATAAGTCGATATCACTTAATATAATGTATATAAAATTATGAATCTTCAATGCTATGTTGTCCTCTACCATACATATATTAATAGATCATTTGCATACTCCTTAGTTATTGAGAAAACTCATGGTAGGGATGTTATGTGTAGTATTATGAATATATTTAATAGGCAACGTAAGGCAACTATATGTATTAGTTGAGGAAACTCAAGGTACATATATTATACTTAGGCCATTGCGATATGGTAGGTACAAGTGAATAACTTTTTTCGATTTGTTGAGCAAACTCATGGTCGAAGTGAAATTAGGACAAGGTACAAAGGGTTGGGGGTTATATAAGATACAACCGATAAGGAGTTATCCATCTTCCATGGAGCTATGACTTATTGAGAAAACTTAATGTCAGAATTACAAGATGACGAGTCCTAACACCCACTAATAAAGTCGAAAGACTTCTATATTTCAACTTAGGGCTTGGTGAAACATAAAAGACTAGTGGGAGCCTTATTAGAAAAATGAGATGATAACATTTAAACTTTCTAATATTGTTAGAAAAAATGCTATATGATGTTACAATAATCTACATTTGTAAATTTATGCATTTAACATGATTGAAAAAATGTTTATCAACTGAACTAAAGATTGACAAATAAAAATATGACATATACTTACTAAGAAATGCTTATTGCATGTTAATGTTTCAACACTCATGTAAGCACCCGACTCTACAACTACTAAAAACGTTCATAATTTTGTCGCTTAGTGTTTATTTGGTCGAGGGTATGTATAGTATTTTGTGAGTTTCGAACACCAATGAAATACAATATATGGAATTTGATCCATATACAAACAGCATATAAATGTTGTATGGTGAATGGTCATGCTTTGTAATATACAATATTTCGATGAAATTAGTTCATCCGAAATAAGCAAATAAACCATAGTGCAAGGTCAAGTATTCAATTTGATTGATTACAGTAAAAGATCATATTATTTAAATGTAACACAAGATCAAAATTGCAATATAGACCTAAGAACTCGATCGCTAAATTGTTAGTTTGATCAGTTTAAGTAAGTTGCACCATATTTGACGTCATATAATATTAAGAACAATTAAATGCATAGTTGTAAAGAGTTTGTTATGACATTACAGTAAGGGATTTCTGTTGAATGTTTCGACCATTTAAAAAGAATAACGAATGTACAAGAGTAAATGTGATTTAAGGTACATTGGGATGAAGAGCGTGAATAGTCACTTTAGATTATGGCCTATTTTACAGGAAAAATGATTCATTTGATTGAATCTCTTATTGTGATGATGACCATTCTAGTTGTCAATGGGATTGAAAAGGTACAGGTGGAACTTGTCACTTTTCAGGACATTCTCTGGTTTCCTGGTTTAGTAAAAAGCAGAATATTGTCTCGCTATCAACAACTAAAGCAGAATATACCTCTGCTGCTTTGACTTGTTGTCAAGGTATCTATATGCAATAGACCCTAAAGGATTTTGGATTAAATATTTCAAAACCACAAATTGATAGTTATAATACAAGTGCAATAAATTTATTCAAAAATCCTACTCATTATGCCAGATCCAAACATATTAATATCAGACATCATTTTCTCAGAGATGATATAAGTAAAGAGATTATTTCTCTTGAATTTATCAACACTGAGAAACAATTAGCCGATATTCTAGCCAAACCGCTGAATCAATCAACCTTTACTAAATTAAGAAGAGAACTATGTATTTGTTCTATACTTGAGATATATAATACAGATATGGTAAAATATATATTTAAATAAATATAGAAAAGCAAAATTGTTAAAATTTTCATAACGATATCGACATGCCCTTACCCCCATCTCGACATATGACGGTAAAAATTTGAATTTTGATTTTCCCTCGAAAATCAGTTTGGAGGTTATATTAACCATAATATTTCGAATTCTTCTATCTTCCCTCTTCATTTTCTCTATAATAAACTTCTGAAAATATAAAATAATGGCCTCCTCGTCTAAATAAAACCATAATGCAACCATTTCCTTCACTTCTCCTAATTCCGGTCCATTTCAACGAACTACATTGGCACGAGTGATGAAGATTGAAGAAACATTGAAGGATTCCCTACAAATATTGACTAAATTACAACTCATGGAAATAAAGATGGCAAAGGAACAAAACAAACAAGGCAAGACCCTTAGAAATTTGTAAAAATTTCTAATGGATAATTATGCAGATCCTATCATGATTAAAGATGATTCCTCTAACATACGTATTTATAATCCATTAGAGGATGACGAAGACGAAGAGGATAAAGCACAAATGGACGAGGACGATAAAGTTATTTGTGTTAGAGAAGTCTGTTTTGACAAAGATGGTAATTTGGTCAAATAATATGGAAATTTTTGTCTCCATTACCCTAATCGTTCGATTCACAAGTCACCAATTATCAAGGACTCTCGTTAGATTGTTATTATATTAATGCTTTTATATTTTGTGTAATTGCATATATGTGTGTCTATTTTCATATATATGTGTAATTTAACAACGTATATAATAAAATTAGATTTATGTTTCGCTTATTATACTTTGTTATTAGCATTTAGTTCCATAGTATTAGTTTAAAGGGGAGTTACGTAGTTTAGGATTAGTTTTTGTTGTTATCAGAGGGCGAGAATTATAAAATAGGTCAGATAGGTTTAGATTAAGGGGAAGTTAGTAGATTAAAGGGGAGCTATTGGAATAAGGGGGAGTCAGAGTATAATCGAAGTTTGTTGGAGTAGATTTTATAAACAAAGGTTGTCATCATCAAAAAGAAGGAGATTGTTAGTTCCTGAGATGATGGTTTTGATGACAACAACATTAGGTCTTGTTATAAAATATAAATACTAATGTTCTTGTCTAGATATATATGTGTGTGTGTGTGTGTGTGTGTGTGTATGCAGGATATTTATATGCTTGGACTGAGAATGAAGACTATACGGTATAAAGATTCAAGATTGAGTATAGAGATTCAAAACTGAATTTCAAGATTGTAGTAATAAAGACTGAAGACTCATGAGTTTCAAGATTATCAAGAGTTTAAGGGTTCAAGATATCAAGATAAGTAATAGAGTCTGGATTTATGTTAAAACTTCATAATAGCACTAAAATCTTTATTCTGATTTTAATTGTGGAATGGAATCCACCTTCTCGCTTTAATAGTGGGATGGAACCCATGACCACTTTAGTATGATGGAACCCATGACCTTCTCCAGTTGAATGGAATCCACGTAATTTTCAAAATTATTTATTTTTTCAAAACTATCCTTTTAAAGTCATCTCTATCAATTTAAATATTTTAGCCTTAATTCAAACTATTTTTAATCATATTAATTTCAAAATCATCTCTTGTTTTTTAAACTATCTCTTGATTTTAATATTTTAGCTTTAATATATTTTACAAAATCTACACTAATTTTTTAAATTACTTCTACGATATAGATTATATATTTTAAGATTATTTTATTAAACTCCTTTATAAGTTTAAACTATGTTCAAAATGGTTTACAAAGTTTAGAAATTGTTTTGACAAAGTTTTAGAATAGAAATCATTTTGAAGCAAAATTAATTTTCAAAAAATACATAGGCATGTCAACACCCCTATCCCTCTATGTCGACATGATAGCTATACAATTTAAAATTCAATTTAAAAGAAGTGTTTATTCATTATAACCTTTCGCGAATGGACATGGTCGTTGTTCTCCTTTAAATACTAATTGTTTTCAACGAATTTTAAGTTACTTTTCTTTATTTCTTGACTCCTTCTTCTCCATTCTAATATTCTATTATATTTTAATAAAACTCTATCGAAATTCTTACTGAATCAAACTCCATTGTCTCTAGTTTGATTCTTTGCCACTCTCTCTCAAAGATCTCGATGTTATTTAGAGTTATAAGATCATTTGTAATCAAAGATCGAAAGATCGAAATGTATCGAGTCTCTCTCTATCAAAATGTGATTGGAAATAGTGTGATTATGGCCTGTAAATCAATTAGGTGTGAGTGTAGCCCATAAATCAATTACGTGATCTTATAGCCTGTTAAATCAAGAGAGTTTGCCCTGGACTCGGAGACAGGAGGGTGTATCTTGTGGCCTTGAAATCGAGGTTGTAATATCGACATTATATTTGAAAAGAAATCTGCATAAGTGTGTGAGACTCGATGTAGGGTAACTCCGAACCAGTATAAAATTCCGGTATGTTCTTTCCTTTAATGCTTTTATTTACTATTTGCATTTGTGTCTGATTCTGTGTTTATGAAATTGCATCTGTATGTGTTTAATTTGAAAAGATATCAAAAATTCCATAAAATCGATTAAACACTATTCACCCCCTGTTAATCCAGCCTTAAGATCAGTAATCCACATTTCCAACAGCCTCATCTAGACCTTTTTGACACAGTTGAATCCACATATATAAGAGAGCCTAGCATAGTTCGAAACACCTTTCGAAGGTACTGAGCTATAGACTCACACATAAGAACCAAATCCTTCAAAATAGTGGGTTTTGCCATTGTCAACCAGTATGCACCTTTCGATAGCAGAAACAAGCCTTTCGAATAGTTGGAACCTTTTGAAAGCATAATGAAAACTCCACATGAAAGCCAAGTGGCCTTTCACAAAGATCCAGTCGTCACCTACTAATCCTTTCGAAACTATGTGAAAGCGCACCTATCCCTTTTGATGAAGTTAAAAGTAGTCAAGTTCTTTTTAAAAGCAAAGTAAAAGGGCGCCCAAGCTTTAGCGGCAGCGAAAGGTCATCAAGGTAATCCTTTCGACTAGGTCGAAAGGTCTGATTCAAAAGGGTGATGATGAAAGAATGAATGAGAAAGGTTAGGAGAAAGTCCTTTCGATCGCATCAAAAGGATGCACATAAAAGGTTGGAGGAAAGCCTTTCGATTGTATCGAAAGGATGGGCACGAAAGGGGGTAAGCCTATACCTATAAATACGACCCTAGGGGTTTGAGTTGGGGGACTGAATTTTGGATTCTGAATTCTCTTTCTTACTTGAGAAAAAAGTTAAAATTTTGTAACCCTAAATCAATTTGGGGGAAATTCTCTTACTTATAATCTAATTTGGATAAATGCAAAGGAGGAAACACATGGATTCAATATAGATTTAGAATATGAGGAAGATCCTCTCGGCCATTAGCTCGACCAATGACCAATTGCACATGATGCTTACTTATTTTCTTAACCCCTATTTGACTTATGCAATGCAATGGGATCAACTTGGACAATGTGAATTCGAATCGTATTGTTATTATGATTTATGATATAAAATGTTAAATACACGATGATGATGTTTCGATATTGATTAGTTCATGGAACTATAATATTTGTCTAAGATGCTATTTCATAGTATATTGAACTTATATCTTATATTGAGCCCCTTTCAAAGAAGTAAATACCCTTTCAATATTAAAAAAGGGTTTTGAAAGAGAGTCCCTATAAGCAAATTAAGCTATGCTAGTTGGTTGAATATTTTCGAAAGGAGCGTAGATATTTCAAATCATATAACCTCGAAGAAGTTCTTTTTATAACAACAGAAAATATACTTCCAAAAGTGAATTCTCCTTTTAAAGCAGAATGGCTCTTTCGACTCATTTAAAAGGAGATATGAATGATCAGAAAAGGAGACGCAAATTTCCATTTTGACTCACTCGAAAGGGATCATAAATGAGTTATCCTCTTCCCAACTTTCATTTCAATGGGTTGATTGGTCTTCTTATCCACAATTAACAACTTCATAAGGCTACCCTCTAAAGATGCATTTTCCAATCAACTCATGCGAAAGAGGTTTTGAAGAGATTGATTACTTCTAAAAAAATTCTTTGAGCTGTTAGCAACCTTTGTTGATAACAATTCGGCTTTAGGATGTTAGCAATATTTCTTATTAACATTTTTGGTGCTAGAAGGAGGGCTTGAACCTCCGCCTTTGTGGTTTCCTTATAGACTAATTATGGGTTGTTTAACTTGATGTAGGAAAATGAGATCTAAAAGGCTTAGTCGAATAGGCTAAGAAGAAATACGCACCACAACTAAGGAAGAAAACATTGCTCCAACTTTCAAATTGGAGGGTGTTGTGCAAGGACTGCCATCAACCCCAGCACAACCAGACGACAACGCAACTAAGATAAAGCATCTGGAGCAACAATTGCTGCATATGCAGAGCTCCTCAAAGCAGCTCTTTCCTAGAAGTCTTCTAAAACTACAAAACCAACAACAGGGGATGATGTGATCTTCCTAAGAAGAAACTTAAAAGCTTACACCTATAAGGGCAAGAGCAAGATAGATCTGACATCGTCAAAGAAAAGGGAACGTCTTTCGATTAAAGTTGTTCATCAAGGAATGATATTGGAAAAAACTCTTGAGCAAATTGGAAGCTCAACCTTGAAAGAATATAGCCCAAACTGAAAAAGCTGTCATGGCACCAAAGCTTATTTTAAAGATATAGCGAAAAAGGAGTCAAAGAAATGCTAAATGCAAAAGGAAAAAGAATTTTGGATGAGAGAGCAAATGATAATGAAAGAGTAGCTCCGTTCAAGGGTGAAATCATGTCAGGGGTCATCCCATTCCATATCAACATCCCAACCATGAAATATCATGGTACCATCGATCCTGATGATCACTTGATGGCTTTTAATAGCCAAATAGATCTATATTGTGCCTCTGAAGCAGTTCGATATAGACTATTTCCCATGACACTTCAAGGAGCAGCTGCAAAGTGGTATCGTCGTTATCGAGTAAAGACTATATGCTTATGGAAGCAATTCTCATATGAATTCTCAGCTAAATTCTGTATACGTAAGGATCCAACTATTGATTATGTTGTTTTAGCAAATATTAAGTAGAGGCAGGGAGAGTCTCTAGGTGATTACCTTTGAAGGTTTAATAATGAGGCATTGAATGTTATGTATATGAATGACATGGAAAAGTTAATTGCGGTGCCATCTAGATTGATTAAAAATACGCCATTTTGGATGGAACTCTTTGTTCGTGAGTGCAAAGATTTGCATGACTTCCACTTCCAAGCAGATAAATTATTTCGAATGGATGAATTGTACTATGCCAAGAAAAAAGCTAACCTGAAGTAGGAGAGCGGAAGATTTGGGTTTGACCGAGGACACAAAAGGCCAAGATGGGATACTAATTCAATCACTTTAAACAAGCCATTGTCTTATATATATTCTATGACCAAGGAGAAGGTTAAATTCCCAACTTTATTCAAGACTAAAAATTACTCTAAACAGAGAAAGGGAACTACCATGCTTATCATAAGGAGGATGGCCATAAAACTGATGAATGTCGGGCGTTGGATGGAATCATTCAGAAACTAATCCATGAAGCGAATTTGGAGGAATTCATCAAAAACAAGCAAAAGGCACCACGAAGTGGTGATGGTCCGCAGAAATTTCCTAATAATGATATCAACATCTTTAAAGAAGAAGATCCATTAAGCTTGAGTCCGCCATTGAATAGGATTGATGTAATCCTTAAGGGACCACATCTAGTAGGGACTAGCAAGGGATCCAGAAACAAATACATTAAAGAAGCTAAAGAAGAAGTATTCTCCATTCATGAAGAGCCCCCACTTAAAAGTCCATGACTCAATGTTCCAATGCCAAATCTTGTCGTTACTCCCAAAAAGCTGAAGAAAGGTATTCATCACCGTTATAATGACTCCCTTATGATCACGGGCCAAATTGGACTTTCTATAATGTCCATGATTCTTGTAGATACTGGGAGTGCAGTCAATGTTATTTTTGAACATGCCTTTGCCCAAATGGGCATTAGGAAAACAAACTAGAACCTAATCTTGAGCCTATCTTTGAGTTCAACAATAAGAGGTCAACTCCGATGGGACAAGTGAAGTTGCTAGTGCAACTGGGAGTACCGCATGCTGCCGGACCTTTAAAACTCTCTTTATAATCATCAACCAACTGTTATATTACAATGCTTTCTTTGGCCGACCTGCACTTGATGAGGTCGACGAATTTGTCTCACCAAAATATCTGATGGTAAAATTCTTAACTAAGAGGGGTTGGGGCACTATCCGTGGAGAACAATTCAGTACCTGAGAGATATACTTTGCAACACTTGATCAATATAAAAGGGAGTATTTTTCTTGCTATGATTCTTTTGCTATTTTTCAACCTTTGGATGATGGATTTTTACATCCAAAATTCGAAGAAAATGCATGATCTAATAAAACTAATAAAAATATGTTTGAAAGGTACACTTCCCATGGAAGCAAGAGAAAGAGGACCAATGCTAATTCCGTAGAAGAAGGAGAAATCATCACAGAATTTGACTGTCGTGGGGAAGTGGAAACCTATACAAGACCTTGAAGAAACATGTGTAGACCTGAATGATTTAACCAAAATAGTCAAAGTGGTAAAGGAGTTAGAAAGAAACCTGAAGGCGAACTTAATTCAATTTCTTAAGTCTAATAGAGATGTGTTTGCGTGGTCTAATTCAGATATGGTTGGGATTGATCCATCGGTATGTGCCATGCACTAAATATTAATCCAGAAGCAAATCCCACCCGACAAAAGATGAGACAATTGGTTAAAGTGCAATCTGACGCCCTAAAAGAAGAAGTTAAAAAGCTACTTGAAAATGGATTCATTCGGGAAGTCTTTTACCTAAAGTGGCTAGCAAACCCAATGTTGGTAAAGAAGTCGAATAGAAAGTGGAGAACCTACATTGATAAACTGATTTGAATAAAGCATGTACAAAAGATTGTTACCTATTGCCCCGGATAGATCAGTTAGTTAATGCAACTAGCGGACACAAATTGTTATCCCTCATGGACCCTTACTCGGGATACAATCAGATACCCATGTTTAAACCAGATAAGGAACATACAAGTTTTATTACCGATTGAGGAATTTTCTGCTATAAAGCAATGCCTTTTGGGTTAAAGAATGCAGGAGCCACCTATCAAAGATTATTCAATAGAATGTTCAAAGAACAGATCGATCGAAATATGGAAGTTTGTGTTGACGATGTGCTAGTAAAATCTTATGAAGCTAAATGTCACCTTAAAGACCTAAAAGAGATGTCTGAAGTATTACGGAAATATCAAATGAACCTGAATCCCCAGAAATGCTCTTTCGGGGTTCATTCTGGGAAGTTTTTAGGCTATACTATAAGCGCTTAAGGAATTAAAGCTAGTCCAGACTAAATTCAAGCTATCAATGACAAGGTTGAGCCCAAAACCAGTAAAGATGTAATGATTTTAAACGGTAGGGTTGCATATTTAAACAGGTTCATCTCCAAAGCAACTGATAAGTGCGTCCCATTTTTTAACGTGATTAAGAAGAGAAAAAACTTTGAATGGAGAGAGGATTGCAAGAAATCCTTCCAAGAATTGAAAAATCATTTGTAAAGGCCACCAGTATTATCCAGTCCCAAGAACAGGGAGGTCTTGTACTTATATATGGTTGTTATGAAACTTGCAGTTAGTTCAGTTTTGATTAGAAAGGAAAAGGGGCTCAACTTCTGTTACCCAGCACCTTGGGCTGGCTGCAAAACGACAGGTGAAGATATTATTATTAGCACTAGACAAGATTCTGACCAAGAAGATCCTGGAGGTATAAGGGTTTGATGCAATCGACATGTTTCGGCATCCCTGGCACGGTGCAGACTGGAGGTGTTAGCAAGTTGTCAGGCCCACAACAAAGCAAGAGCGTTTGGCCTGCCTGGCCCGGTGCACAGAAGTCACCTACTATGGACCGTGGTACCTTGTTCCTGAGCCCATGAGGGAAGTCCAACCCATCTTCTTCTATAAATAGAAGGGCAGAGGCACAGTGAAAGGGACCTTTTTCGAAGAACACTAGGGAGACGCTACCATTTTGGATACTCTCCTCTTTTTAATTCAAACTTGTATGCAAGTGATTGGTTTACGGATTGTATCTGTATTCAAGTGATTGAGAAAGCAATAAAGATTAAACGAAAAGTGTACGTAGGCAATTACGCCGAACCACTATAAATATGTGTTCTCGTTTTTGTTGTTCTTTTTGCATTGAATTACACTATTTTTCAGTTCTAATTTACTCTCTTCATTAATCTCTCTACATAACTCTACTCAAGGGTGTTAGTGAAAAATTTTGGTGCTAACATTTTGGTGCTAACATTTTGGTGCTTCCACTGAGAATTGAATTCTCAGCTTGATTGGATCTCATCGTCTACTAGTGGATTTCTATATTCGCGAGATAGATCCAGTTGTCTACTAGAAAACTTCCTATTCTACTCAGATTTGAAAGAAATCTAAAGGAAGCTGATAGCCATAGATTGGATTTACTGATGTACGCAAGATCTAGGGATTGGACGTTGAAGTTTGCACTCAAGTTGAATAAAGGCCGACCCTCTTCTGAAGGCAATTCGGCTGATCGTTCCAGAAAAGGCGTATGTTGATCGCCCCAGAAAAGGCATACGCCGGTCACCTCAGAAATGCTGAGCCACATCCAGGCCAAGCCATCTTCGTATGCCGAACGACATCCAGGCCGAGCGATCTTCGTATGCCGAACGACATCCAGGCCGAGCGATCTTCGTATGTCGAATGACATCTAGGCCGATCCGCATTCGTATGCCGAACGACATCCAGGCCGAGCCGCCTTCGTATGCCGAACGATTTCCAGGCCGAGCCACATTCGTATGCCGAAAGACATCCAGGCCGATCCGCATTCGTATGTCGAACGACATCCAGGCCGAACCGCTTTCGTATGCCGAACGATTTCCAGCCCTTTGAAAGGAACCAGGGGCAAAGTCGAATAGCGAGCACACGATGCTGCTTCACTTATCAATGAGATTTATCCTAATCTTCTTTGAATTATTTCCAAATCTATTTCTATTTCAATTGTTCTATGAACTATGACTAGCTTGAACTAAACTACTTTCAAAACGATGCAGGTGACCAGGTACTCAGATTTGGTCGCCAACCAATCCACGCAGACCATGATCGGACGTGTGGGGTTACATCTAGACGAGCATAATTCAATCACTCATCATCAACCATTTGCCTTTGATTTGGGGCCATGGACTAGATATTGAAAAGCTCATCACGATCAGAGCCCAATACAAAGTGAACACGACTGACCTCGCATTCATCGACCTCCACATTTGACTTGGTGACCTAAGCAAGGCCTGGAATGATCATGGCCCGATCGTCCACTCAAATCGAGTCACAGAAAAAAGTTCGACAAAATACAGATGCCCCTCTTGAAGCTCAATGATGTCAGGATCTGTCTAGAGTGGACGTGATTTGATCGTCTACACATCAAATCCTACCTTGAACACAAAAGGTAATTCGAAAGCCCGACTTGGAGTAGTTGTGATGGACTACCTACTCGTCAACCAACGCTCTCAATACATGGACACGACTGCACCTTGAAACATATGCAACTTACTGTGTCTACTCAATAATCCATTATTCTTAATTTCTAGAAAGAGGTATGAAAAAATTGTGTGAGATTTGACTATCTAACCCAACATGGATGTGATCCAACAATCTATCATATACTTCCTTCCTTGACTTGATTGGAAGAGCTATAATCACCAAGCGGATGAGAATCGACCGTCCATTCTTTAAGTTTCATCCTTCATGCTGGGGGCAGAGTCCCATTCCATGACCAAACGTGGTCCGATCATTCATTCAACAGCATTAGCCTCGATACGGTAAATGAAATACAAATTAAATAGGTGGAAATATGACTGCTCTCGATAAAAACCTCCAAGTCCTCTGACTGCGGACTGGAGTTCTCTAAGTCCACAGAGTGTGGACTAGACTATAAACGACTTAAATCTTCAAGTCCCCTGAGTACGGACTGGAGTACTCTCGGTCCCAGAGTGCGGACTAGAGTATAAACGACTTAAATCTCCAAGTCCTCTGAGTGCGGACTAAAGTACTCTCATTCCACAAAGTGCGGACTAGAGTATAAATGAATTAAATCTCTAAGTCCCCTGAGCGTGGACTAGAGTACTCTCAGTCCTCAGAGTGCGGACTAGAGTATAAACAACTTAAATCTCCAAGTCCCCTGAGCGCGGACTGGAGTACTCTCAGTCCCCAGAGTGTGGACTAGAGGATAAACGACTTAAATCTCCAAGCCCCCCGAGTGCGTACTGGAGTACTCTCAGTCCCCAGAGTGCGGGCTAGAGCATAAACGACTTAAATCTCCAAGCCCACTGAGCGTGGACTGGAGTACTCTCGGTCCCCAGAGTGCGGACTAGAGTATAAAAGACTTAAATCTCCAAGTCCCCCGAGCGAGGACTGGAGTACTCTCAGTCCCCAGAGTGCGGACTAGAGTATAAACGACTTAAATATCCAAGTCCCCTGAGCGCGGACTGGAGTACTCTCAGTCCCTAGAGTGCGGACTGGAGTATAAACGACTTAAATCTCCAAGTCCCCTGAGCACGGACTGGAGTACTCTCAGTCCCGAGAGTGCGGAATAAAGCATAAATGACTTAAATCTCCAAATCCCCTGAGCGCGTACTGGAGTACTCTAAGTCCCCAGAGTGCGGACTAGAGTATAAACGACTTAAATCTCCAAGTCCCCTGAATGCGGACTGGAGTACTCTCAGTCCCCAGAGTGCGGACTAGATTATAAATGACTTCAATCTCCAAGTCCCCTGAGTGCGGACTGGAGTGCTCTAAGTCCCCTGAGTGTGAACTAGAGTATAAACGACTTTAATCTCCAAGTCCCTCGAGCACGGACTGGAGTACACTCAGTCCCCTGAGCGTGGAATGGAGTACTCTCAGTCCTTTGAGTGCAGACTAGAGTATAAATGACTTAAAAACCACTAAGTCCCCAAAGTGCGGACTAGAGTACTCTCAGTCCCCTGAGTGTGGACTTGAGTATGAATGACTTAAAAACCTCTAAGTCCCCAGAGTGCAGACTAGAGTACTCTAAGTCCCCTGAGTGCAGACTAGAGTATAAATGACTTTAAAATCCTCTAAGTCCCCAGAGTGTGGACTAGAGTAATCTGAGTCCCCCGAGCGTGGACTAGATCATAAACGACTTGAGAAAAATCTCTAAGTCCCAAAAGCGGATTAGAGTACACTAAGTCCCTGAAATGCGGACTGGAGTATAAACGAATTAACGAAAATCTCCACATCTCGAACGGTGGACTATAGCATAAACCGTTCGACAAACTCTAAGTCCCCAGAGCGTGGACCAAAGCATGAACACAAATTAGGCGCGAGTCGAACAAGGGGAGAATAACACTAAGTCACCAGAAGGCAAAGTGGTGCATAAACATCGAAAAATAGATGAGTGGATTCTGACAATTCTCTATTTCGCAAACTTCAGCCTAAAATCAACAAGAGGATTATTAACTCGCTAAGGATGGAGCTCGACAATCCAACTAGTGTCCTGGCTAAATAAATGCTGGGAACAGGGGTACAAATCACTAAAAGCTGAATACGACAGCTTGCTGTAGCTCTAGCTTTGCATTCTTTATAACTTAAGGCAACGACTACATGGAGGCCTCAATATAGAACTAATCGAAATGGCATCCAAAGCTACGAGCAACCAACTATATGATACCTCAGATCGAGGGTCAATACCGATCCGCACTACGCACATAAGAATGTGACTGGGATGTTCCTTGAAAAACTATGACCTCTAGAGTGTGGAAAGGAGAGTAAACCATGAAGACTTGGTCAAAAATTCTCCAACACCCTCCTTCGCTCCATTAGGAGGAGTATGAAACTGGATGGGCATGACTCGACTGCATTTGTAGCCAACTTTACCTCGAGATCTGATTACAGAACATGAACCAAAGTGGATGTGGATGACCGTCCAGTGTCCAAATTACACCCTAAAACTGACGAGGCATCGAAGTATTCCTCTTGGAACGAAAAACCACGATAAAATCCAAGATAGGGGAGACCCCATCTCCCATTGACTGACCTGATCCCCGATTCAACGGGAAAGAGAGTAATGCTAAAGTGGGCATGGCTGGCCTTCCTACTTATTGGTATATATGCCCCAAACCTGGGGGCATGAGCTAGAAGCAACATGAATGTGAACCGACTATTCATCGATCAACTCTGTGTTTTCGAAGTTTAGGTGGGAATATAAACATAGCTAGGACGAGACTCAACCATCCATGCAGTACATTTATCAACCCGAGACTGGGAGCAGACGCGTGATCATCCAAAGACTGGCTGCGATAGCTCAATATTGAAACTTATATATAATGTTTACAACTACTCAAGGCTACGACCAAAAGAATGCCTAGGGATAGAATCATTAAATCGATACCTAAGCTAGTGGGCAACAAACTGTCACTCCAACCCGAGGCATGCGGATCATGAATGTTGCTCGAATGTGGAAGATGGAACCCCTGCAAAACAACAACGCATGATGACAGACGATATAGTGTTTAGAAGTCGAGATGCAGACAAGGTGGATAGCTCCGTCCGCATCCAAAACACTGACAATTGGCAAGTAGTGCCCGAGCCCTGGCTCGGGCAGCATTCTTTGATCTATAGAGACATAGATCCGAGAGATCGTGATAGGGGACTTAGGGAAACGAACGAAGCACCGGTTGAGCTGACGATTGACATACCAGTTAGCCGGGATGACCCGTCACGAGTCCTTAAGATTGGATCGCAACTCGACCCATCATTGGCTGAAGATCTTACTGATTTCCTCCGAGCGAACCTAGACAGTTTTGCTTGGACATATTCTGATATGTGCGGGATACCTGAATGGGTTTCCTTTACCTAGAAAGGAGAGGCATGGACCCGGAGAGGCATAGACCCGGAGAGGTCCGCTGCTCTCAGAGGCCAATGGGTTCGCCCGCGATGCCCTCTACCCTGAATTGATTTCTAACCCTGTGCTTGTAAGGAAAGCAAATGGGAAGTGGGAAACTTGTGTTGATTACTCTGATCTGAATAAAGCATGCCCGAAGGATAGTTTTCCTTTACCTAGAATCAACCAGCTCGTCGACTCTACGGCCGAACACGAATTATTGTCTTTTATGGATGCGTATTCGGGATACAGTCAGATCCCGATGCACATTCCAGACCAAGAACACACAAGTTTTGTCACAGATGTGGGGCTATATTACTATGTAGTAATGCCTTTTGGATTGAAAAACGCGGGAGCAGTTTATCTGTGTCTGGTGAATCGAATGTTTAAAGACCAGATTGGTAGAACGATGGAAGTCTATGTGGATGACATGCTCGTGAAGTTACGGCAGTCAAGCGACCACATCCGAGACCTAGCGGAGATGTTTGATATAATCAAGCAGTATAAAATGAAAATCAATCCTTTGAAGTATTCATTTGGCGTAGCATCGGGAAAGTTTTTGGGTTTCATTGTAAATGCAGGGGGAATCGAAGCTAACCCGAAGAAGATTCAAGCTATCCTAGACCTAGCGGCGATGTTTGATACACTCAGGCATTATGAAATGAAAATCAATCCTTTGAAGTATTCATTTGGCATAGCGTCGGGAAAGTTTTTGGGTTTCATTGTGAATGCGTGGGGAATCGAAGCTAACCCGGAGAAGATTCAAGCTATCCGAGACATACAAGTGCCCAGAACTATAAAGCTAGTACAAAGCTTGAATGGAAACGTGGCTGCGGTGAGTCAATTCATATCCAGAGCTACAGACAAGTGTATTCCTTTCTTCGATGTGATAAAGAAAGGAAAGAGTAATTTCAAAGTGGACATCCGATTGCGAAGAAGCATTCCGAGCCCTGGTAAGGCATTTGGAAAGTCCCCCGGTGCTGTCAAAACTAATAGACCACGAAATGTTGTATGTGTACTTGGAAGTATCCCAGCATGCTATCAGTACGGATTTGGTTCACGAAGAGGACCGAGTTCAGAAGCCAATTTACTATGTCAGTAAACGTTTAATGGGGGCAGAAAGAAATTAGCCCAAGATCGAGAAATTAGCCTATTGCTTGGTGATTGCATCACGCGAGCTACGCCCATATTTTCAGGCATACTCAATCAGTGTTTACACTTATCAACCCTTGCGACAGGTACTCCAACGTCGAAAACTTCTGAAAGGATGTTAAAATGGAATATCGAGTTGAGTCGGTTCGATATTACTTACTTGCCGCGAAAGGCCATACAGGGACAAGCGCTAGCAGATTTGATCGCTGAATTCGCCATGACAGACGAATCAATCGGCCACAATGTCATACCTCCCATTTGATGGAAGATGTACACCGATAGGGCATCTAACGACCGTTGTTCGGGAGTTGGCTTAGTTCATGTAACTCTTGAGAATCGATCAGTTTGTTACGCTTTAAAGCTCAAATTCACAGCAACGAATAACGAAGCCGAGTATGAAGCCTTGATTGCCGGCTTAGGGCTCATCAAAGAACTGGGAATAAAATCGGTTGAAATCCTTTGTGACTCGCAACTGGTGGTGTATCAAGTGCACGGAGACTACCAAGCAAGGGGGCAGAGACTTGCCCCATATTTGGTACGAGTTCAGGATCTGCTAGCTAATCTCAAGTATTATGGTATTTCACATGTCCTACGTGAGAAAAACAGAGCAGCTGATTCATTGGCAAAATTCACAAGCACTGGTGATGCGCAACAGATGGTATTGTTTCCCGTTGAAACCTTACATGTTCCGAGCATAAATATGATGGAGGTAGATTTCATGTTAGAAACAGAAATCGAAAAGGAACCATGGATGACCCCATTCCAGCAGTACTTGTTACACCGGGTCGTGCCCGAAAGAAGAATCGAAAGACGACAAGTCGTTCGTAAGGCTTCGCGTTATGTGATGCAAGGTGGGGTAATGTATTGGAGGGGATTCCCGACCCCCTTACTCCGGTGCATTTCCCATGCTGAGATAAAACTAGTTCTGAAGGAAGTCCATGAAGGTGAATGTGGCGACCATACCGGAGGGCAGACGCTAGCAAAGAAAATCCTCCGCTATGGATACTATTGGCCAACTATCAATCCAGATGCGGTTGATCAAGATAGACAATGCGAAGATTGCAAGATGTTTGCAAAAAAATCCAAGAACCCCGCCAATGGAAATTACTCAAATGGCTAGTCTATAGCCGTATGCCACTTTGGGTCACTGAAATCATCATCTTGCTGATCCTAAAGGTGGTGCGAAATACACCATCATAGCAGTTGTTTACTTCACCAAGTAGGCAGACAAAGAACTTTTAGCCACAACCAAGAAAAAAAAAATCAACCTCACTGTCTGTAACATTATCTATCCTTATGACCTTCTATGATCTATTATTACTGCAAATGGACAGGTTGAAGATATGAACAAAATCATAAAGCCTGTTCTGAAGAAAGTTTGGAAAAGGCTAGAGGTAAATGGGTGGATGAACTCCCTACAACACTATGGGCTTATAGAACTACCCATGGGTCCGTGACTGGCCGTACTCCATTCACCCTTGCTTACTGCTTTGAGAAATACAAACAAGGAATCACAGTTGAATTACAATTAAACTAGAGGGAATTGGCGATGACTTATGAGCATATAAAATGCATCCAACTGCCAATGGCAAGAACATGTACCCGAACATGCATGTGTACATCCGAAAAAAGTTCGACTTCTTGAAATCAACAGGGAATTGAATCCTCACTTAAGGTTACTAAGAAAATACTAGATCAAATAGCCGAAGCTTATTGGCCCTGTAGAACCAGACATGGATGGCCACTGATGAACTACAACCCTGGATTTATAATATTAGGAATCGACCGAGCGTCATGATGACCAAAGAAGGATACGAAACCTTGGGAGGATAAAATTGAAGAATAATGACTATTCAGGAAACATGATGGATTTCTTTCTGTAAACAAAGAATAGTCGCTGATTCAAAGTGTGTCATGTTGCTTCACACGACACACTTTGAGGGGCAAGTGTTACCTAGCACCTTGGGCTGGCTACAAAACGACAGGTGAAGATATTATTATTAGAACTATACAAGATTATGACCAAGAAGATCCTGGAGGTATAAGGGTTTGATGTAATCGACATGTTTCGGCATCTCTGGCACGGTGCAGACTGGAGGTGTTAGCAAGTTGTCAGGCCCACAACAAAGCAAGAGCGTTTAGCCTACCTGGCCCGGTGCACAGAAGTCGCCTACTATGGGCCGAGGTACCTTGTTCCTGAGCCCATGAGGTAAGTCCAACCCATCTTCTTCTATAAATAGAAGGGCAGAGGCACAGTGAAAGTGAGCTTTTTCGAAGAACACTGGGGAGACCATGCCATTTTGGATACTCTCCTCTTTTTAATTCTAACTTGTATGCAAGTGATTGATTTACGGATTGTATCTGTATTCAAGTGATTGAGAAAGCAATAAAGATTAAACAAAAAGTGGACGTAGGCAATTACGCCGAACCACTATAAATCCGGTGTTCTCGTTTTTGTTGTTCTTTTTGCATTGAATTACACTATTCTTCAGTTCTAATTTACTCTCTTCATTAATCTCTCTACATAACTCTACTCAAGGGTGTTAGTGACCAATTTTGGTGCTAACAACTTCCTATTTATCATATGAGCAGGTGGTTAAAGTACACATAGATTCGGTACCCGGTAATAGAAAAATTAGCTTGTTGCTTGATACTTATAACATAAAAAGTTAAATCATACTTTCAAGCGCACCCAACTAGAGTATTGACTAACATTCTACTCAAACAAGTCTTCAGTAAGACTGAAACTTCGGGTAGGCAGGTAAAGTGGGAAATTGAGGTTAGCCAGTATGACATTGAATTTCAGCCACAGGTAGTGATCAAAGGGCAAACATTAGTAGACTTCATTAATGGCCGTACAAACTTTGTTAAAGAACAATCTGAGAAAGAAAAGGATCAAAGACCTTTATGGCGGTTATTTGTGGATGGCACATCAAATGAAGAGAGAGCTGGGGCGGGATATGCTATAATAACACCGGACAGACACCGCCTACACTACGCAATGAAGTTCTGGCCTCTACAATAAAGTCATTCCGTTTTATTGAGAAACAACCGTTGTTTCAATAAATACCAACTTCGTAGCAAAGGAATTTCTTTGATAAATAATTGGTATAAAATGAATTTGGATATGATCCAATGATTAAATTGATTACAAGAGATGAAATGAAATTTCCCAAATCTAGACAAACACAAATGCTTTAGAACGTCTAATGAGTACTCTTGTATATTCAATAGAAACTATGAGTTTCTTGTCAATGACAAGAACAAATAATGCTCGGTTGTTTAATTTAACCATTAAGAGTAGACTCTATGATATGGTACGATATGCAAATCCAAAATAGATTCCAAATATATTATCAAAATATGATTTTTATAGTTATATCTAAGAGGATATGATCCATTGGCTGCAAATGTGAAGACAAATGCAGTTGGAATATGGTAAGCCACATTGATAAAGATAATACCGTGAATTTCAGTTGTTGTAGTTAACACAATAGATTGACCATTCGATGTGTACAAGTTAGTATAGATTTTACTCATAAAATTATCTCCTAGTATTACTTTATGTTTTTGTGTGTGTGTGTGTGTATGTTAAAATAGAAAGTTCCAAATATAGATGTAGATTAGACTGTTTTGCATATACAACAAACTGTTTGGAAGTCATTGGGAGAGATACCAAGTTTATGGATTTTCGGATATGATCCGAGAACAAATACGAAAATACTACCGAGAAAAGCATCAAAATTGAAAAATTAATTTAAAAGAAATATCAAATAGATTGATTATTAGTCAAAATGCAGAGGAAACATGTGTTCATTAGAAAGAATGTTAAAAGAAAGAATGCTAAAAGGCACATAGTTATTTCTAAACCATATGTAAATAGCACTCTGCTGATTGTTAACGATGTACTTATGTTAAAATTAGGTTTAGTTATTTTAACACTCGACATTGGATTTTGAATAATGTCTTTTATAGTAAGTATAAAAAAATTGGGAATGTCCCAAACGATATGCAAAGAAACCTTATTAAAATGTTTAATACGGTAAATTAAGATGGACTCTTTATGCATTGGCAAAAGGGATTATCATACATGTTATGTTGTCTACGACATCATGATTTTTTTATATATTCAATACATGAAGCAAATAACAAATCCAAATTGATATCACTAAATGGTTGTTAGAGGTGTTCTCGTGTATTTATGAAATACTAGAGAATTATTTACAGAATCAACGAACTCTTTATGAAGTATTATTCAGACTCAAATCTCATAAGTGATATTGAGTATATATATCGGTAATAAGTTCAAGTTAAGGATCTTTAGATTGGAAATGTACCAAATAGGGCAGATTATGACTGATTCAATGAAAAGCCTAAGTACATTGACTTGAACAACACCATAATAAAATAATGTACATATAATAAATGCACTTATAACTGAGCCAAGGGTGATTCCAAATGTTGAGAATCAAAAGAACATTTTTATAAGATAACAATGTCATAATATAGTTCGTAACAAAACTTAGAACTCATTAGAAGTCGAGACATACTTTGAATTTTTCTACATGATACAGGTAGTTTATCAGCATCAGAGAGAATTGATTGACAGAGTAGATAATCGAAACATAATAGCATAACCATTCACTAAAAGACCAACCCATTTGTTTTTTAGGAAACTAATCAGAGAAGTTGGAATAAGATTTCATAATTGACCCAGAGTGCATGTGGGAGATTGTTAGACTTGGGTGTATGCCTTAGGGGCAATTATGTAATATGTTATGTATATCTAACTCGATAACAAATTTTGTTCGAAATAAAAGGTGTTTTTCTTTCTATTATATACTTGATATGGTTTGTTATATTAATTAATTTAATTAAAAGTATACCTAATAGAAAATCCATAAATGGTATGTTTTGAGATAATAGTTTCGAAGTATTATAACCATGAATAATTTATCACAATGAAAATAAATATATCATTTTAAATATTCCTAAAGAATGGATATCGATACATCCGTTAAGACTAGAGTACGTAACGCTCTCCAAATTATGGACAGGGTATTATTCAAGATTGCTGGAGGCACCCAGGGGTTATGTATTGATTTTATTGGATAACTATGGAATGACTCACTCAATAGACTTCTCTTGGTTAATATAACCAAGGTCAAATAGAAAATATTGATGTGACTGATTTACGTAGTTCTCTCGACTTTAAGATACTATCGATTTTCAATATGGAAGCTCTACTTTGGTTATCGTCAGATCTTGGAACGACGTCCATCGAGTGTCTAAGGTTGGGTCTAGGGGAAGTATTGGAAGTGAAGCACTATTTAAGAGAGGATTCTTCTCCTCAGTTAATGAGGTTAGTATTACGGTATTGAAGTTAACTCAAAATTAAAGTCTCTGGACAGAGCATTTCGGTTAATAATAATTATTCTTATTGAATCAAGGACTTTGTGCTTGGACTGTAGAGTTGAATGTGGACGTTATTGGAAATTTGGCTATAACCAAATTCCATTAGTCCAAATTGATGTTTTTAATGAAGAAAATTGGTATAAATAACAGTCATAGCTGGGTAACACTTAACAATGCAAAATTGGATTATACCATAATTAGGTAAGCAATAAGTCTAGCCAAAATGTCACACCACCCACTAAGTGACGTGTGAATGTTAATATTTCAATACTTAGTATTAATCGTTGACAAAATTTACATCTAATGAATCATACAACCGAAACGATGAATTCTTTTTTAACCAAATATAATTAATTTACTATTGTTATAAGTTAATTAAATTAATTAATATTTATAAATTATTAATTATAAAATTCGATTTTTATTTGATGAGTAAATATTATTAAATATATTTATAAAAGTTATAAATATATTAATCGATATATAATATTGAAAAGTGTAAAATTTAATTTATTTGCATAATATTTTATTTAGGCACTAAATGGGTTTAAAGACCAATAAAAGGGCCGATAGGATCGGCACGTATGGGGATTATAATCGATTATGACATAGCTTGTAACGTCCCATATTTTTAACTATTTTAAATTATGAAATTTGATATAATTACCAAATAAAAATTGTTAAAAATAAAATTTTAATGAATTTTAATCTAAGTTATTGGATATGAACTTGAATAAAATTTTGAAATAAACTAATTTCAAAGATTTTGATGATAACAAGTATTGAAATTAAATTCTACATATTAACTGGGTTTATAATCAATAACTAAAGTTGAATAATAATTGTGAATTATTTAGATAGAAAAATATTGATGCTGATAACTAAAATTTATTTGGAACTTAATGATTTACTTATAATGATTTATAAGACAATTAAATTGTTTAAGTTTAAATTTTGAAAATTATTTGAATAATTGAATCCTAAATTAAATACGAATGAAAATGATTTCAAAAGTTGATTTAGTTGTTATTTAAATATGAATGAAAATTGTCAATGCTTAGAAATTGAATTTAAGTGATTAATTCAAAATTTGAAAATTTTATATTTTAATTGACGTGTAAAAATAGCCTTCCCGGGCACAGTTTCAGATTTCAACGAAACCAGTTTCATTAGATCCATAATAGCGTATTATTATCGAATTTCAAATTTCATAACGTTTGACCGTATGGAATAGAAATGCGTCGAATTTAATATCGAAAATTTAATATAATAACTGGGTTCAAAAAGATATCTTCTCCATATCATGAATTGGGCCTTGAAACACATTCCATTGTGTTCAGAATAGGGGTAAAATATTATAAACGCCAGGCGGCACGCTTCATTTGAAGTTCGTACGGAAAAGTACTTGAATAGTGAAAATAATAATTAAATAATACGTATACGTGTATAAATACGCGTATCCTCTTTGAAAAACCCTAGTTTTACAGTAGCCGCCACCTTATACTTTAATGGCCAAAAACTTCCACCCTTTCTCCTCGATCTCCTCCTCCTCCAAGCAATATTATCGAAAACCTTCAACTAAAAAGTCAAAGAGCTTGTCGAGATCTACGACGTGAACATCTATGATCGAATTTAGTGGAGTGTGGAGGTTAGAAATTCACTGTGTCTGTTGCTTGTTCATGCACGAAATTCGAGGCTATAGGACAGCCAAGCTACACATGGTAGCAAGCGGTAGTGCTAGATGTGGAGAGCTTCGATTTGGTGGCTCATGATAGTCGACTAGAGGTTCGTATGGTGGCGCGGTGAGTGATGAATCGTGCGTGTTGAATGGTTTCTTGCGTTCGTGTATTCCTGTACGCGATGGACGAAGAAGGAGTATGCAGCTTTGATTTCCTGATGGCTAGGATCTACGCCAAGTTTCTTTAGGTTAAATTATATAAAATAAATTTGTCCATTAATTATATTATAAATTATAACATCTTTAAAAGTGTATATCTTTTTCGTACATTATCAGAATTGGACGAAACAAGCAACAAAGGAATCGTGGCAACGCGCACTACGTCAAAGACCTGATTTGGAGTCATTTGGAGCTAGTTAAAATTTTAGGTTAAAGCGAACGTCATTCGATTTGATTTAAAAATTGAAAACTCAAGATGAGAGTTTAATAACACTCGCAACATACTAAAATATTTTTATGCTTGCTAAATTTGAAATTATGAAGTGATATAAATTGATTGATCGTTGTTTGATAAATCTTATTATCACTCAAATTAACTATTCAAAGATTAAAATTGATGGTTAAATTTGAAATTGGAATTTAATTGCCAGTAAAATACCTGATATTGATAAATGTGGAATTGCTATGAATTATTAGCTGATTTGAATGTTGATTGTGATGGATTCTATTGATTGATGTTTTGGATGGTCTGTATAACGACTTGCCTTTTTGGACGTTTTAAGTAGACACACATGCCAGACTTAAACCATTCAAAAGGTATACTGTTATGGGGTAAATAAGAAAAGAGAAAGAAATAAAACAAATACAGAATCTCGCAGCGAAATGCCAAAATATAATAATCAAATAACAGGTCACGAAGCTGTTTTATAAATATATTTGATTATTCTTTACAACACAAACATCAGAGTTACATAAATAGGAATAAAATAAATAAATAAATGCAGTAGAACAACATGATGCAGTGGAATACATATATCCTAATAATAATAGTTACAAATCTTTGTCTTCGTCCTCCAGAAATAAGGTCCTCAACCTTGAAATGCTCAGGAGGACCCGAGCTAATTGAAAAGACAAAATACTTGAGTCAGAACTAAAAGTCTTATGTAAGTTAAATCAACGGTAAATATGAGTGTGACGGCGTCAGAGATGTTTACGGGATTTGACATCTCCTATCCAGTGTCTAACGTGAGTGCAGTAAATTAAGAGATGTTCGGGATTCACATCTCCTAAGGATCCGTTAAACTATCTACTATGTAGTACAATACGCTATTATAATATGTCTACAGTAAAGTAAAAGTATTAAAATTGCGTTAAGGCGTTACCCATGTGTGATAACCCGGAATTTTAGGCAATGTCAATTTAATAATATTTATTAATAATTAAATTGACTTGATAATTTTATTTTATAAATTGGCAAGTTTATTCTTTTAAAAGCTAATAAATTAGTTTAATAATCTTATTTTATAAATATTTAATTGGTAAAATTCATTCTTTCAAAGCTAAATAAAAATATTTTCTATTTATAATGTATATATGTTATAATTAGGAAGTCTTTGTTTTAATAAAAGATATGATTCCAAATTATAATATATATGAATGTATATATTGTGATTTGAAGTTATTCAATATAAAAAATTTCAAAGTTAATATTAAAATGTATTCTAATTATAATATATATTTTTGTATATATATTGTAAATAGAAAGGCTTTGGTTTGAATTTAATTGGTAAAAACATGTTTTCAAATTTAGTATATATTTTAATTTGGAAATTAGGATTGAATTTAATATAATACTTTTCAAAGGCTCTTTAAAAATTTAAACTTTATATTTCTTAACAAGAAAAATAATTTCTTATTTAAATTTTTTCTTAAGTTTAAAATAGGATTTAATAAAAGTTTGATTATGATATCTTTTAAAAAAATATATATATTTAAACTAAAATAGTTTATAAAATATATATATATATATATATAGGTTTAAAATATCCTTTCTTTTAAATATCTCATGAACTAAGTACAATTTATATATATATATATATATATATATATATATATGTGTGTGTGTGTGTGTGTGTGTGTGTACACTTAAAAGCATAGTTTTTAAATATATAAGATTTTTAAAACATACATGTATAAAAATGGTTGTATATATTCATGGTTTAAAACCTTAATACATAATATATTAATATTAAAACATAAGAAATTTATTTAACAATGGTTTTAAACACTTGTGAGACAATGATAAAACATGTAACATTTGTAAAGTAATTAGAACTTGTATGGACACTTGTGAGAAAATAGTTTCATGCAAAATACAAATGGCCAAATTTCCTCTTAAAATTTAAATATAATGTTTAAAGAAAATAACCTGTTCATTTCTTTCAGCATAAATTTTCTCATCCTCTTTTCTTCTTCATCTTCTAAATTTAAAACTGAAATTAAAATGCAGAGAAAAAAATCAATAATTACCACTTCAGCCTATTTCAATTTTCATCTGAGCTTCAACTTCTGATTCAACTTCAACTTCAAACTTGAGCAATTTAGAAATCAATTCAACAAATCAAATTCAAGCAATTTAGTACCAGATTTATCAAGTCCAGATCAAACCTGGGAAGAAAACAGTCCTCCGTTTTTAATTTTTGGGTGAGCAAACCTTTTCTAAAAGTTGATTAATTTGGGATTAACTCTAATGCATATGATAAATTGTGAGATAATATTGGTTTGCATGGAAGTTTTTCAGCTTGTATATATTTGAATTGAAATATGTATGTGTGTGTGTGTGTGTGTGTTGTAAGCATGTCTGTAAATATATATACAAAATCCTAGTCTTTGTTGATTCACAGGTTCTTGTTTTGCTTTCTAAAATTCAAATCTCTCAATAAAATCCATATTAACCTTTCATATTTGAATAAAAGTTGATTTTGTAGTATAATATTAATTATAAAAAATGGTTTGAGGAATTTAAATTTAGTAAATAATTTTAAAAATGAAAATAACAGTAATACACACACACACACACACACACGTCAAAATCAATGAATTCAATTTCAGGATTGGATTGCATGATTGGATTTGTAGTAGAAAATCATGATTTTTAGTTTGATAATCGTTGGGATAAATCGAGTAGAACAATTTTTACATTTTCATCAATTTACGTTAGTCGGCGACGAAGTATGGGTCGGGGCTAGGACTGGTGATGGCCCGGATGTCGATGAACTCGAGAAAATTGGTGAGGTGATTTATCAATGGTTGAGGCGTCGGAAATTGATGGAGTAGGGCTTGGTTGCCCGAATTTGTCGACGTTGTTTCCGTGGAAAATTCATCGCCTAGGGTTTGATGGAGGGGATCGCAAGGTGGGGAAGTTCTTCGTCGTAGTATGGCGTAGCTTCTGGTAGGTCGGCGGGCGATCCAGTGGTCGGAGGTGGTTGCTGGTGGTGATTTTGGCCGATTGGGTTTGCTCCACTTGCAATCAAAATGCTCGATCTCGATTCGTGAGTGATATCACGATCTCGGTGATCGTGCTGAGTTATCGAGGTCGACGTTGACTTGTCAAAAGCCGGGGCGTTGATCGTTGGTGATCAGAGTCAATGTACATGTAAACGTGTACATTTTGTATACCGGGGTGATTGATTTGGTAAGAAGCTTTTTGTGTTGGTGTTGTGCTCGAGCGAATCGAGTTGCAACTCGAAGTAGATGAGTTTAGGAGGTGACTCGAGGCTGGCTTGAGTTTTTTAGTGTTTTAACTCGGGTTTGGCCTGAGGTGATAATCTGGTTTAATAAAGCAAAATTTTGTAAAAGAAATCAAGTTTAAAATTTAAAAGCAAAGTAAGTCAAGTTTTAAAGTTATGGATATTATTTTAGTTTCAAAGAGAAATGTTTAACAAGTTTTAAAATATATGTTAAAGTGGATACGTTTTAAAAGATATGAAAATTAAGTTTTCAAAATAACTATGTATTAAAATTTATTAAACAACTTTGAAAAGATTTCAAAGGCTTAAAAGGTTAAATTAGATGTTTAAATTATTTTTAATTATAATTGATTTCTAAATGTTTATTTTAAATAAGGTTTAACGCTAATTAAGTAATCAATTATAATAAAGAGTTTATCTTTAAGTAATTAAGATTTTGATTAATTTAAGATAATTAACTTGTGAAAATAATAAAGGTTAATCAATTATTGTTAATGATTAAAGAATAGTTAGTTAATGTAAAAAATTATTGATAAGTAAGAGTTTAATTAAGATACGTGATTTTTCTTAATTAAATAAGGTCTTTTGAATATAAGGAGTTAAGTAATTATTTAATTAATTTTAAATGATTAGTTAAAATAATTAACTAAAGAAAATTAATTAGTTTGGTTAATTAAAGATAATCACTTATGAATTAATTAAGTATAATTACTTAATCAAGTAATTAAAGGATAATTACAGAATGTAATTAACTAAAGAAAAGTTACTCAATGAAGTAATTAGAGGATAATTACTTAATGGAAGTAATTAAGTATTAATGAATGTTATTAATTTAAGAATAAGTAATTAATGTAATTAATTTAAGGATAATTAATTACTGAATGTGATTAATTAAGAGTAATTAATTAGTGAATGTGATTAATTAAGGGCAATTAATTAATGTGATTCATCAAAGATTACTTGTTAAGAAGTAATTAATTAAAGGAGTAATTAATTAATTAATGAAAGTAATTTGAGAATCATTAATTAGTTAATGTAATCAATGAGGGTAACTAAAAGTTAATTAATGGAAATAGTTAAGGATAATTAATGTAATTAATTAAAGGTTAATTACTTAATGTAATTAAAGAATAATTAATCAAGGATGATTAATTAAGATAGAAAATTAAGAGATGATTAATTAATTGGGTTGTAATTAATTAATGTTAAGTTAGTAGTATTAGGGTAATCTAAGTGATTAAAGTTGGTAATTAATTTAATTAGAGATTATTTAAACTAATTAAGAATGGATCAATCTTGTTATGGATGATTGAATGATATTGGATGATTTGAATTTGATATCTCTGATATGTGATATGTGTTGCTTTGTGAGATTTTTAGTTAATATGGATTATCTATTTGTGATAATGTGAATCATCTATCTGTATATGTTATTCTGAATATAAGTTAAAATGTTTAAAACCTTTAAACCAATTGGACTTTAAAACGGCGTTTTGGATTCAGTGAGACCGGGATCGGGTTTTCGAATTGGATATCCAATAACCACATCGATCCAAATTAGGCGTTAGGTCGTGAATTCAAGTGAAGATAAAGACTCGAAGTGTAAGAACTATGTATCGTTAAAACTCCAAGGGTGATTCCGATGCGAGTTTAATGGAGATAGTACTTTCAGATTCGAGATAAAGATTCAGAATGCAAGTGCTATTGTCGTTAACTTTGAGGATGATTCCAAAATGAGTGTAACGAGATAGTGCCTGCGGTTCCGATCGAACCGTGAACGGACTTGCATGGATTGAATGCTTTCAGAACATCGTCAGGAGGACGATGAGCATTCTAAGACAGATGTGTTCTATAAAGGTAATTGCAGCCTCAAGCCTCATCCGGGAATGGCTAAAATAGGGGAGGTGCAGTAAGGCTAAGTGGGTCGCGCCCAAGTAGGACGAGATTTTCCCCTGTCTAGAGGTCCCTTTTTATTCGGCTTAGTGGGCAGTTGGTTCGTGGCCAACTGTGGGGTTGCCTTGTTCGAGACTACCTTGTAAGGGATGGTTCAGGTCTTGTGTTGCAGAGGATTTAGGGTGGATCCTCAGTACGATGATCTAGGCCACGTGCTGTGATGGGCGATACCCCAATAGCCCTGCCATTGATGGAAACCCATTCTTCCTACGTGCCTTTACAGTTTTGATTGTATATCCCACTTTGTGGCTAGTATGCTGGAATTTAATCATGTAACAATTTTAGCTATTTTCTATTTACTTGAATACCATAGACACTATTATAATATCACTGGATTTCCTATCAACGTTTTGGTTATCGTAAGGTAAAAACTTTCCATGTTTATGTGTGAGAAGTCTTACGAGATACCTTTTGTTTTCGAAGGTTTCTCAAACATAAGCAACTTTAACCCATTTACTCATACCAGACCCATATCTGACCCGGAGTTTATTTTCTGTTTTATTAAACTCTTGGATACTCAAATTTTTATGAGTAACTAAGGGATTCAGGTTTGCTTTGATGAATTCTAGAGGAGATATGGAGCAGGAGGCTTCAGCGTTTGTAGATATATAGTGGTTTTGCTGTGTTGATCTCTACGATGATGTCTTGGATGAAATATGTATTGTACTTGAGTTGTAATGACAAGACAGGTCTTTATAACTGTCTAGTTTGTGATGTATAAGCTGTATAACTCTGATGTATATGATACTATGTAATATCTTATCTGATGTAATATATTTTATTCATTCCACCGTGAGATTCTGATATTGTTTAGTTCCTTCTTTTCTATCTTTTCTCTTTTCTATCCCTTTCTTTCTTAATAATGATACGTCTTTTTGTGTAGTGAAAGATAGGTCATTGCAGTTGGTATCAGAGCTCTAGGTTGAGTGAATACCTAGGCTTTGGAGTGATTTCTATCTTTAGAGAGCGTACTTGTAATATACACACACACACCCCTAATCTATTTGATTACCTGTCCGAGTTTTCCATTATAAGTTCTAGAGGTAGATGGGGCGGTAGTATGTGCGTAACACAACTACCACTAATGGAAGAGGCCCATATGATGAGGTTGGAAGAGCATCTGTCAAGGCTGTAGACCGAATACGACCTCCAGTGAGTTTTGCAGCTTCGTGTGAGGATTTCATCAATCTCGGGGAAAGTCTTTTCAAGGTTCAGAGTCCCTTCTTGAAGTGTAAGTTTGATTTCGCTCGTATGGGCAGATTTTCAAGGATTTGGATCCGTCGGATGTGCAGAAGCTAGTGATGGTATCTTGGAAACTTCAACGAAGGAGAAGCTGCGTGGTGGAATGCAGTATCCATGGAAGTTCCCAAAGATGTTTTCTTTTGAAGCAAGTTTATGGTGGTATTGGAGAAGCAGTTTATTCCTGCCATCGGGAAGATTCGGCTATACAGGAGTTTTCTGGATTTCAAGCTAGGAAGTTTGTCTGTATTGGAGTATGAGACTAAGGTCCATGAGTTGCTTCGTTTCGAAAACGGACTCATGGACACCCCCTTAAGAAGAGTAAGTTGTTGGTGTTTGGTTTGAGGCAGAGTTTCTTGAAAGTTGGTGGCCTATCTTAAATGGCTCTTTTGTGGAGTTAGCTGATATGGCTTTTAGGTTCGAGGAGCCTATGGATAAAGAAGTATTTGGTAAGATGTGGTAGCGGTACAGCTTGGAGGTGTTTTGGGTTCCTATAGGAAGGTTGTTTGGCTAAGCAGTATCATCGAGGTGGAGTTCAGAAGCAGCATTGTGGACCCGTTCTTCGATGATTCAGAAATCTTTGTGGTTTTACTATTAGAAGTTCGAGCAGATGGTGAAGGCCTGTCCATTTCTTCTGGAAGCTCAGTAGAGCAGGATATTTGTTTTGAAGGTGAACCATTAGTTTTTCTGGTAGATAAGGCATTCTTGAAGGATTAACCTTGTTTGGAAAAGTTGTTCTAGTTTACGAAGAGAGAACAGTATCTTTGAATCTGAACTAAGTAGAATCGTAAAAGGGGCTTGCAATAGTTCAGGAGATTATTTGAGTAATATGTTGCTTCGGATTGAGGCTTCTCAAGAGGAGGTAGAGGCTATCGAAGTAATCAGAGATTTTCCAGATGTCCTCGAGGAAGTCGGAATTTTGCCCAAGTCGGAGATTGAGTTCCGTATCGACTTGGATTCCAAGAGTAATACCGAGGTTCAACTTAGTGGAAGGATGGCTACTAAAGAGAGAGGTATTGGTGAAGAAGCTAAGGATTTCTTGGAGAAGGATTAATCCAACCTAGTTTTCTAGTTGGGGTTCTGTTGGGATGTGTTGATCAAGTTTGTGTTCGTGATCATTGACGGCGTTCTCATCTATTCCAGAATAAGAGTTGTGCAGCGAAAGCGAGGTAGTAGCTGTTCTAGAATGGAAGTAATCTCAAATGCCAACGGAAGTTGCAATTCTCTTGGATTAAAAGGGTTCCTACTATAAGTTCATTTGTGATAGATCTGAGATTCTTCTTACTTGACCCTCTGAGTGTGAAGAAGTTTTTTAGAATCTGAAGGCGAGATTGGCAAGTGCACCTATTCAGGTTATCTGGATAGGAGAAGTAATTTCGAAGTCCACTAATGCTTGTGGAGTAGAATTTGTGTTCTAGGTGTCGGCGGATCTTGGTAGGACCATCTTATTGAGTAGGATCCAGAAATTGGTTCTTGGTCCAGTTTTGTTTCAAAAAGCATCAGCGAAGGTTGAACTGATCAGGAAGAAGGTAGGCAGCCCAAAATCATCAGAAAAGTTATATGGATAAGAGACAAAGGAATTTGGAATTTGAAGATTAGAGACTTTGTTGATGTTAACGTTTCTCTGGTTAAGAGAGCAGTAAGATTGGGTAAGATTGGAAAGCTAGCTTCGAAGTATATTGGATCTTTCTATGATCTTGATAGGATAAGTTCTTTTGTCTACAAGATTGAATTTCCAGTCCGGATGGTTGGAATTCATAAGGTATTTCACGTATCTCTAAGGGAGTACGTGAATGGTCCATCACTGGCTGTGGAATTGGTAGTTCAGAAGAATTTGGTAGTTAAGATGGACTTGAGTGTAGTCTGGTATCTTCTTCAGATTGTAGATCGAAGCGAGAAAGAGTTAAGGATCAGAATGGTGTAGTTAGTTTAGATTCTGTAGATCGAGTATCCCAGTGATTTAAACCTAGGGAAACTCTGGATAGTATTAGGAAGATCTATCCTGGTTTGTTTCGGGATAATTGGGTTTGCTTGTTTCAATATATTGGTTGTTATGGATGTTAACATATGGTTGATAATATATGCTTGTTGTTTAAAATTAAAATTTTTGATGGATTATTAAATTATCTTTGGTTTTAAATTTCAAGGACGAAATTCTTTTAAGGGGGGAGGAATGTGATAACCCGGAATTTTGGGCAATATCTATTTAATAATCTTTATTAATAATTAAATTGACTTGATAATTTTATTTTATAAATTGGCAAGTTTATTCTTTTAAAAGCTAATAAATTAGTTAATAATCTTCTTCTATAAATGTTTAATTGGTAAAATTTATTCCTTCAAAGCTAAATAAAAATATTTTCTATTTATAATGTGTGTGTATATATGTTATAAATAGGAAGTCTTTGTTTTTAATAAAAGACATGATTCCATATTATAATATATATGAATGTATATATTGTGATTTGAAGTTATTCAATATAATAATTTTCAAAGTTAATATTAAAATGTATCTAATTATAATATATATTTTTGTATATATATTGTAAATAGAAAAGCTTTGATTTGAATTTAATTAATAAAAACATGTTTTCAAAATTTAATATATATTGTAATTTGGAAATTATGATTGAATTTAATATAATACTTTTCAAAGGCTATTTTAAAATTTGAACTTTATATTTCTTAACAAGAAAGATAATTTTTTATTTATTTAAATTTTTGCTTAAGTTTAAAATAGGATTTAATAAATGTTTGATTATGATTTCCTTTAAAAAATAATTATATTTAAACTAAAACAGTTTATAAAATATATATATATATATATATATAGGTTTAAAATATCCTTTCTTTTAAATATCGCATGAACTAAGTACAATATATATATATATATATATATATATATATATATATTACACTAAATATATAAGATTTTTGAAACATACATGTATAAAAATAGTTGTACGTATTCATGGTTTAAAACCTTAATACATAATATATTAATATTAAAACATAAGAAATTTATTTAATAATGGTTTTAAACACTTGTGAGACAATGATAAAACATTTAAAATTTGTAAAGTAATTAGAACTTATATGGATACTTGTGAGAAAATAGTTTCATGCAAGATAAAAATTGCCTAATTTCCTCTTAAAATTTAAATATAATGTTTAGAGAAAATAACCTGTTCATTTCTTTTAGCACAAATTTTCTCATCCTTCTTTCTTCTTCATCTTCTAAATTTAAAAATGAAATCGAAATTCAAAGAAAAAATCAGTAATTACTACTTCAACCTGTTTCAATTTTCAACTGAGCTTTAACATCTGATTCAACTTCAACTTCAAACTCGAGCAATTCAGAAATCAATTCAACAAATCAAATTCAGGCAATCTAGTCCCAGATTTATCAAGTCCATATCAAAGCTGGGAAGAAAATAGTTCTCTGTTTTTAATTTTCCGGTGAATAAACCTTTTCTAATAACAGATTAATTTGGGATTAACTCTAATGCATGTGATAAATTGTGAGATAATTTGGTTTGCATGGAAATTTTTCAGCTTGTATACATTTGAATTAATATATATGTGTGTATGTGTGTGTGTGTGTGTTGTGAGCATGTCTGTAAATATATATATACAAAATCCTGGCCTTTGTTGATTCATAGGTTCCTTTTTTGCTTTCTAAAATTCTAATCTCCCAATCGAATCCATATTAACCTTTGATATTTGAATATAAAAAAATTTGTAGTATAATATTAATTATAAAAAATGGTTTCAGGAATTTAGATTAGTAAATAATTTTAAAAATGGAAATAACAGTAATATATATATATATATATATATATATATATATATATATATATATATATATATATATATATATATCTGTGTATGTGTGTGTCAAAATCAATGAATTCAATTTCAGGATTGGATTGAATGATTGGATTTGTCGTAGAAAATCATGGTTTTTAATCATGATTTTTAATATGAATATCATGATTTTTAATTTGATAGTCATTGGGATAAATCGAGTAGAACGATTTTTACATTTTCGTCAATTTACGTTAGTCAACGACGAAGTTTGGGTCGGGGCTACGACTGGGGATGTCCGGGATGTCGATGAACAAGGGAAAATTGGTGAGGTGATTTATCGATGGTTGAGGCGGTCGAAAATTGATGGAGTAGGGCTTGGTTGCCTGAATTTGTCGACGTTGTTTCCATGGAAAATTCATCGCCTAGGGGTTGACGGAGGGGATCGCGAGGTGGGAAGTTGTTCGTCGAATTATAGCATAGCTTCTGGTTGGTCGGCAGGCAATCTAGTGGTCGGAGGCGGTGGCTGGTGGCGATTATGGGGATTGGGTTTGCTCCAGTTTCGATCAAAATGCTCGATCTTGATTCATGAGTGATGTCACGATCTGGGTGATCGTGTTGAGTTGTCGAGGTCGACGTTGACTTGTTAGAAGCAGGGGCATTGATCGTTGGTAATCAGAGTTGATGTAAACATGAACGTGTATGTTTCATGTATCTGGGTGATTGATTTGGGAAGAAGCTTTTTGTCTCGGTGTTGTGCTCGAGCGAATCGAGGTGCGACTCGAGGTTGGCTCGGGTTTTTTAGTGTTTTGACTCGGGTTTGGCCTGAGGTGATAATTTGGTTTAATAAAGCAAAATTTTGTAAAAGATATCAAGTTTAAAATTTAAAAGCAAAGTAAGTCAAGTTTTAAAGTTATTGATAATATTTTAGTTTCAAAGATAAATGTTTAACAAGTTTTAAAATATATATTAAAGTGGATAATTTTTAAATGATATGAAAATTAAGTTTTCAAAATAACTATGTATTAAAATTTATTAAACGGATTTAAAAGATTTAAAAGTTTAAATTAGATGTTTAAATTGTTTTTAATTATAATTGATTTCTAAATGTTTTATTTTAAATGAGGTTTAATGTTAATTAAGTAATCAATTATAATAAAGAGTTTATCTTTAAGTAATTAAGATTTTGATTAATTTAAGATAATTAATTTGTTAAGATAATAAAAGTCAATCAATTATTGTTAATGATTAAAGAATAGTTAGTTAATGTAAATAATTTATTGACAAGTAAGATTTTAATTAAGATAAGTGATTTTTCTTAATTAATTAAGGTCTTTTAAATATAAGGAGTTAAGTAATTATTTAATTCATTTTAAATGATTAGTTGAAATAATTAACTAAAGAAAATTAATTAGTTTGTTTAATTAAAGATAATCACTTATGAATTAATTAAGTATAATTACTTAATGAAGTAACTAATGGATAATTACTGAATGTAATTAATTAAAGTGAAATTACTTAAAGAAGTAATAAGAGGATAATTACTTAATGGAAGTAATTAAGGATTAATGAATGTTATTAATTTAAGAATAAGTAATTAATGTAATTAATTTAAGGATAATTAATTACTGAATGTGATTAATTAAGGGTGATTAATTAGTGAATGTGATTAATTAATGGTAATTAATGAATGTGATTAATTTAAGATTACTTGTTAAGAAGTAATTAGTTAAAGGAGTAGTTAATTAATTAATGAAAGTAATTTGAGAATCATTAAAAGTAATTTGAGAATCATTCATTAATTAATGTAATCAATGAGGGTAATTAAAAGTTAATTAATGGAAATGGTTAAGGATAATTAATGTAATCAATTAAAGTTTATTTACTTAATGTAATTAAAGAATAATTAATCAAGGATGATTAATTAAGGTAGAAAATTAAGAGATGATTAATTAATTGGGTTGTAATTAATTAATGTTAAGTAAGCAGGATTAGGGTAATCTAAGTGATTAAAGTTGGTAATTAATTTAATTAGAGATTAATTAAATTGATTAAGAATGAATCAATCTTGCTTATGGATGATTGAATGATATTGGATGATTTGAATGTGATATCTCTAATATGTGATATCTACTGCTTTGTGACATGTTTGGTTGATATGGATTATCTATCCGTGATAATGTGAATCATCTATCGGTATATGTTATTCTGAATATAAGTTAAAATGTTTAAAACCCTTAAACCGCTTCGACTTTAAAATGGCGTTTTGGATCCCGGGATTAGGTTTCCGAATTGGATATCTGAAAACCACATCAATCCAAATTAAACGTTAGGTCGTGAATTCAAGTGAAGATGAAGACTCAAAGTGTAAGAACTACGTATCGTTAAAACTATGAGGGTGATTCTAATACGAGTTTGACGGAGATAGTACTTTCAGATTCGAGATAAAGATTCAAAATGCAAGGGCTATTGTCGTTAACTCTGAGGGTGATTCCAAAATGAGTGTAATGAGATAGTTCCTTCGGTTTCATTCGAACCCGGAACGGACTTGTATGGATTGAATGCTTTCAGAACATCGTCAAGATGATGATGAACATTCTAAGATAGATGTGTTCTGTAAAGGTAATCGCAGCCTCAAGCCTCATCAACCAGGAATGGCTAAAACAGGGGACGTGAAGTAAGGCTAAGTGGGTCGTTCCCGAGTAGGATGAGATTTCCCCCTGTCTAGAAGTCCTTTTTTTGGCTTAGTGAGCAGTTAGTTCGCAGCCAACTACAGGGTTGTCTTGTTCGGGACTATCTAGTAAGTGATGGTTCCGGCCTTGTGTTGTAGGGGATTTAGGGTGAATCCTCAGTACGGTGATCTAGGCCACGCACTGTGACGGACAGTACCCAAGTAGCCCTGTCATTGATGGAAACCCATTCTTCCTATGTGCCTTTACGGATTTGATTGTATAACCCACTTGGTGGCTAGCATGCTGGAATTTAATCATGTAACAATTTCAGCTATTTTCAATTTACTTGAAAACCCTAGACACTATTAAAATATCACTGGATTTCCTATCAATTTTTTGGTTATAGTAAGGTAAAAAAAATTCCATGTTTATGTGTGGGAAGTCTTACGAGATACCTTTTGTTTTCAAAGGTTTTTCAAAGTTAAGCAACTTTAACCCGTTTACTCATACCAGACCAATGTTTGACCCGGAGTTTATTTTCTATTTTATTAAACTCTTGGGTACTCAAAATTTTTATGAGTAGCTAAGAGATTCATGACGAATTGTGGAGGAGATATGGAGCGGGAGGTTTCAATGTTTTTAGATATACAGTGGTTTCGCTGTGTTGATCTCTGTGATGATGTCTTGAATGAAATCTGTATTGTGATTGAGTTGTAATGACTAGACAGGTCTTTATAACTATCTAGTTTGTGATGTATAAGTTGTATGGCTCTGATGTATATGATACCATGTAATATCTTATGTGATATAATATAATTTATTCGTTCCAATGTGAGATTATGATATTGTTTAGTTTCTTCTTTTCTATCTTTTCTCTTTTCTATCCCTTTCTTTCTTAATAATGATATGTCTTTTTGTGGAGTGAAAAACGAGTCATTACACCATATCCCCCTTAACACATTTTATATATTCTCATAGTCTATACAGTACCGTAAGCTCCTCCGTAAGCAGGAGGTTTACCCAAAGGGAACCCTATAGGTATGGTACAAAACAAATTTGTAGAAGGCACTCTAGGGCATGTGAACACGGCACTCGACGCAATGCCAGTGTGGATATACCAATTACGGATCTGGGTTGGTGGTAAAGCATAGCAGCTGCTACCGTCCACCTTGGAACACACTCCTATAATCAAAATCAAAGGGTGGCCACCAAATCAATCACAAAGCAACAGAAATGGTATCAAAGAAATGTGTCTAATTGGATGTGCGACCTCACTTGGCCCGGCATCGCTCTTGTTTTGATCACATCTAAGCTGACTCATGGGAGTCAGGGTCACGTCATACCTCATATAGAAATTGTTCACCAAACCACCCTACTTTATTTCTGGAATCTCCACCATGTACACAGTTATTAAAATGGTTTTAGTATTGGCAGAAAGTATGACAATATCCGATCCCGGTCTCTTTAACAACTAAAAGCTTATTACACATCGGATGGTTCTTTTACATTTCAAAAACCATTTCATACTTGATATCAAAATATCATATTCAGTTCAAACCATATCACTTTCGAAACTATATTAACATTCGGAATCATATTTCAAAACAAGTTAAATCCATTTTCAAATCATCATATTAAATCAAATATATCATTTTGAATCCCAACTTAGGTTATACTGTCATTTAACCATATTCACTTTAAAATCGAGGATATAATATAAACCCATCTACTTTACTTAGTTTTGAAATTGGAAAAATGGTTTAGATAGTTATAAATAGTTTAACAAAGTTAAAAGTAAATTTTAGGATAGTTAGAATAATCCAAAATATTTTTAAAATAGATTAAAAATAGTTTTTAAATTGATTAAGTTGGTTAAATAGATTTAAACCAAATTAGATATAATTAAAATAGATTAAATAGCTTTAAAATAGATTAATTAGGTTTAAAATAAGTTAAATTGGTTTTAAAATAGGTTAAAATAATTTATATAGTTAATATAGGTTAAAATAGTTTAATAAATTTGAAAATCTTAATAATTAAAATTTTTAAAATGATGAATTTTTTTAAACAGTTACATTAAAATATGAATTTGGAATCTATATGAAATTAACTATTTATTTTATTTCGACATATCTGTACCATTTCAATTCTCAAATCAACAAAACCAAATTTCACATCTTTCAATCCAAATTCTCAATAAATGATTTAATTCCATATTGATTTCAACCCATGTTTGAAGTATCAATTAAAACTAATTCGATTTCATTACATTACAAATTTATATTTCAAACAATTTTAATAACTCAATTCCGATAAATTCCATTTATACTTTAAAATCCAACTTAAAATTTCAATTAAATTTCTTTAAACCAATTCCAATTTTAACATTCAACTTGAATTTCGATAATAATTCAATTTATATAAATCAAATTTTATTTCAAAATATCATTTAATAGGATTCAAAAATTATGGATTTAAATCATTTAATTTAACCAATCCGGTGTCCATATATTATTCTCTACCCTAGGGTCAAGTGATACGGATATTTATCATTTTAATCTGCAATTCAAAATTTTGCGGTTATATATCATTTCAAAACGCAATCTCGAATTAATATAAAAGTCCATAAAATCGCTCGAGTCTATCATTTCAACCCATAATGATTTTTCCCTAATCTATATATCGTTCGGGTATATATCACTTCAAGCCATATCGATTTTCCTAATAATTACGAAGGGAACTTGTAGAGTGATAGCATTTCATAAACCAAATATAGCATCCAATCATCCAATAGTAAATTCAAACATCCATCATAATCATAATCTAATTCAACCAATAAATATCAACAATTAACAGATTATCATATACATGTAATTAACTAGCAATTTAAATTCAACAATAAATTAAATGACAATTTAATTCAAAATAAATTCAAATTAATTGAAATGACAATATAAATATACCAAACAACAATAAATATATTCCTAATCACATCATAATTTTTATTTAAATAACATAAGAAATTTAGAAGTTGTGAGTGGGTTAAAACACTCACCTTCGATTTTAAATCTTTTTAAAATCCAATTTAAGTCCAATATTTGAATGGTCTCATAATTTATCCAAACCTATGTCCAAATGTCTAGAATTTCGATGTGATCCCAATGGAACAAGTCGCGCGTAAATTGGACCTCGTATGTAAAAGTTATTCGAGTTCGAATATTCCACAATTTGAATTTGAAAATAATTGAAATAAAAATATAGTATTACACATCAGCTATTACCACGTCATCACGCATCTAGTCACGAGAAACCGTACTGCCAATTACTATTCACTTGCGACCCTACCGCCATTTCTTCCTTCCAAGCTCCATGCCAAAAAACCCCATGACCCCAAATCTTCGACGCCCAAAGCCTCCCCGTCTCACGCGGCACCCCGCCACCTTCAGAAACACCCAGCCGTCGCAGTCAAAGGCGGCCAACTCTGGTGATTCCCCTAGCCTATACCACGAACGATCTGTATGGATCGACTCCACACGTCGAGCTCAACGCTTCAGCACCCCTTGATCAACTCCAGGACGCAGATCCACCGTTAACCGAGGTGATGGCCAATGGATGGCCGAGAACAAAACCTAAATTCCAGGACAAACTATGATTCGATGATAGCAACGAATTGTAGATCTGGGTTGCGCTCATTGAGAGCTTCGTAAGAGGAAATATGATTTGATTGGGTATGGAGGAGTTTTAATTTTCAATTGAAATTTTGATGAATTGGGAATTTGTTTTTCTGCCATTGAGAAGGAGAAGTGGAAAATGAAATTGTACGTACAAATAAATGAAAATAAGAAGTAGCTAGGGTTTATAATGGTTTGTAGGCAGATTAGAAATATAAATGAATGGACAAGATCGATTTACGCGTTGAACGATAAATGACCTGAAAAGCCCGTTCTGTCTCTAAAACGAAAATGAATCATCCCATACATCAAAATAGATGTTTTCAATATTTTTAAACTCAATGGAATAGGTTTCAAATCCAAATTCCATCGTATGAAGAAGTTATGTTAAAATCAGCTTATTTCAAATTGATTTCAATTGATTTCAATTAAATTGATTTCTAGATGTTTCGAGTCCGTACGATCAAACGACAGATCTGATCCCTATGAAACTTGAAACCTTACAATAATTCACCGTTACAAATCCGATGAAACAAGTTTCGTCGAAATCCGAGACAGTGGCCAAAATGGCTATTTTCGCATTAATTAAATTAATTAATTCGCTTCTTAATTCAATATTTATAAACTAGTAGATTTTTATCATTTTTGATTACAAAGACATTTGTAATAAATTAAATTAAGTTTACATATCAATTCAGTGTTAATTATTTAAATAATTACAGTGTTCAATTTCAACTATCATTAATCCTATTAATTATAATTTAATTTCAATAAATTGATTTTTATTTGGTTTCAATCTACTTATTTAAATCAATTATTATTCTACAAACATAGTTAACATTGTTCTATATTTCATTACATTAATATCCTTCAATCTCCATTTTTTATTTGTATTAACTACTATATTTCAATTGTATTGAATTTTATCAATTTCACACATTAAATAAAATTTAAAATCCCAAATTGATTTATTTATCTTGATTTCGCTATTTTATTAAATAAATTATTACATTATGAATATAATTAACATTTCTATTCATTTTGTTACTTTCACAATTTGCAGTTATTGCCTTAACTTACATTAATGTAATATATATTTACATTTAATGTCAATTGACTTCCAAATAAATTTTGTAGACTAATTAAATAGGTGACATATAATAATTGTTAACATTAACTTTTAATCACATTATAAGTTTATTATTTACCAACAAATTTTACCATTACTTACTTAACTTGGATTTTATTCAATTATCATTAACTACATATTATTTCGTTGGTTAATTCAATATTTACATTTGTTTTCTTATATTCACTTTATAACCAAGTCATACATTTTAGTCATTACAATTGATTGGAATTTCATTCAATTTTTTAATAATTAACTTTTATTAACATTGTTATAATTCATCTTAGTTATTATTTCATTAATAAATCCCAAATTTTTATTACTTTCAATATTAAATTACCAAAATCTTATTAAATTAACTAATTTAAATTATCGAAAATTACAGGTCGTTACAATCTACCCCACTCAAAACTTTTCGTCCTCGAAAAAGAAAAAGGAGGGAAAAGAAGGGATTAAGCAATCAATATAACATATTCAAAATATAAAATTTATATACAAATAAATTTAAAAAATTAAATGATTTAAATAAAATAATCAATTTATAACCATTAAATCCTTTTATACACAAGTTAATAAAAGTTTGGAAAACCTTTCACAAAAATTTTAAGTCCAAAATTTTCGAAATATTTCGGCTGAGTCTCCATTGCACGGAGAGGTTTGGGAGTAATAATATCAATAATAATAATATACACCATATTTTTCAAAATAATATATCCCAACAGCGGGAAAAATAATATAAAATATCGCTATAAACCATAATCCGAGAGCATACCTTTTTGTCGGACAAATAACGCTTATTTTATGAAACCAAGAGTAGTAGCTATTGCTACCATAAACCTGTATTCCACTTATATAATCCAAAAGAGTTAATAATTTTATAAAAGTGAAATGTTTAAGTTGTTTCAACCAATAAAAAATCAATACTACATAACAACAATCACTTGCAAACAAACTATACAAACATCATTTCAACAAAGAAAGCAATCTTTCATCCATTGCAACCAAAAACAAATGCTTTGTTCGGGTTTAGAAACTTTCAATTGTATAAAATAGCAAATAACTACTAAGTATACCATATACTCAATAGTCTTAGATAAAAGTCAATAGATTATTGATACATCCAAACAATTAGAAGTATCCTTTCCTCAAACAATCCATAAGTCAAACGAACAACAAATCCCAAACTTTATTTAAGTTTACGCTTATAAATTTCCTTTCACAACATTTATTGGTCATATTTTTCATATAATGATTATTTCTTTAATTTGCATTTTCTTATGTATGTGTGACTCATATATAGTTATTTAAACATATGTAAATTTGTTCTTAAAGTGCTATATAGGTTTCTTTGTAAGTAAATTCACATTCGTGCATTCAGTACTTATTTTCATTTATTTACATTCATTACTTACAAAATTCATTTTCAGTTATTCATATAGTGTCAATTTCCTTTCTTTTCTTTACATTCATTTCTTACATAACTTACTTCCAATGATTATAATAATCAATGAATTTGTTATTTAAGTATTACATACATTTTATTGCAGATTAGTTCACATTTATTAATTTATATACTTTATTTCTATTATATATTAATATTTATTAGTGCATAAGTTCATACATAAGTTTCTTACTTTTAATTCACCTTCATTTCTTTAGAAGGTGTCATTGAATATTAAAGCTATTTTCTAAATCTTTTCAACCTTTCTGAAGTTATGGTCATTAACTTAATATAGTATTCAATTTTAATTACAAAGTGCTTCATCATTGATTTAAGTTTATAATCATCCACTTACAGTATTCATCTTTCTGCTTATTTTAATTGTAATAATATCAAACATTTACTTAAGTTTATACTCATTTATTTATAGTATTCATGTTCAATTCAATTACATAGCGTATAGAGTCATTACTTAACTTTATAATTATTAAAATATAAAAATTCTTATTTAAAAAATAAATTCCATTGAAAACTTTCATTACATAATTTTTACTTGTATAATATTCCATTACATATTCTTTTAACATTACAACTTTTAATATTTTGGTAAGTTATATATTTATGTTTCTAAGAATGCAATTGAAAGTTATAGAAGTTTATCTTATTTATTTTAATTAACTTAATGTTCAATAGTTATCAATTCTCATTTTCATATCCTTAAGTTTATAGGTTATAAATTTTCAAATTTCTTGAAATTTCATTTATACTTAGTTTTTAATCTTCTTATTTTCATTTTCCTTTTTATTTACAGTTTCAAAAGTTCAGTTTCTTATCTATATCATTGATCATTCTAACATAAATTTCTTATTTTCATTTTGAAAGTTTCCAATTATTAATATGGTTAGAATTTCATTTATTACAATAATTTCAATTTCTAATTCATAGAAACTTAAGAACTAAACAACCGGGTTTCATTTCAATTATTTTAAAATAATACATATATATATATAATCGTATCCTTTATAAACATCAAATCATATTTGGAAGTTTAAAATTAAGAATAATTTATCAAAACAATTGGGTAGTAAAATTACTGCAACGATATTCTCACTTTGAAACTCGAAAATGAACGTCGATGATGCGTGCACTCATCACCGAAATTATTCTCCAAGAGAGTAAGAGGGGAGTACAGAACTTACTTCCTTTAAAAGTTCTTTTAAAACTTTTCTTCCAAATCACATTGAAATATTTATACCAGAAAGTTCTTTAAAATAATATTAATGTTATATTCCATAATCATTCTAAAGAAATTTTCAAAAATCCCGAAACTTAAGTTCTAAAATTTCCAATTTATATTTATTTTATTTATAAATCCTATTTTCAACCAATAGTTATAAATTTCACTACCTTACAACAAATATATTACAATCAAATATATCATTTATAAGATCATTATTTTATATATAAAAATATACAATAGGAAAAATTATTTCATTTACCTATATTTCAAAATCAATATTGTGTCTGTGGGTCCTATCGAATGTTTAGAAATCCCTGTCAATGATATAGTGTCCCATGTATCGACTAGAATTAATAAATACAAAATAGAATAAATTAACATAATATGAAAAACCTTTTATAACACTAACAAATACGCTCCCTTATATATACTCTCAGTGACTCATTCTGTGGTATTGCTATCTTATTTAATATGAGTCAGACCCCACAAAGCTAAGGTTGTCGCTAAACCAAAGCTCTGACACCAACTGTAACGACCTGCCTTTTTGGACGTTTTAAGCAGACACACATGCCAGACTCAAACCATTCAAAAGGGCAGACTGTTATGGGAAAATAAGAAAAGAGAAAGGAATAAAGCAAATACAGAATCTCGTAGCGGAATGACAAAATATAATAATCAAATAACAGTTCATGAAGCTATTTTATAAATAAATTTGATTATTCTTTACAACACAAACATCAGAGTAACATAAACAGGGATAAAATAAATAAATTCAGCGTAACAACATGATGCAGTGGAATACATATCATAATAGTACTTGTTATACATCTTCATCTTAGTCCTCTAGAAATAAGGTCTTCAACCCTAAAATGTTCAGACTGACCCGAGCGAATTGGAAAGACAAAACACTCGAGTCAGAACTAAAGATCTTAAATCAACGGTAAATATGAGTGTGACGACGTCAGAGATGTTTACGATTTTTGACATCTCCTATCCAGTATCTAACGTGAGTGTAGTAACTTAAGAGATGTTCGGGACTCACATCTCCTGAAGATCCGTTAAACTATCTACTATGTAGTACAATACGCTATTATAATATGTCCACAGTAAAGTAAAATTATTAAATAGCGTTAAGGTGTTACCCATATCCCCCTTAACACATTTTGTATATTCTCAGAATCTATAAAGTACTGTAAGCTCCTCCGTAAACTGGAGGTTTACCCAGAGGGCACCCCATAGGTATGGTACAAAACAAACTCGTAGAAGTTGCTCTAGGGCATGTGAACACGACACTCGAGGCAATGCCAAGGAAGATATACCAATTGTAGATTCGGACAGATGGTAACACATAGCAGCTACTACCTCCCACCTCGGAACAAACTCCCATAATCAAAATCAACGAGTGGCCAACAAATCAATGACAAAGCAACAGAAATGGTATCGAAGAAATGTGTCCGTTTGGAGGTGCGACCTCACTTGGCCCGGTATAGCTCATGTTTTAGTCACATCTAAGCTGACTCATGGGAGTCGGGGTCATGTTATACCTCATACAGAAATCATTCACCAAACCATCCGAATTTATTTTTGGAATCTCCACCACGTACACAATTGTTAAACGGGATTTCGATATTGGCAGAGAGTATGAAAATATCTGATCCCAGACACTTTAACAACCAAACGCATATTACACACTGGATGGTTCTTTTACATTTGAAAAATCATTTCATACTTGATATCAAAATATCATGTTCAATTCAAACCATATAACTTTCGAAACTATATTCACTTTCGAAATCATATTTCAAAACAGGTAAAATCCATTTTCAAATCATCATGTTAAATCAAATATATCATTTGAATCCCAACTTAGTTTATACTATCATTTAACCATACTCACTTGATAGTTATAAATAGTTTAACAGTTAAAAGAGAATTTTAGGATAGTTAGAATACTCTAAGTTATTTTTAAAATAGATTAAAATAGTTTTTAAACTGGTTAAGGTAGTTAAATAGATTTAAAATAGATCAAATATAATTAAAATTGATTAAATAGCTTTAAAATAGATTAATTAGATTTAGGTTCAAATAATTTGTATAGTTAATATAGGTTAAATAGTTTAATAAATTTGAAAATCTTAATAATTAGAAATTTTAAAATGATGAATTTTTTTAAATAGTTATATTAAAATATGAATTTGGAATCTATATGAATTTAACTATTTATTTTACTTCAGCAAATCTGGACCATTTCAATTCCCAAATCTATAAAACCCAATTTCAGATCTTTCGATCCAAATTCTCAATAAACAATTTAATTCCATATCAATTTAAATCCATGTTTGAAGTACTCCAATTTCAAAACATTTCAAAGTTATATTTCAAACAACTTTAATAACTAAATTCCGATAAATTCCATTTATACTTTAAAATCGAACTTAAAATTTCAATTGCATTTCTTTAACAATTTATTTAAACCAATTCCAATTTTAACATACAACTGGAATTTCGATAATAATTCAATTTATATACATCAAATTTTATTTCATATATCATTTAACAAGATTCAAAAATTAAGGATTTAAATCATTTAATTTAACCAATCCTGTGTCCTTATATTGTTCTCTACCCTAGGGTTAAGTGTTACAGATATTTATCATTTTAATCCGCAATTTAAAATATTACGATTATATATCATTTCAAACGCAATCCCAAATTAATTTAAAAGTCCATAAAATTGCCCGAGTCTATTATTTCTACCCATAGTGATTTTCCTAATAATAACAAAGGGAACTTGCAGAGTGATAGCATTTCATAAACCAAATATAGCATCCAATCATCCAACAATAAATTTATAACGACCCGTAATTTTTAATGGTTTTATTAATGTAATTAACTTAATTTTTATGAAATTTTAAATAATAAAATTTGAAAATAAAAATTTGATATTTGGAATACGCCTATTTAAACATAACAAATGGTAAATTTTCATCTGATAATATGCAAATTTATTTCTTATGTAATTTTATTTAAATTTAAATCAGTTAAAATTTTATGATAATAAAATTATTTCACAAACCTGATTATTTTTATATAATAAATTTGTAAATCATCTTCTGAGTGAGACGTCGTATTTCGTTTCTCCAAATTTTGACTCCTATTGCTCCATTTATCTTATTTTCGGCAAATTAGCAGCATTTTTCGTACCGAATATCGACTTTTGATAAGTAATCATATCACTGAAATCTGTATACTGTTTTAATCATCTCGTCGTGCTGATCTCCGCAGTATATTCATTCCTGTTTTTCGATGTCCCGTACGTGGCAAAAACCGTAAAACGGTTAACTGTAACAGTGTAAATTTTGGTCCTTTGATTTTTTCAGTGTCCATCCGCTTGTCCAATAGTTGAAAAATAAGTGGGAACTACTTTTAATATTCCCATAACTGATTATTGGTTGTGACTATTCGCATTTGGTTGATATATTTTCTAGTTGTTCGTAGTTTCTCTCTTTCATCTTTCATTTCTATGCTTATAAAAATAATAATATGCATAGGAAAGGATCTGCTTTCATTTGCCTGAGAGTTCTTCATCTCACAGCTGTTCGTTTAAAGATATGCATTGATTTGCTTAACCGCTTGTTCAAAATCTCTTCCTCTCCTTCCATGATTGTTTCGAGCATACCAAAAAAAACCAAAAAAACCAAAATTTATTTTATATACAAAGGTATGTATTTATATTTACATGAATTACTGATCTCTCCAGTTTAATGCTTGCGAGCTCTTTCTTTTCCCTTCTCGAAACCACGGCCTCCCTTCTCCATGGTTGTACGTTCCTGGCCACCTCCCTTGCTTCATGACTCCTCTACCAAGCACGACCCAGATTCGGCCCACACATGCTCGCCTCCTCCATCTTAGCAGCTGACCACTCTGCCTAGTCGGAACACCGCGCCTACTTCCATCTTTCTAGCAACCAGGCGCAGCCCTTCCTCACCTTCTCCTCCGCCAAGTCTTGTTACGACCTCTGCCTTCAACATGTAGTGCGCAGCCACCCTTCACAACAACAAAACTAGCCGCCTGCCACCCGAAGTCTCCGCATCTACAACCTTTGACCTATTTTTTCTCTCTTACCAGGCTCGGCTCTTTGTTAAAGTCGTACGCATGTTAGTTATATATATGTGTGTGTGTGTGTGTGTGTGAGTTTTGTATATATTTGTGAAGTCTATATAGGTGTTAGTCTACGTATATATGTGTTGTGAAATGCAGTCTTCATCTGTAGGTAGTGTGCATTTTTTCGCATGTACATGCATTTGTTTCGTATTTATAATGTTCGCGTGGGTTAAAATTTTATTAGTGATAATATATATAAACTGTTTGTATGTATATTAGCTCTTATATGTAGTCAGTTGATTTACAAGGTACAAGTTATATTTGTACATATAAAAGTTTAAATAAACTATAGATCAGTTTATATATTGTTAGGAGTAGAAGTTTGTATATATATATATATTACCATATGTACAATAGAGTTCTATGTTCATAGTCTGCATATGTAACTTTAGCTTTTATACATACGAAGTCTGTACCATAGTATATATGTATGTTAAAGGTTAGCTTGTATATTAAATTATGTTTATTAGCATATGAATTTAGATATTAGTTGTATATATCGATTGTATGGGTATTAATAATTATATGTTCAGAATAGTGGTACATAGGCATGCATATATGGGTTTGGGCATATTAAGTCTACATATACCTATTTGTTTATATATATCAAGTTTGTATATTTGTATACAGCCTGAAAAGGTAGGTCTGCATATTTTAGTTTTGTTTTCATACGTATTGTCTGCATATAATATGAAATTTTGGAAGATAATATATATTGTTCATTAACTATTGATTTTAAACCATATATATTTTGTTTCTTTTATATCAAGATGATTCTGATTTGTTCTCATCAATTCCTATATATCAGCTTTATTCATCGAATTCGTGCCAATCTAGCTTTGATTTGGAATTCATACTTGAATCCGTAACTCAATTCATTGCCTATTCTCTCTACCTCAAAAGATGAGCAGTCACTCACGATTAATATTCTTATTTATTAAATTTGATTTCAATTGAAACAGTAATTGAAATATGATGATGTTAGTTATTTACATTGCTATATATATATATATATATATGATATTATCTATATCTATTCACCTATGACATCTGACACTATTATTTGTTGTTTATATTGATATTATATGCATGTTATATTCATATCTGTTATCACTCTACAAATTCCCTATTGGTATTGAACTCCCTATGGATTGAAATGACACATACCCGAACGATCTGTAGAATAGGAGAAAATCGTTGTGGGTTGAAATGATAAACCCAAGCGATTTTCATTGAATTGAATTTGGAATTGCGGGTTGAAATGATATATACCCATATATAATTTAAATTGCGGATTGAATGATAAATATCCGTATCACTTGACCATAGGATAGAAAATAATATACAAACACCGTTGGTGTGTGTTTATATATATATATATGTGTGTGTGTGTGTGTTTTGAAATGATTTCTATGGTTTTGAAAGAAAATATATAGTTTATTTAAAAATTGATTTCAACATATTATATATAAATGTATTTTTATATAGTTCTAAAATTTAGATTTTTAAATTTATATCTTTTGAAAATTGTATGGTTATAAGTTAATTTTGAAACTAGAAAGTTTAAGAATTTATTTATAATTTTTCTATTTTTAGAATATATAAATAGATTTAATATATAAGTTAATTTACTAATATGTTTAAGCTTTTATTTAAAATTATATTTTAAAATATAGAGTTTATAATAATTTTTAATAAATTAAGGTTAGGAAGATAGATTTGAAATTAATTTGAAATGGTATTTAATTAAGAATTTTAATTAATTAAATCAATTTGTAACTTATTGAATTTGAGATTTTTAAAGGATATGATTTTATAACTTGATTTTGGTTTAAGGTGATTTAAATGAATATTTCAAGTTTAAATAAATTGAAGAAAATATTCAGTTTACTTGTAATTTTGGGATTTATTTAAATGATACTGGATTTATTAAGTGAATGTTTTAAAACTAAATAATAATGAAGTTAAAAAAAGATATAAATGAAATTATCAAATTTCGTTTTGAAAATGTTGAACACTTAAAGCTTTGAAATATATTGAAATTGAAATGGTTTGTTTGTGGTTCAAATAGGTATTTGAAATCAATATAATATGAAATGGTTTATTGAGAAACTTAATTGAGTTGAAATTGATGAATTGCGATTGAACCAAAATTGAATTTTGAAACTCGTGTTAATTTGAATTGATTTGTGAAATTCGAGGAAGCTATTTTATGATATAAAGTATTTTAAATTATATTTAAAACTATTTATATATTTTACTTTATCAGTTATTTTAACATAAACTATTTAATATAAATCATTTTTATATAAACTATTTGTAATATATATTTATACTAACTATTTTAATATAAACTATTTTAACTTATAACTATTTTATACAAACTATTTTTTTATAAACTATTTTATTATACATACTATCATTAAAATCTAAACTGTTTAAAGGAAAGTGTTACGATTTCCAAAGTGTTATAGTTTCAAGTGTTTTGGCTTCGTAAGTGTTATAACTTTGAAAGTGCTATGATTTTTGGAAATGGATATATTTGAAATGAAAAATTGATATCGTGTTGATATGGTTTTGAAATGGAAATGATATCTTATTGATATGGTTTTTGAAATGGAAATGATATTTTTGTTCTGAAGTATAAACTATTTTGAAATGACCGCGGAGTTATAATAAAGTTGGGTTGTTAAAGAGACAGGGATCGGTTATTGCCATACTCTCTGCCGATGCCGAAAACCACTTTAACAACCATGTACGCGGTGGAGATTCCAGAATGAAGTTGGCTTAAGGTGGCTAAAACAGTAGCAATCGACGGACAAGTGAGGTAGCTCCTCCGATCGGACACACTTCTTCGATTGCCATTCTATTACTTTGTTATTGATTTGGTGCACACCTTTGATTTGGGAGTGTGGCTCGAGGTGGGCGGTAGTTGCTGCTATGCATTACCACTAGCCCGGAGGTGTAATTGGTATATCTACCCTGACATTGCCTAGTTGTGTCGTGTCACCTACCTTAGCGAGACCACTACGAGTTTGTGGAGTGCCCTCTGATAAGCCCAGTTTATTGGAAATTATGGTACTGTATAGACTATGGAATATATAAAAATGTGTTAAGGGGGAAATGGGTAAAGCCTTAACGTTATTTTAATAGTTTACTTTACTATAGACATTATTATAAAAGCGTATGTTACTACATAGTAGATAGTTTAACGGATCCTTAGAAGATGGTTATCCCAAACATCATTTGGGTTACTTGTACTTCAGTTGATATTTCACTTGAGTTAGATTTATTGATATAAGAATGTTGATCCTGACTCGAGTGTTTTATGCTTTGCTTTATGCTCGGATCTGACTGAGTGTCACATTATTCGAGACTCGCCTTTGGAGTTTGGAGCTTCGCTTAGAGATCCAACTATCGACTCGGCTTTCAGTTAATCAATTGATTCCAGTGATGTATTCAGATCTTGTATTTGACTATTATATTGATACTTCTATATAGTCGAGACTTCTGTTGTATCTTGTTTTAACTCTATTATATATATATAATAGCTTCATGAACTACTATTCTTTTGTTTCTGCTGCCTATTGTTATATTACTCTGTGTCCATGATTCTGTGATTATTTTGTTTGCTGTATATGCTGAGTTTGGCCAAATTTGAATTAATAATCTGATATTTTTAGCCATTCAAGTCAGACATGTGCAGATGCGAATGGTTAAAAATACCAGGATAGTACATGTGGTATCAGAGCTCTGGTCTTAGGCAAAACTTAGCATATTAAGTAAATTTAATTACGGAATCACTTTCGTTCGAGCTTGAATCTCTTCCTCTTTGACTCGGTTTACTTTGAATTTTGGAACTCTCCTATTCATTTTGAAATCCGTTCTTATCTTTCCCTATCCAAATTCTTCTTGATTCTCGAGTATCCCATAACTCCACTGTATGATTTATATAGGGGTGAAACTCCTTTACAATAAACATTGATTCAGTGAAGATTTCTATATCGTCAGTTTAGACGCTCCTATCCCATGCTATGCCCGAATCCTATCTCTTATGATCTGATGCCGATCTGCTTTAGAATTCTGCATTGATCGTATTCTTGAAGTCATGGTTGATCCAGTTAAGGTCACCCACGATTTATATAAATCTATCCATCTTCCTATTTTGTTAATTAATCATCTTATCTTCATCTCGAGCCATCCTTTAATTAGAATCCTATTTGATTAGGGTCCCCTTGAATTTGGATATCTATCTTTGTTTTGAAATCTATTTTGTATCATCGAGTGAGGGAGTGTAATTGTAATTAATATTAAAAAGATTTATATTGTGTTGCTTGAGTTGTTAATGTTGATTTGGGGTTTCGATCGATTTGTATGATCAACGCCATCGATAGGAATTCCAAAATACTTGAACAAGAACAAACTAACAATATTATTTTCAAATTCGGTAAATGAAATAAATGATAATATTTGATTTTCATCTATTGTTTTGTAAACTGTTTATTTTCATCTATATAAATAATGAACTTATCAAACATTGTTTATAAATTGATTTGGAATTTAAATGAATTTAAATTCATAATTTGAGAATTTAAATTTTCGGTGATTCCGAACTTTGGTTTTAAAGTCTTAAAATGCATATTATTTAAAGTATTTTCGAATAGAAATCATTTCCAAAGAATTTTAAAAGTTTAAATTAGTAGTCTCCTCTTTTGTCGCTAAAAAATAAATTCGGTAATGATTACAGTATCATCAACATTCATTTTCGAGTTTCAGAGTAGAGAGACCATTTAGTAAGCTTTGCTACACTTTTGATTTGAAAATGAATTTAATTTGAATTTCTTGAGTATGCCTGGATGTGTTTGTGTGCGTGTCTATATATATATATATATGAATTTAGATTAGATTTGATATATATATTTGTATTATTTGTCTCTAAATTGTTTGAAGTTAAGGAATGATTTCAGTTAAATGAAGCTAAATTTTGAATAAATATTTAAATGTGAATAATTGAATTAGAAAAAAATTTACTTGTAAAATACTCAGTTGCATTCCAATATAACTTACCTTAATCATTCAGAAGTTGAATATGTAATTTAATAATTTACAATGTAAAATGATGTTAAAGGAATTTATAAATAAATTTGAGTGGCGATAATAAATGTCTTATACTTGATTTGAGATTATAGAAAATGTAAACTAAGAAAAATTGAATAATAAGATAATGAATAGACAAATATAAATTTAGAAATAGTCAAGACTGAATTATAAGCTGAGTTTAACTTAAATTGAAATCAAATGGATTAAACAAAATCGTTGAATATTAATTTATTTAAAATGAAATTTATATGGTTTTAAATTGATTGTTTTCTTCTGAATTTCAATCTATTTTCATTCTGGTTGTTTCTATTCTCCTACATCCTTCCTTTTCGAGGACGAAAAGTTTTGAGTGGGAGAGAATGTAATAACCCGTAATTTTTAATGGTTTTATTAACGTAATTAACTGAATTTTTATGAAATTATAAATAACAAAATTTTAAAATAAAAATTTGATATTTGGAATATGCCTATTTAAATATAACAAATGGTAAATTTTCAGTCGATAATATGCAAGTTTATTTTCTTGTGTAATTTTATTTAAATTTAAATCAGTTAAAATTTTATGGTAATAAAGATATTTCACAAACCTGAATATTTTTATATAATAAATTTGTAAATCATCTTTTGAGTGAGACTTCATATTTCGTTTCTCTAAATTTTGACTGGTATTGCTCTGTTTATCTTATTTTCGACAAATTAACAACATTTTTGGTACCCAATATCGACTTTTCATAGGATAATTATATCATTGATATCTGTGTACTTTTTAATCACCTCGTCGTGCTGATCTCCGCAGTATATTAATTCCTATGTTTCGACGTTCAGTACGCGGCAAAAACCGTAAAACGGTTAACTATATCGATGTAAATTTTGGTCCTTTGATTTTTCCAGCGTCCATCCGCTTGCCCAACGATTGAAAAATAAGTGGGCACTACTTTTAATATTCCCAGAACTAATTATTGATTGTGACTATTCGCATTTGGTTGATATATTTTTTGGGTTTTCGTAGTTTTTCTCTTTCATTTTTCATTTCTATGCTTATAAAAATAATAATATGCATAGAAAAGGATCTGCATTCATTTGCCTGAGAGTTCTCCATCTCCCACCTGTTTGTTTGAAGATATGTATTGATTTGCCTTGCCACTTGTTCAAAATCTCTTCCTCTCCTTCCATGACTGTCTCGTGCATACTAAAAAAATTACTTTATATACAAGGTATGTATTAATATTTACATGAATCGCTGATCTCTCCAGTTTACTGCTTGCGACCTCTTCCTTTCCCCCTCTCGAAACCATGGCCTCCTTTCTCCATGGTCGTACGTTCCTGGCCACCTCCCCTGCTCCATGACTCCTCTACCAAGCATGACCCAGACTCTGCCTACACATGCTCGCCTCCTCCATCTCAGTGGCCGACCACCCTCCCTAGTCGGAACATCGCGCCTACTTCCATCTTTCCAGCAACCGGGCACTGTCCTTCCTCCCCTTCTCCTCCACCAAGCCTTGACACGGCCTCCGCCTTCAACACGCAGTGCGCTGCCACCCTTCACAAAAAACCTAACTGCCTCCCACCCGAAGTCTCTACATCAACAATTTCTGACCTATTTTTTCTCTTACCAGGCTCAGCTCTTTGTTAAAGTCGTTTGCATATACATATACATATATATATATATAGGTGAGTTTTGTATATATTTGTGAAGTTTATATAGGTGTTAGTTATGTGTTGTGAAATGTAGTCTGTATTTGTAGGTAATGTGCATTTTTTTAGCATGTATAAGCATTTGTTTCGTATTTATAATGTTCGCGTGGGTTAAAATTTTATTAGTGATAATATATATATAAACTGTTTGTATGTATATTAGCTCTTATATGTAATTAGTTGATTTACAAGGTACAAGTTATATTTGTACATCTAAAAGTTTAAATAAACTATAGACAGTTTATATATTGTTAGGAGTAGAAGTCTGTGTGTGTGTGTATATATATATATATATATATATATATAACTGTATGTACAATAGAGTTATATGTTCATAGTCTGCATATGTAAGTTTAGATTTTATACATACGAAGTCTGTACCATAGTATATGTGTATGTTAAAGGTTAGCTTGTATGTTAAATTATATATATTGGTATATGAGTTTAGATATTAGTTGTAGATATCGACTGTATGGGTATTAATAATTATATGTTCAGAACAGTGGTACATAGGCATGCATATATGGGTTTGGGCATATTAAGTCTACATATACCTATTTGTTTATATATATATCAAGTTTATATATTTGTATACAGTCTGCAATGGTAGATCTGCATATTTTAGTTTTGTTTTCATACGCATTGTCTGAATATTATATGAAATTTTGGAAGATAATATATGTTGTTCATGAACTATTGATTTTAAACCATATATATATATATATATATATATATATTCTTTCTGTTATATCAAGATGATTCTGATTTATTCTCTTATTCTCGTCAATTCCTATATATCAACTTTGTTCATCGACTTCATGCCAATCTAGCTTCGTTTTGGAATTTGTGCTTGGATCTGTAACTCAATTCATTTTCTATTCTCTCTAGCCTCGGAAGGTGAGCAATCAGTCATGATTAACATTCTTATATTTATTAAATTTGATTTCAACTGAAACGACAATTGATATAAGCCGCTGTTAGTTATTTACATTGCTATATATATGATATTATCTGTATCTATTCATCTATGATATCTGACACTATTATTTGTTATTTATATTGATAATATATGCCTGTTATATTCATATCTGTTATCACTCTGCAAGTTTTCTGTTAGTATAGAATTCCCTATGCGTTGAAATGATACATACCCGAATGATCTGTAGAATAGGGGAAAATGTTATGGGTTGAAATGATAAACCCAAGAAATTTTCATTGAATTGAATTTCGGATTGCGGGTTGAAAAGATATATACCTGTATATAATTTAAATTGTGGATTGAAATGATACATATCTGTACCACTTAATCATAGGATAGAAAATTATATACAAACACCGTTGGTCTACATATATGTGTGTGTGTGTGTTTTGAAATGATTTATATGGTTTTGAAACAAAATATATAGTTTATTTAAATATTGATCTTAAGATATTATATATAAATGTATTTTTATAAAGTTTTAAATTTTAGATTTTTAAATTTATATGTTTTGAAAATTGTATAGTTATAAGTTAATTTTGAAATTATAAATTTTAAGAATTTATTTATAATTTTTCTATTTTTAGAATATATAAATAGATTTAACATACAAATAAATTTAATAATATGTTTAAGTATTTATTTAAACTTATATTTTCAAATATAGAGTTTATAATAATTTTTAATAAATAAAGGTAAGGAAGATAGATTTGAAATTGATTTGAAATGGTATTTAATTAAGAATTTTATTTAGTTAAATCATTTTGAAACTTATTGAATTTAATATTTTTAAAGGATATGATTTTATAACTTGATTTTGGTTTAAGGCGGTTTAAATGAATATTTCAAGTTTAAACAAATTAAAGGAAATATTTAGTTTATTTGTAATTTGGGGTTTTATTTAAATGATATTGGATTTATTTAGTGAATGTTTTAAAATTAAATAATAATGAAGTTAAAATAAGATATAAATGAAATTATCAAATTTAGTTTTGAAAATGCTGAATACATAAAGCTTTGAAATATATTGAAATTGAAATGGTTTATTTGTGGTCCAAATCTGTATTTGAAATCGATATAATTTGAAATGGTTTATTCAGAAACTGAATTGAAATTAATGAATTGAGATTGAATTAAATTTGAATTTTGGAACTAGTGTTAATTTGAACTGATTGGTGAAATTCGAGGAAGCTATTTTATTATATAAAGTATTTTAAATTATATCTAAAACTATTTATATATTTTACTTTATAATTATTTTAACGTAAACTATTTAATATATATCATTTTAATATAAACAATTCTTAATATAAACTATTTTAATATACTAACTATTTTAATATACTAACTATTTTAATATAAACTATTCTATATAAACTGTTTTTTTATAAACTATTTTATTATACATACTATCATTAATATCTAAACCGTTTAGAGGAAAGGGTTATGATTTCAAAGTTTTATGGTTTTCCAAAGTATTATGATTTCAAAGTGTTATGATTTGAAAGTGTTATGATGTCAAAGTGTTATAATTTCCAACGTATTACAATTTTAAGTGTTTTGGTTTTGAAAGTGTTATAACTTTGAAAGTGCTATGATTTTTTAAAATGGATATATTTGAAGTGAAACATGATATCGTATTGATATGGTTTTGAAATAGAAATAATATCGTATTGATATGGTTTTTGAAATGGAAATAATATTTTTGTTTTGAAGTATAAACTATTTTGAATTGACCGTGGTGTTATAATAACGTTGGGTTGTTAAAGAGACCGGGATCGGTTATCGTCATACTCTTTGCCAATGCCGAAAACCATTTTAACAACCGTCTACGCGGTGGAGATTTCAGAATGAAGTAGGAAGGCGGTGACGATCCTATATGAGATATATATATATATATACGTGGACCCGACTCTCGTGAGTTGGCTTAAGGTGGCTAAAACTGGAGCAATCGACGGGCCAAGTGAGGTAACTCCTCCGATCAGACACACTTCTTCGATTGCCATTCTATTACTTTGTGATTAATTTGGTGCGCACGTTTGATTTGGGAGTGTGGCTCGAGGGGGCAGTGGTTGCTTCTATGCATTACCACCATCCCAAAAGTGTAATTGGTATATCGATCCTGGCATTACCTAGTTATGTCGTGTCACCTACCTTAGCGAGACCACTATGAGTTTGTTTTGCACCATACCTATGGAGTACCCTCTGATAAGCCCAGTCTACTGGAAGTTACGGTACTGTATAGACTATGGGAATATAAAAATGTGTTAAGGGGGAAATGGGTAATGCCTTAACGCTATTTTAATAGTTTACTTTACTATAAATATTATTATAATAGCGCATATTACTACATAGTAGATAGTTTAACGGATCCTTAGAGGATGGTTATCCTAAACATCCTTTGAGTTACTTGTACTTCAATTGATATTTCACTTGAGTTAGATTTATTGATATAAATGTTAATCATGACTCGTGTGTTTGTGTTTTGCTTTACACTTAGGTCAGACTGGGTGTCATAGTAATTGATACTCGCCTTTAGAGTTTGGAGCTTCGCTTGGAAATCCAACTATCAATTCAGCTTTCAATTATTCAGTTGATTCGAGTGATGTATTCAGATCTTGTATTTGACTATTATATTGAGACTTCTATATATTCGAGACTTCTGTTATATCTTATTTTAAATTTGTTATATATATATATAGTAGCTTCATGAACAGCTATTCTTTTTTTCCGCTGTCTATTGTTATATTACTCTGTGTCTGTGATTCTGTGATTATTTTATTTACTGTATATGCTGATTTTTGCCAAATTTAAATTAACAATCCGATAGTTTGAGTAATTCAAGTCCGACATGTGCGGATGCGAATGGTTGGAAATACCAGGATGTTACAAAATTCAAACATCCATCACAATCATCATCCAATTCAAGCAATAAATATCAACAATTGACAGATTGTTATATACAGGTAATTTACTGGAAATTTAAATTCAATAATAAATTAAATGACAATTTAATTCAAAATAAATTCAAATTAACTGAAATGATGATTTAAATATACCAAACGGCAATAAACAAATTCCTAATCACATCACAATTTTTATTTAACTAACATAAGAAATTTTAGAAGTTGTGATTGGGTTAAAACTCTCACCTTCGATTTCAAATTGAACTAAATTCCAATTTAAGCCCAAAATTTGAAGGGTCTCGGAATTCATCCAATCCAGTGTCGAAATGTCTGGAATTTTGATACGATCCCAGCAGAACAAACCACACATAAATTGGACCTCGTATGTAAAAGTTATTTGAGTTAGAAGATTCCACAATTTGAATTTGAAAATAATTAAAATAAAAATATAGTATTACACATCAGCTATTACCAAGTCATCACTCATCTAGTTCACGAGAAACCCTACTGCCAATTATTATTTACTCGCGACCTATCGCCGTTTCTCCCTTCCAAGCGTCGTGCCAAAACCCCTCCCCTCCCCCCCCCCCCCCGACCCCAGATCTTCGACGACAAAGCCCCCCCCATCTCACGCGGCACCCCCGCCACCTGCATGGCACACCGCCACCTCTGGAAACACCCAACCGTCGTAGTCAATGGCGGCCAATTCTAGCGATTCCCCTTTCCTATGCATAGAATGAACCGTATGGATCGACTCCACGCGTCGAGCTCAACACTTCAGCACCCTCTGATCAACTCCAGGACGCAGATCCACCGTTAACCGAGGTAATGGCCAATGGACGGTCGAGAAAAAAACCAAAATTCTTGGACAAATAGTGACTTAATGATAGAAATGAATTATAGATCTTGGTTGTGCTCGTCGAGAGCTTCGAAACGTATATGATTTGTTAAGGTTTGGAGGAATTTTAATTTTCAATTGAAATTTTGATGAATTGGGAATTTGTTTGTCTACCATTGAGAAGGAGAAGCGGACTAATGAAATTGTACGTACAGACAGAAGAAAATAAGGTGTAGCTAGGGTTTATACGACAGTTTATAGGCAGATCAGAAATAGAAATGAATGGACAAGATCGATTTACGCGTTGAATGATAAATTACCCGAAAAGCCCATATTGTCTCCGAAACTAAAATGGGTCATCCCATATATCAAAATAGATGTTTTCAATATTTTTAAACTCAATGGAACAAATTTCAAGTCCAAATTCCACTGTATAAAGAAGTTATGTTAAAATCAACTTATTTCAAATTGATTTCAATTGATTTTAATTAAATTGATTTCTAGGCATTTCAAGTCCGTATGAACAAACGACAAGTATGATCGCTAAAAAACTTGAAATCCTAGTAATTCACCGTTACAGATCCGATGAAACAAGTTTCGTCGAAATCCAATATAGTGGCCAAAATAGCTATTTTCGCATTAATTAAATAAATAAATATTAAATTAATTAATTCACTTTTTAATTCAATATTTATAAATTAACGTATTTTTATCATTTTTGATTGCAAAGACATTTATAATAAATTAAAATAAGTTTACATATCAGTTCCATGTTAATTATTTCAATAATTACAATGTTCAATGTCAACTGCCATTAATCCTATTAATTATAATTTAATTCCAATAAATTGATTTTATTTGGTTTAAATCTTTTTATTTAAATCAATTATTATTATATAAACATAGTTAACATTGTTTTATATTTCATTACATTAATATCCTCCAATCTCCATCTTTTATTTGTATTAACTACTATTTTTCAATTATATCGAATTTTGTTAATTTCACATATTAAATAAAATTTAAAATCCCAAATTGATTTATTTATCTTGATTTCACTATTTTTTAAAAACAACTATTACATTATGAATATAATTAACATTTCTATTCATTTTATTACATTCATATTTACAGTTATTGCCTTAACTCACATTAATGTAACATTTATTTAGATTTAATTTCAGTTGATTTCCAATTAAATTTTGTAGACTAATTAAATATGTAACTTATAATAATTGTTAACATTTACTTTTAATCACATTATATGTTTATTATTTACCAACAAATGTTACCATCGCTTACATAACACGGATTTTATTCAATTATCATTAACAACGTATTATTTCGTTGGTTAATTCAATATATATATTTGTTTTCTTATATTCACTTTATAACCAAGTGATACATTTTAGTCATTTTAATTGATTGGAACTTCATTCAATTTATTAATAATTAATTTAATTAACATTGTTACGTTTTATCTTAGTTATTATTTCATTAATAAATCCCAAATTTTATTACTTTCAATATAAAATTACCAAAATCTTAATAAATTAACTAATTTAAATTATCGAAAATTACGGGTCATTACAGTTTGCATGTTTACTTATTTTGATATAACCTGTTATCACCCTGTATATTATTTACAGTATATAAAACTGTAAATTGAATTATTTCGAGTAAATTAAGAAATATGTTGAAATGATATTTACCTATGACACTGTGATTTGGGTTGAAATGATATATATCTATCCCTAAAATTAAATTGAAATAAACGATCACTTCGCCATAGAATAGAAAATTATATACGAACACCGGATTGGTTAAATTAATTGATTTTAAAAATTTTGATTTGAAATTTATTTAAATGATTAGATTTTAAGAAAATGAAAAATCAAATATATGGAAATCAAACTATTTCAAAATTAAGCTCGGAATTGAATTATATTTGAGGATTTGAATTTCAAATTGGGTATTGAAAGTGAATTTGATTTAAGTGTTTTGAATCGATGTTTTGAAAATCAAACTTCGAATTGATAAAAATCGAAATGGGAATTTAAACGTGATTTGAATCGAAAAAATTAAAAATTGAATCAGTTTTACTTTGAAACTATTTTCAAATAAATTACTTTGATATAAACTATTTAAATCTATCTTTTTAAATATTCAAATCATTTTGGATTTTCCAAACTATTTTTCTATATAAACCATTTTAATAATTGAACTATTTTATATTAAACTATTTTAACCATTTATACTATTTTTAACTACTTTAACCGATTAAACTATTTTTAACTATTTTAACCATATAAACTATTTTTAACTGTTTTAACCATTTAAACTATTTTAATTATTTAAACTATTTTAAAACTATTCAAAGTATTTTCTAAAAATTCAAGCTGGTCAATAGGGTGAAATGTTTGTATTTGAATCTTGGATTTAAATATGAATTGGATTAAAATGAAGTTATAACCTAAATTGAAATTCGAAACGATTTTGGTAGAGAAATCGAAATACTGTGGCAAAATGATTTTCGAAGAGAAATGGTATATTTTGAGTAAATATGATGATTTAGAAATTGATTTGATTTTGAAGCGGATATGATAATTCTATATCAAGTATGAACTATTTTAGAAATGTAAAAGTACCAACCGATGTGTAAAACGACGTTTGATTGTTAAAGAGACCGGGGCCGGATGTATGCATACTCTCTGTCGATAACGGAACCACTTTAACAACTGTGTACGTGGAGTGATGATCTTGAACAAAGTGGTCGGATTTGGCATATGTTTGTTGGATTTGAAGAAAGAGAACGATGATGGATTAGCCTGGCACTTGTGCCAATTTGAATGACTAAAACAGGAGTCGTATCGGTCAAGTAGGTTAACTACCCCGAGTGGAAAACTTTTTTGTATTATAATCATTTAAATTGTGATTGATTGGTGCGCACCCTTGGATCTTAGGAGTATTGGATGCGGTGGGCAATCATGGCTATGATGCGTTTCCATCAGCTAGGAAGTGTAAACTGGTAATATCATACGTTGGTCATTGCCTCATGTGCCTTGTCATACTTTTATCCCTATATGAGACCCATAAGATTTTGGTTTTGTGTTGTCGTACCACAGCACATCCATGACTACCGACGTGCTACTGGTTGTGTCAAACGCAAACTATATGATAATGCTAAAAAACGCGTTAAGTGGGTTGAATGTAAAGCCTTAGCGCTAAGAAAAATATTTATTTTATTGACTAGACATTATATGTATAGTGTATTCTACTATATATAAATATTTTTATGGATCCTTAAGCGATGGAAAATCCCATAACATCTCTTGAGTTATTGAACGCACGTTATACACCAAATAGGAGATGTGAAATCCTGTAAGCATCTCTGACGCTATTACACTCATGATTATATGCGATATTGGTTTGACTTACGTAAGGATATTTTAGTCCTGACTTGAGTGTTTTGTCTTTTCATTACGCTCGGGTCGGTCCTGAGTTTTTCAGCTTATTGAAGATTTATTCTGGAGGACGAAAACGGAGATTTGTTATATTGTTACTAGTATCATCCCATCTTTGTTTGTTCCACTGCATTATTTTATTTGTTCTTTTGTATATGTATAACTCTACTAAATGTTGTACAAATAAAAATCAAATGTATAGTAAACAGCTTCATGAACTACTCATAAATGCATTATTATATTTCTCTGCTGCGAGATTCTGTGTTGTTTTCTTCTTCTTTTCTTAATTTTAAATTAACCCTATAGATTATCTATATTACGGAATGTTCAAGTTGGACTTGTGTGGGTTATTGTCGATTTAAACCTTCCAAAATATGGGTCGTCACATAGTCGAGATATGCTTGATTTTGGATGGCGAGACAGAAGGAGAATGAGTAAAGGATGATTTCCCATATTCCCTCCATTTCTTACTCTATTTAAGCATCATTACCTTCATTTGATATTTATCTATTGGAGCCTCCACCTATATACATTGCTGGCAAAACTCCGTCTCCCATCTCTCTAATTCTCTAAGCTCAAATCAATTCAACTACTATTCGATGTCTGAAGGTCAACGGTTCAAGGTCTATCAATCTTTTGGATCAAAAATCGTTTCAAGGAAAATTCTTCATCGTTTCAAGGTGTGCTTAAAGGCTTTGACTGTAAGATACATTTCTAGTATGATAATAATTATTAAACTAAAATTATAATGTTCATTATATACATATTATTGTTAGTTAAGTGACGATTCCAACAAGTAAATATATTGTCACAATATTGATGGTTGTATGTACATGTACATATGTTTAAAAAAATGTTTTTTGGTAATATATCTTAGTGCGGCATGGCTCAAAGAGCAATTTTTATTATTTAAATAATATATATAGTTTAAAATTTAAATACTACACTATACATATGTAAAATATGAAAATATAATTTTATATATAATGTTTAATAACTATAGTATATCCCGCAATAAGAAAACATTTTTAACTATACATATTATTCTAAATAATATTTAAATCAATTAATCATATAAATAATTATATGAATTCGTATTTATATTTAAAATATGTTTCATATTTTATAAAATTATGTTAATACATATTTTACTTATGGATGAAATTAATAAAACCCTTCTTATATATTTAAATATAAACCAAAAATTAGAAAATAGATTACAAATTATTTTACATTATAAAATTATATAATAAATTTTCAAATTATAAAAACTTCGTCCATAGTATTACTAGGAATATTAAATTCAAATTTGATTTCAAAAGTATTTTTTATTAATTTTTTAATATTTTAATATGGTTTTATTAATATATATACATATATTTAAAATTAGAAATTAAAAAAAAAAAACTTAAGCCGTGGCAAGACTAGGTAATTACATATTTAAATATGATTTATTTCATAATTTTAAATGTATTAAGATATATATATACAATATTTAGATATATACATATAAATATTTGATATATATATATATATATATTTAATATATAATGTCTATACATGTACTAATTTTGGTATTGCAAAATAAATATTTATATATTTTATAAATAGTTTAAACATATTTACATAGTTATAAATATATACATATTTTTAATATTTCATATTTATATATGCGTGTGTGTCTATACTATTATATATAAATAAAATTTAGGTTTATACATATTTACATATGTTTTGTAATATTTTACTTAGTAAACGTGTGTGTGTGTATAAACATACATTTGGACAACATAGTTTGATATGGATGAACTAATGTGTCTGTTGCGATGTGAATCCCATCGTTTATACATAGGCCTATTATACCTTGTCTAGATTGATATGTTACACATGCTCACATTTATATGTGTGTGTATGATACATGTGTATATATAATATAATTAAATAATGCAATATCATTTCATAAACTTAAAAAAGTAATAGATTTTATTTTGAATCAAATTCAAAAAATTTCTAAATAAATTAGACTTCATAGGCTCAATAAAGATCTAATATGGTAAAAATTTGAAATTTACCCATAATTTCCATTGTAGGCTAGCCCAGTTCCAACGACGACGAGATGTTTAATCCGGTTGATGGATTTACTTCTATTCAAATATTGCTAGCTACAGTTGTAACTCATGACATGGAGTTGGGACAACTAGACGTAAATATAGCCTTTTTGCATGGAGACTGTCTATATCAACCAGCCAGAATGATTTGTAGCGGATGGGAAGAAGGAATGAGTTTATAAGCTGAAGAAGTCTTTATATGGTTTAAAGTTGTCATCTAGGCAATTGTACAAGAGGTTTGACTATTTTATTCTTACTCCTGGTTTTGGTAGAAGCTTTAGAGATGCTTGCATTTATTTTAAGCATATGGATGGATGGTAAGTAGGTATATTTACTCAGGTATATGGACGATATGCTGATCGCTTCCAAGGACAAAGAAAAAATTGACAGGTTAAAATTAAAGCTAAAGGCGAAATTTGAGATGAAAGATCTTGGAAAAGCAATAAGATTTTAGGGAGGAAATCCAGAGAGGGAGAAAGCTAAATGTGTTGATATTGACACTGAAAGAATATATTCAGAAATTTCTTGCTCGATTTAGAATGGAGAAGGCAAAGGCAATCAGTACTCCCATTCCTTTACATATTCAACTTTTAGAGAAGGCTCTCCGATCTCAAATGAAGACAAAGCTTATTTAGGGAAGGTACCTTATGTTAGTGTGGTTAGAAGCTTAATGTATGTTATGGTCTGCATGGGATCGGATATTGCACGGGTAATTGGTTTGGCTAGTCGCTATATGGCTAATCCAGGGAAATCGAGTTAGGAATGTTTGAAGTATGTTTTAAGGTATATTAGAGGAATAAAAGATTATGGGCTTGTTTTTGGCGGTAGGAAGAAAGATTTCAACTTGGTTGGATTTTGTGATTCTAATTATGCCGAAGATAGAGCTTAAAGGAAGTCAATCTCATATTATGTCTTTATACTTGGAAAGACAACTATTAGTTGGGGAGAGGGGTTGCAAACTATAGTCATCTTGTCCACTACAAAGATTGATAGTTACTATTGAAGCAGCTAAGAGACACTTTACTTGAAGCGGCTACTATGTGATTGGCTTTGTTTATTGGTGTATAGTAGCGAATTGTGATAGTGAAAGCATAATACAACTGGCTGAGAATTTGGCATTTAGTTTGAGGACAAAGCACATAAAGGTTAAAGTGCATTTTCTTGTCTCTATAAAGGAATGTAATGACACGATAGTTCGAACGCTTCATCTTTGAATATCGTAACCGTTGAAAAATGGTTTAAAGTTATAATTGTGCCTTTATAACCCTGTTAAACTCCTTTTAATTAATAACTAATGATAAGAAACTTATTTCTTAAATTTGCTTGAAAAAATAAATACTTTTAAGAAATATCAATAATATAACTGAAAATCGTTTTACCGATACACAACTTTTTATTCGAAACAAGTTGTCGAAACATTTTGTGCATGTCTAAATAACATAAGAGATCATTAATAGCTAATAAAAATATTTTCACTAATTATGGTTAACTAATCCCACTTAAAAAGCTTCTAGAAGGAATTAGATAATTGTGTGCGGAGATATTTTCATTTGCTTTAGAGGTGGAAAGATAAGCATGTGGAGGCACATAGAGGGGGGAGAGCGTTTGGCCGGCTATAGGAGGTGAGGGGGAGGGTGTGCCTACCCCTTAATGCCTACCAAAGTGTGTGTATACACTATACACAAAGAAAAACACTTTTACATTTTAGCAAAATTAAAACAAGCTCTTCAACCACTTCTCTATTCATAATTTCCTAAGAACAAAGTAAGTCACATCAACTCAAAACCAACTCAAACTCAAGTATTACTCTTACAACATCATCAACTCGAAGCTTGAAGATTTGTAGCACATGCCCCAAAACAATTCAAGGCGGTTAGCTACAGGGGGAATTTTTTGCCTTGGCCATGAGCAAAAGTAGTTAGGGTAGGAAGTTTGGGTGCTTGCAAGGTTAACGTAGAAAGTGGAAGAATATGCTTGATTGTTTACTTGTTGAAGGATGAACTAACTCGCCATTTGAATGAATATGAAGTGTATATGTTGTTATTTAAACTATAGTTTATGCTTGGTTTTATATTGATTATTGATTATATTTGTTGTGATTCTTCCTTTGGAAATTAAATGACATATGTAATTAATGGTGTGGACTTATATGACATTCTACACTTGTTGCATAGCCTTGAAACAAGGAATAATGGTTTGGTAGGACTTTGATTTGAATCAGACTTGAATTGGAAGTGGTTTTATAGCAATACTCGTTGTGGAAGCACTTCAAAAATGCCTTGTGTTCGACGTTTTCTATGATTTTTTTATAGGGAGATGCTTAGGGGTTTCTCGCTATGGTTGTGATGTATACTGTGTGTACTATTTACTATAAAAAGTTCCGATGCTAAAAAGTTCGTTTACATATCGAAAAATGGAAAAAAATTAAAATCAAAACTGCCCCAGTTTATACTCTTTTACAATAGTCAACGAACACACTTTAATATCTCTGCATCTCTTTTTACAGCATTCTGTAAATGTATAGTTTCTGTTTGAGGCTTCAAATTGCTTTGAAATGACCTTAAACTTATGTATTTCACTACTGTCATTTTAGTAGTCTTTTCTAACTTATATTAGAGTATTTTAAAAGTGGTTTGGAGTTTTTATTATTTTTAATAATAAATTATGAATTATTAAATAGAAGATTTATTTTTATACAAAAGAAGACACGTCATTTTGAAGTTTTAAGTAAATTACAAAATAGACCTTTGAAGTGATATTTTGAATAAATGTTTAAACAATAACTATAAGTATTTTAAGAGTAATATAACATATTTTTAAATTGTTTTAAATATCTTCGATTTATAAATAAATTAGTAAACATATACATACATACATACATACATACATACATACATACATATATATATATATATATCATTTTTGAATAGGTTTAAAAATTATAAACAAATGTTCTACAAAGAGGTTTAGGAGTTACTTAAATAGCTTAATTGTGTTGTTTTGTTTACTTGTTTATGGAAAGTAATTAACTATACTAGACCTTAAAAAGTCGACAAAGTAGGCTTAACTATATGTGAGAATCAAGAATGATGTTCGAGTACGGTTTAAAAGCAATAGTGATATATCCTACAGGCTTCACCCTTGACCGAGGGATAATAAGTTTAGACGATCGGAAATGTGTTAAGTATACGAAAATTGATTTCCATGGGTGATTTGATTTTAGAACTAGATAATCTATTAGTCGACTAATCAAACTTGACCATTTAACTTAGGAAGTACATGAAAGCTTCACGAGTTCATATAATTTGAGATCCTCCAAGGATGACTCGTTGGTATGAAACATTTATAGCTTTAAGAATTGTATATATACAGGGCCCCTCAAGAAAAAATCCTTTATATATAGTTCGCTTACTTCTAAAAGAATTGGAATTGAGCTTATCGAAAATTCATCGATTTAGTCTTTAAGAGCCCAGGATTGGTAAGCATTATCGAATACCACTTCAAAACTAGTGTACAAGTATACGTTTTGGAACCGGTTGTAATGTGCAATATTATAGAGTTGAATTGTCTTTCCTAATGTAAAATCCATGTGCAAGGTCATCATCAACATTTCAGGCTAATGCTATAGAGTTGAGTTGTCTATCCTAAGGTTAAGTGGAAGGGAGAGGTCGGCATTAGTATTTGTCCGTCAACTTTTTCTGGAATCCATAAAAGGAATCATGTTCTGTTCGAGTAATGAAGATTCATGTGAGAGATGTCGTGCATGATCTTGATATTGGAAATGGCTAAAGGTAGAGTATGAGACATAACCTGGGGCTTAGCTAATCCACGATGGGGTATATCAACTCTAAATCTAGAGAATGCTTGTTGATCTTACTAGCGGGAGTTGTGGATACTTGATTCCATCTGTTAGGTAGTGGGCTAGTTGTGTTTAACTTATGACATATTTATTTAGAGACATACGACACTAGATGGTGGTTTTTGATCCTTGTACATGGAGGCCGGCAGCTTCAATTTACTAAGTGGACCTCCGTAGAAAATCCATATGCGAACGTAGCTTAGCTGTTTTAGATGTACTTCTAATATTGTTGTGTTATTAAATGCAAAAAACATAGCTATTATTTGATTTATATTCTACACCCTATACATTATTTATTATATCTCTATAACTTAATAGATGGTTTAATTTCTTTTACGGGAAAAAATGTTACGGTGATTCATACGAGCTGAAAAGTTATTGTTTTATGGATGCTTGCATTTTGAGTTTCTCGTACCATAGTCATGTCTAATATGTGGTTTTTGTTTTCCCTAGATTCCTTATGTACTCTTTCAAATTGGCAGAATATAGCAGGTTTTATTTTGGACGCTTCATGTTTTCAAAAAATAAGCTGGAGGCTTTCGTTTATTTATCTATTTCTATTTTCGTAGCACTATTATTATGTATATATCAGCATTACGAGGATAGGCTGTTATAACTATTTAGGCTGATGATAGTACTTAGGTAGTGTAACTCTAAAATTACTCTATATTTTGGAGTAACCCTTTGTACTGTCTTTTTGGATATTGCATATTATCGTTCAGTTGTGAGATTGTGATATTGTTTTCTTTCTTTCTTGTTTTTTACTTTACTCTAACTATCCGTCTTTTTGGCACTTTGGTGTTCAGCACACGAATGCCATAGATGTATTGATGTTGACATTTGAGGGTTGAAATGTCGGGTCATTGCATTTAATATCAGGGAGAAAATTTAGCAAATTCCTTGGCTTTGGCTGGGTATGGCTCATTAGATATAAGGTAAGTGATACGCAATAATGACTTGAGTGTATTATACATATGAAAATGTATTTGTATTTTTCTATAAACCTATTCCCTTTATAGTATTTCCTTAGAAATAACACTTCTTTAAAATAACTTCATCCTTAAGTTTCCTAAAGATGCTTTGCTATATTCAGGTAGTAAGAACTATAAGTACTAGAGCTGCTAATGCTAGAGGAGGTAGAAGTAGGGGTGGATAGAGTAGTACTGTCACCAATGGGAGGAATCGAGCATTGATAAATGCTGGTCCTATCAAGGAACCGATAGTGGATGTTATGGAAGTGGTCATGAAAGTTTAGCTATAGATGAACTTTGCTTCGCTTTATCGTGATTTTAAAAGATTGGGTGGTAAGAGTTTCAATGGAACTAAGACTGTCATCGAGGTTCAGACTTGGCTTAGTTTGTGTAATAGGATATTTGAAGACACGGAGTTGGATAATGTGATGAAGAGTCGTTTAGCATCATGACATTAAAATGATGCTACTATGGATTAGTGCGGTTCGAGTACTGCAAATGTCCATGAAACAACTTATTTTAGGCCCAATTTAAGGAGATGTTTGAGATGTAGTTTGTTCCGAAAGTTGAAAAGAGTTCGTTTTTTATAAGCTTTCTAGATCTAAAGCGTGGGGCTGTATCAATTGGTGAGTATGGGAATAGGTTCAATGAATTATCTCAGTTCTACTTAACGTTAGTAGATACATTACAGAAGAAGAACAAGATATTCATTGGAGGTATGTGTTCGGAATTTCAAAGGGACATGACAAATCATATTCGGGGATCGTTTGTAAATCTGATGGGTCTGGGTTGATACTTTGAGGTTTGAGTGTTTTGTTCTAAAGCCGTCTATATTTGGACGAACTGGTAACAACAAGCGTAAGTTTTAACTATCGAAGGTGTTTCTAATTTAGCTTCATATAAGTGTGAATATAAGAGAAATTTCGATCAGAATCATTGGTTGGGTGGGCGAGGACAAGTGGCTAAGGAACCAATAGTTAAAGTACCGTTAGCTAAAGCATTGATTGCTAGGGTATCAAAGCTTGAGCCACAAGAAGCCAAAGCACAATTTGCATAAAGGATTTTTTGCAACTTCCACCGGCCAGGTCATTTTGCCAGGGAGTGTCTAATGCTTTAGAAAGGTCGGTAGCCAAGGTTTTTCACTCTTCTACAACACCTTCCACTTCTATAGTTGCAAATGGGAAGCAAGATCTACAAGGTACATTATCTGTTTATGGCATTCCTATTCATGTTTTGTTTGATACTGGTGTTTCTCTTAGTTTTATTTCTAGGAATCTTATTGGTAGACTAAAACTAGAGCCAGTTATTACTTCTACCTATATTTTCTTGTCGAACCCTATAGGGGGCTCATCCAATCTTAGTATTTGATGGTTAGGAGTTCCAGTTGCTTATTTTGAACTCCTTCCATGCGATATGTATGTTCTTGGTTTTATGGTGTTTGATGTTTACTTGAGCTGGATTGGTTATCTCGGAATAATGTGGTCCTAGATTGTGTTAAGTGAACTGTGGAATTGAAGAAGGGAAAGGAGGTTCTGAGAGTGTCATGTAAAGGACCTAGATTGCTTATGACTAATTTCTTTATTCTCTTCATGTTGTAGAAGAGGAGTAGGGTTCGATCTTTGTTATGCACAACTTTGCAAATGCATTTGAAGAGATGTCCGATTTACCACCTCATAATGAGATAGAGTTTCATATTGATTTGGTTCAAGATGCTAAACCTATTGTGTTTCCCACGCATAAGCTATCAACAAAGGAGAAGTTAGACTTATCTAACTAGGTTAGTGATTTGTTACATAAACGCTTGATCCGGCCTAGTCATTCGAAATGGAGAGCACCCATCATCTTTGCTACGAAGGTGGATGGTTCCTTAATACTTTGTTGGATTATTAGGAGCTCAATAAGTAGATTATTAGGAACAAATATCATTTTCTTAGGATAGATGACTTATTTGATCAGCTTCATGGTGCTCGAGTGGTTTCTCAATTTGATCTTGCTACAGGGTTTCATCAATTGAGGGTAGTAGAGGAAAGTGTACCTTTGATAGCTTTCGGGTCTGATAAGTTTTATGAGTGGTTTGTTATATCATTCGGTCTAACTAAAGCTCTTACGTATTTTGTAGACTTGATGAATCGGGTTTTTCATGATGTGTCGTATAATTTTGTTCTTGTGTTTATGATGATTTTCCAATCTACTCTTAGACCAAGGAGGAGCATACTTGCCATTTGAGGATTGTACTTGAAACATTGAGAGAGTATGTGTTGAAAGCTATGCTCTTGAAATGTCAACTTTTGGCAGTTGGAAGATACGTTCTTAGGCTATGTTGTCTCGGCGGAGGGTATTATTGTTGATCCAGTGAAGATTGTGGCGGTTCAGATTGGAAAAGGTTGGAAAGCACAACCAAGATTAGGGGCTTCTTTGGGTTAGTAAGTCATTACAAGAGATTTATTCAGGATTTCTCGAAGATCGCTTCATGCTTGATGAATCTGAAGGCTAGATTGATTAGTGCTCCTATTCTTACTATTCTGGATGGAGGGGAAGGTTTAATTTTTTTTTTTTATAAATATGCTTGTGGAATAGGTTTAGGTGCCGTGTTGATGCAACATGTAAGGGTTACTGCTTATGCCAGTCAGCAACTCAAGCCACATGAATCGAGGCTTCTGACCCATGACTTGGAGTTGTTAGTAGTTGCTTTTGTATTAAAGATGTGGAGACATCAGTTGCTAGGTAGGAAGTTAGAGTTGTATATAGAAGTAACTTTTCACCTAAAAGGACCTGAACATGAGACATCAAGTTGGTTGGAGTTTCTCACGGTCTATGATCTTGATATCTTGTATATGCATGGGAAAGCTAATGTTGTAGCTGATGCACCCAGTAGGAGGTATGCAGTTGTGGTAAATGTTGAAGTTTGTCCAACCTCGATTAGTCATATCGAAGGAAATTAGCTTAAAGATCTTCGTATTGCTAAGATAGCTAAGGCAGTAAGTGAGAATGAGGCACCAGAGAGGTGGCCGGGATTCAAGATAGATAGTCGTGGTATAGTAAGGATGAATGGAAGGTTGTTTATTCCTAATATTGAAGGTAGGAGTTATTGACAGAGAGTCATCATTCGCGGCAGACGATATATCCTGGGTTACCAAGATGTATCAAGACATGAAGCAGAATTTCTACTAGGAAGGCATGAATAGAGATGTTTCTATATTCGTGAGTAGGTGTTCTAACTACGAACTGCTTTAACTACTTGATATTCTAAGTGGAAATGGGTGCAAATATCCATAGACTTTATAGATAGGCTACCTAGATCGAGGAATTGTAATAAAGGAGTTTGGGTTATTATGGACCGATTAACTAAGAGTGCGCACTTATTATCATTGAAGATTGTAAGGATAGCTTCTAGTTTGGCTAAGTTATGTATTAAGGAGATCATCAGACTATACGAAGTTCCTTGTTATATTGTGAGCAATAGAGATCTAATATTCACAAGCCAGTTTTAAAAATGACTACATGATGCCTTGGGGATAGAGATAAGTTTGAATACTGCTCATCATTCAAGGACTGATGGGCAGACAGAGACGGTTAATCATGTCTTGGAAGACTTGCTTCGGGCTTGTATATTAGATTACAGGGGTTTATGGAAAGACATTTTCCACTTGTCGAGTTCTCGTACAACAATAATTGCCAAGCTTGCATTATAATGGCACCTTTTGAACCGTTGTATGGTAAACCTTGCAAATCCCCTTCGTGTTGGGCGAGACCTGGAGATCGTCTAAAACTTGGGCCGGATATGATTCGAGAGGCATGGGATAAGGTAATAGAAATTTGAAAACAGATTAAGGAAGTATAGAATCGACAGAAAAGCTATGCAGATGAGAGGCACAGTGACTTGGAATTCTAAGTTGGAGACTTTGTGTTCATAAAGGTTTCTCCAATAAGAAGCGTTCTTTGGTTTGGAAGGATAGGGAATTTGGTTTCTCGTTATATATGACCGTTCTTGATTCTAAAGAGAGTTGGAATACTTGCGTATAGAGTCGAGTAACTGACTAGACTATTAGGTATGCACAACGTGCTTCATTTATTGCATTTTTTGTAAATTTGTGTGCGATCCTTCTTTGGTAGTAGAAGCATCATAGCAAGAGGTCCTGGAGGTTAAGACTAATTTAACTATTTTAAGGCAACCGATTCACATTGTTCATGGGGATACTAAGCGATTGAGGACTAAGGTCATGAAGTTGGTTAAGGTATAGTGCGAGGGAGTACTATCTGGAGTTGCTTTTTTTTTGAAACTAGGTACTTAGAAGGTAGTACTACAAGTCCTAAGAAGTATACAATAGACTACATGCCAATATATGTTAGAATCACACTACATAAGTTTCGAACCTGTGACTTGTTGCACCAAAGAGTATGTATTCCATCCCATAATAAAGCAGTCCTTACACAATTTAGAAAAGTCAACGGGATAGAGTGCTGCATCGATAGGCGGGGCAGCAGGTGCCATCGGTGTAGTTGGAGAAATAGGAAATTTCTCAACAGTTCTAAGATATTGTATAAACCATTTGAGAATTCCATGAATGGGAGGTCCTTCAATAGTTAGGATCCTAGTTCCAAAAGAAGATTGATTATCGGCTACATCAACTATCTGTAGATTGAATCGTTAGTGTCGATTTCCTAAGATAGTATTATATGTCGAAAGAAAATGGTTTCCTATTGTATGCACGTACATTCAAGGAAATAAGCATGCACATACATATAGTAAGTTTTTTTAAAATCCTTTTCAAAAAACCTTTTCAAAAATAACAAGAATGCCACTCATATGTATAGTTTCCCTGTATTATGGCCTATACTCATAATGACGTCTCATATTAGTCTGATTATTCGTAAGAACTAGTAGCTAGATTAGCTGAGTAGATTTACCTTATATAATTTGGAGCTAACCTTACGTCATCACAAATATTTATCATGTGGGACTAACCTCGCGTCATCACAAATGTTTATCATAAGAGATGTCTCACATCAATAGGAAGTATACACAACTTCTAGTAGCCTCAAAGTCAAGGGCAAACTTCTATCGTGCAACTCTACTAACCTTGCATCCCTATGACTTAGCCATAATTTAAATACTCTCCGTATATAATACTCATCTCACCGTTTCATAATTAAGACCTTAAAAGGAATCTTCCTTATTATGCCTTAAAATAATAATAACCTTCCTAAGGGTAATCAATGACAATTATTACCTAACTAACTATGCAATTATGCGCTATAATTATACGTTTATTATACTAATAAAAATAAATACATATTCGCACCTAATAACTTCTGAGCGTGTGGTTCATACGCCCTAAACTAACATTAAATGTTAGTTCCTTTAACCATATACTAATACAAGTCCTTTCCCTTCGGATTTCCAAGCTTTTAATATTCACAAAAAGGATTAAATATTCTTATCCAGAACTACAATAAATAGACTTGTAAATAGAAATAAAAACCTAATTTATTACATCAATTCAATGGAACATCCTATACAATAGGAATTGCAATTCAAACTTCATACTCTGTTGAACTCCTCTTTTACATAGAAATAAATAAAGGAATTTTGTGTGAATATGTGGTGCAAACTACATACAAGATTTGTGCTCTATACCTTATTTCATTATTAAAAACTCACAATTTAAATCAAAGAATGAGGAGAAGGAGAATAGACTATGAAATTATCAAAAGTAATATAAATTCCATCAAATTAACATAAATAATTTAGAACCTCCATCTAGAATTGACATTTAAAAATAAAAAGGAATTTTGGTGGATTTCACCTATTTTGTTTTCGCAATCCCAAAACCCCTAGGGCATATTCAAATCCATAGATATATACTAGTCAATTATTGAAATAAAAATACTAAGGTTTCTACTTACAGATTATCCTGAACTTTTCTCGTATGGATTTGCAATGTTAAAGCAACTCTTTTACAGATCTCCTTCTTTGATATCTATACATGGAGACAGATATGTATGTATGTAATTTTGTTAGATTAAGGGAGGTCGGAGGAGAAGAAAAAAGATTAAAAGAGTAATTAGAAAACGATCTTACTTGAATCCCTAATGGAATTTCTTAATCCAACTGAAGAGAGAAAATGACAAAGGTTATCAAATTTTCTAAATATTTATCAACAAAAAGTTGGAAGGATAGGGTTTTATTTATAAGAGTTGAAACGTGAACCGTAGGATGAAATCAAAATAAAAAAGATAAATCTAGACCGTTTAACATCAAGAAATCCTAGCCGTCACTATGAGGCAGTGGTTGGCCGTCTATGCTCGAATAGTCGACCGCTAAGGGCCGACCGGCTCGGTCTTATAGGTCGACCGCTCCAAATATTTTAATCCCTAATTAAGTTTTAATGTTAATTTTTTAACTTAACATTTACCCAATCCCCAAGTAAACCTGCAGTTAATTTTTGAAATTCAGACCCTAAATCTAAATATTCATTTGAATTTTGATTCAAACTAGATTAAATCTGAAAACTTCAAACACTCATAACTACTTCGCTTTAGCTCCATTTTCAACATATTATATATGGAACATATCAGAATTTTCACCACGAACGCAATGGAATAATCATCATGGTCAAATTACAACTTTTGTAAAATTTCAATTTTCAATCATACCTTAATTAATTTCATTCACTCAATTTATTTATGCTTGAATTTATGGGGCATTACATTCTTCCCCCCTTAAAATGGATTTTGTCTTGAAATCTTTTAAGGGGCGAAAACCAGAATGAGCTATAACATCCATGTTACACAATCAAGCTATTTACATAGCCATATAATCCATTAAAGTGCAATGTGATTATGTACTGCATACATACTAAAATGAGCTAAATCCTGGCGTAAGTGTGTAAATCATGTCATGCAAGTATGTATGCCAATACCCTAAACGTGCATAACAATTTCTACTTGAGTGTAAAGTGATTGAGAAAAAGTGTGGCAATCATCTTCTACCATTCAATCTAGCAACCAAAACCCTAATTTTGAAGAGAAAATTTACTAGTGAAAAGCTTTGGATGAGTGATCAACATCTTCTCCTCAGTTTTCCATATGCTCTTCGTCGGTTTGTCTCCTTGTTTTACTTGGACTAGCTCGATTATTTTATTATGGAATCTCCTGGGTCCGTGCTCCACATTTCGTGTGATGGCACGAGGTACTGTTGGCTCCATCTCTAATTCCCCCAACTAATGGGCCCAACTCTAATAGCAATGTCATGAAGGCATTTCAAAAAGTGAGAAACATGGAAAATATTATCGATTCCTGCTAATCCATCAGGAAACTCAACGCGATAAGCAAGTTTCCCTAACCTTTCCAAAATTCTGAATGTCCCAATGAATCTAGGTACTAATTTTCCGAACTTAGCAAACCTAACCACTTTTCTAAGAGGGGAGATTTTAACAAATACCATATCTCCGACCTCAACTCAAGCTCTTTCCTTCTTCTACCCACATAAGATTTCTGATGATCTTGCACTTTCTGCATTTGTTGCCCGATCAACTCTATTTTTTGTATCATCCTTGATTTTTTTAACATTATTCAAGATATTTAATTAGATAGATTAAATAGAATAATGTAGATAATTAAGAAAAATGAGATTTGAACATTTTAAGGTCGTGCCTTAATGAATTAGGTAAGGAGACAGTTTTAAGGACTTACCGTATAAGAGAGTATATAAGAGGGGGAAAATAGGTAAATCTATCTTTCACTCCTTAAACCCTCCCTCCCTCATATAATTCGCATTTTCATAAAACATAAACAACTAAGGTAAATCAAGCAAAGGCCGACCATTCTTAAGGGAGAAGTCATGAAATTAAGAAAAGGAATTCCAGGAAGGGGTTAGGTGAAACTAAAGCAATATCAAATCTCAACTCTAACATCTGATTTTAAGGAGAATAATAAGATTCCATCTCTAATAATTGTCATCGAGTTCGTATATGGGTAATACCTAAAATTTTTTGATAGTTTATGCCATGTTTGGTTGACTGGTCATTGTTTGGATAGAAAAATAAGTTATGGAAAATTTTATAAAATTATTTAAATGGGTTTTAACAGTAAAAATCTAAGTTCTTATTCTTCAAATGGTTCGAATTTTTAATATGAGGCGTAAAATTATATTTTAGAGATGTGACTTAAATTTCATAGTTTTCCAAGTTGTATTAAATATTTTTTGAATTTCCTATAGAGGAAATTGGGTTAATTTTAGGTTTTAATTATTAAAGATAATTAACTATGGTTTTGGGTATAAAATTTTTATTTGATGAAGAATATAGTATTTTGGAATTTCTATGAATTTTTGGGATTTTTACCAAGAGATTTCGAATTATTTTGAATTTTACATGGTAGGCAAGCATTTAAAAGGATAATTAATTAAGGATATTAATTAATTATTTTGGTATATGTTTTGGAATTTGAATATTGTATGCAACAATAATTTTTAAAAAGCATTGGTAAAGAGATTGTTTCATTAAATAAAAATTGGACAAAAAATTAAGGTTTGGTGAAAAGCAATTATTTTTATTAGCAATAAATCGGCTTTATTGATAATTACTATAATACCATGTCGCATGTATCCTCTCTAAGCCAATAGAAGAGCCGCGTCCTTGAGTGTCGAAGTCGAGATGAAAGGAATGATGGGATAATTACTTCGGTAGCTATGGAATGCTTCTGAATAGAACAAAGTCGACCTCGTTGATAGTTTAGTATTAGTGGCAATGGCACCTCGTGATTTATCTATATCAAAGCCACACCTCTTCGCCAATGTTTTTAAATAATGCCGCATGCTATTGTTTTAAGTGCTTTCGAAGTCATCTATACGAAAGTGTGATGATGCCGCATCTTGCCTTCGACTTTATATATATGAAGTGGCATAATAGGCAAAGTAAGTTAAGTATAATGTTTTAAATTGGCACTGCTAGTCTTCATGATGCTATTCATCAAGGTTGGAGACAATATACTATTTGGCAACAATGTCGCACTTCTTTCTTTACAACTGGTGAGGCATAGTTTTATGCAAAGTATAACTACGGTTTAAAGAGCCGATATAGCCTAAGGTAAAGATGTCGATGACCCATAGTTTCAGCAATAAGCCATTTTCTTTATATTATCCTAAAGCTTTGTTAAAGAGGGTGGGTAACCCATATGTTATCTATGTTGACAACATTGTCTTCGACATGGAAATTTTAACTTAAAAGAATTTAAGCTTGGTTTTACCTTAGATAAAGGTTTGAAGAGGTATAGCGCAGCTTATGCATTGCCTATCTTCTTTAAGGGCGGAGCGCCTTAAGTTTCTTTTCAACGTTTTTTTTAATATTGCATGTGTTATATTCTATTTTGTTAAGGGCGGAAAGCCGATTGTTTTATGACTTTGATTTTAAAAATTGGGGATACCAACGCTATTTTGATTGTAGATGTCGACACTCTCGATAGGGACCCCAAAATAGATAAGTTTCGACAAACTAATAATTTTATAAATGAGACTTTATCATTCGAGATATCAATGCATTTTCTTAAATGAGTTTGAGACCAGTCATTGGGGATACTAATGTATCTTATTTTGAGATGTTATACGTTTGAGGCGTTAATAACCAAATTGGGGACACCAATAGACATTGATTAAACATGTGAGTACCATGAATTAAATTATTAAGTTACGGGTTCATGGCCATCATAGAAAAACTAGGGGATGTGAGATGGATACTCCATATCATATTGAGGATGGATAGTCTCTATGAGGTTAATGAAGGGTTCATAGTCATCCTAGGGAAAATATAGGGTGTGTGATGGATAGTCCATATCATTTTAAGTTAAATGGAATATGTATGATGGATAGTTCACATAGTTTAAACCATATGTGACTGGTAGTCAATATGGTAAGGGATGGGTAATCCAAGTAATAATTGTACGTGAAATGGATAGTCTACATAAATATGAATATGTTTAAATATAAGATGAGTAGTTCATATAGTTATAGGATGGGTAGTCATATTAAATTAAGATGGATAGTCAATTTAAATTATGACAGGTAGTCATTTGAAATTAAGTTGGGTAATCTAGTAAATGGGGATGGTAGTCCGGTATATGTTCCATAACTATAAATGCAATTTATGTTCTAACCATTGTGATTGCAGAAGCACGGTATATGGTTAATTAGTTTTGGTTAAGATACTAGTGAGAGGAAAACTCGTTTTGCTTAACAGCGTGGTCCCATGAGATATATATTTGGTTTGAGATGGTAGGTTATTATTCGCATCAGACTGTTGTCTGTCTTAAATTTTTTGTTTTCCCTCTTAAAATCTTGGTTACTCATTTGAGTAGGTCAGGAGTAAGGGTTTTCTAGTTTTCAATTAGATGAACAAGCTTTTGAAGACTTGTAGGAGAAAATATAGCTACTAGGAGTTTTATCTATTTCTACCATGTAGTTTGGTTTGTTTTATTTGGATGTAATGGCAAAGTTGTATAATTGCCAATCATTTGACTCTGATCAACCAAGGCTCCTTTTATATAGTTTTATTTTCTTTGAAATTGGAATCGCAAATGGGATTATGTAATGAATATGAAATCATATTTTGAAATAGAATGTAAAAGTTATTTCTGAATTGTGTTTGAAAATTTTTCGTATTCATGTGCTTCTAATTATTGATATGATTAACATCGCCCTATTTTGTCATCGGGAATTAATGACTATGGATGACTGAAGCATTTGTAGAGGTTAATTTTGGGCCTCACGTCGAGGGATGTTACGGGTTGGTATTGTCGCATAGATCTATGATTAGAAGAATTTTAAACCTAAAGTGTTTTTGATAACATAATACACAAGAATCATAGAATAAGATTAGGTAGGGATATTGCTATAGTAATGTACTTGTATATCTATATATAAGCACGTATTTTCTTTCCATTCTCCCCGCTCTCTTCGACCATTCTTCTATATCTTACTAAGGCTTATATGCATATTTATGAGAAAGAAAGATACGGAAGCAGGAAACGAAAGAATGAATCTAGGTGGAGGAAGCACTACTACCAATGGAAATTCTCAATCCTTTACCAAGAAGAAGTTAGGTATATAGGAAAATGATGACCAAAATGCAAATGCTAATGTAGGTGCTGCAACCCACCAGTAGATATTGGGGCTATGTATTAGTTATTTGTCATTCTGATGCAAGCTAGGGTAGATGCAGGAGTAGTTAGAGGAAATGCTGTTAATGTGAAGGAGTCAATCTCGAAGCACCAGCTAGTAATAACTATGCTAAGATGGGTCGAGATTACACCAATCTGGTGGAAAACCTTTTTTGGGGATTGAGGATACAATAGAAGTGGAGAACAAGCTGTTACATTACGAACGGGTTTTTGTTGATTTGGGTTTAAATGATGACCAGAAATAGAGGTTGGCTTCGAGACAGTTGTAAGGAGTTGCTTTGTTTCGGTGGAACGGGGTAACCGTTGGGTACTAGAAGAGGAATTGACTTGGGAAGAATTTAAAAGGAGATTCGAGGAAAGTTTTTGTCTGAAGAAGCCAAGTCAACCTTGCTCGGGAAGTTTATGGAGTTGGAGAAGGAGGAAATGTCAGTTTTGGAATACTCTGGCAAGTTCGCTTAGCTATCCAGATATGGGTATGCCGATGTTGACCTGTTGTCAAGAGGAATGAGAAGTTTATCTAGGGGTTAAGGCCAAAGATTGCTAGGAAAATTCTTCCACATCTTCGAGATTCGTCGAATGTAGTTGTGGAGATGGCTATCGGGAATGAAGAAATGCTTTCAACCTTTGGTAAAGAGAAGTCAGTGGAGAATCGGAATTCTCAAACTAAGAAAAGGAAATTCTTTAAGAAGAAGGGAGCTTAGAAAGATGGAGCTTCCAAGAAGGGGAAATTGATATAGTTTTTTATAAGTATGACAAGAAGGTGCACTATGCTAACGAGTGTTGATCTGGTGATGGCAAGGTGGTCGTTGGGAAGCTGAATGTGAAGTGCTTTAATTGCGACCAGGTGGGACAACATAAGAATAAATGTCTAGAAGAGACCAAGGCAGGAAATGAAAAGGTATTAACTTTGGAGCCATCATCATCTAATCTAATAGCAGCTGATATGGGAAAGTTTATGAAAGAAGGTACACTTCTCATTCATAGCATACCGGTTAAGGTATTGTTTGATACCGATGCATTGCATTCATTTATAACAAAATGAAGGAGTTAAAGGTGCAACTAGTGGAGTTAGAAGGGAGGAGTTTTATTAGACCAAGCAGTCCGCCTTGGGGAGCGGTAGTATTCTTTGTGGACTTAATGAACTATATTTTCCGAGAGCACTTAAATAGGTTCGTGTTGGTATTCATTGATGACATTCTAATATATTCTAATGATGAAAGAGATCATAATATTCATCTTTAAATAGTGCTAGAGAAGCTAACGCAGCATCAGCTTAAAATGAAGTTTTCAAAGTGTCATTTATGGAAAAAAGAAGTGACATTTCTTGATCTTGTAGTCTCGGAAGTAGGGTTATCAGTTTATCTAGCTAAGATATAAGCGGTTAATAGTTGGAAGAGACCCAAGACGATGACCGACATAAGGAGTTTTCTTGGACTAGCTGGCTATTACTGGAGATTTATCAAGGATTTCGCATGGATAGCAACGCCTTTCACTAAACTAACCAGAAAGAACGTGAATTTTATTTAGTCTGATAAATGTAAGAAAGCATTCCTTAAATTAAAGCATTTGTTGATCAATGTGCCCATGTTAATAGTTCCAGATGGAAATCAGGATTTAGTGGTGTACACGGATGCATGTGGAATAAGATTAGGTGCTGTATTGATGTAGAGGGGTAAAGTGATCACCTATGCTTCTTGATAGCTTAGACCGTGTGAAGTTAGGTATCTGACTCATGATTTGGAGTTGGCAGCGGTGATTTTTGCATTAAAAATGTAGAGACACTACCTCTTAGGAGAAGGATTCGAGTTATATACCGATCATAAGTCTTAGAGGTATTTATTCTCTTAGAAAGAGTATAATATGAGACAACAGAGGTGGCTTTCGCTTTTAGAAAGCTTATGATTTTGGTATTGAGTATACACTGATGAGATGACCCGACTTTCTCACCATAGAAAATCGCATCACCTTGAAGAAAGAAAGGGATAGAAAAGAGAAAAGAAAGAGAAGAAAGAAGAAACAATATCAGAATCTCAACAGTGGAACGAATAAATTATATTAATAACATAAATATTACATAGTTTACAATCATTATCAGAGTTACACAGATTACACATCACATAGTAGACAGTTATAAACACCTGTCTAGTTATACAACTCAAAACAATACAAGGAAACTACTCAGAGAAACCAATACAGCGGAACACCATATATCTACACGCTGAAGCCTTCTACTCCATTGCTCCTCCACAATTCGTCAAAGCTAACCTGAATCCCTTGGCTACTCGTAAAAGTTTGAGTACCCAAGAGTTTAAGAAAAACAGAAATAAACTCCGGGTTAGACATGGGTCTGGTGTGAGTAACAGGTTAAGGTTGCTTAACTTTCAAAAACCTTTTAAAAAGAAAGGTAGCACGTTAGACTTCCCACACATAAACATGGAAAAGTTTTTACCTTATGCTAACCAAAACATTTGATAGGAAATCCAGTGATATTATAATAGGTTTAGGGTTTTCAAGTAAATATGAAATAGCCGAAATTGTTACATGATTAAATTCCAGCTACTAGCCACAAAAGTGGGTAATACAATCAAAACCGATGGCACTTATTGGATTTTGGATTCCATACAATGGCAGAGCTACTGGGGTACCGTCCATCACAGTACGTGGCCTAGATCAACGTACCGAGGAGCCACCCTAACTCCCCTGCAACACAAGGCCGGAACCATCCCTTACTGGACAGTCCCGAACAAGACAACCCCGGCAGTTGTCGCGAATCAACTGCCCCACACAGCCGAATATAAAGGGACTTCTAGACAGGGGAAAATCTCATCCTACTTGGGCATGACCCACTTAGCCTTGCTGCACCTCCCCTGTTCTAGCCATTCCCGATTGATGAGGCTTAAGGCTACGACTACCTTTAGAAAACACGTCTCTTAGAATGCTCATCGTCCACCTGACGATGTTCTGGAAGCATTCAATCCATACATGTTCGTTTCGGGTTCGAACGAAACCGAAGGCATTATCTCGTTACACTCATTTTGGAATCACCTTTAGAGTTAACGACGATAACCCTTACACTCTGAATCTTCATCTTCACTTGAGATTCACGACCTATCGTTAATTTGGATCGGTGCGGTTTTCGGATATCCAAATCTAGAAACCCGATCCCGGTCTCATTGAAATCCAAAACGTGTCTTTTAAGGCTAAGTTGTTTTAAAGTTTAAAACAATTCAATTATCTAGATACACACAAATAACTCACAAATCACAATAGATAATCAACATTATCATCATAAACGGATAATCCACATTATCATTATAAACAGATAATCCATACTATCATCAAAATAGATAATTCATATTATCATCGTAATGCAACCAATGCATTTATATTCATACAGCATTACTATCTCATAACTGAGATCACAAACCATTCAAGGCAAGCAATATCATCCATTCATACATAAGCAAAGATTTACTTAATCACATTATCTATAATTAATTTAAAATGAATTAAATTAATTACCTCCATCTCCAGTTAATTTAAAGTGAATTAAATTAATTACTTCATCTTTAATTAATTTAAAATAAATTAAATTAATTACTTCATCATTATAAATCTTGCTTATCTAACCATTAATTAATTACAAGTCAATTAATTAAGCATTCAAATTAATCACCTTACTTAATCACCCTTGATTAATTATCCTTTAATTACATTCGTGTAATTATCCTTTAATTAATTTCACAAATTAATTATCCTTAACCAAAAATAGTAATTAACCTTCAATTACTTCAATTAATTAATTAACTATAATCAATTTCATTAATCCTTAATAAATTACATTAATTAATTACCTTTAATCACTTATCATTGATTAATTAATCTTAATTAATCAACTTAAATTACATTATTGATTGTATTAATTAATGATCCCTAATTACATTTTAATTAATTACTTTATTTAAATTAATTACATTAAGTAATTAATCTAAATTAAACCATAACTATTAATCCCTCTTGATTAACCACATTCAGTAATAACTAACTTAATTACTTCATTAAAATAAATTAATTATTACTTAATTAATTTCTTAATTAATCCCATGATTAATTACAAATTAATTTAATCCAAATTACTTACATTATTAAACCATCTTCCATTAATTACATCCAGTAATTACCCTTAACTACTTTACTAAGTAATTCCAATCCATTAATTACATTAACTAATTATTATCAAATCTTTAAGTGTTTAAAATTAATTAAACTTAATTAATTAATTCAAACTAATCCCATTAAACTCAATTAATTACATTAAATAATTAATTCCTTAATTACTTCCATTAAGTGATTACACTTAAACAATTCACAAATGATTATCATTAAATTAATTAATCTAATTAATTATTAAAATTAATCACATTAATTAATTTTTAAATAATCCTAGTTAATGACCTTCGTTAACCAATCTTTAATTACTTCCATTAAGTAATTAACTTAGATTAACCATTATTAATTACAATTTAATTTATCTATAATTATCCATTAATTAATCTCTAATTATTTAATTAATTAAGTGTTAATTGTAACTTAATCAATCCTTAATTACTTGATTAATTAACCTTGATTATAACTTAATTGTTTAATTAATAATTCTTTAATCGTTAATTAATGATCTTAATTACCAATTGATTAACCCTTAATCAATTATTCATTAATCCCTAATCATTAATTAATTAAATTAAATAATTATTCCTTAATTACCTCATTAATTTAATTATTTCAAATCATTAAATCTTAATTTAATTTTAAGATAAAAACATTTCTTAATTATGACTAAATTGTCATTAACAAAACATTTGAAATCAATTTCTTTTTGAATTTATTTTAAAATTTCATTTCAAATATGAGATTTAAAATGAATATAATTTAACTTAAACAAAGTTTAAAAATTTAAAAACCCCTTTAAATTACATAGTAAAGAAATGCTTGTTTTATAAAAGGAAATTTATAAGAGTTTAAACTAAATTCATTTTTAAATTTAATAATTTAAATATACCCTTTAACATACCAAGTTGTTTAAATCTTCAAATTTAAAACTTCTTTTATTTCAAACTAAAATACAAATTTAAATCTTTGATTTCCGAAACTAAACTTCACTTTAAAACTTACTCACATTTTAAAACTTCAGGTTTAAAAATTCAAACTACTTACCATTTTAAAAGTAGATAACAATTCAAATTTAAAACTTTATTTTTATTATTATTATTTTTTATTATTTAAGACTGAGATCTAAAACTAAACTTGAATTCTATAATTTCAAACTTTGATTGAAAACTTAGTTTAAACTCTAGCTTTCATTTAAAATCTTCAGTTTTAAAAAATTTTCAAACAAACAGTATAGGTTTTGTTAAAACCTATAACATTCCTTTAAACCCGAGACACCCCAAAATGCTTCGAGTTGAAACCCACTTTACTTCAGGCAAACCTTCTAAACACTTCGAGTCAGACCCATCAACTAACTCGAGTACAAAACTAAAACCAAAGCAAACTTCATCAGAACAGGGCCGTGCACATGCATGTAGCTGCCAGTCATCTCCGATCATCAATGATGATCGTTCCACATCCAAAATCACTCAATCACCCCAACGCGATCATCGGATCGAACTCAAATTATCGAAATCAAATTCGAGATGACACATCCAAACCTGGAACAACAGAACTACTCGAACCCAAAACTTGGCAACGCTTCGAATTCGTTCCTCCGACCACCGTAGTTGCTGAAACTCCGGCCAAGCCATCGCCTACTTCCAAACTTCCATCACCCAAAAGCTTGAAGCACTCGATCCACCGAAGAACCCGTAGTGATCGAATTCCTAAACCTAACTAAAACTAGGGTTCTAAAAGAAAATTCACTACCATAACTTCCACCGTGAATTTCAACACCTTCCAGAATTTTTCCCATCAACTTATAACACCCCTCCATCATCTAGAAGAACCCCGAGCCCTCAAGATACATAGATCACCAGAAAAATCAAATATTCCCATTTTAGTTCATATCTTAACTGCACCTTCACCCCAAACCTAAAAACTATGATTCTTGATTTAAAAATCATATTTTTGTTTATGGATTTGGTTTATAATCCTGGATCCATGAATTACTAAATTTTGAATTTTGACTTAGCTTGGCTAATTCTGTTGTACTTGATTCCCAGAGCCAAGACAAACTTATTTCAACTTAAATAAATTTTGAACTTTACTTTATTAATAAACAAACAAATTTTGTTTAAGTACCAAATCCTATTAGTAATTTGATCAATAGAAAATTGAATTTTGAAATAAACTAGACCCTGGAAATTAATAACAGAGAGATTTCTGATAAACAAACATGCACAGCATCAATATGTCCATATAAATATATACAGAACAATGCATATAAGCATACTTTTCTAGATTTTAATCAAGCAACCAAAATTTATAAACTTAAATTTTTTTAGAAAAGAAATTGTTACTCACATGAATTTGAAGAAGAAAGAGCTTCCACTTGAAACTTTGAAAAATGGGTTGCTTTTTGTTTGCTTTAAAAACTGCTTGCATGCTTCCAGATTTTAGAATAGATTTCAAATTTTCTTTTGTTTGAAATGTATAGGCTACAGATTTGAAAAGGTTACAGGGATTTGTATTGCTTTGGTCTTCAGGTTGCATGCGGAGCCAATTTCCAAATTGGAAAGAAAATGCTTTGAAAAAAACCGAAATACTTTTACTTTGATTCTGGAAAGTAATATACAGGGATTTTTTTTTTTAAAATTGAGGAGTGTTTACAGGAAAATGAATTTTTCCTCTTGTTTGAGAAGTGAATTACAGGGAGTTTCCTTTGAGTTTAGAACTAAGAAGAGAAAAGGAATAAGAAATGAAGATGTGTACTTATATAATCTAATTTATGAATTTATTAAATTTTAGAAAATGAAAACAAAATGTGACACTTGTCCTATTCCATACTTAACTATCTAACACATGTTACTAAGGGTGTTTATAGATTAACACATGTATTAGTTCCTTTTTATATGTTTTAAATTGATAAAAAAAATTTATATAAATATCTTAACTAGTTAATACATTTCTAATTAAATAAATGCTTTTGTAAATTTATGAAAATAAAACCTTTAAAAGAAAATTAAAATAAAACCAATCATGTTTTTAAATAAAATCATACCTAGTGTATTAAATTCATTTATAGATATAAATATAAAACTTTTGTTTTTATTTACTATTTAAATAAATACTTTCTAATTTATATAAGTAAATTTCTTAAGGAAAAACAAATTATATCCAAATGAAAACTTTATTCATATATTTCATATTTAAACTACTTCAAAATAATTATTCTTTAAACTCAAATTTAATCCAAATATTAAATTCAAATTCAAAATTTTAAAATCTAAATTTAAAATCAAGTTATATATACAAATTAAATTTGAAATAACAAATGCTATTTTTATTCAAAATCTATTTGTAAAAACAATACGTTATTAATATTATTTTTAGAAATAACTCATTATCAAATAAAAATAATTATAAAAGAAATTATTTCTTTATTAATAAATTACTTATTTTATTAAGCTATATTCTAAAAAGAAAACAAAACAAATCTTTTTGTTAATTCATTTAAATTTAAAACTTTAAGCCAAAATCATTTTAAACATTTAAACATCTATCTTAACAATATAAAACCATATAGTTAATTATTAAATAGCTTTGAAAAACATAATATTAAATTAAATCAAAATTTCCAAATTATTAATATATATATTAGAATTTGAAATCAAGATTTGTTTATTAAATTTAAACCAAGACTATTTATTTAATAACTTTGAAAAGTTGTATATTAAATAAAAACAAATTTTCAAATTACTAAAAATATTTGAATTAGAAAATATGCTTTATATATTAAATTTAAAACAAAGCTAATCTGTTTACAATATAAACTATATATTTATATTATAAATAGAAACTAATTTATTAGTTTTAAAAGATAAAATCTTCTAATTAAATATTTATCAAGGAAGATTTTAAATCAATTCAAATTATTATTAACAAAAATTATCAAATTTATTTAAATTTTAATACATATTATTAAATAGATATTGTCAAAAATTACGGGATATTACAAGTGAGGAAGGAAATAAAGTTGTGGATACATTTAGCAGGAAATATCAGAATGTGGTGTTAGCTATGTTAGAGAATGGAAGGATTTAGAGGTGCTTAATACTTTTAGTGTGTAGTTAATATCGACTACTAGTTCTAGTCAAAGTATAACCATGTTGATCCAAAGGATTGCATCTAAGCAGAGAGATGATCCATTGCTAGCAAAAATTATTAGAAGATTGGAAAATGGAAGTGAGATTAATGTCTGAAGGATTTTGGTCTTAATTAAGAAGGGCTAGTTAAGAAAGAAGGGATGATTGTGCGTTCCAAAAGTTGATGGCCTGAGGAAGGAATTTCTTAGAGAGTGTCATCGATTGAAGTTTTTGATTCATATTGGGGGAACCAAGATGTATCAAGATATGAAGACAGTATCTTCTAGGAAGGCATTAAGAAGGATGTAAGCTTATGGGTGAAGCAATATGCAAATTGCCAGCAAGTGAAAGACGAACATCAAAAGCCAAATGGATTGCTTCAGCCTTTAGAAATACTCGTTTGGAAATGGGGTTCTATACCCATGGATTTTATTGACAAGTTTCCAAGGTCAAATAGGAGAAATGAAAGTATATTGGTCATAGTGGATAGACTGACCAAGAATGCATATTTGGTTCCTGTTAAGTCAACTAAGATGACAATTGTATTAGCTAAGTTATTTATGAGGAATTTTATTAGATTGCACGATATTCTTAGTAATATAGTCTACGATAGAGATGCTTTTTTCACTAGTGAATTCTAGAAGAGTCTACAGGAGGTATTGGTACCAAGCTTAAGATGTATACTGCTTATCACCCACAGACATAGGAGCAGACAAAGAAAGTCAATAAGGTACTCAAAGATTTCTTAAAGGCTTGTGTACTAGAATTTGGTGGGAATGGGAAGGACATTTACACTTGGTTGATTTTTCCTATAATAATAGTTATCAAACTAGTATTAGAATAGTGCCTTTCGAAGCTTTGTATGAAATGTCATGCAAATCACCAACATGTTTGTTAGAGACTGAAGACAGATTGGTCTTTGGTCCAGATATGGTAAGAGAAGTCACAGAAAAGATTGATTTAATACCAGATAGGATGGGAGAAGCTCGGTCTTGGTAGAAAAGTTAAGGCATAAAGATTTAGAGTTCTCAGTTGGAGATCGTGTTTTCATTAAAGCACCACCAATGAAAGGTGTAGTACGATTTGGAAAATTGGAGAAACTAGCACTGAGATACGTTGGACCTTTAGAGAGGATTGGAAAACTCACGTACCAAATAGAGTTACCGAGTAGTTTGGAAAGTGTTCATAATGTGTTTCATGTTTCTCATCTTAGGAAGTTTGCATGATCTAGAGACTATTATTGCTCCTACTGCACTGAGATGTAGTAGAAGAACCGGATCTGACTGTTGTGAGACAACTAGTTCAAGTTGTAGCGAGAGATGAGAAAAACTTAAGGCACAAGACAGTTAAGTTACTGAAAGTCCAGTGGAGTGACAACGAGAAAGGCTATACTTAGAAGACAAAGGACACAATTATGAATACTTACCCTAAGCTATTATGATGGTATGTTCTATATTTGTTGTATATAGATTTAGTAGCTAGTAGGATATACTAGCATTGTTGCATGTTTGATATGCTTTTTTTCTAGTCCTTACTAAATTTCGCTAACAAAATTATTTAAAGAGGGGTGCCTGCAACACCCTTGATTTTTGTTTAACATTATTTAGGATATTTAATTAGATAAATTAAATAGAATAATGTAAATAGTTAAGGAAAATGAGATTTGAACATTTTAAAGTCATTCCTTAATGAATCAAGTAAAGAGATTATTTTAGGAACTTATTATATAAGAAAAAATATGGGAGGGTAAAATAGGTAGATCTTTTTCTCATCCTTAAACCCTCCCCTTTGTATCATTCTCATTTTTGCAAAACATAAACAACTAAAGAAAAGCAAGCAAAAGTCGACCATTCATAAGGGAGAAGTCACAAAATCAATAAAAGGAATTTAAGGAAGGGATTAGGAGAAACTAAAGCAACATCAAATCTCAACTTCAGCATTTGATTTTAAGGTGAATTATAAGATTCCATCTCTATTAATTGTTTTTGAATTTGGATATGGGTGATACCCAAAAAAATTGATAGTTTATGCCATGTTTAGTTAATAGATCGTTATTTGGATAAAACAATAAGTTACGAAAATTTTACGAAATTATTTAAATGGTTTTCAACAGTAAAATTAAAGTTTTTATTCTCCAAATGGTTCAATTTTTGATATGAGGTGTAAAATGATATTTAGAAGAGGGGTTTTTAATTTCATAACTTTCCAGGTTATGTTAAATATTTTATGAATTTTCTAAGGAGGAAATTGGTTTAATTTCGGGTTTTAATTCAAAAAATAACTATAAATGGTTTTTGGTCTCGAAATTTTTATACGATAAAGAATATAATATTTTTGGTTTTTTATGAATTTTAGGGATTGTTCCCAAGTATTTTTGAATTACTATGAATTTTACATGCTAGAAAAGCATTTAAAAGGATAATTAATTAAGGATATTAATTAATTAGTTTGGTATATGTTTTAGAATTTGAAAAATGTATGCGACAGTAATTTCTAAAAAGCATTGTTAAAGAGATTGTTTTATCCAATAGAAATTGGACAAAAATTGAGATCTAGTGAAAAGCAATTACTTTATTAGTAATAATCAGTTTTATTAATAATTACGATAATGTTATGCCGCATGTATCCTCTCTGAGTCAATAGAAGAGCCGCGTCCTTGAGTGTCGACGTCGAGATGAAAGGAAGCATAAGATAATTACTTCGGTAACTATGGAATACTACCAAGTAGATAGAAGTCGACTTCGCTGACAATATGGTATTAGTAGCGTCGGCACTTCATGATTTATCTATGTCAAAGCCGCACCTCTTCTCCTATGTTTTTAAATAACGCTGCATACTATTGTTTTAAGTTCTTTCGAAGTCATCTATACGAAAGGGAGATAATGTTGCATGTTTTGCCTTCGACTTTATATACGAAGTGGCATAATGGCCGAAATAAGTTAAGTATAAGGTTTTAAATTTTCCTTGCTAGTATTGATGCCACTATTCATTAAGGTAGGTAATATCATACTATTTGGCAATGATGCCGCCTTTTTTTCTTTAAAGCCGACATAGTATTATTTAAAGTAAAAATATGGTTTAAAGAGGCAGTATAACCTAAGTTAAAGAGGGTTGATGATCCCATAGTTTCGTTAGTAAGACATTTGTTTTATATTATCCTAATGCTTTGTTAAAGAGGGTAGGTAACCCATATATTATCTATGTCAACGGTATTGTCTTCGACATGGAATTTTTGTACTTAAAAGAATTTGAGCTTGGTTTACCTTGGATAGAGGTTCGAAGAGGCATGGTGTGGCTTGAATGTTGCATATCTTCTTTAAGGGCGGAGAGCCTTAAGTTTCTTTTCAACATTGTTTTAAAACTGCGTATGTTATATTCTATTTTGTTAAGGGGCGAGCCTATTGTTTTATGACTTCGATTTTAAACATCAGGGATACCAATGCTATTTTTATTGCAGACGTCGACACTATCATTAGGGACAGCAAAGTAGATTAGTTTTGACAAACTAAATGTTTTATAAGTGAGACTTTATCACTGGGGATACTAATGCATTTTCTTAAATGAGTTTGACACCAATCATTGGGGATACCAATGTACCTTATTTTGGGATGTTATATGTTTGAGGGGTAAATAACCAAATCAGGGATACTAAAGACATAGATTCAACATGTGGGTAACATAAATTAAATTGTTAAGTTATGGGTTTATAGTCCTCCTAGGAAAACTATGGGATGTGAAACGGATAGTCCACATCATACTGGAGATGGATAGTATTTATGAGGTTACTGAAAGGTTCATAGTCATTCTAGAAAACTATGGAATGTGTGATGGATAGTCCACATCATCGTAAATTAAATGGAATAAGTGTGATATATAGGCCATATAATTTAAACAATGGAACCATATGTAATGGGTAGTCGATATGGTAAGGAATGACTAATCTAAGTAATAATTGTATGTGAGATGGATGGTCCACATAACTATGAACATGTTTAAACTTGAGATAAGTAGTCCACATAATTATAAGATGGGTGGTCAGATTAAAGTAAGATGGATAGTCAGTTTAAATTTTAACAGGTAGTCAATTGAAATTAAGATGGGTTATCTAATAAAATAGGATGCGTAATCTAGTTTATGTTGCATAACTATAAATGATATTTTAGCCCTAACCACTGTGGTTGTAGGAGCACAGTATGTGGTTAATTAGTTGTTTAAGATACTAATGAGGGGAAAACCCGTTCTGCTCAACGGCGTGGCCTCACTAGATATCTATTTGGTTCGAGATTGTAACAACCCGATATTTTCAGCCATTCGCATCCGCACATGTCGGACTTGAATTGCTCAAAATACCGCGTTGTAAATAAATTTGGAGCAAATGAAATACAATCACAGAATCACAGACACAGAAATATCAGAATAACTCGCAGCGGAAATTAAAATACCATAGTAGTTCATGAAGCTACTATAACAAACTCTCAAAATATAATACATAATATCAGTCTGAAAAACATATACAATAGAAATCTCAATTACATAGCAGTTTATCAATACCAAAGCTGAAATAGAACAACTGAAACTGAAGGGATAGATAACCAGACAAGCAGAATCTCCAGCAATTCCTAGCTCCAGAAAGAAATCCAAAGCTAAGCTGTAAATACTCAGGCTGACCCGAGCGTAAAGTAAAACACAAAACACTCGAGTCAGGACAATATATACTTATATAATGTAAACCAACTCAAGTGAACTGTAGTAGAAATGCACAATAACTTAAAGGATGCTTGGGATCGCCCATCCTTTAAGAATCGGTTAAACTATAAATTAATTACATCCCATGGTTAAAATTTCAAAATGGTATTTTATACTTCAAAATCAAATGTAACTTCAAAATTCAATATCATTCAAAATATCATATCTTCCAAACCACATTCATTTTTATTTAATTTAAATACCATTACAAAACACATTTCAAAATAGTTTATATTTCGAAACAAATTACTTCATTTTAAATCATAAAATGAAGTTATTATATTTAATAATTAAATTATTAAATTTTCAAAATTTTAGTCTTTCAAAATTCATTTATTCACTTAATTTATTAAAACAGATGAAAATTCAACTTTCGCAGCATTTAGAAATTGCTACGGAAAGTTACATTCAAAACAGTTCAATTTAACAAAAGATAGCATTTAAAAATGCTGTAATAGGGTTACATTAGTTTCAAATAAAACTTAGTTAAATTCAACAATTATAGCATTTACAAAAATGCTATAATAACCTTTAATTAAACTTAGCCATTTGGTTCATTATTATCAACTACAGCATTTACAAATGCTGTATTATCATTTATATTAGAATTAATAGCATTTCAGAAATGCAGTTAATTAACTTCAAGTATTCAATATAATTTCACAAACAATTATATTTTTATTTTAATCATTTTTAGCTTATAAAATCATATAATTTCACTTTTAAAACAGTCATTCAAATACCCTTATATTCATGATTTTATAAAGTTAAATCTCCATTCAAAAATCAAAATTTAATAATAATTCATTTATTAAATTCCAACATTAAATTTTAAATTCATTAAATTTAACTTAACATTTAAGTTTAAAATTTTCAAATATAACTTAATTTCATTTTTATTTACTTAACTTAAAATTCACTTTTAAGCCAAATTCACAAATTTCCAATTTTAGTTATATTTCCAAATTTCAACCTAAATATTCCTTCGTTTCACATTTTAACTTTATTCAAAAATCATTAATATATTATAAAATCATTTTAAATTCATTTAATTCAAAATATCATAAATTTATCATATTTTCATATTTAATTTAAATTCCATTTATCACCAAATTCTAATTTCCAAAATAACTTACATTTCAGATTTTCTAACTTTACCATTTATTTATTTCACTTATAAATTTTCAGGAAATCAATAATGCTTTACAAAAATCATTTTTAATCAAATTTAAATCAAAATATTATAATATTTACATTCCTAAAATAATTTAAAATTTTTAGAAAAACATATTTTAACAATGGGTCTGTATTTCATTTTCTAGCCTAGATGAAGTGATACGGGTAATATATCATTTCAACCCGTAATTTACAAAGAAAACCCGGGTTTGATCATTTCAAACCCGTAATCCCAAGTAAAAGAAAATAATTGAAAATCATTCAGGCCTATCATTTCAGCCCATAATGATTTTCTCCTATTCTAAAGTCCGTTCGGGTATGTATCATTTCAACCCATAGTGATTCTAATCTAAAGGGAACTTGCAGTGTGATAAACTGATGAAAATAACAGAATAGCATGAAATGACAGTAACATATGGTATAACAAGTGTAAATATAGGTGCGAACTTCATATGAATATAATATAGCAGTTATAACAGTATGATATGCATTTACAGATTCAGGTGATGGCAGTTTATCACTATATAAGTACATATTAGTCTGGTGAGATTTACTCACCTGTTTAAGCTGGAGATGACAACCAAACCACACGACAAGGAATCTTCGAAGGCACGACAACATGAATAAGATTTGAGATCGGGAGAGCCAAAGATTAATTTCCTTAAATATATCAAACAAAACAAATACGAACATGAATTACAAACCAAGATATTACAAAACAATGCTAGGAATAACTACACAATTCAAAGCTAGAACTTTTGCACTTGCATTCAACCTTGTATGCTTCAGCTATGGACTGGAAAGGCACTGTTATGGGATGGTTTTGAATCAGGTTTGGGTAAGGTTTGGGTTCAATAGGGTCGGCCATAACATGGATATGAAGGAGATGAAGTGTATAGGCATGTATAACTCAAATCAAGGTAACCAAAGTAGAATTTCTGTGCATAAATGGTTCGGCCCTAAGCATACATAGGCACGGCCAGGCCTGGTAGGGTCATGTACTGATGTGGCAGGGCTCTCAGGTCAGCAAGTGGCTGACGGTGATGATGCAAAGGTCGGCCAAGGTGATGTGGTGGAGTGGTGAAGGTAAAGGAGCTTGGCAATGCATGTTTAGGTGGAGTTTTCTCAAATATTTGGTGGATCTACATCATGGATGGCCACGGCTATGGATGGACAGTGGGCTGGAGGGGATGGCAGCTGGTTGTGGTGGTGGTGGAGGTGGCTATGGTGGTGGAGGAGCAAGGGCTGAGCTACAAAGGTGAAGACAAGTGCAAAGAGATAAGGAAAACAAGAAGAATAAGCGAAAAAGAAGAAGAACTTTACCAAACTTTATGGAAATGATGGAGGCCGAAATTTTAGAGATGAGAAATGGAAAATTCACGTGAAATGATAGAGGAGTCGGCTGAAGATAGGAAGTTATGGCAGCAAATTGAATGAAAAGTAATGGTTGGACTTGAAAAGGTGAGAATACAAAGAGCCTTAAGAACTAAGAAGTCACAAAACCTTTCACATTTCTCATATATATTTATATACATTTAAATAACTGAAAATACTTATAATTTCAGTTAAAATTCGAAAATATAACAGATAAACAAAATATTAATAATTAAATATTAAATAGATATGATTAAAATAAGAAAATAGCACAGAAAATGAAAACTAGTCTAGAAAAGTTGAAATTAAATGGAACAAACTCTGAAAAATTTATATGTACAAGAAAAATATTTATAAATAAAGATAAGAACATAAAATAAAATGCATTCACAAAAATGAATAAATAAATTTTAATTTAATATAATTTAATGAAGAAAATAGCAGAAAAATGGAAACTAGCCTTTAAAAATAGAAAATAAATGCAATAGACTTTGGGGAAAATTAAACACCACTTCAATAAAATTTAAAAGACAAAATATATATAACATGACATATTGACACATTTTAAAATAAAATATGACAATAAAAATATAGTTTATATTATTTAAAATAAACAGAATTGCTAAATAAAGCATATTACACTCAATATTGGAATATACATAACTTTCACAATTTAAATCTGTTTTCAACGAAACGAAAAGCAGTACTCAAGTTATTAAGTCTATTTTCATAATAAAAGATAAAATTTAAGAATCTAAATATTTAAATTTGAAATTTAAAAATCAAAGTTTGACCCAAATTTACTGAAATCAACATTTCAGGAAAATATTCAATTTATACCATTTTGGAATTATAAATCACATAATAATCAAAGTTTATATTTAAAAATGAAAAGTTTGAAATGGAACCAGTTAAAAAAATTTAAAAATGAAATAAAGTCAAAATTAAAATATACATAAAAGTCTAGGGTTGTTACACTCTCCCCCACTCAAATCTTTTCGTCCTCGAAAAGGAAGGAAGCGGAGAAACAACTAGAAAGAGAAATAGGTTGGAAGACATTCGAAAGAAGGTAGGGAGAAAGTAGCTAGGAGGGAAAGCAGGTTGAAAGACATGGATGAACCATTATTTAAACCATTATACATTTCAATTAAAATTTCATAATATTTTAAACATTTTATAATATGATGAATAGTCATTTGATTCAAATTTGATGGTTCAAAGTAAACAATTTTTAAACATTTTAAAATCTTTAGAAGGGAAAATAACTGATCAAAATATTCTTTATATAGTACTTTATCAAGATACTTTTATCAAAATAATTTTATAACTCGATGTCATAACAAGTTTAATTTCGCTGCAGACTCTGGCTATGCGTTGATCAGCGCAAAGCTAGAATTCTCCAGGTACTTGGTAGACTTGTTTCAACACCTAGTGAAAATAATGAAAACACTTTTAAAAACAGATATGGAAAGTACAATCCAAACAAATCAACCAAACCGAAACAGTTGTCTAACCATGGATCGCAGATACACAATGGTTACGCCTGGATCCCCCAGGAAACAATCCGTATCCGTAAGCTTTCTCAGCCCTGCGAGTTACGCCATGATGACGAGTAGAATGCAGGATACACAATGGTTACGCCTGGATCCCCCAGGAAACAATCCGTACCCCCAGGCCAGCTCAGCCAGGCATTTGCGCTACTAATGCAACCTACATAGAGTGCAGGATACACAATGGTTATGCCTGGATCTCCCAGGAAACAATCTATACCCCTAGGCTAGCTCAGCCAGGCAGTTGCGCTATGCAATCGCGATCGTAAGACCATGGAGATCGCCATGGAATTCGATGGACACTCGAGTATCATATCCGGAAAACCCAAATCAAAGAGAGAGAATAATATCGATAGAATGAATCCACAGTGTGGCCACAAAGCAGATATCAAGTAGAAGGCACTTTCCATATCTTTACTTCGAAAATATGTATCATATAGTACCTTTCAAATCATTTTCAAATATCATACTTATATAAAGTCCATTATATATAAGATTTCATTTCAAATCAAATACTTTCCAAATCCATAGAATATCAAATCATACTTATATAGACTTCGATTATATAAGATTTCAATTTACAAATTGAGTACTTTTCAATTCAACATTTTCAAATCAACTTCATACTTATACAAATCAATTTTATATAAGTTCGATAACTCCCAAATCAAGTATTTAGTAAATCAAGGTTCTCAATTTCAATTCGCTCAATATCAATTCAATTTCAAAAAAATCATATATGATTTCACCAAATCCTTCTTCCAAATTACATATATTCATTTTCAAATTTCTTAAAGCCATTGATTTAGAAAATATTCAAAATCAACAAAATTTAGGTCAAACAAATTCATTTCCATTTCAAACATATATTCACTTCAAAAATCATAATACTTTCAAAGTTATAAATCTTTCGAAACCATATACTTGAAATCATTACACATTGAGAATCATAACATTTTGAAATGATACATTTGAAATCATAAAACATTCCCTTTACATTTCACAAATTTATTTAATTAAACCCAAATCTAAAATTTCCAATTTTAATTAAATTCAAACCATCAGTTTCAATTCAATTTAGTTTTCCAACAAAACCATTTCAAATATTGTAAAATTTCAAATAAAGATTTGATCCACAAAATAAACTATTAAATCTTAAATATATTTCAAGGCTTAAATATACAATATTTCGAAACTAAATTTTATAATTCCATATATCTCAAATTTTTCTTCATTATTACTTAGTGTTGAAATATTTATTTCATAAATCCATTATTTTTAAATAAACTCAAATTACAGGTAAACCAGATATCCTTTCATACTAATATAAGCTTCAATTATTGATTTATCAAAATCAATGGTTTCCAAAATCATTTTATACTTACATAAAGTTTATCTTATATAAGGATCAAAATTTTCAAAAAAATAAATTTCGCTGCATGAAAAGCCATATGGGATAGAACATCCTTGCTTACTAAAAGATTTTAATTAAGAATAGTTTTGTATATAAAATAGTTTTTATGAAAAATAGAATAAAACAGTTAGTTTAAGAAAAAAGAAAAATAGTTTTGAAAAATGGTTTTAAATTTGATAGTGGTTTTTCATAAAAGAAAAAAATTCCAATTAAATTACAAAGATATCCAACCCAACAACTTTCAATTTCAGCGTCAAGTATACCAATGATATTAGGATATAAGATGTACATATGTCATCATTTCGCAACATTACATTCGATCGCTCGATCACACAAGTTCGCTTTTGAACTAGTATTGTCCATTCGACTTCCCTAATGCGGACTTCGATATGGTTTCTGGAATAGAAGCCATCAGTCTCCTTGCATAGCCATATACTATGACAGAGAACTCTAGAATCAAGCCCAAAATCCATATCAAATATTCGCCATCAAGACTCAAATGAAAAATCCTAACACGAAATGGTGTAATTCACCTCGAACTTGTGTACTCAAACTTGGATCAAATTAATTATGCGAATAAAACAGCATACGTACAACTTATGTATCTATTCCAACTTGTTAAATAAATAGTTTCATAAAGATGTTACTAAGTTAAAACATTTAAAACTAAATTTTTCTCAAACATTTGAAGACTAATTTTTATCCAAAACATTTCAAAACTAAATTTCATATTAGTATAATTCAAAATAGTCTTATTTATTTACTTAAATAAACAGTTTCAACTTATAAAAATCATATTATTTCATACTTGACACATACAAACTAAACTTATATTCTTTATCAAATACCTTATACCTTTCAAAATTTCTTAGCTTTGAAAAGTTAACCTTGATTTGGAAGTACCCGAACCTTCAAAATAGTTGAAGAAATCATATTTTCAAATCCAAGAGTTGGAAATCAACACTAAATCAGTGAATTAATTTCAAAAGTTAGGTTCAAAATCTGAAACTCGAGGACTGAACACCGGCTTACTTTAAATCTTTTCAAATATATATATATATATATATATATATATATATATATATATATATATATATACAGATCTATCTTTCGAATATCAAACCATACTTTGAAATCTGAAATCAAAATTGGTTTCACAAAATCACTCGCATAGCAAAGCTACTAGAGTGGCCTGTCCCTTTCTCAGAAACTCGAAAATCAATGTCGATGATGCATGCATTCATCACCGAAATTATTTTCTAGCGACATAAGTGAGTTCTGGACTTCAATTAACTTTGAAAAACTTCTTTGAAATTCCCTCGAAATCATTAAAATTCATTTGAATACATTTGAAACATTTCTTAAAAAAAAATATTTAAATCATATTATTATTATATATTTTCCAAAATCTTAAAACCGATTTCAAAACACCGGAATTCGATTCCTCGAAATTCAAATTCAAAACCCTTCAGTTATAAATCATTTTTTTATAAATCAAGTTCTTATAAATTTCAAATTTTCAAATCCTTTCAAAGCTTCAAATTTTCATTTTAAAAGGTATATAATCCTTATCGGAAACATTTCACTTTTTATATACAAAATATGGTCATCCTTAATAATTTCGAGGTATGCACAATTTCAAAATACAACAAAACACAAATTTCCAAAGGATGATTCAAGGAAGGATTTCAAACAAACAAAGATTCAAAATTAGAGGAACTCTAATCAAATAGAATTCTAGTTCGAAGATAAACTCAAACGAAGATGAGATAATTTAATTATCGAACAGAAGATGGATAAGCCTATAAAAAAAATCGCTGGCAACCTTAACCAGTCAACCGTGACTTCCGGAATATAACCAATTTGGAAATCTGAGGCAAATCGACATTCGACCGCCAGATATAGGATCCAGATAGAGCAGGAGATAGATAGCATTGACATCCGAGGATACAGAAATCTCTGGTGAATCAATGCCAATTATAAAGGAATTTCACCCTTTTACAAATCATTCAAAGATTTGTGGAATCACCGCTCTTTAGAGAGGTCATTCCAAAGTGGGGTTACGGAATGACCAAAATCAAAAGGGTAAAAATAGGGAAGACAAGACTGGATTTCAGAACAAGTGGGAGCATTCCACAGTTCAAGGAATCATAATCGATAAGAATCCTAACCAAGAGATTTCTAACAAGGTGGATTCAGAAGGGATGAAGTTTAGAAAATCTTGTTTCAAAATAAGAACAATTTTATACCAAAAATAATCTTTGAAAATACTTTAAAATCATTTGGAAATCATTTTATACTTCGAAAATACGTTCTCTCACAAAGAAAGGATTCTGAGATTGATTTCACTCATTCTAGGGTATTTCTACCATATCTCTAATGAGTTTTTGGACCGCAGGCTATGGTTTGCCTAAAAACCAAAGCTCTGATACCAACTGTAACAACCCGATATTTTCAGCCATTCGCATCCGCACATGTCGGACTTGAATTGCTCAAAATACCGCGTTGTAAATAAATTTGGAGCAAATGAAATACAATCATAGAATCACAGACACAGAAATATCAGAATAACTCGCAGCGGAAATTAAAATACCATAGTAGTTCATGAAGCTACTATAACAAACTCTCAAAATATAATACATAATATCAGTCTGAAAAACATATACAATAGAAATCTCAATTACATAGCAGTTTATCAATACCAAAGCTGAAATAGAACAACTGAAACTGAAGGGATAGATAACCAGACAAGCAGAATCTCCAGCAATTCCTAGCTCCAGAAAGAAATCCAAAGCTAAGCTGTAAATACTCAGGCTGACCCGAGCGTAAAGTAAAACACAAAACACTCGAGTCAGGACAATATATACTTATATAATGTAAACCAACTCAAGTGAACTGTAGTAGAAATGCACAATAACTTAAAGGATGCTTGGGATCGCCCATCCTTTAAGAATCGGTTAAACTATAAATTAATTACATCCCATGGTTAAAATTTCAAAATGGTATTTTATACTTCAAAATCAAATGTAACTTCAAAATTCAATATCATTCAAAATATCATATCTTCCAAACCACATTCATTTTTATTTAATTTAAATACCATTACAAAACACATTTCAAAATAGTTTATATTTCGAAACAAATTACTTCATTTTAAATCATAAAATGAAGTTATTATATTTAATAATTAAATTATTAAATTTTCAAAATTTTAGTCTTTCAAAATTCATTTATTCACTTAATTTATTAAAACAGATGAAAATTCAACTTTCGCAGCATTTAGAAATTGCTACGGAAAGTTACATTCAAAACAGTTCAATTTAACAAAAGATAGCATTTAAAAATGCTGTAATAGGGTTACATTAGTTTCAAATAAAACTTAGTTAAATTCAACAATTATAGCATTTACAAAAATGCTATAATAACCTTTAATTAAACTTAGCCATTTGGTTCATTATTATCAACTACAGCATTTACAAATGCTGTATTATCATTTATATTAGAATTAATAGCATTTCAGAAATGCAGTTAATTAACTTCAAGTATTCAATATAATTTCACAAACAATTATATTTTTATTTTAATCATTTTTAGCTTATAAAATCATATAATTTCACTTTTAAAACAGTCATTCAAATACCCTTATATTCATGATTTTATAAAGTTAAATCTCCATTCAAAAATCAAAATTTAATAATAATTCATTTATTAAATTCCAACATTAAATTTTAAATTCATTAAATTTAACTTAACATTTAAGTTTAAAATTTTCAAATATAACTTAATTTCATTTTTATTTACTTAACTTAAAATTCACTTTTAAGCCAAATTCACAAATTTCCAATTTTAGTTATATTTCCAAATTTCAACCTAAATATTCCTTCGTTTCACATTTTAACTTTATTCAAAAATCATTAATATATTATAAAATCATTTTAAATTCATTTAATTCAAAATATCATAAATTTATCATATTTTCATATTTAATTTAAATTCCATTTATCACCAAATTCTAATTTCCAAAATAACTTACATTTCAGATTTTCTAACTTTACCATTTATTTATTTCACTTATAAATTTTCAGAAAATCAATAATGCTTTACAAAAATCATTTTTAATCAAATTTAAATCAAAATATTATAATATTTACATTCCTAAAATAATTTAAAATTTTTAGAAAAACATATTTTAACAATGGGTCTGTATTTCATTTTCTAGCCTAGATGAAGTGATACGGGTAATATATCATTTCAACCCGTAATTTACAAAGAAAACCTGGGTTTGATCATTTCAAACCCGTAATCCCAAGTAAAAGAAAATAATTGAAAATCATTCAGGCCTATCATTTCAGCCCATAATGATTTTCTCCTATTCTAAAGTCCGTTCGGGTATGTATCATTTCAACCCATAGTGATTCTAATCTAAAGGGAACTTGCAGTGTGATAAACTGATGAAAATAACAGAATAGCATGAAATGACAGTAACATATGGTATAACAAGTGTAAATATAGGTGCGAACTTCATATGAATATAATATAGCAGTTATAACAGTATGATATGCATTTACAGATTCAGGTGATGGCAGTTTATCACTATATAAGTACATATTAGTCTGGTGAGATTTACTCACCTGTTTAAGCTGGAGATGACAACCAAACCACACGACAAGGAATCTTCGAAGGCACGACAACATGAATAAGATTTGAGATCGGGAGAGCCAAAGATTAATTTCCTTAAATATATCAAACAAAACAAATACGAACATGAATTACAAACCAAGATATTACAAAACAATGCTAGGAATAACTACACAATTCAAAGCTAGAACTTTTGCACTTGCATTCAACCTTGTATGCTTCAGCTATGGACTGGAAAGGCACTGTTATGGGATGGTTTTGAATCAGGTTTGGGTAAGGTTTGGGTTCAATAGGGTCGGCCATAACATGGATATGAAGGAGATGAAGTGTATAGGCATGTATAACTCAAATCAAGGTAACCAAAGTAGAATTTCTGTGCATAAATGGTTCGGCCCTAAGCATACATAGGCACGGCCAGGCCTGGTAGGGTCATGTACTGATGTGGCAGGGGTCTCAGGTCAGCAAGTGGCTTGTGGTGATGATGCAAAGGTCGGCCAAGGTGATGTGGTGGAGTGGTGAAGGTAAAGGAGCTTGGCAATGCATGTTTAGGTGGAGTTTTCTCAAATATTTGGTGGATCTACATCATGGATGGCCACGGCTATGGATGGACAGTGGGATGGAGGGGATGGCAGCTGGTTGTGGTGGTGGTGGAGGTGGCTATGGTGGTGGAGGAGCAACGGCTGAGCTACAAAGGTGAAGACAAGTGCAAAGAGATAAGGAAAACAAGAAGAATAAGCGAAAAAGAAGAAGAACTCTACCAAACTTTATGGAAATGATGGAGGCCGAAATTTTAGAGATGAGAAATGGAAAATTCACGTGAAATGATAGAGGAGTCGGCTGAAGATAGGACGTTATGGCAGCAAATTGAATGAAAAGTAATGGTTGGACTTGAAAAGGTGAGAATACAAAGAGCCTTAAGAAATAAGAAGTCACAAAACCTTTCACATTTCTCATATATATTTATATACATTTAAATAACTGAAAATACTTATAATTTCAGTTAAAATTCGAAATTATAACAGATAAACAAAATATTAATAATTAAATATTAAATAGATATGATTAAAATAAGAAAATAGCACAGAAAATGAAAACTAGTCTAGAAAATTTGAAATTAAATGGAACAAACTCTGAAAATTTTATATGTACATGAAAAATATTTATAAATAAAGATAAGAACATAAAATAAAATGAATTCACAAAAATGAATAAATAAATTTTAATTTAATATAATTTAATGAAGAAAATAGCAGAAAAATGGAAACTAGCCTTTAAAAATAGAAAATAAATGCAATAGACTTTGGGGAAAATTAAACACCACTTCAATAAATTTAAAAGACAAAATATATATAATATCACATATTGACACATTTTAAAATAAAATATGACAATAAAAATATAGTTTATATTATTTAAAATAAACAGAATTGCTAAATAAAGCAGATTACACTCAATATTGGAATATACATAACTTTCACAATTTAAATCTGTTTTCAACAAAACGAAAAGCAGTATTCAAGTTATTAAGTCTATTTTCATAATAAAAGATAAAATTTAAGAATCTAAATATTTAAATATTTAAATTTGAAATTTAAAAATCAAAGTTTGACCCAAATTTACCGAAATCAACATTTCAGGTAAATATTCAATTTATACCATTTTGGAACTATAAATCACATAATAATCAAAGTTTATATTTAAAAATGAAAAGTTTGAAATGGAACCAGTTAAAAAAATTTTAAAATGAAATAAAGTCAAAATTAAAATATACATAAAAATCAAGGGTTGTTACAGAGATTGTAGGTTCTTATTCACACTAGATTTTTGTCTAACCCAAAGTTTTTGTTTTCCCACTTAAACTCTCGAGTACTCATTTGAGTTGGTCGGGAGTAAGAGTTTTCAAGTTTCTAATTAGACAAATTATCTTCCGAAGAAGTGCAAGAGGCAATCGAGCTATTAAAAGCTTTATCTATTTTCGCTGTGTAGTTTGGTTTTTCCCATTTGGATGTAATGGCAAAGTTGTATAATTGCCAAGAATTTGACTCTGATCAACCACGAGGGAATCTTCATATATTGCTCTTGGAGTATTTTGTATGGTTATAGTTTCTCTATACGTGGAATCGCAAATGGTATTATATAATGAATATGAAATCATATTTTGAAATGGAATGTAAAAGTTATTTCTGAATTGTGTTTAAAAAATTTCGTATTCACATGCTTCTGATTATTGATATGATTAACATAGCCGCATTTTATCATTGGTAATTAATAATTATAGATGACTCCAACATCCGTGGCGGTTAGTTTTGGACCTAAGATAGGGGGATGTTACACTTTTTCCATGGTATCATGGATCAAATCGGGTCTGAGCAATATTTTGTTGGTGGTTTCCCACCAACAACCTGGCGAGTGGATGGCCTGCCTTAAGGTGCCTCAAAAGGGGCTATGCCAATTATCACTTGATAGCTATTATTATACCTGAACTCAACTAAAGGTAAATGTTGCTTGCAATATCCTCCAAAATCCAAAACACAAGCCCTCAACAAGTCTTCCAAAATTCTATTCGCCCTCTCCATTTGACCATATGTCTATGGGTGATATGTGGTGCTAAGATTCAAAGAAGTTCACAAAGTGGCTTGTAGGCTCCTCCTAAACTCACCGGTGAACAACAGGTCCCTGTCATAACTACATTCACAAGAATTCCATGCAATTGAACTACCTCCTTGATGTAGATCTGCACGAGAAAAGTGGCAGTTCTATTGTTTCTAACCGGAATAAAATGGGTACTCTTGCAAGTCTATCCATAACAACCCAAATAGATTCATTACCCCTCTGACTTCTGGGAAATCCTTCATTAATATCCATCGAAATATAATTCCGCTTCTAAGTCGGAATTTAAAATGGTAATAGTAATCCTCCAGGCTTCCCTTGCTCAGCTTTTACCCTTCAACATGTCAAGCACTTAGCAACAAACTCAGCTACACTCTTTTCGTTCCAGCCCTAAATAAAATCTTCTTTATATCCTTATACATCTTATCACCTCCAGGGTGAATGGTCATCTTTGAGTGGTGATATTCCATAAGTACCTCTCTCAACAAAAATGTCAACCATTAGGACACAAAGGCATTCATCTCTGCTTAAGCATCCTTTCTCGTCAACTGAGTACCTACAAACGAGTGGAAAATGATCTCGCTTCCTCAACTTTTTGAAAATCTCTACTAACTTCTCACCCTTTACTTGCTCGTGCTTGATGGGGTCTATCAAGGCTGGCCTATTCTCTATAACTGCTAAAAACCCTTGGGTAAGTTCAGTTGGCGGTTGGAAGTTAAAATTTGAGAGAAACTCCAACTTCCTCCATTCATATATGTCACCTAGGGTAGCATGCCTCCGATTAAGGGCATCGATAACTACGTTCCCTTCTAAAGATGTGTTGAATACTGGAAGATGTTATATATTTCATCCATCTATGCTGCCTAAGACTTAAATCTTTTTTGGAAAATAGGTATTTGAGTGATTTATGGTCAGTGAATAACTTAAACCTTTCTCCCAGGGGATAATTCCTCCACATCTTCAAGACAAAGACGATAATTGCCAACTCTAAGTCATGAACGGGATTTTTTTTCTCATGATCCTTCAGTTTCCTACTAGCATAAGCAACTACTTTTCCTTCTTGCATTAGGACTACTCATAGCCCTATGCCACAAGCATCTGTGAACACCATAAATGGTCTAGTTCCATCGAGAATAGTGAGCAAAGGTACACTAGTCAATTTTAAGCCTCTCAAACGCCTTAGTGAATCTATCATCCCAAGAAAAGACTAGGTTCTTCTTAGTCAAATGGGTTAAGGGGCTGCTATTCTTGCAGAGTTCTTGATAAACATTCTATAGTAGCTATAACTCGAGAAAACTTCTAACCTTCAATGCACTTCCAGGAGTCTTCCATCCTTGAATAACTTCCACTTTAGCAGGGTCTACGGTCAGTCCTTGCTCAAAAAAAAAATATGCCTACGAATCTAACTTATTTTCTTCAAAATTGGTATTTATCAAATTTTACCTTAAGCGGGTACCTTCTTAAGGTTCCTAATACCTCTCTCGGTCCTCCTTGCCCTTGGAGAAAACTAGAGTATCATCAACGAACACAATGATGAATTTACTAAGTTTCCCCCTAAATACCATACTCATCAAATCCATTAAGTATGAAAGGACATTCTTCAATCCTAAAGGCATCACTTCCCACTCATAGAGTACATCTGGTGTGCGAAATGCAGTCTTCGACCTACTTTCTTCTGCAATCCTCAACTGATGGAATCCAGTTGCTAAGTCTAGTTGAGAAAAGAATTTAGCTCCTCCAAGCTAAGCAAACAAGTCATCTATCCTAGGTAAAGGGTACTTATTCTTCCTTGTTATCTTATTCAACTCCCTATGGTTGACGCAAAGCCTCTATAAACCGTCTGCCTTAGTGGCGAAAATAAGAGGGGATCCCCACACCAAAGTGCTCAAACGGATGAATCTTTTATTTAATAGCTCAAAGATTTGCTAGTCTAGTTCTCTTCTTTGTTTAGGGGCCATGTATCTTAAAGGTATGGTGACTAGCCTTGCGTCTTTCTCCAAATTTATTCGAAACTCGATCTCCCTTTAGGGTGGGAGACCCGAGACTTCCTCAAAGACATTAGGAAATTTAAAAATTACAGGTACGGATGATAGCTCTCCAACAGATAGATATAGTGAGTATAAATGGCTTAACCTAACAAAATCTTGGGGTGTACAAAGAATTTCTAGGTCATGACCTCTACAACTTTTTAATAGTATAACCCTCCTATCACAATCAAGTATTTCTCTATAATATGCTAACCAATCCATACCCAAGTTAAGTCCATACCCCTCAAAATTTAGAATGTATGCATTACATATGAAATCAACATCGCATATGTCTAGCACTAGGCATTTTCAATAAAAGAGAGATGCATCGAGCCCCCAATAGGATTAGAGACAACTATTGGCTGGTGACAATCTGGGCTTGAAGGTTTAAGAAGTATACTACATTCCTAGCTATAAATGATGCGATGCCCCTAAATCAAATAGGGTACAAATTGTAACCGTTAAAATAAGAGTCATGCCTTCCAATGCCGCCTTTCCTTGGTCTCTCGATGGCCTACTTGCAATAGGGACGACTTCAATAGCATAACTTATCCGCTTGATCCTTCATTTGCCAACTTAAGACATTGATTCTTGAGGTGCCCTTCTTCATGGAAATTAAAAGCACTACCCTTTAAAAGCTTCCTTCATTAGACTTACCTTATAATCTTTAGCCTCATGACCATTCTTTTGGCTTTGCTTGCACACCTTACCATCCTTCTTAAACTTCCCCTTTGACAGCTTGTTAGCCCAAAAGCTTCCCTTCTTGCCTAAGCACACCTTACCATCCTTCAATAAGCACTTGAGCCAATAACATTTCTCTCAATGGATAATTTAGTCCTTCACGAATTTATGGCCTTTTTCATAGGTGTATCTATTAAGCTCATCTTGAATTTTTCCATCTCTATGAACTTACCTATATACTCCTTTAGAGTGGAGCCTTCTTACCTAAGCTAAATGAATTTCTTCAGTGGTAAACTCACTTCTGCCTTAGACATAAACTTGTCCCAAATTTGTTTTTGAATTCATCCCACGAGAAAATTCTTCCCAACCAAGCTCTCTAAATATTTTTCTCACGGTCGTTCACCCATGCTTTAACTTCCAAATATCCCTCTAGAGTATGTCTTTCCTCCCATATTTAGTGTAATGGCCCGTTTTTTCGTACCCTTTGATTCGACAATAAATCACACATGTCCAACTTAAATTGCACGAATAAGCAGATATTAAGGGTTGAAAGAAAATAAAGACAGAACAGAATCACACATGAATGGAATAACATATATTATTTCACTAATAATCTTTATAGCTAAAAAATTTAAAATACAGTATCAGAGTCTAACCAAGATTCAACCTGGACAGTTATAAACCACTGTCTTTACAAATGTTGAAAACAACAGAACGAATGAATAGATGTAGCGGTTAATAGAATTCATCCATACGATGATGAAGATCTCCAGCTCTCCTCTGGAAACTCCAACCGTCTTCAAATCAACCTGAAACTACTTGAATCTGACCCTAGTATTGAAAATACCCAGATCAGTCTTGATAAACCAGCGTGAGATAATCGAAATTTAAAACGACTATGTTATCAAAACCTTTGAAAAGAAGGGTATCTCATAAGACCATGCCCACACATAAACACGGACGGGTTTTTACCTTATGATAACCAAAAAACTTTATACCAAAATACACTTAATATTATTTTTAATGACATTCTTTGAAAACACTTTTCATATAAAATTATTTAAAAAAGGTATCAATGTCTGGACTTAGTCTAAGGTAATATATTCGGACTAGGTCAACGGAATATATGATACCAAAAGGGGTAGCTTAAATTTTTGCAAGTCATTACAGCTATTTCGGAAATACAATCAAAACCGTAAATCTCGTAGGAATTGGATTTCTAACATGATATGGAACTAGTGGCCTTTTTCTTCGATCCATGCATAACAAACATAGTTCCCACGGTGCTTTAATCGCTTTTCTCAAACTAGTCACTTGGAACTGCACTTGTTATACTACCACTGATAACCGGTAGTTCCCTGCTTTTCTTAAGCTATACTTTATCCAAATAGGGCAATAAATGTCTTGAGGGATGTATCCGCCAAAAGGCCCAACGTATTGGACACCACCATACATACTCACTTATGCGAAATTTGTGTCTATCAGACTATATAGTATCCCATATCATCTTCCAAGATGTGATGCTAGTGAGGCTACGCTCAATCTCTTCAAAGCGACGCTTTTCATAAAAAACCACGATTTGATCATAATAGGTTCCACTTTGAATACCACATTATCATTCCACGTAACATGACTGATTTCTAGAAAAGTATAACTTCCTGAGCTCATATGTCTCGGGAAAGGGTGTTAAGCTAAGAGAAGTTGCCTTCTCTGTCACCGACTGATATACATTTATAGAAACCACTCAAATGTGATTTAGAATACAATGTCAGACAAACATCCATACAAGTTCGTTCTGGAACTGAACGAAACCGAAGGCACTCTCCTACTACCAATAGTAGCGAGTAATCCTTGCAATCTGAAAAATCTCCACAATAAGGAGAACACTGCTATAAATAACTCTATAATGGAAGCGACCCAGAGCATGTCAACAAGCAGTCCTCAGGCTATGAAGATCCACGGTGTCCAGTAATCATCATCTTCAACATGTCTTCGCTTTCGAATGTATACATTGGTTCGAAGTGTTTTTTGGACAGAGATCACCCAAATTTGACCCCGGTTCCTTCAAAGCCAATCATCACTTTAAAAGATGCTAAATTCATAAGTGGATATCAATCATCAATCAATTACTTCATCTTTTAATTAAATCAAATATTTTTCTTAGATATATTCTTTTCAGTTTATTCCATTATTTTCAAGAGTATATGGAATCATTAAGCCTCATTTATCAAATCATTTGATATATTTAAACCTTTCTTAAATCTTAGAAGAGTTCCAAATCATTTTATCTTTTACTTAGGAAAACCTTTCCAAATCATTCTTTTAATCTTAATCAAAGATTTCTTATATTCTAATTATAACTTTTGACTTAGGGAAAATATTACCAAATCATTCATTAAATCTTAATCAAAGATTTCTTATATTCAAGTCATAACTTTTAACTTAGGGAAAATATTACCAAATCATTCATTGTATCTTAATCAAAGATTTCTTTCTTAACTTCAAATCATATTCTTGCAAATCAAAGATTTTCATAACAGAGCACTACTGCCACCTTGGTAAATTTCACCTCCAAGGACTAATGGCAAGTAATCCTACATCATGAAGATCTTTGTCTTCATTATATTTTATTTCGAAAATTAGTTTGAAAGGGGTTTTCGGATAGGAATCACCCAAATCCGATCCTAGTTTTTCGGATAGGCATCACCCAAATCCAATCCTGGTTCCTTTATACCAATCATCAATAAAAAGATGTTAAGTTCATATGGGGTTTCGAAAATTAGTTTGAAGCAATTTTCGAATAGGAATCACCCAAATCCGATCCCGGTTCCTTCGTGCTAACCATCGAATAAAAAGATGTTAAATGGTTAATTAACAGTCAAAGAATTTTTTCTTTTCTTTTATCTTGGAAAATTTTAAATATGATCTTTTAGAGCATCCGGGCTTTCGCTTCGATCTATTCCACCCCTCGCCTAAAAAGAGAAAATATAGGCCAGGTAAGTTCAGGGCTCTAGTTGCTCCATCCCTAACCTTAGTTAAACACCTTGTTTTATCTTTCTAGATTTCACAGGCGAGATAAATGTACTAGTTGTTTCCGCATACTCAGTTTGTTATTATATCCAATATTCTTCAATTATTATTTAAGTGTTATAAACAATTTCTCTTAATAATTTATTCAAAATCTTATTAAAACTTCTAAATCATCTTTAAATGACTTAATTATTCTTTTCAAATCATTCACAAAATATTTAGGAAAAAATTGTTATATTTAAACTCATATTCAAAAGGTCATAAAATTCGTAGCATAAAAGTGATGCGGAAAGTGTTATATAAGCTTATTTGATTTAAACAACTTTTTAATATTTGAAAATTCATATTTTCCATTCCAAATCTCTTCTAGACCTTTTTAATAGATTTAGCAAATTTATTTCATATTTTGAAAAAAAATTAAAATATTAGTTTTAAGCTTTGTTCACTTTACTGAAATATCGATATACGCCATTTCATTTTCAAAAGGAAAGTGATTTCCTTTGTGCTTATCGACGTGTATTAACATGACTGGGTAAAACAATTCAACAATCATATCAAAAAATTAATACTTGATGATCAAAGCATATAAGAGCATCCATAGCAATCATAACACATCATCAAACATGTATATATACAAATATAGATGTTAAGTAGATTTTCTCACCATAAACCAAAGGGACTAACTTCCTACAACATTCAAACTAATCTTTGCTTCACTAACTACTTCCTACTCCACTTAAACATTAGTAAACAACTGTCCCTTCCTTCTAAGTTCTCGGGCAAGGCTTAAGATGGAGGTGCGTCGAAAGTATAGAGAAGAAGTGGTAGAGCTTCGACCTTGAATTCTTAAAATTAGACCCCATAAATAGGTCATCTTCTCTCTTGTTTTTGACTCTCTTACTCTCAAAATTTGAAAAACTTGTTAATTGAAAATTTTTGAAAATTCTTTTCTCATGAATATAAAAAAAGAATCATTTGATTTTGATTAGTTTTGAGGAAGATATGGTCAAATGAAAACGAGCTATTCTCGAATTCACAAATATAAAACCTTAAAATGTACTTCAAAGAATTGATTTTCAGGTATAACAAACCTCAAAATTGGAAAAAGTGATCAACAAAAAAGTTTTATGTACTGGAATTTCATATAGTTCACAAAAAGAATTTTTTATTTGTTTCTGTTAGTATCAAGTTATGATCAAAACAAAATAGCCTATTCTTTGGCTTAAAAACTGGGCTAGGGAATGCATCGAAAAGAAGTGGATTTTTGACATTGTTAATTTTAGAATAAGACAAAGTGGTCAATAAGAAAGTTGTAGTCACTGAAAAAATAAATGATCTATGTAAAAGAATTTTGCATTTTGGTTTTGTTTTGAAGAAGTTATGTTCGAAAGAAGAAGAGGTAAAATATGAAGAAAAAAGGAGTTTGATTTGAAGAGGATGAACATTGATTTCTTTTGAATATTTTGTAAATATTTTGACATTATTTCTTTATAATTTTGTCCCATAGATTGCAAACCATTAAAGAAAAAGGAAGAAGGTAAAGAAGCTTGAGAAAAGAAGACGAATAATGTGAATGAAATGAGAGAAGGAGATGGCTATTTATAGAAAAGGAAAGAAGTGGTAAATTTACCAAAATAACCTCTTACCAAATTACCAAACTATCCTTACTTCAACCTAATGCAACATCCAATTTTTCAATACTTAACATCATACTTTCACTTCTTACTTTATGTCTCAGTCACTTAAAGATTAAGTAAAGAAAAGTAATTATTTTGTTGGATTTTGATTTGATATGATTTGACGTTTACTTTTCTTACTTTTGTTAATTCTTACTTACTTTTACTAATGACTTCTAGAAGTTTTCTAATCCTATTTAATAAAAGTAAACATGTTTAGTTATTAAAATGTGTAATATACATGTTAAAACATGTTAACAAATGTGCGATAATGTTGCGGTAACTTATTTTGAACAAAACGTTGATTTTCAACAAAACATTTTCCAGACACATTTAGACTTTTTTGTTAAACTATTTATTCATGTAAACCAAACCTCAAAATAAATTTCTTACTATCTTTAAATAATTAAAATAAGTTTATTTGACTTATAAAATAAAATAAAACAATACCCAAATATTTTTATAAAAATATGACATCGATTTATCGATATGCGACAAAATTTATCAATTTTGTATAACAAGTTTTATATATTTATCGAACCATTATAAATTAAATTACTATTTTTATCAAATGAGTTTGATATGGATTATATATATAAAAGGAATTACTCATCCTTTAAACAAATTTCTCGTATAACTATCCTGCTTTATCGGAATTCGACTTTTGTCAATTTTACAATAGGAATCCAAAATCTTTGTTCAATATCAAAAATAAGTTTATCGTTCTTATTTATCATGTAAAACATGATTGTTTAATTTTTAAAATTCTACATTTGAATATTTAAAAAAAATATCCTATTTTAAAAGTGTTAAAATTACGGATCGTTACATAAAGAAAGTCCTTACATAATTTAGAAAAGTCAATAGGATGGGATGCTGCATCGGCAGGTGGGGTAGCAGGTGCCACCGATGCAGTTGGAGGAATAAGAAATTGCTCAACAGTCCTAAGATACTATTTAAACCATTCATACATTTCATGAATAGGAGGTCATCTGTGGGCAACAATCCAGTTCCAAAAGAAGATTGATTATCAACTATATCAACTATTTATAGGTTGAATCTTTAGTGATGATTTCCTAGGGTAGTATTATATGCTAAAAGAAAAGGGATACCTAGTGTGTGCTTGTATGTTTAAGGAAATAGGGAGGCGTGTAGTAAGAATTTTATAAAATCTTTTTTGAAAAAACTTTTCAAAATAACAAGTACGCCACTCATATATATTTTTTCCTCATTGATCGGGTAACCTAAGCTCTGATACCAAATATAACAACCTACCTCGAAACATGCCTAAATTTCGACTCATAAAAGGCTTATCGAAACATGGATCCATTCTAAGGCTGGCTATTGTTTAGAAAAAGAAGTAACAGTATAAAGCAATAACTATTCTTTCAGAACTCACATACAAAACATTATCAAACTGTTAAGTAAAATCCTTTACATCATTTATCAAAAATACACGCGTACAGCATAAAACATCATAAAAGATAATAAGAATTGCCACAAGCTCAAGCCACTCCATCTTCAAACATCATCACATCCATCATTCCATTCTTAATCTGTGTTGTAATGAGGAGGGAGTCAGAACAATAAATATCTAATAAATAAAAACCTTGAGTCTTACCATTTCAGTACTTAGGTAGTATATTTTAAAATAAGAATATGCTTTGTGTACACAAATCCATTAAATACTTATAATGAAAGGAGGTTAGTCTACAATCAACCACTTAATACCTTTTATTCCTGAAGTAGGTTTCTATATCCCATAACCCAAATCCCACATCATAAATATCTAACAATGCAAGAGATAGTAGCCAAGCCACTTAATAACTTTTATTGGAAAATATGCAGTCTTCGGCTACTTAAAACCTCAATTGAGATAGACCCATCATTTAATACCTATTCTCAAGGCAGACAACTCAATGGTGACTATCTAGCTGACATTACATGGAATCTCTTGAGTCACTTAATACTTCTTTATGGAAAGGCGGATCCTCGATCAGTCATTTAATATTTTATCATGAAGCAGACCCTTATCGAGAAACCACCTATCGTGCCTAATAACTAGCCCTCTGGTCATTAATACTTCATTTGGAGAAAAGAGGTAGGCCCTTAAACAAACACTTAATACTTCAAGACCCTGAAGCATGCCATTCGTTTTATGGCCCATACTTATAATGTCGTTTCACATTAGTTTGATTGTTTATAGGAACAAGAAACTGAGCAGATTTACCTAATAGAATTTGGGACTTACCTCACGTCATCACAAATATTTATCATAGGAGATGTCTCGCATCAATAGGAAGTGTACACAACTGTTGGTACCCTCAAAGTGAAGGGCAAAGTTCTATCGTGCAACTCTACTGACCTCGCATTCCTATGATTAAGCCATAATCTAACTACTCTCTATATATAATGTCGATCTCATCGTTTCATAATTAAGGCATTACAAGGAATCTTTCTTATTATGTCTTAAAATACTACTAAAGGAGAATCAATGACAATTATTACCTAATTAACTACGCAATTCGATGTTACACAAATAGAATTAAATATATTCGCGTCTAATAACTTCTAAGAATGCGTTTAATACAACCTAAATAATGTTAAATGTCAATTCCTTTAACCATAATACTAATACAAGTTCTTTCACTTCAGACTTCCAAGATTTCGATATCCATAACAAGGATTAAATATTCATACCCAAAGCTGCAATAAATAAACTTGTAAATAGAGATAAAACCCCAATTTATTACACCAATTCAATGGAACATCCTAAAAATAGGAATTGCAATCCTAACTTCATATTCTATTCAACTCTTCTTTTATACAGAAATAAATGAAGGAATTTTTTGTGAATAAATGGTGTAAACTGCAAATAGGATTTGTGTTTTACACACGTATTTCATTATTGAAAACTCACAATTTGAATCAAAAAGGAAGAGAAGCAGAATAACCTATGAAATTATTAAAAATTGCTGAAACAATATAAATTCCATCAAATTAACATAAATGATTGAGAATCTCCATCTAGAATTGACATGTAAAAATAAAAACAAATTTTGATGGATTTTAACTATTTTGTTTCTACAATCCCAAATCCCTAAGGCATATTCAAATCCATAGATATATACTAATCAATTACTAAAATAAAAAGACCAAGGTTTCCACTCACAGATTATCTTTAGCTTTTCTTGTATGGATTTGCAACATCAAAGCAACTCTTTTTCAGATCTCCTTCCTTTGAGATATATACATACATCGAGTGATAGGTATATATATAATTTTGTTAGACTTAGAGAGGATGGAGGAGGAGAAAATAGACTATAAGAATAATTAGAAAATGATTAGAATCCTTAATAGAATTTATGAGTCTAACGGAACAAAGAAGATGGTAGAGGTTTGTAGAGTTCTCGAATATTGGGGAGGATTTGGTCCTATTTTTAGGAGTTGAAAAGTACCGAAACTATAGGATGAAATTAGACTAAAAATAGATAAATCTGGACTGTTTAACATCACAAAACCCTAGCCATCATTGTGAGGTAGTGATCGACCACCTATGCTCGACCGGTCGATCGCTACGGCTCGGCTAGTTGGGTCTTAGGTCGACCGCTCCTCTTATTTCGGAGCGTTGATTTGTTTCCACTGCTTGTTTAATTTATTCCCTAATTAACATTTAATGTTAATTATTTAACTTAACGTTTACTTAACCCTCAAGTAAAATTACAATTAATTTTTGAAATTCAAACCCTAAATTTAAATATTCATTTGAATTTGAATTCAAAAAAATTAATTTAAATCTGAAAACTTCAAATGCTCATAACTTCTTCGTTTAAGCTCTGTTCCATTTTCAATATATTTTATATAGAAATAGATCATAATTTCACCATGAACGCAATAGAATAACTTTCATATCAAATTCCAACTTTTATAAAATTCCATTTTCAATCATACCTTATTTAATTTAATTCACTCGATTTTTCTATGGTTGATTTTATGGGGTATTACAGTTTCTCACCACAGTTGTAATGTATATTGTGTGTAGTGTTTACTATAAAAATATTAGATGCTAAAAAGTTTGTTTGCATACCAAAAAAGGGTAAAAATTTAAGTAATCAAAACTGCCACATTTTATACTCTTTTACAACGGTAAACTATAGCACTTTTTAAACTTCTAGTATCCCTACACCTTCTTTACTACATTTTGTAAATGCTGCAGTTTCTGTTTGAAACTTTAAACTACTTTGAAATAACTTTAAACTTAAGTATTTCTCTTCAATCTTTTAAATAGTCTTTTCTATCTTATATTAGAGTATTTAAAAAGTGGTTTGGAATTTTTATATATTATAATAGTTATGAATTATTGATGTAGAAGGTTTATTTTTATATAAAGAAAACATATCTTTTTGAAGTTTTAAACAAATTATAAAATAGATCTTTGAAGTTATATTTTAAATAAATGTTTAAACAATAATTATAAGTATTTTAAAGTGTATATTAAGTATATATAGTTTTTATAAAATTATGCGCGCGTGCGCACGCGCGTGTATACATATATCATTTTTAAAAAGGGCTTGAAATTATAGACAAATGTTTTACAAAGAGGTTTAGGAGTTGCTTAATAGGCTTAATTGTGTTTTTTTGTTTACTTGTTTATGCCTATACTTAAACACTGAAAGGCCAACTAAGTAGGCTTGTCTATTTATAAGAATTAAGAATGATGTTTGAGCAGGGTTTAGAAGCACTAGTGCTCTAACCTAATGGCTTCACTCTTTATGGAGCGATAATAAGTTGAGACAGTCGGAAACATGTTAAGTATACGAAACTTGATTTCAATAAGTGATCGTTTTAGAACTAGATAGTCAATTACTCGACTAATTGAACTTGACTGTTTAACTTAGGAAGTATATGAAAGCTTCAAGGCTTCATACGGTTGAGATCCCCCGAAGATGACTCATTGGTAAGAAACGTTTCTAACTTTAAGAATTGTATATATACGAGATTCTAGGGGAAGACTCTGTTATATATAGTTCACTTACTTCTAAAAGAACCAAAATTGAGTTTATCGAAAATACATTGATTTAGTTTTGAAGAGTTTGGGATCTGTAAGTGTATGATTTATTAAATACCACTTCAAAACTAGTATATGAGTCTACGTCATGGAAGAGGTTATGATGTGGAATATTATAGAGTTGGACTATCTATCCTAAGATTAAGTCCAAGGAGAGGTCAGCGTTAACATTTTAGACTAATACTATAAGGTTGAACTAATTGTCCTAAGGTTGAGTCCAAGGGAGAGGTCAGAGTTAGCATTCGTCGCTTGACTTGTGTTGGGATCCATGAATAAATTCATATTCTGTTTGAGTAATGAAGACTCGTGTGAGAGATGTCGTACATGACCTCGACATTTGAAGTGCCTAAAGATAGAGTAGGATGCACAACCTAGGGTTTAGTTAACCTGGGACGGGATATATCAACTCCATATCTAGAGTATGCTTATCGATGTTGCTAATAGGAGTCGAGGATACTTAGTTCCACATGTTCGGTGAGGGCTGGTTGTGTCTACCTTATGGCATATTTATCAGAGATATACGACGCTTGAAGGTGGTTTATGGTTCTCGTGCATGAGGGCTAGCTTCAGTTACCGAGGGGACTTATTCGGAAAATCCATATGTGAATGTAACTTAGCCATTTTAGGTGTACTTCTAATATTGTTGCGTTGTGAGATGCAAGAAACGCATCTATTTTCTTATTTATATTCTACACTACATACATTATCCATTATATCACTATATTACTTAATATATGATTTTCTTTTAAGGAAAAAATTGTTATGGTGATTTGTATGGTCTCAAAAATTATTGTTATTTGGATGCATGCATTTTGAGTTTCTCGTATCAGACTTATACCTGACACGTGGTTTTTTTTTCCAAATTCCACGTGTACTCTTTCGGTAGATTAAGTGAAGCGGGTTTTATTTTGGATGCTTTAGAACTTCAGAAGACGAGGTGGAGGCTTTTATTTGTCTATCTAATTCTATTTCCTTTTTAGTATTCTTATGCATGTATCAGCGTTGGGCAGATAAACGATTATAACTGTCCAGCCCAAAGATGGTACTTAGGTTGAGTAACTCTGGAGTTGCTCTATATTTTGAAGTAAACTTTTGTGCTGTCTTTTTGGATGTTGTATATTATCGTTCTGCTGTGAGATTCTGATATTGTGTTCTTTCTTTTCCTATTTTATTTTCTTTTCTTTTTTACTTTATCCTAAATATCTGCCTTTCTGGTACTTAGATGTTTGGCACATGAATACCGTGGATGTACTAATGTCAACATTCGATAGTCGAAAAGTCAGGTCATTACAGTAAAGAAAAGCAAGTGCATCTTCAGAAGATTCACATCGAGAAGAACACGGTAGACATGTTCACTATGTCCTTGCCAGTTGTAAAGTTCGAGCATTGCTCAAACTTGATTCGCTTGCTTAAGTGTGCTAGGTGCCAATTGGTAGCACAAAAGGAGGGAGATAGAGAGATAGTTGCTAGCTTGGAGATTGAGTAGTTCTACCTTCTTGGATTTGAGTACTATTAACACTTCGTTGATGGGCGGTGGCCTTGTCAGAGTTTGCTAACGTAATGCAGTGGGTGATGGCCTTATCGTGGCTCGTTGGGAAAGAGTTCTAGTTGTCCAGGTCAATTTGGAGGTTCTTTGGTTAAAGGTGGAGTTGGTAGGCTTGCAGGAAATATAGTATCAGGGTGGAGATTGGTAGATTTCGATGATAAAATATTTACATATTAAAGTTGATTTGGAAAATATTATTGATTTCGATGATACAATATTTTCAATTACAAAAGATTTGAAAGATATTTGAATTAACGTGAAATAATAACTCAAATATATTATCTCTTTTATTGCATTAAAGAGTGCGATGAATTATGTACATGAGAAGGAGATTTTTTTTAAAAAGAAATAAAGTAATCAATTAATTTCCTAATCAATTGATTAAAGAATGCATTTTATCAAAGGCGTGCATATTAAAGGAAGCTGGAAAAATAAGATAGATAACTATTTTCCTTATGATAAGAGAATCGACGAGGCTTTGATTTTCAACCATAAATCGATTACTTTATTCCTAAATAATAATATCTATACAAAGATAATCATTCTTTAGAGATTAGCATAATTCTCTCAAATAGTATTTTCTTCACATTCTTTTTATTAATCTTCATTATCAATCTTGTCTTTTTTTCCTTGGAAAGTAATAAAATCTTCTCTTCCCAAAGTGGACATACACAATCTCACTACAGTGGAACAACTATAAATCTTGTATGTGATATTTTAAAAAATAAATGCTCTACTTGAATAAAGGACCATTGTTATTAAAAAAAAATTAGTTATGAGTGTTGTTAGATGTATTCATTGTTTTCCTTACGTTTACTCAAAATTAAATAGAGAAGCAATGCATGATTTCGTATTATCGAATCGATCGGAAGCATATTACCGACCAACAACATGTAATGATAAGCAATATAGACCAAATCCTCCATTTCCAACACACGGCGTAAATCTATGAGTTTGCACACACTTTACTGTAATAAAAGTAATCCCCTATGTTATGTAAATGGGCAGATTTTGTTATTTTGGTGTTTAGTAGTTGTGGACTTAGCGTATAACGTAGATGGGTTGATTTGGTTGTATTTTGGGGGGAAAATTTAGATCGATCAATGTTGGCGTATATTATGTGTTTAAATGTTATGTTGATTTAAACTGTTTACAAAATAATGATATTGTATTGTGCTAAATTTATATTATATAGCGCTAACTTACTTAACATATGTGGAACAAGTGTGTGTATGAATTTTTTTGGAAGATATAATTTTTATTATACCTTATGTGGTATTTAAATGTTACTCATAGCAGACTTTTGTTTGATCTGAATGTTTTATCCTTCTGACTTCTTGGGATACTCATGGATGAGAGTAAAAGCGGAGTGCGGATAAGATGGATGCATGTTGATAGTTTGCGGACATGTGAAGTTATGTAAGAAGACTTCATCACATACAATATAGTTGGCTTTGATGAATACATATTTCATGCCAAGTACCCGGCTTGTGAGCTTGTAACCCTATTGTTCTGGTGTTTAAACTGAGTTTATTTTATATCAATATATTTGGTGATATTTTATGTTTTACTTGATGTTGAAAAGCATTTATATAGGAAAATGCGATCTAAACATTTTTTTGGCTATAGTGGGGTGTTACACCATAAGTAAGCAATTATTAGATCTAAAAAAAGATATCCATGATCGAATTAAGGGTATGCCCTAAGGACAATTATGTAGTTACATAAATCTAACTCGATAATCAATCTTGTTTGAATTAAACAGTGTTTTCTTTTTATTATATACTTGATGTAATGTGTCATATTAATTAATTAATTTAATTAAAGGTATATCTAATAGAAATTTCATAGATAATATGTTTTTGCGATAGTACTTATAATGTGTTGTAATGATTTACCACAATAAGATAAACATATCGTTTTATGTATTCCTAGTCAAGTTGCATCGAGACTGAATATCGATATATCCGCTGAGACTAGATTACGTAATATGTTCTAAATGTTGGACAGTGTATTATTCACGACCGTTGAAGGTAGTAAGGGATTACGTACTGATAATTATTTAATAACTATGGAATGACTCATTCGATAGTTTTCTATTGATTAGTATAAATAAGGTCAAATAGAAAATATCAATGTGATAATAATACACAATTCTCTCTACTTGAGAATGATTTCGGGTTTCAATTTGGAAACTCCACTTTGATTACAGTCAAATCGTGGCACAACGTCCTTAGAATGACTATGGTTGGATCAAGTGGAAGCATTGAAAGCAAAACACTATTTAATAGATCATATGTATCTCCTTAGTTATATGAGTTTAGTATCATGGTCAACCGAAGTCAATTCAAAGTCAAAGTTTCTGATAGAGCAGTATGGTTAATAATGGTTGTTATTATTGAACCAAAGACTTTATGTTTGGACTATAAAATCGAATGTGATGATATGGAATTTTGATTATTTCTGAATTACATAAATTCTAATGTAATATAGAATTTTACCGAGACTATTTTGTATGTTAACATAATTTTCTACATTGTATGTTTTTCTAAAATACATGCATCGTGCGCATTTTAAAATGGACGAAAATTCAAAACTGAAAATGTCAAACCAAACTGGGCCAAAAATCTTGTAAAATGGAAAACAAATGACGGTGCATCTGCCATCACTTTTAACTATTCTTAATAAGAAAAGCCAACTTCTTGCTAATTTCTACTTGATATTTTATATCAAACTCCTGTTTGCGGTGAGGGAAAGAATAAGTCATAATGGAAACCATGCATGTGCTTCCAATTTATATACATCTCGATAAGAGTGTTAGAAGGCTGGATTGTTGAATGAATGAGTTATATGTTAATAACTTCAAATCAAATCTACGCTGAAATTCACGTGCATTTGTTATCAATCAAACAATAATCATTATATAAAACTTTCAGATCTGATCTTGATGCTTCTTGTTTCTCAAGTTACCAACTCTCATGCAACTGAATCAATGAACCCCTTTTTTTTTTATAAATACTTCAGATTTCCGGTAACGAGCTCGCATTCAACCTCCATGGCTTCTTTCCCCGTTTCAATTTTCCTGTTTATGGTCAGTAAAAAGGTTGCTTTTTTTTGTTTTTTTGTTTTTTTTTTTCATTTTCTTCAAGGTTCAACTTTTTGTTGGTTTACATTTTTTTTTTCGGTTCATTTGATGCTATCTTAATACGATTGCAATAATGAGTTTGACTAATGAAGTAAATTAAGCAGTAACTTATACTTGTTTAACACCAATTTAACATTGCATTTAACTGGATACTTAATACTTATTGGTGCACACAATCCGGATACGGCAGAAGTACGTCAACATAACATTGTGGAGAAAGTCTAACTCAAGGTCGACTAAAGCACATCCCAATGCAGATAAACAAACATAAATCAATACAAAATAAAAATAAACAAACATGAATAAACATATCTTATCATATAAAACTAAAGACCATGCAGTGGTCACATGATTCATGAACTAAATAAAATACCTAGCTTGTACATTGAATCTAAGGCAACAATAGTTTAACCTAACTCTCTACCCTACCCATAATTTTTCTTTATCGCTTTCTGTCCTCCCTTTAGTTTTGTTTCCTTTAATCTTCATCCTCAACGCTTCTTCTCTTCATTGCTTACTAAGAAGAGTCTTAAACTCCAAGAAGTACGTAGTAGAGAATTGTTATAGGCAATGCTACTAGCATTCCAAATATAACTCTGCATTGAATATCCATGTGCATGGCCTTGTTAAACTAGCAAAAGAACTTAAAAAATAACATTGATTTAAGTAAGAAAGATTTAACTTACGCGGTGCTAAGGATGTCTGGGTGACAATTATACTCCTTTGCAAATACAAAAGGCACAATTCCTTGTGGTAGTGCTGCCTGCAAATTAACAATATTTCTAAAAAAACTTCATCTTTGTAATTTCAAAAACACCTATATGTAATTCTCATTTGAAAAGCATAATATATTTGAAGTTGCACCTGAACAATGGCAACGTGTAAAAGAACTCCACGAAGTCCGATTGCAATGGAGGTCGCAGCAATAACAGCAGGGCCAGTAAGAAACCTAACGGCCATAGAGAATGCAGCGACGTAATTTCCACATGCAATGATCTTCGGTTGAAGAGCCATGAATAACCCTGCTCAAAATAATTCATCGTTTCAAAGATTAATTAATATGTGAATTAAAATGCATGCTGTAAAAAGTTATTGCAGTATGTTAAATTGTTAATGCTACTTATTGTAAAGCTGGTTTTCAGTGCAGCTCATTAAAACAATACCTAAGCTGAACATGGCCATGCCTAGTCCTGCATCTGACAGTATAGAAATGGATCCTTTTATTATTGTAGGCATCTCGATGTTCCACCTGAATAAATTTTTATTAGTTTCATTTTTTTTTTTTTTCTTTCAGTTTAAACCAAAATATGCATTTTCAAATATCCATGACTCTAAAGGAACAGGTAAATGGTTCAGTCAATGTGGGTCAGGAGTTGCAGACAAAGATAACATGGATGAAGATTGGAAGATCTAGACATTAAAACCTAAACACTGTGGTTAACACTGCATGGCATGACTTGAAATAGACCCACAAACTTATTTCTTTGATTTGATATAGAGATCAATAATTGTGAGACAAAATGTAACAAGTTTTATGTAAATCCAAAACACGAGAAATTGTCAAATGTACTGGGTGAATTGTATTTGAACAGGAAAAAGGAAAACAATAAAGACCCCAGTATAGTTATGTTTTGAACATGGGTTACATAGTAAGTTTTTTTCTGAAGGAATATGCATGTGGCCATTGAAATGAGAACAAATTGTCTATACTGAATAGATAAAATGGATTCTGACTATGAGATGATTGCATGAATGTACAGCAATGTTATTTTATGAATGATTACCTGAAAGATATTAGAGACCAGATGAGACCAATCAAGCTGGAATAAGTGTTAGGATTTCTTATGAGCTTCCTCCAAACCATGATCAGTATTAATCTAGTCATAACACTAGTTGGTGGCATTTGTTGATTGATATTAACTACTTCATTTTCATTCATTTCAGCTACCTTTTTATTAGACATATTAAACGGGGAACTCATTGGCACAGCTGGAATATTTTTACCCACTGGACTCTTGAACCCATCTTCTATTTCTACCTCTCCATTATTCATTGCTGCTGCTTTTCTTATTGGACTTGCATTTTCACTTGACACGTTTACTCCTGCAGTCATTGCCAGTATTAAGTTATATAATACAAAACACTATATAAATTTTGTTCTAAACTATGAAGGAATTTTTACCAGTGAAAGTTGCTTTGTTTGAATCAATAGCACCAAAGTCAACAGAAGCAGCTCTATTCACAGCGTTTCTTAGATTAGCTTCAGACACAGGGGACGCGCTTGTCGAGCTCCAAACGAACATATGCAAGTCCTTATTTGGATTAACATTCTGATTCAAGTTGAAGTTCGAGTAATTCACGTTAACCCCATCCTTCTTTTTACCGGCATTTGCTAAACCAGACACTATAGGATTCGGAGCTGGATATGAAGAAGAAGTTGTAGCATTATTTAATCCATTCATAAAATCGCTACTTCGACTTCCAGCTCCTCTATGCTTTCCAAACCTAACTCCGGTGTTCTCTTCCTCTGTGTTAGGGTTAGGATTCGGGCTCGGACTTGTCATTTTAGATTGAAACATAGCGTAAAAATCAGACTGATTGAAGCTTGAACCTCTTGGTGTAGGATCTCTCGATGACTGCAACGAGTATATTTCAACTCCAGTCAAATTCGACGCTCTAGGAGTCATCGAGGTAAGCGAGTTCAAGCCATTCCCCGACTTATTATATGAAGACACCAAAGATGATGCAGTCGATCTTCTAACTGTAACATGAACCTGGAAAGTTTCACAATAACAATAAATATTTTATACTTGAAGCTGCAAAACTAAAAAAATAATACCTTGCCATCAGTGCCAATTTCAGCATCAGCCTGTAAAGGATCACGGCCATTAAGGGACATGACATCAGACTCAACCCTAAAAGAAGTGATAGAGCCAGCAATATCAGCAGGAAACTGCTCGGCAATCAAAGCCTTAGCTCCTCTATACTCGAACATGAACAGCATTAAAGTGTACCAGATAACACTCTGCATAACTACGATCTGCACCATTAACCCACCTGAAAATTCTCCATACATAGCAGTAAGCAAAGGAATGCCCATAACCAAAGTGTTGGGCAAAGTAGATAAAGAAAACAGCGTAATCATCCAGTCTAGATTGTTGTGCTTTGTTTTGGCTGAAAACACGTTATGCCAGATTGAAAGAGCGATGAGGATGACTATCTTTTGCAAGGAGTCAGCTAGAATGAAGTGGAAGTTCATGTTGTAGATGTCGTTGGTTGAAATGAAGTGGAATGAAAGGAGCGGAACGGCAAAAACTGCTACGAAACGGTTTATTCCTGAGCATTGATCAGGAGTGAAAATGTGCCACCATCTTACTGAGCCGTAAGCCAGAATCATGGCTACGTAAAGGGGTGTTATTGCGGAGAATACATCGTATATGTCTTTGCCGTTGATCATCTTTTAGGGTGTTCAAGATTAGAGAGTGTGTTGTTGGTGCATGAATGATGGATGAATGAAAATAAATAAATACTGACGACTACAAAAATGTAGTGGTTTAACAGAAGAAAGTACCGCAGGGAAGAAACTTTATGAGCAGGGAGGAGATGGGAAAGAGAGAGTACTCTCTTGAATTGAATGCTTTATAAATAGATTGAGGATAGGCAGACAGCGAAGTTAAATAAATCAAATGGTGATGCTACTGGACGTATTCAATTGTTTACCCCCTAGAGTATCTCCAACTAATATGAGTGCACATATTACATTATACACAACTCAAAAATTGTATCCAACAAAAATCATTTAACGTTTGTTCAATAAGCACCTGAAGCAAACGTCTATAACAGACGTTTTTCTGTATTGTTCACTCCATTATTTATCATTTCCCTCTTTTTCACGGTTTTCTTTTTTATTTACATTGACGTCGGAGTGCTGCCACGATTCGTTAAAATTGCTAGGCGGACTGTACGTTACACGACCGATGTGTGCAACTTATATCATTCGAGATACTATTGTGACTGCAGATGATCTACGAATATTGCACGAGCTGCCTGCGACCAGAGCATATCGACTTATTGCAGCGTTAACAACGCTATGAGTATAATTTTAATAAGTAATTATTAAATTAACATGTCTGTCGCATATTATAAGTGTTATTGGTTTGCTTAGTTCACTGTTAACGTTAAACAATTACTTATTTAGGTATGTCCCATAGCTATGCGCGATGGTTGCCATAGGAGCATTATTGAGTATTTTATCACATTACCTCATCCGATTAGGAATAGAGTAAATGCATCACATTTCAGTGATTTTCTAGAGTTACCTACATTTGCACACATCGACCATTGCATAATAAGAACCCCTATTGAGAGATGGTGGTCTACCACTCGCACGTTTCATTTTTCAGATTTTTGTTGGGATTGACTCATTTAGATTTTTATATGCTGACTGGTATAGAGGTTGGTCGACCAGACCAGGTGCTAGTACTCTTTGATAGTTTCTTAAGGGTTTTGAATCATATTTCGTTTATTTACCGACTTTGGCCGATGATGAGGTTAGAGGGGGTGTTGTTACATTTACATGTCTGCAGTGGTATATAGTAGACTATAGGGATGTTGAGGAGATGCATGCTCCTGTTATTCGTGCCTTTTTATTATATCTGTTTGGTTCTACATTTTTTTCAAACAATAAGGGCACAATTAGATTTGGATATCTAGTTGGACTGGTAGACGTAGATGGACTGCATATATACGACTATGGTACTGCCCATCATTGATATCTGTATGTACTGTTGGATATCTATGAGCTACAGCAGTCCAGACAGATATATGGTTTTGGTACATTCTCCCCTTTTGGTACTACGAGCATACAACCAACATGCACTTACCGTTAGTCCTTGAGAAGGATGGTTTTGATGACAACAACCTTAGAACTTATTATAAAATATAAATACTAACATTTAGTTTAGATATATATGTATATGCAGGATATAAACATGCAGGTACCGAGAATGAAGACGGTACAGTATAGAGATACAAGACTGATGAATTTAAAAATCAACGATATCAAGATTGAAGACTAATGAGTATCAAGATATCAAGAGTTCAAGATTTCAAGAGTACAAGATAAGTATTGAGTCTAGAATTATGTTAAAACATCTTGAAAGCACTTACATCTTTATTCGAAATATATTCGTGGAATGGAATCCACTTCGAGCCTATTAAAGGGATGGAATCCTAGTGGGATGGAACCCACGACAATATATATAGTGGAACATACAGTGGTCCTATTTTGATATCGACTAATCTTATAAAAATGTTTTTCAAAAATATATCTCTTGTTTTTAAAAATATTTTCAAAACTTTCTTTTCAAATAGACATCTCTCTTGGTTTTAAATATTTTAGCCTGAAAACTATTTTTATCATTTTTAATATTTTGATTTCAAAATTGTCCTTGATTTTAAACTCTATTATTTTAAATATTTAGCTTTAAAAATATTTATATACTCAACACTTAAATCACTTTATATATTAAGATTATATATATTAAAAATTACTTTCTAAACTCTTTTATGTGTTTAAATTATGTTCAAATATATTTACAAAGTTTAGAAATTGTTCTGACAAATTATAGAAACTAAGTTTGAAAAGAAAATCAAAACGTCAAATTTTCCTTAAGCATGTCGACATACCCCTACCCTCCATGTCGACGTGGTGTCCGTTATTTTCTAATTTCAATTTTCAAAAGAAGTTTCTATTCGTCGTATCCTTTCACGAATAGATATGGCTGTTGATCTCTATAAATACCAGTAAGTTCTAAATGAATTTTTAACAGATTTTCATTCATTTTCTCTCCTCTTCATCTTCCACATTTATTCTAAAGAATCTCAAACTACACTCTGACGAAATACCAAGTGAATCAAACTTGATTCTCTCTTTTGATTCTCTATCACTCTCTCCAATAAGATCTCGGTGCTATTTAGAGTTATAGGATCATTTGTAAATCAAACTGTTGAGTAAAAGCTGCGGTTGAGCCTTGAAATCAATTGGGTGTGATCGTTGCCTCGGAAATTGATTAGGTGATCTTGTGGCCTGGTAAATCAAGAGAGTTTTGCTCCGGACTTGAATATAGGAGGGTGTACCTCGTGGTCTTGAAATCGAGGGTGTAATCTAGGAGATTATTTTGAAAAGAAATCCGTACAATTATGCGGGGCTAGATGTAGGGTAACTCCGAACCAGTAGAAAATCTCGGTGTGTTCTTTTCTTTACTGCTTTTACTTATTATTTGCGTCTGTGTCTGATTCTGTGATTATATCTGTGTCTATGTATTGCATTTGTTGGTGATTAAATTACATAAGTTTGAAAAAGATGTATTAAATCCACAAAACACTATTCATCTCTCCCACCTCTAGTGTTATTCTAGCCTTAAGATCTGTAATCCGCATTTCTAACATTTGGTATCAGAGCAAGGTTTTCAAAGTTTTCATAATCTGAATTTTGAATTTTTTTTTAAAATAGCTATTTTTAGGGATTTTATTTACACTATTTCATATGAATATGTAACAGAATCATCATGATATTGTTGTTTAAAATTATATTTAGTTATTTTGAAAAGGCACTTGATTCTTTAAAAGGTTATGTTGTTTTGCAGGAGAAGAATTATGTCTAATGACTGTTGGTTAAAAGATGACAGATAATCATTCATCGATCAAGAAGAACAAATGGATATATAATGGCAATCGACAATGAAATGAGTATCATACCAATATAAAGCTTTTGATTCTATCTATAACTTGATATCATACTGTACTTCTCTCCATCACTTCGCAATGTCACTGGTTTCGTGTAAATCCGTCAACAAATGACCAAGTTATGATCAAATGAATTTATGGTGAACAAAGAGAAAAAGAAAGCAAAATTGTAAATGGTATTCTTTAAATTGCATCTACAGATTTGAGTATTTTGTTCCCACTCCTTTTCAAGGTTGTAGTTCTTGTTCTCACGGTCGTTTTGATGGGTGGATCATCAAATTCCGATCAAAATTGAGTGAGATATTACAGTTTGAAGTTGGCTATCTAAAACTAAAAATTGTATACGAGATTTCCTGCATTTCTCCTTCTGTTTGGCCTATTGCACCACAATACCGTCCAAATTCATCACTAAACTATTACTGGATCGTAGTCTTTGCCTTCCTCTTCAATTTTCTGCTGGTTTCATCCAATTCCATCAAGAAACGAAGGAGATATGCCTTCTAGAAATTTGATAGTAAATAGAAAAACCGGAATAAAAAGAAAAGGAGAAACTTTTATGAAAAATGGTGACTGTTTGCCTATTTATAGTGGTTACAGTGTCCATCCATTCAAAATTCAAATTCAAAGTTTTAGCGCCAAGTTGGTTGATCTACTAAATCATCTGTATCTTTTTCATATGTTCTTCAAATTCAGCAAATGAGTATACTACGCTGATCAGAAAAACGAGCCCGTCGCAATAGAGCAGATCTCGTCATTAAATTCTGAAAGATATAAATGTGTGGTTCACAGCAATGGAAAAAAAACAAAGGTAGAAAGATGGAGTGCAAAAAATTGGTACACTTTACTATTATTTCGTCTTTATTGTTGCATTTAGGAATATATACTTATGCATTTAGCTAGGTATAGAAATTTATTTCTTTTATAAGTTTTGATATTTTGGTCCATATATCGACACACCATAGTATAAATATCGATATCAGTCTAATTTTTTTAAAGTCTTTTAAAATGTGTTTTCTTTCAAATAAAATCTTACTACTAATTTATTACAGCTATACTAAGTTGAAAAGCATACCTTCATTCGTGATTTTAACTTTTCTAGCGTTGTTATTACTTCTCGTACTCTATTTCTTTTAAGATACTAATTTTATGTCTTTAAGAAATTAATAAAATAAATTTATAATATTTGAATAAGGCTTTATTTATAGATTTCTTCAATTAATAAGATTGTACCACATCACATGACACTTGTCATATAACTAGATAGTGACATATATGCAAAATGACACGTGTCATTACACTTGTTCTTTAATAAAAGAATTTTTACATGCATAATGCCAATTATCTTTACACATGTTTTATTATTAGTATTTAAATGTTTTTTTAAGTGCTTAGTTATATTAACTACTTTAAAAAATTGGGTTAAAAATCAATTATTTACATGTCAAAATCTAGTCGTAAAATTAGTGCAAAATCATGTTAAAACAGGCCAAGAACTTTAGATAGCATTTCTGAAATGCTGTCTTTGACTCTGTTACGTTGCAAGTACGTTTTTATAGCATTTCTGTGCTTTGACACACTGTAAAAACATGGAAGTTTGGATTCTTAAAAAAATCAACCAAGTTAAAAGAAAAAAAATATTTTAAATAAATTAAATAATTAGGGTACTAATTTTTATAAAAACGATATTTGATAATATATACGGTTTAAATCCATATTTCTTAGCAATTTGATTTTGATATTGAGTTTGATTACTACCTTTCATGAGTATGTTATAGTTCTAATATTATTTATTACCCTTAAACCCTTGTCTTTACTACTCTTTCAGTCTCATTCATTAGTTTCCTTAACCTAAGTCTAGTAATTAGTGTGTATTACCTTTATTTGGTTGAAGCGATTTGATATATACATACACACGCACACACACACACATATGTATATATATATATATATATATATATATCACTACAACAAAACTGTCTTTTTACAACGGGCAATGCCCGTTGTAATATGGTTTTCGCAACGGGCACGTGCCCGTTGTAATAGGCCTCGTTGTAATAGATCCACCACATCTTACAACGGGCAAAGCATGTTGTAGAAATCGTTGCAGTATACCTTTTTACAACGGGTTATGACCGTTGTAATAGACTATAATACAATGTCATAACCCGTTGCAATAGACTAACCATACTAGTTGCATAGTATGTTTCACAACATGCATTGACCATTGTAAGAAGCTCATATAACAACGCACATTGCCCGTTGCAAAAAAATGCAGATTTAAAAAAAATTACAGCAGCATCCATGCAATACATCCATATTAATACTAAATATTGTCGTAAAATAATTAAAATCACATATGAAAAGACTAAAAGCTAGAGTCATAGAATTCTAACACTCCAAAAAGTTAGATAAGTTTACATGCCGAATACATAAAGCATTAACACCCTAAGCCATACACCCCAATTTGCCTACAATTCACATACTTCACAGCACAACATTAAAGCAACTGATATCCACTACTTTCTCCAGACCACTACAGTGCTTGAACAACAAACCAACCTCACTGCTAAATTAACAGTTACTTTCCTCAAACACCCCACACACATACAATTGATGCAGTTGAACCAAACTCAAACACTTCAAATTTCAACAACCATCCAAGCAACTACAACTTCCCATCAACCATTTTTGCACATATACCTGACCAACTTCAACATACAAAATCACCTTAACCACCACTCCATCCACACTGCGAAATTTATAAACCATTCACAATTCACATCCCTCTGCCTCCATACAATCTACATCACCAAGCAACTATCTTATAACACACTCTGCCTGGCAATACAACACAGAACTCACTTCACCCTTCATATCACAAACATCCAACCAACTGACCTTTCACTGACATTCAAACACACTGCACCCTGTCCACCAGTTGCCAATACTTTTGTCACATCACTTCGTCGATCCAACATATGACATTGCTATCAACTACAGTTCCACTTCTAGCAACACCAGTTCAACAACATTGAACCTCAACTACTCAAATATCACCTTTGCACGTACTAGCCTTCGACATCAAGAAACTTCACATATTGTTCCACTACTGCAGCAGTGCACACCCCCATCTCACTACATATCCTCCTTGGCCATTCAAACTCCCACTACTACGCTGTTCGAAACAACAACAACAACAACCATAAACCTTCGGCATATTCAAACCCAACTACCTACTTCATTACAAAATACCACCTCAGTCCTCCCTTCTTCTACAATTCAACCTGCCACTTCACTGCCTATAGCACATAAACATCATCAGCATAGCAAACGATCACCACATTCTCAATCACGAAAAAAAATCACATTCAAGTTGACCGCCTCACCGACACCCTCTCTGACTTCACTGTTCCAAGCCACAGTCAAACAACCACATATGAACCATCTCCACTTGACCGCTACCCAATTCGAACTTCGTTCATCACCACAGCAACCAGACTCGACTTCAACTCTGATCAATCAAATCCAAGGCAAACTCCAGCAAATCAAAACCACATTAAGTAAAACAACACAGCCATTGGACTCCATACTTCACATCGTACCCCACACACATACAGGTACATCAACATCAAAACTGCCTACTTCCTCTTGCCATTACCACACTACATCACCACGCATACACACTACATATTTGCCATTCAACCACCAGACAACAAGTCTGCCATCACAAAACTCCCACACTGTCATCAACTACAATTCTCCACTGACATCTGCATTCTGCCTCAACCCACTTCCCTTCTGAACACCTTGGCTTACAATTTGAAACTAGCTCAAATTCAGTACAACAATTTTATAATTACAAAGGAAAAACAATGCATAGCACACAACCTGATATTAACTTTTGCAAGTTTAAATGCATCAATGGAAAAACAATCAATGAAAAGGTCATATATCAATTAACAATTCATTTTATACTTTAATTTATTCATTCAGTTAACAAAAGATGGGACATAGTAGAGTATATGCATATACAAGGTTATTTAATTCACTTCACTTGGTATTCACGTACTTGTTACAACTACAAAGCTACCATAACTTGTAGGTATACAAACTGCATCTTTTCTTAGTGTCATAATAGGACTGATGTAAAATCAAAGTCAAGAACCTGAAAACTGAAGGTTTACCTGATGTACAATCGAAGTCGTGTATTTGAAATCTTAAAGTCGTGTGCCTAAAAATTTGTCCATCGGATAAGCTTTCTCATCTTCAACGTCAAACACCAACCATCAATAGATCTAGACATGGATCGATATCTCTAAATAGTAGCCTCACCTGAATGAACAAGTTACATGAAACAAAACTGCTGCATCCAAACAAAATCAAACCACGAAGGGCATCAACTATTAGTATCATCAACAACCTGTCTTAGAGTCATCTTCAGCCAGATATTACTGGAAAACATTTCATTGTTTTTTAATCTCAAGTAGTAAGTATAAAACAACACAACTTAGAGCAATCAGATTTAGCAAGTCGTTACCTGAACAACACCCGATACATCAAATTTTAGCAAAATCTCCTACTAATAAGTCCCACAATCATCGACGGTACGCTTCCTCAACAAAGCACTCGAGACTACACACACATTCAATGAGGTGACAGAAACAAGGCGAGCAACGTCTCTGATTCGGGCAAACAGTAAGCAAACAACACCCACATTCAAGGCTCTAACCTCTGATGAGCTTCGTTTCTTCCAATCACCGAGCTCCAAAATGATCAGGTTTTTCTAACGGAAGAGAGATTGGTTTTTATAGAATAGCAAATAGACCGACAACTTTTGTGACAAGCAATAACATCAATTCTCGATGAACAACATTGGGTTTTGGATCACCACATTCATTAAGAAGTTGATGTTGGATTACGATAAGGACGTAGATGAGAAAGGGCATCGTGTTGGATTGCCATGGAGAAGAGGTCGACGAATCTAGGGATTCCAGATCTTGGGAAGGAACGTTTGATTTGGGATTTGGGGTTAGCGATAAATAAAGTTTTAACAGCGAGGGAAAGAAAGCAAACAGATGGCGGGCTGAGTGTACCGATATAATAAAGGCTATTACAGCGGGCATTTTTGACCGTTGTAAAGTTGGCATCTATTACAATGGGCCTGAGTGGACCGTTATAATAGCCTTCTATTAAAACGGGCAAACAATGCTCGTTGTAAAAAGGCGTTTTATATGGCATATTTTACAACGGGCCTGAATGGAACGTTGTAATAGCCTTCTATTACAACGGACAAGCAATGCCCGTTGTAAAAAGGGCGTTGTAATAGGGTATTTTTTTGTAATGTATGTGTGTGTGCTTGTCAATTAGATATTACTTACTACTCATGTTTATCTTATAATTTGGATATTTCTTACCATAGTATATATATCATCATATCACTCTGCATATTATTATTATTACTTCGTTATCACTTTGTTTCATATTACATATCACTATGCATCCTATTTCATATCACATTTTATTGCATATTACGTCATAAATTACAATGCATGAAATATCATAATCATTTGCATCAAAAGTTGCAATTCATTTTGCATATCATCTCATGCTACATTGCATATATCATACATTTCATACTGCATTACAAACTATATATTGCATACATGTACACGTAACAAGTATATTTTATTCAAGGGGAATTTGTATTATTGTCTTATACTATATGATTATAAGTTTTTGATTTGTTTGGTGTATTTTGATTGAATTTTGATTGGATTGACTTGTTTCCCTTGGTTGACTTATTTGATTTGAATGATTTTTTGACTTGTTTGACATGATTGGATTTGATATGTGTTGTTGGATTGTTTCAAATATACTTATACATATTTATGTATTGAATAATTGTAATATAATTATGTTAGTGTTTTTCACATTCCACTTACTGTACTTTGTTCTAATATTAGTTTAAGGGGAAGTTTTATAGTTTGATGGTTTTAGGATGGTTTTTGTTGATGACAAAGGGGGAGAATTGTAAAATAGAGCATTTAGGCTTGGATTAAGGGGGAGTTATTAGTTTTAGGGGGAGTTATAGTAAAGGTGAAGTATATTTTATAAACATAGGTTATCATAATCAAAAAGGGGGAGCTTATTAGTCTTTGGGAAGGATGGTTTTGATGACAACATCCTTAGGAGTTATTATAAAATATAACTACTAACATTAATTTAGATATATATGTATATACATGATATAAACATGCAGGTACTGAGAATGAAGACTGTGCAGTATAGAGATTCAAGGCTGATGAATTTAAAGATCGAAGATATCAAGATTTAAGACTCATGAGTATCAACAGATCAAGATTTCAAGATTTCAAGAGTATAAGATAAGTATTGAGTCTAGAATTACGTTAAAACTTCTTGAAAGCACTTACATTTTTATTCGAAATTTATTCGTGGATTGGAATCCACTTCGAGCCTGTTAAAGGGATGGAACCCTAGTGGGATGGAACCAACGACAGTATCTGGTAGAACATATAGTGGTCCTATTTTGACATCCACTAATCTTATAAAAATGATTTTCAAAAATATATCTCTTGTTTTCAAAAATGTTTTCAAAACTTTCTTTTCAAAAGACATCTCTCTTGGTTTTAAAAATTTTAGCCTCAAATTATTTTTATCATTTTTAATATTTTGATTTCAAAATTGTCCTTGATTTTAAACTATCTCTTGTTTTAAATATTTAGCTTTAAAAATATTTATATACTTAGATTTTAAATCACCTTATAGATTAAGATTATATATATTAAAAATTACTTTCTAAGCTCTTTTATGTATTTTAATTATATTCAAGTATATTTACAAAGTTTAGAAATTGTTTTGACAAATTATAGAAACCAATTTTAAAAAGAAAATCAAAACATCAAATTTGCCTTAAGCATGTCGACATACCCCTACCCCCATGTCGACATGGTGTCAGTTATTTTCAATTTTCAAAAGAAGTGTCTATTCGTCATATTCTTTCACGAATAGATATGGCAATTGATCTCTATAAATAACAGTAAGTTCTAAACGAATTTTTACCATATTTTCATTCATTTTCTCTTCTTTTCATATTCCGCATTTATTCTAAAGAATCCCAAACTATACTCTAACGAAATACCATGTGAATCAAATTGATTATCTCTTGTTTGATTCTCTGCCACTCTCTCCAATAAGATCTCTGTGCTATTCAGAGTTATGGGATCACTTACAAATCAAAATATTGATTAAAAGGTGCGGTTAAGCCTTGAAATCAATTGGGTGTGATCCTTGCCCGAGAAATCGATTAGGTGATCATGTGGCCTGGTAAATCAAGAGAATTTTCCCCGGACTCGAATACAAAAGGGTGTACCTCCTGGTCTTGAAATCGAGGGTGTAATCTGGGAGATTATTTTGAAAAGAAATCCGTACAATTGTGCGGGACTGGATGTAGGGTAACTCCAAACCAGTATAAAATCCCGGTATGTTCTTTCCTTTACTGCTTTTTCTTATTATTTGTATCTTTGTCGAATTCTATGATTATATTTGTGTCTATATATTGCATTTGTTGGTGATTAAATTATATAAGTCTGAAAAAGATTTATTAAATCCACAAAAAACTATTCACTCCTCCCTTTAGTGTTATTCTAGCCTTAAGGTCCATAATCTGCATTTTTAACACTTACGACTCATTGCTAAAGCGAACAACACATCTTATATTTACTTCCTAAGATTACGTCGTTGGAAAAATGCTATGCTTGTGCACCATGCTGCACAGGGAGTGCGTAATGAGTTGATGGAGGCTAGACAATAGATGGATATGAGGTGACACAATAACATTATCATTCATCCATGGCAGGAGCATATCCACTTTATGGAGCCTAACAATGATCATTCCCTCACTTTTCAGTTTGCTCTTTCGAGATGTAGGGTTTGCTTTTAGATTCCTGCATGTCCTTTCATATGGTATTTAAGGGAGCGGTGTTGGTTGCAGTTGTTCGGTATAGTTCGCATTTCCTATGATCCACTTCAATGGGATGATATGTATGGATCTATTCAGGCTGGCCTGACTTATATTGCTAGTATAAGGACCGCGGGATAGGTAGGTGGTGAGCCTTTTACTGCACCTAGAGATTTTGATATATATATATATATATATATATATATATATAAGGCTTAAGTAGCCTCACATGCTTACTTTTTACCTGATTATATATGGGGTTTGAACTCCGACCATATTGGCCTATATATCTCTTCCAATAGAGTTCCATTACCACTAGCTACTTTTGCGCCTACCTCATCTCTATACACACAGCCTTCCATGTTCGATCCTCATCGGCATGCATTCAAAGTAAATAATTTACAGGATGAGGTCGTTGAGTATCCACCGTATTTCATGTAGATGACGATGTTTAGGGTGTACCCCTACTAGTTTATATCATCTGCATCAGGTACGTACGACTTTAAATTTTCATATAATTCACTAGCAATTACATTCCCTGTATATGTATAATTTTCCTTTTTTACATTATAGTTTTCTTAGTACATCGTACATGGATTGTGATCGATGGGTGCTTGCTGTAGTTGAGCATATAATGCTTGATTATACTCAACTTATGTATCGGGGTTATCAGACTCGGATACATGAGTTCCAAACCCAAATTCAGTAGCTTTGGTAGTAGCAGCAACAGCAGCCAAAGCCACATGACTTTGATGATGTCAATTGTGATAACCTGAATTTTTAGACATCTGATAAGTGGAAAATTAACTGGTTTATTCAGTTGAACAAATAAAATTTTGATATCTGGGAAAAAAATTTGGAATTTTTATAAATATTGAAATATAACTATCTAGAAATAATAATATTTGCAGTAAATTGACATGTATGTAAATAAATATATGCAAAATTTTATAAAGTTAGGATTTATAAATTTTCAAGTATGTGAATATATATATATATATATATATATATATATATTGGGATTTGGAGCATGTGTTTGGATACAACATAATAAATTTTCAAAGGGTATTTAAAAATTACCTATGTATTTTAAAACTCTATAAGATAGATATTGATTTACTTAAAGTAGGATAGTTAAAATAAGATTTAACAAAGGATTTATTTTTCTTTCTTTTAAAATTTACTTAAACCAAAATAGTTTGTTAATATATAAAGAAAATTTTAAAAATATAAGAAATACATAAATAAAAGCTTTAAACATTTGTAAGCCTTATAATACTTGAAACTAACATTTGTACTAGGGTAAGCATGCGAATTTACATGTGGCACTTTTGTTTTTTTTTTTTAAAAAATTATGTAAACAATTATCAAAAGATTAAGCAAGGTATAAGTTATCTCTACCTTACTCTTTTCTTTCTTTTACCTGTTCATTCTAAGACCTAAGCCATGTGAAATTGGAAGCAAACCAGAAAAAAAATCAGCTTCAAAAATAAAAATAAAAATGAACTGAAGCCTTGTAAGAAAGCAGATCATCAGGCAAAGCTGTTATAATTCAATTTCATCTGCATCAAGGAGCATTTCTTGTCTCAAGTTATGGTCAATCAGATCATTCTTAAAGCAACAAAAACAGATTTCAAAAATTTAAAGGCTTTTCCCTGTCTTCAAACACAGGTGAGTAAAACTGTTTTTTTATTTTATTTATGCTTTAACCTGTTTGGAAAACTGATACTTGGGAATAAACACTTAAACAATCTTGTGATAATTGTTTACATGTTAAAAACATGATTGTATATAGACAAGAAGGCAGATGTTTGAACCTGTATGACTGTACATATGTGTATAAATCCCCTATTATATGATTCCTCTATTAAATACTTTACAGGTGATTATAACTGTTCCTATTGTTAATGCTTATGCCTGTTATTAATGATGCTAGTGATTTATCATTGACATAACCTGTGGTAATCTGATTGCATGATGAAGATACAACAGCATGTAGAAAGATCTACAGTTATTAAACAAGTACGCCAATATACATGTTTGCAAACCTCTGTTATTGTCACAGGCTTATAAATTTAGTCTTTAAATCCTAATTTCTCTCATACCGACAATATTAAGCAACGATTTTAAAAAGAAGTTTGATCAAGGTAATGCGATTTCATTTAAAAAGAATTTTAGTAAGAAATATTAAATAAAAGATGTGAAAATAAGAAAATACAGCAAAATTCTTTTAAAATAGAAAATTTGTATGTCTAAATTTTTTATATTGGAATGTCATCTGAGTTGTGTTGTAAATTCATGAATTATGATAACTATATCATAATTTTTAAGTTAGTGGATAATGAGGAATCTTGAGATGATCATAATTAGGTTTAACTTCGATCTCCGACGATCTCGAAGCTCGAAAAATTTGGATTTGAGGCAGGAAATAGGTGGATGAACCACGGTGGTGGGAAAAATAGTTAGGAGTTTTACTGATGGTCGTGGGGGCCAATATGAGATGAACTAGGGTTTCGGATTGGGTTCTGTTAGGTGGAATGGTGTGATGGTCTCGGCTTTAATGTAGCATCGAGTTAGATCGCAAGCGATGGGGTAGTTGAGGGGGTCAATGGCGAGGCTGAAATTAGAGCGACGTGAACTCCAGTCGTCTTGATCGTCGTGGCGAGCGTCTTTTGTTGAGGTGGTTTGGGATCTGGAATGTTCAAATTGCTCGATTTCATTTAGGATCTTCTCATGCGAAGTTGGGTAGCTTGGATGAACGAGAAGGTCCGTGTTGACTTCACGGAAGTGTCGGCGACGCTGGGTCATCCTCTGGCGTAGTGTGCACGTGTACGCAACATGGCCAGCATTAGTGGGAAGCTTGATGTTCTGGGCCATTGAGGAAGAAGGATTGATCTTCGGGCCATTGAGGAAGAAGGAATGATCTTCGGGTGGAATGTTGTTTTGCACGATGTAGTGCACGAGTGAATTGGGATAGAGCTCGAAATCATTTCGGGTTAAGTTATGAGTTGTGTACCACGTTTCCAGTTCAAATTTATCCAGGTTTTAAATTGATAATAGAATAATAGAAGGAAGCAACAGACTTAGGTGAAGAATCGATATTATTCGGGTTTGATCCGAAGTAAATCTTATTCATTTTTTTTTTCAAGTTTCAAAAATTAAATAAGTTTTTTATTAAAATTCAAAACTGAATCTAGTTTTGAACCCTTTCTTAAAAATTTATTCTTTATAGTATAAATGTCTTAAATGATTATTTAAGGATATTGTATTTTGTTTAACTTAAATTTGTTAAGTTAAAAGTCTTAAGCTATTTTAAAACTCTAATTAAATGGTTTAATCAAGTAAGGTAATTATAGGATAAATATTTTATCTTATGATTAATTAAATCCTTGGATGATTAAGGACTAATTAATTAATAAAGAATTTAAGAATAACTAATTTATTTAATGAATTAATGATTGTCAAGGAATTTAATTTATTATGAAATAATTGATGAAAGATTTGATTAATTCATAATTAAGGACGAACTAATTAAGTAATTAGAGTTTAATTGCTTAAATGATAATTAGTTAATGTAAGTAATTAAGGATTAGTTATTAAGGGTAAATTAATCTAATTATTAATTAGAGGATAATTAATTAATAGAACTTAAATTTGTTAAACTATTGGGAATAGTTAAACAATGGGTAATTACTTGATGGAAGTAATTAATTTAATGTAAATTACTTAAAGAAAGTAATTAAGAATTAATTACTTAGAGTAATTAATTAAGGATTGATAGATTAAGAGAATTTATCAAGGGTTAGCTAATTAATGAAGTGTGATTAATTAAGGATAATTAATCAATGCAAGTAATTATAGGATAATTAAACAAATTAAGGATAAATGTAATAAATCATTGTTAATTACTTATCATAATTTAAGATAATTAATCTAGGATGATTAATTAAGATGGATGATTAAAAAGATGATTAACTAATTGATTTGTAATAAATTAATGGTTAAGTAAAGGTAATCTAAGTGATTATAGATTTGTAATTAATTTAATTAGAAATCTATAATTACAAATCTATAATCACTTAGATTACCTTTACTTAACCATTAATTTATTACAAATAAATTAATTAATCATCTTTTTAATCATCCATCTTAATTAATCATCCTAGATTATTTATCTTAAATTATGATAAGTAATTAACAATGATTTATTACATTAATCCTTAATTTATTTAATTATCCTATAATTACTTTCATTGATTAATTATCCTTAATTAATCACACCTTATTAATTAGCTAACCATTGATAAATTCCCTTAATCTATCAATCCTTAGTTAGTTACTCTAAGTAATTAATTCTTAGTTACTTTCCTTAAGTAATTTACATTAAATTAATTACTTCCATCAAGTAATTACCCATTGTTTAACTATTCCCAATAGTTTAACAACCTTAAATTCTATTAATTAATTATCCTCTAATTAATAATTAGATTAATTTACCCTTAATAACTTATCCTTAATTACTTACATTAACTAATTATCATTTAAGCAATTAAACTCTAATTACTTAATTAATTTGTCCTTAATTATGAATTAATCAAATCTCTCATCAATTATTTCATAATAAATTAAATTCCTTGAAAATCATTAATTCATTAAATAAATTAGTTATTCTTAAATTCTTTATTAATTTAATTAGTCCTTAACCATCCAAGGATTTAATTAATCATAACATAAAATATTTATCCTATAATTACACTCAAATCGATTTATATTTTTAAAACCATTTAATTTTGAATCCAAATTCCATAAATTCCTATTTCAAAGTTCAAATAATAATTCAAATGATTGTTTTTGGGAATGTTCAAACTTGTTTATGAATGATATTTGAATACCTTGGATTATTTTTTATCCTTGATATGTGATTATGATGCTTTATGAAATGAAATGATTCTGTAATATGATATGTTGGGTTGAACAGAGATAATGGGTTATCTACGATGAATTGCTGTAAAAAAGTGACATCCAGTATATAAAGTTTAGTCACTTGAATAACTTGGGTTAAGATGTCATTAGATTCGAAGAGACCGGAGTCGGGTATTAGTTAATACCCGAGACCACTTCGGTTCTTTATAAATTGTTATGTGAAATTAATAAGCTGGGATGAGATGATTTAGATGAAATGGACTATTTAATCTAAGTTTTGGTACTTAGAATTTTGAGAGTGAAATAAGTAATGTCCATAATAATTTGTGAATTTTGGATTTGATACAAGTTTACCCGGGTTATATATATATAAGTTATAGCCTTTGGTCATTCATGTTAGATGGATTTACTCACGCTGGTTTCCAGTTTGACCCGGGTGTTACTTTGATGTAATGCTTGGGTCAGACCGAGTATTACAGATTTTCAGGTAAGGACGTTCTAAAGCTCAGGAGGCGAGCTGGAGGGCAGGAACATATGGAGTGTTTACCATTGTGATATGTTATTGTATAACTAGGACATGTTGTTTAAAACTGTCCAGTAATTAGTAATGGTTGTAACTCTGACGTATAAAAATGTAAATGTACTGATATAGTTCTTCCTTGTAAACTGTTTTATTTATGTGATATTATATTTTATCCGCTGTGAATGTGAGATACTGAGTTTGTGTTTTCTGTTTCTTCTTATTTCTCTTTCTTCTTTTGACTAACTATATGGAATTTTCAGGATCGAAATTTCCAGGTCGTTACATCAATGATGATAGTGACGACAATGATGATAGTAGACCAACCCACCTCTATAACTAGATGGTACCGAATTTCTCATCCTCCGGCCGTTACCGACCTTTACCGAGGGCCCTCTAAGCATACAAACCATAATAATCAAATACACTACGTCATAGCTTGTAAAGATATATCTAGAAGAGGATGATCATATCCTACTTGGGAATGACCCACTTAGCTCTGCTGCATCTAACCCTGTTTTATTCATTTTCGGTTGATGAGGCTAGGGGCAACGATTACCTTTCACAGTCACATATCACATCACTTAGAATACCACATGGCCATTTCCGTTGATTACTAATTGCCTTCCACAAAAATACGACCCTTAAGCTCATACGTCTCATGGAGGGTGTTAAGCTAAGAGAAGTTGCCTTCTCCGCCACCACTAATGTACGTTTGTAAAAACCAATGTACGTAATCTTTAGAAATGCAATGTTAGACAAACAATCATACAAGTTGTCCAGGAACAAGACAAAGCGAAGGTACTTTCCTACCACATCCTGTCGGGAAATCCCTAGAATCAGTAGCGAATAGTCCTCGCATTGGATATTTCATAATGAAGAGACCGCTGCTATTGGATGTATATTGGTATTTTAACTCCAAACGATCAACAAGCAGTCCCCCATTATGAAAATCTGGAATATCAAAATCATCATAAGAAACCTGCACATTCATCGGATATACATTGGTCCGAAGTGGTTTTCAGATAAATCTGATCCCAATCTTTTCACACCAACAACGCAAAAGCGTTTCTCAACTTCACATAGGAACTAAGTCTCATAGGCTTCTCACGTGTCCAACTTTCAACTTGCTATCCTTCAGGCCAAGAAGGAAGCTCGATAGATTGGAGTAATACTCCGCACTGTACGAATCAACATCCTCAACACAAATGATAATAAAGCCTACATAGAAGGCTACAATTAAATGTATGACTAAATAGTTTCCACATCAAGTCAAGGAACTAAAATTTTGGCCAAATTTGATAGTTGGTTATTTAACTATCAAAGCAGAAAAAAAATATTCAGCACCATAAAAATCACTGGGCCCTTTTAATTAATCTTTTATTAATTAAATCACTTGCCAAATATTCACTTTAAATTATCTTTAAAAGGATATATTTCAAACAACTTCAATATTGGAAAAAATTTCCATATACTTATTTAAAAATTAGTAATTCACAAATTAATTTATTTTCAACACTTGAAAAATATTCCATATGCTTAAATCAAGATTAAGTATATATTTTATTCTTTAAGGAAAACATTGTATTTGGGTCAAAACGAATGTTACGTAAAACATCGTTACGACAACCCAAAATCACTAGTAGAGGGATTCAAAAAATAAGATAGATATATAAATCCCAATGCTATACAAAAACATCTTTTAAAAATCAATTACTATAACAATAGTGTTATAGTCCATCATTCCCTTACTTCTCGAAAACGTATATTTCAACAGTGGGTGTTGGAATCTTTGCATTCGATAGCTAACACATTTTAAAATATCTTTAATAATTAAAATTTATTTAAAGATCACTTTTCAAAACGTTTATTTAATTTAAAACATTATTCAATGTCCAAAATCGTGAATGTACTTCATTTACCAAATTCAATGTTTTTACACATTTATTAAAGATAATCCACTGTCCAAAATCGTGGATATAATTCATTTACCCAAATTCAATATTATTACAACATTTAATTTAAAGGATAATTCACTGTCAAAAATCGTGAATATATCTCCCTTAATGCTTTTCCATACTAAACTTATCAAAACAGTTGATTTCGGATTTATAAAACAATGTTTATATATCACATTTTTATTTTATAAAAACAAAGTCAAATTCCATTTATTATTTTGTAAGAACTTCAACTTATAAAATCCCTTAATTAACTTCTATTTATCTCTCATTTAAATGCCAAATCCAATTTATAAGCCAACTACTTATAAATTATTTATTTTACAAATTCATTTATTTAATAACTTCACAATTATAAATCTTACTCACTTATAAACTCCATATTTCAAAAATCACATTTCAACTATATTTCTCAAAAATCATAACTTTTATAACATAAAAATTATAACTTTTACTTATTCAAAATAAGTTCATTTATTCAACAATTCAAAATTCAATAAAACGTATATTTCAAAAATCACTTTTAAAATCCATTTAAAATCGAAATCATCATTTTAATATTTTTAAATTATCAAAAATAGACCCAATGCTGCAACAGCACTAAATACATCAATCACGGCATCCAAAACATCATATATCATATGATAACAACATATATATCAATATCCATAAACAAATCAATGTTGTTGTGGAATCCAGTTGGATCCCTCCAACCTGTCACCTACAACAAATATACATATTAGAAATATATGTACAATGTCTGCTTCGAGGCAGAAGCGCGTACAAAGGGTCATCCGCTCATACACGGGAACGTATAAGATCATCTGCTCCAATAGGCAGGTATATATCCAAATACCAATTAATATATAGATAATATATCATATATCATCCAAACAATCATCAATCATTATAAATAATATTTATTCTCACTTATATAAAAATATCAATGAGTCGGAAAGAATGAGATATACTCACATTGCTTGTAGTCGTCGCGATAGTGATTTATTCCGATTAAAATTAAACAAGCGTTTAATCTCCCAAAATTTTCACTAGCCCAGATAAATCTCAATCTAATCCATAATGTAGTACTCATTAATATGGACCCAACACAATTCGTTTCGTGCGAAACGGACCTCGTATGAAAAAGATATATCGTTTTAAAGTTTGTACAAATTATATAATATAATTATTTACAAATTCTTTTTTATTAAACCCTGAAACGAAATCTCAGCTACATGTTTCTACTCAGCAGATCAAAGCCGTGCAATGCTTTCTTCTGCCAGGCATTTCGAACGCAAGTAAAATCCATAGCTACGAATGATTTTTTGATGGTTGCGCCCTCTACGAAGCATTTGAAGTCGGTCAGCGAGTTTCACGTCTAAGCCCCTCATGAGTGCCACCATCGGCACGAACCACATTGCACTCGGTTGCATAGTTGCCTCGAAAATTGAGCACGAAGTTCGGCCGTTCAAACGAAGATTGCTGACGATCGGCTCCACCATCTACGATCACCACCATTGAGATTGAAGGTCTCGTCGCCATATACAAAATTCTAGTTGAACGTTTTTCGTATAGATGCATAGATTTAAAAATAATCGATCAAGATGATTGGCAATTTCTGGCCATTGAAATAGCGGTCATCCCTAATTCTTTAGGGTTTAGTGTAAAAATGGAAAAATCTAGGTGCTTTTATAGAAAATTTCAAAACATTATTCACCCGAAAAATTTTCGAACACCAATCAAAGCTTTCCGCCTAGCATTTATAATGTTTTACCCCTATTCCTAACGCAATGGAATATATAACGAGAGACAATTCGATCATATTTGGAAGATAAGTTTCCGAATCAAATATTTAAATTTAAAATTTCACTTAAACGAATTTCTACGCGTTTTAGCTTGCCCTGGACAAACCGTAAATCCGATTGACATGAAATTTAAAATCTTATAATAATATAACATTACGAATCCAATGAAACTAGTTTCATCAAAATCCAAGACTGTTTGAAAAATGGCTATTTTCACTCGTCAATTAAATATTATGTTCAATTTCTACAATTTAACTTTTAATTCAATTTTAAAAGTTTTTCAATATTGTTCTAACTCAAATAGAATTTAATATCACTTTATAAATTATTTTAATTCGTAATAAATTCATGTTTTAATTATTTCCTTAATTTCAAATATTAAATTAACAATTTAATTATCCAATTAACTCGCTATATTTCAAATATAAGTTATTCGGCTTATAAAATTTACTTGCTGATATTTAAAATCAATTAAATATACGAATTTCAAATGATTAAAATTTTGTGTCGTTACAGATCTGAAGCTAGGTCGGATCTGAAGCTCAAAGTGTTGGAGGTGTTTGCGTATTTCTGATACTTGGCGTCACAATCGGATCTAAAGCTTGAAGTCTTCATGGTGGAGTGGAGTAGCGGTGGCATGATTGAAGATTTTGACGAATCAGAGTTGTAGTGGAGTAGAGAATTGCCTAAAGCACTATGGTTGCAGATTTGGGCAAAGGAGGAGTCATGGTGGAGTAGAGCTAGGACAAAGGCAATGACAAAAGGAGGTGGTTTTGTGCTCGATTGAGGGATGTTCGGAGGTTGTAGGGTTGGAAGAATTGTTAGAGGCGATGGAGAAGAATTCATGGATGAAGGAGGAGGAAGGAAATTTCATGGCCATAGGTGATGAATGCTGGAGGCGGCCAAATTTTATTTGTGGGAAAATAAAATAGTGATAGGGTTCAGGTGGGGGATACATCATAGTGGAAATAAATTGTCGATATATCATCGAAATTTTTGATGACATACCAATGACTTTTTTCTTTTGACCGCATACTAGCGACTGACCGATGACGTAGCCTCACGTCATCGGCATGTCGTCGGTAATGTTTCAAAGGTGTATTGTTTATTTTCTAGTAATGTTGATTAGCGGTGGTTCAGAATTGTGTTAGTTATACGAAACAAGACTTTTTATAGAGGTGCTTTATTAAATAAAAGAGAGAATTAATGAATATAATTTGAGTGTATACCCCAGATAAGCTACCACAAAAAAATTCTCTTTGGAAAAAATAAATTAAACACTAATATGGGGTAATATACTCGTATTCTTACAATGCAATAAATAAAACAATAAATTAACTTTGCAAGCCACTTTACTTATTTCCAACGACTTCATTAATTAGCTAAAGCAAGAAAACCCTAGATCTACCAATTTTGTAATACCTCATAGAGTTTCGATATTTATTTTAGGGTATTTTATTTAATAGCAGTAAAATGGTAGTTTTACAAATATTGAATTAAAAGATGGAAGTTGCATCATTTTGTAGAGTGGATTTTTCTAATTTATTTCGATTATAAGAATGTCCAAATAGGAGTTGTATGAAGGAGATATGAAGAAATTTAGAATTTGAAATTTGGAAAGTTTTATCTGTGTTCATGTGCATAAGTTTGTTGAGATATGGGGTAGTATATGATGACATATAGGAAAATATGTCAACTTGTCTATGGTTAGGTAGGTTTTTTATTTTGAATTCAAACATTTGAATTTACCTTCGATTCTTCTCCAACTACCATATCACTTCAACTGTGATATATAGAGAACTAAAGAAAGAAATTTTAACCATAATTACTGTTCTTCATTCTTGAATTCTAAATAACATATTTCCATCATCCCTACATCGATTTTCACAAACTTCATATTGAAACTAGGAGGAAATTGATGGCTATCAATAGGTATTGGTTTCAAGTCGATTAGAAGAGTTCTCGGATCGGTTTACTAAAGAACAACATAGGATTAGTAGCTTTCATCAACGTTTTGGAGCACATCAACGTTTTGGATCACAAATCGACAATTTGTGAGTTGGAATCAGAGCTTAGGTTTGTACTAGAGTAATTACATTGTTTGATTGCTATTAGGGCTAATGAATAAAATTATAAATTAGTATGTTAGAGAAAATGATGTAGATATAACCCTACGTTTATAACATGATATTGGAGTATGCATTTAGGGATTAGAACAATGTTAGACTTAGACTATAATAATTATTATTGCTAGTTCCTAAAAGAGGATACTAGTTTCAAATATGAGGTGTATGACATGAGTTCATATAACATGAAAAAATTGTGTTTTTGGCTTTAGAGATTTCAGCATGATTATTGCTTTAAATCAAAAGGTCGAAAATAGCGGGTTGTTACATTTGATATTAGAGCTTAGGATACATGTATATATGTATCATTCAAAGTAGATATGCGTTCAATTTCAGGTTTATGTTTACCATCTATGTTTACAATTCCTTTAGAATTTGAAAACGAATCTGATTTTACTGGTAGCAGAGATTGGTAATCTGACTAGAGCTAGTGTTGGAAACAAAGATGTAGATGTATCGAGCATGAATATTTCACTTTGGTTCTATCATTATTTATAGGCTAGAAACTAGGCCACTATTAATGTAGAAGCAACTGTACCTTCAGTAACAGGTGCAGGTATGTTCGTACAATAGCATTGAATATCCCGATACTATGTAAGGATGTTCTGAATTTGGATGGTAAATTGTATAAGGGAAGTGAATCATTTGTGGAGATGCAATCATGGCTTTGCACATGTGATAAGATTTTTGGTATGCTAAATTTAAGTGATGTGATAAAGAGGAGCTTTCTTCCTAACACCTATCAGAATTGAGCTGGTATGAAATTATGATAGAAGATGTTAATAAGGACGAAATTGTCTAAGAGGATTTCAAGAAGAGATTTGAGATAAAATTTGAGTCTGGGGATGAAAGAGAAGGTATGCTTGAGAAGTTCATCAATCTTTGAAAGGGAGGGTCAATAGTGAAGGAGTATCTCAGTCGGTTTAATATGCTTGCAAAATTTGGATTTTAGTTGGTAAATATAGAGACGAAGAAGGCCATGAAGTTTGCAAAAGAATTGAACTCGCCACTTAGAGAATTAGCACTTAGTTTTCTATGGGAGAAATGTTTGAGAGTTTGGTTGAAATTGCACTATTGAACACAAATATGGTGGAAGTTTCAAAAGAACAGTCGAAGAAAGATAATTATCAAGGAAAGTGAATGAATTATGAAAATAAAGGGGAAAAAAGTAGAAAGAAATCCATGAAACGTGGGAGATGTAATATGACGGGGCACGAATCAAAGGATTGTTGAGTTAATATCTTAAAGATTAAGTGTTATAATTGCAATCAGATGGACCATATAAAGAGAGAATGTCCAACTTTAGCAATGGACAGATGAATTTCTATGCAAAGTGTGTAGTCATTCACTACTTTTCCGATACAAATCTTTTTTATGCAAATGCCTATGTGACAATGCATGTCTACGTAGACGTCGTGTAGCATACTTATATACATGAAAAGGTGACTGCGTTTAAAATTTTAAGGACCGAAAGTGGGGAGAATATAATACCCCGTAGATTTTCGATATTTATCTTTAAAGGTATTCTAGTAATTTTATTTAATAGAGATAAAATAGTAATTTTACAAACATTGGAATTAGGAAATGGAAGTCCATTTTGCAGAGTGGATTTTTCTAATATATTTTAACTACGACAATGTCGAAATTGGAATTTGCATGAAGGAGATATGAAGAAATTTAGAATCTAAACTCTGAAACATTTTATCTATGTGTAACGACTCGTAAAATTTTAATGGTTTTATTAACGTATTTAATTGAATTTTTGAGAAATTTTAAATAATAAAATTTGAAATTAAAGTTTTGTATTTGGAATACGTCTAATTGAATGTAGAAAACTATAAAGTTTTCATCTAAAAATATGAAATTTTATTTTGTTGTGTAATTCTATTTTAATTTCAATCAGTAAAAAATCGACGGTAATAAAATATTTTCCAAACCTGAATAGTTTTTATAGAAAAATTCTAAATCATCTTCTGACTAAGACGACATTTTTCGTTTTTCGAAATTCGGAGTTCTTTAGCTCCATCGATCTTATTTTGATTCAAAATTTTATAATTCAATCGTACCACTGATATATGTATACGGTTTTGATCGTCTCGTCGTGCTGATTTTTATGGTATATTCAATTGTCATTTTTGATGTCCGGTGCATGACGAAACCGGTGAAATAGATAACTATATCGAAATCATTGTGCCCTTTCGTTTCTTATGTCCTTTCACTTTCAGAGTAAGTATAGCCGTTTGATAATCTCAGAATTCAATCCGCGACTTTATTTAATCCAACCTGTCACTGTATGACCGGCGCCATTCCTTATGTATCGTTTATAATTTGCTGAGCCTTCATTTCGTTCGTTCATTTCTTTCTTTCAGCTATCCTTTTCTTTGCTTTCCAATAATAGTGTAAAAATATAAACTAACATCAGGTATGAAAGCCTTTTCTTCTTCATCACACGTCTTCCACACTTCCATCCAAACAATTACATCGCACCCAACCACCCATCCGCACACGCCACCGCCCGCACCCCTCTCTTTCCACGTCGCCATAGCCCGCATCGGCCTCAGATCCGCTCCATCGCCTCTCGCCGCGTGAAAGCGACCCACCTACGCACAGCCAACTCCAGAGAAGCTGCCGTGGTTCCCACCTATTCCCCTCCACCTCTTCCGCCTTCATCCGAGACCACCACCGACCAGATTCGTGACAGCACCGCACCGCACGGCATCACGCAAGCCTCGCTCCTTCCCACCCCTCATCCACCTTCCTTCGTTTATCGTGAGTTCCCCTTCTTTTAGCTGTTCTTAAAATTAGAGCATTATGCATATTATTATCAAGCATCTGACCTGTGTTAAAGTTTGTATATAACAAGTTTTGTTGATATTATATATGTATATATATATATATAACACGGTTTTGGTTTTGTAGATTTATACAATAGTTTCAATACTTTAAAAAAAATTGCCATAGTATATATTAGGTTAGATAAACATATGATAGTGTATTCATATATCAGTAAGCTATTTTGTATTTCATATAATATGTCTGCTGCATGGGTTGTAAAGTGCTGAGGTGTCTAGATTTAACAATGGGAATTTATGCAAGTATAATATATTTTATACTTATGTAAATGGGTATTGCTCATATTTATATTATATAACAATGAAATTTTCTTTTCGGTCAACTGGTTGTACATATTTTTCTTTCTGATAAATTTGTTATAAATCATACTTAGTTAATGTATATTTGTATCTTGCTGACTTCTTGAATATATGTTGAGTTTCAGTTGTTATATGGTTTTGTCTATTTATAGTTCACATATATGTTGTTAGGAATGCAATCTGCATTTGCATTATTAAATAACACATAGATACATCCTGGTTTCTGTAGTTCTATTATATACATTTAGCTGTAACTTATATTATGTCTGCATATAATAGGGTACAGTCAGACTTAAATATATAAATTGTTTTTTTTTTTCTTCTGGGTATAACCATAGTAATGTACAGTTTGTATATATTGGTTTAATGTAAAAGATATGTTTGAATTAGCAATATGATTTTATAGTTATATATAATTATATATATATAATTCACTTGTACCATTTATCATCATCGATCCAGTTTTGATTTGATTTTGTCAATTTCTTATCTATCAGCTTTGTCCGTCGTGTCCGTTTTCTTTATCGCTTCGTGTCCGTCTAGCGTTGCTTTGAAGTTTGTAGCTCATTTCTGTGTCAAATCTATCTAACCTCGAAAGGTGAGCAATCACTCACGATTAATGTTCTTTTATTTATAAAATTTGATTTCAATTGAAACGACAATTGAAATATGCTGCTGTTGGTTATTTACACTGTTATATATGCTATTACCTGTATCAGTTCACCTGTGACATCTGACACCATTATCTATATTGGTGCAATGATAATCTAGTCTGGTTGATAATTGATTGATTGTTGATGTTTATATTGGACGTTAAATTTTTAATGTTTAAAATGATAAATAATATGCAATTGAATTTGATATAGGATAGTTAATAATTTAAATTTGATATATGTGTTGAATTTGAATAATTAAATTTGTATAATACGACCCCTTTAAATGTTTAAATTAATTGACACGTAGAAAAATAGTTAATTACCCTTGAACCATTTGAATTTATGTTGTATTAATTGATGAAGTATGAAATTGAAAAATTGATGTCAAGTGTAGAATTGCATAGAATAATAAGTGAATAATCTTTAATCTACATGAAATGATAGTGTAGATTCTAGAAATAATTATATTAATTTACACAAACAACAATGTGAATTAATACGATTATTTCGGGATTATTTGAATTAATTATTGGATTGTTATTGATTGTTGTTATTGACACCATCCCAGTTATCACATTGCAAGTTTCATTTGCTATGTTTTGATTTTTTTGAATTGAATGGAATCGGTTGAAATGATAAATGCCCAATGAACTTGACTTAGGATAGAGAATTAAATAAAAACCCGATTGGCCAATAATTTGATTTAGAAATTAAATAAAGAATTTATTTAAATAAATAATAAGAGTCGAAATGAATTGGAATGTGAATTTAATGGAAAGAAAATGTTAATATATAAAAAAATCTGAAACAAAAATATTAACATAGTAGTTATTGAAAGAACGTTGTCTCAAAATAAATTATTTGACAATAAAATTTGGAATTATTCATTGAATTAAGTTTGAAATGATTTAATAATTAAGTTTTGAAATTATTATTAATTAAGTTTTGAGATTATTAATAATTAAGTTTTGAAATTAGTAATAATTAAGTTTTGAAATTATTAATAATTAAGTTTTAAAATTTGTAATAATTAAGTTTGAGATTATTAATAATTAAGTTTTGAAATTAGTAATGATTAAGATTTGAAATTACTTGATAATTTAATGAGATTGAAATATTTAATAATTAATTTAAATTGAATTCTTTATTAAGTGAATTTGAACCTCTTGAATAAGTGAAACTAAATTTCCTCGTTAGCTAAGGTTTGAAATTGTAACTAAGGTAATAATAAATGAAATTGAGTTTCTTTAACAAGAAATAAGATAAGTTTATTGAAACAAATGACAGACTTGTAAACTAATAGTTGGATTGAAAAATTTAAATTAAATTAAGTTTGTAAGCTTGATATAAATAAGTTAAACTTAAGAAAGTAATTTAATGAATTAGAAATTTAATTGAAATTGTTTTAATGATAAATTAATTTAATGAATATCGAATGAAATCGATTAATGGGTTTAAATCGATTTGAACGTTAAATTAAGTTTATTTAAATGATTATGGAATGAAACTTATATATGAATTAAATGAACATTTGAACGGTTTTTAAATCAAATTGTGAAATTGAATTATAGAATTTTGAAATGGAAATTTGGAAGTTTTGAAACGTAAATTATGAAATTTATATAGAAAGACAAATGAAAATGTTGATTTACAAATTCTAATAGAAATTGAATTTGATTTGGTTTTGAAATTTATTAAACGACTAATCGGTGTAATAATTATGAAAGTTATTAAAGAGACCGGAATCGGTTATGGACATGCTCTCTGTCTAAACCGAAAACCACTTTAATAACTATACGCAGAGTGTGATCTAGAACGAAGTGGTTGCAATGATGTACATGATGAATAAAGAAAGAGAACGATAATGGATAGCCTTGACACTTGTGTCAAATTGGAAATGACTAAAATAGGAGCCGTGCCGGGCCAAATGGGGTTAGCTAACTCGAGCGAACACACTTCTTCGTAAACCACTCATTACTTGTTATTGATTGGTGCACCCTCGTACTTTTGGGAGTGTTGTTTCGCGGTGTTCCGATCGTTGCGGCGATGCATTTTCACCAGTCCGGATCAGGCAAACGGTAGTTTCACTACCTTGGGTATTGCCTCATGTGCCTTGTCATACTTGTATCCTTATATACACGACCACTACGAATTTGTTTTGTGTTATACCTATGGAGTACTCCCTGATATCCCGTACAGTGGAGTTTACAGTGCTGTATAGACTATAACGCTTATATAAAATGTGCTAAGGGGGATAATTGTAACGCCTTAACACTATTTTGATATTTATATTACTGATAGGCATTATCTATTTAGCGTACGCTACTACATAGTAGATAGTTTGACGGATCCTTAAATGATGGTTATTCCAACATCCTTTGAGTTATTTGAATTTCAATTGTTATTTCACTTGAGTTGGATTTATTGATATAAGAATGTTAATCCTAACTCGAATGTTTTGTGTTTTTCTTTACGCTTAGGTCAGACTGAGTGGTTCAGCTTTTGAGACCCACCTTTGGAGTTGGAGCTTCGCCTGAAGATCCAGCTATCTATCCAGCTTTCAGATATTCAGTTGATTCCAGTGATGTATTCTGATTCTTGTATTTGACTATTGTATTCGAAACTTCTGTTGTAACTTATTTAACTCTGTTATATATATAGTAGCTTCATGAACTACTATCTTTTGCTTCCGCTGCATATTATTACTCTGTGTCTGCGATTTCGTGATTATTTATTTACTGGATATGTTCAGTTTTGCCAAATTTAAATTAACAATTCGGTATTTTGAATTATTCAAGTCCGACATGTGCGGAAGCGAATAGTCAAAATAGCGGGTCGTTACAGTTGGTATCATAGCTTTGGTAGCTCTAGGCAAAACTTAGTATATATGGTAAATGTATTTACAGAATCACTCTCATTCAAGTTTCAATCTCTTCCTTTGATTAAATTCCTTTGAATTTTGGGAACGTTCCTTACAGTTCCAAAACCCATTCGTGTCCCTCACTATTCGTTTCTTTTAATTCCGGAGTATCCCATACTCCACTTCGAATGATCTTTATAATGAATCGGCAGTCTCGCCAATCTTCGAATTATTTGTAAATGGGTAATCTCCTTTACAATAGACATCAATTTACCGGAGATTTCTGTATCCTCTTTTTACGATGCTACTTATTCCCTGCTATACCTGAATTCCATCTCTTGAGATCGAATGTTGATTTACCACGGAATTCAGCATCGATCTTATTCTTGAAGTCACGGTCGACCCGGTTAAGGTTGCTCACGATTTATATAAACTTATCCATCGTCCTATTTTGTTATTTAATTATCTTATCTTTGTTTCAAACCTATCTTTGAATGAAAATTCTCTTTAATTTGTTTTCCATCAAATTTGAATCTCTATACTTATTTTGAAATCCATCCTTGTACCGTCTAGCGAGGTAGTGTATTTGTAGTTATACTAAAATGTTTTATATATATGTATATTGTGTTGTTTGAATTGTTGATGTTGATTTGGATTTTTGATCAATTCGTTTGATCAACGCTATTGATAGGATTTCCAAAACACTTTAATAGAGCAAACTGACACAATATAGTCTTCAAAATTGGTAAATGAAAATTTTTGTATGATTATTTTACATGTAAATCTAGGTTTTTTGAAATTAAATTGTTAATGAATTTGTTGTCAGAAATGATAATATTTGATTTTCATTTATTTTTTGGTAAACCAATGACTATTTGCATAATATAAATAAATAAATTTATAAAACTTAGTTATAATTTGATTTGGAATTTGAAGTGAACTAAAGTAGAATTTGATAATTTAATTTCCGATAATTTCAAACTATGGTTTTAAAGTTTAAAATGTATATTGTTTAAAGTATTTCGAATAGAAATCATTTCAAAGAAATTTTGGATATTTAATCAGTGCTCTTCTCTTTGTTGCTGGAAAATAATTTCGGTGATGACGGCCGCATCATCGACATTCATTTTCGAGTTTCGAAGTGAAGAGACTATTCTGTAGTTTTGCTATGTTTGTTTTGAAAAAAAATAAATTGATTTGAATTTCTAAACATGACTTATTTATAATACATATTGAAGATTTTAATTTTGATTTGATATATTATGAATATATATATATATTATGAATATATATATATATATATATATTTATCTCTAAGTTGTTTGAAGCTAATCGGAAATTAATTCCTAAAATTTGTTAAAGGATGATTTTCAATTATAAATGAAGCCAAATTCTTTTATATAAATATTTAACTTGAAATAAGTGAACTGTAAAATTTTATTTCGAAATCGTATTATATATAACTTACCTAAATTTTCAAAAGTTAATTATGTAATTGAATATTATACAATATAAATGATATCAAAGAAATTTTAAATAAATTTGAGTAGTTAGAATAAGTGTAGATATACTTAATATATGTGATAAGATATATTAAGTGGAATAAATTTAATAATAATTTGGAATAAAGAATAATTAAATTTGTTGAATAAAATATAATTTTATAAATAACTATTCAAATTTATAATTTTAAAGTTGTTAATTTAAGATAATTGGATAATATACAATATAAATTGTCCTTATAAATAAAATTTGAATATGTGTAAAAATGTTATACACTTAAAGTTTAATTATAAAATGGGTAATAGAGATAAATAGAATACTAAGTTAGTTAAATAATAAAAGGATTAATAAAATAAATTGTTGTTTGAAATAAATTTGGTAACAAACAATGATAAATTGAAAATAAACCAAGTTAATGAAATTCCATGAGTTTAAAAAGTCAAGTGTTGAATATAAATTAATTTAAGTTGAAATTTATATGGCTTAAATTAATTGTTTTATTTTAGAACTCAAATCTATTTTCTTCTGGTTGTTTCTATTCTCCTACCTCCTCCCAAAAATTCAGGTTTGGAAAATATTTTATTACCATCGATTATTAACCGATTGAAATTAAAATAGAATTACACAATAAAATAAACTTTCATATTTTCAGATGAAAAATTTACAGTTTTCTATATTCAATTAGACGTATTCCAAATATAAAACTTTAATTTCAAATTTTATTATTTAAAATTTCTCAAAAATTTCCGCTAGTAGAAATTCAAAATTTTATAATTCAATCGTATCACTGATATCTGTATACCGTTTTGATCGTCTCGTCGTGCTGATCTCTACGGTATATTTAGTTGTCAATTTTGATGTCCGGTGCATGACAAAACCGGTGAAATAGATAACTATATCGGAATCATTGTGCCCTTTCATTTCTTGTGTCCTTTCATTGTCAGAGTAAGTATAGCCGTTTGATAATCTCAGAATTCAATGCGTGACTTTATTTATTCCAACCTATCACTGTATGACCGACGCCATTCCTTATGTATCGTTTATAATTTGTTGAGCCTTCATTTCGTTCGTTCATTTCTTTCTTTCAGCTATCCTTTTCTTTGCTTTCCGATAATAGTGTAGAAATATAAACTAACAACAGATGTGAAAGCCTTTTCTTCTTCATCACACGTCTTCCACACTTCCACCCAAACAACTACATCGCACCCGACCACCCATCTGCACACGCCACTGCCCGCACCCCTCTCTTTCCACGTCGCCATAGCCCGCCTCGGCCTCAGATCCGCTCCATCGCCTCTCGTCGCGTGAAAGCGACCCACCTACGCACAGCCAACTCCAGAGAAGCTGCCGTGGTTCCCACTTATTCCCCTCCACCTCGCCACCTCTTCCGCCTTCATCCGAGACCACCACCGACCAGATTCGTGACAGCACCGCACCACACGGCATCACGCAAGCCTCGCTCCTTCCCACCCCTCAGCCACCTTCCTTCGTTTATCGTGAGTTCCCTTTCTTTTAGCTGTTCTTAAAATTAGAGCATTATGCATATTATTATCAAGCAACTGACCTGTGTTAAAGTATGTATATAACAAGTTTTGTTGATATTTTATACATATATAACATAGTTTTGGTTTTATAGATTTATACAACAGTTTCAATACTTTAAAAAAAATTGCCATAGTATATGTTAGGTTAGATAAACATCTGATAGTGTATTCATATATCAGTAAGCTATTTTGTATTACATATAATATGTCTGCTGCATGGGTTGTAAAGTGCTGAGGTGTCTAGATTTAACAATGGGAATTTATGCAAGTATAATATATTTTATACTTATGTAAATGGGTATTGTTCATATTTATATTATATAACAATGAAATTTTCTTTTCGGCCAACTGGTTGTACATATTTTTCTTTCTGATAAATTTGTTATAAAGCATACTTAGTTAATGTATATTTGTATCTTGCTGACTTCTTGAATATATGTTGAGTTTCAGTTATTATGTGGTTTTGTCTATTTATGGTTCACATATATGTTGTTAGGAATGCAATCTGCATTTGCATTATTAAATGACACATAGATACATCTTGGTTTCTATAGTTCTATTATATACATTTAGCTGTAACCTTATATTGTGTGTGCATATAATGGGGTACGGTCAGACTTAAATATATAAATTGTTTTTTTTTTTGCTTCTGGGTATAAGCATAGTAATGTACAGCTTGTATATATTGGTTTAATGTAAAAGATATGTTTGAATTAGCAATATGATTTTATAGTTATATATATATATATATATATATAATTCACTTGTACCATTTATCATCATCGATACAGTTTTGATTTGATTTTGTCAATTCCTTATCTATCAGCTTTGTCTGTTGTGACCGTTTTCTTCATCGATTCGTGTCCGTCTAGCGTTGCTTTGAAGTTTGTAGCTCAATCTGTGTCAAATCTGTCTAGCCTCGAAAGGTGAGCAATCACTCATGATTAATGTTCTTTTATTTATTAAATTTGATTTCAATTGAAACGACAATTAAAATATGCTGCTGTTGGTTATTTACACTGTTATATATGCTATTACCTATATCAGTTCACCTGTGACATCTGACACCATTATCTGTATTGGTGCAATGATAATCCAGTCTGGTTGATAATTGATTGATTGTTGATGTTTATATTGACGTTAAATTTTTAATGTTTAAAGTGATAAATAATATGCAATTGAATTTGATATAGGATAGTTAATAATTTAAATTTGATATATGTGTTGAATTTGAATAGTTAAATTTGTATAATACGACCCCTTTAAATGTTTAAATTAATTGACACGTAGAAAAATAGTTAATTACCCTTGAACCATTTGAATTTATGTTGTATTAATTGATGAAGTATGAAATTGAAAATTTGATGTCAAGTGCAGAATTGCATAGAATAATAAGTGAATAATCTTTAATCTACGTAAAATGATAGTGTAGATTCTAGAAATAATTATATTAATTTGCACAAACAACAATGTGAATTAATACGATTATTTCAGGATTATTTGAATTAATTATTGGATTGTTATTGATTGTTGTTATTGCTTGTTTATTTACTTTGACACCATCCCAGTTACCATACTGCAAGTTCCCTTTGCTATGTTTTGATTTTTTTTGAATTGAATGGAATCGTGTTGAAATGATAAATACCCAATGAACTTGTCTTAGGATAGAGAATTAAATAAAAACCCGATTGGCCAATAATTTGATTTAGAAATAAAATAAAGAATTTATTTAAATAAACAATAAGAGTTGAAATGAAATTGGAATGTGAATTTAATGGAAAGAAAATGTTAATATATATAAAAATCTGAAATAAAAATATTAACATAGTAGTTACTGAAAAATGCTGTCTCAAAATAAATTATTTAATAATAAAATTTGGAATTATTCATTGAATTAAGTTTGAAATGATTTAATAATTAAGTTTTGAAATTATTAATAATTAAGTTTTGAAATTAGTAATAAATAAGTTTTTGAAATTATTAATAATTAAGTTTTAAAATTTGTAATAATAAGTTTGAGATTATTAATAATTAAGTTTTGAAATTAGTAATGATTAAGATTTGAAATTACTTGATAATTTAATGAGATTGAATTATTTAATAATTAATTTAAATTGAATTCTTTATTAAGTGAATTTGAACCTCTTGGATAAGTGAAACTAAATTTCCTCGTTAACTACGATTTGAAATTTTAACTAAGGTAATAATAAATGAAATTGATTTTCTTTAACAAGAAATAAGATGAGTTTATTGAAACAAATGACAGATTTGTAAACTAATAGTTGGATTTGACAAATTTAATTTAATTAAATTTGTAAGCTTGATATAAATAAGTTGAACTTAAGAAAGTAATTTAATGAATTGGAAATTTAATCGAAATTGTTTTAATGATAAATTAATTTAATGAATATCGAATGAAATCGATTAATGGGTTAAAATCGATTTGAACATTAAATTAAGTTTATTTAAATGATTATGGAATGAAACTTATATATGAATTAAATGAATATTTGAATGGTTTTTAAATCAAATTGTGAAATTGAATTATAGAATTTTGAAATGGAAATTTGGAAGTTTTGAAACGTAAATTATGAAATTTATATAGAAAGACAAATGAAATGTTGATTTACAAATTCTAATAGAAATTTAATTTGATTTGGTTTTGAAATTTATTAAACAACCAATCGGTGTAATAATTACGAAAGTTATTAAAGAGACCGGAATCGGTTATGGACATGCTCTCAGTCTAAACCGAAACCACTTTAATAACTATACGCAGAGTGTGATCCAGAACGAAGTGGTTGGAATGATGTACGTGATGACTAAAAAAGAGAACGATAATGGATGGCCTTGACACTTGTGTCAAATTGGAAATGACTAAAGCAGGAGCCGTGCCGGGCCAAATGGGGTTAGCTACCTCGCGCGAACACACTTCTTCGTAAACTACTCATTACTTGTTATTAATTGGTGCACCCTCGTAATTTTAGGTGTGTTGTTTCACGGTGTTGCAATCGTTGCGGTGATGCATTTTCACCAGTCCGGATCAGGCAAACGGTAGTTTCACTACCTTGGGTATTGCCTCATGTGCCTTGTCATACTTGTATCCCTATATACGCGATCACTACGAATTTGTTTTGTGTTATACCTATGGAGTACTCCCTGATATCCCACTAGTTTACGGTGGAGTTTACTGTGCTGTATAGACTATAACGCTTATATAAAATGTCTTAAGGGGGGTAATTGTAATGCCTCAACACTATTTTGATATTTATATTACTGATAGGCATTATATATTTAGCATACACTACTACATAGTAGATAGTTTAACGGATCCTTAAAGGATGGTTATTCCAACATTCTTTGAGTTATTTGAATTTCAATTGTTATTTCACTTGAGTTGGATTTATTGATATAAGAATGTTAATCCTGACTCGAGTGTTTTGTGTTTTGCTTTACGCTCGGGTCAGACTGAGTGGTTCAGCTTTTGAGACTCACCTTTGGAGTTGGAGCTTCGCCTGGAGATCCAGCTATCTATCCAGTTTTCAGATATTCAGTTGATTCCAGTGATGTATTCTGATTCTTGTATTTGACTATTGTATTCGAGACTTCTGTTGTAACTTATTTAACTCTGTTATATTTATATAATAGCTTCATGAACTACTATCTGTTGCTTCCGCTGCATACTATTACTCTGTGTCTGTGATTCTGTGATTATTTATTTACTGTATATGTTCAGTTTTGCTAAATTTAAATTAATAATTCGGTATTTTGAATTATTCAAGTTTGACATGTGCGGGTGCGAATAGTCAAAATAGCGGGTCGTTACACTATGTTTCTGTGCACATGTATGTCAATAGATGAGGTAGTATATATTGACATAAAGGAAAGTATGTCAACATATGGACATGGATATCTTGGAGTATGTGGTTAGGTTTTTTTTTAGGTATGTATGTCGACATATGGACATGGATATGTCGACATATGTGTTGTTAGGCTTTTTTATTTTGAGTTCAAAAATTTAATTTGTCTTCGATTCTACTTCAATTGACCTAAAGAATGAAATTTTAACCATACTTACCAATCTCTTTCATTCTTAAATTATAATTAATATTTCCAGCATTCCTAAACCAATTTTCACAAACTTCATATCGAAATGAAGACGAAATAAATGGCTACGCTTAGATGTTGGTTTGAACTAGATTAAAGGAGCTCTCAAAACTTTTTTTTATAGACCAACGGAGGATTTAGTGGATTTCATCCATGTTTTAGAGCATAAATCAACAATTTGTGAGTGGGAATCAATATTGAGCTATATAGTGTTTATATGAGAGTAATTATGTTGCATGATTGCAATTAGGGCTAACGAATGAAAATTATAGACTGATTAGAGAAAATGATGTAGACATAATCCTATGTACATTACATGATACCGGAGTATGGTTTTAGGGATAAAAAATGTTAGATTAGGTTATAAGAATTATTAGTTTTAGTGACTAAAAAAGGGAACTCGGTTTCAAATACGAGGTATATGTTATGAGTTCATACAATATAAAAATGGCATTCTAGAGCGATTTATATATATATATATATATATATATATTATGTTTAATTTTATTTAATTATACGTTTACAGGCTAGATTATGTTTGAAGGAACTGGGCCAGCCCGTAGAGAAAGAAATGGGTGAATTTCAATAAAATTAGTCATTTTGGATCTTTAATGGGTCTATGAAGTCTAACATACTTAGAAATTTTCTAAGTTTATTTTATATAAAATCTTTATTTTATTTAGTTCAGAAATAAAGTTTAAAATTTAATTTAATGTGTATGTAAATTAGAGTATATTAAATATACTCTTATTTACATATTTGTTTGTAAGGTAACTTATTAAATTTATTTAGAGAGTGGAACTTTTCATTTCCTATCTCTTAAGTTATTGAATTAATAAGGTGGCACAAATATATTTAGAGAAGGAAACTTTTCATTTCCTTCTCTTAACTTATTTAATTAATGAAGGGAAAATTATTTATATGAAGAGAGAAACCTTTTATTTTCTCTCTTTAATTAAATTGATTAATTATAAGAATGTTATTAATTAGCAACATACATATATATATGGCATGAATGTGAGTATAAACAAATATATATTATATATATTATAGTGTGAATTCTATAAGAGCAACATATGATAGGTGCTATTAATTGATGACAATGTTAGACATAAAACTATAAATAAATGGATAGTTAAACGTATAAAAGAAATATGATAAATAGATAAAGAGTAACAATGATGATTGATTTAATTTTCCATTTGGTAAACTCAATTAATGAAGCATATAAATGATAATCAATTGGCATCATGATATGAGGATATAAACATTCAACAACAAAAGTATATATGTATTATTAACTAATTTTATTTGTGTGTATATGTTTAAATATGTTTATATATGTATTGTTTAATGAATCCTCTGAATATAATAAATTAATATAGCCCAAGTCAACTATTATCCATTCAAGATTTATTACCAAACATGTAGTAATTTGATTTAGTAAATCAATTTGGAAATATATCTTAATCAATAAATCCAAATGTAACCAATATGTATATGTTAATAATTTAATGTAGAAACAAACATAGATATATATTATAAAAAAAAAATCCATATTATATTTTGTATAATAATAATATCATGTTTATTCTTATTTATTCATACATAAATACAATGCATATATATGTATGTATGTGCATATATACATAAATTTATATATGTGTATATATATTTAAAAATATTTATATATGTATCGCTAATGAATCCTTTGAAATTAATAAATCAACTCAACCAAATTAATTATAATAAATTTAAGATTTATTACCAAACATGTAGTAATCTAATTTAGTAATACAGTCTGATAACAGATCTTAATCAACAAATCTAAATATAATTTATATGTATATGTCAACAAAAAAATTCTTAAAACCTTTTAAAATATTTCAAAATTATTTTAACACACACACACATACATGTATACATATGCATTTATGTATATGTATGAATCTTAAAGTAAAAAAACAAAATTGGAATCAATGTAAAATATTGTTAACAATTAATAAAATAAAGTTAACTAGAATAATAATTTAATTGCTAGATCTATATTTAGATCAAAATCAATAGAAATTAGCATAGAAAATAATGAATAGAAGTTATCAATTTCAAATGAAAACCAATTCTAATGACAAAAAGTTACACTACTTTAAAATCTATAATTGTATGCTCATAAGGGACAACAAATGCATATATAAAATTTTCAAAATGAATTAAATACTAGATCTACAATATCATGGAATAAATAAATAACTAATTTACCTTGTGTGATGTTGCATATGATTCGTACCTTGAATGATAAATACTTCCATATCCAATTGAATCACCTCACCACTTTTGAATTTATTTGATTTGATTTGTTTTAATTTTGTTATGGGAATTTTTGTGGCTTGGAAGCCATGAAATTTCGGCCAAGAAGGTAGAAAAATGAAGATGGAGGCTAGGGTTAGAAGGAGAGTGATTAAAAGAGGCCAATGAATGGAAGATAACATATTTATAGAGTGATCCTTCCTTAACCAACTCCATTAAATTTCTAAATCCAAACATTGGATTTTAAGCCTCCTTTTCTTATGCCTTCTATACATATGGTTATATGGGAGTCAAAATATTCTCAAACCCATTTAGTAACGAATTTATTTAAATCTAATTTAAATATTTTATCAATATCATATATCGATACGTACAAATATAACTTTTATGTATGTACTTTATTTAATACTAATAGATTCAAACAAATTAGATAAAAAGACAAAAATCTAATAGTTAATACAAATATTAATTAATTTAATTAATTTATAACGATTATCGATTAATTAAATCATGTGGTTTTCGAAGCCTTCATCATTACGGTTGTGCGACTCAAAGGTGTAAATTCAGTTAGTGATTAATATCAAACTATTCGAATATTAACTTCACATGTCATTTAGCAGGTGGTGTGGCATTTTGACCGAATTTATCGCTTAAACATCTTTTAGGTAAAATCCAATTTTACTTATTATAAGCGGTACCTAATAGTGACAATCATTTACATCAATTATCTTCGTCAAAACTATATCACTTTGGATTTATGGAATTTGGTAATGGTCAAAATTCCAATGTCATCCACATTCAACTTTATAGTCCAAATACAAAGTCCTTGGTTCAATTATTATTATTAATATTAACCAAAATGCTCTAGCTAGAGACTTTGAATTTGAGATGACTTAAGTTGACCATGATACTAACCCCATATAACTGAGAAGATGAATCCTCTCTTGAATAGTGCTTCACTTCCAATATTCCACTCGACCCAACTATAATCACTCGATGGAACGTCATGCCATGATTTGATTATAATCAAAGTGAAGCTTTTATATTGAAGATCCGGGAGCATTCTCAAGTCAAGGGAACTATGTAAATCAGTCACATTGATATTTTCTATTTGGCATTAGTTATATTAACCAACAGAAAACTATCAAGCGAGTTGTTCTATAGTTATCCAATAACTATCAATATGTAATCCCTAGGTGCCTCCAGCAGCCATGAGTAATACACTGTCCATCATTTGAAGAGCGTAACATACTCTAGTCTCCATGGATACACCGATATCCAGTCTCGATGCATCTTGACTAGGAACATTTAAAATGGTATATTTGTTTTGTTGTGATAAATTACTTACGTTTACAATACTTCGTAACTACTATCACAAAATATACCATTTATGGATTTTCTATTAAATATACTTATAATTAAACTAATTAATTAATATAACCACATTATATCAAGTATATAATAGAAAGTAACACCATTATTGTGAACAAGATTGTTCAACGAGTTGGATATATGCAACAAATTACATAATTGTCCCTAGAGCATACCCCTAACTATATCAATGTTTATCAAGCTTTTATGTGTTCTTGAATTAGTCTCTATTTAACTAATTTTTATTTATTTACGTATTAGTCTCTATTTAACTAATAAAAATTTGTTTATGGGTTAGTCTCTAGTTAACTAATTCATATGTATTTACATGATAGTATGAGTTTAACTAACATATATATGTGTGTGTACAGGTTAGTCTACCCTACCTTAGTGAGGGCATACCTTAGAGACGGTATGTGATTAAGCAGTGAATTCGATTGCGACATAGTGTGTCATCGGAATTTGTAATGGTCATATGAGTCATCACATATCCAAAGACATTTTAGCGGTGATGTGAGACCTTAGTGATGGTCGTTTTGATTGTTTTGATTGCTATATGTGCTATAGTTGCTGTGTTTTCCAGACTATGTAACAATTCGATGTTGAGGAGAAATTAATTAATGATAATAATGGTGATTAGACTAATTAAAATGAATTTTAAAATATTAAACAAGAAAGATTTGGATTTATTTATATATGTTTGTGTTTAAAATGATTTTGATATGATACGGCAATTATATATTTTATAAATCTAGTATTATTAGTAAATGTGATTACAAATATATTTTAAAGGAAAAAAATTATTTTATTTAAATGAATGGTTTTGAAAATTACTTAATAATTAAGTTTGGAATGTAATTGAGATATGTTTTAAAACAAAATAACTTAAAATATGAAAATAATATTTTATAAATTTGTATATGAATAAAAAATGGAGATTTGTGCTAATGATGATTTTAAGTAAAGGTTGGAATTGATTTTGGTTAATCAAAGTATATTATAAAGTGGGATAAATATGTTGGTTTTAATCTAATTAATGAAAATAAAGAAATTTATGGAAAATAAATTCCATAAAATTTCATAACGTTAAGTGAACATTAATGATATCAGTACATCTTTTATTGAAAGTTATATAGAATTTTGAATTAAACTGAAAATGGTTTTTAAAAGAAGTAGAAAAGAAAACGAAAAGAAAGATTTGGGCTAGAAATTGAGGAAGTCCCAAGGCTATGAACACAAACCCCAAATCTTTGTTTCTATGAAAAGTCTAAATATTTCGTTATCTAGAAAACTCTTTCCCTCATTCAGAAATCAATTCATGTTTCGTAATTCAAGAGAATTCTCTCTTTCATACTTTATGTAAACAAAATAATGAAAACCCCTCCTCTTCATTCTAAAATTAAAATAAAATCATACAAAATTCAATAGATCCCAAGATTGAAGTATGGAGTTTCCTTAGTTGAATTGGAATTGAAGATGTTGGAAACTATAGAAGAAATTGAAGCTTCTACTAGTCAAGGTGAGTTCGTTGACTAACAACTATTCTACATCAGATACAATTGTGTTTTAATGTTAGTTTAGTGTTATAACTGCAAATTATCTTGAATGTGTTCACTGTTATTTTTTGATTACAGGTTTGATTGTGGAATTTAATGTTTATGAACTGATATATAGTATGTAAATGAATTCATATGAACATTTTAGTATATATTTGAAAGCCTTATGATCAAATCATATAATTTCTTGACTTAAAAATTCATTTTACACTAAGATAGACATTCAGACGTTTGAGTGGAATATTCAAACATCTAAATAGGTTAAATTTTTGCTTATAAATTATCTTTTTTGAACTTAGTAAAGATTCGGACGTCTGAGTTGTTTATCCAGACATTTGAATTAGCCCAATTATGAATTAAATCTTTTTTGTTTAAGTTGAGACGTCTAGCTTGTGGATTTAGACGTCTGAATTAGTTAGAAATCCTCTTTAAATATTGATTTAGTCATCTAACTTATGCTTCTAGATGTCTGGGTTGTTGCTAATTTGTTTTTTGATGTTTTTTGTTGAATTGTTTTAATAATGTTTTATTTAATCATATTCGAGTTATTATTTTAGTTTTAAGAAGTTCCTTTTATTTTAGAAATTTGTTTATACTTTTTTTTTTGAGAAAAATGTGTGATCCTCTATAGAAGAGGAGAGCACACATGCACATATATATAACAACATAAGCAAAGGAGCTGCCAACAAGCCTAGCAGGTAGCTATAGACCCCCCCCCCCCCCCCCCATACAAAAGAAAAAACAAACCCTCCCAAATTCCTAAGAAACTAAAAACCAACGCTAAAGAGATAAAATCATCCAAAAACCAAGGCCTAAAGCAACACCAAAGGAGTAGCAGCCAACTGAAAAACATCAACATCCGCACCTGCAACCTCGACAATCAAGCTGAAACAACACAAAAAACAACAGCAGCACCAACCACAAAAAAACTCCAAAACAAAGAAAATCTCAAAAAGTCTCTCGAAAAAACCAACAACCCTCACTCGAAAGACTAAAAAGCTCTACGATTTAAATGAGGACTTCTCCTAATATTACCGGCTGAAAAGCACTTACAATTTCTTCTCCTTAATTTGGCTTCACGACTTACTTTGGCTTCACAAAGTAATTTGACTTCACGAATTAATTCTTTGGCATGGGAAGGAGAACGAGGAAATATACCTAAAGCCGCAAGAAAACAATACATAACAAATCTAAACCCTCCGGTCCAATAATAGACAGCATGGTCAGGATTCTAAAATTTGAAATTCTCCAAATCTTCATTCACATAACTATCAATAGTATTGTTATCCAAACCATTTGCATCTTGCTTTATAGAGATATCACCTACTGATCCATTCACTCCTCTAAAAATATCAGAATCGATCAATTCTTCAACAACATAATCCAAAAGCATAGATTTTTCCAACGTGGTTTCCGATCCATTGACACATAATGGATTACCAAACTTGAAACCAAAATCTTCCAAAGGAAAATCAAATTGAGGCAACAACAAACCTGAGAAATCAAAAATAAAACTCCCAATGGCTTCTAAAATCAGAAAACCATCCTTATATAATAAAAATTCTCTATTCATTGTCTTGGGTAAAGAAAGACCATCAGAAAAAATAACAGAAGCCCCTCTAGACATTGGAGCAGTCTCAACAAATTGCAATCTTTCCTTCAACTCTATCTCACTGAATATCTGAGATTTTGGTGTACAGATTGAACAATGTGACACAAAAAACTTGTGTGCACATTTAGAAATGTTAGCATCTTTCATATCAATGAAACTAACCAAATTCGTCTCAACTTTATCCCTGAAAGAACTTCCACAAGAATCCCTACCTCTGTTCACAGCAAAATCCCCAACCGACAGGTTACCTCCAACCAAAAAGCATCTATCATCCTCATCATTACAAGAACGATCAAACAATTCCTCAGAGCCAAAACCAACAAAACTAGTTTCAACATTAAGAAAAACAGTTTCTTGTTTCTCACCATCATTTGCAGAAAAACAATTAAGAAAGAATACATCAACTACATTAACCTTATCAACTGGTAACTCACAAGAATCATCTCCAGCCTCTGTACAAGAATTAAACAAAGGATCCAAGGCATCTGAATATTCAATATCACCTTCCCGAGAACGATCGACTGAATCAGGATAAATTGATATCTCACTAGCTACATTTACAGGAGAATTTAGCACATCCGAATTCGATAAATCCCCAGCAAATGTATCCACGAACTTAGAATTAAGAAAATAGCATCCATTAACATCAGGATCTAATAAAAACATGTCAAAATGAAAATCCTGTAACGAGTCATTAACATGAAACTTCTCGATGTTGATCCACTGTAAATCCTCAAAAACCCGATCAGCATTATTACTCTTCGAACAATCATAAAATTGATGCTCATTCCAATTATTGAAATTCGGATACTTACCAATGTTGTCTGAAGTTAAGCAGTAGAAGTGCCAAAAAACTTTGTTGAAGAGATAGATATAATCCTCCTTATGCTCTACACAAAAATCCAAAACTAGACCCCTTAATCTCAAGAAATCAAGAACAAAATAATAATGATGATCTTTAGGGCTCAAGGGCATCGAGCGAATAGGATCGGAGTATGGAAAAGAAGGATCAGAACAGAGGAACGGATTGAAAAACGATGGGCACGACGATCTCTTGTGACCAGCCACTCCGCAATTAAAGCATCGAATTTGATTAGAGCAGTTTTTTATTTTGTGATTTTTATCTCCACACCGATAACAATATACATCCCTTTTCCACCTCGAATAACGAGACTTTTGAAATTGGTTCTGGAGGTAAGAAGATCTATCTACTCTGTTAAAAGAAAAAGGATAAGAACCTGGGTATCGATTTGAAGGAGAAGGAGAAGGACATCTGAAATTCGAGGGAGAAACAAAAGAGGGTAAATTGATTCGGTTGCCATTTTCTTGAAGACGAGAATACTTCCAGTCGTTCGCCATTTTTTAGAAATTTGTTTATACTTAATATATATGTGCACATTCGATATTGGATGGTATTTGTATATAGATCGTGAAGCAACTTTCTGATATTATCGAATAGTCCTAATATAATGGTTAATGACTTAAATATATATATTAAGATTTTGATTATATATATTTGATGGTTAGAAATACAAAAGAATTATATTGAAAGTTATTTAATTATAGGAAATTTGTAAATGACTTGTATAATTATAATTATAATTAAGGGAGATTTAATTTAAAGGACAAAAATTTGTATATTTTTAGCATCAAGGACACGACTTCATTATTTTAACCACAAGGACAAACATTCTTCTAAAAATTATTCATAAGGACAAAGTTTTTTCCAAAATTATTCATAAGGACAAACATTCTTTTGAAACTGCTACGGAACTAAAAACCGATACCTAAAAACTGCTTTCGATAACTACAAACTGATACATAAAAATGCTATCAATAACTAAAAACTGATACCTAAAAAACATTGTCTTTCAGGCTAAAATACTGAAGGTCTGTCCTTGAGACTAAAACACTGGAAAATTTAGTCCTTGACAATAATTTCCTTTATGATTAACTTATGAAGTGTTTTGGAAGTTTGAATTATATGTGTGTGTTTTTATATAAGGGTTCAAAAGCACCCTTGTTTTGAGCACCTTTAATGCTCCCCAACCTTAGCTACGTGATTAAATACATCCATGGTTGAGATTCTTGCTGATGTGGGCTTGGGCTATATAACAATTGAAATAATGGCATAGCTGAGATGCTTTTGTGGACTTGAGACAATATAACAGTTGGAATAATGGAAAAGGTATAGAGAATATGACACATTCACATCAAGGTAATTATTTAGCGCTCACTTAGCATCAACAAGATAGATTTCAAATTAAAGGCGTTCACTTTCACATCTGCAAGAGCAGGGTTTAAGAAAGAAAATTATTCCTTATATTATCTCATTTGCACTTTGAACTAGTAACTAATAAATGGTTTCAGTTAGTAACGAATAAATTATTCCTTTAATGCACATCATTACATTATTCCTTATATTATTCCCATTAAACCCACAAAGAAAACTATTCCTTAACACAAGGGCATAGTCTGGTCTTCTTATCCCATTAAAGCAAGAGCAGGGTTCAGGATAGATTTCAAATTAAAGCTTGCTAAAAATAACACCCTTCTAATTGAAGGTAATTAAAGTTGTTCACTTCCACATCCGATTGTTTTAATATTTTGTGCTACCATTTATCATTGTTTTTGAGATCAAAATATAAATTCACCTAAGGGGAACATAATACGAGCATGTAAATGGACGCACAAAACATATGCATTAAAGGTTGGGGAGCATTAAAGTTATAGTCGCAGCTGAGAAAAAGAGAGTGTGCTCTGTTGGATTTGATCAGAAAAAGAGAGCGTGGTCTGTTGGATTTGATCCTTATCTGGCTGCTCTATTCTCAGGGTTTTCTCATGTCATTGGCTCATCTTTGGATGTTGGCCGTGATTGTTCTTCCTCTTCTGAAGAAGAATAGTCATACTATTATAGTAGTTTAGACTCTTTTGTCTAGCTTCCGTGCTTTCAACTTTTGCCCTTTTAGTTGCTCTGTGCATGTGTAAAGTATCTGTTTTTCCATTATTAATACTGTGGCACGGTCCATTTTAAAGCCGGCCAGCTTTGCTAAAAAAAAAGTGTGCTTGTTCAAGCCTAGTTTGACGAAATAGCGAAATCTTTTTGGTGAATTTTTTATGTTTTCAGTGCTTGTTTAAGGTGTTTTTCTTTCTGGGTTCAAGGTTAAACATTTATCATCGAAGATTGTGAATGCATGAACTTTTGTTGTGGTATTATGGGTATGTAATATATTTATTGGATATGTTCTGTTTTGATGTGTGGCGATTTCATAGCATATGATGTAATATTATTACAAAATTGATTTTTGGTGTTGGAGAATTTACGTATATGATATATTTTGTGGTTATCACTATTTCGGTGATATTTTTGCTGAACTTCCATTTTTTCCCCTCAATATTTCAAAGGTAATACATTTTTTATGAATTTATTTTTAATCTCAAATGGTTACATCTTTCGAATTCGTGAAGATGAAAACCAAGAAGTAAATTTAAATTTTAGTTTATCAAGTTATAAATTTAGTACGCAGCAACACCAAAGTTTTTTGCTGCCGCTGTTTTGAGATCAGTATATTTTCTTCAACAAAGGTGAACAGAATACATGCATGCATTTAAACAGATGCACAAAACATGAAGACTTAGTAATTCAGGTTTCATGCTGCTTGGAGCTCATTTTAGAAAATACGTGTGCAAATTTGTTTAAGTTAAGCGTTATCCAAGAATCCTAGAAATCTCTCAAATGCAAAACAATTTTCATGTCAAAACAACTGCAATGCAAAAGTATTACTGTCCAATTCCCATGTAAAAGCAAATATAATATATGCAACAGCATCAGAGTTTTTTGTCACCGTTGGATCAAAATATATTTTTCACCGACTTGAGTAGAATACAAGCATGCATGTAAACAAATGCACAAAATAGTAAGACTTGGTAAATAGTAATTCATTTTCCACGCTGCATGAGCTCATCTTCAATAAACACTCGACCAAAGACCAAAGTTCCCACCACACATCTGCCCTTCGGTAAGCCAAATTCAAATAAATTCTTCAACCTTGGTCTTGTAATGATTAGATATTTTTTAAGTTAATCATTTTTTAAGAACCTCCCAACGTCTGATTACCTATTGGTTCATTGCCACATAGTTTTTCTATAGTGAAAATTGGGGTCACATTCTTAAAATCAAACGGAATACACAAAAACTCCTTCCGATTGAAACTTTATAAATTCGATCTCTATTTTTACATCGCTTTAATTTTTTCCCATAAATACCCTCGTTTATTCATCGCGGTTTTGAAATCTTCGTCTCCATTTATCGATCCACTTTCTGAAATCATATAAATCATATTTTCGGTTTATTATTTGCAATAGTTGTATTTCTGTAAATATGCAATAGTTGCAGAAATGTCTGCAGCTATACCATATAGTTGCAGAAATGTCTGCAGGTATACCATATAGTTGCAGAAATTTCTACAACTATATGCAATAGTTGCAGAAATGTCCGCAACTATTGCATGCAGTAGTTGCAGAAATGTCTGCAACTATATACAATAGTTGCAGACATTTCTACAACAATACCATATAGTTGCAGAAATTTCTACAACTATATGCAATAGTTGCAGAAATGTCCATAACTATATGCAATAGTTGTAGACATTTCTACAACTATACCATATAGTTGCAGAAATTTATGCAACTATATGCAATAGTTGCAGAAATGTCCGCAACTATACCATATAGTTGCAGAAATATCTGCAATTATTTGCAACTTTTGTACATATGAAAAAAATTGAAATTGTTCAAAAATTGCTGAATTGTCTGCAAATATTTGAAATAATTGCATCTTTACCGCAAATATGAATTTTTGGTATCAACAATAAATCTCATTTTAAAGATCATAAAATTTGTGATTTTTTGGTGAAAACGGTATGTTGATCCGGATTTTGTACATAAAGTTATACGCGCTTGAAATGTTAAAAACATAAAGGGTATTTGGGTCTTTTTTGCGTGCGTGAATTTGAAAATAGAGGGCGGAAACGTAAGTGTTGGTTGTGAATGATGTTTTCTCTATTTTGAAACTAGGGATATGAGCCAAATTTACTCTTTTCTATATCCTTTTGCACTCTTCCTGACATGTATAGACCACTGATTAAGTCGGCGGATATTCTGATTCGAATAATTTATCCACCATCGATCTTGTTACATTTTTAGAATCTACGATGTGATTTTTGTACACATCCAAACCAATGCCTTTAGTGGCCCTTTTACACACTGATTCACAAGTTCCCATCTTGGTTTCAAATTGGATAGAATGGACTAAACATGTTTGTTGTACTCAATTATTGCCTGTCACCATGTTATAATACATATTTGATTTTTTTTTAAGCTAAGCATTATCCAATAATTCCAACTTTGTCTCAAATGTAAAAATAACTTTCATGCTAAAACAACTACAATGCGAAAGTGTTACTATTCAATTCTCATACAAAAGAAAAGAAAAAAATACACAATAACAACTATTTTTTTGATTAGGTTAGATTAAAAAGTACTAAAGGAGATGCCCTATGCTTTTTTTTAAACAATCTTGCCCAAAAACATAGCAGCAAACCATAACGGAACACACAACATCAGGTCTTCACTAGTACCAATCAACATCTAGATCGTCGTCCTCGTCTGATTCCACACCGTGGTCACCAGGGGCGGAGCTACACGTAGCTCAGATAAGGCAGGAGCCCTATCTGAATTTTTTTTAACTTAATTAGAAAAAAGAAAATTAAAGCTTTACCCTGCCTCAAACAAATGTTTTGCCTCATGTCAACATATTGTTCAGTCTAGTTAGCCCATTAGATCAATTAAATAATGCTTTTACTTTGCTAGCATGGTTATAAACTGTACGGTGAAAATTTTTGACTGGTTGACTGGTGATTGGAAAATTAATATTTTGTAACTGTAATTGTTGAAATTTTGTTTTTTTCCTCCAATTTTCAGCCCTACCTAAAGTGAAAAGCTGGCTCCGCCACTGGTGGTCACCTTGTTATGTAAATAAAATAGAAAAGAAAATGTTCATCAAAATAATAAAAGAGAATTAGGTGGAGAAATAACAATTACAATGCAAAAGTGTTACCGTTCAATTCTCATGCAAACGAAAGAACAAAATACATAAAAGCACTAAAAAAAATTTGCTTGGTTCAGACTGAAAAATACCAAAGGAGACGACGTGTAGATTTTTTAAACAATCCTGCTTAAAATATGCGCGCACACACATATATAGAAGTAAACCATAACACACACAACTTCAAGTCTTCACTGGTACTAATTAACATCTAGGTTGTCATCTAATTCCACACCTTAGTCACTTTGTTCTGCAACTAAACACACAAATGAAAATGTTTGTCAATATAATAAAAGAGAATTATGTAGGGAAATAAGAATGTAAGTTCGTATGCTTGTTTCTTGGGTTTTTTTGTACAATTCCAACTATTGTGTCCAACGTTAACACTATTCCACTGCCTATAAATTCTTGCTTTTTTCCTTTAACTTGCTTTCTCAAGCCCATTTCAATCTTTTATTATCGGTAACCATCCTTACATCCATGCCATTGGTTACCTTATTTCTCCCATTTCTTTGTGAAATATGTGGATCTAATAATAAAGTTTCAACTCTATTTGTGCACTTGGCAGAAGGATCACTATCAGAATCGACTCATATAGTGACAGAGGCTAGCGACGGCTAAAAAATGCGGTCGTCGCTAGCCGTTGCTGATCGCAAATATACAGACACCAGCCGAGAGAAACATTTTTCACTTTCCTCCTTCCATTCACTTAGCTACTTCTCCTCCATCCCGCAGCCAGCCGCCGCTATCCGCCACCAGAGGCCGTCGCAACCTTTCATCGCTTATTTGAACCTCTCCACACTTGCCGGCAACTTCTATTTTCCATTAGCTTTGTTTAATTTAGGTTTAAATTAAATTAGTTAATGATTTAGGGATTTGGAATTGGATGATTTAGGGGTTTGGAATTGATGAATATATGTTACTACTTTATGATACATAGTTTATTATTTGAATTGGGTATATAATGGTAAACCTAATTTAGAAAATTAGTTGACTATGTGTTTGAAAATGGTTATTATTGCGTATTAGGTGATGATAATTAGTGTTGATTTGACGGTATTAATTAGTGAATTTATTGTTCACTTTGTTGTTAAAAATTATGGCTAATTTAAAATCCAAAAAATAATACATGATCATTGAATAATATGTTCATCATATTATTGATAAGTTTACGAGAATGTTTGTAATACTGTTGTAAGCACTAACTACTTATTTTGATCACAAAATCGTTAATTAAAATTTATGTAGTTAAACAAAAGTTAAAATTTTAATATTTCACTACAGACCACTAACACTTCAATATTAATATTTAAGATCATTATTTCACTACAGACCACTAACACTTCAATATTAATATTTTTTAATTTGCGCTTTATTTATTTGAACCCCTTAGAGAATTTTTGGCCCTGTTTGACAAGAGTTGTATATGATCGTTATATGGATATTCGTTTTTCCACAGAACGGACATCTATATTCATCTGATACAACATTTGTTGGATTTGTCCTAGTATTTGGACAAGTTACAAACACAATAAAGTAATCATATTTTATAAATCATTTCATTTTAAACGGTTCAGAAAATTTCGATGGCACTTTTTTTTTCCCTGTGTACACGCATTTGTGTACGATACAGGGAAAAAAGGGAAGTGCTGCCGAAATTTTTTAGAATCCTTTAACCTGAAATGATTTATAAAATATGATTACGTTATTGTGTTTGTAATGGGAAGTAGGATAACCAGTCGTCAAAGTAAAAAAACAATAAACTTAAGAATTGAAAATTTTATTGTAGTATTTATTTGAATTTGTTAAAATAGTATGATATGATATTTATTTTAAGTATTTATTTAAACGTAAGTGAACCGTTTAAAATAATATGATTTAAGAAATATAATTACTTTATTGTATTTGTAATGAGAAGTATGATGGTCAACCATCAAAGTTAAAACAATAAAGCAAAAAGCAAAAAATAAATCGAATTGATTATTTGGATTAATAAACGATAAACTTTATTGTGTTTCTAACATATATTTTCAAATCAGAAAAACTGTTCAATTATTTTCTCGACCGTAGTTGGATGTATGAAGTCAGAACTGGTATGAAAGGTTCAATAAAGAAACATTTATGTAACAGTGTACACAAATTTATTAGATTCGCTAAATCTAATAATTGTAATAACAAAGAACTTTGTTGCCCGTGTAGTAAGTGCAAACATTTGAAGCATTGAAAAACAGATATAGTTGAAGTACATATGTATAAAAATGGTTTTGTGTCGAATTATTACTTGTACGGTCGTCATGGAGAACTTCTTGCACCTACACCTAATCCTGTAGCATTAGATGACAATAATGTTATGACGAATCCAATAGAAAATATAGTGGAAGATGCAGCACGATCAATGTTTCCAATGTTTGATCAAGATGACGATGAAGATGTAAATGTCGAAGAAGAACCGAATGTGAAAGCTAAAAAAATATATGATATGCTAAAAGGCCGTTGTGGGATGGTTGTAAAAGTGGAACCGAATTATCAGTAACTGTCGAATACATTACTATGAAATCAAAATTCAACCTTACAGAAGCTGGATTTACAGCAGTTGTACAAGCAGCAAAACGACACATGCCACTCAATAATCTGATGTGCGATAGTCATTATAAAGTGAAAAAACTTATGTCCGCTTTCGGTCTGCTGTACCAAAAGATAGATACATGTGTAAAAGGTTGCATGTTGTATTGGAAAGATGACGTTGAGCTTAGAAAATGCAGAATATGTAACGAAGAAAGATAAAAACCAAGAAAAAAAAGGAAAAGAAGTTCCATACAAGATGATGCATTATTTACCCATCACTCCCAGACTTCAAAGATTATATGCATCTTCTGCTACGGCGTGCCATATGCGACGGCACAAGGTGAGAACACCGGAAGAAGGAACTTTGATACATCCATCCGATGGAGAAGCGTGGAAACATTTCGGTAGGACTTATCCCGCATTTGCTGCCGAAAGCCGTAATGTCAGACTCGGTTTATGTACGGATGGATTTTCACCATTTTCTCAGTTTGGTAGTAAATATTCATAATGGCATATTATCGTAACTCCTTGTAATTTACCTCCATGGATGTGTATGAAAACTCCATATATGTTTCTCACTACTGTCGTCCCTGCGCCTGATGATCCAACACAAGGAATCAATGTTTTTTTACAACCATTGATCGAAGAGTTGAAAACGCTATGGAATGAAGGAGTTGAAACGTACGACATTTCGAGAAAAAAGAATGTTCGTATGTTCGCTTCTTTGTTGTGGACTATTAGTGATTTTCCTGCATATGGGATGCTTTCATGTTGGAGTATGGCTGGTCATCTAGCTTGTCCTTATTGCATGGAAGAAACACGGGAGTTTTCGCTATGGTATGGAAAGGAAATTTCTTGGTTTGATTGTCATCGGTGTTTTCTCCATCTCAATCATCCTTTTAGAAGAGATAGAACAAGCTTTATAGCTAACAGAGAAGAGAGTATGCAACCACCAAAGATTTGGTCAAGCGAAGAAATATATGAAATTGTAAAAGAGTATCCGAAGATACATGAAACTGGAGTGCATACTGAAATTCCAGGTAAATCAGACATTCATAATTGGTGCAAACAAAGTATATTTTGGGAGTTACCCTACTGGAAAGATCTTCAATTCCGACATAATATTGACGTGATGCACAACGAAAAAACGTGTTTGATAATATGTTTAATACAGTTATGAATGTAAAGGGGAAAATAAAGGACGATTTGAATTCAAGACTTGATATAGCAAACTTTTGTAAATGTCACGAACTTCATATGAAACCCAATGACAATAAAAAAAGCCCAAAGCATGCTATGAGCTAGACAGTAAGCAAATAAAACTCGTGCTAAAGTGGGGCAAATAAAACTCGTGCTAAAGTGGGTGGAAGCACTAAGATGTCATGATGGAATTTTTTCTAATCTTCGTAGATGTGTTGACTTTAAAAACAATAAATTGAGTGGGATGAAAAGTCACGATTGCCATATCATGATGGAATATCTATTACCCGTGATTTTCAAAGAACTGCTGTCCGTAAAAGTATGGAGCGTTATAACAGAATAAAGTTTGTTTAATAAACAACTTTGTTCGACGACGTTAAAAGTCGACCGTATACGTAGACTTGAAGTAGAAATTCCTATACTACTCTACAAGCTGGAAAAAATATTTCCGTCAGCTTTCTTTAATGTAATGGAGCATCTACCTGTTCATCTTCCATCCGAAGCACTTCTTAAAGGTCCTGTTCAATATGGTTAGATGTATCCATTTAAGAGGTAATATTGAATATCAGCAATATTTATGTTAGTTTAAAATTCAGTTTTATATACCTAAGTTTAAAATAAATTTGTAATAGGTACTTGAATCATTTGAAGAAAAAATTAGGCAAAAATCACGAGTTGAAGGTTCGATTTGAAAACCATATCTTGAAGAAGAAGCCTCATTCTTTTTCTCTCATTATTTTAGTGATCATTGAACTTATCATTTGTAAGTGTTCCTCGTAATGAAGAAGTCGTTGAACATGATTCTTCTCAAGCAATGTTATCTATTTTTAGACAACATGGCCGACATGCTGGAAAATGTGTGGAAATATGGTTAGACGATAGAGATCACTATGTAGCACACACATATGTTCTTCTAAATTGTCCAGAAGTTGCACCATTTGTCAGGTAATTATAGATTCATATATAATTCAATTATACTTACATATTAATTATATTAAAACATATTACATATTTGTAGTATATACGAATCACTGCATCCATCTGGCGATCTCAGTAAAGAATTTGCTAAATGGTTTTCAAATAACGTTTATGATCCAATAAACTGTGTCGTTGACGAAGGATTACGACATCTTGCAATCGGACCAAAAAGAAATGTCAAGACGTATCCAATATTCTGCGTCAATGGATTTAAATTCAACACCAAAGATTACGGTGCCGAAAAATTGACGTATAACAACGGTGTATTTGTCAAAGGTAGTGACGATCCAGATGAGCATACAAAAGATTTTTACGGCGTCTTAACACAGGTTTTAGAGTTGACATATTACATATGACCTGCAGAAAAAGTTTTTTTATTCAAATGCAACTGGTTTAGCAATGTTCTTGATACTAGAATCAACGTGCACAAAGATTATAAACTTATTGAAACAAAACATACCTCACATTACTATAAGTATGATCCTTTCGTATTGGCCAAGCAAGCGTTACAGGTTTATTTTGCTCCGTATCCATCCTTGAAAAGAGATAAAGCGGATTGGTCGGCTGTTTTTAAAACAAAGGCAAAATTTACATTTGACGGAAATAATATTCCAGACGAAACAGCGTATCAAGCGGATCTTGAGCCAAATACTGAAGTAATAATAACCGATGACATTGATGTAGGGTTGTTGAATGATGAATCAAATTTTTTGGTAGATGCATTTGAAAGTGTTGAAGAAAACGATACAGAGTATGAGACCGAGTCTGAATCAGAGAACGACGAAGATTGATAATTTTAAATATTTGAATTGCATGTTGTATAATGTATTTTTATGACATATGTAATATTTAGAGTCTGAATATGACATATGTAAATATTTGAATTGCATGTTGTATAATGTATTTTTATGACATATGTAATATTTAAAGTCTGAATCAAGTGGAATGTTTTATGCGATGATATGATATGTTCTGATATGATATGATATATTCTGATATGATATACGATATATGATATGATATGTTTGTAGCAGATATATCTTACATGAGACACGGCAGTAGGTCTGAGCCTTCTCCTTCTCCCGCGCAGGTGCCAGTGGCAGTGCGCCGGATTTACCCCCCATTGTTGAGTTAGTTCCGAAGACGACAGGGTAAGTATCAAATATATTTCAAGTTTGTTATTTAAAATATATTAAATATGTACATCAAAATTTATACAGGGGCTTTGAGGTGGAGCCTTCAGATTCTATTTTACAAACGTCGAGACAGGCGTTTATGAGTAGGATGTCCGGCTGTTGGCCACGGTGGGACGACATCCCAGCGCCTGTAAAGAACGCAATATGGGCAGATTTGATGGTAATTAAGTATAAATTTTTATTTGATTTGAATGTCAATAGAATGTTTATAATTCAAGTTAATTTCAATATGCAGGCTGTCGTACGCGTTGAGCCCCAGGATCTGGATGTGTTTAGAAATCATTGAAATCAAAGAATGAGAAAAAATTATAGAAACACGTTAACTAAAGTAAAGAGTGCGGGAAAAAAGCCTAGTTGGATGAGCGCTTTCTTCGGCTCTGGAATACTACTGAATTCAAAGTAAGCTATCCACTTTCGAATTGTAATTTAAAAATTTTAAGATTTCGTATATTAGTTGCATTAATATAGTTAACCTTGTGTTTAAATGTATAGAAAATATCAGCGCGGAACCGCGAAAACAGGAATAAGAATCCTGCTGTACATCGTGGTGGCTCGAAATCTTTTCAGCAACATAAAAACAAGTGGTAAATTTATAAATTGTGTTTATAAATATCTGTAACATTATTTAATCATATCGGTAACATTGTTTATTCATATATATATATATATATATATATATATATATTTAGTCTAAGAAGTACAATCACGAGCCTACGATGGCTGAGTTGTTTACTGCCACACATGCGGTGGAGGAGACAGACGAGGAAGGAAATGTTTCATATAGATGGACAGACGCTAAATCTCAATCTGTAATGGTAAACATGTTTATCCGTAATGATAGTGTTTGATAATACTTTATTTCACAGCTAAAAAATTGTAAATTAAATTTTTTTCGTGTCAAACTTTTATTTATAATCGCAGGAGGCATATGAGGCAGAGCGGGCACGTGTGGCGCAGACCAGTGGACATGAGGAGTTGACCGTTGAAGAGTCAAACCATATTTGGGACGCCGTTGTAGATCCACCTACACGAAATAGGCGATATAGTTATGGAAATATGGAGGTAAACTGCTTCATTAACTAATATATACATTTAATATGATATGAAGCATAAATTATAACTAGCTATTAACTATTTCATAGGCGATATCGTCCCAAAGGGCTTACAGGAGATCCCAGACAGAGGAAGAGATAGTGTTGTTGCGTCAGCAGATTGCGGAGATCAATGACTGACGGAAGAGCACTGCTTTTGCGCAGCAGCTCGATGCGCATATCGCGGCATACGTGGCAGAGTATGGAAGAATGCCTAGAGAGGATGCGTCTGGAGATGATGAGTAGGTAAGATTGTTTTGTGTTAAACTTATTGTGTTTTTTTGTGTTAAGCTTATTGTTGTTTGATGTATGATGATGAGTAGGACAATGATGTATGATTTGTTTGATAGTACTTATATGTATTGTTGAGTATGATGTATAAAGTGGTGAACGTTGTGTTTGATTGATGAGATTTTGGATATATAGTTGTTGTTTGATGGAAAATCATGAATTTTATGTTTGATTGTTGAGAGGTTAGTGTTATACTTGTGTTGGAAGATTGAATGTTGTTATAGTTCGACGGAAATTGTTTATATTGTTGTTGATGGCGCAAACAGCAGCTATATATAAACTGATGAACTCAGGCTTGCATCGGCCAGTGACGGCTAGCGACGGCTCTTGGGTTCAGGTTGGCGTCGGCTAGCGACGGCTAGCGACGGCATTCTGGTTACAGGTTGGCGTCAGTTGGAATCGGTTTATTACGACAAACAGAATTTTTAAAAAAAGGGCCACGTGGATATTGCCGTCACTTACCGACACTAAAGTGGCGACGAAGCCGACGCAAAAGCCGACTCGAATGCTTGATTGTGACGTCTACTTTAACGTCGGTTTTTAGAATCGGCTAGCGACGGCCGGCGTCGGTTTCTAGCCGACGCAAATGCCGGTTTTCCTTGTAGTGAATGTGCATGATCATTGTCTGCTTGGAGCAAATTATCATCGAGCTCTTTCAATTTTCTGTATACATTTTGCAATTCATTGGTGACGAATTGAAAACCTTCTTCTGACTTACATGCCATATAAGCAGATTATATGGATTGTTGTATGATCGCACTTGTCATTGCTCCTTCTAAATTACCATGAGAACCGTGTAAAAGGGTATTATCATGAGAAATAATTTCAGATCTATTTGCATCTTTTGTCTACCTTTTTAATATATGATAGGAAGGAATTTTATTGAGATAGTACTTGTCAAATACCCTAATTAATTGTTTCCATCATTGCATGGTATCCCCTCAAATTCAAACAGCTGACATTCACATAAGCCTCCATTTGTACATAAATTCATCCCTACATTTCTTCCTTTATAACTTCCATCTCGATATCCAACATAATACATTTGAATATTACCATCCAACTCTTTTTCATCCACTCGAAGTCAACATGCTAGTTGAAATTGTTCATCAAACTTTCTAAAAATATTTCTGTGAAATTTTTTTCAACATGTACCGATAATTTATCATTAATCTTCAACATGCGCTTCTTATATATTGCATGGTGGTCCTCTTTTCATTCTCTTAAATATATTGATTCTAATTTCTAATGCTTCATCATAATTCACCACAAACTCTTTACAACTTGTTTTTATTGTAGCAAACCTGTGCATCAAAGAAATAACTGATATTTTACTAAGTTGTGTTGTATTCATGCCGGCGAAAAATGTACTCCTATAATAAACTGGTAATCAACTATGTCAAATAGAATAAAGACCATTCGTATATTTATTTTCGTGAAACTCATATTTTGCAACTAAGTCAGCCCATTACTCTTCAAAATCTTCAACTCCACTGGAAAACCGAGTGCACATCTTCATTTCTTCCTTAAACTTAGATTTCTAGTGGAATGTATGTCCTAACTTCTCTTCAGATTATTTTCTTGATATGCCAAAGACAAAATCGATGATGAGTATTAGGAAAACTTTCGCTATAGCACTAGTTATTGCTCGATCTTAATCTGCTTAATGATGGAGATAGGGTCTCGACCTTCCATGGCTTGAAACCAATGCTGAAATAACCATACAAATGTTTATTCATCTTCGGTTCCTAGCAATGGACAACCAAAAAGAAGAAATTGGCGATGATGATTCACGCCCGTAAAAGGTGCAAACGGCATCAACTACTTGTTTGTTTTATAATTACTGTCAAATATAATAACATCCCCAAACTGTTTTTAGACCAAATGAGAATATCCAATAATCCAAAAAAAGTTTACCAGCTTGTTGGAAATTTTCAAAATAGTTTTGGGTTTGGGTTTGTTTTTGAAGAGGGAAGAAGTGGAAGAAAAAGGGATAAATAGTCTCATATCTAGAAAATTAGAAGAATGTATTGATTTATATATGCATTTCTCTAAGGAATGTTGGATCCTTTATGCACCCAAAGCTTTGCTTTGATGTGAGGAGGGAAGTTATGCATCATCACCGCACGCGCGCGCTCCGACCGACCGGACCTGGTTCGGGTCTAAAATGACGAATTAATTTTTGTTAACAGGTCGGATGCAGAATTTGAGTTTGAATGGATATTTTTGGCGGGTTATTTGAATGAAGAGACACAACCGTTTAGTAACAGTTTTAAACCGTTACGAAAAGGCGCGACCGTTTGTAACGGTTTCGGACTGTTGGAAAGTATGCGACGCTTGATGAATGGACATTTCCCCATTACTATAAATAGTGACGCCCAGGAACCATCACGAAATAGCAATCTCTTTTTCTCAAAACCTCCTTCTTCATCCAGATCTACGACGCTCAGAAAGTGTTGCAGAACTCTGCCTTACCGCCACAGTTTGCGACGTCTGTAAGGTGTTGCAAACGCAGAAACGTTGCAGATCGTTTTTCTTCTTCTTCGTTCTATTCTTTACTAAATTGCATCATCAGAAATCAAATTTGAGTGTTCTTGGTCGGATCAAAATCGTATAAGTTTTGAATCTGATTACGTTGTTTCAAGGCTTCATTGAATCCTAAAGTCGATAGTTCAATAACCGGTTTGTACCTATTGGGTTGAACTATTGTTTAAAAGAATCTATACAGTAGACCCTTGAAGTCAAAAGTATAGCAGTTTTAATCTTCATCTTTCTCGAATCATTGATACAAATATCAACAATTTTTAGACAATAACCCAACCATGGACGGTTCAAGTGCAATCAATCTCAATGCTCTTCAAGTTATGAATCAGCATTTAACGCGATTGGAGCGGTATGATGGTGAAAACTTCACTCGTTGGCAAGAGAGATGAAATTCTTTTTGATCATAGTCAAATTGTTCTATATTCTTGAAGATAACTTAGAGGAAATACCAGAGGAAACTGGTAAAAATACCGACGAATTGAAAGCAAAACATGCAAAGCGCAAAGAGGATGATTTTCTATGTAGAGGGCACATTCTGAATGCATTATCTACTCCTATCTACAATGCACATAGGACTTTGAAAACTGCAAAGGCACTCTGGGCTGCACTAGAAATAAAATATCGCATATCCGAGGCAAGTAACAAAAAATTCCTTATTTGCAATTTTACGGATTTCAAAATGGTTGAAAATAAGTCCATAGTTGACAAGTAAGCGAAATTCTACTGTTAGTAAATCAACTTAAAGATGCTGGAATAAATCTCCCTGAATCTTTTGTTGTTGGAGTTATCATTTCAAGACTTCCTAATTCTTGGAATGATTATAGAAAAAATTAAAGCATGTGGAGACAGATTATGATTTAAATGGTTTACAACATCATTTTCGTATTGAAGAGGACTCTCGAAAATGCGAACTAGATGATAATCTGCGAACTGAGTCTCATTCTAAGGTAAATAATGTTCAAATTACTGACAAACTAAAGCCTAAGAATGAGACATGGTTTAAGAAGAAAATTTTCAATAACAAAAAGAAAGGTGCTTGTTACTACTGTAACAAACCTGGCCACTATGCTTGAGACTGCCATCAGCCGAAGAAACAACAAAAAGTGAATGTGGTCGAAGACTCGCTTGTGGCTGTAGTGCAAAAGGCAAACTCCATTAGCGAAACTGATAATGATTGGTGGTTTGATACTGGAGCAACCATTCACATTTGCAAATACCGTAATCTATTTAAGACCTACGAAGCAAATAATGGAGAAACTGACAATGTTACTAGAGCAAATAAGGTTCCAAGCAAAGTTTTGAGAAAAGGCACTATAGAACTTACATTTACTTCTGAAAAAATTCTTACATTAGTCAATGTATTTTATGTACCTGATATGTGTAAGAATTTGGTTTCTGAATACCTACTTAACAAAGGAGGATTCAAGATGGTGTATGAGTCAGATAAGTTAGTGTTGTCCAAGAACGTCAAATTCATTGGACAGGGATACTCTTGTAACGGCATGGTTAAGTTGAATCTAATAAAGAAATTTTATATTTATATTGTTGATTCTGTTAGTTTATGGCATGACAGACTAGGACATGTTAATTATAATTCCCTTAAAAATATGCATAAACTAGGATTAATTTCTGATTGTGATTTCGATACTATCTCTAAATGTGAAATATGTGTTCAAGCAAAAATACACCAAAAATCCTTTAAATCTGTAGAAAGGAAAACTGCCTTGCTTGATTTAGTATATAGTGATGTGGGTGACTTAAAAAATCATATCACCTATGGTGGTAATCAATATTATATATATTTATTGATGATTATACTAGATATGCATATGTGTATCTATTGAAAACTAAAGATGAAGCTTTTGATAAATTTAAAATTTACAAAGCATAGGTCGAAACACAACTAGGAGTTAAAATAAAAGTATTACATTCAGATCGAGGTGGTGAATATTTCTCAAATGAATTCACCTTATTTTGTAAACAACACGGTTTAGTTCACCAATGCACTGCCCCATATACACCACAACAAAATGATGTTGCTAAAAGAAAAAATAGAACTTTGGTAGAAATGGTAAATGCCATGCTCATAAGTTCAAACTTACATTATGACCTATGGGGTGATGCTATGTTATCTGCATGTTATATCTTAAATAGAGTACCACTTAAAAAGAATAATGTTTCCCCTTATGAATTATGGTTTAATAGGAAACCTAATCTTAGAAGACTTAAAGTTTGAGGTTGTTTAGCATATGTTAGAAAACCGGACCCTAAACGACCAAAGTTAGGAAATAGGGCATTTAAATGTGTTTTCATAGGATATTCACTTAATAGTATAACTTATAGATTTCTAATTCTTGACACCTTAGAAGTTATAGAATCCCTAGATGTAGAATTCTTTGAAAATCAAACTGTTGAGATTCCATTGAGATTATCTAGTCTAAAACCTAATACGATTGATGATATCAATGACGATGACTATGCTTCTGCTCAAAACAGTAAGGAAGTATCAGTACCAGATAATAGTACTGAACAAAGGAGAAGTAAAAGAGCAAGAATAGAGAAGGACTATGGTCCTGACTTCATTACATATCTCACAGAAGGCAGCAAGGACCAAGTCCTTAATATGACTAGATATGTCATGAACGTCGATGATGACCCCAAAACTTATTCTGAGTCTATGAGTTCCAGAGATTCAATATTCTGGAAAGAAACTATTAATGATGAATTGAATTCCATATTGTTAAACCAAACTTGGGTTTTAACTAATTTACCTCTTGGTGCTAAACCTATAGGATGTAAATGGATATTTAAGAAAATGTTGAATACAAATGGATCCGTTGATAAGTTTAAAGCCAGATTAGTTGCTAAAGGATATAAGCAAAGACATGGAGTAGAATATTTTGATACATATGCTCTAGTTGCTCGCATATCTTCTATACGTTGTTTAATAGCACTTGCATCGATTCCTAAATTGGTCATACATCAAATGGATGTAAAAACTGCATTTCTAAATGGAGATTTAGAAGAAGAGATATATATGGAACAACCGAAAGGTTTCAAAACCCTAGGTCAAGGAAAGAAAGTTTGCAAATTAGTAAAGAGACTTTATGGTCTGAAGCAGGCTCCTATGCAATGGCATCAGAAGTTTGGTAAAATAGTATTGTCATATGGATTTATTGTTAGTGATGCTGATAAATGTATTCATGGCAAATCAGACAACAATGATTATGTTATAATATGTTTATACGTTAATGACATGCTAATATTTGGTTCTAATATATCTTATGTGAATGAAACTAAGAAGTTTATATCTTCTAAATTTGATATGAAAGATCTAGGAGAAGCTGACATAATTCTGAGAATTAAAATTATTAGAAAAGAGAGGAAGCTGTTGCTAACACAATCTCATTACATTGAGAAGTTCCTTCGAAAATATGGTCATTATAATGATAAACCAGCACCTACTCCTTTAGATCCTAGTATTAAATTAGAAAAGGGTACTGGACTTACCATTTCTAAACTTGAGTATTCCAGTATTATTGGGAGTTTATGTATGTTATGCATTGCACTAGACCAGACATAGCACATGCTATAAGCATGTTATGTCGATTTACGAGTAATCCAGGTTTCGAACATTGGAAAGCTATTTCCAGAATTTTAGCTTATTTGAAAGGAACAATTACATATTATTTATCTTATAAAGGATATCCTGCTGTAATAGAAGGATATAGTGATGCAACCTAAAATAATGTAGAATCAAAATCCATATCTACGACTGGATGGATCTTTACATTAGGAGGTGCTGCTTTGTATTAGGTTTTCAAGAAACAGACCTGTATATCTGACTCAACAATGCTGTTAGAGTTGATTGCATTAGCATATGCTTGTAAGGAAGCGAATGGCTTAGGAATTTATTAATAGAATCCCATTATAGAAGAAGCCATCTCCAGCAGTCTTGATTAACTATGATAATCTGGCTACAATATATAATGTCTCTAATAAGACATATAATGAGAAGTCTAGACATGTGAGTCTTAGACGTCAAATGATAAGACGGCTACTCAAAAGTGGAGTAATAACTGTTGATTACATAGAAACAAAGAAAAACTTGGCTGGCCCACTCACAAAGAGTCTTCTAAAGGCATTGCTTTCTATAAAATCAAAGGAAATGGGACTAAGGTCTGTGAATGAAGGTTGATCAGTCTTAACAGAAACCCAACTTATGTTTTGAAAAGGATAGACAAAGTTCAATGGGTACCAACAAGTTAAGAGAACGATTATGGAACACTAAATCAATAATCCCATAATATTTAGTGTTGGATTCTGCAAGAATAAATGGTGGATAATATATCCTTAATAAGTCTAGTTACCTTAAAAAGGTTTATCGCCGAAACACCTTAAGAGACTTACCTATATGAGTATGGAAATCATGCTGTTTCCTAAGAAAGTAAGACCGCTTTCTAAAGTAGACTCATGAACTCAAGATTTAAGCACATAGTCATTAATGTGTTGTGCATACAGAACACTCTATATACGGAAATCAGTATGTGTGACTGTTCCGATACTATCGCTAGGGGTACTTGGTTCAAGATGCGTTCACCATAGACCTCGATAGAACTTTGAATGGTTTACACTAAGTAAAGGTTCAAATCCAAAAGATACCTATCATTTATGTATTGGTTTCCACGATGATGCAAAACTTGATCTTGGAACTACATTGGCTGATCCCACTTGGGTATGTAGGCAGTCACTCTAGTAAGGCAGCCGTCTATTTTATTTATTTACTTATTTTGAAAATGGAGGGAAATTGTTGGAAATTTTCAAAATGGTTTTGGGTTTGGGTTTGTTTATGAAGAGGGAAGAGGTGGAAGAAGAAGGAAGAAGAGAGGATGAATAGTCCCACATCTAGAAAATTAGGAGAATGTATTGATTTATATATGTATTTCTCTAAGGAAGGTTGGGTCCTTTGGGCCCCCAAAGTTTTACTTTGATGTAAGGAGGGAAGTTATGCATCACCACTAACGTGCACGCTGCCACCGTCGTCCATCCGATTGACCGGACCGGGTTCGGGTTTGGGTCTAAAATGACGAACTAAATTATGTTAACAGGTTGGATCTAGAATTTGAGTTCGAACGGATACTTTTGGCGGATTATTTGAATGAAGAGACGCGACCGTTTAGTAACAGTTTTAAACCGTTGCAAAAAAGCACGACCGTTTGTAACGGTTTCGGACTGTTGGAAAGGATGCGACGCTTGACGAATGGACACTTCCTCACTACTATAAATAGTGATGCCCAGGAACCATCAAAAAATAGCAATCTCTTTTCTTGAAATCTCTTTCTTCATCATCCAGATCTACGACGCCCAGAAAGTGTTGTAGAAAACTACCTTACCACCACAATTTTCGACGCCTGCAAGGTGTTGCAAACGTAGAAGTATTGCAGATCATTTTTCTACTTCGTCTTCATTCTATTCTCTACTAATGTAACGACCCACATTTCGGAAGGTTTAAATCGACAATAATCCATACATGCCCGACTTAAACAATCCGGAACGTAGATAATCAATGGGGTTAAATAAGAAAAATAAGAAAAGAAGAAGAAAACAAAATACAGAATCTCACAGTGGAATCGATAAAATATAATAATCAAATAAACTATTTACAAAGCTGTTTACTATAAATTTGATTCTAATCTATACACGTTTATCAGAGTTATATCTATACATCAGGGATAAATAATCAATACAGCAGAATAGCATGATGCAGGAGATAACTATAATAGTAATATACCAAAACTCCATCTTCCTCCTCCAGAGAATAGTCTTCAACATGCTGGAAAACTCAGAACTGACTCGAGCGTAATGAAAAGAAAACACTTGAATCAGGACTAATATACTCTTATGTAAATCAAATCAATATCATAAATATGAGTGCAATAACTTAAGAGATGTTACAGGATTTTCCATCTCCTAAGGATCCGTTAAACTATTTATATACAATAGTTTACACTAAAATAGATAATGTCTATCAGTAAAATAAATATCAAAATAGCGTTTAGGTTTTACATTGATCCACCTTAACACATTTTACAGTTTTAAACCAAAATCGTGATGGGCTCGTATAGGGATAAATATGACAAGGCACGTGGGGCAATGCCCAAGATAGGATTCTACCATTTTACCCTTTTTGGCTGGTCGTAACCCATCCGTGGCCGACCGTGACAATCAATCCAAATGACAAATAAGGTGCACCCATCGAATCCGAAACCAAAATAGTAATACGAGGGATCAACGTCGCTAGAGGTAGCTAACCTCAATGGCTAGACATAGGCTCCTGTTTTAGTCATTTTAATTATGACACGAATGTCAAAGCTATCAATCATCGTTCTCTTACTTCATTCTAGTAAACGTTGCCAATTCAACCACTACATTCTGAATATCATCAACCGCGTACACGGTTGTTAAATTGGTTCCAATATTGACAAAGAGTATGCCAATAAGAGGCCCCGGTCTCTTTAACAATCAATCGTCATTTTACACACCGGTTGGTTCTTTTATATTTCAAAACAATTCGTATTTGATATCAAAATATCATATTCGTTTCGAAATCAAATCCATTTCGAAATTATCATATATTCGCTTTAAAATCAAATCCATTTTGAAATTATCATATATTCTCTTTTAACTCAAATCCATTTCGATGTTTACCATACATTCAAAATTATCAAATTTGTCCAATAAATCGATTGCACTTCCACAATTTGATTCGAATTCAATTTAGGTTATAATCTCCACTTTAACCTAGTTCGTATTTAAATCCAAAGTTTAAATATAAACATTTCCATCCCTTTAACCAGTTTGAATTTTATAAAATAGTTTAAATAGTTTAAAATAGTTAAATAATTAAAAATAGTTTAATAGAAAATATTCAAATAGTTTAATCGAAAATAATTTGAATATAAAAATGGTTTATATAGTAAAATAGTTTGGAAAATCAAAATAATTTGAAAAATAATTCCAAAGTCAAACCGGTCAACTTTCCAAATTTCCTGTCCAAATCAATTCCATTTCGATTTAATTGATTCATTCCAATTTCAAATTGAATAAATTTCTATTCCACATAAATTTTGATTTCAATTCACAAATTTCTTTAAATTTCAATTCAATTCCAAATTAATTTAAATCTCAATTTCAAATTAATTTTCAATTCCAATTCCGAATTAATTTAAATTCCAATTTCAAATTAATTTTCAATTTAAATTCCAATTTTAAATTAATTTTCAATTTAAATACCAATTCCAAATTCAATTTCAAAATATCGATTCAAACACTTAAATCAAATTTGCTTTCAATACCAAATTTTAAATCCAAATTTTCAATTCCAACTCAAACTTGAAATATCATTTCATATAAATTTTCTTAGAAATATTCAGAGTTCGAATAAAAGTCCAATCTTTTAAAACAAATCAACTTCCGAAAATTTATGCCGTATTTTAATTTTTAAATTAAAAAAAATGAAACTTCGATTAATTATACAATTTTGTTTACCAAGTTTAAATTCCAACATTTCGAGCTCCAATTCAAAATAATTCAATTTCCATAAATTTGATTTTATTCTTAAAAATCAATTCATTTAAATAATTTCAAACAACTTTTAAAATCATTTAATTTAACCAACCCGGTGTCCGTATATAATTTCCTAACCTATGGCCAAATGGATAATTATTTCAATTTAATTTCAACGATGAATATATATCATTTCAAACCAAATAAATGTCATAGGTATATATCATTTCAACATATTTCTCAATTTATTCGAAATAATTCAGTTTATAGTTTTATATACTATAAATTACATACAGGGTGATAACAGGATATATCAAAATAAATAACATTCAAATAGCAAACAATAGCATCCATTTGCAACCAATATCCAAAACAGCCAATGCATCAACAATTAAACCAATTATCAAAAATTAGGAATTTTACTAGCAATTTAATTCTAATTCGATTTAATTGTCAATTCAAATTCTATCAAAAAATTTTGGACGTCAATTTAGATGTCAAAATAAATTTATCAACGGCTATAAATAAATTTAAATCACTTCAGCATTCAGTTTAACTAACATAAAAATATTTTAACAAATCGTGAGCGTATATAAACACTCACCTTTTCTATTTGAAACTGAAAATAAATTTCAGCTTCAAATAAATTACACTGCCGCACCAAGCTGTAATCTTTGCCGATACAAATCCAATGTAATTTGCTTAATCCAAACGGGCCTCGTACGAAGTAGTTATTAATTAATAGATAATTTGAATACAATTGAATATTAATTAACAAATTAAATTATCACTAATACCTCAACTAATCACGTGATTGAAATCACATTCCTGCTCACGCATCAGATCGAGAAACCCAGTCGCTCCTCCTCCTTTAACGCCATGTGCCTCTTCCACTTATCGTGATCCAATTCCTAGCATCGCAGTAATCGTACTCAACCACTTCACGCACAAGCCAAGCCTAATGCCCCCAGTCATAATGCAGCTACAGCCGCCAGTCACCATATGCGACTCTCGATCGTCGCTCGTACACAGTCAATCGCTCCTCCTCCTTTCAACGTCGATAAGCATGAAGTCGCGCCCACGCCATTCGCTGCTAGGATGGTGATTCGATTGATTGATTGATTTCATCCTTTTGATATGCGAGTTTCCAATCGAGGGTTAGGGAATAGGATGGATCGGGGTAGGGTAGATCGGCTTTGATCAGGAGATAGGAATTGGGTTCTTAGGGTTGTTTTATTTTTCGACCTAGGTTTTTATTTTTTATTTTATAACTGTCGATTTGAAGAAAAAAAGGGAAGGAGAATAATAAGCGGCTGAAAAAGGGGATATGGGATTGAGCGAGTTTGAGAAGTAGATATTTATTATTGTTAGATTTGAAAATATATGGCGTTTAACGTTCAAACTTTCTCGAATTCCAAACGAAGCATGCTGCATAGCTTTTATAATGTTTTACCCCCATTCCGAACGCAATGGAACTAGTCCCGAGGTCTAATTCGATCGTATGCGGAAGATAGCTTTCAACAACGATTACTTTAATTAAATTTGAAATTGAATTTCTACGCGTTTCAAGCTCGCACGGCCAAACGACAAGTCCGAACACTACAAAATTTTAAATCCTACAATAATTCACCATTTCGGATCCGTTGAAACTGGTTTCATCAAATCCGAAATAGTGGCTAAAATGGCTAACTTACTAGTCAATTAATATATAAAATTTCAAATTTTAAATTATTCACATTTAACCCCAATTTAAATGTTAACAATCTGAATCAATTTTATATACAATTTTAATCATATTAAATCCATAATTCAATTATTCAAATAAATTCCTATATTAAATTTAAACAACTTAAATTATCCAATATAAATTAATATTATGAATCATTATATTTTTACCCATATTCACCAATAATTTCGTTAAATTTGATAACTCGCCATAGTCAAAAGTACGGGTCCTTACACCTAAATTGCATCAATATAAATCAAATTTGAGTGTTCTTGGTTGGTTCAAAATCGTACAGGTAGCTCCTGTAGTTCACGTAGTTGATGCCCCTGTACCCCCATTGCTATAGCCCCGATTGTGGATCCTCCTGCTGTTGCTCCGGTTTGCGTAGCTCCTCCTATTTCAGTGCCTGTTATTGCCCCATCTTTTGGTTCTCCTCCTTTGGCCCTGGAAGTGGATCTTTCTGCTTCCGCATCTGATATCATTTCCTGGAATTATGATGAACGTGCTTGGGTTCATGCTCCTTGTGATAGCAGATATTCGCCAGAGAGGGACATTTTTTATGCAATTATTAGTGATAATGGGGGCGAGAGTCGTTATCTTATATACCATATTGAGGGTGATGGTTTGTGCCTCACTAGGGTTGGTGAGATTGGTGAGGAGAATAAAAGAAAGTTTTATGATGTCACTTGGGATGGGAAATTTCTTTACTCTCCTGACTCGGTTGGATTTGATCCTCGTCTGACTGCTCTCTTCTCAGGGTTTTCTCATGTTATTGGACCTTCGTCGGTTGTTGATCGTGATTGTTCTTCCTCTTCGGAGGAAGATTAGTCATGCTATTATAGTAGTTTAGGCTCTTTTGTCTAGCTCCTGTGCTTTCAAATTTTGCCCTATTAGTTGCTTTGTACATGTGCAGAGCACCTGTTTTCACTTTATTTATACAGTGGCACGACCCACTTTAAAACCGGCTAGCTTTGCTAAAAAAAATCATACAAGTTTTGAATCCGATTACGCTGTTTCAAGGCTTCATTGAATCCTGAAGTCGATAGTTCAATAACCTATTTGTACCTGTTGGGTTGAACTATTGTCTAAAAGAATCTACAAAGTAGATAATTGAAGTCAAAAGTACAGCAGTTATACTCTTCATCTTTCTCGAATCATCGATACAAATATCAACACACCTTTCATGTTGCATTGGTGTCAATAGCATGATAAAAGTCCTTATTCCGTTGAACCATTTTGTTAAAATAAGTCCTTACAGATTCCGCATCCCCAAATTCATTAAATTTCTCTTCCCTCGCATTTCTTAAATCGTTGTAAAGATCTCTATTATCAAATTCAGTATTAGAAGGCCCGTCGAGAAGTGTATGAACTTTATCAATTTGAAGATTTTATCGACTAAAAATTTCAGTTAGTGATTTAGCTACCATAGGCAATCGGTTTTTGGGCTTTATTAGAATTCTCTTGCTTGCTGTAACTAAATCATGACGGTGCTTAACAATGAAAATGGTTAATTTACACTTATCAGTATATCTAATATTCAAAAATTCCAGTCTAGCCAAACAACTTGCTCTTATAGTTGATGTATTCCTACTTTTTCCATTATCAGCGTCAACTTGTATTGAATTATATGTTCCTTCTCAATTACAACAAAACTTAACACCTGTTAGTTTATCGCTACCTCGTTTTTCTCTATCTGTCCTTTTCTTTTAACGGAAAAACCATGTTTGGTTCCATATGCTCGATGACAAATTTCTACATCTTCTACATAATCAAACACCTTGCCAAAGAATATTTCAACATTGTCCTTGGTTATGAATATACCATTGCCATCTTCAGCGCAAACTAGAATAATGAAACATTCGTGATCTAAGTTATCGGTTCTCAAAAATCAACAATGGTGTCCACATTCACCATTGGAATATTCGCTCAAATTTACTGTTGCACCAGACACAAAAATAGTAAGAGGTCGGCACACAACAAAGTGTACATGTTGATATATTCATTAACATATTCAAAGGAGGCGAAAACAAGTTAAAATGAATGCATTGCCGTAAAACTTTTAATTTTTACTAGTTGTAGTTTTCATTTAAAAATATGGATTTGAAATGAAAGTAATGATCTTGGAGCAAAAAGGAACTGAAAAAATTTACCTGAATCTTTATGGTTTTGCAAAAATGGATGAAGAATTCGTTTGTAGTGAAAAATATAAGCGGTTTGTTTTGCTAGGAAGAACAAAGGTCAATTTGCTGAATAATACTAAATAATTACAGTGATGTGAACGTGTCATATTCTCTCTCTTTGCCACATTTCAATTTTTATATTATCTACATCAGCATGCATCTCAACTATGCTATTATTTTAATTGTTATATTGTAATCAGCAAGAATCTCAACCATGGATATATTCGCATGGTTAAGGTTAGGGAGCATTAAAGGTGCTTAAAACAAGGGTATTACCTAATGTACTAATATTTTAAGAGTTATTTATAATTATTGAGAATAATTAATTGAGATGTTATATATATATTAGATTGAATAATATTGTATTGTATTATTATGATTTCTTATTCCTTTTACATTGATTTATTGCTATAAATGATTCACAATTGATACTAGTTTGAGTTATATTTTAAGATGATATGGTGATGACATTTTTCTATTTGATTCGTGAGATTTTATTTAGTTGATGAGAAATCTGAATAAACGATTTAGTGATACCGTCTTGTATGGGACTTTCGGTAACACTTTTTTGGTTATTCTTTGGAATCGTTATATAGAATATAGAAGGACCAACTGTTGTATGTGAGCATTGAATAAATGGACTAGTAACACACTGTGATATGAGACGTCGTTGTTTATTTGGTTATGCTTTTGCTCGTAAATTACACTCATACGGAGGTATGTTGTGTGTGATACTCGTTGCATTGAGTATACTTAGAGCTATATATTAGCATATGCGTAAAGCAGTGCGTCGGCTATTTTATGTATGATGTGTCTGTCTACCTGTTCCCAACTTCCTTTTTATTTTCGTAGTTAATCAGGTTAGCCATTGTCCACCTTGATGGCCTAATCTTGGGGTTGCGCCCCAGATCCATGACACCATGGTTGTATATTATATTTAATTCACATCACAGGATTTGGTATCGGTAGCCCCCTATGTCGCTTAAGCCAGTAGTCCGTTAACATTGGGGCAAAGCAGGGTCGCGATCGAGGCTATACATAGATGAGCCATTGGTGGATGGTGTCACGATGTCCGTCAAGATAACTGAAGATTGTAGGAACAGATCCGACTTCTTAGCGGAAGGCTAGTTGACTCTAGGTTCCTCGAGCGGGCAAATGGCCATCAATGTTCCTTTTTGTTTCGGTATGGTAGATAGGCATATATGAGATGAGATTATACTTGAGACTGTGTTTAGAGTATGGTCAACCCTATATCCTTCTTTGGTAGATGACCTATTCTTCTTAGGGAGACAACCTACTTATTATTGATTATACTTGAGCATTGTTATGAGCTGGCTGAAATCTTTCTTATAGATTTTAGTGATTTGATGATGGTATTTTATAAATGAGATTGAGAGATATTATGCTTCATAATTGCCCAACTTAACTTGAGTACATCTCATTATATATGATTGATGGGTTTGATGGTGATTTCAAGATATGGATGATTCACCCATTTGATGTTGATTTTTTGAATCCAAATATTTTATATAGGTAATGACGCTTTCCTATTTGGGATTCTTATGAATGTTATTTTGAGATATTTTGAGCCTATAATGCAATTCTTATTATACTTTTTATATTATCGATGTATGTTATATTACACCTGTCATTGTAGACATAGTCTGACCCGTGTATTATTTATAATACTCAGGTCGGTCCAAGACATTTCAGGTTCAGGGACGAGATGGCCGGTTTATGGATGTTAGGTATAGATGGAGGCTATGATATTATCATATGTAGTCATTGTATGCTTTTGATATGTAATTGGATTCATGTATTTGATTTTTTTTGTAGTAGTTTATATTTGATGTATACCTTGGATTTATTTATACATTTCTATTATATATTATTGGTGCGTTCTAACTTTGTATTCTCCATATTATTTATTATACGTATATTGTGTATTGTTTGTCTTGAAAGCACAAGTGTCTATTGCTTTATACTGAGACCTGTATTTATAGGTGAATTATTTATTTGTTGTTTAAATATGTACTGGTATTATTCCAAGAGAATATTCACGTGTTTATAACATATTGCCTCATTCTCCGAAAAATCCGGCAGCCAATATATATACTCTTAGGTAGTATGGGCATAGAGGTGGGGCTGTTACAGTTGGTATCAGAGAGAGGTTTAAAATAATGCATTGTATATATGAGACACGAACCATCGGCCTAGATGAGACTTAGGGTCCCTGCTCATGGGTGTGTTGGAATAATAAGTCTATAATAGGAGTATATATAAATATTTTATGTTGATTGCCCAAAAATCACCTGGGAGCGTATTGGTATCTTGTATGTAAAATATTTTGTTAACATTTATTGAGTATGAAATATAAAATGATTTACCTTTAGTAGGTTAGTATAAATTATTATGTTCTAGTTCATTATCATCAGAGCGCATAGTAGGAATGTATGGATTACTTTCCGCTGAGCACAAGTTTGTAATTATGCTTAACTGATTGATAATTGTTTGTATTAAATTTGTACTTATTGAAATCAAAATTTTATGGTGTCTTTAGTATTGAATTTACTGCTAGGAATTTTGAAAATTATGTTTTTATAATATGGTATGTTTTTTGTTTACATTGTATATTTTTGTAAAGTAATTTTAAAATTTGATGATTGCGTGATAATATTTGAATTATTGGAAATGATTTGATATTGTAGAGAGTTGTGATAAATATTTAACTGAAAGCAAGTTATAATTTTGATTTATATGAATACAAAGTAGGTAGTACGATTCTATATTAATGTGTATAGATAAAATATTTTAAAGAATTTTTAAATTGAATTGTCTTAATTTATCCGTTTAATGCTTTAAGCATTCTGGTCGATGAGTCTGATCAACGCTATCGATAGTAATTCCTAAATACTAGGACAAGACGCATGAACACGGGGTTTTAAAAGGTTTAAAGGTTTTAAATTATTTGAAGAGTTTTGAAATTTTAAACGCTTTAAGAATTCTTGAATGTTTTTATAAAGTTTTATAGAATGATAAAATGTTCTGAAATGAGTAAGTTTTTTTGGAAAAGTACAACAAATATATTTTTGTAAATTTTGGAAGAAAGGTATATTTTAAATAAATGTTTTGAATTATGTTTTGAAAAGGATTTAAATAAAGCTTTATGTAATGATATAAAGTATTTTAATGAGAGTAAATTATCGAAATAAAGTTTTAATAGAGCTTGAATATGAAGATGTGTAATAATATTTTGAAGTTTTAAAAGTTATTTTGACTTGGAAATTTATATTTGAGAATACGTATTGATATGGTAAAGATAAGAATTATTTTGTAGATAATAAAAAAGATTATTTGCATATGTTTGTGTATATGTATTTATATGATGATTGTAGTCATCGAGCATTAGTGAATAGATGAAGTCGACGGCGAGGCAATATTGATCACACGATCAACACTGCAGCCAGTTGGCAAAGTGAGCCACTAGAAATTCGTGGCAAGGCATCGTTGGTATATTTTATATTAGAATTTCAAATTATTTGAGATGTGACATTGTGAATGTATACCCTCTTTGTTGAATGATTGTTTAAAATGAGTTGTGTGAGTACATCATGCTATGATATATTGTGATATATAATTGTATATTTAAATCCTTATTTTAAATTGGTTTTACTTAAACTAATGTGGTTTTGAAAGGATATGAAAAGAGTAAAAGTTTTGTGTTTTGTGAATAACCAATATTTTGAAAGTGTTTCCAATAAAAAGTACATTAGAAAATTTGAGTAGTTTTATGAAAATTTGAAGAAGTAATTTTTAAACTTGTAGTAACTTTTCATGAATATTTGAAGTAAAGTTTTGATTTGTAAGATTAGTGGTAAAGTGAGAGTTAAAAAAAAACTTTTGTAATTAACAAGTGTTTTGAGAAAAAAATTTCAAACATGAATTGAAATGTATGACAAAGGTTATTTTACTGGTAAGATATTAGTTTGTTGGTTTTGTAGTAAGGCGAGGTTTTGAATAGAATTAAGTAATAAGTATTTTTTGAAAGTAGAATTCAACTTTTGAAATAAGAATTTAAAGAAGATTTTGCATGTAATTTTTTCAAGCATTAATGGAGATTTTTCATTTTGTAATGATAGATTATGGTTTATGTAAAGTGGAATTTAGTAATATTTATTATTCTCGGTATTATTAAATCAGTTATAATTATAAAGTCTAATAAATTTGTAAAGTAAATAAACAAATTTTGAATAAAGAAGTTGTTTGGTATTTTGAATAAAGAATTGAATTTTTATAATGATAAGTCTTATTAAAATTGTTTTGTGATTGAAGTAAGCAAATACTATTTTGGTAAATTTAGTTTAAAGTACTAATGATTTAGAATTTGTGTGGAAACAAATAGAATTAAATTTCGAAATAAAAGAAGGTTTGCGAAATTGAATATTCGAAATAAAAAGTTGATTTGAGAATGTTTATGAATTATTTAGATCAAATTTTGTTTATATTCTTAAAAATCATATTATAGCTTAATTAGATATGGTTTTAGAAAGGTTTTAATGATAAGTTATTTTTTAAGTGTTATGATAAAAATATTAAGTTTACAAATATTTTTAGTTTTCAAAATATTACTAATGTAATAGGAATGTTTTTGAAAGGTTCTGTGAAGTGAAGTAAAGTAAGGAGAAATTGTTGGGAAAGGAGATTTATAAATTATTTTTATTTTTATCCCTGAAAATAATAAATAGCAAGATGTTTTAATATTTTGAAAGTTGTGGGCTGTTTTAAAAGATTGCAAATATGAAGTTTTAAAATCCCTGATGAAAAATTTGAAATTGTACCTTGTTTTGATTATTTATGGTTCTAGAACTTTTTTGAGCATAGCATAAAAATTTATTTTAAGTATTTAATGAATTTTTGAAATTCAATTTTGGTTGTAATGCATAGGTAATATCCCAAGTGAGTTGTTCAACTCATAGTCCCTAACTATAACACTGGGTATGCGACGATAAGCCATTATCATTTTAAGTCCACCGAGGAATTTAATAAACTGATGTTGTTTTAAATATATTTGTATTATTTGATAATCGACTGTGAAACTTTGATTTGAATTGGTGTAGTAAAGCTAATTATTTTAGTTTTTTGTAGGTTTTCCTTACAGGTAATTATGAGGCCATAACTTTCTTAAGAGGGAGTTTGTAAATGTCTAGTGTTGAGGAGAAATTAATTAATCATAATAATAGCGATTAAACTAAATAAAAAGAATTTTGAAATATTAAACGAGAAATATTTGGGTTTATTTGTATATATATATGAGTTTTAAATGATTTTGATATGACATGGGTAATTATATATTTTATAAATCTAGTATTATTAGTAAATGTGATTAGAAATATAGTTTAAAGCAAAAGAAGTTTTGTTTTATTTAAATGAATGATTCTGGAAATTATTAAACAAATGAGTTTGGAATGTAATTGAGAAATGTTTTAAAATAAAATAAGTTAAAATATGAAAATAATATTTTATAAATTTGTATATAAATGAGAAATGGAGATTTGTATTAGTGATAATTTTTAAGTAAAGGTTGGAATTGGTTTTGGTTAATCAAAGGATATTATAAAGTGGGCTAAAGATGCTAATTTTATTGAAGTACTATAGAGTTTTGAGTTGAATTAAAATGGGTTTATAAAAGAAGTAGAAAAGAAAATGAAAAAAAAGGTTTTGGGTTAGGAATTGTGCAAAGCCCAAGCCTATGTACACAAACACCAAATCTTGGTTCCCATGAAAAGTCTAGATAGTTCATTATCTAGAAATGTGATGGCCCGTTTTTCCATACCCTTTGAATCGATAATAAACTACACATGTCTAATCCAAATTGCATGAAAAGACGGATCATTAAGGGTAGAAAGAAAAATAAACACAGAACAGAATCTCACACGAATGGAATAATATGTATTATTTCAACAATAATCTTTACAGCGGAAAATTTTAAAATACAATATCAAAGTCTAACCTAGATTCAGCATGGATAGTTACAATCATATATCCTTACAATTGCTGACAAATATCAAATAAACAAATAAACCATAGCGGATAATAGAATATGTCCATACGTAGATGAATATCTACAGCTCTTCTCTGGAAAATCCAACCGTCTTCGACTAAGCCTGAAACTACTCAGATCTGGTCCGAGTGTTGAAAATACCCGGATCAGGCTTGATAAAACAGTGTAAGAAAACTTAATAATAAATGACAGTGTCATATCAGCCTTAGAATAAAATCCTTTGAAAAGAAAGAGTATCTTATAAGACCATGCCCACACATAAAACACTTTTATATATCAAAACATTTGATACTATTTCTAATGACATTCCTTTGAAAATGTCTGCAAATAAACTTATTAATCTTAACCGAAATTGTTGCATTGATTAAATTCTAACATAATAGGTTTACAATCAAGTCAATGATTTCTTACTAGAGAATGGATTTCCATACAAATGACCAGGTGAAGGGACCACCTTCCGGCAGTACATCTCTAATGGAATGTACCGAGGATCATCACAAAGGATCCTCTACCAACACAAGACCGGCCAATCTCTGTAACTAGATAGTATCGAAAACATCATCTCCCGGTCGTTACCGACCTTTAACCAAGCGTGCTCTAGCATATAAACCACATTAATTTACATCCCGAACGTCATAGCAGGAAGAAATATATCTAGAAGGGGATGATCATACCTGTAACGACCCAGGAATTTTAGTAATTAAAATTTGGATATTTAATTAATTTTAAATATTAATAAGTGAATATATAAGTCAAATAAATTTTATTTTGAATAATTGGATTTAATTGAATAATTAAATCGATAATTTAATATGTTAAATTATGGAAATAATTGAAAATTGGGTTAAATATGATTGAAAATGATTTGTAAAATTTTATTTTATCATATTGAAGTTAGAACGATATTTTAGAACTTTTAAAATCGAATTAAAAGTTTATTTGTGAAAATTGAATATTTTAATATTTAAATCGACTAGTGAAAATAGTCAATTTTTGAACAGTCTCAGAATTGAACGAGACCAGTTTCATTGGATCCGTAATAGTTAGTTATTACCAGATTTCAATTTTCGTGTCAATCGGAGTTACCGTTTGATCGTGGCAGCTCGAAACGCATCGAATTTATTTTAATTTTAATTTGGCGAGTTAAAATAGCCATTTTTCAAAAAGTCTCGGATTTCGACGAAACTAGTTTCATCGAATCCGTAATATGATATTATTGTAAGGTTTCAAATTTCGTGTCAATCGGATTTACCGTTTGTCCGGTACAAATTAAAACGCCTAGAAAATCGTTTAAATCGGTTTAATTTAAATCGAACGTTTATTGCCATAACTCGCGCAGATGTCCGAATTAGCTTCCGAAACCTGTTTCATTGTGTCCGGAACGCGGGGTAAACCCTAGAAACGCTGGTTACGGCGCGTAAATCGGAGTTCGGAATTTCCGGATGAATAGTGATTGAAAAATTCCCTATAAATACACCTAAATTCTCACAAAAATAAAAAATAAACCCTAAACGTTGCAGCCGCCACCAAACAAATGAAGGGCCGAAATCTTCTCCTCTTCCCCCTCAAATTTCTTCTAATCCATGCGTTATTTCAAGAAACTCCCAACATGAAAGATGAAGAGCACGTCGAGATCCATCTATTCAACGGTCAAGATCGTGTTTGGAGTTGTGGATGGACCAGAAATCATTCGTGAAGGTCGCGCGTTTGTTCTTGAATTTCGCGCCATAGGCGCGACCGAGTGGGGCCGCACTTGGGCCGCAGGTGGAGCATGGGGCGGCGCATCTCGTGGGGGTGCTTGATCGACCTGAAAGTGATGGATTTGGTGGCGATAATTAGGGCATAGGGGCGGCTAGGTGGGTTTCTTGTTCGTGCTTTGTCTGATGATGGGAGAAGAAAGAAAGGATGGCTTGGATTTGCAGGTGATACGAGGGATGGCCAGATTTAGTTTAGGTTATAAAAAAATAAATTTATTTGTAATTTATGATAATAAAATTCGTGTAACTTCATAAATGCATAACTTTTTCATACGAGGTCGAAAACGCGCGAAACCAGTTGCGTTGGAATCGTATGGACGAGCACTACGCGATGGAATTGGATTGGAGTCGTTTGGAGTTAGTGAGAATTTCGGGTAAAATTAAACGCCCGTTTAATTTTATTCGAAATAAATCGCTAAAACGAAATTGAAATCAAGGTGAGAACTTCTCACTCAATCGAATCAGTTTCGATTTTATTTTAAATAGTTAGATTTAAAATTCTTGAATGTATCTTTGAATGATGATTGTTATCTATTGATTGTTAAAATAGACATTATGCGCCGTTAGTAAGCGGATGTTATTTATTAAAAACATATACCGCGAATATTTCATAAACAGTGAAATTGGTATTATATATAATAGCAATATATATATATTGGCATATGTATATATTGGAGTTATTGATTTCCCGCATTTTTTTTAGCGGATGAGACCCTATTGCGCCGTCTATTAAGCGGATAATATTTTAAATCGCATATACCGCGATAATTTCGTACTGGAGCGAAATTGGTATTGTGCTAATGTTTGTGGATGCAGGAAAACAGGTTGGAGGGATCCAACTGGATTCCTCAACGGTATTTATTTGATTTCAGATATTTTGATATTTGATGGATTATCATATCGATATATGATATCGTTGTTGTCGTGATTGACTATTTGGTATGTAGCATCATTGGACCAAATTTGGAACTTTAAAATGATTTTTAAAGTGATTTTTGAAAATATACTATATTTTTGGAATTGATCCATTTCAAATAAATAAACGTATAATTTTAATGTTATAAAAATTATGATTTTTGAGAAATATAGTTAAAAACTGATTTTTTTGAGAATATGATGCTAATGATTTTGTAAAATAGTTAAATCGGAATTTTTGAATTTATTGTGAAAAGTTTAAATATAGGATTTATGAAAATTAATTATTTTATGAATCAAAATGGTGAAGTTATAAAGGAGATTAAAGATGTTTTAAAATAATAGTATAAATTAATTTTATAAAGGATTTATAAATTGATATTTATAAATTAAAACATTTAAATTATAAAACGAGTTTTTATAAGTGTTAGAATGAATTATGAATGGATTTCATAAATGAATGAAATTTATAGAATTATAAACGGTGAAGTTATAAATGGAATTTTATAAACAGTAGGTTTATAAAATTTGTAAGGATATTAAAAGAATAGATTTGGGTGAATAAATAAATCTTATAAGTTATAAGATTTATAATTGTGAAGTTCAAAGGAACGGTTTTGCAAACAAATAAATTATAAGTATTTCACTTATGATATGAACTTTTGTTTTGTAATTGAGTTATAAATTGAATAGGTTAATAAAGGAATTTATAAAAGGAAGTTGTTATAAAATAAATAGAAATAGAATTTATAAACGTTGTTTTATAAATTCGCAAACGACTTATTTTGATAAGTAAATTGTTGAAACCTATTAATGGGGTTATATTCACGTTTTAACTGTGAATAATCCTTTAAAATAAAATGAATAAAAGGATGAAATTTGTTAACGTAGTATATTCACGTTTTTGAATAGTGAATAAAATGTTAAAGAAAATGTTTAGATTTGATATTTTAAACAGAATTAAAACGATCTAACGATGTTTAAAATGTGTTGAGATTCGAAACCATAGATTTCAACATTCATTGTTGAAATAGACGTTTTCGAGAAATAGAAGGAAATGGTGGACTATAACACTGTTGTTATAGTAAATGATTTCCGAAAGGAAATGTTTTGTACAGTATTGGGATTTATATATCTATTTTAAATTCGAATCCCTATACTAGTGATTTTGGGTTGTCGTAATGATGTTTTACGCAACATTCGTTTTGGCCTAAATAAATATGTTTAAGAGAATGATTTCCTTAAAAAAAATGAAATATATACTTAATTTCGATTGAAGTATATTGAATATTTGCTAAGTGTTGAAAATAAATAAAATCTGTGAATTACTTATGAATAAATAAGTATGGAAATGTTTTCCAATATAAAGTGAATATTTTGGGAATTTATCTTTTTGAAGATAAATTGAAATGAATAATTGAAATCGTATATCCATGGGTATTTTGGAATGAAAATTCACTATGGAATTTATGAATAAAAAGGGGAACTTGTTTAAAAATAAATATTGATTTATTTTTGAAGTATTGAAAATAATATATCTTGTAAAGATATTTTGGAAAATAAATAATTTGGAAAATTAATTGGAAACTGGTGATGTGTGCATATTCATTGATAGTTCAATAACCGACTATCAATATTTCCCTTTGAATGGGTAATTGATGTGATTTGTTTGAATTTGAATGCCACACTTATTTTTGAATAAGCGCTCACTATTCGGGTTAACCAGGAAAGGACCATGGGGTCGTATAACCCATTCCGAATATGTGATACGTCGTTATGAATTGCATTTGATGACCGGTGTTGAAGAACGGGTATTTGCGAAAGCGATAGGATGACCTATCGATTGTCTCTGCACTGGGTAGCTCCTGGTATAGAGATTCCCTAAGTGATGGGAAATTCGATCGGGATTGTGAATACCCGGATTGCAAGGGCTTCGTGAGAAGTGCCTTCGGTTTTGTTCGAGCCCGGAACAGACTTGTATGGATTGTATGTCTGACATTACAAGTTGAGATATAAAGCCGATTTCTTTCAAATATATTTCTGTTGGTGGCGGAGAATTTATTCTTTTAGCTTAACACCCTTCTCTGAGACGTACGAGCTCAGAGGTTATGTAGTTGAAGGTTATCAGCGATATATTCCCAATTTGGTAATGTGACATGCTGAGTGTTGCCGTGAAATGATCATTGTGTTGATTATTTGAGATAGGATCATTTGTTTGATCGTCTATCCTGGTGATCATTTCTATGATCATTTGTTGACCCAAAGCATGGCTTTTGTATAAAGTATGTTTTTGTGGACGTGACTTCGTCGAGCCTCACACCCCGTGAATGGTCAAAACAGGAAAGATGCAGCAAGGTTATGAGGGGTAGCGCCCTTTAGGATGTGTGCATTTCCTTCTGGAAAAGGGTGGTATCATAGTATGGAGCCCAGATACTTACTCATGTTGAAAACACTTTATGATTGTGTGAATTGATTGCGAGCGCTCGGTGAAAGGTTCCAAAGGACCGGGGGATGGCATATTCGGTCAGTTGTTACTCAGTTAGGGGTAACCCGGCCTTGTGTTGGTAGAGATCCGGTTTGGTTCTCAGGGACGTCCATCCAGAGGCGTTCTCATGTGGCAATGGGAAGTTCCTTGGCCTGATCATTCGTTGGAAATCCAAAGAAACAATACGAGACTTATACGGTTTTAGTTGTATAACCTGCTATGCAATGTGGCGGTAACCTGCTATTGAACATAGTAGCTATAGTAGGCATAGTTCGAAATGTCTATGCTGGCTAAGATTTATATTCTACTTTCGAAATAAATTTTTCTCTACACTATGCGCTAGTAATAATATAAAATGTTCTTTTAAATGCGTATCAAGCATCTTTGACTATCATAAGGAGAAATCTCCTCCGATTCTGCGTTTGCATTGTGTGTGTGTGCGGGAGGCCTTATGGTAGTCTCATTTTTAAAAGCATTGCGAATTGACTTTAAAAAAAAATTCCTCTATTTTGATTTTAAAGATAAATAAACTGTTTTGAGTTCCCACACCAGTCACATGACTGACTCGGAGTTTATTGTTTTCCTTCCTAAACTCTGGGTGCCCACCAATTTCCACACGGGCAGTTAAGAGTTAGGTTTATCAGGATATTCTGGATATTCAGGAGTTGCTGGAGGCAAGCTGGATGGCATGGCGTATTACTAGTATATAGTATTTCTTTTCCGCTGTTTGTTGTTGTTTGTTGTTGTACACTCTGATGTAATGTAATGAAATGTGATGTAATGTAATAACTGATATAGTTCTTTGTTTAAAGATTATTCATTTATTTATTATATGTTGTTCCGCTGCGAATTGTGAGACTCAGTTGTTGTTCAGTTATTTTCTATTCTATTTTTTGTTTTCTGTTCCGTTCTATTTTCTATTTTCTTTCCTCTCTATTTTTCTATCTTCTTTTCTCTGCTTCTGTCTCTTTCTTTTTTCTTAAACCATAACATTTCGGGTTTCCGGCCTTCGATTTCTCAGCAGTCGATAAAGTGAGTATCGATGTTGAATTTTCGAAAGTCGAAAATTCTCAGGACGTTACAATACCCTAATTGGGAATGACCCACTTAGCCTTGTCGGATCTAATCCTGTTTCGGTCCTTTTCGATTGATGTGGCTTAAGGCAACGATTACCTTTTCACACAGCACATGTCATATCTCTGAATGCCACATTTCCATTTCCATTGACTACTAATTGACTTCCACAAAAATACAACCCTGAGCTCGTATGTCTCAAGGAGGGTGTTAAGATAAGAGAAATTGCCTTCTCCGCCACTACTGATGTACGTTTGTAAAAACCAACGTACGTAAATTTTAGAAGTGCAATGCAGATAAACGTCCATACAAGTTGTCCAGAAATAGGACAAACCAAAGGCACTCTCCTACTACCACTAGTAGCGAGTAGTCCTTAGAATCCAAAAAATATCCACAACTAGGAGACTGCTGGTATAAATAACTCTATAATATGAGCTACCCAGAGCATGTCAACAAGCAGTCCTCACGCTAAGAAGATCCACGGTCTTCAATAATCATCATCTTCAGCATGTCTTTACAATTGAACATATACATTGGTTCGAAGTGGTTTTTAAATAGGAATCGCCCAAATCCGACCCGGTTCCTTCGAAGCCAATTATCGATTTAAAAGATGTTAAGTTCATATGTGGATGTCAATCATCAATCAATTACTTCATCTTCTATAAAATATCTTGCTTAGATATATTATCTTCAAGTCATTCCATTTTCTTTTTCAGAGTATATGGAATCATTAAGCCTCATTTATCAAATCATTTGGTTTATTTAAACCTTTCTTAAACCTTAGAATAATTCCAATCATTTTTCTCTTTTGCTTAGGAAATTTTTTCCAAATCATTCTTTTAATCTTAATCAAAGATTTCTTATATTCAAGTTATATTTTTTAAATTAGGAAAAATATTTTCAAATCATTCATTAAATCTTAATTAAAGATTTCTTTCTTAACTTCAATCATATTATTGCAAATCGAATATTTTCATAACAAAGTACTATTGCCACCTTAGATATGATAAATTTCACCTCTAGGGACTAATGGCAAGTAATCCTACATCATAAAGATCTTCGTCTTCAATGTGTTTTATTTCAAAAATTAGTTTAAAGGGGTTTTCGGATAAGAATCACCCAAATTCGATCCCGATTCTTCGGATAGGAATCACCCATATCATATCTCAGCTCCTTCGTGTTAATTGTAACAGACTGAAATTTTGGACTTTCGAAAAATCCGACATCGACACTCACTTTATCGACTGCCGAATATCGAAGGCCGAAAACCGAGATGTTATGGGTTTTTAAAAAGAAAAGAAAAGAAAGAAGAGAGAAAAAGAAGAATAGAGGGAAAAGAAGATAGACAATTTTTTTTGAAAACAGAGATAGAGTAAACAGAGAATTAGAAAATAGAAGATAGAAGAATTTTAAAAATAGAACGGGACAGAAAGGAAGCAACAGAACAACAATATCAGAATCTCACAATTCACAGCGGAACAACATATAATAATAAATGAATAATCTTTAAACAAAGAACTATATCAGTTATTACATTACATTTTATTACATCATATCAGAGTGTATAACAACATACAACAACAAACAATACAGCGGAAAAAGAAATACTATATAAGTAATATGCCATGCCATCCAGCTTGCCTCCAGCAACTCCAGAATATCCAGAATATCCTGATAAACCTAACTCTTAACTGCCCGTGTGGAAATTAGTGGGCACCCAGAGTTTAGGAAGGAAAACAATAAACTCCAAGTCAGTCATGTGACTGGTGTGAGAACTCAAAACAGTTTATTTATCTTTAAAATCAAAATAGAATAATATTTTTAAAACAATTCGAAATGCTTTTTTAAAAAATGTAACTACCATAAGACCTCCCACCACACACACAATGAAAACGCAGACTTGGAGGAGATTTCTTCTTATGTTAGTCAAAGATGCTTGATACGCATTAAAATAACATTTGATATTATTATTAGTGCATAGTGTAGAAGAAATTCATTTCGAAAGTAGAATATAAATCTTAGCCAGCATAGGTACCATTATATTATGCCTACTATAGCTACCTCCTGAGGAAGTAGGTTCTACAACTAAAACCGTACAAGATCGTATTGGGAATTGGATTTCCAACAAATGGTCAGGCTAAGGAACTTCCTACTGCCACATGGGATCGCCTCTGGCTGGACGTCCCGAGAACTTAACCAGCTCTCTGCCAACACAAGGCCGGCTTACCTTTATCACTAGGTAACTACTACACGAATATGGCATCCCCCGGTCCCATCGGACCTTTAACCGAGCGCTCGTCACCAACAACACCACACAGAAAAAGATATAGTGTATCAACATGAGTAAGTATCTGGGCTCCATACCATGATACCACCCTTTCCAGAAGGAAATGCACATACCCTAAAGGGAGCTACCCCTCATAACCTTGCCGCATCATTCCTGTTTTGACCATTACCGGGATGTGAGGCTCGATGAATTCACGTCCACAAAAACATACTTTATACAAAAGCCATGCTTTGGGTCAACAAATGATCAACACAATGATCACTAAGATAGACGATCAAATAAATGATCCTATCACAAATAATCAACACAATGATCATTTCAGCATCACTCAGCATGTCACATTACCAAAATGGGATATATCGCTGATAACTTCAACTATATAACCTTTGAGCTCGTACGTCTCAAAGAAGGGTGTTAAGCAAAGAATAAATTCTCCGCCACCAACAGAAATATATTTGAAAGAAATCGGCTTTATATCTCAAATTGTAATGTCAGGCATACAATCCATACAAGTCTGTTCCGGGCTCGAACAAAACCGAAGGCACTTCTTACGAAGCCCTTGCAATACGGGTATTCACAATCCCGATCGAATTTCCCATCACTTAGGAGATCTCTATACCAGGAGCTACCCAGTGCAGAGACAATCGATAGGTCATCCTATCGCTTTCACAAATACTCGGTCTTCAACACCGATCTTCAATGCAATTCACAACGACGTATCACATATTCGGAATGGGTTATACGACCCCATGGTCCTTTCCCGGTTAGCCCGAATAGTGAGCGCTTATTCAAAAATAAGTGTGCATTCAAATTCAAACAAATCACATCAATTACCCATTCAAAGGGAAATACTGATAGTCGGCTATTGAACTATCAATTGATATGCATACATCACCAGATTCCAAATAATTTTCCAAATTATTTATTTTCCAAAATATCTTTATAAGATATATAATTTCAACACTTCAAAAATAAATCAATATTTATTTTCAAACAAATTCCACTTTTCACATATAAATTCCATAATGAATTTATATTTCAAAATATCCATGCATATTCGATTTCAATAATTCATTTCAATTTATCTTCAAAAAGATAAATTCTAATTATTCACTTCATATTAGAAAACATTTCCATACTTATTAAAAATAAGTAATTCACAAATCCTTTTATTTTCAACACTTAGAAAATATTCAATATACTTAAATCGAATTAAGTATATATTTCATTCTTTAAGGAAATCATTTACTTAAACATATTTATTTGGGCCAAAACGAATGTTGCGTAAAACATCGTTACGACAACCCAAAATCACTAGTATAGGGATTCGAAATTAAAATAGATATATAAATCCCAATACTATTCAAAACATTTCCTTTCGGAAATCATTTACTATAACAACTGTGTTATAGTCCACTATTTCCTTTTATTTCTCGAAAACGTCTATTTCAACAATCAATGTTGAAATCTATGGTTTCGAATCTCAACACCTTTAAAACATCGTTAGATCGTTTTAATTCTGTTTAAAATATCACATTCTAAAACATTTTCTTTAACATGTTATTCACTATTCAAAAACGTGAATATACTATGTTAACAAATTTCATCCTTTTTATACTTTTTAACTTAAAGGATTATTCACAGTCTAAAACGTGAATATAACTCCATTTATAAGTTATAACAATTAACTTATCAAAATAAGTCGTTTGCGAATTCATAAAACAACGTTTATAGATTCCATTTCTATTTATTTATAAAAACTTCTTTTTTATAAATTCCTTTATTAACATATTTCAGTTTATAACTCAATTATAAACTACAAGTTCATATTATAAGTTAATTACTTATAAAACGATTATTTTACAAAATCGTTCATTTAACTTCCCAAATTATTAATCTTAACTTATAAAATTGTTTATTTATCCAAAATTCATTCTTTCGATAACTTTATAAATTTTATAAACCTATTGCTTATAAAATTTCATTTATAACTTCACAGTTTATAATTTCATAAATTTCATTCATTTAGGAAATTCATTTTCACTACATTCAAACACTTATAAAAACTCATTTTATAATGTCCATAATTCAATTTATAAATATCCATTTATAAATCTCTTAATATAAATCAGTTTATATTATTATTCTAAAACGTCTTTAAATTCCTTTATAATTTCATCATTTCGATTTATAAAATAATCAAATTTTATAAATCCTATATTTAAACTTTTATAATATATTCAAAAATCCAATTTAAACTATTTTATAAAATCATTAGTTCATATTTCTCAAAAATCGACTTTTAATCGTATTTCTAAAAATCAGCTTTTTTAACTATATTTCACAAAAACCATAATTTTTATAACTTTAAAAATTATAACGTTTATTTATTTATAATGGATCAATTCCAAAAATATAGTATATTTTCAAAATCACTTTTAAAATCATTTTAAAATCCCAAAATCTGGGTCCAATGATGCTACACACCAAATAGTCAATCACGACTAACAACGATATCATATATCGATATGATAATCCATCAAATATCAAAATATCTGAAATTAAATAAATACTGTTGAGGAATCCAGTTGGATCCCTCCAACCTGTTTCCTGCATCCAAAAACATTAGCACAATACCAATTTCGCTCCAGTACGAAATTATCGCGGTACATGTTTTTAATAAATATTATCCGCTTAATAACGACGTAATAGGGTCTCATCCGCTAAACAAAAAATGCGGGAAATCAATCAACTGCAATATATACATATGCCAATATATATATATTGATATTATATATAATACCAATTTCACTGTTTATGAAATATTCGCGGTATATGTTTATATTAAATAACATCCGCTTACTAACGGCGCATAATGTCTATTTTAACAATCAATAATTTACAGTCATCATTCAAACATGCATTCAAATAATTTAAATCTAACTATTTAAAATAAAATCGAAATCTATTCGATTGAGTGAGAAATTCTCACCTTGGTTTTAATTTCCGTTTTAGCGATTTATTTCGAATAAAATTAAACGCGCGTTTAATTTTACCCGAAATTCTCACTAACTCCAAACGACTCCAAACCAACTCCATCGCGTAGTGCTCGTCCATACGATTCCAACGCAACTGAGTTTGCATTTTTTCGACCTCGTATGAAAAAGTTACGAATTTTACAAGATACACGATTTTATATTAACTAATTACAATATAACCTTAGTTAACAAACTCAACTTAATCAAGGCCATCCAACTCATCCCCAAACACATCTGGCCGTGAATTGCTTCTTCCCTCCCTCTCATGTTTCACGCGTACAGGTGAAGGCCGACACCCTTTGAACCCATAAACAACAACTAGGGTTTCATAATACTCCCCAATCACACGACGATACTCGATCACGTCACCACCACGCGAAAGCTCTCGACATCCTCTAGGTTCGGCCCAAACCCTGTAGCACTCGGCCCCATCTAGGTGCTCGCGCACGCAAGAGAACAGCCCACGTTCATACACCATTTCCCATCAATCCGCGAAGCCATTCGCGATCTCCACCGTTGATCTCGTAGCTCTCGTCGTGCTCTTCATCTTTGTAGTTGAAACCTAAGGCTAATTGTCGACGGGTTGGAAGATCTAGAGGGATGAAGTTGGAGCATTTCTGGCCATTGACAGTGGGGGTGGCGGCTAGGTCATAAAATTAGGGTTTAGTGATAGTTTTATCAAATTATGAAGGCAAGGGGTCTATTTATAAGGAACGAGCGACACTATTCATTCCGGATTTTCCGAACTCCGATTTAGACGCCGTAACCAGCGTACCTAGGGTTTACCCCGCGTTCCGGACACAATGGAACAGGTTTCGGAAGCTAATTCGGAAGTATGTGCGAGTTATGGCTGAAAACGTTCAATTTGAATTAAACCGATTTAAATCGATTTCTAGGCGTTTTAATTTGTACCGGACAAACCGTAAATCCAATTGACTTGAAATTTGAAACCTTACAATAATATCACATTACGGATCCGATGAAACTGGTTTCGTCGAAATCCGAGACTTTTTGAAAAATGGCTATTTTGACTCGCCAAATTTAAATTAAAAATAATTCGATGCGTTTCGAGCTGCCACGATCAAACGATAGCTCCGATTGACACGAAAATTGAAATCCGGTAATAACTAACTATTACGGATCCAATGAAACTGGTTTCGTTCAATTCTGAGACTGTTCAAAAATTGACTATTTTACAGTCGATTATTTAATATTAAAATATTCAATTTTCACAGATTAACTTTTAATTCGATTTTAAAAGTTCTAAAATATCGTTCTAACTTCCATATGATAAAATAAAATTTTCCAAATTATTTTCAATCATATTTAACTCAATATTCAATTATTTCCATAATTTAACATATTAAATTATCGATTTAATAATCCAATTAAATCCAATAATTCAAATAAAAATTTATTTGACTCATAAATTCACTTATTAATATTTAAAATAGATTAAATATTCAAATTTTAATTAAATAAAATTTCTGGGTCGTTACAATCTTTCCCCCTTAAAAGAATTTCGTCCTCGGAATTACAAGTAAGAAAAGTTACAGAATTTATTAATTTTCTCAAAATTCATAATTAAACTTCTTTCAAATCTTTACTAAGTTTTCAAATCATACTTAGTTATCTTTTCAAAAACAACTACTATAGTTTAACTTTCAATTTCAAAACAAAGTTAAAGTTTTCAAAATTTTCCCATTTTCTCAAAAATTTTCTAACGCCTTAAATTTTCGGAAAAATTCGCCATAGTCTCCTTTGCGCGGCTCGATCCGAAAAAAAATGACAGTATATATATCACAAATATACATCTCATCAAGTAATGAGGCATCCCGAAGGGAAAAAAAGTGTAAAAGTGCGATATTTAATCCGAGATATGTACCTTATATTTTATTAGCAAGCATATACAGCTAATATAGCGCAAAAGCGAACTCCAAATGCGAAGCAAACGCGATCCGCACCTACTAAACTCAACAAACAACATGAGAACATGCACATATGCAAATAATATCAATATACAACATATATCAACATAACTACTACATAATATAGCAAATGCAACTAAAGCAACAAATGCATTCAACCATCAACCAACTACATCCAACTAACATCCATAACCAATAATATTCATTCATATTCTCATTCATATTTAATGAATTGGTTTTCACTTTAAATCACATTTGATTTATTTACATTGGATTTTATCAACATTCATTTTCAATTCAATTAGTTTACATTTACTAATTGAATCTAATTCACATTCAATTCTATTCAACTTATTTTCTTCAAGTTTGAATTCAATTTCATAGCTTTCAATTTCATTAACACTTAATGAATTATATACAATCAATCAACAATCATATAACAACCAATGTATATTTATTACAACCAAATTTCCTTTGCTTATATTCATCCAATTTGGTTTAACATTAAATTGATTTCCATTCCAATTTATTCAACTCCCAATAACATTAGATTTTAATGAATTAACACTTATATTCATCTTTTCATATCAATTATTCACATTCAATTGATTAACAGCCAAGCCATTCATTCAATTCAATTACAAAGTTGAATTCTATTACATAACTTAAGTTCATATTCTTTTAATCCACTTGATTATTTACTTCTCATATTCATATAATTTCACTTCTTATATATATATTAGTTTATTTCACAATTGTAAATCACTTTAATTATAATTCAATTCTTATAATTCATTTGTTTATACAATTATTCTTTTATTTAGATTATTCAGACAACCAAACAATCAACTTATATACACTTTAATAATTCTGAAAAATTATTCCTTTATATATGAAAATATAATCAAGGCAAAATTATTTCATTTACCCAATTTTAAAATCAATATTGTGTCGAATTGTTCTATTCAAGTGTTTAGAAACCCCTTCGGCTCAGTTTCGAGGCTGTGCTGACGAAAGTTCATATGCCACTCAATAAACCAATCATCACAATATAAAACAATTTTTATATTCACTAACAAATACGCTCTCATATCTATTAATACACTCAAATTCATTCTAGAGTACTGCTGACTCTATCTCTAATGAATTATACCCAACAGAACCATGGTTGTCGCTTAACCATAAGCTCTGATACCAAATGTAACAGACTGAAATTTTGGACTTTCGAAAAATCCGACATCGACACTCACTTTATCGACTGCCGAATATCGAAGGCCGAAAACCGAGATGTTATGGGTTTTTAAAAAGAAAAGAAAAGAAAGAAGAGAGAAAAAGAAGAATAGAGGGAAAAGAAGATAGACAATTTTTTTTGAAAACAGAGATAGAGTAAACAGAGAATTAGAAAATAGAAGATAGAAGAATTTTAAAAATAGAACGGGACAGAAAGGAAGCAACAGAACAACAATATCAGAATCTCACAATTCGCAGCGGAACAACATATAATAATAAATGAATAATCTTTAAACAAAGAACTATATCAGTTATTATATTACATTTTATTACATCATATCAGAGTGTATAACAACATACAACAACAAACAATACAGCGGAAAAAGAAATACTATATAAGTAATATGCCATGCCATCCAGCTTGCCTCCAGCAACTCCAGAATATCCAGAATATCCTGATAAACCTAACTCTTAACTGCCCGTGTGGAAATTGGTGGGCACCCAGAGTTTAGGAAGGAAAACAATAAACTCCAAGTCAGTCATGTGACTGGTGTGAGAACTCAAAACAGTTTATTTATCTTTAAAATCAAAATAGAATAATATTTTTAAAACAATTCGAAATGCTTTTTTAAAAAATGTAACTACCATAAGACCTCCCACCACACACACAATGAAAACGCAGACTTGGAGGAGATTTCTTCTTATGTTAGTCAAAGATGCTTGATACGCATTAAAATAACATTTGATATTATTATTAGTGCATAGTGTAGAAGAAATTCATTTCGAAAGTAGAATATAAATCTTAGCCAACATAGGTACCATTATATTATGCCTACTATAGCTACCTCCTGAGGAAGTAGGTTCTACAACTAAAACCGTACAAGATCGTATTGGGAATTGGATTTCCAACAAATGGTCAGGCTAAGGAACTTCCTACTGCCACATGGGATCGCCTCTGGCTGGACGTCCCGAGAACTTAACCAGCTCTCTGCCAACACAAGGCCGGGTTACCTTTATCACTAGGTAACTACTACACGAATATGGCATCCCCCGGTCCCATCGGACCTTTAACCGAGCGCTCGTCATCAACAACACCACACAGAAAAAGATATAGTGTATCAACATGAGTAAGTATCTGGGCTCCATACCATGATACCACCCTTTCCAGAAGGAAATGCACATACCCTAAAGGGAGCTACCCCTCATAACCTTGCCGCATCATTCCTGTTTTGACCATTACCGGGATGTGAGGCTCGATGAATTCACGTCCACAAAAACATACTTTATACAAAAGCCATGCTTTGGGTCAACAAATGATCAACACAATGATCACTAAGATAGACGATCAAATAAATGATCCTATCACAAATAATCAACACAATGATCATTTCAGCATCACTCAGCATGTCACATTACCAAAATGGGATATATCGCTGATAACTTCAACTATATAACCTTTGAGCTCGTACGTCTCAAAGAAGGGTGTTAAGCAAAGAATAAATTCTCCGCCACCAACAGAAATATATTTGAAAGAAATCGGCTTTATATCTCAAATTGTAATGTCAGGCATACAATCCATACAAGTCTGTTCCGGGCTCGAACAAAACCGAAGGCACTTCTTACGAAGCCCTTGCAATACGGGTATTCACAATCCCGATCGAATTTCCCATCACTTAGGAGATCTCTATACCAGGAGCTACCCAGTGCAGAGACAATCGATAGGTCATCCTATCGCTTTCACAAATACTCGGTCTTCAACACCGATCTTCAATGCAATTCACAACGACGTATCACATATTCGGAATGGGTTATACGACCCCATGGTCCTTTCCCGGTTAGCCCGAATAGTGAGCGTTTATTCAAAAATAAGTGTGCATTCAAATTCAAACAAATCACATCAATTACCCATTCAAAGGGAAATACTGATAGTCGGCTATTGAACTATCAATTGATATGCATACATCACCAGATTCCAAATAATTTTCCAAATTATTTATTTTCCAAAATATTTTTATAAGATATATAATTTCAACACTTCAAAAATAAATCAATATTTATTTTCAAACAAATTCCACTTTTCACATATAAATTCCATAATGAATTTATATTTCAAAATATCCATGCATATTCGATTTCAATAATTCATTTCAATTTATCTTCAAAAAGATAAATTCTAATTATTCACTTCATATTAGAAAACATTTCCATACTTATTAAAAATAAGTAATTCACAAATCCTTTTATTTTCAACACTTAGAAAATATTCAATATACTTAAATCGAATTAAGTATATATTTCATTCTTTAAGGAAATCATTTACTTAAACATATTTATTTGGGCCAAAACGAATGTTGCGTAAAACATCGTTACGACAACCCAAAATCACTAGTATAGGGATTCGAAATTAAAATAGATATATAAATCCCAATACTATTCAAAACATTTCCTTTCGGAAATCATTTACTATAACAACTGTGTTATAGTCCACTATTTCCTTTTATTTCTCGAAAACGTCTATTTCAACAATCAATGTTGAAATCTATGGTTTCGAATCTCAACACCTTTAAAACATCGTTAGATCGTTTTAATTCTGTTTAAAATATCACATTCTAAAACATTTTCTTTAACATGTTATTCACTATTCAAAAACGTGAATATACTATGTTAACAAATTTCATCCTTTTTATACTTTTTAACTTAAAGGATTATTCACAGTCTAAAACGTGAATATAACTCCATTTATAAGTTATAACAATTAACTTATCAAAATAAGTCGTTTGCGAATTCATAAAACAACGTTTATAGATTCCATTTCTATTTATTTATAAAAACTTCTTTTTTATAAATTCCTTTATTAACATATTTCAGTTTATAACTCAATTATAAACTACAAGTTCATATTATAAGTTAATTACTTATAAAACGATTATTTTACAAAATCGTTCATTTAACTTCCCAAATTATTAATCTTAACTTATAAAATTGTTTATTTATCCAAAATTCATTCTTTCGATAACTTTATAAATTTTATAAACCTATTGCTTATAAAATTTCATTTATAACTTCACAGTTTATAATTTCATAAATTTCATTCATTTAGGAAATTCATTTTCACTACATTCAAACACTTATAAAAACTCGTTTTATAATGTCCATAATTCAATTTATAAATATCCATTTATAAATCTCTTAATATAAATCAGTTTATATTATTATTCTAAAACGTCTTTAAATTCCTTTATAATTTCATCATTTCGATTTATAAAATAATCAAATTTTATAAATCCTATATTTAAACTTTTATAATATATTCAAAAATCCAATTTAAACTATTTTATAAAATCATTAGTTCATATTTCTCAAAAATCGACTTTTAATCGTATTTCTAAAAATCAGCTTTTTTAACTATATTTCACAAAAACCATAATTTTTATAACTTTAAAAATTATAACGTTTATTTATTTATAATGGATCAATTCCAAAAATATAGTATATTTTCAAAATCACTTTTAAAATCATTTTAAAATCCCAAAATCTGGGTCCAATGATGCTACACACCAAATAGTCAATCACGACTAACAACGATATCATATATCGATATGATAATCCATCAAATATCAAAATATCTGAAATTAAATAAATACTGTTGAGGAATCCAGTTGGATCCCTCCAACCTGTTTCCTGCATCCAAAAACATTAGCACAATACCAATTTCGCTCCAGTACGAAATTATCGCGGTACATGTTTTTAATAAATATTATCCGCTTAATAACGGCGTAATAGGGTCTCATCCGCTAAACAAAAAATGCGGGAAATCAATCAACTGCAATATATACATATGCCAATATATATATATTGATATTATATATAATACCAATTTCACTGTTTATGAAATATTCGCGGTATATGTTTATATTAAATAACATCCGCTTACTAACGGCGCATAATGTCTATTTTAACAATCAATAATTTACAGTCATCATTCAAACATGCATTCAAATAATTTAAATCTAACTATTTAAAATAAAATCGAAATCTATTCGATTGAGTGAGAAATTCTCACCTTGGTTTTAATTTCCGTTTTAGCGATTTATTTCGAATAAAATTAAACGCGCGTTTAATTTTACCCGAAATTCTCACTAACTCCAAACGACTCCAAACCAACTCCATCGCGTAGTGCTCGTCCATACGATTCCAACGCAACTGAGTTTGCATTTTTTCGACCTCGTATGAAAAAGTTACGAATTTTACAAGATACACGATTTTATATTAACTAATTACAATATAACCTTAGTTAACAAACTCAACTTAATCAAGGCCATCCAACTCATCCCCAAACACATCTGGCCGTGAATTGCTTCTTCCCTCCCTCTCATGTTTCACGCGTACAGGTGAAGGCCGACACCCTTTGAACCCATAAACAACAACTAGGGTTTCATAATACTCCCCAATCACACGACGATACTCGATCACGTCACCACCACGCGAAAGCTCTCGACATCCTCTAGGTTCGGCCCAAACCCTGTAGCACTCGGCCCCATCTAGGTGCTCGCGCACGCAAGAGAACAGCCCACGTTCATACACCATTTCCCATCAATCCGCGAAGCCATTCGCGATCTCCACCGTTGATCTCGTAGCTCTCGTCGTGCTCTTCATCTTTGTAGTTGAAACCTAAGGCTAATTGTCGACGGATTGGAAGATCTAGAGGGATGAAGTTGGAGCATTTCTGGCCATTGACAGTGGGGGTGGCGGCTAGGTCATAAAATTAGGGTTTAGTGATAGTTTTATCAAATTATGAAGGCAAGGGGTCTATTTATAAGGAACGAGCGACACTATTCATTCCGGATTTTCCGAACTCCGATTTAGACGCCGTAACCAGCGTACCTAGGGTTTACCCCGCGTTCCGGACACAATGGAATAGGTTTCGGAAGCTAATTCGGAAGTATGTGCGAGTTATGGCTGAAAACGTTCAATTTGAATTAAACCGATTTAAATCGATTTCTAGGCGTTTTAATTTGTACCGGACAAACCGTAAATCCAATTGACTTGAAATTTGAAACCTTACAATAATATCACATTACGGATCCGATGAAACTGGTTTCGTCGAAATCCGAGACTTTTTGAAAAATGGCTATTTTGACTCGCCAAATTTAAATTAAAAATAATTCGATGCGTTTCGAGCTGCCACGATCAAACGATAGCTCCGATTGACACGAAAATTGAAATCCGGTAATAACTAACTATTACGGATCCAATGAAACTGGTTTCGTTCAATTCTGAGACTGTTCAAAAATTGACTATTTTACAGTCGATTATTTAATATTAAAATATTCAATTTTCACAGATTAACTTTTAATTCGATTTTAAAAGTTCTAAAATATCGTTCTAACTTCCATATGATAAAATAAAATTTTCCAAATTATTTTCAATCATATTTAACTCAATATTCAATTATTTCCATAATTTAACATATTAAATTATCGATTTAATAATCCAATTAAATCCAATAATTCAAATAAAAATTTATTTGACTCATAAATTCACTTATTAATATTTAAAATAAATTAAATATTCAAATTTTAATTAAATAAAATTTCTGGGTCGTTACATTAATCATTGATAAAAATATGTTAAGTGGTTAATTAATATTCTAAGAATTTGTTTCTTTTCTTTTATTTTGGAAAAACTTAAATATGATATTTTAGAGCATCTGGACTTTCCTTTCGATCTATTCCACCATTCGCCTAAAAAGTGAAAACACAGGCCAGGTCAGTTCAGGGTACTGGTTATTCCATCCCTAACTATAGTTAAACACCTTATTTTTATCTTCTCGGTTCTTACAAGCGTGACAAATGTACTAGTCGTTTTCGCATATCAGTTTGTTATTACATTTAATATTCTTAAATTTTTATTTAAGTAGTATAAACAATTCCTCTTAACCATTTATTCAAACTCTTATTAAAACTTCCAAATCATCTTTACATTACTTAATTATTCCTTTAAAATCATTCACAAAAAATTTAAGAAAGAATTGTTAAGTTTAAACTCACATTCAAAAGGTTATAGAATTCGCATCATAAAAGTGCTGCAGAAAGTGCTATATAAGCTTACTTGATTTAAACAATTTTTTAATATTTGAGAATTCATATTTTCCTTTTCAAACCTATTTTAAAACCATTTTAGTATATTTATCAAATTTATTTCATATTTTCAATCATTTAGACATATCATTTATAAAGAAATCCCTTTTTGGATTCCATACTGCTAAACCACAATGTTTTTAGAAAAAATTTTGGACATATTTCAAACTCTACTTGATGAAATGTTGATTTTCTTTTTCCATTGGAAAAAACTATAGATATAAGAGACCAAAAAAATTTATCTCGAAGAATTCAGAGCTATATTCCACTTTGTACACTCATTTAACTTTTGTGGTGCGAAATCGCGAATTACCGTTACGCGACGCGCCTAGTTTTGACTTGTTTTTCAATTTCTTTTCAAACTTCTTGAAAACAATTTTAAATGTTTATAAAATATTTCTAAATCATTTTAAACAGTATTTTTTAATTTCAGACTCACATTTCATTTCATTTCACTTTATAATATTATATCATTATAATATCATTTTCAATCTTTTTAGATATTTTGAAATCATTAAGAGGCTAAATAATTTTCATACACACATTTATATGGATTTAATTACATTTAATTAACTATGGTTAATCAATAATCATTTCTCATATCATTTATCAAACCAAGTTATCATCCAAATCACAAACATATAATCAACCGTAATATCAACCAAGTTATCAAACATTAAAACATCCAACATATAACAAACTTTTCATGTAATTAACTTGAGATATTTTTAGAAATTAGTAACTTTAAAATACGAGTACTCACTTTTAACCAAATCGTTTAGCTTTCTACCAACATTCATTTAATCCAACACTTCACTAAATCCTCTTATCTTCACCAAATCTTTTCCGTGCACTTTCCTTTTGATTCCGACAGCACTTCCTTCTTTTTTTCTCGCTCCGGAGCTCCTTGAACTTGCTCCTAGCTCCTTGGAATGAAATCGACGGCACTTCCTTCTCTAACATAGGTTCGGCCTCCTTGTTTCTAACCTCTCCTCCATCATTTCTTCCATTTTTAGATGCTAAACCATGTTTTAACGCCATTCTAAGGTCTTTGGCAAAGTTTGGTAGTGTTTTGACTTTGTTTGATATGCTTTTCAGAAAATTTAATAAGGAAAAAAGAAGAGAAGAAGCCATTAGAGAAATGGAGAAAAGCTTAAAAAAGTAAGAAGAAGAAGTGTAAAAAGGTGAGAAAGTGGATGCTTATTTATAGAAAAAAATTTAGATTAAAATAATATTTTATAAAAAGATCAAAATACCATTTACTTACTTTTTAAACAATCTTATTTTTTCAACACATAACATCACATTTCAAATCATTACTTTATGTCATTTTCACTTAAGTATTAAGTAAAGAATATAGTAATTATGTTTAGTTTGATTTGATGTTTACTTTTTCCTTTGAAATGACATGTTTGTCTTTTTGTGCTTACTTTTTGTTAATTATATTCTAGAATTTTCTAAGCATGTTTAGTAAAAGTAAACTTGATTAGTGAATTAATTAGTACTTATACAATTTGAATATATGTTCCTATATAAGAAAATAAAGGTGAGACGACGTTGTGACAACTTTTAATCGTTAAAACGTTGATTTTTGACAAAATGTTTTACGGTCGTATTTTGACGTTTTAGTTAAACTATTTGTTTATATAAACCAAATTTAGAAATGAACTTTTTAATTCTTTAAATAAATTAAAACATGTCTCTTTATATTTTAAAATCATATTTAAATAATATCAAAATATTTAATTTTACAGTGTTTGTAAAACTAACAAAATGCGATAAAATTTGGTTATTCTTATAAAACCATTATTAACATACTTTTAAATATTTTAATATACTTTTATTATCTTTATTAAATATTTTCAATAAGGTTTATCTTTCTAAATCAATATTTAAACCTATTTTTTGAAGTATTTATTTATTTTTAACAAAACTTAACTTTTGTTGATTTGTTCTAAAATCCAAATTTTTGCTTTTTAAATTATCAACTATAAGAATAAATGATTTCTCTATTATTATATATTATATAAAAATTATTTATTTAAGTTTTAAACCTTTTTGAATTTAAAACAAACGAAATCTATCATTTTTGAAGCAGCGAAATTACGGATCGTTACATTCTTCCTATTTAAAAGAATTTCATCCTCGAAATTTCCAAAGTTTGCCCAAAACATTTATCTTCAAACTTGGTTCCATATAATATACACAGATCATTCGTATGAAATATTTTATTCGATCTCCCATTCAAATACACAACTTTATTTTCGAACTAGTATCGATCCCTCGATCTTCTAATATGGACTTTAATCAGGCTTTTTGCTCAGAAACTTTTGCTTTCCTTGCATAGCTCTCAACTATGATAGAAAACCAAAGTACCTAACCATAAACCCTTATCAATGTTTGTGTCAAGAAACGAGTGATAAATCTTTTTCCAGATTGGTGTAAACACCTCAAACTTTCGAACTCGAATCTTAGACAAAATTTGTGTGATGAAATGATCTACATATAACATATGTATTTATTAACCCTCAAAACATTCATAAAAAATTTATCTTAAGCTCAAACACTTCATAAATGTGCTTCTTCATATAATCCCTTTAATTATTTATTTCTAAATATTTTTATTAAATGAAAATATTTTAAAGAAACCATTTTTCCACTCAAAAGATGATTTATCTTTAAAAAGTGTTTCCACAATCTTTTAACTCGATATACTTCCTTTAACACTAATATTATTTATGAATCATTTCATAAAACTATTACTTAAGTTTATTACATCTTATAACTTATCCAAATTAATCATTTTAAAGATTTAAGTCCAAATCCATAATTTACACTGGAATTCATTAATAAAACATTTTCTCGATTATAACTACCTTCTTAAGGAGTCATTATTTAACTTAATAGTGCATGACTCAAATCTATATTTGTATGGTATACCTTTACATCCTAAGAGCATATACAAATTCCAAATTTCATATTAGTTTTACTTACATCCGTTTGCCTAACAAATTCAATCTTCATTGTAATTTACTATTATCTCAAATTCATAATTTATAAAACTTATTTTATTTAATACTAGTATTAAATTTCTAGCTTTGAAAAATAAATTTCAAAACCAACCGTACTTAAATCCTCATACTCTAAACTCTTAAATATATTTTTTTTAAATTGGATTTATTGATTATCCTTAACTTATTTCATTTACTCAAAGTATTTCACAATCTTTTGCCAAAAATTTCATAAATTTCTTAGCTCTGAGTTAAGTATGATTCAGAAATTTTCGATTGTCCAAAATCGTTCATAATTTTGTTTTATCTTATCAATTAGAGATCCCAATTTATCTTTAGTTTAAACACTTTTATAAGGATTACTAATCAATGATTCACATTTAACTTAAGAAAATTATATAGATCGAGTAACCCTAAAACAATCCAAGGAACTGGGTACTACAAATAGTATCATATATCCTTTTAACAAGGAGAGTAATACTTAAGAGAAATGTTTACCATCCTAACACAGCACTTGTCCATTTTTGGTTCATCTTCGAGCCGATCGAATTAGTTATCATAAAATATCTCTTTTTATTTGAAATAATACCATTTTCAAAATCCTTTAGAGATTACTTTATAAAACCTATTTTATAAATTCATTATATCTTATATTAATTAACTTTATTTAAATTACCACAATTCTTTTACTCGAATTTAAATTCTTATTTCTTTATGTTTATCTTTTTAACAATCATTTAAATACACGTGTTCTTTCCTTAAACAAGTCTTATTATCAAATACCCTATAGTCAAATCGTGGATCTTAATTCACAAGGTATTTGTGCTTAAGCTTTTAAATCAAATAATTGATCAATTTATGATAGTAAGTTAACAGTATCATTTATTAGTTTATTATTTTGGAATGAGTATTAAAGATCTGGATTACTTTATCAGATTTCTTATTTATCGATTATCTTTATAAAATATCTTATAGTCAAACTGTGAAATTCAAATCACAAGATGTTCGTATTTAAATTTCACTAATCTTGATTTATAACTATACAACTTTTCAAAATATATACTTTATATTAAAAAATATAATCCTAGGTAAAATTATTTCATTTACCAATTTTTTTCAACATCGGTGTATCGGTTCGTCTTGTTTAAATGTTTAGGAACCCTCATCGATAACGGTGATCAGACGCATCGATCAGAATCCATAAATCACTCAATAGATAAATCAACGCAAAATAATTTATTAGTCACTAACAAATACGCACTCATATATAATACACTCAGACTCATTCTAGGGTGTTTATCTCTAATAAGTTACTCATCGTAGGGTATTACTAACCCTATCTATAATGGGTCTTTACCCCACCAAAGCCAAGTTTCTCTTTTAACCTTCAGATCTGATACAAAATGTAATTATCTAGACTTTTCAACCATTGACAGCGGCCACTTTTCGCCGTAGCATAAGTCGGTACCTTATGCTTTGCTTTACGGCCAGCCTCCCGACTATAAGCCTAACTGCAAACCAACCCTTCGATACTCGATCTCAAGGACATATAGGAGTAAGAGTCATCTGTTCGCTACCTAACAAGAAGCGAGAACCTCCTATCATGTACGAACCTCACTAAGCAAAGCGGATAATAGAATATGTCCGTACGTAGATGAATATCTGCAGCTCTTCTCTGGAAACTCCAACCATCTTCGACTCAGCCTGTTACTACACGAATCTGGCCCAATTATTGAAAATACCCGGATCAGGCTTGATAAACCAGCGTAAGAAAACTCAATAATAAATGACTGTGCTATATATCAGCCTTTGAATAAAATCCTTTGAAAAGAAAGAGTATCTCATATGACCACGCCTATACATAAACACGGACGGGTTTTTACCTCATGATAACGAAAACACTTTTATTATCAAAACGTTTGATATTATTTCTAATGACATTCCTTTAAAAATATTTGCAAATAAACATACTAATCTTAGTCGAAATTGTTATATTGATTAAATTCCAGCATAATAGGTTTACAATCAAGTCCGTAGGTTCTTATTGAAGAATGGATTTCCATACAAATGACCAGGTGAATGGACTACCTTCTGGCAGTAATATCTAGAGGAATGCACCGAGGACCATCACAAAGGATCCTCAACCAACACAAGACCGACCAATCTCTGTAATTAGATAGTACCAAATATATCATCCTTCAATCGTTACAGACCTTTAACCGAGCGCGTTCTAGCATACAAACCACATTAATTTACATCCAAAACATCACAGCGGGAAGAATTATATCTAGAAGGGGACGATCATACCCTAATTGAGAATGACCCACTTAGTCTTGCTGTATCATACCCCGTTTCGGTCATTTTCGGTTGATGGGGTTTAAGGCAATGATTACCTTTTCACAAAGCACATATCATATCTATGAATGCCACATTGCCATTTCTGTTGACTACTAATTGCCTTTCACAAAATACAATCCTTGAGCTCGTACGTCTCAAGGAGGTTGTTAAGCTAAGAGAAGTTGCCTTCTTCGCCACCACTGATGTATGTTTGTAAAAACTAGTGTACGTAATTTTTAGAAATGCAATGTTAGACAAATGTCCATACAAGTTGTACAAGAATAGGACAAACCGAAGGCACTCTCCTACTACAACTAGTAGTGAGTAGTCCTTGCAATTTGTAAAAGCTCCACAACGAGGAGACCACTGGTATAAATAACACTATAATTGGAGCTGCTCAGAGCATGTCAACAAACAGTCCTCATGCTATAAAGATCCACGATCTTCAATAATCATCATCTTCAACATGTCTTCACATTTGAATGTATACATTGGTTTGAAGTGGTTTTCGGATAGGAATCGCCCAAATCCGACCCCGGTTCCTTCGAAGCCAATTATCGATTTAAAAGTTGTTATGTTCATATGTGGACATCAATCATCAATCAGTTACTTCATCTTTTATAAAATATCTTTCTTAGATATATTGTCTTCAATTTATTCCATTTTCTTTTTCAGAGTATATGGAACCATTAAGCCTCATTTATCAAATCATTTGGTTTATTTAAACATTTCTTAAATCTTGGAATAATTCCAATCATTTTTCTCTTTTTCCTAGAAATACTTTTCCAACTCATTCTTTTAATCTTAATTAAAGATTTCTTGTATTCAAGTTATAACTTTTAAATTAGGAAAAATATTCCTAAATCATTCATTAAATCTTAATCAAAGATTTCTTTCTTAATTTTAAATCATATTCTTGCAAATCGAAGATTTTCATAACAAAACACTACTGCCACCTTAGACATGATAAATTTCACCTCTAGGGACTAATGGAAAGTAATCCAACATCATGAATATCTTCATGTTCAATATGTTTTATTTCAAAAATTAGTTTGAAGGGGTTTTCGAATAGGAATCACCCAAATCTGATTCCGGTTCTTCGGATAGGAATCACCCAAATCCGATCTCGGTTCCTTCGTGTTAATCATCAATAAAAAGATGTTAAGTGGTTAATTAACATTATAAGAATATGTCTCTTTTCTTTTATTTTGAAAAAACTTAAATATGATCATTTAGAGCATCCGTGCATTCCTTTCGATCTATTCCACCCCTCGTCTAAAAAGTGAAAACATAGGCCAGGTAAGTTCAGGGCACTGCTTGCTCCATCCTTAACCTTACTTAAACACCTTGTTTTTATCTTCCCAGATCTTACAAGCATGACAAATGTACAGGTCATTTTCGCATACTCCGTTTGTTATTACATTCAATATTCTTCACTTTTTGTTTAAGTGGTATAAAAAATTCCTATTAACCATTTATTCAAACACTTGTTAAAACTTTTAAATTATCTTTACATTACTTAATTATTCCTTTAAAATTATTAACAAAAGATTTAGGAAAGAATTGTTAAGTTTAAACTCATATTCAAAAGAATATAGAATTCGTGGCATAAAAGCGATGCTTAAAGTGCTATATAAGCTTATTTGATTTAAACAATTTTTTTAATATTTGAAAATTCATATTCCCATTCCAAACCTCTTTTAAACCATTTTAATAGATTTATCAAATTTATTTCATATTTTTAATCGTTTAAACATATCATTTATAAAGAAATCCCTTTTTGGTTTACGGACTGCAAAACCGCGATGCTTTTAGAAAATTGTTTTGGACAGATTTCAAACTCTACTTAATGAAACGTTGATTTTCTTTCTTCGTTGGAAAACTACAGATATAACAGACCGAAAAATTCTTATCTCGAAGAATTTCGAGCTATATTCCACTTTGCACACTCATTTAACTTTTGTGGCGCGAAATTGCGTACAACCATTACGCGACGCGCTTAGTTTTAACTTGTTTTTCAATTTCTTTTCAAACTTCTTGGAAATACTTTCAAATGTTTATAAAACATTTCTACATCATTTTAAAATCATTTAAAACAACATATTTTAATTTCAAACTCATATACCATTCCATTTCACTTTATAATATTATATCATTATAATATCTTTTTCAATCTTTTTAGATATTTTGAAATCATTAAGAGGCTAAATAATTTCCATACATACATTCGTATGGATTTAATTTTCATTTAATTAACTATGGTTGATCACTGATCATTTCTCTTATCATTTATCAAACCAAGTTATCATCCATATCACAAACATATAATCGACCATAATATCAACCAAGTTATCAAACATTAAATCATCCAACATATAACAAACTTTTCATGTAATTAACTTGAGATATTTTTAGAAATTAGTAACTTTAAAATATGAGTACTGACCTTTAACCAAATCGTTTAACTTCCTACCAACATTCATTTAATCCAACACTTCACTAAATGCTCTTATCTTCACCAAATCTTTTCAATAGACTTTCCTTTTGATTTCAGCAGCACTTCCTTCTCTTTTTCTCGCTCCGGAGCTCCTTGAACTTACTCCTAGCTCCTTGGAATGAAATCGGCGGCACTTCCTTCTCTTACATAGGTTCGGCCTCCATAGTTCCAACCTCTCCTCCATCATTTCTTCCATTTTTAGATGTTAAACCATGTTCTAATGGTATTCTAAGGTTTTTGGAAAAGTTTGGTGGTGTTTTGACTTTGTTTGATATGGTTTTGAAAAAGTTAGTAAGGAAAAGAGAAGAGAAGAAGTCATTGGAGAAGTGGAGAAAAGCTTGAAAAAGAAAAAAGAAGAAGTGTAAAAAGATGAGAAAGTGGATGCTTATTTACAAAAAAAGTGTGGGATTAAAATAATATTTTATAAAAAGACCAAAATACTCTTTACTTACTTTTTAAACAACCTTATTTTTTCAACATTTAACATCACATTTCAAATCATTACTTTACGTCATTTTTACTTAAGTATTAAGTAAAGAATATAATAATTATGTTTAGTTTGATTTGATGCTTACTTTTTGCTTTGAAATGACATGCTTGTCTTTTTGTGCTTACCTTTTATTAATTATATTCTAGAATTCTAAGCATGTTTAGTAAAAGTAAATTGAATAGTGAATTAATAATACTTGAACTATTTGAATATATATTCCTATATAAGAAAATAAAGACGACGTTGCGACAACTTTTAATTGACAAAACGTTGATTTTCAACAAAATGTTTTACGGTCATATTTTGACGTTTTAGTTTAGCTATTTATTTATGTAAACCAAATTTAAAAATAAACAATTTACTTCTTTAAATAAATTAAAACATGTCTCTTTATATTTTAAAATCATATTTAAATAATATCAAAATCTCTAATTTTACAGTGTATGTAAAACTGACAAAATGCGATAAAATTTGGTTATTTTTATAAAACGGTTATTACCATACTTCTAAATATTTTAATATACGTTCATTATCTTTATTAAATGTTCTCAATAAGATTTATATTTTTAAATAAATATTTAAACCTATTTATTTAAGCATTTATTTATTTTTAACAAAGCTTAACTTTTGTTGATTTGTTCTAAAATCCAAATTTATGCTTTTAAATTATCAACTATAAGAATAAATAATTTTTCTATTATTATCTATTATATATAACTTATTTATTTAAGTTTTAAACCTTTTTAAAAACGGAATCTCTCATTTTCGAAGTAGCGAAATTACGGATCGTTACAAGAAAACTCTCTCCTCATTCACAAATCAATTCACATTTGATAATTCAAGAGCATTCTCTCTTTCATAGTTCATGTAAACAAACTAATGAAAACTCCTGTCTTTCATTCTAAAATTAAAATAAATCAAATAAAATCCAATAAATCCCAAGATTAAAGTATGTGGTTCTAAACACCAAGCTATAACAATTTTTTTAGAGAAGTTGAAGCTTTAATCAAATTAGAAGATATGGAGTTTTCTTGTTTGAATTGGAATTGAAGATGTCGGAGACTATAGAAGAAATTGAAGCTTCTACTAGTTAAGGTTAGTTCTTTAACTCCCAACTATGTCTATATTGGATACAATTGTGTTCGAATGTTAGCTTGGTGTTATAATTGCAAATTATCTTGAATAGGTTCATCATCATTCCTTGATTTTAGGTTAGATTATGGAATTTGATGTTTATGAACTAATGTAGTATGTAAATGAATTCATGTGAACATTTTAGTATACGTTTGCAAGCCTTATGATCAAATCAAATTTTAGTTTCTTGACTTAAAAATTCGTTTTGCACTTAGGCAAGCTTTTAGACGTTTGAGTGAAATATTCAAACGTCTACATAGGTTAAATTTTTGACTATAAATTCTCTATTTTTAACTCGATAAAGATTTAGACATCTGATTTGTTCATCCAGACGTCTGAATTAGCCCAAATAACTAATTATTTTCTATTTGAGTTCAGACATCTGGCCTATGGATTCAGACGTTTGAATTGGCCAGAAATCATTTTCACATATATATTCAAACGTCTAACTTATGATTCCAAACACTTGAGTGCTGCTAATTTGTTTTCTGATGTTATTTCTTTTGAATTGCTTTAATAATGTTTTATGTGTGTGTGTGTATAATATTTTTACATTATGGACTTACTAGAATATTTTATAAAGGTGAAATTCTATTTTATCATATTCAAGTGATTATTTTAAATTCAACGAATTTGCTTTTATTTTAGAAATTTATTTATACTTAACATATATATAGACACACATATATATACACAAACACATACACATTCGATACTGGATGGTATTTATAAATAAATTATGAAGCAGCTTTCTAATATTATCGAATAATCTTAATCTAATGATTAATGACATTGAATATATATCTATTAAGATTTTGATTATATATATTTGATGGTTAGAAATACAAAGGAATTATTTTGAAAGTTATTTAATTATAGGAAATTTGTAAATGACTTATATAACTATAATTAACTTATGAAGTGATTTGGAAGTTTATATATATATATATATATATATATATATATATATTGATTTGTAAAGGAATTTCTATGTTTAAATCTTATAATGGGATATCTACATACAAGCGAGGATCTAATAATAAACTTTTATATTTAAATCTTATATATATATATATATATACCAAAGGAATTACCTAATGTACTAATATTGTAAGGTTATCTATAATTAATTAGAATAACTAACTGAGATGTTTTGTATATTAGATTAAATAATATTTTATTATATAATTATGATTTTTTATTCCTTTTACATTGATTTATTGCTATGAATGTTTCGCCATTGATATTGGTTTGAGTTATATTTTAAGATGATATGGTGATGGCATTTTTCTAGTTAGTTCATGTGATTTTATTCTATGTGATAAGAAATTTGAATAAACGGTTTAGTGATACTGTCTTATCTGGGACTTTCGGTAACAATTTTCTAGGTATTCCTTACACTAGTTATATAGAATATAGAAGGAGCGAATGTTATATGTGAGCTAAATAAATAAACTTATAACACACTGTGGTATGGGATGCCATTTTGATATTTACTCGGTTATTCTTTCGCTCGTGAATGACACTTATGTGAGGGTATGTTGTGTGTGATACTCGTTGCGTTGAGTATACGTAGAGCCATGTATTAGCCTATGTGTAGAGCTACGTGTCGACTATCATATATATGCAATGTGTCTACCTACCTATTTCTAACTTCCTTTCTATTTGGGTAGTTAACTAGATTGGCCTTGTCCACTCTAATGGCCTAATCGTGGGGTTGCGCTCTAGATCCATGACACCATGGTTGTTTATAATATTTGATGCACATTACAGTATTTAGTAGTTGGTAGCCCCCTGTGTCACTTAGGCCAGCATTCTGCTACAATTAGGGGTAAAGCAGGGTCATGCTTAAGGCTATGCATAGACAAGCCATTAGTGGATGTGGCCACAATGTCCGTCGAGGTAACCGAAGACTGTGGGAATAGATCCGACTACTTAGCAGGAGGCTAGTCGACCCTTGCCTCCTGGAGCGGGCAGACAACCATTAGTCTTCCTTCTGGTTTCGGTGTGGTAGATAGGCATGTATGAGATGAGATTATATATGGGACTATGCCCAAAGTATAGTCAACCCCGTATCCTTCTTTGACAGACGGCGTATTCTTCTTAGGTAGAGAACCTACTTATTATTGATTATACTTGAGCATTGTTATGAGCTACCTCAAATCATTCATATTGATTTTAGTGATTTGATGATGGTATTTTATAAATGAGATTGAGAGATATTATGGGCATTGCTTCTTCATTGCCTGAATTTACTTGAGGATATCTCATGATTGATGATTCATGGATTTGATGGTAATTTTATAGTATGGATGATTCACCCATTCGATGTTGATTTTGTGAATCCGACATGATATATTTTATATGGGTGACGACGCTTTCTTGTTTTGGTTTTTTTGTGAAGGTTATTTTAAGATATTGTGAGACTGTAATGTGATTCGTATTGTAACAACCCGATTTTTTGAGTTCGAAAATCAACATCAATACGTCCATTATATTAAATGTCGAACAATCGAATGCCGGAAAAACGGATTGTTAAGGTCAAAGAAGGAGGTAGAAGAAGAAATAGAAAACAACGTCAGATTCTTACAAACGCAGCGGAACAATATATAACAGATAAATGATTAATCTTTAAAACAAAAATAACTATATCAGTTTATACATTATATTATCAGAGTACAACAAAATCTATAGCACACAACTAGACAGTTATATCAACCTGTCCTCACAATACAGACTATGCAGTTAATCAGACACAGCGGAGTATACATCAAATATGTGTGATACGTCTCGCCTTCCAGCTTGTCTCTTGAGCTCCACAGCATCTTTTCCTGTATTCGATAATATTCGGTCTGACCCGAGCATTATAGTTAAATAACACCCAAGTCAGTCTAGAAAATTAGCGTGAGAAAATACACTTAATTGGATTATTAAAGTTTTCAAAATCCTTTTGAAATCAAAGGTATCTCATAAGACCGTGCCACAAATAAACATGCCAGGTTTTTACCTTACGATAACCAAAACATTTTCTTATCAAATCCTCTGATATTATAGTAGTGTATATATACAAATACTTATTCAAATAGCCGAAATTGTTACATTCATTAAATTCCAGGAATACTAGGTTCTACAGACAAAGACGTAAAGGCACGTAGGGAGAATGGATTTCCACCAATGGCAGGGCTACTGGGGTACCGTCCGTCATAGTACGTGGTCTAGATCACCGTACCGAGGATCCACCCTGATCCCTTGCTACACAAGACTGGAACTACCCCTTACTGGATAGTCCGAATAAGATCACCCCACGGTTGGGATTAGCAACCGCCCACACAACGAATAAAAGGGACCTCTAGACAGGGATGACCTTACCCTAATTGGTTGCTAGCCACTTAGCCTTGTGTGCACCTCCCATATTTTAGCCATTCCCGGTTGATGGGGCTCGAGACTATGCGTTACCTTTTTAGCACACATTCACTTAGAATGCTCATCATCCTCCTGACGATGTTCTAATAGCATTCGTCCATACAAGTCTGTTTCGGGTTCGAACGAAACCGAAGGCACTACTCCTACTACATCCATTTTGGAATCACCCTCAGGATTAGTAGCGAAGCACCCTTGCACTTCACTTCTCCATCTTCGACTCCAAGCCCTTGTCTTCCTCATGAAAACGTTCAAACTGGATCGAAGTGGTTTTCGAGAAATTAATCCCGATCCCGGTCTATTCGAAACGATCAGCGCATTGGCCAATATTGATAGTCGGTTATTTAACTATCAAATAACATTCACAAACAATCATCAGATTAAAACAATTTTTCAAATTATTTATTTATTCCAAAATATCTTCGCAAGATATTTTTCTACATTACAATCCTTTGAAAATAGTTTTCAAATCACCTTTTCTCTCGCGGAATAAATTTTCACCCAATTATTTTATTTCCATTGAAAATTTGCCAAGTCTTAATACTTAGATTTTTGAAATAATTTAAATCATTTTATCCAAAGATATATATACACTTTAAAACATTTTAAAATAAAAACTATTTAAAACACTTAGAATAAAAACTACTTAAAACACTTATTTAAAAATATATACTTTAAAACACTTGAAATAACACTATTTAAAACACTTTATTAAAAATACATACTTATTTCTCATGTAAACTTAAGCCAAACAAATTTTAAAATAAAAGTTACGAAATTCTATACAAGTTTTTCAAATAAAAAATTTAACCAAACTATCTTTAAAATAAAACTACTTTATACAATATAAATATTGATAATTATCTTTTTAAATCATAATACCAACTAACCTTTTAAAATAATAACTACTATAACTAGTTTAATAAATATCTACCTTAAAAATTTTAAACAACTTAAATAATAATTTCTCAAACATTCTTTTAAAATAACTTTAATACTTTAAACTTATACTTATAAATCTGCTTTGAAAATGTACTTGTCTTTTCAGGTAAATACACTTTTCTTTCACACCTTTAAAAATAAACCACTGTTTATTTTCAAAACAAATTACCCATTTCTTTATATATTCCTATCCTGAATTTATACTTCCAAATTATCCTCTGATAAATATTTCCCTTTATCTATAAACTCTGTTTATAAATTCCATAATCTCATTCTCCTTAAATCCCAGTTTCACACACTTAATCAGTTTTCAAATCGATTTTCAAAACTACTCCATTTAAAAAAAAAATTACTTATCCAAATTTATTTTGAAACCCATTAATTCCATATTTACTTATATATTTATAATTTAAAATCTTATTTTAAACTGAAATATCCACTTCATACTTCATTCAAAATTCTACCCTTTTATTTCTTTCCAAACATTTTAAATCTTAAATTTTGAAAATAAAATCCTTTAAATTTTTAGCCAATACCACTTACGTCTCCAAAACCCTTTTAATTTAATTATTTAAAATCTCTACCTTTATTTCCATACTCATAATTTATTTAATAGAATTTAAATAAAATCAACTTTCATTCTTTTCCAATTCATTCTTTAATTTATCCAAATTCTCTATAATTATTTAATTAAAATTCTCTATTTTATTTTCCTTTAAAAATTCAATCTTCATATTTTTGATATCACAATATATCCAAAATATATTCAATCAAACCACAGCATTCAATATTTTCAATTCCCAATAAAATCAATAATATCTACCAAAAATTATCAAATAAAACATAGACTATAAAAATAAATTTCACTACTTTGAGGAATCCAGTTGGATCCCTCCAACCGGTTTTCCTACATCCACAGATGTTAGTCAACAAATAAAATACCAATTCCACTTCAAGGTGGAACATCGCGGTATAAAGGGTCATCTGCTATTACGCGAGGCGCATAGGGTCTCATCCGCTATATAATGCGGGAAATCAACCACTCCAACATATATACATACTATTATATATATAATATCACACCCAGTCAATTCATTCATTCAACCAGTCAATTCACTCATTTAACTAATAAATTAAATTTAACTTATATGAATTTTAATGGCTAACCAAATGAGTGAGATTAACACACCTTTTTTTTGCTCGTAGTCCGATTCATACCGGCTTGATTCTCCACGAATTTAGACCTTGTATGAACATTTGATGATTTATTAATATTTGAAACAGTCAAACAGTTAATTACCGTTTAATTAATTTAATTAACTAATAATTTATTTTAAACTAATTTTCTTTTTGTAAATTATTTTCTACCGACCAAAATAATTAGATAAGATTAATCTCCATAATAAATTATTTTAAAAATAAACTAGTAAATGCAAATAGGTATATCTGTATATTTATTCTCTTTTGAAAACTATATATATCAAAATAATTTATAGATTTCAAAATCTAATTTTATATAAATTTTCAACATTTTAAAATTTCTATATTTCCAAACCTTATCTATATACATCTTCTATTTTATACACACACACATTAAATTCTAAAATAAAATTGCTTTCAACCCATATTATGTGAATCACTATATATATATATATATATATATATATATTAAATTTAAAAACAGAATTATACCTCCCAGATATTTTTTTTTTGTTTCCCCCTAATGCACACACACACAGATATATATATTAATTTATATTCCTTTCCTTTAATATATATATATATATATTAAATTAAACAAACAGCAATACCTCACAGCCCTCTTCCCAAAATCGAGCACGAACCTCTCAACCCCTAATGCATCCTTGAACTCACCCACCAGCGAAGAGGCCATCCCATCACCCGCTCCTAATCGCCTTCAACCACCATGTTGTAGCTCGCACTACCACTCTCACGGTCGCGACTCCACAAACTACCCTTTCCTCCGCCCTTCGCCTTGCGAGATCCAACTTAACTGAATCGCGACCCTGCGAACCCTAGCTGCTCGCGAAAACATCACCACCCCACGTCGCGACCCGATCCCAGTTGTCGATTCGCCTCGGCCGACTGTTGCGACCCATACTCCAAGGCCATTGAAACCCTAGACGTCATGCTCTGCTCCTTACAAGAAATCGAACTGAGACGAATCGAAATCGAGAAACTCGATCTCTTTTTTAGCTTATACGTCGATTTGAACTAGTTATGGTTCGAGTTCAGCTGTCATTCTCTTTTGTTGATTTCGGTAGTCTGAAGAGAAAGGAGAGACTTCATTTTATTCAACATTCATTTTGATTTATTATTATTTTTTTAAAGAAAAAGAGATGCGTGTAGAAAAAGAGGATAAGTGTTTGAATTTTTACTTAAGTTCCAAAAATGAACAAGTTGGAGTAATATTGAAATGAGAGGAAAAAGCTTTGATGTGAAAAGAGTATATATATATATATACATGTTTATATTTAAATTTAAATTTAGATCGTCTCGAAGAAACAACTCAAAATCTTGATCTCCTATCGAGGCGTGCCGCCAGGCGTATATAATGTTAAACCCCTATTCTGAATGCAATGGAAAAGGTTTCGAGTCTTAATTCGATCATATGGAGAAGATAGCTTTTTGGATCCAGTTATTATACTAAATTTCGATATAGATTTTAGCGCGTTTATCTATCCTACGATCACACGACGACTCCAAATGCTACGAAAAATGAAATCCGAAAATAATACACTATTACGGATTCAGTGGAACTAGTTTCGTCGAATTTCAAGACTATGTCTCGGAAGGCTATTTTTAAATATCAATTTAAACTATATATTTTTAAAACTTAACAACCACTTCCAAATTCAATTCTTAAGCTTTCATTATCTTCAATACTACTAATATAAATTTTATAAGCCCTTGAAATATTTTTGACAAGCATAAAACTGAAGATTCAATATTTAACCCAACTTTCAAAAATTAAATTCAATAATTTAATTGCCAAATAAATAGCGATATTTGAAATTCAAGTTAAACTAACTTTCAAATATTTAAAATCATTTAAATATTTCAATTTCAAATATCTAGAAATTCCGGACCGTCACATTCCTCCCCCCTTAAAAGAATTTCGTCCCCGAAATTACTAGCTAAGAAGAATGCTCCAACCCGTTAGCTATTTTTCCCAACCAAATAGTTTTTTTTAAACATCTTCCCAAAACAATCTTTATATTAAAGACACACTAACACTCTTACTAACTTTCCAAATCCAACCATAACTTTCAACAATATTATTTACTCAACAATTCAAATTTAAATTTAAAACCAAATTTTAAATTATCAAAATTTTCTCAAAATTTTTCTAACTCTCTAAATTTTCACCAGCGTTTCCTTTGTGTGGCTAGCTCGGTACAACTACAAAATGCCTCTACGGGTCCTAAATTTTTAAAAGAAAACAAAACGCCAAATGGCTGGACCAGAAAATCATCAAATTTCATACAGAAATTTAAATACATACCTTTTTTGTTGAGCTATTCTATTTATCTTATGAAATCAAAAATCCCAATTTCCTTTGCTTTTAAATCACCTGTATATCCTATTAGCAATGATGTCCAATCACAACATTCAAATTCATTTTATACATATCTTTTTACGAAATTCCAATGTCTGTTCTACTTAAGCCATACGATGCACGCATATCATCTGTACGCAATATCAAATCCGACCGCTCACTCGATTACACAATTCCACTTCCGAACTAGTATCGTCCACCCGACTTCCTAGTGCGGACTTGGATCTGTTTTCTTGATCGAAAATCTTCATTCTCCTTGCATAGCCATTTACTATGATAGAGAATTTCCAGAATCTATCAAAAATCCATATGCAGGGTTCGCCGTCGAAAATCGAGTGAAAAATCCCATCTCGGATCGATATAACTATCTCGAAATTCTATGCTCGAATGCTGAGTCGAATTTCTATGTGAATAAAATAATATACGTACATCCTACATATTTATCCCAACTGATTATTAGCTATATCAATTTACTTTTATTCTCAATTTTCCCATTTCACAACTTCCAGTTTAATCTTCATTCAATTATTAACTTAGAATAGTTTTCTTAATTCCAAATTTACTTAAGAATTTAACCACATTTTTCTTAAGTTCAATATAAATATTTTATACACTTCCTATATTTATTTTCACTTCACTACTGAAGTTATATATCCATTTTCATTCAACTTTGCATTTTCAATTCCATTTGAATTCAGTTCATCTTTAATTCTTAATTTAATTCCAAATCAAATTTTATATTGAATTCTATTCACTTTATCTCAAATTCTTATTTAATAAATCATTTATTTAGTTCCATTTATTAATTTATTTTCAATTCTTTGTCTAACTTGACTAATTTTTCATTTCACTTTATTTAACATAATTCAAAATGAATCTCAACATCTAGTTTAAGTTTCATTTACTTATACTATAAATTAATTCGTTTATTCACAAATTCACTTCCAACTTAATAAATTTTACTTCAATATTCTTGTCTCACATAGCCTACTAAGGCTTATTTTCCACCAAGTTTCCTTTTATTTAACGTAATTCAAGTTAAACCTCACTCCACAAAATCAGTTCCAAAGTTTCTTAAGTCGACGACTTACGAATGTCTTATCCACCAATTTTCTTCAATTCACTTCATTTAATTGGTTTACCTTTCTGACTTATTTCGTTTTTATTCCTACTTTAATTCAACTCTTCTTTAAGTTAAATTTTTCTATTCTAGCAAATTCAAATTTTACTAGTTATCAAACCCATTCGTATTTCCATAAACATTTTTAATTAAACTCCCATAGTTTAAACAATTTTATTAAATATTCAAAATTATTTTAGAAATCATATATAACGAAATCAATTATTTCAAAATCAAACTCAATTTCGTAAACAAATCCCTATTCAAAACATTTGGGTAGCAATTCCTCTCTCGAAAACTCGAAAATGAACATCGATGATGCTGCAGTCATCACCGAAGTTATTTTCCAGCGACCGAAGTGAGTTCAATACTTTTATCCCTTCAAAAACATTTTCCAAATATTTTTAAATTCTAAATCTCACCAGATTTCAAATCCAATTCAAAAATATTCCCCAAATAATATCACCATTATTTCTCCAAAACCTTTGAAAATCATTTTTAACTCAAGGAAATTAAATTTCCCAAAATTCCAAATTCTTTCAATCTATATTCAAACATTACTCTGGAATTTTATACCATTCCAACTATAAATCACTTTTGTAATTCACATTTACAAATTACATCCTGTTATATGAAATAAATTTCTTAAATTTGGTTATGATTTCCATTCCTTACTAAATTTCCACACAACAATGATAATAATTTAATATTATCATTCCCTAACAACCAAGCAGCCATATACTATAGTAATTTACAAAAATTATCTTTTATATACAAAAATAATTTGGGTAAAATTATTTCATTTACCCTATTTTAAAGCAATACTGTCTCGTTTTATCTTGTTTAAGAGTTTAGAAACCCCTATCGATAATATGGCGTCCCACATATCGACTAGAATCCATAAACACTCAACTGATAAGTCAACACAATATAAAAAAAAATTATATACACTAACAAATACGTGCTCATATCTGTTAATACACTCAAACTCATTCTAGAGTAGTACGAACTCATGAGTAATCCCCACTGAAGCCAAGGTTCTCGCTTAACCTTCAGCTCTAATACCAACTGTAACAACCCGATTTTTCGATGCCCGAAAATCCACATCATACATCCACTGTATTAAATGCCGAACAATCGAATGCCGAAAAAATGGACCGTTAGGGTTAAAGAACAAGGAGGTAGAAGAAGAAATAGAAAACAACATCAGATTCTCACAAACGCAGCGGAACAATATATAATAGATAAATGATTAATCTTTAAAACAAAACGAACGGTATCAGTTTATACATTATATTATCAGAGTATAACAAAATGTATAGCACACAACTGGACAGTTTATTAACCTGTCCTCACAAAACTTACTATGCAGTTAAATCAGACACAGCAGAGTATACATCAAATACGTGTGATACGTCTCGCCTTCCTACTCATCTCTTGAGCTCCACAACATCCTTTCTTGTATTCTATGATACTCGGTCTGATAGAGCATTATAGTTAAATAACACCCGAGTCAGTCTGGAAAACCAGCATGAGAAAATACACTCAATTGGATTACCAAAGTTTCCAAAATCCTTTTGAAATCAAACATATCTCGTAAGACCACGCCACAAATAAACATGTCGGTTTTTATCTTACGATAATCAAAACATTTTCTTATCAAATCCTCTGATATTATAGTAATGTCTGTATACAAATACTTATTCAAATAGTCGAAATTGTTACGTTCATTAGATTCCAGCAATACTAGGTTCTACAAACAAAAACGTAAAGGCACGTAAGGAGAATGGATTTCCATCAATGGCAGGGCTACTGGGGTACCGTCCGTCACAGTACGTGGTCTAGATCACCATACCGAGGATCCACCTTGATCCCCTGCTACACAAGACCTGAGCTACCCCTTACTGGATAGTCTGAATAAGATTACCCCGCGGTTGGGATCAGTAACCGCCCACACAGCCTAATAAAAGGGACCTCTAGACAGGGATGACCTTACCCTAATTGGTTGCTAGTCATTAAGCCTTGTGTGCAGGGGCAGGTTGATGAGGATCGAGGCTATGCGCTACCTTTTTAGCACACATTCACTTAGAATGCTCATCGTCCTCCTGACGATGTTCTGATAGCATTCGTCCATACATGTCTGTTCCGGGTTCGAACGGAACCGAAGGCACTACTGCTACTACATCCATTTTGGAATCACCCATAGGATTAATAGCGATTAGCCCTTACACTTCACTGCTCCATCTTCAACTCCAAGCTCTTGTCTTCCTCACGAAAACGTTCAAGCCGGATCGAAGTGGTTTTTACAAAATTAATCCCGATCCCGGTCTATTCGAAACGATCAGCGCATTGGCCAATATTGATAGTCGGTTATTTAACTATCAAATAACATTCACAAACAATCACCATATTTAAATAATTTTCCAAATTATTTATTTATTTTAAAATATCTTCGCAAGATATTTTTCCACAATTCAATCCTTTGAAAATAGGTTTCAAATCATCTTTTCTCTCGCGGAACAAATTTTCATCCAATTATTTTGTTTCCACTGAAAATTTGTCAAGTCTTAATACTTAGATTTTTAAAATAATTTAAATCATTTATCCAAAGATATATATGTATACTTTAAAACATTTTAAAATAAAAACTACTTAAAACACTTAGAATGAAAACTATTTAAAACACTTATTTAAAAATTTATACTTTAAAACACTTGAAATAAAACTATTTAAAACACTTTATTAAAAATATATACTTATTTCTCATGTAAAACTTAAGCCAAACAAAGTTTAAAATAAAAGTTACGAAATTCCATACAAGTTTTTCAAATAAAAACTTTAACAAAACTATCTTTTAAATAAAACTACTTTGTAAATATAAAGATTGATAATTATCTTTTTAAATCATAATACCAACTAACCTTTCAAAAAATTACTACTATAACTAATTTAACAAATATTTACCTTAAAAATTTTAAACAACTTAAATAATAATTTCTCAAACATTCTTTTAAAAGAACTTTAACTTACTTATACTTAAAAATCTGCTTTGAAAACGTACTTGACTTTTTAGGAAAATACACATTTCTTTCACACCTTTAAAAATAAAACACTATTTATTTTAAAACAAAATACCCATTTCTTTATAAATTTCCATCTTGAATTTATACTTCCAAATTATCCTCTAATAAATATTTCACTTTATCTATAAACCCTGTTTATAAATTCCATAATCTCATTATCCTTAAATCCCAGTTTCACACACTTAATCAATTTCCAAATTGATTTTCAAAACTACTCCATTTTAAAATAAATTCCTTTACTTATCCAAATTTATTTTGAAACCCGTTAATTCCATATTTACTTTTATATTTATAATTTAAAATCTTATTTTAAACTGAAATATCCACTTCATACTTCATTCAAAATTCTACCCTTTTATTTCTTTCCAAATATGTTAAATCTTAAATTTTGAAAATAAAATCCTTTAAATTTTTAGCCAATATCACTTACGTCTTCGAAACCCTTTTCTTTTATTTATTTAAAATCTCTATCTTTATTTTCATACTCGGAGTTTATTTAATGGAATTTTAAAAAAAAAATCAACTTTTATTCTTTTCCAATTCATTCTTTAATTTATCCAAATTCTCTATAATTATTTGCTTAAAATTCCCTATTTTATTTTCCTTTACAAATTCAATCTTTATATTTTTGATGTCACAATATATCTAAAACATATTCAGTCAAACCATAACATTCAATATTTTCAATTTCCAATAAAATCAATAATATCTACCACAGATTATCAAATAAAACATAGACCATAAAAATAAATTTCACTTCTTTGAGGAATCCAATTGGATACCTCAAACCTATTTCTCTGCATCCACAGATGTTAATCAAAAAATAAAATACCGATTCCACTTCAAGGTGGAACATCGCGGTATAAAGGGTCATCCGCTATTACGCGAGGCGCATGGGATCTCATCCGCTATATAATGCGGGAAATCAATCACTCCAATATATATATACATACTATTATATATATAATATCACATCCAGTCAATTCAATCATTCAACCAATAATTTAAATTTAACTTATATAAATTTTAATGGCTATCCAAATGAGTGAGATTAACTCACCTTTGTTTTGCTTGCAATCTGATCCAAACCGGCTTGATTCTCCACGAATTTAGACCTTGTATAACATTTGATGATTTATTAATATTTGAAACCATCAAATTATTAATTACCATTTAATTAATTTAATTAGCTAATAATTTATTTTAAACTAATTTTCTTTTTGTAAATTATTTTCTAGTGACCAAAATAATTAGATAAGTTTAATCTCCAAAATATATTATTTTAAAAATAAACCAATAAATGCGAATAGGTATATCTGCATATTTATTCTCTTTTGAAACTATATGTATAAAAATAATTTATATATTTCAAAATCTAATTTTATATAAATTTTCAACATTTTAAAATTTCTATATTTCCAAACCTTATCTATATACATCTTCTGTTTTATCTATATATATACACACATTAAATTCTAAAATAAAATTACTTTCAACCCATATGTATGTGAATTACTATATATATATATATTAAATTTAAAAATAGAATTCTACCTCACAGATATATATATTTTTTTGTTTCCCCCTAATGAATATGTATATTAAATTATATTCCTTTCCTTCAATATATATATATATATATATATATATATATATATATTACATTAAATTAAATTAAACAAACAGCAATACCTCACAGTCCTCTTCCCAAAATCGAGCACGAATCTCTCAACCCCTAATGCATCCTCGAACTCACCTACCAGCAAAGACGCCATCCCATTACCCGCTCCTAATCGCCTTCAACCACCATGTTGTAGCTCGCACTGCCACTGTCGCGGTCATGACCCCAAAAACTACCCTTTCCTCCGCCCTTCGCCTTGCGAGATCCAACTTGACTGAATCGCGACCCTGCAAACCCTAGCTGCATGCGAAAACATCGCCACCCCACATCGCGACCCGATCCTAAGTTGTCGAGTCGCCTCGGCCGACTGTCGCGACCCAAACTCCAAGGCCATCGAAACCCTAGATGTCGTGCTCTGCTCCCTATAAGAAATCGAACTAAGACGAATCGAAATCGAGAAACTCGATCCCATTTTTTAGCTTATACGTCGATTTGAATAAGTTATGGTTCGAGTTCAGCTGCCATTCTCTTTTGTTGATTTCGGTAATCTAAAGACAGGGGAGAAACTTCATTTTATTCAACATTCATTTTGATTTATTATTATTTTTTAAAGAAAGAGAGATGCATGTAGAAAAAAAGGACAAGTGTTTGAATTTTTACTTACGTGCCAAAAATGAGCAAGCTGGAGTAATATTGAAATGAGTGGAAAAAGCTTTGATGTGAAAAGAGAATATATATACATGTTCATATTTATATTTAAATTTAAATTTAAATCATCTCGGAAAAACAACTCAAAATCTCGATCTCCTATCGAGGCGTGCTGCCAGGCGTTTCTAATGTTAAACCCCTATTCTGAACACAATGGAAAAGGTTTTGAGTCCTAATTCGATCATATGGAGAAGATATCTTTTTGGATCCAGTTATAATATTAAATTTCGATATAGATTTTAGCGCGTTTATCTACCGTACGATCACACGACAACTCTGAATGCTACAAAAATTGAAATTCGATAATAATACACTATTAGGATTCAGTGGAACTGGTTTCCTCGAATTCCGAGACTGTGCATCGGAAGGCTATTTTTAAATATCAATTTAAACTATATATTTTTAAAACTTAACAAACACTTCCAAATTCAATTCTTAAGCTTTCATTATCTTTAGTACTATTAATATAAATTTTATAAGCTGTGAAATATTTTTAACAAACATAAAACTGAAGATTCAATATTTTACCCAACTTTCAAAAATTTAATTCAGTAATTTAATTTCCAAATAAATAGTGATATTTGAAACTCAAGTTAAACTAACTTTCAAATATTTAAAATCAATTAAATATTTCAATTTCAAATATCCAAAAATTCTGGGTCGTCGCACTTATTATACCTTTTATATTATCAATGTATGTTATATTACACCTATCATTGTAGATATAGTCTGGTTCGTGTGTTATTTATAATACTCGGGTCAGTCCGAGATATTTCAAGTTCAAAGACGAGATGATCGATTTATTGATGTTGGGCATATATGGAGACTAAGTTATTACCATATGTAGTCATTGTATACTTTTGATATGTAATTGGATTCATGTGTTTGATGTTTTGGTAGCAATGTATATTTGATGTATACCTTAGATCTATGTATACATTTCTATTATATATTATCGTAGTGTTTTGACTCTGTGTGCTCCCTGATATTTATTATATATATATATATATATAATGTGTTGTTCTTTCCTGGAGGCACACTTGTCTATTGCTATATACTGAGACCATGTACGTATTGGTTAGTTATTTATCCGTTGTTTAAATATATACCAGTGTTAGTCCAACGGAATATTCATGTGTGTACCCCATATCACCTTATTCTCCGTATTATCCGATAGTATTATTATATAATACACTTAGGTATTATGGATATAGAGGTGGGGGTGTTAACTACTATGCGATTATGATGGATGTCATGTGATGTAGGCATTACGATGTTAGATACCCTACTTAGTGTTTTACATCGATATAATGATACTAGCTTATGTTGCTTTTTGTGAAAACTTAATGGATTCAGGGACATGGAAAGTATGACCTTCTCACAATTAGTGTTCTCCTTTTACTACTTATATAAAATCTTCAGATTATTGATCGCTCATACCAAACTATTGTCTAACCCAAGATTTTATGTTTTACTTCTTATTATTTCGGGTACTTGTTGGTACTAGAGTTGGGTCAACTTTGTATGTTTTAATTCAAGAGATCGAAGATGCAATAATGAGATGGAGCTCTTAGTTAAGTACGCTACTTTTAGGCCCACAAGAAGTCATTATGTAAATTTTCAGTTGCTCAAATCCTTTGTTACAAAGTCACAAAGTTAAGTTGGATCAATAGGTCATTAGATTCATCTCTCAACTTTTTTACTAGTGCAACAATAAAATGAAAAAGAGGGAGAAGATGCATTCAAAATTTTCCCATTTCTAGTGAGGGTACATATATATTTATACATAATTCTAGCCATTGGATTTAAGCCATGTTTCACTCGAAATGGATGGATGGTTGAAATTTATTTTTGCATCAAGGATTTGATGTTTATTAAGCGATAGTGTAGTATCGATCTATGATATACTTTTTACTAGGTAAACGCGTGATAGCTTAGTCGTTTTATCAATTGACAACTTAATTGAGCCAACGCAAGATATCTTAGTCATTTTATCCTTTGATAATATTATTGAGTCAACATATGATAGCTTAGCCATTTTGTCCTTTGACAACTTTATTGGGTCAACACATAACAACTCTGTCTCCTTATCTTTTAGCAACTTTAGGAGGTAATCTCACACTGGCTCATATATTTCATCTTTTAATAGCCGATAGAGTAATCATGTAATAGCCTTCTTATATCCTCCCACGATGGCTTCAAGGCTCATCACATAATATCTTTCTCATATCATCCCATGATGGATCTAAGAATCATGACATGATAGATTTCTTATATCATCCCACAATTATTCCAGGAATTATCATATGATAGTTTATTTATATCATCCTACGATGGCTCTAAGAATCACCACATGATAGCTTTCTTATATCATCCTACGATTGCCTTAAGGTTCATCACACAATAGCTTTCTCATGTCACCTCACAATATTTTTAGGAATCATCACAAATAGGTTCTTTATATCATCCCACGATGGCTCCGAGAATCAATAGTAGCTTTCTTATGTCATCTTAAGATAGTTCTAGGAATCATCAGATAATAGCTTCTTTATATCATCCCACAATGGCTCCAAGAATCATTACACGATAGCACCTTATATCATCCCATGACAGTTCCAAGAATTATCACATGATATCTTCTTTCTACATTCAATGATGGCTCTAAGAATCACTACATGGTAGCTTTCTCATATCATCCTATGATAGCTTTATGAATCATCACACAATAGTTGCATCATATCATCCCACGATGGCTTTAAGAATCATCACATGATCGCTTTATTATATTATCCCATGAAGCTTAAGAATCATCACATGATAGCTTTCTTATATCATCCCAAGATGGCTCCATGAATCAATACATGATAGTTTCTTTATGTCATCCCACATTGGCTTTAAGGAATCATTACACGATAGCTTTGTCATATCATCCCACGGTCATCACATGATAGCTTCTTTATATCATCCCACAGTGACTTCAATAATCACCGTACGATGGCTTTCTCATATCATCCCATGATTGTTCAAAGAATCATCACATGATAGCGATATCATTCCGCAATAGTTCTAAGAATCATCACATGATGGCCATATCATTTTCCAATAGTTTCAAGAGTTATCACACAATAGCCTTTAGAGTGACCACTCGACGGCTTGTGATTTATAACTCATGATGGATGTAAGAGACACCACTCAACAGCTTGCGATTTATAACTCATAATGGCTATAGGAGACACCACTCGATAGCTCAACTGCTTTTTTTTAGAGTGCCTCCATTATTCTTTTCAAAAATTTGGAGTATAAAACTCCCCCCTCCCCCCCCCCCCCCCGCCCTCTTTTATAAGAATTTTTCTTATGCTTTAGCTTAAGCAATCTTCTTCCACTTTGGAAGTTGAGCTTTCGACAAAGTTTCTTGACTTCCTTGATGCATGCTTTGATCAGGCCCGACGGTAAAATCAAAGGCTTAATTGACCATCGCTCTTTGGATGGTTGCTATGGCCAGGCCTTGTGGCAGGACCAAAGGCTTTTTCGACCATCTCCATTTAATGGGTGCTTTGACCATGCCCGGTGGTGGGATCAAAGGCTTAGTTTACCATCGCTTTTTGGATGTTCGCTTTAGCCAGGCCTTCCAACAGGACCAAAGGATTTTTCATCCATCTTCCTTGGATGGATGCTTTAACCAGGCTAGATGGTGGGATTAAAATCTTAATTGACCATCGCTCTTTGGATGGTTTCTTTGGCTAGACCTTCAGGTGGGACCAAAGGCTTTTTCATCCATCTCCTTTAGATGGGTGCTATGACTAGGCTCATTGGGAGGAACAAAGTCTTAATTGATCATCACTCTTTGAATGGTTGCTTTAGCCAAGCCTTGTGATGGAACCAAAGGATTTTTGTAATTCTCCCTTGGATGGGTGCTTTGATCAAGCCTGGAGATGAGATTAAAGGATTAATTGTCCATTAATCTTTAAACGGTTGCTTTGGTCATGCCTTACGGTGAGACTAAAGGCTTTCGTCGTGTTTGAGGGGTGATTCCACCAAACGAATCTCATCAACCTCATAAAGTAGAGCTATGTTAAACATAACACATCTCAATCAGGGGGCTATTATTTAGGCAAAGTGTCTTTGATAATCCATTTTATTTCTTTGGTGTTGTGAAATACGACCGCAAATGCTCAGCATTCCAAGTTCTTGATATTACAATTCCATCAGGTATACTTAGTCGATAGATTCTTTGGGGAAGAACTTCATGAATAACTAACGGTCCTTCTCAATTTGGTCCCAACGGACCATCTGCAGGGTCCTTTATGCTATCCATCATTCTCCTCAATACTAGGTCACCCTTTTTAGATGTTCTTCCCTTCACCTTAGAATTATAGTATTTGGAGATCCGTCGTTGGTATTCGGTTGTTTGTATAGTGTTGTAATCTTTTAATTCACTGAGTAAGTCGAGTGATTCTTTCTTCATCTCTTAATTCATTTCATAATCATAAGCAATTCTTCGACATGAAGGGACTGCGATTTTGACCTACAGCGTTGCCTCAAATCCGTATGTTAAAGAGTACATGGCATCCCCAGCAGCTATTCTTGTGGAAGTTCAGTACAAATATAGAACGAGGAGAGTTCCTCTACCCAATTTCCCTTCGCTTTACCTAATCATTTCTTCAAGATGTTTTTAATGGTCTTATATACAGCTTTAACACTCCATTAGCTTTCAGATGTGCTACCCTTTTTTTTTATTATTCCATTCTTTTCACAGAAATGAATAAACTCTTCGCTTTCAAATTATTACGTTGTCTAAGGTAATTTTATTTGAAAGTCCAAATCTAGTGACTATATTTTTTTATGACGAACTTCAAAACCTTCTCGGCAGTTATATTTGGTAGAGGTTCAGCCTCTATCCACTTAGTAAAGTAATCAATGGCTATCATTAACTTTTTCTCCTCCTTTTGAGATTGGAAGAGGTCTAGTTACGTCAATTCACCATACATCGAAGGCCAAGGGCTGGTAACGGTGGTTAACTTACTTGGAGGAAGTCATGGTATTTTGAAAAACTTTTGACATTTTCCAAACTTTTTAACATAGTTTATGGCTTCTTTTGTCATTTATGGCCAATAATATCATTGTCTCGTGATTTTCTTTATTAATTTTATTCCGTTAGAATGACCCCACAAACCCCTCATGGGCTTCTCTTAACAATCTTTCCCTATTTATGGGGTAACGCGTCACGAATAAGACATTGAGTAATACAATATTCCGTCAATTATAGTATATAACGGAGCTTGGTATCTTAGCTTCCATGCTTCTTTTTTCTCTTTTGGCAACAACCCCTTTTCAAGATACTCAACCAAAGTTGTCATCTAATTATCTGTGTATTGATTTTCATGAGTACTTACTCCTTCGGGGGATTCTTTGCTATTTTCTATTTTCTTAGGAACTATCCTCGGCTTGGTGGTCGTTGAGATTGAGACCTAATTAAAACTAAAACTTCATTGTTCAATTCCTATTTTCCTTCCTCGATATTAGGGCATTGCTGAAATCCAAAAGATATGATTTTGACCTCAGGTGCTCCTCGTGAGGTTGTCAATTTTAGCAAAGGATCTGCTTGCATATTCTTTTCTCTTGGTATTTAATGTATGGAGAAATCTTTAAGCTAAACATGCATCTCGTGTATTCTTTTAATGTATTAGGCCAAGCGAGCATCCTTGGTCTGGAATGTCTTATTTAGCTGATTTACCATTAATTATGATCATTGAATATCTCAATCCTTGGGATCTTGAGTTGTTGTGCTAGAGTCAATCCTGCAATCATGGTTTCATATTTGGCCACATTATTGGTTGCCATGAAACCTAACTTTATGGCGTAGTGTAGTCTATGTCCATCAAATGTAATCACAACGTTACCTGCTCTGACACCTTATTCGTTTGGTGCACCATCTATATACAACTGCCATTTTGGTTCAAGTTTCTTTTCCATTTTCAATTGTTCTTTAATAGATCTCGTGGATTTTGTAACAAATTCTGCTAAGGCTTGTCCTTTAACTGATATCCAAAGTAAATCTGCAATGTCATATTGATTTAATTCCGTTCACCACTTTACCAAACTTCTCGATGTCTTCGATTTTCTAAGGACCTGCCTTAATGGGTAACTGGTCAAAACCTTGATCAAATGCGCTTGGAAATAAGATCTTAGCTTTAATGCTAACAACAATAGGCAATATGCCACTTTCTCTATAACTGGTATCTGGCTTCGGCATCCTTTAACCTTTTACTTATGTAGTATACTGGGAACTGAATTTTGTTTTCTTTTCTTATCAGGACTGAGCAAATTGTATGTTCCAATATGGAAATGTACAGAAATAAATCTTCACCCTTCATTGGGCTACAAAGTATCGATGGTCTCTCTAGGTGGTCTTTTACTTCTTAAAAAGCTTATTGGCATTCTTCCATCCATTCAAAGATTTTCTTTTTCTTAATCGCATTAAAAAAGGAATACACTTATTTATTGCCTTAGATATGAATCGATTAAGGGCTGCGACTTATCTGTTCAGTCCCACTACTTCCTTACACGTCTTTGGTTATGAAATATTTCTAATAGCTTCTATTTGATTGGGATTAGCTTCAAGTCCTCTTGCTTTTACAATGTACCTGAAAATTTTACCAGATTGGATTCAAAAAGATAACTTTTGTGGGTTCAAGTTCATTTTTTCCATTCTTAGTATGCCAAACATTTCACCTAAGTCCTCTATATCATCAACTTCTTTCTTAGATTTTGCCAACTTATCATCCATATAAACTTTCATCTTTCTCCCTATTTGGTTTTTGAATATTCTATTCACTAGCTGCCGATACATTGCTTCTGTGTTTTTCAATCCAAATGGCATTACTTGGTAACAATACATTCCCTAATCTATCACAAAGCTGGTATGTTTCTCATTGGGCTTAAACATTTGAATTTGATTATAACCCAAAAAGGCATCCATGAAAGATAGAAAATTATGATCACTAGTCGCATCAACTAACTATCAATTCTAGGAAGTGGATAACAATCCTTCGAACATGCCTTATTTAGGTCCATATAGTCAACACGTGTTCTCCTTTTTCCATTAGACTTTTAACCAATACTGGATTCACCAACCACGTTGGGTAGAACACCTCTCTAATGAATCTGTTCTCCAACAGCCTCTTCATTTCTTCTTTTAATGTCATAGTAGGAGTTTTGTTAAATAACCTCTTCTTCCGTCTTACCAGAACAAATTTAGGATCAATACTGAGCACATGACACATTACATTTGGATCGATTCCCTCAACATGGGTCCATACAAATATGTTTGTGCTTGATTTTAAGAATGAAATCAATCTTTCCCTTATTCCTTTGTCCATCCCCTTACCTAGTTTCACGATCTTGGTAGCAGCTCGAGAATCTAGTTATCTCTTCTACGTCTTTCATGGATTATGTGTTTTCTCGTCTATCTCTAGAGTCCATGTCCGGTACTATATCCTCTGAGATTTCACTTTTGTCTTGACTAACTTGCTTAATTCCACATGCTTTCTTTTCCTTGCTATGAATTTGATTCCTTCATTTGTTACATGGTACGTCTTTGGTAGAAGGTTTAACATGTTTGTCGTAGATATTAGTTCTTGAAGACTATGCAAGGGCTTTTTATTTTGGTTATATTTATTCAACTCGGATCCATAATAGGATTCTCCCACTTTAATATGATGTTCGAGTGTTGCAAAGTACATTTTACGAGAGCTATATTGTTTGCATTGAATAGTTCCCCATCTAGATTTGCAAAGAAATTTAATCAATAAATGCTTTGATGAAACAAAGGCATTAATTTCATCAGGTGTTGATCTTTCGAACAAAGCATTATAGTATGAGGGTTGATCCATGACCACAAACAAGGTTTCAAACATTTTTTAGTATGAAGGAGTGCCAATTTGGACAAACAGCTCGATTTAGCCAAATGGATTAGAACCCATTTGTTGAACCTTAAGATCAATTCTAGGCTTGGTTTAATCTTCTCTTCTAGAATCCCCATATGTTCAAAGGCAGTCTTAAAAATGATGTTTACTACACTCCAGTATCTACCAGAATTTTGGATACAAGAGAAAGCCCAATTTGAGCAGTTATTATGAGAGGATCATTATAAGGGTCTCTGACTCCCCTTAATTCCTTTGAGGTTATCATCAAATTCGGTATCTGAATAGAGCTCTTAAAAGATTTCAATGAAGGTTTTTTAGTTATCGAATAGATACCCTCTCTGGCCTCTTTTTCATACCTACTCCTTGACCCTTTGCTCGAGCTTACAATATGTGGTCCTTTATGGATCACATCAATATGACTGACCATTTGCAGCAGATCTTGAGAGAGTTCATTTTCCATGATATTGGTGTTGTTAGTCGGTGACTTCTTGTTACATGGGATATTTTGGTCAGTTTTGACAAATTCTTTAAGAGCTCATGTCCTGATCGTATTCTGAATTAATCGAGCCAAAACTTGGCATTCATCAGTTATATGCCATTTTTCTTATGAAAAGAACAGTAATCTCCTCATTTTTTCCGTTCTGAGTTAGTTCTTGCCTTGAATCATATTGGGTAATCAAGTTCATCCATGGTCACATCACATATATAAGAAACAGGTTGACTTAGCTCAATAGAATTTACCTTGGCGAATTCATCCTACCTTCCTTTCTTGTTTGGAATCATAAAGTTCCCTCTTTCCCTTTAATTCCTATTATTGTGAAATATCTCATCCATCCACACAATTTTTTGAGCTTGGAAATTAAAATCATATAGATCCTTGCATTCACGAATATACAACACTTTTTAGAATGGCGCATTTTCTATTAATCCAGATTTTTACCATCGTTAACTTTTTCCTATAACTCACTTTTTTAGCCTTACTAACTTCAACATTAAACCGCCTCAGGTAATCTCTTAACAACTCCCCACATTTCTGCTTAATCTTAGCCAACACATTCATATTGATTGTTGGTTCTTTTGAGGTACAAAATTGTGCTAAAATTTATATGCGAATTGTTCTCATGAATCTATCACTTTCTCCCTATAGCGCCAATGGCACTTTGCTGCAGCTCCAAAGAATGTAGTTGGAAACAACCTACAACGCACTGCATCAGGGTGTCATACAAATCCATTTGGCTTTCATATACCATCAGATGATCGTATATATCGGTTGTACCATCATAACTGATAGACGGCATTTTGACATAGGATGACAATGGCACAGCCATGATTTTTTCTGTGAATAGTGCTCCCCTAAAGTTATTGTTGGCCTTAGAATTCATTATTCCTTTTCCCTTCAACTCGGCCATGTTTTTTTCGTTTTGTTGGCTAAATCTCTCAAATATACCTCGTCGTCCTCTTAATTTTTCCATTTTGGCTTATACTGTTTTTGCAAGGCGGAGCTTGTGGATTGCTCAAATAATGACTTTGAACTCCTATTTGGATATTGAGTTAAATGATTTTTCTCTTTCTTTTACAGCCGCGTTGTACTTCTCCCAACATTCTTTCTTTTCCAGTTTGATTCTTCTGCTTTCCTTTATGGAGACTCAACTTCTTCTCCCTTTTTTTCCTTTTTAACATTTTTGAAGATTTTTGGGAGATTAACATTTCGATGACCTCATGCATAGTTTCCTACTTCTTCTTTATGATTTGGAGCTTATTTTCTTTCTTGGCGTTTCCTTTGGCATGGATACTTGTCCTACTTCCACATTCTCTATTTTGAATTGAGGAGTTGCATTGTCTTCAAGGTTGGCATGGTGTATTGGTTCTTCCCGAACTTGTACATTTATGTTCTTAGTTGATCCTCTCATTTTGTAAGAGCGATCACTAGTTGGTCTTTAGATTGTCCTTGAGTTCAGCTCTCAATGAAAGCACCACTTAATGTTGGTATTAAATTTTGGCCAACCTTTTTTGTTTTGATTCAAGAGGTTGAAGACGATTGAGTAAGATAAAACTCTCAGTCATGTGCGCTACTCTTAGGTCCATAAGAAGTCATCATGCAAACTTTCATTTATTCGAGTCCTTTATTACAAAGTAACAAAGTTAAGTTGGAGCAATCGGCCATTAGAGTCCTCTCTCAAGCTTTTTTTACTTATGCAAGAATGAAATGAAAGAGGAAGAAGATAGATTCGGAACTTACCCCTTACTAGTGGAGGTACCTTTCTATTTATAGAAACCTCTAGGCCTTAGATTTAAGCTACATGTCACCCAAAATGGATGTATGATTGAGATTTATTTCCGCACTAAGGATTTAACGTTTATTATGTCAAAGTGTAGTACCGATATAAGATTTATTTTTTACCAAGTCAACACACGATACCTTAATCATTTTATCTCTTTGATAACTTATTGAGTAAACACATGACAGCTTTGTTTTCTAATCTTTCAGCAATTTTAGGAAGTCATCTCACGATGGCTCGTATATTTCATTTTTAATAGCTATAGGAGTCATCATGTCGATAGCCGTCTCATATCATCCCACGAAAGCTTCAAGAATCATCACACGATAGCTTTCTCATATCATCCCATAATGGCCCCAAGAATCATCACAAGATAGCTTTCTCATATCATCCCGCAATTACTCCAACAATCATCATATGATGGCTTCTTTATATCATCCTACGATAGCTCTAAGAATCACCACACGATAGCTTTCTTATATCATCCCATGATAGCTTTATGAACCATCATATAATAGCTTTCACTTGTCATTTCACGATAGTTCCAAGAATCATCACAAAATAGCTTCTTTATATCATCCCAGGATGGCTTCAAGAATTATTACATAGTAGCTTTCTCATGTCATCTCAGGATAGTTCCAGAAATGATCACATATTTGCTTTTTTATATTATCCCACGATTGCTCCAAGAATCATTACACAATAGCTTCTTATATTATCCCACGATAGTTCCAAGAATTGTCACATGATAGCTTCTTTATATCATCTCACGATAGTTCCAAGAATCATTACATGATAGCTTTCTTATATCATCCTATGATAGCTCAAAGAATCATTATACAATAGCTTTCTCATATCGTCCCACGGTAGTTCCAGAATCATCACACAGTAGCTTCTTTATATCATCCTAAGATTACTCCAAGAACTAATACATAATAGCTTCTTTATGTCATCCCACGTTGGCTCTAAGAATCATTATATATAGCTTTCTTATATCATCCCATGGTCATCACACAATAGCTAATTCATATCAGTCAACGATGGCTTCAAGAATCATCCTACGATTGCTTTCTCATATCATTCCACAATAGTTCCAAGAATCATCACATGATAGCATATCATTCCACGATAGTTCCAAGAATCATCACAAGATGGCCATATAATTTCCCACTAGCTTTAACAGTTATCGCACGATAGCCTTTACAGTCACCAATCGACAACTTGCGATTTATAACTCATGATGGTTATAGGAGATACCACTTGACAACTCCAATGCTTTTTTTACAGTGCCTGAAAATTTTAGGGTATAATAGTGCTCTTAAATAGTTATATTAGATAGCAGGTTCGAGATCAATGCATGGAGTTGTTCAGAGGACGAGCAGAACATTGGCGTTTATCTATACTTGTACTTTAAAGCTTGTTATTATTTCGCTATGTAGTGATGTGGAGCTTTTATCGATGCTATGCTATTATTATCTAGAGACATTTGATTTAAAGTTTATTATTTATTGTATAAACTCTATTGCTACTTGTTTGTATAACTATAGTGGACCTTCTACACTTTGATTTGATTTTGATTCATCTAGTTATATTATTTCTTGCCTTTTTACATCTATGTGATTATTATATGTTATCATACGCACTACAAGATATATGGCAGGTTCTGTTTTAAATTTTTACTTATTTTACCCACGATTATCGCTCTATATCGACCGGGTACCAAAGAATGTAATGAAGGCAAAAATTTGAATGTTTCAACTGATATACGTTGTATGACATTGATCGTGACCATGTTTGTATAAGTAGGAACTATATTAAAATAATGGGAATGGATGTGGTTGATGATTTGTTGAGCTTGGATGGAAGTTGAGTGATTGCACTCGTATGATTTGTTGTTCGGTGTTCAATGTCACACAGTTATTGGTTGAGTGTCAAAAGGAAGAGGTACTCTTCCAAAAGATGAATAACGTATAACAAAGGCTTGAACATGAGCAGTGAGATGAGCGTGTAAAGTGTTGCACTAACACAGAGCTAAGCATCGAAAGCAAATGGTCAACAACGAACCATGTACGAGTAGAAGGATGGAGGAAATGAAGGGAAGAACCTTGAAATCGCCTTGAGCTCCAAAAAATGATTTTTCTAAATTTAACACAATTGGTTAGTTATTCAATTGGTTGTAGTTCAACCCAAGGCTGTAGTATAATAGGCCAATTTGGCATGTGTTCAGTCGATTGATGAGAATCAACTAGTCGACTAATCAAGGGTTCGGTCGGTTGTTTGATTCTACCATTTGATTGATTTATTGAGAAATTATTCCCTCGCATGTGGGTCTTTGTAGTGAATCTCGTGAAGATTCGAACAACATGGTGAAGTTCTAGAAGGCGTGTTAATGATGTCAGACAGCACGGGGACTAGGGTTGATTCTCGTGAGTTGTGATGCATTTCAACCGGTATGACGATTTGGAGAAGTTTTTGGTGATGTGTGTAGAACTCAAGAAGCGGGTAAATGATGCTAGAAGGCATGCAAGCAACATCTGGCGCTTGTGGTACATTTTAGTTCCTATAATAATTTTGATAGAGTCTTTCAATGATTTTCTATACAAGATGACTATGGTATTTGGTATACAATTTCATATGTACATATTGTGCATACATAGAGATTATGTGTTCCTTGGTTTCGACTTTGGGACTTGATATTACTAGACCATTGACTATAATAGGCGATGTGTTGTCTCGAAATGGCTTATTCATGTGACGTCGAGTCAGAGATAAGAGAGGTCCTATCTCGGTAACAAGCGATTTTAACTATCAAGTTATTAGGCCTTTATCCTTGTATACTACTAAACGGGTAATAGTAGGGCACGTGACGTATCAATTAGTGTTTAGTATGCTTATAGGTAGTGGTGTGGATGCCATGGTGCATCATCGTATTGGTATTATATTAGTTACCATAGTTGATTGGTCTTGACCTTGTGCTAGTCTAGAGTAGTGTTTTTTTTTACACTCTGGATGCCATTGTGATTTAGTAGCTTGATATACTTATCACGTTCTGTATAGCATAATAATAGAAACATGCTAACCTGTTGTATGCAGAAGAAGATACAGGTTGAGTTATGTTTTTTTAACCTAATATGGATACCATTTAGTATATTGGTTATGAAATATCTGCATATAAATTATCATGGTGTTTAGAGATAGTTTTCACACGCGGAGCATTATTTCTGGTCTTCTCTGTATTTTCTCTTTTGTTATATATTCCTTGAGTAGGTTGACTAGAGGATGGAGATATTACTAGCTAGTGTAGTTTTAAGGTTATGGCACCTGATATGTAAATGAGACTAATTGCTTATGGCATCTGATATATTTATTAGACTCCACCCATTTAGAGTATTATGTGTATAATATTGGATTTTATATCTCATTTATATATGCAACAGCATTTTAGTCTTGCACATGTATATCATTTATATGATATTTTTTCTTCCGTTGTGAGATGTCGTAACCCTGTGACATATATGCTTTGTTTAGTTTAACTTTAACCAATGAACTTGCGTTCGTGACATTTATGGATCTCGGTGCCATTTTGTGCGTAGATTCATAGAAGTAAAATAATGAAAATAAGGAATGAAAGACCAAGAAGAAACTTATCTATTGGCAGAAAAATGAACTCATTAATTTTAACTTAACTTTATACTGATTTTTATTTTAGGAAAAGAGAGGCTTTAGATATAATTTTGCAAACACTGAAAAAGCACGAAAAAAAATTGAAAATCATAAGAAAAATAAATGACTTAGGTTTGATGTAAATTCATATAATATGGTACAATTTGACTTGAACCTGAATGTTCAACGATAAAGTGAATCAAAGGAAGTTATTCTAAAATATTTTAAATATACGTATTGCTAGTTGGATTCGAACTTGTAATTTTTTATTAGAACATATCAAATAAATGAGAATAGGTTATTTAAATTTTAAATTCATAAGAGAAAGGAAATTTTTTGAATGAGATTCAACTTATATAGTGATTGAAATTGCCAATGGATAACGGGCAAGTGCACAATTTATGCACAATCATATAGCTATTATACTAGGCTTCGTAGACCATTACTATTATAGTTTTAAAATGATTTAGAACACGAATTATGAGAATATCGATAGCTCATTGACGAGAACCGGAAATATTCGTAGTAGTAAGCTACCGACTTAACAAACATTGGAAAACAATCCATTTGCTTGATCCCTACCATAAGCATTTTTATATTTTCGTTGTCTCCCTGGTTTACATGTACTTTTGAAACCTCTACGAAACAATTTTTAAATATGGTTACTTTTTCTTGGGTTATACTTGGGGTAGGTACAGAAAATAGGTTCACTCAGCCCATTTTCCATTTTTTGCGTAAGAAAATTTTGAAGTAAAATAAGAAAAATTTGAAGTAAAATACGAGCGAAACCATTTCCCATTTCTTCCTTAGAAAAATAACTTATCGCACCATAAAGATATAGAAGGTGCATAAAATTGCTAATCATCTTATTATTACATGCAAATGCCAATCACATCTTAGTTCAATTCACTTGCTGAAAATTTTGAAATGATGGGCAGAGGTAAATTACACATGATAAAACCATTGACAATGAAAAAACATCACCATAAGCTGCCATAGCTTAGGTTCAGAAATATATACCTATAGCTATAGATACAGTCTTTTGCAACTCTAAAATGTACAGACCCCATATAGCAGGGGTTTATGCTAAAAAATAACCTATGTACTGATTCTAATAGTAGTTCACAAAAATCATGTGCCTTATAAGCTCTCACATCAGCTAGGTAAGCATTCCAAGAAATGATAAGGCGGTTCTTAAACAACAACCTGTATCATGTTAGCACATTAATGGGAATTAGATCTTCCCTGCTTTCTTCCAAATGGACGAATGAGAGGTTTCGGCATTATCTTTTCGCTTTTATTAGTTTCAGCATCGTTTCTCTGAACAATTCTCAAGGGATGAGCTTCAGTGTTAAACACCCACTCATCAAAGGATATATATGACGGTGGTGAAAATAACAAGTAAAAGTATTTAAGGGTTTCAGCAAGGAAGAAGCTTTGCATCATGTTATCTTTGACACCAGAATTCACCTGTCGTCATTAATTTTATTATCAAACATTGTTTTAGAAAAATATGTAAGAGAAAGATGATAAAAGGTTGAATTTATAAGCAGGATAATTACAAAACTATACATACATCCTTGAGTCCAACATAGCCAGATTCAATGCGAGAGTTCTTTTCAAAAGCCTGGAATATGTTCCAACCCCATTCCTGATATGTCTTGTTTCCAGTCAGGCGCCATAGATACACTAGTGATTCTACTGTCTCTGGTCTCAATATATTCCAAGATGTACCTACATTCATGTCCTGTAAAACATAGTGCTATAAGCATATACATAGGTGCATGATAATATGATATAATAAGAAGAAAATAAAAGGACCTGTCCAGGGTGAAAGTAGTAATTTTCTCCAGCTAATTTTGTTGGAGTTGATTGGTAGAAGTTATAGCAAGTCCAAGCAAGCTTTCATAAGAAAACCATTTATGTAATCAACAATTGAATAGCGGTGTGATATGAAAACTAAATTTGTCAAAAGCAATCGAGAATACCTCCTTGGCAAGGTCTAAAATTTTCCCTGCCTTTTCGGGTTCATATCCTGATGAACCTAAAGCTAGCATTCCAGGAGCGAAGCACGCCAGTTCATCCATCTGTGATGGTGTTACAAAAAAACTTTCAAGACTCTAGATAAAAACCCATAATAATGCTCATTGATAAGGGAACAACCTTGTCAGAAAATGAACCACCAGATTTTTCACATATGTATGAGAAAGAGGAAGGTGTAGTTTTTCGAATCAAGCTTAACAAGCCTTCCATTGAGGTCTCCCACATTTGTCTTTTTTAATAGTGCATGTCACAAGGAAAGAAATAAATAGATATAAAGTTGATTTTATTATAAAATATGAATTTAGCCAAAGATCTTTACACTCTAAACCTGTAATGCTTCACTGCATCAGTTTTGTTTCCTTGTACCCATACTTTGAGTAAATATTCATAAAAACTGCATAGAATTATTTTGTGTATATGTTAGCAGCTAATAGTTGTATACTGGTATGAATTAAAATTTGAAACTGCACCAGCTTTGAAAGTAGCTGAACTGTTTTCTTGCACTGAAATTGTTGTGAAGGATACTGCTTAGATTTCTAGAAGGGAAAAGCAATTTATTTACCTATCACCCATAGCACCAAAGGTGATTGTTGAATGAAAAGATGGAGTTCCTGTGTGAGGATTTAAATAAATTGGAAGTAAACCATCAGCCGGATATGTTTTCTGCAGTTGTGTGATAACATTTTCTGCCTGAAACCATGGTTCAGAAAAGAGTTATACATGAAATTCAATAATATAAATAAGTTGTTGAATTATTTAAGAAATTTAATAATAGAAATGAGTTATTAGTAAGCACACAAAACTCACCATCCATCAATAAACATGGAAAAAAAATGGATATTAAATAACCAAAAGAATAATTTGAAGTTAAAATAAAAAATAATAAACTACCACGAGCACCTTCAAGCAGCATGGCTCCAAGATTTTATAGCTTTGTAGGGTTGTACATAATTATATAGTTAAGCATTAAAATTTGAAGGCTGCATTAGAAATTCTTCCTCGTACGTGCATCTAAAGGTGGAACCCAGTGCATGAGGCTTCCAGCCGATAGCGGCTCTAGGAAGATCGAATACGCAGCTTTTCCCTCGCTTTGCAATGAGGCTGTTTCCGGACTCGAACCCTTGACGCCCAGGTCACCAGTCGGATGACCTTACCTTGCGCCAAGGCTCCACCTCAAATTAATTTATGGACGGACGTGTGCTATAAGTGCAAAAGCTTTGGTAGTCACAGCACTTATTTCGAGCAAATTGACAATGAAATTCCATGGATGGATGGTTGGTAAGGGAATGGTGATGGATGTTGCAAACCGATGGTGAGATTCCGTTGATGGGTGTAAGGGCATTTTGGAAATTTCAAAAAGACACTGGAAATCTTGTTCATTGAATTTTCTTTATTAATAGCAGAGATATATTCGATACAATTCGGTAACACCATTTTTTTTCTTAACAATCATGATTCCAAGTCTCGGTCCTGATCTTCTTTCCAAAGATAAGGCTAGTTCAGAAAGGTGACCCCTGTGCACTTGGTTCGCCCATGATATATTAATAGTAATACACCACTTGAAATCACATATACTCCATTGATAATCTTATTAAAAATACAATATATTTTTGGACAATACTGCCCAAAAGATCCTTGGTAATGTTTGATATTTGATTTATCGAGTCCACTTTTCCCTCACTTATTTACTAGTGATAATTTAATTTATATATATGTGTGTGTGTATGTATATATGTCCATAAAATAATAATATATGTAGGTTTGCACCTTTCTAAAGATGCTGCAGTAATATAGAAAAACAGAATTTTAGGACAAGGATCCTACCAGAATAAAGATAATGATCGAACAAGATAATTTGTTTTTAATTATGTTATTAGTATGGGCAATCCAGTCCAAACATAAAAGAGTGCGCAGTTTATACCAAGTTAGAAGATTGTTGCAGGGAGTAAATTCAACAATTTCCAGAACATAAATTCAAACAAGTAAATGATTGTAGAGTATGCTAAACCAACTTCTAAAACAAGTGGCACTCAGAAAATGTATGCATACAAAAGGTGGCAATTTTGAAAGCATATCAACTGCACTAACAATTAGACCTGTCAATTGTACGGGTTTTAGATTGAACCCGGTCCGAACCCACCATATAAATACGGATACGGGTTTATCTCTAGTTACTAAGGCCCAACATAGATCCACCCGGGTTACTATTAGGATCGGATACGAGTTCATCATAACCCAACATTTTTGAATTCATCAGGTTATTAATTTTCCATAGTACCAAAACGTAAGTGCGTATGACATTTGTTTACCATTTTGTTTGGTTGTATGTAGATGTTTTTACACATTTTTATTGTGATTTTAGCTCCATCTCTATCCAATTTGCAGGATAACATTGTTTGTGTATAATTTAAAGAAAAAAAGAGAGCCTAAAGCATGGTTTTTAACATAAATATTACAAGCTAGGTATACAGATACATCCAATGGGCTGTGTTCAGATATTGCGTTTGATACACCCACTAGGCTTAGGCTGGGCTCAGGTTGGGCTAGAGTGCAGTTTTTAAGCTATCTGACCGAACACGGTCCGTTGACAGGCCTACTAACAATACCAAGAAAATATGGCAAACAGAATGGACATATCGGGTAAATCAAAATTACAGAAATTTAATTATTGTTATTATTTTAAGTATGTGTGAGTACACACACTAGCGTGGCACATACGATGTGTGCACATATGCAAGTGATGTAGTGATGCAATAAAATATAAAGTTTGAAAGGGTACTTATGGAACTATGATGACAGTTAAAACGACGAATACCACTGAGTCGTTTACGATCAATTCCCTTTATTAATAACAGAAATATGTTAATGGTGATAATTAAACTTACATATATTATACACATACGGTATATAAAATATGAACCTACGTTTAAACCAAATAACACAACCAAAATAAGGAAGCAGAAGACTGACAATCTTGGAAATATATCACCTGTACTGAAATTAAGGTGCTAAATACACTATAACATCTTCATGACATGTAAATTGCAGCGTAATTTCAAAAAAATAACAAACATGCTCGACAGTTGCAAAGAACTAGCATAATATTTTATTAATAACCCAAAAAATACCTTCTGCTGGTATTTTGGGTCTCCTGTTCTCTGAGATAAAGCTATGAACTCCAGCTGTTCAGTACCAGAATCGGCTAAAATACTATCTCCCTGCAAATGAAAAAAAAAATTATTTAACCACAAAAGCCATAGCAATTTCTTCATTAAAGTACGGATTATGTAATATATTTAAACAGGTAAATTTAGTTAAACATGACATCAACAAAACATTGACGAAGAAAACAAAAGGATGAAGCAACCTACCCCCGTCCATCCAAAATTGTGTGCATTCCCATGAACCAAATTTATTCTGTTATATGGAATTCCTGAAGGTGTATCCCATGCAGGAAGCAACCTGTCGGCGATGTCTTTGGCCTTCTCTAGAAAAACTTCATCCCCAGAAAGATCATATGCACTAAGAAGCCCACCAACAACTCTGATAATAAGAATAGAGTCAAATGCAAAAGAAGATCAATGTACAATATGAACCTACAGTGTAGTCAGAGTGTTAAGTGCCATCATTTGGTGCATTCTTGTAGCAAAATAAACTAAAGAACCATAAATTAAACCTTATAAAGCAACCTTATGGTCGTCTCAAATACACTTGCTTCATAGTCCTTGTTGAAATCTAAGGAGTTTGCGACCCACCTGCAATCAAATAGCAATAGTTACACAAAAATTTAAATACCGCAACTAATTAACGAGACTGATTGCATTATCCCAAAATCTATACTAACTACCTGGTTGACGGAAAACTTAGTTACAATGATAAGTAACAACAATTCTATATGTTAGAAGTTACTGTGCAAGAAACTAAAAGCTAACAATAATCATCCCCGTCATCATCTACCCAATGCACAAGGCTCCTGCTTGAACGAGGTCTACACTAGATAAATTGTGCACAATCTTCCCTTCATTACCGGAAAGACTATTTCTGATACATGATCAATAGATCAAACGTCAACAAAAACATAATTTAACAATGTGTCCGCAAATAAACTTACATATTTAAAATAAATTGTGATGCACATAACATGTATCATTCAAACTGCCGTAAAGTAAGATGCAGAACTAATAAATATAAATCATATATCAAGCACTAAGGCAAATATCATCATCATCCTTGGTTTTTTTTTTTTTTTTTTTTCCATACATGTGAATTGAGGCAACCACATCAGTTCTCATTCTTCATAAATTCCTATCATGAATCATATTTTTATTTAAGCTTAGTTTCTGAAAATCATTTTCAATAATTTCCTACCATGTTAATCTAGGTCTTCCTTTTTGTATTTTTCCTTCTATATTGTGTGTGTACGTGTATGTGTGTGTGTTATCTTCTCTCCTTACGAGTGTGTCATTCCGTCTTCTATGTACGTATCCATATTATCTTTGTCTATTTTTCATGATTTTCCATTTATAGATCACTTCTAGTATCTTCCATACTTTCTCGACTTTTCTAATAATTTGTATCATTTTCCTTAAATTCTTATTTTCACACATTTAACTTATTTTTCTATTTCTTCTATAAAGACCAACAGTAGGCCTAACCTCAGTTCGATAAAAATAAATCCTTCCGGTTTGTTGTTATTTTCTTACCACATAAAATGATACTAGTTTGTCTTTATTTCATCCAACATGGGTTAATTTGTTTTGTTATGTCATCCACCTCTCCATCCTTTTGTATTATTGATTCTAATATTTGAATACATTTTTTTTGTTAATAATTTGACTTTGTAGGCATATTATATTATACACCCTAACTTTTTCACTATAGTTGCATATCATATATTCGGTTTTTTAGTTTCAAACATTTTGATTCTAATGCATATCTTCGTACTTTCAAAAAAAATTCTAAATTTTCTTTTGAGGTGTCTGTTAACACAATATCATTTGTAAACATCATGCAACATGATGCATTCTCTTGAATTTCTTTAGTATCTCATACAAGAACAATGCAAATAGGTAAGGACTTAAACTGATCATTAGTATAATCCTTTAATCGAAATTCATTAATCCCTCCACACGAGGATCGTACTTTCATCACGAAGTTTTCATATATATCTAAAATAAGTATATTTCCCAGGATTGGTCCTTCAATTGCGCAGGTTGGGCGATGGCCCAGAGCTCAGATTTCAAGGGGTGCAATACACTTTTTATTATTGATAATTTGATTTCACAAAGAATGCCCATTTAACATAGAACGTTAAGCTTAACCAGAAAAACTAATTTAGGATTCGCTTTCCCCAATGATCATTCACCTTCCAAAGAAGCCTCATTTAATTTCTTTCTCTACAATCCTAACAACTTTCCCTCTTTTTTCAAAAAAAATAAAAAACAAATTTTCCAATCTTCTTCTTTTTGTATCATATAACTGTCTAAACACTAGTTCAATATTTGCCAATAAAAAATTGGCATCAACCACTGACATTGAAAGTTAAGCACTTTGTAATTTTCTTTTGACATACAATTTATTTATCGTCTATTTGCATATTATTAATTGAAAGAAGAAAAAAAATCTAATTGCATTTTGGAATGGAACATCAAATCTACAAAGCTACTAGCAAATTACTTAATAGGTAGATTTTGTCAAATCAATGACACTTTTTCGCTATTTTAGTATATGAAGTTCAATTGTCAATTTTGTAGCTAAATATAGATTAGCTGTTAAGTCTATTTACAGGTTGGTTTTAAAATTATATCAAATTGCAAAAGTGTACAGATCTTTGTATCCTTTTTTCTGTGTGAATAGCGAATATTTGTGATTTGAATTGAATGATTTTTACTAGTCATTGAGCATTGCTTTTGTATGCTTATACTTGTGCATGTAACCATTAGATAGACCCTGCGATTTACAAATAAATAGACCTTTACATGGTATTATTGTTGAACTAGTGTTTTTTTATTTGTGTGTGGGTAAAATTTTGAAGCTTAAGATGAGTGCACGATAAATTAATTTCTGATGGTTGAATATTAGTTGTTTCAGTGATTAACAAAGACCACAAAGTAATTTATAATGGGCGGATAATAATAAAAAAACAATTAGCTAACATATCAAATCACATGTGAGATGAGATGGCAACGCGGATTCGGAAAGTAGCCATTGAGGTGTTTGTGGTAACGAAAGAAAATAAACGCGAACCTAAAGATTCATGGTGGTGGAATAATGATGTGTAAAAGGCTATCAAAGAGAAGGAATGCTAGAAGTGTTTGCATCATCACGAGAGTTAGGACAACATGCAAGGTACAAAGTGCTAAAGAAGAACGCAAAGAGAGCATTGAGTGTAGCAAGAGGTCGGACGTATAAAAACCTGTATCATAAGTTAAGAACGAAGAAGGTAAAAAAGCCATCTATAGGACAGCTAAGCTCCGTGAGAGAAAGACAAGAAACTTCAATCAAGTTAAATGCATCAAAATGATAAATAATAGACTTTGGTAAAGGACGATGAGATAAAAAATAAATAGAGAGATTACTTCGACAAGCTATTTAATGAAGAAGGTGATAGCACTATGATCAAGATAGACGACTCTTTTGATGACACCAGTAAGCATTTTGTTCGAAAAATTCAAAAAATCCAAAGTAAAAAGAGGCGCTAAAACGGATGAAAGTAGGCAAAGCATTGGGGCCTGATGGCATCCCCATTGAGGTGTGTAGATGCCTTGGAGATGCAGGAATAGCCTGACTAACTAAATTGTTCAATAATATTTTCAAATCAAACAAGATGTCAGATGAGTGGAGGAGAAGCATATTAGTTTCAATTTTAAGAATAAAGAAGATATTCAAAGTTGTACAAACTACAGAGGAATTAAGCTAATGACAAGCGTTTCAAAAAACCAATTTAGTTTCATGCCTAGAAGGTCGACCACGGAGGCTATTTTCTTGACAAGACAACTTATGGAGAGGTTTAAAGAGCAAAAGAATGATTTACGCATGGTTTTTATCGATTTGGAGAAAGTTTATGACAAAGTACCGCAAAAGGTGATGTGGTGAGCTCTGTAAAAGAAGAGAGTCCCAACAAAGTACATTACCGTTATCAAGAATATGTACGATGATGTTGTAACTAATGTCAGAGCATGCAGTGGTGTAACCAGTGACTTTTTCATCAACATAAGATTACATCAAGAGTCAGCTTTGAGCCCTTACATTTTTACCCTAGTGATCGATGAGGTTACGAAGAGTATACAAAGGGATATTTCTTGTATATGATATTTGCTGATGATGTTGTGTTAATTGATGATAGTAGGACTGAGGTTAATAGACAACTTAAACTGTGGAGACAGACTTTAGAATCTAAGGGATTTAGTCTTAGTACAGAGTATATGAAGTGCGAGTTCAGCGGTGTCAGGACAGAGAATAGAGTTGTCATTCTAGCCGGACAAATAGTTTCTAAGAAGGAATCCTTTTGATATTTAGGATCACTGTTGCAGTGCAATGGTGAGATTGATGAAAATGTTAGTTTTAGAATTCGAGCGGGATGGGTGAAGTGGCAACAGGCATCTGACATTCTCTATGACAAGAAAGTCACACAGAAGCTTAAAGGAAAGTTCTATAAAACGGAAATTAGGTCTGCGATGTTGTATGGTGCAGGAATAGCCTGACTAACTAAATTGTTCAATAATATTTTCAAATCAAACAAGATGCCAGATGAGTGGAGGAGAAGCATATTAGTTTCAATTTTAAGAATAAAGAAGATATTCAAAGTTGTACAAACTACAGAGGAATTAAGCTAATGACAAGCGTTTCAAAAAACCAATTTAGTTTCATGCCTAGAAGGTCGACCACGGAGGCTATTTTCTTGACAAGACAACTTATGAAGAGGTTTAAAGAGCAAAAGAATGATTTACGCATGGTTTTTATCGATTTGGAGGAAGTTTATGACAAAGTACCGCAAAAGGTGATGTGGTGAGCTCTGGAAAAGAAGAGAGTTTCAACAAAGTACATTACCGTTATCAAGAATATGTACGATGATGTTGTAACTAATGTCAGAGCATGCAGTGGTGTAACCAGTGACTTTTTCATCAACATAAGATTACATCAAGAGTCAGCTTTGAGCCTTACATTTTTACCCTAGTGATCGATGAGGTTACGAAGAGTATACAAAGGGATATTTCTTGTATATGATATTTGCTGATGATGTTGTGTTAATTGATGATAGTAGGACTGAGGTTAATAGACAACTTAAACTGTGGAGACAGACTTTAGAATCTAAGGGATTTAGTCTTAGTACAGAGTATATGAAGTGCGAGTTCAGCGGTGTCAGGACAGAGAATAGAGTTGTCATTCTAGCCGGACAAATAGTTTCTAAGAAGGAATCCTTTTGATATTTAGGATCACTGTTGCAGTGCAATGGTGAGATTGATGAAAATGTTAGTTTTAGAATTCGAGCGGGATGGGTGAAGTGGCAACAGGCATCTGGCATTCTCTATGACAAGAAAGTCCCACAGAAGCTTAAAGGAAAGTTCTATAAAACGGAAATTAGGTCTGCGATGTTGTATGGTGCAGGAATAGCCTGACTAACTAAATTGTTCAATAATATTTTCAAATCAAACAAGATGCCAGATGAGTGGAGGAGAAGCATATTAGTTTCAATTTAAGAATAAAGAAGATATTCAAAGTTGTACAAACTACAGAGGAATTAAGCTAATGACAAGCGTTTCAAAAAACCAATTTAGTTTCATGCCTAGAAGGTCGACCACGGAGGCTATTTTCTTGACAAGACAACTTATGGAGAGGTTTAAAGAGCAAAAGAATGATTTACGCATGGTTTTTATCGATTTGGAGGAAGTTTATGACAAAGTACCGCAAAAGGTGATGTGGTGAGCTCTGGAAAAGAAGAGAGTCCCAACAAAGTACATTACCGTTATCAAGAATATGTACGATGATGTTGTAACTAGTGTCAGAGCATGCAGTGGTGTAACCAGTGACTTTTTCATCAACATAAGATTACATCAAGAGTCAGCTTTGAGCCCTTACATTTTTACCCTAGTGATCGATGAGGTTACGAAGAGTATACAAAGGGATATTTCTTGTATATGATATTTGCTGATGATGTTGTGTTAATTGATGATAGTAGGACTGAGGTTAATAGACAACTTAAACTGTGGAGACAGACTTTAGAATCTAAGGGATTTAGTCTTAGTACAGAGTATATGAAGTGCGAGTTCAGCGGTGTCAGGACAGAGAATAGAGTTGTCATTCTAGCCGGACAAATAGTTTCTAAGAAGGAATCCTTTTGATATTTAGGATCATTGTTGCAGTGCAATGGTGAGATTGATGAAAATGTTAGTTTTAGAATTCGAGCGGGATGGGTGAAGTGGCAACAGGCATCTGGCATTCTCTATGACAAGAAAGTCCCACAGAAGCTTAAAGGAAAGTTCTATAAAACGGAAATTAGGTCTGCGATGTTGTATGGTGCAGAATGTTGGCCTACTAAAAACCAGCACGTCCAGAAGATAAGCGTAGCAGAAATGCGTATGCTACGATGGAGTTGCGGTCATACAAGAAAAGACCGAATTAGAAATGATAATATACGTGAAAAACTTGGAGTAGCACCAATTGAGGAGAAGCTAATCCAGCATCGCTTAAGATGGTTTGGACATCTCCAACGAAGGCCGCCCGAGACACCTGTGTGCGTTGGAATTATAGGCCGCGTTGTTTACTCAAAGAGAGGTAGAGGTCAACCAAGGTTGACATAGAAAGAAGTGGTTAAAAGAGACTTGAAGGATTGAAACATATCCGAAGAGCTGGTAACAGATAGGAGCGCGTGGAAGTTAGCGATTCATGTACCAGAATCATGAACTATGAGTTCTATAGGTTTTAGATTATAGGATTAGGGAAAAAGATCTAAGACGTAGCATTTGGTCTTTGAACAATATAATATTTGTACCGTTATAATAAGTATATATTTTTTATGTACATATGTATTTCTATCTTTATTTTTATTTTACTTAGTTACTATTATTATTAATTTACTTATTTAACTTTATTTTAATATTGTTATTGTTATAACATTTAAATTACTTTTGTCATTTAGTTTCGGGTTCCATCTCTAGCCGACCCTAACTTGTTTGGGAATAATGGCTCTGTTGTTGTTGTTGTATTATCCATGCATCATAACTAATTTCAAATGAATGTTTGAGTTGAACAAAATAAGATAGCAAATGAAACAAGGAACGAACGACAAAAGGCTGTTGAATAGAGCAAAAATAATCAAACAACAAAAAAAAAAAACTATGCAAGAGGGTCACACGAGAATATATTATTCTTTGAACCGGCTATTTAATAGTGTCTACTTCAAACAAAATCGATTGATTTGTATGAGTACTAAAAGTACATTTTGTGGTGCAAATAGCACCGTTATTTTTTTCAAATCGTATTACCAGTTGCATGGAAGGAACTAAACTAAGGGTGCATTTTTGGCTTACACAAAAGGAGATAATCAAATGAGAATATGATACGGACACAAAATAATGTCTTCCTGTGTTGCAAAAAAGACATTTGAAAGGAGAATTGTTGTTATGAATAATTATTCATTATTTTATTTTGTTTTCATTATTTTATAATTAAGCGGTTAAATAATATAATTAAAAAAAGACAATTTTCATTGATCAATAAAACTTGAAATAAAAATAACACTAAAAAAATACATAAGAATACAACGACAATAAAACTAAAATTAAAATATGTAAATACATTGAAATAAAAATAGAAATCGGACGGCGGGTGGAATGGTGGGTAAAGTGATGGGTAGGGTGGTGGGTAGACAGGTGGAAGGGCCATCAAATAATGCCGATATTTGATTGCGTGTTGGGAACGTTTTATCTCTATCCGTAGCCAATTTTGAACATCGTCATCTTCCAAAACACTGAATATGTCTCTGTTCTTTTGAATCTTGAGCGGTGATATTGTTTCAAAAAGTTGAATTTCTTCAAACTGCTTTACATGAACGGCTACATTCTTGAAGACCATAGACGGACGAGTAGAGTGTACACTTGTATTAGGGAAGGGACAGGGATTAGAGCAAGTGCTATCCGAGTCAGTGCAAGATTTCTTCAAATTCCTTTAATATATCATATTAATAATCTCGTTTATCTTTTCATCATTCTCTGTTTGCCTTCTTATATTACAAACTTTGGAAGATGAACCTCCGTTGAGTGAAGGCGTCGGTATAGCCTATCGTCCGTTTTGCTACACAAACTCAGTCACACTGACCAACATTACTTTATTGTCTCGTATTTGTAGCGAACTTGCTCGTTGGTTACCGGTATTTCATCTTGCATAGTTACTAAGGCCTCGTTTAGTTTCATTGTAATTCTCTTATGGATGCCTTTTTTGTTTTCAATTGTTTGACAGGCATCAATGGCGCAACGCATGAATTCCAACGTTGCTCTTTCAAACTAGCTTCTAGGACTTCGACGAGAGTTTTCCGATCCAGTTCCGGCCATTTTCTAGCTAAAAAATTTCAAAAAAAATCAAAATATGGAAAATAAACAAAAAAGGAGACAGGGAAGAATGCAATAAAAAAACCCTCAAAACTTGATTGCTTTTTGTAGATTTGAGGGTTAAAATTTTGAAATTTTCGATTATGGTGGAAAGCAAAAGGAAAATGGGTAATATAGAGGGCGTGTTTTTTTACCATTGTTTAAAAAATTACCGTTGATATCGAACGTGTATGACGCGTCAGACTCTTCTGATACCAACATTAATCAACATCACAATTTCAACGGTTCAGTTAAACTGACCAAAAGTATAAGGCTCACAGCTGGCACGTCGGATGCATCTGATGCGATGCCAACTATTCTTGATTACTTTTCCACGCGAACGCTACCTAAACTTTTGTCCATGACCCAAAACAGCATAGGACCGACGTTGATATTGCTTAACTCACTTATTCAAGTTCTTGCTCTTTTGGCCATAAGTTAAACATAATATTGTACTAAGAAATGGATATGGCTTCCAAAAAGAACATAATTATATTGATGTTCTTGGTTTTGGCGCCAAAAATTTGAAATTGAAGCAGTGCAAGGCAAAAGCGTAAGTTAATGAAGTATATTTCAATAATACAATTATGTAATTTGTTGGTACAAAAAGCTTTGATCGATAAAGCCAACAATAAAACCAAGACCGTTTTTGCAGACATACAATCGTTATCGCATAACAAAATTTTTGCAGACAAAGTTTAAGGAAAATGGTTCGAAGCATTGTGGAGATTTCGAATTTGATTTTAGACTATTGAGATTTTGAAATTTTCGCTTTATTTTGGATAAGCGTTTAAAATCGTTTATAAAGACACACTTACATATAATTACACTAAAACAACTAAAATAAAATTTACCGTCATTCTTAGATTTTTTTTATTTTATTGTAAGAACAACATTTGAAATGATTTATTAATAAGACTTGCATGTTATACCAATATATGGCTCAGTGACAACAAAAAACTCATCCTGACTTATTGGAAAAACAAAATTTCTTTTAGTTTAGTGATGGGACGATGCTTCAAACAATGAAGGCGCGGGCTATCAAAATTCAAATATAATTTTTTTTCTTTTTAATTAGGTTTCGGTAGTTTATTTTTATTTTTATTTATTTTTAAAGTTTCTAACAGTGATATAAGTAAAAAAAAATTGTTCCTATTGATTTTACTAATAAAGAACTGTGAAATTTATCACGTTTTGTACGTGTATTTACTGAATCTCAAAATTTAACCTCGTTTTCTACCATGGCCAGACCAAGATTGATCTGAAACGACCGAAAAATCAATGTTCCAATCAAAACTCGAACCTGTCATATCTTGTACATGTATTTATAGAATCCATAATTTAGCATCGGTTTTGTTATAGCTCATGTCGTAAGACTGAAATTTCAAAATTCCAATCAGAAACTAGCAACCTTGTTGGAAATAAAACCAAAAGTGATATTATTCTTAATTATTTGTGAGAACAAAGATATCTAGGGTTTTGATCATGTTTTGTCTCGAAATTTTCACATGGGCTATCTAGTAACAAAATAGATCTCGGATGAGATGAGTGTACCATGAGTGTGACATATCGAGTCTTAAAGTACATCTCGAAAATATCAGTTGTTAGTCATCAAGATGAAAAGTAAAAAATATGTTCATGAAGTTGGTAAATAATAATTAGATTGAATATTTATTTTAAATAAATATGAAAATGAAAAAATAATATGTAAAATAAAAAAGAAATAATTTCGGTTAAGATCTTGTGTTAAGATTTTGATTAATATTTCGGTGAGATTTGAATATTTTGGATGAAATGAATGCCAGCAGAGTTATGCATGAGATTTGACGTCTCTTTTCATCTACGTGTGAAAAGGAGAAATAGGAGATTAAAATCAGGGTGAGAACACAGTAATAAACTATAATGATTTTGTATTTATGATATTAAATTGCATATTATAGATATTTAATTAACCATTATCACATGTTTAATTAAATTGTATAGTTAGACAATAATTTACTAGATATTGATATTGAAATTTTATATTTAATATATCGTAATAATTATAAATTATAAAATTGTTTTAATTATATATTATATATGTGGTTATCTAATCATTTCATTATTATGTTTAATCAACTATTTATTTTACGTATACAAAATAGATTGCGTTCAATTATAAATTATGTTGACTTTACATAATTATGTTAGTACAAAATGGGTTGCTTGCACAACTATAGTTTGCGAGAATTATAACCCTCTCATCCCGGTGAATATGATGGTTCATGATACAAATCTAATGAAAGTCACCTTTACGAAGTAGTGGGGGCAACAACCCTTTTCAAAAAGATGCAATGCATTGGTGGTTGAACTGGTCTATTTCAGTTTATATGGATGGCAAGTCAGTTACAATTACTTTAGTTTGTAAAATAATACTATTGGATAATCAAGCTGAACGTTGCATTGTGAGGTTTGAAAATTGTTATATATTTGGTAACTAATCTTTATTAATAATTGGCTTGTTGGCTTGGAAGCGCAATCTTTTGGTCCAACCACGAAGTTCCAAAATTGTCATTTATATACAAACTCATAAAAAAATTAAACAAAATTAAAATTAAAAAGGTAACAAAAATGATATTAACAATGAAACCTCAACACCTTAAATTTCAGCTCTTAATTTCTATTTTCGCAATTTATTTTATTATTGCTATTACCATTGTTGTTATTATAACCTTTAAATTACTTTTATTACTTAGTTTCGGGTTCCATCTCTAGCCGACCCCAACTTGTTTGGGAATAATGGCTTTGTTGTTGTTGTATTCAGTTTTCTGGTCAAAATTTATTGTTGACTGATGATATCAATTCATCCATTTGTTGGAGATTTAGTGGTTGAATCAGGTATTTTATCATCTTTCTTATATTACAAAGCGTTCACCTTTTTTGATTTCCAATCAAATATATGATTCTAAAAAATGCTACAACCCCTATAAATATCTTATAAAATTTTATGCCTTAAATATAGGCAAAGATTTATGTTGGTAACAATAATTTTTATGTTGAATCAAGTGATAGTAAAATCCTTATCTATTAAATAATAGTAAAGCATAAAAAATTCTAGTTCTCATATTAATTCTAACTTTTCTCTCAACTCTTCTTAACTTTCTCTGGATATTTATTAATATTTTATTTTAAAGACTCGATACAATTTATTATTTTGAATAGTTTACAGTATTTTATTAATTGTATACTATCGTTTTACAGTCAAAAACATACACATGTTTTCTACTATTATTTTCAGAGTTCTCAATTTTAATGTACAATTTATATCTAATTCTGTATATTTAAATTAATTAAATAATTTAACTATGAATTGTTTAAACTAAACTAATTAACCGTTATTTATTAATTTGTCTAATAAATAATACAGAAGACAACGTCAACAAATATATCACAATCATTGTAACAAAATGGTATAAACTAAATTTTCATATGGTATAAAAAAATATGGATCACATAAAAGACAATAAGAACAACTTTAATGTATAATTTTTATTTTAAAAATTATCAATTAAATGATAGAAATGCTTAAAAATTATAAATCATCCCAGTAATTATGAAACCACTCCTTAATTCTCTTCGATTTTTTTGAATCCATATAAATTATTATTTTATAGCTATCCAAAATATTACGTTAATTTTTTCAATGATTTTACACATATACCGAGATTTTATAATTTCTACAGTCATATAGAAAGTTTTCATCAATTTTCTCTTAGTGTTTTGCATTCAAATCTATGTATTTAAATTAACCAACGCTATAAATCCTTGCTATATAAATAAATTCAAGTAACTCTCTTTAAGTTCTCTGGTAATTTATAGAAAACTGACAATTTCAATTCATATACCACATTCGTAGTAACAAAATGGTAAAACAGATATTTCTTTCAAATATAAAAATATATGAATCACATTAAAAAAGAATTGTATGCATAAACAATGATAAAAAGTTTAATTTATGATTGATATGTGTTTAACAATATCTAAAGTATGAATACTATGTTTTTACAACATTAGTGTGCAAGGCATGAGATACATTCTGTTACTTTATTATTATTATTATCTATAATTTTAGTAAGTTAAAAAAAATTCCCTTAATTATCTTATATTACATTTAAAATTCTTTCCAATACAACTAAAACTCCTCATTGTACACATGTACGGGTGCGCATGCGCATAAATACACATAAAATCATGGATTTACTTAATATTACTTCAAAAAGGAAAATATTGCATCAATATTTTTCTTTGAAATTTATAACATAAATAAATACTTACAATTATTTTACATATATAGATATATCGGTCATGCTTAATGTATAATTTCTTAATTTCAAAATATAAATTAAACTTGTTTTAAAATTAGATAAAATATTTTAAAACATAAAATTCTGGAAATAACAATAATATATCTGTATTTAAACAAAATTTAAATTAAAAAGGTAACCAAAATGATATTAACAATGAAACCTCAACACCCTAAATTTCAGTTGTTAATTTCTATTCTCGCAATTTATTCAGTTTCTTGTGACTGATGATATCAATTCATCCATTTGTTGGAGATCTAGTGGTTGAATCGGGTACTTTATCATCTTCCTTATATTACAAAGCGTTTACCTTTTTTGTTTTCCATGATTTATACCCTTTTTCACGTAATTGTATTCATCTCTAAAGTTTGTTGTTTATATGCAGCATTCTAAATTTCAGCTCTTCATTTCTGTTCCTGCAATTTATTTCGTTTCCCAATCAAATTTTATTATTGATCAAAGATATCAATCCATCCATTTGCGGAGATTTAGTAGTTAAATCAGATATTTTATCATCTTTCTTATATTACAAAGCTTCACCTTTTTTGATTTCCAGTCAAATATATGATTCTAGAAAATGTTACAACCCCTATAAATATCTTATAAAATTTTATGCCTTAAATATAGCCAAAGATTTATGTTGGTAACAATAATTTTTATGTTGAATCAAGTGATAGTAAAATCCTTATCTATTAAATAATAGTAAAGCATAAGAAATGCTAGCTCTCACGTTAATTCTAGCTTTTCTCTCAACTTTCCCTAACTTTCTCTGGATATTTATTAACATTTTATTATAAAGACCCGATACAATTTATTATTTTGAATAGTTTACAATATTTTATTAATTTTATACTATCGTTTTACAGTCAAAAACCTGAACCTGCTTTCTACTATTATTTTCAGAGTTCTCAATATTAATGTACAATTACATTTAATTTTGTATATATTTAAATTAAGTAAATAATTTGACTATGAACTGTTTAAACTAAACTAATTAACCTTTATTTATTAATTTGTCTAATAAATAATATAGAATACAATGTCAACAAATATATCACGGTCATTGTAACAAAATGGTATAAACTAAATTTTCATTTGGATATAAAAAAAATATGAATTACATAAAAGACAACTAGAACAACTTTAATGTATAATTTTTATTTTAAAAATTATCAGTTAAATGATAGAAATGCTTAAAAATTATAAACCATCCCCGTAATTATAAAAATTTCAACACCGCTCCTTAATTCTCTTTGATTTTTTTTGAATCCATATAAATTATTATTTTGTAGCTATCCAAAACATTACGTTAATTTTTTCCATGATTTTACACATATACCGAGATTTTATAATTTCTACAGTCATATAGAAAGTTTTCATCAATTTTCTCTTAGTGTTTTGCATTCAAATCCATGTATTTAAATTAACCAACGATATAAATCTTTGCTATATAAATAAATTCAAGTAACTAACAGTCTTTAAGTTCTTTGATGATTTATAAAAAAATGACAATTTCAATTCAAATACCACATTCGTAGTAACAAAATGGTAAAACGGATATTTCTTTCAAATATAAAAATATATGAATCACAATAAAAAAGAACTGTATGCATAAACAATAATAAAAAGTTTAATTTATGAGTGATTTATGTTTAACAATATCTAAAGTATGAGTATTATGTTTTTACGACATTAGTGTGTGCAAGGCATGAGATACATTTTGTTACTTTATTATTATTATTATCTATAATTTTAGTAAATTAAAAAAAAATCCCTTAATTATCTTATATTACATTTAAAATTCTTATCAATACAACTAAAACTCATCATCGTACACATGTATGGATGCACATGCGCATAAATACACAAAAAATCATGGATTTAATGTTACTTCAAAGAGGAAAATATTACATCAATATTTTTCTTTGAAATTTATTACATAAATAAATACTTACAATTATTTTACATATATAGATATATTAGTCATATTTAACGTATAATTTCTTAATTTCAAAATATAAATTAAACTTGTTTTAAAATTAGATAAGATGTTTTAAAACATAAAATTCTGGAAATAACAATAATATATCTGTATTTATTTACATTTTTCAAAAGTATAAATTAATAAAATAATATATTTAACATATAATTTCCTTAAACTTTAGAAATATTATTGTAAAACTAATTTGAAACAAAATATATCAATTTAAATAGTTAGAATATGAATATAATGAATATACGATTAATTTTTAACCATTCAAAAATAACATTTAAATATATTTTCTACGAAAATTAACATTTTAACATACTAAAATCAAAAAATAATAATGATAATTTTAATAAATTCATCTATATTTATTTTGACAAATATAAATCGGTGAAATATTATACTTAATGTTATAAATTTCAAATTTATTTATAATCCAAATATATTATTTTAGATACTAAGAGTCTAAAAAATATATACGTACTTATAATCTATTTTGTTAATATATTAAATTAATCAGTATATATATATGTGTGTGTGTTTATCTAAGTAATGATTTGTTAAATAATAGTAAAATAGATTAAAATATATTTTTCTCCTTAATTCTCTCTTTTTAAGCTAAGATTTCTTCTTTATTATCTCTATCGATTTGTCATGAAGCTTCTCACGATTTCAATAAATCAAAAATAAAATAGTATCGTCCTTAGTTATCTTATATATATATATACATATATATATATATATATATATTACAATTTTATACTCTCATCTAAATGTAATCTGGATATTTCATATAGTCTAAAGCATAACTTAATAAAAATTTAAAATATAATGTTATTTTGAAACTAACTTAAAACTATACATTTCACCGTGAATATTTAGAATCAGAAAATAATAGTAATTATAAATATTTATCACTATTCAAACATATAACTTATTTAAGTACGGTATTTAAAATATAACGGACTTAGTTTAAAAAATAGTATTTTAAATTATTTTACAACAATATTATGTTAGCACAAAGATACGAAAATAGCAATATAAATTTTCTGTTAACATATTTGTATGCTCATTTACTATACATATAAATTAGTTAAATACTAGACTTATCTTATAATTTATTTAAATTTCAAAAACATTTTTCTAGAATTATTTTAAATTCACGTGTATATATTTATAATCCAAAATAATAATAGATATAATTTTCGGTAATTTATTCTTATGTAACTTAAATTATTGATAAAATTATTTGTTAAATATATTCCATTAAATAATAGTAAGGTAGAAGGAATTATATCTCACTTATGAATTTTGAAAATTAAAGTCTATTATTATTTCGATTTTGTATTTTATATAAAGACTACTATTGTTTATAGTTTATGAATTTTACGATGATTAATAAGTCTCTCCTTGATTCTGCCTACAATTTAGTTTCAGTTATAAAATCTATCATTGTTTAATTAACTTCAATTATTTCACATTCAAGTTTGTATTACTATTTCTTTCTTGTATTATGTTTAGTAATAATAAATATGCATAATAATAAAGGCTCTCTTTATTTTTCCTTACAACTTTATATTGAAGTTTAATTTACAAATAAATTATTTGAAATGTTCTCTTTAATTGCATTCAACTAAGTTATATTTAAGTTTATATTGTAATTTTTCTTCCAAATTGGTATTTTATTATAGACTAAAATATACATAATAATTGAAACACATGGCTTGCACAAATATATGTTTGACATTAGCATATTACATTGTACATCAACTATTTAACTATGTATATTTGACAATTTCTTTTACAACATTACTGTGTGCAATACACGAGTTACACACTAGTTAAACAAATAAACCTAATCAATAGCATACAGTAAAAGCCTTTACAATTTTGATCAAATCTTTGAAGCTAAATCTTTATTAAATAAAATAGACATAATCAATAGTTGTTATCCTACGTTCATTTTTTTAGTAAAATGCTTTAAATATAGGATTCTAGAAAATGCTACAACCCCTATAAATATCTTATGAAATTTTCTTTTCCTCTTCACTCTTGCCATTCACAATCCAACTTTCTCCACCATTCATCACTTCCGGCATTCTCCGCTCTTCACTGTTATTCGTCATTATCCACCCCTACTCGTCACCATTTACCTCAAAGACCATTATTCTTTTGAAACTTCAGGTAAGTCTAGATACATTTTCTTTTAATATTAATTTCATACGTCTAGTCTTCTTTGCAGCACATTATTTTCTTTTTATTATTATTTATTGGTTGGTAAAATCCGTGGTCATCTTTGCAACGCCTTTTTATTTTAATTTCATCCCTTTGCTGATATTTGTCAAGTGCAAGCAAGTAATACAAAATTTGAAAAGCTAAGTGGAAAGCTAGATGGAAGTTAGTAAGAATACAAAAAATAAGCTATTTTATTTACACACACAATGCATTTTTCAATTTTAAGCATTTGCCTCATCTTTCTCATCAGGTTCAACAATAAAAAGCAAATCCTCTAAGTTTATCGTATAAATACAATTTCATATATATTGAAATAATATATCGTTATTAATAGTTGGCATGGTTGGCTTGGAAACGCAATGGTTTGGTCCAACCGCGAAGTATCAAAATTATTTTTTATATACAAGCTCATATAAAAATTAAACAAAATTAAAATTAAAAAGGCAACGAAAAATAATATTAAAATGAAAACACAGCACCCTACATTTCAGCTCTTAATTTCCGTTTCCACAATTTATTCAGCTTTCCAGTCAAATTTTTATTGTTGACCGAAGATACCAATTCATCCATTTACTGAAGGTTTAGTAGTAAAATCAAGTATTTTATCATCTTCCTTATATTACAAAGCGTTCACCTTTGTTTATTTCCATGATTTATACTCTGTTTCACTTAATTGTATTTGTCTGTAAAGTTTGTTGTTTATGTGCAGCACCCTAAATTTCAGCTCTTAATTTTTGTTTTCACAATTTATTCTGTTCCCCGGACAATTTTAATTGTTGACCGAAGATATCAATCCATCCATTTGTTGGAGATTTTGTAGTTAAAGCAGGTATTTTATCATCTTCCTTATATTACAAAGCATTCATCTTTTTTGATTTTCAGTCAAATATAGCATTCTAGAAAATGTTACGAACCCTATAAATATTTTATGAAATTCTATGCCTTAAATATAGGCATGGATTTATGTTGGTAACAATAATTTTTATGTTGAATCAAATTCGAGCGTAATTAACTATATTTTTTGGGTTGATTATAGTAAAATACTATTGTCAAATATCAAACTATATTTTTTAGTGGTTAATTAACATAACAATACATTCTGCTGATTCAACACAATTTATCAGCCAAAAGATGGATACTAAACACTGTGACAAGCAAAGGTCGACTCAAAAAAATGATATATCTTTAAAAGCATCTTCAACAAAGGATAGTACACATGTCCAACAACCAACAAATGCTGATAAAATCCTCTCTCAACAGACGAATTTTGGGATGATAAATTTACTTTTGAAGTGATACGTAATATATTAATCAAGAAATCTGAAAAAATAATATAACTAAATTTTATTGTCTTACCAGTTTTCTTTTTATGCTTTTGCAGGCAAAATTTATGGAGGAAAATGGATAGTGGTGATTATACAATAAATTTGAATAAAAAGTCACTGTGTAAGAATAAAAAAATTAACATTTATTAGTGGTACTTTTTGAATGTTACGGCCAGTATTATTAATAAGAAAATCACTGTATATAATTTAATATCATTTAAAAATAGGATCTAAAAAATAAATTTCCTATACATTTTCGCTCTTTATTAATTCATAACAGAAACAAAAATTCAACCTAACAAAAAATTAAATGTTCCAACTTAGAAATAAAAATTCAACATAACTACACATAATTCCAACGCAAAAACATACCTAAATATGTATAAAAATCATTTCTCTTGAATATGTTCACATATAATTTATAAAAAAAATCAATTTACCCGAAGCGTGTGTTATTGTCAGGGCACGTGCAGTAGCACTCGTTAAAAAATAGTTGTAACTAAATCAACCAATACCATCTGTAATAGCATATTATTACTAGATAAAACACTTAGTTTTTTACCATTTAATATATTTATGTAAATTGAATCTATAACATGCATAATATGTTGTAATAAGTTTTGTATCACCACTTTTCAGTGTAAATGCAAATTTATTAAGATAGTATATAAACATTTTCGAATAAATTTCAAAAAAAATCAATATTTAATTTAAAATAGAACTTCAATTATTTTACATGTTTTTGAGAATTCTTTAAGCATGCATGTTCATTACATGTACCAAATCACTAGTGATAAAGCATATTCATTCATAATTTCCAAAATCTAATTTGATTTAACTTAAAAATAAACAGAATTATCCCACCAAAATAATAATTCCGATTTATATTGTATCATTTTGATTTGGCTGAGCACATTAATTTAAAACCGACTAAACTCACCGCTCACCATTACACCTTATGGTAAATTTATTTGTGGACTTAATATGGTTTAGATACTTGACACAACAATGCAAGTAACTATAAAAGATTCATGAATTAATAATTGAGTATCAATCAATATATATATTTCAATAGTAGTATTGCTAAAGGTACAGCAATAAGATTCACTGCTTGTACTTACTCCCTGGCCTTCTGAAATTCATCTTCTAGTCCCATGATGTATAGCGTGTCTAGTGAATCAATGAGGGTTGCTCCAAGACCTCCAAAACTGTTAACACCATTCTTTGATTGTGGCTGCATAGAACAGAATCACGTAACATTCCATGGATTTAACTACACACTGAATTTTTGTGTTGCTTATTTCAACTAACCTGAAGTTCATCCTGGCCCCATGCATACTTCACATACGAATTCCATGCATGAAGCATTGCCTCTTTCACCGTTTCTCTCCGCTCATTGCTTATTGGATCAAGGTCTAGGGGATCTTTACCGTCAATAATGCCAGACTGTTCATCACCATTACGAAGCTGACAAATTATCAGGGATTTACTCAGTAACTGGAAACCATTACAAATGTTCAAACTGAAGATTTTGTGATTATTAATAAATACCTGCTCTTGCAAACGATTCAACTGTTCTGTCAATTTTGAAATTTCTTCCTGCAAGATCATAGTTTAAAATTGTGGACATGTTATGTTGTATAAATAACTAGTATGTACTGTATAGTCAGATTTTAGTAAGAAGGAGCACGTTGCAGACTTGGGCAACGCCTACAATTTAGAACTAAATATAAGACTACAGAACCAGGCAAACTGAAACCATGACGTAAGGATGTAAGCCAGCTTGAATTATTACCCATGATCATGGTATCTTCATCTTGACACTGGTTTGTAAAATAAATTACTAAAATAGTTGATCTATTATATTTACCGGTATCAATTTCTACCAGCTGGCAAAACATTTAAACTGTTAACCAATGTATCAACCTTTGGTAGGACATATTAGCGGTTGTACCGTCAACCATGGAAATGCTTAATCATATATCAGCGTTTATAAGAATTATGAAAACTCATCTAAAAACGATTAATTTCAAATGTAGAACATCGTATTTCAGATGTGTATTTCACATTGGATATGTCGGATATGCTGGATAGATTTACCTACCTCCGTCGTTGGTGACAGTCCAAAGAGGAAAATAACAAAAGTCCTAAAAGAACAGCACTATTTTTTCTTTATAATGCCCAATTTAAAAACAGAAAAAACAATTCTAAAATTTGACACTTCGAGTACACAGTTTGTTCAGCAACATAATGTCAAAATAAATTAGTGATCGGTCAACGATGCCAAATGAAATCATTTTTCTTGTTTGACAATTCATCCCTGAATGAACAAATTTCGTTTGGTGGAACCTTATCAAATAAGTTTTGCATAATACATGCAATAAGAGGTCTTTGGAAACATTATCAACGAAGTAATTGATATATTTAGATTGGATAATAGAGAAAATATAAATAGTGCCAAGATTTTGAAACAGGATCTATAGTATTTTTGTGTTGGCTCAAAATGCTTCTAAGCAAGAAATGAACTTTCGTACTGGTTCGTTGCATTTTTTCCAAGACATAATAATATCTACTCAGATGTCGGAACAAGAAATATAAGGAGCCGTGAATTTTTCAACGTAGTTTGTGGAAAACTACAAGCATAAGCAGTTGCTCAGACTTTCAAAATGAACGAATAAAGTATTACTTATAAGCCATAAGAAAATTTTACTCAAAAATGCAAATTTGACAGCTGTTGTTTTCATTCCTATCAAACAGAGTGGAGTTAACATAATTTACAGCACAGTTATATAAAATCCAATACCGTCAGTTGCAGATCTGAAATGACAAATCAAATAATCTAAAAAACATGAATTAAACCTCGTGTTCTCTAACAAGCGATTGTCGATCCCAAACAGCAAAAGTAAGGAAGACAAAAACGATGAAAACCATGGCGAGCCTTTTGGGGCGTTTCAAGTAATAAGAAGGATTAACATATCGAAATGGAGATAAAGAAGATGATCTGCGAGCCATTTCTTGTATTCAATTCAACAAAATGCAAAGAGAAATGATTGCGGATAGAAAAATCTTATCAAATCTAGGATGCTAGATTCATAATTATATATTTTGAAAAGAATTATAAGTCAAGGAAAAGTCGGAGAAATAAAGAACAAAAATGAATGAGAGGAGAAGTCGTCATAGGTTAATTTTAGAGAAATGAGTGGTGACTGGAGAAATTAATTTGTTTGCTAATTTCCTATTGGTTGGGCGTTGTCATATATTTTCCTGTTGTGATTAATTGGATATTTATGTTTATGTGCTTGAATGAGGTAAATCTACCTTGATATCTCTTCTGTACGGTAATTGAAATTAACGAATGCAATTTAGAACCAGTAGCCTGAGGTGAAGCGGAGAGCCTGAACGAAAATGGGCGTTGGTTAGATACATTTTGCACAAACAAGATTCACATTAAATAACTAAAAAAACTGACCAACAATTTATTAAACTATATTTATACACTTGTAAATGTTTCATCACTAAATTAAAAAAATGAATCAAATACCTTTTGAATTTATAGAATAACCAAAATTCATATTATTGAAGTCTCCGTCGTAACAATGATTGAATATTTACATACTAGATAGTCTTAAAATAATCAAGTACAATACTAGTCGATAAGATAAATTTCAATTTATAGTTAGTTATGTTGTGTTTGACTTAAAAATTATTTTAAAATAACTTTCAAAAGGCTAACACAATTAAGTTTAAAAAATTAAAAAATAGGTAAAGTTGAATTTCAAAAAATTAAAAAACTAAAGAGTAAATTTTATTCTCAAATATAAAGAAGAATCGTTATTATTTTTTAACCCATTGTTTGTATATTTTAAAAAAGATATAGAAAAACGATTCAAGCATTGAAATTCTTAAAATACAAAGATCTACAATAAACAAACATGGTAACCAGATGATTTGATTGTACATCTATTTATTTTAGTCAAGTAAAAAATAATTTGTACTAAAAATGTCTATTTTCTGATTCCTTAAGAAAAGCTCGGCGTTTAGATGGCACCTCAGACAAAAGGTGTAATAAAACGCTGTAATAGAAAGGGGGGCATTAAAATTGCAAAATAGCGCCTAATCGGCACTTAGCGGCGCCCTTGACAGCATAAACTAGTTTTACGGCAAAAACGACTATTAGATTATATAATTTTAAAAAATAAATTTATTATGGTTTCTAATTAATTTCAGTTAAAAACATCAAAGGATAATACGTTGGAAAAAAGAATTTGGACAAATTTAAGAATATATTTGTAGAGACAACAAAATAAATAGTATTCAAGAAACATGTTTTTTTGTATTTTGTAATTTTTTTTCCCTCGCATTTTGATTTTCCAAGACTATAATAGACAAAACTCTCTGACAATCAGTTTGGTAAAATAGAAAGGTCTTTAGCATGAGCTATAGACTATATAGTTGTAAGAAAAGTCTTTCTTTTAATGGATACATATATTAAATATTATGCTTTTTGGTAATATTTTCAAAATTTTAATATTTACTAGTACGTTTTCCTTCTTGTTTTTTTTTTAGCATAAGAGCCTTCCGCAAATTCAAGAGAGTACTTGAAATGAGTATAAAATCAAATTGAATATCTAGAAGCTACCAACAAACTGGATATATAACAGAAGAAAAAATACAATTTCGATAATCTATACTATTATATCAAAGCTGGGTAGAGCTTCCCTAGCTCTTAGGCCGTCTTACATTCCTCCCAATCTTATGCTGCCACATGTATTCAAAAAGCGAAAAGTTTGATTTTTCTACCACGCATATTCATTTCACCTTCGGATGTTTCCCTCCAGTGCTTTCTCCTCAAGCTCTTTTTAGCTAACCTTAAATTAAATTGGGGCAATGGAGTACGATTACTCTTCGAGCAGGCGAAGCGGTAATTTTTTCATTTTCTTCACCTCACGTCTACCGCCTAACCCTAATTCTAATTTACTCCATTACCAATTTACTTTGACGAGTCAGTCGATGTCTTTCCCATCACACCATCACGTGTTTGTTTACCAATCGTTCTTCCTCAACCCATCGTCAGCATCTACCACTCTTTTGGATTATCCATCGAACTATTCCCAAGGCATGCAAAAATCGTCACGTTTAGGTAATCTGCTCTGTCGTTTTCCCGATGCTCCATTTAGGTTTTTTATTTGTAGATGTTTTTTAATCCTCAATTATTTATATTATATTCTCTGCCTAGTAGTTGCATGTTCATCTTCATTTTTGGACCGAAAATTGTACTTTGATAAAACAAATATTTTTATATCCAACACAAATGTCCGATTATGTCCATTCAAAACTTTTTGCTTCACTAAATGTTTGAATCACGCTACGCAAGTTTCGAACCTGTGACCTCTCGCACCAAAATCGAATCACTTAACCACTGGGACAATGGTGCTTGTCATGATAAATTTTTTATATTTGTTATTATAATAGATTAATTTTATATTTATAATTTTAAATAAGTGGAGCTTTATGTTGTTGTTGGTACTTTTTCCAATCAACGTTATGAATGGGTGACGTAAATATTTTGCATCCTTTACTTATATCATGATTTCATCTGTAGTTTAAGAAATCTTATGCATAGTTATTCTATGCTTAGGGCTTATCGGTTGCAATGCAGTAAAGTCATTAATGAATTACACAAATAAAGGAATTATTTTGCTAATTTTATGAACATGCTTATTTTAAAAAATCTTCTTCTAAATTTTACCAATTTGGTCAATTGAACATAAATTTTAACAATTATAGCTTGGTTCTATTTTGTTCCAAGTATTTGTTCATGATATTAATGCTTACAGAGAATCTGTAATTTTAAGCTAAAATATGAGTACTTTTGCAGTTACCAGCTTTATGCATGAAGTTGACTCTTGACTTACTGTAATCTAGGTAGACAGTAGGTAATCTTTCTAGAAAAAAATATCTCATACTATTCATGCACTTACCAATCTGGCCGTTAGATGAAAATATCATTTCATATGTTATGATAGAGATTAAAATGAAAATATCATTTCATATGTTATGATAGAGATTAAATAGAGATTTTGTAGATGGTACTCTTGACTTTGACTTTGTTACATATTTAAAAAATCCTGTTTCAGTTCTATATGGGTTTACCAAAACAGAAAGCATGTAATCTACTAATGTAGGCAAAATCCACCTTTTTTCCTTCTTAAAGATTATTTGATTATATTGATTACTTTAATAGGCATTGTTAGGATTATATCGTACACGCTATAGAATAAGTTACATACTAAATTTATTATATAACCATCATAATATTTTGATATTTAATGGTTTTAATGAAAATGCCATGTGTTTCAAGATTGTAAAAGGTACCAAAAAAATATTTTGACAAAATTAATGCGCCTTCCTTGAAGTCATGGGTATCATAATCAGATGTGGAACAAAGTTTGTGGTGCCTTATTTGAATAAGTACTTGGAATTCGACTAGAGACGAAGCTCAATGAAAAAGTCATATTTGTTGAGCAAATTTAGTAATAATCATTCTTTATTAGTTGCTTAATGATTAAAATTTAAACACAATAGTTACATGTATATGTAAGCATACTGAGGATTTGTATTGCTCGTATCAAGTATCTAAATGCTATAAACTAAGTTGGTAAGGTGGTAAAGCTTTAAAATACCTGCAATAACTCTCTGAAATCATATTATCCATGCTGCATAAAAGTTAGTAGTAGAATGTAACAAGTTTTACATTCTAATGTCTTAATTTAGAGTTTTCAAATTTTGTGGTAATTTTTTCTTGTTGATTAGGCCAATAAAAGATTTAAAGGCTTCTGTGGTTTAACAATAGCTCTATTAGGTTATGTTCGAAATTAGGTGATCTAATGATATAAATATTATTTAATTTGATTAATTGAGTTGGATATCTTTGTAAATCCCCATTCCGAGCCCAAAACTAGCCACTACGGATGTCGTAGTCATCCATAATTATTAATTCTTGATGACAAAACGCGGCTATGTTAATCATATCAATAATCAGGAGCATGTGAATATGAAAACATTTCAAACACAATTCAAAAACAACTTTTACATTTCATTTCAAAATATGATTTCATATTCATTACACAACCCTATTCACGATTTCACATTCAGAAAAAAATTTAATTATTATAAAATACTCTAAGAGCGACATACAAAGATGCCCCTTGGTTGATTAGAGTCCAACATTTAGAATTATATAACTTGCCGCTACATCCATACAGACAAAACCAAACAACAAGGTGGAATTATATAAAGCTCCTAATAGCTAGATTGCCTCCTGCACATCTCTGAAAGCTCATTCGTCTAACTAAAAACTTGAAAACCCTTACTTCTGACCTACTCAAATGAATACTTAAGGGTTTAAGTAAAAAAATAAAAACTTTGGGTTAGACAATAGTCTAATGTGAATAATAACCCACGATCTCGAACCGAATAGATTCCAATGAGACCACGCCGCTGAGCGGAACGATTTTCTCTCATTGGTATCTTAACAAAACCTCTCAACGGCATATTATACTCCTACATCCACAGTGGTTATAATCATTATAATATACTGCTATGGAAGCATGTAATATATGTATTGAATTACTCATCCTAAGTTATTATTTCCATCGAGTGTCCATTTTATACCTATGTGGACTATGCATCTCACATATATTAATTTTTTGGATTACTTCTCCTACCATGTTGACTACCCATCACTCATGGTTTCCTTAACAAAATTACATGGATTATCCTTTTCACATGTAATTATTACTTGGATTACTCATCTCTTATCACATGGACTACCTATCACACATGGCTGGCTATTTAAATTCTGTGGACTATCCATCACATTTCTCATAGTTTTTCCAGTTTAACTATGAACCTTTTATTCACCTCATAGAAATTATCCATCTCCAGCATGATATGGACTATCCATCCCACATCCCACGGTTTTCCTAGAATAACTATCAAAACAATTTAATTCATGTCACCTACATGTTTAACCTATGTTTATTGGTATCCCCAATTAGGTAATCTCCCTTTAAAGTTATAACATGTTAAAGTGACTTATTGATATCCCCAAATGATCTATGTCAAATTTATTGAAATGTACATTGACATCTCTAATGATCCATGTCAAATTTATTAAAACACTAGGACACCCAATGATTAGTGTCGAGTTTATTCTACCTTGGAACCTTCAATAAATTATGTCAACTTCATATACTTTTAACACATGATAATATAAGCATTGTTATTTCCAAAGATTTTAAAGTCGAAGTCATAAAGCATATGGCTCGCCGCCATTATATAGTTTAATATAGATCAATATCGAAGTCAATAACAATGTCGACAAAGAGACTTAAGTCTTTCCTCCTTTGTTAAGATAATCATAAAACACGCGATTTTAAAACCCTTGTCAACCTCTATAAAGGTCGAAGACCAAACACTTAAACTCTTTTTTAAGTATTTTATCGAAAACGATGTAGTTGACTTTCATACTCTATAGGTTATCTGTCTATTTAAAACAACATCGACACCAATGATCACGACAACGATACCACACGACATCGTAGCTAAACAATGAAAAGAGACCTTGTCAACCTTAATTAATAGCAGCATCAAGACTATCAGGGACATCACAAAATAGTTTACATAACGCTCTTTGGCTATTATGCCACCAAAAGTGTATATAAACTCATTCCTTATCATTTGGATAACCATCACACATGGTTTAGCTATTTAAATTATATGGACTATCCATAACACTTATACCAATCATTTAGAAATTGATGTGAACTATCCATCACACATTCCATAGTTTTCCTAAGATAACTATGAACCCTTCATTAACCATGAGAGACTAGCTAGCTCCATCATGTTGTGGACAATCCACCTCACATCCCATAATTTTCTTAGGATGACTATGAACCCATCATTTAATAATTTAATTCATGTTCTTAACATGTGACTATTGGCGTCCCTAATTAGGTTATCTTCCCTTAAAGTCATAAATTTTCAAAGTGACATACGTTGGTATCTCCGAATGATCTATGTCAAACTAATTAAGGTATACATTGATATCCCCAAGGTTTTAAATTAAAAATTATACGTCATATGGTTCACCGCCATTTGATAATTTAATATAGATCAATGTCGACGTCAATAACATCGGTGACAAGAAGATTAAAGATCTCCCCATTAACGAAATAAAGTATAACACATATGGTATTAAAACACGTCGACCTCTATCCAAGGTCGAAGACAAGCTTAAATTTCTTTTAAGTATAAACTTTATGTTGAAAGTAGGGTTATCAACCCTTATATAATAGGTTATCCGCCTTTTAAAAGAAAACCTTAATATTACAAACCATATGGCTAGATGTTGAAAACATAGGGCCATTGACCCTCTTAAATATATGTCACTTTGCCTCTTTAAAACAGTTTTAGTTTGCATAAAAAATGAGCCTCCTTGGTGTTAAAAGGAAAAGATGCAAAGTCAATGCTACGCTGCATCGTTGCCAATCCCCAAATCATTTAAAACCTTAGTAGATAGGGTCACCGATACTGACGCATAGCGGCCTCAAGACTATCGACGTTGTTATACCGCTTTTATACCTAACTTATTTCGGCTATTTATGCTGCTAAGGTATAAGTGCGAAGTTAAAACATTGGTGAAGAGATGTAGTTTCAACGTAGATGAATCACGAGAATGCTCTGCCGTCTTCAATGGGTTGCCGTCTTGATTGACTTCGACGAGGTTGGAAACACTCTATAACTAACTAAGTAGTTATTGTGTGCTTCTCTTCTCGTCATCATCGATACTTGTAGATGTGATGCTCTGTTAGGCGCAGCAACATTAAAGGCAATGTGATTTTATCTTAAATTATAGTAAAACCGATTTCCTACTACAAAAAGCAATTTCTTTTTACCAAATCCAATTGTTTGTCAAAATATGATTGGTTCCCATAAAACTTTGCATTTACTTTTCAGTTTCACTACCACATAAAATTTCCAAGTTCCAAAATATATAGCAACTATTAATTAATATCCTTAATTAATTATCCTTTTATATGCTTATCTAGCATAATAAATTCATAATAATATGAAATCACTTGGGAAAAATCACATAAATTCAAAAATACCATATTTTTCATCGTATAAAAATTTTGGAAACAAAAACCATATTTAATTATTTTTAATAATCAAAACCTGAATTTAACCCATTTTCCTCTTTAGGAAATTCATAAAATATTCAATTCGGTTCGAAAAATCATGAAATTAAAAAAATCATCTTCAAAATAATATTTTACTCGACATACAAGAAAATCAAAACTATTGGAGATTAAAAACTTAGGTTTACCCTTAAAACCATCTTAAATAGTTTCATAAAAATTACATAAATAATTATTCTATCCAAATAATGATTAGACAACTACAACTTGGAAAAATCATCAAAACCATTCGGATATTATCCATAGCCAAATTCAAGAACAAAAATAGAGATGGTTCATATATTAATCATCTTAGATTTAATTGCCAGAGTTGAGATTTGGTGTTGCTTTAATTTCCCTAAGCTTGCTCTTGAATCTCCTCTAATTTTGATCCTTTTTTTCTTGTTTTAATGGTTGGCCTGAAAGTTTTCTTTTATGGTTGTTTTACGAATAACAATATGAGTGATACGAGGTGGAGAGGGTTTAAGATAAAGGATAGGTACATTTCCTAGTTTACCCCTCTCGTGCACTCTTTCTTTTATTAAACTTAGAACAATTTTACTTAGTTCATTAGTAATGGCTCGACCTTAAATTTTCAAATCTCATTTTCCTTAACTATTTACGTTATTCTATTTAATCTATCCAATTAAATATTCTGAATAATGTTAAACTAAAATTAGGGGTGTTACAGGCTCCTCTCCTTAAAGAATTTCATCCTTAAAATTCAGCAAGGACTACATAACAAGCATATCAAACATGAAAACGATGCTAGTATAACCTACCAGCTGTAAAGTTTATATATAACAAATATAGAGCATATTATGATAACAGCTCGGGATAAGTATTCTTAATCCCATTCTCTGCCTCCTAAGTATAGTCTTTCTCGTTGTCACTCCATTGGACTTTCACTAATCTGACTGTCTTGTTCCTTAACTTCTTCTCATCCTTCGTTGCAACTTCAACTGGTTGTCTTACAAAAGTCAGATCCGGTTCTACCACTAAATCTTCCAATGCGGTCGGAGCAGTAGTCGCCTCTGGATCATGCACATACTTTCTAAGATGAGAAACATGAAACGCATTATGGACACCTACTAAACTACTCGGTAACTCTACTTGGCATGCGAGTTTTCCAATCCTCTCTATAATAAGGAACGATCAATGTACCTCGGTGCCAGTTTTCCTGACTTTTCAAATCATACCACACCCTTCATCGATGATACCTTAATGAAAACACGGTCTCTAACTGAGAATTCTAAAGATTTATGCCTTTTATCTGTGTAACTCTAAATATTCTCTATGGCGCCTGTTACCATATCAGGACCAAGGACCAATAGGTCCTCAGTCTCTAACCAACACGCTAGTGATTTGCATGGCCTTCCATACAAACCTTCGAAAGGCGCTATTCCTATACTAGTCTGATAACTATTATTATATGAAAACAACCAAGTGAAAATGGTCTTCCTACGATCCACCAAAATCTAGTACATAAGCCCTCAATAAATCTTCAAGTACTTTATTGACTTTCTCTATTTGCTTATCCATATATGGGTGATAAGCGGTACTCATCTTAAGATTGTACCTAATACCTCCTGTAGACTCTTCCATAATTCACCAGTGAACAAAGCATCTATGTCACCAACAATATTCTTTACAAATAATTTAGCCAATATAGGTGTCGTCCTGGTTGATTTAAAGGGAATGAAATGTACGCTCTTGGTCAGTCTATTTACTATGACCCATTTACTTTTATTTCCCTATTTGACCTTGGAAACCCGTCAATAAAATCCATAGATATCGAATTCCATTTCCAGACGAGTACATCTAAAGGCTGAAGCAATCCACTTGGCTTGTGATGTTCGGCTTTCACTTGTTGGCAATTTTCATATTGCTTCACCATAAGCTTATATCCATCTTCACCCCTTTCCAAAAGGAACTTTTGTTCATATCCTAATACATCTTGATTCCCACAAGATGAATCGTAAACTTGTATCGATGACACTCCTTAAGAACTTCCTTTCTTAGGTCACCAGCATCTGAAACATATAACCATCCCATCTTCCTTAACAATCCTCTCTAGTCAAGACTAAAATCTATTAGATCATCGACCTTAATTCCACCTTTCAATCTTCTAATCCTTTTAGCTAATAGTAGATCATCTCTCTACTTAGAAGCAATCCTTTCAATCAACATTGGTCCGTACATTGACTAGAACTAGAAGTCGATCTTAATTGCACACTACAAGTAGTCAATGCCGCTAAATCCTACCATTCAGCTAACATAGATAACACCATATTATAATGTTTCTTGCTTAGTGCATCTGCACTTTATTTCCTTTCCTGATGTTTACTCAATACCAAAATCATAAGTTGCTAAAATCTCTAGTCACCTCTATTGTCTCATATTCAACTCTTTTTAAGAGAATAAATACCTCAAAGACCTATGATCCGTATATAACTTGAATTGTTCTCCTAAGATGTAGTGACACTTTCAATGTGAAAATCACCGCTGCCAACTCCAAATCATGAGTTGAATATCTAAATTCATGTGGTTTGAGCCGTTGAGAAGCGTAGGTAACCACTTTACCCCTCTACATCAATACAGCTCCTAATCCCATTTCACACGCATCCGTATAAATCATGAAATCCTGATTCCCTTCTGGAATAACTAAAGTGGGAGGATTGGTCAACAAATGCTTCAACTCAAGGAATGCTTTCTTGCATTTATCGGATTAAGTAACTTCATGTCCTTCCTAATTGGTTTAGTTAGGGGTGCTGTTATCCGTGATAAATCTTTGGTAATAGCCAGCCAATCCAAGAAAAGTCTTATCTCGATAACCATCTTGGGTCTTTTCCAATTGTCAACAGCTTTGATCTTGGCTGGATGACTAAAAACCCTTTCTTTGAAACTACATGACCATGAATCTTCACTTCCTTCTTCCACAAATGACACTTCGAAAACTTTGATTTAGTTGAAGCTACCGCAATGTCTCAAGCACTATTCTAAGATAAATCTCATGGTCTCTTTTATCCTTAGCATGTATCAGAATGTCGTCAATGAATATCAATACGAACCTACCCAAATGCTCTAGGAAAATTAGGTTCATCAAATCCACAAAGAAAGATAGCACATTAGTTAAACTAAATAACATCACTAACCATTCGTACAAACCATATCTCATTCAAAATGCCATCAAAGGAATACTGTCTTCTGCCAGTCTGAATTGATGGAACTCCATCGCCAAATCCAACTGGGAAAATACTTTGGCTCCACTCGACTGATTAACTAAATCATCAATTCACGACAAAGTATCGATACTTTATCATCTTCTTATTCAACTTACGATAATCAATGTACAAACTTAACGAGCTGTCTGTTTTTTCATGAATACTACAGGCGCTCCCTAAGGTGGTCTGCTTAATATAATAAAAATATTTTCTTCTAAGTCCACTAGTTGGATCTTTAACTCTTTCATCTCGGTAGGTGTCATCCTACTGGGTGGTCTACAACAGGTTCAGCTCCAAGTATAAGATCTATTCGAAACTCAATAGCTTGTTTCAGTGATAGTCTTTTAACTGACTCAAAAACATCTGTGAATTCCCTTGCAACCAAAGCCCAATTCACTTTGTCTTCTATTTCCATTGCTCCCAGCAAAATACAAATATCTTCACTTGATTTATCCACTGAGTATATAAGTTGATCACTACTATTATGGTGTCTAACTGATATTTTCCTTTCTCATCAAAATATCCTAGCATCATATTTTCTCAACCAATCCATACCCAAAATAATCCCAAAACCCATAAAATCAAACACATACAAACTACAGGCAAAAGTATAACCTAGTAACTCAAATTCTAGATGGTCACATCTCATCCCTAAAGTTGCGTACCTTCCTATTGGATTAGCTACGCTTAAGGAATTCGAAAGGTATGATGGTTTTAAACATAGCTTATCTACCAAACATTGAGATATAGATAATGCAATGCACTAGTATAAAACTATACCCTAATTAGTATGCTATGAATCAAAAGCGTACCTTCTATCATAGACTTTGCCTTCTCGGCTGTTGTTCACCTTGATGTAGATGGCTCTACAACAAACACCTTTCCTTTATTAGCCCTGACCACTTCTAGACATTTGTCCTTATAATACCCCATCCGGTCGCACTTAAAGCACTTCACTACTTGCCCACAACCATCTTGCCATCACCTCATTGATACTCAATAGCTGTAATGACCCAAATTTTACTTAACATTATTTAGTACATTTAATTAGTTAAATTAATTGAAATAATGAAATGGTTAGGGGATTGATATTTGTATAATAAAGGGGAGCCATGCCTAGTTAAACTAATGAACTAAAAGGAATTTAAAATGAAATAGGCTAGGGAATTAGATAAGGGAAAAATAGGAATAAGTCTTATTCTTATATCCTAACACATCGCTTCATTTTACACGTTCACAATCTAAAATCAAATATTAGAGGTGGACCACTATTAGACAAAGCGAGAAGAAGAACAGCTAAAGATGAAGAGGAAGATCAATCAAATCCATTTTCAAATCTCAACTTCTTAACTACAATGCAAAAGGTGAATAATAGGTTACATCTCATTTTATTATTATTTTTGGTTTTAGATTAAAATCGGAATTATTTTGCAAATGTTTTGCCATGTTTTGATTGTTGAAATGGATATATATATATATATATATATATATATATATATATATATATGCTTGTTGATGATTTATGCTATTTCATATGGATTTTATGATAAATTTTAATGTGAAAACCCTATTAGATGACATCCAAATGCCTTACGATTTTGAGATAAGATCAGAAATAATATTTTAAAGACTGGTTTTAAATTTCATTATTTTCTGAATTAATGTGAATTTATAGTTAATTTTCTAGTAAGGAAAATGGTTAATTGGATTTAATATTAAATACAGCTAATTTATATTATTTTTGGGTCAGAAATTAATATATGTTAGAAAATATATTAAAAAAGATTTTTGGGAATTTTTATAGTATTTTCCTAAGTGTTTTAGTAAGTATATAAAATTATTTAAGATATTGGACTTAAATGTTTTATATATTTATAAAAGGAGAAAGGACATTTTGTAAATCTTTTAAATTATATAATTTTGAAATTTCGGTAGCACTTTTAGAAAAGATTTTAGAAAGAAATTAGCCACTAATCATATGTTAACAAACAAACAGGTTAGTTGAAAATGAATTGCCTTTTAAAGTTAAAAATCGGTTTTTATAAGACTTTGTTGTTTTGCCACTTTCGACAGATACCTTTCGACTAAGTACTTCCACCTCCATGTTCATCGAAACCAATACGCATGGTATGAAAGACTTGGTAGGTAGTGAATTGGACATAGGTGAAAGGAACTGGGTCGAAATAGGGGTTTTTGAAGGGGTCGAAACCTTGCTTTGCTTTTGAAATGAAATGTGCATGCTTTGCTTTCGAGAAGAGTGTTTTCGACTCAGATAGCTTCCGACTTGGTTAAATAGCTTTAAAAAATGGTTTTGAAAGAGGTTGCACTTTTTTTTATAAGAAGCTTTTGAAGAGGTCGAAACCCCTAGCTGCCGCATCTTACCTTTTAAAGTTATGCTTTTGAAAGGGTTTCTTTGTTTTAAAACCTAAACCGCTTCTCCAATGCTTTCGAAGGGATTGGTTTCAAAACCATCCACTTCTTTTACATAGGAATTGCTTTCGAAAGAGTGCTTTCGACTTAGTTGTTTTAAGACCCTTTGTTCTATTTAAAGTTAAACCCGAAGGTTTCGAAACAAATGAATACTAATTGTTTCGAAAGGTAGTTCCACATGTTTTATTTGAATCCAATGCTTTCGAAAGGTTTGTTTATAAAAAGTATTTAAATGCTTTCGAAAGGTTTTTAATGAAGGTGTCCAAGGGGTGGTTCCCTTATGTTTTCGGAAGGTTTAAAATGGAAAGTTTCCAATAGTTTCGAAAGGCAATGTTTAAAGTGTTTTGAAAGGAGGATGTTTAAGGTTTCATAAAGATTTCTAAAGAAACGATTTAAATGTTTTTCGAAAGGTTAACATAAATGGTTTCGAGAAGGGTACTTTCAATGGTTTTGAATGTTATTATCAACCATGTTTTGTGTAAAGTATATATAACATGGCAAAGTGATTTGAGTAAATTATAGTGTATATTTTCCTTGTTTAAGTATGATTTAAAGGGTTAAATCAATTTGAAAGAAATATTTTCAAGGAAAATGTTAAGGGTAGATGACCGTAAGGGAAATGACTCAGATATTAGAATAATAAATGAGACTAGTATGAGGTCGCACCCTATACTTTAGCCAGTGGCCCCTAGCTAAGATAAGTCCAAAATTCCACTGTGCATGGCTTTGTCACAGGTAAGACTAAAATGATGTTACACACAGAAAGGAATATACGGAGTAAGGATAGGTTATTGGTAAGCTTGTAAAACCATCAGGAACATTCGACCCTCAAAGAAGTAAGTTAGGAATAGACCATCCAGAAGAGCATCTAACAGTTAGAATATTTGTTTAACTTGTCTGGTAGGCCGAGTCAGCCAAAGGATGGTAGTTAGCCAAACAAAACTATAGTGTTCGGACAGTTAATCCATTTATTACCTGATTTATATGCATATAAGATATTGCTAGTATTGTTTTAACCAGTTTGGCTATAGGATTTAAATTTGCGAAAGATATGTTTTAAACAGAAATTCATAGGGGGAAATCTGTTTTGCTAAGTGGTATGGTCTTACATAATATCAGATAACCGAGATGTATAGTACTGTTCACACCAGGTTTTATGTTTGACTCGAAGTTTATGTTTTTCCCCTTAAACTCTCAGGTGCTTGAAATTGATTTGAGTAGGTTGAGAGTTGAGGTTTACAGTTTTAGTATGTGGACGAATAAAGCTTCCAAGAACAAGCAGGAGGCTGAAGTTAGCTATTTAGGAGTTGTTATGTTTTATTTTCACTGTGTTGTATTAAGTCTGATATGACTATTTCGTACTCTGATCATCTTAGGGGGCATCGTCATATGTCGCTCTTGGCATATTTTATGATAATTATATTTGATCTGAACCTAGGAAACGTTTGAGGTTATGTAATTTGGATACGAAATGTTGTTTTGAAATGTAATCAAAAAAGTTTTTAATGTGTGATGATTTTATTTCATGTTCAAGTACTTTTGATATTATAGATGCCATTAACATTACCGTATTTGGTCATGGAAGTTAATACTATAGATGACTGTAGCATCTATAGTGCTTAGCTTTGGGCCTCCAAACAGGGGACATTACATTAACATAGTGCCCCTTCTTGACACAATTATAGCAAGCAATATCTGCTTTTCCTTTCTTGGCAATTCCACCCTTTTGTACTCCTTTTTAGTTAAAGAATTTCCTCTTCTTACCTTAGGAACCGTGAGTTTCCATTGACTTCTCTTTCCCGAAGGTCAAAAGCATTTCCTCATTCCTGATAGCCATCTCGGCCACTACATTCGATGGATCTCTAAGATGTAGCATAGTTGCCCTAGCAATTTTGGCTTCAACCCCCATTAAACTTCTCATTCCTCTTGATACAGTGTCAACGGTGGCATATGCATATCTAGACAGCTCATCGAACTTAGCAGAGTATTCCAATACTGAAATTTCTCCCTGCTCCAACTCTGTAAAATTCCTGAGCAAGGATGACTTGGCTACTTCAAACAAAAACCTTTCCTCGAATTCCCTTCGAAATTCTACCCAAGTCAATTCCTCTTTTGGTACCCCCACAGCCACCTTGTTCCACCTGAACAAAGCAGCCCTTTGCAAGTGTCTCGAAGCCAACCACCTTTTCTGCTCATCATTCAGACCTAAATCAGCAAAAATCCTTTCACAATGTAACAACCAGTTCTCCACTTCTATTACATCCCTAGTCCCCAGAAAAGGCTTCCCATCCAAACTGATGTAATCTTAACTCGGCTTAACATAGCTATTACCAACTGATGTTGTGGGATTGAATCAATTTTGACCATATAAAGAGTTTCATAAATGTGTATAAATCATCAAAGGATATTGTACAATATTTCATAGACTTACTACAATGATGATTGGTTGATTGGTTCATCCTTAATGCCTTGATTGCAGTAGCAAGTCGTCTTTTGCTTTGAATATCCTAAAAATAATAAATATAAACTATCTATAGAAATATATAATTGTGTCATCAAAGCTCAAAAAGGTAGGATTTAACATTCTCTACATTTTGATGAGGACAACTATATATATATATATATATATATATATATTTATAATATGAAACACTCCCCATCAATGTGCCCTATATTTTCTCCCTATTTGTCACGACCAAAAAATATCAAAAAGGCACAACATATAGGATGATTACATAAGTAATAAACTAATGGTTCACACCACATAATGCTGCATACAAAATGACAAAAAATATATTATATTAAAATAAAACACAAAATGGTGCATATAAATTGTTTCATAGCACAATACCACACATATCACTTTGGTACAATGAACCAAAAAAATTATTTAAACCAAACACCGAAATACTAAAACACTGAAAAAATGACAAATATTGAAACAAAATACCAACACAAACTGCTTCCAACCAATACTTCGTCCATGCAATACTCCCAACCAAAAACAACCAAGACTGATGCACTTAACCAAGCAATACATCCAAGCACACAAACCACCATGCAAACTCCAAGTGAACCTAGCACATAAGAAGACAATGTAAATATGAAGCAAACAAATAATTTTAATAATTTTAACAGAAGTTTTATATTATCTTTACGAAATATCATGACTTGGCGATGCCTCTTCTATTAGGTTGTTTTGCATGTTACAAGGAGGAACAATGGTTTAGAATTGGAATAGTCCAACATCGCTAAATAACTTGACGAATTGGTGTATAAATATGGGTTAGTATGCATGTAATATTGGGGATTCCTTTTATTATAACAAAGAGTTTGCCAATCATCTGCGTACACCACATGTTGGAGATGGGGAACTTGGTCCCACCATCGTTACACAACAATTGGTATCGGAGCCAAAGGTTACAAATTGGGTATGCAGGCAAACAATGCTTTCAAATGTACTCCAAAGGGATGCAAGTCAAAGGGGAGATAGTCAAGGTTGTCTTACATGTTACAAGAAGGAACGATGATTTGAAATTGGAATAGTTGAACGTCACTAAATAACTTAGAGAAGTGGTGCATAAATATGCATTGGTAGGCATGTAACATTAGGGATTCCTTTTGTTACAATAAAGTGCGTACCAACTTATATACGTACGCCATGTATTGGAGATAGGGAGCTTAGTCTGTCCATCGTTACAGAACAATTGTTATCGGAGCTGAAGAATACGAACTAGGATATGCAGATAAACAATGCTCTCAAAAGTAATCCAAGGGGATGCGAGTCAAGGGGAGATTGTTAGGGTTGTCTCACATTTTACACAGAGGAACAAAGGTTTTGAATTGGAATAGTTCCACGTTGCTAAATAACTTGGAGAAATTATGTATAAATATGGGTGGATAGACACGTAACATTGGGGATTTATTTTGTAACAAAAAAGTGTGTGCCAACTCATGCGTATGTCACGTGCTGGAGATGGGGAGCTTGGTCTGACCACCGTTACACAACATCTTCCTTATCATCTCTACTTTTTGTTTCTTACTCACTACAACAATCATCGTATCCTTCCCTTGGGGCTTGTACTAGAACATTAAATGATCAGTACCTTTGGTGTAGGTGGAAGAGGTGAGGGAATGGTAAGAGATGGAGATCGTGACTTACCCAACAACATTTTTTTGATTTTCCTAAAAAATTCATTATCCTTGATAGCTCTTTTACTATCATTTTCATTTTAGAACTATTCCTAAAAAGATGCTTTTCACTTTTTTTGGTTCTGGGATAATAAAACTTGAGTTTTATGAAGTTGCAGCATCTTAGAGGTGGCAATGTTTGAGGAAATAACCTTAACCAACTCGATGCTATCATCAATCTCATATTCCTTGCTATGCTCCTCTTTATTTCTTCCTCATGAATTTCTACCTCTTTACCTCGAGCAGTAGCACTTGTTGATGAGGTTTGTTGTTGGAAAATTTGCATATACTTATCATAAGAGATATATAGAGGAATCATTGACAGTAGGCGCACGAGGAAAAATATTTTTTACAACATAACACTTTCTGCAATGTTAATCATAAGAGGAACGTTTTCAGACATCATAAGACAAGTTATATAAGGTCCATAGAAAATGGTCTTTCTAGAGTGCTCAAAGAAGGACAACCTCTCATCTTGAAGAAGTTATTCCCATTTTATATCAATATTTGCTATAATAGCATACAACTCCTTATAATCCTTGTCACGTATTTGTTTATGGCTTTCAGTATGAGGAATAAGGGTGTTGATTACCATTCATTCTAATAGACGGTGTCTAGGGTGTAAATCCTTAGAATTTGCTTTAGTTACTTGGTTTTTCCATAAATGGTGTCTAATTTGGTTTCTCCTAAGGTGTTCGATGTCTACATCTTTTATTTCGATTCTTTTATCACCAATTTCCAATATTTGAACCAATAGGGTTATAGTGGTGGTTAATAATTTTTCCATAAACACTAGTATATAAGTAGTCTTTATCATTATGCATTTTGACAACATCCATAACATAAAAGAGCCTTACAACTAGGGTATCACTTATTAGAACCATATTCTATCAAGGAGGTAATATGTGCTATATCCATAAGAGCTCTTAGATTGTACGATTAGAAATCGTCAAATTTATAGAAGAAATCAAATTTATAGAAGAAACCATGGAAAGACTTCATATTAGTTAAAATTTTAGTCCTTCTCATGCTTTCTGGATCGTGATGAAGTCATTCCTTTGATTATTCTAAAGTGATGACATGTAGATGTTTGCAAGAGGACTCCTTGGTCTTTCTTTTCATAAAAAGTATTAATTTTAGTAGATCTTTAGGAGCCATGGAGGTAAGTTTAGGTTTTGTGAAAAATAAAATTGGGTAAAATGAATAAAAGATGAAGGAAGATGGTTGTTTTAACTAAAAGGTTAAGGACTTATAGTAAGGTGGTTGGCGCTATGAACGATGCATTAAATTCAAAAGTTATGTAAAAAAAATCTGGAATGCATGAGACACATCTAAGGAGTTTAGTCAGATGTCTGGCTACATCTCAGATGTCTGATTAGAGTAGTTAGACATTTGACTGTTTATTTTCAAAAAATATATTTAAACAAACTTAAACAATTTATTATACTATATGATGATATGAATATTTTAGAATATTACAAGTCAACTGACCTCCTCCAATCATGATATCCTGAAGCAGTCGTAAGATCAGAATCAAACAATGGTAATTTTTGTAGATCGTATATCTTAATGGTCTTGAATTCATGAAATAATGACCACTGATACTATTTCAAGTCTGTGTTATTCCACAAAAAACTTACAACATCCTTTCAAGGACATCTCAATTTTTTTCCTTGTTGTTGCATTGATCGTATCCTTCATTATTCCTTTATGATGACATCATTTTGACGTTATAATTTTCTTTCAGTATTTCTTATATTATCATATTCTTCATTGTGATGAATTAAGTAGCCGTCAAAGTTTATATCATCTTTAAATTTCTTTCCTCTAGGAGAATATTCATTTGATTCTTCCGATGATGAAGAAGACAAAGTTATTCGAATAGAGAAGGATGATGTTTTTTATAAGACATTTACTATTTTTCAAAGAGTATGTTATTTTTTGATAAATTTTCTGACTTTAAATAGAGCTTTTAAATATGTCAAAAATATATAATTACCTTAATTTATAGCGATGCAAATTTAGGTTGAATTAAGGCTAAAAATTAAATAAACTATTAGATTTAGATATTTTTTATATTATTTCATTTTTTAAGGACATATTCCTAATTTTTTTCGCAAATTTATTAAATATTTTCAACAAGTGGCTTGGAAAAAATTAGCTATTTGATTTTCTGAATTAACAAACTTTAGAGAAATGATGCTCATTTCTACATTATCTCGTAAAAAGTAGTGTCGAATATTGAGTTGTTTTGTTCGTGAATGATTATTTGAATTTTCAATAAGTTAATGATGCTTGTATTATCATGGTATATTGGTGAGGTTTTAAGAAGAACACCACGATCTTAAAGCATTTATTGCATATAAATGACCTGTGCATATTCCATACCCATATAAATATATTATGCTTTACATGTTGAGAGTGAAATACATTTTGCTTTTTACTAAATCATGATATAAGAGATTGACCGGTGTAGTGATATGTGCCAGTAGTACTATTTCGTTTTGTTTTGCATCCTCTGAAGTCCGCATCACTATATGACACAAGTTCAAAATGACACTCTTTCAGATAAAAAAGTCCATGATATCTTATAATATTTAAGTAATGCAAAGCTTGTTTTACAGCTGCAAGTAAGATTCTTTAAATCTTGCACACAAATAAATGCTCATCATTGAATCGGGTTGGCTTGCTGTTAAATATAATAAGAAACCAATCATAATCCTATATGGTTTTTGATCTACATTTTTTATCATTCTCATTTTTTCCTAGACGAAGTTAGTGATCATTGGAGTTGGCTTTCCATCCCAAATCTTTTTAATATACCATTGCAATATTTTTCTTGATAAATAAAAGTTTCATTATTCATTTGTTTAATTTGTAAACCCAAAAACAATTTAACTCACTTATATGTAACATTTCAATTTCTTTTTCGTAAGAATTGAAAATTCATTACATAATGTTTTATTTATGGAACCAAAAATAATATCATCTACATAAATTTGAACTATTAAAATTTCATTATCTTCTTTTTTAATAAATAAAGTAGAATAAACTTTTTCGATTTTAAATACTAATTTTAGAATATAATTTTTTAATCGATCATACCAAGCATATGGTGCTTGTATAAGACCATAGAGAGCTTTCTTATGTCTAAATACATTATTTGAAAAAATTTCATGTTCGAATAAATATGGTTGTTCAACAAAGATGTTTTCTTTTAAATCCATTCAAAAATACTATAATGACACAAAATTTTAGTCATTTAGTTTTGAACATTAATTAATTTTTTTAAGATGTTGAGCTTGAATTATTAAATGATTTTAATATGGAAGAATCAGTGAAATAGTTTAAAATTCCAGATACAGTGATTAACAGATTCAATAAATAGTAATTTAATATTTGAAATTTTGTAAATATGGAAGTCTGGAGTCAAATGGAAATGGAAATGGTTTGTAAGTTGATTTTAAACTTTGTTTGAATTAGAGTGATGATAGTGGACTATTGAAATGGGATTAAAAGTCGACAAGTTAAAATTTAGGATTTTATATTGTGGGATTAATATATGGTAATAGTGCAAAAATAAGATTTGATTCAATATAAATCAGAATGATTTCTAATATGCATATAAATTCTATTTGAATTATAACGGAGTTAGTAAGTTTTAAAAATTGAAATTTTGAATGATTTTTGACGATTTTAAAAGTCACACGATTTAATCGACACTTTAAAATAGCCTTTCGGGACACAGTCACGAAATTCGACGAAACTAGTTCCATTGGATCCGTAATAACATATTATTATCGGACATCAAATTTTATAGCATTTAGAGTTACCATTTGGTCGTATGGGATAAAAATGCATTGAATTTAATATCGAAAATTTAATATTTTAATTCGATTCAAAAATCTATCTTCCACATACGATTGAATTAGGTCTCAAAATATATTCCAATGCATTTGAAACAGAGGTAGAACATTATAAACGCCTGGCTGCACTCTTCATTTGGAGTTCGTTTGAAATGGTATGTAAATTTTGAAAATAATAATAAAATAATTAATATGTATATATGAATACCCCTACATAGTAACCCTAGCCCTAAATTGTTCACAGCCGCCACATTTTAATTCAATGGCTGAAAACCTGGTAGCTTCCAACCTTAACTACTCTCCATCCATGAGCTTTTTGGCTGAACTTCCAACTAAGAAAAAGTAGAGCTCGCTGAGCTCTAGTGTTTCAACTGTGGAGATTTGAAACGATGGAGTGTGGAGGCTAGGAGGGAATCACGTTCATTCTAGCTTTGGGTGATGATTTCATGATCATGTCGTGTCAAGGAGATACTGGTCACTGGCTGTAGGCACCGCAAGGAGCGGGCTTTCATTTGGCATGGTTGGATCGTCGCCGAATGCGATGAGGAGGCGACAGCGATGGGTGAAGGCGAGGCAGCTATGGGTTGTTTTAGCTTAGGAGTGAACAGGAGGGAAGAAGAGAAGGATGTGGCCACGATCTCTTGTTTCAAAAAAAAAAAATCAATGGTCGAGTTTGTTTTTGATATAAAAAAAAGAAGAAAAAAAGAAATTTATTTATATAAATTCTGTTCAATCTTTAAAAACGTATATCTCTTACATACGAGGTCGAAATCGGATGAAACAAGCGATAGTGGAATCGTGGCGACGAGCATTACAGTCTGGACAGATTTAGGGATGTTTAGTGCAAGTTAAAATTTTAGGTTAAATCGAACATGTAATTTAAAATTTTCGGTTTAACCTAAAATTTAAACGTTTGACGAATAAAAACTCAAGGTGAGTTAATCTCACTCAATTTTGGACTGCTAGTATTAATTTTAATAGTTAAAAATAATTAATGATTGATTGGTTGAATTGATACATTTTTATCAGTTGAATGTGATATTTTATATAGTAGTATGTATATATATTGGAGTGATTGATATTCCCATATATATATCGGACGAGACCTTATGCGCCCCGCATAATAGCGGATGACCCTATATATTATGATATTCCACCTCAAAGCGGAATTGGTATTTTTATGTTGTATTAACATCCATGGATAGAGGGAAACATGTTAGAGGGATCCAACTGGATTCCTAAAAAATGTTGGATTTAATTTCATATATAGAGATATATGTTTGTTTGGATAATTTTGTGATAGATTATCATGTGAATTGGATTTATTGGATGTTATGGTAGGTTTGACCTATATTGGTTTGACCTAGATTTTGGTATCTTTAAATTCCAGTTATACATGTTTTGAACTGGAAAAGAATTTTAAAGGGATTTTTGAAGTAAAATATTTACCTGGAATGTAGGGTTAATTGATTTGATAAAATAAAGGGTTTTGGAATTGTTTTAAACTAATTTGGGATATTGTAAAAAGAGATTTTGGAATAAAATATATAAAATAATATCAAATAATAAATCCTTAATTGGCTCTTATTTAAAGATAAAGAAGTCTTTAATAATTGAGATTTTTTTAAATCGGAGGAATAGAATGAATCGGAAATAAGTAAAAATTGATTATAGTGGAGTTCAAGTAAGGTTTTCAAAATTTAGGAAGTGATATTGGAATTGAGAAATTGGGCTTATTTTGAAAAGAGGATTTTAAATTATTAACTAGGTTACTTTAAAAGTGTTAAAAATATTCTAGAAGCTAGTTATTTAATTACTTTAGATTGTTTAAAAGCATATTTAATTATTAATTAGTTACTTAAATGATTGCTAAACATTTACTAATTATTTAAGAATTAGCCAACATTGTTATTTTTAAATATAAATGATTAAATATTCATATGGCTTTGTATAATAACTTTTATGTAAGTATATTTGACAAGATTAAACTTGGAAATTTATTTTTGAACTTATAAGCCTTATTTTGAGATCATTTTTAAATAAATTTTTTGGGAAGTAATGGTTTACTTGCATGGCGTAATCGGAGGCAGTGAGTGTCTGTAGTTAAGTCTTGGATTTCTCTGGGATAGAGACATAACGATTGAGCTACGAATGCATGGTTTGATACCGCAGTGGTACTTTCCATATTTTTTCTAAAAAGGTTTTCAAATATTTTTGGAAAAAGATAATTTTTGTATATACTGAATTCGATAAGATAAGTATGTATAATTTGGATAAAGAGATTTAATTTATTTAAAATTTAAATCAGAATGAGACTTATCGTTTTCAGTGTAAAATGGAATATTTAGTTGAATGATTGTTATTTGACAGTTAAATAACAACTATCAAATCTGGACCTAAATATAACTTCAGAAATATGTTAAAGAAGCACGGGAATTATATGGTACAGTTACCGTTTGAGGTGCTGTACTGTACATATAAACTCATTTCATTTCTTCTGGGATGATGTTATGAAAATCCATCCACTAACGGTTAGGAGTTGATCTCCGATCTTATTTCATCTGTTTATTTCCTAAAGAACCACAGTTGAGTTTATCGGAAATAGCGAACGTTGTTTCGAAGAGACCGGGATCGGGTAAGTTATCTGAAAACCACTTCAATCCAACGAGTACGTTAGTGTGGAGTTGAGGATGGAGCAGTGAAGTGCATGGGCTAATCGCTACTAAACTTGATGGTATTCCAAAATGGATGTAGTAGGAATGCTTCGGTTTCATTTGGACCCAGAACAGACATGTATGGATGAATGCTATCGGTATATTTCCATTAGAGGACAATGAGCATTCTACATGAATATTTCTTAAAAGGTAATCGTAGCCTCTAACCTCATCAGCCGGGAATGACTGAAAAGTAGGAGAGATGCGGCAAGTCTAAGTGGGTAGCACCCAATTAGGGTATGTTTATCACTCTCTAGATACCCTCGGATATTATTACTACGATTCATGGAAGGAGCTCGAAAAAAGGGTGGGAATGATAGCATATTCGGGCTATCCAGGTTAGGGATAGTCCGGTCTTGTGTAGTAGGGGATCTCGGCGTGGTCCCCGGTATATTGCTCTAGACATGTACTGTGATACATGATACCCCAGTACCTAATCATTCAGATGGAGTCCATTATTCGATAAAGCGTCGTACGGTTTTGATTGTGTCCAACTATGATGAAATGTGAAATGCAAGAATTTTAACTATTTGAATAAGTATTTGTACTTAGACACTATTATAATATCCAAGGATTTTGATATGAAATATTTTGGTTATCGTAAGGTAAAGACCAGTCGTGTTTATTTGCGGCATGGTCTTACAAGATACCTTTGATTTTCAAAGGATTTTGAAAATTTGGATAATCCAAATTGAGTATGTTTTATCACGCTGGTTTTTCAGACTGGCTCGGTGTTATTTTATTATAATGCTCCGGTCAGACTGAGTATTACAGATTCAGGTTAGGATGCTATGGAGCTCAGGAGACGAGCTGGATGGTGAAGAAATATTACTCATATTTGATTTTATTCCACTGGAGTGTTTATTGAAATTACCAGCAATTGTGAGGGCAGCTTGTTATAACTGTCCAGGCTGGTAATTATTGGTTTGTGTACTCTGATGTGAGATATGTATATTACAGTTTTGATTTGTGTAAAGAACTATTTATATTATATATTATTCAGTCCGTTGTGAGATTTTGTTTTGTCTAGTTTTTTCTCCTTCTACCTATTTTCTTTTCCCTTAACAATCTATCTTTTGGGTACTCGATCATTCGGCATGTTATACATTGAGCATATCTATGTCAATTTTCGAGGGTCAAAAAGGCAGATCATCACAGTTGGTATCAGAGCATAGGTTGGCGATATACCTAGGCTTTGATAGGGATTACTCATTAGAGATAGAATTAGTAGTACTCTAGAATTATTTGACTGCATTAATAGATATGAGCACGTATTTGTTAATAAATATAAAGTGTTTTTATATTGTGTTGACTTATCGGTTGAGTGTTTATGAATTCTGGTCAGTACGGGAAGTACAACCGTATCGATAGGGGTTTCTAAACTCTTAAACAAGGTAAACCAACTTAGTATTATCTTAAAGTGGGTAAATGAAATTTTTTTACCCAAAATTATATTTTGACATAAAAGAAATAATTTTTTGAAATTATTGTACTATATATGCTTGGAATGTTTGGTTGTTAATATTATAATCAAATAGGATTTTAAAATTTGAAATGGTTATATGTATAACCAAATAGAGATTGCACAAGAATGATTTATACAAAGGTGTATAACTAAAATTGGATTTAAAGCAGAATTTAAAACCTGGAAATTTTGGGTGAAAAAATGTTTTAAAAGGGGTTTGAACTAAGTGTTTGGAATTTTCAAATCTTGGAAATTTTGGAAATGTTTTCCTAAGTGGTTTGAAAGGAATAATAGTAGTAGTATTTTGGAGACATTTCAAAATATAAATTGTTTTAAATGAATTTTGAAAGTAAGGAAGCACTAAATCACTTCAGTCGCTGGAAAATAATTCTGCTGATGATGGCCACATCATTAATATTCATTTTTGGGTTTCTAAGTCATGGGTTGCTACCATAGTGATTGGCTGTGATTATTTGTTGGACCTGTTGATAAACAAGTTTTGTTTTAGAAATTCCAAAGAGAAATTATTTTTAGGGAAAGCCGAGTTGTTATAAGATTTTGAAGTTATGGTATGATATATACAAAAATGAATGAATGTATATTTACGATTTCAAAATGATTTGAAAATAAAACCGGGTAATTAAATTTTGGGATTTGCATTTAAATGACTTGTAAAGTCGAAAAAACCAGTTATTGGACGTGTAAATTGTAAATCCTGTAATTAAAATTTAACTAAGAAAACTAAAATGAACAAGATAGGTTGGAAAGTAACTTAAGACAAGTTAAATAAACTAAAGTTGGATTTGAACTGAATGGAGTAAATAGCCGGAATGTAAAATGATTTTTTAACTGGAAGTTATAATTATTGAATGAAATGGATATACTTAAGCTATCAAGTGTTGTAATAATCCAGAGTTATGATTATAAAATGCGAATGGACTCAAGTAAGTAGTATAAGATATTGAGTAAATAAGTTTTGAACGAATGAATTGAAAAATTAAATGATGAAACCTAAATGAAAATAGTGATTCTATGGTAAAGAAATGAAAATTCAAAATTTTGAATTTTAAAATGGAGCGTGGATTGAAATTTAGTAAATTGAATATAAATATGAATGGTAAAGTGATTATATAACCATATATTGTAAATGTTGAATGTGAGTAAACTTAAGTGGAAAATTCAAGGAATTGTGAATGAATAAGTTATATAACCTATTAAACTGGAAAGGTGAAAAAGTACAATCAAGTCAAATGATTAAGTAACTGATAACAAGAAATGAATTCAATTTAAGAGTAAATGAATTGAATATGATATTTGGATATGGATTGGATAAGTTGAGTGTGAACTTAAGTTCTAAAGTAGAATATGAACTTAAGCAAGGATTTGGAGTGTTTATAATAGGCCTAGAGATAATTTTGTGAAATGTTTATAATAAATTAGCATGAAATGAAATATCATTCACTATAAAATGAAGCGAATAAGTCTATGTGAATAAAATAAAGTGAAAGGAAAGGATGTAAAATAAGTTGGAATTATAGTTAATGGAAGTGCAAGTGCAGGAACCATGTTGTGATATAATGAATTGTTCAGGAATCGATTTATATGAAATGATTCCCCAATGATATAGCATAAATTGGATATACTAAGTAAATGAGCAAATAAGTTGAATGGGAATCAATTTGTAATGAAACAGAACTTGTTTGCCATGGAAACTTGACTTAAGTGATTATTATGGAATGATCCATAAATAAGTTAACATGGATTGGAATATGTTGATATAAAAACAAAGCAAATAAAGTTTGGTAGATAACTTGAATAGGCATCAAATTGAAAATAGAAACATTGATTTAGAGCCAATTTAAAAGGGAATAAATTGAGGTTAATAAAAGGGATTTGCATATAGTGAAGGTCAAGAATGAAGGGAATACAAATAATATCGATTGTGAATCAATTTGGAATTGAATAAAAGAGAAATTATGCAATTAAAGCAAATAGAAATTAATTTGGAATGAATATGAGTTTGTTTGTTGTAAATATAAATTGAATGCAATAAATTTGGTTGTAAATCATTTCGAACTGAATGAAATGATATATGGACCCATGGAAAGAAATTAAATTAGTGTTGGAACCTTATAATTGCTTATGATATATGATTGGCATGTTTGGATTATGAAGTTTATGTCTTTAGCTAGTTAAATAAATGAAATATTATAAAATTTCATGGTCATTAAAACTTATGTGCTTATTTGAGTAAGTACAGGTACATGGGGATGTTGGATTGGTTTTGGTTGCACAAATGCATATAAAATAAGCCGGTTGCTTAAAAACACTAATATGAGGTACGCCTACGTAATAAAATAAAGAAATAATCATATACATTGATATATTTTATTTTCTGACCGTGTGGGTTGATGCATATATTTTTATCTCTCATGTCATATTGTAAAAGGCTCTTCGTACAAAGGAGACTCTGTCAAAAAAATTCGAAAATTTAGGGTGTTATAAATTTTTTAAGAAGTTTTGGAATTTTTTTGCTTAACTGGAAAGGTTGATTTTTGAATCGTATTAGAAATAAAGGCTTTTGGAAATAGAAACGAAAGCTAATCATTTTAGATAAAACTGAAAAGGTTTAGAGAAGTGAATGTAGGATTTTAATAAAATGGGTTTTAGAAAAGTTAATGGGCTTGGTAGCATTTTTCCTACCTTGGTAATTTCGGGGACGAGATTATTATAAGAGGAAGGAATGTAACGACTCGAAAATTTGGTCGTTTAGTTTTGAACATTAATTTATTTTTTCTAAATGTTGAACTTGAATTATTAATTGATTTGAACATGGAAGAATCAGTAAAATAGTTTAAAATTCCAAATCTAACGATTAACAGATTCAGTATATAGTAATTTAATATTTGAAATTGGGTAAATATAGAAGTTTGGAGTCAAATGGAAATGGTTTATAAGCTGATTTTAAACTCTATTTGAATTAGAGTGATGATAGTGGAGTTTTGAAATGGGATTAAAAGTCAATAAGTTAAAATTTGGGATTTTATATATTAATTTAACAGTGGGATTAATATATATGGTAATTGTGCAAATAATGGGGTTTTGATTTAATATAAATCATAATGATTACTAATATGGATATGAATTCTATTTGAATTATAATGGAGTTAGTAAGTTTTAAAAAATTGAAATTTTAAACGATTTTGATGATTTTGAAAATCGCTCGATTTAGTCGACGCGTTAGAATAGTCTTTTGGAGCACAGTCTCGGAATTCGACGAAACTAGATCCACTGGATTCGTAATAGCTTATTATTATCAGATTTTAAATATTGTAGCGTTTGGAGTTACCTTTTTGTCGTATGGGAAAAAATGCGTCAAATTTTATATCGAAAATTTAATATTTTAATTCGATTCGAAAAGCTTGCTTCCACATACGATCGAATTAGGCGCCAAAACATATTCCATTGTGTTTGGAATAGAGGTAGAACGTTATATACGCCTGGCGGAATGCTTCATTTGGTGTTCGTTTTGAAAATGTTTGTATATTTTGAAAACAAAAATAAAATAATTTATATGTATATATAAATACCCCTACACAGTAATCCTAGCCCTAAATTGTTCACAACCACTACATTTAAATTCAATGGCTAAAAAGCTGGCAGCTTCCAACCTCGGTTACTCTCTATCCACGTGCTTTTAGGCCAAACTTCCAACTAAGAAAACGTAGAGCTCGATGAGCTCTAGTGTTTCAACGGTGGAGTCTGAAACGATGTAGTATGGAGGCCAAAAGGGCGTTGTGTTCTTTTTGGCTTTGGGTGATGGTTTCGTGGTCATGGCATGTCGAGGGGAGGCCGGTCACTGGCTGTAGGCGTGGTAAGGAGCGGGCTTTCGTTTGGCGTGGTTGGATCATCGCCGAACGCGACGAGGAGGCAGCAATGATGGGGGAAGGCGAGGCGGCTATGGGTTGTTTTATCTTGGGAGTGAACGAGAGGGAAGAAGAGAAGGATGTGGCCATGATCTCTTGTTTCAAAAAAAAAAAAATCAACGGCCGAGTTTCTTTCTGGTGTAAAAAAAGAAAAAAAAGAAATTTATTCATATAAATTTTATCCAATCATTAATAATGTATATCTCTTGCATACGAGGTCAAAATCAAACGAAATAAGTATCCGTGGAATCGTAGCGATGAGCACTATGCTCTAGAACAGATCTGGAGATGTTTTGAGCAAGTTAAAATTTTGGATTGGATTCAACGTGTTTGGTTTAATTTAAAATTTGAACGTTTGGCGAATTAAAACTCAAGGTGAGTTAATTTCACTCAATTTTAGACCGATGGTATTATTTTATTAGTTAAAAATAATTAATGATTGATTGGTTGAATTGATACATTTTTATCATTTGAATGTGATATTACATATAGTAGTATGTATATATATTGAAGTGATGGATATTCCCGCATAAATATAGCGGATGAGACTCTATGCGTCCCGCATAATAGGGGATGACCCTATATTCCACCTCAAAGCGGAGTTGGTATTTTTATGTTGTATTAACATTTGCGGATGCAGGAAAATATGTTAGAGGAATCCAACTGGATTCCTTAAAAACGTTGGATTTAATTTCATATATAGAGATATATGTTTGTTTGGATAATTCTGTGATAGATTATCATGTGAATTGGATTGATTGGATGCTATGGTTGGTTTGACCTAGATTTTGGTATCTTTAAATGCCAATTATACATATTTTGAAGTGGAAATTTTTTTTAAAGGGATTTTTGAAGTAAAACATTTACCTGGAAAGTTGAGTTAATTGATCTGATAAAATAAAGGGTTTTGGAATTGTTTTTAACTAATTTGGGATAATGTAAAAAAGGGATTTTGAAATAAAATATATAAAATAATTTCAAATAATAAATCCTTAAGTTGCTCCTGTTTAAAAATAAACGGGGTTTTAAAAATTGAGATTTTTTTTTAAAATCATAGGAATAGAATGAATTCGGAAATAAATATAAAATTGGTTATACTAGAGTTCAAGTAAGTTTTCAAAATTTACGAAGTGAAATTGGAATCGAGAAATTAGGCTTATTTAAAAAGAGGATTTTAAATTATTAACTATGTAACTTTAAAAGTGTTAAAAATATTCTGCAAGCTAGTTATTTAATTATTTTAGAATGTTTAAAAGCATATTTAATTATCAATTTGTTACTTACAATCATTGTTAGAGATTTATTATCTATTTAAGAATTAGCAAGCATTGTTATTTTTAAAGATAAATTATTAAATATTCATATGGCTTTGTATAATAACTTTTATTTAAGTACATTTGACTCGATTAAACTTAGAAATTTATTTTGAACTTTTAAGCATTATTTTTAGATAATTTTTAAATAAAGTTTTCAGGAAGTAATGGTATACTCGCGTAACATAATGGGAGGCAGTGAGTGCCTGCAATTGAGTCTCGGATTTTTCTAGGATAAATACGTAACCATTGAGTGTGAACCCATGGTTTGATATCGTAGTGACACTTTCCATATTTGTTTCTAAAAGGGTTTTTAATTATTTTTGGAAAAATATAATTTGTGCATTTACTGAATTTGATAAGATAAGTATGTATAATTTGGATAAAGAGATTTAATTTATTTAAAATTTAAATCAAAAAGAGACTTAGTGTTTTCAGTGTAAAATGGAATATTTAGTTGAATGATTGTTATTTGATAGTTAAATAACCAATTAGCAAATTTGGACCAAAATATAAATTCATAAATATCTATAAGAAGCGTGGGAATTATATGGTACAGTTACCATTCGAGGTGCTATATTATACGTATAAACTCGTTTTGTTTCTTCTGGGACGAGTTATGGAAATCCATCCACTAACAGTTTGGAGGTGATCATCGATCTTATTTCGTCTGTTTATTTCCTAAAGAACCGTGGTTGAGTTTGTCGGAAATAGTGAATGTTGTTTCGAAGAGACCGGGATCGGGTAAGTTATGTGAAAACCACTTCGATCCAACGAGCATGTTTTCAAAAATAAAGACAAGAGCGTGGAGTCAAGGATGGAGTAGTGAAGTGCACGGGCTAATCGCTACTAATTCTGAGGGTGATTCCAAAATGGATGTAGTAGGAATAGTACCTTCGGTTCCGTTTGGACCTAGAACATACTTGTATGGATGAATGCTATAAGTACATTGTCATTGGAGTACAATGAGCATTCTAAGTGAATATTTCTTAAAAGGTAATCATAGCCTCTAGCCTCATCAACCGGGAATGACTGAAATGTAGGGAAGATGCAGCAAGGCTTGGTGGGTTGCACCCAATTAGGGTATGTTTATCACCTTTCTATATACCTTCGGATACTATTACTACGATTCATGGAAGGAGTTCGAAAAAAGGGTGGGAACACCCGGGGTGATAGCATATTCGGTCTATCCAGGTAAGTGATAGTCTAGTCTTGTGTAGCAGGGGACCCCAGCGTGGTCCTTGGTATATTGTTCTAGACATGTACTATGACAAGTGATATACCAGTACCTAGTCATTCGGATGGAATCCATTCTCCAATAAGCGCCATATGGTTTTGATTATGCCCAACTATGCTGAAATGTGAGATGCAAGCATTTCAGCTATTTGAATAAGTATTTGTACTTTGACACTATTGCAATATTAGAGGATTTTGATATGAAATATTGTGGTTATCATAAATTAAAAACCCGTCGTGTTTATTTGTGGCGTGGTCTTACGAGATACCTTTGATTTTCAAAGGAGGAAAACTTTAATAATCCAAATTGAGTGTGTTTTGTCACGTTGGTTTTCTAGACTGGCTTGGGTGTTACTTTATTATAATGCTCGGGTCAGATCGAGTATTACAGATTCAGGTTAGGATACTATGGAGCTCAGGAGGCGAGCTGGATAGCGAAGACGTATTACTCGTATTTGATTTTATTCCGCTGGAATGTTTATTGAAATTACCTGCAATTGTGAGGGCAGGTTGTTTTAACTATCCAGGCCGGTAATTATTTGCTTGTGTACTCTGATGTGAGATATGTATATTATAGTTTTGATTTGTGTAAAGAACTATTTATATTATATATTATTTAGTCCGCTGTCAAATTCTGTTTTGTTTAGTTTTTTCTCCTTCTACCTATTTTCTTTTCCCTTAACAATCTGTCTTTTCGGCACTCGAACATTCGGCATGTTACATGTTAAGCGTATTTATGTCAATTTTTGGGGGTCGAAAAGGCAAGTCGTCATAGTTGGTATTAGAGCATAGGTTGGCGATATACCTAGGCTTTAGTAGGGGATTGCTCATTAGAGATAGAGTCAGTAGTACTTTAGAATGAGTTGAGTGTATTAATAGATATGAGCACGTATTTGTTAGTGAATATAAAGTGTTTTATATTATGTTGACTTATCGAATGAGTATTTACGAATTCTGGTCGGTATAGAAAGTACAACCGTTTGATAGGGGTTTCTAAACTCTTAAACATGGTAAACCAACATGGTATTGTTTTAAAGTGGGTAAATGAAATTTTTTTTTATCCAAAATTATATTCTGATATAAGAGTAATAATTTTCTAAAATTATTATACTATATATGCTTGGAATGTTTGGTTGTTAATATTATAATAAATAAGATTTTAAAATTTGAAATGTTTTACCAACTAAAGATTGTATAAGAATGATTTATACGAAGGTGTATAACTAAAATTGGATTTAAACCAGAATTTAAAACCCGAAAATTTTAGGAAAAAATGTTTTAAAATGGTTTGAACTATGTGTTTGGAATTTTTAAATCTTGGAAATTTTGAAAATGTTTTCCAAAATGGTTTCAGAGGAATAGTAACAGTAGTATTTTGTAGACATTTCTAAATAGAAATTGTTTTAAATGAATTTTGTAAGCAAGGAAGCACTGAACTCACTTCAGTCGCTGGAAAATAATTCTAGTGATGATGGCTGCATCATCAGTATTCATTTTCGGGTTTCTAAGTGATGGATTGCTACCATAGTGATTTGCTGTGATTATTTGTTGGACTTGTTGGCAAACAAGTTTTTTTTTGAAATTCCAAAGAGAAATTACTGTTGTGGAAAACCAAGTTGTTATAGGATTTCAAAGTTATGGTATGATATATACAAAAATTAATGGATGTATATTCATGATTTCAAAATGATTTGAAAATAAACCTGGGTAATTGAATTCTGGGATTTCCATTTGAATGACTTGTAAGTAAGAAAAATCAGTCATTGACTTATAAATTGGAGTTGATATAGATAAGAAAGGAAAATGTAAATTGTAAATCCTGGAATTAAAATTTAACTTGAGAAAACTAAAGTGAATAAGATAGGTTGGAATGTAACTTAAGATAAGTTAAATCAAAACTGAAGTTGGGTTTGAATTGAATGGAGTAAAAAGCTGGAATGTAAAATGATTTTTAACTATAAGTTATAATTATTGAATGAAATGGGTATACTTAAGCTATCAAGTATCAAGTGATGCATATAATCCAGAGTTATGATTATAAAATGTGAATGGACTCAATTAAGCAATATAAGATATTAAATAAATAACTTTTGAACTTATGAATTGACAAATGAAATGGTGAAACCTTAATGAAAATAGTGATACTATAGTAAAGAAATGGAAATTCAAAATTTTGAATTTTAAAATGGAGGGTGGATTGAAATTTGGTAAATTGAATATAAATATGAACGGTGAAGTGATTATATAACCATATGTTATAAATTTTGAATGTGAATAAACTTAAGTGGAAAATTTAGGGAATTAGGGATGAATAGATTGTATAACTTACTAAAATGGAAAGGTGAAAAAGTACAGCCAAGTTAAATGGTTAAGTAATTGATAACAAGAAATGAATTCAATTTAAGAGTAAATGAATTGAATATGATTTTGGGATATGGATTGGATAAGTTGAGTGTGAACTTAAGTTTTAAAGTTTAATTTTGATGATTTTGAGGTGGAAAAGGTGGGTCATCACAAATACACTTTTAACATCCATTTGAAAAAAGCTTAAAATTTTGTTGACAAGTGAAGGCAGGTAGAATTCTAATAGCTTCTAGTCCAGCGTTATGAGTTAGAGTTTCTTCATAATCAATAACCTCTTCTTGATTATATCCCTAAGCTATCAATCTAATTTTTTAACGACCCAGAATTTCAGTCATGTCACGACCCACTTTTCCATACAGATTTAAAACTGACCTTTTAGCACACTAGTCAGCAAATTGCATGGGAAGGCGGACAGTAAAAGAAAGAAAGTTTGTAGAAGATTGAAAGAAGGTAGAAAGAAAATAAAACAACACAAAATCTCACAGCGGAACGAATAATCTATAATATAGATCAAGTCTTTAGATAAAACAAAATTGCAACTTTAAGACGTATACAAACACTAATCAGAGTATATATCTATACAGCACGGGCAGTTATAATAGTCTTTCCTTATAATTTGCTGATAAACACAACTTGATTCAATGGGATATAATCATCTATGAGAATACGACTCTGGTCTTCTAGTTCCTCTCCTGAAGCTCAATTTCTTCCAACTAAACCTGGAAATACGCTCGGCCTGACCCGAGTGTATAAGAAAAACCACGCCCGCATCAGTCTGATAAAACCAACGTGAGGAAACACACTCAATTTGAATTTTTAAAGTTTCAAAATCCTTTGAAAATCAAAGATATATCGTAAGACTACGCCACAAATAAACACGACGGGTTTTTACCTTACGATAACCAAAGCATTCCATATCAAAATCCTCTGATATTATGATAGTGTCTAAAAACAAATACTTATTCAAATAGCTGAAATTGTTACATTAATTAAATTCCAGAAATTATAGGCTCTACAATCAAAACCGTAAAGGGTGCGTATGGGAGAATGGATTCCATCTGAATGACTAGGCATTAGGGCACCACCTGTCATGGTACACGTCTAGAATAGCGTACCGAGGATCACTCCGCGATCCCTTGCTGCACAAGGCTGGACTACATCTTAAACTGGATAACCTGAATAAGATTACCCCACGATTGGGATCAGCAACCGTCACACAGCCGACTATAAAGGGACTTTAGATATAGGTAACCTTACCCTACTTGGGTGCGGCCCACTTAGCCTTGCTACATATCCCCCTGATTTTCAGTCATTCCCAGTTGATAAGGCTTAAAGCTAAGCGTTACCTTTTATAATTATTCACTTAAAATGCTCATTGTCCTCCAGTGACAATGTACTGATAGCATTCATCCATACAAGTCCATTCCGGGTTCGAACGGAACCGAAGGCACTGATTCTACTGCATCCATTTTGGAATCACCTTAGGATTAGTAGCGATTAGCCATTGCACTTCACTGCTCCTTCGACTCTATGCTCTTCTCTTCATTACGAAATGCCGTCGTTGGATCAAAGTGGTTTTTAGATCCCAAATCTGATCCCTGTCTCTTCGAAGTAATGTTTGCTATTTTCGGTAAACTCAACCCCGGTTTTTAGCAAATAAACAGATGAAAATAAGATCGGAGATCACCTCTTAGCCGTTAGTGGATGGATTTCCTTGTAATCGTTCTAGAAGAACGAATGAGTTTATATGTACAATATCGCATCTCGAACGGTAACTGCACCATATAATTCCCGAGTTTCCTCTAGATATTCCCAAAGTTATATTTGGGTCCAGATTTGATTGTCGGTTATTTAACAATCAAATACACAATCAATTCAACCAAAGTTTCATTTCCCATTGCAAACATTAAGCCTTAATTATTTTAAAATCCCAATAAATTGAAATTACTTAATCAATCAGCATATGCTTATCCCACCAGATAAGTATATTCATGAAACCATTCATTTTCAAAATTTTCGAAAAAAACCCGTTTAGAAAAAAATTCAATCTAGAAAGCACCATTGCGGTATCAAACCATGGATCATAGCTCAATGGTCACGTCTCTATCCCAGAGAAATTCAAGACTTAGCCGTATGCACTCACTACTTTTGATTGATGCCACGCAAGTATACCATTACTTCCCTAAAACTTTGTTTAATAATTCTCCAAAATAAATACTTATAAAGTTTTCAATACAAAGTTTCTAAGAATACTCTTTTATAAAAGTTTACTGTATATTATGTTATTTCTAAAAATGTGATATCCCGAAATTTTTGGCAATATCAATTTAATAATCTGTATTAAAAATTTAAATTGATTGATGATCTTTGTTAATAAGATTGGAATTAATTAATAATCCAATTGAATAAATATTTAATTGATAGATTTTATCTTTTAAATCTAATAAATTGTTTTCCATTTATAATGTATATAGGAAATGTATATATTGTAAATAGATAAGCCTTGTTTTAAATTTAATAAATAAATAAATCTTGTTCTCTAATATATATATCTTTGGTAAAATTGGGAATTATGATTTATTTAAAGTTAAACTTTTAAAAGCTATTTTATAAATAACTATATGTTTTAAATACCTAAGAAAAGTATTATTTTAAAAATATCTTTAATTTAGATTTTTAATAAGATATGCAAAATAATCTGTTTAACATTCTTTTTAAAAATATTGTTTAATAAACATAATTTGTAAATTAGCTATGAAAGTTTAAAATTAATATATGAAACATCAATTCATTTAAATAATAAGTAATTTATAATTTCCTTTATAAATTATATAAAATTGTCAAGTGTGTTATTTTCAAATAATAAATATATGTATTGTTTTTATGTATAAATATAATTGGTTTTATTCTTTAAAAATTATCTATATATAACTAAGTATTAAAAACTAATTAATCTAGTTAAAAGCTTTTATTAACACTTAATTATAAATTCAAATTACTTACAAGACAAGTGTAAATATCCTAGGGCCTTATATAACATGTGTTAGGTAATAAAACATTTAAGGTGACAAATGTTACTATTTTTTTTTACAAGTGGCATTTCTGAATTTCTTTTTCTTTTATTTTTCATTAAAAACATTTTCAGCCTATATGCATATCTATTGCTCTTTCCTTCATTTCTTTTTCTCTATCTTTCTAAAAGCATAAACTTAGAAACTCAAAACCAAGAACCTGAAATCACATTCAAACTAGAAATCATATCCTCTGCAAAATCATTTTCAAAATAGAGTCAAAACGTGCAAATCAAAATCAAGCCTGTAACATTTTCAAAAATCAATTCGCTGTAAAGATAACAAGTCTGCATTTTTCTTAGATCTGGAAATCAAGTCTACATGCAAATCTTTCCAATAACTCAAGTTTCAAAGATCAAAGCATGCATGCAATTTTAATTCAGTTTTTAAACATCAATTCAAAAGTCCACAAACCTGAGATCTTGCAAACAAAAGAAAATGGAAAAAACTGTATTTCTTTAAAAATATGGAAATCAAAAGCATCTGCATTCTTTAAACCTGAGTTATCTAAAGCAAGTTTAAATTCAAGTCTTCAATCATCTTAGCAATTTCTTCATCATTTCAAAGCAATTCAAGTTTTTAAAGGCTAATGCATATTCCAGTTCTCAAATGCAAAAGCTTTTTTTCAAAATCTGGAAGCTCTGCCTTCATTTTTATATGGTGAGTAACATTCCTTTAAAAACTTAAACAATTGAATGATTTGGTCGCATGCTAGTTGTTTGAAATAAATATGTTTGTGTGTGTATATTGTTGAATTTCTTATGTATGTTGTATGCATGTTTGTGGATATCTGTAAGGCCCTCTGTTCCAGTTTTAGTTTCTTGTTTGATTTAAATTCAAAGTCTCTTGATTTTGACTCTGTTAAAACTTAAGATGTAAATCATACTTGTTTGTTTCTCCACAAACTTTAGATTAGAATTTTTCTTAAGTTAAATAATAGTGAAAAGTCTCTGAAAACTTAAAATAACCGAGCAAATTTGAATATAAGTGAAATTCAAACATGTTGATTCAATGTTTCAGGGTTAGAATCTAAAACACTATTCAAAATTTTGATTTTTAAAACTAAATTCATAGTTTTTAGAATTAGATTGAGGATGCAGTTCCAGTTGATTAGGAAACAGGAAAATAGGGGATTTCTGGTGATCTTTGTGATTTTGGATGTTGTAATCTTCAGTGTTGATGGGGGAGTGAGCATAGATTAAAGGGAAAATGCCAGAAAGATTAATCAATTCATTTTGGAGGAGCGCGAGGTTGATTTGAATCTGTAAACCTAGTTTTTGATAGGCTTAGTTAATTGGTCGACACGGCTTTTATGATAGATCGAGTGCAGTGAGGTTTGGAGAGATGGAAGTGTGGCCATTGACGAGTTTGTAGCCGGAGTCGCTGCTATTCCAGTGGTCGGAAGGTCGGGGACGAGGCACGTTCCAGGTTTTGGTTTTTTTGTTCATCTTGTTTCCAGGTTTGAGATGAAGACTCGAATTCAATTTCGAGCCGTGGAAGGATGATCTGTTGATCGTGTTTGGATGTGGGGTTGATCGCCGACGTGAGGAAGCAGTTGTCGATGGCTGGAGTTGATCAGAGACACGGTGCATGTGCACCGTGCACTTTTGATTTCTGATGGTACTCTGGGTGGAAGCAGAGGAGTGGACTCGAGATTCACTCGAGTAGTTTTTGTGTATGGCTCGAAGTTGCTTAGGGTTGGACTCGAAGCAAAAGTTGGGTTAGCTCGAGTCAATGAAGTTTGTTACAGGTTTTTAAGAACCTGTCTGTTTGAAATTTAAAATAGATTTGGAAATTTGAAATCAGATTTTAAATAAAGTTTAAATCAGATTTTGAGTTATGGATCCAAATAAACTTTTGTATCCTAGTTTGAAATTTAAGAAAGTTTATAAAATTTAAATTATTTTAAACAGCTTTAATGAGTTAAAAGTAAAATTTAAAATGTTTTGTTTAAAAATTTTAAACTGAAGTTAAAGATGAAAAGCAAAGGTTTAAACTAAGTTTTAAATCCAGGTTTAAAATCTGGAATTCAAGTTTAAGTTTAAATCTCTGTTTTGAAAAAAATAAAAATAAATAAATAAAGTTTTTAAACTTGAATTGTCAAACCACTTTTAAATGTTTAAGTAGTTTGAATTTAAAAAATAGAGTTTTAAAATGTAAGTAGAGTTTTAAAATCTAAAGATTAATCTGGATTCAAATTTAAATATGTATTCCAGTTTTGAAATAAAGGAAAGTTTTTAAATTTAAAATGATTTAAACAATTTTGAATGTTTAAAGTGTAATTTAAATTGATGTGAATTTAAAAATGAATTTGGATTTAAATTCTTTTAAACTTCTTTATTAAATGAGTATTTCTTTAACTTGTGAAATGAGAAGGTTTTAGAGATGTATTTTAAACTTTGTTAAAGATAATTTGTATTCATTTTAAATCTTTAAATTTAAAATGAAATATGAAAGTAAATTTAAAGTAATTGTTTTCAATAATTCGTTAATGGTAATTTGATCATTAATAAGAAAAATGTTTTTGTCTTTAAATAAATAAAGATTTAATGTTTTGAAATTATTAAGTAAATTAAAATGGATAATTTATTTATTTAATTAATTAATGACTTGGATTAATTAAGTAGATAATTAAAGGTTTAAGATTAATTAATTAGAAATAATTAATTTGTAATTAAGGATTTTAATTGGATTTTAATTAATAAATAAGAATTAATTAATCAAGTAATTTAGAATTAATTAAGTTACAGTTAACATTTAATTAATTTAATAATTAAAGGTTAATTATTTGGGTATTAAGATAAATTAATTTGTAATTAATAATGATAATTACTTTAGAAAAGTAATTAGAGAATTTTTAGTAGTCATTGACTAATGATTATTTAATAATTAATTAATGTGATTGATTTTAATAGTTAATTAGATTAATTAATTAATGATAATCATTTATGAAATTGTTTAAGAGTAATTACTTAATGGAAGTAATTAAAGAATTAATTACTTAATGTAATTAATTGAGTTTAATGTGATTAGTTTAGATTAATTAATTAAGTTTAATTAATTTTAAACACTGGATGATTTGATAATAGTTACCTAATGTAATTAATGAAGTATAATTACTTAGTGAAGTAATTAATGATAATTATTGGATGTAATTAGTGGAAGATGGTTTAATTGTGGAAGTAATTTGGATTAAATTACTTTGTATAATTGATCAAGGGATTAATTAAAGATAATTAATTAAGGAGTAATTAATTTGATAAGTAATTAAGGGTAGTTGATTACTGAATGTGATTAATCAAAGGTGATTAATAATTATAGTTTAATTGAGATTAATTACTTAATGTAATTAATTTAAATAAGTAATTAATTTAAATTTAATTGAGGATCATTAATTAGTATAATTAATGGTGTAATTAAAGATTGATTAATTAAGACTAATTAATCAATAATAAGTGATTAAAGGTAATTAATTAGTGTAATTAATTAAGGATTAATGTAATTAATTATAGTTAATTAATTAATGAAGTAATTAAAGTTAATTACTGTTTTTGGTTATGAATAATTAATTTGTGAAATTAATTAAAGAATAATTACTTGAATGAAATTAAAGTGTAATTAATCAAGGGTGATTAATTAAGGTGATTAATTAGAGGATAATTAATTAATTAATTTGTAATTAATTAAGCAAGATTTATATTGATGTAAGTAACTAATTTAATTCACTTTAAATTAATTAGAGATGGAAGTAATTAATTTAATTCATTTTAAATTAAATATAGATGATGTGATTATAGATCATTGCTTATGTGTGGATGGATGATATTGGTTGCCTTGAATGGTTTAAAATCTTAGCTATGAGATAAGTAATGTTGTGTGATATGGATGCATTGGTTGCATTGTGATGGTAATATGGATTATCTTTTGATAACGATAATATGGATTATCTGTTGTGATGATAATGATGATTATCTATTGTGATATGTGAATTATCTATCTGTGTGTATATAGATAATGAAATTGAATTTTTTTAAATTCTAAAACAACTTGGCCTTAAAAGATACGTTTTGGATTTCGATGAGACCGGGATCGGGTTTCCAGATTTGGATATCCAAAAACCACATCGATCCAAATTAACGATAGGTCGTGAATCTCAAGTGAAGAGTGAAGACTCGAGGTGTAAGGACTATTCGTCGTTAAAACTCTGAGGGTGATTCCAATACAAGTTTAACGGGGTAGTACTTTCAGATTCGAGATGAAGATTCTGAGTGCAAGGGTTATCGTCGTTAAGTCTGAGGGTGATTCCAAAATGAGTGTAACGAGATAATGCCTTCGGTTTCGTTCAAAGGTTTCGCTCGAACCCAGAACGAACTTGTATGGATTGAATGCTTTCAGAACATCGTCAGGTGGACGATGAGCATTCTAAGACAGACGTGTTCTATAAAGGTAATCGTAGCCTCAAGCCTCATCAACCGGGAATGGCTAAAATAGAGGAGGTGCAGTAGGGCTATGTGGGTCATGCCCAAGCAGGACGAGATTATCCCCTGTCTAGAGGTCCCTTCTATTTCGGCTTAGTAGGCAGTTGGATATGCACGCCAACTGCGGGGTTGTTTTGTTCGGGACTGTCCAATAAGGGATGGTTTCGGCCTTCTGTTGCAGAGGATTGGGAGTAATCCTCGGTACGTTGATATAGGCCACGTATTGTGACGGGCGGTACCCTAGTAACCCTGCCATTGTATGGAATCCAAAATCCGATAAGTGCCAACGGTTTTGATTGCATTACCAACTTTTGTGGCTAGTAGCTGGAATTTAATAAATGTAACAATTTTGGCTATTTCATATTTACTTTAAAACCCTAGATCTATTATAATATCACTGGATTTCCTATCAAATGTTTTGGTTAGCGTAAGGTAAAAACTTTTCCATGTTTATGTGTGGAAAGTCTTACGTGGTCCCTTTTCTTTTCAAAGGTTTTTCAAAGTTAAGCAACCTTAACCTGTTACTCACACCAGACCCATGTCTGACTCGGAGTTTATCTTCTGTTTTCTTAAACTCTTAGGTACTAAAATTTTTACGAGCAGCCAACGGATTCAGGTTAGCTTTGACGAACTGTGGAGGAGCAATGGAGTAGGAGGCTCCAGCGTGTAGATATATAGTGTTCTGCTGTGTTTGATATCTCTATATTGTATTTGAGTTGTAATAACTAGATGGGTGTTTATAACTGTCTAGTATGTGATGTTTAATCTGTGTAACTCTGATAGATGTTGTATATGATACTATGTAATATCTTATGTTATTAATATAATTTATCTGTTCCGCTGTTGAGATTCAGATGTTGTTTCTTTTTTCTTCTCTTTCTTTCTCTTTTCTATCCCTTTCTTTTTATTAATGATGCGTCATTCTGTGGAGATGAATGGCGGGTCGTTACAAAAAACATCATTAATATTTGATAAATTTGTCTTTGATATATTATAACTTAATACTAATTTACACCAAAGTAAAAATTAACTTTTAAACAATCACTATAAGTTAACTTTTGATCAATAGTTATTATACTTAAACAATTTAGATAACTAATAACTTTAAAATAGAAATCAATACTTTCTATATAATTTTAAGAATAATAAATTTACCAGTAAACTTTAAAACATTATCAATGAATGATAACCATTTTTAAACAAATTTTGGTTCAAAGTCAACCCAAACTGGAAAAAAGGCTTAACCATTCCAATGGTACTTAATCAGGCTACCATTCAATTCCGTAATAGTCCAGAATAATAATTATAGATATTCATATTAATCAGCTTTTAACAATTAATTCAACATCATATTGCCGAAATAAAAAAATAGATGTCAGTACAAATATAATAACAGAACGGAGTTTTACTTCTGCTAGTAGATGTCCAAACAGATATATTCAGTGATAATGGCAGAATGGTGACTTATTCAATCGATAGGGGTTCAATTAAAAATAATTAGCGGAAGGGTGTTTTATTCCGCTAACTAGAGGTTAAAAATATCGTGATCAAATAAAATCAACTTGCCATTATTATTAGTTCTTTATCTGGCAAAACACTTCAATATTCATGTCATATAAATTTCAAATGGCGATATTTATGGTATCCCGGAATTTTGGCAATATAAATTTAATAATCTGTGTTAAAAATTAAATTGATTTGATAATTTTTGTTAATAAAATTTTGAATTGATTTAATAATCTTCTTTTAATAAATATTTAAATTGGTAGATTTTATCCTTTTAAAGCTAATAAATTGTTTTCTATTTATAATATGTATATAATTGTATATATTGTAAATAGATAAGCTTTGGTTTGGAATTTAGTAAATAAAGCAATTTTCTACTTCTAATTTATTTTTGGTAAATTGGAAATTTTGATTTAAATTTAACATTTAGCTTTTCAAAGCAATTTAATAAATAACTATATGGTTTATACTTAAGGTAAATTTTATTTGTTTAAAATTATATTTAATTAGCTTAAATATGAATTTAAATTAGATTAACATAAAAGCTTTGTTTTATTTTCTTTTTAGATATTGCTTGAAATTATATATAAGAGTTTAAAATACAATTTACTTAGGATCTTAATTTGTTGAATAATAGAAGTAATTTATAATCTCTTTTATATATTATTTAAATTGTTAAATTTATTATTTTTAAATAATAATTGTAATACCTAGTTTTTATAAACATAAATAGATTTTTATAGAAATAGGATTTGTTATTTTCAAAATTTAATGGTAATTATATATGCATATATATAACTTGATTTTTAAATTTAATTTTATAATTTAATTTGAATTTAATGTTTTGAAATTAAAAGAATTGATACTTAAAATATTTGGATAAGCTTTTATTTATAATTTATTTTGTTTCATTTTTCTTTAAAAAAAGGAAAATTTATATATACATATACATAAAAAGTAATAAATTAAGGTAAAAGCTTTTATAAACAATTAAAATTAAAATAAAATACTTAAAAGACATGTGTAAATCCCTTAAGACACCTAAATAACGTGTGTTAAGTAAACATTAATCCAAGATGACAAATGTTACTATATTATACATATGTCATTTTTAATTTTTGTTTTTTTTCTTTTGTTTAAATAAATCATTTTATGCTTATATAAACTCATTGCCTCTCAACCGCATTTTCTTTTTCTATTCTTTTTCATAACTTAAGAAATCTTCAGCCTATATTCAAACCAAAATAACCCAAAACAAATCTGAAAAATCATCTTCTTCAAATCAAAGCCAAAATCTGAAATTCATTTGAAGATTTATTCAAAACAGAAAATTTTGCTCAAAAACAAAACCTGTAAATCCCCCTCAAAAACAAATCTAAAATCAGTATTTCCTCTAACCAAATCAAACTACAACTATCTGAAATCATCTTCAAAACTAGAAATCAATCACCTGTAGCCCTCTTCAAATCATTAACCTGAAATTCAGCTTGCAAATCATTTTCAAACATGTTCAAAGGCCTGCAGTTTCCTCCACTTCTATTTTGAAACAACAACCAGGCCTACATTCATCTTCAACTTGAAGTTTTTAAAAGAAAACTGCAGTTTTAAGATCGTAAGCAAACTACATCAACTCAAGTTCAAAGCTATTTTAAGATCAAAAGCTGTTTTCAAATCAAAGAGGAAAGCTCTGTTCTTTAATACTAGTGAGTAACATCACTCTTTTAAAAATTAAGTATGAATCTAGTTGCTTGTTTTACTCTGGAAATAAGTGTGTTTGTATGCCATTTACAAGTTCATTGCTGGTATATATATGAATGTATATAGCAGTGCATGCTGCTGTGTAACTTAGATTTTCTGTTCTTAAGTTTCCAGGTTCAGGAATTACTAAAAATCCATTTCATTTGATCTAATCTGTGTTAAGATTCAAGATTCAAACAAAATTTGGTTGTGTAACATAAATTAAAGTTTAAATTTTATTTAAGAAAAGGAAAAAATATCTGTAATGTCTCTGGAAATCAAAATATAACAGAACAAACTTTATGTATGTGAAAATTTAATTTTCCAGATTCATTGATCTAAGATTATAAACCGATTACTTAAACTAAAACTTGAATTTTAAAACTAAGATCAAAATTTTTAGTTTGAAAATGATCAAGCATTTCTGGTTTGACAAGAAATGATGTTTTGGTAAGTTACTGTCGATCTAGGTGGTCGGGGTGGTCAGCGTCTTCTTTGGTGATGAAGTGGTGATAGGAGAATCAGGGAAAAATAGTTGGAGGTTGATCATTGTACTATGGTGATGGTGGTTAAGAATTGAAGTTTTTAACCCTAGTTTTTCTATTGATCAGAAATTTGATCAACGCGAATTCTAGATGTGATCGAGCTTTCCCAGATTAAGGGAGATGACAGATGGAGTGTGGAGGTAGTTCTGGCCGGAGGTGAAGGCACTCTAGTGGTCGGAATCATGTGATTGAGGTGATTTCTAGGTTTTCGACATTGGTTCCAGTTTTGAGCTCATATGCTCGATTTTGATTTTGTGCTACTGCTATTGTTTTGAGGGTCGGAATTGAGTTGGGGGATGATCGTTGACTTGCGTAAGTCGTCGCGAGTGGTCGAAAAAGAGGGCAGTGTTGGTGCAGGTGCACGGAGGACATGATGTATCTGAATTTTGAAGTGGGAAGAAGTGTACTCGAGCTTTCTCGTGTCAGTTGCAAGAGTTACTCGAAGCATTGGGGTGTTTGTCTCGAATTTTTTTTGATGATGGCTTGAACCCTTACCTGTTACAGGTTTTACACTTATTAGGTTTACAGTTTTTAAAATTTAAGTGAAATTTTGGAAGTAGATTTAAAATAGAGTTTTAAATCAAGTTTAAGAGATGGATTCAAATTAAATTATATCCAAATTTTGAAATAAATAAGTTTTATAAAATCAAAATGTTTTAACAACTTTAAATATGTAAAAGTATGTTGTAAATAAATTGTTTTCCAAGAAAATGTTAAACCTTATTTGTATTCTTTTATAAAAGAATTCTTTAATATTTGAATAGAAAGTGATATAAATTAGTTTGACTTAAATTTTAAGTTAAAGATTAATTTATTTTGAATCTTGTTTATAAATATAATCAAGCAAGTTAACTTGAAACTTTTCTTTATATAAGTTACTTTATATAAGATAATTGTTTCTTTACATTTGTTTTTAAAAGGTTTATAAATTGATTTAAAGTCGGTAAAAGTTTAAATTGTTAATCATTTTGAATCTTAATATTGAAATGAAACTTTAAAGAGAATTTAAAGTAAAATGTTTTCAAATGTATTTGAAATGATAATTGAGCCATAATAAGAAAGATGTTATTATCTTAAGGATAATTAAGTTTTAATAATTGGTGATTCATTTAATTTATAAGGAAATATAAGGGTAATTAATTAATTTAATTAATCAATAAGTTAGGATTAATTGATTAAGTAATTAAAGGTTTAAATTTATTAATTAAGGAAATTAGGGATCATTAATTAGTTAATTATAGATTATTAAATTAATGGCTAGGAATTCATTAATCAAGTAATTAGAGCTTTATTAAGTTACAGTAATCACTTAATTAATTAAGTATTAAAGACTAATTAATTGGTTATTAAAGATTTATTAATTTGTAATTAATAATGATTAATCAAAGTTTAATTATTTAGGAGAAGTAATTAAAGATTTGTTAATAGTTAATGTAGATCATTAATTAAGGATTATTAAGTAATTAATTAATGTGATTAATTTTAAATAAATAATTATATTAATTAATTATGGATAATCAATTGTGAATTTTTTTATGTGTAATTACTTAATGAAAGTAATTAGGGTAATTAATTACTCAGTGTAATTAACTAATTAATAGGATTAATTTAAGTTAATTAGTTGGTTCAATTAATTTAAATAATCACTTGATGATGGGATTAAGTTTAATTACTTAATGAGATTTGTAAAGTGTAATTACTTAGTGAAGTAATTAGTGAGGATAATTACAGGATGTAATAAATTGAAGATTTGTAAGTAGTTTTGGGTTAATAACCTTGTGCAATTAATATGAAGGATAATTACTTAGTAAAAGTAATTAATGATTAATTACTTAGTGTAATTAATTTATGTTATTTAAAGATAACTAAGTAATGTAATTAATTATGGGTAATTAATTACTGAATGAGATTAATCAATGGTGATTAATAAATATAAATAATTAAAGATTAATAATTAATTAAGGAGTAATTAATTTATTTGGTAAAGTAATTAAATGTAGTTAATTACTGAATGGAGTTAATCAAGGGTGATTAACAATTATGGTTTAATTAAAGATTAATTACTTAATGCAATTTATTTAAATAGAAAATGTAATTAGAGATCATTAATTATTATAATTAATGAAGTAATTAAGAATAGATTTATTTAGATATATTAATCAATGAAGGAATTAATTAATATAATTAATTAAGGATTAATGTAATTAATTATAGTTAATTAATTTATGAAGTAATTAAAGATTACTTACTGTATTTGGATAAGAATAATTAATTTGTGGAATTAATTAATGGATAATTACTTGAATAAAATTAAAGGTTAATTAATCAGGGATGATTAATTAAAATGAATAATTGGTTGATGATTAGTTAATTGATTGATAATTAATTAATAGTGATGTAAGCAAGTTTCGTAATTATGAAGTAATTAATTTAATTTACTTTAAATTAATTAGAAATGATGTAATTAATTTAATTCATTTTAAATTAATTATATTTGTGTGATTATTAACCATTGCTTATATATGAATGGATGATGTTGGTTGCCTTGAATGATTTGAATCTCAAATATGAGATAAATAATGCTGTGTGATATGGATGCTTTGGTTGCATTGGGATGATAATATGAATTATCTATTTGTGATGATACTATAGATTATCTTTTAATAATGATAATATGGATTATCTGTTGTGATGATAATGATGATTATCTATTGTGGTATATGAATTATCTACCTGTGTGTATATAGATAATAGAATTGAGTTGTGTTAAAACAACTTGGCCTTCAAAGACACGCTTGGATTTCGATGACACCGGGATCGGGTTTCCAGATTTGGATATCCGAAAACCACATCGATCCAAATTTACGATAGGTCGTGAATCTCAAGTGAAGAGTGAAGACTCGAGGTGTAAGGACTATTCGTCATTTAAACTCTGAAGGTGATTCCAATACGAGTTTAACGGGGTAGTACTTTCAGATTCGAGATGAAGATTCAGAGTGCAAGGGTTATCGTCGTTAACTCTGAGGGTGATTCCAAAATGAGTGTAACGAGATAATGCCTTCGGTTTCGTTCGAACCCGAAATGAACTTGTACGGATTGAATGCTTTCAGAACATCGTCAGGTGGACGATGAGCATTCTAAGATATGTATCCTCTAAAGTAAATGGTAGCCTCAAGCCTCATCAACCGGGAATGGCTAAAACATGGGAGATGCAGCAAGGCTAAGTGGGTCATGCCCAAGTAGGATGATATTTTCCCCTGTATATAGTCCCTTTTTATTCGGCCGTGTGGGCAGTTGGAACGTGCGCCAATTGCGGGTTTGTCTTATTCGGGACTATTCAGTAAGGAATGGTTCCGGCCTTGTGTTGCAGGAGATTGGGAGTAATCCTCGGTACGGTGATGTAGGCCCCGTACTGTGACGGGCGGTACCCCAGTAGCCCTGCCATTGTATGAAACCCAAAATCCAATAAGTGCCAACGGTTTTGATTGTATTACCCACTTTTGTGGCTAGTTGCTGGAATTTAATCATGTAACAATTTCGGCTATTTCATATTTACTTGAAAACCCTAGACCTATTATAATATCATTGGATTTCCTATCAAATGTTTTAGTTAGCATAGGGTAAAAACTTTTCCATGTTTATGTGTGGGAAGTCTTATGTGATACCTTTCTTTTCAAAGGTTTTTTGAAGTTAAGCAACCTTAACCTGTTACTCACACCAGACCCATGTCTGACCCGAAGTTTATCTTTTTTTTCTCTTAAACTCTTGGGTACTTAAATTTTTACGAGTAGCCAAGGGATTCAGGTTAGCTTTGACAAATTATGGAGGAGCAATGGAGCAGGAGGCTTCGGCGTCAGATATATAATTTCCGCTGTGTGTTCTCTGTGTTGGTATCTCTTTGTTGAGTTGTAATAACTAGACAGATGTTTATAACTGTCTAGTATGTGATGTATAATCTGTGTAACTTTGATTGGTGTAGTATATTATGTAATACTTATGTTAATTAATATAATTTATTCGTTCCGCTGTGGAGATTCTGATGTTGTTTCTTCTTTCTTCTATTTCTTTTTCTCTTTTCTATCCCTTTCTTTCTTCAAGATGATGCGATTTCTATGGTGAGAAAGTCGGGTCGTCTCATTTGGTATCAGAGCACAAGGGTGAGCGAATACCTAGGCTTTGAGAGTGATTTTCTTTCCTGAGAGAGCGTATTTGTAATTTTGAATATATATATATATATATTATATATTATATATATATATATATTATACATATATATATATTTACTTCTACCTATCTGTTGGGATACCTGTTTAGGTTTCCCAATATAAGTTATAAAGGTAGATAAGGTAGTGAGATTTGTAACACGACTACTACCAATGGTTGGAGTTTGAATGTTGAGGTTGGAAGTGTATCTATCGAGACTGTAGACCTAATACTGTCTCTAGTGAGTTTTGCAGCTAGATGTAAGGATTTCATCAATCTCTTTAGAATACCTTTTAAAGGTTCGGAGTCCATCTTGGTAGTGCAAGTTGGATGAGTAGAGTTTAGATCTGTCGGTTGAGCAGAAGAAAATAATGATATCTTAATACCTCAGGAATTAGTAGCTATGTGATGAGACGCAGTGACTATGGATGTCTCCGAAGATGTTTCTTTAGAACAACTTTTGGAAGTATATCTGCTTCGTTGATGTGGCTGGGTTCAGCAGGATGTTTCTGTCTGGTTTGAGGTCCGAGTTTTTCGAAGAGTTTATGGATTATGAAGTCTTTGGGCATATGTGTAAACAGTGCAGCTCAGAGTATTCTGTGTACCAGCAAGAGAGTCTTCTGGTTAGCAGTTTTTCTAAAGGTGGAGTTCAGAAGCAGCGGAGTGGATTCATTTCTTCGATGGATTGTCTAGATAAGCATAAGTTGTTCTGATTGGTAAAGAGAGAACAGTTTTCTTTGGATATTGGACTGGTTGATTGCAAAAGTGACTTGCGATAGATTGAGTGTTCTCTTGAGCTATTGGAGATTTTTCCGGATGTCTTTAGGGAAGTCAGAGGTTTGTCCGCATCTTGAGGTTGAGTTTTCTTATCGACTGGATTCCAGGAGTGCTACCGGTGGTCCAGTTTAGTAGAAGGATGACTTCTAGAGCAAGGGTTTGGCGAAGCAGCTTAGGATCAGGTGAGACATCTGAGTTTTCTTTTATGGGTATGTTGAACCATATTTCTAAGTTGTGTTGTCCAATTTGTGCTCATATTCTTCATCAGCATTTTCTTCTACTCCAGATCAGAGTTGTGTAGCGGAAGTAGTTTGGGAGTGCTTCTGTTTTGTCTTTTTCGGATAGAAGAAGTAAGTTCAGTCTTCTGTTGTTTGTGGAGTAGAGTTGTGTTCTTGGTTGATGGTTGATCTTGAGAGGATCATTTTGATGAGTTGTTTCTGGTCTAGTTTGTCTCTAGAGACATCAATAACGGTTGAGCTAATCAGGAAGGCTGAAGGCAACCTAGGATCGTCAGAAGAGTTTTATGGATAAGAGACGAAGGAATTTGGATTTCGGAGTCGGAGATTTGATTTTGGGTAAGTTTTCTCCGACCTAAGGAGCTATAAGATTGGGTAAGACTGGGTAAGTCAGCTCCGAGGTGTTTTGGATCTTTTCTGTGTTCTTGTGAGGATTAATGTTTGATTTTCAAGGTTGAATTGCCAGTTTGGATAACTGGGATTCGAGGTGTTTCACGTATCTCTGAGGGAGTACGTGTACGATCTATCTCTAGTTGAGGAACCAGCAATTCAGAAGGATGTGATTGTTGTGTCAGACTTGTCTATGTCTGATATCCTGTTTAGTTTTGTAGATCTAGTTGGATAGGAGCTCTGTAGCTTAGTAGTATAGATTGTTTGGATTTTGTAGAGTGAGTATCCCGGTATTTATACTTGGGAAACTCGAGGAAATTCTATCCAGAATTTTGTCTAGATAGTTAGATTTTGTTTATTTGAGTAAATTGGTTACTATGGTTGTTAGCATATGATTGATAATATATGCTTGTGTTTTAAAATAAAATTTTAAGATAGATTATTAAATTACCTTTTCTTTTAAATTTTGGGGACGTAATTCTTTTAAGGGGGAGGAATGTGATATCCCGGAATTTTGGCAATATAAATTTAGTAATCTGTGTTAAAATTAAATTGATTTGATAATTTTTGTCAATAAAATTTTGAATTGATTTAATAATCTTCTTTTAATAAATATTTAAATTGGTAGATTTTATCTTTATAAAGCTAATGAATTGTTTTCTATTTATAATATGTATATAATTGTATATATTGTAAATAGATAAGCTTTGGTTTGGAATTTAGTAAATAAAGAAATTTTCTAATTCTAATTTATTTTTGGTAAATTGGAAATTTTGATTTAAATTTAACATTTAGCTTTTCAAAGCAATTTAATAAATAACTATATGGTTTATACTTAAGGTAAATCTTATTTGTTTAAAATTATATTTAATTAGCTTAAATATGAATTTAAATTTGATTAACATAAAAGCTTTGTTTTATTTTCTTTTTAAATATTGCTTGAAATTATATATAAGAGTTTAAAATACAATTTACATATGATCTTAATTTATTGAGTAATAGAAGTAATCTATAATCTCTTTTATAAATTATTTAAATTGTTAAATTTATTATTTTTAAATAATAATTATAATACCTAGTTTTTATAAACATAAATAGATTTTTATGGAAATAGGATTTGTTATTTTCAAAATTTAATGGTAATTATATATGCATATATATATATAACTTGATTTTTAAATTGGATTTTATAATTTAATTTGAATTTAATGTTTTGAAATTCAAAAGAATTGATACTTAAAATATTTGGATAAGCTTTTATTTATAATTTGTTTTTTGTCATTTTTCTTAAAAAAAAGGAAAATTTATATATACATATACATAAAAAGTAATAAATTAAGTTAAAAGCTTTTATTAAAAATTTAAATTAAAATAAAATACTTAAAAGACATGTGTAAATCCCTTAAGACACCTAAATAACATGTGTTAAGTAAACATTAATCCAAGATGACAAATGTTACTATATTAGACATGTGTCATTTTTAATTTTTGTTTTTTTCTTTTGTTTAAATAAATCATTTTATGCTTATATAAACACATTGCCTCTCAACCTTATTTCTTTTTCTATTCTTTTTCATAACTTAAGAAATCTTCAGCCTATATTCAAACCAACATAACCCAAAACAAATCTGAAAAATCATCTTCTTCAAATCAAAGCCAAAATCTGAAATTCATTTGAAGATTTATTCAAAACAGAAAATTTGCTCAAAAACAAAACTTGTAAATCCCCCTCAAAAAAAATCTAAAATCAGTATTTCCTCTAACCAAATCAAATCACAACTATCTGAAATCATCTTCAAAACTAGAAATCAATCACCTGTAGCCCTCTTCAAATCATTAACCTGAAATTCATTTTGCAAATCATTTTCAAAGATGTTTAAAAGCCTACAGTTTCCTCCACTTCTGTTTTGAAACAACAACCAGGCCTACATTCATCTTCAACTTGAAGTTTTTAAAAGCAAACTGCAGTTTTAAGATCATAAGCAAACTACAGCAACTCAAGTTTAAAGCTATTTTAAGATCAAAAGTTGTTTTCAAATCAAAGAGGAAAGCTCTGTTCTTTAATACTGGTGAGTAACATCACTCTTTTAAAAATTAAGTATGAATCTAGTTGCTTGTTTTACTCTGGAAATAAGTGTGTTTGTATGCCATTTACAAGTTCATTGCTGGTATATATATGAATGTATATAGTAGTGCATGCTGTCGTGTAACTTAGATTTTCTGTTCTTAAGTTTCCAGGTTCAGGAATTGCTAAAAATCCATTTCATTTGATCTAATCTGTGTTAAGATTCAAGATTCAAACAAAATTTGGTTTTGTAACATAAATTAAAGTTTAAATTTTATTTAAGAAAAGGAAAAAAAAATCTGTAATGTCTCTGGAAATCAAAATATAACAGAACAAACTTTATGTAAGTGAAAATTTGATTTTCCAGATTCATTGATCCAAGATTATGAACCGATTACTTAAACTAAAACTTGAATTTTAAAACTAAGATCAAAATTTTTAGTTTGAAAATGATCGAGCATTTCTGGTTTGACCAGAAATGATGTTTTGGTAAGTTACTGTCGATCTAGGTGGTCGGGGTGGTCAGCGTCTTCTTTGGTGATGAAGTGGTAATAGGAGAATCAGGGAAAAATAGTTGGAGGTTGATCATTGTACTATGGCAATGGTGGTTAAGAATTGAAGTTTTTAACCCTAGTTTTTATGTTGACCAGAAATTTGATCGACGCAACTTATAGAGGTGAACGAGCTTTCCCAGATTCAGGGAGATGATGGATGGAGTGTGGAAGAAGTTGTGGCTGGAGGTGAAGGCACTCTGGTTGTCGGAATCATGTGATTGAGGTGATTTCCAGGTTTTCGACATTGGTTCCAGTTTTGAGCTCATACGCTCGATTTTGATTTTGTCCTACTGCTATTGTTTTGAGGGTCAGAATTGAGTTAGGGGATGATCGTCAACTTGCATAAGTCGTCGCGAGTGGTGGAAAAAGGGGGCAGTGTTGGTGCAGGTGCACGGAGGACATGATGTATCTAAAGTTTGAAGTGGGAAGAAGTGTACTCGAGCTTTCTCGTGTTAGTTGCGAGAGTTACTCGAAGTGTTGGGGTGTTTGTCTCGATGTTTTTTTGATGATGGCTCGAACCCTTACATGTTACAAGTTTTACATTGTCAGGTTTACAGTTTTTAAAATTTAAGTGAAATTTTGGAAGTAGATTTAAAACAGAGTTTTAAATCAAGTTTAAGAGATGGATTCAAATTAAATTGTATTCAAATTTTGAAATAAATAAGTTTAATAGAATCAAAATGTTTTAACAACTTTAAATATGTAAAAGTATGTTGTAAATAAATTGTTTTCCAAGAAAATGTTAAACCTTATTTGTATTCTTTTATAAAAGAATTCTTTAATATTTGAATAGAAAGTTAAATAAATTAGTTTGACTTAAATTTTAAGTTAAAGATTAATTTATTTTGAATCTTGATTATAAATATAATCAAGCAAGTTAACTTAAAACTTTTCTTTATATAAGTTACTTTATATAAGATAATTGTTTCTTTATATTTGTTTTTAAAAGGTTTATAAATTGATTTGAAGTCGGTAAAAGTTTAAATTGTTAATCATTTTGAATCTTAATATTGAAATGAAACTTTAAAGAGAATTTAAAGTAAAATGTTTTCAAATGCATTTGAAATGATAATTAAGCCATAATAAGAAAGATGTTATTATCTTAAGGATAATTAAGTTTTAATAATTGGTGATTCATTTAATTTATAAGGAAATATAAGGGTAATTAATTAATTTAATTAATCAATAAATTAGGATTAATTGATTAAGTAATTAAAGGTTTAAATTTATTAATTAAGGAAAATTAGGGATCATTAATTAGTTAATTATAGATTATTAAATTAATGGTTAGGAATTAATTAATCAAGTAATTAGAGCTTAATTAAGTTACAGTAATCACTTAATTAATTAAGTAATTAATGACTAATTAATTGGTTATTAAAGATTTATTAATTTGTAATTAATAATGATTAATCAAAGTTTAATTACTTAGGAGAAGTAATTAAAATTTGTTAATAGTTAATGTAGATCATTAACTAAGGATTATTAAGTAATTAATTAATGTGATTAAATTTAAATAATTAATTATATTAATTAATCATGGATAATCAATTGTGAAATTTTTTAAGTGTAATTACTTAATGAAAGTAATTAGAGCAATTAATTATCTGTGTAATTAATTAATAGGATTAATTTAAGTTAATTAATTAGTTCAATTAATTTAATAATCACTTGATGATGGGATTAAGTTTAATTACTTAATGAGATTTATAAAGTGTAATTACTTAGTGAAGTAATTAGTGAGGATAATTACAGGATGTAATAAATTGAAGATTTGAATGTAGTTTTGGGTTAATAACCTTGTGCAATTAATATGAAGGATAATTACTTAGTAAAAGTAATTAATGATTAATTACTTAGTGTAATTAATTTATGTTATTTAAAGATAACTAAGTAATGTAATTAATTATGGGTAATTACTTACTGAATGAGATTAATCATGTTTGCGCTAAAATTGGTCACAAACCCCAAGTATTGTGAAAGCACCGAACAACGAATATAAATCAGCAATATTCAAGCACAAATCTCAGATCCAAGCAAACAACAAGCAGCGATACAAAGATTGAAAGTGAATAGGACCGTATAATATGGATAAACAGTGAAGCAGAGTATAGATAGTAAATAGTGCGGAATATAAATGCAGTAAGTAAAATTACACCAGATATTTTATAGTGGTTCGGAGCACCGTCCTACGTCCAGTCCCAGACTCCTTCTGGAATTTCACTACAACAACCCTCACTTAACCCGGAAGAACAGGTTTATACAACCCTGAGCAGCAGAACAGGGACCTGAGCAGCAGAACAGGATTTCGCCTCAACAGCCGAAGAGGACTTTCCCTTGCCTGAGCAGCAGAACAGGACTTTGACAAAATATGAAAGTAGTTGACTAAGTGTGTTCTTGATAACACTGATTTGTCAATTAAGATTACAAACTTCCTATAATCAATTCCTCACGTATATAAATAGTGTGTGAAGATTTGAAAAGGAAGAATATTGCTAAGAATCAACGTATATAAAATATAATTCAAAGTTTCAAAGCAATTGAAAGTATTGGAGCACTTAGAATAATCACAAGAGAGAGAGAGTAGAGAGTTAGAATCAAAGATTAGTGTTTTTTGAAGAAGAGAGAACTCCTATATATATTCATTAGAAAATTGCAACCCTTGGTGAAGAGTTTCAGCCAAGAGAAACAACTTTTGATGGTTTGCATCTCTTCATGAAGAAGATGTCTATTCAGAATTTTGCAGTTGTTGCCGGTTCAGTCGACTGGAAATATTGGTCAGTCGACTGGTTTTGAAAAATTTTAAAAAATGTATTTTAAAATTTAAAAGAGGTGACGACTGTGCATATGCACAGTCAGTCGACTGGCATAACCAGTCAGTCGACTGGCTGTGCATATTTTGCACAGTGACTTTCTTTTTTAAAGAAATATTCTTTTTAAAGAAATATTGAAAACTTGAGGATTGATTTTAACATATAACTAAGACTCAACACAAATAATAGTTACTTTAATCATAGAGTTGTAGGCTTGATTCTTTGTTGTCTTCTTTTTGTTATGAGTGAATGTAAATTCTTTTCTTGGTTTCTGAACTGATTTGTCATAATCAAAACAAGTGATTCAACATTCTCCCCCTTTTTGATTGATGACAACCTGTATAAAATTATCTCCCCCTGAATGTATGATATCTTTGTCTTATCTCCCCCTTTATCATAAAGTCTACTCATCAAGATGTCAATCGAAATCTTCCTCTGGTGCAGGTTCTTTTCCAGGCCTAGACGTACCATGAGCACCACTACCTGTGCCACTAGTATCACTACTAATACTTTCTTCAGATGTTGACCATGTAAACCTTGGTGCTGGTCGTTTACCATGAGCTATTGAGGATGCAGTTGTGGAAGTTGAACATGAAATTGCATCCCAAAGAATAGAGAAGAATCCTTTGACTTTGTCCAATTTTTTATCCACCTTCTTCAAGCGAGATCCTAATATTTGTTGATTCTGAGAAAGAATTTCAACGGATTCTCGTAAACTAGCTGAAGTTGCAAGACGAATTTCTTCGTCTTCTTCGGGAAGACAAGTACGTTCTCGAATAATTGGCCCACCTGATGAACGTTGACGTTGCTGTGGATGCCATTCTTCGAAGGAGGTAATAGTCGGTGGAACAGATGGTAGTTTCTTAAGACTTAAAGTGCGAATATTGATAACTCCAACGGAAGAAGTTTCAGATTCCGGTTGAGGAGTACCCACATTTAAAAGCAATCGCATTATATATTCTCCGAAATAAATCGTTCTCATATTACCATTATTGAAAGTGAGAAACTCGTCCAATATTCTTCGTAGCCAATTTACTTGAATTCCTCCCCAAAGTGCATATAGAGCTTTGAAGTTTTCTGGGTAGATAAGTTCATATGACCCAGTTCTTGGTAATATACTCCTCATGAGAGCTTTGTGAATTACTCTCGCTTTTGGTCGAAGTAGACTAGGTTTCAATTCCGTCATGGTATCTCCCATGAACATATGGCTAGTTCGCTCCCATAAGGTGGTTGATTTTGTGAGAATTTACATTCAAATCGAGTAAAGACTCCAAACCAAATCTACGCATGAGTTCTTGTAATCCATAAGCCGCGAAGTCGCTGTAAACCATGAATGTACCCTCAAAAATCCTTGAATTTTTCATCTTGTGCCATCTTTGAACTGCCACATCATTGTATAACCATTGTGCGATTTGAGCGTCGGTAGGATCGATGGATGATGAACCTTGCCTTTGACGCTTTGGAGGAGCCATTTGAATAATTTTTTATGAAGAAATTGAGTGAAATTAGGTTTCTAGGGTTTGTGGGCGAAATTTGGGGAAAAAACTGAAGGAATGAAGTAAAAAAGAGAAGGAAAGAAGGTAAATAGGGGTTAAATGTACAGCCAGTCGACTGGAATAATGAACCAGTCGACCGGTGGATGTTAAATTTTTAACTAAAGTGATCAGTCAGTCGACTAAGTATAGTAGGTCAGTCGACTGAATGGTTTCCCGAGAGTTTGTGGAACCTGCAATCAGTCGACTGACCTATCTTTTCAGTCGACTGACTGTAATTTAATCATGCAGTAGGGATTTGAAAATGAAAATTTTATTTTAAAAACAAATATAAATATGGAATACAGGAATTTTGAAAATATTACACAAGAATTGATGATTAATTAGGGACTTTTGGTGATGATTCTTGTGGTTCTTCTTTTGTATTCTCAACATAGGGTTGTAAAGGTGACCAATAATTTTGGCGTTCCCATGAATTTAGAGATGCCTGAGGTTGAGATGGAGTTTGTTCCCATTTATTCCATCCAGAAGAGCTTGGTTGATGGGATGATGAAGGTTGAAAAACATCATGCTTAGCCGATTTGCCACAAAATTTAAGGGCGATTGATTCAATAAGACTAAGGCGATTTGAATTCATTCGCTGTTCATAGAACATTTCTCTTTGTAGATTAACTTGCTCCTTTTGATAATGATGTATTTCATCAATTTTCTCTTTAGTTTTTAGTGAAATGAACAAAGATCTTCTAGACTTCTTTGGCTTAGGTGAAAATCCAATGTGATGTCTTCCCGGTTCATGAACAGGAGTAGGGGTTGGCAAAGAAGGTGTTGAACTGCTGGATGAGTTATAGCTACTAGGAGAAGATGGAGTAGCAAACGAAAGTTTTGAGTTTGATGAATTATAAGAGTTTAGAGAGTCCATTGTTGAGGATGTTGAAACTACAAAGCTTGTTTGAAATAAATTTTAATGTGAATAAGAAGAGTAAAGAGAGAGGTTTAAATAGTTGTAATGGAGCTTAAAAAGAATGGTTGTAAGCAATCATATGTCAATAACCAGAGATCAAAATAGTGGTTTAAAATTAATCAAAATAATAAATGGTTAAAAACGAATGAAAACATGTGGTTCAGCAAAAAAATGCATAGCTCAGCTGGTAGTCTGTTGAACTATCAGCTGGAAGAACCTAGTTCAAATCCCGGTGGCTATAGTTTTTTTTATTATATATTATATTCAGAACAAAAAGTTTGAGTGTGTACATATACAAATATATTTATATATATATATATAGACGTATATGAAAATGTATATTTTGTTAAAAAAAATGTAAAATAAATACAGATAGTATGTATAAAATCTATAAATTTTTAAGAGAAATAATGCCAAGTTCTCGTCTTAAATTAATGAAAGTATTTTTGTTTAAAGGTCTTGTAAATATATCTGCCAATTGTCTATCAGAGGAAACAAATTCTAGATTTATCAAATCTTTTTCAATATTATCACGAAGAAAATGATGACGAATGTCAATGTGTTTTGTTCATGAGTGATTAACAGGGTTTTTAGATAAATTAATAGCACTAGTGTTATCACAATAAATTGTTGATTTATTTAAATTAAAACCAAAATCTTGTAATGTTTGTTGCATGTAAATTACTTGAGCACATCCCAGAGCTGCAGAAATATATTCTGCTTCACAAGTCGATAATGAAACACAACTTTGTTTCTTACTAAACCAAGAGACAAGGGACCGTCCAATGAAGTGACAAGTCCCACTTGTACTTTTTCTATCTGTCCGGTTTCCTCCAAAATCAACATCATTATAAGATACTAATTCAAAAGGACATTCTTTTGGATAGAATAGACCAAAGTCCTTGGTTTTGTTAAGATACCGTAGTATGCGTTTCACTGCACGTAAATGTGATTCTTTGGGATCTGCTTGAAACCTTGCACATAAGCAGACACTCATCATTATATCAGGTCAACTAGCTGTTAAATATAGTAACGATCCAATCATACTTCGATATAATTTTTGATCAATACTTTTCCCATTTTCATCTTTATCAAGATGTATGGTTGTACTCATAGGAGTTGGTTTGGTAGAAGTATTTTCCATACCAAAGCGTTTAATTAGATTGTTACAATATTTTTCTTGATTAATAAAGATACCATTTTCTAGTTGTTTTATTTGTAAACCAAGAAAGTAATTTAACTCACCCATATGTGACATATTAAATTCATTTGTCATTATTTTAGAAAATTCTTGACAAAGCTTTTCATTTGTAGAGCCAAAAATTATATCATCAACATATATTTGAATAATTAAAATATCAAGCTTATTTCTTTTAATAAAAAGAGTTTGATCAACCTTTCCAATTTCAAAACCAGAATTTATTAAATAGCTTTTAAGACAATCATACCAAGCACGGGGTGCTTGTTTTAAACCGTATAAGGCCTTTTTGAGTTTATAGACATGATCAGGAAATTTTTCGTGTATGAATAATGGAGGTTGTTCAACATAAACATTTTCTCTTATAAAACCATTTAAAAAAGCACTTTTGACATCCATTTGATATAATTTAAAATTATGAAAACATGCAAATGCTAGTAAGATTCGTATTGCTTCTAGTCTTGCGACTGGAGCAAACGTTTCTTCATAGTCAATTCCTTCTTCCTGGTTATAGCCTTGAGCAACTAATCTAGCTTTATTTTTAGTAATATTTCCTTGTTCATCTGCTTTGTTTTTAAAAACCCATTTTGTACCAATAACTGATTGATCATTAGGCCGTGGAACTAAATCCCAAACGTCATTTCTTTCGAATTGGTTTAGTTCTTCTTGCATAGCGATTAACCAATTTTCATCAGTAGATGCTTCTTTAATATTTTTGGGTTCAATATGAGAGAGAAAAGCTACATGACCCATTTGATTTAATTGACTTCTTGTTCTAACAGATGAATTTAGTTCTCCAATAACATTAATAGAAGGATGATCTCTTAATACTCTAGGTGGAGATCTTAATGCACTGTTATTGTCAGCAATGTTTTCATTAATTTCAAAAGTTGTAGTTTCTGTATTAGAAATGTTTTCAGGAAAATCTTCATCATCTCTTATTATTTGAACTGGTTTAAAATTTTCATCGAATGATACATGAAGTGTTTCTTCGATAATATTTGTTCTTTTATTATAAATTCGATAAGCTTTGCTTCGATCCGAATATCCTAGAAAGATTCCTTCATCGGATTTTGGATCAAATTTACCAAGCTGATCTCTTGTATTTAAAGTAAAACATTTTGAACCGAAAACTCTAAAATAGGAAATATTTGGTTTTCATCCATTAAAAAGTTCATAAGGAGTATTCTTAGTTAGTGGTCGAATAGAAACACGATTCAAAACATAACAAGCTGTAGCGATTGCTTCAGCTCAAAAATGTTTTGGTAACGTACTTCCATTTAACAAGGTCCTTGCACATTCTTGTAAGGTTCTATTTTTACGTTCTACAACCCCATTTTGTTGTGGAGTTCTAGGAAACGAAAAATTATGAAATATTCCTTTTCTCTTACAGAAATGTTCAAAGGCTTCGTTTTCGAATTCACCTCCATGATCACTTCTTATATTTTTGATTTTTAATCCTTTAAAATTTTGAATTCTTTTGACAAATGATTTGAAATTATCAAAAGTATCACTTTTATTTTTCATAAAAATAGTCCAAGTGTATCTAGAAAAATCATCAACAATTACAAATACATATTTACTATGATTAATGGATTGTACTTGTGTTGGGCCAAATAAATCCATATGCAGTAATTCAAGTGGTTGTAAGGTTGAAATAACCTTTTTTGATTTAAAAGATGATTTAGTCAATTTTCCTAACTGACATGCATCACAAATATGATCTATTTTAAAATTCATTTTAGGTAGACCTTTTACTAAACCATTTTTAGAAAGCTTATTTATAGTTTGGAAGTTAATGACAGAATCGTTTGTGCCATAACCAAGGATCATTTTCTTTGGCTATTAGACACATATCTGAATTATGATTTATTTTCATATTCAGAACATAAATATTTCTGTCTCTATTTCCTTTAAATATAAGATTTTGATTTTGATCAAAAATACTACATTTGTTTTCAGAAAAAGTGATTTTGAATCCTTTGTCACACAATTGGCTGATACTAAGTAAATTATGTTTTAAATTTTTGACAAGCTAAACATTTGATATAAGAGGTAAATTTGAGATACCATTGTTGCTCACAACGCCTTTACCGATGATATATCCTTTGGAGTTGTCTCCAAATGTGACAGAACCTCCATCTGAGTAAATAATATTTGATAGTATATCTTTGTCTCCAGTCATATGTTTTGAGCAACCACTGTCGAGTATCCATTTTCCTTTTTTCTTGAGTGGGACCTACAAAAAATAAACGATAATATTGGTACCCACTTTTTGATAGGGTCCTAAGAGTTAAATCTTAGGAAACCAAACCCAAGAGGGCTCAGTATCCCATTTAAAAATGTAATCCTTATTTTTATGAACAGTTTCAAGAAAAGTGTTTATATATTTCTTCCTAATTAAATTGTTATTTGTTTTAGGAACCCATATTTTTATACTTTTTGAGAAAGGATTTTTTGTGTGTATTTTAGTAGGATTAATATTTCTCCTAATTTTCTTTCTAGGTGGAGCAGTTGTTTTGTTAACATATCCTAATCCTTTCTTACTCGAGATAGATTGAGAGCTATCAATAATTTTTGATAAGGTTTCTCTTCCTTTATTAAAGTTTGAGACGTTTCTAGTAATGCTTTCTAACTTAGTTTTAAGACTAGTATTATCCAATTGTATCAATTTTACTTTTGTTTTTAGTTCATGATTTTCAGAAACAAAAGCGTCATTCTTTTCTTTTTGAGTTTCAATTTTTTGACTCAAAAGAGTGAGTTGAGAATTGATATTAGAGAATGATTCTTGTAATTTTTCAAGTTCTTCCTCTAGTATTTTTTTCTCATCTTTAAGCATATCTCTCTCAAATTCCGCTTTGTTCTGAAGTTCACGAGACTCTTTATATTTTCTTTTGAGATTTTTCAAAGTATTAATTAGTTCTGAATTTATCTCAATCATATCTTCAAAAGTAAAATCACTAACCTTATTTTCAGTAGCCATGAAGCAGACATTAGATTGCTCGTTTTCACTGTCACTACTGTTTTCTGATGAAGAAGTATCTGAGTCATCCCAAGTTACTGAGAATGCTTTCTTTTTATTGTCTTTTCTTCCCTTGATATATTTTTTCTTTAACTCTGGGCATTCCTTTTGAATGTGACCTTTCTTATGATAATTATAACATTCTAGAACTAAAGATGATGGTTTTATTGGAAAGTTCCTTTTTCCATTATTCTTGTTGGATTTTCGGAATTTTAAGAATTTTTTGAAATTTTTAGCAATAAATGCTAAATCTTCTTCATCCGAATCTTCATCCTTTTCTTCTTCAGCATGGAAAGCTATGTTCTTTTTGTCTTGAGCTTGTACTCGTTTTGCCTGCAAATTTACTTCATAGGACATTAGATTTTCTATTAACTCTTCTGGTTTTATGGTAGAGAGGTCATTAGCTTCTTCAATGGCCAAGACTTTTCTTTCCCATTCGTCCGTTAAAGAGTTAAGGATTTTTGATACAATATCAAAATCAGTGTATTTCTCTCCTAATCCTAATAGTGAATGATAAATATCTTGAAATCTAGAGTACATATCATTGATGGTTTCATCTTGTTTCATTCTAAAGTTTTGAAATTGATTTTCAAGCATGGAGATTTTGCTTTGTTTGACTTTGTTGGTTCCTTCATGAGTAATTTTAAGTGTTCTCCATATTTCATAAGCAGTTTGACACATGCTAACACGATTAAATTCATTTCTATCTAGTGTACAGAATAGCATGTTCATAGCTTTAGCATTGGCAGTAGCATCCAGTTTTTGTGTGTTTGACCAAGTAGAATATTCTCCAGTAGGAAGAGTGTATTCGTTTTGAGTGATATTCCATGATTCAAAACTATTAGATTGCATGTAGATTCTCATACAAGTAGACCAGTAATTATAATTCAAACCATTAAAGAATGGAGGTCGTGCAGTAGATTGACCTTCATGAAAACTAGTGTTAGTGACAGTGTTGGTGGAAGTGCTGGTGTTGTTTTCCATATTTAACAAGATATCAGATAACTTTGTAACGGTTATATGATGGCTTGCTTTGATACCAAATGAAAGTGAATAGGACCGTATAATATGGATAAACAGTGAAGCAGAGTATAGATAGTAAATAGTGCGGAATATAAATACAGTAAGTAAAATGACACCAGATATTTTATGCTGGTTCGGAGCACCGTCCTACGTCCAGTCCCAGACTCCATCTGGAATTTCACTACAACAACCCTCACTTAACCCGGAGGAACAGGTTTATAAAACCCTGAGCAGCAGAACAGGGACCTGAGCAGCAGAACAGGATTTCGCCTCAGCAGCCGAAGAGGACTTTCCCTTGCCTGAGCAGCAGAACAGGACTTTGACAAAATATGAAAGTAGTTGACTAAGTGTGTTCTTGATAACACTGATTTGTCAATTAAGATTACAAACTTCTTATAATCAATTCCTCAGGTATATAAATAGTGTGTGAAGATTTGAAAAGGAAGAATATTGCTAAGAATCAACGTATATAAAATATAATTCAAAGTTTCAAAGCAATTGAAAGTATTGGAGCTCTTAGAATAATCACAAGAGAGAGAGTAGAGAGTTAGAATCAAAGATTAGTGTTTTTTGAAGAAGAGAGAACTCCTATATATATTCATTAGAAAATTGCAACCCTTGGTGAAGGGTTTCATCCAAGAGAAACAACTTTTGATGGTTTGCATCTCTACATGAAGAAGATGTCTATTCAGAATTTTGCAGTTGTTGTCGGTTCAGTCGACTGGAAATATTGGTCAGTCGACTGGTTTTGAAAAATTTTAAAAAATGTATTTTAAAATTTAAAAGAGGTGACGACTGTGCATATGCACAGTCAATCGACTGGCATAACCAGTCAGTCGACTGGTTATGCATATTTTGCACAGTGACTTTCTTTTTTAAAGAAATATTCTTTTTAAAGAAATATTGAAAACTTGAGGATTGATTTTAATATAACTAAGACTCAACACAAATAATAGTTAATTTAATCATAGAGTTATAGGCTTGATCCTCTGTTGTCTTCTTTTTATTATGAGTGAATGTAAATTCTTTTCTTGGTTTCTGAACTGATTTGTCATAATCAAAACAAGTGATTCATCAAAGATAACAATTAGAAACGCACGATTTATAGTGGTTCGGCTATCTCCGGCCTACGTCCACTTCAAAGTTTTAACTTTTATTGATGTTCTTTGCTGGTTACAAGTGATTGCAGCAGGTACAATGATTGAATTTCGGCTACAGCGGTGATGGAAGGAATTAGAATCGAATCCAGCAGAGTCTGGATGTTGAATGGCCAAAAAGCTCCCTTTTCTGTAGGCTATAGGGCTCTATTTATAGGAGTAGGATGCTGATATTTCGCTGAAAATTCGGGAGACCACTTCTGGCACGTGAGGGGGCCCACATGCCCGGCCTCAGGAAATTTGGGCCCACTTTGGGATCGATTCGAACTCCATTCGAATCGATCAGAAAATCATCCAATCGAGGTGAAATTTGGTGTGGACATTCTTCTACATGTATGCAAGCTTCTGTGAAAATTTCGTGGCATTTGGATCAGTAGATCTCGAGTTATCGTGGATTCGAAATGGTGTTCTTTGTGTGGCCCTTTAGTTCGAATCCGTGGCTTCGAGTCGATGCCTACGACTCCATCAGCCCACGTGGTTATGTGATGAGGTGGCGCGCGTCCTTCGAGTCGACCCGGTCTTCTCTTCGAGTTGAATGCTTCGATTCCTTAGATCTCGCCTACTTCGTATCGTGGTATGACGCGTCATCCACGCTTGCTGACTCGGTGAATACGAACAAGTGATTGTTCATGGATTCGAACAAAGACTCCCGATGGATACGAAGCTGCCAGCACCTGATGGAAACGAAACAGATGGATACGAGGGACTTCTAATGGATTCGAAGTAAAACTTTCCGATGGAGTCGAATGGCGGAACCCCAATGGATGCAAACAACTCTTCACACCTGGGTTCAAATAAGGCTTCTTAAATGGAGACGAAGAGCAACTTCTCTGATGGGTACGAAGCAGGCACCAGCTGATCATTACAAGGTGCGTCATCTGCCCATGGATACGAAATCCATCGGTACGAAGACGATGGATTCGAATGAGACCATGCTTATGGGTTCGAAAGTGATCGAGTCGAACTGAGGCAATCTGATGGATTCGAACTCGACCGATACGAATCAAGTCTTTCGATGGATACGAAGCTACTGGTCCTTCGATCGATACGATCAGGATCGATTCGAACCGGTGCTTTGAAGATGGATACGAAAATGATGCCCTTTCCTTAGATTGAATCGATCATATACTGCACACACGAGCTCGGATTGACTTGGGATTCTACAGCTTTGCTCATCATGTCTTGTAAATTGCGGCCCGATCTGGACTCGGACAAAATTCATTGATATCCATGGTTATCCTGCAATGCACAGTTGATATTCAAGAATAGTAATCATTGATTTTCAGCTAATTTTTGGGTATCTCAGCTTTGCCAAAAATTGGGATAACAAATCAATGGCGATTAATAAATATAAATACTTAAAGATTAATTATTAATTAAGGAGTAATTAATTTATTTGGTGAAGTAATTAAGGGTAATTAATTACTGAATGGAGTTAATCAAGGGTGATTAACAATTATGGTTTAAATAAAGATTAATTACTTAATGCTATTAATTTAAACAGAAAATGTAATTAGAGATCGTTAATTATTGTAATTAATGAAGTAATTAAGAATAGATTTATTTAGAAATAATCAATCAATGAAGGAATTAATTAATGTAATTAATTAAGGATTAATGTAATTAATTGTAGTTAATTAATTTATGAAGTAACTAAAGATTAATTACTGTATTTGGATAAGAATAATTAATTTGTGGAATTAATGGATAATTACTTGAATAAAATTAAAGGTTAATTAATCAGGGATGATTAACTAAAATGAATAATTGGTTGATGATTAATTAATTGATTGATAATTAATTAATAGTGATGTAAGCAAGTTTGGTAATGATGAAGTATTAATTTAATTTATTTTAAGTTAATTAGAAATGATGTAATTAATTTAATTCATTTAAATTAATTATATTTGGTGTGATTATTAACCATTGCTTATATATGAATGGATGATGTTGGTTGCCTTGAATGGTTTGAACCTCAGATATGAGATAAATAATGCTGTGTGATATGGATGCTTTGGATGCATTGGGATGATAATATGAATTATCTATTTTTGATGATAATATAGATTATCTTTTAATAATGATAATATGGATTATCTGTTGTGATGATAATGATGATTATCTATTGTGGTATGTGAATTATCTACCTGTGTGTATATAGATAATAGAATTGAGTTGTGTTAAACTTTAAAACAACTTGGCCTTAAAAGATACGCTTTGGATTTCGATGAGATCGGGATTGGGTTTCTAGATTTGGATATCCGAAAACCACATCGATCCAAATTTACGATAGGTCGTGAATCTCAAGCGAAGAGTGAAGACTCGAGGTGTAAGGACTATTCTTCGTTAAAACTCTAAGGGTGATTCCAATACGAGTTTAATGGGGTAGTACTTTCAGATTCGAGATGAAGATTCAGAGTGCAAGGGTTATCATCGTTAACTCTGAGGGTGATTCCAAAATGAGTGTAACGAGATAATGCCTTCGGTTTCGTTCGAACCCGGAACGAACTTGTATGGATTGAATGCTTTCAGAACATCGTCAGGTGGACGATGAGCATTCTAAGAAATGTGTCATCTAAAGGTAATCGTAGCCTCAAGCCTCATCAATCGGAAATGGCTAAAACAGGGGAGGTGCAGCAAGGCTAAGTGGGTCATGCCCAAGTAGGATGAGTTTTTCCCATGTCTAGAAGTCCCTTTTTATTCGGCTGTGTGGGTAGTTGGAACGTACGCCAACTGTGGGGTTGTCTTGTTCGGGACTATTCAGTAAGGAATGGTTACGGCCTTATGTTGCAGGGGATTGGGAGTAATCCTCGGTACGGTGATCTAGGCCCCGTACTGTGACGGGCGGTACCCTAGTAGCCCTGCCATTGTATGGAATCCAAAATCCAATAAGTGCCAGCGGTTTTGATTGTATTACCCACTTTTGTGGCTAGTAGCTGGAATTTAATCATGTAAGAATTTTGGCTATTTCATATTTACTTGAAAACCTTAGACCTATTATAATATCACTGGATTTCCTATCAAATGTTTTGGTTAGCATAAGGTAAAAACTTTTCCATGTTTATGTGTGGGAAGTCTTACATGATACCTTTCTTTTCAATGGTTTTTCAAAGTTAAGCAACCTTAACCTGTTACTCATACCAGACCCATGTCCGACCCGGAGTTTATCTTCTGTTTTCTTAAACTCTTGGGTACTCAAATTTTTACGAGTAGCCAAGGGATTCAGGTTAGTTTTGACGAATTATGGAGGAGCAATAGAGCAGGAGGCTTCGACGTTAGATATATAGTTTCCGCCATGTGTTCTCTGTGGTGGTATCTCTTTGTTGAGTTGTATTGAGTTGCAATAACTAGACAGGTATTTATAACTGTCTAGTATGTGATGTATAATCTATGTAACTCTGATTGGTGTTGTATATTATGTAATACTTATGTTATTAATATAATTTATTCGTTCCGCTGTTGAGATTCTGATGTTGTTTCTTCTTTCTTATCTTTCTTTTTCTCTTTTCTATCCCTTTCTTTCTTCAAGATGATGCGATTTTCTGTGGTGAGAAAGTCGGGTCGTCTCAATATTATTTTAAATTGATTGTTTAAAATTTTATCTGTTTCAAATGAAAATAAAATTTTACTTATTCTGACTTGATAACGGATCGTACGATGGCGTAATATCCATTGATACAAACCCATTGCAATGAAACACGCGTAAAACGTTATTCGTATGAACGAGTTATGTTTTTTTAAAGTTTACTGGATATAAGGTAGAATTTCAAACAAAACATTTTTAAAATACACTTATTTTTAGTATCGATTTTGGGCTGAGCCCAAAAATTATCTATCGTCCCTTTCTTCTTTCCCTCCCCTCCTCTCTCTTTCTTTTCCCTACATTTTAATTTAAGTCTCACCTTCCACATGCTTTGATCTTTGAAACTTCAAGTTGAACTTTAATTCTTCGATCTGAAACCTTGAAATCTGGAAAGGACTTGCTATGTATTTGGATTTAAGTTTTAAGATGGAGGCTTCTTCTTCTTTTATTAATTGTGCTTTTGTTCATAGAGCTTATAAGTTTTACTAGCTTAAAACAGAAGCTAACACCCTCTCTATATATACACACACTTACATCCGGAAACAATGTATATATATATTTAAGGAAGATTTGCTGCTGTACAAAATTTTGTACAGTAATGGATGGAATGGAATTGGTGACTATGAGTTGATACTGAGTTGAAATAAACATGTCAGCCTTCCTTCTTTTGCTTTGGAGTTGGAATGAAATCAAAATAAACGTTTTGGGCTTTACTTCTTTTGACCAAACAATGTTTTTATGTATTTATTCTTATGTTTACATTTTTACTTGTTTGTTGAATTTTACCTATGATTTGTTACAACAACCTTCCTACATATTCTTTTGAAGAATATAAGTAAAATGTGGTTTTAAAACAAACTTCCAACCTTCATGTTCATATCAAATAAAGGTTTGTCATTTAAAATGTATTACTTACATTAAAATATATAACCAAGGCGATGAAATTTTGTTATTTTTTTAAGTGTATAAAAATATATTTTTTCCAAGACATTTCTTTGTTAATGACTTCCTTTTGAAATTATTATATGGATTTTTCATTTTATCATATATATTCCATAGGTATACTTTCCTTATATATATATATGTACTTATCCTTGTATATTTACTTCTTTTATTATTTAACATACAGAAATATATTACTTTTTAATAAACTATATTTATTTGGATTTATATATATATATATATATATATATATATATATATATAGCTTACCTACCATTACTTATATTGTTTTGAACATACTATTTTATTTTATACCATACAATATTTACTTGTTTTACAATACTAATTTTTCCCTTTTTAATAAACTATATTTACCTAGTCCATATATATGTATTTTACTTACCTTGTTATACCCTCGAAATGCAATATTATTTGTTTTATAAGTACTATATATATTTTCCTTTTGAATTATATTCATATATATATATATTCTTAACTAATATGTACATAGGTATATACTAAAACAAAATTTTAAAGTTTCCTATCTAAAATTACATTGTTCATGTACCAAAATCATTTCTGTTTAAAATATTTCTTTTGCTATGAATTCCTTTCTAATATATGTATATATATATATATAAATTTTTGTTGTACTAAATACATACACACACACATATGCATTATATATAAGCAATTCCAATTAAATCAATCTTCTATTTTATAAATAAAAATCTAGAAATTAGAAATATCCTTTTGGTTTAAAAACTATATTTGTTGCCAACTGTTATTTAATGGGGATTTTTGTTTGCTTAAAATACCATATTATTGAATATTGAAAATTAATATTCAAACTCAAGACGCCAAAAATCCCGGGTCATTCCAAGTCATTTGAAATTGGGACATGTAATTAATTTTTAATATTCACAAGTTAATTCTATAAGTTGAGTAGCTTATATTTCAAATATCTTGATTTAATTGGATAATTAAATTGTTAGTTTAATATCTGAAATTTCAGAAATAATTGGATTGTGAAATTAATGTGAGTGAAAATGATTTTTAAATTTGTTTTAAATTTTATTTGAATTAGAATGGTGTTGGTAAACTTTTAAAATTGATTTAAAAGTAAATTTATAGAAATTTGAAACTTTAATATTTAATTAACGTGAAAAATAGATATTTTTTACACTGTCTTAGATTTCAACGAAAATAATTTCATTGGATCCATAATGTTACATTATTATAGGATTTTAAGCTAAGGTTGCATGGATCTGCTGAAAATGGTTTTCATTTCTCATCTACTACATTCCATGTTATATAATCTATTAGATGTCGCATTTTTCCATCGATGCTTTTGTTATTGAAATTCCACCGTAAATCTTCCGCCATGCTTTCGGATCTAAACATTCTTCTAAACCTCGGAATTATTGGAAAATAATGCAACACTTTAACTTAAATGCCATTCATAATCTCCTTTGTCCATTGATTTACCTTCCACCTTGAAAAGCCACATTTTGGACAATTATTCAAATCTTTATATTCATTCTTAAAAAGACAACAACCGTTCCAACATGCATGAATATTCTCAAAGCCCATGTCAAATTTTAAGGAATTTCTTTAATTCATATAACGACTAGGAAAGTACGTTATTTTTTGGCAACAACAATTGTTGTATATTTAGAAGCTTATCGAAACCATTATCAGACAATCCAGTCTCAAAATTTAAGGTTATACAAGGCAAAAATAATAGATAACTTTGTTTGATCCTTGTAACCAGGATACGATGGGGTCTCTGCATCTTTCAAATTTTTGTGTAGTTCATCCTCTCATCTTTGTGCATCATCTTCGCATTTATCATCATTAAAGAAAATATGATTAAAAAATCTTCATCTTCATTGATAATGGCTTTAAGCAAATCATACGCATCACCCGACTTTGTATTCTTGCTTTATTTATTCGCTCACCGTGATTGTACCACTCAATGTCCATGTACTTAGGATCCACTCCTCTTATAATCTAATTATCGACAATAACTTCTCCATGAATACGGGTAAGATTTCTACAATCTAAACAAGGGCATAATTTTTTTTCCACATTTTCCATCTTTAGCTTTGCATTGTTTACAAAATTCAAAGTTGCTTGTTCGTACTCTTTAGTAGTTCTATGATAAAAACTAAAAAAACAAATAATAACCTTAGATATTAAAATATGTTTTAAATTCAATTTATACTTAAATACTATATAATTACCTATTTAGACGTACCCGGTCTCTAGCCATCATTTCTTGTCTTTTCAAATGGAAAAAAGTATCAGATTTATGAACAGTAAACACTCTTGACACGAAAAGCACCACTGTCCCAGTGGTTAAGTGATTTGGTTTGCTATGAGAGGTCACAAATTTGAACATATATTGACATGTGATTTGTGCTATGTTGTTCCAGTGACATATTGTATCTAAGTACCATTTCAAAAAAAAGATTCTTGACACCGATTCTAAATCAAGTTTGATGAAAGCAAGTCACCAAATCAAATATATAAAATACTAAAATAGGATATTTACACAGTAAAAAAATGAAAAAAAACAAAACAAAGAAACATACATCTTGTTGCTTCATAATTTGTCTTTTAAAACTAAATTATTAAGTTAAAGCTTTTGGTAAGGGAGCGACTTGGGTGTGTTTCCGATTTAACCACGATAATACCTCAAGTATGCTTCTTCATGATTAAACTTGAGCTTGAATTGGTGTATATCATCATCGTAATTTTTTTTGATCTCAAAATAGAATTAGCTTCTTCTCGGATCTTTCCATCTCTACCTAGAAAATGCAAACACCAAGATTTCTAATAAGGTATCTCCATGTCAAATTTTAATGGAGTCCAGGCTGAATGAGTAGGCTTGCTAATAAAAAGAACATGTGTGCAAAACATGTTTAGAATAGATTGAAATAAGATTAGTTAAATATACAGTTAGTCAACTTGTAACAAACCCTTTGAATGAGGATTTGATTAAACTTTACATTTCTGAAACTGAGCAGATTCAAATTCTTATGAGAAAAGTAGCTGTAGCAAATGAACAACAGATGAAACTAAACTGGCTAGTTAAAGGTGACAAGCCAACTAACTTCTTCTACAACAAGGTCAATGTGGTTAAGCCTATTAGAAGGAACAATTATGTTCCTAATACTAATGGAGTATGGACATCAGCATCAAAAAATCTCATAAATGAAGCCATCAAATACTTTTCAGATTTGTTTTCTTCATTACAGACCGCATATCAATTTCCAGACATCACTTGTAAGAAAATCCTCACTGAGAATGCAAGATTTAATTTACATAAACCTTTCCATTGGAGAAAATTAAGGATGTTGTTTTTCAAATCAATGATAATAGCTCCCCGGGACCAGATGGTTTAAATTCTAAGTTCTTTAAAGTTCATTGGAAGCAACTTAAAAATGATATTTGGAATGCAATGAATGGCATTTTCTAATCGGGTAAAATTATTAGAGAAATCAATCACACTTTTATTTTTTTTTAATCCCAAAAATACAGATGCTAGTGATATGCCTGATTTTAAGCCAATATCTCTTTGCAATGTCACATATAAGATTTTAGCCAGTCTTCTTTGTAATCGACTAAACCTTATATGAATGACCTTATTTCATATAATCAAAATGCTTTCATCCTAGGGAGAATTATTACTGAGAATTCTTTACTTGCATATGAAATGGTTAGAGGATTCAATGGAAAAAAGTCTAATAATTTCTGTCTGAAAATTGATTTGCATAAGGCTTATGATAAAATTAGTAGAGAATTTATTCATCATATGCTAATTTCCATGGGGTTCCCTAGAATTTGCTAATCTCATTTATGAACGCATATCCTACTCCTTCCTTTTCGGTGTTGATTGATGGATCTCCCTTTGATCTTATTCAGAGTTCAAGGGAATTAAGACAAGGAGATCTTCTATCGCCATACTTATTTTCAATTGCCATGGATTTTCTTACAATTAATCTTGATATGGCGTATTTGAAAGGTAACATTACTCCTATCTATAAAATTGACCTACTTATCACTCACTTATTATATGCGGATGATATATTAATTTTGGCCAAAGCTACAAGAAATAATGCTAAAAGCATTCTGAACATATTTCATATTTTGAAAATTTTAGTTGGCCTCGATATAAATGGAAACAAATCTACTTTGTTTACTAGTAAAGGAGCTACTAGCAAACTGCAAATTGCAGACATCTTAAATATAAATATTGGGAACCTTCTTGTAATATATTTAGGCATCCCTTTATCTAATAATAAACTTAAGTCTAGAGATTTGGATATCTTATAGACAAAATAAACAAAAAATTCAACCATTGGAATAGCAAATGCTCAACATAAGTGGTAGAGTTGAATTGGTGAAAACAGTAATCCATCCAATGATCCAATTTTAGGCTCAATTCACCCAATTTTCTATGTCTGTCATTAAGAGAATAAATTCTCTATGTGCTAATTTTATATGGAAGTCTAAAACACATAATATGTGCTAGGAAGATGTCTGTAAAACTAAAAATGAAGGTGGCCTTGGAATTCGAAAATTTGACGAAACTGTTAAAGCAATGATAATTAAATTGGTTTGGAAATTCATACACGGTGATACACTATGGTCTAAATGGATGCACATCAAGTACTGTAAAAATATAAAATTTTGGAATGCTGTTATCAATAATAATGCTTCCTATACTTGGAAATTTATGCTTAGAGCAAGACAATGGTGCAAAGGGGTTATTGATAGAAAAATTGTTAATGGTGAAACTTATTTGTGGCTAGACCCTTGGCTTAATGGTTATTCTTTGATTGATAAATTTGTGTGGAACTCCATGTATATCTATAGGAGTAGAAATAGGATGGTCTCTACTTTTATAACAGATTATAAATGGAAGAACCATAACGAAAGTGTGCCTTCTCAAATTCAGAACATAGTGAATACCATAAAAATTCGTAATCAAATGAAGGATTATTTCTAGTTTTGGATTCCTAACAAAACTGGTCAATTTAGCTTTTGCTCGGCTTGGAACCATATCAAAAATAAGTACACTGAATTTAACTGGACCAGGTACACACACAATATCAAGATACATACTTTCAAACACCTGACATGCAGGGAAAACAAGGCATGACAGCTCTGGTAATATGCACACAATACACTTACACTCATTCAGTCAAAGTAGCACACAACTCTACCTAAACTCAACAATAAACCTCGTATACCCATCAAAATCAATAAGTTATGATACACAGGGTTCGGCGATGTAACTAGCATCAAGGATTGATAATATTCGAAGTAAAACAAAATAAAGAATAATGTACTAGTATTAGTTTTTGTTACACATGTACCGAATTCAATAAATCAGACACAAAAAAATGAAGAATAGTAATGTTTGTATCAAAATTGGACACAACACTATTCGGATGTGTTTGAAGAGATAAAACGAGGAGAATAATGTAAAATGAAGTAGATCTAACAAACACACCAATAAACGTATAAGGAAATGCACAAAACACAGCAATTTAGAGTGGTTCGACGTTTAGCCTTTTTCTCCACTAGAAGTTGATGACTTTATTGATGTTTTCTTACGGAATACAAATGATTATAGCGAACTACAGTAGTAATTTTCGAGTACAACAGTGGTCTTGGAGTGCAAAGATGAATTCGACAGAGTTTGGACGCAGGAGAGTCAAAAGAGATCTTTCTTCTATAGGCTCTAGTGCTTTATTTATAGGCGTAAGAGGCAAATATCTCGCTCAGATTTGAGGAGACTTCTTCTGGCACGTGGGTAGGCCCACGCGATCGATCCCAGGCGATTTCGGTTCGATCCGTGATCGATATGAACGAATTTCGTATCGATCAAGACTTGCTGCAATCGAATCGAAATTTGGTAGGAACATTCTTTAGGTTGTACGCAAGCTCCTGTGAAAATTCCATAGCATTTGGACATGTGGATTGCGAGTTATGATCGATGCAAATTGAAGGTTTTCGGTCCGTGATCGATACAAACGAATTTCATATCGATCAAGACTTACATTCTTTAGGTCGTACGTAAGCTTGATTGAAAATTGGTGGCATTTGGACCTGTAGATCTTGAGTTATGATTGATGCAAGTTTGGATTTCTCAACCCTGATTGATCAATATCTTCAGCATACGAACTCCGATTGACTTGAAATTTGGAGCATTGCCTTTCATAGCTTTGTCGGTCATGTCATATCAGTTTTAGTTCGATCTGGACTCGGACAAAATTTACGGATATCATAGTAGACCTATGTATTAACGATTTCTAGGACGAACTATCATTGGTTTCTAGTCAAGTTCTTGGTGTCACGGCCTTGCCAAAAGGCGGGATAACAAGTAATAACTCTCATCGAAGTTTGTTTGGTATTTTTGGAGATGCTTATTCATACAGCAGATCAATTCGGACATAATATATCGGAGATGCTTTTAGGGATCTGGATTGGCTATGTAGAGAGACGTTACGACATCGATCGACTTATGCGATTGGGATTTCTAGAGGTTATGATGACGGCGGTTAATATTTTTTGGAGGTGATAAAGTGAAAGGAAAATATTTGCAGGAGGAGAGGAAGTGTCAAAGCAATAATGGTCATTAAGTTCTGTGTTTATTTTTTTTCCAGCCCGCCATTGAATAGCATAGTATTGAATTTACCAAGGTAAATAGCGTTGGAGTCCCTAGTTTACATAGCGTATCAATGGTGATATGTGGAAACGCTATAGATTGATGCTATCAAAAGTTCATTTTGTTGTGGTGGCAGTGGTTTACGTAAGAATTTTTGAGCCGAAGTAGTCATTAATTGTGAAGACCGGTCTCCTCGACTCTCATAAATCGACACTAATACATCCACGGTATTCACGTGCCATAAATCCAAGTGCCGGAGAGGCAGACTTTCAGGGGTAAAGTAAAAGATAGAAACACAAATTTTCACATTACGTTAGAATAGGTAAATAGTACATACAACTTCCATCATCAGGGTACATCAAAGTTTTGTATGCACAAACCCAGCCAGGAACAATTATGACTGCCTGCTCCTACACTTGCTAGCATTACTAACTTATACACGGTGGAAAACAAAAATAGATAGATAAATGTCCCCATCGGATGCTCCAGCTTCATGCTCCTAAAACCTCCTCCAGCATGATCCTCCCAAAATACTCTAAACAGAATCCTGACTACTTGGCTGCCAGGAAAATAAGGCACCCAAAGTTTAAAGGAAAAACAAAAATAAACTCTAGCTCAATCATGGGACTAGTGCGAGAACTCAAAATGCGTGTTTTGAAAACAAAAAGGTATCTCAAAAGGCCACGTCGCACATAAACACGGAATGGGTTTTTACCTTATGATAACTAAAACATTTTATGTCAAAATAATTGATATTATTTTTAATGAAAAATCTTTGAAAACATTTGCAACTAAACTTATCAATCTTAGCCGAAATTGTTACATTATTAAATTCCAGCAATACTAGCTACAAACACGGGTTCTACAAACAAACAGGTAGACACTTATTGGAGAATAGATTCCGTACAAATGACCAGGAGAAGGAACTACCTTCTGACGGTACATATCTAGAGGAATGTACCAAGGACCACAGAACATCTGCTCCCCTGCCAACACAAGACCGGCCTACCTTTTCTTTGATAGTACCGAATATATGATCACCTCGGACATTACTGACCTATCCGAGGGCCCTCATAGTATACATCCATAATAATTTACATCCCAAATATCATAGCGGGAAAAAATTTATCTAGAAGGGGATGATCATACCCTAATGGTTGCGAACCACATAGCCGTGCTACATCCAATCATGTTTCAGTCATTTTTGGGTGTGAGGCCCGAGGTAACGATTACCTTTTCACATAGCACATCATCTTTCTTTGAATGTCAAACTACCATTCTATCGATCACTTGTCGACTTCCATAAACAAACAACCTTCGAGCTTGTATGTCTCAAAGAAGGGTGTTAAGCTAAGAGAAGTTGTCTTCTCTGCCACCAAACAGATGTACGTTTATAATGGTCAATGATGTAAATTTTCAAGAATGCAATGTCGAACATCCATCTATATAAGTTCTTTCTGTGATTTGAACGAAACCGAAGGCTCTCCCCTACCACATCCTATCGGGAATTAACCCTAGGATTAATAGTGAGAAGTTCTTGTGATCCAAAGAATTTCAGAAATGAAGGGACCACTGCTACTTTAGTATTTAGGACCTAACCAGAATTATCAACAAGGTGTCCTTTCATATCGAAAATCTCTGGTCTTCATTCTTCATTCTGTCTTCTAGATCTTTAGTTTTCGAACACATACATTAGTTTGAAGTGATTTTCGGATAGGGCCCAGATCCGACACCGGTTCCTTCCATCCAATCATCGATAAAAAGACGTTTTATGAATAAGGAATCATTCATTAATTGATTTAGTTCTTTTCATCAAAAATCTCACTTGAAGACATATATTTCTAAAAACTTTCTTTCCAATATATACGAAATTTATCAAACCTCTCTTATAAAATCTTTCACTAACTTTTAAACTTCTTTTACTAGGAATCTACTCGAAATCATTTCATTTTTTCATTTAGGAAGATATTTATCTGAGTAAAGAAAATTCACCATTCCCTTTATCAGGCCAATCTGGATAACCATGGAGAGCAGGAAACTTGGTTTTCCAAACTCAAGCCTAGACACTATCTCTTTGACACCCAAAAGGCGGTCTAGTTATTTGATCGAGCCTAAATCTTTAATCATTCCAAAACTTCTTTATATCATCTTTAAAGCACTTTATAAATCATTTAAAAGCATTTACAAAAGATTTGTAAAAGGGCTGTTAAATTTAAAACTAGTTTTCAAAAGTTATAAAAAGTGCTACGAAAAGTGCTTTTTTAGCTATATTGATCAACAACTTTTTATTATTTGAAACTTCATTTTTATTTTCGAAATCTCTTTCCAAACCATTTTAAAACATTTGCAAGATTTATTTCATATTTTTAAATAATTTTAAAACATCATTTCCAAAGAAATCCAATTTTAGATTCCGAACTGCAAATTTAAGATTTTTTACAAAACTTATTTTGCTCGTATTTCAAAATCTACTTATCGAAATATTGACTTTATTTATTTGTTGGAAACTATGGATATAGTAGTTCAGCAAATTCTTATCTCGAAGAATTCCGAGCTGTATTCACCATCTAACACTAGTTTGATTTTTAGAGCGTGAAATCGCGAACTACCGATATGCGACACGGTTATTTTGACCAAAGTTTCTATTTCTTTCCATACTACACCAAAACACTTTTGAATGTTTATAAAGCATCTCAAATACATTTTGAACCATTTATAAGAGGTATAATACTTCCATATATTCCATTTCATTAATCTAAGGAAAGTGATTTCCTTTTGTGTTTATCGACGTGTATATTAGTGACTTGCATATATATTCAACATTCATATGAAAACAACTAAACTTGATGATCAAAGAATATTAAACATCCATTTGCAATATCATATCATCATCCAACATGCAGTATAATACTTTTAGGAGTTCTCACCTTAGATTTCCAATGATTCACAAAAAAAATCAATATAGCTACGTTATTCGAGTTCCGAAGCTCACTATCCTTCGGATTTTAGCTCCTAAATGTCTCGACCAAGGTTTATGTTAGCCAAGGAGGGCACGGCCTAGGGTATGGCTTGGGTTTGGTTCAGTCTAAGGTAGAATGAAGAGGGGTTGGTGAAAGACAAAGGGAAATGAAGAGCCTTTGGATCGTTTGGAGGTGTTTTACTATATATGACTATAGTATATGTTTTTAGTTTCTTTTGGAATAATTTTTGGCATTATTTATTTTAGTTTAGAAGCCTTTAAAGAGGAAGCAAAAGCTTGAGAAATATAAAGAAGAAGTTGGATGGAAAAAGAAAGAAGAGGGTATGGTATCTATAGGAAAAAAGAAGTGTGTACAGAAAGATATGTAAACTCTACTTTTTCCAAGCTTCTCCAACACACAACTCCCCTTTCATTATACACAGCAATAACACCCTCCCCCCCATGTGCAGATAACTTCCGTCCACTCATGTATGCATATGTTGACTTGTTTTAGCTTAACGAGGAAGCTTTACTTAAAATATCTTTGATTTGTGTCTTACATATGTATTTGTAAATGTATAGGTATATATGTATGTATACATAGGTTGATGTGCATGTTAGTGGATGCATTTGTATGTCACATATGTGTACATGACATATAAACAGCGTTGCATTGATTTCGAGCAACTTTCATTTGATAAACCGTTGTCGATCGAAGAATCGATTCCCAGTCTTATTTTCACTTATATTTTAGCGTACATATATTTGTGAAAAAAATTTAAAATAAATTTCTTATCAATTTAAATGAATTAAAATGATCGCATTTCATTTATAAAACCATATAATTTATATTAACAATTATTCACAAAAATCACTATTATACCAATAAAGCGATATCAATTTTTCCTTATATTTTCAAATCGAATATATCACTTTATAAAACTATTATAAATGATTTATTATTTCTTTACAACTATTTAAAATGAATTATTATTTTTTTAAATCATTATTTGAATAGTTATAATAATTATTTAATCATCAAATCTTAATTTAATTTAAATAAACCTATATTTAAATATGATGCCATTGATCGATATAAATCCCGTGGAAAATATTTGTCCAAATTAAGTTTACTATTACTTATTATAACTTGAAACAATATTATTTGTGTTATCAACCTTTTATTTAGAAACAAATTCAATTTATCAAAATGATAAATTTGCAGGTCATTACAGACTCCCCTCCTCAAAAGAATTTCATCCCCAAAATTAAGATAAGAGAGAATAATTCAAAAGGAAATATATTCTATATGATGGAACATGTGAAAAATTATAAATAAGTTACTACAACATAAGCGGTGAGTACACGATAATGATACAGTTCATTCTTCAATTCTAAATTCAGGATATGCCTTCTTCATTATATCCTCTGTTTCCCAAGTGAAATCCTCCGCATCACCACTCTATCGAACTTTAACTAGCCTCACTACCTTCCTTCTTAATTGTTTCTCATCTCGATCAACGATTCGAATAGGCCGTCTGATAACTGCTAAATTCGGTTCTGTTCCAACTGGGCTAGCCCACAGCGGTAGTGGTGCGTGTATTTTAAATTTTTTATCCTACTAGGTCTTTATTGGGCCTATGAAGTCTAATTCATTTAGAAAAATTCTAAATTACTTTTAAATAAAATCATGTATTTTATTGAAATTTGGGTATTTTGTAACGTAAAGTTAATTTGAATGATTTAATTTATATATTTACACATGTAGCACACACATATACATATGTGTGTGCATGTGTAACATAATAATCCATGAAGGGTATAACATGCCCGTATATAGATGTTGAGATTTACATTGCAATGGACATATTAGCTCATTTCATATGTATTGGACGTTGTCTAAATATGTGCATAAATATATAATGCAAAGTATATATATATAAATATGTATACATATATTTAAAATATATTTTATAAATAAAAGTCCTAATATTAAATATATATATATATATATATAATTAAAAACATTTGTATAAGTATATATACATAATTAAACACATAAAATTATACGTACATACATATATAATAAATAAATTATATATATATACACAAGGTTAAATAAAATGTGTATATATAAATAATTAATTATATTCAAAAACTTAAATATAATTATATATATTTTAAAATTATTTCCAGTTCGGAATTAGCATAAAACATAAAATGATAATTCTATAATTTTATCATTATTATATATATAATAAATAGTTTTGATCATGGTAGTTAAAAATATTAGTAATAAATATTAAAAATTCAAATTTTGAAATTTACAAAAGTTTAGGACCAAAAAATACAGGTACAATATTTTTTTATGATTTTCTAAAATAAAATGTTATTTTAATAAATAAAAGAAATGTTCAACCGAAGTAATTTAATTATTACAAATATTAAATTTTAACAAAAAAATCTGAAATTTTTTCCTTGGGTTACTACATGGAGGTAGTAATTTTAAAAAATATAAAATCAAATTTTCAATTCAATAATTATTTTAGATATAATAAACAATTCTAATAATCAATAAAAGATAATTAAAAATTATTTATATATATAATTATTTTCAAATTTGATAATTCATTTAAATAAGTGTAAGGAAAAATTCAAAGCTATTTTACAATATAAATATGTGTATATATATATGTAATTATATGTTTAAAATGCACATTAGCCTATATTCAAATTAATATACAAATATACATAAAATAATTAATAATAACAAAATATATTTTTTTACAGCAAATTAGATTTGTTTATAAATAAATTATAACAAATAATATAACTATACACATAGCCAAACTAATTTGACAACTACATATACCTACAAAAATCTCACCTAACTTGATATATAGCATTAATATATATATATATATATATATATATATATATATATATATATACAGATTTGAGATTAATCGATATTGGATCATAAAATATGATATAATTACTGTAATATATAAATAAAATACCAATTGATGATGCCTTTGAGTCCACTTGAATCAATGAATTACCTTCCCTAGTTATGCTCAATCCGTCAGATTGCAAGTCCAGAATCGTCGATATTTTCTATCAAATATTGCTTTTGCTTAACTTGATTGATTTGATATTCATAGAATTGATATGAGGATTAATTTCGACCAGCAAAATTGATAATTATGGTAGCCAAAAATTCTTTTTGATTGAGGGTATAGAGATCCATATATATATATATATATATATATATATATATGTATATGTATGTATGTATGTATGTATGTATGTATGTATGTATGTATGTATGTATATGTATATATGTATATATATGTATGTATGTATGTATGTATGTATGTATGTATGTATGTATGTATGTATGTATGTAGCCTTGTACAAGAGAGATATTAGGACAATCTCATTACCTATTCTATCTTAATCTTAGCCATCCATCTCTATGTCTAATCCTAGTTTTAGCCGTCTCCAATAACTTGTTCAAACTGAAATTTTCAGCCCTGATGATGGGCTTTAAATCCATTTAAGCCCAAGGCATAAATCTATGCAATTAAGTCTGATTTAATCGCTTATCGATATTGTATATCGATTGCTACATTTATAACTAATATAAATATATAACAATTTTTATTTCTCAAACCATATTCAAATTTTATAATTAATATTTCATATGTATTAATTAATTTATTTTATTTATAATAATTATAAACTAATTAAATCATTCGGTCTTAAGGGAATTCATCATTTCAGTTGTGTAACTCTTGGGTGTAGATTTGGTCAGCAATTAACACCGAAATATTCGAATGTTAATGTTCGCACGTCACTTAGCAAGTGATGTGACATTATTGCCAATTTATCATTTGTTCATTTTCGGTAAAATCTTATTTACTTTAATAAGTGTTACCCGTTAGTGACATTTATATACACCAATTCTCTTCGTCAAAACTGTATCACTTTGGATTTATGGAATTTGGTAACGGTCAAAATTCCAGTATTGTCTGTATTCAACTCTATAGTCCAAACACAAAATCCTTGGTTCAATAATTATAATTATTATTTACCAACTACTCTGTCCAGAGACTTTGACTTTGTGTAGACTTAATTGACCATAATACTAACCCCATATAACTAAGGAGATGAATCATCTCTTGAATAGTGTTTCTATTCCAATACTTCCATTCGACCCAACTATAATCACTAGATGGACGTCGTGCCATAATTTGACTATAAATAAAGTGGAGCTTCCACATTAAAGATCTATAGTATGCTCAAGTCAAAAGAACTGTGTAAATTAATCACAACGATATTTTCTATTTGATCTTCGTTATATTAACCAACAGAAAACTATCGGGTGGGTCATTCCATGTTTATCCAATAACTATCAGTATGTAACCTCTAGGTGCCACCAGCACTCATAAGTAATACAATGCCTAATATGTGGAGAGCGATACGCACTCTAGTCTCAATGGATACATTGATATCCAGTCTCGATGTATCTTGACCAGGAACATTCAAAATGATATATTTGTTTCATTGTGATAAATTACTCACGGTTACAGCACTTTGTAACTACTATCACAAAACATATCATTTTCTATTAAATATAATTTTAATTAAATTGATTAATTAATATAACCACATTACGTCAAGTATATAATAGAAGAAAAACACCTTTATTCGAACAAGATTGGTCAACGTGTTTGATATATGAACAAAATACATAATTGCCCTTATGGCATACCCCTAACTCTATCAGGTTCCACATCTAAGTCTTCCTAAGCAGTTGTTTCTATGATTTTCTCTAGGTCAAGCACATGTTTCCTTAAATGAGATACATGAAAAACATTGTGCACTCCTGCCAACCCTTTTGGCAATTGTACTTGATAAGCTAGCGGGACAATTCGTTCAAGAATGGAAAATGGTCCAATATATCGAGGTGCTAACTTCCCTGTCCTTCCAAACCTCACTACTCCTCTCATCAGAGAGACATTTAAAATGACTGAATCTCCAACTGAGAATTCCAGGTTTCTACATCTTTGGTCTGCTTAGCTCTTCTATCTGCTTTGGGCTTCCTTTGGCTTCTTTCTAATCACATCAACCTTTTTGAAGCTTCTCATATCATATCAGGACTAAGTACTAACCGATCTCCGGTTTCAATCTAAAAAGCTGGTGATCTGCACGGATGACTATATAGATCTTCATACGGTGTCATGTTGATACTAGCTTGGTAATTGTTGTTATAAGAGAACTCTACTATATGTAGATGATTTTCCCACGAGCCTCCGAAGTCTAGAATACATGCCCTGAGAAGATCTCCTAAAACGTGGTTGACTCTCTTCGTATGTCTATCAGTTTGGGGGTGATAGGAACTGCTTATATTCAACCTTGTTTTTAAAGCTGTCTGTAATGCTTCCTAAAACTATTTAGTAAAGATCGAGTCTCAATCACTCACTATACTGCTCGAAACTCCATGCAAGACTTGAAGCAGTCCTTGTTGGCTTAACTAGAATGAAGTGTGCACTTTTAATTAATCGATCCATCTTAACCTAAATGCCTTCGTTCCCTTTCCTCGTTTGAGGTAATCCATCAATGAAATCCATTGATATGTGATCCCACTTCCAAGTCGGAATCTCCAGAGGTTGAAGAAACCCTGTAATTTTCTACTGGTCGCTCTTGACTTGTTGACAATTGGCACATCTGCTAACATAAATGAATGTGTCCATTTTCATGCTTTCCCACCGAAATGTGCGTTACATATCTTTGTTCATTTTTTATCTCCTAGATGAATGCTAAGTTCGGATTTGTGACATTCAGCTAACACTTCTTATCTAAGATTTTCCACATCTAGAACATAAATTCGCCCGTTCAATCGTAGTGCTCCATGGTCATCTATTTCAAAGCTTGAATTCTCCCCTCTGTATTTATTCTTAAAGATATTCTTTAGAAATTCGTCTTCTTTTTACTCACTGGAAATTCTTTCCATAAGAGATGGAGTTACTACCAAGCAATAAATAGTAGCATATTTCCTACTTAATGCATCAGCTACTACGTTGGCTTTTGTGGGTGTGTATAAAATATCTAGATCATAAGATGCGAAATTCCAAACAACGTTGTTGCCTCATGTTTAAATCCATCTGAGTGAAAAGATACTTTAAAGATTTATGATCCGTAAAGAGCTTAAACTTTTCACCTAATTAAAAGATGAATTTTATTTGCTTAGGTCAATTCAAAGTTTTAATTGAAACAAATTATGAAAACTTCTCACCCAACAAATAATGCCTCTATATTTCTAATGCGAACACCACGGCTAATAATTCTAAGTCATGAGTTGCATAATTATTCTCATGAACCTTCAACTGTCTACCCGCATAAGCAATCACCTTTCCTTCCTGCATCAGAACTGCACGAACTCCTTCTCCACAAGCATCAGTATAAACAGTTAATCCATTATTTCCATTTTTGATAGCTAGGATTGGAGCGGTTGTTAGCCTCTTTTTGAGCTTTTGGAATGCTGCTTCACATTTAGTAGTCTAGATAAATTTAGCATCCTTCATGGTCAACTTTGTTAGGTGATAGGCAATCTTCGAGAAGTACTGAATGAATCTTCTGTAATATCCTTCCAAACCAAAGTAACTACGAACTTCTTTAGGAGTTTATGGTTGTTTCCATTTTAGAACCGCTGCAACTTTTACACGATCTACTGAAACCCTATCCATTGACACTATATGTCCGAGGAATCTTACCTCCTCCTTCCAAAAATGGTATTTTGAGAATTTGGCTTTAAGCACGTTATTTCTAAATATTTCCAACACAATTTCTAGACGTCTGTCGTGTTCTTCTTCTGTCTTAGAATAGGAAAGGATATCATCGATAAAGACTAACGCGAATTTAAGACTTATTAACTCGGCCTTATCAATCCTTTCTTTAATAACTCTTGGGTTTGGTTATCTAACTCCTCTCTCTTTTGGAGCCATCCTTAGGTCTCGTTGTTGAATTTGCATTGCAACGGAAATCAAATCGATACGGAATTGGATTTCTCGATGTGGGGGTAAACTTTTTACTTCTTCAAAAACATCTGAAAATTCTTTAACAACGGGTATGGTTTCTACTTCTTCCTGGGATGAGTCTAATGCAAAAAGAAAACTTCCCCTTCTTAGACTGGGATCTTCACACGATAACTCTATAAACTTTCCTAACTTTGTTTTTAGGAAAAATATCCATTTCACGCAATCTAGAATAGCTTCATGTTTAGTTAACCAATCCGTACCGAGTAAAATTTCAAACCCAATAAAATCTAGGACAAATAAGTAAAAAAGGAATTTATGGGAAGAGTGGGAAATTTGGACTTCCTCATAATTCATGGAAAGGGTAGTAGTACCGCCTATAGGATTTATCACATAAATAGGGGTATCAACTAACTTGGGTTCAAGTTTTAATTCTTCTATAGTTTCCTTAGCAATAAAACTATAAGAAGCTCCCGTATTAAACAATAATCTAACTAAAATATCTTTAATAAAAATATTACCTTCCAAAACTCTTTTGCCTTTCACATCCTAAGAGGTTAAAGGCTCATCCTTAATTGCATAGCCTCGGGCTTGTTCTCATTTCATCATAACTGGACATTCCTTGATCATGTGCCCCGGTTGATGACAGTTATAGCAAAGACTATTTTAGACCATAGGAGAGACTGAATCTTGGACCTTTGGGCTTCTATAATCCTTCGTAATATGGCCCTTCTTCTTGCAATTGTGGCAAGTATATTCCTTAAAACAATTTCCTTGATATCCTCCTCTTTTTTTTTTCTGGCCACGACTTCTTCCCGCTATTATTGAATTTCATTTTCTTTCAGTTTTGGCGTTATTGTTGTTGTTGCTTGTCTGAGCTATTACCGGCATCGTCTTGTCTAATGTTTCATAACAGAATCCCATATCTAGCAAATCTATAAATGACCCTTTAACATGGGTAGTCATCCTGCTTTGGTACTTCTCATTCATCCTCGAAGAAAACTTTTCATTTTCTTTAAAGGCGTGTCGATTAGACCCGACCCAAAATAAGATAATTCATTAAACTTATTCGCATACTCCTCAATAGTCAATTCGTCTTGCTTAAGATCGATAAAGCTTAGGTAAAGACGAGATTTTTCGGATGCTGGCACGCACTGCTCTTTCGAAACCTCCTTAAACCTTTCCCAAGAGAAAATATCCTTCGATTCACTTAGAGTAATGGACTCCCACCAAGCCAAAGCCCTTTCCTGTAACTACCACGAGGCTAAAAACTCCATTTCTCATTACTGATATCCAATGCCTTAAAGATCCATTCACATTATTTAATCCAAGCTTGTACTTCAATGATAGCTTCTGTACCCTTGAATAGTTTTCCCCCTAAACTAGTATAATTCTTGCATAGAGTGGAAAAATTAACCTGGGGTTGTACGGGAGCTATTTCTTCTACAACGGCGGTGGGAGCTCGACCATTGGTTGTTGTAGTGCTACTATTTACTCGTCCTCTATGAGTATTCATGTCTTACTAACTGAATTTAGTAAGCCAACTTTAGAATACAAAGACAAAATTATCTTTAGGAATAGGTATATAGTGCAACTTTTATTTAAATAAAGATTCTGAACGCACACTCTCAAAGATTAAACTCATTCTAGGGCATTACTAACCCTATCTCTAATGAGTTATATCCCACCAAAGCCAAGGTTCTCGCTTAACCTTCAGTTCTGATACCAAATATGAAGACCTGTCTCCTCGACTCTTGGAAATCGACACTAATGTATCCACCATATTCTTGTGTCGTAAATCCAAGTGTCGGGGAGGAAGACTTTCAGGGGTAAAGTAAAGAAAAATATAGAAACACAAATTCTCACATTACATTAGAATAGGTAAATAGTACATACAACTTCCATCATCAGGGTACATCAGAGTTTTGTATGCACAAACCCAGCCAGGAACAGTTATAACTGCCTACTTCCATACTTGTTGGCATTACTAACTTATACACAGTAGAAAAAAAATAGATAGATAGATTGATATCCCGGTCGCCAGCTTCATGCTCCAAAAACCTCCTCCGGCATGCTCTTCACAAAATACTCTAAGCAGAATCTGACTACTTGGCTGCTCGGGAAAATAAGGGACCCAGAGTTTAAAGGGAAAACAAAAATAAACTCCGATGTAGTCATGGTACTGATGTGAGAACTCAAAATACATGTTTTGAAAACAAAAAGGTACCTCATAAGACCACACCGCACATAAACATAGAACGGGTTTTTACCTTATGATAACCAAAAAAAATTATGTCAAAATAATTGACATTAATTTTAATGATATATTTTTAAAAAAAATTGCAAGTAAACTTATCAATCTTAACTGAAATTGTTACATTATTAAATTCCAGCAATATTAGCCATAAACGCGAGTTCTACAAACAAACTGGAAGACACTTATTGAAGAACGGATTCCATACAAATGACCAAGTGAAAGGACTACCTTCTGGCAGTACATCTTTAGAGGAATGTACCGAGGAGCATAGGACATCTGCTCCCCTACCAGCAAAAGACCGGCCTATATCTCCTTAGATAGTACCAAATATGTCATCACCTCGGTCGTTACCGACCTATCCGAGGGCCCTCATAGCATACATCCACAATAATTTACATCCTGAACATCATATCGAGAAGAAACTTATCTACAAGGGGATGATCATATCCTAATGGTTGTGAACTACATAGCCTTGCTGCATCCAACCCTATTTCAGTCATTTTCGTATGCGAGGCATGAGGTAACGATTACCTTTTCACATAACATATCATCTTTCTTTGAATGCTACACTACCATTCCATCGATCACTTATCGACTTCCACATACATACAACCTTCGACCTCGTACGTCTCAGAGAAGGGTGTTAAGCAAAGAGAAGTTGCCTTCTCCGCCACCATTTAGATGTGCATTGATAACAGTCAATGATGTAAATCTCAAGAATGTAATGTCACACATCCGTCCGTACAAGTTCGTTTTGGGATTTGAATGAAACTGAAGGCACCCTCCTGCCACATCCTGTCGGGAATTAACCCTAGGATTAGTAGCGAGAAGACCTTGCAACCCAAAGAATATCAGAAATGAAGGGACCACTGCTACTTTAGTATTTGGAAGCTAACCAGAATTATCAACAAGTGGTCCTTTCATCCCGAAAATGCTTGGTCTTTATTCTTCATTCTCTCTTTCAAATCTTTATTTTTCGAATGCACACAATGGTTCGAAGTGGTTTTTGTATAGGGATTTCCCCAGATCCAACCATGGATCCTTCCATCCATCATTGATGAAAAAATAAAATTGTGAATAGAGAATCATTATTTAATTGATTTAGTTATATTCATCAAAAATCTCCCTCAGAGACATATATTTCTGAAAACATTCTTCTCGGTATATGCAGAATTTATCAAACTTCTCTTATAAAATCTTTTAATAACTTTAAACTCTTTTTACTAGGAATCAACTCATAATCATTTCATTTTTTTTCATTTTGGAAGATATTGATCCGGGTAAAGAAATTTCACCATTCCCTCCGTCGGGCCAGTCCGGATGCCCAGGGGAACAGGAAACTTGTTTTTCTAAACTCAAGCCTAGACATTATCTCTTTAACACCCATAAGTCAGTCAAGTAATTTGATTTACTCTAAATCTTTAATCATTCCAAAAATTCTTTAAATAATCTTTAAAACACTTAATCAATCATTTAAAAATATTTATAAAAGATTTGTAAAAGGATTGTTATGTTTTAAGCTAGTTTTCAAAAGTTATAAAAAGTGTTGCGAAAAAATGCAGCGAAAAGTGTGTTTTTAGCTATATTGATCAAAAATTTTTTTATTAAATGTCTTGACCAAGTTTTGTGGAAGTCAAGGAGGGCATGGGCTAGGGTATGACTTGGGTTAGGCTCGGCGTTGGGTGCAATGAATAAGGGTTGGTGAAAAACAAAGGGAAATGAAGAACTTTTGGATCGTTTGGAGATGTTTTACTATATATGTCTATAGTTTATGATTTTAGTTTATTATTGAAATAATTTTTGACATTATTTCTTTTAGTTTATAAGCCATTAAATAGGAAGCAAAAGATTGAGAAATATGAAGAAGAAGATAAATGGAAAAGGAGAGAAGAGGGTATGATATTTATAGGAAAAAAGAAGTGTGCAAAGGAAGATATGTAAACTCCACTTTTTCCAAGCTTCTCCAACACACTTCCCCTTCATTATACATGGAAATAACTCCCCCCACCCATTTACAGCTCACTTCTATCCACTCATGTATGCATACTTGACTTCTTTTAGCTTAAGGAGGAAGCTTTACTTAAAATATCTTTGATTTTTGTCCTACATATGTATTTGTAAAGGTATAAGTATGTACAAATATGTTCATGTGCATGTTAGTGGATGAATTTGTATTTTACATATGTGTACATGACATATAAACAATGTTGCATTGATTCCGAATAACTTTCGTTCAATAAACCGTTGCCGATCAGAGAACCGAGTCCCGGTCAAATTTTCACTTATATTTTAACATACATATATCTGTAAACAAAATTCCAAAATAAATTTCTTATCATTTTAAATTTATTAAAATGATAGCATTTCATTATAAAACTATATAAATTTATACTAACAATTATTTACAAAAGTCGCTATTATACCGATAAAGCATATCGATTTTTTCTTATATTTTCAAATCAAATATATCTCCTTATAATACTATTATAAATGATTAATTATCTCTTTAATACTATTTAAAATGAATTATTACTATTTTTTAAATTGTTATTTGAATAATTATATTAATTATTTAATCATTAAATTTAAATTAAATTTATATTTAAATATGATGCTGTTGATCTATAAAAATCCTGAGGAAAATATTCTTGTAAATATTTGTTCAAAATATACTTATTATTACTTATTATCACTTGAAACAATATTATTTGTATGATCAACCTTTTATTTAGAAAAAAATTAAATTTATCAAAGTGATAAATTTGTGGGTCGTTACACTACTGCATGTTACGTATTAAATCTTATGACTATTAGACTATGACTAAAAATACATGTTATGAAATATTCTACAAAAGGAAACCAAAAGTATTATATTTTCAAATATTTGGATCAAAATTTTTATTCTAAATACAAAGGATAATCTTGGTAAATTCGATTCAAAAGCAGATGAAGGAAATTTTGTTGGATATTCCGATCAAAGTAAAGCTTATAGAATTTTTAACAAAGGAACAAATGTTATAGAGGAATTTCTTCATGTCTCTTTTGATGAAAATTTAAAATATAAATAAGGACAACAAAGTAATTTTTGACACTAATCAAAATAAAGCCGTTAAAAGTTTAATTGAAAATAACGATGATAATCAAAATAGCGGTAATTTTGAAATCACCACCCCGAATTTTAAAAGATCATCTAATTGGGAATCTTAATAACAAAGTTTCAACCAGAGGACAAATAAATAAAATGAGTAATCTAGCATTTATATCTAATTTTGAACCAAAAAATTACAAGGAAGCATCAAATGATGATTTCTAGATTTTAGCAATGCAAGAAGAGCTTTATCTATTTGAAAGAAATAATATCTGGGAATTAATACCAAGGCCAAGGGATCAGTCTATAATTGGAACTAAATGGGTTTTTGAAAACAAAGCTAATGAAAACGGAAATATTATACTTATTAAAGCAAGATTAGTGGCACAGGGGTACAATCAAGAAGAAGGAATCGATTATGAAGAAACTTTTGCACCTATGGCACGTCTTGAAGCCATAAGAATATTATTTTCTTTTGCATGTCATCATAACTTTAAGCTATTTCAAATGGATATTAAAAGTGCATTCTTAAACGGTTTAATAAAAGAAAATGTTTAGATAGAACAACCACCACTATTTGTTTATGAAAAATATCCAAATCATGTTTTTAAATTTAAAAAAGCATTATATGGTTTAAAACAAGCACCTCGAGCTTGGTAAGATCGATTAAAATCACATATAATTAATTCTGGTTTTCAAATTAGCAAAATAGAAATAGCATTATTTATTAAAAGAGAACGGAAAGATATATTAGTTTTTCAAACTTATGTTGATGGTATCATATTTGGATCTATTAATGAAAATTTATGTAATAAATTTTCTACAATAATGAAAATAAATTTAAAATGTCTCCTACAGGTGAAGTGAAATTCTTTTTAGGATTACAAAAAAACAATTAAATAATGGAATTTTTATAAATTGAGAAAAATATTGTAAAGAGTTACTGAATCATTTTGGAATGGATAATATATCAAGTAAACCCACTCCAGTGAGCACTACTACTCATCTAGACAAAGATGAACATGGAAAAGAGTTTGATCAAAAACTATATCGAAGCATGATATGAGCCTTACTATACTTAATCGTTAGTAGATCGGATATTATGATGAGTGTTTGTTTATGTGCAAGATTTCAAGCACAACCTAAAGAATCACATCATCGGGAAGTTAAAAACGAATTTTATGACATTTATCCAATCTAGATTGTGGACTATTTTATCCAAAAGGCAGTACGTTTAAACTTGTATCTTACAGTGATGTGGATTTGGGTGGATGTAAATCGGACAGAAAAAGTACAAGTGGCACATGTCATTTTATTGTTCAATCGTTAGTTTCATGGTTTAGTAAAAAGCAAAATTGTGTTTCTCTTTCAACATATGAAGCCGAATATATTTCTGTTGCCTTAGCCTGCGCTCAAGTAATATATATGAAGCAAACACTTAAAAACTATGGAAAAATAATAAACAAACCTCCAATATATTGTGATTGTAATAGTGCTATAAATTTATCTAAAAATCCAATTAATCGCTCGCGAACAAAACATATAGATATTCGTCACCATTTTCTGAGAAATAATGCTGAAAAGGAAATTATAACTCTAGAATTTGTTAGTGTCGAAAATCAAATAGATGATATTTTTACAAAACCATTAAGGAAACTAACTTTTATTAAGTTAAGATGGCATCTAGGAATTTTTCATTCAACGAACTGGTTAACTAAAGTTATAGAAATAATGTTCAGATCACTTAATATTTGTAATAGTTTATATGCAATTTCCACCAAATAATTAAGTTTATAACTTAAATTAACAACTGCCATATATTTTTTAATACGAACCATTTAAAAACAAACCAAAATCTGTTAACTTCCTATGGATTAACTCATTTTTCTCAACTACCTTTCTAAATATAGCTAAATTTTAACTTATAAATTTAGTTGTATATTACCTAAAAAATAAATAAATATAGATAAATTTTTAAAAGCAATATAAACTAATGTCTTCCGATCATGACTCTACCTATTTAGCTGTCGACTACAAATCTCCCTCGTTCGATAGCACTTGCGTATCACCAACTAAAACTACACCAACATCAACTCCTTCTCTAAACATTATTGCATCACTAACATACCACATTGAATTTTCTCGAAGAAGAAAGAAAGATAAATGATTAATTGATCTGAAAACATCATCTCTTTCTGGAAAAAATCGATGAGATATATCACTATTAACAAGCAATGATCGGTGTTCAACGTGAAATGTATTACGAGCAACGATGTTAAGGATCTCATTTGAATTTTCTCAAAAAGTGCATTCTAGCAATTTATGGTCATTCACCAACAAAAACTTGCATATATCGAAAGTCCCCTCGATTACAAGAAACTCCTACTAAATCATATAACATTACTTTGAGAAATCTGTGCAAACCGGGACCATCTAACCAAGCTTGGATTAACACTCCAGCTCGTCTAAGTTGGTCTTCCCTAAAGCCATTACATGTTGATACAAAAGTTGAACCAAATTCATGGGATATACAACAAAACAATAACTCAGAATCCTCCAACGCAAATTAAAATTTATGTTACACATCATATTTATTTTTGATATTATACTGTTTATTATATTTAAAATTTTAATAAATATTTTCGTTCATATTAAAAATTTCCTCTAGAAAATAGAAATTACATACAGACGTCTGTCATCGATTATGGGAAAATTTTACTTGTTACCACAGACGTCTGGGAAAAACTCACAGACATCTATGAAGACACTTGGTTTCAATCTTCTATAGTCACAAACGTCTATGGATACATCACAGACATTTGTCGACTCTTTCTGCCTAATTTACACTGAAGCCACAAACGTTTGTGATTTCCTCGCAGACGTCTGTCACTGCTCTGGCAAAAAATCCAACAGCCGTATAGAAAAGAATTTCCCTTTCTCTTTACTCGACTTCATTTCAACTCCAAATTCCTAAAACTCTGGATTTCAAAACACTCAAACTCTTAAACCAATGGCTTCCTATAAGGTTACCATCTTCAAGAAGCAAAAGCAAGGCCAATCTTCATCCTCCTCTCAAGCACCATTCACATAAGCTCACATTAATCAATGTCTCTGCAATAATCCCAATGCAATCAGAAGATTTGGGGCACTCACCCAAAAGAAGATCCACTTAGGTCCTTCTTATCGCCTTGGAAGTGTTATGGAATATGGAATCTTAAGAATTATTATGGATGCCGGTTTGCAATTTTATTAGCTATAATATGAATAAGGTAATCAAGGATCCTCTTGTTATTTACCTCTTCTACTCTAATCTATGTAGTTCAAAGATTTTGAATCCAGAGAATGATGAGGGTTGGTTATGGTCAAGTATTTATGGGAAAGAAGTCAAAATTAATGTGCATACCATTGGATGTATTTTAGAATGTTCCTATAAGGAGGTTGGTTTAACCAATATACCTGGTCACAGTCTTCAACCTAGATACGAAGTTACCCATTAAATATAGGAGGATAGAATGCCATAACGGAAATCCATTTTTCTTCGACCATAGGCTAGACTATTAAATCGAACGATAATTAATACCATCATTCCTTGTCTCGGTAGTCATGAACAAATTTATCCCAATGATCATAGATCTTTGTATGCCATATTTTCTTGCCTATGGTTAATTGGGAAAATTTTGTTCATGACCAAATTAAAGTATTTTGTTCTACGCATCATCATTTCATTATTTATGCTCTATATATAATGTGCATCTTGCAAAATCTTAGGGTTCCTTCGTATATCTCACAATACGAAGAAATTTCAACCAAAGGTAGCAGACCACGATATCTTTAACCAATGCATCTTTCGAAGAGTCCACCTCGTATCATTCCATTCAACCAATAGACTCAACAACAACAATAACAAGAACATCATGGTCCTCCTTAAAGTAGCGCTCCTTAACAAACCTACTCCCCTTATCCTTCCCAACATCTGCATTCCTCTAGTCATGGTGCTGAATATTATTCGGACTTCCAAATTTAAGAAGCTCAGGTTGAACTAATACCAAATGAATCTCTTCATGATTTGGCCATCAAAAACAAAAAATAATCACGGCCAATCAACGAGCTTTAAGCAGAAAAATGACTGGATTGGAACGCTCTTTCTCCACTGGGATGACAAAGATGGAGAGGACTCTGAACAAAGTGGTCTCCACTTTGGGGAAAGTAATGCGCAAAGTCCATGGCCGATCTTCCTTACGCTCATCATCTGCGCCTTCCCCAACACCTCCACCTCGGCTTCTAACACCATTTTATCATCCTCAAGCCTCACTCGAAGGTACGTCACACGATATAGGTGATCGAGGGAAGACTCCCATGCAAGCACAAGCTGAAGAAGAAGAAAACAGTGATGAAATGTACTTCTCTGATACTTCACCTTTTCAACAACCATCTCACATGGCTTTTTAAGGCTTTCAATCAACGAAGATGAGAAGTACCATGATCAGACGACATAGCTAGGTACATATGAGCAGGATCCATTCGCGTACTAGGTATATTACGAGACTACAGAGGCCTATCTTATTCTCAAATCGGTACAATTGAACTTTGTTCTATTTTATTTTGAAACTCTTATGCATCTTTGTTTTCCTATGTATAAATTATTTAGAATTCCTTCTAATTTTTGCTTTGAATTTTCATATTTCCTTTCCCATATTCTGAAATGATGACATACTATGACCATTTATATCGTTTATATATGTCTTGTACACTGTTTCCCTCCATTTTGATAATGACAAAGGGCAAGAAATTTATGCATATACATAAGGGAAGATATATGTGCATAGGGGGAGATAAACATACACAATCTAATAATACCTCCATTATATGGTTGATATTTGATCATATAGTTTCACTATATAGTTGATATTTGATTGTATAGTTGTCAATCATCAAAAAGGGGGAGATTGTTAGAACCTCCAATTTATGTTTCAATGCAACAACTATACAACCATATACATATACAGACCTCATCAAGATTGTAGGTATATGCTGCAAGAAGACCTTGTTCGAAGGTATTGAGACTCAAAGAGAAACGAAGATTCATTGAACATACTAAGGTTATTCTACTATAAAAGAGTTCAAGATATAATATTGTTAAGGTCTCCTTGAGTGTATATGAATACACGAGCATACACAATTTCATGTACATTAAAACAAGGTTAAAAAGCAGTTTTTACACCTCACAGACGTCTATGATAAAACAAGGACGTCTATGACAAGTCTTGGATTAAAAATTAAACAATCATAGACGTTTGAGGCTTTTGCCAAAGACGCCTGTCATACGAAAAATTGTCATATCTGAAAAGAAACTTCTGTTTTTAGTCAAAAGGAAATCATCTTTCACTGAAGAGCTGCATGTTTTTAATCAAAAGGAAATCATCTTTCACTGAAGAGTTACAGCCATTAAAATAAAGAAACTTTCTCCAAGAGTAACAATTTTCCGTTTGCTACTTTTGGAATCTATAAATATCACTTTGATTGAGAAGTAAAAATCACTAAACTTGAATTAATCTATTCTTTACTCTCTTGATTTCTAAGCACTCTATTACATATACAACTGTTCACATACTCTCAATCCATTATAAACGAAATATAATTTTTGTTAAATCACTTCCTATAACTCAAAGAATTCATATTCATATACTCAAAGACGATCATAAAAAGGTTTGTACTATAAGTCAAAAACTGTGTTATTGGAACATAAATTTATTAGAGATACTTTTGTATTAGCTATTCCTCTAGTCGAAGTGAGGGTAATTTTTTAAAGGAAATACCAAAGGGGAGCTTCGGTACTAGACGTAGGACATGAAGTTTGAACAGTATAAAAAATTTGGTCTGCATGCTTTTTTATATTTTAATATTTATTGTCAACTATTGCATTGATTTATATGCTTGCATATTATACACAAGTTAGATAGTATACGGTCCACAAGATATTTGACGTATATAGTTATTGAGTAGTTACGTCTACAAGTCATCTCATATAATTACACTCTCCCGCTTACCAGGTGCTCGAAAACCAATCGATCTATTCTATAGGAATCTCAACCTCGATTCTGTGGGAAATAAACAAACAATACATAAGATCAGAGATCACCTCCTAACTGTTTAAGCATACTGATTTCCTTATCATTCATCCAAGAAAAGAAAATTTGAGTTTATATGTATAGTATAGTATCACCAAAGATAATTGTACCATATAATTCCCGGGTTTCTTCTAGATATTTCTATAGTATATTTTGGCCAAAATTTGATAATCGGTTATTTAACTATCAAATAAACAACAATCCAATACAATGAGAATATCACATATGGGAAACCAAGTCCCCTTCTACTATCCATAAGAAAATAACACACAAAACACGATTGAAACACATAAGCACGATCAAGTCATATAAACGACTTTTAATCCTTTTTTTAAATAATCTTCCTTTATTAATTAAAATTCTCATTTATTAGTGAAAACCATTTTACTCAATAAACTCTTTTATAAATGAAACTCCATTTACTAATTAAACTTAGTTGTTTAATTAAAACATCATAATTCATTTTCCGTACATTTCAACACTTCCCAAAGTATTCGTATACTTATCTAAGCCGTATAAATATATTCACAAATCAATTTCAAAGGGCTTAAGACAAATGTCACCCAAACATCATCACTTCAAACCCAAAACTATTTCACTTATGATTATCTTTAATACATTCTTTTTAAAAATCCATTTACGTACATAAGTATAATCAAAACGGGCTAAAGGCGAATGTTACTAACACATTGCCACAACAATCCCAAAATTCATACTTGTTATTATCTTTAAAATTCCAATTTTAAAGATCTAGGTATTTTCCAAACTCATTTAACATTATTTTAACACTTTAAAATATTATCCAATGGTTTAAAAATAGATGTCACTATAAAATTGTTTGTGACAAACTCCAAGAACACTCTAATATTTTGTTATTTTTTAAACTCCTTTTTAAAGATCCAATCGCTTTTCAAAAGTATAGTTAAATAGGTTAAAAAAGATACTACACAAACATCGATATTACAAACATAAAATCAATTTCATACTTGTCATTTACTTTAAAATATCCATTTAAAGTTCTAAGTATAGCTTTACTTTTTAAACAAGGTAATATACCTTTTTAACCAATTATAGAAAGATCCGTTATAGCATAAGTGTTATAATCCCAAAACACCTTTATATTCTTTTACAACTCCCAAATTTTCTTTCTAAAACTTCTAAATATACTAAAATACCTTTAAAAAGATTGATATTTACATACATTAATCTAGTTGTAAAACAAAGATATTTCATAAGATACCATAAGCCATTTGCAAAATATTATAATATAAAATCCTTTTATTTCTTATAAAAACTTTAACAACTTATAAAACCATATATATAATAAAATATACTTTTAAAACATTTATACATATTTTAAAACCTTTATTTAACCATTAAAAACATGTTTTATAATTTAAAACCATTACTTTTTAAATCCACAATTGATATTCAGAAATATATTTAAACCCCGCTATTTCTCGATAATAAGTACGCTAACAGTACTTATTATAAATACGAATACCCTAGGATGTCTTTCAAAGTTAACTTTAAAATAGCAGATCACAAGGGTTTCAAAATGCATCCATCACGACCATTTTGCTTCTTATATTTATAACTTCCATTTCCATATTCCACAAATGTCCAAACCAATTCCATGTATGCCTAACACACCAAAACATGTATAGAATAACCTAATATATATGTACATACATATATACATACATACATACATAGATATATATATACATTTGTGTATGTATATGTATATGTATATGTATATGTATATGTATATGTATATGTATATGCATTCCTACAATATACTCAATTTATCCAATTCAACATATGTCAAATTATCAAGGACTTCTAAGCACGTTTAAAATGACTATATCGTTTCTAACTTTCATAATATATTATCACTTTTCACATAGCAATATCAAATATGTAAACAAGTAGTCTAGATTACGATATATGTTATACATGATCAAATAGAGACTATTATACTCAATAATAATGTTCTCACTTGTTTTTCAAGACAAGGCAGGGTCCAAAAGTAATAATTTGCATTGTTCGTTATACATTTTATATTCTCAATGCAACAATAATTATATATGCAATAATTGTATAATCAAATGGTAATTAAAACTCACCCAAGTTCCAGTTAACGTTTTTGCATTGTTGAATAGTTCTATATCGAACGCCTTTCGATTTTGACTAAAATTCCTACTAGCTCGGAATTCAACGTGCCCAACTCCAAAGCGTAGATTTCATCGTTATGAATCCAACGCTACCGAACTCATCCAAATCTGACCTTGTATGAACAAGATACAAATATTAAAACTTAGAGATAATTAAATTATTAATTAATTTAATTAATTAGGTTATTAAACTAACTACCTTTCTCTTATCTCGCTACAAACCCCAGGCTGCACATTTTCAACTTCGACGACAGGACATCCATCACCCATAGCAGCCACCCTAGGCCTCCAACCACTGTCGCACGTCCATTGTGGGTAGCCGCGACCTCCAGCTCCCCTATGCCACTCGCCCCATCTCTTATCTCGCCGCTACTACCAAGATAAAGCCAAAAGAAGCATCACCGTTCATCTCCAGATTCACACCACCACTCGATAATCCAACCATCCATCCCACTCAACACACCACCACGAACAATTTTATAGTTGAACCCATCACCTAGATCGGCCTCCAGTGGCTCTGATTAATCACGGCCATTAGATCCACGACGGCTACAATTAAGGTGACCCTTTTTTTTAGAAAACAACGATAGCGAGGTCTTTTTATAGAAGACTTTCCCACACTATTCATCCCCCAAATACTGAACTCTAAACGAGGTGTGCTCATTGGCGTTTCTAGCTAATTACCCTCATTCCAAACACAATGGAACTAGTATCGGGATCCAATTCCATCATATACAGAATTTAGCTCTTAAATTATATAACTGCTTAATTCCTGATATCAATTGTATGCGTTTTGAGCTCGCACGACTACATAGTACGTCTATGAAACTCGACGGCGTATAACAATTCATTATTCCAGATCTGATGGCATCAGTTTCGTCAAAATTCGAGATAGTGCCCCGGAATGATAATTTCACACGTTAATTAAAATGAATTATTATTAAAAAAATTAATCACTTTTAATTCTAAATTAAAAGCTTTGCATATCACTCTATTTTAAACAGAATATAAATAAGCTTCCGAAATCATTTTTATTCGAATTAAATCCCAGATTCAATTATTAAATAATTCCAATATTAGTTATAAACCATTTAAAAATCTGGGTCATTACATGAAGTCTTTGTGCATTCGACCAATTGTGGACACGGGAGGTGGACGAATTGGGAGATGGCCAAGGAAGGGGGTGGACGAATTGAGGGCAAGAGGGTGGATTAGAAGAGAGAAAAAGAGGAGGAGGAAGCTGGTAAGAGCACTAGATGCTAGGGTTCGTTTGGATCAACTTATGTAAGTCGCTTTTTTGCTTCTTGGAAGCCAAATCCTTTTGGCTTTCAAAAAGCCAAAAAGCGACTTGCATAAGTTGATCAAAACGAGGCATAAAAATTAGGACAAAATATTATTTCCAGACCCATTTTCATGTGAGGGTTTCAATGTAATCATAAATTTAGCAGCAAAAAAAATGTTATCTCCGCATTGAATTTTAATGTTTGTTATAAAACAAGTGTGTTGCTAAGAGCATCAAAGAAAGTGCTTCCTAACACCATAAAAAATTTAATCGCTCCTAATTTAATTGATGTGCTTCTTAAGACTAATTTTATCTCTCTACTCAGTAACTAATCTCCAAATGTTGTTCTTTCCTTTTCGCACCTTTTGTCCTTCTAATACGTTCAAACTAAACCTTAGTCTACATCTCTTCTTCTTCTTCTTCTTCTTCAAAGCTTTTCCTACCAAAATCCTAACATCCAACTTGTTGATTCTTCATCTCATTGTAGCCTGAACCCCACTATCCAAATTCTTATCAAAGTAATTAAATTTTTTGATTTGTTAAGTAGTGGAGGGTGAGAATATTTCTAAAGAAGAAGGCGATTTAGTGATTAGTCAATGCTCTAACGAAGAAGAAGATGTGAGTTTGATTTGAATTAATTTTCTACGGTTCTAATGTTATTTTCATTAGTAATTTGTTCATGGTTTGTTCATTTTTTGTGATATTTAAAAAGTACAATTAGTGTTTTGTTATTGATTTTGTCACTTGATTTACAGAAGACATTGTGTATGTTGCATTCAAATAATGAAAAAAATAACTCCAATGATTTAAATGAGTTATGTATTAGTTAGTTATGTATTTGAATTTTTTACCTTCAATTTGAAGAATAAAGAGAATATTGAATTTATAGGCTTTTCTCTAATGATTTTGTGGGCTATAAAAAAGTCGATGGTGTGAAGATTAATGACATAGAGATCGAACATCAATGTAAGTTTATTTTAAATCCTTTGATCCTTTGGTTTGATTTTATGTATATTTAAAACTGATAATTGATTTTTTTTAATTTGAATACGTTGTTAGGATTTTTACACAAGCAATGAGAAAGCAAATAACGTTGAGAAATCAATGGAATATGTAGCCGAATTGAATGTAGATGATAGTCGGTTAAATCATTCTGAAGCAGTTAACGTTGATGTGATGGAGCATTTTAAAACCGATTAAGTAATATTTTTCATACACAATAGATCATTTTTAATGTGTACAAACTAAACTTTAGTGCTAATATTGTTATTTTTCGTAATTTTAGATGTTTGATTCTCGAAATGCATTGGTGTGATGATTTAAAATTCAAGGAAAAAAATTAAACACTATCATTATTATTATCAAATCTGATAAACTGGATCCAGGAAAGAAACCACGATTGCAATTGGGTTGCGAACGAGGAGCAGTGTACCAAAGTCCTGTTAAGAAAAACGAAGTTGATTATATTGTTAAACGGCATAGACTAAGTGCGATAAATAATGCCATTGCCGGTTCTTGCTCAAAAGTGTGTATCTAGATGAAGATAACTGAAAGGTACATGTACATAATGGTACACACAACCATGAGCTTCTAATTCACTAGAGGGAAACCCTTATGCAGCATGGTTGATCGATGATGAAAAAAAATTAGCAGATATGACTGCTGCTGGTGTGCAACCAAAAGAAATTCTGACTACCATAAAGAAAATATTTCAGGAGAATACATCGACGTTGAAAACTATTTACAATACCAAATATAAAATGCAACTGTCAGCTATGGAATGTAGATCTTCTATGCAACAGATGTTGAAACTGGTAGTTGAAAAGTATTACATTTATTTTCATAGGTCTGAATCGACAACCGATCATTTGATAGATTTGATGTGGTCTTATCCAGAAATATCCGCCTTGTGTAAGTGTTTCCCATTTATATTGCTTCTTGATTACACATATAAAAAAACCATTATAATATGCCATTACTTCAAATGGTTAGGATGACATCCACTGATCAAACTTTTAGCATCGCACATGCTTTTCTAGCTAATGAGAAAAAAGTAATTATGATTGGGCTCTTTGGAAACTAAGAAATATTTACCTACTCGATAAACTACCAGAGGTAATAGTTACTAATAGGGAATGGGCATTGCTAAATGGAATTAGACATATGTTTTCGAAAGCAAGATTAATGATGTGCGTTTGGCTTATGGGGAATAATGTGATTGCTAATTTCAAACCAGAGTTTCAAACCATTGAAGTATTTGAAATGTTTTTGTAAAGTTGGAAGAAGGTTATTCATGCACCATCCGAAGAAGAATTTTGGAAATGTGTGATGGATCTAAAGAAAGATTGGATAGATTACCCACAATCTTAAATATATTGAAGAACATTGTTTACCATACAAGGTGTTAAAGTCAAACATCATGATAATAGAACAACTACTAGAGCGGAATCTTCGCATGCACAGTTGAAAAAAATCTTGATACGTCAAAAGCCGCATTTGCTATAGTTTGGAGTAAAGTGTATAATATGTTATGTTTACAACATATCGAGATTAAATCTACCTTTGAAAGAAGTGTAGAAGCGGTCAGAAAAGCATAGCAAATTCATTTGTTTAAAGAACTTTTAGGTAGAACTTCCTTTTTTGCAATGGATTAGGCTCTCAAAGAATTGGCGAACATGAAAGGAGTTACGATTGCTGATTCGATGTGTGATCATTTGAACCGAGTAATTTATGGTCTTCCTTACGCCCATAAGTTATATTGATACTACATTGATTGTCGCGCTATTCCACTTGAAGTAGTAGATGAACACTAGAGAAAATTGAATTGCATTCCACAGATCAATGACTCAATGGAATTACTTCTACATTCGAATTTCAATACTTCAAAATGTTATTCAATAATGGCACTAACGGAAAAAAAATCATGCTACTCAAGTTAAAGGAGATCGCATTACCATCAACATCACTACCGGAGCCTAAAGTAGTCAAGCATAAAGGAAGACTGATTGCCAACGAAACAAGTTAACTACAAAACAAAAACAAATAAATTCCATGAAACATGATCTTTCGGCCTTTGAATATGCCATAACTGGTGATGAAAGGCCTTCACAATCTAGTGTTAATAAAGTTACCACCAAAACAAAAAAATCAAACGTTGACTTTGCTTCAAATGAGAAAGAATTGAAAATTTTTGGATTTAAATTTTTAGCATTTATACTTCAATTTTTATGCCTATATATTGTTAATGTTGAAGATGTAGTAGGCGCTAGTAATTCTGGATTCAGATGTGGTGCTGAACAAGTCGAAGAACTGAATTCATGCTGGATCGAAGCAGGGAAGCTTTGGTCGTAGAATTAAACAAACATTGGGAATTATATGTTAGGCATTTTGATATTTCCCTTTGTGTACCGCTAGAAGATTCTATTGATTGTTATACTAGTCCATGTTTCAAAGGTAATTGGATGATTATGCTAGAAGATTCTATCTGATTGCTTAAGGCTGACCGGTATGTTTATGGGATACTACGGCTGTACGTTGCCATTTGAGTATTTAAGGCTGTGGCTCTGTACTGCCGACCAGTATGAAACATTGAGTACCTAGCATTGAGCTTATACGCTTTCATATTATGTATTGTTGACGTATATAGTGAATGATTGCTTTTAAATATTGGTTTCTATGGACAACTCAAAAGTTATACACATCAGGATCAAAGTTTTCCAGCTATTTTCACGTTGTACCTTTAACATGAAATAAGCATGCAACTCAGTACTAGACGGTAACTCAGCGTTAGGCAATGGAACATGGCAGTAACTCAACATTAGACAGTAACTCCACACTAGGCAGTAACTCGGCACTGAAACAAGTTATATACAAGATACAAATCGCTGAAGCAAGATCAGAGCCATTGGTTCACCAAATTAACGGACAAAGTATACACTGAAACAAGATCACACTGAAACAAGATCACACTTAAACAAGATCGCACTGAAATAATACAAGATACATGGAAACAAGATCACAGTGAGACAATACATCGAAACAAGTATGTTATTAGACTTTAACAAACAAGATACAATGAAGCATGTGACCATCAAATACACATAATACTAACAAACCACCATAATACACCATACAAAATACAATAATATTTCATAAACCATACAAGGTACCATAACATTTTATACACATTTATGAAAATAAAAATAGTTTGACAAAATACATTCCAACTACACATTAATAATCATACTCTCGGATCATTAACCCCTTTCTCACGTTTCTCCCGTTTATCCGGTTCATTTAATGCTTCTTCCAAAACATCCACTGCTTGTCGTTGACTCATTATGAATCTAGCAAACTCCTAACTTCTTTGGAACAAGCAGTTAAATTTTTCTTCAACGCATCAATTGCTTTACTTGCAGTCATTTTCTATCAATTTATAAACAAAGTAGGATTAACTGACATTCAAATAAAAAAAGTAAAATAAATTATATAATGTTACAGAAATTTTTCAATTTCTCACCAACATCAACTTTCCTACTAGAGTGGAAAATTCTTTGATAACACGGATTCATATGGTATTTTGTAAATACGTAATTATCTTGAATATATCAACCATTTCTTTATTTTCCGATCGCCTGAAAGGGACAAAAGAAACATCATGTTTTTTCTTCAAAAATTTCTGATCTCCAGCGGATACGCAAAGCTATTGAACTTGGGTATAGTCTTTTGTCGAAATGGCGTTCTTAGCCTCTTTTCAAGGTTTTGAACAATTGGATATGAAATATCAAGATACCATGCAAAGTATTTGGCAGCACAATCCCAAGGTTCCACTATAGTTGGAGATCATGATTTCATAGAATGTGAATGATCTTGTGATTTTTCTAACCACCAAAACCCATTATCATACTCAACCCGATGTTGATTAGCAATCAATTCTCTATGACGTTTTCTACGCTCCATGGGATTTTTCAGAATACGTTGACAAATTTCAAATTGTCGCATAACTCTATTGGGATAACAAGGTTTAGCAATGTCAAAACACAATATAACACCATTGTAGAATGCAACTTTGGGTAAAGGGTAATGGGATCTAACATTACGATAAGGATCCTAACATATCTGCAAATTTAAAAATAATATAAAATACTAAACATCACCAAACTATATTAAGATCCTAGAGAAAATTAAACCTTACATCTTGAGCAGTTAAATTTTCTAGTTGTTCTCTAAGTCGAATTATAGCAGATGTTACCACCATACCGATTGTTAGGCTCCCATCTACACATTTTAGACATTGTATGCTCATATTTTTTTGCAAGAAACAACATTAGGAATCATATGGAAGTGGTCTTAAAACCATGCCTAAAAAAATAACTTCTTTGTGCTATAACGATGTCTAAATAAGAAAAACAAAAAATTAAAAAAAAATTGTTAATACACATACTGTCAATAATGTAAAATAGCTAGCCATTTGTCCAACGTCACATCAAGAAGCCAAACCAAGTTGACAATACAAAAACGCTAATACCCTCATTCCTCAAGCTTGCTCATTCAAACAATGAACATATGACAACATTTTAATAGCTAACCGATATCTTTGTACCAGACTTATACCAAACAAAGTGCATCCCACCAAATAGGGTAGGTAAGCACAGGCAATGATTTCATAATCATTCTTTCTCATTTCTTCTTTCTTTTATATTTCATTGAATCTACCTAATAGATATTAAGCTTCACGGAGTATGAATCCTTAAATTTTTCCTTCACAACTTCTTTTGTAACTCCAAGATATTCCATTACAAGATCAATCACATTATGTTCATCTTCTTCCTTACAAATAGATTGACCAACAATTGGAACCTTCAAAATCAGAGCAACTTCATCCAATGTAATGGTCAACTCTCCAAACAACAAATGAAACGAATTAGTCTCTGGATGACATCTCTCGATAAAAGCAAAGATAGTAACATAATCTACATTTTAATATGTATATTTTGCCAAACTGTACAAACCAAATTATTTACTATTGCAACCACTTGACTTGGCAATTCATCCAACTTCCACTCATTAATCTTTCTCAACTCTCCTCTACAAAAAAAATTACACAAGTTATAACACATTTATAATTAATTTACACAAGTAATAACGTTACAAAGTGTTTAGCAACCTCTTTCTTGTTCCAAATACTATGTGCGATATGAGTTTCAAAACATTTAATGGACGAGGAAGAAATGACTGCGGTTGAAGTAGAAGAATTCACAAGATTCACATTTGATAGGTTCTTCGGTAGCACCCTTTCAGCCTTTGAGTTATTCGAACTTGATCCATCATCCAAACCATCATCATCGAAACCTTCTTCGCTAGACCCATTTTTCTTTCTCATATCACCCTTTGATCCCTCATTGTGGGAACTACTACCATTTACTTCCTCTTCACCATATGCTTCCACTAACTTTTGAACAATGGATTTTTTTCATGGCTTCTTCAAGTTCTAATGCAGGTTTCCTCCGATAAGATGCATTCAAGTGCTCTCTCTCTCTTCTCCTACAATTATGACCAATAGACAATTTAATTAACATCCCCACAATAATTGAACGTAAACAATCTTTTCAACTAAATGAATAAATTCCAAAAATAACTATAAAATGTTTATATAATAGATCATTATTTAAATTACATATTGCAATTTTTTTCTTTTTGACTTTCCCTATGTATTTAACTATAAGTTTTTTTTACTATAAGTGAACTATGAGTTAACTATGTTTTAAATATTTTTAACTATGTATTTAACAATAAATTCCAAGCCTAGCCATATTTCATCATCGTAAACAATCATCGTTTAATTGTTTGCAAATATAGTTTAGATTTAATAGAGGACTTTAAATATCAATCAGGAAATTATAAACATTCAACTTTGAGCAATAAGAAAATATTTCATATAACATTCGGCAACCTATAGCCGCTCCATAATGGTGTCAGACGGCAAACAAAAACTGCAACCAACAAAAATGTGTAGCAAACTCTATACGTGATTTAACTTACGCGATTTTAGCGAAATTGGTCAATTATCTCCAATTTAGAAAAAAAGACAGAACCCTAGCTGCGATTTTAGCAAAATTGAGGAGAGAACTTGCACATGAGATGAAGAAGATTTCTGGTTGCAAGATGGTTGAGATGTCCACCTTTGTTTCTTCATCACACTTGTGGATTTTCTCATGGTGAACAGTCGACGGCTAAAGCAATGAAGGAGAGAAAATGAAAGTATGGTTTTATGAAATGGTAGCCTGGTTTGTGAGCTTGATTGTATAAAATTGTATTTGTGTGTGCTCTCTAGAAATGATATTAGCAAAACACTTTCTTGAGAGCTTTTAGTAGCACACTAGACAAATTGCAACAACCAGAGTCAAGTTGTTGGTGCGTTGCGAAATTGCTTTTTTTTGAAACTCCCCGAGACAGAGGACCTTCGGAAGAGACGGTGGACCGACCAACTCCAGAGGGATTAAGTTGTATCTATCTGCTTCAACTCACTGCACCTGTTATCTTAAGATACTATTTTTTGTGAAAGTGTATGCAAAGCAGGGATCGAACCTGGGTTTATTACCAGATCTAAACATCCCTTTTCCGTTGCTTTTATGATGTAGTGATTCTAATTGTTTATTTAAAGCCTTAAATTTGATTAAAATGATATATAAATCTAATTATAATTTAATTAATATATAAGCTTAAAATAATTTATTAAATGTTAATTTATATGGTAAACTAATTATGCCCTAAGCCCATTATCCCACTAAGGGATGATCAGCCCTTGAATCATGCTTTTTTGAGTTTTGATGGCATGGCTATATATTTCTATAGATATGTATATTTATTATTTAAAGGATATTCAAAGCAAAAGATGACTAGATGTTGAGATCAAGACATTGAAGATCAACTAATCAAATAATCATCATCGTTGTAAGTATATAAAATATAGTATAATATACTTTGATGCTTTACACACACTTGTAAAATTCTTTATATGATCAAAATAGATTTTTAAAACTTAAATTCATTTTTATGGTCAAAAATCAAATATCTAAACCATATTCTCAAACGTTTGAATATACCTTAAAATGTTTATATAACCAAAAAATCAAATGTCTGAGTGATTGTTTATGATGTTTGAATATACTACATTTAGCCTAGAATTTTTTGGGTTGAAACGCTATAAAATTTCAGATGACTGAGCGATTTTTCCAAATGTCTGAGTAATTAAAATTTTATTTTCTGAAGCCATTCAGATGTTTGATTGGTTCGATCAGACGTCTGATGATGGTATTAGATGTCTGAATCTTATATTTACACTTTTTAATAACTTTGTCCAGACGTCAGAATCCATAGCCCTAATGTTTGAACTATGCTAAAATTGAACGTGTTTTTTTCCATTTCATCTTCATGTCTTACCTTATTTATTCAGATGTCTAACCCTATTATTTTTAAATCCTATAGTCTGACGACTGACCTCATGATTTAGACGTCTGAAAAGGAATAAATGCCTATATTTTTTAAATGGACGTATATTTCTTAAAATATATATCTGTTGGTCAAAGGTTATAGCTTCTCAAACAATCACAATCCTTCTACAGAACTTTTCACTATTATAAATATAGACTAGATTCATTATTTGATTTTAGGAATTTCTTGCTCTCTAATTCATCATCTATTTATTGTTCTCTTGAAATCAAAGTAATCAAAAACTATACTATGCTTCTTATATCAATGCACTTTCAATTCATGAATCATTAAAGGATATTATATGAAGGTTGTACTAAAGTATGACTTATTCGTGTTGTTAAGAATAGATTGATGCAAAAAAGTAAATTTTTCTTTATAGTCGGTTGAAGTCATAATCATGTGTTAAAGTGTGGTGTTTTTCAACCTATTCTTCAGATGAAGTGAGGATCATTGCCAGTGAAATTCTGAACTGGAGCATAGGGACTAGGCATACAACGAAAGGTTCGAACCAATGTGATAATCCAGGTGTGTTCATGTTTTATTTTACTTATCTCTTATCTTCTTAATTATTTGTAGTTAAGATTTAATACATATGACAAGATTATTTTCCACTTAGTATCAGAGCAGATACAAAACCGTTATAAAGTCTGTGATATTATAAGCAATATGGATAGCACCACTACCACGTTTCCTGAAGGTCAATCCATTGCACGACCACCACTATTCACTAGTTCAAACTATGTGTGGTGATCAACTTGAATGAGAACACACACACAGATATATATATATATATATATATATATATATATATATGCAAGCAAATGGATATGGAATATGGAATATTACTCAAGTAGAATATAATGTACCCATTATTGACTGTAGTACATGGACGAATGTTTTAAAAACTGATGCTACTAATAATGCTAAAGCTACGAACATGTTATTAAATTAATTGGATAAAAGTAAAATTAAAAAAGTTTGCTTGTGCAAAATCCCATATGAGATATGGCATACTTTATAAGTTACACATGAAGGCACAAATAATGTCAAACAAAGAAAATTTCTATGCTAAAGAACCTATTTTCAAATTTCAAAATGAGACTATTGCTAATATGTATTCAAAATTTTAAGACATTACTCATGCTCTAATAGCATTGGGAGAAAAATTTTAGATTTCGATATAGTATCAAAAAAACCCAACTCTTTAATGGATGAGTGGGAGAGAAGAGTATTGGCTATCGAAGAGGTCAATGATCTTTTGACGCTCAAACCAAAAGAGTTGATTGGAAAATTAATGTCATATGAAGTAAATTTGCAGGTTAAAATAACATAAGTTCAAGAACAAAAAACCATCGCATTTCAAGTTGAAGATGACTTTGACATTAAGGAAGACGACTTCGTGTTTCTTGCCAACAACTTCAAAAAGATTTTGAAATATGGAAAGAATAAATGATTTGGTAAAAGTAGCAACCAGTTCATCCTCCTTGAAATGCTATGAACATAATAAAACTGTTCACATCAAGAGAGATTGTCTGAACCTTCAAGAAGAAGAAAATTCAAAAGCAAAAACGACGAGTAGTTAGAAAGAAAAGCAAGCCTTTCATGTAATATGGAATGATTTAGACTCATATTCTTTGTCATCAGATAATGAGAGCGATTCAGAGCAAGCTAATGTATGCTTCATGGCCTCAAGTGATGATTTAAGTTCAGAAATCTCTCATAATGATTTATTTGAAATAAATTTAGAATTACTTGATAAGTCGAAAGTTGGTAAAAAAATGAACAAGTAAACTATTGGAAAATTGAATAGAGAAAATTTAGAAATAAGCTTGCTTGAGGATGAAAAAAATATTTTATAAGAAGAGCTTCAAAAATCTCAAAGTTCTTGTATAAATTTGACTTCAAAACTCTTTTGAAAAATGAACTTCAAATATATCAAGATGAGAATGTCAAATTAGCCAAAGAAATTGTGATTTAAGTAACGTTGTACACTCTCCTAGCCAAACAAAATGTTTCTAAAGTAATGTTGTTCACTTTTCTAGCCAAAGTAAATGTTTCTATCTTTAAAGAAGGAAGAGAAATTTTATCAAAAATTATAAAGTCTTCAAAACCATCAACAAGTAAAAAAGGTTAAGGTTACACTGAAAACAAAAGGAAATCTTCTAAATATAGCTTTTATATACTAATTTTAAAAGGTAAATAATGTTGATGCATAAAAGCTAGTGTGACTACAATTAGACTTTAGGTAAAAAAATGATAGTAATATTAAATACAAGTATATAAAGGATTTCTTAAAAATTCATAATAATCATGATTTTATGTCCGTGGGTGTGGCGCAATGGAAAATGAGTGCCTTGATCTAGCAATAGACTAAGGTTCGAGCTCTGTCTTGTACATGCTTCTCTGAAAAATAGTACCCGTAGGTTACGTATGCCATGAGTTAAAATGGACAAGTGTAACTTAATTCTCCTCAGGAGTTTAACAGTACATCGATTCTCCTAAGTATAGTTCAAAAGGAATCATGATTGTATTTTTAAAGTGAACATCAAACCCTTTTGGTATGGTTTCCTAAGATCTAACTCTTAGGAGTCTAATAGAGGAAGTGGGTACCAATTTGAACACTTATTTTTTTTAGGCATTCGATTAAAAAGAAGATTGATTCTTGGTAGTGGATGCTCGATACATATGATGGAAAATCTATTAGGGTTTTTTCTATGGTCCCTACACAATTAGATTATTGAAGGGATAAGAAGTGAAGAAAAAACACATAAGTTCCTCCAAACAAAACCCTTATTAATTCATCAAAAGATTACAAAAGAAAGCTTAAAAATAAGATATCTCAATCCCCAAAACCCTAGAAAAATAAGATTTTTTCCACACACGTTTAATGAACCATATACATGATTATTTATAATAACTTTGATTAAATGCATTCTCTAATCAGTTGATTAAGGAATCGACTAATATACATTTACCAAAATAACTCATTTCTATGTAGATAATTCCTTGCCTTCTTTAATATAATTAAAAAGGCAATTAATCACTCTTCAACACTACAAAATCCAAAAAAGAGGCTATGTATTTGAGTCACAATTTCACAATAACTTAAATATCTCCAAAATCTACTTAAATATGAAATATTATGTTACCAAAATCCAACAATCTCCACCTTGGTACGATATTTCCACATGAACCTACAACTCCACTTACATCTCATACTCCAAACAATCTCTGATATCGTAATGGAAACAAATATCTTTATCCAAAAAAATTTAACCAACTTCCAAAAAAACCAAAGTATGCATGCCCCCAATTGAATATGCATATCATGAATAAATCAAAACTGTTTATAATACCACAAAGGCCTCTATGAGGTCTTTGGGGCTTTCTATTATTGGATCCACCTTGATTTGGTAAAAGTTTCTCTCCAACACTACTTTGAGATGTTCCTTAGTTCTCCACTATTTTCCCAAGATTATATATATTGTTGCTTCCCTTTTTTGCGCGTAGCACCTCTTTATTACCCTTCCAAACTCTTATGACTCCACCTTGAGTCAAAAAGTTGCGATCTTTTACCTCTAACTTTCCCACTAAAATGATATTCTTTGTAATTTTTGGAATATGCCTAACTTCTACAAGTTTCACTACCTTTCCATCATGCATCTTCAATTAAACCAAACATACGCCCTTAACATCTAGATCTCCACTATTAGCAGATTCCAACTTATTATTTTGCTCTTCATAATCAGTAAATGATTCCTTTCGATTGCATATATGAAAATAAGAACCTAAATCAAGCATTCAATTTTTACTTTTTTCTTTATCCACATATAGGACGTTGTCATTAAATTCCTCACCAAAACGGCACCTCATCATCGCTATTATCTTTTTGTTTCTTTTGGTCTTCTTCCAATGCCTTCATCCTCTCCTTATCCATTTTAAGCTTATTGCAAAATCTCAGCTGATGACCAGTTTTTCACAATAATAGTAGATGAAATCTCTTTCCATGTTCGATAGTTTGATCGCCTTTTCATATTTGGATAGTTACCCCTCGTTGTAAGCTAAACCTCTTCAATCAATTTCCACTTTTCTTTTCCTCCTTATCTTTGCCTATCATTAGGTTCATCCTTTACATCTCCACATCAAGCAGGCTACTAACCACCGAACCCACTGAAACAATTCCATTTGAATTTGAGTTGTCCAATCCAAGTACAAGCTGTAACGCCCCACCTTTATACCTATATTGCACAAAAATATTATAAGTAATATAGTCGAGTAATACGGAGAATAAGGCTAGATAAGAGCGACCATCATGTCCATTTTCTTCGGCTAACAATATCACGTCATCTTTTACCTCATAACTCCATATATAGACGTGAATAGTCTCGGTACAAGGCAATAAACACGTTAGCTCAATTAGAATAGAATAATATATCACATAATATACAACATAGAATCACATGTCGCAACGGAAATATTATGCATCAAACATCCCTTTATAGGTCGAGTCTACACAAGAAGGAAACATCACTCACATATGTACACATATACATATATAGACAATGATAGGTCTTAAATATACATGACTATAAAATTATATAACATAAACAGCATAAAAAGGTAGATAAGCTAGACGAACGATACATCCACATATAAGTAATATTATATACACACATTCATACATACTTACATACATACATATATAACTTCTTAAGCTAGCTTACATCCAAGGACACTGAGACCTTGTACCTGTAAGTCTCAGTCTGACCCAAGTATCTATGCTATACTATGATTTCTGAATCTGATTTCAAGAGTGTATGAGCTTCCTTAATATTTTGTGAAATGAACAGTCGTGTTTTCCATTTTCTTATATTAATTGTACCCAGCTCTCCACTTCTTCGTCATCCTCCAAACTTTAGATATTAACATCCCTTCTACGAATTCCTTAACCTAATGCTCATTTCTTCTTCATGTCTTCTCTTCCAATAGAAAAAGTATAGACCCCTCCAATTGAATATTCTCCATTTCCGTCGTCGTTTTGCTCTCTTTTACCTATTGCCGCAAAATACTTCAGGTCGAAATCAACTCTAGAACGACTGAAAATTGGTTGCGCCTCTCCTTCCCTTTATATTCATCAAATTATGCATCAGGTATTTTAAAAACTTCTTTACGAAATCTATTCTTTTTTACAGATTTTAGCATTTTTTGAATGTGTTCGTTATGGCCTAGATGGAACTCTATTGATAAGGATTTAGAATCCATGTTAGCTGCATATGAAAGGTTCGATAATTTAAAAAAGGTAATTGTTTGATTTGTATATCGATTGCTAATATCAACGTATCTGGCTTCTTATGCATTCAAATTTTTTATTTTTTGAATTATCAAGTGGGTCTAAAACTAAAGGTATGCAAAAGTTCATTACGAGTTTTGGTTAGGGATGTAAACTCATTTGCTGCTTCTCAACTCATACTTGGTGTTGCCAAAAGCAATCACATAATCACGTTAGTTCTTTCTAAGTATATGTCTGAACCTATCTTTTACATTTTTATCGGTTTTTACAATATTATTTATTAATGTTGTATGTTTAATTAGGCCCTCACCAATATTAGTGAAAAATTACTCGGATATATTTTTGAACGTATGTGATGATTTTACTTTAGTAAAATCGTTACTCAGATATGTGTCCATTTTATTGCATGGTTTTATATGAATTTTCTTACCGCTTTGCTTTACGGTTTATGTGAAATTGCATGGACCTCAGTTCATATGACATGCAAATCTTGATTGCATACCACTTTTCATGTTCATTTTTGTTCTTCTTTTTAGCATATAGTTTATAAGTCAAATATTTCTAAAGAGGAAAAAAGAAGCTCAAATGACATTCAAAATCATATCACTTGTGCGTTATATATTTTTAGGCAATGGTAAGTTATAGAATTTTTTGACTGATATACGTTATCTAAAGATTTATATATGTTTTAAGCACACTATCACGATATAGGTTATTTGACATTTGAGGATTTCTGCTATGAGAGGTGCTCCAGGATCTCCACCAGGCTGATACACATTACTTAATCATAAAGTTTTAATTCTTGAATGCCTAAATTTTATATAAGATTTGGCAAAAGTCCTAGTAAAAATTTGTTATTTTAGCTGTTAACAATAAAGACACCAGTAAAGCAAACCATTTATTTATGATCATCCAATGATTATATAGAGCAAAGATTTTTTGCTTGGAATAGTTGTGCCTGAGCGCTTAGACATCTAACATGTCGGTTTAATAATTAATTCAAAAGAGGCTTGTATAATTTTAAGCTTAAGTTAAATATTTAACCTTTTTTGGGTTAGAAATGAATTTATAGAATTTACATAAAAGTTTGTGGTTGATAATCATGGCACTTATTAGCTGCACTGCAGGTTTTTTATAGTGTATACCAATAAACCTTTAAATCATAAAGAAAACCCACATATATATCATCAACCTTAAGTATCAACTACGTTAGTTTTAAAAATGTTTATGTGTTAACACTTTTCTACTATATATCACCATAGAATATGACTTATGATGAAATTGAACAATGGCCAAAAGTAAACAAGGAGAACTTGAAGTTTAAAAGTTAAAGTAAAAAAATGAACAAAAATAGGAAGGAAAATTTGCTAGACCAATGCCAAGCGCTGGGACGATGTGTTTAAAAGGATCCCGATTAGGACAACAACCTGATGGACCATATGTTGGGTCTGCTCCATGATTCTAATGTATTCCATGATGCATATTATTTTGGATGGTGCTTTCTATTGTTATGATTCTTAATATACTCATCTTAGAAATAATTTTTAGCGTAGGGTATCCCTTGCATTAGTTGTTGTTACCGGATATGATTAGGATGACAATTCTAGCATGCTTACTTAGTACTTGTGATGTAAAGATAAGTTTTTTTCGAACATTAATTAATTGATGAGTTAAAAATAAAGGATCCGGCACAGCAACAGAGCAACATAAAAGAGAATAGACAAATACAAGTTTAAACCCGGCCCACCAATATTAGGCCTTATCTCTTTATTTAAATACAAGGTTTCTCTGTTGTATCAGAATGAAGAAACATCATGTATCTCATTTGTAAACAAAAGCACTGTAAAATCATCTCAAATCAATACAATTCAATAAAATTCAGATTTCTCAATTCCTTTTCTTGGTATCAGAGCAAGAATCATACGCTTAACAGCAATAACAAGGTTAATGCCTTGCCTTTGGTCTCTCAGATTCGATATCATCATAGAGATCAGGCTCGCACCCATGATCATCAGAGAATCAAGATTCTCATCACTTGATTGTAAAAGTTCGGACATACCTGAGTCTGTATCAAGATTCTTATCAGTTTATATCAAGTTTTCAGTCTGCGCCATGCCAAGAAGTAACTGCCAGAATTACTTCATCCTTCAGTTATCTTCTAGTTGCATCAGTAATTCTGCATTTTTCAGTAATCTTTGTAGTTTTCTTGCTTCAAGATCTTGTTTGTTAATCTCAAATCAGTTTCATTGGCTGAAGAAGAGTCATCACCCTCATCCACAGCAAGAAACATAGAATCAACCACCCAGAGATATACAACACAAGATCTGATTAAGGCCTTGGTCAAGCCACAAAGTCAAATTATCAATGTACAACTAGATGAATCAAACTTTTTACTCTGGAAATTTCAGATTGAAACAACAATTGAGGGCTATGGTCTGGAGGATTATGTTCATGGAACATTAATCATACCACCCAGATTTGTCACAGACAAAGATGGAGAACTGATAAGTAACTAAGAATTCATATCACATCAAAGACAAGATAGTTTTGTAATGTGATAACCCGGATTTTTTAACATCAGTTAATTGGATAATTATCTGATTTTAACTATTGAAAAACACTAATTTATAAATTGAGCAAATTAAATATGAGTTGTTTATATATATATATATATATATATATATATATATATATAAATGAGTTGATTTTAAATTGAGTTTGAGTTTGAATTTGAAATTCAAAAGATAAAAATCTTAAAAATAAATCAGATTTTAAAACTCTATATTTTAAAGTTAAAAAAATGTGTTTTCTAATACGTATATATTTGGAGGTTATGAATTGAGATTGACATAATAATTTTCAGAAGGCTATTTTTAAGTTAAATTTATATATAACTGAAAAATGTGATTTCTTATTAATGTATACTTAATTCTAAAATCATTTTCTTTAAGATTTTATAAATATTTATAAAAGGGAAAAAGTATTCATTTACAATTGAAAATAGAATATAAATATAAGTAGAAAATTACATAAAATAAAATTTAAACATTTATACATGAAGATAAGGACAAGTGTAATCATCTCATCATGAAATTAGATATGTGTAACCATCTTAATATATGAGATAAACATATGTAAATAATTTCAACAAGTGTCAACTTTATATTTTTCATTTTCTTTAAATTTTTATTAAATCACAAACTAATCTTTATAAACATCTATCTCCTTTCTCTACTTATTTTTTCTATCTACTCATTTCTTTTGATCCTCAATTTTAAACAAGAAAACAACCTGAAAACAAAATATAAGAAATCAAGATCAGAAAATAAAACCAGAAATCAATCCTGTAAAACAATTTTCAATCTGTAGCCTATAATCTTCTTCAATTTGTATCACCTTCAAGTTTTCAAAGAGATCAAGCATTTCTTTTCAGTTTTCAAATCTCTGCACATCATCTGAACCTGGAAAACAAATCAAAATAAAGTGAACAACTTTGTTTAAAATTCAAACCTGAGATGAAAATCCAAAGCCTGCAAGCATTTTCATCTTTGTTTCAAAGCAAGCAAATTTCAGAACTTAAATCAAAGATCAAACAACAGTATATCATAACATTGCAAGCCTGAAAATCAAAAGTTTTCAACTTAGAGGCAAGGAACAGTTTAAACCAAAGCAAGGTGAAAATTCAACAAAATTGATTTTCAGCTTAAATCAAAAATTTCCAGGCTCTGTTCTCTTCTAACTCAGGTGAGTAAACATTTACATAAAAGCTTAAGTAAATGAAGTTGTTGCATGAGAATTTATGTGTTGAAAGTGCTTTGCATATGTGTATATATATATAGGTGTTCTCTGTATATATGCATTTGATTGAAGTGTGCATGTTGGTTGCCTGAGTAATACTCTGTTCATAAGTTTAGAGTTTAAAGTTTTATCAAAATTTAGAACCTTATCATCTACCCTATGTCAGATTTTGGAATTCAAACAAGAATGGTTTGTTTAAACCTAACTAAGGATTGAAATTTTAATTAAGTAAGAAAAGCTAGAGTATCACCTGGAAAAAAAATGACAGTAACAATTTTTATATATGTTAAAATTCAAACTCTTCAATCTTTTGTTTTTCTTTTATAACATGAATACTTGACTTAAATCATGAATTTTAAGAGATAAAGCATAATTTTTAGTTTTGGACTGAATGTGTTATACTGGGTTAACCAGAGTTTGGATTTTGGGTCTATTCTGTTGATCAGTGGAGTTTGGTTGGTCGTGGTCATTACTGGAGGTGGCTGTGAGGTCGTTGGTCATGGAGAAAATAGTAGAGGTGGTGATAATTCGCCGTGGTGGCAGCGGCAGGCCGAAGTAAGCTTTAAACCGTAGTTTGGGTTGAGGTTGTGTAACAACCCGCATATTTTACGATTGAGTAGTTAAATATTTTATTCAAATATTTCATCGTTAGTCAGATTTTAGTCTGAAAAGCTACTTTTTGCAAACGATCGAATTAGAACTCGAGACCACTTCCATTGAATTCAAAATGTCGTTTGTGACCTTTTTGAGTATAAACTTCGATACGTTTCGAGTTACTAGAATTTTGCTACTTTTTCACTTTGGGTTTGAGTTTGGGTTTCAGCCCAATGTTCTATATTAAGAACCTAGTTCCACCCCTTCTCCTTTTCATTACTTCATAACTTTTCCTAATACTCAAGCTTCATCAAAAATGGGGGAATGGAATAGGAAATAGAAACTCCAAGCCCTATTTCATTTGCAAATCAAGTTCTAGCTGCAAATCCAAAGAGAAGCTATTGGTAAGCATCATCTTCTTCTTCTCCAACTCATTCTCCTTTCAATTTCAGAAATTCCTAAACCTAACTTTGGGAATGTTCTTCTTTTGAGCTTAGATTCAAGCTCTTTGGGTTGGAATTGAAAAGTGATTGTCCTTGACATTTCTCTATAGCTTCTTCTTCATAGTTTTGGGTTTAAAGGTGAGATTTTTATCTCACGTCTAAGTCTACGATTATCCTTGATTATTAGGTATGGATTCCTAACTCTTGTTCATGTGCATTTGATTTTGGTTTGGATTGGATTGGTATATATTCCAACCTTTGGTGTTTTGAAAGAAAAATATATGAAAATCATTTTATGGATGTTTGAACATGTTTTTGGTGATACATCGAAGAGCCTATAGGGCCGGGTTGCCGATTTGCATAAATCCCTAGTGCCATTGCTCGTTCAGTCGCGAATTGGATGTGTTTGCACATCGATTACATAGGCTAGGAAACTGCCTATGCACCAATCAGTCGACTGGCTGTAGCCAATAAGCACTCCGAGGGCTGTCTGTAGAAGCTTGAGGGGCTCGGTTTCCTGCAGTCAGTCGACTGAACTCATTGAGCCAGTCGACTGACCTGCATATTTTTGCCTATTATGCCTGTTTTTGCCTATTTTGTTTATAATTCCAATTTTTATCGATTCGTTTTGATTCCTAGATGATGCTATCAATTATTCGACTTTGATGACTTCTAATATGGGATTTTTGAAGATAACCATTTTAATGGATTTGGTATCGATTTCTTTGGAATTAATTCACGTCTTTGTATGTGAATTTTAGTGATTGATTGTTTCTACAATCATTTTTGTTCTTTGTCACTTTAAAAATATAAAGGTTTCAATACTGGTAGTAAATACCAAAACTCTTTTATCAAAACGATTTCAACTCTATTTCCAATATCAAGCTTGTTCATAAAATCGTTTTCCAATCTACTAGCATATACAATCCTTTACCTCACTCGTATGAGAAATCTAATTAAAAGGATTAGTAAAACAAGTGGTATGAAACGCTTGCGTTTACTTCGTCGGTTAATTCTTGGACTTGTTCGATTGAATCTCTTGTGACAATTTTTGAGTGGAGATCTACAATTTGTTCGTAAATAATTAAGTTTAGCTAGTGGTTATGGGACATGAAGCTAAACTCATTTATTTACTAGCTTAGTGTAATTTACATTGTCGATCAAAGATGATCATTTTGTTATTTAGACAAGCAATGTGCGATGTCTCTTTGTCTACGAGGGAGACTAAACCCCGTTTTAGTGGAGCTTCGGCTTGGTGGGGTAGCGACCCATGGTCTTCGGACCGTTTTAGTGGAACTTTGGCTCAAAGGTCTTCGGACCATTTTAGTGGAGCTTCGGCTCAAAGGTCTTCGGGCCCTTTTTTTGGAGCTTCGGTTCAAAATTAATGGTTGGCAACCATGGAATAGCGTTCCGTTTTGTGATACACATGTTGGTGAGTTTTCAAGCTCCCGTTCTAGTGATAGGCCTCCTCCCCCTTTTTTCGTGATTTCTGGATTTCCATTGATGATTTCTAGAATTTGTGTTTTCACCAATTTTCATGATTTACATTAATAAGCTTTATCATTATTTGTGCATTGGTGAATTTGTGTGTCATTAACTTTCGTGATTGGCATCGATATGATGTCAGTATTTGTGGCTTAGTGAATAAAATTAAAGTGTATGACAATCCTTTTTATCTTTGAGAAGATTTTTAGGATATTGATTAATCTCTTGTTGATTTTCAATTACATACTTATCATAGTATGGCTTTATGATTATCTTACGTTTTCGTCATATCTCTTGTTCTATATCATATCATCTGATATTTATGGTTAGACTGATCCGTTTATTATTTTCTTATTAAATAATACTCGGGTCAGACCGAAATGTTACAGGTGCTTCTTCTTGACTTCTCATCTGGGATTATTATTATCCTGACTTTTGGCTAACTACTTAGATTAGTAGTTTTTGGTTGTATACATTTGAGATATAGACTCATTGATGTATACTTATTCTTTTGTTAAGCTCTTGTAACTATTCTTTTGTGATATTATGGATCTTGTGTGACCACTACTCTGATATACACTTTCATGTGTTATATATTTATATCTTTTTCTGCCTTTGTGATATGGATATCTGTGACTGATTTGTGTTATGCTTATTTCTATATTTGTTTCCGAAGATCATATAGCCATTGTGTATCGATATGTCGGATTACCTCTTGAGTTGAAATACATGTTATGTTTTATCTGGCATATCGGTGCTCGCACGAAGCAATTACACGGATGGTCGCTCCTCAACAGCCTTATCCTCCACGCTAGTTGACGGCGTTACCCCGTAGTGCCCTTGGCTAGCGTGGGTATAGAGGTGTGTCGTCACAGCTTGGTATCAGAGCCAAACTTCGAAACAATGTAGAATAATTTAACAAGGATCATCGTCCTAAGTCCATCTTAGGAGTCGTGCCTTAGGATTTTATTCGGGTCTTCGAACCATCCTATCCTATTTTCTTTTGTGATTCCTTGTTTTATCAATCATTATTGCTTGATATTCATTTTGTGAATAACCTTTTTCTTTTTCTTCTTTCTTTCTTAATAAAGAGAAATGGTTAGACCTGGCCATTGTAGCGCCGGTCAATCTAGTGCTCCCAAGATGGAGTATTTATGTCTGCCCAGCAGCTTCTTGATCTAGTAAAGAATGCTCGAGCAGCCGGTTCTAATCCGGAGTCTACTCACCCTAAGTCTGGATTTGCACGTTTGTGCAACGATTATACCAATTTGGGTAGGAAGCCATTCAAAGGTTCTGAAACCATTATTGAAGTCCAGGCTTGTCTAAGATCATGCGATCGAATCTTTTCTCGCATGAATCTTATTGATCTTCACCGAGTTCAGGTGGCCTCTAGTATGCTCCAAGAAAGAGCATTAGACTGGTACGAGCTTCTGATTTCTGAAGTATATGAAGCGGATCTTACTTGGGAGAAATTCTGGAAGCGATTCGAATTAAAATTTGTGCCAGAAGCTGAGAAAGTAACATTGGCTCGTCGTTTCATAGACCTTGTTCAAGGTGAATCCTCCGTGGCAGATTATGTTGCATCCTTCGAGTCACTTTCTAAATACGGGGTCGAATATATAAACACCCCATTGAATAAGAACCAAAGATTTGTCTATGGCTTGAACAAATATCTCAAGAAGCGATTACTTCTAAAATTAGAAGTTTCTTTTGATCAACTCATTGATATCGCTCTTCGACTTGAAGAGGCTGATAGAATAAGTGATGTTGAGGTTGGGAGTGCTAAACCGAACTTCACCAACAAGAAAAGGCCTAATAAGTTCAAGGGTCCTTATCCCAACAATAAGAAAGGGAAGCAAGCCTCTCCGGCAACTAAGACTTTTACCTTAAGTGGTGGGCAATGCTACAACTGTGGTTCTAAGGACCATTATGCGAATAAGTGTTCAAAGCCCCGTGCTTGTCGCTATTGCAAAAGCCCGGACCATTATATATCTTCGTTTCCCAAACTTCAAGGCAGGAAGAAGGGAAAGATTAATGTGGTGCAAACTCCTAGTAACACTTCTCATGGTCAAGGTATTTCTCATTCTATCCTTGATGGCATTATTGTGTTTCGTGATCATCCTATTCGAGTTCTTTTTGATACGGGTGTGTCCCACTCTTTTATTTCAAAAGAACTTGTTGGTACTTTTTCTTTGGATGTTATGTGTTTGATGACTTCTTTGAGAATTGCGAATCCGATTGGTGGATCCGCAACACTCAGTTTATTGTGTAAAGATGTCGAAATTATTTTGTGTGATTACTCTTTCCGTACCGATTTGCATGTTATGCGTTACCTTGGCTTCAGAATGATTTTGGGAATGGATTGGCTTAACCGTTATGAATCTCATATCCTATGTCCTGAGCGGACTATTCATCTTCGACATTCTCAATCTGTTAAGCAGATTTCTATTGATCTTAAAGATTCGGATTCCAGCTTGGCAGCATCTTTATATTCTTTAAATCCTCATGTTGATGATGATGATGATGAGGAAGATGTCATTTCTCTTATTCACGTTGTTCGTGAATTTTCCGACATATTTGAGCCCGTTTTAGGATTACCACCTAAGCAAGCAATTGAGTTCAGAATTAATCTCATCCCTGGAGCTCAACCTATCACTCGTCCTCCTTATCGTATGTCCAATAAAGAAAATGAGGAGATGCGCAAACAATTATCCGAATTGGTGACGAAGCAATTTATTCGCTCTAGTTCCTCGCCTTGGGGAGCTTCGGCTATTTTTGTGAAGAAATCGGATGGTACACTTAGGATTTGCGTTGACTACCGCAAGCTTAACGATCTCACCACCAAGAATAAATATATGTTATCTAGGATTGATGATTTATTTGATTAGCTTAGTGGTGCTAAATTATTTGATATGCGTTGACTTAGCAACCGGTTTTCATCAGCTTCGTATTGCAAAGGATAACATTCCTTTGACATCGTTCCGTACTCATTATGGATCTTATGAATGGCTTGTTATGCCATTTGGTTTAACGAATGCTCCGGCTTATTTCATTGACCTTATGAATAGAGTTTTCAGAGACTTCCTCGATCGATTTGTTCTCATCTTTATTGATGATATTCTTGTGTATTCTAAAACCGAGGAGAAGCATGAAAAGCATCTTCGGATTGTGTTGGAAACTCTTAGGAGCAATCAATTGAAAGCAAAATTTTCTAAATGCCACTTTTGGCAATCTTGTGTGAAGTTTCTCGGTCATATCATTTCCGAATCCAGAATATCAGTGGATCCTTCAAAGATTGAAGCGATTCAAAATTGGAAGAGACCGGAGAGTGTGATGGAAATCCGTAGCTTCCTCGGATTGGAAGGTTATTACCGTCGTTTTATTAAAGACTTTTCTAAAATTGTCGTGCCTCTTACTAGCTTAACAAAGAAAGGTGTTAAATACATTTGGTCGGACAATATGAAGCTTCTTTTCAGAAATTAAAAGAACTCCTTTCTGATGCTCCTATTCTTGTTATTCCCGAGGGGAATCAAGATTTTATTGTTTATACCGATGCTAGTCGCGTTGGTTTGGGTGTCGTTCTTATGCAAAGAGAAAGTGTTATTGCTTATGTTTCTAGGCAATTGAAGCCAGCCAAGTTTAGGTATGCCACTCATGATTTAGAGCTTGCGGCTATTGTTTTCGCCCTTCGAATTTGGCGTCATTATCTTTTGGGAGAGAAATTTGTTCTCTATACCGATCATAAATCTTTGAAGTGTTTATTTTCCTAAAAGGAACTTAATTTGCATCAACAACGTTGGCTCGAATTCCCTGCATCTTATGATCTTGATATTCTTTATACTCCCGGAAAGGGAAATCGTGTTGTCGATGCACTTAGTCCCAAGCAACAAGCGGTTGTTTCTATGATGATATCCGAATGGAATGATCTCGGGGTTTTATCCACTTGTGAGATTCAAGATCGTGTTTCCAATTTATGTTCATCTCTTGTTTTATGTAGCCTTGAGGCTCATCCTTCTCTGTTAGACCGCATTCTTGAAGCTCAAAAGATAGATCCCGAATGGCTCATCTTAGCCAAAATTGTAGGGATAAAATTGATATTGAAGGTTTGAAAGACTTTGATATTGATTCTCGTGGCGGTATTCGAAAATTTGGTAGACTTATCGTGCCAAATATTAGTGATCTTCGTAAAGACATTTTAGAAGATTCTCATCGTTCTAAATTTACCATTCATCCCGGTAGTAGTAAAATGCACGCGGATATGAAGCGACTTTATTATTGGGAGGGAATGAAATCTGATATTGCTAACTTTGTTAAGTGTTGCATGACTTGCCGACTTGTCAAGGCTGAGCACCAAAGGCTCGGTGGGTTATTGCAACCTTTAGAAATTCCAATTTGGAAGTGGGACCAAATTTCCATGGATTTTATTGATGGCGTTCCCCGTTCTCGTTCGGGTCATGATAGCTTATGGGTGATAGTTGATAGACTTACTAAATCCGCCCATTTTATTCCTGTTTGGTCTAATCGAACCGTTCCTCTCTTGGCCAAACTCTTTATTAAAGAAATTGTAAAATTGCATGGAGTTCCTTCTTCTATTGTTAGTGATCGTTATCCATTGTTTACTAGTAAATTTTGGAAGAGTCTTCAAAAAGCTTTTGGAACGAAGCTTAATTTTAGCACTGCTTATCATCCTAAATCCAATGGACAAACCGAGCGGGTGAATCATACTCTTAAAGATCTTCTTCGTTCATGTGTTCTTGATTTTGGTCGAAGTTGGGAAGATCATATTTCTCTTGTTGAGTTTTCCTATAATAATAGCTTCCAATCTAGTATTCGTATGGCACCTTTTGAGGCTCTCTATGGAAGGCCATGCCGATCACCTTCTTGTTGGCTTGAGGCCGGTGAGAAGCTGGTTTTAGGTCCAGATTTTATTCGTTATTCCACAAAAAAGATTGACCTTATTCATCCTAGGATGAAAGAAGCCCAAAGTAAATAAAAATCCTATGCCGATAACTGAAGAAGGTGATTGGAATTTTCTATGGGAGATTTTATGTTTGTTCGTGTTTCACCTATGAAGGGAGTTGTGTGTTTCAGTCGATCGGGAAAGTTAGCACCTCGATATATTGGTCCATTTCCCATCACCGAACGTATTGGTTCCGTAGCTTATCGCCTCTTATTACCGGCTCAATTTTCTGCTATTCATGACGTGTTTCACGTTTCTCAATTGCGGAAATGCCTTCGAGATTCCGATTCTATTCTTGAGCCCGGTGTTGTGGAAGAAATTGAAGTTTCGCCAAATTTGACTTATGAGCAACATCCTATTCGTATTATTGCTTCGGAGATTAAACGCCTTCGAAATAAAGATGTTCCTCTCATGAAAGTTCAATGGTCCTCATATCCTAAGGATTGATCTTGGAAATCTAGAGAATTCATCGAGCGAACCCATCCGGACTTACTTTCTCGTGCTTTTTGAGGTGAACTTCTTATTTTAAAATTTTCTTCTTTTTGTGTTAATACGCTTTTATGGTTGTTACTTTGTGTTATTTTATTCCTTATGATTGCGAGGACGCAATTACTTTAAGGAGGGGAGTCTGTAACAACCCTTACATTTTACGATTGATTATTTAAATATTTCATCGTTAGTCGGATTTTAGTTCGAAAAGCTAATTTTTTTCAAATGATCGAATTAGAACTCGAGACCACTTCCATTGAATTCAAAATTCCATTTGCGACCTTTTTGAGTAAAACTTCGATACGTTTAGAGTTAGTAGAATTTTGCTACTTTTTCACTTTGGGTTTGAGTTTGGGTTTCAGCCCAATGTTCTATATTAAGAACCTAGTTCCACCCCCTTTCCTTTTCATTACTTCATAAATTTTCCTAATACTCAAGCTTCATCAAAAATGGGGGAATGGAATGGAAAATAGAAACTCCAAGCCCTAGTTATTTGCAAATCAAGTTCTAGCTCCAAATCCAAAGAGAAGCTATTGGTAAGCATCATCTTCTTCTTCTCCAACTCATTCTCCTTTCAATTTCAGAAAATCCTAAACCTAACTTTTGGAATGTTCTTATTTTGAGCTTAGATTCAAGCTCTTTGTGTTGGAATTGAAGAGTGATTGTCCTTGACATTTCTCTATAGCTTCTTCTTCACAGTTTTGGGTTTAAAGGTGAGATTTTTATCTCACATCTAAATCTATGATTATCTTTGATTGTTAGGTATGGATTCCTAACTCTTGTTCATGTGCATTTGATTTTGGTTTGGATTGGATTGGTATATATTCCAACCTTTGGTGTTTTGAAAGCAAAATATATGAAAATCCTTTTATGGATGTTTGAACATGTTTTTGGTGATGCATCGAAGAACCTATAGGGCCGGGTTGCCGATTTGCATAAATCCCTAGTGCCATTGCTCGTTCGGTCGCGAATTGGATGTGTTTGCACATCGATTACATAGGCTAGGAAACTGACTATGCATCAATCAGTCGACTGGCTGTAGCTAATAAGCACTCCGAGGGCTGTCTGCAGAGCTTGGGGGCTCGGTTTCCTGCAGTCAGTCGACTGAACTCATTGAGCCAGTCGACTGACCTGCATATTTTTGCCTATTATGCCTGTTTTTCCCTATTTTGTTTATAATTCCAATTTTTATCGATTCGTTTTGATTCCTAGATGATGCTATCAATTATTCGACTTTGATGACTTCTAATATGGGATTTTTGAAGATAACCATTTTAATGGATTTGGTATCGATTTCTTTGGAATTAATTCACGTCTTTGTATGTGAATTTTAGTAATTGATTGTTTCTACAATCATTTTTGTTCTTTGTCACTTTAAAAATATAAAGGTTTCAATACTGGTAGTAAATACCAAAACTCTTTTATCAAAACGATTTCAACTCTATTTCCAATATCAAGCTTGTTCATAAAATCGTTTTCCAATCTACTAGCATATACAATCCTTTACCTCACTCGTATGAGAAATCTAATTAAAAGGATTAGTAAAACAAGTGGTATGAAACGCTTGCGTTTACTTCATCGGTTAATTCTTGGACTTGTTCGATTGAATCTCTTGTGACAATTTTCGAGTGGAGATCTACAATTTGTTCGTAAATAATTAAGTTTAGCTAGTGGTTATGGGACATGAAGCTAAACTCATTTATTTACTAGCTTAGTGTAATTTACACTTGTCTAAAGATGATCATTTTGTTATTTAGACAAGCAATGTGCGATGTCTCTTTGTCTACGAGGGAGACTAAACCCCGTTTTAGTGGAGCTTTGGCTTGGTGGGGTAGCGACCCATGGTCTTCGGACCGTTTTAGTGGAACTTTGGCTCAAAGGTCTTCGGACCATTTTAGTGGAGCTTCGGCTCAAAGGTCTTCGGGCCCTTTTTTTGGAGCTTCGGTTCAAAATTAATGGTTGGCAACCATGGAATAGCGTTCCGTTTTGTGATACACATGTTGGTGAGTTTTCAAGCTCCCGTTCTAGTGATAGGCCTCCTCCCCCTTTTTTCGTGATTTCTGGATTTCCATTGATGATTTCTAGAATTTGTGTTTTCACCAATTTTCATGATTTACATTAATAAGATTTATCATTATTTGTGCATTGGTGAATTTGTGTGTCATTAACTTTCGTGATTGGCATCGATATGATGTCAGTATTTGTGGCTTAGTGAATAAAATTAAAGTGTATGACAATCCTTTTTATCTTTGAGAAGATTCTTAGGATATTGATTAATCTCTTGTTGATTTTCAATTGCATACTTATCATAGTATGGCTTTATGCTTATCTTACGTTTTCGTCATATCTCTTGTTCTATATCATATCATCTGATATTTATGGTTAGACTGATCCGTTTATTATTTTCTTATTAAATAATACTCGGGTCAGACCGAAATGTTACAGGTGCTTCTTCTTGACTTCTCATCTGGGATTATTATTATCCTGACTTTTGGCTAACTACTTAGATTAGTAGTTTTTGGTTGTATACATTTGAGATATAGACTCATTGATGTATACTTATTCTTTTGTTAAGCTCTTGTAACTATTCTTTTGTGATATTATGGATCTTGTGTGACCACTACTCTGATATACACTTTCATGTGTTATATATTTATATCTTTTTCCGCCTTTGTGATATGGATATCTGTGACTGATTTGTGTTATGCTTATTTCTATATTTGTTTCCGTAGACCATATAGCCACTGTGTAGTAGCTTTGAGTTTGTATCGGTATGTCGGATTACCTCTTGAGTTGAAATACATGTTATGTTTTATCTGGCATATCGGTGCTCGCACGAAGCAATTACACGGATGGTCGCTCCTCAACAGCCTTATCCTCCACGCTAGTTGACGGCGTTACCCCGTAGTGCCCTTGGCTAGCGTGGGTATAGAGGTGTGTCGTCACAGCTTGGTATCAGAGCCAAACTTCGAAACAATGTAGAATAATTTAACAAGGATCATCGTCCTAAGTCCATCTTAGGAGTCGTGCCTTAGGATTTTATTCGGGTCTTCGAACCGTCCTATCCTATTTTCTTTTGTGATTCCTTGTTTTATCAATCATTATTGCTTGATATTCATTTTGTGAATAACCTTTTTCTTTTTCTTCTTTCTTTCTTAATAAAGAGAAATGGTTAGACCTGGCCGTCGCAGCGCCGGTCAATCTAGTGCTCCCAAGATGGAGTATTTATGTCTGCCCAGCAGCTTCTTGATCTAGTAAAGAATGCTCGAGCAGCCGGTTCTAATCCGGAGTCTACTCACCCTAAGTCAGGATTTGCACGTTTGTGCAACGATTATACCAATTTGGGTAGGAAGCCATTCAAAGGTTCTGAAACCATTATTGAAGTCCAGGCTTGTCTAAGATCATGCGATCGAATCTTTTCTCGCATGAATCTTATTGATCTTCACCGAGTTCAGGTGGCCTCTAGTATGCTCCAAGAAAGAGCATTAGACTGGTACGAGCTTCTGATTTCTGAAGTAAATGAAGCGGATCTTACTTGGGAGAAATTCTGGGAGCGATTCGAATTAAAATTTGTGCCAGAAGCTGAGAAAGTAACATTGGCTCGTCGTTTCATAGACCTTGTTCAAGGTGAATCCTCCGTGGCAGATTATGTTGCATCCTTCGAGTCACTTTCTAAATACGGGGTCGAATATATAAACACCCCATTGAATAAGAACCAAAGATTTGTCTATGGCTCGGGATTTTGTAGAGTAGATTTTTTTTGGATCTGGAAGTTTTAAAAGTTTAAAATGTTAACGGTAATGTTTTTAAAGCTTTTAAAAACAAAAAGGAAACTTGATTTTGTCAATGATTAAAGTTTTAAAACAGGAGTTAAATAAGTTCTTATTTTGAAATATAAAGTTTTAAAAATAAAATCAGTGAAACAATAAATAGGTGATATAGAATTTGATTTTTGAAATGTTTATAAAGTTTTAAAACAAAAGCACAACAAATTTTCACTTATAAAACTAATTTGTTTCAAGATTAAGTCTTAAACAAGTTTTATAAATTTGAAATATAAAAGTTTTTTTTATAGAATAAGTGGATTTTTAATAATATGGTTTGTATAAAATTGTATTTAATATCTTTGTAAAGTTTAGGGATTTTAAAGGTTAATTTGAATGTTTAAATTGTTTTAATTAAAATTGATTTCTAAAGAGTTTTATTTTAAATAAGTTAAATAATTAAGATTTGGAGATCAATTAAAATAAGAGTTATCTTTAGTAATTTAGAATTTTGATTTAATTAAAGATAAATGAATTTGTGAAGATAATTGAGATAATTAAATTATTTTTAATTATCAGGTGTTATTGGTTAATAAATGATTTAAGTAAGATAATGATTTTCTTTATTAAGAATCTTTTTAATATTAGAAGTTAAGGAATCATTTAATTAAATTTAAATGATTAAGTTAAATAATTAATTAAGTAATTGATTTGTGATTAATTAAGATAATCACTTTGGGTTAATCTAATATAATTACTTAGGGAAGTAATTAAGTAATTAAGTGGTTAATTACTAGAGGTAGTTAAGTAAAGGATAATTACTTATGAAGTAACTAAGTGATGTGATTAAGAATTAATCATTGGTGTTATTAATTAAAGAATTAATTAATAATTAGTTAAAGGTTTAAATTATTTGATTAATGGTTAATTAATAAAAGGATTAAGAGTAATTAATTAAGTGATTAATTACTTGTTAAAGTAATTAACTAAGAAAGAATTTTAATTATTAAGGTAATCATTAATTATTGGAAACTAAATAATTGTTAATTAATAATTTAAGGATAAATAATTTATAATTAAGTTTTAATTAGTAAATGTAATTAAAAGTAATTAATTAAAAGTGATTAATTAAAAGTAATTAATCAAGTGTGATTAATTAAAAGTGATTAATCAGGTATAATTAATTAAAGGATAATTAAGGAATAATTATCAGAATAATTAAGGAATAATTAATCAAATATGATTAATTTAAAGGAGGTAATTAAGAGGTAATTACTTAGTATAATTTGGAAGTAATTAATCAGGATGATTAATTAATATGGTAATTAAGTAATAATTACTTAAAGCAATTAAGTGATAATTAATCAAGGAAAGATTAATTGAAGTGGATAATTAAGTGATGATAGTTAATTAGTTAATTTGTAATTAATTTACGAATAAGTAAGATGGATTGATAATAAATCCAAGTGATTAAGTAAGGATTAATTTAATTTAAGGATTAACTAAATTAATTAAGTTGAATCAAACTTGTTTATGAATAATGAATGATTGATTGATAAGTATCATTGGATGAGTTAATGATGTTGGATGATATTGGATGTCATTGATTAATATGTGATGATATGGATGTGATATATCTGAGATGTGATATATATGCTGCTTTGTGATATATATGGATGAATTTGATAATTGTGAATTATCTATCTGTGTGTTATGAATCATCCATTTATGTTTAAGTGATATTCTGAATACTGTTTAAATCCCTTAAGTACAACTTGGACATTAAAATGACGTTTGGATTCGGTGAGACCGGGATCGGGTTTCCATATTTGGATATCTGAAAACCACATCGATCCAAATTAAACGTTAGGTCGTTAATCCAAGTGGAGCAAGTGAAGACTCGAGGTGTAAGGGCTATACGTCAGTATAACTCTGTGGGTGATTCCGTAATGAGTTTGACGGAATAGTGCTTATAGGTTCGAGATGGTGATTCAAAGTGCAAGGGCTATGGTCGTTGACTCTGAGGGTGATTCCAAAATGAGTGCAATGAGATAGTGCCTTCGGTTTCGTTCGAACCCGGAACGAACTTGTATGGATTGAATGCTCTCAGAACATCGTCAGACGGACGATGAGCATTCTAAGATAGATGTGTCCTATAAAGGTAATCGCAGCCTCAAGCCTCATCAACCGGGAATGTCTAAAACAGGGGAGGTGCAGCAAGGCTTCGTGGGTAGCTCCCACTGGAGAGCAAGATACATCCCTGTCTAGAAGTCCCTTTATATTTCGTCTGTGTGGGCAGTTGGTCTGCAGCCAACTGCGGGGTGGTCTTGTTCGGGACTGTTTAGTAAGGAATGGTTCCGACCTTGTGTTGCAGGGGGTGGGAGTACTCCTCAGTATGGTGATCTAGGCCACGTACTGTGACGGGCGATACCCCAGTCTCCCTGCCATTGATGGAAACCCATTCTTCCTACGAGACCCTACGGTTTTGTTTGTATTACCCACTTTTGCGGCTAGTAGCTGGAATTTAATAGATGTAACAATTTCGGCTATTTCTTATTTACTTGAAAACCCTAGACACTATTATAATATCACTGGATTTCCTATCAAATGTTTTGGTTAGCGTAAGGTAAAAACTTTTCCATGTTTATGTGTGGGAAGTCTTACGTGATACCTTTCTTTTCAAAGGATTTTCTAAAGTTAAGCAATCTTAAACCGTTTACTCACACCAGACCCCTATCTGACCCGAGTGTTTATTTTCTGTTTTATTAAACTCTTGGGTACTCATATTCTGTATGAGTAGTCAAGTAATGCAAGTTATCCTTGACAAAATCTGGAGGAGCTTTGGAGCAGGAGGCTTCAACGTGTAGATATAGCTAGAGTTTTCGCTATGTGTTATTCTGTGTTGATGATCTTGTCTTGTATTGTATTAGACAGAAATGTTATAACTGTCTAAATTGAGATGTATAGTTGTGTGCTCTGATGTATATGATACTATGTACATGTTCTATATTATATTTAAATCGTTCCGCTGTGAGATTCTGATGTGTTGTTCTTTCTTCTCTTTCTTTCTTCTTCTATCCCTTTCTTTCTTAATTAGTGATGCGATTTTCTGGTGATAGAAAGTCGGGTCGCTACAGTTGGTATCAGAGCATTAGGTTGAGTGAATACCTAGGCTCTGGAGTGGTGTCTATCTTGAGAGAGCGTACTTGTAATGTTTATATATATATATATACCTAATCTGTTGGGTTATCTGTTCGGATTCTCCAATATAGGTTATAGAGGTAGATAAGGTAGGAGTGTGTGGAACACGACTACCACTAATGGAAGAGGCTTATGTATTGTGGTTGGAGATGTGTCTGTCGAGATTGTAGATCTAATACCGTCTCGAATAAGTTTTGTAGATTGGCAAAAGGATTTCTTTGAGTCCAGAGGAAGTATTTTCAAGAATTGGAGTATATTCTTGGAGTGTGAGGTTACTTTGCTCTCGAATGAGCAGGGATTTGCTAGAGTTGAGTTTGTCAGCTAAATAGAAGCAGGTAAGGGTATCTCGGTGACTTCAAGAAGGAATAACTGTGTGTTGGGGTGCAGTATCCATAGATGGTTCTGAAGATGTTTCTTTTGGAAGCCAGATTTAGATGGTGTTGAAGGAACTGTAATGCCTACTGCAGGGAAGATTAGGATGTTTAGGAATTTTCTGGATCTCAAGTAAGAGTATATTGTCTATATTGAAGGTTGAGACTAAGGTCGATGAGTTACCTCATTTCGGACATGGTCTCATTGTTTTCTTAAGAAGATAAGTGGTTGGTGTTTGGTTTTGAGCCGAGTTTCTTGAGAAGATGCCTACCCGTCTCAAGGATTTTTTAGTTGAATTAGGTGATAGTTTTGTGTTTCAAGAAGGTTCTGGTTAAGAAAGATCTTATGGCTTAGCGGTATCATTGAAGTGAAGTTTGGAAGCAGTAGCATGGATCTGTTTCTTCGATGATTCAGTAATCTTTGGGATTCTATTATCAGCAGTCCACGCAAATAGTGAAAGCTTATCCATTTCTTCGGGAGGCTCGGCAGAGTAGGATATCTGTTGGAAGTGATCTATCAGTTTATGGTAGATAAGTCATGCTTAAAATTGATCTTGATTAGGAAAGCTGTTCTAATTGGTGAAGATAGTTCTTTGGAATCTGAACTGGGTTGAATCGCAAAAGTGACTTGTGATTAGTTTGGGAATCTTTGAGTATTCCTTGATTTGAGATTGAGGCATCTTATATGGAGGTATAGGCTACTTAAGTAGTCGGAGGTTCTCCAGATGTTTTTGAGGAATTCAGAAGTTTACCTGGATCGGAAGTTGAGTTTTCTTATCGAATTGGATTTCCAGGAGCAGTATTAATGGTTCAACCATGAAGAGGGATGACTCTTAGAGCGAGAAGAGTTTGGTGAGGCAGCTCAAGATTCTTTGGAGAGGGATTGATCATCTTATTCTAAGTTGAGATTCTACTGAGATGTTTTGATCAAGAAGAATGGTCACTAAGATTTTTATGAGTCGAATGAAGGAGAAAGATTTTGCTTATGTTCTTCGATAGCATTCTTATCTGCTCTAGATCAGAGTTGTGCAGCGGAAGCGAGATGACAGTTTTTCTGGTATAGGAGCAACCGGGAGTTGCAGTAAGGGATTTCTACAGGAAATTCATGTATGAAGGAATTTTCTGGATTTGGTAGGCAAGGTTGTCAAGTGCAACTGTTTGGTTATTCCAGATAGGAGAGGTAGGTTTGAAGTCCACTAATGCTTGTGGTATAGAGTTGTATTTTGGATTTCAGCAAATTATTTTTGGAAAGCCATTTTGATTGAGTAGGACCTGGAGATTTGGTTTGAGTTGGTGTTGTTGTTTCATGAAGCAATCAGCAATGGTTAAGCTGATCAGTAATATTGGAGGTGACTCAGAGCATCTGAAGAGTTATGCAGTTAAGAATTGAGGAGATTTGGAATGTGCAGTTAGAATTTGGATATTGTTTTAGTTTTATCCAATCAAAGGAGATATAAGATTTGGTAAACCTGGAGAGCTCGCTCTGGAGGTATTTTGAGTTTTTCTGTGTTCTCTAGAGATTAGATTTTGATTTACAGGATTAAATTGCCAGTTTGGATAGTTAGAATTCATTATATTTCACATATATGTGCATGATTCTCCGAGTAATGGAATTAGCAGTTCAGAAGGATATGGTAGTTGAGCTGGTTTTGAGTTTAATATGATATCTTGTTCAGATTGGTAAGATCAGATGAGGGAGTTCTTGGTTATAGTAATATAGTTAGTTAAGATTCTGTAGAGCGAGTATTCCAGTATAGGTATCTGGAAACTCTTGATAATATTAGGAGGTTCTAGTCAGAATTTTGTCTGAATAGATAAAATTGTTTGTTTGAATTGGGTGCTATGATTGATTGCATGATTGCTAATTTAAAAATAAATTCTTTAGCTGGGTCATTAAATTATCTTTGCTTTTAAATTTCGGGGACGAAATTCTTTTAAGGGGGGAGGAATGTAACGACCCGGAATTTTGAGCAATATCAATTTAATAATCTTTGATAATAATTAAATTGATTTGATCATTTTATATTATAAATTGACAAGTTAAAATTATTTCAAAGGCTGAAAACAATAATTTGTTAATATCTATAAACATTTTTCTTAACAATATGAATTGGAAAATTTAATTCTTTTGAAAGATAATAATATTTTGATTTGAAAATATTTATTTTGGCAATTTAAAATTGGTAAGATTTATTTTATCTTCTATTTATAATATATATATTGATATATCTTGTAAATAGAAAGTTTTAAAAGCTAATATATATTCAAATTGTAATATATATATATATATATATATATATAAATGTATATATTGTGATTTGAGATTTGTTTTAAAATTTATTATGGTAATTAACTTTTTTAATGTTAGAATGTTTTTCTATTTGAAATGTGTATATATATTTGTACATTTATTTGAAATAGGAAAGTTATTAATTTGAATTTAACAAGAGTTTTCAAACTTTAATATATAATTTGAAAATTCTAAAAGGTTAATTTGATTTATACTTTGGAAATAATATTTTGAGATTTTAATAACAAAGTTAATTCCTTATTTATTATAAATATGTACTTTAAGCTTTTGTTTAAATAAGATTTAAATTAAAAAGTTCATTTGCTTAATATCCTTTCATTTTAAAATTTTAACACAAGATAAATTTATTTTAAAATTTTAAGAGGTAAATTAAAATAGATGTTTCAAACATATAAACATTAAATTGAATCAAAATGTAAGTTATTTGAATTCATATGAATATTTTTAAAAGATAAGTATGCACATTTTATAATCATATGAATATTACATAAATATATGTATATAGCTTAAATAGATTATTAAAAAGAAAATAACATTTTAAACATTTATAAAACATTAGAAAAATAACTTTTGTAAATATGAATTAAACATAATAACATTTGTAAAATATTTATAAAACATCAAAAACCACATGTAAGTATATTAATATTGTTAATGACACTTGTAATCATATATGTATAGGTGTAAGTTAATTGGAGCTTCATATTGACAAATGTCTTCCTCTTTAATAATTTAATTTAAAATTAAATTGTAAAATCAAAGATGAGTTTATTTTCAGGAAGAGAATTCCTTTACTCTCTTCAATTCAAAATGAATACAAATCTGAAGAAAAAAAATGAATGAAATGAAAACTGTAAAGAAATCTGAAGAAAAAAATGAAGAAACCTGGAACAAGAATGAGATATGGAGATTCAAATCAAATGCAAGATCTTCAAAGTTCAATCGAATAAACCAGTAATCAACTGCAGAAGAACTAATTCATCAACATGCAAGGGAAGATTCAAATTAAAATTCAAGAACATGCAAATAAAAATTAATTCAAGAACCTGGAATCAGATCTATCTCCTGCTCTGTCCTCTGATTACAAAGGTGAGTAAATGAATTTTTAAAAACAGCTTTAAATCCTGGATTTTCAACTTGTTCTTGTGAATGAATATTGTGATGTTACCTGAATACCTGAGTTAAATTTGAATGCATGTTGGAATGTTGAATATTGAATGACTATGCTGTTGAAATGGACTCTGTATGATAAAAACAGACATAGATTTCTTAGTAAATTCAATAATTTAATTTTGAATCCAAATTTTTTTATGTTGTGTAAATAAAGGTTGATTGTAATCATATAAGCTATCATCTAAAAATAATTACAAGATTTTAAATTGAATAATTTGTTATAAGTATTTGTATTTACAGTACATTTTCAATTTGGGACAGAAATTTATGAATTCAATTTTTAATTTTGGTTTCATAATTGAATTGCAAATAGAAAATTATGATTTTTAATACTTGAATCATAATTTTTAATGGGGTAATTAGTGAGTTATTTGGATTTATCTGTTTGGGGCTTTCTGGCCGTTTCTCGGCGAACTACGGCATTAGGGTTGTCGTGGTTGAACTCAAAGGTGGAGGGGGCTACAGGGATCATGGGAAAATTGCCATGGAATTTTATTATTGTTTGTGTTGATTATTAATCGAGGAGTTAGGGTTTAACAACCTGTTAGTGCCGATGTTGTTCTTTTGGGTGTTGCGTCATCATGTAGCTATCGGAGGTGATCGCGTGCATTGCCGAAGGTTCAGGGGGACGTGGGGAAGCTACGATGGCGACGGTGGGATTTCTCGAAGCCGAGGGTTGCCGTGGAGGGTCGGTTTGCTGGCGATGTGGTTTCGAACTGAGTAGTTCGTTTGGGTTCAGAGGGCAAGTTTTCGATTCTCGTTTTTATAATAGTTTCTGGGTGTCGCGTTTGAACGTTGGGGTCGGGGATGACTTGTCGATGTCTTGGCGATGATCGCTGGTGGAAGGAGTGATGGTGCATGGTGCACGGCTTCATGTATCAGTGACAATTGGATTTTGGGAAGGAAGATGGTAGGAGCTCGAGTTCTACTTCGGGTTTGAATTGATTTTTCTCGAAGCAGGTTTAAGGTTGGAGTGGCTCGGGGTTGACGCGGTTTTTGGAGAGGGTTGCTCGGGTTTGACGCGAGTTTTGCTGTAAGTTGCTCGAGATTTTGTAGAGTAGATTTTTGTTTGGATCTGGAAGTTTTAAAAGTTTAAAATGTTAACGGTAACGTTTTTAAAGCTTTTAAAAACAAAAAGGAAACTTGATTTTGTTAATGATTAAAGTTTTAAAATAGGAGTTAAACAAGTTCTTATTTTGAAATATAAAGTTTTAAAAATAAAATCAGTGAAACAATAAATAGGTGATATAGGATTTGATTTTTGAAATGTTTATAAAGTTTTAAAACAAAAGCACAACAAATTTTCACTTATAAAACTAATTTGTTTCAAGATTAAGTCTTAAGCAAGTTTTATAAATTTGAAATCTAAAAGTTTTTTTTTATGTAGAATAAGTGGATTTTAATAATATGGTTTGTATAAAATTGTATTTAATATCTTTGTAAAGTTTAGGGATTTTAAAGGTTAATTTGAATGTTTAAATTGTTTTAATTAAAATTGATTTCTAAAGAGTTTTATTTTAAATAAGTTAAATAATTAAGATTTGGAGATCAATTAAAATAAGAGTTATCTTTAGTAATTTAGAATTTTGATTTAATTAAAGATAAATGAATTTGTGAAGATAATTGAGATAATTAAATTATTTTTAATTATCAGGTGTTATTGGTTAATAAATGATTTAAGTAAGATAATGATTTTCTTAATTAAGAATCTTTTTAATATCAGAAGTTAAGGAATCATTTAATTAAATCTAAATGATTAAGTTAAATAATTAATTAAGTAATTGATTTGTGATTAATTAAGATAATCACTTTGGGTTAATCTAATATAATTACTTAGGGAAGTAATTAAGTAATTAAGTGGTTAATTACTAGAGGTAATTAAGTAAAGGATAATTACTTATGAAGTAATTAAGTGATGTGATTAAGAATTAATCATTGGTGTTATTAATTAAAGAATTAATTAATAATTAGTTAAAGGTTTAAATTATTTGATTAATGGTTAATTAATAAAAGGATTAAGAGTAATTAATTAAGTGATTAATTACTTGTTAAAGTAATTAACTAAGAAAGAATTTTAATTATTAAGGTAATCATTAATTATTGGAAATAACTAAATAATTGTTAATTAATAATTTAAGGATAAATAATTTATAATTAAGTTTTAATTACTAAATGTAATTAAAAGTAATTAATTAAAAGTGATTAATTAAAAGTAATTAATCAAGTGTGATTAATTAAAAGTGATTAATCGGGTGTAATTAATTAAAGGATAATTAAGGAATAATTATCAGAATAATTAAGGAATAATTAATCAAATATGATTAATTTAAAGGAGGTAATTAAGAGGTAATTACTTAGTATAATTTGGAAGTAATTAATCAGGATGATTAATTAATATGGCAATTAAGTAATAATTACTTAAAGCAATTAAGTGATAATTAATCAAGGAAAGATTAATTGAAGTGGATAATTAAGTGATGATAGTTAATTAGTTAATTTGTAATTAATTTATGAATAAGTAAGATGGATTGATAATAAATCCAAGTGATTAAGTAAGGATTAATTTAATTTAAGGATTAATTAAATTAATTAAGTTGAATCAAACTTGTTTATGAATAATGAATGATTGATTGATAAGTATCATTGGATGATATTGGATGTCATTGATTAATATGTGATGATATGGATGTGATATATCTGAGATGTGATATATATGTTGCTTTGTGATATGTATAGATGAATTTGATAATTGTGAATTATTTATCTGTGTGTTATGAATCATCCATTTATGTTTAAGTTATATTCTGAATACTGTTTAAATCCCTTAAGTACAACTTGGACATTAAAATGGCGTTTGGATTCGGTGAGACCGGGATCGGGTTTCCATATTTGGATATCCGAAAACCACATTGATCCAAATTAAACGTTAGGTCGTTAATCCAAGTGGAGCAAGTGAAGACTCGAGGTGTAAGGGCTATACGTCAGTATAACTCTGTGGGTGATTCCGTATTGAGTTTGACGGAATAGTGCTTATAGGTTCGAGATGGTGATTCAAAGTGCAAGGGCTATGGTCGTTGACTCTGAGGGTGATTCCAAAATGAGTGCAACGAGATAGTGCCTTCGGTTTCGTTCGAACCCGGAACGAACTTGTATGGATTGAATGCTTTCAGAACATCGTCAGGCGGACGATGAGCATTCTAAGATAGATGTGTCCTATAAAGGTAATCGCAGCCTCAAGCCTCATCAACCGGGAATGTCTAAAACAGGGGAGGTGCAGCAAGGCTTCGTGGGTAGCTCCCACTGGAGAGCAAGATACATCCCTGTCTAGAAGTCCATTTATATTTCGGCTGTGTGGGCAGTTGGTCTGCAGCCAACTGCGGGGTGGTCTTGTTCGGGACTGTTCAGTAAGGAATGGTTCCGGCCTTGTGTTGCAGGGGAGTGGGAGTACTCCTCGGTACGGTGATCTAGGCCACGTACTGTGACGGGCGGTACCCCAGTATCCATGCGATTGATGGAAACCCATTCTTCCTATGAGACCCTACGGTTTTGTTTGTATTACCCACTTTTGTGGCTAGTAGCTGGAATTTAATAGATGCAACAATTTTGGCTATTTCTTATTTACTTGAAAACCCTAGACACTATTATAATATCACTGGATTTCCTATCAAATGTTTTGGTTAGCGTAAGGTAAAAACTTTTCCATGTTTATGTGTGGGAAGTCTTACGTGATACCTTTCTTTTCAAAGGATTTTCTAAAGTTAAGCAATCTTAAACCGTTTACTCACACCAGACCCCTGTCTGACCCGAGTGTTTATTTTCTGTTTTATTAAACTCTTGGGTACTCATATTCTGTATGAGTAGTCAAGTAATTCAGGTTATCCTTGACGAAATCTGGAGGAGCTTTGGAGCAGGAGGCTTCAGCGTGTAGATATAGTTAGAGTTTCCGCTGTGTGTTATTCTGTGTTGATGTTCTTGTCTTGTATTGTATTAGACAGAAATGTTATAACTGTCTAAATTGAGATGTATAGCTGTGTACTCTGATGTATATGAAACTATATATATGTTCTATATTATATTCAAATCGTTCCGCTGTGAGATTCTGATGTGTTGTTGTTCTTTCTTCTCTTTCTTTCTTCTTCTATCCCTTTCTTTCTTATTAGTGATGCGATTTTCTGGTGATAGAAAGTCGGGTCGCTACAGTTAAGGACAATTAATTTGTGAAATTAATTGAAGAATAATTACTCTATGTAATTGAAGATAATTAATCAAGGTGATTAATTAAGATGGATATTTGAAGAATGATTGATTGATTAAAAGGTTGTAATTAATTAATGGTTGATTAAGAAAAGTTAGGTGATTAATTCTTAAGTAATTGATTTAATTTAAGTTAATTAAATTAATTATAATAGGGATTAAAAATGGTTGCTTATGAATGATTGTTTGGGTAGAATATCTGAATTGGTTGATATCTATTGGATGATATGCTATGATATTCTATGATGTGAAATGTTTTTTGATATGACATGTTTGGTGGACGCTTATAATATGGTTATCTAATAATAATGAATTGCTGTGTAAAAAGTGACATCTTATATTTAAAGTTGACATCTTGTATCATTTTCGGAAATTCGTTGATTAAATATTGAAAAACCTCTTGCAAACTCGCTGTCCTGTTGTCGTAGAGTACTCAGTGTCTTGTGCAAACCTGAGATGGTATTTTGTGTATAACATTTGCTTTTCTTATCCAAATCCTATAATTTTTAATGTTTTGGAAACTGCAGGAAGAATGTGATAACTTTCATTTGTATCACTTTTTAAAATTCGGCCATCTATATATATGAAATTGAGGTGCAAGCTCGGGTTACATTTCTGCCCGAAATGAACATGTTTGTTTCTAAGAAAAGGGCCTTACTAGTTAGATTTTTATCATCGATTTGATAAATAATTTGATGGGTTTCTTTTCATGGTGGTTGAGTATACTAAGTAAATTACTTTAAAGAAGTATTTTCACATAGAAGAATTAATCGAGGATGCGGTATAAGACCATAGATAATTTAGTGAGTTTGTTAATGGAAACTAAGAAGTTAATTAAGATGAGTAGTTAATAATTGTGAACAATTAATATAATATAAGCATTTAAAGGTTAATTAAATTCTAGAGTAATTAATAATTTGGAATAATCAATGATTAATTAAGGTAATTAATCAATGTAGTTAATAGAATTTACTAATAAAAGAAGTCGAAGAAAAATTACTCAATATCATAAATCAAAGGGGGTAATTATTGGTAATTACTTAATTGAGGATTAATTACTTGTTTAATTAGTGTAACAAAATTTATGGAGGATTAGTAAATTTATGAACATGATTAATTCAAGGATCAATGTAAGTGATTATAAGTTAATGAATCTAAGAACTTAATCCAAGTAGATAAGTTAAGATGAATAATGATGGGTTGACTAATTAAATTGATTTGGAGTCAATAAATGTAAATGAAGGAATCTAAGTGATTGAGGTTTGAAAATTAAATTAGAATAAATTTAATTGATTTGTGTGATTAAGCTTTGCTTATGATTGGTTGAATGGTATTGGATTCTTTGAATGAGTTGATATCTTTGATATGAAATGTTGTGTATTTCATTTGGATAACTTGGGTTGATGATATGAATTTCAAAGAGACCGGGGTCGGGTATTGGGAAATACCCGAAACCACTTCGAATTTTATAAATTGATTTGTGAAATCAATAGGCTAGAATGAAGTGATTTAAGTGAATTGGATTATTTTATCTAAGGTTGGTACAAAGAAATTGATGTGTGGAATAAGTGATGTCTAAAATAAATTGTGGCTTTGTGAATTGATATGAGTACCCGGGTTTTAATTCAGTTGTATGCTTTGGTATTACATGTTAGATGGGTTTACTCACGCTGGTTTCCAGCCTGACCCGGGTGTTACTTTGGTGTAATGCTCGGGTCAGACCGAGTATTACAGATTTTCAGGTAGGTACGTTCTGGAGCTCAGGAGACGAGCTGGATGGCAAGTACGTATAGAGTATTTCCGCTGCAGTTAATTATTATATATCCGAGACATGATTTGTATATGATCAGTGGCTGTATATATGTGAAACTCTGATGTATTAAAGTGTAATCAACAGATAAAATGTTCCTTTGTAAACTGTTATTATTTATTATTATATTTTATCCGCTGTTAATGTGAGATTTTGGTGTTCTGTTCTTCTTCTTCTATCTCTTTCTTCTTTTTCATAACCATCTGGAATTTTCGGCTTCGAAAATTTCGGGTCGTTACAGTTGGTATCAAAGCTGAAGGTTAAGCGTGAACCTTGGCTCTGGTGGGGATTACTCGTTGAATAGAGTCCGTAGTACTCTAGAATGAGTTGAGTGTATATATATGAGGGCGTACTTGTTATTTTCTTATGAAGATTTTAAATGAATTTACATAAGGATATATTTTATATATAAAGCAATATTCCCCTCTAATGAATATTTAGGTGATTGGTTGTTAAGTTATTGGAATTAAGTTAAGAAGTAATATAAAATACGACCAAATTGAAACTTATAACTAATGTTGAAGAATAAACTTATATAACAAAATGGAATTTGAAATATAGATTGTGAATGTAATTTTTAAATTGAAATAAACTTCATAAATAAATGAGATTATAATTTGAAAAAGAATTCCAGAGTAATGTTTAATATGAATTGGATGGATTGGGAATTTGAAATTTTTGGGAAAATTTAAAATTCCTTTGGATTTGGAAGTGGTTTCCAAAGGTTTTGGAAAAATAATAGTATTATTTCAAAAATATTTTGTGTTGAATTTGAAACCTGGGAGATTTGAAATTAAAAACATTAGAAAATGTTTTTAAAGAGAAAAAGCATTGAACTCTTTCGGTAACTGGAAAATAACGTCGGTGATGACTGCAGCATTATCGATGTTTATTTTCGAGTTTCTAGAAGAGAAATGCTACCAAATTGTTTTACATTGGAATTGTTTGTGAACTGGGTTTGGTTTTGAAATTCAAAGGGGTAATTGAATTTGCCAAAGATTTTTGCGTATAGTTGAATTCTAAGGTAATATTGAAATCTTGAAAAAAAAAATTAAACTCTGGAATCTTGATTTAAAATGTTTATGGAATAATATATTGGCTAGATAAAATGTATAATTCCGAGTTAAAAGAAAAATGTGAATGTAATTGATTATAAATAGAAATTGTAAGATAGAAATTGTAATTAAAGTTGTACAAGTTTAAAGATTAAACGGAATTTGATTTGAAGTTGGAAGGAAATTGAACTTGAATTGGGATTAAATCAATTTCAATGGAAATTGAAGATTATTCAATTTGGAATTGGGTCAATTTAAATGGGAGTGGAAATTTAAATTGAAATGTTGGGGCAGTGAACGGTTTGACTCTGGATTGTTTTCAATATAAATTGTTTTAATATAAACTCATTTTTCAAAGTTATTAAAAATATATAACCCTTCTTTCTTAAAGCCAAATTATTTTATACTTGTTTTACAATTATTTTTGGACCTATTTAACCATTTTTCAACTATTTTCTAAACTAGTTACTACTTTTTCAACTAAGTTACGAATTAACTATTATTTTACAACTATTTTGCAATTATCTAAGATTTCAATAACTACTTAGCTATTTTCCAACTATTTTATAGATATTTTGTAAATTAATAATTATTTTTCAACTGCTTCTCTATTTTTCAAATTTTTAAGCTGTTTTCTAAATATAAACTGGTCGGAGTTCAAACTGTTATTGATTAAATACCCAACTGGGATAAGACTTTGAGGTAATAATCCAAATAGGGATTAAGGCAAATGTGAATAAGTGAATGAAATTTTAAGTGAATGTGAATAGAAAGGAAATTGATATTGGAAAGAGTAATCAAATTTGAATATTTGATTTTGGGTAAACAAAGTTATATCTTTGTTATATATTCTCCCCTTGTGGAATCTATTGTTGGAAGAAAAAGGATTTTGGAAGTGTTTGAAGTATAAAAGGAATTTTATACGAGTTTAAAGTGATACAAAGTTTTAAAAAATTATATATATATGTATATATATAAAGGATCTTATGAGGATTTTGGAAAGGGTTTTGGGAACCTTTGGATCTGGAAAGGCTTTTGATTTTTGGGTAAAATCATTATATGGAATTTGGAAAGCCTATTTTGAGAATTATCGATTTTGGGATAATCGATTTTGTGTAAAGGAGCTTTGATAAAATTCATACTAGGTGTATGATTTGAAAGATACTATATGTGTATGGTATAAAATGTTTTGATGATGGCTCTGGGGGAAAAGGCGTTTCCTTGAAATGAACTTATCAGGAGTGCCACCGGGTGGAGCTGCCTTGAGCTCCAAGGGGGGTTCTAAAGTTGATCCTGTGAGGAGTCCGGACAAAACTAGTTCCTGAGGATTATGAGTTGAGTATACCATAGTGGAAGTCGTGTGTGCCGCTGAGAGCCAACAGTCTGCGTTTGATTTTATATCGGTAGACTGCGACCTATGGTATAACATAGCGAAAGTCGTGTGTGCCGCTGAGAGCCAACAGTCTGTGTTTGATTTTATATCGGTAGACTGTGACCTATGTTGGAGTGGAGAAGTTTCATTTCGATAGCGAAAATCAGAGGTCGCGGAGAGCCTGCAGTTGCATGGACTTTCGTTGTGACGGCAATGTAACCCTGAATGTAACTGTGATCTGTTGCGTGGGATACCATGGCGTACTCGAGAGGCCGCGGAGAGCCTGCAGTTGCATGGACTTTTGCTGCGACGGCAACGTAACCCTGGAATGTAACTGTGACCATGGATGGGGGTGATGATTTTTAGAGCATTGTCACCAAAGATATTTCCTCTATTTTCAAAAACCGTTTCCTATATTTTCAATAAAATTATTTTCCAATTATTTTCACTGGATGTTGCAAATGGGTTTACCAAGTACTTATAGATTTTCAGTCCTACGCCTGATCAACGTATGACTGAATTTCTGTGAGAACAAGGATAGACTGGATGAGACATCAAGTTATCAGAAATATTTTTATAAAAGCTATTTTAATAGTATGAGGTGGGTTTAAAAGCATTTCTAAATTTTTAAAATAGAAGTGTTGAAATTTTGGGAAAATAAAAGGGAAACTCCAAACTGGAATTATAAAAATAACTTTGAACTCAGGAAAATTTAATGAAGTAATTTTCTTTGTAATAAAAGTTCGAAGTAAGCTAATAAATAATTATTTGATAAAGTATGTTAATACAATTTAACTCGATTAAACAAATGGATTGTAAATTAATAATAGAGTTTGGAAATGAATTCGAATTTGTCAATAGGATTCGATTTGGATTTGATAATGAATTAAATAAGAAGAGATGTTGTAGAAATAAAATAGAGTTGGATTGGAAAAGTGATGTTTTGAATTACAAATAAAATTCAAACGTGATATGAATAATATTTAACGAAAGTTGCAAGTAAATTGAGAATGGCTTTGTATAAATAAAATAAATTCGCAAATGAATTAAGAAAGTGAAATATAAAATGGGTTAATGGAATTAAATAATAAATGGATGAGGCCTGATTGAATAACAACTAAATCAAAGTTGTAACTGGAATTGGATTATCAGACTGAACTTAAGTTCGGTGACATATTAATTTGAAGCATAAATGAGTTAAGTATGCGCTTGGATATTATTTTGATAAATTGTGGAGGTGAATTAAAATGAAATGGTGGGCTAACTGAGTTTAATGGAATTTGATTAAATGAGAATCAAATAGAAGTAAACTTAAGTTTGATGTTGAAATAAATTAAAGTAAAGTAACTTAAGTTTAAATTTATGGGAGCTTGCCTTCGAATAAGGGTAAAAGCCATTAAATAAAAGCTCGGTTTAAATTAATTTGGGAATGGTTAGTAGTACACAAGCATGGAATGTGTCGAGCTAAATAAAATGATTATGAATAAATTAAAAAGGAATTGAATTAAATAAAATTGAGTTGGAATAAATTTTAATTGGTTGTAAAACTTAAGTAATTATTTATTCACATGGATATTATCAAATTGCGTAGAAATGATTGTCGTTTAACGTAAACGAGATTTAATTAAATTCTATGAATTAGTGGAAGCAAATATAATTGCTTTTTGAATCAATTGATATGAATAGGAGTTTGTTTTGCTTACAAATAAATTGAATGTAAGCAATTGCATTGTAAACCATTAAAATTGAATGTAATGGCATATAAATTTGGTTGGAAGCAATTGGATTAACTTTAAATTATATAAATCGCTTATGGTAAGCGTTTGGTGTTTGTTGCTTTTGAAATGCTTGTGTTTAGCCTTTAAAAGTAAGTGAAATGCTAATAGAATTTCTATATGTGGCACTTACATATTTAAATTGAGATAGTACAGGTACTTGAAGACTGTTTGGTTGGTTTGGATTGCGCTAATTGCTTAAATTTATAAGCTGCATGCTTAAAATGCTAAATAAAGGTACTTCTACGCAATAAAAATAGGAAATATGAATTGTTTTTGTTTTTTTCGACCGTGTGGGTCGATGTATACATATTTATATCTATTGCCAAATTGCAAAAGCTCCTCCGCGCAAAGGAGACTCCGCCAAAAAAATTCGAAAATTTTGGGAGTTAGAATTTTTTTTGGAGATTCTTGAAAAAATTTCGTTAGCAACGAAACAATCACAAATTGGAAATTAAAATAAATTAGTAGATGAAACTAATCAGTTATAAATGGAAGTTAAAATCCAATATTCAAAATTGAAAATAAATTGAATTCCTATGAAAATGGGAAACACTAATTTGCATAGAAGTAGATGTGAAAACTTATGTAAAGAGTTGTATAAAATAATTTGAAAGGTTGCGATTGAATACTGTTGCTAAGTAAGATATGCTGGTATTAAAGGGAAAAGAAATTGGATTTGATTCCAAAAGATAAATGTGAATTGCCCGACAAAAAGGTATGTATTTAAATTTCTGTATGAAATTGGATTGGGTTTTTGATCTAGCCACTTGGCGTTTTCTTTTCTTTTGGAATTTGGAAGCCCGTAGAGGCCTTTTGTAGTAGTACCAAGCTAGCCGCGCAAAGGAGACGCTGGCAAACTTTTTCGAAAATTTAGGGAGTTGGAAATTTTTTTGAGAAAATTTCGATAACTCAAAATTGGTTTTAAATTGAAATTTAAAGGATTAGGCAAAAGAGTATTGCGTGAAAACTATATAAGGTTTTAGGAAATTAGTTAAGGTGATAGTGGGCTTTTCATAAAAGATAGTTGGTAGAGTGTCGAATTGTGAATTTTGGGAAAAGTAAACGGGTTTTGAACCATTCATCCTAACTACAAATTTCGGGGACGAAATTCTTTTAAGGGGGGAGGAATGTGACGACCCGATATTTTTAACAGTTTAAATTGGAATAATAAATTGATTTTAAATATTTAAAAGTTAATTGTAAACTTGACTCCCGAATATTTATATTTACTTGATAATTAAATTATTGAGTTATATAATTTGAAATTGGGTAAATTATTGAATATGGAATTTTAAGCCTGTTAATAACAATTTGAAGGCTTATAAAATTTATAATGATAGGACTGAAGATAATAGAATGGTTGGAATTTAATTTAAAGGTGATTTATTCAGTTTTAATAATATATCGTTTAAATCGATAGTTTAAAAATATACTATCTACACCATCTCTATTTTATTTATATTTATGTATGCTTTTAAATAATACAAAAGGTATAAGTATGTATACATTTATAAGTATAGGATAAGTGGCATGACATGGTGAAGACAAATGGCATAATATGGACCATACACCTATCTTAAAATGAAATAGAATTATGACACATAACCCCATTAGGTGTCCATGTGTAGAAACATTTTAAGACACCTAAGTAGACATGTGTCAACATTCTAAAGCTTGTGCAAAGAGAAGTAGACAAGTGTCCAAAACTAAAATTACCAAACTAGCCTTGAAAATTACTATGTAAAGGGTGGAAATGTTCACTTATTTTTCTTTCTTTCACAAAACAAAAACCAAAGTAAGATAAAGTGAAAAAGCTTGGAGAAAGATAAGAAAAAAGAGTCAAGGCAAATACACAAGTTTAAGGTGAGAAAACTATTTAAATTTCTAGTATTCATGTTATTCTTGAAGAGATGATAGTTGTAAGTAAAAGTGGCTCGGTTCTATCAAAAACGCAGCTTAGTAATTTGACCATAACTTTCACATTTCTTAATGAAATTTCGATTTATTGGATGTTCTGGAAAGAATATTTCATGTGCTACAACTTTGATGTTTTGTGTTTTCTTTCATTTGGAGGTTAGCTATGTCAAAATTGAATTTTTCTACTGTAATCCCGAGAGCAAAACCAATATTAGCTCTGTGCTTAAGGCTGAAACTAAATTGGCCATAACTTCTTCGTTCCTCAACAGATTTAATTAAATTTAGATGTTACAGAAAGCTTAGACTTTGTTCTAAAACTTTTATTTTTTGAGTTTACCAAAATTTTGATGTTATCTTGGCCAAAATTATAATTGTTTATCGCTGTCCCGAGACAAAATGACAGAAGTTATGAAATTCAAATCTCAGAATTGTTTTATCCATAACTTTTACAATTCTTATCGGAATTCGGTAATTTTTAATGTTCCGGAAAGCTTAGAAACTAAGCTACAATTTTTTATTTATTAATTTTTCCTGATTTAGAAGTTTTCTATGCTAAAATTGTAATTGTTGGTCGTTGTCCTGCAAATGCATAAGTTCAGGCTAAGCTTAATGTTTTTAGTAAAATGGTCATAACTTTTGAACTGTTGATCCAAATTTGATGATCTTGGTCATTTTGGAAATCTAACGGAAAGGGCTATAACTTTTATTTGTATCATTTTCGGAAATTCGTTGATTAAAATGTTGAAATACCTCTTTCAAACTCGCTGTCATGTTGTCGTAGAGTACTCAGTGTCTTGTGCATACCTGAGCTGGTATTTTGTGTATAACTTTTGCGTTTCTTATCCAAATACTATAATTTTTAAAGTTTTGGAAACTACAGGAAGAATGTGATAACTTTCATTTGTATCACTTTTTAAAATTCGGCCATCTATATATATGAAATTGAGGTGCAACCTCGGGTTACATTTCTGCCCGAAATGAACATGTTTGTTTCTAAGAAAAGGGTCTTACTTGTTAGATTTTTATCATCGATTTGATAAACAATTTGATGGGTTTCTTTTCATGGTGGTTAAGTATACTAATTAAATTACTTTACAGAAGTATTTTCACACAGAAGAATTAATCGAGGATGCGGTATAAGACCATAGATAATTTAGTGAGTTTGTTAATGGAAACTAAGAAGTTAATTAAGATGAGTAGTTAATGATTGTGAACAATTAATATAATATAAGCAATTAAAGGTTAATTAAATTCTAGAGTAATTAATAATTTGGAATAATCAATGATTGATTAAGGTAATTAATCAATGTAGTTAATAGAATTTACTAATAAAAGAAGTCGAAGAAAAATTACTCAATATCATAAATCAAAGGGGGTAATTATTGGTAATTACTTAATTGAGGATTAATTACTTGTTTAATTAGTGTAACAAAATTTATGGAGGATTAGTAAATTTATGAACATGATTAATTCAAGGATTATTAATCAATGTAAGTGATTATAAGTTAATGAATCTGAGAACTTAACCCAAGTAGATAAGTTAAGATGAATAATGATGGGTTGACTAATTAAATTGATTTGGAGTCAATAAATGTAAATGATGGAATCTAAGTGATTGAGGTTTGAAAATTTAGTTAGAATCAATTGAATTGATTTGTGTGATTAAGCTTTGCTTATGATTGGTTGAATGGTATTGGATGCTTTGAATGAGTTGATATCTCTGATATGAAATGTTGTGTATTTTATTTGGATAACTTGGGTTGATGATATGAGTTTCGAAGAGACCGGGGTCGGGTATTGGGAAATACCCGAAACCACTTCGAATTTTATAAATTGATTTGTGAAATCAATAGGCTAGAATGAAGTGATTTAAGTGAATTGGATTATTTTATCTAAGTTTGGTACATAGAAATTGATGTGTGGAATAAGTGATGTCTAAAATAAATTGTGGCTTTGTGAATTGATATGAGTACCCGGGTTTTAATTCAGTTGTATGCTTTGGTATTACATGTTAGATGGGTTTACTCATGCTGGTTTCCAGCCTGACCTGGGTGTTACTTTGGTGTAATGCTCGGGTCAGACCGAGTTTTACAGATTTTCAGGTAGGTACGTTCTAGAGCTCAGGAGACGAGTTGGATGGCAAGTACATATAGAGTATTTCCGCTGCAGTATATTATTATATATCCGAGACATGGTTTGTATATTATCAGTGACTGTATATATGTGAAACTCTGATGTATTAAAGTGTAATCAACAGATACAATATTCCTTTGTAAACTGTTATTATTTATTATTATATTTTATCCGCTACGAATGTGAGATTTTGGTGTTCTGTTCTTCTTCTTCTATCTCTTTCTTCTTTTTCATAACCATCTGAAAATTTCGGGTCGTTACACCATCTAACCATTTATAACCCTTCTCAATTTATTTCGATTTAGTTTACGTCCCAACCCGTAAATTTCTTTTCCACACTTTTAAAAATAAACCACCATTTATTTTTAAACAAATCACACTTTCCTTAAAAATTCCCATCGTCGGTTTGTACTTACAATTTATCCTCTGATAAATATTTCACTTTATTTATAAACCCTGTTTGTAAATTTCACAATCTCATTCTCCTTTAATAACTGTTTCAACACTTAGTCGGTTTTCAAATCGATTTCCAAAACCAACTCCATTTTAAAATAAATTCCTTTACTTATCCAAATTTATTTCAAAACCATTAATTCCATATTCACTCCTTTATTAAGATTTAAAATCTTATTTAAATCTGAAATATTAATATCATAGTTAATTTCAAAATTCTCCCTTTATTTCTTCCAAATCCTTTTAAATCCTGAATTTATAATAAGTTCTTAAATTTTAAACAATATAGCTTAAGTTCTAAAAATTCATTTATCCCTATTTATTAAATCCCCTAAAATTATTTTACTTAAATTTCTCTTCTTTATTTTCCTTTAAAAATCCAATCTTATATTTTTGATATCTCAATACACCCAAATATATTCAGCAAACCAAGCAATTAATAACTTCAATTTTCAATATAATCTATCATGAATTATCAAATAAATTATATCACTGAATATGAAAATAAATTCACATTTTGAGGAATCCAGTTGAATCCCTTCAACCTGTTTCCTTGCATCCACCGATGTTAGCACAATATAAAAATATCAATCCCACTTCGAGGGGGATATCGCGGTATAAAGGGTCATCCACTATTATGCGGGGGGACATAAGGTCTCATCCGCTATATAATACGGGAATATCAATCACTCCAGTATATATATACATACATACATACATACATACATAAACTGTATATAATATCACATCCAGACTGATAATAAACCATCAATTCAAGCAATCAACCAATTTTTAAATTTGAACTATTTAAATTAACTAGTAATCCAGATGTGAGTGAGATTAACTCACCTTTGATTTTATTTACAACCCAATCCAAACCGGCTTGTTTTCTTCGCGATTTTAGAACTTGTGAACATAATACATTTTATAAAATTTTAAATAATCCAACAATAAGTTATCATTTATTTAAATTTACTTTAACTAGTTTTAAATAAATACTAGCCTAATATATATTTTCTTTTCAGTTTGCAACTACAATAGTTTAATTCACCGTTAAATCTATAAAAAGGGATTACCCGTATATATCTAAATAAATCAGTTAGATACTGCATGTGTATTTTTTCTCTTAATCTATATATTTAGATATATATATACATATATATATATATATATATATATATTAAATTAAATCAGGTTAAGAGAAGAACTGTTCATTCATTACTGCAAATATTTTCTTCCTAATATATTTATATACATATTTATTGAATAAAATTAAATCGAAGAATAAACTGCAAAAACCTCACCTTCCAAATCTGGCAACCAGGCAGACATCGCACATCGCCAACGAACCCTGGCAACTCCCGTGTCGCCACCACACATAGCTCCCCTCAATCAGGCTCGCCTCGCGACCATCGCCTCATACAAACATCCGCCATCGAACGCGACAATCCCAGATCCAGCCGAACTCCAAAAACTCGTCCCATCGCTCGAAGCCGCTGCCTCACACTCGCGCCGCTACCCACTGCTGCCACTCCCACCGCTCGCGATTCCATCCTAGAGAGGTTCCCTACAAGATTCGATCAAATGCTCCCCTTTACTCTATCACGAATCGATTCAGAAATTCCTTATTTAACAGCCACGATTTCATATGAAATATAATTCTTATCCTCTTTTTTGTATGTTCTTTTTCCTGGCTTCGATTTGAGGAAGAATTTATAAATGAAGAAGGGTGGTCGTTTTGAACTGAAAAGGAAAAAGGCTGTAAGCTCGTGATTTCTTTGAACAGCGGCCTTTAATTTTTAACGAAATCCTCTTTGAAAATATGAAATTACCAATCATTTACTTAAAAAGGAGAATGGGGACAAAAGAACATGATTTGAACTCAAGCAGATGGGTTGCGTGAAGAAACTGGCTATAGTGACATATGGATTGAAATCAAAAGTTCTGGTGTGAACAGATTAACAGCTGAAAACTGACTAACAATATATATATATATATATATATATATATATATATATATATATATATATATATAAAAACACACACTCAATTCAAATTTAAATTGTCTCGAAATCAAATCTTAAAATTTTGACATCCAGTCGAGGTGTGCTGCTAGGCATTTTTAGTGTTACACCCATATTCTGAACGCAATGGAAAATGTTTCGAGTTCTAATTCGATTGTATGGAGAAGATAACTTTTTGGACCCAATTATTATATTGAATTTTCAATATAAATTTGATCGCATTTATATATCGTACGATCACATGACAATTCCAAATACTACGAAATTTGAAACCCGATAATAATATACTATTACGGGTCCAATGGAACTGGTTTCGTCGAATCTCGAAACTGTGCCCCGGAAGGCTATTTTTGAATGTCGATTTAATCTATATTTTAAAACTGAACAAACCACTTTCAAACTCACTTTTAAAACTTCTATTATCTCCAGTATTATAAACATAAATTCTACAAGCCTTTGAAATATTTTTAACCAGCTTAAAAACCAAGATTCACTATTTTAACCAATTTCTAGTTATTTAATTCAATAATTAAATTATCCAATAAATATTGATATTTGAAATTCAAGTTAAAGATCAACGCCCGAATATTTAAAATCAATTAAATATTCCAATTTCAAATATCCGAAATTTCATGTCGTCACATTCCTTCCCCTTAAAAGAATTTCGTCCTCGAAATTGCTAGTTAAGAAGAATTATCCAGAACCCGTAACTATTTTCCCAATCCAAATAGTTTTAACAACACCCAAAATAATCTTTTTATTAAAGACATTATCACTCTGACTAACTTTCTAAACTCATCCATAACTTTCAAACAATCTTATTGACTCAACCGGTTCAAATTATAACTTAAAATCTAAATTTCAAATTTCAAATTTGCTCAAAATTTTACTAACTCCCTAAATTTTGAAAAATTTCGCCATCATCTCATTTGCGCTGCTAGCTCGTTAAACTACAAAATGCCTCTACAGGCCCCTAAATTTCAAAAGAAAATTAAATTATGAATGGATAGATCAGAAAACCATCAAATTTTATATTCCAATTTAAATACATACCTTTTGCCGGGAAATTCAATTTATCTTCTAAAATCAAAAACATCCATTTTCCTTTGCTTTTAAATACATGTACCTCACTTAGCAATAATATCCAATCATAGAATTCAAAATCATTTTTTTACATTTCATTACAAGTTTCAATATCTATTTCAATATCAAATGCAATCGCTCACTCGCTCATACAATTTCACTTTCGAACTAGTATCATCCACCCGACTTCCTAGTGCTGACTCAGATCTGATTCCTTGATCATAAACCGTCATTCCCCTTGCATAGCCATTTACTATGATAGAGAATTTCCATAATCAATCAAAAAATCCATATCTAGGGTTCGCCGTCGAAAATCAAGTGAAAAATCCCAACTCGGATTGATATAAATATCTCGAAATTATGTGCCCGACTCTGGATCAAATCGTTATGCGAATAAAATAATATGCGTACATCCTACATATTTACCTTAATTTTTTATTAGTTATACCACTTCTCTTTTTGTTCACATTTATTTCTGATTTCCATCACCTATTCATAATTATCTCGTTTCATGCTTTTACTTAATCTTCATTCAGATATTAACTTAGAATATCTATCCCAATACCAAATTTTACTTAAGAATTTTACCATCCATTTCTTTAATTAAATATAAATATTTTACACACTTAAATATTTATTTTCACCTCACCACTTTAGCTTATATCTACTTCTATTCAAATTGGATCTCTAATTTCCGTATGAATTCAATTTACCCTTCATTTTTGAATATTGAATGCTATTCATTTCATCTCAAACCATATTTAATTAATCTTTATTTAATTAGTTCCACTTGCTAATTTATTTTAAATCTCAATGGATTTTAACTTTAATTATTTTTAGTCTACTTCGAATTAATTTTTCGATTTCACTTTCTTACACAATTTAAATTAAATATCATCCCAATATTCAATTTCATTTCATTTGCTTACTCATTTAAATAAATTAGTTTACTTACTAGTTTTATTTTCAATCCTTTGTTTTATTTAGTCCAACTTGACTAACTTCCATTTCACACAATTCAAATTTGATTCCAATATCCAGTTTCAATTTCATTTACTTGCAAATGTAGATTCATTTGTTCGTTCACAAATTTATTTAAACTTAGTAAATTTTAGTTCAATGACCATTCCATTTACTAATCTCTTCAAATTCACTTTCTCAAACTGGCTTACCTTTCTAACTTATTTTTTTCATACTAACTTTAATTCAACTCTTCTTTAGGTTAAATTTGTTTCTATTCTAACAAATTCAAATTTTCAAAGTTATCGAACCCATTTATATTTCCATAAACATTTTTAATTAACTTTCAGAGTTTAAACAATCACTTAAGTATTTCAAAATCATTTTTGAAATCAATTATATCCAAAATCCTTTGGTATCAAATTATCTCTTGAATTTTAAAACCAAATTCAGCTTTCCAAACACTCCAAGTTTAAAACATTTAGATAGTAATTCCTCTCTTGGAAACTCGAAAATGAACATCGATGATGCTGCAGTCATCGCCGAAATTATTCTCCAGTGACCGAAGTGAGTTTAGCGCTTTTACTTTTTAAAGACATTTTCAAATATTTTTAAATCTAAATCCCACCAGATTTCATATCCAACTCAAAAACATTTCCGAATAATATTACTATTATTCCTCCAAAACCTTCGAAAATCATTTTCAACTCAAAGAAAATTTATTTTCAAAATTTCGAATTCTAAATCCTTTCAATTCATATTCAAATATTACCTTGGAATTTTATTCTATTTCAAATTATAAATCACATTTATAATTCACATTTTATAATTCATATTTACAAACTTCATCCTGTTATATGAATTAATTTCCTAGCTGTTGGTTATAATTTCATTCTTATTCAGTTTCCACACCACAATGATTATAATTTAATGTTATCACTTCCTAACAACCAAGCAACAATATAACTATAATAAATCTAAAAATTATTACTTCTATATATATAAATTATTTGGAAAAATTATTTCATTCACCCCAATAAAAAAATACTATGTCAATTATTCTATTCAAGTGTTTAGAGATCCCTATCAATAGCGTTAATTACTGTTATTGACTAGAATCCATAAACTACTCAACAAACCAATCAGCACAATATAAAACAATTTTTTATATTCACTAACAAATATGCGTTCATATCTATTAATACGCTCAAACTCATTCTTAGAGTACAATTGACCCTAATTCTATGAGTAATCTCCACCAGAGCCAAGGTTCTCGCTTAACCTTCTACTCTGATACCACTGTCATGACCCGCAAATCCATACCCCTTTGAGCCGACAATATTTTTCAACAGTTTAACTCAAAGTGGATGGAAATATGGACCATTAGGGTTAAAGAAGAAAGAGGTAGAATAAAAAATAGAAAAACAACATCAAAATCTCACAATCACAGCGAAACAATATATAATAGGTAACAACAGATTTTTATACAAAAAAATCTATAACTGAATAATACATTACATCATCAGAGTACAACACAAATAGTAGCAACCTACTGGATATTTATATTAACTTGTCCTCACAAAAGCTGACTATACAGCTTATACTACACAGCAAAATATACATCAAGTACGTGTGATACGTCTCGCTATCCAACTCGTCTCTTGAGCTCCCAGCATCCTATCCTGTATCCTATAATACTCGGTCTGACCCGAGCACTATAGTAAAATAACACCCGAGGCAATATGGAAAACCAGCGTGAGAAAACACACTCAATTTGATGATTAAAGTTTCAAAATCTTTTGAAAATTAAAAGTATCTCGTAAGACCATACTACAAATAAACATGTCGGGTTTTCACCTTACCGTAACCAAAACTTTTCTTATAAAATCCTCTGATATTATAATATTATCTAAGTACAAATACTTATTCAAATAGCCGAAATTATTACATTTATTAAATTCCAGCAATTACTAGGCCCTACAATCAAAACCGTAAAGGCATGTAGGGAGAATGGATTTCCAACTAATAACTAGGCATTGGGTAGCACCTATCACGGTACCTGGTCTAGATCACCATACCAAGGACCCCTTCCGATCCTCGGCAACACAAGACCGGAGCTACCACTTATTGGATAGTCCGAATAAGATCACCCAACGGTTGGGATCAGCAACCGCCCACAATACCGAATAAAAGGGACATCTAGACAGGGATGACCTTACCCTAATTGGGTGCAACCCACTTAGCCTTACTGCATATCCCCTGATTTTCAAACAATCCCGATTGATGAGGATCGAGGCTAAGCGTTACGTTTTTAGAAAACATCTCACTTGGAATACTCATTGTCCTCCAAAGACAATGTTTTGAAAGCATTCATCCATAAAAGTCTGTTCTGGGTCCGAATGGAGCCGAAGGCGCTGCTCCTACTACATCCATTTTGGAATCACCCTCGGAATTAGCAGCGATTAGCCCTTGCACTTCACTGTTCCATCTTCGACTCCAAGCTTTTGTCTTCATCACGAAAACGTATTCATTGGATCGATGTGGTTTTCGGATCACAAATCCGATCCCGGTATCTTCAAAACAACGTTCGCTATTCCTCGATAAACTCAACCCCGGTTCTTTAGGAAATATATAAACGAAAATAAGATCAGAGTTCACCTCCTAACCGTTAGTGGATGGATTTCCTTATAAACGTCCTAGAAGAATCAACGAGTTTATACGTATAATATAGTATCTCGAACGGTAACTATACCATATAATTCCCGTACTCCTCCTGATATTTCCAAAGTCATATTTGTTCCAGATTTGATAGTCGATTATTTAAATATCAACTAAACAATCAATTCAACCAATTATTTTATTTCCATTGAAAAACACCCTGTCTTATAAAAATTAGATTTTTTTTATATATTAAATAACTTTACCCAAAAATATACACTCAAAACATTTGAAATAAAACTACTTAAACCCTTTATTTAAAATAATATTTATGGAATTCTATAATAATTTTCCAAGTGAAGCTAAGCCACAAACTATTTTTTTAAAATAAAACTATTGTATAAAGTATAAATATTTAATAATTAACTTTTAAAACATAATACTAATTTAAATGTAAAAATAATTACTGCTATAATTAATTCAAATAAATAAATATTTGCTTTATATTTTAAAATAATTTAAAATTATAAATTTCTCTAAAAACATTTTTTTAAAACAAATTTTAAAACCTTTAAGTTATACTTAGAAAAATTCTTTTGAAAAATATACTGAGCTTTTCAGGAAATTCACATTCCAACATAGTCCATCTAACCATTTATAAACCCTTCTCTATTTATTTTGGTTCAATTTATGCCCCAACATGTAAATTTCTTTTCCACGCTTTTAAAAATAAACCACCGTTTATTTTTAAACAAATCACCCTTTCCTTAAAAATTCCCATCCTAAATTTATATTTCCAATTTATGCTTTGATAAATATTTTACTTTATTTATAAACCCTTTTTGTAAATTTCACAATCTCATTCTCCTTCAATCATAGTTTCAACACTTAGTCGGTTTCCAAATCGATTTCCAAAACCAACTCCATTTTAAAGTAAATTCCTTTACTTATCCAAATTTATTTCAAAACCATTAGTTCCATATTTTCTCCTTTATTAAGATTTAAAATCTTATTTAAATCTGAAATATTAATTTCATACTTAATTTTATAATTCTCCCTTTATTTCTTCCAAACGCATTTAAATCCTGAATTTAAAATAAATTCCTAAATTTTAAACAATATAACTTAAGTTCTGAAAATTCATTTATCCCTATTTATTCAATCCCCTGAAATTATTTTACTTAAATTTCTCTATTTTCAAATCCAATCTATATATTTTTGATATCTCAATATACCCAAATATATTCAGCAAACCAAGCAATCTATAACTTCAATTTTCAATATAATCTATCATGGATTATCAAATAAATTATATCGCTGAATATGAAAATAAATTCACATTTTGAGGAATCCAATTGGATCCCTCCAACCTATTCCCTGCATCCATGGATGTTAGCACATTATAAAAATACCAATCTCACTTCGAGGGGGATATCGCGGTATAAATGGTCATCCGCTATTATGCGAGGAGCATAGGGTCTCATCCACTATATAATGCAGGAATATCAATCACTCCAATATATATACACACACATACTATATATAATATCACATCCACACTGATAAGAAATCATCAACTCAAGCAATCGACCAACAATTTAAATTTCAACTATAAATCAACTAGTAATCCAGATGTGAGTGAGTTTAACTCACCGTTGATTTAATTTGCAACTCAAACCAAACCGGCTTGTTTTCTTTATGATTTCAGACCTTGTAAACATAATACATTTTATTAACATTTTACATAATCCAACAATAAATTATCATTTATTTAAATTTACCTTAACTAGTTTTAAATAAATACCGGCCTAATATATATTTTTCTTTTCAGTTTGCAGCTACAATAGTTTAATTCACCGTTAAATCTATAAAAAGAGATTAGCCATATATATATATATATCAAAATAAATCAGTAAGTTACTGCATATGTATTTTTTCTCTCTTAATATATATATATTAAATTAAATCAGGTTAAGAGCAGAACTGCTCATTCATTATTACAAATATTTTCTTCCTAATATATTTATGTATGTATTTATTGAATAAATTTAAGTCAAATGATAAATTGCCAAAACCTCACCTTCCAAATCTGGCAACCAGGTAAATATCGCACATTACCATCGAACCTTGGCAACTCCCATGTCACCACCACACATCGCACCCCTCAACCAGGCTCGCCTCGCGACCATCGCCTCGTATGAACACCCGCCATCGAATGCGACAATCCTAGATCCATCCAAACACCAGAACCCGTCCCATCGCTCAAAGTCGTGGCCTTGCACTCGCGCTGTTACCTACTGCTGCCACTCCCACCACTCGCCATTCCGTCCTGGCGAGGTTCCCTACTCGCGTCGATCAAATTCTCCCCTTTACTCTATCACGAATCGATTCCAAAATTCCTTATTTAATAGCCACGATTTCATATGAAATCGAATTCTTATCCCTTTTTTATATTCTTTTACCTGGCTTCAATTTGAGGAAGAATTTATAAAGGAGGAAGGAAGGTCGTTTGAACTGAAAAGGAAAAAGACTGTAAGCTCGCCATTTCTTTGAACAGCGGCCCTTAATTTTTAATGAAATCCTCTTTGAAAATATGAAATTACCGATCGCATATTTAAAATGGAGAACGAGGACAAAAGAACGTGATTTGAACTCAATCTGATGGGTTGTGTGAAGAAATTGGCTATAGTGACATTTGGATTGAAATCAAAAGTTCTGATGTGAACAGATTTACAGCTGAAAGCTGACTAGTATATATATACATAATTTAGATTTAAATTGTCACGAAATCGAAGCTTAAAATTTTGACATCTTATCCAGGTGTGTCGCTAGACGTTTATAATGTTATACCCCTATTCTGAACGCAATGGAAAAGGTTTCGTGTTCTAATTCGATCGTATGGAGAAGATAGCTTTTTAGACCCAATTATTTTATTGAATTTTCGATATAAATTTCAACGCATTTATATATCGTATGATCACATTACCATTTCAAACACTACAAAATTTGAAACCTGATAATAATATATTATTACAGATCCAATGGAACTGGTTTCGTCGACTCCCGAGATTATGCCCCGGAAGGCTATGTTTAAATGTCAATTTAACTATATATTTTTAAAACTGAACAAACTACTTTCAAACTCACTTTTGAAACATCTATTATCTCCAGCATTATAAATATAAATTTTACAAGCCTTTGAAATATTTTTAACCAGCTTAAAAACCAAGATTCACTATTTTAACCAATTTCCAATTATTTAATTTAATAATTAAATTATGCAATAAATATTGATACTTGAAATTCAAGTTAAAAATCGACACCTGAATATTTAAAATCAATTAAATATTCCAATTTCAAATATCCAAAATTCTGGGTCGTCACCCATATTTTAATGCATTTATAATAGGTTTTTATGTGTGTCTGCTCAACCTAAAAAAGTTTCACCAATTTCTATCATTTCATCATCTTTTGCCCACTGGTTTGGAGCACTTGCCAATCAATCAAGTGTAGGTTAGTTTTAGCTCAGTGCCATAGAGCAAAATTTATCTCTATTTTATTTTCTACTCTTCATACGTTTTCATGTATTTACAATAGAATAAACCAGTTAGTCATACCATATGCCATCATACGATTTCACGCAAATTGTATATTTATTAATATGTTATGTTCCCTTTTATAATTTTTGCTAAAATGTATTTTCCTCCTATTATTTTTGATGACTTTAAAGAGACGTGCCAAGAAAGCCTTCACAAGATATTGGTTCAAGGTATACACTTTGGAGATTGCAAGTTGTACATTTGTGTAGGCTTGTTGGGATGCAAACAAGTTGTTTGTGGTACTATGCATTTAGCAAGGGTTATTAATATGTTCTTGATGAGTGCCAACAAGAAGCTAATTGGAGAATCTATTGATAAATGCTCTGTTTTTGGTACGTGTTTGGAGTCTATTGGTTATTTCTATATATAAGGTTCTTTGATACAACTTATGTCGTATATAATGGGTTTTCAAGAATTTATATATGGGTTCTTCTAGTGTTAAGGTAAAAAACAATGTTTAGTTGGTTTTAATGCACTCCGAAGTAGTGTTATAATTTACAATTCTTGTCATTGAAGTTGCAGGGCACACACGACTTGGTAATAAAATGATGTACAACTAGGAATGGATAATGATCAAATAGGTAAATTAACCAAATGAAATTATATTATTTCTATTGTTTTAGCCATTTCCTGTGAATGTATCAAATTCATTATACTTTTACGTGCTACATCATTAACTTATGGCATTTTATCACATGGAGATGAATAGTTTGCATTTCAATTGTACTTTGTCATAAAATATTCATTGTTGATAATGGTACTGGGGTGTTTATCTTCTTTGTGTTTCGTTGCAATTTTAGTTTACTGTACTGCAATTGCATAGCATTGTACATATGTATTTAGTTTCAGATCAATTCCTCATTACATAAATAATGTATTGTCGTTATCCAACAAACATGCACACAGCCAAGTAGTGGAAACATTATTTTCTTATTCACTTATAATCCTATTTTGTAGGAACCGTGTTTTTTTAACGGCTTTAGTATATGATTTTGTATCAGTTGAACATTGGGGACATTAGTATCCTTTATTCTCTATTTGATGTTTAGATTGTACAATTTGAAATAAGATGAATGCTAAATGTATACAAAGCGAGGTAATGATGGTAATAATGAGTTAATATGATATGAATGTAAATAGTTAGATATCAGAAAGGTTTATATTAATATTTTAAGTTTCTACTTTTATCCCGTAAAAGATTTTTTATATGGGTTTGTGCAATGATCAAGAAAATGATGTGCATCTGAAAATATTTGAAATTGGACTTTGAATTTGGAATTATGTAATGGTCACATTGCATAATTCAATTTGTTATTTTATCATTTTGTCCGCTTTATGTTTTGCAAGGTGTAAGAAATTATAGATATTTATAGTTATGAAAAGTGTATTCCAAACTCTTATAATGGAAGATCATTCATGGCCGAGACCTGAGAGATAAGAAGGGACATTTTTAAAACTAGCATAATCATGTCTAAATGCAAGTCACGTACAACATCAAAGTATATTTTGTTTTCCATAGTTTTCTTCATGTTAGTTCAAATGTCTAAATGGATTTCTTTATCTGCATATAAAAAATGTAATGGATGTGTTAGAGTGTTTAGATGTATAAGAAGGCATTATAGTCAAATTTTGAACATTTCAGGCATGTGATCTCATTTTGCACTTAGGAGTTTGTTCTTTCTTCAGCAACATTATGCATTTCTGTTTAATTAAAACGTTGATAATTTAAATTTAAATGCTTTGAAAAAATTTCGTTTAGATATTTTTTTTAAATGAACCAAGTGAAATGTCCAATTTAAATTAGAACCATAATTATAATTCTACAAGCAAATAAACAAAGATATATTGATAATCTAAAAACACAAATTTTGCTACAACCCATGGACGAAGACGGGGTTCGCACTAGTTATAAAAATAATAAACGGGTCATACTTTCTCTAATTATCATAAAAGGTGAGTTCATAATACTAAGCTTGCACAAACATTAAGGATATAAATGTCCATATATTGTACTTCACTCAACATAATAAGACATACTTATCAAACTTCATAACACAAAGTTAAATTATTCCCATCCATAGCAATCACTGTGTAGTTAATGCCCTGCTATTACCGCTACAACCCCGCTATATCTCATAGCGGATTTCTACCGCTACGATTTTTTCATATAGCCCCAGAATATAGCCTTTCCGCTTTAATCCCCGCTATTTACACTATATCCCGTTATTTCTGCTATATTCCGCTATTCCCGTTATATCTTTTTTAATAAAATGAATTGAAAAATTGCATTTATACGTTATAAAATTATGAAACTAATTTATTTGATTTAATTTTTAATATATTTTCAGAAATGAAAATACTCTAATATTCTACCAAATTCAATTATGTTATATAACAGTTTTTGTTTATTTAAAGTATATTCGCACATGTTTTTATTTAAAATTATTTATATATTATTTATAATTCAATTGAATGATAATTTTTCATTTAATTACCATTTATATATTTGTAAATACATTAAGTATGAGTTTTATATGCTATTTTAGAGCCATCCGCTATATCCCGCTATATCCTCGTTGTATCCCCGCTATGACTTTTTGCACCTCCATCGCTTTGAATCTACCGAGCGCATTAACTGCACAGAGCAATCATCAAAGTCATAGCAACCATCACATTAATAGCATCTAAATTCACAATCATATAAGTAATAGACGAGCACTTCACAAGTTAATGATCATAGAGGAGACCTTTACAAGTCAACAAATAAGAACTTCGCAGGTTAACAAATAAGACAAGCACTTCACAAGTCAACACAAGAGACGAGCACTTCTCAAGTCAAAAAAATGCTAGCACTTTACGAGCTACAATAATAGACAAGCACTTTGCTACTCAACACAAGAGACGAGCACTTCGCAAGTCATAACTCGCTTTTAAACGAGTACTACAAGTGAAAACCAATTTAATCCACCTGTAAACGGCACCCAAGGATGAGCCTGTAACTCGCCAGAATAAGTGTTATATATTTCCGAATAGTAATCACCCAAGTAACGACCGTGCATTCCATAAAACATAGGTTTACTCTAACATTTACTACAAGTTAGTAAACTCCACTCGATAAGTATAATGTATCTCTAAATAGTAATAATTCGAGTAACGACCGTGCGTCCAATACCAATACCATTGAGTTTACTTGAATATTTGCTATAAGTTAATAAATTTCACTCGTGTGTAAATTTGTTCAATTGAACAAGTCCAAGAACTAATTGATGAAGTAAACGCAAATGTTCCATACCACTTGTTTTACTAAACCATTTAATTCGATTTTTCGAGTGAGATTGTGAGTTTGTATAGGAAAATAGTTTTTTTTTTTAAATATAATTTGAAATAATAGTTTCAAAAGGCTAATAATATATGGCAGAAAGCATGATTTAGTTTGTATCTATATCTATATAAGAACTTGCTTCACAACCACTTTGAAATTATGAGTATTTATATATACATGTTTTCCAAAGTCATTTCTATCCAAAATATTTTTTTAGATATACATACAAAGAAAACATTTTATTTTCTAAAAGGTATTTCTTTTGAAAAGAACTTTACAAATCAGTGCAATTGAAATAGTGTGTTTGGCAAAGTAACATAGATTTAGATCTCTATGGAAACAAGAGCATCAAAGTAGTAGTCAAACAACCCAAAAATGAGTAAGGAAATCATCACAAACAAGCTTTAAACAATGCAACAAATAAAGTAAAACAAGGCAAACAAAAATGGGCACAAGTAAGACAACAAGGATGAGGAGATAGCACTTGGAATTCACATTACAGGTGTTGACCGGTCGACTGGTCATTATGGACTGATCAGCCGGTGGGATGCCTGCTGTGTGAGCTCCAAGCATTTACCCTCCCCACCGTCGACACTCACAACTCTGACATGCTTTTAGGCAATCCCGGCTCTTGTGCTAGGAAATTTTAATCCATAAATATAACTTGCATGCAACTAACTATCTTCTCATCATAAAAGGTTTATCAAAGAGATGGTAATTTGGGTTTATAGTCAAATATCTTACAGGGTTTCTAATATCAGTTTACAATAATCTATACAGTCGATCAACCCAACAAAGATCATCCAAATAAAATCACAACATCCAAGAATTCCAATATGCAAATCAACTAGAGACGGATGTGACTTTCTTCTTCAATTCTGTAGTACAGTTAACTACAACAGCTCCTGTGACGCCCAACCTCTATACCCACGCTAGCCAAGAACACTACGGTGTAGTGCTGTCAACTAGCATGGAGAATAAGGCTGTTGAGGAGCGACCATCCATATAATTGCTTATCACACGGTGGCTATAAATAATCTTCGGAAACAAACATAGAAATAAGCATAACACAAATCAGTCACAGACATCCATATCACAAAGTCGGAAGAAGATATGAATATATAACTAACACATGAAAGTGTACATCAGAGCAGTGGTCAAAAAGATCCACAATAATATAAAAGAATAGCAACACGTGCTGTACAAAAGAATCAACTATGAGTCTATATCTCAAGTGTATACAACAAAAACTGCTAATCTAAATAGTTAGCCAAAAGTCAGAGTAGCAAATCCCGGGAAGAAGTCAAGAAGAAGCACCTGTAACATCTCGGCCTGACCCGAGTATTATTTAAGAAAATAATAAATGGATCAGTCTAGCTATAAATATCAGATGACATGGTATAAAATAAAAGATATGGCATAAACATAAAATATCCATACTGACATACTACCATAAGTATGCAAATGATGATCAGCATAAGATCAATCAATAAGAGATAAATCAATATCACAAGAATCTTCTCAAAGATCCAAAGAGGGCATCATACCCTAAACTTGTACTCATAACAAGTCAATGACATAAATTCCAGAAATCAACACAAGAAATCCATAAATCACAGAAAAAGGAAAAGAGGCCTATCACATGACGGTCTGAAGACCATGGGGAGCTACCCCATATGGGTGAGTCGGAATCACCCAGATGAGGTCTAGGCTAACCAAAAAGCAAAAAGGTATGTGTGAGTGGAATCACACAAATGGTGTCTAGCCTAACCTCGCAACAAAAAGGTATGTGCGAGTGGAATCACACAAATGGTGTCCAGAATAACCTTGCGGACAAAGAGATATGTGTGAGTTGGAATCACACCCATGAGGTCTAGTCTAACATTGCAAACAAAGAGACATCGCACAATTGCTAGTCTAAATCATAAAATGATCGTCATGATCAACGAGAAGTGTCAATTACACTAAGCTAGTAAATATAAAAGTTTATCTTCGTGTCCCATAACCACTTGCTTAACTTAAATATTTACGAACAAACTGTAAATCTTCACTAGAAAATTGTCACAAGAGGTTCAATCGAACAAGTCCAAGAATTTACCGACGAAGTGAACGCAAGCGTTTCGTACCACTTGTTTTACTAAGCCGTTTAATTAGATTTCTCATCCGAGTGAGGTAAAGGTTTGTATATACTAGTGGATTGGAAAACGGTTTAAGAAAAGAGCTTGTTATTGAAAATAGAGTTGAAATCATTTTGTTGAAAGAGTTTCGATATTTACTACTAGTATTAAAACCTTCATATTTCTAAAGTTGTTATCCCGCCTTTTTAGCAAGCCGTGATACCATAAAATCGATCGAGAAGCCAAAGATAGTTTGTCTCGAAGAATGGTCAACTCAGCATCTCAACAAAGCAAGTTCTGTTGAATGTTTTTTAGATAAGATCCCCTACGGAGGGGGGGTCCAGTGGGGGTGGCAACCCCCCAAGGTGGGGGTGCGGGGGCAACGCCCTCGCTACGGGGTTCGACCTAACATGGCCGAGCTAAGGTGAGGTGCGACTCAACCAGGTAAGCGACCTAAGGGAGGCGAGCGACCTAAGGAACTCGCGACCTAACAATAGCACAGGCCAAGCGACCTAACGTTTTAAAGCCGAACGACCAAATTAAACCCGCGACCTAAAAATGACAAGGCCGAGCGAGTTAAGGGGTCATGCGACCTAACTGGAGCAACCCTGTGGTCATGCAACCTAACTGAAATGGCCAAGCGAGCTAACAAGGTAATACGGTCAGACGACCTACGACCTAACGGGATAACGGTCAAGCGACCTAAAGAGTTAAAGGTCATGCGGCCTATCAGGTTAAAGGTCATACGACCTAATGGTGCAACGAGCTAACGAGTAGCGACTTAAGGAATGAAGGCCGAGCTGCAACGTTGAACGACCTAAGGAATGAAGGCCGAGCGACCAAGCGACCTATGCACGCCAACGACCTTATGGTTCATGCGACCTAGTGGAACTCGCAACCTAAGCAGCCAAGTGAATTAAGGCCTAGAACGACCTAAACGCGAGCGACCTAGGGTCCAACGACCTACGACCTAAAGCCCAACGATCTAATTCCGAGGCGAACGACCTAACGTATGCGAACGGGTTTAAGGCCAGAAACGAGCTATTTGAAGGCCGAGACTTTTCCACGTGAACGACCTAGCATTGGCAGAACGACCTAAGTGCAGAATTTTACCAAAAACACTAAAAATTGGAGTTTTTCGCCAGTCCAATCCAAACCAAATGCAAATGCACATGCTAAAGTGATGGGAAATCATTCCCAACAGTCCAAGATAGTTATAAACAAGAGTGTGAGATAAAAATCCAACCTTTGCACAAATTCAATGAAGAAGAAGCTTGAAGTAGATAGAGAAGCAACTACAAACTTGAATCCAATGTCTTTACTTTGATTTTGGAGTTGGATGATGAATTTGCTAATGAACTTGGGCTTGGAATTTTAATTTCCCTTTCCACTCACCATTAATGCTAAAAATAGAGTTAGGTAGGAATTTATGAAGAGATGAGGAGAAGGGGTTGGAACTTAGGTTTAATAGGCTGAACCAACCCAAAGTCCAAAGCGAAAAAAGTTAGTGAAATTCCACTAACCCCAAACATATCAAAGTTTATACTTAAAAAGATTGTAAACGATATTTCGAACTCAATGGAAGTGGTCTCGGGTCCTAATTTGACCATTTGCGAAAAGTAGCTTTTCGGACCAATATCCGATTAACGACAAAATATTTAAATATAAAATCGATAAATATGCGGGTTGTTACAGCTTCAAATTCTCAAACAGCAAGCCCTAAGACCAATACAACAAAAATACAACACAACTATTTTTTTATTTACTGTAAACTGAAATACGAAACCTTAATGAATTGAATACGATCTTGAGATCATTAACTGAAATTATTAGCATCTAAAATGTTTAATTTGCAATAGAATTGAAGTGATTGGATTTTGGTTTCTATCTATGGTTTTTTTACAATAAACTGAAAAATGAAAATAAACGTATAGATAAATCGGGACTTGGAAAGTTCTTCTCTCTTAACACTTTTCAATTTATTTTGGGCTTTAGGATTTAATTTGCAACCCAATAAGAATTAAATAACCATTTTTATTAATTCCTTACTAATACCTTCATGAAATGAAAGCCTAAGAATTTAAACCATATCCAAATAAATAAAATGATTTCTTGAATATTATTAAACTGTGAACCACTATTTAAAAAAAAAAGTTTACTAATTCGATATTTTCTTTTATTTAAAAAAAAGATCTAAACTAAATTAAAGGTTTCTTTTCAATTTTAATTCTAAATTCTTTAATTTCAACCTTTGAAGTGATTTACTATCTTTTCTAAAATAATACAAATTCTCTATTCTTCTTATAAAAATAGATTTATTTATAAATTCGAAAGATTCATTCCATATACTAATTCTCCAATATTATCTAAAAATTGAAATTCTCATCTTTTATAAAAGAATCTTAGTTTAAATTTCTCAATTAAATATTTAATTTACATCATTGTTTATTTTATTTAAGAAACTCAAAAATCAATGTTGTTACAAAAGCATTTCTCAACTCTAATGAACTCATTAACATCAGGGCCTGTGTCTCGTCATCCCCACCTTATACTTTACGGCCATCAGTTGATTCATAATTGCTTAAAAATTACGAAAATGCTCTCCAATCGACCCAACTTCCTTTAGCTTCAAATTCATTAATTTGCTCATAAGATGAGCCTCATTTATTTTGGAGTTCTTTGCATAAATTCCTTCTAATTTCTTTCCGATTGCAAAAGCAAATATTTTATTGAAACAATATGAAATTCCATATTCTCCAAAAGAAAAATGAATAGCCGTTGCAACCTTCCTATCTAGACTTCCCACTTTGTCTCAAATACATTACTAGGCACTTTCCCTTTATTTTCCAATGGTTCACGAGGATCATTGAGATATAGAAAATCCTCCATCTTCGCCTTTTGCAACCCCCAGTTTCTCCCATTAATTTTTTTCCACTCTTATCTTCTCTATAACCAAATTCTGTTCAAAAATATTTGTTTAGATACCAACTGTTATGGATTTTCTTAGAATCTCTACATAATTGGATTTTAGTAGAGATAAAAAGTGGAAAAAAAAATTTCAAGTTCCTCTAAACCAAACAATTATTGGCTCACTAAAAGATTACAAATGAAAGCTAAAAAATTAAGAAGATATCTCAATCCCCAAAACCCAAGAAAAATAAACTTTTGTCCAGACGCACCTAATGAACCTTATACATGTTTATTTATAATAACTTTGATAAAATGCATTCTTTAATTTACTAATTAAGGAATTCACTGATATAATTCCATTTACCAAAATAAATCATTTCCATGTATATAATTTATTGTTTTATTTAATGCAATAAAAAGGCAATTGATCACTCTTTAAAATCTGCAAAATCTATAAAAGAGGCAATGTATTTAAGTCACATACTTCACAATCAACTTAAATATGGAATATTGTATTCTCAAAATTTAACAATATCAACACATGCTTTCAGATCTCAAATATATGGATGTGGCACAGTCACCTTGGAAGATAACTCTAAAGGATATGTCATTGGTATAAGGGATGTCAGCTACAAGGCTTTATGCAATTCTCCTTTAATTACTAATGTCTTACTAGTGGAAAATTTAAAACATAGTCTACTTAACATGTCTACTTGGTGACAAAAGATTTACAATTTCTTTCGTAAAGGGAAAGTGTAACATTTTGATCAAATAAAACTTTATTTTTTGAAGAAATAAGAAAAAGAAATATTTATGTTCAAAATAGGAAAATAAATAATAATAATAATAATAACAACATGTGTTTCTTAGTCAATGATCATGATCCATGGCTATGGCACAAAAGATTTTTGTTATATATACTTTAAATATATTAACAAGCTTTTTAAAATGATTTGGTAAAAGGTTTACCCAAAATGAGCTTAAAAGTTAATAATCTATGTGATGCATGTCTACTAGAAAAATTAACAAAATCATGTTTTAAGTCTAAAAAAGTTATTTCGACTCTTCAACCTTTGGAACTACTTCGTCTAGATCCTTTTATACCTACTAAGGTTAGGTCTCTGAACCATAACAAATGCATATTTGTCATTGTAGATGATTTTTCTAAATACACACGGACTCTAATTGAAAAAAGTGCTACTTTTAAAGTCTTTAAATTTTATGGAAAAACAATTTAAAACTTAAAGAATTTGGAAATTAAAAATATTAGAACTAATTATGGTGGTGAATTTGATAATGAATTATGTAATAATTTTTTCAATAAGAAAGGTATATATATATATCATAATATTATTTTTTCCTAGAACACCTTAACGAAATGGTGTTGTAGAATGAAAAATTAGAACATTACAAGAATATGCAAGAACATTGTTAAGAAGTAGCCAATTACCAAATAATTTTTAGGTAGAAGTTGTGGTTATGACTTGTTATGTTTTACAAATAATTTTTAGGTAGAAGTTGTGGTTATGACTTGATATGTTTTAAATCATATATCTATAAGACCCTTAACAAAACATACACCAATTTAATTATTTAATGGTAGAAAACATAAAGTCTCATATTTTAGAATTTTTTGTTAAAAATCTTTTATACTTGATACAAAAGACAATTTAGTTATATTAATCCAAAAGACGATAAAGTTTTTTTATCGGATATTCAAAGAGAAGTAAAGCATATTGAATATTTAATAAGAAATCAAATACTATAGAAGAAACCTTACACGTATCTATTGATGAAAATTATAAAATAAACAATGATAAAGATGAGAATATTCCAATAATTCAACCAACAAGTTTTGAAAATCCCACTCAAAACAAAAATGATGATAGTATGTTAAAATCATCACTTCGTATTCTAAATGATCATCCTCTCAACAATATTATAGGTGAAAAGTGACACTAGAATTAGAACTAGAAATCAACTAAATCAAATGGGACAAGTTGCATTTATTTCGAATGTAGATATAAAATGTTAAGGAAGCATCTAGAGATGACTTTTGGATTTTAGCAATGCAAGAAGAAGTAAATCAGTTTAAACGGAATGCTATTTGGGAATTAGTTCCAGGAACAAATGATCAAACCGTAATCGGTACATAACGAGTCTTTACGAATAAGGCAAATGAAAACAGTGACATGGTTAGAAATAAAAATTTATGACGACCCACGGTTCCGTACCTCTTAAATTGACAATAAACCACACATGTTCGATCTAAAAAGCACAGAATGATGGAAAGTCATGAGTAAGAAGAGAAGAGAAGAAAGAGAGAAGAGAGAAGCAAACAGAACAATATAGAATCTCATATCGCGGCAGAAAACATATAATATCATATTAATGATCTTTACAAAACAGAAACTGTAATATCATATACATACATCCATCATAATTCAACAATCAATCATTAATCATCAGCTTGGACAGTTATAATAACCTATCCTTAAAATTGCTGATAATTTAAATTACAAAGTAGCAGAAAAATAAACAAATACGCGTATACGATATGAAGATCTCCAGTTCACCTGCTAAAGCTCCAAAAGCACCAAATATGAACCTATAAATATATTTGGTCTGACCCGAGAATTGAAAGGGAAGAGCGTCCAGATCAGTCTGGTAAACCAGTGTGAGAAAACACACTCCACTGAATTTATTAAATTACCAAAACTTTTCTTTTCAAAACAAAAGAATCTCGTAAGACACGCCCACATGTTAGGAAATCAAATATACGGTTTCGATGACAACAACTATATAATGGAAATCAAATATGCATATATGTTTCTATAAATAGGTACTTGCTAGAGCAACATCACTAGAAAGACAAGAACAAGGCTCAAAGAATGTTACAAGAGACTACAAGATGATATGATCAAAGAAGCAATAAGAAAGATGCACAAAACAGACATGTACAAGTTTCAGACGTCTGGGTGCACAAGCCAGACGTGTGGAAAACTCCTTTGGAACAACAAAACAGACAGGACCAGACGTCTGGTAGATGCACTCAGACGTCTGAAATCTACTATATACAAAAAATATATAGTATCAGACGTCTTATACAAATACCAGACGTCTGATTTTGAACTCGGAATTTAAATTCAAACTCCAACTGCCACATTCGAATAGACATCTCTGCTTCTCTTCGCTGCAAATCTTCATCATCAACAGAAGCAATTATAGAGCACTTGTTAATGGATGCAACTACTCAAGGAACCTCTCTACAACTATATATGTCATCAAGAATCAAAGAGAACACTAACCTTTCTTACTTATGCTCTCTTCCTACATACTCTATTATATTCTTGATCTCTAGCAATCTATACTTGTATTTTACTCTTCCATATATTCAGTTCTTCGCAGGTAATACTCTCTAGATATATAGTGGAAGCATTTGTACTTATTAATCAATATCCATGTTACAGAACACATATTTGACAAGAACAAGCTATTGTAACCAAACTATACCTCAGGGCAAAGTGAAGGTGTTTGATAGTCAAATTCCGAAAGGATGCTTCGGGACTGGACATAGGACGGGAGATCCGAACCAGTATAAAATCCTGGTGTGCTTGTTCTATGTTTACCTAGATTAATACTTATTTAGTTGCATCATATATTTTTTCACATATACTTGCATATACACTGCACGATCCACCCTGTTGACTCACAACACACATAAACACGGACATGTTTTTACCTTACGATAACCAAAACATTTTATATCAAATCATTCTATATTATGGCAGTGTCTATTTCATAAATAATATAAAATATCTGAAATTGTTATCATTATTAAATTCCGAGCCTAATCATTTAAGGCTATACAAAACAAAATGGCAGGCACGTATTGGAATTGGATTTCCAACATGACAGGAAACTAGTGGAAAGATCGATCTGTATCCACGGCTTACGTCCAAGACTCAGACGCCACTATACTGAAGCACAAATTGCTAAAAGGGGATACAATCTGTGAATAACATCCAAGGACTCAGACTTCACGCATCCCCGCAATGAGACCATACGTATCTAGTACCTAGGGCTCAGAACATCTGATAACCCAAATCGCTACTATCTGAAATGTGAGCATACATTTGAATCCCATCATTACCGAGGTGTGAGGATCGCAAGGCTACGGTTACCTTTCACATATCACGTATCACATCTCTGAATGCCACATTGTCATTTCCATTGACTACTAATTGCCTTCCACAAAAATACAACCCTTAAGCTCGTATATCTCAAGGAGGGTGTTAAGCTAAGAGAAGTTGCCTTCTCCACCACCACTGATGTATGTTTGTAAAAACCAATGTATGTAATCGTAGAAATTCAATGTCAGACACTCATCTATACAAGTTGTCCAAGAACAAGACAAACCGAAGGTACTTTTCTACCAGATCCTGTCGAGAAATCCCCAGGATTAATAGCGAATAGTCCTTGCAATCCAGAAAATCTCCACAACGAGGAGACCACTATTATTATTAACTCTATAATGGGAGCGATCCAGAGCATGTCAACAAGCAGTCCTCATGCTATGGAGATCCTCGATCTTCATAAATCATCATCAATAACCTACACTTTCAAACACATCATTGGTCTGGAGTGGTTTTTGGATAAATTCGATCCCTGTTTCTTTGCACCAATATCGAAAAGTGGCTCTTAACCGCATACAAAAACCAAGTCTCGTAGACTTATCACGGTTCCAACTTTCAACTTGCTATCCTTCGACCAAGAAGGAAGCTCGATAGATTGGAGATAATATTCTGCATTACATGAATCAACATCCTCAACACAAATGATAATCAAGCCTGCAAATTAGCCATGTGCTAAGTACACGACTAATCAGTTTCCATATCAAGTCAAGGAACTGAAACTGTTCCAATAGGTATAATCTAGTACCAAAGCAATTGTTAGGCCCTTTTATAATTCTTATAAACCAAATCACTTTTCAAATATATCTTTTTATAGATATTTTGGAAAATATATATATATATATATATATATTCCAAAATATCTATAAAAAGATATACTCACAAACTTCACAAATATTTAATAATTGGAAAAAAATTCCATATACTTATCTCAATGGAATAAGCATATTCATAAATCATTTAAACTACATTAATATATATTACTACTACACATTTATTTTAAAATGTTATTCACTATCCAAAATCATGAATGTGATTCCTTTATAAAAATTCAATTGAAAGGATTATTCGCTGTACAAAATCGTGAATTTGTAAAACATGCTTATAACCAAATTCTTAACCTTACACAATAATTATTATCAAATACCTTATAGTCAAATCGTGAAAATGAATTCACAAGATATTTGTACTTCAAGTTTCATATCAAATAAATCCAATCAATGTTAATAAATAAACATTATCATTCCTTGATAATATTTAAAATATGCATTTAATTATATTATCTAAATTTCGGGTTTCGGATAATTTCTCACTTATCAATTATTTTATTATGAAACATCTTATAGTCAAACTGTGCAATTCTAATCAAAAGATGTTCATATATTCAAATTTTATTAATGTTGATTTTATAAATATTAATAAAACTATATTTTCAAATATCAAATATACTTAATTTATAAAAATGTTACTTTTATAGATCCTCAAAAAAATCAATTTAAAAGTCTAATTTACAAATATTTGATAAAAGTTATAAATTTAAAACAAATAAAAACCATACATTCCCTCTTAATTTAAATAAACTCCTTTTCATAATTCACAAATAATTATAAGCACAAAAATTTCGAAATCATTCAAAATCACTTTTCAACCAAAATCATTTCCATAGCATTTCAAAATATTGAAAATATGGCCTAATACTGCTACTAAAGGACTAAATAAGGGATAAACAATCAATTCAACAAACATGGCATCCAACATATCATATATCACACATATATGAACAATAATCAACAAAAATGAGGAATCCAGTTGGATTCCTCCAATCTGTTCCCCTACATCAAATATCACACGTTACAACATATATACATATATTTGTAAATAGAATAAACAACAATGGTTAGGAATCCAGTTGGATCCCTTCAACTTGTAACTACAACAAATATGCATATCATAGATTATGTACAATGACTACTTCGAGGGAGACGCGCATACAAAGGGTCATCCGCTCATACACGTGGATGTATAGGGTCACATCTACTACAGTGGGCAGGAATATATCCAACTACTAACTATTATAGTATAACATCCAAACAATCATCAATTAACACAAAATAAATTCTCACTTAAGTAAAAATATGAGCGAGACAGAAAGAGTGAGTTATACTCACTTGATTCCAATAGATGTTGTAGTGTTTTATTTTGAATAAAATTGAACTGACATTTAATTTTACCCAAAATTTTCACTAGCTCATCGTGTAATTTTCGCGAATACGAACCCAACGCAACTTGTTTCAAGCGATTTAGACCTCGTATGAAGAATATATACAGCTTTAAAGTTTGCATGAATTTATATAATTTAATTTACAGCAATTTTAACTTTAATTTTTACCAATCAAACACTGGTCATTTGATTCTAACATCTGTAAATCTGGGTCGCATATCATTTTCTTTTCCCTTCACGTACGAAGCCCCAAGAAAAAATTTAAACCCACCACACATTCAACCATGCTCAGGCCGCTCCACCCCTTGTACCCTAGAACCTGATCAACCATTACCAGCCGAAAGGCCGTCACGAGACACACCATCGACGACGACGACGACGAACTCGGTCGTTCCCTACATGCTCGAAAACTCACCCTATGTTTTGTAGTTGAAGCTTTTTCACGAAAGCTGATGGATTTGGAAATAATTAGGGAAGAAGTTTCGAACGTTCTTGGCCATTGAAATAATAGTGGAGGCTTGGGTTTCTGACCTAGGGTTTGTGAAATATGGAAAAAAATAGGTCCTTTTATAGAAAATTTTCACGCGTTATTCATCCGAAAATATTTCGAACTCTAAAAGAAGCATGCCGCCAGGCATTTATAATGTTTTACCCCTATTCCAAACATAATGGGATATATATCGAGAGTCAATTCCATCGTATTAGAAGATAGGTTTTCGAATCGAATTATTTTAATTAAATTTTACTTAAACAAATTTCTACGTGTTTCAGCTTCGTACAACCAAACCATTAATCCATTGACACAAAATTTAAGGCCTTGTAACAGATGGCTTCAATCACTTTTCCATGTTAAGTTTCAAATATATTGTAGGCCTATAATGCCCGTGACATATAATCTTTCACCTATGTTGTTCATGAAGAAAGGTAATATTATGTTAACATTGTTGATTCCTGGTATAAAGCAACCAGGAAACGACATTGATGTATATTTAGTGCCATTGCTAGAAGATTTATATCATTTATGGAATACCGGAGTTGAGATTTTATGACGCATATAATCAATCAATCTTTAATATGAAAGCAATTTTGCTTTGGACAATAAATGACTTCCTGGCATATGGTAGTCTTTCTAGATGTTGTGTAAAAGTTAAAAAGGCTTATCCATTATGCGGTGTCAACATTTATCATCGATGGCTAAATCATCGTAGAAAGACCGTCTATATGGGCCATAGAAGATTTCTATCTCCTTCAAACCCTTTAAAAACAGAAGACCTTGTTTGATAACACCGTGGAGGAAGGGTGTAGACCTAAAATTCTAACTGAAAGAGAATTTTCTATCATTTTAAAAGATTTTTCGAATAATTTTGGAAATTTAAAAAAGAACCAAAAAAAGAATAATAGAAAAGGTAAAAAAAATGAATGATCAAAATAAAATAGGGAATAAAAGAAGAATCGTGCATAGTAAGAAAAATGAAAACGACGAGGACAAACATCCTGTAAGAATGGAAGTATTAAGGTGGAAAAAAAATTCCATCTTTTTTCAATTGTCATATTGGGAGGTTAGTGCATACATTCTATTTTATTCTATTAGGCTAACATTATGGAATTATACAACTAAAATGTTCCATTATTTATTTTTATAAGATCTTCCATTACGTCATAATATAGATGTAATGCTTGTCGAGAAAAATGTTGGTGAAAGTCTACTGGGTACAATGTTGCACGAGAAGAAATCAAAAGGCGGAGTTAACTCTAGAAAGGAGTTGGAGGAATATGGAATTTGACATGGTCTTCATACACAATGCCATGGGAATAAGACATATCTTCCGCTAGCTCCATATACATTATCAAAAGGAGAAAAAAGAATATATCTTTTGCAAAAGGTTGTATGATTTTAGAGGACCTGATGGTTATTGTTCAAATTTTAAAGGTTGTGTATCATTAGAGGACTACAAAATTAGTGGTTTGAAGATTCATGATTATCATGTTTTAATGCAACAATTATTACCTTCTTTAATAAGAGGATTGCTTCCGAAGAATGCAAGGAAAATAATAACTTGTTTATGTTCATCTTTTAATAAATTATATTAACGTATTATCAATAGAGAGAAACTACATCAACTTGATGATGAGATTACTGTAACTTTGTGTGAGCTTGAAAAATAGTTTCCACCTTCTTTTTTGGTATAATGGTATACTTGACAATTCATCTTGCAAGAGAAGCATGATTGTGTGGGCCAGTCCATTTTTGTTGGATGTACCCCTTTGAAAGGTACACGAAGACACTAAAGGATTACGTAAGAAATAATACTCGTCTTGAGGGGTGTATTGTAGAATCTTATCTTGCAGAAGAATGCATGAGATTCTTTGGTATTTTTTAACATAATCACAGGAGAAAGAAGTTAGAAATAAAGATTACCAAAGTAATGTAATACTTGAAGGACGTCCAATATCAGCACGTATGACAATCACAATGTCTTCTAATGAAAAAGAATCTAGTCATTTGGCTCTGCTAATGAATATGACCATGGTACGTAGAACCATTTCTAGAGTAAGTGCATATTCCCTCTTTTTCACTATTTGATTGTTTGTAATTTTAAACATAACATAACATCTCTTGTTATACGCTAGTCTGCATTTGGAGCAGCTACAAAATTCAACCAAGCGCATGGAAAGAAATGCAACGTTACTTTTGAAAAATCATATAGCCACCTTCTTCAACTGGGTTAAAAAGAAGGTCAATTGAATTCTTGAATGTTATTAATTAATTTAAAATCATATCACGAATATCTTTATTAAATAAATTATTTTTTATAGGTATTTGTTAGCTCCAAAGATCACAACGACACGTTAAAATGGATTGCTTATGGTCCGAAGAACGATGCTTTGCCCTGCACAAGACACATCATTGATGGACAATGCTTTCACACAAAAGATGTTGGTAGAGAAACCCAGAATAGTGGAGTGACTTATGATGCAACAACCATGTGTAGAGTAAGCGCAAAAGATGTTTCTCAAGTGGTTGATGTTGTCACTTATTATGGGATATTACCGTTATAATTTTGGTAGACTATAACTTTTTTTAATGTTCCGATCTTCAAGTGTCATTGGGAGGACATAAGAAATGGTGTGAAGGTTGAGGATGGATTTACGCTTGTCAATTTACATCAAAGTCAAGCTTCATTTTCAAAAGATCCATATATATTTTCATCTCAGGCAAAACAAATTTTTTATTCAAGAGAGAATGATTATTCTAATTAGTATGTGGTAATGAAAGCACCTTCGAGAGTTTTTGACGATCTAGAGATCCACGACTCCTTTGAGGAAGTAAGCCATGTTGAGGAAAATTGCCAAGAAACCAATATGGATGTTGACGATTATGTTGATGACGTCTCTTTTGTTAGAGAAGATTGTGAAGGCATACTTAAGTAGTTTTTAGATTTGTTACTGTCAAAAATATATATTGTCATCAGTTGCATCTACCATATTGTTTCCTGATTTTGTAAGCTTTTTTGTTAAGATGTGCTACTATCAAAAATCTATCTTTAAATCAATATACATTTGTTGGTTCGAGTTCTCTCAGAGATCCACTTTAGGATGAATTGATCTTTGCTTTGCCTTTAAACATGCTGTGTACCTTCTTAGCATTGGTAGTTGCATATATTTGTGATTTATTTTCTCTTAACTTGCTTTGTTGATCTCTAAATTTATAATGCCAAATTTGCATTGTTTTGTTTGTTTTCATATCTTAATATAATTATTTAACCATCCAACTGTAAAAAGTTACCGACAATTTGTAATAAGTTCAAGTTTGGTAAGTCCAACTGCATATAAAATTGCTGATAGTTTAACCATCCAACTGTATATAATTATTTCTAATGCCTACCTATAATCTATATTATACATATGTATATATGTATGCACATAGTTTGCGTGATATATACGTATGTATATAAATGCATGTGTGCTTATTTATTTATTTTCATGCGTGAGTGAGCAGGGGTGTTGTGTGGCGCGTGTATGTTTTTTGTCTATATTAAAGTAGTGTTAAATTTGCATTTTGCTTGTATGTGTATTAATATATATGTGTGTACTTTTTCATGTATATATGATGTCCTGCTGTGCCTATGTTGCAAAAATCTAAAGTAGTTAAGCACCATGCTAAAATCCAGTTGAATATATATTTTATCTATTTATTTGTTGGTTCCAGTCCTGATGTCCTATTGTGCCTATGTCCTGCTTGTATGTGTATTAATTTATATGTGTGCGTTTTCATATATATATATATATATATATATATATATATATATATATATATATATATATATATATATATATATATATATAATGTCCTACTGTTTCTAAGCATGTTTATACGTTGATTGTTGTTTTATGCGTGACCATTATATGGAGAAAAACTTAAGATGCTTAGATATCAGCTTTGAAGGTATAGAAACACTCTAGGTGGTTCCAAAACACTTCCAAATTTAGAGCCCCAATCCGATCGCAATATACAAGTATCAAAATTTATTCCAAATTTAATTACTCTGTATTTACTCGTTAATTTGATAATTGGAGCATCTATAAGAGATGCTTAGTTATATATTAATATATCTGGGTTTAGAAATGGAATGTTTTCAAATCACGTCAAAATGAAGAGATGGGAAAGTGAAGGTTTTCAAAGGATGGAACATATAATTCCCTTCTTTGCATCTGCTGAAAACAAAATCTTAAAGGGTGCATTAGAATGTTAGTAATATATGTTGTAGTTAAAGAATAAGAAAAAAAAGTGGGTGCATTAGAATGTTAGTAGTATATGTTGTAGTTAAAGAATAAGAAAAAAGTGGTAATCAAATGATGTTGTTGTCAAATCACATATCTTACTTTTCTTGTATGATTGCAGTAAGCCTCTTCACTTGGTCTATACACTCTAAACACATTGTATGGATCTGTATCATATGATGGAGGAGGAGGCTGCAAAAACATATTAGTATTGGCATCGATTAGTTTTAGGAGTCGTTAAATAGATACTAGTGATACTTTTTATTTTCATTCAATTTAACAACTTCTAAATGAACTCCACATAAATTAGTTACATTTTAAACTTACCGACTATGCATCAAGTTGTATATGAAAGAATTCCTTTAGTTATTATCCTTTCAAATAGAGCTGAAATAACTTACTTATTGTAGAAAATAATAATATATTTTCCCTTCCTATAACCCTGAATCTAGGTAAACTTTATATATCTCAACTATTTAAAATGCCTACCATATTATGTTTACCCTTCTTATAACCCTAACTGGCTAAATCTGGGCATATTTTATGTATCTCAACTATTTAAATTATTATTATATTTACCCTTCTAGTAACCTTAAATCTATGTACACCTTATATTTCTCAGTTACTTGAATGACTTTAAATTTACCTTTCTAACAACCCTAAATCTGGGTAGACTTAGGGTTATTACGTGAATGTCTTAATTATTATTTTATATAACATCATTTTGATTAGGCAAAGGAACTATATTATCTAAGCTGAACCATTTGCTTGACGTAAAGATTAATTGCCTTGATTTTGAGAAGACACCGAGGATTTATTACCGATATCTTTTTAGTAACTACAGGATATGGCAAAGAAGAGGAAGCTTATTCGCAAACAAAAACAAGCCGAGGAACCAAATGAATAACTTGAAGCAAATATTGAACCCAATAAGCAACATGAACCAAATTTAAAAACTAATGAGCAACGTAAAGCAAATTTAGAAACCAATGAGCAAGGAATTGAAGCATGTAGAGACAACTTGACGCAGGGTGAAGAAAATGTTAAAAACAACGAATTGGAAATTGAAAATGATGCGATGGAAAATGAGACTAATATTGAACACATAGATGAAAGCCTGATTCGAAAGAACAAAGCTAGAGGTCAAACTAGAATGAAAAGGCTTTCTTCGGATCATGTGTCTCGGATTAACGTTGAATTTAATGAGAATGTTGTACCAATATGAGAAGGTTCTATAAAACTATCTTCTTACTTAGGACCGCTCATGCGGGAGCATGTTCCATTTGCGACTGATGATTGACGGATTATTGGCAATGATTTAAAACATGTGTTATGGAGTTCCATTTAGGTATCACTTTGAGACACTTCATTTTCCTTATTTAGATTGTTAGTTTATATGCGGTGTCAATTTTCTGTAACAATCCAATTTTACGACGCCCGAAAGTCAACATCGATACGTCCATTGTATCCAATGCCGCACAGTTGAATGTCGGAAAACCGAACCGTTAGGGTCTAAGAAGAAAGAGGTAGAAGAAGAAACAGAAACAATAACAGAATCTCACATATCGCAGCGGAACAATAGACAATAGATAAATAAATAATATTTTAAAGCACTATATCAATTTATATATCACACTATCAGAGTTTACAACGACACAATACAAACACCGGTGGTTATAGTAACTTGTGTACAATAAAATTTGACTTGCACTAACCCAGACGCAACAGACACTACATAGTATAAGTGGTATGTCTCGCCATCCAGCTTGCCTCCAGATCTCCATAACAACTTCTTGACTTCGCTCTCGAATAACTGCTAACCTGACTCTAGGCTGGCCGTGTGGAAAAATTATGGGCACCTAGAGTTTAGGAAGGGAACAATAAACTCCAGGTCAGTCATGAGACCGTGTGAGATCTTAAAAACAGTTATTTTTCACAAAGAAAATGAAAAAAATCCGCTATGCTTTTAGGAAAATTAAAATATCATAAGGCCTCCCGCCACACACACAATGCAAACACAGAATTGGAGGAGATTTCTCCTTATGATAGTCAAACATGCTTGATACGCAAAATCCTTTTTAATATTATCATTATTAGTGCATAGTGTGGCAAACATTTCGAAAGTATAATATTAATCTTAGCTAGCATAGGCATTTCGCACTTATGCCTACTATAGCTACCATGTTCAATAGCAGGTTACCGCCACATTCCATGGCAGGTTATACAACTAAAACCGTACAGGGCATGTATTGTTTCTTTGCATTTCCAACAAATGGTCGGGCTAAGGAACTTCCTACTGCCACAAGGGTACGCCTCAGGAGGGACGTCCCGAGAATCTACCCAGATCTCTGCTGACACAAGGTCGGGTTACCTCTGTAACTAGGTAACTACTACTTGAGTATGCCATCCCCCGGTCGTTTGCGACCTTTATCCGAGGATCCTCAACCACAAAGCAACAACCACAAAGAGTAATAGATTTGCGGCAACCACATAGGTTAAATATCTGGGCTCCATACCATGATACCACCCTTTTCCAGAAGGAAATGACATACCCTAAAGAGCGTGACCCTCATAACCTTGCCGCATCTTTCTTGTTTCGACCATTTCCGGGGTGTGGGATCCGACGAAGTCTCGTCCACAAAGCTACACTTTTCACAAGGTCATGCTTTGATCAACAAATGATCAACAACACTTCGTATGCCACGTTATCAAATTGAGAATGTATCACTAGTAACCATCAACCATATAACCTCTAAGCTCGTACGTCTCAGAGAAGGGTGTTAAGCTATGAGAATAAATTCTCCGCCACTAACAGAAATGTATTTGATAGAAACCAACTTTACATCTCAAAGTATAATGTCAGACACACATCCATACAAGTTCATTCCGGGATCGAACGGAACCGAAGGCACTTCAAAGAAGCCCTTGCAAATCCGGATATTTACTAATCACGTCCGGAATACCTATCACAAAGGGTGATAAAATCTTTATACCGGAGCAACCCGATGCAGAGACATTCGACAGGTAATCCCTTCGTTTTCAAAAATACCTAGTCTTCAACACCATCTTCAAATGCAATCTCATTTCGTCGCATCATTATTCGGAATGGGTTTTATGACACAAGGTCCTCTCCCGGCTAATCCGAATAATGGGCGCTTATTTTTAAAAATAAGTGTTACATTCAGATTTCAAACAAATCGCAACAATTTCCACTTCGATCTTTTAAACAAAAGATCCATCACAATCACAAAGGTTCGATGTGGGTTTCGAATATCCATTTGGAATTTGACTCCCGGTCGCATCGAAATTCAAATGACATTAAAAAGGCCAATATTGATAGTCGTTATTTAACTATCAATCAACATTCACAACAATCGCTAGGATTTAAATAATTTTCCCTAAATATTTATTTTCAAAATATTTTCGCAAGATATATTTCACACTTCAACCATTTGAAAACAAATTTCAAATTACTTTCCATATTTCAATACTTTGAAAACAAATTTCAAATCATTTTTTTCCTTATGCGGAAAACATTTCCAAATATTTATTTCCACTGAAAATCTGCCGTGTTCAAATGCTTTAAAATAATTTAAATTACTTATTCAAACATATATACTTGGAACATTCAGAATAAAAACTATTTTAAACCACTATATTTAAAACATTAGTTATGAAGATATTATACTAAAAACTCATATAAAAATTCAAGTCCAAAACTAATTTTGAAATGAAATTAGTAGATAGGATATAACCATTTAAATATCCAATTTCTAAAATAAATATCAAGTTAATACATTAAATAATCACTTCTATAATAGTTTAAAATATATTTCACTTTAAAGATTTCTAAATAACCCAAGTAAATAATTTTTTTCAAAATAATCTTTCCTTAAAACCATCTTCACTACTTAAATTTCATATTTATGGACTATATTGAAAACATACTCGGCTTTGCAGGGAAAGTACAACTTCCATTCTAAAATGGTTCATTCAAATCAATTTATAAATCTTTTTAGATTTATTTTAAATTTACGTTCCAATCCGTAAATTCCTTTCCACACTTTTAAAAATAAAACAATATTTATTTTTTAAAAAAAATTTCCCTTTCTTTTATAAGTTCCCATTGTGAATTTAAATTTCCAAACATCCATTTACATACGATTTTCAAATCGATTTCTAAATATTCATTTTCAGTACCGAATTAAATTCTAAATTGATTTTCAAATTTATTTTCAAATACTAAATCAATTTTCAAAATTGATTTCTAAATTTATTTCAACACCAAATTTATTATCTTTTGAAACAAATTCCTTCTTTAGAATTTAATAAATTTTCTAAAATTAATTTACTATAAATTTTCTACTAAATTTCATAAATCAAATTTTATTTATTTCTGGTATCTTACGATACCAAAATTATATTTGATTAAATTATAGCCTTCAACGGTTTCAATCATAAATAGTCACACACAGATTATGAATGGTCAACACACAATATTGAAATAAATTCAATTATTTGAGGAATCCAGTTGGATCCCTCCAACCTGTTTCCCTGCATCCTCAGATGTTAGCACAACAATTAAATACCAATTCCACTTCGAGGTGGAATATCGCGGTATATGAGTTTAAATATAATATCATCCGCTATTATGTGGCACATAGGGTCTCATCTACTATATAATATGGGAAATCGATCACTCCAATATACTATATACTACTATATATATAATATCATCCAGTGAATAAATTATTATAAATCAATCATCCAAGCACACCATCAACAAATTTTAAATTTAACTATCACAATTCAACAATCAATCAATAACTGAAATTTTCAATTATTATTTTGAGTGAGAAGATCTCACCTTTTCTTATGCATGCAAATTCATTTCCGTTCCAGATTGTTGTCACGATTTCTAGACCTTATATAAACAATTGTATAAAATTTCATTAATGTTCGAAAAAATTGAATAATCCATTACCGTTTAATTGTTAAATCAACTGATAGTTTTATTTAAACCAACTTCTAGATTTAAAACTAAATTTTCTTTTTTTAATAAATTTTTTTGGTAACCAAAATAATTAAATTAATTAATTAAACTAATTATTTACCTTCAAACATTTTTATTATCCTCATATATATTTTCCAAAGTCTTATCTAAAATTGTATATAGGATTTACTTTCCTTTATATATATACACATAAAAAGAACAGAGCTGCTGTTTTTTTAATATTGTTATCTTTCAAAGTCAACATTTTTATCTTTTAAAAATCTGTATATGTATATACATTTATTTATATAGATAATTTTTTATATTCATATATGGAAAATCTCTGGATTTAAATTAAATTTGAAATTATCAAAAATCTAAAAACTGTTATACCTCTCCTGCTCCAAACCCTAAACCTCGTTCTCGCGACATTGCCTCGTCGCCAGATGTCCCTCGACCTAAAATCGAAGCCGACTGCCTTGCCCTAACTATCACCGCAACCCCAAAACCACCGCGGCCTCCCAGGCCATGCTCTAACACTACGACCCAATAGACTCACGAAACATGCCTGGGTCTCGACTTCGACCACAGCCACCGGGAACCCCCGCGAGCCTCTTGAGTTCGTGCCGCCTCGTTGCCATCACGATGCCCCAAAACCGAGCGCGTGCCGGCTCTGATTTGAGCCTCGCGATTGAAATCGCCTCAAAAACCAGTTCCAGCTTCCAAGTGTCGTACGCATTCCCCGAGCTTCGACTCGATCTTTTCACTCGCTCGATTGATCTCCAAGATGCCTGCCACCAGATCGCGAATTGAGGGAGAGGAATTAAATGCGTTTGATTTTGGAATACACAGAGAGCGCAGCCATGAATTCTCGAACAATTTTTGATTTTGAAAAGGGTACGTGCCCACTATTTGCTTTTGAATATAATTTCGTGAATTTCGTTTATCTGAAATGAAGAGGAGAATGAAATCGTTCGGCCATGATTTTTTTAAAGAGGAATGAGGCACGAACTGATTGAAAAGAAAGATAGGAAAGGTAGCGTGTTAGAATGAGTATAAGTTGGCGTACTAGAGAAGGAATAAAAATAGTTGACTGGTCCAAACACATTTATCTTGATTAAATTATAAATCTTCTCGAAAACGAAGCCAAAAATCTCAATCTCCTATTGAGGCATGCCACTAGGCATTTATAATGTTAAACCCCTATTCTGAATGCAATGGAAAAGGTTTCGAGTCCAAATTCGATCGTATGGAGAAGATAGCTTTTCGAACCCAATTATTAAATTAAATTTCGATTTAATTTGCAGCGCGTTTATCAATCGTACGATCACATGACAACTCCAAATGCTACGGAAATTGAAATCCGATAATAATACAATATTACGGATCCAATGGAACTAGTTTCGTTGAAATCCGAGACTGTGCCTCGGAAGGCTATTTTTAAATATCGATTTAAACGATATAGATTTAAAATTAAACAAAACATTTCCAAATTAAATTCTAAAGCTTCCATTATCTTCAGTATTATCAATATAAAGTTTCTAAGCCTTAAAAATTATTTTAAACCAGCTTAAAATCGAAGATTCAAATTTTTATCCATCATTAACAAATCAAATTCAATAATTTAATTGCCAATTCCTATTTATATTCAAAATTCAAGTCAAACTAACCTCCAAATATTTAAAATCAATTAAATATTTCATTTCAAATGTTAAAAATTTCCAGGTCGTCACATCCATCCCCCCTTAAGAGAATTTCGTCCTAAAATTACTAGTTAAGAAGAATGATCCTCAACCCGTTTAATATTTTCCAAACCAAACAGTTTTATCAACTTTCCAAAACAAATCTTTCTATTAGAGAAGACCCATTATCATTTCAACTAACTTTATAAAACCTTCCATATCTTCCAACAACATTGTTTTCTTAACAATTCAAATTTAAATCTAAATTCAAATTTTTTCATATTTTAAACTTTCAAAATTTTCTCAAAATTATTCTAACTCCTTAAATTTTTGAAAATTTTCGCCTGCTTCTCCTTTGCGCTGCTAGCTCAGTACGACTACAAAAATGGCACTATGGCCTCCAGATTTCAAAAAGAAAACAAAACGCCAAGCGGCTGGACAAGAAAGTCATCAAATTTCATACTGAAATTTAAATACATACCTTTTTGTCGAGCAATTCAATTTTATCTTCGAAATCAAAATCACAATTCTATTTCCCTGCAATACACCTGTATATTCTACTAGCCATACTATCCAATTACAACATTCAAAAATGATTTTGCACATTTTATTCCAAAAGTTTAAACACTTACTTCTTATACCATTTTTACTTCACAATTGAAGTTATATATCCATTTTCAATCTATCTTGCATTTTCACTTTCATTTGAATTCAATTTACAATTTTCAATATATTTGGATTCAGTTTAACTTCTGAATACTGAATTATATCAATTATCTTTCATTCACAACAGATTCATATCACTATTTTAAATCAGTTTCATTTACTAATTCATTACAAATTCCAATTCATTTTATCTCAAACCATATCTTTATTTCACCTTTATTATCTTTAGTTCACTTCGAACTAGTTTTACAACTTCATTTTATTTCACACAATTCAAATTGGTTTTCGATATTCAGTTTCAATTCCAGTTTTTTATTCTCTTGTTCATTCCCAAAAATTTATTTTTCAATTCACCATTTTGGTTTATAACCAATTATATTTAAACTGGATTTCAAATTCCATATGAATTTAGTTTACCTTTTATTTATAAATATTGGATTCAATTCATTTCAAACCATATCTATTTGGTCTTTGATCAATTAGTTTCACTTACTAATTTTAGTTTCACACTTCGCTTTGTTTATCAAAAATCAATTTTTAATTCCAACTCTAGTTCTACTTACAAATTCGAAATGAATTTCAACATTCAATTCAGTTTCATTTATTTGCAATTGCAAATTTATTTATTCATTCAAAATTTTATTTTCCACCTTAATAGATTTTATTCCAATCATTTAGTCTATAAGACTTCTCAAATTCACATTTATTCAAATTAACTCAAGTTAATTTTTAGTTTAAATCTGAATTTCCTAAGTTTTCAAACTTATTATTCCATAACGTTTTTTAATAAAATTCCAAAGTCTTTCTAACATTTCAAAACCATTTTTGAAATCAATTCGAATTATCTTTTGAATTCAAAAATCCAAACCAGTTTTGCAAACAATTTCAATTTTAAATAATTTGGCAGCAATTCCTTTCCTGGAACACGAAAATGAATACCGATGATGTCGTGATCATCACCAGAATTATTTTTCAGCGATCGAAAAGTGTTTAGAGCTTTTTATCCCTTCAAAACTTTTTTCAAAAACCTTTGAAAATCATTTTCAAACTCAATGGAATTTAATTTCCAAAATTTCCAATTTCAAAACTTTTCAATCCACTTTCAAATATTCTCTGGAATTATTTTTCAAATTATAAATTACATTTACTTTTACAATTTATATTTGCAAATCCCATTTGTACATGGATTTATTTTCTTAGCTTTTGGTTATGTTTTCAATTTCTATTAAATAACCAATGACAATAAATTAATATTATCAATTCCTAACAAACAAGCAACCATATAGTATAATAATTTACAAATATTATTTCCTTTATCTACAAAAATAGTTTTAGATAAAATTATTTCATTCACCCTATTTTAAAACAATATCGTGTCTATTTGTTCTGTACGAGTGTTTAGAGATTCCTATCGATAGAGTTGTACAGACTATACCAACCAGAATCCATAAACCACTCAACAAACCAATCATCACAATATAAAACAATTTTTATATTCACTAACAAATACACGCTCAAATCTATTATTACACTCAAACTCATTCTAGAGTACTACTAACTCTATCTCTAATGAGTAACACCTAACAGAGCCAAGGTTGTTGCTTAACCAAATGCTCTGATACCAAATATGTAACGACCCAATTTTACGATGCCCGAAAGTGAAAATCGATACGTGCACTGTATCCAACGCCGCACAGTCGAATGCCGAAAAACCAAACCGTTAGGGTTTAAGATGAAAGAGGTAGAAGAAGAAACATAAACGATAACAGAATCTCACATATCGCAGCGGAACAATATATGATAGATAAATAAATAATCTTTTAAATAAAAGCACCATATCAATTTATATATCACGATATTAGAGTTTACAACGACACAATACAAACACTGGTAGTCATAGTAACTTGTATAAATAAAATTTGACTTGCACTGACCCGGACGCAACATACACTACATAGTATAAGTGGTAAATCTCGCCATCCAGCTTGCCTCCAGATCTCCATAGCAACTTCTTGACTTCGCTCCTGAATAACTGCTAACCTGACTCTAGGCTGCCCGTGTGGAAAAATTATGGGCACCCAGAGTTTAGAAAGGGAACAATAAACTCCAGGTCAGTCATGGGACTGGTCTGAGTTCTTAAAAACAGTTATTTTTCACAAAGAAAATAAAAAGAAATCCGCTATGCTTTTAGGAAAATGAAACTACCATAAGGCTTCCCGCCACACACACAATGCAAACGTATGAATTAGAGGAGATTTCTCCTTATGATAGTCAAACATGGTTGATAAACAAAATCCTTTTTAATATTATCATGATTAGTGCATAGTGTGGAAAACATTTCTAAAGTATAATATTAATCTTAGCCAGCATAGGCATTTCACACTTATGCCTATTATAACTACCATGTTCAATAGTAGGTTACCTGCCACATTCCATGGCAGGTTATACAACTAAAACCGTACAGGGCGCGTATTGTTTCTTTGGATTTCCAACAAATGGTCAGGCTAAGGAACTTACTACTGCCACATGGGTATGCCTCTGGAGGGACGTCCCGAGAACCTACCCGGATCTCTGCCAACACAAGGTCGGGTTACCTCTGTAACTAGGTAACTACTACTCGAGTATGTCATCCCCCGGTCGTTTGCGACCTTTGTCCGAGGATCCTCAACCAAAAAGCAACAACCACAAAGTGTAATAGATTTGCAGAAACCAAATGGGTTAAATATCTGGGCTCCACACCATGATACCACCCTTTTCCAGAAGGAAATGACATACCCTAAAGGGCGCGACCCTCATTACCTTGCCGCATCTTTCCTATTTGGACCATTTTCGGGGTGTGAGGTCCGATGAAGTCTCGTCCACAAAGCTACACTTTTCAAAGTCATGCTTTGATCAACAAATGATCAGCAGCACAACGTATGCCATGTTACCAAATTGGGAATGTACCACTAGTAGCTATCAACTACATAACCTCTAAGCTCGTACGTGTAACGACCCAAAATTTTCGAATTTCGATATCTGAATTTTCCGACTTTGGAGGGATTATCACTGATATCCTCTTCTACCAGTAATCTATTTGATATTTATGCTTGGAAATATTTTTACATATTAAATCTAATAGATACAAACAAAATTCTCTTAAAGTTTTTAACATAAAACTATATATATAAAGAGATATGAATTTTCGAACCTGGTTTAGTTTGTTACAAGCATAACAGAGACCAGTTCATTTCATACACAGACATGAGTACACTTATATACTAAGAAATTATAATATACTTCAGACAATTTACATCATGCAAAACATATTACTTCAAACATTTATCTCAAGCAACCAGATATCAACATATTAAGCTAAAAGTGATGGTTGTTTATTCACCTTGTGTTGATGATGAGCAGAGAATTTGAAAAATCTGGAACCTGGGTTTTGAATCTGAAAGTTGAATCTTTACTTGATGTATTATTGAGTTAATCTTGAATTTTCAAGTTAAAACTTGAAAGAACTGATTGTTGTTTGATTTATTTCCTTGATTCCTTTCCTCTGGTTTATAAATTTTTGTTTGATCTGTTTGCTGATTTGAATTGAACTGTTCTTTATTGAAACTTCTGAATTATGCTTGGCTCAAGTTTTATTTCTTCTTTTATCTTTACTTTGCTCAGATTTAGAGAAAAGAATGTGGTAGAAAGTAGAGATTATGCATATAGCCTTGATTTAAAATTTGAAAGGAAATGAAAATTAAGATAAATTTTTAACAAGTGTCATTTGCATGTTAAAATTGACTCACATTTGTTAAATGAAAGAACTTAGGTTTACATTCGTAATTCTCATGTATTAATGTGTTTTAAATTTTTTATTTATTTATTTATTTATATATATATTATTATAATTAAATTTTAGTTTTATACTAATAATATCTTAAGTGTGTTTAATAATCAAACTTCTCTTTTGTTCAAATTTTATTTATTAAACTTACATTTGTAATTATGCATGATATATTTATTTTAAATGTTTATAAAGCTTTAGTATTTATTTTATCAATTAACAATCACTTTCTTAATTTATATAAAGAAAGTTCCCTTTAAGGAAAATGACATAAGACAAATCCTATTTTGAATCCAAAATAATTTAAAGTATTTATCTTTTAAATTTCAATAAATCCAAAATTCCGATTCTAATAAATAAAAAAAATCAATCCATAAATATAAATATACATTTTTAAGCAAACACTTCTTTAATTTGTTTTAAAAATAAAAATTTCTCTATTTAAAATTTGCTTATATATATATATTCAATCCTTATTATTTTCATATATTTACAATTCAACATTTGCTAAAATTTCAAATTCATTTATATATCCAGATATCTTTATTTATAAATTTCATTTGTTTAATCAAATGAAATCAATATCTCAATAGTTTAAAATTAGTTAACTATCAAATTAACAGATGTTCAAAAATTCGGGTTATCACATCCCTTCCTTCTTTGAATCTTTTCGTCCTCGAAAGGAACGAAGCCAGGATTTATTAAAATACGTAATATTAGTTAAATCACCTTTTGATCATTCTTAAAACACTTCAAAATCTATAAAATACTACAAAACAGTTTTATAAAAATACTCTTTATAACTCGATGTCTCAACCAGTCCATCCTTGTTCTCACACAAAATTCGGTCATACGTTAATCGGGCGTAAGAATGAAAATCTACAAGTACTTAGCAGACCCATTTTCAACACCTAGTGAAAATACTTGGAAAATAATTCTATCAAAAATATAGAAAACATTTTGAAAATAAAGGAAATATCTTTGGTGTGAATGCTCTAAAAATCATCACTCCCATCCATGGTCGCAGTTGCATCCTGGGTTACGTTGCCATCGCAGCAAAAATCCATGTAACTGGAGGCACTCCACGCCCCTCGATTATGCCATGGAACCCACAACAGATCGCATTTACATTTCAGGGTTACGTTGCCATCGTAGAAAAAGTCCATGTAACTGTTGGCTCTCAGCAGCACACACGATTTTCGCTGTCAAAATGAAACATCTCCACTCCTACATAGGTCGCAGTCTACCGATATAAAATCAAATGCAGACTGTTGGCTCTCAGGGGCACATACGACTTTCGCTATGTTACCATAGGTCGTAGTCTACCGATATAAAATCAAATGCAGACTGTTGGCTCTCAGCGGCACACACGACTTTCGCTATGTTACCATAGGTCGCAGTCTACCGATATAAAATCAATCATAGACTGTTGGCTCTCAGCGGCACACATGACTTTCGCTATGGTACACACTACTCATAATCCCCAAGAACTAGTTTTGTCCGGACACCTCACATGATCAACTTTAGAATCCCACATTGGGGCTCAGGACAACACCACCCAGTGGCACTCCTGAGAAGTTCATTTCAAGCGAGCGTCTTTTTCCCCAGAGCCGTCATCAAAACACTTTATACTATACACATATAGTATCTTTCAAATCATACACCTAGTATGATCTCATACAAGGCTCCTTTACACAAAATCGATTATCCCAAAATTGATAATTCTCAAACTAGGCTTTTCAAATTTCAATATTGATTTTGCCCAAAAATCAAAAGCCTTTCCAAATCTAAAGGTTCCCAAAACCTTTTTCCAAAATCCTTATAAGATCCTTTATATATATATATATACATACACACAGATATATAATTTTTTTCAAGTCTTTGGATCATTTCAGACTTGTATAAAACTCCTTTCATACTTCAAAATACCTTCAAAATACCTTCAAAATCCTTTTCTTCTGGCAACAGATTCAACAAGTGGAGATTTATCTTATATAACAAAGATATATAACTTTATTCACTCCAAATCAAATATTCAAATTTGATTACCCTATAAAGTCATTAACCATATTACCTACTTCCATAAGTAAATTTCTACCATAGAAATACCAATTTCTATTTTATTTCATCATATATTTCACAAAATATATTTTTCACTTCAAAAACCAATTTTACAATTCTTATCCTCAAACTCCCAGCATCAATTTTATTCAAACCCGTACGATGTACACATATCATCCATACGCTATACCAATCTGATCGCTTACTCGATCATACAATTTCACTTCCGAACTAGTATTGTCCACCCAACTTCCTAGTGCGGACTCAGATCTGATTTCTTGACCGGAAACCGTTATTCTCCTTTCATAGTCATAACTATGATAGAGAATATCTAGAACCAATCAACTATCCATATCCAGGTTCGCCGTCGAACATCGAGTGAAAAATCCCAACTCGGATCGACATACTATCTTGAAATTCTATGCTCGATTCTGGATGAAATCACTATGCAAATAGAATAACGTACGTACACCCTACGTATTTATCTTTTATTGGTTATTAGCCAAATCAATTCCTCCTCTCTATCCACATTCACTTTGATTTACATTCACTTACAATTCTTAAATCCTCATTTGGATTATCACTTCAATTCTTATCCAAAATGGATATTTAATCAAATCGGTTTGAACTCCGTCTAGTTTAAATTTAGAAAATGGCTTGAATTTTGTTTTTTAAAATAGATAAGTAGTTTAAAAATAATTATTATTTCGTAAAATATCTGTAAAATAGTTAAATAATTGTAAAATAGCTAGAAAATAGTCAAATTGTTATAGAAATTTTAAATAAATGCAAAATAGTTGAAAAATAGAAATTAATTTGTAAAATAGTTGAAAAACGGTAATTGGTTTATAAACCAGTTGAAAAATAGTTAAATAGTTCCAAAATAATTGTACAATAAGTATAAAATTGTTTGGGCTTTTAAAAAGAAAGGTTGTATATATAAATAACTTGGTAAAATAAGTTTATATTAAAACAATTTATATTGAAAATAGTCCAAAGCCAAACTGTTCAATTCCCAATCTCCATTCTCGTCAATTCAATTTAAATTTCCATTTAAATTGACTCAATTTCAATAACTTCAATTTCCATTGAAATTGATTTGACCCCAATTCAAGTTGAATTAATCCTCAATTTATTTCCAAATTCAAATCAAATTCCATTTGAATTTTAAACCTATTCAACTTTAATCACAATTCCAAATTATTCAAATCAATTCGGATTAACTTCAAATTGAGCCAACTTCAATTTCAAATCATTTCAATTCTAGTTTAAATTAATCCCAATTCCTCATTTGAATTTGAACTCATTCATCTTCAATTTCATTTCAAATCAATCTAATTCAAATTTTCCATTTGAATTTTTAAACTTATCCATCTTCAACCATAATGCCAATTAATTCATATCAAAATCAATTTGAACTAATTCAATTCAAATTCCAAATTAAAACCGCCCCTAATTATATAAATTCGATTTAATTTTTTTTAATGTTGATTTAATACTTTAAATCCAATCAACTTATATTTTTAAACCATTTAATTCAGAATTCAAATTCTAGTTTTAACTTATCTTTACTTAACTCATTACAATGTTCAAGTAAGAGTTCAAAACAATTTTAATTTACAAATTCAATTCTTAACATTCAAATCTTCAGTTCAAAGTGATTCCATATCCTTAATTTCTAATTAAATCTTAATTTCCCTTTTATCTCAATAATGGATATATTACCACACTTCATTTCTTCATTCATTTAAAAAAAATCCAATTTCAGCTTAAAGATTATTAATAACAACAGGATGGTATCATTCAAATTATTTTAAAACATCCATCTATTTCCAACTTCTAGATCTCAAATCCATTTCGAGCTCACACAAACTCCCAATTCAAATCAACCATTTAACTTCCCAAGTTAAATCCCAATTTCATCTGGGAATTTCCAATTCAGGTTGCTTGTTAAATTATTTAACTTTCCTAAAGTTAAATTCTATTTACTTAACCCAGCCAACCTTCAATTCGAATTCCATTTCAAATTCTAAATTTCACATTATTAATCTTTCCACTTTTAATTTTCAAAAGCATATCACTTTGGGTATCACACCTCATTCCAAATTAAAACTCAAGATTTAGAGTTTATTTCAAACTATCTTTGATATTATGTATATCCACACATATAAACATATTTACTTCTTGGCCCGCCAAGCCAAAATTTAAAATTTAAGCCACGCTTGGTTTTAATTCAATAAATTCTTTTAAAAGTTACAAAAAACTTTATTCTAAAATAAGATTACAATCAAAATAGTTTGAATAATATTATTTCCTTTAACATTTTGAAAACAATTTCAAATGTTTAAATTTAGAATTCAGAACTTCACAATTCAAACCCATCTCAATTTATAAGTTATACTCATTATCAAATATTTCATTATTAAACATAATAAACATTTATGATAATAACCAAGATTATCATATTTGGAAAACAATTCATTACCATCTAATTTTGGAATTCTTCCCCAAATTCAAGATTTTAAATTTCAGTTTGCATCCATTTCAAACTTGTTCTTTATTCCATTTAAATTTAGTTGTATCTCTATTACCATTTAATTCTTACTATTACTTTTAATTTAATTAATACAACAACCAATTTCCTTAATATAAAAGATAATCTATTTCTTAATAAACTTATATAAGATTCATTTACTTTTGAAACCATTTTAAAACCTTTATATAAGAAAATAACAAGTACGCTCTCTTATATTTATACACTCAACTCATTATAGGGTACTATTGACCCTATCCTTAATGAGTATCCCACCAGAGCCAAGGTTCTCGCTTAACCTCGCTCTAATATCAAATGTAATGACCTAAAATTTTCGATTTCGAAAATTCCAGATAGTTAGAAAAGAAGAAAAGAGAAAGAAGAAGAAACAGAAACAAGTTATAGAAACCTCACATTCGCAGCGGATCAAAATATAATATCAAATAATATTCTTTACACAAAGGAAACTGTATCAGATAATTACATTTTAAATTCATCAGAGCTACAACATATATACAAACACTGGACATCTACAATCAACATGTATTAGATATACATCAATATATCATAGCGGAAACACTCCATTACGTTCCTGCCATCCAGCTCGTCTCCTGAGCTCCTGAACGTCCTTACCTGAAAATCTATAATACTCGTTCTGACCTTAGCATTACATCAAAGTAACACCCGGGTCAGGCTGGAAGGCAGCGTGAGTAAACTCGTCTAACATGTAATTCCAATGCATAGAACTAATTTAAAAACCGGGGGGAAACTCGTTCATCACTACAAGTTCACAACTTGTTATAGTCAACACTTAATCAATCCTTAAGTACCTTTACTTAGTTTAAATGGTCCAGTCATTGCTTCATTCCAGCTTATTGATTCTACATATAAGTCCATAAAGAATTATTGTTGATTACAAATCGAAGTGGTCTCGGGTACTTATCGGTACCCGACTCCAGTCTCTTCGAATCCAATTTCATCTTAAGAACCAAGTTATTCAAGTGGATACAATTCAAATTTTAAATACAGGATGTTACTTTTACATATCAATTCATCGTCGATAGATAACCACATTATCACGGTTTAAACCAAACATATCATATCACATAGCATCATAAATAAAACAACATCATTCAATCATTTATAAGCAAGATTCACTTGTCATACCTTAAATAAATTAAATTAATTACTACAACTACTTTTAAATCCTGCTTACTTATCATTAATTACTTACACACCATTAATTTTTCATCCTTTAATTATCTTCTCTCATTACATTCAGTAATTAGTCATTAATTAATAACAAAAATTAATTAATCTTCACCAATTCACATTAACCCATTAATACTTAATTAATTACTCAAATTACTTATCTTATAGTCACTTACATTGATTAATTATCCTTTATTAATTAACCCTTAATTTTTAATTAATCCTTAATTACTTCATTAAGTAATTATCATCTAAGTAATTAATCCCTAATTACTTCATTAATTTATCTCAAATTTCCAATTAATTAATCTCTAATTTATTTATAACCCTAAATTATTAATTAATTAATCCATTATCCATATTTACCTTAATCCTTAATCATCCAAATCTTAAATAATTTTAATATAATCTATTAACTTTAATTATTTATATTATTTTGCTTTGGAAACAATATCTATTCAAAATACATTCTTAAATCTTAATAACATACCTTTAAAAAATCTAAAATGTTTTAGAACTTTTAAACTTTAAAACATGTTTTAAAATTTCTTGCTTAAACCCGTACAAAATTCCTTGTTTTCAACAGGATTCCCTGTTTCATTTGAATTTTTCAACATCAAAAGAAAACAGAACATGTTTTATATTATATTTGAATCTGAAAATGGAAACGAACACAATTCAGAGCCAAAAGAAAAAAAAACCTCTGGCCTAACTTCACAAAACTTCGAGCAAACCCAAGAAAACTTCAAGCACGACCTATTCCACATTCTTCTTCCTACTCCTGCTACTTCCTTCTGGACACCCCTTCAACTGTACACGTGCACATGCTCACGACGAGCCGTCGACCTTCTCCGACCACTTCCCCAAATCACTTCCGTCTCTTATACCCAATCCGGCCGTGCAGAATTCATTCAAGGGCCCCAAATCAAAATCTCGAACTCAGATCAAAAAAACAGAGACAACCCGACCTCCTACTTTCGCCTCGACCAACATCCACCGGCCACTGGATCTTCCTAAAACCCACCGGTGCAATCTCCATGACCTCAACCTCCTATCTCCCCCATACCGCAATCGCCAATCATCCTCGTGACGTCACCATTCGCCCTGCAAGCGCAACCTCCCAGTTCAACGTTTAAACCCTAAATCGATCATCCCTACGCAAGACCTTCAATAGAAAAATTATCTAAAATTTTTCTAGTCTTCGCCAACCCCTGAAGCTCCTCCAGCATCAATTACGATCACCATTGTCCTTTAGTTCGTTGCAAATCGACAAATTTCTATTTCCCCTTTCACCCAGATTTCTCCACGAAAGCAAACTTAAATTTTTTGATTTGATTGTCAAAAATCCTAAATTTCTAGTATGAATCAGTTTATATAGTTAAATTTTCGAATTTCGATATCTGATTTAACTGGCTTAGAAGGGATTATCACTGATATTCTTCTACCAGTAATCTATTTGATATGCTTGGAAATATTATTACAAATTAAATCTAATAGATACAAACAAAATTTTCTTAAAGTTTTTAACATAAAACTATATATATAAAGAAATATGAATTTTCGAACCTGGTTTAGTCTGTTACAAGCATAACAGAGACCAGTTCATTTCATACACAGACATGCATATACTTATATACTCAGAAAATACCAAGTCTTCAACACCATCTTCAAATGCAATCCCATTTCATCGTATCATTATTAGGAACGAGTTTTATGACACAAGGTCCTCTCTCGGCTAATCCGAATAATGAGCGCTTATTTTTAAAAATAAGTGTTACATTCAGATTTCAAACAAATCACAACAATTTCCATTTCGATCTTTTAAACAAAAGATCCATTACAATCACAAAGGTTCAATGTGGGTTTCGAATATCCATTTGGAATCCGACTCCCGGTCGCATCGAAATTCAAATGACATTAAAAAGGCCAATATTGATAGTCGGTTATTTAACTATCAATCAACATTCACAACAATCACTAGGATTTAAATAATTTTCCCCAATTATTTATTTTCAAAATATTTTCGCAAGATATATTTCACACTTTAACCATTTGAAAACAAATTTCAAATTGCTTTCCACATTTCAATACTTTGAAAACAAATTTCAAATCATTTTTTCCTTATTCGGAAAACATTTCCAAATATTTATTTCCATTGAAAATCTGTTGAGTTTAAATGCTTTAAGACAATTTAAATTACTTATCCAAACATATATACTTGGAACATTCAGAATAAAAACTATTTTAAACCAATTTATTTAAAACATTAGTTATGAAGATATTATATTAAAAAATCATATAAAAGTTCAAGTCCAAAACTAATTTTGAAATAAAATTAATAGATAGGATATACAATTTAAATATCCAATTTCTAAAATATATTCAAGTTAAAACTTTAAATAATCAATTCTATAATAATTTAAAATATATTTCACTTTAAAGATTTCAAAATAACCTAAGTAAATAATATTTTATAAAATAATCTTTCCTTAAAACCATCTTCACAACTTCAATTTCATATTTATGGACTATATTGAAACATACTCGGATTTCTAAAGAAAGTACAGCTTCCATTCTAAAATGGTTCATTCAAATCAATTTATAAATCTTTGTAGATTTATTTTAAATTTACGTTCCAATTCGTGAATTCCTTTCCACACTTTTAAAAATAAAACAATATTTATTTTTAAAACAAATTTCCCTTTCTTTTATAAGTTCCCATCGTGAATTTAAATTTCCAAACATCCATTTATATACGATTTTCAAATCGATTTCCAAATATTCATTTCAGCACCGAATTAAATTCCAAATTGATTTCCAAATTTATTTTCAAATACCAAATCAATTTCCAAAATTAATTTCTAAATTAATTTCAACACCAAATTTATTATCTTTTGAAACCAATTCCTTCTTTTGAATTTATTGAATTTTGTAAAATTAATTTACCATAAATTTTCTACTAAATTTCAAAAATCAAATTATATGTATTTCTGGCATCCTATGATACCAAAAATATATTTGGCCAAATTACAGCCCTCAACAGTTTCAATTACCAATAGTCACGCACAGATTATGAATGATCAACACAAAATATTGAAATAAATTCAATTATTTGAGGAATCCAGTTGGATCCCTCTAATCTGTTTCCCTGCATCCACAGATGTTAGCACAACATTTAAATACTAATTTCACTTCAAGTGGAATATCGCGGTATATGCGTTTAAATATAAAATCATCCGCTATTATGCGGCACATAGGGTCTCATCCGCTATATAATGCGGGAAATCAATCACTCCAATATGCTATATACTACTATATATATAATATCATCCAGTGAATAAATTATTATAAATTAATCATCTAAGCACACCATCAACAAATTTTAAATTTAACTATCACAATTCAACAATCAATCAATTACTGAAATTTTCAATTATTATTTTGAGTGAGAAGATCTCACCTTTGCCTATGCATGCAAATTCATTTCTGTTCCAGTTTGTTGTCATGATTTCTAGACCTTGTATAAACAATTATATAAAATTTCATTAATTTTCAAACAAATCAAATAATCCATTACCGTTTAATAGTTAAATCAACTGATAGTTTTATTTAAACCAATTTTTAGAATTAAAAATAATTTCCTTTTTTCAATAATTTTTTTTGGCAACCAAAATAATAAAATTAATTAATTAAACTAATTATTTACCTTCAAACATTTTTATTATCCCCATATATGTTTTCCAAAGTCTTATCTAAAATTGAATATAGGGTTTACTTTCCTTTATATATACACGCACACACACACACACACACACACACACACATAAAAAGAACAGAGCTGCCTTTTTTAATCTTTCAAAGTCAACATTTTTATCTTTTAAAAATCTGTATATGTATATACATATATTTATATAGATAATTTGTTATATTCATATATGGAAAATCTCTAGATTTAAATTAAATTTGAAATTATCAAAAATCTAAAAACTGCTGTACCTCTCCTGCTCCAAACCTTAAACCTCGATCTCGCGACATTGCCTCGTCGCCAGATGTCCCTCGACCTAAAATCAAAGCCGACTGCCTTGCCCTAACTATCATCGCGAGTCCAAAACCGCCACGACCACCCAGGCCATGCTCTAACGCTTCGACCTAATAGACTCGCGAAACATCCCTAGGTCTCGACTTCGACCACAGCCACCGAGAACTCCCACGAGCCTCCTGAGTTCACGCCGCCTCGTTGCCATCACGATGCCCCAAAATCGAGCGCGTGCCGGCTCTGATTTCAGCCTCGCAATTGAAATCGCCTCACAAACTAGTTCCAGCTTCCAAGTGTCGTACGCAATCCCCGAGCTTCGACTCGATCCTTCCACTCGCTCGACCGATCTCCAAGATGCCTGCCACCAGATCACGAATTGAGGGAGAGGAATTAAATGCGTTTGATTTTGGAATACACGGAGAGCGCGGCCATGAATTCTCGAACAATTTTTGATTTTGAAAAGGGTATGCAGCCACTATTTGCTTTTGAATATAATTTCGTGAATTTCGTTTATTTGAAATGAAGAGGAGAACGAAATCGTTCGGCCATGATTTTTTAAAGAGGAACGAGGCATGATCTGATTGAAAAGAAAGAGAGAAAAGGTAGCGTGTTAGAATGAGTATAAGTTGGCGTACTGGAGAAGGAATAAAAATAGTTGATTGGTTCAAACACATTTATCTTGTTTAAATTATAAATCATCTCGAAAACGAAGCCAAAAATCTCGATCTCCTATCGAGGCATACCGCTAGGCATTTATAATGTTAAACCCCTATTCTGAACGCAATGGAAAAGGTTTTGAGTTCAAATTCGATCGTATGGAGATGATAGCTTTTCGAACCCAGTTATTGAATTAAATTTCGATTTCATTTTTAGCGCGTTTATCTATCGTACAATCACACGACAACTCCGAATGCTACGAAAATTGAAATCCGATAATAGTACAATATTACGGATCTAATGGAACTGGTTTCATTGAAATCCGAGACTGTGCCTCGGAAGGCTATTTTTAAATATCAATTTAAACGATATAAATTCAAAATTAAACAAAACATTTCCAAATTAAATTCTAAAGCTTCCATTATCTTCCGTATTATCAATATATATTTTTTAAGCCTTAAAAACTATTTTAAACCAGCTTAAACTGAAGATTCAATTTTTTATCCATCATTAATAAATCAAATTTAATAATTTAATTGCCAAATTCCTATTTATATTCGAAATTCAAGTCAAACTAACCTCCAAATAATTAAAATCAATTAAATATTTCATTTCAAATGTTAGAAATTTCCGGGTCGTCACATTCTTCCCCCTTAAAAGAATTTCGTCCCGAAATTACTAGTTAAGAAGAATGATCCTCAACCCGTTTAATATTTTCCAAACCAAACAGTTATATCAACTTTCCTAAACAAATCTTTCTATTAGAGAAGACCCATTACATTTCAACTAACTTTCTAAAACCTTCCATATCTTCCAACAACATTGTTTACTTAACAATTCAAATTTAAATCTAAATTCAAATTTTTTCAAATTTTAAACTTTCAAAATTTTCTCAAAATTTTTCTAACTCCTTAAATTTTCGAAAAATTTCACCAACATCTCCTTTGCATGGCTAGCTCGGTACGACTACAAAAATGGCACTACGACCTCCAGATTTCAAAAAGAAAACAAAAGGCCAAGCGGCTAGACAAGAAAGTCATCAAATTTCATACTGAAATTTAAATACCTACCTTTTTGTCGAGAAATTCAATTTTATCTTCAAAATCACAATTCCATTTCCCTGTAATACACATGTATATTCTACTAGCCATAATATCCAATTACAACATTCAAATATGATTTTGCACATTTTATTACAAAAGTTTAAATACTTACTTCTTATAATATTTTTACTTCACTATTGAAGTCATATATCCATTTTCATTCTATCTTGCATTTTCACTTTCATTTGAATTCAATTTACAATTTTCAATTTATTTGGATTCAGTTTAACTTCTGAATATTGAATTATATCAATTATCTTTCATTCACAAAAGATTCATATTTTAATCAGTTTCATTTACTAATTCATTACAAATTCCAATTCATTTTATCTCAAACCATATCTTTATTTCACCTTTATTATCTTTAGTTCACTTCGAACTAATTTTACAACTTCATTTTATTTCACACAATTAAAATTGGTTTTTGATATTCAGTTTCAATTCCAGTTTTTTATTCTCTTGTTCATTCCCAAAAATTTATTTTTCAATTCACCATTTTGGTTTACAACCACTTATATTTAAACTGGATTTCAAATTCCATATGAATTTAATTTACCTTTTATTTATAAATATTGGATTCAATTCATTTCAAACCATATCTATTTGGTCTTTCATCAATTAGTTTCACTTACTAATTTTAGTTTAATACTTCACTTTGTTTATCACAAATCAATTTTCAATTCCAACTCCAGTTCTACTTACAAATTCGAAATGAATTTTAACATTCAATTCACTTTAATTTATTTGCAATTGCAAATTTATTTATTCATTCAAAATTTTATTTTCCACCATAATAGATTTTATTCCAATCATTTAGTCTATAAGACTTCTCAAATTCACCTTTATTCAAATTAACTCAAGTTAATTTTTAGTTTAAATCTGAATTTCCTAAGTTTTCAAACTTATTATTCCATAACTATTTTTAATAAAATTCCAGAGTCTTTCTAACATTTCAAAACCATTTTTGAGGTCAATTCAAATTATCTTTTGAATTCAAAAATCCCAACCAGTTTTGCAAACAATTTCAATTTTAAATAATTTGGCAGCAATTCCTCTCCTGGAACTCGAAAATGAATACCGATGATGTCGCGATCATCACCAGAATTATTTTCCAGCGACCGAAAAGTGTTTAGAGCTTTTTATCCCTTCAAAACATTTTTCCAAAAACCTTTGAAAATCATTTTCAAACTCAATGGAATTTAATTTCCAAAATTTTCAATTTCAAAACTTTTCAATCCACTTTCAAATATTCTCTGGAATTATTTTTCAAATTATAAATTACATTTACTTTTACAATTTATATTTGCAAATCCCATTTGTACGTGGATTTTATTTTCTTAGCTTTTGGTTATGTTTTCAATTTCTGTTAAATAACCAATGATAATAAATTGATATTATCAATTCCTAACAAACAAGCAACCATATACTATAATAATTTACAAAGGTTATTTCCTTTATCTACAAAAATAGTTTTGGGTAAAATTATTTCATTCACCCTATCTTATAACAATATCATGTCTAATTGTTCTGTACGAGTGTTTAGAGATTCCTATCGATAGAGTTGTACAGACTATACCGACCAGAGTCCATATACCACTCAACAAACCAATCATCATAATATAAAACAATTTTTATGTTCACTAACAAATACGCGCTCATATCTATTATTATACTCAAACTCATTCTAGAGTACTACTGACTCTATCTCTAATGAGTAACACCCAACAGAGCCAAGGTTGTCGCTTAACCAAATGCTCTGATACCAAAAATGTAACGACCCAATTTTACGATGCCCGAAAGTCGAAATCGATACGTCCACTGTATCCATTTATATATCACAATAGATAAATAAACAATCTTTTAAATAAAAGCACCATATCAATTTATATATCACATTATCAGAGTTTACAACGACACAATACAAACACTGGTAGTTATAGTAACTTTTTTAAATAAAATTTGACTTGCACAAACCCGGATGCAACAGACACTACATAGTATAAGTGGTACATCTCGCCATCCAGCTTGCCTCCAGATCTCCATAGCAACTTCTTGACTTCGCTCTCGAATAACTGCTAACCTGACTCTACGCTACCCGTGCGCAAAATTATGGGCACCTACAGTTTAGAAAGGGAACAATAAACTCCAGGCCAGTCATGGGACTGGTGTGAGATCTTAAAAACAGTTATTTTTCACAAAGAAAATAAAAAGAAATCCGCTATGCTTTTAGGAAAATGAAACTACCATAAGGCCTCCCGCCACACACACAATGCAAACACAGAATTAGAGGAGATTTCTCCTTAGTCAAACATGCTTAATACGCAAAATCCTATTTTTTAAATTATTATTAGTGCATAGTGTGGAAAACATTTCGAAAGTATAATATTAATCTTAGCCAGTATAGGTATTTCGCACTTATGCCTACTATAGCTACCATGTTCAATAGCAGGTTACCGCCACATTCCATGGCAGGTTATACAACTAAAACCATACAGGGCGTGTATTGTTTCTTTGGATTTTCAACAAATGGTCAGGCTAAGGAACTTCCTACTGCCACATGGGTACGCCTCTGGAGGGACATCCCGGGAACCTACCTGGATCTCTACCAACACAAGGCTGGGTTACCTATGTAACTACGTAACTACTACTCGAGTATGCAATCCCCCGGTCGTTTGCGACCTTTATCCGAGGATCCTCAACCACAAAGCAACAACCACAAAGAGTAATAATTTGCAGCAACCACATAGGTTGAATATCTGAGCTTCATACCACGATAACACCCTTTTCCAGAAGGAAGTGACATACCCTAAAGGGCGCGACCCTCATAACCTTGCCGCATCTTTCCTGTTTTGACCATTTTCGGGGTGTGAGGTCCAACGAAGTCTCATCCACAAAGCTACACTTTTCACAAAATCATGCTCTGATCAACAAATGATCAGCATCACTTTGTATGCCATGTTACCAAATTGGGAATGTATCACTAGTAGCGATCAACTACATAACCTCTAAGCTCGTACGTCTCAGAGAAGGGTGTTAAGCTAAGAGAATAAATTCTCCGCCACCAACAGCAATGTATTTGATAGAAACCAGCTTTGCATCTTAAAGTGTAATGTTAGACACACATCCATACAAGTCCGTTCCGGAACCGAATGGAACCGAAGGCACTTCAAAGAAGCCCTTGCAAATCTGGATATTTACTAATCACATCCGGAATCCCTATCACAAAGGGTGATTAAATCTCTATACCGGAGCAACCCGGTGCAGAGACATTCGACAGGTAATCCTTTCGTTTTCGAAAATACCCAGTCTTCAACACCATCTTCAAATGCAATCCCATTTCATCGTATCATTATTCAGAATGAGTTTTATGACACAAGGTCCTCTCTCGGCTAATCCGAATAATGAGCGCTTATTTTTAAAAATAAGTGTTACATTCAGATTTCAAACAAATCACAACAATTTCCACTTCGATCTTTTAAACAAAAGATCCATCACAATCACAAAGGTTCGATGTAGGTTTCGAATATCCATTTGGAATCCTACTCCCGGTCGCATCGAAATTCAAATGACATTAAAAAGGCCAATGTTGATAGTTGATTATTTAACTATCAATCAACATTCACAACAATCGATAGGATTTAAATAATTTTCCCTAGTTATTTATTTTCAAAATATTTTCGCAAGATATATTTCACACTTTAACCATTTGAAAACAAATTTCAAATTACTTTCCACATTTCAATACTTTAAAAACAAATTTCGAATCATTTTTTTCCTTATGTGAAAAACATTTCCAAATATTTATTTCCACTGAAAATCTGTCGAGTTCAAATGCTTTAAAATAATTTAAATTACTTATCCAAACATATATACTTGGAACATTCAGAATAAAAACTATTTTAAACCACTTTATTTAAAACATTAGTTATGAAGATATTATATTAAAAAATCATATAAAAATTCGAGTCCAAAACTAATTTTGAAATAAAATTAATAGATAGGATATATCCATTTAAATATCCAGTTTCTAAAATAAATATCAAGTTAAAACTTTAAATAATCAATTCTATAATAATTTAAAATATATTTCACTTTAAAGATTTCAAAACAACCTAAGTAAATAAATTTTTCAAAATAATTTTTCCTTAATACTATCTTCACAACTTCAGTTTCATATTTATGGACTATATTGAAAACATACTCGCCTTTCCAGGGAAAGTACACCTTTCATTCTAAAATGGTTCATTCAAATAAATTTATAAATCTTTGTAGATTTATTTTAAATTTACGTTCCGATCCATAATTTCCTTTCCACACTTTTAAAAATAAAACAACATTTAATTTTAAAACAATTTCCCTTTCTGTTATAAGTTCCCATTGTGAATTTAAATTTCCAAACATCCATTTATATACGATTTTCAAATCGATTTCCAAATATTCATTTTCAGCATCGAATTAAATTCTAATTCTAAATTGATTTTCAAATTTATTTTCAACACCAAATTTATTATCTTTTGAAACAAATTCCTTCTTTTGAATTTATTGAATTTTCTAAAATTAATTCACTATAAATTTTCTACTAAATTTCAAAAATCAAATTTTATTTATTTCTTGTATCCTACGATACCAAAAATATATTTGGCTAAATTATAGCCTTCAACAGTTTCAATTACAAATAGTCACACACAGATTATGAATGATCAACACAAAATATTGAAATAAATCCAATTATTTGAGGAATCCAGTTGGATCCCTCTATCCTGTTTCCCTGCATCCACAGATGTTAGCACAACAATTAAATACCAATTTCACTTCTAGGTGGAATATCGCGGCATATGGGTTTAAATATAATATCATCCGCTATTATGCGGCACATAGGGTCTCATCTGCTATATAATGCGGGAAATCAATCACTCAAATATGCTATATACTACTATATATATAATATCATCCAGTGAATAAATTATTATAAATCAATCATCTAATCACACCATCAACAAATTTTAAATTTAACTATCACAATTCAACAATCAACCAATTACTGAAATTTTCAATTATTATTTTGAGTGAGAAGATCTCACCTTTTCCTATGCATGCAAATTCATTTCCGTTTCAGTTTGTTGTCATGATTTCTAGACCTTGTATAAACAATTGTATAAAATTTCATTAATGTTCGAACAAATCGAATAATCCATTACCGTTTAATAGTTAAATCAACTGATAGTTTTATTTAAACCAATTTCTAGATTTAAAACTAAATTTTCTTTTTTCAATAATTTTTTTTGGCAACCAAAATAATTGAATTTATTAATTAAACTAATTATTTACCTTCAAACATTTTTATTATCCCTATATATGTTTTCCAAAGTCTTATCTAAAATCGTATATAGGGTTTACTTTCCTTTATATATATATATATATATATATATATATACATAAAAAGAACAGAGCAGCCTTTTTTATCTTTCAAAGTCAACATTTTTATCTTTTAAAAATCTGTATATGTATATACATATATTTATATAGATAATTTGTTATATTTATATATGGAAAATCTCTAGATTTTAATTAAATTTGAAATTATCAAAAATCTAAAAACTATTGTACCTCTCCTGCTCCAAACCCTAAACCTCGATCTCGCGACATTGCCTCGTCGCCAGATGTACCTCGACCCAAAATCGAAGCAGACTGCCTTGCCCTAACTATCATTGCGAGCCTAAAACCGCCATGGCCACCCAGGCCATTCTCTAACGCTTCGACCTAATAGACTCGCGAAACATCCCTAGGTCTCGACTTCGACCACAGCCACCGAGAACCCCGCGAGCCTCCTGAGTTTGCGCCGCCTCGTTGCCATCATGATGCCCCAAAATCGAGCACGTGCCGGCTCTTATTTGAACCTCGCGATTGAAATTGCCTCACAAGCCAGTTCCAGCTTCCAAGTGTCATACGCAATCCCCGAGCTTCGAATCGATCCTTCCACTCGCTCGATCGATCTCCAAGATGCATGCCACCAGATCGCGAGTTGAGGGAGAGAAATTAAATGCGTTTGATTTTGGAATACACGGAGAGCGCGGCCATGAATTCTCGAACAATTTTTTATTTTGAAAAGGGTACGCGGCCACTATTTGCTTTTCAATATAATTTCGTGAATTTCGTTTATCTGAAATGAAGAGGAGAATGAAATCGTTCGGCCATGATTTTTTTAAAGAGGAACGAGGCACGATCTAATTGAAAAGAAAGAGAGGAAAGGTAGCGTGTTAGAATGAGTATAAGTTGGCGTACTGGAGAAGGAATAAAAATAGTTGACTGGTCCAAAAACATTTATCTTGCTTAAATTATAAATTGTCTCGAAAACGAAGCAAAAAGTCTCGATCTCCTATTGAGGCATGCCGCTAGGCATTTATAATTTTAAACCTCTATCTTGAACGCAATGGAAAAGGTTTCGAGTCCAAATTCGATCGTATGGAGAAGATAGCTTTTCGAACCCAGTTATTGAATTAAATTTCGATTTCGTTTTCAACACGTTTATCAATCGTACGATCACACGACAACTCCGAATGCTATGAAAATTGATATCCGATAATAATACAATATTATGGATCCAATGGAACTAGTTTCGTTGGAATCCGAGACTGTACCTCGGAAGGCTATTTTTAAATATCGATTTAAACATATAAGTTCAAAATTAAACAAAACATTTCCAAATTAAATTCTGAAGCTTTCATTATCTTCAGTATTATCAACATAAATTTTCTAAGCCTTAAAAAATATTTTAAACCAGCTTAAAACTGAAGAATCAAATTATTATCCATCATTAATAAATCAAATTCAATAATTTAATTGTCAAATTCCTATTTATATTCTAACTTCAAATCAAACTAACCTCCAAATATTTAAAATCAATTAAATATTTCATTTCAAATGTTAAAAATCTCCGGGTCGTCACATTTTCTGACATGATCTTTGAAAGTTGCTATGTTTTAAAAGAGTGTAGATTCATTTCTTTGCTACTAAAATTCTTTTCAACATTTTATGGACAATGAAGACAAGTTATGTTGAATGAACACTTGAACAATTATGTTTACGTCTAAAAATTGGGAGGTCGAGTCTAAAAATTTTGAATTTCGACCATATAAGTTTATTAATATTGCTTTATAAGTTTACATGTGTGGAAGTGTATCATCTGAAGCCAATTTGATCGTTTGTCTAAGTAACTTTAAAGAATAGTTCAATTCATTTAAGGTCAAATAACTCAAATTGAGTTAACATATTTGTCGAAGAGGCGTGATGTTAAATATATGTCCAATACATCGTGGATAATTCTAAAATTTTATAACAAACAGGTGTCACAAGTACATGCAATTCTCTCAGTAATCCATACTTATACTTAGAACATGATGACTAAATAAGAATTCTCTCTATTTTTAATTATCTCAGTAATCCATACTTATACTTAGAACATGATGACTAAATATAAATTCTCTCCGTCACCAGTTTAAAACTATTTACAATTCTCTCTATTTTTCTAATCTTTTTTCAAGCCACTATTTTATTTTATTTTATCATGAAACCTTTTGAAAACCTGGGTTGACAGATTCGGTCCACAAGAATTGAAGTAATGAGAGTATAGAGCAGTTAAAGGTTGATAAATCTCTAGAAGTTACAAGTACAAGAAATAATAGTCAGCATATGGTATGTGATTGGAAGCGTACAAAATAAGAATCGTAACACTGAAATTTTTAAACAATTTTTTTTAATCTTGATGTGTACAAAATAAGAAACATATGTTTTTATATGTTAATAAGAGGATGGCTAGAAAGTTCTGCAAATTGAATGATTTTAGGAGATTTAGAATAAAACAAATTAATAAAGGTGATCCAAGGTTTCATATCGCATTACTCATATGAAAACGGTCCCTTTTGTAAAGAGGATAATATATAACCTGCATTAAGCTGTAAAATCAATTTAGCTCAAAATTCATCATGTTTGTTAAAATAAGAAAAGATGCAACGTATTGACGATAGCAATTTAAGTGCAATTTTAATTTAAGTGTATTTAAGTGCAATATAATTTATGTCATAATAAAATATAATGAAATAGTCTGTATCCAGTTTAAACTACCAAATATAGATCATAGCAATTTAACTGCAGTTTACATTGCTTTCATAGGAGGATTTTTGGCCTCAAGAAACTATTTATAATGCATTTAATTAGTTTATAAAATCATTTTTTAATGATTTTGAACACTTTATAAGTATTATCACTACAAGAACGACACAAGATAGCGACGGCTTTTAGCCGTCGCCGGCCATCGTTGGCCGTCACTAGCCGACGTTAAAAGCCGTCGCTATAATGGTCGTCGCCCAATAGTATAGCGACGGCTCCGTCACATAAATAGCGATGGCTCGCGACGACAAAATGTGCCACGTGGAAATTTTTTCAACGCCTAAATGCCTTCGCTAGTCGTAGCTCGCCGTCGCTAACCTGAACCATTTAGTCGTCGCTATCCGTCGCTAATCTGAACCAGATAGCCGTCGCTAATCTGGGTAAATTTCTGTGCACATGCACAGCCCATATACACTTCAGCCAATCTGATCCAAACAACCGCTATACACTATATTCATCAAGTATAACCATCATATATCCATCATATAACATCACTATAAATTCAAACAATATAAAATCCAACCAAATCTCATTTTCAAATCCAACCATATCCATTAAGCAGAATATGTACATAGTAAACCGAAATTTCTACATAATATCCCGACATAGTATCCAACCAAATCCATCAACTAGAAGTCATCTAAATATGTACATAATTCTTGAAATATATATACACCATACCAACCAAAATGTGTATATACCAAACTATAAGCAAACAAACATACCTACTCCTCGCCATCGCTGTCGTCCTCTCCAGGCATCCTCCCATGTGTTGCAAATAAGCCGCAATCCGCTCATCTAGCTGTTGCTCAAAGAAACTCTTTCTTCAATCATTTATTTCTTCCACTGTCACCCTCAACTGAGCAATCTTCGCCTCTTACTGCGACCTCCTGTATGCACTCTGCATTCTCATCGCCTATAAATAATTCAGAATTATTTATATATTAGTATATATATATATATAATATTATTAAAATTATTTAACTATTCATATGCATGAGTAAATTTATATATTAGTACATGTCAAAATTTACCTCCACATTTCCATAGCTATACCGTCAACTGGTCCGAGAAGGCGGGTCAATAATAGCATCCCAAATATGGCTCTCCTCCTCCAACGTAAGCTCTTCCCGACCAGTGGACTGTGCTACACGAGCCCGCTCGGCTTCGTACCTCTCCTGCGATTACAAACAATTGTTTTACACGATTTTGAAAATAAAATAAGATAAAATATTGTTATTAACAGTAAATTAATTTACCATTACGGATTGTGATTTGTCATCCATCCACTCGTACGAAACATCGCCCTCTTCGTCAGTCCTCTCCACGGCATGCGTGGCCTTGAACAGCTCGGCCATAGTGGGCTCGCGGTTGTATCTCGCGGCCTGAAAATATATAAATATTATTGCTAATCTGATTATAAAATATGGCAATAAAATGTTAACACGGTTTATAAATTTAATTACCAGCTCTCTCTTATGCTCCTGAAAGGATTTGGAGCCACCACGGTGCAATGCAGGATTTTTATTTCTGTTTGCCCAGTTCCGCGCAGATAACTCCTACAAATTAAGATAAATTATCACGTATATATCTTGCGAGATTTATATTAGATTTAAATAACAAAGCAAACATATATTACTTACTCTTGCTACCGGACTTACCCAAAGCCGAAGAAAATCATTCCATACACCCTTACCCATCCAGTTCGGCTTTTTCCCTGAATTCTTAGCCTTGGACAATGTATCCCTGTAATTTTTTCTCATTCGTTTGTTCCAATGATTTAAAAAAACGTCCAAGTCATCAGGGTCGACGCGGACTGCAGCCTGTAAATTAAAATTATTTTAAGTTATATAGATTATATTAATTTACAACTGAAATTCAAACTACTACTTACAAGTAAATCCGCCTGTATAGCGTTCTTGACATGAGGAGGAATGTCGTCCCAACGAGGCCAACAACCATCCATCCGGCTCTGAAAAACCTTCCTCGAAACCTGTAAAATATAATCTGATGGCTCCACCTCAAAGCCACTGCAAAATTTATGATATACATGTTTAGTGGATTTTAAAACTTATACTTTAAATAAAATTGATACTTACCCAGCAATTCTAGGAACGACTTCTGCAATCGGACGTAAGTCCGGTGCAATGCCACTACTACCTGCACCGGGAGATGGGGATGGCGTGCCACCACCACCTACACTCCGTCTCCTGCCAGACATATCTGCTATAGAAAAACAATATCTCAGAGAACAATTATAGAAATTCACTACTAAATAGCATGTTTCAATCACTTTCACAGAAACAATTATAAAAATTTACTAGTACAAACATGGATAAAAATTATATAAATAATCATCACAGAACCATAATAGAAATTCACTACTACATAGCATGTTTCAATCACTTTCACATAATAATTATAAAAATTTACTAGTACAAAACATGGATAAAAATTAACTAAATGATCATCACAGAACAATTACGGAAATTTACTATTACATCGCATGTTTCAATCACTATCACATAACAATTATATCAATAACGATCAGTCTTCATCGTTTTCTGATTCAGATTCAGTCTCATATTCTATCTAATTTTCTTCGGTACTTTCAAATGCATCAAATATGACGTTCGATTCATCATTCAAATGCCCTACATCAATATCATCAGTTATTATTATTTCTGTATTTGATTCAAGATCGGCTTGATATGCCGCTTCATTTGGAATATTATTTCCATCAAACGTAAACCTTGGTTTCATTTTGAAAATAGCGGACCAATCCGCTTTGTCTCTTTTCAAAGATGGATACGAAGCAAAATAAACTTGTAACGCTTGCTTGGCTAATACAAAAGGATCGTACTTATAGTAGTGTGATGTATGCCTTATTTCAATAAGTTTGTACTCTTTATGCACGTTGATTCCGGAACCAGGAACGTTACTAAACCAATTGCACTTAAATAAAAAAACCTTTCCTAAAGGTTCAACATAATATGTCGATTCAAGAATCTGTGTTAAGACGCCGTATAAATCTTTTAAATGCTCATCTGGATCATCACTGCCTTTGACAAATACCCCGCTGTTATATGTTAATTTTTCAGCACCGTAATCTTTTATGTTGAACTTAAACCCGTTGACGAAGAATATTGGATAAGTCTTCACATTTCTTTTCAGTCCAATCGCAAGGTGTCTTAAGCCTTCATCAACGACACTGTTTCTTGGCTCATAAACATAGTTCAAAGACCATTTGGCAAATTCTTTACTGAGATCGCCAGTTGGATACTGTGATTCGTAGATACTGCATATATATGTGTTATTATTATATACGTACAAGTAAATTACAAGTGAATTAATTATTACCTGACAAATGGTGCGACTTCGACACAATTTAAAAGAACATACGTGTGCGCTACATGGTAGTCTATATCGTCCAACCATATTTCCACACATTTTCCACCAGGTCTACCATGTTGTCTAAAAACAGATAACATTGTTTGAGAAGAATTTTGTTCAACGACTTCCTCATTTCGAGGAACAGTTACAAACGTTAAGTTCACATCGTCCTTAAAGTAGTGAGAGAAAAAAAATGAGGCTTCTTCTTCAAGATACGATTTTCATATCGAACCCTCAACTTGGGATTTTTGTCGAATCTTCTTCTTCAGATGATTCAAGTACCTATTAAGATATTTATTACATATTTAGATATACAAATTTGAATTTGAAATTGACATGAACATTGCACATGTTAATTTACCTCTCAAATGGATACATCCATCCATATTGCACAGGACCTCGAAGAAGTGCTTCGGATGGAAGACGAATAGGTAAATGCTCCATTACGTTAAAGAAACCAGGTGGAAGTATTTTCTCCAGTTTGCATAGCAATATGGGTATTTCTACTTCAAGTTGACGTATACGATCCACCTTTAATGTTGTCGAACAAAGCTGTTTATAAAACAAACATAACTCTGTTATGACGTTCCATACTTTTACGGGCAACAGTTCTTTGAAAGCCACGGGGAGTAAATATTCCATCATGATATGACAATCGTGACTTTTCATCCCACTCAATTTACTATTTTTGAAGTCAACACATCTATGAAGATTGGAAGAAATCCCATCGGGAAATCTTAATTCTTCCACCCACTTTAGCATGAGTTTTACTTGCTTCTTGTCTATCTCATAGCATGCTTTCGGTTTTTTATTGTCATTAGACATCATATGAAGTTCCGGGCGCTTACAATAGTTTTCTATATCGAGCCTCGAATTCAAATCGTCCTTGGTTTTGCTTTTTACATTCAAAATTGTATTAAACAGATTATCAAACACGTTCTTTTCGTTGTGCATCACGTCAATATTATGTCGGAGTAAGAGATCTTTCCAATATGGTAACTCCCAAAATATACTTTGTTTGCACCAATTATGAATGTCCGACTTTCCTGGGATTTCAGTCTGGACTCTAGTTTCATGTATCTTTGGATAGTCTCTTACAATTTCGTATATTTCCTCGCCTGACCAAACCTTAGGTGGTTTCAGATTCTCTTCTCTGTTAGCTATGAAATATTTCTTATCTCTTCTAAAACTATGATTGGGATGAAGAAAACACCGATGATAATCAAATCATGAAACTTTCTTCCCATATCGTAACGAAAATGCTCGTATTTCTTCCATACAATAAGGGCATGCCAGACGACCGGCCGTACTCCAACTAGAAAGCATCCCGTAACAAAGAAGCGAATAACCGATTTTTTTTTTCGTTGATACATCGTAAGTTTCGACTCCTTCATTCCACAGTTTCTTCAACTCTTCGATCAATGGTTGTAAATAAACATCAATTCCCTGGGTTGGATCATGAGGGCCGGGAACGACAGTGGTGAGAAACATATATGGTGTCTTCATACACATCCATGGAGGTAAATTATACGGAGTAACGATAATTGGCCAGGATGAATATTTACTACCAAACTGTGAAAATGGTGAAAATCCATTCGTACATAAACCAAGTGTGACATTACGGCTTTCCGCAGCAAATGCGCGATAAGTCTTATCGAAATTTTTCCATGCTTCACCGTCGGATGGATGTATCAAAGTTCCTTCTTCCGCTGTTCTCACACTATGCCATCGCATATGACAGGCCGTAGCAGAAGATGCATATAATCTTTGAAGTCTGGAAGTGATGGGTAAATAATGCATTCTCTTGTACGGGACTTCTTTCCCTTTCTTCTTTCTTGGTTTGTATCTTTCTTCGTTACATATTTTGCATTTTCTGAGGTCAACGTCGTCTTTCGAATACAATATGCAACCTTTCACACATGCATCTATCTTCTCGTACGGTAGACCGAAAGCGGACATCAATTTTTTTAATTTATAATGACTATCGCACATCAGATTATTAGGTGGCATGTGTCATTTTGCAGCTTGTACAACTGCTGTAAATGCAGCTTCCGTAAGGTTGAATTTTGATTTCATAGTTATGTGTTCGGCGGTTACTGAAAGTTCGGTTTCGCTTTTACATCCGTCCCACAACGGCCTCTTAGCAGAATCCAACAAATCGTATATTATTTTAGCCTCCGCTTTCAGTTCTTCTTCGACATTTTCGTCTTCATCGACAGCTTCAGTTGTAGGAAACATTGATCGTGCTGCATCATCCACCATATTTTCTATCGGATTCGTCATCATATTACCGTCCTCTAAAACTTCAGTATTAGGTGTAGGTTCAACAAGTTCTCCATGACGATCTCAGAAATAATAATCAGACATGAAACCATATTGATACAAATGTACTTCAACTATATCTGGTTTCAATGCTTCAAATGTTGGCACTTACTACACGGGCAACGAATTTCTGTATTGTTTCGGTTATTAGATTAGCAAATCTAATAAATTCATGTACACCGTTGCAGAAATGTTGCTTTATTGATCCCTTCTTTCCAGTTCTGACTTCATACATCCAAGTACGGTCGAGAAAATAATTGAACATTTTTTCTGATTTGAAAATGTATGTTAGACAATTTAAATCATTAATTTTCAACCATTCTCCATTGTAAAAAGTTCATCGTTCCAGAAAATTCAAAATATGAACTTCACTTTATTTTTTTAATTTTTGGTATTTTGGTTTTCACTTCGGTGGGTCAATCATCCTACTTCCCATTACAAACACAATAATGTAATTACATTTTATAAATCATTTCAGATTAAACGGTTCAACAAAATTTCGGCAGCACTTCCCTTATGTTCCCTGTATCGTATACAAATGCGTGTACACAGGGAACGTAAAGGAAGTGCTGTCGAAATTTTGTAACCGTTTAAATTGAAATGATTTATAATATGTAATTACTTTATTGTGTTTGTAACTTGTCCAATACAGGGACAAATCCGATAAATATTGTATCAAATGAATATAAATGCCCGTTCCGTTACAAAACGAACATCCATATAATGATCATATACAACACTTGCCAAACGGGGCCAAAGCCAATCTAAGGGATAAAAAAATTTCTTTAAATTTTATCAAATATTATTTCTTTTCAAATTTTGACAATGTTTCAACTATTTATATTTTATTTCAAAAATTTGTGTATTTAAATTTTAGTTCAACATTCAACTAACAATTTTAGTTCAATATTCATTTCTTTATTTTTTTACGACATAGATTTTATGTGACTATTTGTTGTTGTTATATTCATTTCTTAATTTCTTTACAAAATCGATTTTAGTACAGTATCAGTTGTGTTTAAAGTCATTTTCTAATTTTTTTTCAAATAAATTAGATATTTGCAGAATTTTTAATGTTCTCATATTCATTTTTTAATTTTTTGTACAAAATTTATTTTTTACAATATATACAACCTTTTGCATTTTGGCCGTCGCTAGCCGTTGCTCGTCATCGCTAAAATTATTAAAATGGCCGTCGCTCAATCAACAGGGTAAATATAAGAATTATCAATGAATATAATTACAAAAAAACAAATTCTAATTATCAAATAGATAATTAGAAAACAATAAAAAACTAATTATTAAATAAAAATTTGTTAATTTAAATTCACTTAACAACTTAAATTTGTAATTTATCAATTTCATAAACTATGAAACTTTCATGTAAATTCATCAATAACCAAGTTAGTCATTAATATACACTATTTTTTCACCTAAAACAACTAACCATGTTAATCACCAACACTAATTATCTACATCAACCATTTATTCAACTTGATCATGATAAACTAATTAATATGTAATACTTAATTCAAGTTTATGATAATAAACTAATTAATCTACCAAATCAACATACAACACTACTAATACCTAATTTAACAACACTACTAATACCCAATTTAACAACAAATCTCAATTTTACAATAAATCATAATTGAATTAGGGTTTAAACTAAACCTAAAAACATCAAATTTACATGCAAACAATAGATTAGGAGCATACCGACACAAATTTGGATGATTTGGAGGCGTTGAAGGCTGGGACGCTGGTTACAGTGAATTGGGGCGACGGATTGGGGGAAGGAGGAAGGGTTTTGGGGAGGAAGCAAAATGAATCTGCTGCTCTCGGCTCGGACCTGTATATTGCGTATAGCGACGGCCGCTTTTTTTAGCCGTCGCTAGCCGTCTCTAGGATCCGTCGCTATACGAAGCCTTTTTTGTAGTGTATAAACTGTTATAAAAACCACACTTAAACTGCATTCAGTTTATAAGAATTATAAATAGTTTTTGTAAGCAGTTTACAAGTATTGATTACTTGCTTTACACAACTAAAGAAGTTCTTGAACCCATTATATAAATGCAAATAAATGACTTAACGATAAAGCTTAATCAACCTTTACACAAAAATATGTGCTACTATGTGTATAATCAAGTACATGCAATCATAATGTGATTATAACTGAAAATACAGATTATAACTGAAACATATTCAAGACATTTGCATTTGCGTTGCAGCTGAAACATTTTCAAGTGATTTGCTAAGTTTTTTCATTTATAAAAAATAAATCATCTATTTGTAAACTTCTCAGGAGCATCTGATACATTGCGAAGTGTTTCACTTGCTTTCTGTAAGAGCATATAAAACTCCTTGCATCTTGTATTCTTTGCAACAGCCAAGGCCACCTTGTTTGAAAGTGGAGATAAGATAATGAAATTCCAAATGGAGGTGAAATAGCTATTTGAATCACCAACCCTCAATAACATACAAAAGCAATATTTTAGCACAATAAACGGCTAAGATAGATGGAGAAAATTAGCAATATATCATAAAATTTACTGATATTTTACCTTATCTCATATAAGAACTCACATTCGACTATTTCAATACATGTGCATAACTTAGCGGAAAAAAATTCCCAGCATCTACCAGTTATGACAAATATTAATATGATACGATAATATTTTGAAACCTCTACCCCTTAAACTAATAAATAGTACTTTCAAAACCCAACCTCTGAAGTACAAAATTGACTTTAGATGAAAAATAACAAATTGGGATATTTTACATATCTGATAAAGCTAAATTTATTTTTCTTAAACCAAAGAGGTGTAAAATTAAAATATGCAACCGTTGAAGTAAAAAAAGTATTGGACCTTAAGAAGAAAAACTTTTGAATTTTAGGAATTTTTTTGCATGATCTAAATATATTTCTAAGTCATCTATCTAATTCAAATGAACAAAAATGATCGAATCTATGAAAAGTGGAAGTTAGAAGTACAAGTAATAGTACTCCAAATCGGAGAACCTATAATGTCCAATATGTTAACCTTGTGTTAGAATAGGGGTGAGAGCAATGATTTATAACTGCAATTGACTTAGCCAACGACTTTGAGTTTATTGAGCATTTGAATTGAGTTAGTATATTCTTGCATTATAGGTTACATATACATATTAGCTATTTTAAAAAAATTCTACGAAGTATGTCTGTCATGCTTATCTTTTGTTTTTCAGAAAAAGTGTTACGGATGTTGATCATTTTTATTTCAAGTTTATAGGTTAGTTGAAAGTCTGGTTCACCCTAATAAAATTTTCCTATTTTGCTAAGTTATTTTAAAATTTGCTTCTAATATTTTTTGCATGTTCTCTTTAAGTTATTAAGAGATCAGTTTGAGAGAGAGAAGAAAAAAGAAGTATGTAAATTTTTCCTCATACCGCTTGCATCAAATTAATCCAATCCTGCAAGCATTATGGAGTAAAACTAAGAGCATCCTCATTTTATATTGATGTTAGAGTTTTAGACAACCTCCATACCAAAATCATGTATGCTATTGGCTATCATGATAATGAGTTTTCCTCTGATAATAAAATGATTTACCTCAAGAAACTGAGAACCAGAATTAAACAAGAGATTTGCATATGAAGGTACATCATAGGATGTCTTACGAATAAGGGTGGTAAAATAGGTATTTGCATAGTCGTTGCTCTCTATGCAAACTGCAAATAAACTATCCTTGATAATATTTGCAGATGTTTCAGTGTTTGTAGCTGCCTTCAGCTTGAATATTTTCTCCTTGAACATATCACGTTGATCTTGAATAGATATAACTAATTTTTTAAACAAGAAATAAAAGGCAGATAATATAGTGTTTGCTGCATAAAATACAATAGAAACAAGTTTGATAGGTCATTTGACATCATACCAAAATATCAGATGTCTATCAGCTATTGTACATAAAAAGGACATTGATCTTATATGTAAGAAAGTTTTTAAAAGAAAAAATGGTCTAAATTTAAACATTTTTTGGAATGCTCATTTCTTGTACTGTAATTTAATATTATCCTTGAAGAAACTAGCATATGTCTATCAGCTGTTGTACTTTAGCCTGTCCATTTTCTAAAGTTGAAGTTATCTCTATTGAAGAGCTGGAGGCCAACAAGGCAACAATGGCTTATTATAAGTTGTAGAGATCAACTTGTAAGAGAAGAAATTAGAGACTGTTTCATATTCGTGATTTATAAATATTTTATGTTCAAACATAGATCCAAGCATAGGTTATAGCTCGCAAGAACACAAGTAACCTTGTATACTGTTGAATTCCTTTAATACAAATTGAATGAAATATACATATAGTCCCACATCGCCAATTTGTTGAGAGGTATAGAGGTTTATATATGCCTTTCTCATGAGGATGTTGGGGGCCTGGGGCTCCCAAATGTATGCTTCGTTGTGAGGAGGGAGATCTTGCATCACCACCACACGCGCGCGCGCGCCGCCGCCGCCGTCCGTCCGACCGACCGAACCGGGCCGGGTACGGGTCTAAAATGACCATTCTTTTTACTAGGCCACTGTTTAACAGTTTTGGGCTTTGTCTGAAACTGGGCTGGGCCTGGAAATTGAAGAGAAGCGGGCGGATGAAAGACAGACGCGGATTTTGTCTGAAGAGGCGCGATTTTTGAAACGGGCGTGGAAATGAACGGGTGCGACCTGACTGAAGCAGACACAATCCGAGATGGCAACAGTAGAATTTTCAAAGAATACTACTCACAACAGACCTGAACCGTTCAAGGGAGATGGTGATGATTTCTTGACATGGCAGAATCAGATGTTGTTTTATCTCACCACACTCGGTCTGCAAAAGTACCTCGAGGAGGAGGAACCGATTCCTGCACCAGGCAAGGAAGCAGAGGTGAATATGTGGAAGCATTCCGATTTCTTATGCAGAAACTATATTCTGAATTGTCTCGACAAGGTGCTATACAAAGTATATCAGCCTTTAAAGACATCAAAAGAGCTCTGGAATGCACTTACCGCAAAATACAAGACGCAGAATATCAGTCTTAAGAAATTCATTGTAGACAAATTCATGGACTACAAGATGGTTGACTCCAAACCAGTGACTACTCAACTGCATGAACTGCAAATCATCATTCATGAACTCGAGGCGGAAGGTCATACGGTTGGAGAATCATTTTTGGTTGAAGCCATCACGGGAAAACTGCCGCCGTCATGGAGAGATTACCGCAATTATCTAAAGCATAAAAAGAAGGAAATCTCTTTACAGGATCTCATAGTCCGATTGAAAATTGAGGCAGATAACCGTGGAATTACAAAACAAAGCGAGGAGGCATTTGTGGCTGAAGATTCAAAGACCAAAAACAAAAAGAAGAATTTCCAGAAGAAAAGGAAAGCTCAAGACAACAAACCAAAAGACAACAAACGAACCAAGAAGTTTAATGGCGAATGTTGGGTTTGTGGAAAAGTTGGACATGCCGCTAGAGATTGCAGGCTCAAAACGGACCGCAACAAAGAGGCAAATTTAGTAGACAACATGGAAGTGGATGAGTCCAACTTCTCAGCAGTTGTATCTGAATGCAATATGGTTCAGAATCCTAATCAATGGTGGGTAGACACAGGCGCTACACGTCATGTCTGCTCTGACAAATCCATGTTCTCTACATACAAGAAATTCGATCATGAAGAAAAGCTCTATATGGGTAATTCAGCAGTATCTATGATCGAAGGCAGTGGCACAGTTATCCTCAAGTTTACTTCGGGAAAAACTGTCAAGTTGAATGACGTGCTCCACGTTCCAGACATACGCAAGAATCTCATCTCTGGTGCAGTATTATCAAAGAAAGGATTCAGAATGGTGTTCAAGTCAGACAAAATGGTTCTGTCCAAAGCTGGAATGTATATCGGAAGGGGTTACTTATGTGATGGCCTATTTAAGGCAAATGTAGCAGTTATCGGCAATAAAACTATGTATTCTGATTGTGCTATTAATAAAATTGAAGTTTCTTACTTGCTTGAGCACGAAATTTTACTATGGCATGATAGATTAGGACACATAAACTTCCGAAAAATGAAGAAATTATCAAACTTGGGATTGATTCCAAATTTCCAAGTAGATAAGAACTACAAATGTGAGACATGTGTAGAAGCAAAAATGGTCAAACAACCATTTAAATCTGTTGACAGAAGCACCGAACCATTAAGTTTGGTACATACGGATTTATGTGATTTTAAATCACTACCTACAAGAGGTGGGAAAAAGTATTTCATTACTTTTATTGACGATTATACGCGATATTGCTATGTATATCTTTTAAATAGTAAAGATGAAGCAATAACAGCGTTTATAAAATACAAGGCTGAGGTAGAAAATCAGTTAAGTAAAAAGATCAAGATATTGAGATCTGATCGAGGTGGAGAATATGAATCACCATTTGAACAGTTCTGTGCCGAAAATGGTATAATTCATCAAACAACAGCTCCATATTCACCACAACAAAATGGTGTAGCGGAGAGGAAGAACAGAACGTTAAAAGACATGATTACTGCAATGCTTTTAACTTCTGGCCTACCGACGAACTTGTGGGGGGAAGCCTTAAATATGTCTAATCACATATTAAATAAAGTTCCTCACAATAAAACAGGAACAATTCCATATGAGATATGGAAAGGACACAAACCAAGCTTTAAATACCTCAAAGTGTGGGGGTGCTTGGCAAAAGTTCCAGTTCCGCCTCCCAAGAGAGTCAAACTTGGACCAAAAACAGTAGATTGTTATTATCTTGGGCCTGCCCAAAATAGTAGTGCCTACAGATTTTTGGTATTCAAGTCTGATATAACTGAATTTTCTAATCCCTTCTCTTCTATTAACTGCTGTTCTTATACTCAAATCACAGAGTGATATACTCATTACAATTTCGAGCGGAATTCGTCTGTTGTATCTTGGGAGAATTTTTGAAATAAAATTCTTAAGGAAATCGTTACGACGAGCCTCAGACACAATCCGGTTAGAATTTTAGTCTGTTTGTATATTCATATACATTATTCTATTTTTCTACCCTTTATTTTTGTTATACTATTTATTCGAAATAGTATAGCGTTGTTGCTGTAATTTATTTACAACATTCATATTGTTATAATAATTAATACAGAATTCCAGTGTAGTGGAAATCTGAATTATAAACTTGTGCGACGAGTTTATATTCTCTGTTTTGGTATACTAACTAATAACATATACAATATCATTGCATCCATAAATGGTGATGTGTGTTATAACTAGTATGCATTAACAGTGTGGAATTAGCATTAAAAAAAATGCTAATAAGTTTTAATATTTTGTTCTATTGCGCCTATTGCATGCTCTGGAAAGTACAATAAATCATTTTTTCACACTTTTGAGTTTGATTTCTTTTTACAGCTATGCTCAAGGAAAAGTGTTGGGCACCAAAATTTAAAAAAATTGCAATATAGCCACGTTGGGTACTTTTTGGAAGTGCTCACAGCTAATGGTCGTGTACTTAGACTATTCTCCTCATGAAGATAAATGATGGGAAATGAATCCTTATTGATGTACTGATTTTCTACTTTATAGATTTGTGTGCTATAAAGTAGTTATTTATGGTTTAATTCGCGAGGTAGATACTATTTGAAATATTTGTAGTGTTTACTTGAGTTTCTTAGTAATGTATTTGTTGAGTTTTAAAGAACAACCTGATGGTGTTTGAATTATACGTATGAAATGCTTAGTGTGAACATGTGAAATTGTTTGAGTAATCTGTATGAAATATTATGCTGCAATTTAATATATTCGTTGTCTCCGATAAGAAATGAGATGTATAATATATATATATATGTATGTGTGTGTGTGTATATATATATATATATATATAATAAAAGATGAAACTGAAACTTATAAACCATAAATTAATATTACATGGAATAGCGTTAGATAAACGCTATTGGTTAGCAAACGATATACAAACTGTATGGATGTAACAATTATGCATAGAAAATGTTATAATATAACATCATAAACGCTATAGAAACCTGAAAGAAACACTGTAAAAGTATGACAAGAAATGCTATGAGAAAAGAAATGAAACGCTATACAAATATGATAAGAAACGCTATGGAAAAAGAACAAAACGCTGTACAAGTATGATAAGAAATGCTATTGAAATATAACCTTAACACTATTACATAGTATGCTAAAACGCTATAAAATATACCCAGTAAACGCTACAGAAATCAACTGTAGGATAATATTTTCTATAGCATTTTGGTTTAATAACAGAAGAAAACGCTATATAGAAGATATTTTTATAGCGTTTTTTCTCTACTATGTAAAGCTAACGGTCTACCATAGCATGTCGTTCCACGGCATTCTCTGAAATGCAATGGTAGATTATAATAGAGTTTTCTGAATGCTACGAAAGCCTGATTCTGTTGTAGTGTGCCATTTAGGAGAGTTCGAGCACATTCTTGCGAGGTGCGATTTTTTCTTTCAACTACTCCTTTCTGTTGCGGTGTTCATGGAAATGAAATATTATGAGTAATTCCCTTTTTATTACAAAAGTTTGTAAATAATTCATCTTCAAATTCTCCACCGTGATCAATTCTTATACTTTTTATTTTTAGATCCATTAGATTTTTAATTCGTTTAGCAAAATTTTTAAACATTTCGAATGTATCACTTTTATGCTTTAAAATTAGCATCCAATTATATCTTGAAAAATCATCTACAATTACAAAGACATATTGTTGTAATTTATCGAACGTACTTGAGTTGGACCAAATAAGTCTAAATGATGTAATTCAAGAGGTTGTTTAGTGGAGATTTCTTTTTTAGATTTAAATGAGCTTTTCTTTAATTTTTCAAGTTGACATGCATCATATAGATTTTTAACTTTTAAATTTATTTTGGGTAATCCTCTTACCAAATTTTTTTAGGTAATTTGTTTATATATTTGAAGTTTATGTGACAAAATCTTTTATGCCATATCCATGAATCATCATGATTTACGGTTAAGCATAATTCATTATAATGATTAATGTTCATGTTTAGAATATAAATATTTCGATTTCTTGTTCTGTCAAATATTAAAGTTTTATTTTGATCATAGATATTGCATTTATCTTTTTCAAAATCGATTTTAAATCCCTTATCGCATAATTGTCTTATCTAAGTAAATTATGTTTTAAATTCTTAACAAATAAAACATTTGAAATAATAGAAGAAGTAGATGTACTGAAATTGATGACGTTTTCAATTCTAATCACATATCCTTGGGAATTATCCCCAAAAGTAACCATGCCATGTCCATGTAAGTGATATTTGATTGCATATGTGCATTTCCTATTATATGTTTGGAGCATCCACCAACGAGTATCCTTTTCTCCTTATTATTGTTTTTTTTAGGCACCTACAAAATAATAATAAAATTTAATTAGTACATAATTTCTTCGTTAGGGTCCTATGTGTTAATAGGAGAAGGTATCCATACCTATGAGGGTTTGGAACCTTTAGAGATGTAATTTTCATTATGAATTATATCTTTTAGATATATATCCACGTGTTTTTGTCTAATTAATTTGTTATTTTTTTAGGAATCCATATTTTAATCATTTCCTTATTTTCATGTTTAGATTTTGTTTTTCTAAAATTTGTATATAATGTACTATACTTCTTGAATCTTTGATTATCATTAGAAACTAGATTCTTCCTAGAATGTTTATGAATTTTTTCATTAAATCCTAATCTCTTCCTATTTCCTAATGGTTTTGAGATTTTTATCAAATTATCTAGATTTTTCTTTCCTTTATTAAATTTTGAAACATTATTAGTAATTTTATCTAATGTATTTTTTAGATCAGAAATTTCTAAATTAACTAATTCTAAATTTTGTTTTAATTCATTCTTTTCTTTTTCAAGTTTATAACTCTCTGTTTTGTTATTCTCTATTTTTTTTATTCTCTATATCATGTGTTAAATTAGCACTTGAGATGATAATTTTCTACATTTTTTGTACCAATTCTAATTCTTCTTCTAAAATAGTTTCCTTATCTTTTAATTTGCCAATCTCTAATTCAGCTTTATTTAATTTTTCCATATTTTCTTTACATAATTTTTTTAATTCTTTATACTTATCATCTAATTCTATACTAATTTCAAGAATTTCATCAAATGGACGTACTTCATTTGTGTTAGCCATGAAGCAGACATTTGCTTACTCTGAGTCACTATCACTATCGGATGATGAGAAAGAGTCGAAATCATCCTAAGTTACTTGAAATGCTCTTATCTTTTTCTTAAAATTTTCAAATTTGTTTTTCTTTTTATCATTATTGAATAGTGGACAGTCTTTCTTCATATGGTCAAATTTATCACACCCAAAGTACTTCATTGATGTTTGATTTGAGGAATTTGTGTTGCTATTGTTTTGAAATTTCGTCATCTTTCTGAACTTCTTGAACTTCTTGTAATTTTTGGCTATGAACACAACCTCATCTTCTTCCTAGTCGGAGTTGTCGTTACTTGCCTAAAATCGATGTTTTCCTTTCTTGGTTTTGCTCTTTTCTTGCCCGTAAATTAGCTTCATATGTCATCAGATTTTCTATTAACTCTTCAACTTTGAGTTGGAAAAGATCGTTAGCTTTTTCGATGGCTAAAACTTTTCTTTCCCGTTCATTTGTCAAAGAGTTTAAAATTTATGTGACTATATCAAAATTAGTAAATTTTACTCCTAGTGCCATAAGATGGTGTTGTATTAGTTTGAAATCTAGCACACATGTCAATAATTGACTCATTTGATTTCATTTTAACAGACGAAAATTGATCTTGTAGAATAGATTTTTTTTTTGCTCAACCTTGTTTGTGCCTTCATGGATAATGTGTAATGTATACCATATATCATAAGCAGTAGTGCAAAGCATGACTCGTGATAAATTCATTTTTATCAAGTGAGCAAAATAAAACATTCATAGCTTTGGCATTGTTAGATGCCTCTGTTTTTTGTGCATCAGTCCATGTGCTAATATCAGTGTCAAGTGCTTCATATTTATTTTGAGTTGCAAGTCATAATTTTAATCCATCTGCTTCCATAAAAATTCGCATACGTATTGACAAATAAGCATAATTAGAACCGATAAACAGTAGTGGACGAGTAGTTGATTGACCTTCTTGAAATGTACTTGCCATTTTTAATGATTTCAATTAGGTGTTACTGTAGATTGAAATAACCTTGCTCTTATTTGTTAGGAATTGAGATGTTGGTTCTGATGACAACAACCTTTTTAAAATATATACTAACACTATTGTCTAGATAGATATGTATATGCAGGAACTATGCAGAATATATATATATATATATATATATATATATATATATATGCAGGTATTGATTACTGAAGACTGATCAGTATAAAGACAAAAGAATCAAGATTCAGAATGGAGATATCAAGATTGAAGACTCTAGAGTATCAAGATCAAGATTTCAAGATAAATGTCTAGTTTTTGTTAAAACTTCATAATAGCACAGCAATCTTCATTCCAAATTTCATTTAGGATGGAACCCATTTCTATCTTCTTAATGGCTTACAAACCCACGATAAGTAGCTTACAAACCTAGGACCAGTGGCTTACAAACCCACGACCATCCTGGTTTTGTACAAGTTCTCGAGTCCTGATGTGATGAGATATTCTGTAGGAAGAAGCTTGCAAAACTACTTCAAAATGTTTTGTCAAAATGATTTTCAAAACTACTTTTCGAAATATTTTAGCCTTATAAATTATCTTTTCAAATTATTTTCAAAAAGATGTTTTAGCCTTAAAATATCCTTTGTTTTTATTTTTATATATTCTTTATAATATATATATATATACAGTTGAGATTTAAAATCAAATTTATATATACATTCTGAAAATATATTTTTCTACTCTTCTTTATTTTAAAATATAGGAAAATTAGTTTATTTTACTCTAGAATCATTTTATCTTGTTTTCCTTTCAATACTATTTTCAAAACAAATTTTACATTGTTTTTAACTAAATGTCGACATCATGGGATATCCCATGTCGACATGGTGGCCGTTAAATTCAAAAGTTTCAATTTTTGAAGAAGTGTCTATTCGTTTAAATCTCTTCACAAATGATTATGAGCATTACTGGTCTATAAATAGCTTTCGCAAATGAATATTTTAATAATTATTTCTTATTTGTTCACTCCTTCTTCTCCATAAATCCGTATTCTACAATTTTAATATTTTTAAGATCATGCCGAAATTCTGCCGAATTCTCATGTGAATCAAACTAGAATCTCATTCTTGTTTGATTCTCTACCCTCTCTCGAATATCAAAGTGCTGTTTAGAGTTATAGGATCAATTTGTAATCAAAAGTTTATCGAATCTCTCTATAAGTTATGGTTGTGTCTGAAAATCAATTGGGTGATCTTGTGTCCCGTAAATCAAGAGAGTTTGTCCCGGACTCAAAGAAAAGAGGGTACCTTAAGGCCTTTAGAAATTGAGGATTGTAATCTCGACGTTGGTATAATAAAAATCTATACGAGGTGTTTGCATTGGTGCAGGAACGTAGGGCAACTCCGAACCAGTATAAAATCCAATGTATTCTTTCCTTTTACTGCTTTTTATTTACTTTCTCTGTCTGTGTTTGATTCTGTGATTGTTCTGTGATTAAGTTCTACATTTTTTATATCATAATTTTTAAATTAGTCTATATAAGTCTTAGAATCCGTTAAACACTATTCACCCCTGATCTAGTGTTAAATTAGCCTTAAGATCCATAATCCGCACTCCCTTTCAATTGGTATCATAGTTTTCATAATCTGAAACTTGAAAAAAAAATTAATGGCTACCAACACTGGTAATGTTAACTTTGGCACTAGTTCTGTTAACACTAACACTAATTCATTTGTAAAAGGTTAGTCTACTGTTAGACCACCATTTTTCAATGGCAGTAATTATGCATATTGGGCTTGTAAAATGAAAATTTATTTACAATTAGTAGGATTAGACACTTGTAATATCACACAAACTGAATATGTTGAACCAACTACCAAATTTTCCCAGTGGACTACTGAGCAAAAGGGTGTTGCACAAAATAACTCAAAGGCCATGAATATATTATTTTGTTCACTAGATAGGAATGAGTTTAATAGAATGTCTGTTTGTAAGTCTGCATTTGAAATCTGCAAAACTTTGCAAGTTACTCATGAAGGAACAAACTAAGTTAAACAGACTAAAATTTCCATATTAACTAATCAGTTTCAATTGTTTATAATGCATGGAAATGAGCCCATTTTCGACATGTGTTGTCGATTTCAAGATATTGTTCATTTACTAATTGTACTGGAAAAAAGCTTTTCGGAGGAAGACCAGGTCAGAAAAATTCTAAATCCACTCACTCTGAAATGGGATCAAAAGACACTTGCAATTGAAGAAGCAAATGATATCAGTCTAATGAAAATAGAAGAATTGATTGGGAATCTGATGTCTTATGAAGTTCAACTGCAAGGAAGAAGAGAAAATAAGGCTACGTGTGACGACCCATCTTTCAATACCCAGAAAGACGTATCATCAATAAGGAAAGAAAAGAGATAGAAATAGAAAGATAGAAAGAAAGAACAACAATCATTAGAATCTCACAGCGGAAACGAACAAAATATAATATTACACATATCCATTACATAAGTTTTACATATCAGAGTACACAAAATAATACGACTTCATTACATTGGACATTCATAAGAGTTTTCCATACCATACAACTCAAAAACACAACATCAAAAAAGCCACTACAGTGAATAGAGATAGATGGTACGTCTGGACTCCAGCTCCAGCTTCCAAAACATTTGCTAATCCCAACCTAAATCACTTGGCTACTCATAAAAATTTGAGTACCCAAGAGTTTATGAAAAACAAAATAAACTCCAGGTCAGACATGAGTCTGGTGTGAGTAAATCAGTTAAAGTTGTTTAACTTTTTAAAATTATTTGAAACAAAAGGTATCACGTAAGACTCCCCACAAATAAATACGGGTAAGTTTTTACCTTACGCTAACCAAAACATTTGATAGAAAATCCAGTGATATTATAATAGGGTCTAGGGTTTTTAAGTAAATAGAAAATAGCCGAAATTGTTACATCTATTAAATTCTAGCTAATAGCCACGAAAGTGGGTAATACAATCAAAACCGTAGGGTCTCGTAGGGAAAATGGGTTTCCATCAATGACAGGGCTACTGGGGTACCGTACGTCACAGTACGGGGCCTAGATCACCGTACCGAGGACCACTCTCGATCCCCTGCAACACAAGGCCGGAACCATCCCTTACTGGACAATTCTGAACAAGAAAACCCCACAGTTGTGGCCAACAACTGCCCACACAGCCGAATTAATAAGGGACTTCTAGACAGGGGTAAATCTCACTCTCAAGTGGGTGCTACCCACGAAGCCTTGATGCATCTCCCCTATTTTATCCATTCCCGGTTGATGAGGCTTGAGGCTACGATTACCTTTATAAAGAACACATCTCTTAGAATGCTCATCGTCCACCTGACGATGTTCTGAAAGCATTCAATCCATACAAGTTCGTTCCGGGTTCGAACGAAACCGAAGGCATTATTTCGTTACACTCATTTTGGAATCACACTCAGAGTTAACGACAATAACCCTTGCAATCGAAAACTCCATCTCGATACTCACTTGAGATGTCACGATCTAACTTTAACTTGGATCGATGTGGTTTTCGGAAATCAATTCGATTCCCGATCCCGGTCTCATCGAAATCTGAACGTGTCTTAAAGGCCAAGTTGCTTAAAGATTTAAACAATTTAATTCAGCTTTAACATAGCATTCATACAGTATTATCTACATATAATAACCAATATCTATCACAGATATACAATATCGCATCACAGAATATCTCAACTATCATTCAACAGATATCAACCATATTCAGATATTCAATTCAAACAATCATCCATAAGCAAGCACTACTTTAATTCATATTATAATTAATTTAAATTAAATTAATTACTTAAGAATTTATCACTTAATCTTGCTTAACCAAGCATTAATTAATTAATCACAATTAATTAATTAACCACTTCTTAATTATCTCCATTATTAATTAATTAATCCTAAATTAATTAATAATCCTTTATTTAATTATCAATTAATTACTATAGTTATTCATTAATTAAGTCTGGATTTAAAATTAATCATTCCTTAATTGGTTATTAATTAACCCTTAATTTATAATTAATTAATCTTAATTAATTCTTAATTAATCACAAATTAATTTATCTTAATTACTTAATTAATTAAAAATTTATTAACCTTAATTACTTAATTATTTAAATCTTAACCATTAATTAATTTACTATTAATTATAAATTAATTAATGTTAAATTACTTAATTAATTAACTCTTAATTTATAATTAATTAACTTCTTAATCACTAATTTATTAATCATTGATCACTTAATTAATTAGTTATTAATCACTTATGAATTAATCTTAAATTAATTAATAAATTAATTAATAATCTATTAATTGTTATTTAATTTAATCCTTAATTATCCATTAAATAATCCATAAGAAATTAATTAAATCTTAACAAATTAATTAACCTAAATTGATTAATTAATTCCAACCTTAATTACTAATTAAATAAAGTAAACTTTAATTTCAAAACTTAATTAATTTCCAAAAACCAAACAATTTCATTCATCATTTAAAACTATTACATATTTAAACATTTTCAATTTGTTAAAACTAATTACCCTTTTAAAGAGTTAAATTTAAAAGATGTAAAATCATTTTAAAACTTCAACTAATAAAATGCGAATTACTTTGAAATAAAATATTAGACATTTTATAAAGTAGTTAAAGTAATTTTTTAAATCTTTAAACTCAAAACAAATTTGAAAATTTAAAACAAGTTTTAAAGCTTCGATTCATTTACTTAGTTTGACTCGACAAAACTCAAGTAACACAAACTAACTCCATTCCTTCCCTTCTTCATCTTAGTTCAAAAATTCATCAAACCCAAACAAGAAAATAAAAAAAAAACTGGAAACACACGAGCTACAGCCCATCTCCTCCCCTACACGAACTACAGCGAACTCACCCGAGTACACACGCAAGCCACGAGACCAAAAACGCGAACGTTGCTTCGAGTCGAAACCCACACGCATTTGAACCAAACTCCCCTGACACAGCAACACCCCCGTACACATGCACGATGCTCCGACGCCACCACCGGCGCCGCCGACATCACGCGCAAACCCCAAATCGGCCTACGACTCAACTCCAAACCCCAAAACCCACTTACACAAACTCGAACGAAAAATGGGTTGCTCGAACCCAAACCCAAACTGCAGTCACCAGAAAAAACCCATCATCCACGGCGAGCCGACCACCGATTGCTTCCAAACTCCGGCCATACACTCGCATGACCCTCACGCACCTTCACCCCAAGCCGATCGTAACTCGATCACCTCCATGCTTCACACAATAGAACTCCTCAAGCTCGAAAAACACAGAGCAAATAACCCTAAAAATCAAAATTCCCAGATCTCTGTTGCATGATAATTTCATCCATTATTTTTCTAGTGTTAAACAACATTTAACACAACTTCGATTCAATTTTCAAAGTTTAAAATCAATCCAGTAACACGAATTTGCCAAAAACCCCAATTTCGGTTTTTCGAAAAATCCTTCTTCAATTTCAAATTAAAATTTTTGATTCTTATCTTAAAATTCATATTATACATAGTAGATTTAGGATATAAACTTGATTCATCAAAATTCAAATATGATTTTCATGATATAAATTCTTGTTTTACTGTATTATCTTAAATTCTACAGATTTTTAACAGTTTCCATTTGAATATTATTTTTAATACTTAATTATGTTGAATCAAACTTCTACATTGAAGATACCAACTTAACAATGATTTATTCCACGTAAATTTTGAAGTTTTTGTCTAAACTTTCATAGAACTTTGAAAATACAGAGAACAACTGTTGCATTTAAACATGCACAGCTAATTTTAAATCTGTAAACAAATATTTTTCAAAATAGAAAACATGCAAGCAACTTCAGAACTAACATTCACATGCAACATATTCTTACACTTAAATTTTTTTGATTTAAAATTTACTCACCTGATTTTGTTAAGCAGAGACCAAAAAAATTCAAATCCTGGAAATTGATTGCAGATTTTCCCTTTTCTTGAAATTTGCCTGATTAACTTATTCTGCTTGATGAAGCTTTAAATCCTTGAATCAGTTAGTGGTAGAAAAACTTGAGATTGTAGGATCGATTTCACCCTAGAGGGGGGGAGGTGAATAGGGTGATAGTGTTAATTATAAAAATTATCGCGAAAGTGTATATTAATTTTAACACAGATCACAACAGAATAAACACAGCACAGATAATATCAGAATAATAAAATGCAGAAATAGAACGACACAGAATTTACCCAGCTTCGGCAAAACTCTGCCTACGTGCTGCCCCCAAGGTTTCTACTAGAAATTAGATAGTCCCTCGCTTACACGCGTAAACTTGGTATACCTGCTATTGACGATTCTAACTCTACGCTCAAAACCTTGCCACAACTCAGCCACCGAGTTGCGAATTCTCAAACTACGACACGTAGTTTGTCCCCTAGTCACACGACTAGAAAAATAAACGGTTTAAAAAATGAAATACAAATTAAAAACAATTTAAAATAAAATAACCCTAATTTTAATTAAAAGCCCTTAAAACAAAACCGGCCCCTTTAATTAATTTGGCTCGTCTCCTTTTGTTTGCTTCGTTCGTTTATGAAAAATGGCCGCCGTTGTTGATCTCGTTCGTTCCTCTTTTCAACTGAATTAGGGCTTGCGTCCTTGATCCAAATTAGGGCTTTCGAAGAGCCGACTTTATGTTGATCGATTCGGTGATTATTTGCGTGTAGCCTTGATCGATTGTTTTCGTTGTTGCTTACTTCGGTCGTTGATCGAATTCCTTCCATGCTTCAGTATGTAATTATATGCCTTTACTTTTCTGATTTTATGCTTGCTTGAATTCGATCATTATGCCGATGATGATCTTAGGGTTTATATAGGTTTCGAATTCCTATTTTTGCGTTCGTATAAAATCATTTGAATTATTCATCTCGGCCACTTGATTATGTTTTGATGCTTGGGATTTGATCTGACTTTGTCAATTTCGTATTTTAGATGCTTGGTTAACACGGTATTAAATTCTGACTTGTTCAATTTGCTTGGCCACCATGATTTCGAATCCATTTGACTTCGGCCATGAATTGTTCAACTTGAAATTGTTTTGATTTCTGGCACTTGTTCATTTTTGGCCATTTGTGTCAACCTGTACTTGTTTGATTTTGGATAAAGTCACGACTTTGACTTTCTGGCCCCCTGTGAGCTTTGTCTCTGGCCATCTCCTCTGGTTTATGTTGTATTGGTTTCTGAGTTTTATTATTATGCTGTCATTACTATATTGAGGTCATTTTGGCTTGAGCTTGATATTGATACTGTGAATTTATGGCATTTGAACTCTGACATTAACTTTGTTAATTCATTGTTCCTCATGATATCTGACTTTGGTCTTGTATCACTGATTGACTTTTAACTTGTTGCGTGAATTTCATTTCTTTGTCAATACAGCATTGATTTTTGCTTGGAACATTGTTGACTTTTGTTACTTAAAAGAAACTGCTGTTGAACTTGATTCCGTGAAGTGGTTAATGTCTCTGTACATTTGTTGCTTCCCTGACCTGTGCAATCCATTCATGTGTATTCATCCCTTATTTGCATCTGCAGTGGCATTTTTGCTCGAGTTTGATAATTGCACTATCCAGTTTCACTGTTGCATTTCATATATATGTTTCCTGAGTCATGGTAGCAGTGACTTTAACTTTTACCCTTCAGTTTGTAATCTCTGATTCATAGTTGTATATGTTGGCTGCACTTGTACTTGATATTTCAGTTTCTGGCCTTGTATCATGATGCAGTCTTCATTAGCCCGTGTCCTTGTTTGTATGTTGTATCATGATGCACTTGTTATCTTTACTGTGTCATCTGCACTTGCATTGCTGTTTGGTGGTGCATTTTGTTGGTCTTCATTTGTGTTTGTTACTGTCCTATATATGATGTATGAACTGCTGTGTTGATCACTGATGCATTTGAAGTTGGTCTTGTTGTCGTTGCTATGCATTATGTTGGTTGAGCTTGCATTTGTTACAGTATTCATTGAGCTGAATATCATGGTGTTCTGTTCACCCATTACTCCACTGTTCTTTGTATTTACTTGATTGTTGCAGTCCATGTTGCTGTTATTTTTGACATGTGAACTGCCCTGTTTCATATGAGTAGCAGAACTTGTTGTCTTGTGCATGTTTCATTAATCTTGATCTCTGATCTGGTTCTTGATCATTTCATGTTGATTTTTGAAATTTCACTTGAGTTGAATCCAGTTTCAAAACTCGGGTTTGACCTTGTGCTCGTGTTGTGATTTTAAATATTTTGCACGTGAGTTGAACCCGGCTTTTCATTTGGGTTTGACCTGTGCTCACCTGTCCCTGTAGCATTATCAAGTGTATATCGATGTGCACGGCCTTGTGGCATGTACAGTGATACACTGTGCATGTCACACTGTTCGTGTGTGATGAATTCAAATGTAAATAATGACGAACATCCCAAATAACCGAGGCAAATAATATTTTCAAAATCCATCTTTTATTTTATATTGCAAAAATATTTTATTTTCAATTTTACCGCGTTAGTGAATATTTTTGCAGATTGCTCAGATGCTGGATTCAAACTGGAATGAAGTTGAAGATTAATACGAGTGTGAGTGATATGTAGTGAGGTGAAAATGTAAAAATGAATTGTGATGTAATCAGAAATGTATTGTAATAGAAAATGTATACTTATAGTGATAGCTTGAAGTTGTACTATCAAAAATTGTAATAAATATTTATTTTGAATAAAATATTCGTTTGAATTCAAATTCAGTGTTATTTATTTTATTCAGCAAATATTTATTTAATCTATGAAAAATAAAATAGTACATTAACAAATACATTTAAACGAATGTATATATGTTTATTATCATCAAAAAAAAATCATATAAGCGCATATTCAACAATCTCCCCCTTTTGATGATAACAAACATATATTTAAGATTTTGAGTATGTTAAATATATTTGATCATTGATATGCTCTAATTTTCTCCCCCTATTTAAATGCTTTCTCTCTACACAACACTCCCCCTACATATATGCATACAAATAAAAATATGCAAATGAGCCTAGATACAAATAGAAAATTATTTGACCTTTGCTTGATTTTATTTGACAAAATCTTAACCTTTTTCTCCTCCTTTTATTATCAGCAAAAGAGTAATAGTAATAGAAAAGTAGAGATATAGTGATCGATATTAATTCAACATTAAAACTCAATTGAATATAAATATGAAATTTTAATAAAAAATCAAACAAAAATCATAAATATTTTGTTAGGCGCATATTCCACTTTTAGAATGATGGAAATGATGTCATCATATAAAACCATACAGATGTGTCTATTCGTGGTAAGTTATATCAGGAATTTGAATATCTACTAACCATGCATAACCGTTAGGACTTTTAAATGAGATTAGTAGTATTCCAATTTTATTTTTTTAAAATGAATTCAAGTATCTTCTAACCACGCATAACCGTGAGGACTTTTAAATGGGATTAGAATCAACTTGTTTATTTTAAAAATCAACTTTTGATATGCGTTCCATACATGCATAACCGTGAGGACTTTTAAATGAGCATGGAAGAACATAACAAGTTCCAAGTAATTCACCCATGCATAACCGTGAGGACTTTTAAATGAGAGTGAATACTTTGGTATTTATTATTATTATTATTATTTTAAAAAAATGTAAAAATGAAAAACGAACGATTCCTGTTTAAAGTACCACATATTGACAAACTATATAGAATTTTGATGAGTGATGGTTGTTAGAAATATGATAGATATAGAGATGGTCATGGAATTTTTTACCAACAATTTTTTTTATAACTCTTGTTTAAATTTCTAAAGAAATTTATTAATTATACCGTCTCGAGTCATAATATTTGATCAATATTAACTCTCATCACTTTTTCAATCACTATTTTTCTTTTCGATAAACATTAGGGAGTCAGATTAGTCAAAATAGTCATTTAAAATCAAATTCAAAAATAATTATGAAATTAATTTTTCAAAAATGACTAATCTAAAAAAAATGGTAAGAAATGATTTTCTCCAGTGGGTTTTAAAAGAAAATTTTCTGCTATTTGAAAATTATTTGAAATGAAGAATATGCAGATATTTTCTTTGAAAAACGATGCAGTTACTAAATGTCTCAAAAATCACGTTCAACTAGTAATTTTTCTATCAACTAGATTACCAGTGTAATCTGCATCTGAATTTCTCTTTCACTCAAAATCATCATTAATTGAATTTGATTGACCAAACCATGAAGTGTGCACCAAAAATTTCAAATTCAATTTTAACAACAATTTAAATGACATTCTTTTGAAATTGAATTGAAACCGTGTAAATAATCAGAAAACCGTGAATATAGAGTCAGCCGTATTATAACCAATTGTATTATCCAACAAAACACTATTTTTAATCCAAACTGATATATATGAAGTAATTCAAAGAATCTAGATATTTTTATAGTGTTTTGGCATAAGAATATAATTGGTCAACTATTTTGAATAAGTCAGAATCATCATCTTTTCATCATCTCAATATTGGCTGATTTTAATTCAGAATACGATGCAGATTATCACATTTAATATATCGTTTAAAACATACCATTACCTATTTTACCTTTACGATATTTTTCGTTGTTGTCTGTTGTGATTCTGTCACCTTTATACTAGGCTAAGGAACTTAGCTTTGTCGCCCGTTGTGTTTCTGGAACAGCCAAAATGCAGAGAACACTATTGTTGTTCCTTAGCCTGCCACCACACCTACACGGGAAAAGATTTATGTTACTTATTTGTTTTTATAGGTCCATGGTTGTTAGTGGCAGAATAATTAGAAGAATAATTTTGTGGAGACCCAAAACTATTTATAATTCTTCCCTTCGGCACCCAAATTTGTTTAACTTTGAGAGATTTTATATTTGTGCCTTTTGGAACCCAAATCGGTATAGTTTTCACATGTTTGGGTCTATACCAACAATTATTGTGACTATGTCCATATTCTCTACAAATTGTGCACATAGAATTAACTTGATTAATACTGCTTTCAACAATTTTCGAACTATTATATCCAAGTCCTTGTCTAACCGAATTAACAGTTTGCTTTCCTAATAGCATATTCAACGATTTTTCACTTTTGGAAAATTTATCTAAAGTAGTAGACAGTTGTTGGACTTATGATTTGAGAGATTCATTTTCGTTTAACAATTGTGTGCACTTTTTAATAGAATTCTCTCTCCTAGTATTTTCATTCTCCTTTAAAATTAGAATTTCATTTTCAAGTGATTTTATATTGATTTCTGATTTTTTAATTTCCTCTTCGAATGTTGGACATTTATCACACTTAGGGATTCTACGTTGATAGTTCTTAACTAATTGATCAAGTTGTTCATTGCATTCTATCAAAGTATCCTTTTGAGATTCAAGTTTGGCATATTTTTCCCTAAGTCGTTCATAACAGCCATTTACTTCATGGAAATAAATAAGCAACTCAGAATGGGTAAGTTTTGATACCTCACTTGGCTCGTCATCGTCACTGTCAGTTGTATCACCTCGAAGACACAATTCTGCCTTTTCGCTTTCACTGCCAGTGCTTTGATCATTTTCGTCTATTTCACCCAAGTGGCTGCAAAACTTTTCTTTTTCTGTTTCTTTCCATGGCTGAATTTAATTTGTGGACAATCGGGCTTGATATGGTCGGGTTTGTTGCAATTATAACAAATAATCTTTTGTTCTTCTGAGTAGTCTAGTGCTTTGGCTATTCTACTTTTTGCTTTTTGAATTCGAGCTGAATTTCCATGTTTCTGATTCCATTTTTTGAATTTCCTTATTAACAGCACTAGTTTTTCTGCACCATCATCATCGTCATCGTCATCACTTTTAGTTGTTCCTTTGAGAGCTATTGATTTCTTTCGAGTATCTCCTCCTTCACGCTCTTCTTTGAATTTTATTTCTAGCTCATAAGCGGTGAGATTTCCAATGAGTTCTTCGACTTTCATTTGTTTCAAATCTTTTGATTCTTGAATGGCAGTTACTTTGGCTTCAAAACTTCGTGGAAGGACTCTGAGGATTTTTCGGACTATCTCCAACTCTGTATATGATTTTCCAAGAGCTTTTGATTTATATAAGATATTGGAAAGTTGTCCATGCATCTCTTTGACATTTTCTTCCTTCGCCATTGTGAAGTTCTCGTATTCGCTGGTTAGCATGGCAAGGCGAGATTCTTTGACTTGAGATGTTCCTTCATGAGTCACTTCTAGAGTGTGCCATATTTCCTGCGCAGTTAGACAATGAGAGACACGATTAAATTCATATTGATCCAATGAACAGATAATAGAATTCATAGCTTTAGCATTGGTATTTTGTAATTTATTTTCTAGTTCTGTCCATTGTTCCTTTGGTTTCTCTATTTCCTGATTATCTACAGTTATAGTTGGTATTCTATAACCTGTCTCAACAATATTCCAAGCGTCAATGGTTTTCAAAAAGATTTCCATCCTATTTTTCCAATAAGCATATTCCCATTGAACATTGGTGGTCTAACTACGGATTGACCCTCAGCATAAGCAGTATTAAAAGAAGCCATTTTAAAATTTCAAATTTTTAAAACAAAAAATTGGTTTTGTAAAAATCAAAATTTTAAAACAAAAAAAAAACTTTTGTTTCTAGCTCTGATACCACTTGTAGGATCGATTTCACCCTAGAGGGGGGGTGAATAGGGTGATAGTGTTAATTATAAAAATTATCACGGAAGTGTATATTAATTTAAACATAGATCACAGCAGAATAAACACGGCACAGATAATATCAGAATAATAAAATGCAGAAATAGAACGACACAGAATTTACCCAGCTTCGGCAAAACCCTGTCTACGTGCTGCCTCCAAGGTTTCTACTAGAAATTAGATAGTCCCTCGTTTACACACGTAAACTTGCTATACCCGCTATTGACTATTCTAACTCTACGCTCAAAACCTTGCCACAACTCAGCCACCGAGTTGCGAATTCTCAAACTACGACACGTAGTTTGTCCCCTAGTCACACGACTAGAAAAATAAACGGTTTAAAAAATGAAATACAAATTAAAAACAATTTAAAATAAAATAACCCTAATTTTAATTAAAATCCCTTAAAACAAAACCGGCCCATTTAATTAATTTGGCCCGTCTCCTTTTGTTTGCTTCGTTCGTTTATGAAAAATAGCCGCCGTTGTTGATCTCGTTCGTTCCTCTTTTCAACTGAATTAGGGCTTGCGTCCTTGATCCAAATTAGGGCTTTCGAAGAGCCGACTTTATGTTGATCGATTCGGTGATTATTTGCGTGTAGCCTTGATCGATTGTTTTCGTTGTTGCTTACTTCGGCTGCTTCGTTGATCGAATTCCTTCCATGCTTCGGTATGTAATTATATGCCTTTGCTTTTCTGATTTTATGCTTTCTTGAATTCGATCATTATGCCGATGATGATCTTAGGGTTTATATAGGCTTCGAATTCCTATTTTTGCGTTCGTATAAAATCATTTGAATTATTCATCTCGGCCACTTGATTATGTTTTGATGCTTGGGATTTGATCTGACTTTGTCAATTTCGTATTTTAGATGCTTGGTTAACACGGTATTAAATTCTGACTTGTTCAATTTTCTTGGCCACCACGATTTCGAATCCATTTGACTTCGGCCATGAATTGTTCAACTTGAAATTATTTTGATTTCTGGCACTTGTTCTTTTTCGGCCATTTGTGTCAACCTGTACTTGTTTGATTTTGGATAAAGTCACGACTTTGACTTTCTGGCCCCCTGTGAGCTTTGTCTCTGGCCATCTCCTCAGGTTTATGTTGTATTGGTTTCTGAGTTTTATTATTATGCTGTCATTACTATATTGAGGTCACTTTGGCTTGAGCTTGATATTGATACTGTGAATTTCTGGCATTTGAACTCTGACATTAACTTTGTTAATTCATTGTTCCTCATGATATCTGACTTCGGTCTTGTATTACTGATTGACTTTTAACTTGTTGCGTGAATTTCATTTCTTTGTCAATACGGCATTGATTTTTGCTTGGAACATTGTTGACTTTTGTTACTTAAAAGAAACTGCTGTTGAACTTGATTCCGTGAAGTGGTTAATGTCTCTGTACATTTGTTGCTTCCCTGACCTGTGCAATCCATTCATGTGTATTCATCCCTCATTTGCATCTGCAGTGGCATTTTTGCTCGAGTTTGATAATTGCACTATCCAGTTTCACTGTTGCGTTTCATATATATGTTTCCTGAGTCATGGTAGCAGTGACTTTAACTTTTACCCTTCAGTTTGTAATCTCTGATTCATAGTTGTATATGTTGGCTGCACTTGTACTTGATATTGCAGTTTCTGGCCTTGTATCATGATGCAGTCTTCATTAGCCCGTGTCCTTGTTTGTGTGTTGTATCATGATGCACTTGTTATCTTTACTGTGTCATCTGCACTTGCATTGCTGTTTGGTGGTGCATTTTGTTGGTCTTCATTTGTGTTTGTTACTGTCCTGTATATGATGTATGAACTGCTGTGTTGATCACTGATGCATTTGAAGTTGGTCTTGTTGTCGTTGCTATGCATTATGTTGGTTGAGCTTGCATTTGTTACAGTATTCATTGAGCTGAATATCATGGTGTTCTGTTCACCCATTACTCCACTGTTCTTTGTACTTACTTGATTGTTGCAGTCCATGTTGCTGTTGTTTTTGACATGTGAACTGCCCTATTTCATATGAGTAGCAGAACTTGTTGTCTTGTGCATGTTTCATTAAGCTTGATCTCTGATCTGGTTCTTGATCATTTCATGTTGATTTTTGAAATTTCACTTGAGTTGAATCCAGTTTCAAAACTCGGGTTTGACCTTGTGCTCGTGTTGTGATTTTAAATATTTTGCACGTGAGTTGAACCCGGCTTTTCATTTGGGTTTGACCTGTGCTCACCTGTCCCTGTAGCATTATCAAGTGTATATCGATGTGCACGGCCTTGTGGCATGTACAGTGATACACTGTGCATGTCACACTGTTCGTGTGTGATGAATTCAAATGTAAATAATGACGAACATCCCAAATAACTGAGGCAAATAATATTTTCAAAATCCATCTTTTATTTTATATTGCAAAAATATTTTATTTTCAATTTTACCGCGTTAGTGAATATTTTTGCAGATTGCTCAGATGCTGGATTCAAACTGGAATGAAGTTGAAGATTAATACGAGTGTGAGTGATATGTAGTGAGGTGAAAATGTAAAAATGAATTGTGATGTAATCAGAAATGTATTGTAATAGAAAATGTATATTTATAGTGAGAGCTTGAAGTTGTACTATCAAAAATTGTAATAAATATTTATTTGAATAAAATATTCGTTTGAATTCAAATTCAGTGTTATTTATTTTATTCAGCAAATATTTATTTAATCTATGAAAAATAAAATAGTACATTAACAAATACATTTAAACGAATGTATATATGTTTATTATCATCAAACAAAAATCATATAATCATATATTCGTATTTTAAACACTTGTCACTATATCTAGCTAATTCTCTAACACATGTTATTTAGTATGATTTAAATGTTAACAAGTGTTAATTTCATGCAAAAAGAATTTAAAAACGTTTTCTTAATTGATTTTTCTTATTTTAAATCCATTTTTAATACATATAAAAATCAATTTTCCTTAAAGAATGAATATAAAACAAATGTTATATCTTACATAAAATCATGAAAATATTCCTTAAAACTCAAAGTAAAATTTAGAATAAAAATTAACCTATTTTAAATCTTTTAATTTATCAATTCAAATTCAAATTAAATTTTAAATTCAATTCAAAATCAAATTTGATAAGAATACAATTTTAATACATTCATTACCCTTATGTATATATTAGTTTTAATTAGAATAAATGTACATTTACAATTTATTTATTGCTTGTTAAATAAAATAGCAAATTTATCAATTTAAATTAATTTATCATAAAGATTATCATATTTAAATTGGGTTTGAAATTCCGAAATATCACATTCCTCCCCCCTTAAAAGAATTTCATCCTCGAAATTTAAATAAAAGATAATCCAAATTTTCATTTTATTCAACACTTCAAACATACATAACATCCATTCATAAGAAATCAACAAACAAAACATCCAAACAATGATACATTCAATACAAATATCACTAGCTATCCGGACACATATCCGGATAAGCCTTCCTAAAGCCATCCAGAGTCTCCCAGGTACAATCTCTAGGATCCTCACTCCACTGGATTTTAACGAGCTTCACTATCTTGCTTCTGAGTTGCCTCTCATCTTGATCAACAATCTGAACAGGATGTCTGACAATTGATAAGTCCGGCTCAACCTCTAAGTCTTCCTGCACAGTTGGCTCCACAATAAGAGATGGATCGTGCACATATTTCCGTAGATGATATATGTGGAAAACATTGTGAATTCCAGCCATCCGGACTGGCAATTCAATCCTGTATGCTACGGCACTAATCCTCTCGAGAACTCGGAACGGACCAATGTATCTCGGAGCTAGTTTCCCTGTCTTTTCGAATCTTACTGCTCCTTTAATAGGGGAAACTTTTACAAAGACTAAATCACCAATCTCAAACTCCAATTGTCTTTGTCTTTTATCAGCATATTTCTTTTGACGATCCTGAGCAGCTCTCATCCTCTTCTTGATAAGCTCGACTTTAGCAGATGCTTCACGGATCAGATCTGGTCCAAGCACAATACAGTCTTTCGACTCTATCCAACAAGCGGGAGATCTACACGGCCTTCCATACAATGCTTCATAAGGATCCATCTTGATACTTGCTTGGTAACTGTTATTATAAGAGAACTCCACTAGATGTAGATGATCTTCCCACGATCCTCCAAAATCTAATACACAGGCTCTCAGTATATCTTCAAGAATTCAATTAAGCCTTTCCGTTTGTCCATCTGTTTGTGGATGATATGCTGTACTCAATCTCAAACAAGTCCCCAAAGCTGATTGCAACGCCTCCCAGAATTTGCTGGTGAAGATAGGATCTCGATCACTTACAATACTGACTGGAACACCATGCAATCTCAGAATCTCTTTCAAGAAAATTTCTGCCAGAGAAGCTGCAGTACGGGTTGCCTTAACTGGTATAAAATGGGCACTCTTGGTTAGACGATCCACAATCACCCATATTCCTTCATTTTCCTTCTTAGTTCTAGGCAGACCGTCGATGAAGTCCATCGAAATCATCTCCCATTTCCATGCCAGGACCTCCAAAGGTAGTAACAAACCGGCTGGCTTCTGCTGATCTCCTTTAACTTGCTGGCAGATAGCACAATTATTAACGAATCTGGCTACATCCTTCTTCATCTTTGGCCACCAGAAAACTCTCTTCATGTCCTTGTACATCTTCGAGATTCCTGGATGGATATTCAATCTGGAGCGATGACTTTCTGACAATATTTCCTGATGCAGATCTCTATCATACGGAACACAGATCCTTTCGTTAATCCTCAATGTTCCTTGGCCATCAATCTCAAAACTAGGACACTGCCCCTTCCTAACTCTTCTGATAATTGTTTTCAACATTAAATCAGATTCTTGCTTGCTTGAAATCCTTTCCAGAAGAGATGGAACAACTTCCAACAAAGAAAGAAATGCATTTCTGCTAAGAGCGTCTGCTACAACGTTCGCCTTCCCCGGAGTATACAGAATATCCAAATCATACGATGCCAAGAACTCAACCCATCGCTGCTGTCTCAGATTAAGATCTTTCTGAGAGAAAAGATATTTCAACGGTTTGTGATCCGTGAATAACTCAAACTTTTCTCCTTGAAGATAGTGCCTCCATATCTTTAAAGCAAAAACAATAGCCAACAGCTCTAGATCATGCGTAGCGTAGTTCTTCTCGTGTGGCTTCAATTGCCGACTCGCATACGCAATTACCCTACCATTCTGCATAAGCACAGCTCCCAATCCAATAATACAGGCATCAGTATACACTTCAAACTTGCTCTTACCATCTGGAATAGCCAATACAGGAGCACTTGTCAATTTTGTCTTCAGTTTCTGGAAAGCTTCCTCATATTCCGGTGTCCACTTGAATTTAGCTCCCTTCCTTGTCAGCTTTGTTAGGTGAGAAGAGATCTTAGAATAATCCTTAATAAATTTCCTATAGTAACCGGCCAAACCCAGAAAACTGCGAACTTCTGTTGGAGTTCGAGGCTGCTTCCACTCTAGAATAGTCTCAACTTTAGCTGGATCTACAGAGATTCCCTCACCAGAAACAATGTGGCCCAAAATTTTTACTTTAGATTTCCAAAAATGACACTTAGAAAATTTTGCCTTCAGAACGTGCCTTCTCAGAGTTTCCAAAACTATACTCAAGTGCTGCTTGTGCTCTTCTTCCGATTTAGAATAAACCAAGATATCATCGATGAATACCAAAACAAACGTATTCAAAACATCTCTAAAGACTCGGTTCATGAGATCTACAAAATAGGTAGGAGCGTTGGTTAACCCGAAAGGCATAAACAACCACTCATAGAAACAATTAGGTCCCCTAAATGCAGTTAAGGGAATACTGTCTTCAGCTACCCTTAGCTGATGGAAACCTGATGCTAGATCTAACTGAGAAAAGACTGATGCACCATGAAGCTGGTCGAAGAGATCATCAATGCGAGGAAGAGGATATTTATTCCGTATGGTCACTTTGTTCAATTCACGGTAATCTACACAGAACCTTAGCGACCCATCCGACTTGGTGACAAAAACTGCAGCAGAACCCTAGCAGGAAAAACTTGGTCTAATCAAACCCTTTTCCAACAAATCTTGAGTTTTCTTCATTAGTTCCTCCCTCTCTCTTGGAGCCATCCTCCTACTAGGTTGAATTACAGGTACTGCTCTAGGAATCAAATCTATACGAAACTCTATTTCTCGGTGCGGAGGCAAACACTTAACTTCCTCAAATACGTCGGAGAAATCCCGGACTACTTCAATATCTACAACCTCCTCTTGAGAAGTCTCCACTCCATGTAAAAGACTACTCAAGTGAATTCAGAGTTATCACACATTACTCTGGCAATCCTACCCAGATCAGTTTCCAACGAAACTGTTCTCTCATCACAATTTAAAACAGCCTTATATTTTTCAAGCCAATCCATCTCCAATATAAGGTCAAAACCTTTAAAATCCAATACATAAGGATCACAGGAAAAACTATGGGATAGATAGGAGATTCTCACATTTTTACAGATCCTATCCAATTTGGTTACCCCTACTATAGGATTTGATACATAAATGGGATTGTCTACGATACTAGGGGTAAGTAAGAAATTCTCTACAGTTCCCTGGGAAATAAAACTTAAAGAAGCACCAGAATCAAATAAGACTTTAATATATTTCCCATTTAAAAGTAAGGTACCTTCTAAAACTCCATTGCCCTTCGACGAGTTTGATGGTGCGCCTTCTAAAGCAAATACTTTGTTCTGTTGAACCTTATGAAGGAGCGGGAAATCTTTAATCTTGTGTCTCGGTTGGTGACAGTTAAAGCAAAGAGATTTCTGAACTAAGGCTGACTCTGGTCCACTATAATGCTGTCGCTGTTGCTGTTGCTGAGGCTCTCTTCTAGGACACTTATTTGCCAGGTGACCTTCTTGTTGACAAATATAACACTTTCGGGGTCCATTATTGTTTTCGGACTTCTTCTTATTTTGTTTCTTCCAATTAGGATTGACTTTTCTTTTATTAGGATTGGAAGAATTTCCTCCAGAAGCAGCAACTCGCGCCTCAGATCTTTTGTTCATCAAGTCTTCATATCTTAGCGCCATATCAATAAGTTCCACAAAAGACCCTTTCAAATGTGTAGTCATTCTCTCATGATACTCAGGCCTCAACCCTTGAACAAACATCTCGTTCTTCTTAAGAGAGGTGTCTATAAGTCCTGGACCATAGCAAGATAATTCGTTGAATTTAGTCTCGTATTCAGCTATAGACATATTTCCTTGTTTCAGATTCAGAAAATCTTGATAAAGCCGAGTTCTTCCTACAGCAGGCATAAACTTCTCCTCAAACGTCTCCTTAAACTCTTCCCAAGACATATCATCTTCCGAGAGATTAGTAGTCACTGAATTCCACCAGACTACGACACCACCTTGTAATTGCCACGCAGCCATTATTCTCTTCTGCTCATCTGATAAATTCATGCTCTTAAAAATCTTCTCACACGAGCGAAGCCATGCTTGAACTTTTATTATGGTTTCTGATCCCTGAAATGGTTTTCCTCCAAGATGAACAAAGTCCTTGCACAATGCGGCAAAACTGACTGGAGACGTAACTGGATTAACAGTCTCATTATTAGTCTGCTCTTTCCTATTACCAAGTGATGCACTTCCAACAATTCTTCCCCTTCGGCCTCTTGAACTCATATTGGCTACCTGAACATGTAACCCAACCAATTTTAGATAGGGATAAAATTATATATAAGAAAATTACAAATACGCGCTCTCACGATAGATACTACTCCAGACCCTAGGTGTTTCTCAACCATTGCTCTGATACCAACTGTGACGACCCGTCTTTCAATACCCAGAAAGACGTATCATCAATAACAAAAGAGAAGAGATAGAAATAGAAAGATAGAAAGAAAGAACAACAATCATTAGAATCTCACAGCGGAAACGAACAAAATATAATATTACACATATCCATTACATAAGTTTTACATATCAGAGTACACAAAATAATACGACTTCATTATATTGGACATTCATAAGAGTTTTCCATACCATACAACTCAAAAACACACCATCAAAAAGGCCACTACAGCGATTAGAGATAGATGGTACGTCTAGACTCCAGCTTCAGCTTCCAAAACATTTGCTAATCCCAACCTAAATCACTTGGCTACTCATAAAAATTTGAGTACCCAAGAGTTTATGAAAATCAAAATAAACTCCAGGTCAAGTATGGGTCTGGTGTGAGTAAATCAGTTAAAGTTGTTTAACTTTTTAAAATTATTTGAAACAAAAGGTATCACGTAAGACTCCCCACAAATAAATATGGGCAAGTTTTTACCTTACGCTGACCAAAACATTTGATAGGAAATCCAGTGATATTATAATAGGGTCTAGGGTTTTCAAGTAAATAGAAAATAGCCGAAATTGTTACATCTATTAAATTCCAGCTACTAGCCACGAAAGTGGGTAATACAATCAAAACCGTAGGGTCTTGTAGGGAAAATGGGTTTCCATCAATGGCAATGCTACTGGGGTACCGCCCGTCACAGTACGGGGCCTAGATCACCGTACCGAGGACCACTCTCGATCCCCTGCAACACAAGGCCGGAACCATCCCTTACTGGACAATCCTGAACAAGACAACCCCGCAGTTGTGGCCAACAACTGCCCACACAGCCGAACTAATAAGGGACTTCTAGACAGGGGTAAATCTCACTCTCAAGTGGGGGCTACCCACGAAGCCTTGCTGCATCCCCCCTGTTTTAGCCATTCCCGGTTGATGAGGCTTGAGGCTACGATTACCTTTATAAAGAACACATCTCTTAGAATGCTCATCATCCACCTGACGATGTTCTGAAAGCATTCAATCCATACAAGTTCGTTCCGGGTTCGAAGGAAACCGAAGGCATTATTTCATTACACTCATTTTGGAATCACCCTCAGAGTTAACGACAATAACCCTTGCACTCTAAAACTCCATCTCGATCCTCACTTGAGATGTCACGACCTAACATTTAACTTGGATCGATGTGGTTTTCGGAAATCAATTCGATTCCCGATCCCGGTCTCATCGAAATCCAAACGTGTCTTAAAGGCCAAGTTGCTTAAAGATTTAAACAATTTAATTCAGGTTTAACATAGCATTCATACAGTATTATCTACAGATAATAACCAATATCTATCACATATATACAATATCTCATCACAGAATATCTCAACTATCATTCAACAGATATCAACCATATTCAGATATTCAATTCAAACAATCATCCATAAGCAAGCACTACTTTAATTCATATTATAATTAATTTAAATTAAATTAATTACTTAAGAACTTATCACTTAATCTTGCTTAACCAAGCATTAATTAATTAATCACAATTAATTAATTAACCACTTCTTAATTATCTCCATTATTAATTAATTAATCCTAAATTAATTAATAATCCTTTATTTAATTATCAATTAATTACTATAATTATTCGTTAATTAAATCTTGATTTAAAATTAATCATTCCTTAATTGGTTATTAATTAACCCTTAATTTATAATTAATTAATCTTAATTAATTCTTAATTAATCACAAATTAATTTATCTTAATTACTTAATTTATTAAAAATTTATTAACCTTAATTACTTAATTAATTAAATATTAACCATTAATTAATTTACTATTAATTATAAATTAATTAATGTTTAATTACTTAATTAATTAACTCTTAATTTATAATTAATTAACTTCTTAATCACTAATTTATTAATCATTAATCACTTAATTAATTAGTTATTAATCACTTATGAATTAATCTTAAATTAATTAATAAATTAATTAATAATCTATTAATTTTTATTTAATTTAATCCTTAATTATCCATTAAATAATCCATAAGTAATTAATTAAATATTAACAAATTAATTAACCTAAATTGATTAACTAATCCCAACCTTAATTACTAATTAAATAAAGTAAACTTTAATTCCAAAACTTAATTAATTTCCAAAAACCAAACAATTTCATTCATCATTTAAAACTATTACATATTTAAACATTTTCAATTTGTTAAAACTAATTACCCTTTAAAGAGTTAAATTTAAAAGATGTAAAATCATTTTAAAACTTCAACTAATAAAATGTGAATTACTTTGAAATAAAATATTTGACATTTTATAAAGTAGTTAAGTAAAATTTTAAAGCTTTAAACTCAAAACAAATTTGAAAATTTAAAACAAGTTTTAAAGCTTCGATTCATTTACTTAGTTTGACTCGACAAAACTCAAGTAACACAAACTAACTCCATTCCTTCCCTTCTTCATCTTAGTTCAAAAATTCATCAAACCCAAAACAAGAAAATCAAAAAAAAAAAAAAACTGGAAACACACGAGCTATAGCCCCATCTCCTCTCCTACACGAACTACAGCCAACTCACCCGAGTACACACGCAAGCCACGAGACCAAAAACATGAACGCTGCTTCGAGTCGAAACCCACACGCATTCGAACCAAAATCCCCTGATACAGCAACACCCCCGTGCACATGCACGATGCTCCGACGCCACCACCACTGCCGCCGACATCACGTGCAAACCCCAAATCGGCCTACGACTCAACTCCAAACCCCAAAACCCACTTACACAAACTCGAACGAAAAATGGGTTGCTCGAACCCAAACCCAAACTGCAGTCACCAGAAAGAAACCCATCATCCACGGCGAGCCGACCACCGATTGCTTCCAAACGCCGGCCATACACTCGCATGACCCTCACGCACCTTCACTCCAAGCCGATCGTAACTTGATCACCTCCATGCTTCACACAATAGAACTCCTCAAGCTCGAAAAACATAGAGCAAATAACCCTAAAAATCAAAATTCTCAGATCTCTGTTGTATGATAATTTCATCCATTATTTTTCTAGTGTTAAACAACATTTAACACAGCTTCAATTCAATTTTCAAAGTTTAAAATCAATCCAGTAACACGAATTTGCCAAAAACCCAATTTCGGTTTTTCGAAAAATCCTTCTTCAATTTCAAATTAAATTTTTTGATTCTTATCTTAAAATTCATATTATACATAGTAGATTTAGGATATAAACTTGATTCATCAAAATTCAAACATGATTTTCATGATATAAATTCTTGTTTTACTGTATTATCTTAAATTCTGCAGATTTTTAACAGTTTCCATTTGAATATTATTTTTAATACTTAATTATGTTGAATCAAACTTCTACATTGAAGATACCAACTTAACAATGATTTATTCCATGTAAATTTTGAAGTTTTTGTCTAAACTTTCATAGAACTTTGAAAATACAGAGAACAACAGTTGCATTTAAACATGCACAGCTAATTTTAAATCTGTAAACAAATATTTTTCAAAATAGAAACATGCAAGCATCTTCAAAACTAACATTCACATGCAACATATTCTTACACTTAAATTTTTTCGATTTAAAATTTACTCACCTGATTTTGTTAAGCAGAGACCAAAAAAATTCAAATCCTAGAAATTGACTGCAGATTTCCCCTTTTCTTGAAATTTGCCTGATTAACTTAATCTGCTTGATGAAGCTTTAAATCCTTGAATTAGTTAGTGACAGAAAAACTTGAGATTTGTTTCAGAAATTGGCTGATTTCAGGAACCTAGATTGCAGTTTCAAAAGTGATTTGAAATGCAGATTTTTATCTTAGGAATTTTCTTTGGAGGTTTAGATTTTGAAATGGAGTTTGAGTTTGATTAATTTTTTTTGGTTGAATTAAAGTGAAGATTTTCAGATTTTTGTAAATGAGGAATGTAAAAATTTCTTGCTTAAGAGAAATGAGAAAGTCTATTTTGAAGCATAAGAAATGGCTTTAATATAAAAAAAAAATTTGTTTTATAAAATTTAAAGAAAATAAACTTAAATTATGACACTTGTCACTATATCAAGCTAATTCTCTAACACATGTTATTTAGTATGATTTAAATGTTAACAAGTGTTAATTTCATGCAAAAAGAATTTAAAAATGTTTTCTTAATTGATTTTTCTTATTTTAAATCCATTTTTAATACATATAAAAATCAATTTTCCTGAAAGAATGAATATAAAACAAATGTTATATCTTACATAAAATCATGAAAATATTCCTTAAAACTCAAAGTAAAATTTAGAATAAAAATCAACCTATTTTAAATCTTTTAATTTATCAATTCAAATTCAAATTAAATTTTAAATTCAATTCAAAATCAAATTTGATAAGAATACAATTTTAATACATTCATTACCCTTATGTATACGAGTAGACTGGCACGTGCGATGCACGTGCGCAAAAGGAATTGGTGTTAAGAAATAATGTGTGTAAGGTTTTTTGAATTTTATAAAATGACTTTGACGTACACGTAATGTTGCATGTTTTGGATACTGACTTTCTGAATGCGTCCACGTCCGATGGACATGTATATGGAACGTTTGTATCAAACATGGAAAGAAGCTTTATATCAGACTGACCATATGTGGAGGAAAAAAAGTAATAAACGTATGGAATTATGAATCATTCTTTCATGTTCATGCAAATCGTAGACAAAAACTTTGATTACTAACGAAAATGGAATATGTTCTTCATTGCATATAGTAGGTAATATAAAATAGATATGGTAGCATACACAGGTAGATAACCTCCTTCAAGTTAGTTGGAGGAAACTTTAGCCGTTGTGTATTTCTTTGTTATGTTACTTACTGAGCTGCTCACTGGAAAAAATATGCATGGCTCTTTCAAATTGAGAGCATTGCAATAAATGTTATCGTGGTAATCAAAGTATAACATAATGCTAAAGATACATTAATAATCGTATAAACAAAAATTCCTAATATTAAACAGCTATGTCTTCATATGAAGGAATAACCCCAAATCATAAAATCTCTTACTGTCGTTCTTCAAAAGAGCATAAAATTGCAAAATCTAAAGGTCACAGTTATGTATCTTAGGCCTTAGTAAAAGAAGATTGCTAAAGCTCTTAATAGTGAAAATGGCACCAATTTGATTCATTTACCTCAACTGTCATTTGAACAAACCTTCATCTTTGTATTCTTCATATAAATCTGGATAAACTTTGTTGTTTCTGTAGAAATTTAGATATTACTTTACTAATATAGTTATAGGTATAAGGTGTTGTTATAACCCATCCTTATTACAAAATATTGTAAAAATATTTGGGTATAACCATAAAAGAATTTAACATCAGAAAAACGAAAAATTACCGATCCAAGGATTATGAGTTTGGAAACCTACACCATCCTTTCTGACTTGTCCCTGTCCTACTGTTGGGATCATCCAACACCCAACATAGTTAGCGTTGTTGAAAATCTATGTCTCACAACATCAAATCAGCAAAAAAACTTTTAAATTAAAAAATTAAAAGCTAAATTGGTAGAATACCACAAAATTGAAATTAGCTGAGTGGCATCTGACACCCTAAATCCATCCATCATTTATTTCCCACACAATGCCTCTTCTTTAATTATCAGCATCTTCCATATACTTTGAAATCAAAAATTTTGAATCGCGACTTCAAATCGAACATCGAATAGAAACAAAACCGAAAGAGATTCAGTTAAGCGTCACTTTCTCAATTCAACAATCAAAAGGGAAAAAGAAAGGGGAATGGGAAGAACTGCGGCAGCATACCTGACTAAAAGAATCTAGGATTCGGAAGCTCTCACATTCATCTTGCACGAAAATGGACCTGATACTAACAAAAACATAGGGAAAAAACCACAAAACATAATGGCAGTCAGAAATTAGATTTTACCAAATCGAACCATTTCAGATCTACATGTTTTGTACCTTTTTGCTTTATTTATCGAACTATATTCTTTGAATATTTCAGATCCAAATGTTTTGTACCTTTTCCCTTTCTTTCTCGAAGTCTAATGCTTTAACTATCAACCTGGACAATAATTTTTAGTTATCAACTAATGCAGTAAAATTTGGAAGTGATTATACATTATCGAAAAATTTGAATCATGATTTCAAGTCGAACATCGAATTGAAACAAAACCAAAAGAGATTCAGTGCAGCATCACGTTCCCAATTCAACAATCAAAATGGAAAAAGAAGAGGAATGAGAAGAAGCGGCGGCAGCATACCTGACTAAAAGAATCTAGGACTAAAAGAATCTAGAGGTTGATTGTTGATTTGAGAACAACTTTTTGTCGCCTGCTGTTGATGAAGTCGTGAGTGCTTCCTAAATGAAGAGATGTTGATTATTCTGAAGCTTAGGTCGGGCAATCGCGGGTGATGCTTGTAGTCAGATCTGCGTTGATAGAATGCTTGCTTCTTGTTTGAAAATACCTCGCTAACTGCCACGGATTTGCATGTAAATCTGAAGTTGCGATGGTATCTTTTTCTTAGCAGTACTGATAACTGATAAAATGATTTGCTGGTAAAGTGAGGAAAATGGAGTTGAAAACAGGGAGAAGTGGGAACGTGTTGGGTTAGTGGAGAGGAAGAGGGCAAAAAAATGAAGTTATATACCGTTGTACAAAATATATTGTTGAGGGGTATTCTGGGAAATGCCAAAAAGGCTTCACTTTGACCCGTTGACCGAAGGTTTTGCTTTATAGTATAGATATTAGTTTTAATTAGAATAAATGTACATTTACAATTCATTTATTACTTGTTAAATAAAATAACAAATTTATCAATTTAAATTAATTTATCATAAAGATTATCATATTTAAATTGGGTTTGAAATTCCGGAATATCACACTACGGAAAAGAAGTCATTAGCATTCAACGCAACAACTAAAGATTCGGAACCAGATGGTGATGAGGAGATTGCTTTCATGACAAAAAACTTCCGAAAATTCCTTAAATATGGAAAAATGAATAATTACAAAAGAAATGATCAAAGGATTTCCAGAAATAATACAGAGAACGTCAACAATGATACATGCTACAATTGCAATAAAATCGGACATCATAGGAAAGATTGTCCGTATCCAGATAAATAGTTGTTCCCTCCAGGCAATGATTCATCAAGGAAAAGAAAGAAAGCATACACAACAACTCTTGATGACTCAGACTCATCATCCAGTGACGATGAAAAGAAGATGGATAATTCAAATCTGTGTTTCACCGCTATTCATGAATCAGACGACGATGGGAGTACGGATCTGAAAATAGGTATGCATCTACATTATTTTGAATTTTTTCTTATTTGAATGGATGCTTGTTTGTTTGCATGAATGTATTTTAAAAAGCTCCTTGAATATTAAATTCAAATTTATCCCTTGAAATTTGAATTTTAAGTTCAAAAATAATATTGTTTTAAAAATATTTTAAATATTAAATTATTAATATTTAAGTATTATTATATTTAATGTTATCACTGGACTTATATAAGTAGAATATAGAATATAATATGTACATTTATTAGAAATTAGGAATAGACACTTGTTCTTTGATTCAATAGGCACATGTCGACATACCTGGATACCCCATGTCGACATACCCCTTAGAAATTTGATTTCAAAATTTGAATTCAAACTTTTGAATTTCCCTCCACCTTTTCACCAACTTCAATGCTCTGGAAAGATGCCTCTTAACAAGAGGAGATGTCTATAGAATCTCTATTTAATTCTCTCTCCTTATCATCACTTTTCACTTTATTTCAAATTTCAAATTTATCTTCAACTCCTCTCAAACTTCTTCAGTGGCCTCTTCAAGTGCTCCTAACACCATTAGGCTTCCAAAAGCTATTAAAAACTTTGATTTTAATGACCCAGAAGCTATCAAAGCTTACATCAACTATGTGAACTTTGGTAAAATTCATAAGGGGAAATTTTCTATTTCTAAAGATTTTCCTTCTTATGAAACTGAAAATCTTTTTCAAAAATGTTCTATTCTTAGTGTAGTAGAGAACAAACAAAATGATTTTTTATGTTATCCAAATCTTGTTAAGATGTTTTATAGGAATTTGAATCGTGGTTTTTATGATGGGCAAGATGGACAAATTTGGAGTAGTGTTAAAGGAACACAAGTAGTTTTGATTGTGAAATTTTAGAAAATATTTTGGGATACAAGTATACCGGAATGAATCTCTCGGAATTTCAAATAAATGAAAATGATCGAGAGACATTTCATCACATCTTTGAATGGGATGACATTTTGAATTCAAAAATCGTTATTTTCGTCCAAAAGCAAGAATTGTTAACCTTCTTATTCAACACACCCTTATACCGAGATCGAGAAACTACAACAACCCAACTTTGAAAGTTTGCACAGCTCTTTTTGCAATTTTTGGAAATTATGATATCAACTGGGCTCAAGTTATTTTGGGTGAGCTAAGGCCCAAGAATTTTACTATGGGTGAAAACGCATTATATCATGGAGTTTATCTCACTCGGATTTTTAATTACTTTGGAGTTGATTTCAAAAGGGAAGAATTTATAACTAGAAAAGTGTTCACCCATGGAAACATTTCCCTTATGCAAATTACATTAGTGTTTCAACCATATGAAACAATTATGGAAAAGGTAGAAAGGCTTGCTCACGAAGAGATGGAGGAAATGGAGGAAGAAGAAGAGGAAGAGGAAGGAATGGAAATTGAAGAGGAGGAAGATCAAGAAACTTCCTTAGAGAGTATTGAATATCCTATTAATCCCGCTAATCCATCCAATAAGACCATTTTCAATAATCAAAGAATTATAGTGGAAAATAAAGACACTCAAAAGATTAATGAGCAATAAAATGGATAAGATTTCCACTAAAATCGACAAGTTATTCGGAAAAATTAGTAGAAAGCTTGGACTATCATCTTCTTCATCTTCATCTAATTAGTTTTAGTTCATGTTATCTTGGTTGCTTCAAGTTCTATCCATGTATTTTCCTTTATTTTAGTTAATATATATTATTTTATGAAATGTTGACTAGATTCATTAATGAAATTTTTTATTTCCTGTATTCAACTTCACTTGTCTCCGTAATTGCTTGTTTTTATATTATACAAATTTTAGTTGCACAGATTTGTTCATAATATTCAAAACAAAGCAAATTGTCACTTTACGCAGAGGCATGTCGACATTCCTATCCTCCCATGTCGACATGCAATGGGCAGAAAGTAGTTGCAGTTTCAAATTTTAATTTCATGTAACTAACTTGTGTCCATTAATTTTAAATGACTCTCTACCCCTATTTTTACCTGTTTCTTCCAGAATAAATTATCAAACTTCATTTCTAATCACTCCTTTTCATATTTCTTCCTATTTCTTGAATTATGTCTTCTCCATTTAAGAATTTAAGTGATAACTTGAGGAAACTCTCACTTCCTTCAATAATATCCTTACATTCATACTTCATAATCAGCGCCACATATAATTGAGTCAAATGCAGATGATCAAGGAGCAAGAGAGACATTTTGACGCCCTTCGTTGGATGATCTCAGCCCTTAACAAGGATGTTCTCGAAGGAAATCCACCAGTCGCTCTTGAAAAAGATAAAGAAGAATGGGATGCCATCAAAGCACACCATATCTTTGGAGAAGATGAATGGGTGGAAGTACCAAGGAATGTCTAGTCATTTTGTATGTTATTTGTTTGATTTGATTGGTGTGTTTTAAACTTGATTGACTTAACGTATTTAAAACATTTGGTGTGGTTTGTATATATGACTGGAATGAATAATTACTGTAAATATTATTGACGATTGATTTACTTCTGGATTACACTTATGATCACACTCTTGATCACATTTCACATTTATGATCACATTTCATACTTATGATTACATTTAGCACTTATTACACTTATATATGGATTACTCTATTGTATTATGGTTGATTATCTTATATCAAGTTCAGGGAATTTATTGGTAAGAAGTTTTTGTTGATGACAAAGGGGGAGAAGTTATAAAATAGTAGTTGACTTGGAGTAAAGGGGGGTTATGATTGGAGTAAGGGGGTCAAGGAGTAAGGGGGAGTTATGGTATGGTAAGTATATTTTATAAATACAGGTTGTCATCATCAAAAAGGAGGAGATTCTTAGGAACTGAGATGTTGGTTTTGATGACAGCAACCTTTTTAAAACATATATTAACACTATTGTCTAGATAGATATGTATATGCAGGAACTATGCATGACACACACACACACACACACACATATATATATATATATAGGTATTGATTACTGAAGACCGATCAGTATAAAGACTCAAGATTTAAGATTCAGAATGGAGATATCAAGACCGAAGACTCTAGATTATCAAGATCAAGATTTCAAGGTAAGTGTTTAGTTTTTGTTAAAACTTCATAATAGCATGTAAATCTTCATTCCAAATTTCATTTGGGATGGAACCCATTCTATCTTCTTAGTGGCTTACAAACCCATGACAAGTAGCTTACAAACATATGACAAGTGGCTTATAAACCCACGAACATCCTGGTTTTGTACGAATTCTCGAGTCCTGATGTGATGAGATATTGTACAGGAAGATGCATGCAAACTACTTCAAAATGTTTTTTCAAAATGATTTTCAAAACTACTTTTCAAAATATTTTAGCCTTAAAAATTATCTTTTCAAATGATTTTCAAAAAGATGTTTTAGCCTTAAAATATTCTTTGTTTTTTTAAATATTCTTTATAATATATGTATATATATATATACTTGAGATTTAAAATCAAATTTATATATACATTCTAAAAATATATTTTTATACTCTTCTTTATTTTAAAACATAGTAAAATTAGTTTATTTTACTCTAGAATCATTTTATCTTGTTTTTCTTTCAATACCATTTTCCAAATAAATTTTACATTGCTTTTAACTTGGGGATGTCAACATCATTGGATACCCTATGTCAACATGGTGGCCGTTAAATTCAAAAGTTTCAATTTTCAAAAGAAGTGTCTATTCATTTAAATCTCTTCATGAATGGTTATGACCATTATTAGTCTATAAATAGCCCTCACAAATGAATTTTTTAACTAACTATTTTCTTAATTTCTTCACTCCTTCTCTACAAATCCATATTCTAAAATTTTAATATTTTTAGGATCGTGCCGAAATTCTGTCGAATTATCAAGTGAATAAAATCAGAATCTCATTCTTGTTTGATTCTCTACCCTCTCTCAAAGTTCAAAGCGCTATTCAGAGTTATAGAATCAATTTGTAATCAAACGTTTGTCGAGTATCTCTGTAAGGTATGGTTGTGCCTGGAAATCAATTGGGTGATCTTATGTCCCGTAAATCAAGAGAGTTTTCCCCTGACTCAAAGACAGGAGGGTACTTCAAGGCCTTTAAAAATTGAGGATTGTAATCTTGAAATTGGTATAATAAAAAATCTGTACGAGGTGTTTGCCTTGGTGCAGGAATGGACATGGGGTAACTCCGAACCAGTATAAAATCCAGTGCGATTATCTTCTGCATTTGTTTATTTCATAATTTTCAAATTAGTCCATATAAGTCTTAGAGTCCATTAAACACTATTCACCCCACTCTAGTGTTAAATTAGCCTTAAGATCCTTCATCCGCACTCCCTTTCAATATCAATTGAAAAATCTTATGGATCGTATGCTATCTAACTTGTGTATAATATGCAAGTATATAAATCAATGCAATAGTAGACAATAAATAGTAAAATATAAAAAAGCATGCAAACCAGATTTTTTGTACTGGTTCGGGCCTCTGTTCTACGTCCAGTCCTGAAGTTCCCCTTTGGTGTTTCCTTTAAACAAATTACCCTCACTTCGCCCAGAGGAATATGCTAATACAAAAGTATCTTTGACAATCTTGTGTTCCAATAACACAGTTTTTGACTTATAGTATAAATCTTGCTATGATCTCCTTTGAGTATATGAATATGAATGCTTTGAGTTGTAGGAAGTGATTTAAAAAAAATTATATTTTGGTTATAGAGGATTGAGAATATGTGAACAAATGTATATGCAAGAGAGTGCTTAGAAATCAAGAGAGTAAAGATAGATTAATTCAAGTTCGGTGATTTTACTTCTCAATCAAAGTGGTATTGGATTCAGAAAGTTGCAAATGAAAAAAATTTAACTGTGGAGAAAGTGTCTTTATTTTAATAGCTACAACTCTTCAGTGAAAGATGATTTCCTTTTGATTAAAAACACGCAACTCTTCAGTGAAAGATGATTTCCTTTGCATAAAAACAGAAGTGTCTTTTCAAGTATGACAATTTTTCCCATGACAGACGTCTGTGGTAAAATCCCTAGACATCTGTGACTTGTTTAGTTTTTAATCCAAGCCTTATCACAAATGTCGTTTGTTTTATCACAGACGTCTGTGAGGTGTAAAAACTATTTTCACCTTATTTTAATGTACATGAAATTATGTATGCTCGTGTATCCATATATCCTCAAGGAGATCTTAACAATAATATATCTAAGACTCTTTTACAGTAGAATAACCTTAGTATGGTCAATGAATCTTCGTTTCCCTTTGAGTCTCAATATCTTTGAGCATGGTCTTCTTGAAGCATATACCTGCAATCTTGATAAGGTCTATATATGTATATTATTGTATAGTTGTTATCATTAAAACACATTGGAGGTTCTAACAATACATATTCTATGCTTTAGAAGAGGTTCGTGATGCTATAATCTATGTGGTGATTCAAGATCTGTTTAAGATGCTCGAACACATGTAGTCGTTCATGATCTATTCGGGATGTGGGAATCCATATGTGATTTCGAGACCTGTTGAATTTTAGGAATTCGTGTATGATTTCGAGATTTGTTGAGGAATCCATGTATGATTCCGAGACCTATTGAGGCATGCGAATCCATTAATGATCTTGAGATCTATTGAGGAATCCATGTGTTGTTTTGAGATCTGTTGAGATTTGGGAATCCTTGCGTGGTTCGATGATCCTTTTAGGCTGGAGCTCATACGGAAGATCTGGTTGAGTGGTGCCTCGTGGGCTGGAATGTCGGGCGTAGCCTCATCAGCGGCAATGACTAATACCAGAGATAGGAGACATTGCCAGTAGGGTTGGTGAACCCATATGGTGCATTCGACTCCATCTCTAGAGATACTTATTGGGATATGCATGCGGGAATGATGCATCAGATCTTAGCAAGACTAGCTATATTTTTCCTATGGTACATTCACTAGAGATGTACGATGCTTTGGAATGATATCTTTAATCCTTGTGTAGTAGTTTGGATTTGGCTTCCTTAAAGAGATCTACATGGAATCCTACACAATTAGCGAACACGCCTTAAAGGTTGTGACTGTGCACTCACATGCATCGTAGCTATGTGATTATTAATCTTTCATACCTTAGACATTGTTATATTATCATTGGGTTTTATAATAGAAATGGTTTGGTTATCGTAAGGTGAAAACCCATCCATGTTCATCGACAACATGGTCTTACAATATACTCTTATTTTGAAAGATTTTAAGATAAATAAATCTATATGATTTGAGTTTTTCACGCTGGTTTACCAGACTGATCCGGATGTTATTTTCTTAATGCTCGGGTTAGCTTGAGTATGTTCCCAGATTAAGCTGTGGTTCATTGGAGCTCTCGGAGAGGAGCTGGATGATTTCCTACCATACTTATTCTGCTGCATCATATGATTTGTATCTATCAGCATTTGTGAGGATGGTTTGTTATAACTGTTTAGGCTGATGATAAGTTTTTTTCTCTGATTGATGTATGTATATAAAGGTTTTATTTTTAGTAAAGACCTTTTGGGATATTATATATTATCGTTTCACGCGTGAGATTCTGATGTTGTGTTCTCTTCTTTCTTGTTCCTTTTCTTTTTTTTCTTTTACCCTAACAATTCATCTTTTCGACACTTGGGTGCTCAGCACGTAAATACCTTGGATGCATTAGTGTCGACGTTCAAGGGTTGAAGAGATGGATCATTACGTTTGGTATCAGAGTTGAAGTTTAAGCGCGAACCTTGGCTTTGGTGGGTATAACTCATTGAGGGATTCTGTTGATTGGTTTGTATTATGTTGATTAGTTTGTACAGTGGCTTATGGATTCTGATCAATACGAGTTGCTATCGTTATTGACAAGGATCTCTAAACACTTGGATATGGCAAACCGAGACGTTATTGCTTTTGAAATTGGTACATGAAATAATTTTACCTAGAATTATATTTTATATATATGAAAGAATAAGTTTAGTAAATTGATAGTTATTTATGATGTGTTTATTTTTTAGGAAATGATAATGTCCTATTGTTATCATTTGTTATTTGATTTGTTGTGCTCGACCAGTTTATGTGTATTTTTACCTTTCCACTACATGGATTAGTAGGAAGTAACTTGTGGTAACATTGAAATAAACACCATGTGAATTAGATTTAACAGTTCGGGCATTCAGTAATAATGTTGGGTTAAAATTTTGATTTTAATGAAAGTTGTTTATTACAATCTAGACAAAGTAAATACTTTAATGATAGTTTTATATAGGTAGTGACTTATATAAATATGGTTTGTAAATATGATTTATATATGAAATGGATTTAAACCGAGAATCTGAGAACATTAATCCCGATGTTTTAGAAATTGGTTTTCTAAGATTTTGTAAAATAATACTATTATTATTTAGAAGTAATTAATTGGGAAATTGATTTACAAAATTGATATCATGGTATGTGGTAACATTTACGAAGTATTTGATACTATCTTCAAAATGATTTTGGTTAAGTCAGAAAGGCATGGTTTGGATGTATTGAACTCACTTTTATCGCTGGAAAATGATTCTAGTGATGACTGCAGCATCATCGGCATTTATTTTCGGGTTTCAAAGTTGGGGATGCTACGGTACGAATTTGCTACAGAGTTGTTTTGGTTAAACGGATTTTGATTTAAATATCGAAAATATAATCTAGTCTACAAAAGTTATAAGTGTATGTATGTGTGTGTCTATATATATATTTATATACACCCGTTGTTTTGTTCTTAAGTTTTCAATTAAGATATTTTATGGACTCATGTATTATATGCATTAGGGTAAGTTTGGTTGTGCATCTTGTTTGATCCATTGATCAGCAGATTTTCATTTGGTAAAATGAAATGGAATTTTCGACGATTTTGGAAAGCCAAAACTTCGAAATTTTTATAAAAACAGAAACTAAAGCTAAGTGTTTTGTGAAGATATAAAGATGAGTTTACATAACATTCGAACTTAGAAAATAGTAGAATATAAACAATTTTAAATTGATTGAATATTCATATTAAGTAAAACGAATTGGATATTTTCATATATACTCTAAGGATGTAGTGAAGTATTATATAGGTATGAATTTAAGTTATAGATGCTTAAGAACTAGAAATAAATTTCATGAAATGGTTCATAAATAAATTTAGTACTAAATGAGAAATACTAAGTGAAACTGAAACTGAATTGAAATGAAAAGTAATTGGTGTAATTAAGGAACCAATTGAATAGAGTACGAAGTTCTACGTAGATCATTTTATTCGTAAGGCAGTGTTTGATCTAGGGTTCGATTACAAGATTTCAAAGTGATTCATGCTGGTCGGAGATAAGATACTTCACTCGATTCTTGAAGGAGAACACTTGATACAGATTTTTGATATGATCCTAAAGTTTTCTATCATATTATATGGCTATGTACGGAGAATGCAGGTTTCTAATCAAGGAGCCAGATCAGAGTGCACACTAGAGAGATCAAATGATCTATACTAGTTTAGAAGTGAAATTTATGTAATCGAGCTAGTGATCAGATTTAATATTACATACGGATGATCTACGCATATCGTATGAGCTTTAATATATTCATATGCTCTGTGTGTTGGCTTGGGAGAATTCTGAGAATGACTCTTTGAATTGTTTTGGGTAGCAAGATTGATCGACTGGGTAGCACCTAACGCTATTGAGCATAAGGTAACGCTCAATGGATTGTTTGTCATCCTTATGCGATGAGATGGTTTCTTAACCTAGGCGAACCATGAGTTTTGGTTGCTAATGATTGCATGTCATATATTGTTATGTGATTATTTCTATAGTTGCCAGCGATTGCAATGTTGTTAGGTATTGATAGGTGATTATTGCTTTTGTTGCTTATGTTGGAATTTCAGGGGCGAAATTCTTTTAAGAGGGGAAGAATGCAATGACCCAGATTTTGAACAGTTTATAATCAAATATTGCAATTATTTAATAATTAAATATTTGATTTAATTCGAATAAAAATGATTTCGAAAGCTTATTTAAATTCTGTTTAAAATAGAATGACATGGAAAGCTTTTAATCTAGAATTAAAAGTGTTAAAATCGTTTTAATTATAATTCATTTTAATTAAAGTGTGAAATTATCATTCCGGACATTCTTTTGGATTTTGACGATTCTAGTGCCATCGGATTCAGAATAATGAACTGTTATACACCGTCGAGTTTTATGACAATCGAACGTACTATGTGGTCGTGCGAGCTCGAAAAGCATAGCAATTGCTTTCAGGAATTAAATATAATATAATTTTGTTTTAAAAGCTAACTTCTCTATATGATGAAATTGGGTCCCGATACTAGTTCGTTGTGTTCGAAATGAGGGTAATTATCTAGGAATCCCAGTGAGCATGCCTCGTTTGGAGTTCGAAATATCGTGGGGCGAATAGTGTTGGAAAATTTTCTATAAAAAGACCCTACTATCATTTTTTTAAGAAAAGGTAACCCTAACCCTAGCCATCGTGGATCTAACGGCCATGATTGATCAGAGCCACCAAAGGCCGACTTAGGTGATGGGTTCAACTACAAAACTATTCATGGCGGTGTATTAAGTTGGATGGACGGTTGGATCGTCAAGTGATGGTCAATGGTGGTGTAACGACCTGCCTTTTTGGACAGTTTAAACCGACGATCAAATACACATGCCGATTCCAAACCATTCAAAATGGCAGATGGTTATTGGGGTAAATAAGAAAAGAAAGGGAGAGAAATAAAGGAAATGAAACAACACAGAATCTCGCAGCGGAACGATAAAATATAATAGCCAAATAAACAGTTCATGAAGCTGTTTACTTTACTTAGACAATTATTTATACAACATTTATCAGAGTTATACATATACAACAGAACAATTAAAATAATGCTGCAGATAGCATGATGCAAGGGTAATAATAGTAATAGTATACCAAATCTTCGTCTTCGTCCTCCAGAATAGATCTTCAAAATCTGAAAAAATCAGGTCTGACCCGAGCATAATGAAAAGACAAAACACTCGAGTCAGGACTAAAATACCCTTATGAAAGTTAAACCAATCGTAAATAAATATGAGTGTAACGGCGTCGGAGATGTTTACGGGGTTTGACATCTCCTATCCAGTGTCAACGTGCGTGCAATAACTCAAGAGATATTACGGGATTTTCCATCTCTCAAGGATCCGTGAAACTATCTACTATGTAGTAATATACGCTAAATAGATAATGCCTATCAGTAATATAAAGTATCAAAATAGCGTTAAGGCGTTACCATAATCCCCCTTAACACATTTTTATAATGCCATAGTCTATACAGCACCGTAAGCCCCACCGTAAACTGGTGGTTATCAGAGGGTACCCCATAGGTATAACACAAAGCATAACGTAGTGGTCGCGAATAGGATAATCAGTATGACAAGGTACATGAGGCGATACCAACTAAGATACTAGTAGTTGCGTGATCCGGACTGATGTTGAGCATAGCCAACAGCTACCCCAACACCGCGAAACAACACTCTGAAATCAAGGGGTGCACCCAAGTCGAATCACAAATGTAATAGATATGGTATCGAAGAAGTGTGTCCGCTAAAGGTGGTGAACCTCAATGGCCCGGCGCGGTTCCTGTTTTAGTCATGTCAGGGGTCATCCAATATCGTTCTCTTTCTTCAATCAACGCGTTCACCAAACCATCCACTTCATTCTGGATCAACACTCCGCGTATAATAGTTATTAAAGTGGTGTTCGGTATTGACAGAGAGTATGTCCATATCCGATCCCGGCCTCTTTAATAACTACGTATTATTACACCGTTGGCTCTTTTATATTTCAAATCGATTCATAATTAATATCAAGATATCATATTCGCTTCAAAAATCAAATCCATTTCAAATGTCACCATAGTTATTCAAGATGTAAGATTCCATTTCAAAAATCCTTTTTCGCATCAATATCTCATTTCGATTTCAAAATCATTTCGAATTTCAATTTAGGTTGCAACGTCATTTAATCTAATTCGTATTCAAATTCAAGATTTAAACATAAACATTTCACCTTATTACCCAGCTTGAAATTTTTTTTAGAAAATAGTTTTAAGTAGTTTAAAAGTAGTTTAAATAATTAAAATAGTTAAAAATACTAAAAATCTTTAAAATGGATTTAAAATAGATAAATTAGTTTAAAATAATTTAAATTGGGTTAAGTACATTAAAATAGATTAAAATATTTTGAGTATTCAAAATGGTTTATGTAACAAAGTAATTTGGAAAACAAATTAAAACAGCTTCAACCAATCCATTTCAATTATAACTTCCCAATTCAAATCATTTCAATTTCCAATTTACAGATTCAATTTCGATTTCAATTCAAATCAATGTTAACTTTGACTTCAAATTTATTCAATTTTTTTTACATTCACCTTCAACTTATTCAATTCCAATGTATATTGATTTTTAGCTTGATTTTTCAAAATATCAATTTTTAACACTTAACAAAATTTCCTTCAATATTCAAATTTAAATCCCACTTACAAATATGATTCAATTTCAAGCTCAATTTCAAATATCATTTTATATCGCTTCTACTTAGTAATATTCAAAGCTCGAATTAAGGTTCAATCTTTTAAAACGAATAAATTTTCGAACTTCAGTCATAACCCAATTTTAAATTTCAAAGTCTCAACTTAAATCATTTAACAATTTCTTTTTAACCAAAATCTATTTCAACATTCCAAACTCAATTTTTCGATAAATTCGATTTCTATAAATTGATTTCTATTTATAACTTTTAAATCAAAACATTTAATTAAATTTCAAATCGACGATTTTAAAATTTATTAATCTAGCCAATTCGGTGTCCGTATATAATTTTCTATCCTATGGCCAAGTAATTATTTATTTCAATTAAATGTCAGGGATGAGTATGTATTACTTAAATTAAATCACAGTATCATATGTATGTATAACAGGATATATATAAGCAAATAAACATCCAAACATTCAAATATCAACCAATAGCATGCATCGAAATGCATCATCCAATATGCAATACAATTCATGGCAAATTCATAGTTATCGATGTTAGGTAATTAAATCGTAATTCAATTTCAATTTTAATTTCAAATTTAACTGTCAATTTAATTTTCGACGGTTGATTCAAATGACAATTAAATTCTATCAAACAACGACAAATAAAATTTTATCACTTCATAATATCAAATTTAACTAGCATAAAGATATTTAGTACGTTGTGAGCGTTATAAAACACTCACCTTGATTTTACGATTTCAAATCAAATCGAACGACGTTCGATTTAACCCAAAATTTTCTCTAGCTCCAAATGTCTCCAGTCCAATTCCATAGCGTAGTGCTCGTCCATACGATTCCAACGCAAAAAGTTTCGTCGAATTCCGACCTCGCATGTACCAGTTATAGCAGTTTAAAGATCATACAATTATTTTACACAAATATTAACAACTTTTTTTTTTATATTACCCTAACCAATCCCAGCCGTCCCTTTCAGGCAATTGAATCCAGGCTGCACTTCTCCTTTCCCCTTCTTCTTCGTTCACACGCGAATCCAGTAACCCATAGCCGCCGTTAATTTTCGTATTTCCACGTCTTCCTTGTCGACTTCCACCCCGATCAGATGGTACCACCTTGAAGCCCTCGCCGCCGCGCACCCCCATGCCCAGACCGGTCGCGCTCGGCCACCCTTTTCTGCATGTGAAACGAGAGTAAACGGCCACGAACTTGAGCACTTTCTGGTCGACCCACCGCGTGAAACTCCATCTCCACCGTCAGATGTGACGATCTCGCTATGCCCTTCAACTTTCCTATTGAGGCCGAGGTCTAATTGTGGATGGATGAGGAGATCGGAGGGGAAGAAGATAAGCCATTTTCGGCCGTTAAATTATTGGAGGCGGCTGATGATAACAAGCTAGGGTTTTGGGTTTAGTTTCTTGAGAATGAAAATAATGAAGTGCTTATATAGAAATTCTGACGAACACTTTTCACTTCCAATTTTCCGAACTCCGATTTACGCGCAGTGACCGGCGTTTCTAGGGTTTATCCCGTGTTCCGGACACAATGGAATAGGTTTCGAAAGCTAATTCGATCATCTGCGCGAGTTACAGAAATAAATGATCGATTTGAGATTTAATCGGTTAATCAAATTTCTGTGCGTTTGGGCTCGCCCTGGACAAACGGTAAATCCGATTGACATGAAATTTGAAATCTTACAATAATATCACATTACGAATCCGATGAAACTGGTTTCGTCGATATCCGAGACCGTTTGAAAAATGACTATTTTAACTCGCCAAATTAATATTAAAACAATTTCAACGCGTTTCGAGCTGCCACGGTCAAACGACAACTCCGATTGCTATGAAAATTGAAATCCGATAATAACTAACTATTACGGATCCAATGGAACTAGTTTCGTCCAATTCTGAGACTGTTCAAAAATTGGCTATTTTTCAGTCGCTAATTAAATATTAAAATATTCAACTTTCAGAAATAAATTTTAAATTCAGTTTTAAAAGTTCTATAACATCACTATAACTCCAATATGATAAAATAAAATTTTACAAATCATTTTTAATCATATTAAACCCGTTATTTAATTTATCCAATAAATTCCAATTTTAAAATCTTATTAACTCTATTAAAATCCAAATATAACTTACATTCACTTTGGAAACCAATTTGAATCATATTAAATCAAATTTCAATTATTCACTCTATTTTCATATATTAAATTTCAATATCAAATTAATCGTATCAAATTCGAAATTTAATTATTCAAACATTTGTAATATTAAATTTAAACAAATTGATTATTCTTAAATCACTATCTTTTGAAATATTCAAAACGAACTTAAAAATTTAACTTCTGAAACGAATTAAAATTATAGAACAACCATTTCCATTATACGGTTATTCAATCCTCATTATTAAATTATTCAATAAATTCCAAATATTAAATTTAAACAATTTCGCTTATCCAATAATTCATTGTCTTTTGAAATATTGAAATCGAACTTATAAGATTCAACTTTTAAAACCCATTCACAATTTAGAACACTATTTTCATTTTACAGTTATTCAATTACTCAACAAGTTTTAAATATTTAATCTAAACAATTTACCTGTTCAATATTCAATATTTGATTTTAAATAGATTTTACTTATCAATCAGTTACTCTGTTATTCCCAATGAATCACACATTTATTATCCTATTCAACTATTGACTTATATTTTTATTACTTGGATAATTATTGTTGCAATTCATTCCAGTTATTATTATTCCTAACGAATTAAAAAAAAAATTCTAACATTAAATCACGAAATCTTATTAAATTAGCTATTTTAATTATCGAAAATTTACAGGTCGTTACAGGTGGCGTGAATCTGGAGATAAACGACAAGGCTTCTTTGGCTTTATCTCGGTGGAGGTAGCAAGATAATAGACGAGGTGAGTGGCGTAGGGGTGCTAGAGGTTACAACTACCCACGACGAACGTGCGGTAGTGGTTAGAGGCCCAGGGCGGCGGCGTTGGGTGATGGAAGCCGCGACGTCGAAGTTAAAAATGTGCGGCGTGAGGTTTGTAGCGAGATAAGATATGGTAATTAGTTTAATTACCTAATTAGTTATGTTAATTAATAATTTAAATATCTCTAAATTATAATATTCTTATCTTGTTCATACGAGGTTGGATTTGGACGTGGTCAGTTGTATTGGACTCGTAACAATGATATCTATGCGTTGGGTTGGATTCTTCGAGTTTGGAGCTAGTAGGAATTTTAGTCAAAATTGAACGACGTCCAATTCTAGACTATTTGGAAATGTGGAAGCGTTAAATGGAGCTTAGATGAGTTTTACTCACCAGTTGATTGTACAATTATTGTATATATAATTGTTGTTGTATTAAAAATATAAACTATATAAAAAAAAATGCAAGTTATTACTTTTAGACCCTGCCTTGTTTTGTAAAACAAGTGAGAATATTATTATTGAGTATATTAATCTCTATTTGATCATCTATAACATGTATCGTGGCCCAGGCTACTTGTTCACATGTTTGATATTGCTTTGTGAAAAATGATAATACATTATGAAAGTCAGAAACGATATAGTCGTTATAAATGTGCTTTGAAATCCTTGATATTTGTATATATGTTAAATTGGATAAATCGAGTATATCATGGGAATATATATGTACATATATGGATTGTTCTATACACATTTTGGTATGTTAGGCATAAATGGAATTGGTTTGGACATTTGTGGAATTTGGAATAGGAAGTTATAAATATTAGAAGCGAAATAGTCGTGATGGGTGCACTTTGAAATCGCTGTGATCTGCGATTTAAAGTTAACTTTAGAAGACATGTTAGAGCTTATTTGTATTTATAACAAGTACTGTTAGCGTACTTATAACGGGAAATAACAAGGTTTAAATATATGTCTGAAAATCAATTGTGGATTTATAAAGTGATGGTTTTAAATTATAAAACAAGTTTTGATTAGTGTTTTAAATAAAGGTTTTAAAATATGTATAAAGTATTTTAAAAGTATATTTTAGTGTATATATGGTTTTAGAAGTTGTTAAAGTTTTGATTTAAGAAATAAAAGGATTTTATATTATAATATTCTACAAATGGTTTATAGTATTTTATTAAATAGCTTTGTTTTATAAATATATTAGTATATGTTAAAACCCATCATTTTAAAGGTATTTTAGTATGTTAAATGTTTTAAAAAGGAAGTTTGGATTTGTAAAAGAATATAAAGGAGTTTTGGGATTATAACACTTATTTTAAAATGGATCGTTCTATAATTGATTAAAAATGTGTATTACCTTATTTAATAAGTAAAGCTATACTTAAAACTTTAAATGGATATTTTAAAGTAAAAGGCAAGTATAAAAGTGAATTTGAGTTTATAATATCGATGTTTATGCAACATTTGTTTTAACCTATTTAACTATACTTTTGAAAAGCGATTGGATCTTTAAAACGAAGCGTTAAAGATAACAAAATATTAGAATGCTTTTAGGGTTTTTCATGAATAATGTTTTAGTGACATCTATTTTTAAACCCTTGGATAATATTTTAATGTGTTAAAATATTGTTAAATGAGTTTGGAAAATACTTAGATGTTTAAAAACGGAATTATAAAGATAATAACAAGTTGAATTGGTTTTGGGTTTGTTGTGGCGATATTCACCTTTAGCCCGTTTTAATAATACTTATGTAAGTAAATGGATGTTTAAAAAGGAATGTACCAAAGATAATCATAAGTGAAATGGTTTTAGGTTTGTAATGATAGTGTTTGAATGACATTTGTCTTAAGCCCTTTGAAATTAATTTATGAATATATTTATACAGTTGAGATAAAGTATATGAATACTTTTGGGAAGTGTTGAAATGTGTGGAAAATGAATATTGATGTTTTAATTAAATTGCAAAGTTTAATTAATAAATGGGGTTTCATTTATAAAAGAGTTTATTGAATAAAATGAGTTTTACTAATAAAAGAGGATTTTAATTTATAAAGGAACATTAATTAAAAATAGGAGTAGAAGTCATTTGTATGACTTGACTATGCTTTTGTGTTTCTATGTGCCTTGTGTGTTACTTGCTTATGGACAATATATGGGGACTTGGTTTTCCATATGCGATTGTTCTCATTGTATTGGATTGTTGTTTATTTGACAATTAAATAACCAATTATCAGATCTTGGCCAAAATACACTCTAGAAATATCTAGAAGAAACACGGGAGTTATATGATATAGTTACCTTTGGTGATACTATATTGTACGTATAAACTCGTTTTGCTCTTCTAGGATGAATGATAATGAAATCTGTCCGCTTAAACGGTTAGGAGGTGACCTCTGATCTTATGTATTGTTTGTTTATTTACCGAAGAACCTAGGTTGAGATTCCTAGGAAATCGATCGATTGGTTTTGGAGCACTTGGTAAGCTGGGAAGTGTACTTATATGAGATGACTTGAAGCCATAACCACTCTAAAACCATATATGTGTTCTATGCTATAGAAGAGGTTTTTGATTGGTTTGTGATTGCTTCATGATGCTGGAATCAATATGGAGATTTGAGATCTGTTTGAGATGCTTGGACATATGTAGTCATTCGTGATCTATTTAGGATGTAGGAATCTATGTGTGATTCCGAGATTCGTTGAAGCTTGAGAATCGATGTGTGATTTCGAGATCTGTTGAGGAATTCATGTGTGATTCTGAAACCTGTTAAGGTATGGGAATCCATGCGTGATTCGAGATCAGTTGAGGTAACCATGTATGATTCCGAGACCTATTGAAGTATGGGAATCCATATCTGATTTTGAGATCTGTTGAGGAATCCATGCATGGTTCCGAGATTTGTTGGGATATGGGAATGCATGTGTGATTCCATGATCTGTTCGGGTTGGAGCTCGTGTGCAAGATCTATTCGAGTGGTGACTCATGGGATGGAATGTCGGACGTAGCCTCATTGATAAGTATGACTAAAACCAGAGAGAGGGGACATAGCCAATAGGATTGGCAAACCAATAGGTGCATGCGACTCCATTTCTAGAGATTTTTATTGGGATATGCATGCGTCAGCTATGTATCAGGTCTTAGCAAGACCAGCTATGGTTTTCCTATGGTACATTCACTAGAGGGGTACAATGCTTTGGAAGGATATCTATGATCCTTATGCAGTAGTTCAGATTCGGTTTTCCCAAAGAGATCTACGTGGAAACCTACACAGTTAGCAAACGCGTCTTAGCCGTTCTGATTGTATACCTAATATTGTTATGACATATACTCAGTTGCATCACAGCTATGTATTTTTTTATATTTCACACCTTAGACATTTCACTAGATTTTATAATAAAAATGGTTTGGTTATCGTAAGGTAAAAACTAGTCTGTGTTATTGATGGCACGGTTACCTTATTTTGAAAGATATTAAGATATAATAAATCTATACGATTTGAGTTTCTCACTTTGGTTTACCAGACTAATCCAGGTGTCATTTTCTTAATGCTCGGGTCAGCTTGAGTATGTTTCTAGATTTAGCTATGGGAGCTCTAGAAGTGGGGCTGGATGATTTCCTACCATTCTTATTTTCTGCCGCATTATTTGATTTTTATCTATCAGCACTTGTGAGGACGTGCTGTTATAACTGTCTAGGCTGATAATAGTTTAGTTTTCTCTGATTAATGTATGTATATAAAGGTTTTCTTTTTGGTAAAGACCTTTTGAGATATTATATACTATCGTTCCGCATGTAAGATTCTGATATTGTGTTCTCTTCTTTCTCGTTCTATTTCCTTTTATTATTATTTACCCTAACAATTCATCTTTTTGGCACTTCGATGCTCGGCACGTGAATAACGTGGATGTATTAATGTCGACATTCGGGGGTCGAAAAAGTGGATTGTTACACTTCATAAAAATCAACTAGGATGATATTAAACTAGAATTTCCATACACGTGATTCTAGCAATAAGGTGCTGCTCGATAGTAATTTTGATCTTTATAGGGTTGCTTCAGCAAACGAGCGCTACAGTTTATTCTATATCATGGCACATGATAGCCCTAAACCCAAAGAGTTGCTGTAACGACCCGTCATTCATCTCCAAAGAATGACGCATCATTAATAAGAAAGAAAGGGATAGAAAAGAGAAAGAAAGAGAAGAAAGAAAAGAAAGAAGAAACAACACATCAGAATCTAAACAGCGGAACGAATAAATTATATTAATAACATAAAGTATTACATAGTACAACAACTATCAGAGATACACAGCTTATACAACACATACTAGACAGTTATAAGCACCTGTCTGGTTATTACAACTCAATACAACTCAGAGAAAACACAGAGATACCAAACACAGCGGAACACTAAACATATCTACAATGCTGAAGCCTCCTGCTCCATTGCTCCTCCACAATTCGTCAAAACTAACCTGAATCCCTTGGCTACTCGTAAAAATTTGAGTACCCAAGAGTTTAAGAAAAACGGAAGATAAAATCCGAGTCAAACATGGGTCTGGTGTGAGTAACAGGTTAAAGTTGCTTAATTTTAAAAACCTTTTGAAAAGAAAGGTATCACGTAAGACTTCCCACACATAAACATGGAAAAGTTTTTACCTTACGCTAACCAAAACATTTGATAGGAAATCCAGTGATATTATAATAGGTCTAGGGTTTTCAAATAAATATGAAATAGTCGAAATTATTACATCTATTAAATTCCATCTACTAGCCACAAAAGTAGGTAATACAAATCAAAACCGTTGGCACTTATTGGATTTTGGATTCCATACAATGGCAGGGCTACCGGGGTACCGCCCGTCACAGTACGTGGCCTAGATCATCGTACCGAGGATCACTTCCAATCCCCTGCAACACAAAGCCGGAACCATCCCTTACTGGACAGTCCCGAACAAGACAACCCCGCAGTTGGTGCGCATATCCAACTACGCACTAAGCCGAATAAAAAGGGACCTCTAGACAGGGGAAAATCTCGTCCTACTTGGTTGATGAGGCTTGAGGCTACGATTACCTTTATAGGACACATTTATCTTAGAATTGTAATAACCGCATATTTATCGATTTTATATTTAAATATTTTAATTAAATATTTTGTCGTTAATCGGATATTGGTCCAAAAAGCTACTTTTTGCAAACGGTCAAATTAGGACTCGAGACCACTTCCATTGAGTTCGAAATGCCGTTTACAACTTTTTTAACTATAAACATTGATAGGTTTGGAGTTAGTGGAATTTCACTTACTTTTCCCGCTTTGGACTTTGGGTTAGATTAGCCATTATAACTCAAACCCACTTCTCTCCTTCTCCTCACTCTTCATAAATTCCTACCAAACACAAACTTTGACATTAATGGTGAGTGGAAAGGAAAATTAGAAACTCCAAGCCTAGGTTTCAACTCCAACTCCGTCATTCAACTCCAAATTCAAGTAAAGACATTGGATTCAAGCTTGTAGTTGCTTCTCTATTGACTTCAAGCTTCTTCTTCATTGAATTTGTGCAAAGGTGATATTTTTATCTCACAATTCTATTCTATAACTATATTGGACTGTTGGGAATGATTCTTCATCACTTTAGCATGTACATTTGCATTTGGTTTGGATTGGATTGGCAAAAAACTCCCACTTTTAGTGATTTTGGTGAAAATATGCATTTAGGTCGCACTGCCTCGGAATTAGGTCGTTCTGGTGGAAAATTCGCCTCGGTGTTAGGTCGCAAGGTCGTAAGTCGTAGGTCGCTGGCCTTTAGGTCGTGCCCCTTTAGGTCGCTCGGCCTTGCCTACCTCGTTAGGTCGCGTGACCTTAGGTCGTTCCCCTTTAGGTCGTATGACCTTAAGTTGTTCACATGAGTTAGGCCTTTAAACCATTAGGTCGCTCGAATGAGTTAGGTCGTTGGACCTTAGGTCGTTTACCCTTTAGGTCGCGTGTTCCACTAGGTCGCGTGAACCCTTAGGTCGTTGGACCTTATTCGCTCTTAGGTCGACAACCACTAGGTCGTTAGCCTTGCTTAACTCGCGAACACCGTTAGGTCGCAAGCCTTTAGGTCGCATGACCCCTATCTTCCTTAGGTCGTTGGACCTTGTTTCTTTGGGTCGTTGAACCTTGTTTCCCCTAGGTCGCTCGATCTATTTCTCCCCTAGGTTGCTCGGCATACTATCTTTAGGTCATTCGACCTATTTTACTTCAAGTCGTTGCACTTTAACTCGGCCTCATTAGGTCGCGTACATTTTAGGTCGCGTGTTTCACTAGGCCGTTAGGCCTTTACCTCGTTAGGTCGTAGGTCGCTCGACCCTATTACCTTGTTAGGTCGTGCGGCCCTATTACCTTGTTAGGTCGTGAGTCCCTTAAGTCGCTCGCCTCTGCTAGGTCGCTCGTTTCTGCTAACTCGCGAACACCCCTAGGTCGCAACCAATAGGTCGCTCGATCCTATCCTCCCCTAGGTCTTCACTAGGTCGTACCGTTTTGGACGGGGCGCTGCCCCCTGGACCCCCGCGACATGACCCGACAGGTCGAACCCCGTAGCGGGGGCGTTGCCCCCGCACCCCCACCTTGAGGGGTTGCCACCCCTTGAACCCCCCTCCGTAGGGGATCTTATCTGAAAAACATTCAACAGAACTTGCTTTGTTAAGATGCTGAGTTGACCATTATTCGAGGCAAACTATCTTTGGCTTCTCGGTTGATTTTATGGTATCACGGCCTTGCTAAAAAGGCGGGATAACAACTTTAGAAATATGAAGGTTTCAGTACTAGTAGTAAATATCAAAACTCTTTCAACAAAATGATTTCAACTCTATTTTCAATAACAAAGCTCTTTTCTTAAACCGTTTCCCAATCTACTAGTATATACAAACCTTTACCTCACTCGGATGAGAAATCTAATTAAACGGCTTAGTAAAACAAGTGGTATGAAACGCTTGCATTCACTTCGTCGGTTAATTCTTGGACTTTTTCGATTGAACCTCTTGTGACAATTTTCTAGTGAAGATTTACAGTTTGTTCGTAAATATTTAAGTTAAGCAAGTGGTTATGGGGCACGAAGATAAACTTTTATATTTACTAGCTTAGTGTAATCGACACTTCTCGTTGATCATGACGATCATTTTATGATTTAGACTAGCAATTGTGCGATGTCTCTTTGTTTGCAAGGTTAGACTAGACCTCATGGGTATGATTCCGACTCACACATATCTCTTTGTCCGCAAGGTTAGTCTAGACACCATTTGTGTGATTCCACTCACACATACCTTTTTGTTGCGAGGTTCAGCTAGACACCACTTGTGTGATTCCACTCACACATACCTTTTTGCTTTTTGGTTAGCCTAGACCTCATCTGGGTGATTCTAACTCACCCATAGGGGGTAGCTCCCCATGGTCTTCGGACCTTCATGTGATAGGCCTCTTTCCCTTTTTCTGTGATTTCTTGATTTCTTGTGTTGATTTCTGGAATTTATGTCATTGACTTGTTATGAGTACAAGTTTAGGGTATGATGCCCTCTTTGGATCTTTGAGAAGATTCTTGTGATATGATTTATCTCTTATTGATTGATCTTCTGTTGATCATCATTTGCATACTTATAGTAGTATGTCAGTATGGATATTTTATGTTTATGCCATATCTTTTATTTTATACCATGTCATCTGATATTTATAGCTAGACTGATCCGTTTATTATTTTCTTAAATAATACTCGGGTCAGACCGAGATGTTACACGTGCTTCTGCTTGACTTCTTCCCGGGATTTTCTACTCTGACTTTTGGCTAACTATTTAGATTAGCAGTTTTTGTTGTATACACTTGAGATATAGACTCATAGTTGTATTATTTTGTATAGCATGTGTTGCTATTCTTTTGTATTATTGTGGATCTTTTTGACCACTACTCTGATGTACACTTTCATGTGTTAGTTATATATTCATATCTTCTTTCGCCTTTGTGATATGGATGTCTGTGACTGATTTGTGTTATGCTTATTTCTATGTTTGTTTCCGAAGATTATTTATAGCCACCGTGTGATAAGCAATCACATGGATGGCGCTCCTCAACAGCCTTATTCTCCGTGCTAGTTGACAGCACTACACCGTAGTGTTCTTGGCTAGCGTGGGTATAGAGGTGGGGCGTCACAGCTTGGTATCAGAGCCAAACTTCGGAACAATGTAGAATAAATTAACAAGGATCATCGTCCTAAGTCCATCTTAGGAGTTATGTCTTAGGATTAATTCGAGTCATCGTACCGATTCATTCTATATCCTTTATGATTCCTTGTTTTATCTAGCAAGATTGCTTGATATTTATTAGTGAATAATCTTCTTCTTTTTCTTCTTTTTCTTCTTTCTTTCTTAAGGAAGAGAAATGGTTAGACCTGGTCATCCCAGAGCTGGACCATCTAGTGCTCCACCCCAACATGGAGCTTTTATGACTACCCAGCAACTCCTTGACCTTGTCATGAATGCTCAAGCAGCTGGTTCTAATCCGGAACCTACTCACCCTAAATCTGGATTTGCACGTTTGTACAATGATTACACTAACCTGGGTGGGAAGCAATTTAAAGGTTCTGAAACTATCATCGAGGTCCAGGCTTGGTTGAGGACTTGCGATCGAACCTTCATTCGCATGAATCTCGTCGATCCTCACCGTGTTCAGGTGGCTTCCAGTATGCTCCAAGAGAGAGCATTGGACTGGTATAAACTTCCTATTTCTGAAGTCAACGAAGCGGACCTTACCTGGGAGCAATTTCGGACACGCTTCGAGTTAAAATTTGTACCAGAAGCAGGGAAGGTAACTCTGGCTCAACGCTTTATAGACCTTTTTTAAGATGAGTCCTCTATGACTGATTACGTCGCAGCCTTTGAGTCGCTTTCCAAATATGGGGTTGAATACATCAACACCCCATTGAAGAAGAACCAAAGGTTCGTTTATGTCTTAAACAAAAGCCTCAAGAAGCCATTACTTCTAAAGTTAGAAGTTCCTTTCGACCAACTTTTAGATATTGCTCTACGTTTGGAAGAGGCTGATAAAGAAAGTGATGTTGAAGTAGTAGCTTCCAAATCCAACTTCAACAACAAAAAGAGGCCCAATAAATTCAAAGGCCCTTATCCCAACAAAAAGGGTAAGCAAGCAACCCCTGTGGCAAAGTCTCCTTCTCCTAGTGGTGCGAGATGCTTCAACTGTGGATTTGGGGATCATTTTGCAAATAAGTGCTCTAAGCCCAAATCTTGTCGCTATTGTAAGAGCCCGGATCATTACATACATCAATGCCTCAAACGTGAAGGCAAGAAGGAAGGAAAGTTGAATGTGGCTCAAGCCCCTGGCAACACATCTCGTGGCCAAGGTATTTCTCATTTCATTCTTGATGGTATTATTTTATTTCATGATTAACCTATTAGAGTTCTCTTTGATACGGGTGCATCCCATTCTTTTATGTCAAAGGAACTTGTCGACACTTTCTCTTTAAATGTTGATGCTTTAATGACTTCCTTGAGAATTGCGAATCCTGTTGGTGGATCTGCAACTCTTAGTTTGCTTTGTAAACATGTGGAGATTATTTATGTGATTTTCCATTCCTATCCGATTTGCATGTTATGCGTTACCTAGGCTTTGGAATGATTTTGGGAATGGATTGGCTTAATCGTTATGAAGCTCATATCCTATGTCCTGAGCGGACTATTTATCTCCGACATCCGCAATCTGTAAATCAGATTTCTATTATTCTTAAAGATTCGGATTCTGCATTGACTGCATCTTTATATTCTTTAAATCCTCATGATGATGATGATGATGATGATGAGGAAGATGTCATTTCTCGAATTCACGTCGTTCGTGAATTTTCCGACATATTTGAGCCCGTTTTAGGTTTACCACCTAAACGAGCAATTGAGTTCATAATTAATCTTACCCCTGAAGCTCAACCTATTACTCGTCCTCCTTATCACATGTCTAATAAGGAAAATGAGGAGATGCGCAAACAATTATCTAAATTGGAGACGAAGCAATTTATTCGCTCTAGCTCTTCGCCTTGGAGAGCTTCGGCTATTTTCGTGAAGAAATCCGACGGTACGCTTAGGCTTTGTGTTGACTATCGCAAGCTTAACGATCTGCCTATTAAAAATAAATATCCTTTACCTTGGATTGACGATCTGTTTGATCAGCTTAGCGGAGCTAGGGTCTTTTCACAGTTGGACTTGGCTATCGGTTTTCATCAGCTTCGTATTGCTGAGGATAGTATTCCTTTGACATCGTTCCGTACTCGTTATGGATCTTATGAATGGCTTATTATGCCATTTGGTTTAACGAATGCTCCGGCTTACTTCGTTGACCTCATGAATCGAGTTTTCAAGGCTTTCCTCGATCGATTTGTTCTCATCTTCATTGATGATATCCTTGTGTATTCTAAAACCGAGGAGGAGCATGAAAAGCATCTTCGGATTGTATTGGAAACTCTTAGGAGTAATCAATTAAAGGCGAAATTTTCTAAATGCCACTTTTAGCAATCTCGTGTGAAGTTTTTCGGTCATATTATTTCCGAATCCAGAATTTCCGTGGATCCTTCAAAGATTGAAGAGATTCAAGATTGGAAGAGACTGGAGAGTGTGACAGAGATTCGTAGTTTTCTCGGATTGGCGGGTTATTACCGTCGTTTCATTAAAGACTTTTCTAAGATTGTCGTGCCTCTTACTGGCTTGACTAAGAAGGGAGTTAAATACATTTGGTCGGACAAATGTGAAGCCTCTTTTCAGAAATTGAAAGAACTCCTTTCCGATGCTTCTATTCTTGTTATTCCCGAAGGGAATCAAGATTTTGTTGTTTATACTGATGCTAGTCACGTTGGTTTGGGTACCGTTCTTATGCAAAAAGAACGTGTTATTGCTTATGCTTCTAGGCAATTAAAACCGGCCGAGACTAGATATGCCACACATCATTTTAGAACTCGCGGCAATTGTTTTCGCCCTTCGAATTTGGCGTCATTATCTATTGGGAGAGAAATTTATTCTTTACACGGATCATAAGTCTTTGAAATATTTATTTTCTCAAAAGGAACTTAATTTGCGTCAACAGCGTTGGCTCGAGTTCCTTGCACCTTATGATCTTGATATTCTTTATACCCCCGGTAAGGGTAATCGTGTCGCCGATGCTCTTAGCCGTAAACAACAAGCAATTGTTTCTATGATAATATCCGAATGGAACGATCTCGAGATTATATCCACTTGTGAGATTCGAGAGCGCGTATCCGATTTATGCTCATCACTTGTTTTATGTAGCCTTGAGGCTCATCCTTCTCTTTTAGACCGCATTCTTGAAGCTCAGGGACTAGATCCTGAATTGGCTCTTCTTGGCCAAAATGTTAAGGATAAAATTGATATTGAAGGTTTGAAAGACTTTGATATTGATTCTCATGGCGGCATTCGAAAATTTGGTAGACTTATCGTACCAAATATTGGTGATCTTCGTAAAGATATTTTAGAAGATTCCCATCATTCTAAATTCACCATTCATCCCGGTAGTAGTAAAATGTACGCTGATATGAAGCGACTTTATTATTGGGAGGGAATGAAATCTGATATTGCTAACTTTGTTAAGTGTTGCATGACTTGCCAACTTGTCAAGGCCGAATATCAAACGCCTGGTGGGTTATTGCAACCTTTAGAAATTCCAATTTGGAAGTGGGACCAAATTTCCATGGATTTTATAGATGGCCTTCCCCGTTCTCGTTCGGGTCATGATAGCTTATGGGTGATCGTTAATAGCCTTACTACATCCGCCATTTTATTCCCTTTCGGTCTAACCGAACCGTTCCTCTTTTGGCCGAACTCTTTATCAAAGAAATTGTTAAATTGCATGGAGTTCCTACCTCTATTGTTAGCGATCGAGATCCATTGTTTACTAGTGGATTTTGGAAGAGTCTTCAAAAATCTTTAGGAACGAAGCTTAATTTTAGCACTGCTTATCACCCCCAGTCCGATGGACAAACCGAGCGTGTGAATCAAACTCTTGAAGATCTTCTTCGTGCTTGTGTGCTCGATTTTGGTGGAAGTTGGAAAGATCATATTTCACTTGTTGAATTTTCCTATAATAATAGCTTCCAATCTAGTATTGGTATGGCACCATTCGAGGCACTCTATGGAAGGCCATGCCGATCTCCTTCTTGTTGGCTTGAGGCCGGTGAGAAGCTGGTTTTAGGTCCAGACTTTATTCGTGATTCCACAGAGAAGATTGAACTTATTCGACATAGGATGAAAGAAGCCCAGAGTAGACAAAAGTCCTGTGCCGATAATCAAAGAAGGAAGTTAGAATTTTCTGTGGAAGATTCTGTTTTTATTCGTGTTTCACCTATGAAAGGTGTTGTACGTTTCAGTCGATCGGGAAAGTTAGCACCCCGATATATTGGGCCATTTCCTATCAATGAACATATTGGTTCTATGGCTTATCGCCTTACATTACCGGCTCAGTTTTCTACTATGCATGACGTATTTCATGTTTCTCAATTACGGAAATGCCTACGAGATTCCGATTCTATTCTTGAGCCTGGTGTTGTGGAAGAAATTGAAGTTTCGCCAAATTTAACTTCCGAGCAGCATCCTATTCGAATTATTGCTTCGGAGGTCAAACGACTTCGAAATAAAAATGTTCCGCTTGTGAAGGTTCAATGGTCCTCATATCCTAAGGATTGCTCTTGGGAATCCAGAGAATTCATCGAGCGAACACATCCGGACTTGCTTGCTCCTGCTCTTTGAGGTGAACTTCCTATTTCAAATTTCTTTTGTGTTAATATGCTTTTATGGTTGTTACTTTTTATTTCCATCTTATATATTGCGAGGACGCAATTTCTTTAAGGAGGGAAGTCCGTAACAACCCGCATATTTATCGATTTTATATTTAAATATTTTATTTAAATATTTTGTCGTTAATCGGATATTGGTCCGAAAAGCTACTTTTTGCAAACGGTCAAATTAGGACTCGAGACCACTTCCATTGAGTTCGAAATGTCGTTTACAACTTTTTTAAGTATAAACATTGATAGGTTTGGAGTTAGTGGAATTTCGCTTACTTTTCCCGCTTTGGACTTTGGGTTAGATTAGCCATTATAACTCAAACCCACTTCTCTCCTTCTCCTCACTCTTCATAATTCCTACCAAACACAAACTTTAACATCAATGGTGAGTGGAAAGGGAAATTAGAAACTCCAAGCCTAGGTTTCAACTCCAACTCCATCATTCAACTCCAAATTCAAGTAAAGACATTGGATTCAAGCTTGTAGTTGCTTCTCTATTGACTTCAAGCTTCTTCTTCATTGAATTTGTGCAAAGGTGAGATTTATATCTCACAATTTTATTCTATAACTATATTGGATTGTAGGGAATGATTCCCCAACACTTTAGCATGTACATTTGCATTTGGTTTGGATTAGATTGGCAAAAAACTCCAACTTTTAGTGATTTTGGTGAAAATATGCATTTAGGTCGCACTGCCTCGGAATTAGGTCGTTCTGGTGGAAAATTCGCCTCAGAGTTAGGTCGCAAGGTCGTAAGTCGTTGGTCGCTCGCCTTTAGGTCGTGCCCCTTTAGGTCGCTCGGCCTTGCCTACCTCGTTAGGTCGCGTGACCTTAGGTCGTTCCCCTTTAGGTCGTATGACCTTAAGTTGTTCACATGGGTTAGGCCTTTAAACCATTAGGTCGCTTGAATGAGTTAGGTCGTTGGACCTTAGGTCGTTTACCCTTTAGGTCACGTGTTCCACTAGGTCACGTGAACCCTTAGGTCGTTGGACCTTATTCCCTCTTAGGTCGGCAACCACTAGGTCGTTAACCTTGCTTAACTCGCGAACACCGTTAGGTCGCAAGCCTTTAGGTCGCATGACCCCTATCTTCCTTAGGTCGTTGGACCTTGTTTCTTTGGGTCGTTGAACCTTGTTTCCCCTAGGTCGCTCGATCTGTTTCTCCCCTAGGTTGCTCGGCATACTATCTTTAGGTCATTCGACCTATTTTACTTTAAGTCGTTGCACTTTAACTCGGCCGCATTAGGTCGCGTACATTTTAGGTCGCGTGTTTCACTAGGCCGTTAGGACTTTACCTCGTTAGGTCGTAGGTCGCTCGACCCTATTACCTTGTTAGGTCGCGCGACCCTATTAACTTGTTAGGTCGCGAGTCCCTTAAGTCGCTCGCCTCTGCTAGGTCGCTCGTTTCTGCTAACTCGCGAACACCCCTAAGTCGCAACCAATAGGTCGCTCGATCCTATCCTCCCCTAGGTCTTCACTAGGTCGTACCGTTTTGGACGGGGCGCTGCCCCCTGGACCCCCACGACATGACCGGGCAGGTCGAACCCCGTAGCGGGGGCGTTGCCCCCGCACCCCCACCTTGAGGGGTTGCCACCCCTTGGACCGCCCCTCCGTACGGGATCTTATCTGAAAAACATTCAACAGAACTTGCTTTGTTAAGATGCTGAGTTGACCATTATTCGAGGCAAACTATCTTTGGCTTCTCGGTTGATTTTATGGTATCACGGCCTTGCTAAAAAGGTGGGATAAGAACTTTAGAAATATGAAGGTTTTAGTACTAGTAGTAAATATCAAAACTCTTTCAGCAAAATGATTCCAACTCTATTTTCAATAACAAAGCTCTTTTCTTAAACCGTTTTCCAATCTACTAGTATATACAAACCTTACCTCACTCGGATGAGAAATCTAATTAAACGGCTTAGTAAGACAAGTGGTATGAAATGCTTGCATTCACTTCGTCGGTTAATTCTTGGACTTGTTCGATTGAACCTCTTGTGACAATTTTATAGTGAAGATTTACAGTTTGTTCATAAATATTTAAGTTAAGCAAGTGGTTATGGGGCACGAAGATAAACTTTTATATTTACTAGCTTAGTGTAATTGACACTTCTCGTTGATCATGACGATCATTTTATGATTTAGATTAGCAATTGTGCGATGTCTCTTTGTTTGCCAGGTTAGACTAGATCTCATGGGTGTGATTCCGACTCACACATATCTCTTTGTCCGCAAGGTTAGTCTAGACACCATTTGTGTGATTCCACTGACACATACCTTTTTGTTGAGAGGTTAGGCTAGACACCATTTGTGTGATTCCACTCACACATACCTTTTTGCTTTTTGGTTAGCCTAGACCTCATCTGGGTGATTCCAACTCACCCATATGGGGTAGCTCCCCATGGTCTTCGGACCGTCATGTGATAGGCCTCTTTCCCTTTTTCTGTGATTTCTTGATTTCTTGTGTTGATTTCTGGAATTTATGTCATTGACTTGTTATGAGTACAAGTTTAGGGTATGATGCCCTCTTTGGATCTTTGAGAAGATTCTTGTGATATGATTTATCTCTTATTGATTGATCTTCTGTTGATCATCATTTGCATACTTATAGTAGTATGTCAGTATGGATATTTTATGTTTATGCCATATCTTTTCTTTTATACCATGTCATCTGATATTTATAGCTAGACTGATACATTTATTATTTTCTTAAATAATACTCGGGTCAGACCGAGATGTTACAGGTGCTTCTGCTTGACTTCTTCCTGGGATTTGCTACTCTGACTTTTGGCTAACTATTTAGATTAGCAGTTTTTGTTGTATACACTTGAGATATGGACTCATAGTTGTATATTTTTGTATAGCACGTGTTGCTATTCTTTTGTATTATTGTGTATCTTTTTGACCACTACTCTGATGTACACTTTCATGTGTTAGTTATATATTCATCTCTTCTTCCGCCTTTGTGATATGGATGTCTGTGACTGATTTGTGTTATGCTTATTTCTATGTTTGTTTTCGAAGATTATTTATAGCCACCTATGATAAGCAATCACATGGATGGTCGCTCCTCAACAGCCTTATTCTCCGTGCTAGTTGACAGCACTACACTTTAGTGTTCTTGGCTTACGTGGGTATAGAGGTGGGGCGTCATAAGAATGCTCATCGTCCACCTGACGATGTTCTGAAAGCATTCAATCCATACAAGTTCATTCCGGGTTCGGACGAAACCGAAGGCATTATCTCGTTACACTCATTTTGGAATCACCCTCAGATTTAACGACGATAACCCTTGCACTCTGAATCTTCATCTCGAATCTGAAAGTACTATCTTCGTCAAACTCATCTCGGAATCACCCTCGGAGTTATACTGACGAATAGTTCTTACACCTCGAGTCTTCACTCCTCACTTGAGATTCACGACCTATCATTAATTTGGATCAATGTGGTTTTCGGATATCCAAATCTGGAAAACCGATCTCGGTCTCATCGAAATCCAAAGCATGTCTTTTAAGGCCAAGTTGTTTTAGAGTTGAAAACAATTTAATACAATTATCTATATACACACAGATAGATAATTCACAGATTCACAATAGATAATCATCACCACAGATAATCCATATTATTATTATCAGAAGATAATCCAATTCACCATCACAATGCAACCAATGCATCCATATCACATAACATTATTTATCTCATTTCTGAGATTTCAAACCATTCAAGGCAATCAATATCATCCATTCATAGATAAGCAATGATCTATAATCACACCATCTATAATTAATTTAAAATGAATTAAATTAATTACTTCCATCTTTAATTAATTTAAAGTGAATTAAATTAATTACTACATCAATATAAATCTTGCTTACTTAACCATTAATTAATTACAAATTAATTAATTAATTATCCTCTAATTAATCAACTTAATTAACCACCTTTGATTAATTATTCTTTAATTAAATTCTAGTAATTATCCTATAATTAATTTCACAAATTAATTACTCTTAACCAAAATCGATAATTAACCTTTAATTACTTCATTAATTGATTAACTATAATTAACTACATTAATCCTTAATTAATTAATTATAATTAATTAACCCTAATCACTTATTATTGATTAATTAATCTTAATTAATCAATCAATCTTAATTACATCATTAATTATATTAATTAATGATCCTAAATTATATTTAATTAATTATCTTATTTAAATTAATTACATTAAGTAATTAATCTCCAATTAAACCATAATTATTAATCACCTTTGATTAATCATATTCTGTAGTTAACTACCCTTAATTACTTATCAAATTAATTACTCCTTAATTAATTTCTTTAATTAATCCCTTGATTAATTATACTAAGTAATTCAATCCAAATTACTTTCATTATTAAACCATCTTTCATTAATTACATCTGGTAATTATCACCTAATTACTCCACTGAGTAATTTCAATCTATTAATTACATTAAGTAATTATTCACCAAAGCATCCAATGTTTAACTTAATTAATTAACTTAAACAAATTACACTAAACTCAATTAATTTCATTAAGTAATTATCATTAAATCATTCAGTGTTTAAATTTAATTAAACTTAATTAATTCAAACCAATCACATTAAACTCCATTAATTACATTAAGTAATTAATTTCTTAATTACTTCCATTAAGTAATTATATTTACCAATTTTCAAATGATTATATTAAATTAATTAATTTAATTAATTTAGTAAAACTAATCATATTAATTAATTGTTAAATAATCCTTCAGTTAATGATCTTCATTAACTATTAATCATTCTTTAATTGCTTTTCTTCATTTAATTCTTGATTAATCTCTAATTATAAATTAATTAAATTATTAATTTATAAATTAAATAAATAAATTATTCCTTAATTATCTTAATCATTTAATCATTTTAACACTTTAATAATCTCTAAGATAATCCATTTCCTTATTAATGATTTCATTAATATTAAAGTGTATTTAAAACACTACATTTTAAATTTAAATTCAAATTCCATTTTGAATTTAAAATTCAAATTGATTATTTATTTAAACATTAACCAAATTTAAATTCAATTTATAATTCTTTAAATAAATGTAAATAACATTTATTACTTACATATGAAACTTATATAAGAAAAGCCATTAAACTAATTTACTTAATTTATTTAAAAATTAAGCTTTTAAATACATTACTATTTAACTTGCAAATTCAAGTTAACAAATCATTTAACTTCCATTTAAAAACCTTTTGTAAAAGGACTTTATTCAAAAATCAAGTTTAAATATTTGTTTGAAAACAAATTTACTTTTAAAAACTATTTTAATTTAAACTTGTTTTAAAAACATTCAAAATTTAAAAACTTATTCAAATACTCAGATCTGAATTCAAGAAACTTGAATCCACTATTTATTTTAAACATTTGATTTTAAACTTTGATTTAAACATGTTTTAAACCTTGATTTAAAACCCATTATTAAAATCCAAATTTCATTTTAAAACCTAAAGATTCAAAAGTTATTTTGAAAACTGAACTTAGCCTTTGAATTTGAAACACTATTTTAAATTATGATTCAGATTTTAAAATAAAATTCAAATTCTAGAAAACTATCAGGTTTCTTTTTTTAAAAACCTGAAAACCCGTTTTAAATATTTAAAACTTTTATTTCATTTCAAATTAGAATTCAAATATAAATTTGAATCCACACTTCAAACTGGATTCAAACTTTGTTTAAATCTTAGTATTCAAATTTAAATTTCATTTAAGTTTGTTTTAAAAAAAACAATTACTGTCAGGTTTTTCAAAAAACCTGAAACAAACAACTGACTCGAGCTAAGCCTTCAATTACTTCGAGTCCACCAACAAAATACTTCGAGCAAATCATCGGACTACCCGAGGAAAAACTCGAGACAACCTCTCTGCTTCCACCCAGAATACATCAGAAACCAAAAGTGCATAGTGCACATGCACCGTGCCTCCGATCAACTCCAGCCACCTCTGGTGGTCTCCCCACATCGGCGACCAACCCTACGTTCCAACACAACCAACAATTTACCCTTCCACAGCTCGAAATTGAATTCGAGTTTCCTTCTCAAACCTGGAAACAACAGAACGCACTAACCCAAAACCTGTCAACGCTACATCCACGGCGCTCCGACCACTAGAGAGCCTCCACCACGGGCCACAGCCTCGACTACCTTCCCTCTAGCGATCCCCAAAAATCCATGACACTCGATCCACTGTAGAAGACGTGGATGGTCGATCAACCTGACCTAGTTAAATTAGGGTTCCAGAAGGAATTACGCCACCGCTGCCTCCTTGATGAAATGCATCGCCATCCCGCATTTTTCCAAGCTTCACTGATCACTCCTCTATCCACTAGAAGAAACCCGACCCTCTCAACCTCAGAGATCATTAGAAAACTCCCCATTTCCATTTTCAGTTCATCCCCGAACTGCACCCTCCTCCTCAAGTTATAAATTATAATTTATTCTTAAAAATCATGATTTATGTTAAGGATTTAGTTTAGGTTTCTGAATTGATGAATTAAAATGATTGGATTTACACTTTACTTCAAACTTGCTCTGTTATTATTGATTTTTACAGACAATTCAAAATTATTTTAACCTAAATAAATTTTTTAAACTTAAAGTCATGATTCAACAATCATATTTTGTACGAATCTTAAACACTAACATAGATTACATTATGTGATAATGTAGTTTGAACAATTTCTTGAACCTGGGAACTCAAGAACAGTATAATACAGAGACTATAGCTTGTTCAAATATATCCATTCATTTATACATAGAAGACCTACTTATATATATACATATCATACATACTTAACATAAAAAATCAATATGCAACAGATTAAAATACTTAAACTCATTAAAATGATGTTACTTACCTGTTTTAAATTGAAAGACAGAGCCCCTTTTAAAAGCTGTTTTGATTTTTAGAACTGGATATGTAGTAGACTTTTTTAAAAACTTGAATTGCTTCTAGAAACTTGAGTTGCTTCTTCTTTAATTTGAAACTGCATGCATGCTTAAATTCCAGATTCTAAATGATGCAGCCCTTGATTGAATATGCAGGTATCACAGATTTGTTTTCATACTTGAAGATGTGCAGGTTGATTTTGATTTTCAGGAATTTGATTTGCAGGGAAATGATCAAATTTGAAGATGGTTACAAGATTTGTTTGTTTTTGAAGTAAAAAATGAATTTCTGGTTACAGATTTTAGTTTTGAGGGGATTTGTTTAAATTTTCTTCTTGGCTTTAGATTTAGAGAAATAGAAAAGAAATGGAGTTAAGAAAATAAAGGGGTTTATATAAATGAACATGTGGCTTATTAAAAATAAAGAAAATTAAAGTTTTTTAAAATGACACTTGTCACTAATTTTAACATTTGTCATGAAGGTATGTTAATTAGTTAACACATGTTCTTTTAATTTATAAAATGTTTATATTTGTCTTTAAACGTTAATTAATTATAATTAGATGTTAATTAGTTATTTAGTTAATATGTTAATATAAGATAAATGTAAATCTTTGTTTAATTAATTAGTTAATATGTACTTATTTATATGTAGATAATTTTGAAATGAATAAATCCAATTATATTTATAAAATAAAGGTTTATACAAATATTTTAAAATCCAAAACAAAACAAAAAAATATATTTATACTTTATGTTTTCAAGGCTTTAAACTAAATTCAAATTAAATTCTAAAATTAAATTTTGAAATAAAGTTATATATATACATATATAACTACATGATTAAATTTTGAAAAGCAGACTATTTAACAAAAAATCTATTTGTTAAAAACAATATCTTATTGTTTTGAAAATAACAAATTTGATAACTTTAAATAATTTATAAAAGAATTTGTTTCTTTATTAATAAATTATTTATTTTATCACACTATATTTAAAAAGAAATCAAAACAAACCTTATTGTTAATTTTATTTAAATTTAAACTTAAGTTAAAACATATTTTAAACCATTTAAATATTTACCTTATGTATTAAAAATCATATAGTTATTTATTATATACTTTTGAAAAGACTTAATATCAAATAAATTAATTTAAACAAATTAAATTTTTATCTTAACAATTTAAAACCATATTTTATTTATTCAATAGCTTTTAAAATTTTAACTTTAAAATTATACCCAATTTTACCAAATATATATATATATATATATATATATTTAGAAAACAGAATTTATTTATTTATCAAATTTAAACAAGGTTTATCTATTTACAATATATACATATTCTATAAAAATTATAAATAGAAAACAATTTATTAGCTTTTAAAAGATAAAATTTATCAACTAAATATTTATTTTAATTGGATTATTAAATTAATTCCAATCTTATTAACAAAGATTATCAAATCAATTTAATTTTTAATTCAGATTATTAAATTGATATTGCTTAAAATTCCGGGTCATCACAGTTGCCCTACTCATGCAAATACTAAAAGCTTTATATTTTGTTAGCTATGTTTTACACATTCAATTCCTTATCTATTGGAGTTGATGTAGGGACATAATGATCGAGTACACACATGAAGTGTAAAAGCTAAGCAAGAGATTATTAGGATTGCTTTCTAAAGTATTGGAACTAGACAACGATTACTCGAAAAAAACTGAAATGAGCAGACGATATTTCTTTAGCAATGCATTGTAACCCAACATGCCTAAGCCACATTTAACACTTGGAACGAATGGGTTCTATCCCGAGATCAGTAGGTTGATGTTCCTCCTATCCCAATGCACTTGTAATCAACATTGTTAATATTTTGCAGGTATCTTGTAAAATTATAAAATGTTCTATTTATGTGAAAGCTATGATCCGTTTCTATATATACATTGAAATCCAGCTGATAGCAAATGATAGGTTTAAGAGCGTAGAGCATAGGGTACTTGCAAACAAATGTGGACCAGGAATAGGCTAGTTTGGTTTTGTTGTTGGTATTATTTGTTTAAAAAAATTATTTTGCTTGGATATTAACTTAGTTTTCATTTTATTTTTATCACCAAATCAAAATCAATGGATGTAACGATGAGAATGAAATAAATAAATATATGAAATGTTGTTTCAAAAGTATAAAAGGAATATGCAATTTTATTTCATTTTATTATATTGCTTCAAAACTAAACAATTGATGAAAATTGTTTCAAAATTGTAAAAGAAATATGCAACTTTATTTCATTTTATTAGCTTCCGTTTTAGCCCAATCCTTAAAACTACATGCTAACATTGCAATAGTTAGTAATCATGTCAAAATATACAACTAAAATGTGTATATACAATACTACATACATGATATCAAATGTCTCTTATTATGTACAAAAGATACACCTGAGGTTTTAGCAATATTTATTGTTAGAGTTTAAATGAAAACGATGATATGCTCGTCATTTGCACCTTATTCTAATGTAGGAGGGAGCTTAATTTATAACTTGAATACTGCAACACCACTTGAAGGTTTCGAGCCAGAGGTGTGAAAATTTGTATGGATATCGCAACTAGAACTTTTTAACTAACAAAGATGTGATCATTTGTGTAGAACTGTTGTAAGTTCTGTTTTGTCAACTGTGATTGTCAAAGGGAATACATAAAAAATTTGTTGTCTCATATGCATTATTCTCAAATAAAATTTGAATATGTTTGATGGAGGGAAAATTAGGGATAATGACAAACTTAGAAAAATTAGATCGAACGATATCGAGTTTTATTTTGGCCTGAAGGACGGAATGTCATTTATAACTAGCATTGTATTCAATTTTTACACTATACAGAATGTTGGTTATAACTAACATTATTCAATTTTATATTACACATAATGTTAGCTATAATTTGCATTGTTATTCATCCCAAAAAACAACATGTTGTCCGTAGCCAATTTTTTTTCCGAAGTTTATCTTTGTGGTAGAAAGATTTTGAGAAGATAATGTGTTGTTGAATCTCTGTTTGCGAAAGTTTTGAATAGAAAATGTTTACAAATATTAACAAAACAAGTTACTTTTACATTGTATTTATAATAGTTTTTTGATACATTATTGGGCTTTGATAGTTGGCCCATACTTGAACTCGCATTCTTAAATCCGCATTCCTTGAGATATTATGTGGTTATTGACTTTGGTTACTCGTATACTTCTTATTTCCCCCCTCAAACTCAATTCTAGGGTTAGGGTTTGCAAGGCGATTTCCCAAATTATAGTCGATCTTTAGTTTATACGTGAATTGCTTCAAATTAGCTAATGCTTTACTTCAATTCCGACTTCAATCCGAATCTAAGCTTTATTCTTCTTGTTGTAAATGGAATCAGTATGAGGATGTGGTGCTAGAATTGTTCGTTTCCATTTTGACTAATCGAGTTGTGAGAAAGATGATGGTCTTTTGCTTGAGCTTCCATATTTTTACTCAGATCTAACCGATGATGGTCAAAATAGTCTTCATTTTGCTTGATTCCTAGATTAGAACTGAATCTGATGTAATTCTTTGCTGACAGAGCTTTGGTGAAGGTATCAGCCCTTTGGTATAGCAGGTATATGATTGATTTGTAGATTTCCTTTTAATACTTATTCACAAATGAAAAATAAGTCTATCTCAATATGCTTAATTCTGGAGTGAAGTATAGGATTTGTAGTCATTCCCTCCACTTGATGTCCATTCTCAAAATATATAGGCAATTATGGCATTGAGATTTTTGGATTGTCGACTTTGCTTGTAGTCTTTATTTCTGGTTTGCTATGAGGGAAAATGTTTTCATTAAAGACAACATGCCTACTAATGAAAATTCTTCCACTATCATCAAGACACTTATATCCTTTTTGATTTATTGCATATCTCAGAAAAGTGCATGGTTTTGATCTAAAGTTCAATTTGTTAGCATTGTATGGTCTTAAGTAAGGGAAACACAAACATCCAAAGGTTTTTAAGCTATGATAATCTGGTTTCGCCCCATATAGTTTTTCTATAGGATCGATTCCTTTTAAAATCTTTTTTGGTAATCTGTTAATTAGATATACAATAATATTAAATGGTTTGAGCAAAAATTTTAAGGGTAATGATGCATGAGCAAGTAAAGTAAGCCAGATTCTACTATGTTTCTATGTTTCCTTTCAACTAAGCCATTCTATTCATATGTGTAAGGACATGTGGTTCTATGAATTATTCCTTTTTTCTAAAAGAAATTATTGAGTGTTTTGTACTTAGTTCCCCATCTGATCGCATAATCTTAACTTGAGATTTGACTTGTTTTTTAGCCATAGTTATAAAATTTGTTGCTACATTGCATGCTTCAGATTTATAAAATTTTTAACCAAGTATATCTTGTGTTTGCATAAACAAATGAAATGTAATAGTTGTACCCAAATCTGAACATATGGATGTTGATCCCCATAGACCAGTGGCAACTAATTCTAGAGGTTTTTAGTTTTCTGCTAAAGAATCATTGAATGCTAACTTATGACACTTACCCATTTGACAGTAAGTGCATACATAGGGTAATGTAATGTTGTCAAATGATATTCTATTTTTAGTAAGAATTCATCTTAGAACTTTTACACTTGGATGGCCAAGCTTGTACTGACAAAGATCAAATACATTCTTAGATTTTCCCTCCTCACACAAATTACCCTGAGTTTGCTCTTTTGTAAGATTGCTGCTGTTGATAGACTTAAATTTGTACAATCTTTTTTCTACATCACCCTACAAAAGAATGACTTTAGTAATATGTCTTTAACTAGACAATACTTAGGGTAGAATTCAAAGTAGACCTTATTGTCATTAGCAAGCTGAGATACACTTATAAGATTCTTCTTTATTTTTGGTACTCTTAATAAATCATGTAAGAATAATTATTTCTTTCCTTTGATAAAAGCATTACCAGCATGAGAAATTTTGATACACTTAACATACCCATGAAAATTGACTATCTACCTCTATGCTTCTTATTGTCAAGTTATCAAGATTATTAGTAATATGATTAGTTGCTTCAGAATCAAGGTACCGGCAGTCATCTTGTACGTGTTCAGGTTTTGAAGTCTCACTTGAGTTATGGTCTTTATTGCTATCTGCTTAAATTTCTAATTTTGTTTGAGCCATATTAGCACTAAAATTGTTATTCCTTTGGTTGTTACTGTTCTGATTTGAATATCTAAAATAGCATTTTACAGCAGTATGACCAACTTTCTCACAAATTTGACACTTTGGTCCTTAACTGTTGTTCCATCTGCCTCTTCCTCTGGATTTGTTAGAGTAGCCACACCTTTGTACTGATTGATCTGCTCTATTGTTGTTTTGACTTCTATTTCTGAAATTAGCAGTGTAGTTGATTGCAAATTTTGATTCCTGTGGTTTCTTGTTGTCAATTCTTGATTCATGTGCAAGCAAGTTGGATGAATATCATCAATTGATGGTAATGTCTTTTGAGAAGATATAACTGCAACAACTGCTTCATATTCATCACTTAAGCCATTTAGTATGGTAAAAATTTGTTCTTAACCTGACACTTTATGATCTGCAGCTTCTAGCAAGTCACAAGTCATTTTGATCTTAGATAAATATTCTCCCATAGTATTGTTATCTTTCCTATAATTATGAAGTTGTTTTTTATGATACATGACTTTGGTTGTAGATTGAGTGCTGAAAACCATTCTGTAACACCCCTAATTTTATTGATATCATTTAGGAGATTTAATTAGAATAAATTAAATGGACTAACGTAGATAAGGAGTTTGATCTTAATTAATAAATTAGATGGTCGTTCTTACTTAATATCAAATGAACTTATATAAATGGTTAGGATATTAAACACAAGGGCATTAGGGTAATTAGCCACCCATATTTCCCACCCTTATACTATCCCTTAGTCATACATGTTTATTTTATCTCAAACAAAATTTTAAACGTAAGAAGAAAGCAAGACCGACCATTAGAAGAGAAGAGAAAATCAACTAAAAGCTAGGATTCAAGTTAGAAGGAACTAATCTTAATCAAACTTCAATTTCCTTATCAAATCTAAGGTGAATAATAATTTTTACATCTCTATGTTGATTTACACATCATACATTTTTGGATTTAAGGATAAATCTATTTTATGATATATTAAATAATGATATGCTTGTTTATGATTTATATGTGGTTAAACAAGGTTGTGTAATAAAGGATATACATGGTTTTAGGGAAAAACCAAGATGAAATGATTTTTAAATTCTATGGTAAAATTTTATGTTATAGAAAACATAATATTAGAGTTGGGTTTCAATTATCATAATTTTCTAACTTATATGGATTTTATATAAATTTTCTAGTGAAGAAAATGATTTATGGGTTATAAATTAATTACGGCTAAAATAATGATTATTTGGGTTTGAAATTTTTATATGTTGAAAACATATTAAAATAGATTTTCTGGGATTTTTTCAGATTTTTTCTAGGTGTTTTGATGAATATATAAAATTATTTAAGGTATGAAACTTAAATATTTTATATATTTAATTTAGGAGACGAGGTATTTTATAAAATAAAATTATTATTTATTTTTTAAAACTAGTGGTAGCATTTTCAAAAAAGAAATTATTAACCAATGAAAATTTGACAAACAAGGGCAGGTGAGTTGAAAAGTTAACATTTTTAAGTTAAAAACAAAGAAATCATACTTTTTGCATGTTTCGGCCTTTTATGGCATAAAACCTTCCGACCCAGACCTTTCGACAAGGTCGAGAGGTTCACAGCTTTCAACAAGGTCAAACCAATGCATACAGTATCAAGTTACTTGGCACGTAATGAATTGAACAAGGTCGAATGGCTCATTGTCGAAAAGTTGATGGCCAAAGAGGTTGGGGTATGTTGTTTTATAAACCAAAAGCTTTCACCTGCTTTGATTTTGAATTAGAGCTTTCGACTTGGTTGCTTTCAACCAGGTCAAATGTTTTGAAAGAAAGGTTTTAAACCTTTCGACAAAGTAGAAAGGTTACTGCTGCTTCACCACTATTTTGTTTTAAAGATCTTTCAGCACGGTCAAAAGATTACCGCCACTTATCATCGTTTGTTTTGAACCTTCCGACATAGTCAAAAGGTTATAGCCTCTTTTCCCAACCTTTCGAAGTCGTTGCATTCGACAAAGACGAAAGGTTTACTTGTTTTAAAAACTAACCGCTTCTCCCATGCTTTCGAAAGGTATCAAAGCCTTCGACTTAGATGAATTTCCTTTGTTTTATAGTTGAAATGTAACCCAAACTTTTAAAGGAGTTGCTTTAAAAAGGCGAAGGTTTGTTGTTTTAAATGAAATGTTTTAAAGCTTTCGAAACAGACCTTCCGACTAGGTCGAAAGCTTGCTTCCATTGTAGTCGAAAGATTTTAAAAGAGGACATTCCACATATTTTAACTCGAACCTAGTAAGTCTTCAAAATGTTTTTATTTTAAGAGTTGAAATTCTTTCTAAAAGTTTGAATTTCTGAATGGTTTCAATGGTTTTGAGAGGTTTGGATTCGAAAAGCTGTTTTGAAGACCTTTCGACAAGGTCGAAAGGTTTGGTTTAAAAGAATTGAAAATCCATACTCTAATTTTTAAAGGAAAACCCACGACTTATATAGAGGAGTTTTGTAAGGTTTTAAGTATGTAATTTTGAAGAAGTATTGCCTTGATAAAAATATAGGTTATAGGTGTTAACAATGTTTTATGATATTCATTTCAAGGACCTTAAACCCACAGGATTGGTATTGTTAATTAATGTTTTACTTCTTCAAATATGAGTATATTCACATGATAACCCATAACTGTATTCGTGGGTAAAAAGAGGTAGAAGAACCAGTAGGCTAACTCAAATAGTGAATATAAATTACTTAAAACCCTTGAACGAGTAGAATTTCATCAATGGAGTGAGGGTGACCAAAAATATAGAATGCCTAAACTTTGTAGTTGTTGGAGGTAAACCAAATGGCTCATAGTAAATCCATGAAAACTATGATAAGGTAGTTATTGGTGCATACCAAGAGGTTCATAGTAAGCCCATGAAAACTATGATAAGGTAGTTATTGGTGCATACCAAAAGGTTCATAGTTAATCTATGAAAACTACGCATAAGGATAGTTGGCAGGGGCTAATTGGTTTGTAGTGAACCCATGAAAACTATATCCGGATTAAGAATTGATACCAATTAATAGGTTCATAGTAAACCCATGAAAACTAGGATAAGTAAGTGGCTAATGGAAATATCATTAGGTTCCTATTCAACCCATGAAAACTAGGATATACGGTGAGTTACTGAATAAGTCCATAGGTTCCTAGTCAACCTATGAAAACTAGGATAAAGAGATTAGTTATTGGAATGTTTAATAGGTTCAGGAGGACCCATGAATTAATTAAGTTAACTAGCAGGAGCCTATAGGTTCTTAGTGATCCCACGAAAACTATGAATAAGACATGGTGTCTATTAGTTATAATAAGGCTATTAGTAAACCCATGAAAACTAAAAAGGTTAATAATGAACCTAAAAACTATAATAATAACAGGGTGTAAGATTAAACCGAAAGTGGAAAAATCTTATTTATTTTCAAGTATGCATATCATCATAATGTTTTGAAATGTACGTTTTAACCATCATGGATGCAGAAGCATAGAATTTGGTTTTATAAAGGTTTTAGGATACTAGTGAGGGGAAAACTCATTTCGCCAAGCGGCGTGCCCTCACTAGATATCTAAAAAGATGCGATGTTAGATTATTATTCATACCAGACTTCCATTAAACTCTCAAGTACTCAATTGATTTTGAGTAGTTTGAGATATAAGGTTCTCAGATTTTCTTCTGTGACGAATAAAGCTTCCGTAGGCATATAGGAGGCAAATAGTTATTTAGAGTTTTTCTTTCTACTGTGTATTTCGTTTTTAAAGGAAAATTTATTAGCCTTACTGTATTCTTTGATCAACCAAGGGGGCATCTTCATATGTCGCTCTTGGCATATTTGTAATAATTATATTTTGTTGAAAGTGGTTAACGTAATTTAGGGATCAGTAATGAACAAGAAATGTTTTGATTTGAATATAGATATATGTTTTTAAATTGTTAAATTTTGTCCATATTTCTGTAATCTATGTATCGATGTATCTAGCACCGTCGTATTTGGTTGCCGAAGATTAATAACTATGAATGACTGCAGCATCCGTAACCGTTAGTTTTGGGCCTTCAAGTAGGGGAACGTTACACTTTCCCACAGTTGTCCATATTTCATTTGCAGATTTTCATCCAGTTACATGAGATAAAAGATTTGTACTTATTGAAGAAAGCAACCATGAACATATGAGACCGTCATGTCTATGATGCTTTACATATTCTTCATTGCTGACTACTTTGTTTTCTTGGTCAGTGATACATTTTGAAGAAATTAGAATGGTTCCAAGAATGAAACCTTTGAGACCATATCCCCGTATTGCAATTTCGATCTGAAGTTTCCACAAAAGATAGTTATATTCGTCCAAATGCACTGTGACTAGTTGGCTTTATGGACTGATGACAGTCTTGATCAACTTCTCTACGGCTGCACCAGTTTGTTGAGTGTTGCTTACATTAGCAGATGTTGCTGAGTTTGTTTCATCACCCATGATGATATTGAATCAGATAGAAGATAAAAATTTAGAGGAATTCAATCAATCTTGACCAAGATTTAGATTGCAGAAGATAGAAAATGCTCACCAAACAGGTTTGTTGCAACCGTAGGGTTTAGATGATGATCAGCTTCAATCTAATTTGATAGACCTTGCTGGATGGCACTTTCTTTGAGTTTTGTTACGAAATTCTTGTCTTCTTGATCTGATTTTGAGACGTTTTTGATTGATTTCCTCCAAAATTTGATGAAGTGGTCTTGATGCGGCCAATTCTTTAAATTTAGGCACGACACAATATTACTTTGTTGTATCTGCTTTTCAGATGATGAGATTTATATCTCTAATGAGAAGAAGAGACTTAAATAACGAGATTATTTCGATGAGTCTAACTCTTAAAGAAATACTGTTAAGCAATGATGCTCTGATATCAAGAAAGAGTTTGAGAAGATAATGTGTTATTAGGAAATGTTTACAAGTATTAACAAAACAAGTTACTTGTACATTGTATTTATAACAGCAATTTGATATATTATTGGGCCTTGATGGTTGGCCCATACTTGAACACGCATTCTTAAATCTGCATTCCTTGAGATATTATATGGTCGCTGACTTGGTTACTCGTATCTTTTCATTTGTGGTTATTTTTCTCTTAGGAGATGAATGAGGTTTCCAAGCATCCCTTTATAATCATTGTTTTAATTTGAACATGATGACTTGATAAATTGCATAACTTAGTTCTTAAATTAGATAATTGTAGTACATAAGTTGAATTGGATTATTTTGTTGATAAACTTAGTATAAACATTCAAATTGGTATAACATTTATTGCTAAATAATATCCTTTTGAAATTATAGTAAATTAATTGCTTAACACAGATTGGCTTTACCCAAACTCTTGGTCCCCTACCTGCATAGGAACAGCTACTAAGTAGTTGTTAATAAGAGTATCCCAAATGGAAAAAAAATATGTTAGAGACAGTTGCGTGCTGTCACTAATTTAATTAAGGTGCAAAAACCTTTTAACAATACTATCCCATAATTGTCTGTTTCTCTTAATCTTAGTTGATCAGCTCAAAATTCTCCAATAAGCAATCCCTGACATTGAATCTCAATAAGACGTTCTTCTTACTATCTATGTCCCAGTTTCATTTACTACGCATTATTGAAATTGAACTCAAATTGTTCATATACCATTCACATCCAATTAACAACTTATCATAAAATGTATAGAAAAATGAACTTTTCCCAAATCACAAAGCTTTATTATAACCTTTGCTACTGCATTTATAAAACAAGCAGTTCAACTTTAGTATACAGAAAAACCAAGTGGCCTTTCTTTTTAGGACAAAATAAAAATTAGTATTGGACATAACAGAAGCTTAGAATCCAACAGGCAAGTATATGCATCATATCATTACGAGTAGAATACAAAATTATGTGCATTAAGTGGAGAAAATCACCGGTAATGCTTTGTTTTTCTTCTTTTAATCTTAATTTCTTTGCTCAAATGTTTCCATTAAATAATTCCTTACAGTAAATATATTTCAAAAGGATATTATTCAACTTGAATTGGATTGCTGTGTGCATGAACCTGAATTTCAAAAGGATAACTGTAGTACATAAGTTGAATTAGATTACTGTGTGCATGAACTTAAATTACAGCAAACAAATTTAAATTGGTTTCTCAAAAGGATATACATAGGGCTAAGATCAATAGCCTCCTTTATTTAGCATCATTTGTAGTTTCATTATATTAAGGCATTATTTTCTATTTAAATATAGCTTCTAATGGATAGTAGTATTTTTCCTGCCAAAATTTTAAAGTTTCGGTTAGAATGAATATATATTAACTGTAACCTGCTATATTTTAACCATTATCTTCTCTAGAGATTACCGTATCCTTTCTCATTCAGAAAACATCTTGTTAATAGAAGAATTTGAGAGATGATGAAGTTATAAAACTATGTTAATGCATTAGCATATATACACTCTGGTGCTAAGGGCACCATTCTACTTAGAGTAAAAAAGAAAGGAAAAATAAATATGCTCGAGCAAGGTGTCTCTGGCACAAATTGCGGTGTCCTAGGCATTACAAATATGTCATACGTCTAGTATACCAAAACATAGATTAATCAATAATAAACTCGTATCACAAGTTTACAAATCAGATTTCCACTACTTTGAAATTCTGTATTAGCTATTTTTAACAATAAGTATGCTACAATAACAAATTAACAACTATAGTAATTGTAACTATAGTGATAAATCAAACGCTTATACTATTTAAGGAAATAGTACAACGTAGAACGAAAATAATATATATATGTGTATATATGTGTATATATGTATATAAATATATAAATCAACTAGAAATCTAACCGGTTGAATAAGGAAATTTCGTCCGAGGCATGTCGTAACAATTTCTTTAAGACTTTATTCACAGTCCTCTAAGATACAACAGACGTAAGCTGTTCGAGATCGTGATGTTTATAATCCTCTGTGTGATAGGACTCATTATTATTTTAAGAAAATGAAGATAAAGAATAGATAATTTGATTTTAAAATTGAGTGAGGAAAGTGACCAATTTTCCTCCTTATTTATAGTCGAATTACCAATGGCTACACCCGTTGATAACATTCACGTCCGTCCGTTTGCAACGCCAAAAAGTTTTACTGTTCACAATAGTCACGTCCGTTCATTTACAACGGTTCATAACTATTGTTTTTGGTTGTAACGGTCATTTGGAAAAATCAGTCCATTTTTTAGGTAGGAAAACCACATTTCACAACCCAATCTCTTTAGACTCTCACCGAGCCAGGTCGGTCTGGCGGCAACGCGTGCGCATGCTCGTCCATGGTCATATAGATCCTCTCCTTCATACAAATTATCTGATCCTAATGATCAATATAGAAATTGAGAGTACACTATATAAACAAGAAAATGGACTTATTTTTAATGGTGTGGGATATATCTCATTCACTATTTTTGAGAATTCTAACAAAATATATATGTGGAACCCATTTACAAGCCTTCTTAAGTATTCAATGTGGTAAAGTAACAGAAACTTTTTTTTCTCTGCACAAGTTAAATATATTAGTTCCGCTAATTTCATAAATGTATGTTTTATAGGTCTAGTTAAACTCAAGCATTTCATCTCTTGTTGAATTACCTTAGATTTGATATTGAGAAATGTAAATCACATTTCATAGGTACCATCGTACGCAATGATGGGATCCAATAGCATAAAGAGGCTCCTCCTACGCCACCTCACCCACAATCTTCAATGGGACAACCATCCATTAACTTCTTGTGATGACACATTACAAAGACGATAAAGGAACTAACAAGGTAATTGTTGAGCATAGCTTTTTGTTCTTTGCTTTGCTTTTACTGATGTGATCTTTCTCCCGATTCTCAAATTTAGTGATAATTATCAGAGAAAAAATTACATGCAATTTAATAAGAAGCATATGAAGGATATACACACTGAGTGTTTAATGTTAAAAGAGAAAAGAGAAGAGAATTATCATTTTAGAGGAGAATAGACAATTTTTTTAACTTGCTTTTTTGTCTTGTCTACAACTTGCAAACAACACAACAAAATGACCACATATATATAGTGGTTTACAACCCTTACAAACGGACATAACCATTTTGAATAGACACCCTTTCACTTCAATAGACATGGCTTTTACTTAATAGACACGACTCTTCATTTCAATAGACACGACTTTCCAGTGAACGGACACGACTCTTCACTGAACAGATATGACTTTTCATTCGAATAGACATGACTCTTCATTCGAATAGACATGACTTTTCACATCAGCAGAGACTACTCTTTAATTTTGGTTTACACCAATAATGCCTCCCCTAAACCAAAATTCCTTCGAACACCCAATGCAGCAACAATTCTTGAAAAAGCAGTCCCTCCAAGTGGCTTTGTGGAGATATCATCAATTTGTTCTTCACTTCGACAATACTCAAGACTCACTTCTTCTTCACGAACGAGTTCTCGTAGGAAATGGAAACGTAGACGAATATGCTTTGTTCTTCCATGCAAAATAGGATCCTTTGAGACAGAGATAGTAGAACTATTGTCGCAATAAATGATCGTAAGATCTTTTTGCTTGAAGCTTAGATTTTCAAGAATTCCTCTTAGCCATAAAGTTTGACATCCTGCTAGAGATGCTGCGATGTACTCCGCTTCGGTGGTAGAAAGTGCCACAACTGGTTGTTTTTTTGAACACCAAGAAATAATTCCACTTCCAAGGTTAAATACATAACCTGAAGTACTCCTTGAATCATCGTTGCTTCCACCTAGATCGCTGTCCGTATATCCAACAAGCTTCACAGGCACATGAGCTTCATAAAAAATGCCATAGTCAATAGTTCCTTTAACATATCGTAAAATTCTTTTTGCAGCTTCCCAATGGTTTGAGAAAGGCTTCTCCATGAATCTGCTAATCAAGCTTACTGCGTACATGATGTCGGGTCTTGTAGCAGTGAGATACATCAAATTTCCAACTAAGCTTCGAACAATAGTTGGATCCACAAACTTTCCTTCACCATTTTTGCACAATTTCAAACTTGCAACACAAGGAGTTGAAACTGGATTAGCATTCATCATATTGAACTTCTCTAATACTTGAGCAGCATATTTTTCTTGCGAGATAAAAATCCCACATTTTGATTGCTGAACACCTATCCCTAGAAAATGATGTAATTCTCCCAAATCTGTCATCTCGAACTCCTTCATCATTGAATTTTTGAATTCAGATAACATCTCCATATTATTTCCAGTAAAAATCAGATCATCCACGTATAAACTCACGATCATGAAACCTCCTTTTGAATGCTTCTTCATGTAAAGAGTGTGTTCAGAAGGACATCTTTCAAAGCCATTCTTCAAGAAGAAAATATTGATACAATCATACCATGCACGGGGGGATTGCTTCAGCCCGTATAAAGCTTTCCGCAGCTTCTACACCTTTTCCTCTTCGCCCCTCTTCACAAAACCAGGAGGTTGTTGAAGATAAATTTCATCTTGAAGAAAACCATTCAAGAAATCTGATTTCACATCCATTTGCAGCAACTTCCAGCCATTTTGGGCAGCAAAAGAAATCAACAATCGAATTGTATCAAGTCGAGAGACAGGAGCGAATACCTCATTGAAATCTTCCCCTTCCTTTTGCTTATACCCCTTCGCAACCAAACGTGCTTTGTACTTGTTGATGGAGCCATCAAGATTTGTTTTGGTTTTGAACACCCATTTTATACCAAATGGCTGATTTGTGTGAAGGCAAAGTGGTAAGCTCCCACGTACCATTTTTCTCAATAGACTTGATTTCATCCTTCATTGCATTCACCCATTTTTCTTCCTTTGATGCTTCTTCATAAGTGATTGGATCTTCTCCCGCAAAAAATGCAAAATATACATGATCTGTAGTGTCAACTTCTTCGGTTGCATCATAGATTTCTCTCAAGGATAGCGTCCTTCTTTCTGCCGTTGGTGGTGAATTTTGCTCCTGCTCAGCCCCATTATTTTTAGGCTGTTGTTCTTCAATACCAACATTAGCATCAACACCTTGTTCCAAAGAAGTTTCCTCTTCAAGATTTAGAGTTTGCCATCCAGGTAATTCTGCAAAATCTGAAAAATTATAACAGCCATTTTCATCAAAGCGAACATCTCTGCTGATAATCATCTTCTTTGTCTTTGGATTGTAAAGCTTGTAAACTTTAGTCCTTTGGCTATAACCGATGAAAATGCCTTTTTCAGATTTGTCGTCGAGCTTTGATCTTAAAGCATCAGGAAAATGATAGTATGCAAGACAACCAAAAGTTTTTAAATGAGCAACATTTGGTTTCTTGCCATACCAGACTTCATTTGGAGTGGAATCCTTTAAGCTCTTCGTTGGTGCTCGGTTGATTAAGTAAACGGCACAAGAGACCGCTTCAGCCCAAAAACATGCAGGCAAGTTCTTATTCTTCAACATGCATCTGACCATATTCATTATTATTCGATTTTTACGCTCTGCGACTCCGTTTTGTTGAGGTGAGTACCTAGCAGTTAACTCATGGCAGATTCCATGATTTTGGCAGAATTCTTCAAACAGAGAGGACATGTATTCTCCTCCACGGTCACTCCTTAGATTTTTCATTTGATGACCAGAATGTTTTTCAACTTGAAATTTGAACTCTTTGAAGCAAGAGAAGGCATCTGATTTTTCTTTGACACAGTAAACCTAAATTTTTCTTGTATAATCGTCAACAAATAACCATAAATATATGCTGCCTCCAAGCGATGGCACTTGCATTGGTCCACAGAGGTCGGTGTGAACAAGTTCCAGAGGTGATTGAGAAATCCACTTCGATTTGGATGGGAAAGATTCACGATGTTGTTTTCCCAATTGGCATTCCTCACATGCTTCGTTTATCACTTCAAGTTTAGGCAGCCCTTGGACTATTTCTTTGATAGACATCTCCTTCAAACTCCGAAAGTTTAAATGACCAAACCTCTTATGCCATAACTTGGAAACTTCATCATTAGAAGTAGCAATCATGAACGTACTGCTTACGATGTCAAGTTTGATCGGAAATAATTTGTTGGATCCCATCACAATATTTGCCACTTGTTGGTCGTTCTTCTTCATGCTACATTGATCTCCAACGAATCAAAAATCAAATCCATTCTTCAGCAAGTGACCGATGCTAAGAAGATTGCTACGTATGCCTGGTACATAAAGAACCTTCGACATTTTTTCAACTTTTCCAGCCTTGGTTTTGAAAGAAATTTCGCCAACACCTTGAATTTTGTATCATTTTGCATCTCCAATAGTAACCTGACCATCATCAGCTTCCACAAGACTTGAAAATAGATTTTTATTTCCAGTCATACTCCTACTTGCACCACTATCCAAGTACCATATGTTTTCAACATTTCCATCCGAAGCGATCAACAAAGATTCAAATTTTTTCTGCTTCATTATGCATAAAACCAGCAACTGGCTTCATTTTAGGATGTTTCTCCCAACAATCATTTGCTTTATGACCCGGCTTGTGACAGAAATTGCATTCAAAATATGGTTATTTTCCTTTGTATTTGCCTCGCGCCTTGTTATTTTGGAATGATGGTTTCTCCTCCTTTGATTCTTCACGTTTTCCACTATTTCTGCTGTTACTTTTGCCATGGGATGGGCCTTGACCTTTTTTGGATGTGAATTGAGATTTTAAGGCTTGATCTTGAGAAGAATTTGTTTGTTTACTTCTCATCAAGATCCTAGCCTCATGAGCTTCCAGCCTTCCTTGCAAGCCTTCAAGAGAAAGTGAAGCAATATCATTTGATTCCTCAATTGCAACCACAATATGATCGAACTTCAATGGTAGGCTCCGTAGAATTTTTTCAACGGCTCTTTGAGTCTCCACGACTTCTCCGTTTGAAGCCATCTGATTTATGATGGAAGTGAGATGAGTAAAATACTCTGAGATTTTCTCACTATCCTTCATTTCGAGCTTTTCGAATTCAGCTCGTAGTGACTGCAGGCGAACCTTTTTTACTTGACCTTGGCCAGAATATGTTGTATTCAATATTTTCCATGCCTCCTGAGCATTTGCAACTTTTGAAATTCTCTCATAAACTTGAATTTCAAGTGTCTGATAGATTTGGAAGAGAGCCTTCCGATCTTTCTGTTTTTTGCTTTTTAGAAGATCTCTTTGGGCAACTATGAGTTGTGTCTCATCTTCCGGCGCACCAACACCTTCTTCAACAACTGTCCACAAGTCTTGAGATTCAAGACAGAGCCTCATTAGATTGCTCCAATAATCAAACTTTTCACCGTCGAATCGAGGAACAAGGGAGACAAGGTTGTTTGACATTTTTCAACCAAGTTCTGATACCAATTTGTTAAAATAGAAAAGAGAAGAGAATTATAATTTTAGAGGAGAATAGACAATTTTTTTTAACTTTCTTTTTTTTCTTGCCTACAACTTGCATACAACACAACAAAATAACCACATATATATAGTAGTTTAAACCCTTACAAAAGAACATAACCTTTTTGAATAGACACCCTTTCACTTCAATGGACATGATTTTTACTTAATAGACACGACTCTTCATTTCAATAGACACGACTTCTCGGTGAACGGACACGACTCTTCACTGAACAGATATGACTTTTCATTCGAATAGACATGACTCTTCATTCGAATACACATGACTTTTCACATCAGCAGACACGACTCTTTAATTTTGGTTTACACCAACATTTAACCAGCCTCCCCTTTTGGATATCAGTTATGCCAGAGGTGGTCGCAACAGATGAGGGACATGCTAGAAGAAAGGAAACATGGAGACTTTGCATTCATATATGAAGATTTTAAATAGCCATTGACTGCTGCATTCAGTTATATATAGATAAAATTTGAAATAGATCGAAACTGATATCTTGAAGAAGAAACTAAAAATGAATGCTGCTGTAATTCTTTATTGCAAAATGAAGTATTGATTACAGTTTTCTTTTATATATTTTCTGTTGCCAGTAACAGTCTCTTATATACAATTTAAAACAAAAATGGGTTTTGGGCTTTCGGGTATAAGTTACAGCCCATATATTCCTTAACTATGCTGAGTTAAAAGATACATGACGAGCCGCATACTCTCTAATCCCCCCTCCCCCTCAAACCAATATTAGGTTTAGAGTTACTTTTACATCTTAGATCCATGTCGACGCTTGAGAGAGCGACCATGAATTTCCTCGATCCCCCATACTAATTGATTCTTCACTGCAAGTCCTCTCCTTTAACTGAGAATTCCCAGTAACTTTTGATATCCATTCAGAGTTCAACTTAAGATCTTCCTTTTTAGATCTAGTTCTAGTATTATCCTGAGACAACTTGCTTGCTGAAGTTACTCCTGTTTTAGGTGACTTGATCTGAGCTTTCTTCTCTTTGTCGAAGATTGTCTCTATGAGAACTGCCTTGTTCTCTACCTTCAGTTTGGCTCGAAACTTTAGAAAGTTTCTTGCTGACAGAGCCTTGGTAAGCACGTCCACACGTTGGCAAGTCGAAGGTAAGTGATTGATTTGCAAATTTCCTCTCTGAACTTGCTCACGAACAAAATATAAGTCAATTTCGATGTGTTTTGTTCGTGCATGCAATATTGGGCTAGGTGCTATGTACATAGTGCTTTGATTATCACACCATAATATTGGTTTGACTACTGTGTTGATTTGTAATTCTTTTAGTAGAGATTGTAGCCAAATTATCTCTGCAGTAGCACTTGCAACACTTCTATATTCTGCTTCTGTGCTTGATCTCGATACAGTGGTCTATTTTTTTTAGCACCATGACACCGGATTGTCTCCAAGTAGATGCAGTATCCTGTTATAGACTTTCGATCATCGATGTCTGTAGACCAATCTGCATCTGCATATGCTACGATGTTTAAATTACTGCATGCTCTTAACATTAATCCAAAGTCCATTGTTCCTTTAAGATATCTGAGAATCCTTTTTACCGCCTTCAAGTTTTCACCATGTGGTTTCTACATAAATTGAGAAACTTTGTTAACATTGAATGATATATCTGGCCTAGTAATGGTAGAGTATTGTAGTCCTCCTACAATACTTCTATAATGTTTGATATTTAATATGGATTCTCCCCTGTTTTTGGACAGTTGATGACTACTGATCATAAGAGTTGGTTGTGATTTTGCCTCATGCATCTTTGATTTGATAAGTATTTTTTTAATGTAGTTCTTCTGACTTAGCAATATCTCTGTCTTTGATTTTCTGTAGACTTCAATCCCTAGAAAATAGTTGAGATTTCCAAGATCTTTGATGGAAAATTGCTTGATAAGATATTGTATGATATTTGTAATCTCTGCACTATCATCACCTGTTATGATCATGTCATCAACATATATTAGAATGTAAGTAATATGATTATTATAGCTTTTGACAAATAAAGAGTTATCAGATTTGGTAGATTGATAGCCTAGAGAAGTTAATGTGGCCTTCAGTCTATCAAACCATACTCTTGGTGCTTGTTTCAAGCCATATATGGCCTTGTTCAATTTGCAGACTTGATTGTCATTTTGTTTGTATCACTGTGTCTGTTCCATGTAGATTTGTTCTTGTAGAATCCCATTTAAGAATACATTGTTAACATCCAGTTGCCTTATGTCCCAATTTTTGCTTAAGGCAATTGTGAGCACAACTCTGGTAGTTATTGGTTTTACAACAGGTGAGAATGTCTCACTGAAGTCAAAACCATACTGCTGAGTATATCCTTTGGCAACTAATCTTGCCTTGTATTTGGACACCGTTCCATCTGGATTTTTCTTCAGTTTATAGGTCCATTTGCATCCTATTATGTTTTTGTTTGCTGGTGGAAACACAAGATTCCATGTTTTATTCTTCATCGGTTCTTGATGTTCTTCATTCATTGATGTTCTCTAGTTTTCATCTCTATATACTTGTTCAAATGACTCTGGATCTTCAGTATTTGTTGTTGCGGTATAGATTTTTGGCTTGAATATCCCTCTTTTGGATCTAGTGATCATGTGATGACCTGTTCTGGTTGGTAATTCAATATCAGTTGATGTTGAATTATCATCCTCACCACTTTTGTCCAAGGATTGCTCTTGTAATCTGGCAATACTAATTTTTGACTATGATTGCTTGATGTAGTAGATGACTGAACAGGTATGTCAGGATGTTCTTCTGTTCCATGACCTGGTTTAGGCAACACAGTGTGTTGTGGTTCAGAAACACCTGCTTCCTTGAGATTCCATGCCTCAGAATATATAGGTATATGTGAAATAGATGTTCTTGGATTATATATCTTCTGAGTAGTTTTTATATTTGCTGAAGCAAAAGGAAATACCTTTTCATTGAATATTACATGTCTACTAATAAATATTTTTCCTGAGTTGTTCAAGCATTTGCAACTTTTCTGCTTGGTTGCATAACCCAGGAATATGCAAGGATGAGATCTAAAATCTAATTTGTGTCTATTATATTGTCTTAGATAGGGAAAATACAGACATCCAAATGTTCTAAGATCATTATAATTGGGTTTGATTTATGTTCTTATTATTATTTAAGGCAAAGTTGATGGACATATCACCGTCTATTGGCTTCTTGAACTCCAATCTTCTTTCATGTGCAAGGAGGATGGAACTGACATACTCAAGAGATGGTAAAGTTTCTTGAGAAGATATTACTGCAACTACAAATTCATATTCATCACCTAATCCACTTAAAATAGTTAACACTTGCTCTGTTTTTGAAACTTCGTGTCCTGCAGCTTCAAGCATATCACATATGTACTTGACCTTTCCCAGATAGTCTCCCATTGTTTGACTCTCTTTTCTGATATTTTGTAATTGCCTTTTGTAATGCATTACTCTGGCTGTAGATTAAGTGTTAAAAATTCTTTCTACTGTCAACCAGATTTCATTAGCAGTTCTATATCCAATTACTTGAGGCAGTAGTTTAACATTTATTGATGAAAGTAGCCAAAAACTTATAAGACTATCTTGCCTTTGATACATAACATATTCTCCATTGCTTACAGTTTTGTTTTCTTAATCAGTGATGAACTTGGGAGGAACAGCAATGGTGCCAAGAATGAATCCTTCCAAGCCATACCCTCTTGCAGCAGTCTCAACTTCAATTTTCGAAAGAAGATAATTATCTTCTTCAAGTTGTGCAGTGATGAGTTGAATCTGAGGACTAATTGTGGTTTTCAAGAGATTCTCTACTACGGCAGTGGTTTGCTATGGTGGATTAGATGTATTATCAGAGGTTTCTGAGTTATTATCAGCCATGAAGAAGCTTCTTGAATCAAGAAATACTTGAACAATTTGAATCATATAGAGAGATCAAGAACTCGTTTCTGCAGAATTCAGGTATGTTGAAATTGGGTTTAAATGATGATTTTTAATCTGATAAGCCAGTGGTTTGGTACTTTCCTTCTTTCCGTTTTGATGAGATTTTTGAGATCTTGACTGGTTTTTGATTTTTCTTTGATTCTGACTTGATCAATGAGAAAGATGAGTGCAGCCAGAGCTTTCTAGGCGAGGCACTAGTCTTTGGAGATAAGTCTTATGGTACCCAAATGATGATAATGTTTCTGATGGGTAATTAATCTCCAAATGATGAGATTTCTCTGATGGAGATTAATATCTTCTTCTTTTGAAATGAATTTTGATGCAGTTTTGCCCTGTACTGGCTCCGATACCAAGATAAAATTTGAAATAGATCGAAACTGATATCTTGAAGAAGAAATTAAAAATGAATGCTGATGTAACTCTTTATTGTAAAATGAAGTATTGATTACAGTTTTCTTTCATATATTTTATGTTGCAAGTAACAGTCTCTTATATACAATTTAAAACAAAAATGGGCTTTGGGCTTTCGAGCATAAGTTATAGCACATATATTCCTTAACTATGCTGAGATATAAGATACACGACGAGCCGCATACTCTCTAATTTATATATATATATATATATCTGTGTGTGTGTATACACACACACATATATATATATATATGTGTGTATATATACTGCATTCAGTTATATACATATATATATATATATGTATGTATGTATATATACATATATATGTATATATGCATATATTCAGTGGTCACTAGTAGGGCTGGTTATTTTTCCTTATTGTTTTCCATGTTTATAGATTCAAATTATTTTATTTGTGGAATATTTGGTTTTTGTTGCAACGATGATGTTATGATAGGAAGTTTGCTGTGGTGATCGAAAATATTCTACCAATATTAGGCTCTATATGCTCACTGCTAACACAGTAAAGAATGATGGTTCAAGTGATGATAAAGTTGATGCCTGCTAACCTAAAGCTTTGATAGATAATTGGTTGATACGTAGATAAACAATAATGAAATACAATAGCCGTGTACTGTAAGTTTCCATGAAACTCTGCATAAATTAAAACAAAAAAATGCTCACACACATACACACAAGCAAATCACAAGGACGCAACTATTATGATTAAAAAAAAGAAGAAGAGAAAAACACAGGTCCTTTTTATACAAAATTCTTGAACTTTAATCGTGTTGTGGTCTAGACTAATCCGCTTTTTAAAAACGTCTTGAACCATAATGATGATTTCTTCTAAGGATAGAGCATATACTCTACAAGGGGAAAGTCATTTTTCGACGGTAGAAAACCGTCGACGGCCATCGGAAGCTGTCAGAAAATAAGGCGTCGGAGAGCAGTGTTTCAAATGGCTTTCGACGAACCTCGCCATTCGTATTTCCGACGGCTTCCGATGGATTCCGACTGTTGTCGGAAGCGTTGGAAAAAATGATCCGAAAGCCATCGGACGCCGTCGGGAGCCGTTAGAAATCTGAAACCTGAAAGCCGTCGGAAGCCGTCGAAAATCTATTGAATTTTTTTTATATTTCTGCTGCAATACAGCCTTCCATCCACATTTCCCATACAAATACCATTCCACCAATATTGCAGAATCCAATATATAATATTCCAATCAAATATCAAAAACCAAAGTATACACAAATCACCAAACAAAAAAAATACATAAAATTAAGTCAATACACATAATCGTCACCCAAAACTAATGTACAATACATAATAATATCTACAACACCAAATGTTCTATCAATACATACATCTACAACATCCCCAAACATCCACATAATTATACGGCAAAGCCGGTAAGTGTATCATAACATAGTACAAAAACCAACAAGTACCTCTACCATCTATCAAATTGTACAAAACAGTAAAAAACTTACCGACCAAAACAATTAATCAATCTCCTCCAGAACCTAAGCCATCAGAGGAAGGGAAGCGGCCACCATACTGTTGCATGTACTCGACAATAAGCTGGTCTAGCAACCGTGTAGTCGCTATGGCCTGCCAACGGTTTTGCTCCTCCAGCTACGCAACTCTAGCCCGCAAATCTTCAATCTCTGCTAGATCGATCTGAGCTCTAGTCTGCATACCCTATCTCTGATTGTTAGCATGTAATAAGTATTTAATTTATCCGTGTGATCTCTGTAAGTGTATGTGTAGGTAGGTTAATGGTTAGCAGTGTGATAATGTTATTTAATTTAGTTTATGATGTTTATGTATGTGTATGTGCATATTGATAACATCTTAGATTGTGGTAACACCAAACAACTATAGTGACAAGATTGTTAATTTATATTTTGAATTACTATAACTTTGAAACATTTTAGCATAAGTAAAGTAACTATAGGGAAGGATAAGAGCAATAAATTTGAAATTACTCCTTGATTGCCAATAATATTATTTATTTACCACTTGATTGCCAAATCCATATCGTCTGCCATGATCCGATGGACTCATAACTGGCTCAAAAATAGCATCCTCCTCATTTGTCGTCAGCTGATCTCGACCTGTGTCAGCAAGGAGTTTCTGGGCCTACTCCATAAACTTTTCTACATTAATATTATCATATCTTATTTCATTGTATTTTAACAAGTAGAACAATTACTAATATTTCATAAAATGAAATATGCTTACATGGCTCTTGCTGGTTTTATTGTCGTGCCATGTATACGAAACTGTCCCGTCCGGATTTACATGCTCGATAGCATGCGTACGAGTAAACACATCCATATAGCCCACAGGACCATGCATCTCAGCTTTCTGAAATTGATTTTTACATACAATTACTGTACATTTAAAATTATATAGCACAAACTATTTACAATTTGCATTTAGTAAATTTACCAACTCCTACCGATACTACTGAAATGACTTCGACCCTCCGCGATGAGTGACGGGATTTTCATTTCTATTTACAGAGTTTCTTTCTAACTCTACCTGTACATTCAAAAGTTGATACATTATTTATCGATCATGTATTTTTTGATATTTACTACCAGTCAAATAATTTAAAAAAATTAGTATACTTGCCTTCGTCTGGTCAGTTTCCCAGTATTCAAACCATGCTTGCCATACGCTCTCCCCATCCAACGTGGTTTCTTACCTGATTTCTTGATTTCGGATATCGAGTCCTTATAGTTTTTACACATCTTCTTCATCCAATATTCTTTTGCCAACTGCATATCATCTGTCTGAATGTCTACCTTAACCTGTATTTCACGATAAAATGCAAAAAGAGTATTGGACTATAAATGATAAACAGTAAAAAAAATGACAAAAATGAATTAAAAATGAAAAACAGAAAAATATACTTACTAGGACATCCTGCAAAATACACTCTACTATGTGGGGAGAGATGTTATCCTACTTCGGCCAACAAGCACTCGTCTTACTCCGGTGAGAAGCTCTAGAAACATCCAACACAACCCTCGAGGGAAGTAGGTCAAACCCCCTATTTTTAAATACATATAAGTATGTACATACATCAAAAAAATAACATGCTGAATAAAATTTAATTCTTACCCCTCCGCTCTAGGTGCTAAAGAAATGACAGGATGTTGTGATGCTTGCGACGGACTACTGCCATCGCCTTTTGAAGATCGGGAAGAACTCCTACCTTTAGATGACATTACGATAAACCTATGATATATATACACATCATTTCAAAAGGGAATAATAACATGATAATGAAATATATTTCATACATAAATGAATAAATTAACGGTATAAATTGCTAAATTAATGACTGAAATGGAAATAGAAATGGAAATGTGTTATACCTGATTCATAATGGGTCTTATGTTCCGACAATAAGCACATTACATTGCATTTTTAATAATAATTGCTAAATAAATGATAAATGAAAATGATATAAAACATGTAAACAATGGTAAACGTACAGATTTGATTTCATAGTTACATCAATTTCATAATACATCAAGAATTCAACATAGTTACATCAACTGCAAAAAAATCAGATTCGGGCTTTAACCAATCATCATTGTCTTCTGATTCAGATCCGGTCTCATTTTCTATGATATTTTCCTCTACACTGTCAAACGCTTCTACCAAAACATTTGATTCATCGATCAAAGGATCAAAATCTATATGATCATCTGTAATTATTATTTCGTTATTTTCTTCAAGATCTGCCTGATAAACTTGTTCGTCTGGACTATTCTTCCCATCGAATGTAAATCTGGCCTTTTTTTAAAAAACTACAGACCAATCTGCTTGTTCTCTTTTCAGAGACGGATAAGGAGCGTAATACACTTGCACTGCTTGTTTGGCTAGTACAAAAGGAATGTACTTATGATAATGCGATGTATGCCTTATTTTGAAAAGAATATAATTCTTGTGCACATTAATTTCAGAACCTGGAACATTGCTAAACCAATTGCATCTAAATAGAAACACCTCCTTCGCTGGTCGTGAGAAATATGTTAGTTGCAAAATTTGTGTTAGAACGCAATAAAAATCATTTATATGATTTTCTGGATCGTCATTACCTTTGACAAATACACCAGTATTATTCGTTAATTTGTTTTGCACCATATTTTTTGGTGTTAAATTTATATCCATTGACGAAATATATTGGATATGACTTGATCACTCTTTTTGGTCCCATCGCAAGATGTTTCAACCCTTCGTCAACAACATAATTTCTCGGCTCATAAACGTAATTTGAAAACCAACCGGAAAATTCTTTATTGAGATCTCCGTTCGAATGTTCACGTTCATAAACACTGTATATAAAAACAAATCATTACATTAGGTTATACACGCGCATGCATTATCGAAAAGAATAAAACACAAATTATTATTTCAGATTACTAACAAACGGTGCAACCTCGGCACAATTTAGAAGAATATAAGTGTGTGCTACATGAGATCTCTATTGTTTAGCCATATTTCTGCACATTTTCCAGAAGGCCGACCATGTTATCTAAAAATAGATAACATTCCTTGAGAGGACTCTTGTTCGTCGCCTTCATCATTGCGAGGAACACTTTCAAATGATATATTCACATGGTCACTGAAATAGTGAGAGAAAAAATGAAGCTTCTTCTTCGATGTAAGATTTACATATCGAACCTTCAACTCATGCTTTTTGCCTTACTTTTTTCTTCAGATGATTTAGATATCTATGAAAAATTAGTTTACATTAACTTCATCTTTCAAATGCAATTGAATTACGTGATAACATACTACATACCTCTCAAATGGATACATCCATCCATATTGGACAGGACCTCGAAGTCGTGCTTCAGATGGGAGATGAATAGGTAAATGTTCCATTACATTAAAAAAAACTTGGCGGAAATATTTTCTCTAATTTGTAGAGCAATATAGGAATATCTACTTCAAGTTTACTTAAACATTGCACTTTTAAAGTAGTCGAACAATACTCTTTGTAAAACATACTAAATTCCGTTACTACCTTCCAAACTTTTAACGGTAGTAGGTCTTTGAACATAACAGGCAATAAATTTATCTTCATTATGTGGCAGTCATGGCTTTTCATTCCGCTCAATTTACCATTTTAAAGTCAACACATCTACGAAGATTTGATGATATCCCATCAGAAAATCTTAACCCATCTACCTATTTTAACACAACTTTAACTTGACTATTATCTAATTAGCAACATGCTTTGGGTTTTTTTATTGTCATTTGGTTTCATATAAAGCTCTGGACGTTTGCATAATTTTTCTAAATCGCGTCTTGATTTCAAATCATCCTTCGTTTTCCTTTTCACATTCGAAATTGTATTAAAAACATTATCAAATATATTTTCTTATTATGCATAATGTCTATATTATGACGAAGCAAAAGATGTTTCTAATACGGTAACTCCCAAAAAATAGTTTTTTTTGCACCTATTATGAACAATCGATTTGCCTTCAATTTCTGTTTGCACTCCAGTTTCATATATCTTGAGATAGTCCTTAACAAGTTCATATATGTCTTCGCTTGACCATATCGTTGGTGGTTGTCTGGTTTCTACTCTATTAGCTAAATTTTTTTTCTTGTCTCCTCTGAAGGGATGATTTACGTGGAGAAAATATCGATGACAGTCAAACCATGAAATTTTCTTACCATGAGGTAAAGAAGATGCTCATGTTTCATCCATGCAATACGGACATGCTAGACGACCAGCAGAACTCCATCCTGAAAGCATTGCATAGGCATGAAAATTACTTATAATCCACAATAAAGAATCAAACATATGAAAATTTTTCTTCTTGGACGCATCATATGTTTCTTCTCCTTCGTTCCATGGTATTTTTAACTCCTCAATCAACGGTTGTAAATATACATCGATTCCTTGTGTCGGATCGTTGGGGCCAGGAATGACAACAGTAAGAAACATATATTGCGTTTTCATACACATCCATGTACGATGTGACGATAATGGGCCAGGATGAATATTTAGAAAAAAATTGAGAAAATGGCCAAAAACCATCCGTACATAATCCTATTATAACATTTCGACTCTTCGCTGCAAAATTTGGATATGTTTTATCGAAATGCTTCCATGATCTCCATCGGCCGGAGTGTCAACGTACCCTCTTCCTCCCTTCTCACACTATTCCATCTCATATTAGATGTAGTTACAGAAGATGCATATAATCTTTGAAGCCTTGGAGTGATGGGTAAGCAATGCATACGCTTGTACGGAACTTCCTTCCCCTTCTTTTTTTAGGCTTGTATCTCTCCTGATTACAAATTTTACAATTTCTAAGGTTTGCGTCTTGTTTTCAAAACAACATGCAGCCTTTTAAACATGAATCTATTTTCTGATAAGGTAAACCAAAAGCCGACATAAGTTTTTTAACTTTATAGTGATTTTCACACATTAGATTATCGTGCGGCATATGTCTTTTTGCAGCTTGTACAACAGCCGTAAACTCAGCTTCAGTGATGTTGTATTTTAACTTCATCGCAATGTATTCCGCGATTACTGACAGCTGAGTACCGCTTTTACAACCATCCCAAATAGGTTTCTTAGGAGCATATAGTAAATCGTAAAAAATTTTGCTTCAATATTTGGTTCTTCAACATTTCCATCATCGTCATCAACTTCAACCATATGAAACATTGATCATGCTGCATCTTCAACCATATTTTCTATATGGATCGTTGTAACTACTTCGTTAACGACACTTTCAGAATCTACAAAAGTATGTGCTGCAACTTCTCAATGCCGACCCTAAACATAATACTCGGGTACGAAACTGTTTTGGCACAAATGAACTTTCATAATATATGATAATAAATACTTCAAATGTCTATAGCTACTACACGGACAGCTCGTTCCCGTCATTACTTAAAGCGAATTCAACAAATACATTTATATCATTATAAAAATCTTCTTTTATTGAGCCTTTCTGTCAATTTCTTTGCTACATCCATCTCCTCTGTTCAACAAAATAATCAATCAACTTTCCTATTTGAGAATATGAGTCACAAGTTCAAAATTTAATATTTATTTTCAAAAATACAAATTCGAAAAAGATTATTTTCATGGTATTATAATATTTGAATTTAGAGAACTATTTCACAAATTAAAAAATTAGTTTCATATATGGCACATTTATTTTTTAACGTATCGATACAGAATTTTGTACGAAAATATTTTTTTCTTCCAATGGTCAGATATCCTACTTTCATTACAAACACATTAAGCATTTACATTTCGTATATTACTTCGTCTCAAATGATTCAACAAAATTTCGGCAGCATTTCCCTTTTGTTCCCTGTATTGTACACAAACGCGTGTGCGTAGGAAACAAAAAAGAAAAGTTAGGCCGAAATTTTGTGAACCATTTGAGACGAAATAGTATACAAAATGTAAATGCTTACTGTGTTTATAACTTGTCCAATACAGGAACAAATCCAACAAACATAGTTCCAGATGAATATAAATGGTCGTTTTTGAAAAAAACGACTATTTGTATAATGATCATGTACAACACTCGTCAGACGAGGACAAAAACTCTCTAAGAGACATTAGTTAATTAAATGTGCGCATTTTACGAAAAAATACAGTTTTACCAACTGTCCACATTTACAAAAATATACTTCAATTACATTTATTCGACGTATTGCATCAATTTAAGGCTGGTGTAAAATTTTTGTCATTTTTAAATACACACAATTATAATTTAGACTCATACATTTTCTTTGCATTAGTCAATACGTGCACAATATAATACTTCTAGCTCGTTCATTCATTTTATCTTATTCCAACTAACACAATACAATGATAGCAGCGCTACACCCATATACCATCGTAGAATCAAGACATACATAATGATTTACATATACACGAACAACCACAAATTATACATGTTTTTCACAATTTCACAGTAAAAGATGAACTAGGTATACCATGAAATGCTAGAAACTATTATCACACTATTGGAAACAATTTCAGTCATCAATTAGATCTAATTTATCATCTTATGAAAATCTAGAAATATGGTAAAAATTAATTTTTTTGCGAAAATAAGAGATTATACCTGAGCTAGAAAGGAACAGAGGTTTAATTCGTTGCCGGAGAGGATGCAAAAACATGAAATTAATGATTGGAGGCTTGGGGAGTGAATTTGGGATTTTAGAAATGAGTTTTAGGTTTTTCTGCGAAGTGATGATAAAGTTGATGCCTACTACCCTAAAGCTTTGATAGATAAGTGGTTGATACGTAGATAAACAATAATGAAATACAACAGTAGTGTACTGTAAGTTTCCATGAAACTTTGTATAAATTAAAACAAAGGAGATGCTCACACACATACACGCAAGCAAATCACAAGGAAGCAACTGTTATGAGTAAAAGAAGAAGAGAAAAACACAGGTCCTTTTTATTAAAAATTCTTGAACTTTAAGCGTGCTGTGGTCTAGACTAATCCGCTTCTAAAAATGCCTTGAACCATAATGATTATATTTTTTTAGGACAGAGCATATATGCAAAGCTTGCACATACATAAAAGGACAATGCATAAAAATAACAACCAATTATGCAGATGAAATACTCATTAGGCTAGTCTGGAAAATGAAACTTCACAATTAAATGATTTTTTTTTGCTGGTACTTGAAAAATGATGGTAAAAGTGATGGTTCTAAGTGGTTTAGTTGCGTTTTAACAGAATGTAGATGTCTTTAAGATGTGTTTCCAGTTCTTGGCAATGTGTTCTCTATGGACAATTTTTTTCTGGTTTCTACTGATGATATAATTCTTCATTTTTTAAGGGCTTGCTGTTTTATCATTACTAATGCACATGTGATGGTAAAACATTTCACAGACTTGGGTTAGTGCTCTGGCTGTGAGAAACAACTTGTAGCTGGTGGATTTCAAGGAGTGCTAATTTGTGAGGTAATTTTTCTTCTTTTTCATCTTGAAAATTCTTAAACCAGTTGTATGAGGATCTGCTTAGACGTGGTTTGGTTAGGTTTCTGGACATTATTCTGTAAAGAATAACATTATAAAGATCATTTTTTGACACTTTACCTAACCTAAATAATAGCTTCAGATTTTTCCTGGCTTTGTCACATAAGGAGATGGCTTTGTCGCATTTTGGTTGTCTGACGTTTGTGGTTATCCAATAACAAAAGTATAACGTAAACGAATAGCAGTTCCATTATAACTATGTTCAATTGGGTATTTTGAAATTATTTATTTGTAAGAAGAAATGGCGATTGTTTATTCAACTGGTATTTTATATTAGACATTGTTGTTCATCTACTAATATCCTAATTCTCATTATGAATGGTTAACTGTATTGATGTATTCATCAACAAATATACCTTAGTGTTTATTTATTCATTATTTGTTCCCTGGCTACATATAGTTACGAAAACATTGCTCCATGTAACACTATCAAATGGTGAAATGGCTTTTATCTTTATATTCAATTTTAACGAAATAAGCTTAGAGCATTTCCAATAGCTTGGAATGCACCTATTACAAAATTTTAGCTTACATTTTGTAAGCTTACAAATCCTCCAACAATTTATGAGACCGGACGTCTGTTCAACAGACGTCTGATGCTTAGGTGTCCGTTCAATAAAAGCCTGCACTCAACGCCTATATGTGGTGCATTTCCTCCTTTACTGCCATTTATTTACCACTCAATTAACTTTTTTTACAGTTTCTAATTTACTGATCAAGACGTCCAAATGTCGCCATCAAAACTTTTAGACGGACTGTCTGACCACAGCAGATGCTAATGCCGGTACAGTGCACCTCACTCTGCTACCGTGGCTGTAGACAATTTACGATCCTTGCACAAGCTGCCCCTGACTATAGCACATTGACCTACTGCAGTGCTAGCGACGCCACATGTATAATTTTAATACGTAATTATTAGATGAACACGTCTGTCACAGACTAAGAATGTTGCTGCTTTGCTTAGTTTACCGTTAATGTTAATTAATTACTTATATAGGTTCGCCACGTAGCTATGCGCGATAGTTCGTATTAATGTATTTCTGAGTTTTATATCATATTACCTCAAGCGATTTTGGATATGCTACTTGTATCACCTTTCGGTGAATCTCTAGCTTTACCTACATTTGTACATATCGACCGTTGCATAGTAAAGGTCATTATTGACAAATGATGGTTTACCACTCGCACATTTTTTTTTTGATATTGAGTTGGAATTGACTCCTTTAAATTTCTATACGCTGAATGGTATAGAGGTTGGTCGACCAGACCGTGCGCCAATTCCATTTGGTAGTTCCTTTGAGGATTTTGAGTCATATTTCACTTATTTAATGGCTTTGGCCGATGATGAAGTTAAAGGAGGTGTTGTTACACTTGCATGTCTACAGCGGTATATGGTAGACTATAGAGACGCCTAGGAGATTCACACTCCTGTTATTCGTCTCTTTTTACTATATCTGGTTAGTGTTGCCTTTTTCACAAACAACAAGGGCACGATTAAACTCGATTATTTTGTTGGATTGGTAGACGTAGACGGACTTCATATATAGTCATTCTTAGTTATCTATGTGTTGCGTTGGATACCTATGCGCTACAGCAGTCTTGATAGATGTACCGTTTTTGATACTATGAGTATACATCTAACATGCACTTACGACTCATTCCTGAAGCGAACATTATACGTTATATATACTTCCCTAGATAATACGTTTACTAGAGCTTGACAAAGATACAGAAGCATAATAAGTACTATGGAGGAATAAGACTTATTTAAATTAACACAAGCTACGTTCGATTCACGATATTTGTGGGAGTATCGTACTAATTTTATTGGACATGACGCATATGATCTTTGGGTTAACACTAACCACTCGACAATTTGTGGAAGCACACAAAAACATTACTGCATTTTCATCACTCTACTGGTTTCTAGCAAAAATTCGATCCAATTTCAACATTCTTTCTTAGTGTTGAGCAGCTCGAGACTCCACTGCATGATTATATCTATCTTTAGTTTCAAGTAAGAGTTTTTTTTTTATTTCTGCTTAATCCACCCAAGCAGCCTGTTTCTTTTGGTTGCTTTGGCTCCTTAAGGCCAAACAAAATGATATTCAGTAGGGATTAGTTGCTCTTATGACCCTGTACTGAAGCTTCCTAGCGATTCTCCAAGGCTAGAGCATTCTCTGACTCTTGGCGCTTTACCTCGAACGCTATTTGATTGAACGTCTTGAACGATTTTCTGAAGTGAGGATTTCCATTTTGCATGCTTATCTAGTAAGTAATAAGCATGCATGAACTGATAAAAATGAGCTGCATGTTTATTATCAAGTTTATAGATTTCTTTAAGCAACTTGTTTGCTGCCATTCTCTGCAAAATAAATACAAGGATAATTAAAGAACTGTGAGAAAAATTTAGACATAATAAAATTTAGTAAGTCTTACTAAATGTATTTCATTTTCAAATCCATTACGATTCGTTTGCTTTAACTTAAACATTTGAGAATCAAATGTTTGCATTTGACGATCGATTTTTCTACAACGACCTCTGATCAAAGATAACAATATTTTGCAATCGATGTTCTTGAGATTGAAGCAATTAATATTATTGCCACAAAAAGTTTCACCACTTTGGTCAGCACCTCGAATAGAATCGGTTGAAAGTGCGTAGCAAATGTAACATAGATCATAGTCATCCGCCGCAGTCCAAGTACCTGTAGTTACCGCTTTGCCAATCAAAACTGTAACGTTTTTTAAATTGAATCTTTTGAAACTGCATCTTGCGGTATCGTCGTCGAAATTGACAAATATTTTGAGATGAATAGTGAGAGTAGAAAGTTTGGAAATGTTATAGCATTGTGTGTGAGGAGTGGAGATAGAGGAGGTTGGTATTTGTAGAGGAGAATAGATCCGTTAATTGGAATAGAGCCGTCGGAAGCGGGTGTTGAACAAACGCCCGATTTCCAGGCATATGCAAATTCAGTGCACATCTTACAAAATGTAATTAATAGTTGGAGATGCTCTTACCTCATTTTTTTTAATCATGCTACAACTGACTGGCAAAAATACAGCTCATAAGGATTCACAAGTGCAGATTTTGCACCTTTCAATAATTTTTACATCTATTAAAACATTAAAAAAATTAAAAATACTACTTATGCAAATAAATGTTACGTTCTAGTATTGACACTTTACCTAACCCAAATAACAGCTTCATATTTTCTTATCTTATTTTTTCAATAATATTATTTCCAGATCTTCTTGTTGTTTTATAATTTCTAACTGTCGTATTATTTTTCATGTCTGGCTTAATTTAGGTGTTTATCCTTGCGAAGATTTAGCTGCGTTTGTAATGAAATGAAAAGAGCAAAAGAAAGGGTTATTATGGAAATGGTCATTGTTTTGAAAACAGATGAAATATTATTGCTTTGGAAAAACGAGCAGTTAAATAAGGTTCAGAAATAAACTGTCTGTTGGAAACACTTGAGTCAAACATGTAGTTAACAGTTAAGTGCATTTTGAAATGTTCCCAAACAAAGAAGGTTAGGCTTTCATTATCAAGTTCCCAAATTAAGTTCAAAGCACTCTTTTCAGTTACATTCTAGAAAAAGTCACATTAGAACTCTGCAATAACAAATAAAAACATCTCCAATTAACATAATCTGCTTTGTTTATCATGTTAGTTTTTGTTTTTGTTTACAACAATTTCTAATTTGCTGCTGATTTTTTCATGGAGTCAAGTGAATCAAGTGCAAATGCGGCAAATGAAGTAGGACAAACAGGGTCTGATATGCAAAGCCGAGGTGAAATGTAGTATAAAACCCTAAAGGAAACCAAAATCAATAGTACGAGACCACATGACCAAAATTTTTAGAAACGACAATGAGGAAATGGAGATGATTGCATTGCAAGTGCTACAAACTGGGGTGCACAGCCCATTCTAAACAAGAGACAGCTGGTTTTCAATATCATCTTTTATATTTATGTCCAGAATCTTATGTATATATAAAGATGTAGACAAGGGTCCATCTCAAGATGGGTTGGAAGGATTGTTGGTTCCACATTCTTTTAGTTAAACTAGGTGTATGTTAGCATTGGCTAAATTTATTGTTAAGTATGAAATATCATTTAAATGGTAGAAAGTAAAAGGTTTAGGGAATTATTTATCAAAGTTCAATCAAGATTTATATTACATGATAGGAAAAAATGTACATCATCTATTTGGGATCCATTTACCATAGAAAAAGATTAGTTAAAAAGTATATTAGAAGATCAAAGTGTTAGCATCACTGTAGATGCTTGAACTTCTGTTCGAAATATAAATTACATCGTAATCGCTGCACGTTTCATGGACAGTGACTGGAAATTACACAAAACAATCATAGCCTTTACAAATATAAATAATCGCAAAGGGATGAAATAGAAAGGGTAAGAGAATTGTTTGAATGAATGAAGAGTAGATAAAATTTTTACCATCACCGTTGATAATGCTAGTGCTAACGATACGACAATTGGTTATATAGAGAGAAGATTAGAATATTATAATTCTTTATTGCTTAATGAAAAATATTTACATTTGAGATGTGTTTTTCATTTATTAAATTTGATAGTCAAAGATGGACTAAAGTTTTATTATAAAGCTATTGAAGACATTAGAAATTTAGTTAAGTACATTCACCCATCTCCTTCAAGATTGGATAGATGTTGATATTTTTCCACTTGATGAAAAAAAGATAAGATGACTATTTTTCACTTGATTACCCTACAAGATGGAATGCCACTTATAAAATTCTTGATGCTGCTTTCAAATTTAGAAAAGTATTTGATAGAATGTGCTTAGATGATGAACTAATTAACGCATATTTTAATGCGATGGTTAAAGATAAGGAACAGAATTGTAAAGAGAACGGATCCACCAAAAAAGGAGGATTGGAAGAAAGGAAAATTTTTGGTTGAGTTTTTGAATGGATTTTATGAAACTACATTGAAACTTAGTGCAACTAAGAGTGTCACTTTCTCATTAATTTTCGATGAGGTTATGTTAATTTAAGATGCAATTGAACAAGGTAGCAACAATATTCATGATTTCAATTTTGTAAAATGTGGAAAAATTGATGAAAGGTAAATTCGGTAAATATTCAAAAAGCATCGAAGTAATTAATAAAGTCATTTTTATAGCATATATTTTGGATCCAAGGTATAAATTTCAATCCTTGAAGATTAGTTTTCTTGATATAGATTAGAGCGATGGTAAAATGAATGAGTTTCTTGGAGGTATAAAACATCCTTTAAACGAATTATATGATGAATATAGGAAGGATATTAATATATCAAATGTGATTGAATCCAATGATGTAAGAATTGAAGAGATCGATGAACAATTTGATGATGACCGTGGAAAAAAAAAATTAAAAAGGCTTCAACAAACAAAAACAGATGAACAATCACTTGAAATAACTAATAAGGTTGACTGATATTTAAATAATGTGTTTGAAAACCTTACAAGTAAAAATTTTCATTTGTTAGATTGGTGGAAAGGTAACTAAAAGAAATACCCATTACTATCGAAAATAGTTAAAGATATTCTAGCAATTCCTAGTTCAACTGTTGCAAGCGAAAGTGCATTTTGTCTTGGTCGGAGGGTCATCAATCTCTTTAGGGCTTCATTGGCTCGTGAAATGGTTGAAGCATTAGTACATCTTAGTGATTGGTTGAGAGCGGAAAACTTTAGTTGTCTTGGGATGCAATTTGAAGAGAACTTTGAATTGTTAATGGATATGGATGTAATTTGTAAAGGTAAATATTTTCAAAAGTATTAATATATTTATTACAAGTAGAGATTTTGCACAATCATAAGCCCACACTTGTACCAGTTATATATTTGATCAATTACACTTCTATCAATCACATGTTTCCATGACTTGTAGTTTATATATGATCATATTTTATGTGACTTGTAGTTTTTTTTGTTTATGGTGCATATTTTAGTACATAACATGTAAGCATTGTATATGTTTTGGGTAGTCCAAAAGAAAATTTGGCTACCCTGTTTAGCTAGAAGTCATTAATTTGATTTGTCTTCAACTTTGAAATATTTAAGGTTAGAAATCCCAGTTAGTTTTGCATGATAAGACTAACAAACTTAATCTAACGTATAACACACTAGACAATAACAAAGGAGATGCTCACACACATACACGCAAGCAAATCACAAGGAAGCAACTGTTATGAGTAAAAGAAGAAGAGAAAAACACAGGTCCTTTTTATTAAAAATTCTTGAACTTTAAGCGTGCTGTGGTCTAGACTAATCCGCTTCTAAAAATGCCTTGAACCATAATGATTATATTTTTTTAGGACAGAGCATATATGCAAAGCTTGCACATACATAAAAGGACAATGCATAAAAATAACAACCAATTATGCAGATGAAATACTCATTAGGCTAGTCTGGAAAATGAAACTTCACAATTAAATGAATTTTTTTTGCTGGTACTTGAAAAATGATGGTAAAAGTGATGGTTCTAAGTGGTTTAGTTGCGTTTTAACAGAATGTAGATGTCTTTAAGATGTGTTTCCAGTTCTTGGCAATGTGTTCTCTATGGACAATTTTTTTCTGGTTTCTACTGATGATATAATTCTTCATTTTTTAAGGGCTTGCTGTTTTATCATTACTAATGCACATGTGATGGTAAAACATTTCACAGACTTGGGTTAGTGCTCTGGCTGTGAGAAACAACTTGTAGCTGGTGGATTTCAAGGAGTGCTAATTTGTGAGGTAATTTTTCTTCTTTTTCATCTTGAAAATTCTTAAACCAGTTGTATGAGGATCTGCTTAGACGTGGTTTGGTTAGGTTTCTGGACATTATTCTGTAAAGAATAACATTATAAAGATCATTTTTTGACACTTTACCTAACCTAAATAATAGCTTCAGATTTTTCCTGGCTTTATCACATAAGGAGATGGCTTTGTCGCATTTTGGTTGTCTGACGTTTGTGGTTATCCAATAACAAAAGTATAACGTAAACGAATAACAGTTCCATTATAACTATGTTCAATTGGGTATTTTGAAATTATTTATTTGTAAGAAGAAATGGCGATTGTTTATTCAACTGGTATTTTATATTAGACATTGTTGTTCATCTACTAATATCCTAATTCTCATTATGAATGGTTAACTGTATTGATGTATTCATCAACAAATATACCTTAGTGTTTATTTATTCATTATTTGTTCCCTGGCTACATATAGTTACGAAAACATTGCTCCATGTAACACTATCAAATGGTGAAATGGCTTTTATCTTTATATTCAATTTTAACGAAATAAGCTTAGAGCATTTCCAATAGCTTGGAATGCACCTATTACAAAATTTTAGCTTACATTTTGTAAGCTTACAAATCCTCCAACAATTTATGAGACCGGACGTCTGTTCAACAGACGTCTGATGCTTAGGTGTCCGTTCAATAAAAGCCTGCACTCAACGCCTATATGTGGTGCATTTCCTCCTTTACTGCCATTTATTTACCACTCAATTAACTTTTTTTACAGTTTCTAATTTACTGATCAAGACGTCCAAATGTCGCCATCAAAACTTTTAGACGGACTGTCTGACCACAGCAGATGCTAATGCCGGTACAGTGCACCTCACTCTGCTACCGTGGCTGTAGACAATTTACGATCCTTGCACAAGCTGCCCCTGACTATAGCACATTAACCTACTGCAGTGCTAGCGACGCCACATGTATAATTTTAATACGTAATTATTAGATGAACACGTCTGTCACAGACTAAGAATGTTGCTGCTTTGCTTAGTTTACCGTTAATGTTAATTATTTACTTATATAGGTTCGCCACGTAGCTATGCGCGATAGTTCGTATTAATGTATTTCTGAGTTTTATATCATATTACCTCAAGCGATTTTGGATATGCTACTTGCATCACCTTTCGGTGAATCTCTAGCTTTACCTACATTTGTACATGTCGACCGTTGCATAGTAAAGGTCATTATTGACAAATGATGGTTTACCACTCGCACATTTTTTTTTTGATATTGAGTTGGAATTGACTCCTTTAAATTTCTATACGCTGAATGGTATAGAGGTTGGTCGACCAGACCGTGCGCCAATTCCATTTGGTAGTTCCTTTGAGGATTTTGAGTCATATTTCACTTATTTAATGGCTTTGGCCGATGATGAAGTTAAAGGAGGTGTTGTTACACTTGCATGTCTACAGCGGTATATGGTAGACTATAGAGACGCCTAGGAGATTCACACTCCTGTTATTCGTCTCTTTTTACTATATCTGGTTAGTGTTGCCTTTTTCACAAACAACAAGGGCACGATTAAACTCGATTATTTTGTTGGATTGGTAGACGTAGACGGACTTCATATATAGTCATTCTTAGTTATCTATGTGTTGCGTTGGATACCTATGCGCTACAGCAGTCTTGATAGATGTACCGTTTTTGATACTATGAGTATACATCTAACATGCACTTACGACTCATTCCTGAAGCGAACATTATACGTTATATATACTTCCCTAGATAATACGTTTACTAGAGCTTGACAAAGATCCAGAAGCATAATAAGTACTATGGAGGAATAAGACTTATTTAAATTAACACAAGCTACGTTCGATTCACGATATTTGTGGGAGTATCGTACTAATTTTATTGGACATGACGCATATGATCTTTGGGTTAACACTAACCACTCGACAATTTGTGGAAGTACACAAAAACATTACTGCATTTTCATCACTCTACTGGTTTCTAGCAAAAATTCGATCCAATTTCAACATTCTTTCTTAGTGTTGAGCAGCTCGAGACTCCACTGCATGATTATATCTATCTTTAGTTTCAAGTAAGAGTTTTTTTTATATTTCTGCTTAATCCACCCAAGCAGCCTGTTTCTTTTGGTTGCTTTGGCTCCTTAAGGCCAAACAAAATGATATTCAGTAGGGATTAGTTGCTCTTATGACCCTGTACTGAAGCTTCCTAGCGATTCTCCAAGGCTAGAGCATTCTCTGACTCTTGGCGCTTTACCTCGAACGCTATTTGATTGAACGTCTTGAACGATTTTCTGAAGTGAGGATTTCCATTTTGCATGCTTATCTAGTAAGTAATAAGCATGCATGAACTGATAAAAATGTGCTGCATGTTTATTATCAAGTTTATAGATTTCTTTAAGCAACTTGTTTGCTGCCATTCTCTGCAAAATAAATACAAGGATAATTAAAGAACTGTGAGAAAAATTTAGACATAATAAAATTTAGTAAGTCTTACTAAATGTATTTCATTTTCAAATCCATTACGATTCATTTGCTTTAACTTAAACATTTGAGAATCAAATGTTTGCATTTGACGATCGATTTTTCTACAACGACCTCTGATCAAAGATAACAATATTTTGCAATCGATGTTCTTGAGATTGAAGCAATTAATATTATTGCCACAAAAAGTTTCACCACTTTGGTCAGCACCTCGAATAGAATCGGTTGAAAGTGCGTAGCAAATGTAACATAGATCATAGTCATCCGCCGCAGTCCAAGTACCTGTAGTTACCGCTTTGCCAATCAAAACTGTAACGTTTTTTAAATTGAATCTTTTGAAACTGCATCTTGCGGTATCGACGTCGAAATTGACAAATATTTTGAGATGAATAGTGAGAGTAGAAAGTTTGGAAATGTTATAGCATTGTGTGTGAGGAGTGGAGATAGAGGAGGTTGGTATTTGTAGAGGAGAATATATCCGTTAATTGGAATAGAGCCGTCGGAAGCGGGTGTTGAACAAACGCCCGATTTCCAGGCATATGCAAATTCAGTGCACATCTTACAAAATGTAATTAATAGTTGGAGATGCTCTTACCTCATTTTTTTTAATCATGCTACAACTGACTGGCAAAAATACAGCTCATAAGGATTCACAAGTGCAGATTTTGCACCTTTCAATAATTTTTACATCTATTAAAACATTAAAAAAATTAAAAATACTACTTATGCAAATAAATGTTACGTTCTAGTATTGACACTTTACCTAACCCAAATAACAGCTTCATATTTTCTTATCTTATTTTTTCAATAATATTATTTCCAGATCTTCTTGTTGTTTTATAATTTCTAACTGTCGTATTATTTTTCATGTCTGGCTTAATTTAGGTGTTTATCCTTGCGAAGATTTAGCTGCGTTTGTAATGAAATGAAAAGAGCAAAAGAAAGGGTTATTATGGAAATGGTCATTGTTTTGAAAACAGATGAAATATTATTGCTTTGGAAAAACGAGCAGTTAAATAAGGTTCAGAAATAAACTGTCTGTTGGAAACACTTGAGTCAAACATGTAGTTAACAGTTAAGTGCATTTTGAAATGTTCCCAAACAAAGAAGGTTAGGCTTTCATTATCAAGTTCCCAAATTAAGTTCAAAGCACTCTTTTCAGTTACATTCTAGAAAAAGTCACATTAGAACTCTGCAATAACAAATAAAAACATCTCCAATTAACATAATCTGCTTTGTTTATCATGTTAGTTTTTGTTTTTGTTTACAACAATTTCTAATTTGCTGCTGATTTTTTCATGGAGTCAAGTGAATCAAGTGCAAATGCGGCAAATGAAGTAGGACAAACAGGGTCTGATATGCAAAGCCGAGGTGAAATGTAGTATAAAACCCTAAAGGCAACCAAAGTCAATAGTTCGAGACCACATGACCAAAATTTTTAGAAACGACAATGAGGAAATGGAGATGATTGCATTGCAAGTGCTACAAACTGGGGTGCACAGCCCATTCTAAACAAGAGACAGCTGGTTTTCAATATCATCTTTTATATTTATGTCCAGAATCTTATGTATATATAAAGATGTAGACAAGGGTCCAGCTCAAGATGGGTTGGAAGGATTGTTGGTTCCACATTCTTTTAGTTAAACTAGGTGTATGTTAGCATTGGCTAAATTTATTGTTAAGTATGAAATATCATTTAAATGGTAGAAAGTAAAAGGTTTAGGGAATTATTTATCAAAGTTCAATCAAGATTTATATTACCTGATAGGAAAAAATGTACATCATCTATTTGGGATCCATTTACCATAGAAAAAGCTTAGTTAAAAAGTATATTAGAAGATCAAAGTGTTAGCATCACTGTAGATGCTTGAACTTCTGTTCGAAATATAAATTACATCGTAATCGCTGCACATTTCATGGACAATGACTGGAAATTACACAAAACAATCATAGCCTTTACAAATATAAATAATCGCAAAGGGATGAAATAGAAAGGGTAAGAGAATTGTTTGAATGAATGAAGAGTAGATAAAAATTTTACCATCACCGTTGATAATGCTAGTGCTAACGATACGACAATTGGTTATATAGAGAGAAGATTAGAATATTATAATTCTTTATTGCTTAATGAAAAATATTTACATTTGAGATGTGTTTTTCATTTATTAGATTTGATAGTCAAAGATGGACTAAAGTTTTATTATAAAGCTATTGAAGACATTAGAAATTTAGTTAAGTACATTCACCCATCTCCTTCAAGATTGGATAGATGTTGATATTTTTCCACTTGATGAAAAAAAGATAAGATGACTATTTTTCACTTGATTACCCTACAAGATGGAATGCCACTTATAAAATTCTTGATGCTGCTTTCAAATTTAGAAAAGTATTTGATAGAATGTGCTTAGATGATGAACTAATTAACGCATATTTTAATGCGATGGTTAAAGATAAGGAACAGAATTGTAAAGAGAACGGATCCACCAAAAAAGGAGGATTGGAAGAAAGGAAAATTTTTGGTTGAGTTTTTGAATGGATTTTATGAAACTACATTGAAACTTAGTGCAACTAAGAGTGTCACTTTCTCATTAATTTTCGATGAGGTTATGTTAATTTAAGATGCAATTGAACAAGGTAGCAACAATATTCATGATTTCAATTTTGTAAAATGTGGAAAAATTGATGAAAGGTAAATTCGGTAAATATTCAAAAAGCATCGAAGTAATTAATAAAGTCATTTTTATAGCATATATTTTGGATCCAAGGTATAAATTTCAATCCTTGAAGATTAGTTTTCTTGATATAGATTAGAGCGATGGTAAAATGAATGAGTTTCTTGGAGTTATAAAACATCCTTTAAACGAATTATATGATGAATATAGGAAGGATATTAATATATCAAATGTGATTGAATCCAATGATGTAAGAATTGAAGAGATCGATGAACAATTTGATGATGACCGTGGAAAAAAAAATTAAAAAGGCTTCAACAAACAAAAACAGATGAACAATCACTTGAAATAACTAATAAGGTTGACTGATATTTAAATAATGTGTTTGAAAACCTTACAAGTAAAAATTTTCATTTGTTAGATTGGTGGAAAGGTAACTAAAAGAAATACCCATTACTATCGAAAATAGTTAAAGATATTCTAGCAATTCCTAGTTCAACTGTTGCAAGCGAAAGTGCATTTTGTCTTGGTCGGAGGGTCATCAATCTCTTTAGGGCTTCATTGGCTCGTGAAATGGTTGAAGCATTAGTACGTCTTAGTGATTGGTTGAGAGCGGAAAACTTTAGTTGTCTTGGGATGCAATTTGAAGAGAACTTTGAATTGTTAATGGATATGGATGTAATTTGTAAAGGTAAATATTTTCAAAAGTATTAATATATTTATTACAAGTAGAGATTTTGCACAATCATAAGCCCACACTTGTACCAGTTATATATTTGATCAATTACACTTCTATCAATCACATGTTTCCATGACTTGTAGTTTATATATGATCATATTTTATGTGACTTGTAGTTTTTGTTGTTTATGGTGCATATTTTAGTACATAACATGTAAGCATTGTATATGTTTTGGGTAGTCCAAAAGAAAATTTGGCTACCCTGTTTAGCTAGAAGTCATTAATTTGATTTGTCTTCAACTTTGAAATATTTAAGGTTAGAAATCCCAGTTAGTTTTGCATGATAAGACTAACAAACTTAATCTAACGTATAACACATTAGACAATAACAAATGTAAAATGATTTGACAATGAAAAAGATGTTTATGTTTATTTATTTAATTTTTGTATTATTACAAGGATATTTTGGGTATCCAATTACTTTTTATATTATTTTCAGTAATGATTGCATTACAATGGTTTGGATTAACACTTCACTACATGCAGTAATGTAAATTGGACCAGAATGAGATATGTCCCACATCGTCAAAAATATGTTAATTTTCTAGTTTTTATAGTATACTCTCAATCCCTATATTGGCCCTCAGGGTCAGATAATTTTGTGCAAGGGGGGGATCTATATGGTCATGGACTAACACGCGCAGGCCGCCCGCACGACGAACCGGGTGCGGTAAGAGTAAGAGTGGACTGTGTTATTTTTGCTGTATAGAAGTGAACGGTTTTCTATTGTTTAAATTCAAAAAGCAATGACTACTGGATTGGACGTGACTGTTGCAGACCGCAACAGTTTCTGACCATTGCAAATGAAGAGACGCGACTATTGCGAACCGCAATAGTTTCTGGCCGTTGCAAACAAAGAGACGCGACTGCTGCGAACATCAACAGTTTTCATGCCGTTGCAAACGAAGAGGCGCGACTGTTGCGAACAACAACAGTTATCGGCCATTGCAAAACGAAGAGGCACGACTGTTGCAAACAGTAACGCTTTTTGGCGTTGCAAATGAAGGGATGCTACTTTTCTCAACAGGTGAAGCCATTGGGAATTCGGCTATAAATAATGAGGAAACCTGATCACTTTTCTCACTCAATCAATAACGAATTTTCTCTTCTTCCTCTTCGTTTCTTAATATCTACAACCCGTGTACTTTTGCATATCACACAGAAGATCATACACATCACAATCTCGAGCAGATCACGTCTATTGTATCTTGGGAGACTTTGAATAAAGTCTTAAAGAAATTATTACGACAAGCCTAAAATGTAATTTCCTTCTTCAACTTGTTAGATTTCTAGTTGATATATATATATATATATCATTTTCTTTCTGCGTTGTACTTGTTTTAAATAGTATAGCGTTTGATTTAGCACTATAGTTATTATTACTAAAGTTGTTACTTTGTTGTTGTAATTAGTTGCAACATACTTAGTGTTGAAACAACTAATATAGAATTCCAGAGTAGTGGAAATAAGAGTTGTAAACTTGTGAGACAAATTTATTATTGATTCTTCTCTGTTTATACTAGACGTATAACATCTTAAGACTTTCCTGTTTTCGCTAAAACAGAGATGGCAACAGTTGAACTATCAATAAAAGCTACTCACAATAGGCCTTATCCGTTCAAAGGAGATGGTGATGACTTCATAACATGGAAAAATCAAATGCTATTTTATCTCACTACACTCGTCTGCAATGGTATCTCGAGGAGGAGGAACCGATTCCTGCATCAGGTAATGATTCAAATGTTGATATGTGGAAGTATTTTAATTTTCTATGCAGAAACTATATTCTAAATTGTCTCGACAAGGTGGTATACAAAGTATACCAGCCTATAAAGACAGCCAAAGCACTCTAGAATGCACTTGCCACGAAGTATAAGACGCAGAATATCAGTCTTAAGAAATTCACTGTATAAAAATTCATGGGCTATAAGATGGTTGACTCCAAATCGGTGACTGCTCAACTGCATGAACTGCAAATCATCATTCATGAACTCGAAGCAGAAGGTCATAAGTTGGAGAGTCGTTTTTGGTTGAAGCCATCACGGGAAAACTGCCGCCGTCATGGAGAGATTACCGCAACTTCTAAAGCATAAGAAAAAGAAAATCTCTTTATAGGATCTCATAGTCCAACTAAAAATTGTGGCAGATAACCGTGGAATTACAAAACCAAGCGAGGATGCATTTGTGGCTGAAGGGTCAAAGACCAAAACCAAAAAGAAGAATTTCCGGAAGAAAAGGAAAGCTCCAGACAACAAAGCAAAAGACAACAAACGAATCAAAAAGTTTAATGACGAGTGTTGGGTTTTGTGGAAAGGTTGAACATGCTGCTGAAGATTACAGAAACAAAAAGGAACGCAACAAAGAGGAAAATATGGTAGACAACATGGAAGTAGACGAGTCCAACTTCTCGGCAGTTATATCTGAATGCAATTTGGTTCAGTATCCTAACCAATGGTGGGTAGACACAGGTGCTACCCGTCATGTCTGCTCTGACAAATCCATGTTTTCTACATACCAGAAATTCGATCACGAAGAAAAACTCTATATGCGTAATTCTGCAGTATCCATGATCGAATGTAGTGGCACAGTAATCCTCAAGTTTACTTCTAGAAAAGCTGTCAAGTTGAATGATGTGCTCCACATTCCAGACATACACAAGAATCTCATCTCTGGTGTAGTACTATCGAAGAAAGGATTCAAAATGGTGTTCGAATCAGATAACATGTTTCTGTCCAAAGCTGGAACATATATCAGAAGACGATATTTATGTGATGGCGTATTTAAGGCAAATGTAGCCATTATCGGTAATAAAACATTTATTCTGATTGTGCTATTAATAAAATTGAAGTTTCTTACTTGCTTGAGCATGAAATTTTACTATGGCATGATAGATTGTGACATATAAATTTTCGAAAAATGAAAACATTATCAAACTTGAGATTAATTCCGAAATTCCAGGTAGATAAGAACTACAAATGTAGGACATGTGTAGAAGAAAAAATGGTTAAAAAACCCTTTCAATTTGTTGATGAAGCACCGAACCACTAGGTTTGGTTTGTACAGATTTATGTGATTTTAAATCGTTACCTACAAGTGGTGGGAAAAAGTACTTTATCGTGATTATTGACGATTATACATGAAGTGCTATGTATATCTTTTGAATAGTAAAGAGGAAGCAATTACATCATTTATAAAGTACAAGGCTGAGGTAGAAAATTAGCTAAATAAAAAGATCAATATATTGAGATCTGATCGAGGCAGAGAATATGAATCACCATTTGAACAGTTTTATGCCGAAAATGGTATAATTCATCAGATAATAGCTCCATATTCACCACAACAAAATGGTGTAGCCGAGAGGAAGAACGGAACGTTAAAAACATGATTAATGCCATGATTTTAACCTCTGGTCTACCGATGAACTTGTGGGGAAAAGACTTAAATATATCTAATCATATATTAAACAAAGTCCTTCACAATAAAATAGGAACAATTCCATATGAGATTTGGAAAGGACACAAATCAAGCTTTAAATATGTCAAAGTGTGGGGGTGCTTGGCAAAAGTTCCAGTTTCGCTTCGTAAAAGAGTCAAACTTGGACCAAAAGCAGTAGATTGTTACTATCTAGGGCCAGCTCAAAATAATAGTGCCTACAGATTTTTGGTATTCAAGTCTGATATAGTTGATATTCATGTAAATACAATCATGGAATCTAGAGATGCCTCATTCTTTGAAGACATGTTTCCGCACAAAAGGAATGAAGGTAATAATGTCCTTAAAAGGAGAAGAGAAGAATCAAGCAATTCACATGAAGATGAAACTCATCATGAGATTGAGGAAGTTGAACCAAGAAGAAGTGTAAGGGGTAGGACTTCCAAGACATTTGGTTTGGAATTTTTCACATATGTGTTAGAGCACGAACCTCAAACGTACAAGGAAGCAATGTCATCTTCTGAATCTTCATGTTGGAAAGAAGTAATCCAAAAGTAAAATTGATTCAATTCTAAGTAATGAAACTTAGAAATTTTTTGATATTCCGCCTGAAATAAAACCTATTGGCTATAAATTGATTTTCAAGAAGAAAATGAAAGCAGATGGCTCTATCGACAAGTATAAAGCCAGAATAGTAACCAAAGGATATTGTCAAAAAGAAGGAGTAGACTTCTTTGATACATATTCGCCGATAACACGAATAACCTCTATAAGAAGTTTAATAGCAATTGCATCGATCTACAATCTAGAAATTCATCAAATGGATGTAAAGACAACATTCTTAATTGGAGATCTCGATGAGGAGATCTACATGGAGCAACTTGACGGTTTTGTTCCAAAGGAAATGAAAACAAAGTCTGTAGATTTGTAAAATCACTATACGGACTAAAACAAGCTCCAAAATAATGGCATGCAAAATTTGATAGCATGATGAGAAATGGTTTTTGCATAAATGAATGTGATAAGTGTGTTTATTATAAACAAATTAGACAATTATATGTGATAATTTATTTATATGTAGACGATATGTTAATGTTTGGTCCAAATGCTCAGATAATAGAGACCATAAAGAAGATGTTAATTGGAAATTTCGATATGAAAGACTTAGGAGTTGCATATGTTATTTTGGGAATCAGAATAATAAGAATACCTAATGGAATTGAATTATCTCAGTAACACTATGTAGACAAAGTGATTGAAAATTTTCAAAATTTTGAAATTAAAGGAGTAAGAACACCTTTTAATCCATCAGAAGCACTGCATAAAAACGCTAATGAGAGTGTAATGCAACTGGAATACTCTCATGTAATAGAATGTCCCATGTATCTCATGAATTGCACGAGACCAGATACAGTTTATGCAGTAAGTCGATTGAGCAGATATACAAGCAATCCAGGAAGGGAACACTGGAAAGCACTAATGAGAATACTTGGATATTTAAATACCATAAATTATTCCTTACATTATGAAAAATATCCTACCTAGAAGGATATAGTGATGCAAACTGGATTGCTGATTCAAAGGAATCAAAATCAACGAGTGGTTATGTATTTACCTTAGCAGGGGCAGCAACGCCATGGAAATCTACTAAACAAGCATGCATATCTCGATCCACTATGGAATCAGAGTTCATCGCTTTAGATAAAGAAGGCGAAGAAGCAGAATGACTTCGTCATTTTTTAGAAGATATTCCATTTTGGCCAAAACTTGTACCGACCATATGCATACACTGTGATAACCAAGCCGCGATAAGCAAAGCGCACAACTTTGTGTATAATGGAAAGTCACGACACATTTGTCGACGCTATAACATAGTTAGGCAGTTACTCTCAAATGGGAGTATTTCCGTAGATTATGTGAGAACAAATGATAACCTAGTGAATCCATTTACTAAAGGTTTATCAAGAGAGAAAATTGACTGCGCATCGAGGGAAATGGTTTTAAAAGCCTAAACCACCAAGAGTTATCTTATACGGAAACCTATCCTAGCGACTGGAGATCCCACAGACTAGGATCAATAGGAAAACCAGTTCTGAGTAACTCAAGACGTAATGCATTTGCTTGGACACAGTCCAACTCCATTCATATGGTGCACAATATAAATGCATGCCTACAGAAGTATTTAAAGGTTAAAACTATGTTTTTTAATGATGACCATATCTTCAATAAAAAAGTGGGGTATATGTAGGATACTCTTAATGGTTGCGATCACCTATGTCAGTGTGAGGTGGATCGGCTCTGTGAGAATATGAAAGGCTTTTATTCTCTAAAAACGCTCGCAGAACCAAAAATTGTTCAGGACCTAAATGAACACAACCAAGAGATTGGATGTGAAGGGAAATAATGCTTTTTAAAGCTTATTGTTTGGTTATACAATAACGGCTGACTGTTCATGATGAAATAATTCACTGATTAGCCAAGTATATCCGATAAGTTTTAACTAGGGAAAGTTCAAAGTGGATATCCTCGATATAGCATTATTTTCATATGAACTGCATGATATTACACTTTGTGTGGGGGAGACATATATCGTCATTCATGTGGAGGATTGTTAAAATTCTCAAAAAATTGGTGAATGAGATATGTCCCACATCGCCAAAAATATGTTAATTTTCTAGTTTATATAGTATACTCTCAATCCCTATATTGGCCCTTAGGATCAGGTAATTTTGTGCGAGGAGGAGGACCTATATGACTATGGATTAACACATATGCGCGCGTCGCCGCCTGCCCGTCCGACCGAACTGGGTCGGGTGCAGGTGGGGGTCCAATAAGAATGGACTGTGTTATATTTTTGCTGTACAGAAGTGAATGGTATTTTACTGTTTAAATTCAAAAGGAAGCGACTACTAGATTGGTCACAACAGTTGCAAACCACAATAGTTTTTAGCCATTGCAAACGAAGAGATGTATCTGTTGCAAACCGCAACAATTTTTGGCCGCTGCAAACGAAGAGACGCGACGGTTGTAAACCACAATAGTTTCTGGCCATTGTAACTGAAGAGATGCGACTGTTGCAAACCGTAACAGTTTCTGGCCGTTGGAAATGAAGAGACGCGACTGTTGCGAACAACAACAATTTTTTGCCGTTGCAAACGAAGAGGCACGACTATTGCGAACAGTAACAGTTTTCGGCCATTGCAAAATGAAGAGGCACGACTGTTGCGAATGGTAACGCTTTTTGGCGATGCAAATGAAGGGATGCTACTTTTCTCAACGAGTGTAGCCATTGGGAATTCAGCTATAAAAAAGAAGAAAAGCTGATCACTTTCCTCACTAAATCAATTATGAATTTTCTCTTCTTCCTCTTCATTTCTTAATATCTACAATCCATGCGCTTTTGCATATCCCACAGAAGATCATACACATCACAATCTCGAGCAGATCACGTCCGTTGTTTCCTGGGAGATTTTGAATAAAATTTAAGGAAATTGTTACGACAAGCCTCAAACGTAATTTCCTTCTTCAACCGGTTAGATTTATAGTTGATTTATGTATATATCATTTTCATTTTGCGTTGTACTATTTCTTTAAATAGTATAACGTTTGCTTTAACACTACAGCTATTTTTACTATAGTTGTTACTTTGTTGTTGTAATTAATTACAACATACTTAGTGTTAAAATAACTAATACAGAATTCTAGAGTAGCAAAAATATGAGTTATAAACTTGTGAGACAAATTTATTATTGATCTGTCTCTGTTTTGGAAAAATAGACGTATAACATCTTAAGACTTTCCTGTTTTCGCTAAAACAGAGATGGCAACAGTTGAACTATCAACAAAGGCTACTCACAACAGGCTGATCCGTTCAAAGGAGATGGTGATGACTTCATAACATGGGAAAATCAAATGCTATTTTATCTCATTACACTTGGTCTGCAACGGTATCTCGAGGGGGAGGAACCGATTCCTACACTAGGCAACGAATCAGATGCTGATATGTGGAAGCATTCGATTTTCTATGCAGAAACTATATTCTGAATTGTCTCACAAGGTGCTATACAAAGTATATCAGCCTCTAAAGACAGCCAAAGCACTCTAGAATGCACTTGCCACGAAGTACAAGACGCAGAATATCAGTCTTAAGGAATTCATTGTAGACAAATTCATGGACTACAAGAAGGTTGACTCCAAACCGATGACTGCTCAACTGTATGAACTGCAAATCATCATTCATGAACTCGAAGCAGACGGTCATAAGTTGGAGAATCATTTTTGGTTGAAGCCATCACGGGAAAACTGCGGCCATCATGGAGAGATTACCGCAACTATCTAAAGCATAAGAAAAAGGAGATCTCTTATAGGATCTCATAGTCTAACTAAAAATTGAGGCAGGTAACCATGGAGTTACAAAACCAAGCGAGGAGGAATTTGTGGCTTAAGGGTCAAAGACCAAAAAAAGGAAGAATTTCCAAAAGAAAAGAAAAGCTCCAAACAACAAACCAAAAGACAACAAACCAAAAGACAACAAACGAACCAAAAAGTTTAATGGCAAGTGTTGGGTTTGTGGAAAGGTTGGACACGCTGCTAAAGATTGCAGACACAAAAAGGAACGCAACAAAGAGGCAATATAGTAGACAACATGGCAGCAGACGAGTCCAACTTTTCGGTAGTTGTATCTGAATGCAATTTTGTTTAGAATCCTAACCAACGGTGGGTAGACACAGGCGCTACTCGTCATATCTTCTCTGAAGTATCCACGATCGAAGGCAGTGGTACATCAATCCTCAAGTTTACTTCTGGAAAATCCGTCAAGTTGAATGACATGCTCCATTTTTCAGACATACGTAGAATCTCATCTCTGGTGTAGTACTATCGAAGAAAGGATTCAAAATGGTGTTCGAGTCAGAAAAGATGGTTCTGTCAAAAGCTGAAATGTATATGGGAAGGGGATATTTATATGCTGGCCTACTTAAGGCAAATGTAGCCGTTATCGAAACTATGTATTCTGATTGTGCTATTAATAAAATTGAAGTTTCTTACTTGCTTGAACATGAAATTTTACTATGGCATGATAGATTGGGACATATAAATTTTCGAAAAATGAAAACATTATCAAACTTGGGATTAATTCCGAAATTCCAAGTAGATAAGAACTACAAATGTGAGACATGTGTAGAAGCAAAAATGTTTAAAAAGACCATTTCAATCTGTTGATAGCAGCACTGAACCGCTAGGTTTGGTTCATATAGATTTATGTGATTTTAAATCATTATTTACAAGAGGTGGGAAAAAGTACTTTATCACGATTATTGACGATTATATGCAATATTGCTATGTATATCTTTTGAATAGTAAAGATGAAGCAATTACACCATTTATAAAGTACAAGGCTGAGGTAGAAAATTAGTTAAATAAAAAGATCAAGATATTGAGATCTGATCGAAGTGGAGAATATGAATCACCATTTGAAGAGTTCTGTGCCAAAAATGGTATAATTCATCAAACAACCGCTCCATATTTACCACAACAAAATGGTGTAGTCGAGAGGAAGAACAGAACGTTAAAAGGCATGATTAATGCCATGCTTTTAACCTTTGGTCTACCGACGAACTTGTGCGGGAAAGCCGTAAATATGTCTAATCGCATACTAAACAAAGTCCCTCATAATAAAACAGGAATAATTCCATATGAGATTTGGAACAGACACAAATCATACTTTAAATACGTCAAAGTTTGTAGATGATTGGCATAAGTTCCAGTTCCGCCTCCCAAGAGAGTCAAACTTGGACCAAAAATAGTAGATTGTTACTATCTAGGGCCAACCCAAAATAGTAGTGCCTATAGATTTTTGGTATTCATGTCTGATATAGCTGATATTCATGTAAATACAATCATGGAAACTAGAGATGCCTCATTCTTTGAAGACATATTTCCACACAAAAGGAATGAAGGGAATAATGTCCCTAAAAGGACAAGAGAAGAATCAAACAATTCACACGAAGATGAAACTCATCATGAGATTGAAGAAGTTGAACCAAGAAGAAGCTCAAGGGCTAGGACATCCAAGACATTTGGTTCGTATTTATTCACATATGTATTAGAACACGAACCTCAAACGTACAAGGAAGCAATGTCATCTTTTGAATCTTCATGTTGGAAAGAAGCAATCCAAAGTGAAAATGATTCAATTCTAAGTAATAAAACTTGAGAAATTATTGATATTCCACCTGGAATAAAACCTATTGGCTGTAAATGGATTTTCAAGAAGAAAATGAAAGCAGATGGTTCTATCGACAAGTATAAAGCCAGATTAGTATCCAATGGATATCGTCAAAAAGAAGGAGTAGACTTCTTTGATACATATTCGCCGGTAACACGAATAAACTCTATAAGAATTCTAATCACAATTGCATCGATCTATAATATAAAAATTCATCAAATGGATGTAAAGACAACATTCTTAAATAGAGATCTCGATGAGGAGATCTACATGGAGCAACCTGAAGGTTTTGTTTCCAAAGGAAATGAAAACAAAGTTTGTAGATTAGTAAAATCACTATACAGACTAAAACAAGCTCCAAAACAATGGAATGCAAAATTTGATAGTGTCATGATGAGAAATGGTTTTTGTACAAATGAATGTGATAAGTTTGTTTATTATAAATAAATTGGACAATCATATGTGATAATTTGTTTATATGTGGACGATATGTTAATATTTGGTCTAAATACTTAGGTATTAGAGACCGTAAAGAAGATATTAATTAGCAATTTCGGTATGAAAGACTTAGAAGTTGCAGACATTATTTTGAGAATCAAAATAATAAGAACACTTAATGGAATTGAATTATCTCAGTCACACAATGTAGACAAAGTGAATGAAAAATTTCAAAATTTTCGAATTAAAGGAGTAAAAACACCTTTTAATCCATCAGAAGTACTGCATGAAAACACTAATGAGAGTGTAATGCAACTGGAATACTCTCGTGTAATAGGATGTGTCATGTATCTCATAAATTACACAAGACCAGATATAACATATGCAGTAAGTCGACTGACCAGGTATAAAAGAAATCCAGAAAAGGAACACTGGAAAGCACTAATGAGAGTGCTTGGATATCTAAAAAAACCACAAATTATTCCTTACATTATGGAATATATCATGTCGTCTTAGAAGAATATAGTGATGCAAACTGAATTGCTGATTCAGAGGAATCAAAATCAACGAGTGGTTATGTATTTACTTAGCAGGGGCAGCAGTACCATGGAAATCTACTAACAAACATGCATAGCTTGATCCACTATGAAATCAGAGTTCATTGCTTTAGATAAAGCAGGCGAAAAAGCAGAATGACTTCGTCTTTTTTTAGAAGATATTCCATTTTGGCCTAAACCTGTACCGACCATATGCATACACTATGATAACCAAGCCGCGCTAAGCAGAACGTACAATTTTGTGTATAATGGAAAGTCACGACACATTCGTCGACTCTATAACATAGTTAGGCAGTTGCTCTCTAATGGGACTATTTCCATAGATTATGTGAGAACGAATGTTAACCTAGCGGATCCATTTACTAAAGGTTTATCAAGAGAGAAAATTGGCTGCGCATCGAGCGGGAATGGGTTTAAAAGCCTAAGCCACCAAAGGTTATCTTATGCGGAAACCTATCCTAGCGACTGAAGATCCCACGGATTAGGATTAATAGGCAAACCAGTTCTGAGTAACTCAAGACGTAATGCATTTGCTTGGACATAGTCCAACTCCATTCCTATGGTGCACATTATAAATGCATGCCTACAGAAGTATTTAAAGGTTAAAACTATGTTTTTTAATGATGACCATATCTTGAATATAACAAGTGGGGTATGTGTAGGATACGCTTAATGGTTGCGATCAACTATGTTAGTGTGAGCTGGTTCGGCTCTATGAGAATATTAAAGGCATTTATTCTCTAAAAACACTCGCAAAACCAAAAATTGTTCAAGACCAAAATGAACAAAACCAAGAGATTGGATGTGAAGGGAAATAATGCTTTGTAAAGCTTGTTGTCTAGTTATACAATAACGGATGACGGTTCAAGATGAAATAATTCACTGATTAGCCAAGTATATCCGATAAGTTTTAACTAGGAAAAGTTCAAAGTGGATATCCTCGATATAGCATTATTTTCATATGAACTGTGTGATATTACACTTTATGTGGGGTAGATATATATCGTCATTCATGTGGGGGATTGTTAGAATTCTCAAAAAATTGGTGAATGAGATATGTCCCACATCACCAAAAATATGTTACTTTTCTGGTTTATATAGTATACTCTCAATCCCTATATTGGCCAGCCCTTAGGGTCGGGTAATTTTGGGTGAGGGGGAGGACCTATATTGTAACAACCCGCATATTTATCGAGTTTGTATTTAAATATTTTATTTAAATATTAACTCGTTAATCGGATTTTGGTCCGAAAAGCTACTTTTTGCAAACGGTCAAATTAGGACTCGAGACCACTTCCATTGAGTTCGAAATGTCGTTTACAACTTTTTAAGTATAAACATCGATAGGTTTGGAGTTAGTGAAATTTCACTGACTTTTCCCGCTTTGGACTTTGGGTTAGTTTAGCCTATTAAGCCCAAGTTCCAACCCTCTTCTCCTCACTCTTCATAAATTTCCTAACTAATCAAGCTTTGGCATTAATGGTGGAGGGAATGGGAAATTAAAACTCCAAGCACAAATTCAATTGCAAATCCAACATTCAACTCCAAATTCAAGTAGAAGATATTGGATTCAAGCTTTGGATTGCTTCTCCTTGCTTTCAAGCTTCATCTTTATAAACTTTAGTGCAAAGGTGAGATTTTTATCTCACAAATCTAGTCTATATCTATCTTGGACTGTTGGGAATGATTCCCTATCACTTTAGCATGCATATTTGCTTTTGGTTTGGATTGGATTGGCGAAAGACTCCGATTTTTGGTGTTTGGGTGAAATTTCTGCATTTAGGTCGTTCTGGCCGTTTTTAGCTCGCTCGGAGTTAGGTCGTGTGGACCTTAGGTCGTAGGTCGCGTACGAGTTAACCCCTAGGTCGTTCTGGCCATTTTCGTGTTTTCGGAGTTAGGTCGCTCAGGACCTTAGGTCGTAGGTCGTATGGCCGTTAGGTCGCTCTGCTTTGGCTCTGGCCATTTTTGCTCACTCGCAGTTAGGTCGCTCACGACCTAGGACTTAGGTCGCTCGCGAGTTAGTGGCTTAGGTCGTTGGGTCATATAACCCATTAAGTCGCGCCCCTTTAGGTCGTGAACCTTGTTAAGTCGTTCACCCTGAGCTTAGGTCTTAGGTCGCATCACCCTTAAGTCGTTCGACCTGATCCTTTCTTAGGTCGCGCATCCCCTTAGGTCGCTAGGTCTTAGGTCGCGCCATCTTTTAGGTCGCGCCATCTTTTAGGTCGCGCATCCCCTTAGGTCGCTAGGTCTTAGGTCGCGCCATCTTTTAGGTCGCGCCATCTTTTAGGTCGCGCATCCCCTTAGGTCGTATGACCTGTTTGTTAAGTCGGCTGTCCTTAAGTCGTTCGACCCCACTAAGTCGTAGGTCGCCTCCGACCTTACCCTTAGGTCGTATGACCTGTCATCCACTAGGTCGTGCCACTTAGGTCGTATCCCTTAGGCCGCGAACTCTTTAGGTCGTTAGACCTCATTTTGCTTTAGGTCGTAAGCCGCTTGTCTTCACTTAGGTCGTACCGTGACGGGGCGCTGCCCCGCACCCCGCCGGGGGCGCTGCCCCCTGGACCCCAGCGACCTGACCGGGCAGGTCGAACCCCGTATAACTCTGCGTAGGCGATCCTATCTGAAGAACATTCAACCGAACTTCCTGAGCTGATTTCCTTGGATTTTATTCGCATCTCCGTATGCGATCTTTGTGACTGATTGTTTCTACACTTACTTATGTGTTTTGTCACTTTATAATATAAAGGTTTCAATACTAGTAGTAAATATCAAAACTCTTTTAACAAACAATTTCAACTCTATTTTTAATAACAAAGCTCTTTTCTTAAACCGTTTTCCAATCTATTAGTATATACAAGCCTTTACCTCACTCGGATGAGAAATCTAATTAAACGACTTAGTAAAACAAGTGGTATGAAACGCTTGCGTTCACTTCGTCGGTTAATTCTTGGACTTGTTCGATTGAACCTCTTATGACAATTTTATTAGTGAAGATTTACAGTTTGTTCGTAAATATTGAAGTTAAGCAAGTGGTTATGGGACATGAAGCTAAACTTCTATATTTACTAGCTTAGTGTAATTGACACTTCTCGTTGATCTTGATGATCGCTCTATGAATTAGATTAGCAATTGCGCGATGTCTCTTTCATTGCAAGGTTAGACTAGACACCACTTGTGTGATTCCATTCACACATACCTTTCTGCTTTTTGGTTAGTCTTGACCTTAATCTGTGTGATTCCATTCACACATGCGGGGTAGCTCCCCTTGGTTTTCGGACCATCATGTGATAGGCCTCTTTCCCTTTTTATGATTTCTGGATCTCTTGTGTTGATTTCTGGAATTTATCTCTTTGACTTGTCATGAGTACAAGTTTAGGGTATGATGCCCTCTTCGAATCTTTGAGAAGATTCTTGTGATAATGATTATCTCTTATTGATTGATCTTCTGTTGATCATTATTTACATACTTATAGTGGTATGTCGTTATGGATGTTTATGTTTATGCCATATCTTTTATGTTATATCATGTCATCTGATATTTATAGCTAGACTGATCCGTTTATTATTTTCTTAAATAATACTCGGGTCAGACCGAGATGTTACAGGTGCTTCTGCTTGACTTCTTCCCAGGGATTCATCACTCTGACTTTTGGCTAACTGTTTAGATTAGCAGTTTTTGTTGTATACACTTGAGATATAGACTCATAGTTGTATTCTTTTGTATAGCACGTGTTGCTATTCTTTTGTATTATCGTGGATCTTACTGACCACTACTCTGATGTACACTTTCATGTGTTAGTTATATATTCATATCTTCTTCCGCCTTTGTGATATGGATATCTGTGACTGATTTGTGATATGATTATTTCTATGTTTGTTTCCGAAGATTATTTATAGCCACCGTGTGATAAGCAATTACATGGATGGTCGCTCCTCAACAGCCTTATTCTCCGTGCTAGTTGACAGCACTACTCCGGAGTGTTCTTGGCTAGCGTGGGTATAGAGGTGGGGCGTCACATATATGGCCATGGACTAATACACACGCGCGCGCCACCGTCCGCTCATCCGACCGACCGAACCGGGCCAGGTCGGGTGCGGGCACAGGTCCAATAAGAGTGGTCTGTGTTATATTTTTGCTGTACAGAAGTGAACGGTATTGTACAATTTAAATTCAAAAAGAAGCGACTACTGAATTGGACGCGACTGTTGCAAACCGCAACAGTTTCTGGCCATAGCAAACGAAGAGACGCGACTGTTGCAAACCGCAACAGTTTCTGGACATAGCAAACGAAGAGACGCGACTGTTGCAAACCGCAACAGTTTCAGGTCGTTGGAAATGAAGAGACGCGACTGCTGCAAACCGCGGCAGTTTCTGGCCGTTGCAAACGAAGAGATGTGACTGTTGCAAACCGCAACAATTTCTGGCCGTTGTTAACGAAGAGATGCGACTGTTGCGAATAGCAACAGTTTTCGACCGTTGCAAACGAAGAGGCACGAGTGTTACGAACAATAACATTTTTCGGCCGTTGCAAAATAAAGAGGCACGACTGGTGCGAACAACAATGCTTTTTGGCGTTGCAAATGAAGGGAAGCTACTTTTTTCAACAGGTGTGGCCATTGGGAATTCAGCTATAAATAAAGAGGAAACCTAATCACTTTCCTCACTCAATTAATTCCAAATTTTCTCTTATTCCTCTTCGTTTCTTAATATCTACAATCTGTGCGCTTTTGCATATCACAAAGAAAATCATACACATCACAATCTCGAGCAAATCACGTCTGTTATATGTTGAGAGATTTTGAATAAAGCCTTAAGAAAATTGTTACGACAAGCCTTAGACGTAATTTCCTTCTTCAACCGGTTAGATTCTAGTTGATTTGTGTGTGTGTGTGTGTATATATGTATATATATACCATTTTCTTTCCGCGTTGTACTATTTCTTTAAATAATATAACGTTTGATTTAGAACTATAGTTATTATTACCATCACTACAAGAAAAACCAGTTTTTATAGCACCTCAAAATACTAAAATATAGCGTTTGGCCAATAAATGTTATTTTAAATAATAGGGGAAAACACAAATTAACGTTTAAATGCTATACGATATCTAGGCGGGTTACTAATAAAATAAAGGCGGGATTATGCAGCTCATTTTACTTTTCATTCCCTCCCTCTCCCTACATGACTCATGTTCTTCATTTTTCCCTAAAACTTGAAAAATCAAATGATGAATTCACTCGAAAATCAAATCCTAAATTAAACCAATTTTTCACTAAAGCACGAAATCAAATCGCGAACAATATCGCGAATTCTCCTCCTCTTTTGCAACGTAGGGTTTCTTTGTGTCCTTTCTCCTTCTCAATCATCGTCCACAAAAACAAGGGTGAACATTTCGCTTTTCCTCCTTGGTTGCAGGTACTAGCAAATTACTTTTTTCTTTTTACTAATTTATTTAGTATGATTTCAATCTAGCATTTTATTTGCTATTGAATTATCCATTACATGACACAGTAGAGCCAACACTTCAGAATTGGTGTCAAAGTTGTCCAAGATGGATATGAAGGTCCGAGGATTTGGGAAGCAGTTACCGAACCGTTTAGAGTTAAAGATCATCGTGGTGAATGTAAGATTTCTTACTTATATTAGTTTGGTGTCTAACATTCATTTTATATGCATCATACTTTGCTTAAAATATTAAGTTTAGTGTGAGTTTAATTTCATGTATAGTTTGATTTGATACTGAAAACGGTCTTTCTTCACTAATGGAGTAAGACTGCTTACATCTTTACTTTCCCAAACTAGATTCAAACAGGAATCTTGTGTACTCGGTAAACGATGATGGTAATGATATTTTCAAAACTGAGTTGATGGTGTTAGGAATGGTGTGACGTTTTTTAGAAAATTGTCCACGGTTATTTAAAATAGCACCAGTGTATTTTCACCAATAATTGCAAATAGTTAAAGAGCAGCCCATTTTGACAAAAAGAATCTTCTACTTCATCATTTGTACTAAAATTATATATTAAGGAATGACCAATTGTTCGTAATTTGGCGAGCCATGAGGGTCAAAATCAACTCTTATAATTTAGAGTTGAATGATAATATATAAAGGACTTCATTATATATTGACTTCAGAATTAGGCTACCAAACATATTTTGTATACTACCACTGGATGAGATGCTCTCAGCTCCACGACTTGGAAAGTAACATATCAACAACTAAACATATTCAATAGAGTTGGAACTAGATTTTCAAATGATTTTGACTTATTCAAAGAGCACTGGACAAGTACTGAGGTTTATGGGTCTGAAATTCATTGATATCGATTCTAAACTGACTAAAATGACCTTAATTGTAAACTATTAATTTTTTTACAGTGTACAAAAAGCATTTTCCACCTGCATTAATAGACGAGGTATGGAGACTGGAAAGAATAGGCAAAGAGGGGGTGTTTCACAGTCGTCTTTCTACTAACGGCATCAACACAGTTCACGACTTCTTGCGATTGTTGTCTGTTAACCCTAATAAACTCAAAGAGGTATAAACATGAAAATCCTTCTAAATATATATTTACTGCCCAATATATTAACTTTTGTGAAATTTTTACTACTAGATTTTAGGCATGTCTGATAAAATGTGGGAAGGAACAACAGACCATGCAAGAACATGCCCTATCGGTGAAAGGCTATATGTGCACAGAAGACAGGACTACATAGTTTGTTTTAATGCCATATGCGAAGTAGTAAGCGTACATATCGATGGTTTTGCACTTTCCCTTGAAGAACTTAATAGGTCTCAGAAGGTAATGAGGCTTCATGATATATAAATTAGAGACATGATAGATGACTTTAAATTTTACTTATAATGACGATTGAATTGTTGTGGTACTTTTACAGGCACATGTGCAAGAGATGGTGCATGAAGCATATACAAATTGGGATAATTTGGAAGAGTTCAATGGAGTTTCATCAGTTAACACTACTATACTTCAAGGTATAAATATAGGAATATTGACGGCAAGTAGAACATTGGTTCTAAATTAGTAAGACAAGTTGCTGCAAATATATTTGATTCGCCGAGGGATGGTATTGCAACTGTTGTTCTTGCCCAGCGTATAATTGGTGAAGGTTCCAAGATATAATATATGTTTCATTTGATTTTGTCACAAACATATGAATTAATTTGTTATTGCTATTAACAATTGCTTAATATATTAACTAAATTTCTTGTTGCAGCTGGTGCTAATTCTATTCAAGTCACTTGTAACTTTGAAGAAACTGTTAAAGCTTTGGTTTTTAGAACCCAAGCTAATGTCAAGGGGGTAAATTTTGTTATTTATTCTATGTTCAATGCCTAAAGTTTTAAATACAGTTAGCAAATAAGTATTATGCAATCAGTAAAGTAAATAAGTATCGTTTACTATAATATTTACATATATAATTTAAAACAGTCAAAAAAATTAAAGTTAAAAAAGAGAACAACATCCGTAAAGTCAATATATACATATATATTCTTTTGACTAGCATATTTGTGACGACCCGGAATTTTCGAGCATTTAAAATCGGAATATTTATTTGATTTTAAATATTCAATAGAGCAATCTTAACTTGAAATACAAATATCGCTATTTATTGATAATTAAATAATAGAATTTAATAATTAGAAATTAGGTAAATTGTTGAATCTAGAATTTTAAGCCTGTTAAAAATAATTTGAAGGCTTGTAAAATTTATATTGATAACGTTGAAGACGATAGAAGTGTTAAAATCAAATTCAACAATGATTTGATCAGTTTTGAAAATTTCACCGTTTAAATTGAATTTAAAAATAACCTTCCGAGGCACAGTCTCGGAATTCGACAAAACCAGTTCCATTGGGTCCGTAATATTGAATTATTATCGGATTTCAAATTTCGTTTTGATCAGAGTTAGTGTGTGAGTGTACGATATATAAACACACTAAAAATTTAATTGATAATAATTTAATTAGTCAAGCTTCTTGTATACACCATCTCTATATATTTATAATAATACAAAAGGTCTAAGTATGTATAAGTATAGGATAAGTGGCATGACGTGGTGAAGACAAGTGGCATAATATAGACCATACACGTATCTTAAGATGAAATAGAATTATGACACATATATCACTTAGGTGTACACTTCTAGAACACCTTAAATGATTACTAAATAAGGTATGTGTCATGAAATAAAGCTTGCATAAAAAAAAATGAAGGACATGTGTCCATGTGTAGAAACATCTTAAGACACCTAAGTAGACACATAACCCCATTAGGTGTCCATGTGTAGAAACATCTTAAGACACCTAAGTAGACATGTGTCAACATTCTAAAGCTTGTGCAAAGAGAAAACAACGAGTGTCCAAAACTAAAATTACCAAACTAGCCTTGAAAATTACTATATAAAGGGTGGAAATGTTTACTTATTTTTGATACTTTTAAAAAGCAAAAACAAAAGTAAGATAAAGTGAAAAAGCTTGGAGAAAGCTAAGGAAAAAGGGTCAAGTCAAATACACAAGTTTAAGATGAGAAAAACTATTTAATTTCTAGTATTCATGTTATTCTTGAAGAGATGATAGTTATAAGTAAAAATGGCTCGGTTCTATCAAAAACGCGGCTTAGTAATTTAACCACCACTTTCTCAATCCTTAATGAAATTTCGATTTCTTGGATCTTCTGGAAAGCTTATTTCATGTGCTACAACTTTTATGTTTTGTGTTTTCTGTAATTTGGATGTTAGCCATGTCAAAATTTAATTTTTCTACTGTAATCCCGAGAGCAAAACCAATATTAGCTCTGTGCTTAAGGCTGAAACTAAATTGGCCATAACTTCTTCGTTCCTTAACCGATTTCGATAAATTTAGATGTTCCAGAAAGCTTAGACTTTGTTCTAAAACTTTTATGTTTTGAGTTTTTCAAAATTTCGATCTTATCATGGCCAAAATTATAATTGTTTATCGCTGTCCCGAGACAAAATGACATAAGTTGTGAAATTCAAATCTTAGAATTGTTTTATCCATAACTTTTACAATTCTTATCGGAATTCGGAAATTTTTAATGTTCCGGAAAGCTTAGGAACTAAGATTAAACTTTTTCTTTATTCATTTTGCCGATTTCAATGTTTTCTATGCTAAAATTGAAATTGTTGGTCGCTGTCCTGCAAATGCATAAGTTCAGGCTAAGTTTAATGTTTTTAGTAAAATGGTCATAACTTTTGAACCGTTAATCAAAATTCGACGATCTTGGTCATTCCGGAAAGCTAACGGAAAGTCCTATAACTTTTATTTGTATCATTTTTTGAAATTAGTTGATTTAAATATGGAAAAACCTCTTGCAAACTCGCTGTCCTGTTGTTCTAGAGTACTCAGTGTTTTGTGCAAACCTGAGCTAGTATTTTGTGCATAACTTTTGCGTTTCTTATCCAAATCCTATAATTTTTAAAGTTTTGGAAACTGCAGGAAGAATGTGATAACTTTCATTTATATCACTTTTTAATTAATAAAATTCTGTATATGGAAAGGAATTTTTGAATAAGCAGAAGGTTAATGAAGTTTGAAACTTCAATGGTATTATTTAATAAAAACAAACATTTATTTAATATTTAAGATTTAACTTAAGGAATAAAGAAGAAATTGGAGAAAAAGCCTGACATTCGTATATTTTAGTTAAAAGGTTTAAAATCAAACGGAAAATAACAACAATAATAATAAGTCCGTAACCAATGAATTTTTGAAATGAATAGAGTAATTAAAGAAACTTACTTCAAATAAAATAAATTGGAAATCAATTTCGGGGAAATTGATTTAAGTGATTGAGTTGGAACTTTCTCTGGATGGCCAAGTACATGTTTTAAAAGGTAAAATTGTAAATATAAATTAAATATTTTAAAGCTGGTTTTAAAGAAAGCAAGTTTTGAAAAATTTATTATTTCTATTATTTAAAGTCTAAAGTAAGTATTTTCTTTAATCTATTCTAGCAGTAATTATTAAGAAGTAACTTAGTATTTTATTTTAAAAGTAGAAATCTAGTTTTATAACCTTATTTCAAACATTCATATAGTATGTATTTTTAACAAATTATTAAAGTAATTTTAACTTAAATGTTTCAAAATAAAGTGTTTTAAATTATTTTAAAAATCTATTTTTGTGCTTGGTGATTTCAGAGGAGATATAAAATATTTAGGAAAGTTGATTCTGAAAAGAATGATGGTTTTGAAACTGTTTTCAAAGGATAGAAAATAGAAATGTATCTTGTGAAGATATTTTTGAGATTAATAAATAATTTGGAAAATTATTTATTTGTTGATGGTTGTTTGTGAATATTAATTGATAGTTAAATAACCGACTATCAATATTGGACAAATGCGTTGATCATTTCGAAGAGACCGGGATCGAGATTTATTTCTTGAAAACCACTTCGATCCGGTTTGTACGTTCCGTGTAAACGATTTTGGATTCGAAGATGGAGCAGTGCAGTGCAAGGGCTAGTCGCTATTAATCCTGAGGATATTTCCAAAATGGATGTAGTAGGAGTAGTGCCTTCGGTTCCGTTCGAACCGGGGACGGACTTGTATGGACGAATGCTTGCGAAACATCGTCAGGTGGACGATGGGCATTCTAAGTGAAAACATTCTAAAGGTAACGCTTAGCCTCAAGCCTCATCAACCAGGAATGACTGAAAATCAGGGGATATGCAGCAAGGTTAGGTGGGTCATGCCCAAGCAGGACAAGATATTTCCCCTGTCTAGATGTTCGTTATATATTTCGGCTTAGTGGGTGGTTGGTCGCGCCAACCACGGGGTTTATCTTGTTCGGGACTGTTCAGTAAGGAATGGTTCCGGCCTTGTGTTGCAGGGGATGAAGGGAGTAATTCTCGGTACGGTGATCTAGGCCCCGTACTGTGACAGGTGGTACCCCAATGCCTAGTCATTAGTTGGAAATCCATTCTCCCTACGAGCCTTGTACGAGTTTTGTTTGTATTACCCACTCTGTGGCTAGTAGCTGGAATTTAATGAATGTAACAATTTCGGCTATTTTATAAGTATTTGTATATAGACCCTATTATAATATCAGAGGATTTCTATAAAAATTGTTTTAGCTATCGTAAGGTAAAAACCCGACATGTTTATTTGTGGCATGGTCTTACGAGAGGCTTTTGTTTTCAAAGGAATTTGAAACTTTAAAAATCAATTGGATGTGTTTTTCTCACGCTGGTATTCCAGACTGACTCGGGTGTTATTTAACTGTAATGCTCGGGTCAGACCGAGTATTATAGAATACAGGATGTGATGCTGTGGAGCTCAAGAGACGGGTTGGAGGACGATACGTATATCCGTACTTGTTATATATATATTCCGCTGTGATTGAGTTGCTGTGTATCCATTTGTATGTTATTGTTGGGCCGTTGATTGATGTACTCTATGATGTTATATATAAACAGATATATTTGATTTTGAGTAAAGATCATTTATTTTCTATTATATTTTAGTCCGCTGCGATGGATAGATTCTGATATTGTTTTCTATTTTCTTCTTCTACCTCTTTAAATGGTTCGTATTTCTGTACAACTTGAGTTGATTTAGGTAGAATAGTGTTGACTCAAGGGGTACGGATTTGCGGGCCGTTACAGTTGGTATCAGATCTTAGGTTGGTGATAACCTTGGCTCTGGTGGGAATTACTCATTTAAATTAGAGTCCATAGTACTCTAGAATGAGTTTTAGCGTATAATTAGATATGAGCGCGTATTTGTTAGTGAATATAAATTGTTTTAATATTGTGTTGATCGATTTATTGAGTGGCATATGAACCTTCGTCGACACAGTCTGCGCAACTGTATTGAAGTGGTTTCTAAACACTTGAATAGAACAATCGACACGGTATTGTTTTAAATGTGGGTAAATGAAATAATTTTACCCAAAAATATATTTTGGTATAAATAAAAGTTTTGTAAACTATTTTAGCTAATATATGGTTACTCGGATGTTAGGAATGATAATATTAAAGTATTATCATTATTAAGTGAAAATTTAACTAGAAATTGAAATATAACTAAAAATTTAGGGAAATAAATTCATTTTAGAATGAAATTTATAAATATGAATTATAGATGGAATTTATAAATTGAAATATAATCAAATAAGAATTTGTATGAGCATAAGCTATGCAAATGAATGATAGTAAAATGGATTTAAGCAGGATTTGGAAATTTAAATCCCGGGTATTTTGGAAGTGTTTTGAAGATAAATAATAGCACAATTGTTTTGGAGATATTTCTGAAAGGAAATTGTTTTAAAGGGATTTTGAAAGTGATATAGCATTGAAATCACTTGGATTATTGGAAAATAATTTTGATGATGACGGCCGCATCATCAGTATTCATTTTCGAATTTTTAAGTGGCGGATTGCTACCAAATTGATTTGTTTAGAAAGCTAGTTGTTTTTGAAAGTCTCAAAAGAAATTTGTTGGAAATAAAAGCCAGGATTGGTTTAAAATTTTCGAGAAATGAGATTTGAATGTTGGAGATTTTAAATTGTTTGAAACCAAAAGCCGGGTGTTTTAAAAATCCTAGAGGAATAGGTGGTAAGCTTATAAATTGAGATGATTTTTAAACCAGGAAGGAAATATAAGCTTTGGATGTTGGAATTTAAATTTAAAAGGAAAGGTTAAAAATGGAATTTAACTTGGATTGGAAAATAAAAATTTATCTGGATTGAAATTAATTAATTAATTAGGCTGAAAAAATAATATTCAGTTGTATTCGAATTTAGTTGCAATCGAATTGAATTAAACAAAATTGAGTTAAGATAGAATTGAATTGTGAGTTTATGATGAAGAGTGGAAATAAGCTCAAGTTATAAATTGAATTCGACTTGAATTGTCAGTAAAGTTAATGTAATTTAATTGTGTGTTCATGAAATTGGGTGGTAAATTAAAGTGAATAGTGGACTCAGAACTTGAGTTATAAATTAAAATTTAACTTGAGGTGTGAACAAATTAAATATAATCGGAAATGTATATAAAAAAATTAAAAATGTAAATGGATTAAAATAGTAATGATTTGAATGTGCAAATAAAATCCATAAGTGAAGATAACTTGGAAATAGCCAGGTAATAAATTGAATGAGCTGAATCTAGAAAGCTAAAATGTATAATAATTGATCAAATAATTTGTAGTTGGAAATGGGATTGAATTAAAATAGAATCAAGATAAATTGAAAAGAGAACTTTGTTTGCAAAATGAGAATGAGCTTAAGTGTAAAATTTGAATAAATTGAAGTAAATTGACTTAAGCAGAATAGATGAAGAGAAAGGTTTACTTGAAACGAAATGAGCTTAAGTATAAAAGTGGAGTGAATAAACTTAAGCTAAAAGATGGAAAAGAGTTGTATTGAATTCAACTAAAAAATTCAGTTTAATAATAGTGGATTGGATCTAAATCAAGTAAAAATAAATTTTAATTGAAATAAAGTTCGGTGTGATGCCGATAATATTTAATGGAGTGAAAATGCTTAAATAAATAATTGTAAACCATTTAAATTATTAAGGGATTGAAATAACTTGAGACAATAAGGAAAATAGAATGTTTTGAGTTTATTAGAATGGTTTAAGTGAATGTGGATGAACTAATTATATCAAATAAATAAATGATGGAATAAATAAGTATCAAATGAAATGTGGTTTAAATAAGTTGAGAAATGGTTATTGAATGAAATAGCTCGGATTGTCTTCGAGCTAAATAAAATAATTTGGAATAAACTAACATGGAATGAAATGTAAATAAATGGATTATAAATGAAATTTAATGGAATGTGTTGAGCTAAATAAATGATTGTGAATGGATTAAAATAAAAAGGAAATTTAATTGGAAATGAAGATGAACCTAAGTTGTTAATGGTTTTGAATAAACTAGCTTGGTTAAAAAAAATGATATGCAAGTGAATGGATTCAAATCTGAAATGCAATGAAATGAGAATACATGGATTATGAATAAGTCCAAAATGGAATAGAATTAAGCGTAAGTTGAGTTGGGGTCAATTTAAATTGATTATAAAACTCAAGTGCTTATTTATCCACATAAATCTCGTCAAATTGCAAGGAATACATTGTTATTGAATGTAAATAGAAATTATTAAAATGCCTTGGATGGATAGGAGTAAAATAAATTGGTTTGAAAGCAATTGAATTAAATATGAGTTCAGTTTGCTTAATACTAAACTAAATGTAAGCAATTGAGTTTTAACCACTCAAATTAATGAGGTTATATACGAATGGATTGACAAACATTCACATAGGATGAGAATGGTTTATAAATTCATTGAAACAGTTGAATTAGCATGGAAACTATATAAGTTGCTTACGAGAAAATGTTTGGTGTGAATTTCTTTTAGAATTCATTTGTTTTAACCATTGCAACTAGGTGAAATATAGTTAAACTGCATATATTTGGTACTTACATGTTTAAATTGAGTAAGTACAGGTACCTGGAAGCCGTATGGCTGGATTTGGGTTGCATTAACTGCTAAATAAATAAGCTGCTTGCTTAAAATACTAAATAAGGTACGCCTACGCAATAAAAATAGGAAATATGAACTGTTTTTGGTTTTTTCGACCGTGTGGGTCGATGTATATATATTTATCTCTTGTGTCAGATCGCAAAAGCTCCTCCGTACAAAGGGGACTCTGCCAAAAAATTTCGAAAATTTTGGGAGTTAGAAAATTTTTGAAAATTTTTGGAGAAATTTTGTTAATTGACAAAACGAATTTAAATTGGCAACTAAAATTAATTAGTGAATGAAACTAACTAAAATAATAACATGAATTAGTTATAAATGGAAAATAAAATTCAATATTTATAGGTAAAGATAAATTGGATTCATATGAAAATGAAAGAATCAATTTGAATGGGAATAAATATAAACTGAAGTGGTAAGATGGAAATAAGTATAAGGAACATATTTCATAGTTATACTAACTTAAGAGGGAATAGTGAATTCTAAAATGAAAATTGATACTACTAATATCTCAATATTTGAATGAATAGATATTGACATTTTGTGAGAGCCGATAAAATGTTTTGGGAATATTGTGATTGGATATTAGTGCTAAGCAGGATATGCAGGTAATCTAAATGGAAAAGAGAATTGGTTTTTGATTTCAAGAAGATAAATTTGAAATACTCGACAAAAAGGTATGTATTTTAAATTTGGTATGAAATTTGATTGGGATTTGGAATGAACCTGTAACGACCCAGAATTTTTATAAATTAAAATTTGAATATTTAATTAATTTTAAATATTAATAAGTGAATTTATAAGTCAAATAAATTTTTATTTGATTTATTGGATTTAATTGGATAATTAAAACAATAATTTAATATGTTAAATTATGGAAATAATTAAAAATTGAGTTAAAAATGATTGTAAATAATTTGGAAAATTTTATTTAATCATACTGGAGTTATAGAAATATTTTAGAACTTTTAAAATCGAATTAAAAGTTAATTTGTGAAAATTGAATATTTTAATATTTAATAATCGACTGTAAAATAGCCAATTTTTGAACAGTCTCAGAATTGAACGAAACCAGTTTCATTGGATCCGTAATAGTTAGTTATTACCGGATTTCAATTTTCGTGTCAATCGGAGCTATCGTTTGATCGTGGCAGCTCGAAACGCATCGAATCGTTTTTAATTTAAATTTGGCAAGTGAAAATAGCCATTTTTCAAAAAGTCTCGGATTTCGAAGAAACCAGTTTCATCGGATCCGTAATGTGATATTATTGTAAGGTTTCAAATTTCAAGTCAATTGGATTTACCGTTTGTCCGGTACAAATTAAAACGCCTAGAAATCGATTTAAATCGGTTTAATTTAAATTGAGCGTTTACAGCCATAACTCGCACATACTTCCGAATTAGCTTCCGAAACCTATTCCATTGTGTCCGGAACGCGGGGTAAACCTTAGAAACGCTGGTTACGGCGTCTAAATCGGAGTTCGGAATTTCCGAGATGAATAGTGTCGCTCGTTCCTTATAAATAGCCATCATCCTCTTCATAAATTAAAAAAAAAAAAAATATAAAACATTAAACCCTAGCCGCCTCCACCAAATTCAAGGGCCAGAAAACTCCCAACTTCCACCTCGATTATCTCCTCATCCATCGACATTTACCAACAACCTTCAACTAGAGAATCGAAGAGCATGAAGAGATCTACAACTTCAACGGTCAAGATCGCGAATGGCTTCACGGATTGATGGGAAATGGAGTGTGAACGTGGCCTGTTGCGTGCGCGTTTCCCAAGGAGGGGAGGAGCCGAGCTTGCTGCAGTTTGGGCCGAGTATGGAGGGGGTCGTGCTCTTCGACATGGCGGTGGTGTGATGAAGTATAGTCGAGCGTAGGTGGCGTAAGGTGGAACCCTAGTTCTATGCTATGGGTTTTGTGCGTTCGGCCAATTTCCTGTAAATTGAACGTGATGAGGAAGAGGGGGGGATGGTCCAGATGATGGAATGCTAGATCCAAGGGTGTGGATGAGGGTGTGTTGAGATAAGTTGAAATTATGTTGTAAATTGTGTATAAAAAACGTGTATAATCTTGTAAAATCAATATCTTTTTCATACGAGGTCGAAACTGCGCGAAACCAGTTGCGTTGGAATCGTATGGATGAGCACTACGCGATGGAGTTGGTTTGGAGTCGTTTGGAGTTAGTGAGAATTTCGGGTAAAATTAAACGCGCGTTTAATTTTATTCGAAATAAATCGCTAAAACGGAAAATAAAATCAAGGTGAGAACTTCTCACTCAATCGAATAAGTTTCGATTTTATTTTAAATAGTTAGATTTAAAATATTTGAATGCATGTTTGAATGATGACTGTAAATTATTGATTGTTAAAATAGACATTATACGCCGTTAGTAAGCGGATGTTATTTATTAAAAACATATACCGCGAATATTTCATAAACAGTGAAATTGGTATTATATATAATATCAATATATATATATTGGCATATGTATATATTGCAGTTGATTGATTTCCCGTAATTTTTGCGGATGAGACCCTATTACGCCGTTATTAAGCGGATAATATTTAATAAAAACATGTACCGCGATAATTTCGTACTGGAGCGAAATTGGTATTGTGCTAATGTTTTTGGATGCAGGAAAACAGGTTGGAGGGATCCAACTGGATTCCTCAACAGTTTTTATTTGATTTCAGATATTTTGATATTTGATGGATTATCATATCGATATATGATGGATCGTTGTAGTCGTGATTGACTATTTGATGTGTAGCATCATTGGACCAAATTTTTGGTATTTTAAAATGTTTTTAAAGTGATTTTTGAAAAGATAAAATATTTTTGGAACTGATCCATTATAAATAAATAAACGTTATAATTTTTAAAGTTATAAAAATTATGGTTTTTGTGAAATATAGTTAAAAAGCTGATTTTTAGAAATACGATTAAAAGTCGATTTTTGAGAAATATGAACTAATGATTTTATAAAAAAATTTAGATTGGATTTTTAAATATATGATAAAAGTTTAAATATAGGATTTATAAAATTTGATTTTTTTATAAATCGAAATGATGAAATTATAAAGGAATTTAAAGACGTTTTAGAATAATAATATAAACTGATTTATATTAAGAGATTTATAAATGGATATTTATAAATTGAAATATAGACATTATAAAACGAGTTTTTATAAGTGTTTGAATGTAGTGAAAATGAATTTCATAAATGAATGAAATTTATAGAATTATAAACTGTGAAGTTATAAATGAAATTTATAAATAGTAAGATTTATAAATTTGTGAAGTTAATTGAAGAATAGATTTGGTTAAATAAATGAATCTTATAAGTTATAAGATTTATAATTATGAAGTTTAAAGAACGATTTTATAAAATAATCGTTTTATAAGTATTTAACTTATAATATAAACATTTAGTTTATAATTGAGTTATAAACTGAAATATGTTAATAAAGGAATTTAAAAAAAAGAAGTTTTTATAAATAAATAGAAATGGAATTTATAAACGTTGTTTTGTGAATTCGCAAACGACTTATTTTGATAAGTTAATTGTTATAACTTATAAATGGAGTTATATTCACGTTTTAGACTGTGAATAATCCTTTAAGTTAAAAAGTATAAGGATGAAATTTGTTAACATAGTATATTCACGTTTTTGAATAGTGAATAACATGTTAAAGAAAATGTTTTAGAATGTGATATTTTAAACAGAATTAAAACGATCTAACGATGTTTTAAAAGGTGTTGAGATTCGAAACCATAGATTTCAACATTTATTGTTGAAATAGACGTTTTCGAGAAATAAAAGGGAATGGTGGACTATAACACTGTTGTTATAGTAAATGATTTCCGAAAGGAAATGTTTTGTATAGTATTGGGATTTATATATCTATTTTAATTTCGAATCCCTATACTAGTGATTTTGGGTAGTCGTAACGATGTTTTACGTAACATTCGTTTTGGCCCAAATAAATATGTTAAAGTGAATGATTTTCCTTAGAGAATGAAATATATACTTAATTCGATTTAAGTATATTGAATATTTTCTAAGTGTTGAAAATAAATAAAAATTTGTGAATTACTTATGAATAAATAAGTATGGAAATGTTTTCCAATATGAAGTGAAAAATTAGAATTTATCTTTTTAAAGATAAATTGAAATGGATTATTGAAATCGCATATGCATGGATATTTTGAAATATAAATTCATTATGGAATTTATAAATGAAAAGGAGAATTGTTTTAAAAATAAATATTGATTTATTTTTAAAGTGTTGAAATTATATATCTTGTAAAGATATTTTGGAAAATTATTTGGGAACTGGTGATGTGTACATATCCATTGATAGTTCAATAACCGACTATCAATATTTCCCTTTGAATGGGTATTTGATGTGAATTGATTGAATTTGAATGCACACTTATTTTTGAATAAGCGCTCACTATTCGGGTTAACCGGGAAAGGACCATGGGGTCGTATAACCCATTCCGAATATGTGATACGTCGTTGTGAATTGCATTGAAGATCGGTGTTGAAGACCCGGTATTTGCGAAAGCGATAGGATGACCTATCGATTGTCTCTGCACTGAGTTGCAACGGTATAGAGGCTCCCTAAGTGATGGGAAATCCGATCAGGATTGTGAATATCCGGATTGCAAGGACTTCTTTGTAAGTGCCTTCGGTTCTGTTCGAGCCCGGAACAGACTTGTATGGATTGTATGCCTGACATTACAAGTTGAGATATAAAGCCGATTTCTTTCAAATATATTTCTGTTGGTGGCGGAGAATTTATTCTTTGCTTAACACCCTTCTTTGAGACGCATGTGCTCAAAGGTTATATAGTTGAAGTTATCAGCGATATATTCCCAGTTTGGTAATGTGACATGCTGAGTGATGCTGAAATGATCATTGTGTTGATTATTTGTGATAGGATCATTTATTTGATCGTCTATCCTTGTGATCATTGTATTGATCATTTGTTGACCCAAAGCATGGCTTTTGTATAAAGTATGTTTTTGTGGACGTGAATTCGTCGAGCCTCACACCCCGTGAATGGTCAAAACAGGAAAGAAGCAGCAAGGTTATGAGGGGTAGCACCCTTTAGGATGTGTCCATTTCCTTCTGGAAAAGGGTGGTATCATGGTATGGAGCCCAGATACTTACTCATGTTGAAAACACTTTATGATTGTGTGAATTGATTACGAGCGCTCGGTTGAAAAGGTCCCAAAGGACCGGGGGATGGCATATTCGGTCAGTTGTTACTCAGTTAGGAGTAACCCGGCCTTGTGTTGGTAGAGATCCGGTTTGGTTCTCGGGGATGTCCATCCAGAGGCATTCTCATGTGGCAATGGAAAGTTCCTTGGCCTGACCATTTGTTGGAAATCCAATTCCCAATACGAAACTTGTACGGTATTAGTTGTAGAACCTGCCATTCACTTATGGTGGTCACCACTGTTTGGATGGTAGCTATAGTAGGCATAGTTCGAAATGTCTATGTTGGCTAAGATTTATATTCTACTTTCGAAATATTTCTCTACACTATGCACTAGTAATAATATCAAATGTTATTTTAAATGCGTATCAAGCATCTTTGACTATCATAAGGAGAAATCTCCTCCGATTCTGCGTTTGCATTGTGTGTGTGTGCGGGAGGCCTTATGGTAGTCTCATTTTTAAAAGCATTGCGAATTGAATTTAAAAATATTCCTCTATTTTGATTTTAAAGATAAATAAGCTGTTTTGAGTTCTCACACCATTCACATGACTGACTTGGAGTTTATTGTTTTCCTTCCTAAACTCTGGGTGCCCACCAATTTCCACACGGGCAGTTAAGAGTTAGGTTTATCAGGATATTCTGGATATTCTGGAGTTGCTAGAGGCAAGCTGGATGGCATGGCGTATTACAAAGTTTATATAGTATTTCTTTTTCCGCTGCACTGTTTATTGTTGTATGTTGTTGTACACTCTGATGATATGATGTGATGTGATGTAATGAAATGTAATGTAATAACTGATATAGTTCTTTGTTTAAAGATTATTCATTTATTATTATATGTTGTTCCGCTGCGAATTGTGAGATTCTGTTGTTGTTCTGTTGTTCCCTTTCTGTCCCGTTCTATTTTTAAAATTTTCTATCTTCTATTTTCAAATTCTCTTTTTCTATTTAAAAATTCTCTGTTTTCTAAAAATCGTCTATCTTCTTTTCCCTCTATTTTTCTTTTTCTTTCTTCTTTTTCTCTCTTCTTTCTTTTCTTTTCTTTTTAAAACCCATAACACCTCGGTTTTCGGCCTTTGATTTCTCGGCAGTCGATAAAGTGAGTGTCGATGTCGGATTTTCGGAAGTCGAAAATTCGTTGACGTTACATTTGGTATCGGAGCTGATGGTTAAGCGACAACCATGGTTCTGTTGGGTATAATTCATTAGAGATAGAGTCAGCAGTACTCTAGAATGAGTTTGAGTGTAATAATAGCTATGAGAGCGTATTTGTTAGTGAATACAAAATTGTTTTATATTGTGATGATTGGTTTATTGAGTGGCATATGAACCTTCCTCAGCACGGTATGTACAACTTTGCCGAAGGGGTTTCTAAACACTTGAATAGAACAATTCGGCACAGTATTGTTTTAATTGGGTAAATGAAATGATTTTACCTTAAGTATATTTTATATATGAAGGAATAATTTTTCAGAATTATTAAAGTGTATATAAGTTGATTGTTTAGTTGTTTAAATAATCTAAATTAAAGAATAATTGTATAAGTAAAAGAATTATAAGAATTGAAGTATAATTAAAGTGATTTACAATTGTGAAATAAACTTATATATGTAAGAAATGAATATTTACAAATATGAGTTGTAAATGAAAATGAATTTAAAGTTAAATGGAATATAACTTAAGAGACGTTGAATGAAGTTAATATCGGTATCAAACTAAATTAATAAAGTTAAGTAAGAAATGTGAACTTAAGTCATGTGAATGAAATTCAACTTTGTAATTGAATTGAATAAATGAATTGAATGTAAATCAATTGAATGTAAAATTAAGTTGATATAAAATAATGAATATAAGTGTTGATTCATTAAAATCTAATGTTATTAGAAGTTGAATAAAATTGAATGAAAATCAATTATAAGCAAAGGAATTTGGTTGTAATTAATATACATTGGTTGTTATATGATTGTTAGATGATTGTATATAATTCATTAAGAGTTAATGAAATTGAATTAATGAAATTGAAAGCTATGAAAATTGAATTCAAATTAGAAGTAAATAAATTTGAATAGAATTGAAAGTGAATTGGATTTAATTAGTGAATGCAAACTAATTAAAATTGAGAACGTATGTTGATAAAATCCAATGTGAATAAATCAAATGTGATTTAAAGTGAAAACCAATTCATTGAATATTAATGAGAATATGAATGAAAATTCATTTGATTATGGATGGTAGTTGGTTGATGTTTACATTTGTTGTTTGGTTGCATTTTCTATGTGACATGTATAGTTATGTTGCTATATGTTGTATATTGATACTATTTTCATATATGCATGATTCTCATGTTGTTTGTTGAGTTTAGTAGGTGCGGATCGCGTTTGCTTCGCATTTGGAGTTCGCTTTAGCGCTATATTAGCCGTTTATGCTTGCTAATAAAATATAAGGTACATATCTCGGATTAAATACAGTACTTTTACATTTTTTTCCCTTCGGGATGCCTCATTACTTGATGAGATGTATATTTGTGATATATATACTGTCATTTTTTTTCCGGATCGAGCCGCGCAAAGGAGACTATGGCGAATTTTTCCGAAAATTTAAGGCGTTAGAAAATTTTGAGAAAATTTAGAAAATTTGTGAAAACTTTAAACTTTGATTTGAAATTGAAAGTTAAACAATATAGTTTGTTTTTGAAAAGATAACTAAGTATGATTGGAAAACTTAGTAAAGTTATTGTAAGAAGTTTAACTATGGATTTTGGAAAATTAATAGATTCAGTAACTTTTCTTACTTGTAATTTCGAGGACGAAATTCTTTTAAGGGGGAAAGATTGTAACGACCCAGAATTTTTATAAATTAAAATTTGAATATTTAATTAATTTTAAATATTAATAAGTGAATTTATAAGTCAAATAAATTTTTATTTGATTTATTGGATTTAATTGGATAATTAAAACAATAATTTAATATGTTAAATTATGGAAATAATTAAAAATTGAGTTAAAAATGATTGTAAATAATTTGGAAAATTTTATTTAATCATACTGGAGTTATAGAAATATTTTAGAACTTTTAAAATCGAATTAAAAGTTAATTTGTGAAAATTGAATATTTTAATATTTAATAATCGACTGTAAAATAGCCAATTTTTGAACAGTCTCAGAATTGAACGAAACCAGTTTCATTGGATCCGTAATAGTTAGTTATTACCGGATTTCAATTTTCGTGTCAATCGGAGCTATCGTTTGATCGTGGCAGCTCGAAACGCATCGAATCGTTTTTAATTTAAATTTGGCAAGTGAAAATAGCCATTTTTCAAAAAGTCTCGGATTTCGACGAAACCAGTTTCATCGGATCCGTAATGTGATATTATTGTAAGGTTTCAAATTTCAAGTCAATTGGATTTACCGTTTGTCCGGTACAAATTAAAACGCCTAGAAATCGATTTAAATCGGTTTAATTTAAATTGAGCGTTTACAGCCATAACTCGCACATACTTCCGAATTAGCTTCCGAAACCTGTTCCATTGTGTCCGGAACGCGGGGTAAACCTTAGAAACGCTGGTTACGGCGTCTAAATCGGAGTTCGGAATTTCCGGGATGAATAGTGTCGCTCGTTCCTTATAAATAGCCATCATCCTCTTCATAAATTAAAAAAAAAAAAATATAAAACATTAAACCCTAGCCGCCTCCACCAAATTCAAGGGCCAGAAAACTCCCAACTTCCACCTCGATTATCTCCTCATCCATCGACATTTACCAACAACCTTCAACTAGAGAATCGAAGAGCATGAAGAGATCTACAACTTCAACGGTCAAGATCGCGAATGGATTCACGGATTGATGGGAAATGGAGTGTGAACGTGGCCTGTTGCGTGCGCGTTTCCCAAGGAGGGGAGGAGCCGAGCTTGCTGCAGTTTGGGCCGAGTATGGAGGGGGTCGTGCTCTTCGACATGGCGGTGGTGTGATGAAGTATAGTCGAGCGTAGGTGGCGTAAGGTGGAACCCTAGTTCTATGCTATGGGTTTTGTGCGTTCGGCCAATTTCCTGTAAATTGAACGTGATGAGGAAGAGGGGGGGACAGTCCAGATGATGGAATGCTAGATCCAAGGGTGATACCAAATGTAACGGAAGCGATTTTTCATCGCCGAAAAAACCGAACCATTAGGGTTTTAAGAAAAAGAAAGAAGAGAGAAAAAGGTAGAAGATAGAAAATAGAGGGAGAAAAGAAATTTGAAAACAGAAAATTTTAAAATAGAAAAAGAGAATTTGAAAATAGAAGGGACAGAAAGGAAACAAAAAGAACAATATCAGAATCTCACAATTCGCAGCGGAACAACATATAGTAGATAAATGAATAATCTTTAAATAAGGAACTATATCAGTTATTACATCACATTATATTACATTACATCAAATAATCAGAGTGTACAACAGCATACAACAACAACAGTGCAGCGGAAAAGAAATACTATATAAATAATACGCCTTGCCATCCAGCTTGCCTCCAGCAACTCCAGAATATCCAGAATATCCTGATAAACCTAACTCTTAACTGCCCGTGTGGAAAATTGGTGGGCACCCAGAGTTTAGGAAGGAAAACAATAAACTCCAAGTCAGTCATGTGACTGGTGTGAGAACTCCAAATAGTTTATTTATCTTTAAAATCAAAATAGAGGAATATTTTTAAATCAATTCGCAATGCTTTTAAAAAATGAGACTACCATAAGGCCTCCCGCACACACACACATGCAAACGCAGAATCGGAGGAGATTTCTCCTTATGATAGCCAAAGATGCTTGATACGCATTTAAGATAACATTTGATATTATTACTAGTGCATAGTGTAGGAAAATCATTTCAAAAATAAAGATATAAATCTTAGCCGACATAGACATTTCGAACTATGCCTACTATAGCTACTATCCAAACAGTGGTGACCACCATAAGTGAATGGCAGGTTCTACAACTAATACCGTACAAATTTCGTATTGGGAATTGGATTTCCAACAAATGGTCAGGCCAAGGAACTTCCCATTGCCACATGAGAATGCCTCTGGATGGACATCCCCGAGAACCAAACCGGATCTCTACCAACACAAGGCCGGGTTACCCCTAACTGGGTAACTACTGACACGAGTATGCCATCTCCCGGTCGTAACCAACCTTTAACCGGGGCCCCAGCAACAAATCACAAAATCATATATATATATCTGCGATATCCACATAAGTTAAGTATCTGGGCTCCATACCATGATACCACTTCTATCCAGAAGGAAATGTACATACCCTAAGGGGTGCTACCCCCAATAACCTTGCTGCATCTTTCCTGTTTTGACCATTTCGGGGTGGGAGGTCCGACGAAGTCACGTCCACAAAAACACACTTTATACAAAAGCCGTGCTTTGGGTCAACAAATGATCAACACAATGATCACTAAGATAGACGATCAAATAAATGATCCTATCACAATAATCAACACAATGATCATTTCAGCAACACTCAGCATGTCACATTACCAAATTTGGGAATATATCGCTGATAACTTCAACTATATAACCTCTGAGCTCGTACGTCTCAGAGAAGGGTGTTAAGCTAAAAGAATAAATTCTCCGCCACCACAGAAATATATTTGAAAGAAATCGGCTTTATATCTCAAATTGTAATGTCAGGCATACTATCCATACAAGTCTGTTCCGGGATCGAACAGAACCGAAGGCACTTACAAAGAAGTCCTTGCAATCCGAATAATTTCTAATCACGTTCGGATTTCCCATCACTTATGGAGATCTCTATACCGGGGATCAGCCAGTGCAGAGACAATCAACAAGAAACCCTCTCGTTTTCGAAAATATCCGGTCTTCAACACCGGTCTTCGAATGCAATTCATATCGACGTATCACATATTCGGAATGGGTTATACGACCCCATGGTCCTTCCCCGGTTAACCCGAATAGTGAGCGCTTACTTTAAAAAAATAAGTGTGGCATTCAATTTCAAACAATTCACAACAAATACCTATTCGAAGGTAAATATTGATAGTCGGTTATTGAACTATCAATAGATATGCCAACATCACCAGAATCCAAATAATTTTCCAAATTATTTATTTCCCAAAAATATCTTTAGAAGATATAACTTTCCATATTTCAAAAATAAATCAATATTTATTTTTAAACCTATTTTCCCAATTTTCTTTATAAATTCCATATTGAATTTATATTTCCAAAATATTTATGAATATACGATTTCAAATATTCATTTTCAATTTATCTTCAAAAAGATAAATTCTCTAAACTTTCCATTTCTCATTGAAAAAAAAAAAAAACAATTTCTATACTTATTTTATAACAACTTCCTTTTATAAATTTCCTTTATTAACCTATCTCAATTCATATCACAGTGATATATTAAAAATTCATATTATAAGTCAAATACTTATAATTTATTTATTTACAAAATTGTTTCTTTGAACTTCTCAAATTTATAAATTTTATAACTTATAAGATTCATTTATTTATCCAACTCATTCCTTTAATAACTTTATAAATTTTATAAACCTACTGCTTATAAAATTCTATTTATAACTTCACCGTTATAATTCTATAATTCCAATTTATGAAATTCATTTACAATTTTTTTCTAACACTTAGAAAAGTTCGTTTTACACTTCTAATACTTTTAATTTATAAATATCAATTTATAAATCTTTTAATACACATGAATTTGTATTATTATTTTAAAACATCTTTTAAACTCTTTTAGAATTCCATCATTTTGATTTATAAAATAATCCAATTTCATAAATCCTATTTTTAAACTTTTTTATAATAGATTCAAAAATCTCAGTTTAAACTATTTTATAAAATCATCAATCCCATATTTTCAAAAATCAATTTTTTTTTAACTATATTTCTCAAAAATATAATTTTTTATAACATTAAAAATTATAACGTTTATTTAATTATAATGGATCAATTCCAAAAATATTTAATAAACGTATATTTCCAAAAATCCTTTTTGAAATTAAAATCGTTATTTTTAAATTTCAAAAATTGGATCCGATGATGCAACACATCAAATAGTCAATCACGATTTTTCCAATATCATATATCGATATGATAAACAATCAAACATCACAATATTTAAAATCAATAAATATTTGTGAGGAATCCAGTTGGATCCCTCCAACCTGTTTCCCTGCATCCACAGACATTAGCACAATACCATTCCGTATTCATTCCATTTGAGCTGGCAACATTCCAACAACAATCCAGTCAAAGGGGAACAAACTTCCGAATCTTTATGGTTGAAGAAGAAGAAAGAGGTAGAAGAAGAGAGAAAAAGAGAGAAGAAGAAAGAAAACAGAAAAGCAACAGAAACAACACAGAACAATATCAGAATCTAACCATCGCAGCGGAACAACATATAATAGATAAATGAATATTCATTAAAACAAAAGAACTGTATATTTTATACATTACATCACATCACATATCATATCATCAGAGTTACAACAAACAAACAGCGGAAAAGAAATACTATATATCATAGATACAATAAATAATAGACTACGCCATCCAGCTCGCCTCCGGATATCTGTAGCAACACCTGAATCCAGAATGACCTGAAAACCTAACTCTAGACTGCCCGTGTGAAAATTGGTGGGCACCCAGAGTTTAGGAAGGGAACAATAAACTCCAGGTCAGTCATGTGACTGCTGTGAGAACTAAAAACAATTATTTATCTTTAAAACAAGAATAGGCGAAATTTTTTTTAAACAAATTCGCAATGCTTTTTAGAAAATGAGACTACCATAAGGCCTCCCGCACACACACACACAATGCAAACGCAGAATCGGAGGAGATTTCTCCTTATGATAGTCAAAGATGCTTGATACGCATTTAAAATAACATTTGATATTATTACTAGTGCATAGTGTAGGAAATTATTTCGAAAGTCAAGATATAAATCTTAGCCAACATACGACCATTATCGTATGCCTACTATAGCTACTATCCAAACAGTGGTGACCACCATAAGTGAATAGCAGGTTCTACAACTAATACCGTACAAGTTTCGTATTGGGAATTGGATTTCCAACAAATGGTCAGGCCAAGGAACTTCCCATTGCCACATGAGAATGCCTCTGGATGGACATCCCCGAGAACCAAACCGGATCTCTACCAACACAAGGCCGGGTTACCCCTAACTGGGTAACAACTGACCGAATATGCCATCCCCCGGTCCTTTGGGACCTTTATCCGAGAGCTCTCTAATCAATTCACACAATCATAAAAACAAAGTGTTTCAACATGAGTAAGTATCTGGGCTCCATACCATGATACCACCCTTTTCCAGAAGGAAATGCACATATCCTAAAGGGCGCTACCCCTCATAACCTTGCTGCATCTTTCCTGTTTTGACCATTTCCGGGATGTGAGGCTCGACGAATTCACGTCCACAAAAACATACTTTATACAAAAGCCATGCTTTGGGTCAACAAATGATCAACACAATGATCACTAAGATAGACGATCAAATAAATGATCCTATCACAAATAATCAACACAATGATCATTTCAGCATCACTCAGCATGTCACATTACCAAACTGGGAATATATCGCTGATAACTTCAACTATATAACCTTTGAGCTCGTACGTCTCAAAGAAGGGTGTTAAGCTAAAAGAATAAATTCTCCGCCACCACAGAAATATATTTGAAAGAAATCGGCTTTATATCTCAACTTGTAATGTCAGACACACAATCCATACAAGTCTGTTCCGGGATCGAACAAAACCGAAGGCACTTACAAAGAAGTTCTTGCAATCCGAATAATCTCTAATCACGTTCGGATTTCCCATCACTTATGGAGATCTCTATACCGGAGATCAGCCAGTGCAGAGACAATCAACAAGAAACCCTTTCGTTTTCGAAAATATCCGGTCTTCAACACCGTTCTTCGAATGCAATTCATACGACGTATCATGTATTCGGAATGGGTTATACGACCCCATGGTCCTTTCCCGGTTAACCCGAATAGTGGGCGCTTATTTAAAAAAAAAAAATAAGTGTGGCATTCAATTTCCAAGCAAATTCACATCAAATACCTATTCAAAGGTATATATCGATAGTCGGTTATTGAACTATCAATAGATATGCCAACATCACCAGAATCCAAATAATTTTCCAAATTATTTAATTCCCAAAAATATCTTTACAAGATATAACTTTCCTTACTTCAAAATAAATCAATATTTATTTTTAAACTTATTTTCCCAATTCCATTTATAAATTCCATATTGAATTTATATTTCCAAAATATTTATGAATATATGATTTCAAATATTCATTTTTCAATTTATCTTCAAAAAAGATAAATTCTCAACATATTCACTCTATATTGGAAAACATTTCTATACTTATTAAATAAGTAATTCACAATCTTTTATTTTCAACACTCAGAAAATATTCTATATACTTAAATCGAAATTAAGTATATGATTCATTCTTTAAGGAAATCATTCTCTTAAACATATTTATTTGGGCCAAAACGAATGTTGCGTAAAACATCGTTACGACAACCCAAAATCACTAGTATAGGGATTCGAAATAAAATAGATATATAAATCCCAATACTATACAAAACATTTCCTTTCGGAAATCATCTATTATAACAACAGTGTTATAATCTATTATTTCCTTCTATTTCTCGAAAACATCTATTTCAACAATAAATGTTGAAATCTATGATTTCGAATCTCAACATATTGTAAAACATCGTTAGATCGTTTTAATTCTATTTCAAACATCACTACCAAATAATTTCTTTAACATAATATTCACTATTCAAAAACGTGAATATACCTTGTTAATAAATTTCATCACTTCTATTCATTTTAGTTTAAGGAATTATTCACTGTTTAAAACATGAACATAACTCCATTAATAAATTACAACAATTCACTTATCAAAATAAGTCGTTGCGGATTTATAAAACAATGTTTATAAATTTCATTTCTATTTAATTTACAACAACTTTCTTTTATGAATTTTCTTTATTAACCTATCTCAATTCATACCACAATGATATCCTAAAAATTCATATTATAAGTCAAATACTTATAATTTATTTATTTACAAAATTGTTTCTTTGAACTTCTCAATTTATAAATTTTATAACTTATAAGATTCATTTATTTATCCAAACTCATTCCTTTAATAACTTTATAAATTTTATAAACCTACTGCTTATAAAATTTATTTATAACTTCACTGTTATAATTTTATAATTCCAATTTATGAAATTCATTTACAATTCTTTCTAACACTTAGAAAAGTTCGTTTTACACTTCTAATATTTTTAATTTATAAATATTAATTTATAAATCTTTTTAATATAGAACAATTTATATTACTATTTTAAACATCTTCAAACTCTTTTATAATTTCATCATTCTGATTTATAAAATAAAAATTTTATAAATCCTATTTTTAAATTTCTTATAATAAATTCAGAAATCCCAGTTCAAACTATTTTATAAAACCACTAATCCCATATTTTCAAAAATCAACTTTTAACTGTATTCTTCAAAAATCATAATTTTTATAATATTAAAATTATAACGTTTATTTATTTAAGATGAATCAATTCCAAAAATATTTTATAAACGTATATTTCCAAAAATCCTTTTTGAAATTAAAATCGTTGTTTTTAAATTCCAAAATTTGGATCCGATGATGCAACACATCAAATAGTCAATCACGATTTTCAAACATCATATATCATCCATGATAAACAATCAAATATCACAATATATGAAATCAAATAAATATTTGTGAGGAATCCAGTTGGATCCCTCCAACCTGTTTCCCTGCATCCACAGACATTAGCACAATACCATTCCGTTTCAAGACGGAATATCGCGGTATATGGGATTTTATAAATATACATCCGCTTACTAACGGTGCAATAGGGTCTCATCCGCTATACGAGGCGGGAAATCAATCAACTGCAATATATACATATGCCAATATATATATATATTGCTATATATAGATATATCCTAAAATATCTAATATCACAATCAAGCAATCAATCAATCAATCAAATTTTAAATATAACTATTTAAAATTTTAAATAACCCTTTTGAGTGAGAAGTTCTCACCTTAGCTTATTTTGCAGTCCATTTCCAAACCAGATTGTTCTTTTACAGATTTTGACCTAGTATAAATAATTATACGATCTAATTAATATTCGAATAAAATCGAACTATTGAATTTCACTTGATAATTTAATTAACCCGTGATTTTATTTTGACTAACAAATTCCTTTTAACAATTTGATTTAACAAGAAAATAAATTCAAAACTAAATCTTCCTTTATAGATTTAATTAACTTACCCTATAATTAAATTGACCAAACTAGTTATTAAATTTCTTTTTCTTACCAAAAATTATATTTTAACTAATTTCTCCTCTAAAAATTTATATTCGAAATAAAACCGAGCAATTAAATTTTAATTTCTTAATTTTAGCTGTAAATTAGCTTTAACCCAATTTTTCTTCTTTAAATAAATTTATCGAACTAAAAATTTACTTTTCTTAAAATTGATATCTTTAAATCGATTGCTTTTAATAAATTTGTTTTACTAACAAATTCGATTTTCAAACATATCTCCTAATTTCAATACAATATCTTTTAGTCCTTAATTATCCATTTTTTCAAAAATAAATAGTATTTTCTTTTGATAAATCATTTTATCTAATAATTTAATTTCTAACTAATTTTTCAATCTCAAGCTAATGATTTTCATTTTAAACTAAAAATTTAAAATTCAAACTGATTTCCCTTAATCTATACCTTGTATAAATGTTTTACACCATTTATTAATATTTGAATAAATCAAATAAATTAAATTTCATTTAATAAATTTAATTTACCAATGTTCGATTTTAAGTCAGTAAATGAATCTTAACAAAAAATTTATCCTTTTGTTCATTCCCAAATATTCTTATTTTCAACTAAATAAACTAAATAAGTTTATCGAACATATCAACCATTTAAATTAGAAATACGTATGTATATCTATATTTACATTCATTTCTTGTTTTCGAAATTTCAAAATTTCGCCTTACTGGAATCATAATTTTTTTTATCTTTATAAGTATATATATACATTTAAATTAAAATAAAAGCCAAAAACAAAAATATACCTTACTGGAACGAAAACGAACACAGGCTACACCTCGTCGTTGGCCACCTCTGCCGCGAGCTCGCGCGACCCATCGTTGCTGTCGCGAGCCCCCCCAAAAACCCCAAAATCAAGCGCGACGGCCTCTCGAGTTTGAGCACACACGCCCCTGCGCATGCCACGCACGCGCGACCTTACACGCCGCCGCCACCATCTGCTCGAGCTCCCCCCTAATCGACGCCGCGACCTTCGCGACATTCCCCACGGCCTTGAAGCTGCCGCCATCTCGTGCATCCCCAAATCAAACGACCCCAAATCGAGGCTACAGGCGCTGCCATCCCCAAGCGTACGCGAGCGCGTGCGAATGCCTCACCTCCTCTTTCTCTTCTCCCAAGGCTGCGGCCATTAATTTTTTTTTTTTTTTTTTATTAGAACGAGAGGCTGCGGTTTGAAGTGGATAAAGGAAGAGAAGGGGAAAGAGAACGAACGAAGTTTTTTTTTTTTTTTGAGAAGATAGCTTTCGGCCATTGTTTGTTTTTTTTTTTCGCTTATTTTCTTCTGAGTTTGAAATGAAGTTGCGTGATGTTGTAAAGGAAGGGGGAGACAACGTACGCGAATTAACAGAGGTAGGTCTGCTATACAAAAGAGTAGGGTGGCTGAAGTTGACACTTATAATTTTAAATTCGAATTGAATTTGATTCAAATTCCAACGCGTTTACTCACCGTGTGTTCACATCTCAACTCCTAAAAATACGAAATTTGAAATCCGGCAATAATTAAATGTTACGGACCCAATGGAACTGGTTTCGTCGAATTCCGCGACCGTGTGAAAAATGACTATTTTTAAATTCAAATTGAACAATATAAATTCAAAACTGAACAAAACAGTTTCAAATTAAATTCTGAAGCTTCTATTATCTTTAATATTATCAATATAAATTTTATAAGCCTTTGAAATATTTTTAAATCAGCGTAGAATTTAAGATTCAAATTTTTATTCAACTTTCAATCGATTAAATTTTATAATTTAATCGCCAATTTCAAGTTATATTGAAATTTCAATCTAAATCACCATTCAAATATTTAAAATTAATTAAATATTTTATTTTTAAATTATTCAAAATTCTGGGTCGTTACAGTGTGGATGAGGGTGTGTTGAGATAAGTTGAAATTATGTTGTAAATTGTGTATAAAAAACGTGTATAATCTTGTAAAATCAATATCTTTTTCATACGAGGTCGAAACTGCGCGAAACCAGTTGCGTTGGAATCGTATGGACGAGCACTACGCGATGGAGTTGGTTTGGAGTCGTTTGGAGTTAGTGAGAATTTCGGGTAAAATTAAACGCGCGTTTAATTTTATTCGAAATAAATCGCTAAAACGGAAAATAAAATCAAGGTGAGAACTTCTCACTCAATCGAATAAGTTTCGATTTTATTTTAAATAGTTAGATTTAAAATATTTGAATGCATGTTTGAATGATGACTGTAAATTATTGATTGTTAAAATAGACATTATACGCCGTTAGTAAGCGGATGTTATTTATTAAAAACATATACCGCGAATATTTCATAAACAGTGAAATTGGTATTATATATAATATCAATATATATATATTGGCATATGTATATATTGCAGTTGATTGATTTCCCGTAATTTTTGCGGATGAGACCCTATTACGCCGTTATTAAGCGGATAATATTTAATAAAAACATGTACCGCGATAATTTCGTACTGGAGCGAAATTGGTATTGTGCTAATGTTTTTGGATGCAGGAAAACAGGTTGGAGGGATCCAACTGGATTCCTCAACAGTTTTTATTTGATTTCAGATATTTTGATATTTGATGGATTATCATATCGATATATGATGGATCGTTGTAGTCGTGATTGACTATTTGATGTGTAGCATCATTGGACCAAATTTTTGGTATTTTAAAATGTTTTTAAAGTGATTTTTGAAAAGATAAAATATTTTTGGAACTGATCCATTATAAATAAATAAACGTTATAATTTTTAAAGTTATAAAAATTATGGTTTTTGTGAAATATAGTTAAAAAGCTGATTTTTAGAAATACGATTAAAAGTCGATTTTTGAGAAATATGAACTAATGATTTTATAAAAAAATTTAGATTGGATTTTTAAATATATGATAAAAGTTTAAATATAGGATTTATAAAATTTGATTTTTTTATAAATCGAAATGATGAAATTATAAAGGAATTTAAAGACGTTTTAGAATAATAATATAAACTGATTTATATTAAAAGATTTATAAATGGATATTTATAAATTGAAATATAGACATTATAAAACGAGTTTTTATAAGTGTTTGAATGTAGTGAAAATGAATTTCATAAATGAATGAAATTTATAGAATTATAAACTGTGAAGTTATAAATGAAATTTATAAATAGTAAGATTTATAAATTTGTGAAGTTAATTGAAGAATAGATTTGGTTAAATAAATGAATCTTATAAGTTATAAGATTTATAATTATGAAGTTTAAAGAACGATTTTATAAAATAATCGTTTTATAAGTATTTAACTTATAATATAAACATTTAGTTTATAATTGAGTTATAAACTGAAATATGTTAATAAAGGAATTTAAAAAAAAGAAGTTTTTATAAATAAATAGAAATGGAATTTATAAACGTTGTTTTGTGAATTCGCAAACGACTTATTTTGATAAGTTAATTGTTATAACTTATAAATGGAGTTATATTCACGTTTTAGACTGTGAATAATCCTTTAAGTTAAAAAGTATAAAAAGGATGAAATTTGTTAACATAGTATATTCACGTTTTTGAATAGTGAATAACATGTTAAAGAAAATGTTTTAGAATGTGATATTTTAAACAGAATTAAAACGATCTAACGATGTTTTAAAAGGTGTTGAGATTCGAAACCATAGATTTCAACATTTATTGTTGAAATAGACGTTTTCGAGAAATAAAAGGGAATGGTGGACTATAACACTGTTGTTATAGTAAATGATTTCCGAAAGGAAATGTTTTGTATAGTATTGGGATTTATATATCTATTTTAATTTCGAATCCCTATACTAGTGATTTTGGGTAGTCGTAACGATGTTTTACGTAACATTCGTTTTGGCCCAAATAAATATGTTAAAGTGAATGATTTTCCTTAGAGAATGAAATATATACTTAATTCGATTTAAGTATATTGAATATTTTCTAAGTGTTGAAAATAAATAAAAATTTGTGAATTACTTATGAATAAATAAGTATGGAAATGTTTTCCAATATGAAGTGAAAAATTAGAATTTATCTTTTTAAAGATAAATTGAAATGGATTATTGAAATCGCATATGCATGGATATTTTGAAATATAAATTCATTATGGAATTTATAAATGAAAAGGAGAATTGTTTTAAAAATAAATATTGATTTATTTTTAAAGTGTTGAAATTATATATCTTGTAAAGATATTTTGGAAAATTATTTGGGAACTGGTGATGTGTACATATCCATTGATAGTTCAATAACCGACTATCAATATTTCCCTTTGAATGGGTATTTGATGTGAATTGATTGAATTTGAATGCACACTTATTTTTGAATAAGCGCTCACTATTCGGGTTAACCGGGAAAGGACCATGGGGTCGTATAACCCATTCCGAATATGTGATACGTCGTTGTGAATTGCATTGAAGATCGGTGTTGAAGACCCGGTATTTGCGAAAGCGATAGGATGACCTATCGATTGTCTCTGCACTGAGTTGCAACGGTATAGAGGCTCCCTAAGTGATGGGAAATCCGATCAGGATTGTGAATATCCGGATTGCAAGGACTTCTTTGTAAGTGCCTTCGGTTCTGTTCGAGCCCGGAACAGACTTGTATGGATTGTATGCCTGACATTACAAGTTGAGATATAAAGCCGATTTCTTTCAAATATATTTCTGTTGGTGGCGGAGAATTTATTCTTTGCTTAACACCCTTCTTTGAGACGCATGTGCTCAAAGGTTATATAGTTGAAGTTATCAGCGATATATTCCCAGTTTGGTAATGTGACATGCTGAGTGATGCTGAAATGATCATTGTGTTGATTATTTGTGATAGGATCATTTATTTGATCGTCTATCCTTGTGATCATTGTATTGATCATTTGTTGACCCAAAGCATGGCTTTTGTATAAAGTATGTTTTTGTGGACGTGAATTCGTCGAGCCTCACACCCCGTGAATGGTCAAAACAGGAAAGAAGCAGCAAGGTTATGAGGGGTAGCACCCTTTAGGATGTGTCCATTTCCTTCTGGAAAAGGGTGGTATCATGGTATGGAGCCCAGATACTTACTCATGTTGAAAACACTTTATGATTGTGTGAATTGATTACGAGCGCTCGGTTGAAAAGGTCCCAAAGGACCGGGGGATGGCATATTCGGTCAGTTGTTACTCAGTTAGGAGTAACCCGGCCTTGTGTTGGTAGAGATCCGGTTTGGTTTTCGGGGATGTCCATCCAGAGGCATTCTCATGTGGCAATGGGAAGTTCCTTGGCCTGACCATTTGTTGGAAATCCAATTCCCAATACGAAACTTGTACGGTATTAGTTGTAGAACTTGCCATTCACTTATGGTGGTCACCACTGTTTGGATGGTAGCTATAGTAGGCATAGTTCGAAATGTCTATGTTGGCTAAGATTTATATTCTACTTTCGAAATATTTCTCTACACTATGCACTAGTAATAATATCAAATGTTATTTTAAATGCGTATCAAGCATCTTTGACTATCATAAGGAGAAATCTCCTCCGATTCTGCGTTTGCATTGTGTGTGTGTGCGGGAGGCCTTATGGTAGTCTCATTTTTAAAAGCATTGCGAATTGAATTTAAAAATATTCCTCTATTTTGATTTTAAAGATAAATAAGCTGTTTTGAGTTCTCACACCAGTCACATGACTGACTTGGAGTTTATTGTTTTCCTTCCTAAACTCTGGGTGCCCACCAATTTCCACACGGGCAGTTAAGAGTTAGGTTTATCAGGATATTCTGGATATTCTGGAGTTGCTAGAGGCAAGCTGGATGGCATGGCGTATTACAAAGTTTATATAGTATTTCTTTTTCCGCTGCACTGTTTATTGTTGTATGTTGTTGTACACTCTGATGATATGATGTGATGTAATGAAATGTAATGTAATAACTGATATAGTTCTTTGTTTAAAGATTATTCATTTATTATTATATGTTGTTCCGCTGCGAATTGTGAGATTCTGTTGTTGTTCCCTTTCTGTCCCGTTCTATTTTTAAAATTTTCTATCTTCTATTTTCAAATTCTCTTTTTCTATTTAAAAATTCTCTGTTTTCTAAAAATCGTCTATCTTCTTTTCCCTCTATTTTTCTTTTTCTTTCTTCTTTTTCTCTCTTCTTTCTTTTCTTTTCTTTTTAAAACCCATAACACCTCGGTTTTCGGCCTTTGATTTCTCGGCAGTCGATAAAGTGAGTGTCGATGTCGGATTTTCGGAAGTCGAAAATTCGTTGACGTTACAGAACCACTTGGCTTTTTGTTTTCTTTTTGGATTTGGGAGGCCGTAGAGCCATTTTTGTGGTAGTACCGAGTTAGTCGCGCAAAGGAGACGCTGGCAAATTTTTTTCGGGAATTTAGGGAGTTAGAAAAAAAAATTGAGAAAATTTTGATAATTCAAAATTTGATTTTAAATTGAAACTTGAATGGTTAAACAAATAGTATAGTTTGAAACTATGGGAGAGTTGAGAAGTTAATAAGAATGATAATGGATCTTCTATAAAAAGATAGTTAGATGTTGAATTGTTTGGTTTTGGGGAAAGGTAAACGGGCATTGGATCATTCTTCCTAACTAGTAATTTCGGGGACGAAATTCTTTTAAGGGAGGAGGAATTTGGCGACCCGGAATTTTCGAGCATTTAAAATCGGAATATTTAATTGATTTTAAATATTCAATAGAGCAATCTTAACTTGAAATACAAATATCGCTATTTATTGATAATTAAATAATAGAATTTAATAATTAGAAATTGGGTAAATTGTTGAATCTAGAATTTTAAACCTGTTAAAAATAATTTGAAGGCTTGTAAAATTTATATTGATAACGTTGAAGACGATAGAAGTGTTAAATCAAATTCAACAATGATTTGATCAGTTTTGAAAATTTCATCGTTTAAATTGAATTTAAAAATAACCTTCCGAGGCACAGTCTCGGAATTCGACAAAACCAGTTCCATTGGGTCCGTAATATTGGATTATTATCGGATTTCAAATTTTGTTTTGATCAGAGTTAGTGTGTGAGTGTACGATATATAAACACACTAAAAATTTAATTGATAATAATTTAATTAGTCAAGCTTCTTGTATACACCATCTCTATTGTATTTATATTTATAATAATACAAAAGGTATAAGTATGTATAAGTATAGGATAAGTGGCATCACATGGTGAAGACAAGTGGCATAATATAGACCATACATCTATCTTAAGATGAAATAGAATTATGACACATATATCACTTAGGTGTACACTTCTAGAACACCTTAAATGATTACTAAATAAGGTATGTGTCATGAAATAAAGCTTGCATAAAAAAAATGAAGGACATGTGTCCATGTGTAGAAACATCTTAAGACACCTAAGTAGACACATAACCCCATTAGGTGTCCATGTGTAGAAACATCTTAAGACACCTAAGTAGACATGTGTCAACATTCTAAAGCTTGTGCAAAGAGAAGAAGACAAGTGTCCAAAACTAAAATTACCAAACTAGCCTTGAAAATTACTATATAAAGGGTGGAAATGTTTACTTATTTTAGATACTTTCAAAAAGCAAAAAAAAAAGTAAGATAAAGTGAAAAAGCTTGGAGAAAGCTAAGGAAAATGAGTCAAGTCAAATACACAAGTTTAAGGTGAGAAAAACTATTTAATTTCTAGTATTCATGTTATTCTTGAAGATATGATAGTTATAAGTAAAAATGGCTCGGTTCTATCAAAAACGCGGCTTAGTAATTTAACCATAACTTTCTCAATCCCTAATGAAATTTCGATTTCTTGGATGTTCTGGAAATCTTATTTCATGTGCTACAACTTTTATGTTTTGTGTTTTCTGTAATTTGGATGTTAGCCATGTCAAAATTTAATTTTTCTACTGTAATCCCGAGAGCAAAACCAATATTAGCTCTGTACTTAAGGCTGAAACTAAATTGGCCATAACTTCTTCGTTCCTCAACTGATTTCGATAAATTTAGAAGTTCCAGAAAGCTTAGACTTTGTTCTAAAACTTTTATGTTTTGAGTTTTCCAAAATTTCGATGTTATCTTGGTCAAAACTATAATTGTTTATCGCTGTCCCGAGACAAAATGACATAAGTTGTGAAATTCAAATCTTAGAATTGTTTTACCCATAACTTTTACAATTCTTATCGGAATTCGGAAATTTTTAATGTTCCGGAAAGCTTAGGAACTAAGATAAAACTTTTGCTTTATTCATTTTGCCGATTTTGATGTTTTCTATGCTAAAATTGAAATTGTTGGTCGCTGTTCTGAAAATGCATAAGTTCAGGCTAAGTTTAATGTTTTTAGTAAAATGGTCATAACTTTTGAACCGTTAATCCAAGTTCGACGATCTTGGTCATTCCGGAAAGCTAACGGAAAGTCCTATAACTTTTATTTGTATCATTTTCTGAAATTAGTTGATTAAAATGTGGAAAAACCACTTGCAAACTCGCTATCCTGTTGTTGTAGAGTACTCGGTGTTTTGTGCAAACCTGAGCTAGTATTTTGTGCATAACTTTTGCGTTTCTTATCCAAATCCTATAATTTTTAAAGTTTTGAAAACTGCAGGAAGAATGTGATAACTTTCATTTGTATAACTTTTTAATTAATAAAATTCTGTATATGGAAAGGAATTTTTGAATAAGCAGAAGGTTAATGAAATTTGAAACTTCAATGATATTATTTAATAAAAACAAACATTTATTTAATATTTAAGATTTAACTTAAGGAATAAAGAAGAAATTGGAGAAAAAGCCTGACATTCGTATATTTTAGTTAAAAGGTTTAAAATCAAACGGAAAATAACAACAATAATAATAAGTCCGTAACTAATGAATTTTTGAAATGAATTGAGTAATTAAAGAAACTTACTTCAAATAAAATAAATTGGAAATCAATTTCCGGGAAATTGATTTAAGTGATTGAGTTGGAACTTTCTCTGGATGGCTAAGTACATGTTTTAAAAGGTAAAATTGTAAATATAAATTAAATGTTTTAAAGCTGTTTTTAAAGAAAGCAAGTTTTGAAAAATTTGTTATTTCTATTATTTAAAGTCTAAAGTAAGTATTTTCTTTAATCTATTCTAGCAGTAATTATTAAGAAGTAACTTAGTATTTTATTTTAAAAGTAGAAATCTAGTTTTATAACCTTATTTCAAACATTCATATAGTATGTATTTTTAACAAATTATTAAAGTAGTTTTAACTTAAATGTTTCAAAATAAAGTGTTTTAAATTATTTTAAAAATCTATTTTTGTGCTTGGTGATTTCAGAGGAGATATAAAATATTTGGGAAAGTTGATTCTGAAAAGAATGATGGTTTTGAAACTGTTTTCAAAGGATTGAAAATAGAAATATATCTTGTGAAGATATTTTTGAGATTAATAAATAATTTGGAAAATTATTTATTTGTTGATGGTTGTTTGTGAACATTAATTGATAGTTAAATAACCGACTATCAATATTTGACAAATGCGCTGATCGTTTCGAAGAGACCGGGATCGAGATTTATTTCTCGAAAACCACTTCGATCCGGTTTGTACGTTTCGTGTAAACGATTTTGGATTCGAAGATGGAGCAGTGCAGTGCAAGGGCTAGTCGCTACTAATTCTGAGGATATTTCCAAAATGGATGTAGTAGGAGTAGTGCCTTCAGTTCCGTTCGAACCCGGGACGGACTTGTATGGACGAATGCTTGCGAAACATCGTCAGGTGGACGATGGGCATTCTAAGTGAAAACGTTCTAAAGGTAACGCTTAGCCTCAAGCCTCATCAACCGGGAATGACTGAAAATCAGGGGATATGCAGCAAGGTTAGGTGGGTCATGCCCAAGCAGGACAAGATATTTCCCCTGTCTAGTTGTTTCTTATATATTTCGGCTTAGTGGGTGGTTGGTCGCGCCAACCACGGGGTTTATCTTGTTCGGGACTGTTCGGTAAGGAATGGTTCCGGCCTTGTGTTGCAGGGGATGAAGGGAGTAATCCTCGGTACGGTGATCTAGGCCCCGTACCGTGACAGGTGGTACCCCAGTGCCTAGTCATTAGTTGGAAATCCATTCTCCCTACGAGCCTTGTACGAGTTTTGTTTGTATTACCCACTCTGTGGCTAGTAGCTGGAATTTAATGAATGTAACAATTTCGGCTATTTTATAAGTATTTGTATATAGACCCTATTATAATATCAGAGGATTTCTATAAAAATTATTTTAGCTATCGTAAGGTAAAAACCCGACATGTTTATTTGTGGCGTGGTCTTACGAGAGGCTTTTGTTTTCAAAGGAATTTGAAACTTTAAAAATCAATTGGATGTGTTTTTCTCACGCTGGTATTCCAGACTGACTCGGGTGTTATTTAACTGTAATGCTCGGGTCAGACCAAGTATTATAGAATACAGGATGTGATGCTGTGGAGCTAAGGAGACGAGCTGGAGGACGATACGTATATCCGTACTTGTTATATATATATATATATATTCCGCTGTGATTGAGTTGCTGTGTATCCATTTGTATGTTGTTGTTGAGCCGTTGATTGATGTACTCTATGATGTAATATATAAACAGATATATTTGATTTTGAGTAAAGATCATTTATTTTCTATTATATTTTAGTCCGCTGCGATGGTTAGATTCTGATATTGTTTTCTATTTTCTTCTTCTACCTCTTTTTCTTTAACCCAAATGGTTCGTATTTCTGTACAACTTGAGTTGATTTAGGTAGAATAGTGTTGACTCAAGGGGTACGGATTTGCGGGCTGTTACAATATTATAGCCATTCTTTGTTTTTCATGATTCATCACATATCAAATAATTGTACAGAAGTTAAAATAAAAAAAAAGTACATATGTATTTTTGGTAATATACATAATATAATATCTATTAAACTAATATACTTATATGCTTCGACAGGCTCATGTTGAATGGATCCGAATTTGTTCTTGTAAAAAAAGATGTGTAAAAAATATTGTAATCTAAAACAGATTAGAGTCTTACCAGATGTACAGGAGCTTAATAGCAGGTATAACACTAGAATCTCGTTACACCCATTTATTACAGATTTCCCAATCATAATGATTATTTCAGTTTTGCATAAATTTAGACTTAGAGGCTCTGATGCTAGTGTAAGCATAAATCTGATTACTGGTAGAATTAGCTATGCTAAAACTGTTATTAAACACTCTGGAATTTCTTATATGCCAAATACAGCACACAGCGGTAGATAGCACAAGTCTGGAAATATCGCCGCTTTTGTTTCTAGCTGACAATTTTTGATCCAAACTTTCTACTCTTTAACCAAAACAAGTTGTTTAGAATTTGTCACTGGCCATTTCAGTTCATAACGACAGCATTTCCATATAAACTCTAAGAACTTACACTTGAAAAAAATGTGATCATTATCCTCCTCAACTGGTTCACTGCATAATACACACTCCAGATTAACACTAATATGCTGTTGTAAGAGCCTATGCTTGGTGGGCAAAAAGTTATTAATGGCTCTGAATAGGCAAATTGGCATTTTGGGAATACCAATTCTGTGCCACACGGATTTAGCCTGTGATTTCTGCTCATGTACCAATCTAATTGAATTCCACACGTTTTTGAACATATATTTCCCATTATGTGAGCACGACCATACCCATTACTCGTCGTGCAGTCATTATGGATTCTTTCGGACTCATTTTCAGCGTTTATACCCTAAATGCGATTAAATGCTATATTAGTTGGATTATTTTTAGCGCAAACGCTAATATGTCAATGTGGATTTTAATTAGAACGCTAAGAATGACTGTTTTACTGAAGAAAAAAAACAATTGCCGCCTCTCTGCCTATTTTTTTATTTTCCCTCCACTCATCCTTCATTTTCTTTCAGCTTCGTTTCCTTTCATCTTCATTTTCGTTCTTCGATTTCATCCTGCCAATATTTTTTTTCCAAATACATTGATTATATAGGAAAAAATAATCTAATTCATCTCGATTTCATCCTTCATTTTTTTTTCCAAATACATTGATTGTATAGGAAAAAATAGTACTTGGGGAAGGATGCAATGTTAAAATAAATGGATGACTTAGCTAAAAAAAAGTTGGTTCCAATCAATCATGCTAAATGAGCCAGCACATGCAATAAGATAAAAGAATACACTGATAAGAAACTCAGTACGGCATTGTAGAAAAATTTCAAAATAACCGATCTGCATATTTGACTGTACCTACTTGTGCTTTGCATTGCTGGTTTTACTAAAATGAACGCGTTCTCAATCGCCTATTTTCCCTCTTTATTTTATGCCTAACATGGTGAATTTTACTACGACATCTACAACTACGACCATTTTTGTCTAAATTATTACACCTCTTTCACTTTATTATAAATAGTAGGTCCCACTTGTTTTTGTACTCTGACATGGTTTCTGCTTGCAAATCTACTCCAGTATGCGTCTGTTTAGGTGGATTTTCTTTGTTACTTTATACTTTATACTTTTTGTATGAAGGTAGTGGATTAGCTGAGGTTCAGGTAGGTGGTGGTGGTTGAAGGTGTTGTGTGCACTTTGCGGGGAGGAAGAAGTGGAAGGGTAGTTGTAAGAAGAGATGATACTGTGTGCACTTTGCTTGGATGGGAAGGTGAAGTGATGCAGTGCTTTGGCAGATGAATGTTTTGTGAAAATTTTGACGAGATGAGTGATTGTAGGGGAAAGGAAGTAATTTTTAGAATTTGCATAAGTGAGTAGAGAAGTGAATTTTTTATATATGGGTTGTAATGAATGGTTACAGTGGAGGCCACGGTTTGCCGAAAGTTGGTGTTGAGGGGTTGTTGTGAAATGAAGTGATGTAGGGAGTAATGTATTTATGGTGATGTATTGCGATGACTATGGTTTGTTTCAGGTTGATTTGTGGTGATGGTTTAAGTTGTGGAGGCAATGTGGCAAGGTAAAGTTGATGGTAGAAGGTAATGTGGCAAGGTAATGGGTATAGAAGGAGAAGTGACAGAAGTTGATATTACTGAGTGGCAGTGTTGGAGTATTGAAGTTGATGCAAGTTAGAGCAGCAAGGTGATGGACTGGAAGTTTGATGTGTAGTTGCAGGAAAGCAAGGAAGAGGCTGTTTTGTTTGAGTTAGCAGAGGAAGAAGGTTGGAAGGAGAGGCAGGTGATGTTGTTGAACCGGTGAGGGCAAACGAGTGAATGTTTTGTGAATTCACTGTAACAGTTTGGTGCAAATGTGCATGTGAATGTAAATGAGTTGTAAAAACTGTAAGTGCAGAAGTGCAAATGTGAATGAGTTGTAGCATTTTTTTCTTCTTTTGGGAAATGCAAAAGGGTGATAAAAAACTAAAACACTTTTTTGCACAATGCTAAAAATCTAAACAGATGGTAAAAGAGTAAAAAGAAATGCAGACAATAGTGATGATGTTTGGAAGTGGTTGTATATGAATGTTTGACGAGGTAGTATTTGGATTGGTGAATTTTTGTGATTGTGTTGAAGTAGCAGGTAGGTGATGCTGATCAAGGAAGGAACCAGGTGGAGAATGGAGTGGGATGACAGATGAAGTGCCAAATGAAGGCAGTGGAGGTTTGAGGAAGTGGTTTGATCAAAGTGATGAATGTATGTTTGATGTAGTGACGGTTTAAGTTGTGGAGACAAGGATATTAGTTGACGGCAGGAGATGGAAGTTGGGTTGCTGGGTGATGGTGCTGCATGGTCCTAGGCTATAGTTTGGTTCGATATTTTGTAGTGGAAGTTGGATGATGTAGGGAAGTGCAATTATGAGGATGTGTAGTGATGGAATTGTGAATTGTAGTGACTGTTAGGAGGAGTTGCTATTTGAAGCAAGGCAGTGAGGTTGTGGATGTAATGTGTTCTGTGGAGTTGCAAGTTACAGGAGTGATGAAGCAGATGGTGAAATTGTTGTAGCAGGTTGTTGTAGCTTGTGGTTTGCAGTGAAGTTGCACAGTGAGGTGATGTTGGAGTGTGTGGCAAGGAGTTTGATGATGTTAGTATGAACAGAGTTGTTTGATGAATGGGGTTTTACCGTGGTAATATGGTCAGTGGTTGAATTGTAGATGGCTTGCAAATGCATGCAATCTGAATGTGCAGGTCGCATTGTGAAGATATGCAGTGCTCAGTTGTAGGCAATTTGTATATTGATGGTTTAAGTAGGATATTGGGGTGATGAATGTGGTTCAAGTTGTAATGATTGTGTATGATAATCAGAAGTGATTCAAGGAGGAGCAGTGGGGTTTGTTGAAATTTTATGTATGACAGTGAGGGATGGAGCAAGTTGTAATGATGTATGGGTTGAGGAAGGAGGAGCAGTGATGGCAAGCAGGGGTACGACGATGAATGGTTTTTGTTGTAGTAGTGCAAGTGATGGTATAGTCAGTTTGTTGTAGAGGTGAATGATTGCGGTAAGGCAAGTGGTTTATGTGTAGAGGTTAAGGAGGTTTTGTGATATGGAAGTGTGGACAAGGCTGGTTGTTGGTGAAGAGGAAATGAAATGTTGAGGTGGTGTGTAGTGACTGAGTTGGTGAGTGTGATGGGGTGGTCAATAAGAGCATTGTCCAGTAAGAGCATTGTTTGCCAAATTCACTGTTTTCAATTCTAAACAATGAGATAACTGAGAAGGAATGGATCCAGTGAAGAGATTCGAACCAAGATCCAGAGAAGTAAGCCTAAGCAAGGCAGTGAAATCTAGAGTGATTGTACCAGATAATGAATTGTTTCTTAAACTGAGATATTAAAGAGATGATAGGTTAGATAATGATGAAGGCAATGGACCCTTAAGGCTATTCGATTGTGCAGAAAAGCACTCTAATGTCGTTAATCTGTCGAATATATCAGGAATATTTCCGAAAAATTTATTTAATGAGATACCAAAGTGAGTAAGATTGGAAAGATTAGTGATAGCAGTACTTAAAGAGTCTGATATACCATTATCTTGAACATTCAACTTAGTTAATGAAAACAACTTGAACAAATCATCAGGCAAACCGCCTGAGATTAAGTTTTTATCAACAGATAGCTCAGTAAGCGAAGTGCAGTCTCCGAACCCGATAGGAAATTTGCCCGAAAACCGATTACTTGAAAATCGAATAACTTTTATTGAATCCCAATCATTGCAAATGCTAGTTTTAATACTGCCACTGAAACTGTTGTAACTGATATCAAAAGAACTCATTTTTTGGAACCTTGAAGTATTGGATGTGTGGAATTGAAGACGTTGAATGAAATATTGAAAATTTGGATGTTAGTACATGTATTAATATGATATTCATGATGCAAACAAAGTTAGACAATAATAATGATAGATTTTTATGTTAGGCCTCCAAGTCATTTACTCCATTGCCTACAAGTCATTGTCTACTTTGTCATTTATTGTCTACAAATTTAGTATATTCAACCTGGAACTGTCATTGTCTACTTTGTCATTAAATGCAGGAACTTGGTTAACACTGAAGCAACCTGGAGCAATGTTTAGATCCTTGCAAGAATCTTCTGTAGCAGCCATTTCCGTATCATCGTCTCCATAACTGAGTATTTGTGTCCATTTGTTAGACTATTTTGAGCTATTATCATATGACCATGTCTTGTAGTATTTGTGTTCATTTGTTAGACTATCTTGAACTATTATCATGCGACCATGTCTTGTAGTATTTGAAATATTAGCAGAATTATTTGAAACTTTTCCACTAGTTTGATTGTGTGTTTCCAAATTAGAATTCACTGCAACGTTATCATTGTTACATATAGTTGTTGTCATCTTCTCGATTTGTTATTTTTGTGATCCACATTTTAATATATATATACATATATATATATGTGTGTGTGTGTGTGTGTGTAATGTGTATACATATATCTATCTGTGCATATATATATAATATAATATAATAAAAAGAAAATTGAAACAAATGTTGAAAATTAATATTATATAGAATAGCGTTTGAAAAATGCTATTGATTCATCAAACGCTATCGCAACTCTATATGAGATGTAAGATTTATGCATAAAAAACGCTATAATAGAATGAAAAACGCTATAGTAGAAAATAAAAACGCTATACAAGCATGACAAGAAATGCTATCGAAAAACATTGTAACGCTATAACATGGTTTGATGAAACGCTATAAAATGTGCTCGAAAACGCTATAGAAGTTAAATGAAGGATTATATTCTCTATAGCGTTTAAGTTTAATAACAGAGAAAAACACTATTGTAGGTTGCAAACGCTATGCCCTTTTGTAAACGCTATTAGCTATTATACGTTTTCCTTCCTACTATGTAATGCTGCCGGCCTACCATAGCTTGTCGTTCCACGGCGTTCTCTGAAACGCTATAGTAGCCTGTTATAGCGTTTTTCAAACGCTATGAAACCCATAAACTGTTGTATTGTATAGTTGTTACTTTGTTGTTGTAATTAATACAACATACTTAGTGTTAAAATAACTAATACAAAATTCCAGAATAGTGGAAATCTGAATTATAAACTTGTAAGACAAGTTTATTATTGATGTTTTGGTATACTAGCCGTATAACAAAAACTATGTCAAACATAAAGTCAGAGCTGATATAGAAGAAATTTCACTGCTAACATGCTAAAATGTAAGGGATTTAGAGATGATTTTATTGACACTGACCTCAAAATAACATTGGTTTAAAAATTATCTAAAAGACCATTCTACATAAATGACCTTTATATATCTAGCTTTACATAAAAATTCTTCTACATGCCTCCTTTTGCACTTGGTCAACTGTTGATATGCTTGCCCAATATTCTACCGTTCTTTCTACCTAAATGACCGTTGCTCTCTAAACAAGTTCTAAAACCATGTACAGGAACTTCTTCTTTATCGTTTGCGGCATCATCATCGTAGAATATGATGCAATCACAGAATATAACGCAAAATGAGTAAAAGGGCATGGGATTTTTAACAGCTATGTATAATCAAAAATCTAAAATTGTCGAACATATGCATATTCGAAAATAATGATAGTTTTTCATGCACAAAATTTTAAGACTATACAATATGGGTAAGTTTGTGTGAACAGATTAAAGTAGTAAATCTGCATGTTTGCATATATTAAATTCATCATGTTCCATCTCATAGCTTCAGTTTCTTCAGTTTGCCTTCTTTTCCTATTTCTCTTCCATGCAAGATCTCGCTGCTTTGTGATTGTTTTGTAGGCAGCTTTCGTTTGGTGGTTCTTTGAAGCAAAAAAGCCTTTGTCTTCGTCTTTTTCTTTAAACTTTGAGTCTGTAGAGGTTAATTTGCTAATGGTAATTAACCAATGCATAATGTGGCAATTTTGATTTTACTGTGTTTAACACTCCAAAACTGTTTATTTAATAAGTCAGAGCTTGAGAATTTATTGCATTTGCCTTTTCTGTTATGTAGGTTTGTAAATGCTGGTTTTTGTCATAGAAACAGAGTGCTTCGTTGATTGAATAATTTTCTGTATCCTTTTACATATCTACTAACAACATTGATACTTTTATTTTTATTGGCATGTGATCTGTATGTGTTCTATATTGCTGTTCTATATGGCGTGAGCGAATTTTTTCATGCTACGGGAAGAGTGGAATTTCCATGTTCCATTCCATATTTTCCAATTTTTGCAGCTTTCAACTAGAAATTCCGGAGTTGATGGAACGAAACACGAAACAAAATATTATCTTTCCATCAACGGTTGGAAGAAACGGAAAAGGCTCTGGTTGGTATGGAAATCAACCGTACCCACTCTTAGTCACTAGCATATGACACCATGGTACGTCTCAACTCATGAGAAGTCTGAAGAGTATATAGTTCAGATGGGCATGTTTATAATACAGAAAAGATAATTGTGTCTGTTCTGTATACTTCTAATGCAGATTTTTAACCTTGGAATAATAGTATCACCTGCACTACATGGGAGAAGCAGCATTTTCTATCTAATGTGTGATAGACCAGATGCTGCTCTTACAGATGCAACGCAAGCTTAAACAGTGTATCCAAACTGACCCACAGTCTTCTACATGCTAGCGGTTGCATTTGCAAAGCAAGACATGCCGATTGAAGCAGCTGTAACTTAAGAAAAAGAGGCAAAATGGTTGCAAGGTTTAAAAGTGGAATTTTATATATTATTGGGAATAATGTAGAATTATTGATTTTTCCTTTTAGTTAGTGATTTGTATACGAAAATTGTGTTTTTGCCATGGCTCTTCCATGTTACTTATGGTTCCATATGTCTGTACTAAATGTTTGTGACATGAGGTGCATTATATCTTCTTATTGTTTGATATTGTCGTAGAGGGAAAAGACAAAAATCACAATTATATAAAAAATTATACAATATTTAGCAATGGCTTTGAGCAATTGTTAAAATTTAGTTTTTCTCTGTTTAGCAATGACTTTGAACTGTTGCAAAACCTTTTAGGAACGCTCAAAGCCATTGTGGATTAATATTGCTGATGTAGTGAATAACATAAAAATTCAATTCGACATTTGTATTAATTTTATTTTTAAGTTATAACATTTAAAAATTAAAGTTTACTTGGTTAAATTCGGAAATTAGCGGAAAATATGGATGTGTTGACTCCCTGGCGTGCACTTGACCCTCAGCCAACATTTAAAAAATTTAAACATTGAAGTTTGCATGGACTTTGCTAAATTATAGTATTAGACACAACTACAGTCATTTATAGATCATTTAGGAGAAATTCAATTTTAAATCTTTAGTAAACTACGCCTTGTAATGATATTAAGTGTACGTTTTCTTTTTTGTTGTCTTATATCACTAAAATATCTAGGGTTTGGTCAATGGTAAAAAATACCCCAATAATATCAATATTAATTACATAGACTACATTAAAATCCTTGGTTCAGTCCGATGACATTTACTAATTAATTGTTTTACTATGGTCAGGGATTAACTTTAAGTTGACTATCAATTACGGTGACAATAACATTCTACAACAAAGGAGATGAATCATCTCTTGACTAGTGTTTCACTTTAAGCAGTTCAACGTATACCTAATTGTGGTTGTAACGTGATCATTGTTGCACCAAAAAGTGGCATAACTCTCTAATTCGGATGAAAACAAGAACAATCAAGTACTAACAAAATGAAGAAAAGAGGAAAGTCACAATTTTTAAAATGGTTTGGTTCAATTCGATTATCTACGTCCACTATCAACTTTATTTCGATTAAATCTCACAACTTCAGCTAATCACATAATGATTTCAGAGAAGAAATGACCAAATATGAAAACGTCAAAGCTTTATAGCTTAAAGTCGAGATAAAGATCCATAAGTCCCAAAAGTCTCCTTTTCGTTGTTGAATCACGTGTATTTATAGTCAAATTCTCCCTCCGAAGTTGCTAGCTCCACGTAGGAACATGTAAGAAGTCAGATCTGAACATTCAAGCATGAAGAATGTGCAGAAATCATCAAAGAAAACCTTTCGGTGCCGACATAATCATGTCGGTATGGACATATTCCTTTCTTGTTTCTTCTTTGCATTTGCTTAAATCTTCAAGCTTTGAATCTGGATTGACAAAATTTCCCCTTCAAATTAGGTCGTTACCAACATGGTTTGCCATATTCAATTCTGTGTCATTTTCTTCAAAGTGAAAAGCAACTTCATTTACAGTTGAAAGTGGGTCCTCCATCTTTAAACAACTCAGTACTGACAAGATCAATCATGTCAGTACCGACATGTTTTTCCCTATGAAAATTTTAGCCAATCATCGTGTGTTTTATTTATCCATCATTCCTAACACCTAAGTTTCTTTATCCATCACTTCATCATCTTGAAGTCCAGATCCATCAAGATTCCACTTTGTTCAAATGATGGATAATACTTTCCATTCAAAGTATGCTTTTGTGATAACAAAACATGCTTTGGATCGAGACAAGCGATTGGATGCTATCTGTGAAGAAGTCTTCAATCGATCAGCTATTGTCCTAGAGTTTCCGTCTACTTTAAGGTCATCCGTTCATTGCCTCAGATAGTTACCGAACCACTTATTTTTATAGAAAAATTAGAGCCTTCAATTTTTTGGAAACCACATAGTCTCTCAACCAGGTAGATTCCTTTTCCTCTTTCTTCGTTTTGTTTTTATTTTTTTACATAAGGTTCAAAACTAGTACCAACATGATCAAATCGACACTGACACGATTATCTAGTTGAGTACAAATGAGATACTAAGATAAATTTCTATGTCCTTGCTTTCATTTCATAACACTATCCGTTTCCGAGCTTGTGAATCTAAAGACGCAACCATCATTGCTACCTTGGCGTTGTTGCTTCACCTCAAGCACAGCCGCCACCATCTACATCCCCACGACCAGTCATCACCAATTGTTCTAAGCTTCACCCAAATCTTGTTTAACCTAACTGCTTTAGATCTTGATTCATGGTGGGTTTCAACCTCGAATTTGGCACTGTCGCCATGGCCTAACTATCGTCGGTGCTTACTTTATCGACGCCATGCCACCACACCACCATCTTATGTTTACAACCACTCTGCTTACCTTCCCTTTACCATCATTCCTTCCTCCTCATAAGACCATGATCAACTTTGGTTTTCATGAAGAGAAAAACATAAGTCGGCTTTTGGCTTGATAGAGAAACTCCCAAGTCATGCATGGAGATGGTAAAGGGAAAGAAGTGGAACTTCTTGTTGTTCTTGAATACAAATCGAGGTCTTGGTTTTGATAAGGCATTTTAAATAAATTGTTACATTAAATACCCTTTGGCACTTAAAAATTCAAGTGTTAACACTCTGAGTCGAATAACACAGCCCTGCGATCTTGCTATGAAAATCTATGTGTTGTTCTAGACAACAGTTCCATCATCATACATTGTACGATAATGTGTAAAATCTGACACACGGTTCCATAGCATGATGAAGCTCGTTTGCCAGCATGAACGGGATATCTGCACAGAGTGTTCACATACATTGTGTCATGAATGCATAACACACACTGCATAGATTGGCACACTGCACTGCTCCAGCCAATGTACAAAATTAGATTGGTCAACAAACGTCAACATTCATTGGATTCTATGCATCGACTACAAGGGTTTTAATCTAAGTAAAGATTCAAGATAAACCATATATGACCATGTTTTCTATCAAATTTTTAGTATATATAGCCGACCTTAGATGATCTCCTCATCTTTATACTGACGTTGGCCCTTCCATACCTTAGGAAGTAGGTTCATCCTTCGGCCAGACATCTATTTCTACGCCGTTGTGGGTAGAGCATTCAGTTACCCAAGAGCTACAACTCCATGTTTCCCTCCAGGGAGTACCTTAAGGCCTTTCATTTCAAAAGATGACCAGCTCATCCTTATTATCTTTGATAACCCTCCAGATGCCATGCCTTCAAAGCTCACTATGGAAGAACTGAGGAGAGTCTGTCGGTGGCATGCAATTCCTAAGGATGAGGTTTTATTCCCAAAATCCCACCAAAGAGCACATTTTTCTCTGGTAGGTTACGCCTCATGTAACAGGTACATATGCCTTTCTAGGGCTATGTTTCCATTCAATCATTTTTTGAAGTTCCTTTTCCAATCACTTGGGTAGCTCCATTCCAAGTTCATCCAAATAGCTATGCCCTCATAAATTCTCATTACATCATATTCATGATGGCCCTTTCAAAAGAAGGAACGAGACTCCTTTATTGATGATAATTGAAGTTTTCAATCGATGTGAGGCTGTCAAGGAGCTTTATAATAAAAGAAGTTATTTCATACACTAGTATTTCTTCATAGATGTCCCAAAGGCTTCAATCGCTATTGGCTTTCTAGATGTAAGTTCTCTTATCTAGTTATTTCATCACACCTTGGTTTCTTCTGCTAAAATGATGAATTTTCTTCTACATTTCTTGTAGATATCCCTCATCGAACTCTAGCGAAGTTCCTTCAATTCCCAAAAGGAATCGATCCAAACCTAAGGCACACCTCCTATCTCCTCACCAACGCTCGCATGCAACAATAGTAGTTTCTTTACAATGTTAGGAACATTCAATCGAATCCACTTCCTCTTAGGACAGCTTGACCTACTCGTGGTCCTCTGGCTCCTTAAGGAGTCTTTATGAGAACTGAAGAGATTCATAGCTCCAATGATGATAAATCTGGAGAAGAAGAAGACCAAGAAGTTGACGAAGATCTCGTAGGAGATAAAAGAGTTAAAGAGACGATAATATAGACTAGGGTGCAATGGGAAAGGAAGAGAATATGGGAGATGAAATAGCTCAAGGAGAAGAAGGAGAAGAGGAGTTAGGAGAAGATAAAGATGAGGGTGCCAATGGAAATTAATTCTTCGGTGAAACATTCCCCAAAGGCACCCAAATTAGTTCACCTTCCAACTTGAAGTGAATTATTATCAAGACCTCCCAGCGCACAACAGAACCATGTCAAGACCATATTAGACAATCAACCTCCAAGTTCAAGTGATGCCATCTTTGGCTCTTTGAGCGATATTGGAAGTTTTCCAAACAACACTCCTGGGACCTAAACTTTGAAGACGTCTTGGCATTCAATCCTCTGACTTTAATTCCATCAGTCGATATGCGCCGGCCTTCTAAGGTTGAAGAAACTCCATCTTTACACCTCCATGAACAAGGTCCGTAGGCTACTTAAGACACACCAACGATTCACACACTTCTAGGATCACAAGCATGGTCACTCTGCTCTTGTTCTTAATCCAATCATCTGATACCCCTACTATGAATTAGAAGATGAAAAGCTAAGGAGAAAAAAAAATAGAATGACATGAGGCCATAGAATAAATGTGTCACAATGATGACATTAGGAATCATATGACCGCTTTAGGTGTGACTTTGACCCCCACCATCAACAGCGCTCATCTTCGTTTTCCTCTTAGCTCCACTAATCTTCTTAGTCAGATCTTCCTCCATCTTATCTACCTCCCTTCACCGTTATCGCTGAGTGGCCTATAGCTCCATTCCAATCTCCTCACCAATCCAAAACCATGAACCCTTCATCTTCTCAACCATAAAAGGCTGGAAAAGAAACATCTACAGGCCATATTCTTGTTCCTCATCCTCTCAAATGCCAAGCTCTTACGCTATCACAAAAATGCTGGTAGCTCTCTTCGACTTTTACCTTAAGGAGGTTAAATTCCACTGCGATGTCAAAGAACTTTCTAAGAGCTATCTGGCTGAAGGCATTGACATGAAAAATGAGGTTGCAGAGCTGTTCTTTCAATGGAAAAGGCTACCTAAAGGCCTCTCGAATGTCAATCATGCCAACCAGTTAATCATTCATAGCTTCTACACCAAGAAAGTCAAGAGAATGCTTGTTGAAGAGGTTATCGCTAAGAAATCTAAATGCAGAATTCTCAATGAACAAATGAGATCTAGCCATATTCATGGCGATAGCCTCGAGAAAGAGATTATGGTTTAAGAGGCCCAGAAGTCTGCCCTTTAGATCGAGATTGATAAACTCAAGGCATAAATCAAGGCTAAAAGAGGATTATAGGACTAGGCCAAGAGACTTGTAGACCTGCATAGAAGAAGTAATAGATTTAATAACCAGGCTAGCCGATTAAGAGAAAAGGATTATTGATTTCAAGGCCAAGATGAACCAGGCTAAGGAAGATACTGAAGCCACCCCCTTCAGTTCTTTCCAAGTGTCTTTTAGACAAAGCATCTTAAATGGCTTGGACATGGCTAGCTGCTCATGTCAGCCAAGGCCTGGGAGGAGATGATAAGAAGGGACATAGAGTTTGGCAATAAAGTCGATGAAAATAAGCTAAAGAGAAGGCTTCTAGATGAAGAAGTTCTAATAGCCGTAGTAGAGGGAATGAAAATCAGAGCATCAGAAGCTACAACTTAAAAACGGTCCCTACTAAGACACCCGTAGGTCCTAGGTCCTTGGATTGAGTGGATCACACCACTCTTGCTCAAAAAGATACTAAAGTAGAAATCGTCACTTCATCGGCAACCATACATCGTCTATGAAATACGTACTCCTGCTGTGGCCACCATTCCTACCATAGAAACCACCATAGAAGGTTATAACCTGGAGGACTTTGTCTCTGTTCCACCGATGATTTCCCTCTCCTTGCCTCCACTCTACAAAGTTCTTGAGGAAGGGGAAATTGATAAGTCTCCTCTACCTGAATGTCCACTTGTAGGAGGTATATCCTTAGTCTTTTCGGTTCTCGAGAAGCTTCGGTTCTCTCCATGGACATCTCTAAATTTTACATTATGTCTATCAACTTTTAGATTAATTCACAATCATAGCCATTCCAATGACTCCTTAAACTCTAGCTTCTGCACTAAATGCCATTTCTATTGCATAAATTGCCATCACAACCTCAATTCCGATTCCTATTTCAACTACAGGGTCTAGTCTTGGCCCCATGGCTGAAAAGATTGGCATACTCAAGGATGAGGCTCTAGACGTACTAAATGATGCAAGCAATGACGATGATGACAAACTCACCACTACCCAGACCATGGGTAAGGCACCTTTAATGGCTGCAAAAAAGGCCATTGATATCAGCAAGTTGAAAATCATGGAGAAGGAGCTGGGGTTAGAACCAACTAAACCACTTATGTATACTACCCCGCCAATCCCTCCACTCAAAATCATATTACCCTCAAGTCTTATTATTGGGGCTTCTTAAACTCTCTGGGAACTCACGATTAATATGGGGATCACATAAGCTGGAAAATAATGGAAGAAAATCTCACTTAGGTAGGAGCACACTAGAAAAGGAGAAAGAAAAGAAGCATCGTGCAAAGTAGCCGACTATACGTGGAAAGAGGGGCATGACTAAGTGATCAATCGAGACCACTTTTAAAGACAAGTTCTTTGTGCCCTTTATGTGCCTTAATCTTTTTAGTTTTTTTTTATGTATATAGGCTGTAAGCATACCTTGCAAACCTTGTATTCAAAAATGGTATAAAACAAAATGTGGGTATTCATTTAACTCTTTCTTATTTTCTTTACCGCATCTTTTATTTCTCTTTCCTAAATACTTGCCTATATGTATAAGTATAATTTCCTGTAATTCAATTAATTATATATTATACTTGCCTATATTTGTGATCTATGCAATTCTAGTATTTACCATAGCTCTATACATGTAAACAAATTTATGCAATTCCTCGGTGTTATTTTGGTTATTTAGCTTTGTTTACCATCAACTAAACTTATCTACCTTGGCTAAAAAACACTTCACATCGATCGACCTTGTTTACCATCGACCGGGCATATCAATTTCATTCGTAAACGAGGCCGTCTTATCTATGCGGCTGGGAGTATATGGCTGATCTGATAATGTTAACATGAACGTCGATATATTTCAATAGAGTACATGTAAGAGATGCAATTCCACACCGGTTTCTATCTTCGAGAATTGGTGTTTCAGATGCTTACTTCGGGCATCAATCCTCTGACTTTCCTATCTTTAAGCATTGATTAAAGAATATATATATAAGGGTGAATCATTTGATTGACTCCAATATGATTGTACTCCTACAAACTGATATGGATTGAAGGAGTTCATAGGTACCTTCTCTAGGTACCTAAACATTTAATATTCCAAAATACATAATTTGATTACGCCATTGAACGTGCAACACAAAGTCAGACTCAGTCCCATGATTCGAATTATCAACTTTATTTATGAACAAAAGGATGGAAATCAGTATCTTATTGCATCAAATCCCTACAAATAGGACTTCTTGTTTGCAAAAAGGAATTCAAGTGAAATAGTGTCATATGTGCTGGCCATTCCATGCCCATGGGATTGGGATCTCATCAACAATCGATAGCTTGAAAAACCCATCTCCAAGCTTTTATGCAATCATATAACCACCTTCCCAATTCAAAACAAGTACCCCATACCCGAAAAGACCCATTTAGAAAGAGGTCGTTTATCTCAAAGGTACAGTTTTTGACTTTTGCATTGAACACTTTGTTATTCTTATTTGGTGAGCAGCCATCCTCAAATCGACCTCTTCTCATTTTTCTTCAACCAAATCAAAGGACTCAAGCAAGATTTTTTCATTCGTCTTGGGATCATAATGCAATCTTTTATGACAACAGACATTGGATTCAATTGATATTATAGGCTTAGTTCTGTAGGCCAAAGTGAATGGAGTATGGCCGATCGTGGACTTATAGGTTGTCAGTTAAGCCTGTAATCCTAGTGGTAACTCATCCACCCAGTTTTCCTTGGCACTTTTCAATCTCTTTAGAATGATGGACGTGAAGATCTTGTTTACTACCTCTCATACCTATCCTCTTATGGGCACACTACCATAGAGAAACTCATTTCAATTTGGTACTGATCACAAAACTCTCTAAACTCGACACTCTCGAATTGAGTTCCATTATCAGTGACTATCTTCTGTAGGACTGAGAACCTACACAAAGTTTTATCTACTGCAAAGTTGATCACTTTCTTCTAAGTAATCATTGTAAGCAGTTCTGCTTCAGCCTATTTTGTCTCTCAATATTGGTAGCACATCAATGATATCTTTTCCCCAAGCTGCAAACGACCATGGGCTAGCCATTTACGTGAGCTTAGTTGATGAGGCTTTTGGTATCTTCGAAAACCTTTAGCACTTTTCACATCTTCTAGAATAGTTAGCCGCATCCTGATTGATCGTCAACTAGAAGTATCCATAATAAAGAACTTTCTTTGCTAACTTTTTCCCTTCAGTGTAATCACCACAACTTCCTTCATGCATGTTTGAAAGAGTTTTCTTAGCTTTGTCTTTGGTGACAGAACTTAGCAAGGGCATAAAGATTTATCTTCTATATAGTACTTCTTCTTGCATAATGAACCGAGGTATGTGGGAGCTTTCATCGTTCATTCCTTCCATTAAGGAAAGTCCCCTTTTCGAAAATATTCTCTAATTGAAGTCATCCATGACTCCTTTTCTTCCTTCGCCTCCAAGATCCATTCAATATCTATCTCGTCAATGCTTGGAACTGATAAAACCTCTACTAGAACGATTTTCAGTGGCTACGCATCCCTAGAGCTAGAGATTTTGGCTAGTTAATCAACTTTTATATTCTCTTCATTGGGATGTACGCTATCGTATAATGCTTGATATTGTTTAATAGTTCCAACATTTTGGTTAGGCAATTGGCAAATCTTGCTTCCTTAACTTTAAATTACCTTCTCACCTGGCAGACTACCAACTGAGAGTCGTTGAATATAAGTAATGTCTAGACTCCCAGTTCCTTCATTATCTTGAACTCCATAATAACACTTCGCATTCAGCTTCATTATTTGTCACTCAAAACTCTAGCCTTAAAGCGTAGCATGTCCTCTGTCCTTCTGGCATCATGTGAATTACTCCTATAATCATATTCCTTGGGGGGTTTATCTACGTATAACTTCCATTGAGATAGTTGGACCATATCTTCTTCCACTTTATTATCCTGGATGGTAAACTCGACAACGAAATCTACCAATGTATGCCCTCAAATTGACTTCTTAGAATGGTAAGATATATCATACTGGCTCAGCTCGATATTTCATTTATCAATCTTCCTGAAGTCTTGGGTCTATGTAGAACTTGTCTCAGTGGCTGATCAGTTAACATCTTTATTGGATGAGCTTAGAAGAACGACCTCAACTTCTTCGCAATCAATAAACAATCCTCTCATTTCTCTAAATTTATATAATTTTTCCCACTCCGGTAAACCTTTTGATGATAATATATACTGGCCTTTGGATTCTCTCCTTATGTACCAAGGTTACACTGAATGTGTGAGAGAACATAACTACATAGCTGAACAGATCTTCTCCTTCAAAAGGCTATGATGAAATTGGTGGTCTCGCAATATGGTCTAACAAATTCTAAAAATCATGTTGACATTCCTTCATACACATGAAGTTTCCTGACCCTTTCTTGGGGGCATGATGAATGGTATACACATGTTGATTGCCTTTGAAATGAATTAACCCGATGCGATAACCTTACCATTCAAGCTCTGCATCTTCCTCCTCGTCTTGGGTAGCAACCTCTCTTAACGCTTCAATTCATTTCTGGGTTAGCTTCAATTCGCCTTGGGTTTATAATCAAACCCAAAAACTCACCTGATGCAACTCTAAAAAACATTTCAATGGATTAAGCTTCATGTCGTATTTCCAAAGTACATCAAACATTTTTTAGAGATTGCCCATGTGATTTGGTAATCGCTGTGACTTTATCAACATATCATCGAAATAGACCTCTATAGTCCATCTGATCCGCTCTTTAAATATTCTATTCACCCAGCAATGGTAAGTAGCTCCACTTCAGACCAAATGACGTGACTTGATAACAATATAGCCCCAATTTATGATGAAAGTAGTATTCTTCTGATCCAAGATGTGATAATTTGCACTTCCGGACACATCAATTCAAAGCCTAAATTGACTTTGAACTCGTATTGTGCTAAGAAGTATGAATTATCAAGATTTTATAATACTATATGATCAGAGCCTAATATAAGATTTAAAGCATTCTACGCTTTTAGAAGTCATAAGGGAAGAAATTAAATAAAATATAATACTGAAAATAGCCAAATCACATAATGGTTTGAATAATACATAGTCCATACAACAACTTACATACTAAAGTTCTTAAGTACAATATGTGTCTAACTAATAATATAATAAAATAAATTGTAGAGTATACTTTGAATGCCTATTCTCCTCCTTTATGCACTATGCTTAGGCCTAATCACCTACGATCTATCCTCCTATAGTGGGTATAAAAGGGGAAGAGAAGGAGTGGATCAAACAAAGTCTGGTGGATGAATTGTATGCTAGTGTATGGTATTCATAATAAATTAACTACTTTCATAACCTACGTGACCTAGGGTGTCCATTTATGTTTTAGTATTATATATAAAGGATTTGTTACTTTACAAATCAAGGGTATAATTCTATTTACACCTATACCTGTAAACAACTTACAAAGGTTTCCAACCAATATATAACAACTCTAGGTCTATTCCTAGTATATGGTTCCGATAAATAATTTCCTAACCAACATTGAGTTAATATTCTCAATAACAAACTATGTATATCGCACTTACAAATTGAGTGAACATCGCAATGCCTGGGCTCATGTTGAGCATATTGTCTCCATGATTTTGGCCCACCTAAGCATTCATGTCATCTTCTGAAAGGTAAATGTGTCATATATATATTTTATCATTCAATTCGAAGCATTAAAAAATCACTATAGTGATACCACCATAGGTCCAGTCGTTGTCGTGCCATGTAGCCCTATTATGCAGATGCCTCCGTCTTACTTTCCTAGTTCCTACATGTTTAACATGTGGCCAGGCATTCCCTAGTAACAGTAAGAGTTTCTAGTTACACTGCTAATTCCCACCCTATCGAGCTGTGCAGTTAAAGCACTTAGTATTTCTATAATAGTGGAGTTAATAAAAGTTATACCAGAGATAAACATTGAGGATATACTAAAAAAAAGTAAAGATGCAAAAAGCTTCATTAAATATAAAAAAATATATTTAAAGTTAATTTATCCTCATTCCCACATTATTTGTGTAAGAAAAAGAATATCCTTTGATCTTATATAACAAAAGAACCGAAGAATATCATGATTTATGCAGACTAGATTTAGTGATTAAATTAGATTTCTAATTTATATTGAGCACTTATACCTCAAAAAAGTTTTTGCTCTAACTTTATTGATTTGTTTTGAAAGAGAACTAGTTAAATCAACATTTGTATATTAACATTGCTAAGCGGGTGCTAACAGACTTGATTTAGCGGGTGTAGCGAAAAATAGCGGGGCTTAAAGAGGATCAATTGTTTAATTACGCTAAAGAAATAGCATAGCGGTCGAAGAGTACTATTTGCTATAGAAGAAATGTTGCGGGACTTAAACTGCACAGTTGTTGAGTTCCTTCTTACGCCTGCCATGAAGTTATACAATTCATTGCACCTGCTTTATGAAGCTATATGAATTGCTAACAATCGAGAAAGTGGAATACAAGTCTTTCTATTGGCCCTACTAGGCCTGCACAAGGTGTAGGTTCAAACTGTGCTTGCTGAAACAATTCAGATGTCTAATTAACCATTTTAGACATCCGACCTCCTCTTTACAAAAAACATCAAGCAATCAGATGTTTGACTTCCTTTGTAAATGCCCGACTTTAATTCCAGATGTTTAAGAAAGAATTCAGATGTCTAAACAGAGTCAAAGTCAAATTAGTTTCTTTAGGTTAGAATTTCCTAAAATACAGATGTCTAAATTCAATTTCAGATGTTTGGTTGAATTTTCAAACATATGTTTAGGATTTTACAGATTTTAAAGTTGTTTATTTTGGCTATTTTCATTTGTCTTCTACATGATTTTGAAAATAGGTTTGAGAACTTGTTTTCAACTAGACTTTTGTGTATAGTTCCTACCTTTGTTTACACGAATTCAACTTATTAATTTCACGATTACATATGTATATTTACATCATATTATTTAAACTACCCATGAGTTCCAATGAATATTCTATGTATATTTCAAATTACAGGATCAATTCAACGTGAAATGAAGACTTTTGGATTTCTTTATTTGTCCAAACTAACTCAAACATTATCAGTCAAGATTTATCTTCACAGGATTTGGTAAGAATTCACTAATCTAACCTTTCCCCTTTTCCAATAATTATTCTAGTAAAATATCAACTAGGGTTTTCCATCACCGCTGTTCATTTTAATTCATAACTGAAATTGTAATTCAAATAAAATATAAGTTGGAATTATGATTCAAATTCAAAAATTATATTTCATATCATATAGAATTATAGGAATTCAATTACATATAATCAATATAAATGTTATATTCAATTCACTCACCCCGAAGAAATTCCTCTTCTAGTTTGACTAGAATCCGTACTTTTATCCCTTGTTGATTCGTTTCTAGATTCATAGCTTCTTTCTTCCTTCCTCTAATTTGATTTTCCTTTGTTTTATTTTTATTTTAATGTAGAAATTTTTTAAACAGGTAGAAGAATTTTTTAGATTCAGCAGTTTCTAAGAGAGAGAAAGAAGAAATGTACGTAAGGAGATGACTAGGGTTTGGAATAAGAAATAGTGGAGGCTAGGGAATAATTGATAGCTAAAAGTAGGATTTCTAACTTAGGTTAGAAATTCATATTAATGAATATGCCACTAGTCATATTTTTCACTATTTTCGACCCCGTTTATGAAATTTACCGAGTTAAATATGTTTCTTAACTGTAAACAACATTTTGGATGTAATGGAATAGGTCACACGGTCTAATTCACATGTTTTAAAAATTTATACTTTTATCCTTAATGTAAAATTACATTTTCCCCTTATTAATATTTTTAGTTTATATATATAATTTTCGAGGAGCCCTTTTTCCGTACCCTTTGAATCGATAATAAACTACACATGTCCAACTCAAATTGCACAAATAAGCAGATCATTAATGGTAGAAAGAAAATAAAAAAAGAACAGAATCTCACACGAATGGAATAACATATATTATTTCAATTATAATCTTTATAGTGGAAATTTTAAAATACAATATCAAAGTCTAACCTAGATTCAGCCTTGACAGTTATATCACCTGCCCTTACAAATACTGACAAATAACAAGCAAAAACAAACAAACCACAATGGGTAATAGAATATGTCCTTACGTAGATGAATACCTCCAGCTCTTCTTTGAAAACTCCAACCGTCTTCAACTAAACCTGAAACTACTCGGGTCTGACCCGAGTATTGAAAATACCCAGATCAGGTTGATAAACCAGCGTGAGAAAACTCAATAATAAATGACAGTATCATATATCAGCCTTTGAATAAAATCCTTTGAAAAGAAAGAGTATTTCATAAGACCACACCTATACATAAACATAGAAGAGTTTTTACCTTGTGATAATAAAACATTTTAATATATCAAAACGTTTGATATTATTTCTAATGACATTCCTTTGAATTTTTTTGCAAATAAACTTATTAATCTTAGCCGAAATGGTTACCCATATAGCATTTCGAGACTATTCATTATGCCAATACAAGCAAAATCGCAAATTCTTATTAGAGAATGGATTTCCATACAAATGACCAGGTGAAGGGACTACCTTCCGATGGGTACACCTCTAGATTAATGTCCCGAGGCACAGAACATCTGCCCTCTACCAACATAAGACCTGCCTACCTCTATAACTAGATAGTATCGAATATGTCATCCCCCGGTCGTTACCGGCCTTTAACCGAGCGCGCTTTAGTATATAAACCACTTTAATTTACATCTCTAACATCATAGCATGAAGAAACATATCTAGAAGGTGGTGATTATACCCTAATTGGGAATGACCCACATAGCCTTGCTGCATCTAACCCCGTTACGGTCATTTCCGGTTGATGAGGCTGGAGGTAATGATTACCTTTTCACATAACACATTTTCTTTGACTTTGAATGCCACAGTGCCATTCCTTTAATCACTTTTGACTCCCATAAGCATACAACCTATGAGCTCGTATGTCTCAGAGAATGGTGTTAAGCTAAGAGAAATTGCCTTCTCTGCCACCAAGCAGATGTACATTTGTAAAAGTCAAACATTGAGTTTTTTAGAAATGCAATGTCGGATATTCATCCATACAAGTTCATTTTAGGACTGAACGAAACCAAATGTACTCTCTTACTACCACTAGTAGCGTGTAGTCCTTGCAATCCGAAAAATCTCCACAACGAGGAGGCCACTACTATAAATAACTCTATAACGAGAGCGACCTAGAGCATGTTCACAAGCAGTCCTTATGCTATGAAGGTCCACGGTCTTCAATAATCATCATTTTCAACATGTCTTCACTTTTGAATGTATACATTGGCTCGAAGTGGTTTTTGGATAGGCATTACCCAAATCCGACCCCGGTTCCTTCGAAACCAACCATCGCTTTAAAAGACGTTAAGTTTATATGTGGATATCAATCATCAATCAATTACTTCATCTTTTATAAAATATCTTTCTTAGATATATTCTTTTCAATTTATTCCACTTTCTTTTCAAGAGTATATGGAATTATTAAGCCTCATTTATCAAACTATTTGGTTTATTTAAACCTTTTTTAAATCCTGGAATAATTCCAAATCATTTTCACTTTTACTTAGAAAAACCTTTCCAAATCATTTATTAAATCTTAATTAAAGATTTCTTATATTCAAGCTATAACTTTTAACTTAGGGAAAATATTCCCAAATCTTTCATTAAATCTCAATCAATGATTTTTTTCTTAACTTCAAATCATATTCTTGCAAATCGAAGATTTTCATAATAGAGCACTACTGCCACTTTAAATATGGGAAATTTCACCTCCAGGTACTAATGGCAAGTAATCCTACATCATGAGTATCTTTGTCTTCCATGATCTTTGTCTTCAATATGTTTTATTTCGAAAATTAGTTTAAAGGGTTTTTCGGAACCCAAATCCGATTCCGGTTTTTTGGATTGGAATCACCAAAATCCGATCCCGGTTCCTTCATACCAACCATCGAATAAAAAAATGTTAAGTTCATATGAGGTTTCGAAAATTAGTTTGAAGTGATTTTCAAATAGGAATCATCCAAATCCAATCCCAGTTCTTCGGATAAGAATCACCCAAATCCTTTCCCGGTTCCTTCGTACTAACCATCGATAAAAGATGTTAAGTGGTTAATAAACATTCAAAGAATTTGTTTCTTTGCTTTTATCTTGGAAAAACATAAATATGATCTGTTAGAGCATCGGGTTTTCCTTCGATATATTCCACCCCTCTTCTAAAAAGAGAAAACATAGGCAAGGTAAGTTCAGGGAACTGGTTGCTTCTTCTTTAACCTTAGGTAAGCACCTTTTTTTATCTTACAAGATCTCACAGGTGGGACAAATGTACTAGTCGTTTCCGCATACTCAGTTATTAGCTTTATTTTGAAATTGATTATAAGATTCCAAATTATCTTTTAAATGGTTGATTTTCTTTTTAAAAACATTCACAATTGATTCTAGGAAAAATCGTTAAGTTTGAACTGATATTCAAAACGTTATAGAATTCGCAGCATAAAAGTGCTACGGAAAGTGTTATATAAGCTTATTTGATTTAAACAACTTTTTAATATTCAAAAATTCATATTTTCCATTCCAAAATTTTAAATCATTTTAATACATTTATCAAATTTATTTCATATTTTTAATCATTTGAAAATATTATTTATAAATAAATCCCTTTTTGGATTCCGAACTGCAAAACCGCGATGTTTTTAGAAAATTGTCATGGACATATTTCAAAATCATCTTAATGAAATCTTGATTTTCTTTCTTCGTTGGAAAACTTCTATCGTTGTGGACCAAATAATTTTTATTTCGAAGAAATCCGACTTATAAATCATTCTCTATATTAATTTGAAGTTATGAGTCGAAATTTACGAACTGCCGCTATGTGACGAGCTCGATTTTGGCCAATTTTGTGAATTGCTTTGGAACTTGTCTGAAACACTTCAAATTTGTTTTAAACCATATTTAAACTATTTTAACTTATTTAAAACAATATTTTCATCATTTCGAACTCATTTTTCATTTCATTTCATATTATAATATTATATTATTATAGTATCATTTCTAATCTTTTTAGATATTTTGAAATCATTAAGAGGCTAAATAATTTTCATACAGACATTTATATGGATTTAATTCTCATTTAATTAACTATGGTTAGTTAATAATCATTTCTCTTATTATTTATCAGACCAAGTTATCATCCATACCATAAACATATAATCAACCATAATATCAACCAAGTTATCATCCATTAAATCATCCAACTTATAACAAACATTTTATGTAATTAACTTGAAATATTTTGAGAAGTTAGCAATTTTAAAAATATGAGTACTCATCTTTAACCAAATCATTTAACTTTCTACCAACATTCATTTAATCCAACATTTCACTAAATCCTCTTATCTTCACCAGATCATCACCTAAACAACTTCACCTTACTTTCTAGCGCTCGACTATCACTTTGCTTCCACTTGCTCTTGACTACAAGTCTTTCCTTTTGATTCCGGCAGCACATCCTTCTCTTTTTCTCGCTCTGGAGGTCTTTGAACTTTCTCCTCCTCCTCCATAGGTTCGACCACACCTTGATCCTCCCCTTCCTCCATCATTTCTTCACTTAGATGCTAAACCATGTTTTGGTGAAATTCTAAGATCTTTGGCAAAGTTTGATGGTGTTTTGACTTTGTTTGGTATGGTTTTGAAAAAGTTAATAAGGAAATGGAAGAGAAGAAGAAATTAGAGTGGAAGAAAGACTTGAAAAAGTAAGTAGAAGAAGTGTAAAAAAGTGAAAAAGTGGATGCTTATTTATAGAAATTTTTTTGAATTAAATAATATTTTGTAAAAAGACCAAAATACCGTTTACTTACTTTTTAAGCAACCTTATTTTTTCAACACTTAACATCACATTTCAAAACATTACTTTATGTCATTTTTACTTAAGTATTAAGTAAAGAATATAATAATTATGTTTGGTTTGATTTCATATTTACCTTTTCCTTTGAAATGATAGGTTTTTTTTGTGCTTACTTTTTCTTAATTACATTCTAGAATTTTCTGAGTATATTTAGTAAAAGTAAACTTGGTTAGTGAATTAATTAATACTTATACTATTTGAATATACGTTCCTATATAAGAAAATAAAGGTGCGACGACGTTGCGACAACTTTTAATCGACCAAACGTTGATTTTCGACAAAATGTTTTACGGTCACATTTTGACGTTTTAGTTAAACTATTTATAAAATATTTTACGGTCACATTTGACGTTTTAGTTAAACTATTTATTTATGTAAACCAAATTTAAAAATGAATTTTTTTTACTTCTTTAAATAAATTAAAACATGTCTCTTTATATTTTAAAATCATATTTAAATAATATCAAAATCTCTAATTTTACAGTGTATGTAAAACTGACAAAATGCGACAAAATTTGGTTATTTTTGTAAAACAATTATTAACATAATTTTAAATATTTTAATATACCTTTATTACCTTTATTAAATGTTTTAAATAAGATTTATCTTTTCAAAAAAAATATTTAAACCTATTTATTTAAGCATTTGTTTATTTTTAACAAAACTTAACTTTTGTTGATTTGTTCTAAAATACAAATTTATACTTTTTAAATTATCAACTATAAGAAAAAAATAATTTCTCTATTATTATTTATTATATGTAACTTATTTATTTATGTTTTAAACCTTTTTAAATTTAAAACAAGCGAAATCTCTCATTTTCGAAGTAGCAAAATTACGGGTCGTTACAACATCTCTCTTAAAACGATTAGGTCCCTGCAATCTCTAAGGACAAAAATAATCTAACTCACTCATACAACCAATATTTACAACCATCTAATCAACCGTCAACCATTTGTAAACATTTTCCTTAAATTCAAAATTTCTAATGTGGTATGTACCTATAATTATGGAATGCATATGAACATATAGGTAAAGAAAAATTAGACGATCTCTTGAACTAGTCGACCTACTGAAATATAGGCGCTTATGCTATGTATCCAAAATGTATGTAATATCCTCTATTTGCAATTTTATATGGATGAGCAGTCATTCAACACATATGAAAAAATGCAACAACTATTATGCATATAACTGATAAAATAAAGTAAGTGAGGTAGTACGTGTCATAGGCTAACTTTAATATGTTAGTCCATATGTGCAACTCTAACTAATTTTAATCATCCATTAGCAACCATCATCCAAAACATGTCCTAGTGACATGTTCGTAACCATGTTTGACATTCAAACATTCACACCTTTGGAATATACTAAGTTAGATACTATGTGCACTAGTAATTATACTAATATAATTGAAAATGTGACAAATAATAGCTTTGGATGGGTAGTTTGGATTTTCTTCTTAAGCTCCAACGCACTCTCAACTAGATCATCTCCCCATTGGACTCTTACCAATTTAATTACTTTATTGTGAAGTCATTTTGTCCCACGCTCAATAATACGGTTAGGTGCATAATCAACAAGTGACACTCTCTATTTCAACTTCTTCCAACTAACTCAGTTCGACAATAGTAGTTGAATCGTGTAGACACTTCCGCAAGTGCGACGTATGGAAAGCGTAACATTCCCGAATTTTATCTAAAAATAATTTGATAATTAATTTAATCTTTGGAACTAAATTATGAAATTATTGGTAATTAATTTTAAATTTTGGACATAAAAATGAATTAATTGGAAAATTTCCAGAATAAATAAGGATATGTATTTTTAAATTGAATTTGGAATTTGAAAATTCAAGAACAAATATTTTGAGAAATAAATTGGATTCTAGGGATAAATTGAATTTAATTTTTTTTAAGCTAATAAGAATTTGTTTCTAATTTTATTTAAACTTTGCATTATATTATGAAAATGAAGTTTTGAATTTGATTATAAATTTTTCAAAGGCCAATTAAGAATAAAATTATTTATTCATGTGAAATTAAATTGTAAAACCATCTTTTGCTTTAAAAGATTATATAAATGATTAATAAAGAGATGTATTTATTTAAATAAGAAATATGATATAAAGTTATATTTAAAATATTATTTGTAATGTTTAAAATATAGTAAAAATTTGAATGTTGTTTAAAAGCTAAATTCTATATTATACACATGTATGTTATTTATTAAAGTATGATTTGTTTCGAAATTCAAATTTTCTTAAGGTTCTATAGAAGAAAATGCATTTATTTATTAAATAATAGTAATTGTATATATAAAAACATTTTTTTAACAAGTGTAAAACAAAATATGATACATATGTTAAAAATGAGTACTTAAGGGTTAAAATACAATTTATAAATTAATTAAGATGAAGGATTTAAACAAAATTTCAATTATATATAACAAGTGTAAGCATTTTTATAAAGTAATTGACAAGTGTTAGCCAAATGATAGCAAGTGGCAAAAACTTAACTTTTCTTTTAATTTGAATATTAGAAAACATACATAAGAAAAAGATACTAACCAACCTATTTTTTTCTTCTCAAATCTTAAGTAAGAAAAGAAAACAAAAAAAATCAGAAATTGTCTCAATATCAAAATAGAAACAAAGATCTTGTAAACTGTCCTCAAACAAAAAAAATCAAAACTTAACTCAAAAGCAAAACAGCAATTTAAAAGCTAAGGGAAGAATCAAAAGAATCAAACCAGAGAACAGAGTAAATCAAACAAGATCAAAGAAAAACCTGAAACAAAGGATTCAAGTTCAACCTGATCAAGTTAGCAACTTCAAATCTCGAAGCTAAAGCAAAGCAAAGTTCCAAAAAAAATCTGGGAAACAATTAAGGAATTAAAAATCAAAATGCAACCACAAGTTCAAGCTGAATTCAATCTAAAGCCTGGAAAGAAAAGTAGAATCAAAGAAAAATCAAAATTTCAGGTTTAAAATGCAAAAAAAAAATTCCTCTGTTATTCATCTCTCAGGTGAGTAAACTCCCTTAAATCTGCCTGTATGTCTAGATATTTATGATTGACACTTGAATATATTATGAAAAGTGTTTGTCTAATTATTTTATATGCCTGCATGTTTATTTATACATTGTATATGGTGTGTACATATCCGAAAATATGTATTCTTCAGCTTCTGTCTGGTTTTTACATATCCAATTTGATTCAAAATCAAATTCCCCTTTTCTCCAATTTTCTTTAGGATCTAACCTTAAGAAGAAATATTTTAATATCAACCAGATTATATTTTAAAAAAAAATATCTACAAGTGTGTATATCAAGTAAGTATAAAAAAAGATAAGAAAATAACAGTGAAAAACAATTTCAAGACAGAAAATCAATGATCATAAATTAAAGTTTTAATTTAGCAACAGATTTGTATCTGGAAATGATGTTTTTAGGAAGTGATTTTATAATTTTTGAGTATAATTATGTTGAGAATTTCTGAGTCGTTCGAAATTTGGTTTTCTATCGATTTCAAGACGAACGGCGATGGAGGAGCGATGCGTCTTGGTCAGTGGGCTGCTCGTGAGTAGTTGGTTGGAGGAAAAATGGTGAAAGAATTTTTAGACCACCGAAGTGGGGGTACGACATCGATTTAGGGTCTAAGAGCTTAGTTTGATTGATGATGGATTTTCTGTTCGTACAACGTCGTAGGTGCATCGGGGCCAACCGCACCTGGGGGAAAATGAGCAGGGAACATTGGCGAACGTTTGGGTGGAGCGGCGTAGACTTTGGTGGAAGAGATCGACGGTGCAGGTCGTATTAGTTGATCGAAGTTGGGTAGTAGGTTGAGTCGAGCAACTCGATTTTGATTCCGATCTAATTCGTCAACGCTGGGAGCTGGGAATGATCGGTGAGGATGTCGTCGTTATGTTGATGACTTCAGCATTGGTCAGAGGTGATTCGATCACCTGTACATGTGTACGTGTCAGTGAACATAGGTGATTGCTGATGGTTGAAGAAGGAGGTGGGAGGCTCGGGGCTGGGCTCGAAGTTTGTATGTGTTTGTTTTGGGGAAATCTTTAGTTCGCCTCGAGTTGTTTTTTGAATTGAGTACCAGGTCTTCAGGTTTGAAAAGAAAATAGGATTTCAGGTTTTAAAGTTATGCAAATACAATGAGTTTTCCAAACAAATGTTATTAAGTTCCAAAGTAAAGTTTAAGCAGTTTGAAGTTTAAACATTAAGCAAGTTTTAAATTAAAAATTAAATCTAGTTTAAATTTGTTTTTCTTTTCTAATATAAATTTCTTTTATATATTATAAATATTTTCTTTGACATTTGATTAAGAAGTTACATAATTTGATTAATTTAAATTTTGTTAAGTTAAATTTGTAAGAAACCTTAAATTAGAAATAAAATTAAATAGTTAATTTAAAAAAGTATAATATTTAAAATTTTAAATTAACTTTAAAAAGTCTTAAATCAATTTATGGATTAATGATAATTTTATTTCAAAGATTAATGGTTTAAAGTATAATTTTTTTAAGGATAATTCCTTAGTGTAATTAAATTAAAGGTTGACTAACTAATGTAAGTAATTAAGGGTAATTAATTACTTAAAGATGATTATCTGATAAAAATAATTAAAAATAATTATTGAGATTAAAGATTGATTAATCAAGTATTTAAGGTCAATTAATTAAAGATAATAAATTAATGTAATTAAAAGTAATTAATTTAAGAAGTGATTAATTAATTAAATATTAGTTAATTAATAAAATTAAGGATAAAAGTTAATTAAGTAATTAAGGATAATTACTTATCTTAAATTAATTAGGATTAATTAATTAAATGTTAATTAAGGGTTAATTAATTAATTAATTAAGAATAATTTATTAAGGTTAATTAATTAAGATTAATTCTTTAATAATTAAAGGTTAATTAATTCATTAATTAAGGTTAATTAATAAATAATTAAAGGATAGTTAATTAACATAAACTGTTATTAATTAATGTTAACCAACCAGAATTAGTGATTAATCTGATTTCAATTAATCAGATGATCAATTAACCTTATTTATGGATGATTGTATTCTATTAAATGCTGTGAATTGTTTTTTCATCTCTACTGTGTGATGCTTTGTGATTTGAATTGTTTTAATTCAAGCTGTGATGAATGTAATTTATTTATCTATCATGCATTTATATTATTTATATGTGATTCTGTGTATAGAGATAAGCATTATAGGATTATACCGCTTATCGATATTGTCGTGATTGTATCTGTAATGACCGATGATGTTGCACTATTATGTTAAACCCCTAGACCACACTTATACACACAAATATGAATTACACGAGGAAATTAGTTAAGTCACGGATTTTTGAAATGGTTTTAAAAGTAAATTTTGAATTCAAATAATTTTTAAAATGGAATTGGGTTAAATATGAAAAGCTTTTGAAAAGAAGTTTTGAAGATAAAAGTTATTATTGAATAACTTAATAAGAGTTTTGAAATTTAAATAATTTGATTTAAATTTGAATTCAATATTTGAAATTGAATTCTATGATTTGGAAATTATGGGTAAAAAAATAAAAAAATAAAAAAAACAAAAATAAAAATACAAGTTATAAAAGTGTTTATATGGGTTTTAAACCATTTTTAAAGTGTTGTTTTAGGAATTTGAATTAACCCAAAGATTTTAACTTGTATAAATGAAATCGGATTTTTTCCGACATGGAAACTTTTTGTTTTCAAATAATAAAAGCTTTCATATAAGAAATGAATTTCCAATTTGTGTTAAAGGGACTTCAAGTTTGAAATGTAAATGGTTTTCCAAGTTATGAATAAATCTTTGGAAACGGGTTTGAAAGCTATAAGTTAAATCTTTGATTTAAAGATTAGATGAGTTAATCCTAATTGAAATGGAAATTGTTTGGAAAATCTGCGAATGGATCTTTGTGAAACTGGATAAACTTTGTGAGATGAATCTTTTTGTTTAAAGATTTGAAATGGTAATTTGTTTAAACCATTTGAATGAAAAACTTTGGATTTTTAAGTTGTGACTTAACTGAAATCCCATATCCATATATTTTTAAATATTGCGCCCATTATTCGGTTTAGCCCGGAGAGGACCTTGTGTCATATAACCCATTTCGAATAATGATACGACATATATGGATAGCATTTGAAGACCGGTGGTGAAGACCGGGTATTTGCGAGAACGATAGGATAACCTATCGAATGACTCTGCACTGAGTAGCTACGGTATAAAGTTCTCCTTATGTGATGGGGAGTGCGATCGGGATTGTGAATACACGGATTGCAAGGGCTTCTTTGGAAGTGCCTTCGGTTCTGTTCGAACTTGGAACATACTTGTATGGATGTGTGTCTGACAGTACACTTTGAGATGTAAAGCTGGTTTCTATCAAATGCATTTCTATTTGGTGGCAGAGATTTATTCTCTTAGCTTAACACCCTTCTCTGAGACGTACGAGCTCAGAGGTTATGTAGTTGATGGTTACTAGCGATACATTCCAAATTTGGTAATGTGACATACGAAGTGTTGTTGATCATTTGTTGATCAAAGCACGACTTTGTGAAAAAATATAGCTTTTTGGACGAGGCCTCATCGAGCCTCACAACCCGGTAATGGTCGAAACAGGAAAGATGCGGCAAGGTTTCAGGGGTCGCACCCCTAGGGTATGTCCATTCCTTCTGGAAAAGGGTGGTATCATGGTATGGAGCCCAGATACTTACTCATGTGGACACTATATATTAATTACTGTGTGATGTTGTTAGTGTTGAGAGCTCTCGGATAAAGGTCGCCAACGACTAAGGGTGGCATATCTTAGGTGTTACTCCCGGGAAGGGAGTGCATCGGCCTTGTGTTGGCAGAGAGCTGGGTAAGTACTCGGGGTGTCCCTCTAGAGGCGTACCCATGTGGCAATGGGAAGTTCCTTGGCCTGACCATTTGTTGGAAAATCCAAAGAAACAATACGCGCCCTGTACGGTTTTAGTTGTATAACCTGCTATGGAATGTGGCGGTAACCTGCTATTGAACATGGTAGTTATAGTAGGCATACGACGAAATGTTGTATGCTGGCTAAGATTAATATTATACTTTCAAAATGTTTTCCACTATGCACTAATAATAATATCAAAATGGTTTTCGCATATCAAGCATTTTTGACTACCATAAGGAGAAATCTCCTCCAATTCTGCGTTTGCATGGTGTGTGTGGCGGGAGGCCTTATGGTAGTTTCATTTTCGAAAATGCATTGTGATTTTCAAAGTTTTAGATTCCTTTGCTGTTTTTTTAAAGATAAAACTGTTTTTGTTTGCTCATACCAGCCCCATGACTGACCCGGAGTTTATTGTTCCCTTCCTACACTCTGGGTGTCCACGATTTTCCACACGGGCAGTCTAGAGTTGGGTTTTTCAGATAACAGATATCGATTCAGTAGCTTTCAGCTTTCTCTTTGGAATTCTATGGAGACTTTGGATATTGAAGTCTTTGGTTAGGACGACTGACCATGCTTAGCTTGGTACAACTTGAAGGTGGTTCGAGCTATCTATAGAGATTGCTGATATTGGTGTTTCTTTTGGAGTTTCAAGTTCTAGTTGTTTCTGTTGCTAGTTCATTGGTGTTTCCGCTTTAGCATTTCATTGTATCTCTGATATTGATCATTATTGTATATCATTCTGGATATTGTATTCATTGGATTTGTATATGATATATTTATACTATTTATTTCTTCCGCTGTGTTGTACTTAATGTGTTATAAGCTTCGGCGAACCAGATTCGACGTTTGAATCTGCTGCATTTGAATACGAATGACGTATTTGGTGCCCATTTTCGAAGGTCGAGTCAGGGTCGTTAAAAGTGGTATCAGAGCTGAAGGTTGAAACTTTAGCTCAGGAGTATAACACATTAGGTAACTCATTAGAGATAGGGTAGAGTATACCCTAGAATGAGTATATCCCTAAGATATCCATTTGAATGCCTCAGTAAATTCTCTTACTATCCACTGATAGTGAATATGAGTGCAAGAAGAGGACGAGGTAAGGGATAGGGGAGTACCACTACAAATGGTCAGTACCCTGCAATAGCGGAAACAACTTTCTTCTCAATCTCCTTTGATTCGATCTCAAATTTTTTGATTGCTTCGTAGCAGCTACAAGAAGAAGCTTCGGTGCGGTGATGGCCTACGAATCGTGTAGATAAGTTCCTACCTCATATTCTCGTTACCAGCTTTCCATTTAAAACTCTAATGAATTTGAAAATTTAATTTGAAATAAATTGATTAACAAATATGAAGTTAAATTTGAATTTGTATCGATAAAACGATTTTGATTAATACCAAATTTGAAATTTTATTGCAATTTCTTGTGAGTATCAAAGTCCGAAGAGGGACAAGTTGGTGTATACTTTGGGATATTCCAATCTGGATTGAGTATCTATTGTTTGTTCTATTGGGTCTAGATATAGTCTACGAATGGTTAGTTATCCTTCGAACTAACCAATATCCTGTATATTTCGTAGACTGGATGTCCCGAGTATCCTGTGTAATATTGAATGAGTTCGTTCTCGTATCTATTATTGATATTCTAATTTGGTAAGCCAAATACAGAATAGATAATCAGCTTGATTGATGAGTCGATTTTGTATCTTTTTGTATCCATTCTTTGTTGTCTCCCTGGCAAATTTCGGGGACGAAATTCTCTTAAGGGGGGAATCTGTAACATTCCCGAATTTTAGCTAAAAATAATTTGATAATTAATTTAATCTTTGGAATTAAATTATGAAATTATTGGTAATTAATTTTAAATTTTGGATTTAAAAATGAATTAATTGGAAAATTTCCAGAATAAATAAGGATATGTATTTTTAAATTGAATTTGGAATTTGAAAATTCAAGAATAAATATTTTGAGAAATAAATTGGATACTAGTGATAAATTGAATTTAAAAATTTTATTTTTAAGCTAATAATAGTTTGTTTCTAATTTTATTTTAACTATGCATTATAATTTGAAAATGAAGTTTTGAATTTGATTATAAATTTTTCAAAGGCCAATTAAGAATAAGATTATTTATTCATGTGAAATTAAATTGTAAAACCATCTTTTGCTTTAAAAGATTATATAAATGATTAATAAAGAGATGTATTTATTTAAATAAGAAATATAATATAAAGTTATACTTAAAATATTATTTGTAATGTTTAAAATTTAGTAAAAGTTTGAATGTTGTTTAAATGCTAAATTCTATATTATACACGTGTATGTTATTTGTTAAAGTATGATTTGTTTTAAAATTCAAATTTTCTTAAGGTTTTATAGAAGAAAATGCATTTATTTATTACATAATAGTAATTGTATATATAAAGACATTTGTTTTAATAAGTGAAAAAAAAAATATAATACATATGTTAAAAATGAGCACTTAAGGGTTAAAATACAATTTATAAATTAATCAAGATGAAGGATTTAAACAAAATTTCAATTATATATAACAAGTGTAAGCATTTTTATAAAGTAATTGACAAGTGTTAGCCAAATGATAACAAGTGGCAAAAACTTAACTTTTCTTTTAATTTGAATATTAGAAAACATAAATAAGAAAAAGATACTAACCAGCCTATTTTTTTCTTCTTAAATCTGATGTAAGAAAAGAAAAAAAAATCAGAAATCATCTCAATATCAAAATAGAAACAAAGATCCTGTAAACTCTCCTCAAACAAAAAAAATCAAAACTTAACTGAAAAACAAAACAGCAATTTAAAAGCTAAGGGAAGAATCAAAAGAATCAAACCAGAGAACAGCGTAAATCAAACAAGATCAAAGCAAAACCTGAAACAAAGGATTCAAGTTCAACCTGATCAAGTTAACAACTTCAAATCTTGATGCTAAAGCAAAGCAAAGTTCAAAAAAAAATCTGGGAAACAATTAAGGAATTAAAAATAAAAATGCAACCACAAGTTCAAGTTGAATTCAATATAAATCCTGGAAAGCAAAAGGAGTATCAAAGCAAAATCAAAGTTTCTAGATTTAAAATGCAAACAAATTTTCCTCTGTTCTTCATCTCTCAGGTGAGAAAACTCCCTTAAATCTGCCTCTATGTTTGTCTAATTATTTTATGTGCCGCATGTTTATTTATACATTGTATATGGTGTGTGCATATCTAGAAATACGTATTCTTCAGCTTCTGTTTGGTTTTTACAGATCCAATTTGATTCAAAATCAAATTCCCCTTTTCTCCAATTTTCTTTAGGATCTAGTCTTAAGAAGAAATATGTTAATATCAACCTGATTATATTTTAAAAAATAATATCTACAAGTGTGCATATCAAGTAAGTATAAAAAACAATAAGAAAATAACAGTAAAAACAATTTCAGGACAGAAAATCAATGATCATAAATTGATGTTTTGATTTTAGAAATAGATTCGTATCTGGAAATGATGTTTTTAGGAAGTGATTTTATAATTTTTAAGTATAATTATGTTGATAATTTCTAAGTTGTTCGAAATTTGGTTTTCTGTTGATTTCAAGATGAACGACGATGGAGGAGCGCTGCGTCTTGGTCAGGGGGTTGCTCGTGAGTAGTTGGTCGGAGGAAAAATGGTGAAAGAATTTTTAGATCTCCAGAGTGGGGGTGCGGCATCGATTTAGGGTCTAAGAGCTTAGTTTGGTCGATGATGGATTTTGTGTTCATACGACGTCATAGGTGCATCGAGGCCAACCGCACCTGGGGGAAAATGAGCAGGGAACATTGGCGAACGTTTGGGTGGAGCGGCGTAGACTTTGGTGGAAAAGATCGACATTGCGGGTCGTATTAGTTGATCGAAGTTAGGTAGTAGGTTGAGTCGAGCAACTCGATTATGATTCCGATCTAATTCTTCAACGTTGGGTGCTGGGAATGATCGGTGAGGATGTCGTCGTTATGTTGATGACTTCAGCATTGGTCAGAGGTGATTCGATCACCTGTACATGTGTACGTGTCAATGAACATGGGTGATTGCTGATGGTTGAAGAAGGAGGTGGGAGGCTCGAGGCTGGGCTCGATGTTTGTATGTGTTTGTCTCGGGGAAATCTTTAGTTCGCCTCGAGTTGATTTTGAATTGAGTACCAGGTCTTCGGGTTTGAAAAGAAAACAGGATTTTAGGTTTTAAAGTTATGCAAATACAATGAGTTTTCCAAACAAATTGTTATTAAGTTCCAAAGTAAAGTTTAAGCAGTTTGAAGTTTAAACATTAAGAAAGTTTTAAATTAAAAATTATATCTAGTTTAAATATATTTTTTCTTTTCTTATATAAATTTCTTTTATATATTATAAATGTTTTCTTTGACATTTGATTAAGAAGTTATGTAATTTGATTAATTAAAATTTTGTTAAGTTAAATTGGTAAGAAACCTTAAATTAGAAATGAAATTAAATAGTTAATTTAAAAAAGTATAATATTTAAATTGTTAAATTAACTTTAAAAAGTCTTAAATCAATTTATGGATTAGTGATAATTTTATTTCAAAGATAAAAGGTTTAAAGTATAATTTTTTTAAGGATAATTTCTTAGTATAATTAAATTAAAGATTGACTAACTAATGTAAGTAATTAAGGGTAATTAATTACTTAAAGATGATTACCTAATGAAGTAATTAAAAATAATTATTGAGACTAAAGATTGATTAATTAAGTGTTTAAAGGTCAATTAATTAAAGATAATTAATTAATGTAATTAAAAGTAATTAATTTAAGAAGTGATTAACTAAAAAAATAATAGTTCATTAATAAAATTTAGGATAAAAGTTAATTAAGTAATTTAGGATAATTACTTATCTTAAATTAATTAGGATTAATTAATTAAATGTTAATTAAGGGTTAATTAATTAATTAAGAATAATTTATTAAGGTTAATTAATTAAGATTAATTATTCATTAATTAAAGGTTAATTAATAAATAATTAAAGGATAATTAATTAACATAAACTGTAATTAATTAATGTTAACCAACTAGAATTAGTGATTAATCTGATTTCAAATAATCAGATGATCAATTAACCTTATTTATGGATGATTGTATTCCGTTGAATGCTGTGAATTGTTTTTCATCTCTACTGTGTGATGCTTTATGATTTGAATTGTTTTAATTCAAGCTGTGATGAATGTATTTATTTATCTATCATGCATTTATATTATTTATATGTGATTCTGTGTATAGAGATAAGCGTTATAGGATTATACCGCTTTTCGATATTGTCGTGATTGTATCTGTAATGACTGATGATATTGCACTATTGTATTAAACCCCTGGACCACACTTATACACACACAAATATGGATTGCACGAGGAAATTGGTCAAGTCACAGATTTTTGAAATGGTTTTAAAAGTGAATTTTGAATTCAAATAATTTTGAAAATGGAATTGGTAGCTTTTGAAAAGAAGTTTTGAAGATAAATGTTATTTTTGAATAACTTAATAAGAGTTCTGAAATTTAAATAATTTGATTTAAATTTGAAATTGAATTCTATGATTTGGAAATTATGGATAGAAAAAATAAAAAATAAAAAAAATAAAAATACAAGTTATAAAAGTGTATATGTGGGTTTTAAACCATTTTTAAAGCGTTGTTTTGGGAATTTGAATTAACCCAAAGATTTTAACTTGTATAAATGAAATCAGATTTTTTCCGAAATGGAAACTATTTGTTTTCAAATAATAAAAGCTTTCATATAAAAATGAATTTCCAATTTGTGTTAAAGGGACTTCAAGTTTGAAATGAAAATGGTTTTCCAAGTTATGAATAAATCTTTGGAAATGGGTTTGAATGATATAAGTTAAATCTTTGATTTAAAGATTGGATGAGTTAATCCTAATTGAAATGGAAATTGGTTTGAAAATCCGTGAATGGATCTTTGTGAAACTGGGTAAACTTTGTGAGATGAATCTTTTTGTTTAAAGATTTGAAATGGTAATTTGTTTAAACCATTTAAAAGAAAAACTTTGGATTTTTAAGTTGTGACTTAACTGAAATCCCATATCCATATGTTTTAAAATATTGCGCCCATTATTCGGTTTAGCCGGGAGAGGACCTTGTGTCATATAACCCATTCCGAATAATGATACGATGTATATGGATAGCATTTGAAGACCGGTGGTGAAGACCGGGTATTTGCGAAAATGATAGGATAACCTATCGAATGACTCTGCACTGAGTAGCTACGGTATACAGTTCTCCTTATGTGATGGGGAGTCCGATCGGGATTGTGAATACCCGGATTGCAAAGGCTTCTTTAGAAGTGCCTTCGGTTTTGTTCGAAATCCGAAACAGACTTGTCTGGATGTGTGTCTGACATTACACTTTGAGATGTAAAGCTGGTTTCTATCAAATCCATTTCTGTTTGGTGGAGGAGAATTATTCTCTTAGCTTAACACCCGTCTCTGAGACGTACGGGTTCAGAGGTTGTGTAGTTGATGGTTACTAGCGATACATTCCCAATTTAGTAATGTGGCATACGAAGTGCTGCTGATCATATGTTGATCAAAGCATGACTTTGTGAAAAAGTGTAGCTTTGTGGATGAGACCTCTTCGAGCCTCACAACCCGGTAATGGTCGAAATAGGAAAGATGCGGCAAGGTTTCAAGGGTCGCACCCCTAGGGTATGTCCATTCCTTCTGGAAAAGGATGGTATCATGGTATGGAGCCCAGATACTTACTCATGTGGACACTGTATACTTATTATTGTGTGATGTTGTTGGTGTTGCGAGCTCTCGGATAACGGTCGCAAACGACCGGGGGTGGCATATCTTAGGTGTTACTCTCGGGAAGGGAGTGCACCGGCCTTGTGTTGGCAGAGAGCTGGGTAAGTTCTCGGGGTGTCCCTCCAGAGGTGTACCCATGTGGCAATAGGAAGTTCCTTAGCCTGACCATTTGTTGGAAAATCCAAAGAAATAATACGTGCCCTGTACGGTTTTAGTTGTATAACCTGGCATGGAATGTGGCGGTTACCTGCTATTGAACATGGAAGCTATAGTAGGCATACGACGAAATGTTGTATGCTGCTTAAGATTAATATTATACTTTTGAAATGTTTTCCACTATGCCCTAATAATAATATCAAAATGGTTTTTGCATATCAAGCATTTTTGACTATCATAAGGAGAAATCTCCTCCAATTCTGCGTTTGCATGGTGTGTGTGGCGGGAGGCCTTATGGTAGTTTCATTTTCTAAAAAGCATTGCGATTTTCAATGTTTTAAATTCCTTTGTTGTTTGTTTAAAGATAAAACAGTTTTTGTTTGCTCATACCAGTCACATGACCGACCCGGAGTTTATTGTTCCCTTCCTAAACTCTGGATGCCCAAATTTTCCACACGGACAGTCTAGAGTTGGGTTTTTTAGATAATAGATATCGATTCAGTAGTTTTCAGCTTTCTCTTTGGAATTCTATGGAGACTTTGGATATTGAAGTCTTTGGTTAGGACGACTGACCTTGCTTAGGTTGGTAAGCTTGATGGTGGTTCGAGCTATCTACGGAGATTGCTGATATTGGTGTTTCTTCTGGAGTTTCAAGTTCTAGTTCTTTCTGTTGCTAGTTCATTGGTGTTTCTGCTGTAGCATTTCATTATATCTCTGATATTGATCATTGTTGTATATCATTCTAGATATTGTATTCATTGGAGTTGTATATGATATATTTATACTATTTATTTCTTCTGCTACGTTGTACTTAATGTGTTATAAGTTCCGGCGAACCAGATTCGACGTTTGAACCTGCGACATTTGAATACGAGTGACGTATTCGGTGCCGATTTTCGAAGGTCGAGTCATGATCGTTATAGAAAGCTTTGTGAACTCCTACCAACTTTTCAAGAAACTCCACCCTATAAGGTAATACTCTACCAATGATTGGATGAGGTCCTAAAAATTTAGCGCTAACTTTCTCAAATTACCAAACCGTATAAATTTCTAAATGGAAAAACTTTCAAAAAGACCATATCACCCACTATGAAGTCCAACTCCGTGTGTCTCCTATCAGCTTATGACTCAACCTATCTTGGGCAGACGTCATCCTACTACAGATCAACTCAACTTTCTGCAAAGTCTTCGTTGTTATACATAGTGCAAGAATGATTCTATCTGTAATGTCCCACTAACCAGATGATAATCTACAAGGCCTTCCGTACAATGCCTTGAATGGTGCCATCCCAATACTTGCACGATAGCTATCATTATATGCAAACTCTACTAACGGCAAGTGGTCCTACCAAGAACCTCCAAAATTCAAAATACACATCAAAAGAAAATTTTCCAATACCCGATACACCCTCTCAGTCTACCCATCTGTTTGTAGATGATAAGCGGTACTCAAATTTAGTTCAGTATCCAAGACATTCTAAAGACTTCCAAAACTTGATGACGAAAGAAGATCTCAATCATTGGTAATTTCAGAAGAAACTCCATGCAAAGAAACTATATCTCTCACGAGTAAAGTCGCCAAAGATGTAGCTGTCCTTATACTCCCGACTGAATAAAATGAGTGCAATTGGTCGGTCGATTGACTATGACCCAAATACTCTTAATCGCCCTTCTACTCCTAGGTAACTCATCAAACAAAGTCCATAGAGATACTTTTCCATTTCCATTATGAAATCAAATGGTTGTAATAATCTTCCAGGATTATTCCATCCTCCCTTTATCGTCTAAAAAGTCACACACTTGGTAATATACTCCGCTACATGGCTCTTCATACTAGGTCAATAAAAGACATCTTCATATCACAATACATTTGGTCACCACAGGGATAAATAGGCATCCTAGAATGATGGGACTCTGCTTGTACCATGTCTACCAACTTTTTAACAAGAGGGACACATAACCTACCATCTCTTCTAAAACATCCTTTCGAATCAATGGAATTGCGATCCAAATGACTCAAATGCTCTCTTCTATATTCAGCATCATAAAAATCCAATAACTCCTTTTCATGCATCTAACTTGAACCAATATGGTCCATAACTAAAGGCTGAACATCTAAAGCTACTAATAATCCAAGAGCAATGTCTGATGAAGGTTGAAAATCAAATGTAGAAATAAATACTAAGTGCTTCCATTCCAAAACAACATCAATCAACATCAGATGCTTTCTAAAGGCATCGATTACAACATTGCCCTTGCCCAGAGTGTGTGATATAATGAAATCATATGATGCCAAGAACTCCTTCTTTCTCTGCTATCTCAATTCATACCTTTTTAGGAAAATAAAATCTTCCAAGACTTAAGATCCATGAATAGGTCCAATCATTCCCTTAAAAGATAATGCCTTCATGATTTGAGGGCGAAGACAATGACTGCTAACTCAAGATCATGGGTTAGATAGATCGTCTGATGTACTTTCAATTGTTGACTAGAATAACAAACAACTTTACCCTTCTACATCAACATTGCGCTCGGTCCTGTACCATAAGCATGTGTATATACTATGAACACCTTTATACCATCAGGGAGTACTAAAACAGGTGCATAAGTCAACAACTCCTTTATCTTAATAAAAGCATCATTGCATCTTGAGCTTTATGAGGAATTTTTTTTAGACAAGGTGGCCTATAATAGCTCACCAAACCTAGAAACCTTCTCACCTTTGTACCATTCTTCGGTACGTGCCAATCTTGTACCGTAGTAACTTTATTAGCATCAACCACTAGTCCATGCTTAGTGACATGTCTTAGAAAGCAAACATACTTGTACTAAAACTGACATTTGAAAATTTTCAACTTTAGTTTATTCCTATGGAGAGTATAGAGCACTTTCTTAAATGCAACGCATGCTCTTCCTTACTTTTCGAATAGACAAATACGCCGTCAATGAATACTATCATGAACTTATTTAGCAACCCTATAAAAACTCGACTAATGAGGTCGGAAAAATTTGTTGGTGCATTGGCCAATCAAAATGGCATGACTAACCACTCATAAAGTCTATCAGGTGTACGAAAAGAAGTTTTCTAAATATTATCCTCTGCTACATGCAACTGATGGAATCTGGTGGCCAAGTCAAGGTGAGAGAATACCTTTGCTCCAACTAATTGATCAAATAGATCTTGTGTACGGGAAAGTGGATAATGATTATTTTTCCAATTTATTTAGCTTACGATAACTGATGCAAAGCCTTAAAGAGCTACACGCTATAGTAGCAAAACAATTGCTGTTCCCTACTCTAAAATACTCCTCTGAAACTACAAATCAATTCAAGGTGAGATAAAGGGCATTTGATTTCTTCATTTATCAAATCACACCAACTTTATCATATATAGTTTTATACCCATAGAATCTAGGTTATATTAATCTATTCTACCTTAAAAAGCTACATAGTTTTATATAGTTTTATTAAACAATTGAGTTCTGGAATTTGCTTTAGCTTTGATTTTAAAAAGAAAGAACTGTTTTTAAAAACAAAAGTTTACTCACCAATTTATAGAAGCAGAGAACAACTCTGCTGCATTTCATTTTCCTGGCACTGTAATTTGCTTTGGATTATGAATCTGGGGTTTGTAATCTGCTTGCTGTTGAATTGAATTTTTGCAGTTGACCTCTATTTCCTTTGCTTAGAGTTTTAATTGATCCTCATATAGATTACAGAGTTGAAAATTTGAGCAGATTGTTTTTGCAGATTTTTAAGTTGTATTTGGTTTTGATTTTTTTTTTCGTCTTAAAATCTGATTTCAGTTTTTCTTTTTGAAGAGAATGTTTGAACAATTATGAATTGCCAAGTTTTCTACTTAATATATTTTTAATAAAATGTTTTTCAAAAATAAATAAAACAAATGCCACTTGTTACATTAGGTTGAAGAGTGATTTACAAGTGTCTTCCTCATGTATAATAACATTACACATGTTATATTACAATATTAAAATAAATTTCTTAATTTATGAATGTTTAAAAATTCTTATAAATCAATTTATTATTTATTTTAACTTGTTTTTAAATGTTTATTTCTACTTAGCCTTTAAATGTTTACATATAAATTTCCTTTATAAAATTACATATTTTAATGTTTATTTGTAACTTTTTAAAATAACATTTTTAAAGCTAAATTTTCAAGAAAGAAAATTTTAAAAAGAAAAGGATATTGAATTATACCTCATTTCAAAGTTTCAAACTAAAATATTGTTCTTTAATGTATAAGCACTAAGTCTATTTCAAAAAAACAATTTTCAAAAGAAAACAAAATAAACTTTTATTATAACATACAATTTAAACTATTATATATATATATATATATATATATATATATATATATGTATGTATGTATGTGTATATATATATATATATGTATATTAAACAAAATAAATATTAACTTTAATTACATTTGAAGATATAAGATAGATTTTTAAAATAAGCTTTTGAAAAGTTTCTATATTAATTTCAATCAAATTTTGCAATTCACAATTTATACACATATATATAATATAGATTTGAAAATATTTTTATTAAATTTAAATTTAAATCGAACTCCCTATTTACAATGTATACACATATATACATTATAAATAAAATATCCTTTTAAATTAGCTTAGATAGATAATGTTATCATTTAAATATTTTTAACTTTGAAAAGAATAAGATTCCCAAATATTAAATTATCATTATCATTATTATAAATTTAGAAAAGATAACATTTGTCAAACTAAATAATTATTAGTTTTCAAAAGATAATTTCTGTTTGAATTAGATTATTAAATCAATATTTTGCATTTTAAAATAATTATTAATGGAAGTTATTAAATAAATATTGCCCAAATTTCCAGGACATCACATTCCTCCCCCCTTAAAAGAATTTCGTCTCCGAAATTTAAAAGCAAAGATAATTTAATAATTCCATACAGATTTTAATTTTAAAATAGCAAACATATGCTATCAACCAAATACTAGCAACCATAGCAACCAATTCAAACAAACAATTCTAACTATACAAACAAATTCTGGATAGGATTCCCTAGAGTTTCCCAGGTACAATCACTAGGATACTCGCTCTACAGAATCTAAACTAGCTACACCACTCAAATCTAGAGCTTCTATGTATCTAGATCTACAAATCTAAACAGGATACTGGACCATAGACAAGTCCTAATCAACTTCCAAATCTCCCAGAACTGCTGGTTCTAAAACTAGTGATAGACCATACACGTACTCCCTCAGAGACGCATGAAAAACATAACAAATTCCAGCCAAACAAATTCCAGCCATCCGAACTGGAAATTCAATCCTGTAGACCAAACACTTAACCCTTAAGAGAATACAGAAAGATCCAATACTCTTCTGAGCTAGCTTCCAGTCTTACCCAATCTTATGGCTCTTACGATCGGAGAAAACTTATCCAAAATTAAATTTTCAAATTTTGAAATCAAATCTCCAACTTCAAATTCTGAATTCCTTTGTCTCTAACCCACAAATCTCTCCTGTCGATCCTGGGCTGCCTTCAACCTTCTTGATCAATCCAATCTTCGCAGATGCCTCGCGGAACAAATCTAAACAAAGAAATAAATGATTTCCAGATCCTACTCAACAAGGTGGTTCTCCCATGATCCATCAAAATCCACCACACAAACCCTATTTCACAAACATCAGAAGACTTCAAATATACAACTCCTATTCGAAAAACAGAACAGATGCACAAGACAACCAAGTCTCCAGATTAAAAATGAATTTCCAGTAGAAATCCTCTGATCCAAGACAAAACACAAATTTCCAATGAATCCGGTGTTGCTTCTATTCTGGAACAGCTGCCACTATGCTTTCGCTGCGCAACTCTGATTTGAGGAAGATGAGAATGCTGTTGATGAACACAAGTATAGACTTGATCAACCCATTCCGGAGACATTGTCCATCAAATTTCATAAAATCCCAGTGACCTATCTGATTCTGTCACAAACACCATAGCAAAAATTCAACCAGAAAACTAGATCCGATCAATCCTGCCAGCTTAAATAGACCTCTCTCTCAAAGAGCCTTCCTACTAGGCTGAACCACCGGTAAAGCTCTAAGAACCAAGTCGATACAGAACTCAATCTTCTAATGCGGATGCAAACCTTAATTCCTTCGAAGATATCCGAAAAATATCAAACCACTTCGATAACTCTTACATCCTCTAGAGAGGCTTCAATCCAAACAATGATTACCAAGAGAACTTCTAAACCATCGCAAGTCACTTTTGCGATTCTACTCAGTTCAGATGCCAAGAAACCGTTCTCTCTTCACAAATCAGAACATCTTAAGCCTTCTAATCCAAAGAAGAAACTAGTGGTCCACCTTCAACCACAAACATCACACCCAGCTGAGCTTCCAGAAGAAATGGACAAGCTTCACCATTTTCCTGGCCTACTGACAGAAAAATCACAGAGACTTCTTAACTATTGAAGAAACAGGCCACTCTTCTGCTTCCAGACTCCACTCTAGGATACAGCTAAGCCAAGAGACTATCCTGATAGCACACTTATTACTTCCAACCTCAAACACTTGGACTCTAACCATTGGTAGTTGTGTTACACACATCACTACCCTATCTACCTCTAAAACTTATATTGGAAAACCCGAACAGGTAACCCAATGAAATAGGTAGAAATATATATATATATATATATATATATATATTCAAAATTACAAATACGCTCTCTCAAGATAGACACCACTCTGGAGCCTAGGTATTCACTCAACCTAGCGCTCTGATACCGCAATGTAACGAACCGCCTTTCATTGCAAAGAAAGATGCATCATTAAGAAGAAAGAAAGGGATAGAAAAGAGAAAAGATAGGAAAGAAAGGAACAAACAACATCAGAATCTCACAGCGGAACGAATAAATTATATTATATCACATAATATATTACATAGTATCATATACATCAGAGTTATACAGCTAATACAACACAAACTAGACAGTTATAAACACCTGTCTAGTTATTACAATTCAAGTACATCACAGAAAACAGATATAATACTAGCACAGCGGAAACTCTATATATATCTACACACTGAAGCCTCCTGCTCCATTTCTCCTCCAGAACTCGTCAAAGCAATCCTGAATCCCTCGACAACTCATACATAATATGAGTACCCAAGAGTTTAATAAAACAGAAAATAAACACTCGGGTCAGACAGGGGTCTAGTGTGAGTAAACGGGTTTAAAGTTGCTTAACTTTGAAAATCCTTTGGAAAGAAAAGGTATCATGTAAGACTTCCCACACATAAACATGGAAAAGTTTTTCCCTTACGCTAACCAGAACATTTGATAGGAAATCCAGTGATATTATAATAGGGTCTAGGGTTTTTAAAATAAAATACAGAAATAGCTGGAATGCTTACGTATCACGTTCCAACATAGTTGGGCACAATCAAAATCGTACAGGCGCTTATTGGAGTTTGGATTCCATATAATGGCAGGGAAACTGGGGTATCGCCTGTCACAGTACGTGGCCTAGATCACTGTACCGAGGATCACTCCCAATCCCCTACAACACAAAGCCGGAACCATTCCTTACTGGAGAGTCCCGAACAAGGCAACCCCGCAGATGGCCGTCGCCAATTGCCTATACGGCCGAAATAAAAAGGGACCACTAGACAGGGGTAAATCTCGTCCTACTTGGGCATGACCCACTTAGCCTTGCTGCACCTCCCCTGTTTTAGCCATTCCCGGTTGATGAGGCTTGAGGCTACGATTACCTTTATAGGACACATTAATCTTAGAATGCTCATCGTCCACCTGACGATGTTCTGAAAGCATTCAATCCATACAAGTTCGTTCCGGGTTCGAACGAAATCAAAGGCACTATTTCGCTACACACGTTTTGGAATCACCCTCAGAGTTAACGACAATAGCCCTTGCACTCTGAATCTTCATCTCGAACCTGAAAGTACTACCCCCGTTAAACTCGTATTGGAATCACCCTCATAGTATTAAAACGAACAGTCCTTACACCTCGAGTCTTCATTCTTCACTTGAGATTCCCGACCTAACGTTTAATTTGGATCGATGTGGTTTTCGGAATTCCAAATTTGAAAACCCGATCCCGTTCTCATCGAAAACCAAACACCATCTTAATGTCCAAGTGATTTTAGTTTGAAAAATTAATTCAATTCATCATTATCTATATACACATAGATAGATAATTCACATATCACAATAGATAATCACATTCTCATTATAAACAGATAATCCGTATTATCATCACAAACAGATAATCATCACACAAAAATAATCCATATTATCATACTTTAACTAAGCATCCATATCATATAGATATTACTCTTCTCATTACTGAGATCACCACCATTCAATGAAATATCAATATCATCCATAAGCAATGATTTATTAACCACCATCTATAATTAATTTAAAATGAATTCAATTAATTACTTCTATCTCTGATTAATTTAAAGTAAATTAGATTAATTACTACATCTATAAATCCTGCTTATATATCCATTAATTAATTATAATCTAGTCAATTAATCATTCTTTAAGTATTCATCTTGATTAAACACCTTTGATTAACCATTCTCTAATTACAATAAGTAATTAGTCTTTAATTAATTTCACAAATTAATTAACCTTAATCATTTAGTAATTAATATTTAATTACTTCATTTATTAATTAACTATAATTAATTAAATTTATCCTTAATTAACTACATTAATTAATCACTTTACTATTAATTATTACTTAATTAAACAATTCTTATTTACGTCATTAATCATATTAATTAATGATCTCTAATTTATATTTAAATTAATTACTTTATTTAAGTTAATTACATTTAGTAATTAATCTAAAATTAAAATACAATTATTAATCATCCTTGATTAATATCAATCCAGTAATTAACAACCATTAATTACTCATTAACAAATTAATTATTCCATAATTAATTATCTTCATTAATTAATCCCTTGATTAATTACAAAAGTAATTACTCAAATTACTTCATTATAAATCATCTTTCACTAATTACATTCCAGTAATTATCATTTATTACTTCCCTAAGTAATTATGCTCCATTAATTACATTAAGTAATTACTCTTATTAAATCATCAAATGATTTACTTAAATTAATTAAACTAAATTAATTAACTTAAACTAATCACATTATCATAATTAATTATAATAAGTAATTAATCCGTTAATTACTTTATCAAGTAATTATGCTTAACAATTTACAATTGATTATCTTCAATTAATTAATCTAATTAATTATCAAAATTAATCACATTAATTAATTACTTAATAATCCTTAGATAATTATCTTTATTAACTAATAACATTTTCTTTAATTACTTTCTTAAGAAATTTATTTTAGATTAATCATTATTAATCATCTCTAATTATAAATTAATCTAAATCATTAATTAAAAATCAAATAAATAAGTCATTCCTTAATTCTCTTATAAATTAAATTCTTTTATTACCTTAATTATTTCTAAGATAATTCATTTACTTTATTAATGACTTCATTAACATTCGAGTGTATTTAAAACATTACACTTCTAAATTTAAATTCAAATTCCATTTTGCATTTAAGATTCAAAATGTTTAACCATTTAAACTTTTATCCAAATTTAAATAAATTTATAAACCTTTAAAATAAATGTAAAGAACATTCATTACTTATATAAGACACTTATATAAGAAAAAGTTTAAAACTAAATTACTTAATTTTATTAAAGAAATCAAGCTTTAAAATAAATTGAATATTTAACTTCCAAATTTAAGTTAAACACTTCATAACTTTTATTTAAATATTAAAGGAAACCTTTTATAAAGAATTTTATCAAGTTTAAACATTTATTTGAAATCAAATTCACTTTTAAAATTTACTTTGAAACATTTAAACTTGTTCAACATTTAAATTTACAAAACTGATTTAAATTCAAGGTTTGAATCCATAGTAAACTTGAACTCATATTTAAACTTGATTTAAACCTTGCTTTAAATTTAAAATTTTCATTTTTAAAAACTTAGGATTCAAAAGTTCATTTAAATCCAAACTTAAACTTTGAATTTAAAACCCCTGTTTTAAATCATGTTTTAAATTTGAATTTCATTTAAATTTTAAAAGTTGAACTCTGTCAGGTTATAAAACCTGAAAAAAACATTCCCCGAGACCACCTACAAATGGCTTCGAGACAAAACCCTAAATACTTCGAGACAAATACTCGAACTACCTGAGTAAATCTCGTGTTACATCTCTGCACAAACCCAAAAATTCATCAAAACTAAAAAATGCACGGTGCACATGCACCATGGCTCTGGCAACCTCCAGCCATCATCACCAACTTCACCACGTCGTCGACCATCTCCAAACATGATCACGACCATCAGAATTGTGACGCCCCACCTCTATACCCACGCTAGCCAAGAACATTACGGTGAATGCTGTCATCTAGCACGGAGAATAAGGCTGTTGAGGAGCGACCATCCGTGTAATTTCTTTACGCGAGCACCGATATGTCAGATAGTATAACATGCAATGCTTTATCCAGAGGAAATCCGACATACCGACACAAACTCAAAGCTACTACACAGTGGCTATAAATATCTTCGGAAAAACAAATATAGGAATAAACATAACATAAATCAGTCACAGAAAATTCATATCACAAAGGCGGAATAAGATATGAATACTACACATAAAAGTGTACATCAGAGTAGTGGTCAGAAAGATCCACAATATCACAAAAGAATAGTTACACGAACTACACAAAAGAATAAGTATACATTATGGAGTCTATATCTCTAATGTATGCAACAAAAACTACTAATCTAAGTAGTCAACCAAAAGTCAGAGAAATCAATCCCAAGAGAGAAGTCAAGCTGAAGCACCTGTAACATCTCGGTCTGACCCGAGTATTATTTAATAAGAAAATAATAAACGGATCGGTCTAACTATAAATATCAGATGAAACGATATAGAATCAGAGTTATGACTAAACACATAATAATCACAAGGCCAAGCTGTGATATATAAGTAGTTGATAATCAACAAGAGATTAATCAATATCACAAAATCTACACAAGAATCAAAGAAGTGTCATACTATTTATTTCGTTCATCAAACCACAAATATTGACGATAATATCAATGTCAATCACAAAAGTCAATGACGCACAAATTCCAGAAGACTACACAAGAAATCCAGAAATCACTAAAGTCAATGACACACAAATTCACCAATGCACAAATATCGATAAGGCTTATCAATGGAAATCATGAAAAATTGGTGAAACACAAATTCTAGAAATCTACACAAGAAATCCAGAAATCACAAAGGGGGGGAAGGCCTATCACAAACGGGAGCATAAAGCTCACCAACACGTGTATCACAAACGGAACGCTAATTCCATGGTCGCTAACCATCACAAATTGAGCCGAAGCTCCACAAACGGCCCGAAGACCATGGGTTGCTACCCCATCACAAATTGAGTCGAAACTCCATAAAATGGGGTTTAGTCTCCCTCGCAGACAAAGAGACATCGCACATTGCTAGTCTAAATCACAAAGATGATCGTCATGATCAACGAGAAGTGTCAATTACACTAAGCTAGTAAATATATGAGTTTAGCTTCATGTCCCATAACCACTTGCTTAACTTAAATATTTACGAACAAACTGTAAATTTCCACTAGAAAATTGTCACAAGGGTTTCAATCGAACAAGTCCAAGAATTAACCAACAAAGTGAACGCTAGCGTTTCATACCACTTGTTTTACTAAGTCGTTTAATTAGATTTCTCATACGAGTGAAGTAAAGGTTCATATATACTAATAGATTGGGAAACGGTTTTTTAAACGAATTTGGTATTAAAATAGTGTTGAAATCGTTTGAAGAAAGAGTTTTGATATTTCCTACTAGTATAGAAAACCTTTATATTTTTAAAGTGACAAATCACAAAGAAGATTGTAGGAACAATCAATCACTAAGATTCACATCCGAAAACATGAATAAAATCCAAAGAAATCGATATAAAATCCATCAAAGTGGATATATCTAAAATTCCCAAAGAAAAGGTCATCTAAGTCGATAATAAATGACAACAGCAAAAGGGAGACTACACGAATCGATTAAAGTTGGATATTCAAACGGATTAGCAAAATAGGCTAATCTGGCAATTAACAGCAGGTCGGTCGACCGGACTCCCTGAGTCGGTCGACTGAACCTTAAAACAGAAAGTGCTTATGTACTTGGAAGCAGGTCGGTCGACCGGACCAGAGGGGTCGGTCGGCCGAGCCTGTTTCCAGCCTCATCCATGCCTATTACAAATGAGGTTCAATCTTGACCAAATTGCGTTTTTCTCGAGCAATGGCGCTAAGGGTTTATGCCAATCGACTACCCGGCCCTATATGCTCCTCGATGCCTCACCAAAAACATGTTCAAACATAGAAGTTAGGATTTTTAACGAATTGAACTCAAAACACCAAAAATTGGAATATACACCAATTCAATCCAAACCAAAAGCAAATGCACACGAATAAGTGTTAGGAATTCATACCTAACATTCGAAGATAATTCATAGACTTAGATGTGAGATTAAAAATCTCACCTTTTCACAAAATCAAACAAGAAGAAGCTAAAGCAAAATGGAGAATTACCCTCTCTTCAATACAACCCAATTGAGCTTGAATCTAAGCTCAAAAACAAGAACATTCCCAAAATTAGGTTTAGGAATTTCTGAAATTGGTAAGAGAATAAGTTGGAGAAGAAGAAGAGAAGCTTACCAATGGGTTCTTCTTGAGTTTGGAGCTTGGAATTTGATTTGCAAGAGAAACTAGGGTTTTGGAGTTTTAGTTTCCAATCTCTCCCACCATTAAAGCTAAGAAAACTGAAAAGAGAAAGAAGTGAGGGAGAATGGGGAGAGTGGTTCAGTTTTGGAGTATAAGTTAACATAGCGCTGAGCCCAAAAACCAAACCCAAAGTGAAAAGTAGCAAAAATCAACTTTCTCCAAACATATCGAAGCTTATACTCAAAAAGGTCGCAAACGGCATTTTAAACTCAATGGGAGTGGTCCCGAGTCCTAATTCGACCGTATGCAAAAAGTAGCTTTTCGGCCTAAAATCCGACTAACGATAAAATATTTAAATAAAATATTTAAATATAAAATCGATAAATTTGCGGGTTGTTACAGACTCCCCTCCTTAAAGAAATTGCGTCCTCGCAATATTTAAGAAGAAGATATATATATAGTAACAACCATAAAAGCATATTCAACAGAAAAGAAGTTTGAAATAAGAAGTTCACCTCAAAGAGCACGAGAAAGTAAGTCCGGATGTGTACGCTCGATGTACTTTCTAGATTCCCATGAACAATCCTTAGGATTTGAAGACCATTGAACTTTAACAAGAGGAACATCTTTATTTCGAAGTCGTTTGTCCTCCGAAGCAATGATACGAATAGGATGTTGCTCATAAGTTAAATTCGGCGAAACTTCAATCTCTTCCACAACACCGGGCTCAAGAATAGAATCGGAATCTCGAAGACATTTCTGAAGTTGGGAAATGTGAAACACGTCATGAATAGCAGAAAATTGAGCCGGTAATAAAAGGCGATAAGCCATGGAACCAATACGTTCAGTGATAGGAAATGGCCCAATATATCGAGGCGCTAACTTTCCCGATCGACTGAAACGTACAACACCTTTCATAGGTGAAACACGAATGAACACAAGATCTCCCACAGAAAATTCTAACTTCCTTCTCCGGTTATCGGCATAGGATTTTTGTCTACTCTGGGCTTCTTTCATTCTATGTCGAATAAGTTCAATTTTCTCTGTGGAATCACGAATAAAATCTGGACCTAACACCAGCTTCTCACCGGCCTCAAGCCAACAAGAAGGAGATCGGCATGGCCTTCCGTAGAGTGCCTCGAAAGGTGCCACACCAATACTAGATTGGAAGCTATTATTATAGGAAAATTCAACAAGTGAAATATGATCTTCCCAACTTCCACCGAAATCAAGCACACAAGCACGAAGAAGATCTTCAAGAGTTTGATTCACACGCTCGGTTTGTCCATCGGACTGGGGGTGATAAGCGGTGCTAAAATTAAGCTTCGTTCCTAAAGCTTTTTGAAGACTCTTCCAAAATCCACTAGTAAACAATGGATCACGATCGCTAACAATTGAAGTAGGAACACCATGTAATTTAACAATCTCTTTAACAAAGAGTTTGGCCAAAAGAGGAACGGTTCGGTTAGACCGAACGGGAATAAAATGGGCGGATTTAGTAAGTCTATCAAAAATTACCCATAAGCTATCATGACCCGAACGAGAACGGGGAAGGCCATCTATAAAGTCCATGGAAATACTGTCCCACTTCCAAATTGGAATTTCCAAAGATTGCAATAACCCACCAGGCCTTTGATGTTCGGCCTTAACGAGTTGGCAAGTCATGCAACGCTTAACGAAGTTAGTGATGTCAAGTTTCATTCCCTCCCAATAATAAAGTCGCTTCATAGCCGCATACATTTTACTACTACCGGGATGAATGGTAAATTTAGAACGATGTGAATCTTCTAAAATATCTTTACGAAGATCACAAATATTTGGCACGACAAGTCTACCAAATTTCCGAATGCCGCCACGAGAATCGATATCAAAGTCTTTCAAACCTTCAATATCAATTTTATCCCTAATATTTTGGCCAAGAAGAGCCAAGTCGGGATCTAGCCCTTGAGCTTCAAGAATGCGGTCTAAAAGAGAAGGATGAGCCACAAGGCTACATAAAACTAATGATGAGCATAAATCGGAAATGCGCTCTCGAATCTCACAAGTGGATAAGATCTTGAGATCGTTCCATTCGGATATCATCATAGAAACAACAGCTTGTTGTTTACGGCTAAGAGCATCGGCGACACGATTACCCTTACCGGGAGTATAAAGAATATCAAGATCATATGGTGCAAGAAATTCGAGCCAACGCTGTTGACGCAAATTAAGTTCCTTTTGAGAGAATAAATACTTTAAGGATTTATGATCGGTATAAAGAACAAATTTCTCTCCTAAAAGATAATGACGCCAAATACGAAGGGCGAAAACAATAGCCGCGAGCTCTAAATCATGAGTGGCATATCTAGTCTCGGCTGGCTTCAATTGCCTAGAAGCATAAGCAATAACACGTTCTTTTTGCATAAGAACGGCACCCAAACCAACGCGACTAGCATCGGTATAAACAACGAAATCCTGATTCCCCTCGGGAATAACGAGAATAGGAGCATCAGAAAGAAGTTCTTTTAATCTTTGAAAAGAAGCTTCACATTTGTCCGACCAAATGTATTTAACACCTTTCTTCGTCAAGCTAGTGAGAGGTACGACAATCTTAGAAAAGTCTTTGATAAAACGACGGTAATAGCCCGCCAATCCGAGAAAACTACGAATCTCTATCACACTCTCCGGTCTCTTCCAATCTTGAATCGTTTCAATCTTTGAAAGATCCACGGAAATTCCGAATTCGGAAATAATGTGACCGAGAAACTTCACACGAGATTGCCAAAAGTGGCACTTAGAAAATTTTGCCTTTAATTGATTACTCCTAAGAGTTTTCAACACAATCCGAAGATGTTTTTCATGCTCCTCCTCGGTTTTAGAATACACAAGAATATCATCGATAAAGATGAGAACAAACCGGTCGAGGAAGTCTTTGAAAACTCTATTCATAAGGTCAACGAAATACGCCGGAGCATTCGTCAAACCAAATGGCATGACAAGCCATTCATAAGATCCATAACGAGTACGGAACGATGTCAAAGGAATACTATCCTCTGCAATACGAAGCTGATGAAATCCAGTAGCTAAGTCTAATTGCGAAAAGACTCTAGCACCACTAAGTTGATCAAATAGATCATCAATCCGAGGTAGAGGATATTTATTTTTGATAGTAAGATCATTAAGCTTGCGGTAGTCAACGCAAAGCCTAAGTGTACCATCGGATTTCTTCACAAAAATAGCCGAAGCTCCCCAAGGCGAGGAACTAGAGCGAATAAATTGCTTCGTCTCCAATTCAGATAATTGTTTACGCATCTCCTCATTTTCTTTATTGGACATACGATACGGAGGACGAATGATAGGTTGAGCTCCATGAATAAGATTAATTCTGAACTCAATTGCTCGCTTAGGTGGTAATCCTAAAACGGGCTCAAATAAGTCGGAAAATTCACGAACGACGTGAATAAGAGAAATAATATCACCCTCATCATCATCATCGTCATCACGAGGATTTAAAGAATATAAAGATGCGACCAAGCTGGAAACTGAATCTTGAAGATTAATAGAAATCTGCTTAACAGATTGAGGATGTCGAAGATGAATAGTCCGCTCAGGACATAGGATATGGGCTTCATAACGGTTAAGCCAATCCATTCCCAGAATCATTCCAAAGCCTAAATAACGCATGACATGCAAATCGGCTCGGAAAGAAAAATCACACAAAATAATCTCGACATCTTTACACAATAAACTGATTGTTGCGGATCCACCAACCGGATTCACAATTCTCAAAGAAGTCATTAAACACAAAACATCCAAGGAAAAAGTATCAACAAGCTCTTTTGATATAAAAGAATGGGATGCACCTGTATCAAAAAGAACTCGAATAGGATGATCACGAAATAAAATAATTCCATCCAGAATAGAATGAGAAATACCTTGGCCACGAGATGTGTTGCCAGGGGCTTGAGCAACATTAAGCTTTCCCTCTTTCTTTCCTTGAAGTTTGGGGCACGAAGATATAACATGACCGGGAACTTTGCAGTAGCGACAAGAGAGAGAATTTGGGCACTTGTTCGCATAATGGTCCTTCGAACCACAATTATAGCATTCCCCACGACCAAAGGAAGAAGTCTTTGCCACGGAGGTTGCTTGCTTCCCTTTCTTATTGGGATAAGGGCCTTTGAATTTTTTTGGCCTCTTCTTGTTGTTGAAGTTTGGTTTGGAACCCACCACTTCAACATCATTCTCCCTATCCACCTCTTCAAGACGAAGAGCGATATCAACAAGTTGGTCGAAAGAAATTTCTAATTTTAGAAGTAATGGCTTCTTGAGACCTTTGTTTAAGCCATAAACGAATCTCTGATTCTTCTTCAGAGGGGTGTTGATGTATTCAACCCCATATTTGGAAAGCGACTCGAAGGAGGCGACGTAATCAGTCACGGAGGACTCACCTTGAGCAAGGTCTATAAATCGTTGAGCCAATGTCACTTTCTCAGCTTTCGGTACGAATTTCAACTCGAAGCGTTCTCGGAATTTCTCCCAAGTGAGATCCGCTTCATTAATCTCAGAAATAAGAAGTTCGTACCAGTCCAATGCTCTTTCTCGGAGCATACTAGAGGCCACCTGAACTCGGTGAAGGTCAATAAGATTCATGCGCAAAAAGATGCGATCGCATGTTCTTAGCCAAGCCTGTACTTCAATAACAGTTTCGGAACCTTTGAATGGCTCCCCACCCAAATTAGTGTAATCGCTACACAAGCGTGCAAATCCCGACTTTGGGTGAGTAGGTTCCGGGTTAGCTCCAGCTGCTTGAGCATTAGTTACCAAATCAAGAAGCTGTTGAGCAGTCATAAAAACTCCATCTTGGGGTGGAGTGCTAGATGGCACGGCTCTGGGGAGGCCTGGTCTAGACATTTCTCTTCCTTTAGAAAGAATGAAGAAGAAGAAAACGGTTATTCACCAAATTGAATATCAAGCAATCTTGATAGATAAACAAGGAATCATAAGGAAAATAGGATGAATCGGTACGAAGACTCGAATTAAATCCTAAAGCACGACTCCTAAGAAAGACTTAGGACGATGATCCTTGTTATAATATTCCATATTGTTCCGAAGTTTGGCTCTGATACCAAGCTGTGACGCCCCACCTCTATACCCACGCTAGCCAAGAATATGGTGAATGCTGTCATCTAGCACGGAGAATAAGGCTGTTGAGGAGCGACCATCCGTGTAATTTCTTTGCGCGAGCACCGATATGTCAGATAGTATAACATGCAATGCTTTATCCAGAGGAAATCCGACATACCGACACAAACTCAAAGCTACTACACAGTGGCTATAAATATCTTCGGAAAAACAAATATAGGAATAAACATAACATAAATCAGTCACAGAAAATTCATATCACAAAGGCGGAATAAGATATGAATACTACACATAAAAGTGTACATCAGAGTAGTGGTCAGAAAGATCCACAATATCACAAAAGAATAGTTACACGAACTACACAAAAGAATAAGTATACATTATGGAGTCTATATCTCTAATGTATACAACTAAAACTACTAATCTAAGTAGTCAACCAAAAGTCAGAGAAATCAATCCCAAGAGAGAAGTCAAGCTGAAGCACCTGTAACATCTCGGTCTGACCCGAGTATTATTTAATAAGAAAATAATAAACGGATCAGTCTAACCATAAATATCAGATGAAACAATATAGAATCAGAGTTATGACTAAACACATAATAATCACAAGGCCAAGCTGTGATATATAAGTAGTTGATAATCAACAAGAGATTAATCAATATCACAAAATCTACACAAGAATCAAAGAAGTGTCATACTCTTTATTTCGTTCATCAAACCACAAATATTGACGATAATATCAATGTCAATCACAAAAGTCAATAACGCACAAATTCCAGAAGACTGCACAAGAAATCCAGAAATCACTAAAGTCAATGACACACAAATTCACCAATGCACAAATATCGATAAGGCTTATCAATGGAAATCACGAAAAATTGGTGAAACACAAATTCTAGAAATCTACACAAGAAATCCAGAAATCACAAAGGGGGGAGGCCTATCACAAAGGGGAGCATAAAGCTCACCAACACGTGTATCACAAACGGAACGCTAATTCCATGGTCGCTAACCATCACAAATTGAGCCGAAGCTCCACAAACGGCCCGAAGACCATGGGTTGCTACCCCATCACAAATTGAGTCGAAACTCCACAAAATGGGGTTTAGTCTCCCTCGCAGACAAAGAGACATCGCACATTGCTAGTCTAAATCACAAAGATGATCGTCATGATCAACGAGAAGTGTCAATTACACTAAGCTAGTAAATATATGAGTTTAGCTTCATGTCCCATAACCACTTGCTTAACTTAAATATTTACGAACAAACTGTAAATTTCCACTAGAAAATTGTCACAAGGGTTTCAATCGAACAAGTCCAAGAATTAACCAACAAAGTGAACGTAAGCGTTTCATACCACTTGTTTTACTAAGTCGTTTAATTAGATTTCTCATACGAGTGAAGTAAAGGTTTATATATACTAATAGATTGGAAAACGGTTTTATAAACGAATTTGGTATTAAAATAGTGTTGAAATCGTTTGAAGAAAGAGTTTTGATATTTCCTACTAGTATAGAAAACCTTTATATTTTTAAAGTGACAAATCACAAAGAAGATTGTAGAAACAATCAATCACTAAGATTCACATCCGAAAACGTGAATAAAATCCAAAGAAATCGAAATAAAATCCATCAAAGTGGATATATCTAAAATTCCCAAAGAAAAGGTCATCTAAGTCGATAATAAATGACAACAACAAAAGGGAGACTACACGAATCGATTAAAGTTGGATATTCAAACGGATTAGCAAAATAGGCTAATCTGGCAATTAACAACAGGTCGGTCGACCGGACTCCCTGAGTTGGTCGACCGAACCTTAAAACAGAAAGTGCTTATGCACTTGGAAGCAGGTCGGTCGACCGGACCAAAGGGGTCGGTCGGCCGAGCCTGTTTCCAGCCTCATCCATGCCTATTACAAATGAGGTTCAATCTTGACCAAATTGCGTTTTTCTCGAGCAATGGCGCTAAGGGTTTATGCCAATCGACTACCCGGCCCTATATGCTCCTCGATGCATCACCAAAAACATGTTCAAACATAGAAGTTAGGATTTTTAACGAATTGAACTCAAAACACCAAAAATTGGAATATACACCAATTCAATCCAAACCAAAAGCAAATGCACACGAATAAGTGTTAGGAATTCATACCTAACATTCGAAGATAATTCATAGACTTAGATGTGAGATTAAAAATCTCACCTTTTCACAAAATCAAACAAGAAGAAGCTTGAAAGCAAAATGGAGAATTACCCTCTCTTCAACACAACCCAATTGAGCTTGAATCTAAGCTCAAAAACAAGAACATTCCCAAAATTAGGTTTAGGAATTTCTGAAATTGGTAAGAGAATAAGTTGGAGAAGAAGAAGAGAAGCTTACCAATGGGTTCTTCTTGAGTTTGGAGCTTGGAATTTGATTTGCAAGAGAAACTAGGGTTTTGGAGTTTTAGTTTCCAATCTCTCCCACCATTAAAGCTAAGAAAATTGAAAAGAGAAAGAAGTGAGGGAGAATGGGGAGAGTGGTTCAGTTTTGGAGTATAAGTTAACATAGGGCTGAGCCCAAAAACCAAACCCAAAGTGAAAAGTAGCAAAAAACAACTTTCTCCAAACATATCGAAGCTTATACTCAAAAAGGTCGCAAACGGCATTTTAAACTCAATGGGAGTGGTCCCGAGTCCTAATTCGACCGTATGCAAAAAGTAGCTTTTCGGACTAAAATCCGACTAACGATAAAATATTTAAATAAAATATTTAAATATAAAATCGATAAATATGCGGGATGTTACAAGAATCCACACAGAAGCTCGAAATCAAAATCGAGTTAGCCAAGCAAACCTGGAACTCGACACTGCAAACAAATGCCCAAACCTGTCAACACCTCATCAACTCACCACCGACCATCAGAGCACCAGCGACTCCGGCCAACCCTTCGCCTACATCCCCTCTTCCAATCCCCAAAACCCTACAACACTTGATGCACCAGGGGAAACGAGAAGAATCAAAATTTCGACCACCAGAAAAATAGGTTTAGAAACTGAAATGAGCAACCACCGTCGCCACCAATCTCTAACCATCCACCTGCCATTTTTCCTCTACTCACCAATCATTCCTCCACCTTCAGGAAGAACTACAACATTCCAGATCCACTAGATCATCAGATAAACCCCAAAATCCATTTTCTGGTAATCCCATAAATGCTCATTCCATAGTTAACTATAAAATGTGATTTTAGTTTTAAAAATCATGATTTCATATAAGCATTCAGGTTATAAACCTGATTTAATATTTTAAGAAGTTCGAGATTTTGCTTATTTGAAACAGTGACTGTTCATATTGTTTACAGATACAGCCAGTTTCTTAATTAATCTTAATTATAATTTATAAACATAAATCCATACTAAACAAACATCTTTTGTTTACATATCAAATCCTAACTGAGATCAAATCAAGTGGTAATGGATTTCTATTAAAATCTTAGTTTTAAAAACAAGAACAGGTATACAGATACCTGTCAACATCTATACACACACACACACACACACACACACACAGAAGATTCATCACAATACAATCATACAAAGCATGCTTATTCTATTAATCCACATGCAACAGATATAATTAAGCTTTTTAAATTGTGAAGTTACTCACTTTAAAAATGAAGACAGAGCAGTTTTATTTACAGCAGTTTTGATTTTTGAAAAAACAGTTTGAATTTGTAACTTGAGTTCTGGAATTTGCTTTAGCTTTGATTTAAAAAAGAAAGAACTGTTTTTAAAAACAGAAGTTTACTCACCAATTTATAGAAGCAGAGAACAACTCTGATGCATTTCATTTTCTTGGCACTGTAATTTGCTCTGGATTATGAATCTGGGGTTTTTAATTTGCTTGCTGTTGAATTGAATTTTTGCAGCTGACCTCTATTCCCTTTGCTTAGAGTTTGAATTGATCCTCATATAGATTACACAGTTGAAAATTTGAGCAGATTGTTTTTGCAGATTTTTAAGTTGTATTTGGTTTTGAATTTTTTTCTTAAAATCTGATTTCAGATTTTCTTTTTGAAGAGAATGTTTGAACAATTATGAATTGCCAAGTTTTCTACTTAATATATTTTTAATAAAATGTTTTTCAAAAATAAATAAAACAAATGCCACTTGTTACATTAGGTTGAAGAGTGATTTACAAGTGTCTTCCTCATGTATAATAACCTTACATATGTTATATTACAATATTAAAATAAATTTCTTAATTTATGAACGTTTAAAAATTCTTATAAATCAATTTCTTATTTATTTTAACATGTTTTTAAATGTTTATTTCTACTTAGCCTTTAAATGTTTACATACAAAATTAAAATTACATATTTTAATGTTTATTTGTAACTTTTTGAAATAATATTTTTAAAGCTAAATTTTCAAGAAAGAAAATTTAAAAAAGAAAAAGATATTGAATTATACCTCATTTCAAAGTTTCAAACTAAAATATTATTCTTTAATGTATAAGAACTAAGTCTATTTCACAAAAACAATTTTTAAAAGAAAACAAAATAAACTTTTATTATAACATACAATTTAAACTATTATATATATATATATATATATATATTAAACAAAATAAATATTAACTTTAATTACTTTGGAAGATATAAGATAGATTTTTAAAATAAGCTTTTGAAAAGTTTCTATTAATTTCAATCAAATTTTGCAGTTCACAATTTATACACATATATATAATATAAATTTGAAAATATTTTTATTAAATTTAAATTTAAATTAAAATCAAACTCCCTATTTACAATGCATAAACATATATACATTATAAATAAAATATCCTTTTAAATTAGCTTAGAAAGACAATTTTGTCATTTAAATATTTTTAACCTTGAAAAGAATAAGATTCCTAAATATTAAATTATCATTATCATTATTATAAATTTAGAAAAGATAACATTTGTCAAACTAAATAATTATTAGTTTTCAAAAGATAATTTATTTTTGAATTAGATTATTAAATCAATATTTCACATTTTAAAATAATTATTAACGGAAATTATTAAATAAATATTTCCTAAATTTTCGGGACATCACAGAAGATTTCAAATCGAAGTGGTTTTCGGGTATTTACTGATACCCGACCCCGGTCTCTTCGAATCCCATGTCATCTTAACCCAAGTTATTCAAATGAAATACAATTCCAACTTTAAATACAGAATGTCACTATACACAACAATTCATCTCGATAGATAACAACGGTATCGTTGTTCAACCCAATCATATCACAAAACATTTCATATCAGAAATATCAAATAATCTAAGGCATTCAATATCATTCAATCATTCATAAGCAAGATTAATTAGTCACACCATTCCAAATTTAAATTAATTAAATTATTTTCTTTAATCACTTTTAATCCTGCTTACTTAACATTAATTAATTACAAACCATTAATTAATCATCTCTTAATTATCTTCTTTAATTATATTAAGTAATTAGCCTTTAATTAATAACATAAATTTATTAACCTTCACCCATTCACATTAATTACATTTATCCTTAATTAATTACTCAAATTAATTATACTATAATCACTTACATTGATTAATTATCCTTTAATTAATCACACTCATCAATTACTAAACCTTAATTAATCTCCTTAGTTAATCAATCCTTTAATTACACTAAGTAATTAATCTTAATTACTTCCCTTAAATAACTTACCTTTAATTATTTTCATCAAGTAATTATCCCATTGGTTAATTACCCTCAATTAATTAACCTTGATCATTAATTAATTTAACCTATAATTGCTACTTAAATTAATTAACCCTCAACAGATTAATCCTTTAATTACTTTAATTACTTACAATTAAGTAATTATCATTTAATAAATCATATTTAGTAATTATCCATTAATTACCTACCTTAATTAAGTAATTACTTTCCAATCATAAATTAACCTTAAATCATTAATTAATTCACCCTTAATCATTAACTGAATAACCTTTAATTAATTAGTTAATTAACCCTCTAATTACGCACACTAAGTAATTAATCCTTAATTAATTACTTAATTATCCTAAATTAATTAATTATTCTTTAATTACTTTCCTTAATTAATCTTATCTTTTGATTAACCGTCTTAGTTATTTAAAGATAAACCTTCAAATCTCAATTACTTACTTATTTATATCATTTGAATCTTATTAATTAAATACTAGAAATCACTTAAAACCTTTCATTTACTTATCTTAATTGATTAACTAATAGGTAAATATTTTCAAAACAAAACAATTTAAATTCAAATCATTGTTTGAAATCTTAATTTAATAAATTATTATGGAAACTCGATTAACATCTCTTTAAAGAAAAACATGAGTGCTTAACAATTTAAAAATCGATATTAAAAAAAATACCCTACCTGAGCCAAAACCGAGAAAAACTCACGTCACTCCCTTCGAGTTCACACGTGATCGATTACGGGCCTGTCCCGATCCAACTCTCATTCTTACCTCTCTACTTCTTCTTCCCTTATTCCCATCTTCTTATTTTTCCACCAAAACCTACTCTGATATGCACACCCACTTCCTCGTGCACGTGTAAACCGCTTCGCGGCACTTCAAACTCATCTCAGGCCACCGTTGCAACCCATCTCCGGCCATCGACCTCCTGACCACCCCAACATCCTACGATAAACTGAAAATCAAAAACGAGGATGCTCGAACCCAAACCAGTCAAGAACCCTCACTTCCCCTTGCCTTGTCTGGCCATCACCAATCATCAGTGTCTTCCAAAATTCGCTAGCAAGTCCGTCTCGACCTTACTCCCCTCTTTCCCCCATACCGATAGCCTGAAAGTTCCCCCTCGTCTCCACCACTGGCCTGCAACTCTACCCAAATTACAGTGCCTTAAACCCTAGATCCCTTCGCCGTGCCTCTACAACGCTTAGAAGAAAACTCACTAACCAATATTCTCACAACCTCCAGACGACCCGCCACCTCCAGTTCCAATCCGACGCCAAAACGCCCTTGCGATCGGCTGAATTCGCCCAAAACATGATTTTTGATCAACTAGGAAATCCTCAACATCCCTAGTTTTAAAAATCATGAAATTCATTTGCAACGACCTGATATTTTGGGCCATTCAAATCGACAATAATCCACACATGTCAGACTTGAATTTCTCAAAATATCAGATTGTTTATTTAAAATTTGGCAAAGTTCAGCATATACGGTAAATAAATCAATCATAGAATCACAGACACAGAGTAATATAATGCAGTGGGATAGACAAATAGTAGTTCATGAAGCTACTATATAAACATCAGAGTTAGAAATAAAATACAGCAGGATAACTCAAATACACTAAAGTCTCGAATAAAAACAGATGACATCTTTGAACCAATCAACTAAAAAAAACTGAAAGCTGAATCAATAGTTAGATCTCCAAATGAGCTCCAAACTCCAAAGGTAAGTCTCAAATGTTGTATCACTCAGTCTGACCCAAGTGTAAAACAAAACCCATAACACTCAAGTCAGGATTAACATTCTTATATCAATAAATCCAACTCAAGTGAAATATCAACTGAAATATAATTAACTTAAAGGATGTTTGGGATAACCATCTTCTAAGGATCCGTGAAACTATCTACAATACAGAAAACATACACCATAACACCATGGTCATTTCAATAAATTTATACTTCAAAACCAAATTGTCATTTCCATTAAATATATATTTCCTCAATTTCACAAATAGATTCCAATCAATTCGAGTCCCAAATTCACATTTAATTCAATTTACATTTATCCATTTTAATTCTATTCAGTTTCTAAATAACATATTCAAATTTTACTGATTTTAAATACAAATTTGGATCACAAATAAACCATTTAAATTCCAGCATTTAAAAGCTTTAGTATTCAACATTTTCAAAGTTCAATTTAACGGTTTCATATAGATCTCGATTTAACTCATTATTATTTAGTCTAGAAATATCCACTTAATAAATTCAGTATTATTTAAATAACCTTAATTTACCCTTAAACTAAATGTTCCTTTCGATTTGTTTAAACTTGAAATATCCATTTAGTCACTTTGAATCAAAAATCAAATTATAAAATCAATCTTAAACTTCAACTTCAATAGTTCAAATCGATTAGATTTAGTGGAATTCTTAATTAAATACAATCTCAGTTGATTCATCTTTAACTTCTCAACCTTAACTTATTCAAATTATTACAACAATCTATTTTGATATATAGATTTAAATAAATAATTTATCATATTTATGTATTAAATAAATCTTAATAATAATATTATTAACTCTTATATAAAATTACTATATATATAATATTCTAAGAACCAATATTTATTAAAAACCATATATTTCTTTTCAAAACCATAGAAATTATTTTCAAACATTTATATATGGACCAACAGTGTCCGTATATATTTTCCTATCCTATGATCAAGTGATACGGATATTTATCATTTCAATCCGTAATATATACGTGTAGATATCATTTCGACACGCAATTCCAAATTCAATTCAATGAAAATCGCTTTGGTTTATCATTTCAACCCATAATGATTTTCTCATATTCTAAAGTTCGCTCGAGTATGTATCATTTCAACCCATAGTGAATTCTACACCAACAGGGAGCTTGCAGAGTGATAACAGATAATATAAATATAACAGCAGGCATATATCATCAATAACAACAATATAAAAACAGGATATGGTGTCATATCCCACATGTGAACGATTACAGATAATAGCATATATAACAATTTAAATAACTACAGCAGCATATTTCAATTGTCGTTTCAATTGAAATCAAATTTAATAAATATAAGAACGTTAATCGTGAGTGATTTCTCACCTTTCGAGGCTAGATAGATTTGACAAAGAAATGAGCTATGAATCTTGGCACGAATTTCGAAGCAAAGCACGATTGAACACAAATTCAACGATCAAAGCTGGAAATGAGGAATCGATGAGAAAATCAATCATTTTAATATATACAGAAAATATATGTATTATTATTACCTTATAAAAATCAATATCTTAATTTCGGAAAAATATTAACATAATATGTATATATATATACAATTAAATCATTATCCTTAAAACACATATTTTTAAAATATTATGACCAAAATCTTATATATATACACACATATATATTCAAACTATATATAATACAGTATATATGCAGACCCACATTTTAATAAATATATGTAGTGCGAGTATACATATATGCATAACAAAAGAAGAGGAAGCTTTATATCTAATATACAAATATGCATAGATATTAGAGCTACATACTTTACTATATCCTAAACATATACTATATGTATATAATATGGGAAAAATATAAACACATTATATGTAGCAGCAATTAAAAATAAGACAAAAGAATCCAAATAGCCTAAGGTTCACATACTTATGAATATATAAGTTGCTGATATAAATCTCATATACCCTAACAGACGTGTTATATAACTCTTTAATATAAATATTCTAAGCAAATTTTTATTACACATATAAATAAATCGCGGATTTATGCGTATAGGCTTTTACATAAATGAATAATGAATGATATAAACTCATATAGCTTATGCAAACTATATATATATATATATCAATACCAAAATCTGTTATAATACAACCTATCATAAAATGCAAATATTTGAAACACAAATATAGTAAAATTATATACTTTGAACTCGCTTTAGATACATATATATTGTATATATACTGTATCCACCTACGAAATATATAACACAAAAATCACAAAAATCTTCAGATCTGACTTAAATAAAATCAAGTAACTCATTTTATTAAAGCTTATATCCATTAACCGATCCAATACCAACTTATAAAATTTATATACTTTAAAACAATAATTTAAAGCATAGATTGACAGAGATATATATACATAAACCCATTATAATTTTACACATACCTCTATATATATACACACAAAAAAACATGGCAAGGAAAGATATGGAGGATGGCACGGCACACGAGGAGATGGGTAGGTGGAGAAGGTGGTGGTGGTTGAGGCGAGCTAAACAAGAGGAAGCAAAGGAAAAACAATTGGAAACATCAATAGAAAAATAAAGAGAAAAAGTAAAATTGGAGGAAGCCATTACCTATTATCTTTTATGGCCCTGAGAAATGAAGATGGGAAGTAAAAAAATTTCATGTAAAAAAATGATATAGGCGGCTAGGGTTAAGGAATGTACGGCAAAATTTGTGGAGAAGTTATGGTAGGAAATCAAAGGGGTGGAAAGGTATAAATGCAACAAATCAAACGTAATGTATGCCTATAATTAAAATAGGTAATGTATCTTAATTGATGTGTTTCCTATATATTGAAGAAAGATGTATACAAAAAGCTTCACTAAACAAATAAATACAATAACGTTTAATAAATACATTTTAAAAGATATGCCCTTTAAGGCAATAACATATATCTATTTGAAATTTCTTTCCAAGAAATAAATAAGGAATCTAACACTTAACCATTTAATTAATAAATGAATGTCTAAATAGAAAAATAAGGTAGAGATATATATTATGAAAGATAAACAAATAGTTTTAGGAAAAGTAGGAAATAAATAAAGAAAATACTTTATTTATTGGAAACTAGAATTAAAAATTGTAAATAAAATTCAACTGGCTTTGGAAAATTTCAACAACACTTCTAAAAAAATAAAAGTAAAGTAAATAAAATAAATGCTAAAAAAATAAAGTGTAAATGAAAATAAGATAAGGTCTTAAGAAAATAGAAAAATAAATAATGAATTACTTTAATTAATTGAAACTAGAAATTAAAAATTGTAAACAAAATACGACAGTTATTGGAAAATTTCAATTACACTTTTAAAAATGTTTTTAAAACTAAAGTATGTACATCACATGTCATGTTACACATGTAAACCTAAATTAGAACATGACATGACAAACAAAAATATTATTTATATAAAAATAAAACAAACAATTTTGTTAAATACAACAAATTACATCCAATAGTGTAAAAAGCGTAACTTTCACAATATTAAACAGATTTCAATGAAATGAAAAGCAATATCCTTAGAATTTTATTTACTTTCATAAAATAAAGATAAAATTCAAAATTTAATTTTTAAAAAAAATAAAGTCAAAGTTTGACCATATTGACCAAAATTCAATTTTTGGAAAATATTCTATTTATTCATGTTTGGAATCCTAATTCACATTTAAATCAAAATACAATTTAAAATAATTAAAATATACAATCAACATAATCACAAAGTACAGGGTTGTTACATCATTCCAAAATCATGATTTTTAAGCTCGAATTCACTCATGAATTCAAAAGTTGAAATTTAAATATTTGATTTTCTGTCTAAAAATAAATTTTACTGTTATTTCTTATTTTCACGTCATTTACTTAGTATTTCTACCAGAAATTCTTTTTAAAAATGAATTACATTGCCGTGATCAATTTCTCTTTAAAAATCTTAGCCTAATATTAACTGTATAATGAGAAATTAAATTTTAAAACTTGATTTTTAAACCTATAACTAAGAACAGTAGTTTATATACATATGAACAGGCATACAGGTTCAACAACAACATATTTATCTATATATAAACATATTTTCATCATGCAAATAAATTTCACAGAGTTATTTCAATTATTTATCACAACATCAATTTTAAACAAGTTTAAGCATAAATAAAAGTAGCAGTTCACTCACCTTTGTAAAGACAGAGGAACAAGGCTTCCTCTATGATCTAGAAATTTGTTGTTGATTGATTTTTTTATCTTTTGCTGCACTTGATTATCTGAGCTAAATCTGCTTTGCTTTGGTCTTTGATTTTTCTTAGTTGAAAACTTAAATTCTTGCTCAGGACAAAAGCTTGAAGCAGTTTGATTTTTTTCTTACAAGCTTTTGTTTTTTCCTGGTTTGAAAGTTGTTTTTCTTTTCTTCTTTGTTTTTGAAATGAAGATAGTAAAAATAAGTGAAGAAAGAAGGTAGATGTTTATATAGACTAAATTTATGATTTTTTTTAAATTAAAGAAAATGAAAATACAAAGATGTCACTTGTTCAATTCTTAACATTTGTCATTTACAATTAATTGTTAAATTACACATGTTATTAACAAGCTTTTATAACTAAACACTTGTCATTATACATTTTTAATTATTTTTAAATGTTAATAAAAAGCTTTTGTATTTAATTTCTTATTAAATAAATACTTCCTTATTTTATATAAATACAATTTTTAAAAGAAAATAAATATAAAACCAATTATATTCTAAATAAAATCATATATAATATATTTTTAAATCCAAAATATTTTAAAATATTTATCTTTTAAATTTTAATTTAAAGCAAAATTCAAATTCAAATTAAATTCTAAAATCCAATTTGAAACCAACTCAAATATATATATATATATATATATATATAAACAAAAACAATTTCAGTTTATAAATTTTAAGTAATTATATTAGGAGATTATCAAATAAATATTCATTCAGATATAAATATTTATTATTAGATTTATTTGTTCAATCTATAAATCAGTATTTTTGAATAGTTAAATCAGATAATTATCCAATTATCCGATACCCAAAAATCCGGGTTATCACATTCCTCCCTCCTATAAAAATTTTTGTCGTCGAAAAGGAACAAAGCCTTAATTTTTTCAATACCCAAAATCAGATAAATTATTCTTTGATTATTTTTAAAACACTTTTAAAATCCACATAACATTATAAAAATACTTTTTATAACTCGATATTTCCATATGTCCATCCTTATTCTCATAGAAATTCGGTCATGCGTTGATTAGGCATAGGACTGAAAATTTATAGGTACTTAGTAGACTCGTTTCCAACACCCAATGAAAATATTTGGAGAACATTTCTGAAAACTTATGAAAACATTTTTGAAATAGAGGAAATATCTTTGGTGAGAATGCTCTGAAAATACCACCCCTCCATGGTCGTAGTTAACTCGATGGTTACGTTGCCATTCCAGCAAAATCCATAGATAACTGTAGGCACTCCGTCCCCCTCGATTACACCATGGAACCCGCTACAGATCGCAGCTACATCTGGGGTTACGTTGCTATCACAGCAAAAACCCATATAACTGTAAGCATCAGCGCCTGTAACGCCCCACCTCTATACCCACGCTAGCCAAGAACACTACGGAGTAGTGCTGTCAACTAGCACGGAGAATAAGGCTGTTAAGGAGCAACCATCCATGTAATTGCTTATCACACGGTGGCTACAAATAATCTTCGGAAACAAACATAGAAATAAGCATAACGCAAATCAGTCACAGACATCCATATCACAAAGGCGGAAGAAGATATGAATATATAACTAACACATGAAAATGTACATCAGAGTAGTGGTCAAAAGATCCACAATAATACAAAAGAATAGCAACACGTGCTATACAAAAGAATACAACTATGAGTCTATATCTCAAGTGTATACAACAAAAAATTGCTAATCTAAACAGTTAGCCAAAAGTCAAAGTGATGAATCCCTGGGAAGAAGTCAAGCAGAAGCACCTGTAACATCTCGGTCTGACCCGAGTATTATTTAAGAAAATAATAAACGGGTCAGTCTAGCTATAAATATCAGATGACATGATATAACATAAAAGATATGGCATAAACATAAAATATCCATAATGACATACCACTATAAGTATTAAATAATGATCAACAGAAGATCAATCAATAAGAGATAATCAATATCACAAGAATCTTCTCAAAGATTCGAAAAGGGCACCATACCCCAAACTTGTACTCATAACAAGTCAATGACATAATTCTAGAAATCAATGCAAGAAGTCCAGTAATCATAGAAAAGAGAAAGAGGCCTATCACATGACGGTCCGAAGACCAAGGGGAGCTACCCCACATATGTGAATGGAATCACACAGATTAAGGTCCAGACTAACCAAAAAGCAAAAAGGTATGTGTGAGTGAAATCACACAAGTGGTGTCTAGTCTAACCTCGCAACAAGAGACATCGCACAGTTGCTAGTCTAAATCATCAGAATGATTGTCATGATCAACGAGAAGTGTCAATTACACTAAGCTAGTAAATATAGAAGTTTAGCTTCATGTCCCATAACCACTTGCTTAACTTAAATATTTACGAACAAACTGTAAATCTTCACTAATAAAATTGTCACAAGAGGTTCAATCGAACAAGTCCAAGAATTAATCGACGAAGTGAACGCAAGCGTTTCATACCACTTGTTTTACTAAGTCGTTTAATTAGATTTCTCATCCGAGTGAGGTAAAGGTTTATATATACTAATAGATTGAAAAACGGTTTAAGAAAAGAGCTTTGTTATTAAAAATAGAGTTGAAATTGTTTGTTAAAAGAGTTTTGATATTTACTACTAGTATTGAAACCTTTATATTATAAAATGACAAAACACAGAAGCAATTGTAGAAACAATCGATCACAAAGATCGCATACGGAGATGTGAATAAAATCCAAGGAAATCAGCTCAATGTTTTTCAGATAAGATCCCCTACGGAGGGGGGGTCCGGGGGGGGGGGGGTGGCAACCCCCCAAGGTGGGGGTGCGGGGGCAACGCCACCGCCACCGCTTACGGGGGCAGCGCCCCGTCCAAAATGGTACGACCTAAGTGAAGACAAGCGTCCTACGACCTAAAGCAAAATGAGGTCTAACGACATAAGGGTTCACGCGACCTAACACAATGGCCGAGCGACCTAACTGGAGTTAAGGGAGGCAAGCGACTTAAGGTCCAACGACCTACGACTCAAGCAAGCCGAGCGACCTAGTGTGGAGGGGTCGAGCGACTTAAGGAAGGCGAACGACCTAAGGTCCAACGACCTACGACTTAACAGAGTCGAGCGACCTAAAAGCACACGACCAAACTAGCAGAGGAGATTTAAGGTCGGTAACGACTTACGACTTACGAAATGGAGGGTGAACGACTTAACAAGGTTCACGACCTAAAGGGGGTCAACCCAATGAGTTATAGGTCCAACGACCTATCGGTTTAAAGGTCATGCGACCTAAGTGTTACGACCTAAGAGTCGAACGAATTAAGGGTTAGGCCAGGAGCGACCTAACGAGATAAGACCATGCGGCAGAACGAGTTAAGAGGGAAGGGGTCAAGTGACCAAGAGGTTACGCGACTTAAGGGTTAGGCCAGAAGCGACCTAACATGGCCGACCTAACAGTGGTTGCGACCTAACATGACCGACCTAACAGAGGTTGCGACCTAACATTATAAAGGCCAAATGACCTAAGGCTTAATTCGCGAACGTCCTACTGCCTAAGGCTTAACTCGCGAGCGACCTACGGCTTAACTCGTGAGCGACCTACGACTTAAGGCTTAACTCGTGAGCGACCTAACTCCGAAGTGCCAATATTTCCAGAATGAGCTAAAGCCCTGCGACCTACGACCCAGCGACCTTGCGACCTATCACCGAACGAGTCAAGTGGCCAGAACGAGCTAAGTGCAGGAAATTTCCAAAAAATGCTAAAAATTGGAGTTTTTCGCCAATCCAATCCAAACCAAAGGCAAATGTGCATGCAAAAGTGATAGGGAATCATTCCCATCAGTCCAATATAGTTATAGACTAGATTTGTGAGATAAAAATCTCACCTTTGCACAAATTCAATGAAGAAGGAGCTTGAAACAATGGAGAAGCAACTACAAGCTAGAATCCAATGTCTTCACTTTGATTTTGGAGTCGAATGATGGATTTAAAGTTGAAACCTAAGCTTGGAGTTTTAATTTCCTCTTCCACTCACCATTAATGCAAAAGCTTGGTTGTTAGGAAATTTATGAAGAGTGAGAAGAAGGAAGGGGGTTTGGGCTTGAGTTATAATGGCAATCTAACCCAAAGTCCAAAGCGGGAAAAGTTAGTGAAATTCCACTAACTCCAAACCTACCAATGTTTATACTTAAAAAAATTGTAAACGGCATTTCGAACTTAATGGAAGGGGTCTCGAGTCCTCGTTTGACCGTTTGCAAAAAGTATCTTTTCGTACCAATATCCGATTAACGACAAAATATTTAAATATAAAATCGATAAATATGCGGGTTGTTACAGCGCCCTCGAATTTCGCAGCCAAAAGAATGAAACTTCTCCACTCTACCATAGATCGCAGTCTACCGATGTTACATTGCCTTCCCGGCAAAATCAAACGTAGACCGTTGACACTCACCTCCATATGATTTCCACTATGGTCCACAGTAGATCACAGCAACATCGAGTTACACTATCGTCAGAGCATAACCCAAATGCCTCTGTAGGCATCAACACCCTCAACTTTCGCTACCCAATATTCCTCAGGAACTTCGGTTTGTCCGGACTTCCTCACTGGATCATCTTTAGAAACCGTGCTTAGGGCTCAAGGCAGTACCACCCCGTCGCACTCCTGAGAAGTTTATTCCATGGGAGCACCTTTTTCCCCAAAGCCATTCTCAAAACACTTTATACTATACACATATAGTATCTTCCAAATCATACCCTTTGTATGAATCACATATATATCTCCTCTACACAAAATCGATTATCCCAAAATCGATATTCTGAAACTAGGCTGTCCAAATCTCCAAAAATGATTTTTCCCAAAAATCAAAATCCTTTCAACATCCATAGGTTCCAAAAACCCTTTTCCCAAAATCATTCTTATAAGATCGTTTATATATATATAATCTTAAAAATCTTTGGATCACTTCATACTTGTATAAATTTCCTTTTTATACTTCAAATACTTTCAAAAAACAATTTCTCTTCTGGCTATAGATTCTACAAGGGGAGTTTATCATATATAATAAAGATATATAACTTTGTTTATTCCAAATCAAATATTCAAATTTGATTACTCTTTTATAAAGTTATTAATCATATTACTTTTCTATAAAATGTGTTCTAATCATAGAAATAACCAACTCCCATTTTATTTCATCATTCATTTTTCAAAATATACCCTTCCATTTCAAAAATTATTTTACAGTTCTTATCCATAAATTTCCAATATCAATTTCATTCAAACCCGTACGATGTACACATATCATCCGTACGCATACCAATCTGATCGCTCATTCGATCACTCATTTTCTCTTCCGAACTAGTATCGTCCACCCTAGTGCGGACTTAGATCTGGTTTCTTAAACAGAAACCGTTATTCTCCTTGCATAGTCACAACTATGATAAAGAATTTCCAGAATCAATCAAAAATCCATATCCATGGTTCGCCGTCAAAAATCGAGTGAAAAATTCCAACTCGGATCGATATACTATCTCGAAATTCTGTGCTCGAATCTGGATCAAATCATTATACGAATAGAATAATATACATACATTCTACATATTTATCTTTATTGATCATTAGCTAAATTAATTCTCTTTTCTATTCATCTTCATTTTAATTCTATCCACTTATTCACAATTGCTCCCAATTTTCATTAGGATTATCACTTCACTTATAAACAGTTTGCACTCTGACCAACTTAAATTTAGAAAATAGCTAGAAAAAGTTTAAAATAGATATGTAGTTGTAAAATAAATATAAGATAGTTTTGGGTTTTAAAATGAAATGTTGTGTAGTAACTAGCTAGGAAAAATAGATTTAAGAAAATTTATATTGAAACAATTTATTTTGAAAATAGTCCAGAGCCAAACTGTTCCATTTCCCAATCTCTCATTCCAATCAATTCAATTTAAATTTCCACTGTTAAGTTAACTTCCATTATTCAAATCAACTTCCTATTTGAATTTTAACTCATTCAACTTAAATTTCATTCCAAATTAATCCAATTCAAATTTTCCATTTGAATTTTAAACTTATCCATCTACAATAACAATTTCAATTAATTCAAATCAAATTCAGTTTGAACTAAATCAATTCAAATCTCAACTTTAAACCATCTCGAATTATATATATTCAAGTTAAATTTTAAATGTTGATTTAATTCTTTGAATCAAATTGACCTTTGCTTTTAAATTAACAACTTAAATCTTTAAACAATTTAATTCTGAGTCCAAACTTCAAAATTCTATTTTAAATTACCTTTACTTAACTTATTTCAAAGTTCAAATAAGAGTTCAAAACTTTTTAAACAATTTAATCTTCAGATCCCAATTTATTACTCAATTTTAACTTCGAAATCAATTCTTATCAAAATTTTCAGCAAGCTCATTTCTAACATTTAAATCTTTAAGTTCAAACCAATTTCCCTTTTTACAATTTCAATCTTATTTCTATTTTATTTCAGTAATGGATATATATTACCTTAATACATTTCCAATTTCCAGACCTCAAACCCATTTTGAGATCACACGTACTCCCAATTCAATCAACCATTTAACTTTCCAAGCTAAATCTCAATTTCATCTTGAAATTCCCTGTTCAGGTTGCTTATTCCGAACTTATTTAACTCCCTTTAAGTTAAATTCAGTTCAATTTAATCCAGTCAACTTTACCCAATTTGAATTTCCATTTCAAATTTTAAACTTCATATTAATAATCTTCCTACTTATAAGTTCAAAAACTTATCGCTTTGGGTTTTTATATCACATTTCAAGAAAAATCATGACTCAACACTTTAGAGTTTATTCCAAATCATTTTTGATATCATATATATCCCTCATATATACATATTTATTTTCTTTGCACACCAAGTTATACCTTAAATTTTAAACCACCTTTGGTTTTAAATCAAAATAAATATCTTTAAAATTTTCAAACAACTCTTGTTTGAAACAGGACCCTTTCATTCAAATAATACTATTTAGTATTTCTTTTAGCACTTTGAAACAAATTCCAAATTTTCTGAACTTAGATTTAAACTTCACAATATCGATTTATCTTCAATTCCAATTTATAAGTCATACTCACCTAAATTTTTACTTCTCTAAACATTTCATTTTTACTTAATCATTAACAAACATTTTAGGATAATAACCAAGGTTATCATACCTGAAAACCAATTTACTATATATTATTTTATTCTGAAAACACTTCTACAAATTCAAGATTAAATTTTGGATCCATTTCAAACTTACCTTTATTCAATTTCAATTTGGATGTGTTTATATTACCACTTAATTGTTATTATCTTATTCAATATCAATTATCTAAATCAGAAAAATTATTTCTTTATATATATAAAAATCATTTAAAACCATTTTAAAATCTTTATATATAAGAAAAAACAAGTATGCCCTCAAATATATGTACACACACTTAACTCATTCTAGGGTATCATTGACCCTATCCTTAATGAGTAAATCCACCAGAGCCAAGGTTCTTGCTTAACCTTCATCTCCGATACCAAATGCAACGACCCAAAATTTTCGACTCTGAAAATTCCAGATTGTTAGAGAAAAGAAGAAAGAAGCTAGAAGAAGAACAGAACAACAACATCTCACATTCGCAGTGGATCAAAATATAATAACAAATAATAATATTTATACAAAGATAAGCAGTAATTGTCAATTTACATCAATACATTAGAGTTACAACCATTTACAAAAGACTAGACAGTTATATCAACCTATCCCAGACTAATATCATAACAATTCTCAATATACAGCGGTAAACTCCAACTGTCATCCTGCTCGTTTCCTGAGTTCCAGAGCGTCCTTACCTAAAAATCTGTAATGGTCGGTCTGACCCGAGCATTACGTCAAAGTAACAACTGGGTCAGGATGGAAACCAGCGTGAGTAAACTCATCTAACATGAAAAACTAAACATAAATCTTATTTAAATTTGGGGTGACTCGTAACTCACTACGAGTTCACATCTTGTTATAGCCAACACTTATTTTTCAAATCAATCCCTAAGTATCCTTACTTAGTTTCAATGGTCCAATTTACTTAAATTATTTCATTCCAGCATATTGATTACACATATCAAATCTATAAAGAATTATAGAAGATTTCAAATCGAAGTAGTTTTCAGGTATTTACTGATACCCGACCCCGGTCTCTTCGAGTCCCATGTCATCTTAACCCAAGTTATTCAAATGAAATACAATTCAAACTTTAAATATAGGATGTCACTATACACAACAGTTCATCTTGATAGATAACCACATTATCACTGTTCAACCCAATTATATCACAAAACATTTCATATCAGAAATATCAAATAATCCAAGGCAGTCAATATCATTTAATCATTCATAAGCAAGATTAATTAGTCGCACCATTCCAAATTTAAATTAATTAAATTAATTTCTTTAATCACTTTTAATCCTGCTTACTTAACATTAATTAATTATAAACCATTAATTAATCATATTTTAATTATATTCTTTAATTAAATTAAGTAATTAGCCTTTAATTAATAACTTAAATTAATTAACCTTCATCCATTCACATTAATTACATTTATCCTTAACTAATTACTCAAATTAATTATACTACAATCACTTAAATTGATTAATTATCCTTTAATTAATCACACTCATTAATTACTAACCCTTAACTAATTTCCTTAATTAATCAGTCCTTTAATTACACTAAGTAATTAATCCTCAATTACTTCCCTTAAGTAATTTACCTTTAATTATTTTCATTAAGTAATTATCCCATTGGTTAATTACCCTCAATTAATTAACCTTGATCATTAATTAATTTACCCATTAATTGCTAATTAAATTAATTAACCCTCAACAGATTAATCCTTTAATTACTTACAATTAATAATTATCATTTAATAAATCATATTTAGTAATTATCCATTAATTACCCACCTTAATTAAGTTATTATTTTCCAATCATAAATTAACCTTAAATCATTAATTAATTCACCCTTAATCATTAATTAAATAACCTTTAATTAATTAATTAATTAACCCTCTAATTACACACACTAAGTAATTAGTCCTTAATTAATTACTTAACTATCCTAAATTAAGTAATTATTCCTTAATTACTTTCCTTAATTTATCTTATCTTTTGATTAACCATCTTAGTTATTTAATGATAAACCTCTAAATCTCAATTACTTGCTTATTTATATCATTTGAATCTTATTAATTAAATACTAGATATCACTTAAAACCTTTTATTTACTTATCTTAATTAATTAACTAATAGGTAAATATTTTCAAAACAAAACAATTTAAATTCAAATCATTGTTTGAAATCTTTATTTAATAAATTATTATGGAAACTCGATTAACATATCTTTATAGTAAAACTTAAGTGCTTAACAAATTAAAAATCGATATTACAAAATTCCCTACCTGAGCCAAAACTCACGTCAATCTCTTCGAGTCACACGCGATCGATTATGAGCATGTCCCGATCCAACTCTCGTTCTCCCCTCTCGACTTCTTCTTCCCTTATTCCCATCTTCTTATTTTTCCACCAAAACCTGCTCTGATATTCACACCCACTTCCTCGTGCATCTGTAAACTGCTCCGCGGCACTTCAACGCTCATCTCAGGCCACCGTTCCATCCCATCTCTGGCCATCGACCTCCAGACCACCCCAACATCCTACGATAAACTAAAAATAAAAAAAGAGGATGACCGAACCAAAACCAGTCAAGAACCCTCACTTCCCCTTGCCTTGTCCGGCCATCACCGATCATCAACGTCTTCCAAAATTTGCTAGCAAGTCCGTCTCGACCTTACTCTCCTCTTTCCCCCATACCGATAGCCTGAAATTTCCCTCTCGTCTCCACCACTGGCCTGCAACTCTACCCAAACCACAGTGCCTTAAACCCTAGATCCCTTCGCCGCACCTCCTCAATGCTAAAAAAAATCACTAGCCAATATTCTCACAACCCCTGACGACCCGCCACCTCCAGTTCCAATCTGATGCCAAAACCCCCTCGCGATCGCCTGAATTCGCCCAAAACATGATTTTCGATCAACTAAAAAATCCTTAACATCCCTAGCTTTAAAAATCATGAAATTCATTCCAAAAATCATGATTTTTATGCTCGAATTCACTCATGAATTCAAAACTTGAAATTTAAATATTTGATTTTCTGTCTAAAAATAAATTTTACTGTTATTTCTTATTTTCACATCATTTACTTAGTATTTCTACCTGAAATTCATTTTAAAAATGAAATTACATTGCCATGATCAATTTCTCTTTAAAAATATTAGCCTAATATTAACTGTATAATGAGAAATTAAATTTTAAAACTTGATTTATAAACCTGTAACTAAGAACAGGAGTTTATATACATATGAACAGGCATACAGGTTCAACAACAGCATATTTATCTATATATGAACATATTTTCATCATGCAAACAAATTTCACAGAGTTATTTCAGTGATTTATCACAAGCATCAATTTTAAACAGGTTTAAGCATAAATAAAAGTAGCAGTTCACTCACCTTTGTAAGGACGGAGGAACATGGCTTCCTTTATGATCTGGAAATTTGTTGTTGATTGATTTTTTTTATCTTTTATCTGCACTTGATTGTCCGAGTTGAATCTTCTTTGCTTTGGTCTTTGATTTTTCTTAGTTGAAAACTTAAATTCTTGCTTAGGATAAAAGCTTAAAGCGGTTTGATTTTTTTTTCTTACAGGCTTTTGTTTTTTCTTGGTCTGAAAGTTGTTTTTCTTTTCTTCTTTGTTTTTGAAATGAAGATAGTAAAAGGAAGTGAAGAAAGAAGGCAGATGTTTATACAGACTAAATTTATGTTTTTGTAGAAGTTAAAGGAAATGAAAATACAAAGATGACACTTGTTCAATTCTTAACATTTGTCATTTACAATTGACTATTAAATTACACATGTTATTAACAAGCTTTTATAATTAAACACTTGCCATTATACATTTTTAATTATTTTTAAATGTTAATAAAAACTTCTGTATTTAATTTACTATTAAATAAATGCTTTCTTATTTTATATAAATAAAACTTTTAAAAGAATAAATATAAAACCAATTATATTCTAAATAAAATCAAATATAATATATTTTAAATCCAAAATATTTTAAAATATTTATCTTTTAAATTTTAATTTAAATCCAGATTCAAATTCAAATTAAATTCTAAAATCCAATTTAAAATCAATTCAAAATATATATATATATATATATATATATATATATATATATAAACAAACACAATTTCAATTTATAAATTTTAAGTAACTATATTAGGAGATTATCAAATAAATATTCATCCAGATATAAATATTTATTATCATATTTATTTGTTCAATCTATAAATCAGTATTTTTCAATAGTTAAATCAAATAATTATCCAATTATCTGATGCCCAAAAATCCCGGTTATCAAATTCCTTCCCCCTTTAAATCATTTCGTACTCGAAAAGGAACGAAGCCAAAATTTATTCAATACCCAAAATCAGATAAATTATTCTTTGATTATTTTTAAAACACTTTTAAAATCCACATAACATTATAAAATAGTTTTATAAAAATAATTTTTATAACTCGATGTTTCCACAAATCTATCCTTGTTCTCACAGAAATTCGGTCATACGTTGATCAGGCGTAGGACTGAAAATTTATAAGTACTTAGCAGACTCATTTTCAACACCTAGTGAAAATATTTGGAAAACATTTTTGAAAACCTATGATAACATTTTTGAAATAGAGGAGATATCTTTGGTGAGAATGCTCTAGAAATCATCACCTCCTCTATGGTCGCAGTTAACCCAATGGTTACGCTGCCATCCCAGCAAAATCCATAGTTAACTGTAGGCACTCCACGCCCCTCGATTACACCATGGAACCTGCTATAGATCGCAGCTACATCTGGGGTTACGTTGCTATCACAGCAAAAACCCATATAACTATAGGCATCAGCGCCCTCGAATTTCGCTGCCAAAAGAATGAAACTTCTCCACTCTACCATAGATCGCAGTCTACCGATGTTACGTTGCCTTCCCGGCAAAATCAAATGTAGACCGTTGACACTCACCTCCACATGATTTCTGCTATGGTCCATAGTAAAACACAACGACATCGAATTACATTGTCATCACAATATAACCCAAATGCCTCTGTAGGCATCAGCGCCCTTGACTTTCGCTACCCAATAATCCTCAGGAACTTCAGTTTGCCCAGGCTTCCTCACAGTATCAACTTTAGAAGCCCTCCTTAGGCTCAAGGCAGTTCCACCCCGTCGCACTCTTAAGAAGTTCATTCCAAGGGAGCGCCTTTTTCCCCAAAGTCATTCTCAAAACACTTTATACTATACACATATAGTATCTTCCAAATCATACCCTTTGTATGAATCACATATATATCTCCTCTACACAAAACTGATTATCCCAAAATCGATAATTCTCAAAGTAGGCTTTTCAAATCTCCAAAATTGATTTTTCTCAAAAATCAAAAGCCTTTCAGCATCCATAGGTTCCAAAAACCCTTTTCTCAAAATCATTCTCATAAGATCCTTTATATATATAAATATAAATATATAATATTGAAAATCTTTGGATCACTTCATACTTGTATAAATTCCCTTTTTATACTTCAAATACTTTCAAAAAACACTTTTTCTTCTGGCTATAGATTCTACAAGGCGAGTTTATCATATATAACAAAGATATATAACTTTGTTTATTCGAAATCAAATATTCAAATTTGATTACTCTTTTATAAAATTATTAACCATATTACTTTTCTATAAAATGTGTTCTAATCACAGAAATAACCAACTCCCTTTGTATTTCATCATTCATTTTTCAAAATATACCCTTCCATTTCAAAAATCATTTTACAGTTCTTATCCACAAATTTCCAACATCAATTTCATTCAAACTCATATGATGTACACATATCATCCGTACGCATACCAATCTGATCGCTCACTCGATCACACAATTTCTCTTCCGAACTAGTGTCGTCCACCCAACTTCCTAGTGCGGACTCAGATCTGGTTTCTTGATCAAAAACCATCATTCTCCTTGCATAGTCACAACTATGATAGAGAATTACCAGAATCAATCAAAATTCCATATCCAGGGTTCGCCGTCGAAAATCGAGTGAAAAATTCCAGCTCGGATCGATATACTATCTTGAAATTCTATGCTCGAATCTGGATCAAATCATTATACGAATAGAATAATATACATACATCCTATGTGTTTATCTTTATTGATCATTAGCTAAATCAATTCTCTTCTCTATTCATCTTTATTTTGATTCTATTCACTTATTCACAATTGCTCCCAATTTTCATTAGGATTATCACATCATTTATAAGCAGTTTGCACACTGACCAACTTAAATTTAGAAAATAGCTTGAAAAAGTTTAAAATAGATAAGTAGCTGTAAAATAAATATAAGATAGTTTTGGGTTTTAAAAAGAAAAGTTTTATAGTAAAAAGCTAGGAAAAATAGATTTAAGAAAGTTTATGTTGAAACAATTTATTTTGAAAATAGTCCAGAGCCAAACTGTTCCATTTCCCAATCTCTCATTCCAATCAATTCAATTTAATTTTACACTATTAAGTTAACTTCCATTATTCAAATCAACTAGCTATTAGAATTTGAACTCATTCAACTTAAATTTCATTCCAAATTTATCCAATTCAAATTTTCCATTTGAAATTTGAACTTGTCCATCTTCAATCACAATTTCGATTAATTCAAATCAAATTCAATTTGAATAATTCAATTCAAATCTCAACTTTAGACCATCTTGAATTATATAAATTCAAGTTAAATTTTAAATGTTGATTTAATTCTTTAAATCAAATTAACCTTTCCTTTTACATTAACAACTTAAATCTTTAAACAATTTAATTCTGAGTCCAAACTTCAAAATTCTATTTTAAATTACCTTTACTTAACTTATTTCAAAGCTCAAATAAGAGTTCAAAACTTTTTAAACAATTTAATCTTCAGATCCCAATTTATTACTTAATTTTAACTTCGAAATCAATTCTTGTCAAATTTTTCAGCAAGCCATTTCTAACATTTAAATCTTTAAGTTCAAAGCAATTTCCCTTTTTATAAGTTCAATCTTATTTCTATTTTATTTTAGTAATGGATTTATATTACCTTAATCCGTTTCCAATTTTTAGATCCCAAACCCATTTTGACATCACATATACTCCCAATTCAAACCAACCATTTAACTTCTTGTGATGACCCAGAATTTGGGGCAATATCAATTTAATAATCTGCATTAAAATTTAAATTGATTTGATAATCTTGGTTAATAAAATTTGGATTAATTTAATAATCTTCTTTTTATAAATATTTAATTGGTGAATTTTATTTTTTTAGAGCTAATAAAATGTTTTCTATTTATAACGTATGTATAATTATATATATTTTAAATAGATAAGCTTTGGTTTGAATTTAACAAATGAAATTATGTTTTCAAATTCTTATATTTTTGGTAATTTGGAAATTATGATTTAATTTAATATAAAACTTTTCAAATATTATTTAAATAAATAACTATATGTTTTTAAAATATTTAAGTAAATATTTAATAGTTTAAAATAGATTTAAGCTTAAGTTTAAATTTAAATAAAATTAACATAAAAGCTTTGTTTTATTTTCTTTTTAAACAATGCTTGATAAATATGATTTGAAATTATATATAAGAATTTAAAATACAATTAACATATGATATATTAATTCATTTAATAATGTAAGTAATTTATAAACAATGTGGTTATCTCTTTTATAAATTATTTAAAATTGTCAAATTTGTTATTTTCAAACAATATTAATAATGTGATTAGATATAAATACATTTTAATAAAAAAAATTGAATTGTTATTTTCAAATTTGAATGTGTTGTACAAATTGGATTTTTAAAATTTAATTTGAATTTGAATTTGGAATTTATTTTGAAATTCAAAAGATAGATATCTAAATAATATTATTTGGATTTAAAATATATGTATAAGCTTTTATCTTAAAGAAATTCATATGTATTTAGATAAGTATTTATAATTAGTAAATTAAGAAAAACTTTTTATTAACTTTAAAATAAATAAGAATTACTTAAAGGACATGTGTTAAAAATTTAGAGACATTAGTAACATGTGTTAACTAATAAACAACTCTTTACGACAAATGTTGAGATGTAAACAAGTGTCATATTATTTTGATTTTTCTTTTTTTAAATAAATCACAAATTTAGCCTATATAAAAACATGCTTTCTCTTCTTCTTTTCTTTCCATTTTTTTCAAAATCTAAGAAGAAAAATCAAACCAAAATAACTCCAAAAAAAATCTATGATCAATCTTTCCAAACCAGAAATCATGATTCAAATCAAAATCTATAATTAACATCTTCCTCAAACCTGAATCTAAACCATTAATCTGTCAAAACTGCAAATCATTTTCAAAAGAAGAACTAGCATGCATTTCTTCAATCTGTAATCTAGACTACCTCAAACCATAAATCAAAACCTATAATCATTTTCAAAGATCAAAATCAAAGCTTGAACAAAATTCTTCAACCTAAAATTTTGTCTGAAGCAAGCAAACCTGTAATCAAATTTGCAAATCAAAATCACCAACCTGTAGTTCATTTTCAACTCAAAGCCAGTGCATCTCTTCTAATCTGGGATTTATCCAAAGCAAAGAAGTAATTCAAGTTTAGGTTTTCAAGTTTTAATGTGTTAAATGCTATTTCAAAATAAGGGACAACATGCAAGTTTTCACAGTTACAAGCTCTTCAAAACTGTTGATGAGTGCTCTATTCATCATTTGTTTTCAGGCGAGTAACATATTTTTGTAAAACTTAAGGAATGAAACAAGGTTGCATGAATAAAATTTGACGCCATATATGTTTATGTGTATGTATAGTATTGAATTTATGTGAATATTTAGATGAATAATGTGTGCATGCATGAACAACTCTGTTCCCAGTTTTCAAAACTCAGTATTTGATTTAAAATACTCTATCTCTTGATCTAGTCATTATTAGAATTTAGTATTCAAACAAATTTTTTTGGTTTTATCAATGATTAAAGTTTGAAAATTTATTTAGGTTAAAAAAATTTGGAATTGCCTCTGGGAATCAGGAAGAACTAAGAAAACTTGATTTAAGCCAAAATTCAAACATCTTAATTTATAAATTCAAGGATATAAATTAAATACTTAAGCTAAAACATGATTTTTAAAACTAAAATCATAATTTTTAATAGTGGGATTTGGGTGCAGTTCTGGTTTGATTAGAAAAAGCTAATTTGGAGTTTCTGATGATCTATGTGATCGGGGTGGACGCGGTCATCACTGGAGGTGGAGGAGTGTACGAGGTGTTTGAGAAAAATGGTAGGAGTGATGGCAGATCATTGTGGCGGCGGCGATCGATTTAAATTTGTACACCTAGTTTTGGTTAGGTCAGGTGTTTCGATCATCACAATGTCTCTGGATGTTCGAGTTCAACGGGACTCTGGGATTTGGAAGTAGGGGTGTTGGCGAAGTTGTGGCTAGAAGCACTGGAGCTCAGGTGATCGGCGTTGCGAGTTAGATGATGTTCCAGGTTTGATTTTTGGTTCCAAGCTTGGGTTTGTATACTCGATTTTGATTTCGAGTTTGTTCTGATAATCTGATGGCCGTGATGGTGTCGAGGGCGATCACCGATGAGAAGAGGTCATCGTGGATGACTGGAGTTGGTCGGAGCCACCGTGCATATGCACAGTGCGTTTGTTTGTATCTGCTGAAGTCTGGGTTGAAGGGGAGAAATGTACTCCAGTTTTTCTTGAGTAATTCGAGTGTATTGCTCGAAGTTATGGGGTGTTCGACTTGAAGCATTTGAAATCTGTGCTCGGGTCATGTTTTGGTTACAGTTTTGAACATGTTTGGTTTAAAAAATTTAAACTGAATTTAAAATGTAAAGCAAGATTTAAACAAAGTGTTAAATCAAGTTTTAAAATACGGATTCAAATTGAATTTATATCCTAGTTTTAGAATAAATAAAGTTCTATAAAATTTAAATGTTTTAACAACTTTAAAATCTTTAAAGTGTATTTAAAATGATTTGAATTTAAAAGGAATTTGGTTTAAACTCTTTTAAATTTCTTTTGTAAGATAAGTATTTCTTTAACATGTGATTTAAAAGTTTTTTTAAATTGGTTTTAAATTGTGTTAAAGTTAAATTTGTATTTATTTTGAATCTTAATTTGAAATGGAATTTGAAAGTAAATTCAAAAGTAAAATGTTTCAAATGTTTTTGTTAATGACAATTTAGTCATAAATAAGAAATGTTTTATTTTAAAGTAAATTAATATTTAATGATTTGTTATTTATTAAATTATTAAGGTAATTAATGAATAACCAATTAATTTAATTAATTAATGTTTTGGATAAACTAATTAAGCAATTAAGGGTTTAAATTAATTAATTAAGGTTTAAGTAAATTAATTAAGGACTAATTAATTTGTAATTAAGGATCATTAATTAGGTAAGATTAGATTTTTAATTAATGATTAGAAATTAATTAATCAAGTAATTAAAGATTAATTAAGTTATAGTTAAGCACTTAATTAATTAAATAATTAGAGATTTATTAATTGGTTATTAAAGATTAATTAACTTGTAATTAATAATGATTAATGTAAGTATAATTACTTAAGAGAAGTAATTAAAGAGTTGTTAATAGTTAATGAAGATCATTAACTTGGGATTATTAAATAATTAATTAATATAATTAATTTAAAATAATTAATTAATATAATTAATTTAAAATAATTAATTAGATTAATTAAAGATAATCATTTGTGGAATTCTTTAAGTATAATTACTTAATGAAAGTAATTAAGGAATTAATTACTCAGTGTAATTAATTAAGTTTAATCTGATTAGTTTAATTAATTAAGTTTAATTAATTAAGATAATCACTTGATGATTTGATAAGTATAATTACTTGATGTAATTAATGAAGTGTAATTACTTAGTGAAGTAATTAAGATGGGTAACTATTGGATGTAATTAATTGGAGAATGGAAGTAGTTTTGGTTTAATTACTTTGTGTAATTAATATGAAGGATAATTACTTAGAGAAAGTAATTAACAATTAATTACTTAGTGTAATTAATTTAAGAATTGATTAATAGAGTTATTTGAAGATAATTAAGTGATGTAATTAATTAAGGGTAATTAATTACTAATGTGATTAATCAAGGCTGATTAATGAATAATTAATTAAAGATCAATTATTAAATATGATTAATAATTAATTAAAGAAGTAATTAAGGATCATTAATTAATATAATTAATGATGTAATTAAGGGTTGATTAATTAAGATTAATTAATCAATAATAAGTGAATATAGAGTAATTAATTAATGTAATTAATTAATGTAATTAATTAATGTAATTAATTAAGGATTAATGTAATTAATTATGGTTAATTAATTAATAAAGTAATTAAAGGTGTAAATGGTTAAGTATAATTAATTAGTGAAATTAATTAAAGGCTAATTACTTAAAGTACTTAGAAAATAATTAATCAAGAGTGATTAATTGAAATGAATCTTAAAGGATGTTTGATTAATTGATTTAAAATTAATTAGTGGTTAAGTAAACAGGATTTATAGAATGAAGTAATTAATTTAATTTGTTTTAAATTAATTAGAGATGAACAAATTAATTTAATTCACTTTAAATTAATTAGAGATGGTATAGATCATTACTTATGGATGGCTGAATGATACTAAATGGTTTGCATTATTTGATACCTCTGATGAGATATATAATAATCTGTGATATGGATGCTTTGGTTGAATTATGATAATAATGTGAATTATCTGTTTGTGATGATAATGTGGATTATCTATTTGTGATGATAATGTGAATTATCTATCTATTGTGACATTGTGAATTATCTATTTGTGTGAATATAGATAATGGATTGAATTGAATTGTTTTAACTTTAAAACAATTTGGACCTAAAAGATGGCGTTTTGGGTTTCGATGAGATCGGGATTGGGTTTCCAGATTTGGATATCCGAAAACCACATCGATCCAAATAACGATAGGTCGTGAATTTCAAGTGAAGATGAAGATTCAGAGTGCAAGAGTTATCGTCGTTAACTCTGAGGATGATTCCAAAATGAGTGTAACGAGATAATGCCTTCGGTTTCGTTCGAACCCGGAACGAACTTGTATCGATTGAATGCTTTCAGAACATCGTCAGGTGGACAATGAGCATTCGAAGAGATGTGTTCTCTAAAGGTAATCGTTGTCTCAAGCCTCATCAATCGGGAATGGATAAAACAGGGGAGGTGCAACAAGGCTAAGTGGGGTAGCACCTAAGTAGGATGAGATTTACCCCTGTCTAGAGGTCCCTCATATTCGGCATAGTGGGCAATTGGAATTGCGCACCAACTGCGGGGTTGTCTTGTTCGGGACTATCCAGTAAGGGATGGTTCCGGCCTTGTGTTGTAGTGGATTGGGAGTAATCCTCGATACGGTGATTTAGGCTCCGTACAATGATGGACGGTACCCCAGTAGCCCTGCCATTGATGGAAAACAATTCTTCCTACGTGCCCTTACGGTTTTGATTGTATTACCCACTTTGTGGCTAGTATGTTGGAATTTAATCATGTAACAATTTCTGCTATTTCTTATTTACTTGAAAACCATAGACCCTATTATAATATCATTGGATTTTCTATCAAATGTTTTGGTTAGCGTAAGGTAAAAACTAACCCATGTTTATGTGTGGGAAGTCTTACGTGATACCTTTTCTTTCAAAGGTTTTTCAAAGTTAAGCAACTTTAACCTATTACTCACACCAGACCCATGTCTGACACGGAGTTTATCTTTTGTTTTTTTAAACTCTTGGGTACCTAAATTTTTACGGGTAGCCAAGGGATTCAAGTTAGCTTTGATGAATTCTTAAGGAGCAATGGAGCAGGAGGCTTCAAAGTTTGTAGATAGATATAGTGTTCCGCTGTATGATCTTTGAGTTGTTTGTTTTAAGCTATATCTTGTGTTGTAATAACTAGATAGGTGTTTATAACTATCTAGTATGTGTTGTATAAGCTGTGTAACTTTGATAGATGTTGTATATTATGTAATATCTTATGTAATTAATATAATTTATTTGTTTCGAGATTCTGATGTAGTTTCTTTGTTTCTTCTCTATCTTTTCTCTTTTCTATCCCTTTCTTTCTTATTAATGATGCGTCATTCTATGGTACGAATGACGGGTCGTTACAGTGGAATCAGAGCACTAGGTTGAGAAAACCTGTAACGACCCAGAATTTTCGATCTCGAAAATCCCAGATAGTTAGGGAAAGAAGAAGAAGAGACAGAAGAAGAAGAAGAAACGCAACAAAGATTCTCACATTCGCAGCGGATCAAAATATAATATCGAATAATAACAGTTTACAAAAGAATTCTGTATCTGTCAAATACATTTATGATACATCAGAGTTACATATATATACAGTCACTGGATATACACAATCATCATGTCTCAAATATACAGCAATATAATACAACGGAGACACTCCATACGTTCTTGCCATCCAGCTCGCCTCCTGAGCTCCAGAACGTCCTTACCTGAAAATCTGCAATACTCGATCTGACCCGAGCATTACATCAAAGTAACACCCGGGTCAGACTGGAATCCAGCGTGAGTAAACCCATCTAACAAGAAATACCAAAGCATAAAATTTACTTAAAAAACTCGGGGTAACTCGTTCATCACTTACAAGTTCACAACTAATCACATTTATTAAACAATTAACCTTTAATTACTATCATTAATACATTAATTAATGATCCTCTAATTACCTTCATTTATTAATTAAATGGTTTGAAATTAAATAATTAATGATTGTTAAGTGGGATTATTTGATTAATTCTCAGGTAATTAATTTAATCAAGAAACATAAGTAATTTAATCCAAATTACTTCCATTATTAAATCATCTTCAATTAATTACGTCCACTAATTACCATTAAATTCTTCACCAAGTAATTACACTTCATTTATCACATTAAGTAATTACTTATCAAATCATCCAGTGATTATCTTAAATTAATTAAACTTAATTTATTAACTCAGATTAATCACATTAAACTCAATTAATTACATTGAGTAATTAATTTCTTAATTACTTCCATTAAGTAATTACACTTAAACAATTTCGCAAATGATTATCTGTAGTTCAATTAATCTATTTAGTTATTAAAATTAATCACATTAATTAATTATTAAATAATCTAAAATTAATGACCTTCATTAACTATTAACAATTCTTTAATTACTTTCTTAAGGAATTAACTTAGATTAATCATTATTAAATTCAAATTAATAAATCTTAAATAACCAATTAATTAACCTTAAATTAATTAATTAAGTGTTAACTGTAACTTAATTAATCCTTAATTACTTCATTGATTAATTTTAATCATCAATTAAAAATCTTATCTAATGAATGATTCCTAAAAGGATTGAATTTAAAATGGAATTTATAAATGTAAAGGAATTTATTTAAACAAAGTTTACAGCAAAGTTTTAAATCTGATTCAAATATAAATTTGAATCTTAGTTTTGAAATAAAATAAGTTTTATAAAATTTAAAGGTTTTAACAACTTTGAATGTTAAAGTAAATTTTTAATGATTTGAATTCAAAAGGAATTTGGTTTAAAATCTTTTAAAATTTCTTTTATAAGATATAAGTATTCTTTAACATGTGAATTTATGGGTTTTAAATTGGTTTTAAACTTTGTTAAAGATAAATTGGTATCATTTTAAATCTTTAAATTAAAATCAAATTTAAAAGTAAGTTTGAAAATAATTTTTTTCAAATGTATTTGTGAGTGATAATTTAATCATAGATAAGAAAATGTTTTATCTTAAAGTCGAAATCATTAAATCTTTAAGGTAATTAAAATGGATAATTAATGATTTCGATCAATTAAATAAGTAATTAAAGGTTTAAATTAATTAATTAAGGTTTAAATTAATTAATTAAGTTTTAAATTAATTAATTAAGTTTTAAATTAATTAATTAAGGTTTAAAGTTAATTAATTAGGGATAATTAATTGGTAATTAATTATTTAAACACTTTAAAGTTATTAAACAAGTTTGAATTTTAAAAACTTTATTTATTCCCAAAACTAAGATTCAAATTAAACTTGAATCCATTTTTAAACTTAGATTTAAACTTAATTTAAATCTTCTTTACATTTTAGAAATTCAGTTTTAAAATTTTAAAACAGAACAGGTTTAAACCTGTAGTCTAGAATTTGACCCAAGCATTACCTTATTTACTTTGAATCAAACCCTACCTAACTCGAGCAAAATAATCAGTTTACTCGAGAATCACTCGAGTAACTCCTCTGCCCAACCAAAAACAACAGAAAACAAAAGGGGTGCACCGTGCACATGCACGGTGGCGCCGATCGCTTCTGGCTAACTTTGCCGATTTTCCCACATCGGCAAACAACTTCACATCTCCCCACGATCATCAGATCGTCACCCCAAAGCTCGAAATCAAATTCGAGTTCTCAACCAAAACCTGGAACATCAACAGAAACCACCATCAAAACCTGGAACATCGCCGTTCACGAAACTCCGACCACCATAGGGTCTGTAACTCCGACCACACCATCACCTACCCCCATGTTTCCATCCCCTTGAGTTTGGTTGAACTCGATCAACCAGAGCAGGCGAAGCATTTAAAACGTCAGACCTAGTTAAAACTAGGGTTAAAATCCTAATTCGATTGCCACCGTCACCACAGTGCTATGATCAACATCCTGACAATTTTTCCTTAGCCTCTGATCATCAGACTACCTCCAGAAATAACTCCTTCCTCCCAGACCTCATAGATCATCAGAAAACCCCCAATTTCTACTATCTGGTCAAACCAGAACTGCACCCTAAATCCATTACTAAAATTTTAGATTTTAGTTTTAAAAATCATCATTTTTTATAAGGTTTTAAATTACATTCCTGAAACCATGAATTAGGAAATTTAAATTTTCACTTATATTCAACTTGGTATGTTACTTTAGTTTCCAGAACCATTAACAATTTATTTTGACTAAAATAAAATTTTAAACTAAATTTTATGATGAAACAACCAAGTTTTGTTTAAGTTTTAAATCTAGATCATGCCTAGGTCAAAAGGAAATGATTTTTAAATCAAACTGAAGCTTGAAACAAAGAACAGAATATCACAGAAGACTACTATGCACACACCCACATCCATCATTCAAATATACACAGTGAATTCATCTATACACAAACATATTTGTTTTAGAAATAGCATGTAACCAGATAAGTTTTAAGATTTTAAAATGCGATGTTACTCACCTTCATATTTATGCAAATAGAGAACCGGGACCCTTTTTTTTTTGAAAACTGAAGATGATGATACTTTGATTGCTTGAATCTAGTTTAATCTTGGTTCGAATGAGTGGAAAAATGGCAAGTGGAGGTATTAAGGAGTATAGGCTACATTACATAGCAAGCTTCTTCTTTTTTCTTTAGTCAGAAGTTTACTATGACCTAATTTGATCTCATGCTTGACTAGATGTATTGTGTGCCGATTTGCTATTTTTGTGGCTTGACTTGGAGTTTCTTCATCATGATGCTTCCCTATATGTTTACAAGTATTTATGTGAATTGATGCATGAATATATATTCATTTGTTTGTATGCATATATTTGCACTTGCATTTGTTTTCACCATGTATATTCATATTCATAATACTAATATTTATCCACATATATATATTCACATTTCCCACCATCGCTATTCATATAACCTATATACATATAAGTTAATTCAATATTTGTTATAGTTTCCAGTCAATTTATTTATGTTCTCATAGAACCATACTATCATATACTTAATTTATATTCATATATTTTATTTTATAGTTATATTTAGTATTGATAAGATTGGTTTTTATTATAAACATTATTAACTAGATTACATCCACATATATATTTAAATCGAATGTTACTAAGGTAGAGCTTTTAATTAAATTGAATAAGATAGATTTTATTTTAAATATTTTTGAAAGATTTTATTTTAAATTTTCAAATAAAAGCTTCCTTCACAATACATACATATATATATAAATAAATGGTAAATGGCAAAAAGTCTTACTTGTTTTTAGAATGACAAGTTTGTATGTTATTTAATTAGATTAAATGCTTATTAAAATAATATTGCCAAAATCCTGGGTCGTCACATTCCTCCGCCCTTTGAATCTTTTCGTCCTCGAAAAGAAACGAAGCCAGAATTATTAAAATGCTTAAAATCAGATAAATTTTCTTTGATCATTTTTAAACTACTTTAAAAAAAATCTATATAATATTACTAAAATAGTTTTTATAAAAATATTTTTATAACTCGATGTTTCGACAAGTCCATCCTTGTTCTCACAGAAATTCGATCATACGTTGATCAGGCGTACGACTGAAAATCTATAAGTGCTTGGCAGACCCATTTCCAACATCCAGTGAAAATATTTTGACAAATAATTTATTGAAAACATAGAAATCATTTTGAAATAGAGAAAATATCTTCGGTGAGAATGCTCTGGAAATCATCATCTCCATCCATGGTCGCAGTTACATCCTGGGTTACGTTGCCATCGTAGCAAAAGTCCATGTAACTATAGGCACTCCGCGCCCTTCGATCACGCCATGGAACCCACAACAAATCGCAGTTACATTCCAGGGTTACGTTGCCATCACAGCAAAAGTCCATGTAACTGTAGGCATCAGCGCCCTCGATTTTCGCTGTCAAAAATGAAACTTCTCCACTCCCACATAGGTCGCAGTCTACCGATGTAAAATCAAATGTAGACCATCGGCTCTCAGCGCACACACGACTTTCGCTATGTTACCATAGGTCGTAGTCTACCGATACAAAATCAAACGCAGACTGTTGGCTCTCAGCAGCTCACAAGACTTTCGCTATGGTCTGCAGTACATCGCAGTGACATCGAGTTACACTGTCGTCGCAGCATAACCCAAATGCTTTTGTAAGCATCAACGCCCTCGACTTCCGCTACATACTACACATAATCCTCAGGAACTAGTTTTGTCCGCACTCCTCACATGATCAACTTTAGAAACCCCCCCTTAGGGTTCAAGGCAGTACCACCCTATGGTACTCCTGAGAAGTTCATTTCAAGGGAGAGCCTTTTTCTCCAGAGCCATTTTCAAAACACTTTATACTATACACATATAGTATCTTCCAAATCATACACCTAGTATGAATCTCATATAAATCTCCTTTCTCAAAATCGATTATTCCAAAATCGATAATTCTCAAACTAGGCTTTTCAAATTCCAATGTTGATTTTACCCAAAAATCAAAAGCATTTCCATGTCCAAAGGTTTCCAAAACCTTTTTCCAAAATCCTCATAAGATCCTTTATATATATATATATATATATATATATATATATAATTAATTTTTAAAAAAAAACTTTGGATCATTTCAAACTTGTATAAAACTCCTTTTATACTTCAAACACCTTCAAAATCCTTTTCTTCCGGCAATAGATTCAACAAGGGGATATTTATCTTATATAACAAAGATATATAACTTTATTTATTCCAAATCAAATATTCAAATTTGATTACTCTATAAAGTCACTTTTAATCGTAGAAATTTCCGATATCAATTTCATTCAAACTCGTACGATGTACACATATCATCCGTATGCTATACCAATCTGATCGCTCACTCGATCACACAAATTCACTTCCGAACTAGTATCGTCCACCCGACTTCCTAGTGCGGACTTAGAGCTGGTTTCTTGATCAGAAACCATCATTCTCCTTACATAGCCTAGCTATGATAGAGAATATCCAGAATCAATTAACAATCCATATCCAGGCTCCCCGTCGAAAATCGAGTGAAAAATCCCAACTTGGATCGATATTACTATCTCGAAATTGTATTCTCGAATTTGGATCAAACCACTATGCGAACAGAATAATACATGTACATCTTACGTATTTATCTTCATCGATTATTAACTAAATCAATCTCCTTTTTCTATTCACATTCACTTTACTTTCATTCACTTACTCACAATTGCTTAAATCCTTATTTGGATTATCAGCTCAATTCTTATCTCAAATGGAAATTTAATCATAAACATTTCGAACTCTATCCAGTTTGAATTTAGGGAATAGCTTGAAAAATTAAAATAGATAAGTAGTTGAAAAATAATTATTAATTTGTAAAATAGCTGTAAAATAGTTAAGAAATTGTAAAATAGTTGGAAAATAGTTATAATAATTGTAAATAATTGCAAAATAGTTGTAAAATAGTAATTAATTTGTAAAATAGTTGAAAAACAGTAATTGGTTTATAAAATATTTGTAAAATAGTTAAATAGTTCCAAAAGTAGTTGCAAAACAAGTATAAGATAGTTTGGGTTTTAAAAAGAAAGTTGTATAGTAAATAAATAGGAAAATAGATTTAAAATTGTTTATATTATAATATTTTATTTGGAAAAAATAGTTCAGAGCCAAACTGTTCAATTCCAAATCTCCATTTCCAATTAATTCAATTTAAATTTCCACTCTCGTTTAAATTGACTCAACTCCAATTTAAATAACTGCAATTTCCATTGAAATTGATTTAACCCCAATTCAAGTTGAATTTACCTCAGTTTCTATCCACAATCAAATCAAATTTCATTTGAATTTGAAACTATTCAACTTTAATCACAATTTCAATTAATTCAAGTAAATTTCAAATTGAACCAATTTCAGTTCATATCAATTTAAATTTTGAATTAATCCCAATTCCCATTTGAATTTAAACTAACTCAATTGTAAATTTCAATTTTAAACCATCTCGAATTATATAAATTCGAGTTAAATTTCGAAATGTTAATTTAACCCTCAAATCAAATTAACCTTTTTTTTTGAATCAACCATCCAAATCTTTAAACAATTTAATTCTGAGTCGAATTCTCAAAATTCTATTTTAAATTATCTTTACTTAACTTATTTCAAGGTTCAAATGAGAGTTCAAAACAATTTTATCTTAAAAATTCAATTCATTACCCCATTTTATCTTCCAGTTTTGAAACCAGTTCTTAAACAATTTTAATTTACAAATTCAATTATTCAAATTTTCAGTTCAAAGTAATTCCATATCCTTAATTTCAAATTAAAGTTTAATTTCCCTTTTATCTCAACAATGGATATATTACCATACTTCGTTTCTCATTCATTTAAACAAATCTAATTCGTAATTTAAAGATTTTTAATAGCAATAGGATGATATCATCCAATTTATTTTAAAACATCCATCCATTTTCAATTTCCAGATCTCAAACCCATTTTGAGATCACACAAACTCCCGATTCAAATCAACCATTTAACTTTCCAAGTTAAATCCCAGTTTCATCTTAAAATTTCCAATTCAGGTTACTTGTTAACTTATTTAACTTTCCCAAAGTCAAATTCCATTTGCTTAATCCAGCCAACCTTACCCAATTTGAATTCCCATTTCAAATTTTAAACTTCTCCTTAATAATCTTATAAGTTCAAAACTTATCACCTTGGGTATCACATCTCGTTCCAAATTTAAAACTCAACATTAGAGTTTATTCAAACTATTTTTGATATAATGTATATTCCTCATATATACATATTATTTCCTTTACACACTGAGTTATCCTTAAAATTTTAAACCACTTTTTGTTTTTAATTCAAAACAAATTTTTAAACAACCCTTGTTTGCAACAAGTCCCCTTTATTCAAATAATACACTTTTATTTTTTCTTTTAACACTTTGAAACAAATTTCAAATTCTAGACCAGATTTAAAACTTCACAATTTAGATCATCCTCGGTTCAAATTTATTAGTCATATTTACCTAAATGTTTGACTGCCCTAAAACATTTCATTTTGCTTACTCATTAATACACATCTTATTAATCATTTACGATAATACCCAAGATTATCGTATCTAAAAACTAATCCATTATTATCTTATTCTGAAATTCTTCTTAAATTCAAGACTTTAATTTCAGTTTGAATCCATTTCAAACTTATCTTGATTTAATTTCAATTTGGCTGTATTATATTACTTCTTAATTTAATTCCAATAATTTAACAATCAATCACCTTAATATTTATTAGAAGGAAATATTGCTTTATATATCAAAATATATTCTTATATAAAATCATTTAAAATCTATATATAAGAAAATAACAAGTATGCTCTCATATAAATATACACTCAACTCATTCTAGGATACCACTGACCCTATCCTTAATGAGAAATCCCACCAGAGCCAAGGTTCTCGCTTGACCTTGCTCTGATACCGGCTGTAATGACCCGGAATTTTCGATCCCGAAAATCCCAGATAATCAGGGAAAGAAGAAGAAGAGATAGAAGAAGAAGAAACACAACAAAGATTCTCACATTCGCAACGGATCAAAATATAATATCAAATATACATTTATGATACATCAAAGTTACACATATATATACGGTCATTGGATATACACAATCATCATTTCTCAAATATACAACAATATAATACAACGGAGACACTCCATACGTTCTTGTCATCCAGCTCGCCTCCTGAGCTTCAGAACGTCCTTACCTGAAAATTGTAATAATCGGTCTGACCCAAGCATTACATCAAAGTAACACCCGGGTCAGGCTGGAATCCAGCGTGAGTAAACCCATCTAACAAGAAATACCAAAGCATAAAATTTACATAAAAACCAGGGGGTAACTCATTCATCACTTACAAGTTCACAACTAATCACATTTAAACAATTAAACCTTTAATTACTATCATTAATTACATTAATTAATGATCCTCTAATTACCTTCATTAATTAATTAAATAGTTTGAAATTAAATAATTAATGATTGTTAAGCAGGATTATTTGATTAATTCTCAAGTAATTAATTTAATCAAGAAGCATGAGTAATTTAATCCAAATTACTTCCATTATTAAATCATCTTCAATTAATTACGTCCAGTAATTACCATTTAATTCTTCACCAAGTAATTACACTTCATTTATCACATTAAGTAATTACTTATCAAATCATCCAGTGATTATCTTAAATTAATCAAACTTAATTAATTAACTCAGATTAATCACATTAAACTCAATTAATTACATTGAGTAATTAATTTCTTAATTACTTCCATTAAGTAATTGTAACGACCCTCTATTTTGGACTATTCGCATTCGCACATGTCAGACTTGAATAATTCAAAATACCGAATTGTTAATTTAAATTTGGCAAAACTCAGATATAAAGTAAATAAATAATCACATATCACAGACACAGAGTAATAATATGCAGCGGAAGTAAAAGAGATAGTAGTTCATGAAGCTACTATATAAATATATAAGATACATCAGAGTTAAACCAGATACAACAGAAGAGTAACATGATACATCAGGTACAAATCAGAATACATCACTGGAATCATCGGAATATCTGAAAGCTGGATCGATAGCTGGATCTTCAAGCGAAGCTCCAACTCCAAAGGTGAGTCTCGAAAGCTGAACCACTCAGTCTGACCCGAGCGTAAAGCAAAAACACAAAACACTCGAGTCAGGATTAATATTCTCATATCAATAAATCCAACTCAAGTGAAATAGCAATCGAAATACAAGTAACTCAAAGGATGTTGGAATCACCATCCTCTAAGGATCCGTTAAACTATCTACTATGTAGTAATATACGCTAAATAGATAATGTCTATCAGTAATATCAAAATAGTGTTATGGCGTTACCATTATCCCCCTTAACACATTTTTATATAAGCGTTATAGTCTATACAGCACTGTAAACTCCACCGTAAACTAGTGGGATATCAGGGAGTACTCCATAGGTATAACGCAAAACAAATTCGTAGTGGTTGCGTATATAGGGATACAAGTATGACAAGGCACATGAGGCAATACCCAAGGTAGTGAAACTACCGTTTTCCTGATCCGGACTGGTGAGAACGCATCGCCGCAACGATCGCAACACCGTGAAACAACACTCCCAAAGTACGAGGGTGCACCAATCAATAACAAGTAATGAGTAGTATTCGAAGAAGTGTTTTCGCTCGAGGTGGCTAACCCCATTTGGCCTGGCACGGCTTCTGTTTTAGTCATTTCCAATTTGACACAAGTGTCAAGGCTATCCATTATCGTTCTCTTTCTTCAGTCATCACGTACATCATTCCAACCACTTCATTCTGGATCACACTCCGCGTATAGTTATTAAAGTGGTTCTCGGTTTAGACAGAGAGTATGTCCATAACCGATTCCGGTCTCTTTAATAACTGTCGTAATTATTACGCCGATTGGTCGTTTAGTAAATTTCAAACCAATTCAAATTCAATTCCAATTAGAATTTATAAATCAACATTTCATTTGTCTTTCTAAATCAATTTCCAAAGTTTACATTTCAAAACTTCCAAATTACCATTTCAAAATCTTAAAATTCGTTTCGTCTTTTATTTAAACAATTCAAATATTGATTCAAATTCGTATATAAGTTTCATTCCGAAATCTTTTAAAATGGTTTAATTTTCATTCAAATCAATTTAAAATTATTTATCGATTTCATTCAATATTCGCTAAGTAAATTTATCCTTCAAAACAACTTCTATTTAAATTCCAATTCATTTAAATCAATTACTTACCTTCAACTTCATTATATCAAAACTTCAAATTGAAATAAAATAAATTCGTCAAATCAATTCTTTAAATTACAATTCTTACGTTAATTTCAATAAATCCCATTCATTTCAATAAATCACATTTTATTTCTTGTTAAAGAAATTCAATTTTCACTTATTTATTGACTTCGTTACAAATTTCTAACTCAATTAATAAAGAACTAAATTTCACAAAATCGAGAAGTTTTAATTTCACTTATTAACTTATTTAAATAATTTTTCCAAAACTTTAATAAATAAAGAAACTCAATTTCATTCATTAACGAAGTTCAAATCCACTTATTAAAAAGTTCAATTTCTCTTATCAAAGAATTCAATTATTTATTCAATCATCAAATAATTATATCTTATTCAATTATTAAATAATTTCAATCTTAATTATTAATAATTTCAAAACTTAATAATTACAAACTTGATTATCAATTCAAACTTAATTATTAAATCATTTCCACTTAATTATGAATTCAAACTTAATTATCAAATCGTTTCAACTTAATTATTTCAAAACTCAATTATTACTAATTCCAAATTATTTATTAATAGTTCCAATTTAATTATTAAATAATTAAATTTCAAACAACGTTCTTTCATCAATCACTACGTTAATATTTGTATCAGATTTCAACCTTTACATTTTCCTTTCAAAACTCCAAATTCCAACCTCATTTCAAAACTTATTCTTTGCTCAAATAAAATCATTATTTTATTTCTAAATCAATTTATTGACCAATCGGATTTTATTTAATTCTCTATCCTAGGTCAAATTCATTTGAGTATATATCATTTCAACCCGATTCCAATTCAATTCAAATCAAAGCATAACAAAAGGGAACTTGCAGTGTGATAGCTGGGATGGTGTCAAAGTAAATAAACAAGCAATAAAAAAAATCAATAACAATCCAATAATCAATTCAAATAATCCCGAAATAATCGTATTAATTCACATTGTTATTTGTGCAAATCAATATTATTATTTCTAGAATCTACACTATCATTTCATGTAGATTAAAGATTATTATATTACGGTCCTTCACTTATCATCTATTTACAATTTCATACATCATCAATTTATAAATTCAAATGGTTCAAGGGTAATTAACTATTTTGTACGTGTAAAATAATTAAACATTTACGGGGTCATATTTTACAAATTTAACTAATCAAATTCAACGCATATGTCGATTCAAATTTTTAACTATCCTACGTCAAATTCAATTGCATAATATTTATCACTTTATACATTACAATTCAATATCCAATATCAACAACAATCAATTATCAACCAAACTGTATTATCATTACATAAATAGTTAACAGATAATGATGTCAGATGTCATAGGTGAACAGATACAAGTAATAGCATATATAGCAGTGTAAATAACTAACAGCAGCATATTTCAATTGTCGTTTCAATTGAAATCAAATTTAATAAATAAAAGAACATTAATCGTGAGTGATTGCTCACCTTTCGAGGTTTGAGATGGACGAGAATGGACAGAAATCGCGAATCCAAGCACGAATTTCAGAGTAAAGCAAAATTGGCACGAATACGACGACAAAGCTGGAAATGGGAACCGAAGAACCATTAGAATCAGTTTGATATAAGTTAAAACGAAATGTAAATTATACAGATATACACTTTCTCAAATCAATATAAAGTTTAAAACACATACAAATATATAACTTTAAAAATCAATATTTTTATAATATGTATACGTATTTTAAAACAATACTCATATATTCCAATCCAATATATATACATAATCTATGTCCATAAACTATTAAAAACTGGGATATTAAACCCAAAACAATATATAAACAAACACATACACTAAAATATAATACATGCGAAATCATACTGTTCCTGACAAATGCACTTTATATATGTACATTCATACTGTACAAAGAACATATACATACCCTATATATTATAAGTAAAAATCCAAATATATCTAAATCAAAATATCTATGTATATTTAAAGCTCCCACAACATCACTCACTGTCATAAATACTGCAAACTATAACTATACCGTTACATATATCAGATGATATAGCTTACATACACTTTATATGCATTATATTTATAACCCATATTTAAGCTTGACATAAATACTTATCTACCTTACAAAGAAACAGTTCTATAATTTATATATATGTACCCTTTTCAAATTATCAAAATAAAATTTAAACATATATTACTTCAAAATATATTTTACTGGTATATATTTTAAACAAAAGCTGCTGTGCGAAACATATCACAGCAAGCACTTCTCTAATATTCCCATACACAAAACCTATACATCTTTTAAAAAAATGCAGTCATACACATATGCAAAACAACATATTATAAGCACTATATACGGCCACATATATATAGTATATGTTTTACTTTTTAAAACTGCATATTAATATACGACAGTCAACTTGCATAACAACATAATATATACATAAACTATAAATATATTACAAAACCGTACACTTGTAGATTATATTTGTATAGACAATAAGCAATTTACTTTATTATAACATTATAAATACAACAGATCTAATACCCATTTATATAAAACGACTTGTATTATATATAAAATAATATATCACATTTAAACTTACTGTACTAGATACAAAACATATATACCTTTATATGTGTAACCCAAATCAACAGCCACCGCTCTTAAATTATGACTAATAGATGAAATGCTTATACAAACTGTATATAATTTAAACTCATATAGCTTCATAACCCAGAAAACTCATGCATATATTAGTACTTGTATATACTTTTTTTTTTAAACCGATACCTTTTAAAACCAAAATATATATACTTTGAAATATATAACAAATATTATATATATTGAAATAAAATAAAACGAACAGTTGCATGACTAATACCTTCATTTGCAAAAACCCAGAGAAAGAAGCATGCGCACGTTCGCAGGGAAGGGGAGTTTCACGCGGCTGCCAAGTGGAAGGGGAAGGCTCAGCTAAATGGGGTTGGCAGTAGAAGGTGGTTGCAGCTGAGTTTGGCTTCGGCCAGGGAAATGCCGATACCGAGCAGATGGTCGTCGAGCACGGAAAGCGGGAAGGCATGGAGCTGTGCGAAATGGGATTCGTCTATGGCAGGAGGCAAACGGCATGGAGGGGATGAGCTTCGTCGATGGGAACGACGGTTGCTGGCCGATGCGTGGTGATGTAACAAAGGCCGTGCGACCAATGGTGAGGTGGAAACCAGACACGAGCATGCGGAGATGAAGCATTGGTGGAGGCGAGGTAGGAGGGTGGATTTCGATCGGAGGTGACAGCCTATGTTTGCTGCGAAGTTGGGTAAGTGCAGCGATAGCGAGGAGGAGATTGGCGAAGGGACGATGGAGTTCGGGTTGAGGTGGGCCGAGCATAGTGAGAAGGGCGGTGGGTGGAGAGATGGTGGAAGGTGGTTCGGCCTGCAGGCTTTGGGTTGAAGAAGATGAATATGAAGTGGAAGAACATAGGCTACGGAAAATTAAAAAAAAAGGGAAAGAGGCTAGTGTTTTCATGCACGTGCATGCTAGGAAATGACTAAGGTTTTTTTTTTTTTTTTTTAGAAGGAGGTTGCAGATGTTTGCTTTCATTTTTTTAGTAATTCAGATAAGAAAGCAACCAAACTTTGAAAGTGGAACGTGCCTTTATGGCTTGCATTTAATTCATATTATGTGGTTCCAGATAACACAAAGGAGAGAAAAATAGGCAAAGAATTATAAATTTTCAATGTGCATGAATTTAAGGAGATTAATGCTAGTGTCCATTGGAATGGACATAGTGGATAACGAACGAACAGACAAAGAGTTAGAAGGATTAAAACGGTACTGATATGATTAATCGGTTCAACCGATTCCGTCGTGCATCGGATGTCAAAACACAGAAATGTGTATACCGTAAAGATCAGTACGACGAGATGATCAAAACGGCATAGGGATATCAGTGGTATGATCGAATTATAAAAATTCAAAATTTTATAATAGCGGAAAATGCATGAAAAACGTAGAAAAATAAGATCGACGGAGCCAAAGAAATCCGAATTTTAAAAAACGACAAACTGACATCTTGCTCAGAAGATGATTTAGAATTTTTCTATGTAAAAATATTTAGGTCTCGAAAACGTTTTATTTTCATCGCTTTTTAACTAATTAAATTGAAGTAATTTAGGTGCGAAATAAACTTTCATATTTTCGGACGAAAATTTACCAGTTGCTATGTTTAACTAGACGCATTCCAAATATAAATTTTATTTTATTTAAAAAATTATTTTATTTTATTAAATTTCGCATAATTTCAGCTAATTAAATTAATTTAAAACTGTTAAAATATCCGGGTTGTTACAGTAATTACACTTAAACAATTTCGCAAATGATTATCTGTAATTTAATTAATCTAATTAATTATTAAAATTAATCACATTAATTAATTATTAAACAATCTCAAATTAATGACATTCATTAACTATTAACAATTCTTTAATTACTTTCTTACCCCCTTGTGTTTCATGTAATGGCTCTCCTCTTCTCTCTAGTTAGTTTGATATGTAATGTAGCCAGAAATTGAAATTTTGCTTCTCTTTAATGGCTTTTTAGTCATGTCTCTTACTTTTATGCACTTCAATTCATGTTAGTTTCTTTTATGCTCTCTTTTTCTTTCATGCATGTGGTGTAAATGTATTTTATTGCAATTAGTTAGTTCACTTTCGCTTTAATTAGTTTTTGTTTCTTTTTATGTTGAAATTCATTTGTGTTGAAATGAATTCAAGTATGAGAAGCTAAACCCCTTCAATTTAGGGATAATGAAGCTCTCATGAATCATATAAACTTAACATAATTATTTCATTTATAATCTCTTATTTTTGTGCTTAATGGAATTTTAGATGTTAATGGAAGTTTGCTGTTTACTAGTGAATTTGATAACCTGTGTTGTTAATAACAAATGCGTTATACTTAGTCAAACGTAAACACAAGTTATATTTTCATTTAGTTATGATTTTGATAATGAAAGTGAAACTAGAATCAAAATTTGATGCTTTATGTTACTAATTCATAGTAAATAGATCATGCTTAAAACAGATTTTATTTTTAATTTCATATCATTTTCATAAAAGTTGACAAGTGGATTAGATGGAGTCTTAGAGTTTGATGGTTTAAGCTGTGTTAGTTAACACAATTAGACGATATTATAATAAACACATCCACTAATTCCACAAATGATTAAAAAGAAAGATTATAGATTTATGTTGTGTTAATTTTTATGAAAATATGAAAGTTCATTTACCTCAAAATTGCATTTCAATCTCGTTGTTTTTATTCTCATCTTTCTCTAGTTTTATTTTTCTACAATTTCTAGTTAAACATAATTTTCAAAACTCCTAGATAACTTTTAAAATTAGTGCTTTCCTTGTGAATCGAACCGTACTCGCATACTACTACGATTGTAGTTGTGTGTTTGAGGTTTTTATTATTATATTTTTTACGGTATTTTAATCGAAAGAATTTTCCGTCGCGAACAAGTTTTTGACGCCGTTGTCGGAAAAACAATTCTATTTTAATTTTACTGACTGAACCTACATTACCTCACCTGCCTTCATCACAACCGCCGACCCATGACAAACTCCAGCCCAGCAACCCACTGCTATTTCACCCACTGCCGAAACAACATCACTTCCTACCTGCAATCTATATCACCTCCTGCATCCTCAAGCACCCTGCCTTCAACTTCCAACGTGTGGTCGAAATGGCCATTCTGAATCCACCCTACAACAACTCCTCCTCCACCACACATCCCAAAACCATCAAACTCCACTAAACCCCTAGAATACATCAACCACCCACATAATCACCAAACTCCCCCTAACTGTACAACTCATTCACCCTCCTTCATCAATCACCGAACATTTACAACACCTCTGCCATTGATAAACTCCAATCTCAAACATTATCAACCACCATTCAACTGCAGCTTCCACCTTAAGCTTCATTCAAAAAACAACACTCCCCTCACAACTATCTCCAAACTCCAATACGCTCTTCACCAACTTCCCTCTACAACTGCAACCAACATCTGAGCAACTCGATCAACCTCATCAAACTGCATAAAAACATACACTTCACCTGCAACTCACCACTATCTCCTACGTTCCCAAACTCCTTCAACTTCCCCTGCCTTGTCTTCCCGAACAACCATTCCAACCTATCCAATCCAAAACCAGGACCCGTATTTCAACTTCGCCAACAACACCTCTGCCTCAACTACCCCCAACCTCACGTCAATCACAAACCTGAACTACTTGCACCCAAAACAACCTCAACTCCCCTCCTAAACCCATCGGGACCCGAAGCAAACTGCACAACCGCCTACCCTCCGACCTGCATCCATTTTCAACCTACGACGAACCCCTCCCACCTCAAACAATCGCCTTTACACAAACCACGAACTGCTGAAACACCTTGCACCAATTTCCTCTTGAAATCGCCACCACATATCACCACTCCTTTAATCACCCAAACCAATCAAATCCGAACCACAACAACCCAAGACAAAACCTTCGTTCATCGCAATCGCCTCACCCACTCTCTGATTTCCCCCAACCGCGTCTGATTTTGCGATTTTCTTTTTTCTTTCTAGTTCTCAGTTCACGTTTTAAAAAAAGAGTCAAAAATTGTCTCAAGCAGAGAAGGGGATTGAGATATTACTGCGAAGTTGTTGGGTAATTGGACTTACGCGTTTGCATGTGGGCTGACTTTGAAATTTTTTTCTTTAAGTGTAAATTCAATCCTCCGTGAAAAAAAAACAAAAAAAATTGGTTGTCTTTGTTTTCCTTTGACCTTTGTTTGTCTTTATTTTCAAAAAATTTGATTCGGGTCTAGTTTTTTAGTTTTCTTTTGTTGACATTCATTTCTCTCTTTTTATTAAAAAAACAAAAGCAAACAAACGACGTTTGGGTAATCAATGAAAAAACATTTTTCAACCCATTTTTAGGTTTCAAAACCAGAAAGAAGAACTGCTTGCTGTAAAAAAACTGACCTGCTTGCTTGCTTGAAAATAAATTACACTAAAAAAATAATATCGCTGCCTTCAAAATAAATTTGTTAATAATTTGCACGCTATGGTAATGTGTTATTATCCTATATTTTTATTTTTCTTGCATTATTAGTTGCTTGCATTTAAAAAAAAAATCATTTGTAGTTGCATTGTTAAATCGTGTTTAATTTTTATTTTGCATCATTTCATACTTGTTTTATTTTCTAGGGGTAACACCCAAATCAAGGCAATGTGGGAATTTCATCATCCTTCCTTGACCCACAAACCGACTTAATTAACAAAGATTACACATTGGACTTGTGTTACGGGCTCATCTAGGGAAGATTCTTATTTTGACAAATTGATTTCTTTCAACAAACTATTTCTTGGTATCTAAGGCAATGGTAGAGCAATAATCATTTTTTAATTATTACGGTAATTCGTAAAATATTATAATGATTATCTCTTTGAAGGTACTTAAACCTTCAGCTGCATTGCTAGGTGATTCGTGGTGCACTAATAATCACTGCCCGTTTTCTGACTAAGAATTATTTTGATTAAATCGTTGAATGTAATCAAAGTGTGCCTATACAATTTTGAATTACGAGCTACTAAGAACAAAAAATTTCTAATTTAGTCGTTTGCATTCATTTAGCTGCATTACTTTCATGCATATATAAAAAACAAAAAAAAACTAAATTCTGAAATATAACAAAAGCATTTTTGAAAATGTCAGAATTTTCTTACTTGCAAGGATTTTACAATAGTTTTGAAAATCAATATAGATATTTTAATAACAGTTATTGTACAAATACTTCAAATTTTGCACTATAAAATTTTCAAAATAATGGTCAATCCACTAATCTTGAAAAGAGTATTGAAACTATTGAATCTTTAATTGAAATTTTTACACAACAAAATCAAATGATAAATAATTTGTGTAATTTATATCTATGCAATAACTGAAGTCTAAGGTCTCTAAATAATCAAAATCTTAATTCACTTCAAAATTCTATTGAATTTGATTATAACTCATGTCAGTACAATTTCGAACTCCAAAATGAATTTCAAAATCAAAATGGAAATGTGATCCGCATTTTAAATGATTTTAGTAATGGGAATAGTTTTAATTATGGTGCGATTGACAATTTTTGCTCTCAACAATTATAAATTGAAAACTCTCAAATTGATAATCATGAATTTGATTTAGCTAAGCAAATGGAAGAAAATCAAAAACTCACACGGATTTGTCGTTTGAAACCTACAAAAAACTATGTGAGCAACAAAATCAAATACTAATGTGTGATGAGTCAAATGATAATCCATCTTCTACCAAAGTTGATGATTTTCAAATAACAACTTTTAAAATTGAAAACGACAATCTTAATGAAGTTGTTGGAAATGCGGCAATTGATTTGGATTTCAACTCATTTGAGGGTGAGAAACTCGATTTTAAATTTGATCTTCCTTTTTCCGACCATAAAGAATTACAAACAACAACTTTACAAATTGAAAATGATGAAGTTGTGAATAATTCAGCAAAACAAGATGAATTTAGTGAACAAAATTTTTTCGTTTTCGAAGATGAGTTGTTGAATTTTGAAGGAGTAGATTTAAATCACCATTTTTATTTAACATTAATAATTTCGAAGGATTTTTCAATGATGAGCTTGAATTTAAATTTGGTGAAAATAAGCATGAACTTCAACCAATTATTCTATCTACCCCAAAAAAATCATCGAAAAGAAAACAACTCATATGATATTTAATAAAATGATATTCGCTTTTCCAAATGAATGTTTAATTTTGAAATCCTTTGTAGATTGTTTTCTAATCTTAAGCTATGTCTCTCGTACTTAACGAGGCAAATGAGTTGGGCTTTAGAAGATCATTTCATTTACTTCTTGATAGTATATTTTCTAATGCAGTGTGAATAATAATTGTTTCATTTTCATATAAATATAGGTCTTATTTTTATTTTTATTTTCGATATTTCACCTTTCACTTGGGTTGACTTTGGGGACACAGTCAAAAACAAGTGTGGGGAGGAGTTCTCATGTTTATTTTGATTTTACATACTTTGATTTTTGCATTTCACTTTCCCTTTCTCAAAAAAAAAACTCAAAAAAATTTGCATAATTAAAAAGAAAAGAAAAAGAATTTGCATTTTAATTTACTTTTGGATAGGCTTGTTCGAGTAAGCGTACATTTTTGGTCGTTGGATTGAAATTTTTGGGAAATTACTTGTCTCAACAAATAATAAAAAGAAAAGTTTAAATTACAAACAACTTTGATGTAACTAGTATATATGGTGACTCATACATGATGATGATAAAGTGTTTTCTAAATTGTAGTCTTCGTTTAAAATAGTGGTTGATTTAAAGTATATGAGTTAACATTTTAAATCATCGGTGTTAAGTTGTGCTAAGATGATTTTGCATATCTCACTCTTTGTATTTTTTAATTTTTTTGTATACATGTATGTATTTTATTAACACCTTGAGTCTGGTGTACACATTTGTGTGTACACTAGCCATGATCTATATCCCCCTCATGTAAGCTCGCAAGGCAGTGTATCTGGTCTCGGTTTTCTGAGTTAGGTGCATGTATATATTAAAAATCAATAAACGCCTAGAGTCAGGTGTACAAACTTGTGTGTACACTCGCTATGCTCTGTATTCCCCTCACGTAAGCCCACAAGGCAGTGTATGGGTGGTATATATAGCCTCAGTTTTCTGAGTTAGGTGTATGTAAATAATGTTAATATCAATACAAAATTCAAATAAAGAGAGAGTAAGTAATTAAACCTAAACATTATCTTAACTTTACTGATTTGATTTGTTATAAGAAAAGAAATGAAGATACCACTTTGCAAAACATTGACAATCCAATCAAATCAAAGAATTCATTTTATCGTTGCACTATGATATCAACTAAAACAACTAGCGTCCGAGGCTTTGGTGCAGTGGTAAAACGCCAGGCTGTTGACGACAAGGTCGGCAGTTCGATCCCTGCCTCTGGCATATTAAACTGTGCGCCACGATGATTCTTGCAGACTTGTGTGCTGCCTACTTTGTAAATATAAGTACCCAGTTTCAAAAAAAAAAAAAAAAAACTAAAACAACTAGCCAAATTTTAGTCCAAATGTAACGAGAACTTAATTTTTGTTAGAAGTTTTGCTAGTAAAAACTCGATAATTGTTAATGATAATCGAAACTTATATATTACTATTTCATGTTAATTCAATAGTAAGTTATTCATTTTGTAGATAAAAACCTGCATCCATATCTTTGTAAATAAACTTGCATTGGTAATTTTGCATCTTGCATCGGTATTATGTGGGTAGTATACGCTTAAGACTCTCATGAGACAACACTCAGCCTACTAGGGACACATAGAGGTTTAGCGACCTATTGCATACACTCAATGCAATCATGCTTCCTACGAAAGTGAATTTATCCTAGTTTTATTTATTCGTGTATGAATAAAAAGATAAGTGTGGAGGTATTTGATGTGCATGTAAAAATATATAATTTACTCTCATACTTAATCTCCTTTTATATAAATAAATGGCATATTAGAGTGTTTTTACATGTTTTAAACCAAAATACAAAAATATTTTCAAACAATCATTCGCTCATCTACATCTTGGCAAAATGGCCATTTTTTACATGAATTAATATTCAGAATATTTATTTTCACGTTTTTAATTTAATTTATAGGAAATGAAGTGCAAATATGAAAAGTCTTCATGGATGTATGCATGTACATATGTTAAAAGCAAAAGAATGAAGGAAATATAAGAACTCATGCAACATGGAGGAGCCCACCTACCCACTAATGGACCACAATTAAAAGCAAATGCACATGTTAGTGGAGATTAAAAGCAAAAGAATATTTTAATGGAGATTAATTAATTCCTTAATGGTTATTTGGAGGCTACACAAACTCAAGGGTTGTAATGACCCCACCACTATACCTATATTACAAGTGCGAACCCGTGCTTCGCATACGGACCGCACTCAACCTCTTATCATCATAACAGGTTTAAATGATTTATATGCTTCATTGATTAAGAAATAGTGATCTTTTTTAACAATATTCAAATAAGTTTGCATTTTGTCTAAAACTTGTGCATAAATCTTTGAAAACAGTAATGCAGATAGTACTGATGCTTGATAAACAATTGAAAAATATCGAGCAAAAATGATTTCAAAGATAAAATTTCCACAAAATACACATATAAATTATACACATAAATTTATTGTGTGCATCGGCTGTTGCTCCATGCATCAGCTGTATTATATGTAACTTCATTTGGTGAGATACTTTTATCAGTCATTTCCTTTAATACTTGATGTCGTTGATTCCATTTGCTGCTTTGGTAGTAACTATCTATAAGAGCAGTGCAAGTAACAACATTTGGTTTACACTTGACCATTGATCCAAAAAGGCCAAAAGAAACGTTGACATGATTTATGAGAACACAAGTGTTGATGATGATCCCATAACTGGCTATGTCTAGGAACACATTATGCAGCATCATATTGTTGTAGAATGATAAGGTTAGAGGATAAAGAGATTAATTTCTGTTTTGAACGATTCTTGTGAATAATATGCTAAATCTAAAGCATACATATTTTATGTCTGAAGTGTTGGAACTAATAACCATTATTCAACAATATTTATTTTAATGTGAAAAATATCATTGTATTTCTTTTATAGTTAAAGCAAATTCAATATAATAATAAGCATATAATTGTATTTAATTCTTTTAAGCTTTCTGGTTCCATTTCTAATTCCATCTAATATTATTGCTGTATTTTGGTAATGTTGGATTTCACCAGACTTGACTGCAATTTGTGAAAGTACAATCAGAGGCTGGAAATTTTCAAAACAATCAATGACATAGATTAGTTAAAAGAAATAAAGTCAAACAGATTTAATAACTTTAATAATATGAATAATCCGAAAAACCATGATTTTTAAAAAAATTAATTTTAGCTATCAACAATGGATATCATTGGAAAGCATATTAAATTTGAGTTTTAATAGCGAAATCAATTCTTAAATCCAATTAATATAGAAAAAGTTATCACATTTCAAAGTTTGGAGTAGAAAGAAATTAAAAACGTGACTGTTCTTTTTTTCAAAATAGAATGAGGCATGTGTGCTCTTGAAATCCAACTCAATAATAATATTATAGTATAGATTAAAGAACATTACAAGTAATATCGATTAATAATATGGAGAATACGGCTGGTTAAGGGTGATCGTATGTGAATATATCCTTATACTAATACCAACACGTTTTTATTACCTTTTTAAGGATCTAAGCTGAAAATTTGTGTACAGTATTAACACAAAGTAATAAACACACAGAATTAAAATATTCAGAACAATAAATAATATATATAAATCAACAAATCAGAATCAAAGTCACAAATCACAGTAGAATGATATACATATATCATCCACATAATAGAATGTGAGTTTACAAAATGTCAATAATAGACCCACCTAAATATATACATCATATCCTGAATACTATAATATGTACAAATTGACTACTACATAATATACATGACATATCATTGTAATTGTCAAATAGACAATAATGGAGTAAATCGAAATAGTCAAAATATTCTACTCCAATGCTAGCACAAAATCAAAAAGTCAATAAGTTTTTGTACCTATGGAGTCTTGACCTGACCTGAGTATTATAGAAATAAATGGGTCAGACTATATCTAATAGAAATGTAAGATAGTGATATCATAACCATATGACTTATAATAACTAAGTCATAATAAAAGATGCCACAACAAATGATCAGAATAAGGCATATCCATTAAAATCGCTATTTCATAAATCTGTTTATGACTTAATCATTAAAATAAGTCATCTCTAAATATGCCTAACACCAAATAAACATAAAAGGGCATATCAATCCAAAATCAACATTTCATAAATTCATATCAAGTCTCGAATAGACTATCATAAAAAAATGTTGATAACAATTCAAAATTCTTCAGAATCAAAAGATACCAAAATACCAATTTCAAAATCTCTGGAGATATAATCTTCACTAATGCAATAATAATGGTAGTCAGCTATTAGTATGATATAGTATGACACGTGGCCTAACTAAAATAAGTAAACCCCACCAATGGCGTAATAGTCTAAAGAAAAGAAATAGATTATCAGGTAAAAATCCTGACCCCTAATGATAAGAAATAGGTAGTCGTGTTTATGAAAAACTATGTGAGTTTACCAAATGAATATAATCAGGTAAGGGAAACCGTATCATACCATAACAAACCCAAATAAAAGAAATAGGTCTGCCTACCCAAATCACAAATGGTAACGACTCTCAGCTCGACGAAAAATAAGACATCGTCTCTCGGGTATCTATCGAGCTGAAATCCGAACACCCTGAGATAATACAACTCTAAAGTGTTAATTGATGTCACTCAAGTAATCACAAGAATTTAACTAACTGTCACATACCAGGTAGTAAATTCAGGTATTTACTAAAAGCTGGTAATTTTCAATCAAACTCAATTTTAACAAATTATATAATAAGTGAAAGAAATTATAAGAAATGTCTCATACCAATCCGACAATTCAATCGTTTATTAAAAAATTTATTACGTAGAAAAGCACGAAATCCCATAAAAAATCAAGCCAATTTACTAATAATTAAAAAGAAAAGAGTTAAAAGATCTTATTAAAAATAAAATTTCTTTATGAAAATTCAGAGTCAAACCAATGCTATTTATAAAATAACAACTTACTTTATTTTAAAATCAATATATATATATATATATATTTCATGAAATTTTTATCAACTTTAAAACCTTATTCTGAATTCTTTTAAAACAAAACTTTTATAAAACAATAAAATATTTTGCCTTTAGCCTCTAAAACATTTTCAAAATCATATTATACTTATAACGGTAAATTTAAAAAGTTTTCCTCAATAAATATTACTTATCTTTAAAAGTTTAAATGGAAAATTTGAAATAAGTAATAAGTTAGGAAGATAATGTAATTTAATTATATTCTATAAATTAAATTTCAAATACGGATCAAAATAGATAAAACTTCATTTTGAAAACCTTTTAAACACATTTAAACAATTCAAACAGTAAATACATGAAGAATATAACTTTTAGAGCAAACATTGCTTTATAGAATATTATTCCAAATGTGGAATTACTTACCAATCCGAGTTGCTTTTCGGCAACTTCGATCATACAACAATGCACAAGTATCGACATATTATAAAAACTTAATTCACAATCGAACGGATTTTCGTTTGTAATTTTACACTATCAATCCCTACAACACATAAATGTAGCGCTAAAAAATTAAATCTAATTGAACAATCAATTATTCGATGAAATAAGTAAATCATAGTATGCAACCATATTTTTATCCGATTCATTCAAGCACAACAAATGGTCATTGAGATCTGTAATTAAGGAAGGATATGCAAAGAAAATTTCATATTTTAACTAATTCAATAATTAGAGATTAACAAAATATCACCCAAACAATCATATCACAGCAGAATTCATATTGATAGATAAATAAGTGTGAGTTAAAAATAGCTCACCGAATCGAAGATTAGAGAGAAAATATTTGCTCAACCGCGATCTTTTTCTCCATCGCTACCAAATGCATTGCTTACTGTCTTAATTGTAGATTATCCTTACCACCTAAGCATCACCTGAAACCGCTTGTGCTAGGTATACGTGACCTCCTCAATATGATGTCATTGATCACCTCTGCCCTTTAGCAACTAAAGGACCACTCTCCACGTACACTACCACCAACCTACGTCAGTGCCTCCATGCTCAAGGATCGCCACCGCTGATCCTTGATGCTTTGCCTTTTGGCCCGATTTGCATGTGTGTCCACCTATCTCCAGTCGCCACCCTACCATCGCGGCCATTAATGACCTGCCAGCAAGCATCAGTGAGGCATCGCCTCAGTAGTTTTGCCCTCTTCACTTCGATCGATGCCACTCTTCGGTCGATGTTTTTTTTTGAAAATGTGAATTGGTTTTTTTTTTTTGGGGATTTAAGGAAAGGAGTGAATGGTTGCAATAAAGGAGAAGTAATATGGGTTTAGGAATGAGGTATTATATTGGGCTTAGGCTTTTAAGTGCAAAAAGGGAAGAGATGCGATATTAATATATAATCCATGCTATTATCAATTTGGTCTGTGTATGAATCAGTTTCCATTACATATTTTGAATTGCAAATTTGAAATCCCTTCATTCATTTGTGAATAATTCTATTATTGAACTATAGATTCATGTCCAATTATAATTGATTATCATATACTTTACCCAAGTTATTTAAATTCAACAATTATTCATTTTTGTTGATTCATTGAATTTATCAAATAACAACTAAAACTCCTTTTCATCGATTTCACGTATAAAAAATTATTTACACTTTAAAAATATTTTATACTTATTAAAACATTTTCTTTGAATTTTAATATATTATTTAAATGAAATTCATTAGCTAATTTAAATTTTTATAATAACAATATCCTTCATTAATTAGACTTTTAATTGAATAATAATTTAACTCCAAAAATGATTAGTAGCAAAAATCAAATTCAAAGACTTCTATTTTAATTAAATTTATATAATATTGCAGGTTCGAAAACAAGATTATTATGTTGGAAAATTTCAATATATGGGCCATATATGTAAAATAAATGTGTCGTGCTATTTTGGCATAAAGCCTAATTAAAGTGATCAAATTATGAACTAAAGTTAAAAGGCTTACAGGTATAATTCTCATGGTATTAATGTGTGGATACTGAGGCAATTCTATTTTATTGAAGGGCCAAATTAGAAAATGCTAATATTATAAATAGAGGGTTATGGTCCCCAAATTACATAAGCTTTTGTTATTCTACTAATCTCTTTTATGGAAATAATTCAGATCTACAGTTTATGTCAATTTGGAAGATCAGATCCAACTCTTATCTTTTTTTTTTGAATTACCTAGAGAACCAAGCTTCGCTTGTAAACTCTAGGGAAGTATGTGCCTGCCAAACACATACTTCGGGTACTTGTTACAGGGTTGTCAGTTTCGGGGCTCGAACTCGTGACCTTCGATCACGCAGTCCGGACCATCAACCAACTGCGCCAACCCTGTTGGCCATCCAACTCTTATCTTTTAGATCTATCTCTTTCTCTTAATCAGTTTATAAAAGCAGCAACTATGAATTCAAATCTAATATAAGGTCTAGGGTTTGTATCAATATGAAAAACCAAACCAAATTTACTTTTCCAACAGTAACTATGAAGGGCCAAATTCGAAATTTAAGGTGAGGAATGTTTTGGATATGATATGTATAGTCATTTTTTAATGTTTATAAATGGTGTGTGTGTATATATATATACATATATATAATTTTGAATCACTTATGCAAGAAATATAAATTTGGTTTCTATGATTATTTTACATTACTTAACTTTTGATTAAGTAATTTGGATATTTATATAAGGTATTTGGGTTATTTCAAAAAAATTGGTTAATTAGAAATAAAGTATGCTCCTTTAATGTGTTTATGTTTATTTTATTATTAAAATAAATTTTAACATGACACTAATTTACATTTTAGACCACATAATGGGTCAATTGCATTTATTTTTATCACAGTTGCATTAAATGTATTTATTATGGTAATATATAAATTAATTAATGTATCATAAATGCAGTAAATGTAGTAAATATGTCAGTTGCAATAAATTTAATGATTCAGCATGTTTTATTTGAAATAAGAAAAGACGTATGGTTCATTATTTGATGCATTTATGTTTAATAGTTACATATTATATTTTATATGTTTGAACTATGCTTAGTGAAAACATGTTTCACTTTCGTGCTTTGATTAGCATAAAATAAAAGGAGCATCGGTTTCTATATTTTACCAAAATACATGGTTACTAACCTTAACTAAGTATTCAAATAATAAATTAAAGGTAAAGTGACATAGAATCATACAATATAGCTTATTATGGTTCAGATGTACATTATAGCTACTGCATGTTGTTTAGTATGACAGTTACTATGTCATTTATGCATAATATGGCATTTAATTCTGGCATTCATCTTTGACCTTTTTTATGTGATTTATTTATGATAACTTGTATCATACTTATTTAGCAATTTTCATGAATATAACCACATACTTAAAGTAAAAGACTATAATAGCTATGATTAAAGCAAGTTGTGCCACAGTTATAATTTTGAGATTTTCAAGTGTCATATGGACTTAAAATGCTTGTAGGAGTATTCTATAGCACTTGAAATATTGTACATGCACTAAGAAATAAATCCAAACATGTTTTTGGTGTCTCTTTGCAAACTAATTGTAATATCCTACATTCCAAGTGAGCTAATTGAAATTACATGTCACCAAAGTGACCTCTCTTATTTTAGTTGTTCATGAAAATGTTTGATATTTGTGTTTATTTATTTATGCAGATGTTAGCCGACCCAAAGAAAAACTAATATTTGGTCGAATAATCTACACATGTGTGATGATAAATATATGATAATTATAAGGTTTTACAAGTGAATAACTAATCGGCCCAAAGGAAGATTGTTATTTGACTTGAATTTATTATCAGTGTTTGATCATTACAACAAGAGTACCACTTACGGTTAATATTATTGTCCAAAGACTTGATATTAATAGTATCCTAGATATCTTGAGAAGAAACTTACCAATTATTTGAATTTACTATGTATGATATTTGGATATGGGCATATACGGTCAATCCTTAATTTTTTTTTTCAATTTTCAACTAATTTGACTGAAGTGACTGCTAATTTTAATGTTATCAACTTATTTGGAACTAATTCAAAGGATCATTAAGAAAACATGTTGTTTGTTCTTAACTTTATGGGTCCAGCTCCTGCAATTAGGAGGGTCACATCCACTCATATTATGGTTGAATGCTCCTATAATGTCATGAAGAACATTCAAAGGTGAGACAATTCAAAAGGAAAGAGTCAAAAGATCATAAAGTATGGATCATTGTTTTTAAGGAGAATCATTATCTTCAATTCAACTACAGTTACTTCTTCGGATATTGCATATGATTTGTTTCCTTTCATTAACAAGAAGTAAATTAAGAATCATAATAAGACAATGTTAAACAAAATTTCAAGGTATGTATCATTGTCTTTAAGGAGAATAATTATCTTTGATTCAACTACAGTTGCTTCTTCGGATAATATATATGATTTTTTTCCTTTCATTAATAAGAAGTAGATTAAGAACCATAATAAGGCAATGTCAAACTAAATTTTCTTTAAATTAAGGTTATTGTTTCAAGAAAACAAACTCAACACCTCAAAGTGCAAGGCCACTAAGGAAATCCATTTGAAAAGAAGAAATACTATTCCGATGACTATATAGTATTTTTTTCATAAAGATAAATATTAGATTGGTGAAGATGATTCTTTGGACTTGCATCAATCCATATAAGGTACTAATTTGAAATACGAATTTAAGGTATGAATATATAGCCTAAATATATAAGGATAATAAAGTTTGAGATCATTCCCTCCACTTTAAGGTAACAAGATCATTGGTTATGAATGATTATTGAAAACAAATATATCAAGTGAGTAATGTGGAAAGGTATAAGGCTTATTACAGTAAAGACTATACTCAAAAAGGAAAACGGTATTTTATTTTTAAAGAGACTTTCTCAATGGTTTTACTAAAAGACTCTTTAGAGTTATTTTGAAATTTATTGTAGATTATGATTTTACGCAATATAGAGGGATATTAAAGTCGTGTTACTCAATGGAGACATTGATGAAACAACTAAGAAAACCACTTATGGATTACCCTTTTGTATTAGGCATTCAAATACACCATTATCATTCATGGAGCGTTTTTTGGATTATCACAAAAGAGCTAGGCAGATAAGGCTTTGAAAAAATGGGGTTTGGTATGCAAATTGCAAATCAATTATTTTTTTCCAAAATAGAAAAATGTTGTCATGTATAGTAATATAAGAACATCCTTGAAGCTAAAGAAATGCAAAAGATTCCTCATTCATTTGCAGTGTGGAGTCTAATGCATGCTAAAGCATATACACAAATAGATATTGCGTGTATTATTTGGTAGATATCTTACTAACATTAAAAGTGGATCAATTGTTAGTAACCAAAATGGTTATGAGATATCTCTAAGAAACAAAGGATTATATGCTCAAGATGGATTGGATGGAGATCATAAGGGATTATAGTCCGAATAATTTGGATGCCAAGAGTACAAAAGATCCACTTCAGATAACAATTATATTGTTGTTGTTATTGTAGTTATTTTTTTGGATGAAGCTATATAAGGAAAGTTGTCATACATATACTTATAGCCTTCTTTGCTATTTTCTATTATCGGACATCCAATTGTATAATTTTTTCATAAAGTAATGGACTATTGAATAAAGAAATTGAAAGACCATAAAAGTAATATTGTAACAATAAAAAACATATTATTTTCTAGTAAGGGGAGAGTGCAAAATAGATTGTAATTCATAGAGCATACTGGAATAAACTCCACTCTAGCGGATCCGCTTACAAAAGGATTATCACGCAAGGTCTTGCATGAGCATCTAGCTCAATTGGTGTAACTTTTATGTAAGAATATTTTATTTCAGGGGGAGTTTGTATTTGGTTCTGTCATATGACACATTGCTTAATACTTTGGTTACAGATATATACCAAGTTCTTTTTTTGATCATAAATAATGCAATAAAGTTTTATTTGCACTCTAGGTTGTTCAAATATTGAATGTTTTGATCTCACTAAAGCAGGACCAGTTGGAAATAGACATGTATAGATGACACCTCATGTAATTTCCATGTTACGCATTCATGATTGATCTATGTCGTTTGACTGTGTTGGTATATGTGACCATTGATTGATTTAGTTACATTGAAAGTAACGAAAGCCACTTTGATCCTTGTTAGCATATTTAATGGACGGGGTTGTTTCAGAAACACCTTATGTTATAATAGCAAATTTTGGAGCTCATAAAGTTAAACACATTTATAAGGTTATTACATTAATGGTCGAAGGGGAGATTGTTGGAAAATTTCAATATACGGGCCACATATGTAAAATAAACGCGTCGTGCTATTTTGGTGTAAAGCCTAATTAAAGTGATCAAATTATGAATTAAAGTTAAAAGGCTTATAGGTATAATTGTCATGGTATTAATGTGTGGACACTGGGGCAATTCTATTTTGTTGAAAGGCCAAATTAGAAAATACTACCATTATAAATAAGGGGTCATGGTCCTCAAATTACATAAGCTCAAGTTATTCTCCTAATCTCTTCTATGGAAATAATTAAATCTAGGATTTATGTCAATTTGGAAGATCAGATCCAACTTTTATCTTTTAGATCTATCTCTTTCTCTTAATCAATTTATAAAAGCAGCAACTATGAATTCAGATCTAATATAAGGTATAGGGTTTGTGTCAATATGGAAAACAAAACCAAATTTACTTTTCCAACAATTACTATGAATTCGGTTATGGCTTCCGCTAACCCGTTTATTTTCCTCTATTTTTTTCAATTAAATCAATATGGATCACCTATTTAGATCCAAGGTTTCATGATTAATTGGTCTTAAAGTATATTGAAATCCTAACATATTATAGACATCTTCTCTTATGAAAATTGTGTCCTCGCAATTTCTTATAGGGAGACGTCACATACACACAAAGGTTAAGTCTTTTCAATATCTACGATCAAATTGAAACTCATTCAATTTCTAAGTGGTAAACATTAGAATCGTCCTCATCGTAAGTTTAAAACTTAAATAGATTCATTTACTAACTTTTATTTCCATGCATACAAAAAATTATTGAAACTTTTCTAAGTTTTTTAATTTTCGAAAATTTACGATTAGAGTGTCCTTTGTATGGAGAGCCATTTCCAATTTTTCAAATATAATATATACAACATACATAACCACACGGTCGGAAATGCAATATATATTAATATTTCTAACACTTATGTATTTTAATCTGAAAGTGTATATTTATTTAAGTATTTTTAAGCATTTGTGCTTAGCATTTACGTGCATATAAGCGAGCATGCACCCAAAAACATCGCAAAACATCTTCATGTACGTATGCTCTTATAATATAAAATAGTATGGCATTAATATAAGAGATTAACAAAGTTGTATTTTCAATTTGGTTACTTTGCATCCAATGGTTTGGATATCAAAGCCCAAAACTAAGCAATATTTACAAAAGCAAAGCTGTAGTTTAGTCAAATGGCTTTCCCTAAAAAAATTTAGGTCACAAAAATATAGCTCACGGCAAAAGTGTTAGCCATTTTAGAAAGTGTTGTCATCTCAAAAATTAATATTCTCGTAGCAGGTCCACTACTTAAAATTGCATTTTTTAACATTGAAAACATCAAAATTTTGCATTACGCTTCAAATTAAAGTTATAGCTTAGTTTTTAAGCTTTTCGGAATAGGTAAAGTTATTGAAGTGAGAAAAATGTTCGAAAGTTATGGTCTAATGAAGTTAGTCTTGTTTTTAATTATTTCATTTCATTTTTTTAGGACAGTGAAATAGGTTCCTTTTTAAAGGTCAGTAATAATTATTGTTTTTGCAGTATTCTTTGAATCCATGCAGACATACAAAATGAAGGCACGAGCCATGGGTGCATGACAAATTTTCAAACCAAGGCAGCAAACGGAATGGTGCAATACAAGTAAACTGATTCAGCCATTTCACACGTACATGCATAAGGCTGAGAACCAATGGTGCGGCAACAAAAATGAAATAGAAGCATATACAACTGCACCATAATCAGAGTTCAAGTGCACATCTCAAATGAAAGTCAAAGCTATATAACTTTTTTTCTAGGCTCAAAAATCTATACTTAATAAATAATAAATCACCTATAAGAGGAGTGTAATGAATAACTACTTCACTAAAACGAGAAATCAAAGAAGACATGGTCAGGCAATAGTCATAAGTTCAAGGAAAGGCAAGAGGAAAAACACACTAACATGTAACAGCAGGACAACACACACACACACACAATGATTTAGCCAGAAATCAAAATATCTTTCATGAAAAAAAAATCAATGACTAGAAAATTGCAAGTAAAAATTTCCAACCATATATATATATATATATATATATATATATATACATATATATATATATATATATATATACATATATATATATATATATATATATATACATATATATATATATATATATATATATATATATATATTGAAAATATAGGAAACAAATTCATCCCAGTTAACTTTTTATTTAGTTAAACATGTAGACAATATATTCTTGATTTAAGTCTTCTCCTAGCCTTCTTACTCACATTTTTAAATTTAACAAAAAAAAGTAGAGAAGAAAAGTGAAAATAACACATTTTAAAATATTCAACGTGTAGAAATTCATAAAAATGGAAAGAAGTGGAGCAATACTGCAAAAGAGAAAACTCTGACTTTCAGGTTAAGCTAATAAAGAAAACAATGTAATATGAAGCATAATATAGTATTTAGTGCTAAAACTGAGAGGATTTAAAGGTCACTATATTATCTATAAAAGTTCTAGAGGTTGTGCAAGAGTACTAGGGATCAATATGTGTATCAACAAATAACTAATAATCTACAGAAGAACTGCTGAAGGAAACGAAACTGCCAAATTAAGATGCAATTGAATTATAAAATGGGTCCTGGCAGATGATAGCATGATGCATATGATTATAATTACAGGATATATTTATTTTTCACTAAAATTTTGTATCCATTGTTCAAATTTTCAGGTATGTATATTTCATTATGTGTATTCTAGTTTAAGTACGTATATTCAATAAATACAAACACTATGTTGACTATATCTCTCTTTAAATTGTGACTTTAACCTCAAAAGATCAGTTCGACTCACTTTACTACATATTACTAAATTATTTTTGCAGCACGGTGATTAATTGAATAGCAATCATTTTGCAACACAGTGACTAATTGAATAACCAGTTGCAACTCATTTTAGTTTTCTTTATATTACAACTCATACACCATTCACCCAACATACATAACAAAGCATTATGTTCCTATGCACAATTCACACATCATAAATATAGGTAATTTACTTTGTCCATAACACAGCCGAGATTATATTTCAGCAAATATAAGACTGCTGTGTTTAAAGTTTCTATTTCCAAAGTAAATTCGAAACTGAGAACAACCAAGTAAATGGAATTATGTAGTAAGTCATCCTACATCTCAAGGTCCATCAGTGCTCAAGAACAAACAAAGTAGGCATTTATTTCAGAATTTATTAACACAACAAGGAATTTACTAAATAAGGTTCACTTCTAAATTCTTTTGAGTTATAGAACTCATCAAAATTCTTTTCAAAGAATTGAAATATAAAAATTCCCCTTTTTAATTCAAAATAATCTAAATGCTTATCTTTTATAAAAGTTCTTCAAAAAAAAAAAAGAATTTAAATACAAAATACCTTTCTATATATATGTATGCTTTATATCCAAATCATTTGATTACACAATTATTCAAAATTATAGATGTTTTTTCTCAAAATATTTCATATTGATATTGTTTGTACCAAAATTGGGCACAACACTCTTAGGAAGTTTTTGAAGAGATAATAATGAAGAATATAAATTAAAAATGAGGATTATCTAACAAAAACTCCAAGCAACAAGAAAGTAAATGCACAGACAAACAATTTAGAGTGGTTCAGCGTGTTGCCTACGTCCACTATGAAGTTTTTTGCAGCTTTATTGATTCTCTTTCAACAATTACAAGCGAGTACAGCAAACAACAACAAGTTACAACTGGAAATTTGAATTCAACAGCAATATAACGATGCAGATCTCGATCCGGCAGAGTCTGGACGCTTCAGAGTCAAAAGATCCTTCTTCTGTAGGCTCTGGGGCTCTATTTATGGGCGTAGGAGGCTGAGACTTCGCTTAAACTTCGGGAGATTCGCTCTGGCACGTGAGGGGGCCCACACGACCAATTCTAGAAAGTTTCGACACGATCTGTGATCGATACGAAATCATTTCGTATCGATCAAGATCATGTCCGACGGAGCTGAAATTTGGTGTGAACGTTCCATGGCTTGTGTGCAATCTGCTGCGAAAATTTCATTGCATTTGGATCGATAGATTTTGAGATATGATCGATACGAGTTGAGTTTTCTCGAGTGGCTGTTTTTTATTCGACTCCATAGCTTCGTGTCGATTCCTTCGAGTCGATGGCTGCTCGTGCTTATGAGGTGACATGGCGCGCGTATCTCGAATCGATCTACCTTTTCTCCGGTCTGACCGCGTCGTATCCATGTATCTCACCTTATTTGAATCGAAGGCCGTTACGCTAATCCAGGTCCATTTGACTTGATGGACACGAACAAGTGCCTCTAATGCATACGAAATGATGACAATTCGATGGAAACGAAGTAGCGATGACTCGATGGATTCGAACAAGGACCCACGATGGAGACGAAGAGTAGCTTCCTGATGGACTCAAACTAACACACTCTTATGGTTTCGAACAGTAGCTTCATGATGGTTTCGAACCACGAAAGTGGATGGGTACGAACAGGACAATTATTTCATGGATACGAAACAATGACTTGCTGTCATTGATGGATACGAACTAACGTCACCCGATGGATACGAATTGCTCCGGTCAGATGGATTCGAATAGAGGCTTTTATTATGGATGCGGAGTAGATATTGGCCGATCGTTACGAGGCGCATTATCTATTGATGGGTACGAAGTCCATCGATACGAACTCGATGGATCCGAACGTTGCCAACTTGATCGATACGAACTCATGGGATTTGACCGATGCAAAGTGGGTGATGGATACGAACTGGATCGAGTCGAACTGTGGTTCACCGATGGATACAAAAACGAGGCCGTTTCCTCCAGATTGAATCGATCATAACTCGAGCATACGAACTCGGATTGACTTAAAATTTGGAATGCAGGCTTCCCTAGTTGTGCTTGTCGTGTCATATCAATTGTAGCTCGATCTGGACTCGGACAAAATTCATCAATATCCACAGCGAGCCTGTGTATGCTCGATACCTGGGACGATTGATCTTAAACTTGGAACCAGTTCCTTGATATCTCGGCCTTGCCAAAAGGCGGGATAATATTTGCCCCCCAAAGTACGTCTTGTGGAAACATGATGTGCTTTGAAACAGCTGTAATCTTTATTCTGAACAGTCATTGCTCTTTTGTCGAAGGTCATAACCTTGCGTTGCTATATCTGATTGCTGTATGATAATGCTAAGCTGTTTGTTGCCGTAGTCGTTAGAAACTCAAAGTTCGACTCCTCCCGGACTTGAAATACCGGACATTGAGGCCGAAGAAAAAAGTAGATAACCCCCTTGGCGCATTTTTGGTAGTTAGGAGGTTGTTTTATTTTTCTTTCATAGGTCATGTATAGATGCAGGCTCGGCCCCTTGCTAGTAGGAATTTTTTGGAATAACTTGTACATGAGTCTTCACATATAGTTAGTTGAAATGAAATTTTGTTTCTTTTCTTTAACTTTCATTTCTTTTGTGCTTAAGTATTTGCAGTATTTGAATTTCAGTCCAGTGCACTTGTGGTGTTTTCACCTTCAAGTTGAGTTCGTTTTATTTGCTGCATCTGAAAATCTTGATCACACGTCGTAATCGGTGAATGGGTTGAATTTCGGACATTGTATCTCTTCGGTTAGTGATTAATACTTAAGCTTTTGCCCCCAGTTCCGGGGACCAACATTTGTATTTCGGTGGTCAATCGCACCTATTGCAGATCTTGAGTACATGTCCACACTCCGGGAACTTAGGAGAACCTGTGATCGATAATTTGGTTCGTACTCTGGGAATTCGAGAGTTACCGATGTTTGTAGCACAGTTCGCACTCCAGGAACTTTGACTTGGTATTTGTACTCTAATTCACACTCTGTGAATTAGGAGTCGACATTTATACTTCGGTTCGCACTCCGGGAACCTGGAATTGATGTTTATACTCCAATTCACGCTCTGGGAATTTGGAGTTAGCATTTATGTTTTGGTTCGCACTCCGGAAACCTGGAATCGATATTTATACTCCAATTCACGCTCTGGGAACTCGGAGTTAGCATTTATGTTTCGGTTCGCACTCCGAGAACCTGGAATTGATGTTTATACTCCAATTCACGCTCTGGGAACTTGGAGTTAGCCGACAGATGGTCAGTTACATCTGTTTGGGCTTTTTAGGAATTCGTTCACACTCTGGGAACGATGGATTTATCGGGATCGTGGATGGTCGGATCACATCCACACCGAGTTAACAAGCGAGGTCGTTAGATGGACGGGTTCATCCTCCTTAAAATTGGTTAGGATACAGCCAAATCGTTAGGCAGACGGGTCCACCCTCTCCGGAACTGCATTTATATGTTTATACTCCAACTCGCACTCTGGGAGTTTGGAGTTAGTGTTTATGCTCCAGTTCGGGGAACCTAGAGTTGATGTTTATACTTCCATTCGCACTCTGGGAACTTGGAGTTGGTGTTTATACTCCGGTTCGCACTCTGAGAACCTGGAGTCAATGATTATACTCCAATTCGCACTCTGGGAATTTGGAGTTGGTGTTTATACTCCGGTTCGCACTCTGTGAACCTAGAGTTGATAATTATACTCCAATTCGCACTCTAGGAATTTGGAGTTGGTGTTTATACTCCGGTTTGCACTCTGGGAACCTGGAGTTGATGATTATACTCCAATTCGCACTTTGGGAATTTGGAGTTAGTTATAGGACCGTCGTGTGTCGGTCCAGTTCAGCCTTTGATGTGATGGCTTGCCCCGAGCTGAGGTTTCACTTACTGAGTGGTCGGTCGTATCGCAGTCACTCGCTATTTGAATAAATTCCATCGTGCGATAGAACTTAGCTCTCCGTGCATCGTGATGTTGTGCGTCATGTTCAATAAATCACAGCTCTGGCTCAAGAGACGGCATTTTATTGATGTAGTAGCGACGGAGGCTTTCACTATTCCAAGCTCTTGGCAAAGTAAGACCGTCAACGGTCGACAACTTGAATGTGCCATCTCCAAGCTTTTGGGTGATCACATATGGCCCTTCCAAATTTGGCTTCATATGCAAAGGGACCAGATAAATTCTTTTCAGAACGACATCGCGAAGTTCGAAGGTCCGTGGTCGGACCTTAGCATTATATAGTCGGACGACTCGATTTTGATATGCGGCTGCCCCCAAATCAGCCTCTTCACGTTTTTCATCCAGTAAGTCCAAAGATTCAGTGAGTAGTATTGCGTTAGTTTTCGGATCATAGTAAGTTACCCGATGAGAAGGTACTTCCATTTCGACCGGGATAACAGCTTCTGAGCCGTAGGATGGAGAGAAGGGAGTGTGTCCAGTCGCGGACTTATGGGTCGTTCGGTAAGCCCATAAAGCCATAGGTAGTTCATCAACCACTTTCCCCCAGCCTTTTCCAGTCGTTTTCTGGGAATAGATTTGATAACTTTATTAACGGCTTCGACTTGGCCATTCGCCTGAGAGTGTGCAACTGCCGAGAATTTCTTATGGACGTGGAACCGTTGGCAGAAATTTTTGAATTCAACACTGTCGAATTGGGCTCCGTTATCAGTGATATTGGTATGCGAGAGACCAAACCGGCAGATGATATTGCAAACTACAAAGTTGATTACTTTTTTCGTTGTAATTGTCGCAAGTGGTTCAGCTTCAGCCCATTTAGTAAAGTAATCGACCGCGACGATGGCATATTTTGCTCCTCCTTTAGCAAGTGGTAGAGTACCGATGATATCAATGCCCCATATTGCAAATGGCCAGGGACTGACCATTTGGGTTATCTCAGTAGGTGAGGCCCTAGGAATTCGAGCATGTATCTGGAATTTATCACATTTTCTTCCATAATCAGATGCATCACGATTCACAGTTAGCCAGAAATATCCATATCGAAGTACTTTCTTGGCGAGGGCTTGCCCCCCAGTGTGATCACTACATTCTCCCTCATGCGCATCACATAACACCCTTTTGATTTCGTTGTGGGAGATGCATCGAAGGAGGGGAACGGAATATCCTCTTCTATACATGATTCCATCCTGAATGGTAAACTGCGAGGCCTTCCGAAGAATCCGTCTCCTTTCACTCCAATGCTCGGGCAGTACCCCGTGCTCGATATAGTTTCGATAGGGAGTCATCCATGACTCTTTTTCGGGAGCAATTTCAAATGTAAAATCAGTTTCCATCTGATCAATGCTTGGAGAAGACAAAATTTCAACAGAAACGAGTCTCATGTGCTGTGCTTCACCCGTACTTGCTAACTTGGCTAATGAGTCAGCCTTTTGGTTGTGCTCACGGGGTATGCAGAAAATGGCGTAGTGATCGAATTGATCAAGTACTTCTTTGACTCGAGCTAAATAGACCGCTAGTCTTCGATCCTTGGCTTGATATTCACCCCGAACTTGACATACGACTAGCTAAGAGTCGTAGTAAATTTCCACGGCAGTAATTCTTAGATCGCGAGCTAGCCTCAATCCAGCAAGTAAAGCTTCATACTCAGCTTCATTGTTTGTCGCACGGAACTCGAATTTCAGGGCATAGCATATGGATCGGCCCTCGGGGTTTTCAAGCACTAACCAGCACCTGAGCACCGATCGTTGGATGCGCCATCAATATGCAGCTTCCAGATGTGTTCGGGAGATTTATCGGGCTCGGGCAAATCCTCTAGGACGGTGAATTTGGCAATAAAATTTGCTAGGACTTCACCGCGAATGGCTCTTCTCGGGGTATAGGTGATATCGAACTAACTCGGGTCGATTTCCACTTGAGTAACCTACCAGACGTTTCACGCGGCGTCAGGACCTGCCGTAACGGCTGATCGGTGTACACAGTGATAGGGTGAGCCTGAAAATATGGATGGAGCTTCCTTGAAGCAATGACTAGGCAGTAAGCCAATTTCTCCAACTTTGGATTGTTTCTCTCAGCTCCGGTCAACCGCTTGCTGACGTAGTAGACCGGTTTTTGCACTCGATATTCCTTCCGAACTAGGGCAGCACTGATTGTGTTTTCCAATACCGCCAAGTAAAGATACAATTGCTCATGGTTGATAGGCTTCGATAAAACTGGCGGTGTGGAGAGATGTTGAACCAGTGCTTGGAATGCACCTTCGCACTCCGTAGTCCACTCGAAGTTCCGCTTTCCTCTTCGGATCAGATCAAAGAAAGGGATGCATTTATCGGTAGATTTTGATATGAACCTGCTCAACGCCGCTATCTTCCCATTGAGACTCTGAACCTGCTTTATGGTTCGTGGAGTTTGCAAGTTCCTCGTTGCCTAAATCTTTTCTGGATTGGCTTCTATTCCTCGAGCGTTGACAATGAACCCAAGGAATTTTCCGGATGTGACTCCAAAGTGACACTTTAGCGGATTGAGCTTCATCCCCTACTTCCGAAGGATGTTAAACATTGACTCCAAATCTTTGACGTGATTAGTGGAGAATCGTGATTTCACAAGCATGTCGTCTACATAAACTTCCATGGTCTTCCCAATCTGATTGGCGAACATCCGGTTGACTAGACGCTGGTAAGTCGCTCCGGCGTTCTTTAGTCCAAACGACATGACTTCATAGGAGTAGAGTCCCAGATCGGTTACGAAGCAGGTATGTTCTTGGTCAGGTACGTGCATGGGTATTTGATTGCAGTCGGAATAAGCGTCCATGAAAGATAATAATTCATGTCCAGCTGTCGAATCTACAAGTTGATCAATCCTGGGAAGTGGAAAACTATCTTTTAGGCAAGCTTTATTTAGATCTAAATAATCAACACATGTCCTTTACTTCCCATTCAGCTTTCAGACAAGTATAAGACTGGACCCCCACTCTGGGTATAAAGCATCTTTTATAAACCCGTTTGACTTGAGCTTATCGACTTCTTCTTTAAGGGCGGCAGATCTCTCTGGATCTATACCACGCCTTTTCTGTTTGACCGGGATATACCTCGGGTCGATATTCAGGGTGTGGCTCATGATGTCCGGCGAGATCCCACACATGTCGCAATGTATCCAGGCGAACACGTCGAGATTCGCCCGAAGAAATTCAACCAATTCCTGCTGTGTCTCATGGCTCAACTGAGACCCAATTTTAACATTCTAGCATCATCATCATCATTGCCATCGATCGGGACATCCATCGTCAGTTCAGCCGGAGAAGCTTGATTCTTTATGGATTCCTCCTTGTTCTCATTGTTTCCGGGGTCAAGATCCCTTTGGAATTGGTTGTGGTGCCCGGGCCGAGGCCCAGGCACCAACTGTCAATTATTTGTAAAGAGGACGCAGAGAGATTCCTCTACGCCCTTTCCTTTCTCTCGTCGCTGCGCCTCACGTAGCTCTGCAATATAACAGGCTCTCCCAGTAGCCTGATCTCCTTGAATAACTCCAATCCCATGATCGGTGGGGAACTTCAAAGTTAAACACCATGGGGAAATTGTTGCCCTGAATTCAGTGAGGGCCGGTCGGCCCAAAAATGCATTATAGGGGGAATGAATGTCCAACACAACAAACTGCAACATCCGGACTCTCTGGCACTCTGCAACTCCCAGCTCCACTGGCAACTCCACTACTCCAGTGGGTATATTGGCACTTCCATCGAAGCCATGAATTCGTGATTGGCAAGGTTTCAAGTCCTTGGCTTCCATTTTCATCAAGTCGTAGGCTCTCTTGAACAAAATATTCACTGCACTCCCACTGTCAACCAGGATCCTCTTCATCCAAGCAGGACCAACCTGGGCAAATATAACTAGTGGGTCAATGGTGGGGGCTTCGACCCTATCGACATCTCGGTTTCTAAACACAATATCATCATTTATTGTTTTCTGTTGTTTGGCCGGAGTCCCTTCATCAAAATTACTACAACACTCGAAGTTCGCATGCCGGACAGAACTGGCATACGATTCCATATCCCTCCAGCTCCGGCCTGCTGGATGGGTACCACCGCTAACTATATTTATGACAAATCTCCCGCCGGTATGAGCGGGTTCTTCCTGTCTTTCTTGACTTTGCACACGATTTTGGGTTGACGGGCCCGCACCTCCAGATTGCGGCGTCCGCACGAACTGATCTAACTTCCTCTCCCTGATCAACTTCTCAATGAGGTCTTGAAAATGTCTGCACTCATTGGTATTGTGGCCATAATTCTCATGGAATCTACAGAATTTTCCCATTTGAATATGTCTCTCTGACGACGGCTTCGGAGCGGGCTTCTTATACTGCATAGCATTGTAAGTCTGTAGATACACGTTTTCTAGCGACGTATTCAACGGTGTATAGCTGTCAAACATTGGGGCCCTACGTCGCGGACCACGGTTTTGATCCCGTCTCTTACACTGATTATCATTGCTTCTCGGCTGAGACTACTTGTTCTGTATATTCAGCTGTACTTTCCCAGAACTCTCACCTGATTGTTTAAATGCTACATTACTTTGAATCCCTTCACTGCTGGGTCTTGCGTCGTCCTGCTTCCTAGACTGTTTCACGTCCTCACGCCTTAAGAATTAAACAGCTTTGGAGTAGAAACGGTCCAACGACGCAGGAGGTTTCCCAGCTAACCAATTCCCAAACTCAGAATCAGGGTTAATTCCCTTGGTTAGTGCCATTAGAATTGAATTGTCGTTGGGATTACTGATCTCTACGCATGCTACATGAAACCTTTCTAAATAGTGTCTAAGTGTTTCCCTGGTGCCTGGGTGACGCTGGATAGAGTGTTAACATCTTTAGGTCTAGCAACATGCATACGAAACTGCTCAACAAACTTTGTAGCCAATTGGTCAAACGAAGAGATAGATCGTGGCGGTAATCTTGTAAACCACATTGTTGCAATGCCCCCCAGAGAGATGGGAAAACTACGGCACTTTACTGCGTCGTCAGCCCTTGCCACACTCATTGACCATTCATACTTCAAAATATGCTGATTAGGGTCCGAATTTCCTTCATACATCGGTAATGTCGGCATCCTGAATCGCCGAGGAGGTTCAGCATAGAGAATCTCATCCATGAAAGGGGTATGACTCCGGGAGATTCCCCAGTCGTCGTTGGTAAGACCCTGGCTTTCACAGATCATCTGTCTAATCATAGTCGGAAGGTCTGGCATTGCAACGTTCTGCACTCGTTGGGCCAAAGTGTGGTCGGATTCCACATTGCGAGGTTGGACCAGGCGCTGTCGACGGTCCACATCTTCCTTGGCTCAACATCTTCTGGGACGTAAGGTTCGGGAGTATGTCCGTACAGATTTCCAGCATCAACTCCTATGTCAACTGCGGTAGCGGTAGGATGGTTATCTGTGGTGTACCGAGGGATAGTCCCTCCCCTGGAAGAGGGCCCAGTGTGGAAGCTGGCTGATGATCCAACCCTTAACTGCCCAACGGTCAATGTGGGCCGATGTCCTATAGCTTGCGTGTAGCCTTCGTCCGGTCGACGACGGACGGATCTGCGGTTGTATCCAGAGGAAGCAGAACTTTCTGTGGAGGAATGAGAACCTTGGTCTCTTCTATGTCTTCCACGCTTCTGGCGATTTAGCTGGTTTGTTAGCTCAGTATTCGTGCTAACTGTTCGGTTAGTTGCTGACGGCTCTGCGTTATCTCTTGAAGCAGCAACTGGAACTCCTGCCTAGTAACTGGGCCTTGTGAATCCAAGGGTCCAGCTGCATTTTGATTGGTTGGTGGCAATTGCATGGGATTCTTTCTATCCCGTCCTTCTTGATCGCCAACATTAGAGATGGTTCTTGTACTTACCATCTTGAACGGTGGACTCCTTTCTCTAGATTTTTGCAAATCTGAATAGAATGGAAGGAATATGGACTTGAAATCTAGATCTGTCTCTTAGATTTATGCAATCCGGTATCGATGACAGATCCAACGAGCAGGAGAAAATATAGGTTTTCTCAGTGAAAGCACCAAAATGTTTGAATCAAAATTGGGCACAACACTCTTTGGAAGTTTTTGAAGAGATAATAATGAAGAATATAAATTAAAAATGAGGATTATCTAACAAAAACTCCAAGCAACAAGAAAGTAAATGCATGGACAAGCAATTTAGAGTGGTTCAGCGTGTTGTCTACGTCCATTATGAAGTTTTTTGCAGTTTTATTGATTCTCTTTCAAAAATTACAAGCGAGTACAGCAAACAACAGCAAGTTACAACTGGAAATTCGAATTCAACAGCAATCGAACGATGCAGATCTCGATCCGGCAGAGTCTGGGTGCTTCAGAGTCAAAAGATCCTTCTTATGTAGGCTCTGAGGCTCTATTTATAGGCGTATGAGGCTTAGACTTCGCTCAAACTTCGGGAGATTCGCTCTGGCACGTGAGGGGGCCCACACGACCAATTCCAGAAAGTTTCAACACGATCTGTGATCGATACGAAATCATTTCATTTTGATCAAGATCATGTCCGATGGAGCTGAAATTTGGTGTGAACGTTCCATGGCTCGTGTGCAATCTCCTGTGAAAATTTCATTGCATTTGGATCGGTAGATTTTGACATATGATTGATACGAGTTGAGTTTTCTCGAGTGGCTATTTTATTCGACTCCATAGCTTCGTGTCGATTCCTTCGAGTCGATGGCTGCACGTGCTTATAAGGTGACGTGGCACGCGTATCTCGAATCGATCCACCTTTTTCTCCGGTTTGACCGCGTCGTATCCATGTATCTCGCCTTATTTGAATCGAAGGCCGTTGCGCTAATCCAGGTCCATTTGACTTGATGGACACGAACAAGCCTCTGGGAGTGGGTTCGAACAAGAGCCTCTAATGGATACGAAATGATGACAATTCGATGGATACGAAGTAGCGATGACTCGATGGATTCGAACAAGGACCCACGATGGAGACGAAGAGTAGCTGCCTGATGGATTCGAACTAACACACTCTTATGGTTTCGAACAGTAGCTTCATGATGGTTTCGAGCCAACGAAAGTAGATGGATACGAACATGACAGTTATTTCAGGGATACGAAACAGTGACTTGCTGTCATTGATGGATACGAACTAACGTCACCCGATGGATACGAATTGCTCCAGTCAGATGGATTCGAATAGAGGCTTTCATTATGGATACAGAGTAGATACTGGCCGATCGTTACGAGGCGCATTATCTGTTGATGGGTACGAAGTCCATCGATACGAACTCGATGGATCCGAACACTGCCAACTTGATCGATAACAACTCATGGGAATTGACCGATGCGAAGTGGGTGATGGATACGAACTGGAATGAGTCGAACTGTGGTTCACCGATGGATACGAAAACGAGGCCGTTTCCTCCAGATTGAATCGATCATAACTCGAGCATACGAACTCGGATTGACTTGAAATTCGGAATGCGGGCTTCCCTGGCTGTCCTTGTCGTATCATATCAATTGTAGCTCGATCCGGACTCGGACAAAATTCATCGATATCCACAGCGAGCCTGTGTATGCTCGATACCCGAGACGATTGATCTTAAGCTTGGAACCAGTTCCTTGATATCTCGGCCTTGCCTAAAGGCGGGATAACAGATATATTGAATTTTTTAAATAATAAATAAGTATTTATACCAATATTTTCTTCATTTGAAATATTCACGTACTTAAAAATCTTCCTGTTGAATTTAAATTCATATAATTTAAAATACTTTGAAGATTTTCAGTCTTGATATTTTTTTTCATATCATATATAAGAAATTCATAAATAAAAATTTTGAATGAATTTTCTAAACCATAGCATGTTTACTGTAAACTAAAACATTATATTTATTATCATTCCTCTTCCTTATATTATTTTTAATATAGCGTTTTCTTTTCCAAAACATTTTTTTCTTTTCAAACTACTATATCGAAATGTCTCGATCTAGTGTTTTGGAATCTCTATCGATAACGTTGGCCAAATGCATCGATCGAAATTCTTAAAACGCTCAACGGACAAATTATCACAAAATATACCATTAAAATTCTTCTTAACCATTTTTAGAAAATAATATTTATGTTTACTCAAAATTATTTGCTTGCTTACGTAAAAATACTAACTTATGATGTTACATATATACACATCCATTATCAACCATTTGCATTCAAAGCAATACATCACTACACACTCATCAATTCATAAAAGCTAGCAACTACCCAATTTTTATTATTTCATATTTTATTTATTAACTATATTTTCCAGTTCAAATTTAATTAGATATATATATATATATATATTTCATCATTATATATATTATAACTATTAATTGCTTAAATATTTTTAATATTCCCCAGCAGATCTATTTTGAAGAAACTGTTTGCTTTTATTAATAATTGGGTACCTCCAAATTCAAGTGGGTTTATTAATTCTTTGAATGGTAGCTTTTTTTACAAATATGCCCCGATGATTATTCCCGGTAATCATTTGTATTTATATCCTAATAGGAATGTAAATTATTATTCTACCCTACATACTGAAGGGATGGGGTTCTAAGTATGTCTAGTTTGAATCTCAATTCTGTGTCAATTATATTCTATAATGTTTTGAACATAGCTCTGATACCAAGCTATAACGAGCCCACCACTATATCCATATTATTAAGGAACATTACATATAATGTCGTTTACTAATATGAAGAATACGGTTCGTTAAGGGCGATCGTATGTGATTATATCTTTATACTAACACCAACACGGTTTTATTATCTTTTTAAGGATATGAACTAAAAATTTATGATGTATACAAAGTAATAAACACGCTGATTTAAAATATTCAAAACAATAAATAATGTAAATAAATCAATATATCAGAATCAGAGTCATAAATCACGGTGAAATAATATATATATATATATCTTATGCATAATAGAATGTGAGTTTACAAAATGTCAGTATTAGACCCGCATATATATATATATATATATATATATATATATATATATTTCCTGAATACTGTAATAGGAACAAATTGACTACTAAATAATATACATAACATATCATCCTAGTTGTCAATATACACAATGTTGAAGTAAACCGAAACAGTTAAAATAGCCTACTCCATTGCTAGCACAAAATTCAAAAGCCAATGAGTCTCTATACCAGTATAGTCTCGCCCTGGCCTGAGTATTATAGAAATAAACGGGACAGACTGTATATAGTAGAAAGGTGAGATAGTGATATCATAAACATATGACTTACAATAACTAAGTCATAATAAAAGATGTTAGAACAAATGATCAGAATAAGACATATCCATTGAAATCACTAGTTCATAAATCCATTAAAATCACTATTTCATTAATCCATTTAAGACATAACCATTAAAATAAGTCATCCCTAAATATGCCCAAAACCAAATAAACATAAAAAGGCATATCAATCCAAAATCAACATTTCACAAATCCATATCAAGTTTCAAATAGACTATCAACAAAAATATGGTGATAATAATTCAAAAAATTTCAGAACCAAAAGATACCAAACTATTTATTTCAAAATCTCTGAAGAAATGATCATCGCAAATGAAATAATAATGGTAGCCAACTATTAATATGTTATAGTGCGACACGGAGCATAACTAAAATAAATAAACCCCACCACATAGATAAATAATCTAATGAAAAGAAATAGACTATCAGGTAAAAAACCCAAGTCCTAAAGATAAGAAATAGGTAGTCATGATTGTGAGAAAAGTATGTTAATTTACCTAACGGATATAAATAGGTAAACATTGTAAAGCTATGAAATAACTTGATATGCCTACATATAACACCTGTCCAAGAAAGAAACGACACCCGTGCCATACCATACAAACCTAACTAAAAGAAATAGGTCTGCCTACCTAAATCACAAATGGTAACAACTCTTACGTCGATGAAAAAAAAGTCATTGTCTCTCAGGGATCTATCGGCCTGAAATCTGAAAACCCTAAGATAATACAACTCTAAAATTTAATTGCTGCCACTCAAGTAATCACAAGAATTTAACTAACTGTCCCATACAAGGTAGTAAATTCAGGTATTTACTAAAATCTGGTAATTTCCACCCGAACTCTATTTAACAAATTATAATAATAAGCGAAAGAATTGTAAATATCCCATACCAATCTGATAATTCAATCGTTTATTAAAATTCTTTATTTCATAGAAAAGCACGAAATCTCACAAAAATAACTCAAGTTAATTTACTTATAATTAAAAAGAAAAGAGTTTAAAAAACTTATTGAAAAATAGAATTTATTTATTAAAATTTGGAATCAATCCAATGTTATTTATAAAATAATAACTTACCATATTTTAATATATATATATATATATATATATATGAAATATTTATAAACTTTAAAACCTTACTCTAAATTCTTTTAAAAAAAACTTTTAATAAAACAACACAATATTTTATCTTTAGCCTCTAAAACATTTCCAAAATCATACTGTACTTATAAATTAAATTTAAAAAGGTTTTGTCAATAAATATTACTTGTCTTTAAAAACTTTAAATGAAAATTTTGAAATAAGTAATAAGTTAGGAAGATGATATAATTTAATTATATTCTATATATTTAATTTCAAATGCAGATCAAATTAGATAAAACTTCATTTTGAAAACCTTTTAAACACATTTAAACAATTCATACAATAAACTCATCAAGAATATAACTTTTAGAGCGAACATCGCTCTGTAAAATATTATTCCAAATATGGAATTATTTACCGATCCGAGTTGCTTTCCAGCAACTCCTATCGTGCAATAATGCACAAGTATCGACATGCTATAAAAATTTAATTCACAATTGGATAGAGTTTCGTTCGTAATTTTACACTATCAATCCCTATAATACATCAATGTAGCTAAATAATCAAATCTCATCGAACAGTTAGTTATTCAATGAAATAACTAAATCATAGCATGCAATCATATTTTAGTCCAATTCATTATAAAGAACAAATAGTCGTTGAGATCTATAATTAGGAAAGGATATGCAAAGCAAAACTCATACTTTAACTAATTTAATAATTAGAAATTTATCGTCCAAATAACCATATCACGGCAGGCATAAGGAATTCATATTGATAGATATAGAAGTGTGAGTTAAAAATAACTCACCGATTCGAAGACTGGAGAGAAAACATTTACTCAACTGCGACCTTTTTCTCCATCGCTATTGCATACTGTCTTAGTTGCAAATCAGCCTTAACCACCCAAGCATCAACTGAAACCCCATACCCTAGGTCTAGGAGAGCTCCTCAATACGATGTCGTCGATCACGTCTGCCCTTCAACAACTATGCAACCCGCCTCCAAGAATGCCGTCAACGACCCATGTCAATGCCTCCATGCTCAAGCACTGCCACAGCTGATCCCTGCTCCTCCGCCTTTTGGCCTGATTCGCACGCTTGTCCACTATCTCCAGTCGCTATCCCTCCATCGCGGCCATCAATAACCCGCCAACAAGCATGAATGAGGCGTCCGGCCCAGTTGTTTCCCCTACTTTGATTAATGCTACTCTTCAATCGATGTTTTTCTTCTTCTGCAAATGTGAATTGGTTTTTCATTTTTGGGGATTTAGGGAAAGGAGTGAATGGGTACAATAAAGGAGAAGTAATATGGGTTTAGGAATAAGGTATTTGATTGGGCTAGGCTTTTAAGTGCAAAAAGGGAAGGAAGGCAATATATTAATCTATAATCCATGTTATTATCAATTTTTTATTTGTATGAATCAATTTCAATTACATTCCTTGAATAGCAAATTAGAAGTCCCTTCATTCAAATATGAATAATTCTATTATTTAACTATATATTCATTTCCAGTTATAATTGATTATCCTATATTTTACCAAATTATTTAAATTCAACAATTATTCATTTTCGTTGATTTATTGAATTTATCAAATAACAATTAAAACTCCTTTTCATCGATTTCAAGTGAAATTATTTACACTTTAAAAATATTTTATACTTATTAAAACATTTTCTATGAATTTTAATATATTATCTAAAAAGAAATTTATTAGCTAATTCAAAATTTTATAATAACAAAATCCTTTATTAATTAGATTTTTTAATTGAATAATAATTTAACTCCAAAAATGATAATTAGCAAAAAATCAAATTCGAACACTTCTATTTTAATTAAATTTATATAATATTATGTGTTCGAAAACAAGGTAGTTACAAAAGCCTTTTTAATAGTCCCCTAAAAAGTTGATTAGGGTTTTAGGCATGTATGTACACACACTTTTGTTTCATGTAGTGGCTCTCCACTTCTCTTTAGTTAGTTTGATATGTAGTGTAGCCACATATTAAAATATCTCTTTAATGGCTTCTTTGACATGTCTCTTATTTTTATGCACTTTAATTCAAGCTGTTTTCTTTTATGCTCTCTTTTTCTTTCATGCAAGTAGTGTAGATGTATTTTATTGCAATTAGTTAGTTCTCTTTCGCTTTAATTAGTTTTTGTTTCTTTATATTTGAAATCCATTTGTGTTCAAATGAATTCAAGTATGAGAAACTAAACCCCTTCATTTTAGAGGTAATGAAGCTCTCATGAATCATGCAAACTCAACATAATTATTTCATTTATAATCTCTCATTTTTATGTTTAATGAAATTTTGGATGTTAATGGAAGTTTGTTGTTTACTAGTGAATTAGGTAGCCTATGTTGTTAATAATGAATAGGTTATACTTAATGAAATGTAAACACAAGTTACAATTTCATCTAACAATGATTTTGATAATGAAAGTGAAAGTAGAATCAAAATTTGATGCTCTATGTTTCTAATTCATAGTAAATATATCATGCTCAAAATAGATTTTATTTTTATTTTCATGTCATTTTCATAAGAATTGATAAGTGGGTAGAGGGTGTGTTAGAGTTTGATAGTTTAGTTTTGTTAGTTAATAACATAATTAAGCCATACTTATAATAAATACATCCACTAATTCCACAAATGATTAAAAAGATAGATTATAGATTTATATTGTGTTGATTTTTATGAAATTGTGAAAGTTGATTTACCTCTAAATTTCTTTTCAATTTCATTGTTTGTATTCTCATTTTTCTCTACTTTTATTTTTCTTCACTTTTTAGTTAAACATAATTTTCAAAAGGGATAATCTGGTTGAGTAATTTAAAAATTAGAACTTTCCTTATGGATCGACCCGTACTCGCATATGTACTACGATTGTATGTTGTACGCTTGCGGTTTTTATTAATATATTTTTGACGGTATTCTAATCGATAGAATATTCCGTCGTGAACATTAAGTATTCTATTATAAGCCTTAGGTAAAAATGGTTCGATGGAGTATCAGTTTGTAAAAGTGTAATGAAATTTGAATGAATCTACGAATCACATGAAGGTACTAGTAAAGTTAAACAAATAAAAATATCTAATTTGACAAACCAGTTTCAAAATTTTAAAATGAAACAAAATGAATCCTTACCTGGCATGTATTCCAAATTACAAGATATTTTGCATGCACTAATATCATTAGGGAAGTCTTTTTCTGAAGAGCACCAGTCAAAACGACCCTAAATTCACTTTCTAGATAATGAGATAATATTATTTTGGCCATTGAATAATCCAATGATATTAGTACCATGAAAGTAGAAGAATTAATAGGGAAGCTTATGTCCTATGAAGTATAGTTGCATGCTAGGAAAGAATGCTAAGCAAATAAGAAGAAATCACCATCATTCAATGCTACAAATGGAAATCATGGATTAGATAATGATTATGAGGAGGAAATCACTTTTATGGCCACATATTTCTAGAAATTCTCAAAATATAAAAAATAATAAACTTTTAAAAAATGACAATAATATGATAATACCAGAAATATTGTCAAGTGTTTGGAATGTGATTAAGATGGTCATTTGAAAAGAGATTGTCCTTGGATGCAAAGAAAAAAGTGCTCTTAGAATATTGATAAATTCAACAAGAAAAGAAAACATACCATTAATGCAACATAGGATAATTCAAATACATCATTAAGTGGCAATGAGGCAGAAATTAAAAATGCCCGCATATGCTTTATGGCAGATGATGACAAGTATTGAATTCTAACAAAGAAGTGATGAAGTTTTTGAATGATATCTATAAAGGTACAAGATTTATAGAAAACAATATAAGTAAAGTTTGGCATATTTAGATAGATTAAAGATGTCTAAAGAAATGTTAATTGAATAAAAATGGTGTCTAGAAAAAGAAATCGAAAGACTTAATGGACTTAATAATGAAAATGATATGAAATTGAAATTTTTTAAAAACCTAAAAAGCGAAAATGAATCCTTAAAATAAGAAAATCTTTCAATGAATTCAAATATGATTGATCCAAATGATAAAATAGCATCTCTAGATAATGTTATTCTCATTTATAGCAAACATATTGATAAAATGAAAATTGTTGTTGATAAATTTAACAAAGAAAAAGATAATTTAGAAATTTATTATCAGCATTCAAGCCCCCAAATAATTAATGGACTTTGATACACCCCTAAAACAGAATCGAAGAAAAATAGTACTTAAAGTGCTAAATTTGTTAAGGCTTCTACATTCAAACCTAAACCTAGAAAATTAAGACTAAAACCCCCTAATAAATTTATATCTATATGGGTTCCAAGGAATTTAGATAATAGTAGAGGAATACAATGATAATTTTATTAATAAAGTTCATCTATCAAATAATTCTGTTTTAAAAGGGTATTGAACTCTCCATGGGTTTGGCTTTTCGAAACCTAACCTCATGGACACTAAAAATAAAATAGGGTACCAATATGCATATTTCTTATTTTCCAAGTACTAGATGATCATGCTATAAAATAAAGAAGAAGAAATGAATATTGCAAAGCGGATATTCAAAACATATGATAGGAAATCCATAACATTGTATACAACGATTGTGGAACTGTGAACTTTAAGGACATTCAAAAGAAAATGCCATCGGCATCTCCAATGTTGGTAATTATAAAATCCTCTTATTTCTTTTGTTTTATTAGTTAAAATTTAAAATCATAATTTACCAAGTTTAAGTCATTTATGTGAAAGCAGGTATAAAATATATTTTAAAAGAAATTCACGCATTATTTCAAAATAAAACCTAAAAATTATTTTTAAATGAAAAAGGAAAATTAATATTCACAATATAAAAATTTCATGCATATGGATTAGTAAAATTTGCTCTTAAAAATTATCTCTCAATCACTTAATTATGAAAGAAGAGGTAATCTCATTCGAATTTTAAAATTCAAAAGATTGAGTAATGCATTAATGAAAAGTATGTCACATATATCTCCAATGTATATCGACATAATCCGGGTGAAAAGAGGAATCTTTTCAAATTTTGAACTTCTAAACTTCCCACACTTTTTCATTTAAGTCAAAATTGGAATGGATGCCTTTCTAGTCTATCACATGGTTAATCATTATGTGTTTATACACCTCCATTCATTCATTCTACTTCATCGCAATTTTCAAAATTCAAAGAAAATATTCATTACTTTCTTCCAAAATCTTCATCATGTCTACTCCTCATCAAGCTTCTTCCTCGAAAAATTCAAGCCTCTCAAATAAAATTAAAATTTAGCTCTACAACAATAAGGATTTCATGGAAGCATATGTGGAATACACAAAATCCACAAAAATATTTTTTCATCATTTTGTTAACTTCAGTGATTTCAATTCCTATGAATTACAGACTCTTATTTTTGAAATGGAATTTTTTACTTTAATGACCATTCAAAAAATGAATTTCCTTATTACCCAATTTAGTGAAATCTTTTATGCTAATTCAATAAGAAATTTTTACGATGGTAGTGGAGGCAAATTTGAGTAGTGTTAAAGAGATGCTATTTTTTGAAATTCTTCTTTGATTAATGAATAGTTGGTTGTAAAAGTGATGGCCAAGATCTCCAAAATTTTGAAATTTACTACAATAATCTTGAAGTAATTCATAATTTATTGAATATGGTATGTAGGTCGAGTTTAATGGCAAAAATTTAAGGCCTAAAGCGAGACTAATGAGTCTCATTTAAGAACAAAGTATTACTCCTAGAACTGGAAACTACAATAATCTTACTTAAAAGATTTTCAAAGCTTGTTTTGGCATCTTCTCTAGAGTGACATAAATTGAGCACAAGTAATTTCATCAAATTTTATGGCAAAAATAAATGCCTCTCATGAGCATACACTCTTTCGTAGAGTTTATTTGACAAAGTTTATTATTATTTTAGAGTGGATATAAGAGGAGAGTCGGCTCCAAACTCAAAAAAATTTGGTAAGAAAAACATATTTCTGATGCACATTCTATTTGAGTCTGAACCTTGTGAAAATCATGTTGAGAAGGAGAAGAGATTGGCAAGTGAAGAAGAAGAGGATATTCAAGACGAAAAGGCTCGGGAAAGGAAGTTAAAAGGGAGGCGGAAGAGGACATACCTTTAGAGAGATTTGTTATAAATTAAAAAATCCAATATTAGACATCATTAGAAATCAAGTTAAACTCTTAAACCACCAAAATAAGCTCAAGAGATCAATGATAAAAATGTTCTATAATTTTTCTAATAAAATAAATAAATTCTTTGGGAAAGTGTTAGGAAAACTTGGTGCTAATCCATCTTTATCTTCTTTTTGAAGCAACAAGTTTCACATCCACCATGCTTTGTTACATGTAGTTGAAGTTGTATTTTTCTTTTCACTTTTATGCATTTCATGTTTATGTAATTGTAATTCATTTCTGTTAATGAAATTATCTAGTTTGCATTTATAAAAGTATGCCTGAAATTCATTATACTCTCCGAAAATAGGATATTTATAAATGCAATAAATAATTACTTTAAAACATTTAAGAGAAATTGAAAGAAAATTTGTAAGATTTGACATCTATTTCGACATATGTAACGACGCGACTTTTTGGACGGTTTAAATCGTCGATAAATAATACACGTCAGACTCAAGCCATTTAAAAGAATAGTATATACAGTACCACAATTCCTCCACAAACTAGAGGGCTATCAGAGGGCACTTCATAGGTATAGTACAAACCAAACTCGTAGTAGGCGCGATACGGCATCTGAACATGGCACTCGAGGGAAGGCTAAGGTGGGACTCTACCGATTGCAGATCCGGACTGGTGGTAATGCATAGCAACTACTGCCGCCCACCTCGGAACACATTTCCATAATCAAAATCGAAGGGGGCCATCAAATCATCACAAAGTTATAATATCGTATCGAAGGAATGTGTCCGATCGAAGGAATGGCCTCACTTGGCTCAGCATGGTTCCTATTTTAGTCACATCTAAACCGACTCATGGAAGCCAGGGTCACGTAAATACCTCATACAGAATCGTTCGCCAAACCATCCTACTTTATTTCCAAAATCTCCACCATATACACAATTGTTAAAGTGGTTTTCGGTATTGGTAGAGGGTATGACAATATCTGATCTTGGTCTCTTTAACAACCAAACACTTATTTTACACCGAAAGGTTCTTTAAATTTCTAAAATAAAACCGTTTCATTATTGATATAAAAAAAATCATATTCGATTCAAACCATATCCCTTTCGAAATCTTATACAAAAATAAAGTCTCATTTCAAAATCATCATATTTACACGGATATAGTATTTCACAAGAAAATATCATTTCAATTTCCAACGTAAGTTATAACATTCATTTAATCATTCGTTTCAAATCAAGGTTTAAATATAAACACTTCCACTTTAAAATGTTGGGATTTAGAAAATAGTTTAGATGGTTTTAAAATAGTTTGAATGGTTTAAAATAGATTAATAGGTTTATTATGGATTAATTAGATTTAGAAATGATTAAATGAATTTAAAATAGATTAGTTAGAATTAAAATAGATTAAATAGCTTAAAAATAAATTAAAATAGCTTAAAATAAAGTTTAATAAGTTTAAACGATTTAAAATAGATTAAATTAGATTAGTTAGTTTAAATTTAGTTAAATTATATTAAAATAAGGTGGAATAGTTTAAATTGATTAAGTTTGTTTTAAAATGGATTAACTTATTTTAATAGTCGAAAATTTTAATAACTAGGATTTAAAATAATATTTTTAACAGTCTATTATTAAAATAGTAAATTTGAAATTAACATCCAATTTTTCTATTTCCTCAATTTAACAAATTTGGGCCATATCCAGATTGCAAATCAAAACTAAATTTCCAATCCCGAATATCAATTTAAACTACTTCAATTTCAATAGATTTCAAAGTTACAATTTCAAATGTTTCAATAGCACAATTTTAATAAATTTCGTTTATATTTCAATTCAACTTTAAAATTTCAATTTAAAATCCTTTACATATATCTCTTAAAACTATTTAGTACATATAATAAAATTCTATTTCAACATCAATTAGGTTGACTCAAAATTTAAAGATTTTAAAATCACTTAATTTAACCAATTCAATATCATTATATGATTTTGCACCATATGGTCAAGTGATACGGATATTTATCATTTCAGTCCGTAAATTGTGATGACTTGGAATTTTTGGATATTTGAAATTGAAATATTTAATTGATTTTAAATATTTGAAAGATAGTTTAACTTGAATTTCAAATATCACTGCTTGTTAGGCAATTAAATTATTTAATTTAATAATTTGAAATTGGGTAAAATTGTTGAATCTGGATGTTCCATGCTTGATAAAAATATTTTAAAGGCTTAGAAAATTCATATTGATAATACTAAAGGTAATAGAACTTTTAAAATTAGATTTGAAAGTGATTGTTCATTTTTGAATTTATATCTTTTAAATCGATATTTAGAAATAACCGTTCGAGGCATAGTCTTGGAATTCGACGAAACTAGTTCCATTGGATTCGTAATAGTGTATTATTATCGAATTTCAATTTTCGTAGTGTTTGGAGTTGTCATGTGATCATAAGATAAGTAAATGCGCTGAGATTTATATCGAAAATTTAATATTATAACTGGGTTCAAAAAGCTATCTTTTCCATACAATCGAATTAGGACTCCAAACCTTTTCCATTGCGTTCAAAATAAGGGTATAATATTATAAACGTCTAGCAGCACACCTCGATTGGAGATCGAGATTGTGGGTTGCGAAAATCGAGATGATTTAAATTAGAATTTAAAATCTAAATATAAATAATACAATTACTTTGCAAGCCTATAGACATGTAGCATAATTTAAAGCACGTTTCTTCATTGAAGACATGCTTGAAAGATAAAAAAATCGACCAACTGAGATAATTGTTAACCTGCCTTTTTACAAGGCCACAAACAGGTGGATTTAACCAAATCGACTATTCATTTGTCAAAACTGGAATACAATTGACTGGAACCAGTTGGATGGATAGACGTCGATCAGGAATGGGTTTGATGTGCATAGTTCAGCATTGAGGAGAGTAGGTTGGATCGGCATTGATTGCCGCTCGGCATAAGGCATGGATCGGTATCAGTGGATTGTTCGGCATTGGATCTCGCTTGGCCCTGGACATCGTTCGGCATGGTGTATCCTTCGGTATGATGAATGGTTCGGCACGATGGATGGTTCGACATGATGGATCGTTCGGCATGGTGGGACATTCGGCATGGTGGGACGTTCGGCGTGGTGGGACGTTCGGCGTGGAGGGTCGTTCGGCGTGGTGGGACGTTCAGCATGGTGGGTCGTTCGACATGGTGGGTCGTTCGGCTTGGTGGGTCGTTCGGCATGGTGGGTTGTTCGGCATGTTCGGCATGGTGGGTCGTTCGGCTTGATGGGTTGTTCAGCTTGACGGGTTGTTCGGCATCAGGTGCGGCTCGGCATTGGGGAGAGGCCGTTGTGACTCAGCATTGTAATTCGACATGGGCCGTTCGGCCTTGATGGGCTCAGGTTGCTCAGAGAGCCCAACAACTACCTGGACATGTCTATAAATACAGCGCGTAGGAGTTCAGAAAGGGGATCTTCTCTTCTACTCTTTGACTTTCAATTTTCTAAGACTAAGTCTAGTCTACTACTTTGTAACTGTAATCAATTTTTACATCAATAAAAGAAAACTTCTGGAGTGAACGTAGGTCGGAGTTAGCAGAACCACTATAAAAACCTGTTGTTCTTTACTGCTTAATTTCTATTCTGACCGTTCTTCATATTATTACTCTCTACACATACTTTATCTATTATCAGTGACTGTTAGTTGGTGCTTTCATTTACATTTGGGTGTTAGTGACCAATTTTGGCGCCAACAATAATATAAACAAAATCGAATACATTTGCAACGAAAACCATTTTTTTCGTTCAAAATCAAACAATGGCTTCAAATTAAAAATGGCAGACGAAATAAATCTACTGCTTGCCTTCCTAAATCTTGTTCTTCTTCTCTATTCGAATTGACTTCGCTCTTTCTCAAATCCAAAAGGAAATGGTGAATCGAATCGATCGCGATCTAACCTAGGGCTCGTGACATCCTAGTGGAATCAATCGCAACCAGAGTGAGAGCTCGAACTCGGAGGGAGCAGCGACCTCATGGAGTCGTTCGTGATGGGAACGAGGTAGGTTCTAGTTTTTGTTTCATTGAATCTCGAGTTGAGCGAGAATTTGGCGATTTGGTTAATGGATGCTTCATCGCATGAAGCAGCTAGAAGGATTTTGGCTAGCGTGGTGCTTTTGGAGGGTCGCGATTTTCACCTGTTTAGGTTGCTTTCAATGAGGCGGAGGCTTCGGTGGTGATAAGCTCGATCGAGGATTGTGATAGCCTCGATTTGTGCAAGCATTGACTAGGAAGCATTGCGGTATAGCTGTTTCTTTTAATTTAGTTCAAACAAATATTCATATATAAATTAGAAATGTAAACTAGGTTAGTCTATATAGGTATACACATATACTGTAAATAGAAAATTTATTTTATTTACTAAAAAAAATATGATTGAACAGGAATTTTAAAATATTGTGACTTGAATAGTTTATATTAAAAGTTGGACCTTTGGATTATATAGATTATCTTATAAATATATATGAATAAGAGTTTAAATTTACAGCAAGATATATATAAAATAATTATGTTTTAATTATATATATAGGTCTGAAGGAATGTTTACTTTATTAGAATTTAGTGTAAATAGATAAAAATTTTGAAAAATATATATATATGGATTTCAAAATGTTTAAAGAATTTATAAAAGTTATATTTTTGAAATTTATAATTTATTTTTACAAGTGTATATGAGTTTCAAAAGGAAAATTTCTAGTTTAAAATTAGGAGGAATTAATTTAAAGGACAAAGATTTGTATATTTTTGCCTCAAAGACAAACCTCAATATTTTTACCACAAGGACAAACATTCTTCTAAAAATTATTCATAAGGAAAAAAATTTTCCAAAATTATTCATAAGGACAACAAAACTGCTACCGATAACTACAAACTGATACCTAAAAACTGCTATCAATAACTAAAAACTGATACCTGCAGAAAGTTGTCCTTTAGGATAAAATATTGAAGCTTTGTCCTTGAGGCTAAAAAGATGTGAAATTTTGTCCTTGACAATAATTTCCTGTTTAAAATTAAATCATTAGTTAAATTAAATAACGGTAATTGATTGTCCGATTTATTTCAGATATTAATAAAACTACACGATATTTATAAAAGGTTTAAAATCGTGAAGAATTTTGAAGAAACAAGCTGGTTTGGAAATGGGTTGCAAACAAAATAAAGGTGAGTTAGTCTCACTCATTTGGACTACCTTTTTTTTTAAATAGTTAAATTTAAATTATTGGTTGAATAATTGAATTGACCGGATGTGATATTTTATATGGTTGTGTGTGTGTGTGTATTGGAGTGATTGATTTCCCGCATTATATAGCGGATGAGACCCTATGAGCCCCGCATAATAGCGGATGACCCCATATACCGCGATATCCCACCTCGAAGTGGGATTGGTATTTTTTATATTGTGCTAACACCTGTGGATGCAGGGAAATAAGTTGAGGGATCCAACTGGATTCCTCAAAATTACATAGATTGTTTAATATTCTGTGATATGGTTTATTTGATAATCTGCGATAAATTATATTAGTAATTGAAAATATTGGATGCTATGGTTTAATTGAATATATTTGGGTATACTGAGTTATCAAAAATATATAGATTAGATTTTTGAAGGGAAATAAAAGGGAGAATTCCTAAGTAAATAATTATAGAGGCTTGGATAAATAAATTGGAAAAGATAAAAATTGACTTTTAAATTCTAATAAGTAAATTCCGATTATGGGAAAGGAGATTTTGTATAAATAGGAATAAATGAATTTTTAAACTTAAGTGATATTATTTAAAGGAATAAAGAATTTATTTTCAAATTCTAGGTTTAAATTTGGAAAAGATAAAGAAGAAATTTGGAAAAGTACAAAATCTGTATTTCATTTTAAATAAAATTTTAAATCATAATAAAGAATCTAAATATAAAATTAATGGGTTTGAAAGAAATTGAATAAGTAAAGGAATTTATTTTTAATGGAGTAAATTTGGAATCGATTCGGAAATTGATTAATGTTTGAAACTGTGTTTAAAAGAAGGATGAGACTATCGAATTAAAATTAGGTTTGTAAAGTGAAATAAGATATCGTTGGATATTTGAAATTATAAATTCATGGTGGGAATTTATAAAGGAATGGGTAATTGGTTTTAAAATAAGTAGTGGTTTTATTTTTAAAGGTGTGGAATGGAAGGTGTATTTTTCCTGAAAAGCCAAGTATGTTTCAAAGCAGATTTTTAAGTAGAAGTTAGAGGTTTTAAAGTGGTTTTAAAAGATTGTTTTAGAAAGAAATTATTATTTAGTGGTTTTAAAATTTTTATTTATTAAGTTAATTATGTAAGTAAATTATTTTAAAGAACTAGTATTTTGATTTAAAAGATAATTATTTAATATTTATACCTTATAGAATAACCTTTATTTTAAAATTTGTTTTGGCTTAAGTTTTACATAAGAAATTAGTATATATTTTTAAATAAAGTGTTCTAAATTGTTTTATTTTAAATGTTTTAAAGTATATACTTATGATAAAGTGTTTTAAATAGTTTTATTTTAAGTGTTTTAAAGTATATATATTTTTAATAAAGTGTTTTAAATAGTTTTATTTTAAGTGTTATAATTTTAATAAAAAAATTCAAATAGTTTTATTTTAAGTGTTTTAAAGTATATATATTTTTGGATAAAGTGATTTAAATTATTTTAAAACCTAAAGTATTTATACTTGGTGTTTTTCAGTGGAATAAACAATATTTATAAATTTATTCTGCAAGGGGAAGTGATTTGGAAACTGTTTTCAAAGGATTGAAATGTAGAATGATATCTTGCGAAGATATTTTGAATAATAAATAATTAGGAAAATTATTTAAATCTGATGATTGGTTATGAATGTTGTTTGATAGTTAAATAACCGACTACCAATATTTACCAATGCACTGATCGTTTCGAAGTGTTCGGGGTCAGGATTAAATTTTCAGAACCACTTCGATCCGGTTTGAACGTTTTCGTGAGGAAGACAAGAGCTTGGAGTCAAAGATGGAGAAGTGAACTGCAAGGGCTAATTGCTACTAATCCTGAGGACGATTTCAAAATGGATGTAGTAGGAGTAGTGCCTTCAGCTTCGTTCGAACTCAGAACGGACTTGTATGGACGAATGCTATCAAAACATCATCAGGAGGAAGATGAGCAATCTAAGTGAATGTGTGCTAAAAAGGTAACGCTTAACCTCGAGCCTCAACAACCGGGAATGGCTAAAACAGGGGAGATGCACACAAGGCTAAGTGGCTAGCAACTAATTAGGGTAAGATCACCCCTGTCTAGAGGTCCCTTTATTTCGACTATGTTGGCGGTTGCTGAGCCCAACCGCGGGGTGATCTTATTCGGACTATCTAGTAGGGGTAGCGCCGGTCTTGTGATGCAGGGGATCAAGGTGGATCCTTGGTATGGCGATCTAGACCACGTACTATGACGGGCGTACCCCAAGAGCCCTACCATTAATGGAAATCCATTCTCCCTACGTGCCTTTACAGTTTTGTTTGTAGAACCTGGTATTTTTGGTATTTAATAATGTAACAGTTTCGGCTATTTGAATAAGTATTTGTATATAGACACTACTATAATATCAGAAGATTTGATAAGAAAATGTTTTGGTTATCGTAAGGTAAAAATCGACATGTTTATTTGTGGCGTGGTCCTATGAGATATCTTTGATTTCAAAAGGATTTTGAAACTTTAATAACTTAATTGAGTGTGTTTTCTCACGCTGGTTTTACAGACCGACTCGGGTGTTATTTAATTATAATGCTCGAGTCAGACCAAGTATTATAGAATACAAGATGGGATGTTATGGAGTTCAGGAGTCAAGATGGATGGCGAGACGTATTACATTTATTTGATGGATATTCCGCTGTGTAGTTTAAGCTATGTATAGTTAGCTTTTGGGGACAAGTTATCATAATTGTCTAGTATTTTGCCATTGATTGTGTTGTACTCTGATGATGTAATGTATACAACAGATATGATTATTTTTGTTTAAAGATTAGTCATTTATCTATTATATATTGTTCTGCCGCGATTATATAATTCTGATATTGTTTCTATTTCTTCTTCCACCTCCTTCTTCTTTAACCCTAACGGTTCAATTTTTCGGCATTCGAATGTTCGGCATTTGATACAATGGACATATCGATGTCGATTTTCGGGCGTTGAAAACTCGGTCGTTACACAAATAATTTAAATTTTGTGGGTATATGTTATTTTAACCCACGAACCCAAATTTCAAATCAATGAACATCGCTTGGGTTTATCATTTCAACCCATAATGATTATCCCTTATTCTATATGATCGTTTGGGTATGTATCATTTCAACCATAGGAAACTTGCAGTGTTATAACAATAAAAATATAACATCCAGTCATCCAATATCAAAAATCGAGCATCCATCATAATCATCATCAAAATCAATCGATCAACATCAATAGATAACATATTATCATTAATAAGTACAAATTGGTGAATTAAAATTTAATATTAAATTAAATAACGATTAAATGCAATAAAAGCCATATTTAACTAGAATGGAAATTTAAACATGGTAAACATCAATCAATTAATTTCTAATCATATTATAAATTTGATTTAACTAACATAAGAAAATTCAGTAGCTGTGAGTGGGTTAAAACTCTCACCTTTTGATTTCAAATCAATTTGAAATCCAAAATAAGACCCAAAATTCAATAGTCTATGAATTTGTCTAAACAAGTTCTGAAATGCCCAAAATTTCGATACGATCCCAATGAAATAAACCGCGTGTAAATAGGACCTCGTACGTAAAAGGTAAGCTACTTAGAACATTATATAATTTAAAAGTAGTATAAGAAAATAAAAAAATTAAATAACTTACACGTCACTCCATCATCTCATTCCTCACGCAAACCCTACCCCATATCGCGTGTACAGGATCATCAACCGCCACACATCGATCGAACATCACCACCCCTATCACGATCGGCACCGAAGGTTTCGCTGACCCAACCAGACAACGCCGCCCATCCTCCCACATCCCCACGCTCGTCGCCTTGAAGTTGATCTGAGAATAGACGCCCAACTGCTGCTAATTTTTATCCAACCCTAATCAATTTTCCATGCAAATCTAGCCATTGATATGGAAAACGAGCCACATCGATGAACTCCACTTGCAAATCTTCATGCATCCATATTATCGATTCGACGATCCGTGGAAGTTAATCATGACCCAATGAACAGCCGAGAATGATTTGGCCAATTCTGAATAAACTATGATCCGAATCGAAAACCAAATCATTGTAGTAAGATGCGCTCGTCGAGAGCTTTCCAATATATAATATGATATAGTTTGGAGAGTTTGATTTTAAAATTTGTTCGGAGATTGAATTATAGGGTATGTAATTTTACTGTTTGCTGTCACTGAAAAGAGAGAAGTAGAAAGAATTATACGTATAGTAATGACGAATAAAAGGCTACTAGGGTTTGGAGAGATCTATTTATATTAACAAAGCCCGATAAGAAAATAAACATATATCGAATTTGTACGAACGACGAATAGCAACCCAAAAAGCTCGTTTTGCACCTGAAACGAAAATAGGTCATCCCGTTTACCAAAATAGATGTTTTTGACCTTTCTAGATCCTGTGGAACATATTTCGAGTCCAAATTATATGGTATAAAGAAGTTAGCTTTAAAATTAGCTTATTTCAAATTGATTTCAGTTGAATTTAATTAAATTGATTTCTACGCGTTTCGAGTTCGTACGATCAAACGACAAGTCTGATCGCTACGAAAGTTGAAATCTTACAATAATACACCATTTCTGGTCCAATGAAACTAGTTTCGTCGAATTCTGAGACAGTGGCCGAAATGGCTATTTTCAGGTTAATTAAATAAATTATTATTAAATTGGTTAAATCACTTTTTAACTTCAAATTTAATAACCAACAATTTTCATCATTTTTGATTACTTAGACATTTACAATAATTTAAAACAAATTTACATATCAAACCAATGTTAATTAATTTACTGATTACAGTGTTTAATTTTAATTGAAATAAATTCATTAATTATAAATTAAACTCTAGTAAATTAATTAAACTTGATTTCAATTCTTTTTGCTCAATCATTCATTACTCTATGTATGTATTCAACATTGGTTTATAGGTTATTACATTAATATTCTTCAGTTTCATCTTAATTCCCATTAACCTAATATTTAATTACATTTAATTGCAATTAATTTCCAATTTAATTCAATAAATTAAATACATAGGTAATAAATGACAACCGTTACCTTTTCTTAATTTAATCACATTTATAAGCTTATTACATACAAACAAATGTTATAACTACTTATACAACACTAATTTTATCCAATTATAATTTATTACATATTATTTCATCATTTAATATTACATTTAATTTATTTTCTTATCCTAAATTTATACCCAATTATAACTTACAATTATTATAATTCCTCAAGATTACATTCAATTAGTCATCTATTACATTAAATTTAATTTACTAACTTCATTCTTGTTAGTTTCCTTATTCCTACAACTTAAATTTTATTTTCTTTCAACATTAAATTACAAAATGTTATTAAATCAATAAATTTAATTTTTGAAATTTACGGGTCGTTACACTCTCCCCCACTCAAAACTTTTCGTCCTTGAAAAGGAAAATGAAGGAAAAAGAAATCAATATATCTTATTCAGAGTATGAAAATTATGAACAATTAATTTACATAATTAAATAATTTAAATAAAATATATCAATTTATAAAAAAAATTAAATTCTTTTATATTCAAGTTAATAAAAGTTTGAAAAACATTGCATAAAAATTTTCTAAGTCCAAAATTCATAGAAAATTTCGACAGAGTCTTCTTTGTACGGAGAGGTCTAGAAGAAATAATAATAATAAAAATATAAATCATATATTTTACAATAAAATATCCCAACCCACGGGAAAACAATACAATTTCACTATAAAATCATAATCCAAAAACGTACCTATTTGTCGGGCAAACAACGCTTATTTATGGAACCAAAAGCAGTAGCTATTGCTTCCATAAACCTGTCTTTCACTTACACAATCCAAGAAGATTAATAATTAGGTAAAAGAGAGATATTTAAGTTATTTCAACTAATAACAACAGAATAATCACAACATAACAATTTCAATGAAGAAAACAATTATCCATCCATAGCAACAAAAATAAATGGTTTGTTCTTGTTTAGAAACTTTTAACGTATAAAATGATAAATAAACTACTAAGCATGCCATACACTCAACAGTCTTAGATAACTTAATAGATTATTTATACATTCTAAACAATTTAAAGTATCACTTCCCGCGCATCCCATAAGCCAACACAACCAATAACTTCCAAGTATTATTCAAGTTCATTTTAATTAGTTTCTTTTCATATCATTTATTGTTCACTTATTTTCATCCATTCATACGGTGTAACTTCTCCATTAAATTAATTTGCATTCACTGCTTACAAAATTTCATTTCACATTTTCTAAAGGCATAATCATTTACTCAATATAGTATACACTTTAACTATAAATTGCTTCAACATTAACTTAAGTTCATAATCATTTACTTACTGTATTCATTCTTTCTATAAATTTAATTAGTAGCATTCAAATTATTAACTTAAAGGTTATAACAATTTATAACATCATTCTATTGAACGCTTCATTACCTTAAGTTTACTTGTATAATATTCTATCATAAATTCTTTTTAACCTTTCAACTTTTAACATTTCAACTTTTAACATTTTGACAAGTTATATATAGATGCCTTTTAGAATGCACTAAAATGTTATACAAGTTTATCTTATTCATTTATCTAACAAAATGTTCAATATTTCATATCTTCCGATTTACAAGTTACAAATTTCCAATTTCTTATATATTTCATTAATTACTTAGTATCTACTTTTCTTATTTCTCATTTCAGAAGTTTCCAGTTATTAATATAGTCAAGATTTCATTCATTACCATAACCGAATTCAATAATTTATAGAAACTTAAGAACAAAATGCCAGGTTTATTTCAAATCATATGAAATAATATATATTCATACCCTTTTTAGACCAAGACATATTTAGAAATCAAAATTTAAGATTTTTTAATCAAAATAAGGTGTATAATAACTACTATGACCGTCTGCCTACTTTGAAACTCGAAAATGAATGTCGATGATGTGTGCACTCATCACCGAATTATTTTCCAACGACACAGAGGGGAGTACAGAACTTACTTCCTTCAAAAATTTCTTTTTAAAACATTTTTTTCAAATCATCTTGAAATATTTGTATCGGAAAATACTTCTAAATACTACTAATATTATATTCCAAATCTTTCAAAAGAAATTTTCAGAAATCCTGGAACTTCAGTTCTAAACTTCCAAATTTTATATTTACTTTATTTGTAAATCCTACTTTTCAATCAATATTTATAAAATTTCACTACCTAAGAAACAATATATTACATCCAACTATATCATTTGTAAAATTTATTATTTTATATACATAATATATAATAGACAAAATTATTTCATTTACTTATATTTCAAACAATATTGTGTCGGTATGTCCTATTAAATGTTTAGAAAGTCCTATTGATGTCATAGCGTCCTATGTACCGACCAGAATTTATAAATACTAAACAAAACAAATTAACACAATACAAAACCTTTTGTAAGCTGAAAAATACGCTCTCTCATATATACATACTCAGCGACTCATTCTAGGGTATTATTACCCTATTATATGAGTCAGACCCCACAAAGCTAAGGTTATCACTAAACCAAAGCTCTGATACCACTCGTAATGACCTGCCTTTTTGGACGGTTTAAATCGACGATAAACCACACACATCAGACTCAAACCATTCGAAAGGTGTATTGTTATGGGGTAAATAAGTAAAAGAAGAGAAGGAAATAAAACAAACACAGAATCTTACAGTGAAATGACAAAATATAATGATCAAATAAATAGTTCATGAAGCTATTTTACAAATAACTTTAATTACACATTTACATTGCAAAATCAGAGTTACATTCAACATAAATAATTAACAATGTAGCGGAACATCATGATACAGTGGAATAAACATAATAAATAATAGTAATAGTACTAAATCTTCGTCTTCATCCTCTAGAAACCAGTCTTCGATACATTGAAAACCTCAGACTGACCAGAGCGAATTGAAAAGACAAAACACTCAAGTCGGAACTAAAAGATCTTATGTAAGTTAAATCAACTGTAAATAAATATGAGTGTGACAGCGTTAGAGATGTTTATGTGGTTTGACATCTCCTATTCAGTGTCTAACGTGAGTGCAATAACTTAAGAGATGTTCGGGATTACATCTCCAAAGGATCCGTTAAACTATCTACATACATAGTACAATGCGCTATTATAATAGTATCTATAGTAAAGTAAATTATTAGAATAACGTTAAGGCGTTATCCATATCCCCCTTTACACATTTTTATGTATTCCTATATTCTATACAGTATCGTAATTCCTCCATAAACTGGAGAGCTATCAGAGGGCACTCCATAGGTATGGTACAAACCGAACTCGTCGACGGCGCGATATGGCATGTGAACACGGCACTCGAGGCAATGCCAGGGTAGGACTTTACTGATTGCAGATCCGGACTGGTCGTAACGCATAGCAGCTACTACCGCTTACCTTGAAATAAACTCCCATAATCAAAATCGAAGGGTGGCCACCAAATCATCACAAAGTCATAATATGGTATCGAAGAAATGTGTCAGATCGGAGGAATGACCTCACTTGGCCCAGCATGACTCCTATTTTAATCACATCTAAGCTGACTCATGGTAGTCAGGGTCGTGTAATACCTTATATAGAATCATTCGCCAAATCATCCTACTTTATTTCTAGAATCTCCACTACGTACACAGTTGTTAAAGTGGTTTTCGATATTGGCAAAGAGTATGACAACATCCAATCTTGGTCTCTTTAACAACCAAACGCTTATTTCATAAAGAATAGTTCTTTAAATTTCCAAAATAAAACCATTTCATAATTGATATCAAAATATCATATTCAATTCAAACCGTATCCCTTTCAAAATCATATTCAGAAATATGTTAGATTCTCATTTCAAAATCATCATATTTACTTGGATATATTATTTCACAAGAAAATATCATTCTAATTTCCAATGTAAGTTATAACATTCATTTAACCATTCATTTCAAATCGTGGTTTAAATATAAACACTTCCACTTTAAATAATTGGGATTTAGAAAATAGTTTAGAGGGTTTTAAAATAGTTTAAATGGTTTAAAATAGATTAAATAGGTTTATTATGGATTAATTAGATTTAGAATAGATTAAATGAATTTAAAGTAGACAAAATAGAATTAAAATAGATTAAATAGTTTAAAAATAAATTAAAATAGATTAAAATAAATAAAAATAGTTTAATAAAGTTCAAATGATTTAAAATATATTAAATAGATTAAATAGATTAAAATGGATTAATTAGTTTAAAATATGTTAAATTATATTAAAATAAGTTGGAATAGTTTAAATTGATTAAGTTGGTTTTAAAATGGATTAACTTATTTCAATTGTTGAAAATTTTAATAATGAGGATTTAAAGTAATATTTTTAACTGTTTATTATTAAAATAATAAATTTGAAGTTAATATCCAAATTTTCTATTTCCTTCATTTTAACAAATCTAGGCCATATCCAAACTGCAAATCAAAACTAAATTTCCAATCCCGAAATATCAATTTAAACTACTCTAATTTCAATAGATTTCAAAGTTACATTTCAAATATTTCAATAACTCAATTTCGATAAATTTCGTTTAACAGATTCTACTTTGAAATTTCGATTTAAAATCCTTTACACAAATCACTTAAAAATGTTCAGTTCATATAATCAAATTCTTTTTTAACATCGTTTAGATGGATTGAAAATTTAAAGGTTTTAAAATCATTTAATTTAACCAATCCGATGTCCGTATATAATTTTCTACCCTACGGTCAAGTGATACAAACATTTATCATTTTAATCCACAAATAATTCAAATTTTATGGGCATATATTATTTTCAATTCGCAATCCCAAATTTCAAATCAATGGAATTCACTTGGCTTTGTCATTTTAACCCATAACGATTTTCCTTTATTCTATATGATCGTTTGGGTATGTATCATTTCAACCCATGGGAAACTTGTAGTATTATAACAATATAGAAATATAACATCCAGTCATCCAGTATCAAAAATCAAACATCCATCACAATCATCATCCAAATCAGTCATAAAACATCAATAAATAGCTGATTATCATTAACAAGTATAAACTGGCAAATTAAAATTTAATATTCAATTAAATAACGATTAAATGCAATAAAAGCCATATTTGACTGGAATGACAATTTAAACATACCAAACATCAATCAATCAATTTCTAATCACGTCATAAATTTACTTTTAACTAACATAAGAAAATTAGTAGTTGTGAGTAGGTTAAAACACTCACCTTTTGATTTCAAATCAATTTGAAATCCAAAATAATGCCCAAAATTCAATAGTCTTAGAATTCATCCGAACCAGTTCCAAAATGTTCGAAATTTCGATACGATCCCACAGAAATAAACCATATGCGGATCTTATATGTAAAGATACACTATTTAGAACATTATGAAATTTAAAAAAAGTATAAGCAAATTAAAAAATTAAATAACTTACACGTCACTCCATTATCTCGTTCTTCACAAAAACCCTACCCCGTCTCACGTGTATTGGATCATCAGTTGCCATATATCGATCGAATGCCACCACCCTATCACGATCGCCACCGGAGGCTTTGCCGACCCCACCAGACAACGATGCCCATCCTCCCACATCCCTAGGCTCGTTGCCACAACATTGATCGGAGCACAAACACCCAATCGCCACCAATTTTTACCAAACCCTAATCAATTTTTCATGCAAATCCAGCCGTTGATTCTATGAACAAGCCAAGCCAAAGAACTCCACTCGCAAATCTCCACACATCCATATTATCGATTCGACGAACCGTTGAAGTTGATCGTGACCCGATGAACGGTCGAGAATGATTTGGCCAATACTGAACAAACTATGATCCGAATCGAAAAATAAATCATTGTATAGGATGCACTGGTCCAGAGCTTTCCAACGATATATAATACGATATAGTTTGGAGAGTTTGATTTTGAAATTAATTTGGAGACTGAATTGCAGGGTTTGTAATTTAACTGTTTGCTAGGGTTTGGAGTAGGCTGCTAGGGTTTGGAGAGATCTATTTATATTAACAAAGCCCAATAAGAAAATAAACACATATCGAATTTGTACGAACGATGACTAGCGACCCAAAAAGCCCATTTCGCAACCAAAAAGAAAATATAGATGTTTTCGACATTTCTAGATCCAATGGAACAAGTTTCAAGTCCAAATTTCATCGTGTAAAGAAGTTAGCTTTAAAATCAGCTTATTTCAAATTAATTTTAGTTGAATTTAATTAAATTTATTTTTACGCATTTCGAGTCCGTACGACCAAACGACAAGTCCGATCTCTACGAAACTTGAAACCTTATAATAATTCACCGTTTTGGATCCAATGAAACTGGTTTCGTCAAAATCCGATACAGTAGCCAAAATGGCTATTTTCACGTTAATTAAATAAATTATTATTAAACTGATTAAATCACTTTTTAACTTCAAATTTAATAACCAACAATTTGCATCATTTTTTATTACTTGGACATTTACAATAATTTAAAACAAATTTATATATCAATTCAATGTTAATTAATTTGCTAATTACAATGTTTAATTTTTAATTGAAATAAATTCATTAATTGTAAATTAAACTCCAATAAATTAATTAAACTTGATTTAATTCTTTTTGTTCAACCATTCATTACCCTATGTATATATTCAACATTGGTTTATAGCTTGTTACATTAATAATCTCCAATTTCATCTTAATTCCCATTGACCTAATATTTAATTACATTTAATTGCGATGGACTTCCAATTTAATTCAATTAATTAAATACATAGGTAACAAATGACAATCGTTACCTTTTCATAATTTAATCATCTTTATAAGTTTATTACCCACAAACAAATAGCTACTTATACAACATTAATTTTATCCAATTATAATTTATTACATATTATTTCATCAATTGCTTTAACATTTAATTTATTTTCTTATCTTAAATTTATAACCAGTTATAACTTACAATTATTACAATTCCTTGACATTAATTTCAATTAGTCATCTATTACATTAAATTTACATTATTAACTTCATTCTGGTTAGTTTCCTTTTTCCTACAACTTAAATTTTATTTTCTTCCAACATTAAATTACAAAATCTTATTAAATCAATAAATTTAATTATCAAAATTTACAGGTCGTTACAACATACATCACTAGGATATGCCGACAAATATTGTACAAATTTAGTTATAAAATTTCCAAATAAAAGTAGTTAATTTTTAAAAATAGGGAATAATTTTAGTTTGATTTTAACAACTTAAAAACATGGTTTTCTATTTGATTCCTGCATCATTTTTTAATCAAAATGGATATGATCAAGAGCGTTAACAAATGGCCGATAACTTTGGAAAAACACTCCTATTTTTCATAAATTCCTTGGATGTTGTCATTAGATATAAAAAACATTTTCAAACGAATCAAGAAATAATGCTGCACGAACAAGAAAGGCAATTTGCTCACTTTGGTACTTTATTTCCTTTGCTCCCAAAGAGTGGATGGAAAATAGGCATGTTAATTTTGTATGAGTTTCTAATGTCCGTTAGAGTTTGTGGTCGAAAATCAACATATCCACTATATTCTTCAAAATGTTTTCGACAACTTATTGGTTGGTTTATTGAATAAAGATTAATAAAATGCTTATACTTTAGTACATACTAATAAAAATAATATAGCTACTAAAAAACTCTATTGAAATGCATAAAACTTGATGTAAATAGCAATGTTCACCTATGTCGGTTCAAGTCCGTAGCCTAAAAGCATCCATCTGCGTCTGTCCAATTTCATTTAGGGCATGAATTAGGACACCAAAATTTGTATAAGAACAAATCTTGTGCGATTTGTGTTTGGTCCAAGTTCATTTAGGATAGAAATTGAACGCACCTCTATCTGATCTGATCCGATCGATTTACGCCTCTAATGGAAAATAGTCTTAAAACTTATGATACAAAGGGGACACCAGATAATGAAGAGATGGATATAGGCATCAAAAAGAAAATGGACGAGTGAGAGATTACCTCTATAGAGCATGATTTCTAGTCCAAATGGAGGTTGAGTCAGAACTCCCACATCAAATCCATAAAGTCTATTTCTCATCCTTGAATATTCGTTAGTGTATCTTTATGTGTTTATGATTGTTGTTTCAAGTGTTTTTATAGTTTACATTTTGTTTCTATTTGTGTTTATATATTAATGTTAAATCGTATTGAATTACGTTATGTGTTGTAACATTATTGTGTTTAATGAAGTATGTGTTTTATGTTCTAATATCTTGAATCTTAGGTATACATCTCATTCTCGTAATGTACATAGATTGTGATTCCTTTTGTGCTTATTATTTATATATATAATAAGTCTATACACAAGCCCAATAATATTCTTAGTCATACTTAAATGATTTTTTTCTGTCCATTTTGTTCATGACAAATGGGTAGAAAATGTATAAATTACTAGGCAAAATGAAAGGGGGATTGCATAGAGGTGGAAGAGTCAAATAAAGAAATACTATATTTTATCTCTTAAATATTATACGGTTATCATCATTAGAAATATGGAATTATTTTAATACATCGGGTATTGATTTTGATGATGACGACCACTGCTAATGATTTTTTGAGTTATATCATATTTTCATACATATTGTGAAGATAGTTCAAATAAACAAAAAAAACACGGTCCAAGTAAATGGGTAAATTGAATTAGAAGGGATGAAACATGAGTGCTCCAGCAACATATATATTAGAAGTGTACAGTAAATATTTTTGAATTTTTGAATTTTAGAAAAGGATCCATATCAAATGTTCTTAATATTCCTATTTAAAATGTAGAAGTTAAAAATGGAATTTTGAGAAGAACAACGAATTTAGCTATGTCAATATACGATTAGTCGTTATGAAAATCAAAATTTATATTAAAATATTTTGGAGCTATCTCTTCACCAATGGACACATCCTCTCATCCTCCATATAAAGGGTCTAGAAAACCAAATTTTCAATAATAATTATCCAGCATACCTTACTTGTAACACCCTGGAAGTTTGATAAATATTTCAATAAAAAATAATAATTGAATAATGTGAAAATAATTGAAATTAATGAATTAATCAAATAAATAAAAAATAAAAAGGGCAAAATGATCATTTTTTTGATGCTGGAATTTGATGACGAAACAAGTGCCATTATGACCATCTTATTTATTTGAATCACGCAGTATCTTAGTTTACCTTATTTGGAGTCAGTATGGAGGAATTGTGATCGAAATAGCATTGAGTCGAATGGGCACGAAAGCTAGGGTTGAATTTGAAAAAAGGCGGACAATTGTTTTTCCCTCCTTCCTTTTAATTAGAATATACGCACATTTTGTAGTTTTAGAAACGACCACATCGCTTTCTTTCTTCATCCTTCTTCTTCCTTTCAAAGCCACCTAAGATCAAACATAATAAACCCCCTCCCCAACCGAATCGAACAAGACCAAGAATGTTGCGAAGCTATCAATCTAGGCTACGTATAAACAGTGATTTGGAGGTAGAAATCTAAAGTTAGGAGGCACAACAGGATAAACAATGAGGATTTGGGTAGAAATAGGCATTTTGTTGAGTGTTTCGTCCTTTTATCTTTATATAATGCAATTATAACACTCTGATAATAATATGTTAGCTATATTAGAGTAGTATAATGTAAATAAACACTTAAATTCAGACTCAAATAGCGATTGGGAGGGATTTATTCATGAATAATGAATTAGAACTATTTTTTCATATAGATATGTTAATTAGACGAGTTGTAAAAGTCCACCATTTTGACCATCGACAGTCGACGCCACATACCTCCACGGTATTCCAATGCAAAACATCCAATAGTCTAAAAGGCATATTGTTAGGGTAGAAAGAAAAAGAAAAAGAAAAAGAATATAAGAACATAAAATCTTATATTGGAATGACAACATATAACATACTAAAGACAGTATAAGCTGTCATTCTAAAATACATGGTATATCAGAGTTAAAAACAAACCTTATCAGCCTAGACGGTTATAACTTCTCCACCTCATAATTGCTGATGGGTATATATAATAATATAGCGGAAAAATAAAATACTATGACAGGTGAACATCCAACTCTATTCAATAAGCTCTATGTCCTACTAATAACAACCTAGAAAAGTACTCGGTCTGATCTGAGCATCATAATAAAATAACACTTGGATTAGTTTGGAAAACCAGCATGAAAAAATTCAAGTAACAAGGTTAAGATTTAATAATTCCATGAGACCGCACCTCTAAACGCGGAAAGGGTTTTTAGCTCACAAGAATAACTTCCATAAATGAAGAAATGGGAAATAGTCAGAACAACAATCTAAACAAGAAAGGATGTACACAAACAAGATCAAAAATCCAAACATAAAGGATGGATACAAATAATTAAAACATCGAGAGCCGCTCCAGTCGCTTTTCGATGTAATTAAGAAAAACAATTCAAAAGAATTAGAATCAACAACAAGGAAAGTGATTTCCCAACAAATGATTAGGAAGGTGCACCCCCCTTACTGAAAATATACCTCTGGAAATATATTTGAAAGCTAAAACAGCTCTCGAACAATATCAAACCAGAACCCCTCAACGGTTATCGAGAATCCAATTATTTCACATCGCAGAATGCATGCCACTAAATCTAATCTACATTTGATGTAAAGATACCAAAATGGGAAAAATCCTACATAGCTTGGCATCCACTCGTGCTTTGGTTTTAGTTATTTCCAACAAAGGATAGAAACACTCAAGTAAGCAACATATTGTCCTGAATTGATAAAAACAAAAGACAAACAGATCAATTCCAAGGTTCGAGATAGAAACAAGGAAAATGAATTTATCCAACATAATTAGGAGGGTACTCCCCCCTTCAACAAAAATATACCTCTAGATAAAATATACCTGAGAGCACATACATCACTCGCGGGAACTTCCAAACTAAACCCCACTAAATCCACAGGAATTTGAATATACTCACATCAATTCATGCATGCTATTGACTTCTATAGATGAATGTGAATATATCCTAATAGGTGCGACCAACATGGCTTGGTTCCCACTCTTATTTTAGTTTTAGTTTTTCTAGTGGTTGATACCAATGCTCAAAATGAGAGACATATCATCTTAGAATGACGAAGCACAACGATGACGAGGAGGGTGCACCCTCTTTACATACGCTTTGGTTTTAGTCATTTTCGACAAAGGATATCAAAACTCAAAAAGAGCAACACATCATCTTAGAGTGAAGAAATATAAAGAAGAAGGTAGAATCAAAATCGAGAATCAATAAATCAACTATCGAGAATAACAAAGCGATTTGTATATGAGAATTAAATTGCATGCGCTTACCATTAATAAATGAATCAAACTTTTAAAACATTTGATCCACACTTGGGCTAGATTTTCACATTTCAAATATTGTAAAACATTTTTAAAATACCCTTTGAATATTCTTTTAAGAGGCAAATTATAATACTAAATGTATTAAAACAAGGGTCAAAAACAAATGTTATTAAAACATTGTTTACAATAAACCCAAAACAATTTACACTTAGCTTTATTATTAAACAATTTCTATTAAATGATTTTTCATTTATAAACAAGCATTTATAAATTTAAACAACATTTATTATCCCAAAGGTTAGTAAAACAATTTAAATACATATATAAGTCTAAAATAATTTAATTTGTCCCAAAGGATAATTTATACACAACTTTATAATCCTTTAAGTAAATTAATCAGTAATCTTTAAACACTTTTTTTAAACTAATTAATTAACTTTAAAACATTTTTATTAGATCAACTAAGTAAATATAGACCACTTTTATTAAATCTGTTGGTTTACTTTATATTCTTTTATAATACTAATTAATTAAATTTTAAAAAACCATTACTCAAAATTATTAATTAAATCCAAATATCATTAACTAGATTGATTATGTAACGACCTACCTTTTTGGACAGTTCAAATTGACAATACACCACACATTTCAGACTCAAACCATTCAAAAGGGAGGATTGTTAATGGGGTAAATAAGAAAAAAAAGAAAAAGGAAAGAAAAAACAAAATACAGAATCTCGCAGTGGAACACAAAATATAATAATCAAATAAACAGTTCCTGAAGCTGTTTACAAATAACATTTGATTACACTTTTACAAATTCAAATCAGAGTTATACGTAAATCATAAATAAACAAATAATGCAGTGGAACACAGAATGTAGTGGAATAATAAATAGCAATAATATACTGAATCTTCATCTTCGTCCACCAGAAAATAGTCTTCAACACTGAAAAACTCAGGCTGACCCGAGCATAATGAAAACAATACATTCAAGTCAGAACTAAAAATTCCTATGTGAGTCAAATCAATCTCAAATAAAAATATGAGTGCAATGTCTTCAGATATGTTATGGGATTTTTCATCTCCTATCAAGTGTACAACCTGAGTGCAATAACTTACGAGATTTCAAATAATTCGAAATACCAATTTAACCACTTTATTTAAAATAAATCCAAAGTTTAAATTAAAAACTTAAACTTTTTAAATAATTCAGTTTCTATAAGTAACCCAAATTCAAGAAATTGTATAGGTATATGTCATTTCAACCCATAATTTAAATGCCTTAATTATCCAATTCTAAAATGATTCAGAGGACCATTTAAACGATGCCAATAATATACAAGGTGATAATAGGGACATATTAAAATAAAAAAACAACCATACATCCAAATATCAATAAATAAGCATCCAATTCAAACAACATCCAAATCAACCAATATATTTCAACACATAATAGTTATCAATATCGGGGTTTATTAAATTCCAACATAAAATTAAATGTCAACTCGGATTCAATATCAATTCAAATGTCAACTTAAATTAACAAACCGCAATAAAATATTTATATATCACATCATATATTTTATTTAACTTGCAATGGAATTTTTAGTATAGCGTGAGTGGGTTTAATCACTCACCACTCAACAGTTAACGTTTCTTCCTATATCAATTGTAATATTTCAATTACATTAATTCTCCATTAATTACCAAATAAATTTCTAACAGATTTAGTTATAAGATAATAAATAAAACAATAGTTATACTTTAATAATCCATATCTATTAACTTATTGTTTACAAACAAAGGTTAATAAATTTACGAATAAAATAATTGATTTCATACTCCATATTAAAAACAATTGCAATTAGTAACATATGATTACATCAATTTATATATCATTTATTCTATTCGTTATTAACCTTTATTATTTAAATTGATTGAAATCACGTTAAAATAGTACAGTAGTCAATTACATTCAATCAGTGTTAGCAAATTATATGTTAATACGTGTTATGATCTTTTATCTCATTAAAATTTAGTTGTTTTAAGATTTATCTTAAGGTAAAATTTTATAATCTAATAAGATTCAATTTAATAAATCATAAATTTTAAATTTAATATTTTTAATTATAAAAAATATGGGTTGTTACAGTCTTCCCTACTCAAAACTTTTCGTCCTTGAAAAGGAACAAGAAGGAATCGAGGAATTTGAAATATTATATTCAAAATGATCAATTTGTAAAAAATTTAACTTACATATTTAATTTTAATATAAATTTTAAAATAACTCAACTTCCATGAAAATTTTCGGTAGTATCTCCTTTGTGCGGTTTGGTCCAGAAAAGTAACGATATCGATAATAAACGTATATATATCATATCTCGAAAATAAATATCCCAAACCATGGGATAACAATAAAGTATCGCTATAAAATCAATCCAAAAACGTACCTATTTGTTGGCAAAACAACTTTATTTATGAAACCAAAAGCAGTAACTATTGCTTTCATAAACCTGTATTTAACTTATATTATCCAAAATAGTGGGAATTATGTATTGGAGAGATATTTAAGTTGTTTCAATTTGCAACAAAATAAAATCAATATAAAACATATTCAAACAAACAATACAACCGTTTATGCAACCAAAGAATCCATTATACATCCATAGCAATTAAAACCAACTATTTGTTTAGTTCAGAAACTTTTACTCATGCAAGGTGATAAATAAACTATCAAATGTACCCTATGATCAACAACGTTAGATAATTACTTAATAGATTAGTCATACAACCCCAACAACTAAGTATTCTTTCCCAAACTTACCATCAACCAAACAACAAGAATTTTAAATTTATTTAAGTTTATTCTATTGGTTTTTTTCATCATTTACCTTTCATTCATTTATTTATATAAAGATTAATCACTTACCTAATTTGATTTCCATTAAAGATTTAAGTCATTAATGAATCATTTCAAAAAATATATTATTTAAGCTTCTGCTGCCCTACTTATGTTTACAACTTAATTCGGTTATTGAATGAAAATTTATTTTTTTGGTATTCGCCCTTAAAGAGAAAAGAAATATTTCAACATATCTAAAAATTCAATTAAAACATTTAACCTCATTCACTTAGTAAAACTATAAGATATATTTAAAACATCCTCATAGCATTATGCAAAGATTTTTCAAAAGTCTAAAACAATGCTAGAAATTTATATCAAAACATTATAATAAACTTCAAAATAAAATTCCTTAAATCCAATAATTTATTAGACGCGTTACTTTTAAAATAAGTATAAACTCAAGATTATTAAATTGAAACTAATAGTATACTCAAATTTTACATTAAATTTCTGAATCAAAGTATAAAATTTCATATCTTCATAATTAATTTTACACATTTGTTTTAAAATGAATATTCAAATCATGGAAAAACATTTATTATGGTTTAATACAAAAATTCAAACAGTAAATAAACCAATAAATTTACTATTAGTACGTCGAAATCAATTAAATATTCCAAACTATACTTGCAAAATAGAGATTCAAATTTATTTGTCAAGTATATTGCTATAAATAAACTTCGCAAATCAATTTTTTTCCGTTTATATAACATCTTTAAATTATACATCCAAAGAAACTTATATAAATTTTACTTGAAATATTCATTTGAAAGCTTCATTCGCAAATAAATCATCTTTAATGCTTTAATACTTTTCAAAAATTCATTTGTAAAATTTATTGCTTCATTTATAAATACCATTTAAATATTTCAAATAACGTCATTATAAATATATGTAAACTATTTGAAAATAATTATTTACATCATTACTTGTATTTACAAAGAAGCTGTTGAAAACCTTAAATCCATTATTTATAAATTTATTAGTTTTATCTCAAGATACTTTTCAAATATTATTAATAAATCAATAATCATTTACTTTAAATATGTTTTATCGAATTAATAATTTCTCACGGTACTTACAACACTATTAAACCATGATGTACATAAATAGATAATATTTTAAACATTTTAAAGTATTTAAAAAAGAAAAAATGACCAAAATATCCTTTATATAACACTTTATCAAAATATTTTTATAACTCGATGTCTTAACAGGTTTATCCCCGTTCTAGTAGACTCTGGCCATGCATTGATCAAGCGCAAGGCTAGAATTCTTCAAGTACTTAGTAGACCTGTTTCAACACCCAGTGAAAAATACTTAAAAATAGGTATGAGAAGTACCGCTCAAAATCCAATATCAAATGATGATAATACGATAGCAGTGGCCCACTACTGATCCAGTATTTACGCAATGGACACAAAACTTTCCAGAAGATCCTTCTACCTTCCAGATTCTCGAAAAATATCATAGCCAGTTTATAAAAAAGGGACCATCGACCCCTACCGCAGTGGTACGCTGCTGATTCAATGATTTACGCAAAGGATGCACTTCCTTCCCGAAAGATCCATAAACAACAGATCTCAGGATCGAAAGCGCCTCTATTGGGTAAACTAAAGAACCATCTACCCTAGAGAAAAAGTAGAGGAACTCATGAGTTTAAGTCCGGACAACCATATCAGTTCGAATCCATTACACCCAAGTCCATTAGGGTTTATCGGTCGAATCCATTCCTGGATTCCCCAAGTCCACCTATGTCGAAGCATATCACTATACTTCTTCACGGAGGGTACTTCTCCAAACCTCTTACTTCAAAATATAATATACCATATATAGTACCCTTTCAAAATCATAGCTTCAAATTTCGCACTTATATGAATTCCATTATATATAAGATTTCATTTTCAGACAAAGTACTATCCAAAATCAATAGTCTTGAATATGTCAAATCATTCTTATCTAAATTCTGTTATATATAAGATTTCTCTTCAGATCGAATACAAAATTAACAATTTCAAAATCACTTGTACTTATATAAAGTCCACCTTATACAAGAATAAAAAAATTTCCAAATCAATTTCGCTATATGAAAAGCCATATAGGATTTAACATCTTTACTTTAAAAGGTTTAAGTTTAGAATAGTTTTGTATATAAAATTGTTTTTGTGAAATATTTTTGTATATAAAATGGTTGTGTAAAAAAGTTTGTAAACAAAATAGTTTGTAAATAAAATAGTTTGTAAAATAGTTTGTAAATAATATAATTTATAAAATAATTTTGCAATAAAATAGTTAATAAATAGTTTTGTAATAAAATAGTTTATAAAATAGTTTTGTAAATAAAATAGAATAAGGTAGTTTGTATAAGAATAATAAAAGAAAATAGTTTTGTAAAATGGTTTTAAATCAATAGTAGTTTGCATAAAAGAAAATTCCAATTTAAATTACGAAGATATCCAACCCAACAACTTTCAATTTCAGTGCCAAAGCATAGCAATAATATTAGAACATAAGATGTACATATGTCATTATTCTGCAAAATCACATTCGATCGCTCGGTAGATTGCACAAGTTCACTTTCGAACTAGTATTGTCCATTCAACTTCCCTAAGGCAGACTTCAGTATGGTTTCTTGACAAGAAACCATCATTCTCCTTGCATAGCCATATACTATGATAGAGAATTCTAGAATCAAACCAAAAATCCATATCAAATATTCGCTATCAAGAATCGAATGAAAAATCCTAATACGAAGTGATGTAATTCACATTAAACTTGTGCACTCAAATTCGGATCAAATTAATTTTGTGAAATAAATAATATACATACAGCTTATGTAATTATTCCAATTTTTTTCATCACGATTTCATTTCAATTAAATTCATTTTTAATATCGTTGATTAACACAAATATCACTTCATACTTTAATATTTGTTTCATAGAATTTCTCCATTTAATATAAACATTAATATATCCATTCTCATAATATTGCTTATATTCCTCTTTAATTTAAATTACACTCATTTCACATGTAATATTTCTCATTTAATACTACATCTATTTTCAAATCATTCCATAACGAATTTTCTTACGTTTATAACCAATTTACAAAACTTAATTCCTTTTTATAAGACATTGTTTGAGTTTAGAGTTATCACAACTTTATTTATAACCATTTATTACAATATCCATTTATTTCATAACAATTTACAAGTCGTGGCTTTATTTTAAATCATCTCACTTTTAATTCATATTTGCTTATTCCATTTAGTTTCACCTTTGCCTTTCAATTTATTTATGAAACATTTCATAAATGTTAATTAAGTTTATAATCATATTTTTCCAATTTAGTCTCATTTACAACATTTCCTTAATCACCATTTCAATTTAAACATCCCAAGGCTTACAGTTCACACTTGTATATTATTACATTACATGATAAGAATGTATACCCCAATTCTATTCATGTCCTAAACATAGATATAACAAACCAAACCTTATTTTACTTACTCTCAAATTAAGGTTATCAATTCAATTGTATAATTCAACCTAATTATTAAGTTTCACTCATATATTAATTCAAAAGATTTCGATTATCCAAAAATCCAAGTATTCTATTTTTTCAGTAGTTGAAACTACAGGTCAAAAAAAACAAAATTCATAACACCATTTCAATTTCATAAATAGATATCCTGATTAATAATTTTATTCTCTTTAATACACCATTATTAAACTAGTGTTTAGTCCATTAATTCAATCAACAATAATTAACCAATGTTCATAATTTGATTAAATACAACAAGTCAACAAAAATGATAATAATTAAATATTACCATTTCATAAATCAAAAACATTACAAATAACTATATTAGTTATAAAAATTTATTCCTTTATGTATATCATATAATATTAGGAAAAATAATTTCATTTCAAAATTTTATAAAACATTTTTATAACACTAACAAATATGTGCTCTCTTATATACACTCAGATAACTCATTCTAGGGTATTACTACCCTATCTTTAATGAGTTAACCCCAACTGGTTATGGTATGTCCCAACCAAAGCTCTGATACCAACTGTGACGACCTACCTTTTGGATGGTTCAAATCGACAATAAACCGCACATTTCCGACTCATACCATTCAAAAGGGAGGATTGTTAATAGGGTAAATAAGGAAAAAAAGAAAAAGGAAAGAAAAAACAAAATACAGAATCTCGCAGTGGAACGACAAAATATAATAATCAAATAAACAGTTCATGAAGTTGTTTACAAATAACATTTGTTTACACTTTTAGAAATTCAAATCAGAGTTATACATAAATCATAAATAAACAAATAATGCAGCGGAACACAGAATGTTATGGAATAATAAATAGCAATAATATACTGAATCTTCATCTTCGTCCACCAGAAAATGGCCTTCAACACGGAAAAACTCCGGCTAACCCGAGCATAATGAAAACAATATAATCGAGTCAGAACTAAAAGTTCCTGTGTAAGTCAAATCAATCTCAAATAAAAATATGAGTGCAATGGCTTCAGAGATGTTATGGGATTTTCATCTCCTATCAAGTGTACAACCTGAGTGCAATAACTTACGAGATTTCAAATAATTCAAAATACCTATTTTAACCACTTTATTTAAAATAATTCCGAAGTTCAAATTAAAAACTTAAACTTTACCACTCAACAGTTAACGTTTTTCCTGTATCAATTGTAATATTTCAATTACATTAATTCTCCAGTAATTACCAAATAAATTTCTAACGGATTTAATAGTAAGATAATAAATAAAACAATGGTTATATGTTAATAATTCATATCTATTAACTTATTGTTTACAAACACAGGTTAATAAATTTACGTATAAAATAATTGGTTTCATACTCCATACTAAAACCAAGTGCAGTTAATAACATATGATTACAATAATTTATATATCATTTATTCTATTCCTTATTAACCTTTATTATTCAAATTGATTGAAATTACGTTAAAATGGTATAGTAGTCAATTACATTCAATCAATATTAGCAAATTATATGTTAATACGTTTTACCATCTTTTATCTCATTAAAATTTAGTGGTTTTAAGATTTGTCTTAAGGTAAAAATTTATAAACCAATAAGATTCAATTTTTAATAAATCATAAATTTTAATTTCTAATTATATTGAAGTCCAAAACCTTATTAAATTTAATATTTTTAATTACAAAAAATATGGGTTGTTATAGATTAATTACATTCAGGCGTCATTAATTTAAAATTAGTAATTAAATCCAAATATTATTAATTAAAAATGATTAATTAGATTCAATCATCATTAATTAAAATGATTAACTAAACTTAAAACATCATTGATTAAAATGATTAATTAAATTCAAATCCCATTAGTTAAAATGATTAATTAATTTTAAATATCATTAATGAAAATGATTTACTAAATTCAAACATCATAAATTAAAATGATTAATTAAATTCAAATATCATTAAATCGAAATGATTAATGAATTTTAAACATCTATTTTATGAAAATACAAGCTCAAGTTCAATACACAAAGATTTTGGGAGATGATATTCAATAAGTGATGATATAGGAAAAATCACTGTAACGACACTTAAATAATTCAAATAGACCATCATAAGTTATTTTAACTAAACATCAATATAAGCAATAAAAGGGTATATATGAGATGCAGATAATGGTACAATAAATAATAGCGAGAAACCCCTTTGGGTCTCCTTACAAATGTCCCCTATAAATCATACATATGTATTTATATTTTTGAAGAGTTACTTAGCGACCTGTTCGCTACGATAATGCTTCGACTTCATTTTTTGTCCCTTGCAACAGAATGGTTATTTATGTCGTTTGCTACTAGGCAGGAACAAACAATAATATATATAGTTATATGAGTTTCCAAAACAGGAATCCAATCTAAACAATCAATCAAACAACAATATAATTAAGGGTTTTTAGATTAGAGAATGGAGAGGGATGGATGTCTTTATATAGGTTTTTCTCCCACACTATGCCCCTCAAAATTACATAGTCCATTCGAAGCGTGCTCACTAGCGTTCCTAACCAAATACGCCTATTTCGAACTCAATTGAACTATTTTTTGGGCCGAATTACAAATTATACAGAAGTAAGCTTTTTAAAATCATGTTATATTATTTTAATTCTCTAAAATTAATCGCGATGTGTTTCGAGCTTGCATGACCATACATGTGTCTGATTATCATAAAACTCGCCGGCGTATAATAATTTATTACTACGAATCCATTGGCACTAGTTTCCTCAAAATCTAAGGTGCATCGGAATGCTAATTTCACATATTTAAATATCGTTTTATATTTTTCAGTCACATTATCAATGTTTATCCGATCTATTTATTATTACTAATAAATTAACAAATTGAATTTACCAATATTATTAATTAATTAAAAGGAGTTAAATAAGATTATTAAATCCATTTAATTAATATTTAATTCACAATTCCAATATTTAAGTGATCACTATATTGGAATTTAAGTTATTAGATTCTAAAATCCCATTATTTGAACATTTGAAATAAATTAAACATTTAAAATTCAATGACCAAAATTTTGAGTTGTTACTGTAACGATCCACTTTTCCGTATAGTTTAAGTGGCCAATAAACCAAATACGATCTACTCAAATTGAATGGAGTTGCTGATAGTTAGGGAAGAAAGAAGAAACTAAGCAACATAGAATCTCATAGCGGAATGAATAATCCATAGTATGAAACAAATCTTTACCCAAAAAAGTGTAATATATGTATATACAAAAATCATCAGAGTATACTGGCCTATTTTTAGCTCAAACAGTTATAACAACCTGTCCTTACCATCTGTACAACAATGACTGCAGCAGAAAAATAACCATATACGTGAATTCATCATCGGGCCTCCAGCTCGTCTCCTGAAGCTCCAAAGCCTCCAACTAAATCTACAATATGCTTGGTCTGACCCGAGCATTAAGAAAAACAATGCCTGAGTCAATCTAGTAAAACCAGCATGAGAAACATAATCAAATGGATTCTTAAAGTTTAAATAAACCTTTTAAAACAAAGGTATTTCATAAGATCATGCCACACATAAACACGGATGGGTTTTTACCTTACGGTAACCAAAACCCTTTTTATAGAAAATCCAATGATATTATAATAATGTCTAAGAGTGAAAATAATAATAATCAAGTAGTGATGCTCGTGAATGTACATTACAAAAGTACTGGGTATATAATCGAAAACCGATAAGACACGTTCGCTAATTGTATAGGCTTTCCATGGAGGTTCCCTCAGTACTTCGAGGAATGGTCCTCTTGCACAAGGATCAGAGATATCCTTCCGAAGCAGCATACATCGCTAGGGATGTGCTATTAGAAAAACATGGTTGGTCTCGCTAAGACCGAACGCATCACCCCATGCACAACGCCAAGCTCCAAATCTTCAACCGATGCTTAAATAAAAAGAAAATACGAACACTAGATATCGAAGAATTTCAATCGTCGTCAGGAATCGCACCGAAACCTCACCAAAAATACTATGCTTCGACACGAACTCGACGATGTTAGCAGCGTCGAACGATTCGACCAATATCAAGATATGTGAATTTTTGAAGATTAAGAACATTTTTTTTATTCTTATCATTATTAAATGATTTCTCGCTAGATTCTCGGCGAAATCGAACACGATCAATTTTAGGAAAAAAAACTAGATTCGATTACAAACAACTATGTAGTTGAGAGTTTTGGCTAATATTGAACGGATTAGAGGAATTTGATTTTTGAAGTAAGGGGAAGGATTTTACTTTCATGGTTTTGAAATTTTATAGAGATGAACAAAATGAAGAAGAAGAAGATGTGGACGTATAATGTGCCTCTGTGTGTGTGTGTGTGTATAGAACCCATCACTTATAGTTAAGTTAATCAACACAAATTCATGAGTGAAGTTCAAATCAAAGGGAGACAAGGGTGGCTGCTCTGGTTACTAAGGTGAAGGAAAAGTAAGAGTAATGTAGAGAAAAAGAGAAATAATAAATTGGCTGAGTGTAAAGGGTGGTGTACTTCTGTACATACTGAGGTGTGCTTGCATCGTTTTAGAAGGATCCTAGTACCCATCAAACAATATCGAGTCCGCGTACGAGCGATAAACACCTGAAACTATAATACGATTGCATACAACAAGGTACCAGAATCATAAAATAATAATAAAGTAGACAAGTTATCAAATTCTATAAATTTTCAAAAATACCAATGTTTGCCGTATAATACGTCTAACGAAAAAATTACTTATTTTCCAAATTAAAAATTATGGAAAATTTCCAAAAATTAAATTAAAAATACAACATTGAAAATCAAGTAGTTATTTGGAACATAAATTTTGCTACATTTTAAACAGAACCCCAAATCGAATATTTAAAACCGATTAAATATTCCCAAAATCAATGTGATAAAATTCCGGGTTGTCACACTCTCCCCCCGCCCCTTAAAAAGAATTTCACCCTCGAAATTTCGCCACATGAACATCCAATATTATTCATAAGCCCACATAATAATCATAGCACATTCATATACTAAATCTGATTGGATCACTACTCGAATACATAACTCCACTTCCAAACTGGTATTGCTTACTCGATTTCCTAATGCGGATTCCGATCAGGCTCCTTGATTAGGAACCTCTATTCCCCTTATATAGCTATATACTATGATAGAAAAACTTAGTTCCATATCAAGAACCCTCATCGAGTGCTTGCCATCAAAAATCAAGTATAGATCCTTATTTGGAAGGGTGTTAAACACCTCAAAGCCTTGTGTTTGAATATTAGACCAAAACTATACGGAAAGAGAAATGATCTACATCCATTCTACGTACCTATGTAATTGGTTATTCCTAATACCATACTATTACCACTAAATTATTTTCAAGCCACTTGCACTAAGTTACACTTCTTCCCTTTTCAAACCCATTTTGAAACAATACTAAATATGTTTCCAAATAAATAGTTTTCATCAAACTATCAATTTTCAATTTACATTGGATTCGTCTGGATTCAAACTCATCACAACCGTACAATGACAAAGAGAATAATTAACTAATTGCACAATACAGTATGCCTAAGCAAACATTTGATCGTCACTTATAACATTATTCTGATCACCACAAAACAAATCGGGACTTTTTCCAAACCAAATCCAAAGGAATACACATTTCTATAAAAGTTCCTTTCAAAGATATTTATACTTAAAAATATTTCTATGCATACTACTTTCAAAATATTGATACATCAAAAACCCTTTTAAGAAAACTATTGTTACCATTTCCAAAGTCATTTATACTCTAAGACTATCTTAAATAAAATTATTATTTCTTTTCTCCAAAATCATTTAAAATGAAATTATACATATTCACTCTATGTTAAATCAAATCATAATTTTGGAATCAAATCAAAATTTGTTTTATCAAAACAATTATATTGCGAGATCCTAACGGTTGCAGTTCCCCATTTAAAAACTCGAAAATTAACACCGAAGACGTCGCAATCATTGTCGGAATTATTTTCCAACAATTGGAGTGAGTTCGTTGCTATATCCCTTGAAAATCCTTAGAAATATTTTTATCCCATAAATATTTTCAAATACTATTATTAACTGGTAAACTTTGAAAACCATTTTTCCAAAATACCGAGATTTAAATTTCAAATTCATTTTATTCATACATATATTTTTGTACATCAAATTAAAAAAAAATCTCCTTTTAAAGGAAATCATTTCTCAAATATTTATTGTGAAAATATTCTAGCTTCCTTATATAAATCAAGTATTTATTTTAGAAATATTTAAGTTTTGTTTTAATAAACTTCATATATAAAACCCTAATTTAATACAACCAACTTTTATATTCAATTATTTCCAAAAGATTCTGAATTGCTTTCAATAAAAAAACATTTATTAAAACTCAATTTTAACCCAACATTATCAAAGAACACCTTATATTCAAATTGTGAAACTTAATTCATAAGGTATCCATTTCAATTTCCAAATTCCAATCTACCCAACCAAGGTTTCAAAAGGAAGATTTTAGATAGATTAACCGATTATTGTCAATGCTCAAAATTGGACGAGCACGCCCGATCAAATCCTAGATGATAATGACAGGATATTATCATTTCAATCAATCAAGCGCAACCAAGAATAACTATTTTAAATTTTTTGAAAAATTGTTCTTATATATAATATAATCTTAAGTAAAATTATTTTATTTACCTAAATTTTAAATCAATATTGTTTCAGTTTGGTCTTGTTCGAGTGTTTGGGAAATCCTTATCGATAATGTTGACCAAATGCATCGACCAGAATTCTTAAGCCACTAAACAGATCAAACAATACAATATAAAACATTTTTATATCACTAATTGGAAATTAGGAGATTATACATACAAACTCTCTCAAACTCATCCTAGGGTCTCGGTTACCCTATTTCAAATGAGTTAACCCCACTAAAGCCTAGGTGTTCACTCAACCTAAGCTCGATACCATGTTGTAACGACCCACTTTTTCGTATAGTTTAAGTAGCCAATAAACCACACATGACCTATCAAATTGAACGGAAAGGCGGATAGTTGGGGAAAAAAGAAGAAAGACTAAGAGAAAAAACTAAACAACATAGAATCTCACAACGGAATGAATAATATATAATATAAAGCAAATCTTTACAAAAAAAACTGTAATATATATATATATATATATATATATATATATATATATATATATATATAGACATACATACAAACATCAATCAGAGTATACTAGCATATTTTCAACCTGGATAGTTATAATAACCTGTCTTCGTAATTACTGATAAATATAACAATGAACGCAATGGAATTGTAACCATGTACGTGAATGCGTCAGTGGTCCTCCAGCTCATCTCCTAAAGCTCCAAAGCGTCCAACTAAATCTATAATATGCCCAGTCTGACCCGAGCATTATAGGAAAACAACGCTCGGGTCAATCTGGTAAAACCAGCATGAGAAACATAATCAAATGGATTCATAAAGTTTAAATAAATCTTTTGAAACAAAGGTATTTCGTAAGACTACACTGCACATAAAAACGGACAGGTTTTTGCCATACGATAACCAAAACCCTTTTTATAGAAAATCCAGTGATATTATGATAAAATCTAAGGGTAAAAATAATAATAATCAAATAGCTATGATGCTCGTGAGTGTACATCACAACAATAATGGATATATAATCGAAAACTGATAAGGCACATTCGTTAATTGTATAGGCTTTCCATGGAGGTGCCCTCGGCACTTCTAGGAACGGTCCTCTTGCACTAGGATCGGAGGTATCCTTCTGAAGCAGCATACATCCCTAGTGATGTATCATAGAAAACATGGCTAGTCTCGCTAAGACCGAGCGCATTGCCCTATGCATGCATAAAAATTATTCTCAAATAATAATTATCTTTAAAATCTTATAATAAATAATAATTATTCTCAAAATAACTTTCAAATCCATAACTAAATTTTCAAATTTGAGAGAGGCTTAACTATCACAATGGCACTTAAACAAGATATCATATTATTCAATTTAACTTTTTAAGTTAATAACAGATATTTAATAACCAAGGACTACGTAAACAAATTCAACATTTAACCATTAATAGTTAATGTATCACTTATTCAAAGCGGGATATCAATTACCGATATATAACCAAATGTTCAAATCTATAAAATAGCAGAATGGAGATTTATTCTGTTGATTAATTGCCAAATTGATTTAATTAGCAAAATGGTGATTTATTCCGCTAACAGGTGTTTAGATTACCATATTCAATCCAATATAACTCAACAATATTTTATTTAGCCAAATAAACATCAATAATTATGGTATATAAATTTAAACGATGTTATTAATTAAAATAACTTAATTAAATATGCTTTGATCTTCACCAAATTTGCACCACTCGAAGCTCTCTCCTCCACGCACAACGCCAAGCTCCAAATCTTCAATCGATGCTAAAATCGAAAGCAAATCCAAACCCTAACTATCGAAGAACTTCCATAGTCATCATGGAATCACGCCGAAACCTCATCAAAAATACTATGCTTGGGTACGAACTTGAGATGCTAATGGCATCAAACGATTCAGTTCGGATCAAGAGATATGAGTTTTGAAGTTTGAAAGCATTTTTTCCTTCCTACAGTTATTAGACGATTTCTCGCTTGATTCTCGACAAAATCAAACGTGATCAATTTAAAAAAACAAGATTCGATGACAAACAAATTTGTAGTTGAGAGTTTTGGCAAATATTGAACGAATTGGAGGAATTTGATTTTTGAAGTAAGGGGAAGTAGTTTAATTTCATAGTTTTGAAATTTTACAGAGATGAATAAAATGAAGAAGAAGAAGATGTGGACGTATAATATGTGTGTGTGTGTGTGTGTGTGTGTGTGTATGTGTATGTGTGTGTATGCAAAGCCCATCACCTATAGCTAAGCTAATCAACCCAAATTCATGAATGAAGTTCAAATCAAAGAGGGATAAGGGTGGTTGTTGTGGCCGCTGAGGTAAAGGGAAAGCAAGTTCAGTGTAGGGAAAAAAGAAAACAACAACTTGGCTGAGTGTAAAGGGTAGTGTAATTGTATACATACTGAGGTGTGCTTGCATCGTTTTAGAATGATCCTAGTACCCATAATACAATATTGAGTCCGCGTGCGAGCCACAAACGCTCGAAACTAAAATACGATTACGTACAACAAGATACCGGAATCACAAAACAATAATAAAGTAGAAAACTTATCGACTTCTGTAAATTTTCAAAATACCCACGTTTGCCGTGAAATACATCAAACGAAAATATACTTATTTCCCGAAATCAAAATTGTGGAAAAATTCCGTAAATTAAAATTAAAAATACATCATTGAAAATCAATCAGTTATTTAGAACATAGATTTTATTACATTCTAAATAGAACCCTAAATCGAATATTTAAAACTAACTAAATATTTCAAAAATTGATGTGATAAAATTCCAGGTCGTTACGGGAACATTCTTCCCCCACCCTCCCATAAAAGAATTTCATCCCCGAAATTCCTAAGGAAGAAATTGTCTACATACCTTTAAGTTTAAAACTATTTATTAAAATGAGTTATTAAACTTATTAGTTAAATCTCAAAATTTTATGGAAATTTTAGGCGATGTCTCATTTCCCCGGCTCGATCAGAACAACTACAAATTGCCTCTACAGGCCTTAAACTAACAGAAGAAAATAAAAGCAAGTGGCTTCCAATATTTGGGACATAAAACCATCAATCAATTTTCAATTTCTAAATCAACTATGTGCTTTGCGTTAAATTTTTAAATTTTTGCAAGCAATTTTTTTTCTTGATGCAAATGCAGGTGCTTAAGAATAAAATAGCAATCTCTTGCTTACCTGTACTTACACAATCCAAAGAGATTTAGGCTGACAAGAAAGCAACATGATGCAACTAAAAATAATGAGGAAACTCTACATGAAAAAATTATCATGATATAGATTTATGTGCAACTCTTATGAATAAAGCCACATGCAAACAAAAGCAATATATCAACCATATGCAACAAAACACAGAAATACTCTGAAATCAAACTACATGTCCAATCTTTTCAAGAGGTAAATTTTAGAACTAATTGCATAGGTTTTATATTCAAAATATATTTTTCAAATTATCTTCAAAGATAATTTAATCAAAATCAAAATCAATTATGACAAGGCGGGGCTCTCCCTACCAAAGCATGGTATAATTCTAGAATTAAAACAACGTGGAGCATCTAATGGTATTTTGGTTCCTCCCAAAACAACAACTAGAGTAAATAAATATACCTAGAGAGTCTTCTTAATCTGAAAACCCCCGATTTTCCAAATTTAGTTATAATAAAACATTCGAAAAATCACTTCATAAATATTCTTTACAAACGTTTGAAACAATAACACTTCGTTAATATTTTTTCTTTTCAAAATGATGTTTTTATTATTTCTTTCACAAATTCATTCTCAACATTACTTTTCAAAAGTACTAAGATTTAAGTCCTAATAAACTACAATCCAAAAATCTTTATCTATAAATTCTTATTTTATAAATAATGGTATATAAAAAAATCACACAATCAATCAAATTAAATCAAATCAAATTCTAAATAGGAATAAACTAACACTTAACACCATTAAAATGTTAAGTAACTTATCAAACAAGATTTAGGATTTTGCTTTTACAAATTTTCTTAAGTCACATGCTAGTGTACAACTATACTCAAGCCCATATGATATACATAAATCATCTATATGCTATACTTGATCTAATCACTTGCTCGGATACATAGACTTCTACTTTCGAACTAATATTGCTCACTCGGCTTCCATGGTGTGACTCCAATCTGGTTCCTTGATTAGAAACCTTCGTTCTTCTTGCATATCCATATACTATAATAGAAAACTTAAGTATCATATCAAAAATCTGAATCAAGTGTCCGTTGACAAGAATCAAATGAAAAATTCATTTTCGAACTGGTGAGAATCAACCTGAAGCTATGTATTCGAATCCTAGATCAAAAAACCATGCGAATAAAATGATCTACGTACATTTTTACTTTTTATTTTTCTCAAAATTTAAATTTGGAGGCCCAATAGGACCAAATAATTTTCACAACTTATGATTAATAAAACTATGGTATTAATAAAATAAATTTGCCAAAACCTTTCTATCCAATTTAACCTATTCAAAACTTGAGTTAAATTATCCCTTTTCTATCCATATGTTTAAAATTTTCACTTATCAAATTATTTATCAGAACATCTTTTATTGTGAAATCAATTGCCTTGAAGGGAACTTAATAAATATATTCAAATCTTCTTTTTGAAACATTCCACAAATATTCTATATGAAATAAATTAAACCATTTAATTATTAAATTTCACTTTAGGTTCATCGAGATTTGAACTCATTTCAATTGCATAATGATAAAGAGAATAATTTATTAAGTGCCCCATAACGTTCGCCCAAGCAAACATCCGATCGTCAATTAGAAGATAATTCAGATTACCACAAAACTAATCAAGATGATTTCTTCCAAATTATCCTATTCGAGACGATTTCCTCCAAATTACCCTAAAGAAAATATATTCCACCTAAAATTTCTCTTCCAAAATATTTACATTCAGATTTTCTTTTTCAAGTAATACTAGTATATACTTTTCCAAAAACTTTCGAAATTATTTCAAACAACTCAGGATTTAAAATCAAAAATCCTTTTTAAAACACATTTTATAAAAACTAATTTATATAAAATTATCATTATATAGAATCATTCCATATTACAATAATTCTCCTTTATTATAATCAAATTTCCTCAAATATTTATCCTCTAAATGTTTTATCTTACCATTTCAATTATATTAAACGACATTGGATTAAAAGTTTTACTTTTAACTTTACATTATTAAAGGATGACTTTTAACGTGACAATTTATTTGAACACCTAATAGTCGAATTGCGAAAATTAGTTCGCAAGGGGGTTTGTTCAAATGCACTTACAATTATCAAACGATAGCCAATGCTCTTAAATTTTCCAAGCAAGACAAATCAATCAATAATGATAATAAATAAATTATGATAACCCAGATTGTTGGACATATGTTACATGATAACTAACTGATTGTAATTTTTAGGATACTAATTTTATTCAATTGAACAGATAAAATCATAAAGGATATCTAAATATATATAAATGGATGCAAACTCTATAATGTTGAAGTCTTAAGTGTATACATATACAAATCCATTGTGAATATATAATCACAATAAAAACATATTAATATAATAATTAATTTAGCAATAATAATTTGATAATCTTCTTTATAAATATTTAATATGGCAAAATTTATCCTTTCAAGATCATAATATAATATATAGGTGTATATATATTGAATTGGGAGTTATGTTTTGAAATTAATATAATAATTTTCAAGATTTATTTAAAGTTGAGTTCTATATTTTAAAAACTAAAATAGTATCTATGTATATGTCTATAAATTTAAAAAGTATTTTAGCTTAAAGTAAGACGTGGCAAAGGCACATGTATTTCTTTAAGTTATACTTGAAAATAAATGTAGTTTATAAATATATAAAGATTTAAAACATATATGTGTAAATGTATTACATAGATTTAAGTAATGAACAAATACATAAGACATTAACAAAAATAAATAATAAAAAAACAAATTGAAATTTTAATATAAATGTATAAACATATAAAAACAATTTAGCTCATGCAAAATTAACAATTGTAAGCATTGTGATATACCATTAACATTTGTATCTAAGGTAGCAAGCATAGTAACAAGTGGCATTATAAATTTCTTTTGAGAATTTAAATTATATATGATAAATATTTAGAGAATAAACTCGTTTTTCAGAAAAACATTTTTTTTCTCATTCTTCTTTTCTCAACTTCTCTTTCCTCTCTAAAAATCAAAACCTGAAACAACTTTAGCTGCTTCAAAATTTAATCTGAGATAATGCAAGTAGCAGCTTCAAGGTTTAACTTTTAATCTGAGCTTAAGCAAGCAATTCAAGTCCAAAATCAACATATGGTTCCAGATCAGATCAAATTTCAGTTTTCCAGACTTCAAATTATTTTCCTATTCTCTGTTTCAAATAGGTGAGTGAACAGGTTTTAGAAAAAAATTAAATCAGTTTAAATTTTGATGCATGTAAATAATGTCTAAAATAATGTTGTTTGCATGAATGTAAATAACGCTTGCATGCATATAAATATGCACTTGTTTAAGTGTGCAAGTCTATGTACATTTATATCTCTATTTTGTGTGTGTTCACAGACTAAGAACAGGGTTAAAAACCGAAATCTCCTTCCTCGTACTCTTTTGAGATAAGATGTATAAAGGAAACATGTTTGTAATTGCTAGATCTTAATTTTAAAAATATTATTAAGTAAAATTATAAGATAAAATTTTACAGGAAGAAGAAATATAGTAAAGTCAAAAGCATATCAAAAATTCGAATGACATAGTTTCAGTTTTCACATATATACCCAAATCCCTTTTCGAAAACAATGATTTTTAAAAATAAAATGGGGATTTTTAAGGTGGTATTTTGTGACAAATTGAATGATGAACGGATTTGGGGTTTTTGGTGATTTTTGGCAATCTAGAGGATGTTGGCCGACGTAAGTGAGACTGAGGGAGGCTTGTATGGCAGGGGTCCTTAGAAAAATAGCCAAAAAATTTATTCATCACCGGAGTGATCTGGCGATGACATTTTAGGGTTTTAAGTGTCATTCTGGACGACGTTAAACTCGGGTCTATTACGGTGTCGCGGCGACGTCGAGTTGAACCGGTTCAGAAGCAAGGTGAAGAAGAGATCGTGGCGTTGGATCTGGCGGAGTCTGGTGGTTAATGGTGGATGGAATTATGAAGACGAGGCATTTATAGGTGGTTAGTCCATTCCAGGTTTGGTTCATGAGCTCGAATTTTCGATTGGAATCGGATTTTTTTATATTACAGCATGATAGGGGTTCTCGCTTTGCGTTTGGTGGCAAACGAGAGACTCTTATCCCTACATGTCCCTTTGAGTTAGTATAAGGCCTTGGGTTGGTTGTGAGTCGAGAGGCTGGCCGTAAAAGCAAATTCGAGGTACCACTGTTTGTCATAGTGGAGAGTGGCCGCTGTCGATGGTTGAAAAGCCCAGACCGTGACATTTGGTATCAGAGATGAAGGTTAAGCGAGAACCTTAGCTCTGGTGGGTGTACTCATTAAGGATAGGGTTAGTGATACCCTAGAATGAGTTGAGTGTGTGTGTGTATGAGAGTGTACTTGTTATTTTTTTATATAAAGGCTTTAAAAATGGTTTTAATGAATGATTTTTATAAAAGCTTATATGTTATATATAAAGCAATAATTGGTTGTTGGATATTGAGATTTAATAAAGAATTAAGTGATAAATATATATATATATATATATATTGGAATAAAATAAAATAATTAGGTGGTAATAATACAACTAAATTGAAAACTGAATAAAGATAAGTTTGAAATGAATCCAAACTGAAACTAAAATCCTGAATTTGTAGAAGTGATTTTAGAATAAGATAATAGTGAAATGGGTATCCAGATATGATAATCTTGGTTATTATCAATGATTGTTGTATTTAATAATGATATATATGTTAATGAGTAAGTAAAATGAAATGTTTTAGGGAAGTAAAACATTTAGGTAGTATGACTTATAAATTAGAACTGAAGATGATCTAAATTGTAAAATTTACATCTAGGTCCAGAAATTTGGAAATTGTTTCAAAGTGATAAAGAAATAATAAATAAAATTATTTAATGTATTTGAATGGAAGGGTCCTATTTCAAACAAGAGTTGTTTGAAAATTTAAAGGAATTTGTTTTGAATTTAAAACCAAAGGTGGTTTAAAATTTAAAGTAACTTGGTGTGCAAAGAAATTAAATTTATATATTTGAAATAAACTCTAAGGTTGAGTTTTGAATTTTCCTTGGAATGTGATGTGAAAACCCAAAGTGAAATAAGTTTTTAAACTTAAGTGGGAAGATTATTAATATGAAGTTTAAAATTTGAAATGGAAAATCAAATTGGGTAAAGTTGTCTAGACTGAATTGAAGTGAATTCAATTTTAGGAAAATTAAATAAGTTTAGAAAAAACAACCTAAATTAGAAATTTCAAGATGAAATTGAGATTTAACTTGGGAAGTTAAATGGTGGATTTGAATTGGGAGTTTGTGTGATCTCAAAATGGGTTTGAGATTTGGAAATTGTAAATGGATTGAGGTAATATATCCATTATCGTGATAAAATAGAGATTGAATTTTAATTTGAAATCAAGAATATGGAATCACTTTGAACTTAAGATTTGAATGTTAAGAATTGAACTTGCAAAACTAAAATTAATTATGAATCGGCTTCAAGGTTTGAAGTTAGAATGGATAATAAATTGGAATCTGAAAAGTAAATTATTTTTGAACTCTTATTTGAACTTTGAAATAAGTTAAGTAAGATAATTTAAAATGGAATTTTCAAATTGGACTAAGAATTAAATAGTTTAAAGATATAAGTGGTTAATTTCAAAGTAATTTTTAATTTGACTTAAAGAAATTTAAATTAATATTTAAAATTTAACTTGAATTTATATAATTCGAGATGGTTTAAAGTGAAATGGAATTTGAAGTTAGTTCAAATTGAAATTTGATTTGAATAATTTTGAATTTTGATTTAAAGTTGAATAAGTAAATTCAAATAGAATTTGATTTGAATTTGGAAAGAAATTGAGGTTAATTCAACTTGAATTGGGATTGAGTCAATTTAATGGATGGAAATATTTATGGGAATGAAGATTGGGAAATAGAACAATTTGGCTCTGGACTATTTTCAAAATAAATTATTTTTATATAAGCCTTCTTAAACCTATTTTTCCAAAATATTTACTGTAAAATCTTTCTTTTAAAATTCCAAACCATCTTACTTATTTCACAATTATTTTAGAACTATTTAATAATTTTACAATTATTTTATAAACTAAATTACTGTTTTTTCAACTATTTGATGAGTAATTGCTATTTATAACTATTTTGCAATTATTTAACTATTTACAACTAATTTAAAATTATTTAACTATTTTATAATTACTTAACTATTTTACAGCTATTTTACAAAATAATTATTATTTTGCAACTACTTATCTGTTTTAATTTTTTAAGCTATTTTCTAAATTTAAGCTGGGTAGAGTTCAAACTGTTTAAGATTAAATATCCATTTGAGATAAGAATTAAGGCGATCTTCCAAATAGGAATTGAGGCTATTGTGAATAAATGAACAAAGATCTAAGGGAATGTGAAAAGAGAGGAGAAATTGATTTAGCGAATAATCAGTGAAGATAAATACGTAGGATGTACATATATTATTCTATTCGCATAGTGATTTGATCCAGATTTGAGCACAAAATTTCGAGATAATATATCTCCGAGTTGGGATTTTTTACTCGATTTTCGACTGCGAACCTGGATATGGATTTTTGATTGGTTTTGGAAATTCTCTATCATAGTTAGGCTATGCTAGGAGAATGACGGGTTTTGATCAAGAAACCATATCTGAGTCCGCACTAGGAAGTCGGTTGGACAATACTAGTTCGAAAGATAAATTGTGTGAGTGAGCAATCAGATTAAAATTGCATACGGATGGTACATGTACATCATATGGGTTTGAATGAAAGTGATATTAAAATTTGTGGATAAGAACTGTAAAATGGTTTTTGAAATGGAAAGTATATTTTGTGAAATATATGATGAAATAAAATGAAAATTGGATATTTCTATGGTAGAAATTTACTTTATGAAAGTAAGTAATATGATTAACAACTTTATAAAAGAGTAATCAAATTTGAATATTTGATTTGGAATAAACAAGGTTATATATCTTTGTTATATAAGATAAATCTCCTGTTGTTGAATCTATTGCCGGAAGAAAAGGGTTTTTTAAAAGGTATTTGAAGTATAAAAAGGGAATTTGTACAAGTATGAGGTGATCCAAAGATTTTCAAGATTATATATATATATATATGTATATGTATGCATATGTATATATATAAAGGATCTTATGAGAATGATTTTGGGAAAAGGTTTTTTGAAACCTATGGATTTTGGAAAGCTTTTGATTTTTGGGGAAAAATCAATATCGAAAATTTGGAAAACCTAGTTGAGAATTATCGATTTTGGGATAATCGATTTTGAGAAAGGAGATTTATATGAGATTCATACTAGGTGTATGATTTGGAAGATACAGTATGTGTATAGTATAAAGTGATTTGAAAATGGATCTGGAGAAAAAGGCGCTCCCTTGAAATGAACTTATCAGGAGTATAATAGGTTGGTACTGCCTTAAGCCCTAGGGGGGGTTCTAAAGTGGATCCTGTGAGGAAGTCCGGACAAACTGAAGTTCCTGAGGATTATTGGATAGCGAAAGTCGAGGGCGCTGATGCCTATAGAGGCATTTCGGTTATGCTGTGACGTCAGTGTAGCTCGATGTTGTTGCGATCTACTGTGGACCATAGCAAAAATCGTGTGGAGGTGAGTGCCAATGGCCTACGCTTGATTTTGCCGGAAAGGCAACGTAACATCGGTAAACTGCGATCTATGGTCGAATGGAGTGGAGAAGTTTCATTTTTTTGGCAATGGAATTCGAGGGCACTGATGCCTACAGTTATATGGGTTTTTGTTGTGACAGCAACGTAAACCCAGATGTAGCTGCGATCTGTAGCGGGTTACATGGCGTAATCGAGGGGCGCAGAGTGCCTACAGTTATCTATGGATTTAGCCGGGATGGCAATGTAACCATCAGGTTAACAGCGACCATGGATGGGGATGATGATTTCCATAGCATTCTCACCAAATATATTTCCTTGATTTCAAAAATGTTTTCTATATTTTCAATAAAATTATTTTTTAAGTATTTATGTTGAAAACGGGTTTACATAGTACTTATAGTTTTTCAGTCCTACGCCTGATCAGCGTATGACCGAATTTCTATGAGATAAGGATGAGCTGGTTGAAACATCGAGTTATAAAAGTATTTATATAAAACTATTTTTGTAATATTATATAGATTTTTAAAGTGTTTTTCAAAAATGATTTATCCTATTTAAGTATTGAATAAATTCTGGCTTCGTTCGTTTTCGGGGACGAAAAGATTCAAATGGGGGAGGAATATGATAACCCAGATTGCTGGACACATGTTAATTGATAACTAACTGATTGTAACTTTTGGGATACTAATTTTATTCGGTTGAACAGATAAAATCATAGAGGATATCTAAACATATATAAATGGATGCAAACACTATAATGTTGAAGGCTTAAGTGTATACATATACAAATCCATCGTGACTATATAATCACAATAAAAACATGTTAATACAATAATTAATTTAGCAATAATAATTTGATAATCTTCTTTATAAATATTTAATATGGAAAAATTTATCCTTTCAAGATCATAATATAATATATAGGTATATATATTGAATTGGGAGTTATGTTTTGAAATTAATATAATAATTTTCAAGATTTATTTAAAGTTGAGTTTATATTTTAAAAACTAAAATAGTATCTATGTATATATATATATAAATTTAAAAAGTATTTTATCTTTAAGTAAGACGTGGTAAAGGCGCATGTATTTCTTTAAGTTAAACTTGAAAATAAATGTAGTTTGTAAATATATAAAGATTTAAAACATATATGTGTAAATGTAATACATAGATTTAAGTAATTAACAAATACATAAGACATTAACAAAAATGAATAATAAAAAAACAAATTGAAATTTTAATATAAATGTATAAACATATCAAAACAATTTAGCTCAAGCCAAATTAACAATTGTAAGCATTGTAATATACCATTAACATTTGTATCTAAGGTTGCATGCATAGTAACAAGTGGCATTATAAATTTTCTTTTGAGAATTTAAATTATATATGATAAATATTTAGAGAATAAACTGGTTTTTTAGAAAATCATATTTTTCTTATTCTTCTTTTCTCAACTTTTTCTTTCCTCTCTAAAAATCAAAACCTGAAACAACTTTAGCTGCTTCAAAATTTAATCTGAGATAACGAAAGTAGTAGCTTCAAGGTTCAACTTTTAATCTGAGCTTAAGCAAGCAATTCAAGTCCAAAATCAACATCTGGTTCCAGATCAGATCAAACTTCAGATTCCTGACTTCAAATTGTTGTCCTATTCTCTGTTTCAAACAGGTGAGTGAACAGATTTTTGAAAAAAAATAAATCGGTTTGAATTTTGATGCATGTAAATAATGTCTGAAATAATGTTGTTTGCATGAATGTAAACAATGCTTGCATGCATATAAATATGGACTTGTTTAAGTGTGCAAGTCTGTGTACATATATCTCTGTTTTGTGTGTGTTCACAGACTAAGAACAGGGTTAAAAACCAAAATCTCCTTCCTCATACTCTTTTGAAATAAGATGTATAAAGGAAACATGTTTGTAATTGCAAGATCTTAATTTTAAAAATATTATTAAGTAAAATTAGAAGATAAATTTTTACAGGAAGAAGAAATATAGTAAAGTCAAAAGCATGTCAAAAATTCGAATGACATGGTTTCAATTTACACATATATACCCAAATTCCTTTTCGGAAACAATGATTTTTAAAAATAAAATGAGGATTTTTAAGGTGGTATTTTGTGAGGAATTGAATGATGAACGGATTTGGGGTTTTTGGTGATTTCTGGCAATCTGGAGGATGTTGGCCATTGTAAGTGAGGCTGAGGGAGGCTTGTATGGCGGGGGTCCTTGGAAAAATAGCCGGAAATTTTATCCATCACCGGAGTGATCTGGCGATGACATTTTAGGGTTTTAATTGTCATTCTGGACTAGGTTAAACTCGGGTCTATTACGGTATCGCGGCGACGTCGAGTTGAACCAGTTCAGGAGCAAGGTGAAGAGGAGGTCGCGGCGGCGGAGTCTGGCGGAGTCTGGTGGTTAATAGTGGATGGAATTGCGAAGAGATGCAAATATAGGTGGTTAGTCCATTGCAGGTTAGGTTCGTGAGCTCGAATTTTCGATCGAGATCGGATTTAAGAATTCTGGGTGGATAGGATCGGTGCGATGGCCTAACGTGGTTTGTGAGGATGGTCGGAAGGGATCGCGGTGGATCATCGTCGACATGTTAGCCTGAGTATCTGTTGTTTTGGTTTGGGGTGTTGCATTGGGAAGAAGAGGGTAGCTCGAGTCGAGTCTCGGGGAGATAAGGTTTGAACTCGAAGTAGGAGTTTGGGTTTTTGCATGTGTGTTACCAGGTTTATAATTTAAATTTTTTTGAAAACAAGAAAATGGTCTAGGGTTGAACTCGGGTTTTACTCAAGAATTATGAAATTTGGCTCGGGTAAATTTCGGTAGGAGATCAGGTTTGATTAAAAATTTAATGGTTTAAATACAAAGGAAATTTGTAACTAATTTTCAAATAGAAATGAACAAGTTTCAAGGCCATAAGTATTGAATAAGTTTTTTCAAGTGAAGTTTCCAAGATTTAAATGTAAAGTTAATTTTTGTGTTGAAAATAAATTGTTTTGGTTCTTATGATGATATCAAGTAATTAATTCAAGTATATGGGGTATTTTATTTATCTAAGATTTTACAAGCTGAATTTAAATTTCTTAAAGTAACTAAAGGAAAATTAATTACTTAGTATAAGTAATTAAAGAATAACAATGAATGTAATTAATTAGAGGATAGTTGATTACTTAATGAGATTAATTAAAAGTTAATAATTGAATGTGATTAACTTAAGATAATTAATTAATGAAGTGATTAAGGGTTAATTAATCAACTTAAGTGATTATGGAATAATTACTTAATGAAGTAATTAGGGGGTAATGGGTTACTTGAATGATAATTACTTAATGTAAGTAGTTAAAGGGAAATTGCTTAATGGAAGTAATTAAGGATAAATTATTTAGTGTAATTAATTAAAGGATTGATTAATTAAGGAAATTAATTAAAGGATTAGTTAATTAATTGATGTGGTTAATTAAAGAATATTAATCAATATAAGTGATTATAGAATAATTAATTAGGGTAATTAATTAAGGATAAATGTAATAAATTATTGTTAATTACTTTATTAGAGTAATTAAGGGATTATTTAATGTGATGGGCGAAGGTTAATTAATTTGTGTAGTTAATTAAAGGTTAATTACTTAATGTAATTAAAGAGGATAATTAAGGGATGATTAATTAATGGTTTGCAATTAATCTTGCTTATGAATGATTGAATGATATTGAATATGTGACACCCCACCTCTATACCCACTCTAGCCAAGGACACTGCGGTGTAATGCCGTCAACTGGCGCGGAGAATAAGGCTATTGAGGAGCGACCATCCGTGTAATTACTTTGTGCGAGCACCGATATGTCAAATAGCACAACATGCATTTGGTTTCAGGAGGAAATCCGACACATCGATAAAACTCAAAGCTATTACACAGTGGCTATATATATTCTTCGAAAACAAACATAGAAATAAAATACACAAATCAGTCACAGATATCCATATAAAAAAGACGGAAAAAGATATGAATAAATAACACATAAAAGTGTACATCAGAGAAGTGGTTAGACAAGATCCACAATGTCACAAAAGAATAACTACAAGTGCTAGACAAAAGAATATGGATACGTCAATGAGTCTATATCTCAAATGCATACAACAAAAACTACTAATCTAAGTAGTTAGCCCAAAAGTCAGGGTGATAATCCCAGATGTGAAGTCAAGCAGAAGCACCTGAAACATCTCGGTCTGACCCGAGTATTATTTAATAAGAAAATAATAAACGGATCAGTCTAGCTATAAATATCAGATAAAATGATATAAAATAAGAGATATGACATAAACATATGATAACCTTAAAGCCATACTGTGATAAGTATGAAATTGAAAATCAACAAGAGATTAATCAATATCACAAGAATCTTCTCAAAGATAAAAAGGAATGTCATACTCTATATTTTCATTCACCAAATCCATGCATATTGACAATAATATCAATGCCAATCACAAAAGTTAATGACAACAAATTCACCAATGCATAAATATTGATAACACATATCAATGTAAATCACGAAAATTGGTGGAACACAATTCTAGAAATCATCAATGGAAATCCAAAAATCACAAAAATGGGGAGGCATATCACAAAACGGGAGCATGAAAACTCACCAACACGTGTATCACAAAATGGAACGCTATTCCATGGTTGCTAACCATTAATTGTGAGCCGAAGCTCCACAAAACGGCCCGAAGACCATGGGTCGCTACCCCACCAAATTGAGCTGAAGCTCCACGGAAACGGGGTTTAGTCTCCTTCGTAGACAATGGGACATCGCACATTTGCTAGTCTAAATCACAAAAATGATCATCAATGATCATCAAGAAGTGTCAATTACAGTAAGCTAGTAAATATATAAGCTTAGCTTCATGTCCCATAACCACTAGCTTAACTTAAATATTTAAGAACAAATTGTAGATCTCCACTTAAAAATTGTCACAAGAGATTCAATCGAACAAGTCCAAGAATTAACCGGCGAAGTAAATGCAAGCGTTTCATACCATTTAATTTACTAAGTCGTTTAATTAGATTTCTCGTACGAGTGAGATAAAGTGACAAATCACAAAAATGACTGTAGAAACAATAAATCACAAAAATTCACATTCGAAGACGTGAATAATACCCAAGGAATTCGATTCCAAATCCATCAAAGTTGAGAAATAGCATGCGGCCTAACAGAGAAACACAACATGGCACGACCTAGGCATGGCGCGACCTAACATGGCGCGACCCAAGTTGGTTGCAACCTAAGGTGGGTCGACCTAACTGCAAGGCGAGAAGAGTAAAGGGAACGACCTATGTGGTCAGCGACCTAAGGAGCTAGCGGCACAACAGGCCGAACGACCTAAGTGATGCAACGACCTAAGAGGAGAATAGGTCGAGCGACTTAAGGGTTGGAACGACCTAACAGGCCAAGCGACCTAAGGTATAGTGCAACCTAACAGATGTGCGACTTAACAGTGCAAGCATGCCGAGCGACTTAAATGGGGACAACCTAGTATTGCGCAACCTAAGGAGTAGAAGAAGGCCGAGCGACCTAAGGCACTAACGGCATAAATGGCCGAGCGACCAAAGGGGGAACGACCTAACTTGTCGCGACCTAAGGAGCGTGCGAGCTAGCTGCAGGCTGAGGGGCTTATACGGTGCGGGCCGAATGCCCTAAGGGGTAAAAGAAGGCCGAGCGACTTAAGGACGAAATGACCTAAATTGCAGGTCGAGAATCATATGTGCAGGCCGAACGACCTAAGCAACAAAAATGCCAAAAACTCACTCAATTTGCAACCGATCGAGCACGAACGCTAGGGGATTACGCCTATCGGCTTCCCGGTCCTATTGGCTCCTCGATGCATCACCAAAAACGTATTCAAACATCAAAGATTGGATTTTAAAAGATTTGAACCCAAAACACTAAAAATTGGGATTTTCGCCAATTCAATCCAAACCAAAAGCAAATGCATATGAATAAGTGTTAGGAATTCGTACCTAATAATCAAAGATAGTTATAGACAAAGATGTGAGATAAAAATCTCACCTTTACACAAGATCAATGAAGGAGAAGCTTGAAAGCAAGAAAGAATCAATGGCTTCTCTTTGAATTTGGAGTTAGATGTTGGATTTGCAAAAGAACTAGAGCTTGGAGTTTTAATTTTCCATTCCTTCCTCCATTTTTGATGAAGCTTGAGTGTTAGGAAATGAAAGTAAAGTTATGAAGGGAAGGGGGTTGAGCTAGAGTAAATAGTTTAGGCTAATGGGCTAAACCAAACCCAAAGCCCAAAGTGAAAAAGTGATAAAATTCCACTAACTCCATACATATCAAAGTTTATACTCAAAACGATCACAAACGGTGTTGTGGACCCAATGGAAGTGGTTCCGAGTCCTAATTCGACCGTATGCAAAAAGTAACTTTTCGGACTAAAATCCGATTAACGATAAAATATTAAAATAAAATATTTAAATATTCAATCATAAAACATACGGGTTGTTACAGACTCCCCTCCTTAAAGAAATTGCATCCTTGCAATATTTAAGAAGAAAATATAAGGTAACAACCATGATAGCATATCAACACAAAAGAAATTTGAAATAAGAAATTCACCTTATGGAGCACGAGAAAGTAAGTCCGGATGTGTTCGCTCGGTGAACTCTCTAGATTCCCAAGAGCAATCCTTAGGATTTGAGGACCATTGGAATTTAACAAGCGGAACATCTTTATTTCGAAGGCGCTTGACCTCCGAAGCAATAATACGAACATGATGTTGCTCATAAGTTAAATTAGGTGAAACTTCAATTTCTTCCACAACATCGGGCTTAAGAATAGAATCGGAATCTCGAAGGCATTTCCGTAATTGAGAAACGTGAAACACGTCATGAATAGCAGAAAACTGAGCCGGTAATAAAAGGCGATAAGCCACGGAACCAATACGTTCGGTGATGGAAATGGACCAATATATCGAGGTGCTAACTTTCTCAATCGACTGAAACGTACAACACCCTTCATAGGTGAAACACGAATAAACACAACATCTCCCATAGAAAATTCTAATTTCCTTCTCCGGTTATCGGCATAGGATCTTTGCCTACTCTGGGCTTCTTTCATCCTATGACGAATAAGGTTAATCTTCTCTGTGGAATCTAGAATAAAATCTAGACCTAAAACCAGCTTCTCACTGGCCTCAAGCCAACAAAAATGAGATTGGCATGGCCTTCCATAGAGTGCCTCAAAAGGTGCCATACTAATACTAGATTGGAAGCTATTATTATAGGAAAACTCAACAAGAGAAATATGATCTTCCCAACTTCCACCAAAATCAAGAACACATGCACGAAGAAGATCTTCAAGAGTTTGATTCACACGCTCAGTTTGTCCATCGGACTGGGGATGATAAGCGGTGCTAAAATTAAGCTTTGTTCCCAAAGCTTTTTGAAGACTCTTCCAAAATCCACTAGTAAACAATGGATCACGATCACCAACAATAGAAGTAGGAACTCCATGCAATTTTACAATTTCTTTAATAAAGAGTTTGGTCAAGAGAGGAACGGTTCGATTGGACCGAACGGGAATAAAATGGGCGGATTTAGTAAGTCTATCAACTATCACCCATAAGCTATCATGACCCGAACGAGAACGGGGAAGGCCGTCTATAAAATCCATGGAAATTTGGTCCCACTTCCAAATTGGAATTTCTAAAGGTTGCAATAACCCACCAGGCCTTTGGTGTTCGGCTTTGACAAGTTGGCAAGTCATGCAACACTTAACAAAGTTAGCAATATCAGATTTCATTCCCTCCCAATAATAAAGTCGCTTCATATCCGCGTACATTTTACTACTATTAGGATGAATGGTAAATTTAGAACGATGAGAATCTTCTAAAATGTTTTTACGAAGATTACTAATATTTGGCATGATAAGTCTACCAAATTTTCGAATACCGCCACGAGAATCAATATCAAAGTCTTTCAAATCTTCAATATCAATTTTATCCCTAAAATTTGGCCGAGAAGAGCCAATTCGGGATCTAGCTTTTGAGCTTCAAGAATGCGATCTAAAAGAGAAGAATGAGCCTCAAGGCTACATAAAACAAAAGATGAACATAAATCGAAAACACGATCTCGAGTCTCACAAGTGGATAGAATTCTGAGATCATTCCATTCGAATATCATCATAGAAACAACCGCTTGTTGCTTACGACTAAGTGCATCGGCAACACGATTTCCCTTTCCGGGAGTATAAAGATATCAAGATCATAAGCTGCAAGAAATTCGAGCCAACGTTGCTGACGCAAATTTAGTTCCTTTTGAGAAAATAGATACTTCAAGGATTTATGATCAGTATAGAGAATAAACTTCTCTCCCAAAAGGTAACAACGCCAAATGCGAAGGGCGAAAACAATAGCCGCGAGTTCTAAATCATGAGTGGCATATCTAGTCTCGGTTGGTTTTAATTGCCTAGAAGCATAAGCAATAACACTTTCTCTTTGCATAAGAACGGCACCCAAACCAATGCGACTAGCATCGGTATAAACAATAAAATCTTGATTCTCCTCGGGAATCACAAGAATAGGAGCATCGGAAAGGAGTTCTTTTAATTTCTGGAAAGAAGCTTCACATTTGACCGTCCAAATGTATTTAACTCCCTTCTTGGTCAAACTAGTAAGAGGCACGGAAATTTTTGAAAAGCCTTTTATAAAACGGCGGTAATAACCAGCCAATCCAAGGAAGCTATGGATCTCCGTCACACTCTCCGGTCTCTTCCAATTTTGAATCACTTCAATCTTTGAAGGATCCACAGAAATTCCGGATTTGGAAATAATATGACCCAGAGACTTCACACGAGATTGCCAAAAGTGGCATCTAGAAAACTTTGCTTTCAATTGATTACTCCTAAGAGTTTCCAACACAATCTGAAGATGTTTTTCATGCTCCTCAGTTTTAGAATACACAAGAATATCATCAATGAAGATGAGAACAAACCGATCGAGGAAGTCTTTGAAAACTCTATTCATAAGGTCAACGAAATAAGCCGGAGCATTCGTTAAACCAAATGGCATAACAAGCCATTCATAAGATCCATAAGGAGTACGGAACGATGTCAAAGGAATACTATCCTCTGCAATACGAAGCTGATGAAAACGTAGGTAAGTATAGTTGTGAAAAATACTCTAGCCCCACTAAGTTGATCAAATAGATCATCAATCCGAGGTAAAGGATATTTATTCTTGATAGTAAGATCATTAAGCTTGCGGTAGTCAACGCAAAGCCTAAGTGTACCATCGGATTTCTTCACAAAAATAGCCGAAGCTCCCGAAGGCGAGGAACTAGAGCGAATAAATTGCTTCACCTCCAATTCGGATAATTGTATGCGCATCTCCTCATTTTCTTTATTGGACATACGATAAGGAGGACGTGTGATAGTGTAACAACCCGCATATTTATCGATTTTATATTTAAATATTTTATTTAAATATTTTATCGTTAGTCGGATTTTAGTCCGAAAAAACTTTTTGCAAACAGCCGAATTAGGACTCGAGACCACCCCCATTGAGTTCAAAATGACGTTTGCGACCTTTTTGAGTATAAGCTTCGATATGTTTGGAGAAAGTTGATTTTTGCTACTTTTCACTTAGGGTTTTGGTTTGGGCCGAGCCAATTAACCACTTACTAACTCAGTCCCAATCCCCCTCTCCTCTTCATTACTTCATTCTAACTCCTCAAACTTAATCTTTTATGTTAATGGAGGGTGGAAGAAGAAATTAAAACTCCAAGCCCTAACTTCCTTTGCAAATCCAAGCTTTAGCTCCAAACTCAAGAAGAACCCATTGGTAAGCTTCTCTTTTTCTTCTCCAACTCTTTCTCCATTCAATTTCAGAAAATTCCTAAACCTAATTTAGGAAACGTTTCTCTTTTAAGCTTAGATTCAAGCTTCTTGTGTTGAGATTGAAGTGTGGTTGATTCCCCTTTTCTTTCAAGCTTCATCTTCATAAATTTTAGTTCAAAGGTGAGATTTTTAATCTCACATCTAAGTCTATGAATTATCTTCGAATGTTAGGTATGAATTCCTAACACTTATTCGTGTGTAATTGCTTTTGGATTGGATTAAATTGGTGTATATTCCAATTTTTAGTGTATTGAGTTCAATTCGTTAAAAATCCTAACTTCGATGTTTGAACATGTTTTTGGTGATGCATCGAGGAGCATATAGGGCTGGGTCGTCGATTGACATAAACCCTTAGCGTCGTTGCTCGAGCGAATGCAATTTCGGCCATGATTGAATCTCATTTGTAATAGGCAGGGAAGAGGCTGGAAACAGGTTCGGCCGACCGACCCCCCTGGTTCGGTCGACCGACCTGCTTCCAAGTGCATAAGCACTTTCTGTTTTAAGGTTCGGTTGACCGAGTACAGGGTTCGGTCGACCGACCTGCTGTGCCGAGGGGTTTCCAACCTTTGGTTCGGTCGACCGACTCAGGGAGTCCGGTCGACCGACCTGATGGTTTTTGCCAGATTAGCCTATTTTGCTAATCCGTTTGAATATCCAACTTTAATCGATTCGTGTTGTCTCCCTTTTGTTGTTGTCATTTATTATCGACTTTGATGACCTTTTCTTTGGGAATTTTAGATATATCCACTTTGATGGATTTTATATCGATTTCTTTGGATTTTATTCACGTCTTCGAATGTGAATTTTTATGCCCGATTGTTTCTACAATCTTCTTTGTGATTTGTCACTTTAAAAATATAAAGGTTTCCTATACTAGTAGTTAATATCAAAACTCTTTCTTCAAATGATTTCAACACTATTTTATTACAAAGCTCGTTTTCTCAAGCCGATTTCCAATCTATTAGTATATACAAACCTTTACCTCACTCGTATGAGAAATCTAATTAAATGACTTAGTAAAACAAGTGGTATGAAACGCTTGCGTTTACTTCGTCGGTTAATTCTTGGACTTGTTCGATTGAATCTCTTGTGACAATTTTCTAGTGGAGATCTACAATTTGCTCGTAAATATTTAAGTTAAGCTAGTGGTTATGGGACATGAAGCTAAGCTCATATATTTACTAGCTTATTGTAATTGACACTTCTCGTTGATCATGACGATCATCTTTGTGGTTTAGACTAGCAATGTGCGATGTCTCTTTGTCTATGTGGAGGACTGTTCCTCATTTTATTGAGTTTCGTCTCATTTTATACATGGGTCATACCTTTCTAGGTGCGTCGATGTTTATTTATGCATGGGGTGTACCTTTCTAGGTGCATCGATGTTTATTTACTTCGTGGAGCAATCGGCTCAATAAGTCGGGACATGGGGCGTATCTTTCTAGGTGCGTCGATGTTCGTCTATGCATGGGGCGTATCTTTCTAGGTGCGTCGATATTCGACTTTGCATGGGGTGTATCTTTCTAGATGCACCGATGTTAGACATTACATGGGTGTATCTTTCTAGGTGCATCGATGTTTATTTATGCATGGGATGTATCTTTCTAGGTGCATCGATGTTTATTTGTGCATGGGGCGTATCTTTCTAGGTGCGTCGATGCTAGAGCATGGGGCGTATCTTTCTAGGTGCGTCGATGTTCGACTGTTCATGGGGCGTGTCTTTCTAGGTACGTGGATGTCCAGTTTGTGGGATTGGCCATCCTTTTTATTGTGATTTGGTTCATCGGATGTCACGCTGTACGACGTCGTTTTTCCTTTTTATTGTGATTTCTGGATTTCGTGTGTTGATTTCTGGAATTTATGTTTCACCAACTTTTACGATGGGCATTGATGTATATATGTCATTTATTGTGGTTTGGTGAACGAAATTAGGAGTATGACATTCCTTTTTATCTTGAGTAGATTATTGTGATATTGATTAATCTCTTGTTGATTTTCAATTACTTATTTATCACAGCTTGGCATTGTGATTATTATTTTATGTCATATCTCTTATTATATATCACTTCATCTGATATTTATAGCTCGACTGATCCGTTTATTATTTTCTTATTAAATAATACTCGGGTCAGACTGAGATTTTACAGGAGCTTCCTCATGGCTTCCTATCTGGAACCATCTTCTGACTTTTGGCTAACTACTTTAGTTTAGTAGTTTTTGTTGAATACATTTGAGATATAGACTCTATGATGTATACTTATTCTTTTGTCTAGCACGTGTTGCTACTCTTTGTATTATCGTGCATCTTTTTGACCACTACTCTGATGTACACTTTCATGTGTAATATTCATATCTATTTCCGCCTTTGTGATATGAATTGTCTGTGACTGATTTATGTTATGTTTATTTCTATATTTGTTTCCGAAGACCTTTATAGCCACTGTGTAGTAGCTTTGAGTTTGTGTCGTGTGTCGGATTTCCTCTTGATAAAGAAAATGCATGTTATACTATCTGACATATCGATGCTCGCGCAAAGCAATTACACGGATGGTCTCTCCTCAACAGCCTTATTCTCCGTGCTAGTTGACAGCATTCTCAGTAATGTTCTTGGCTAGCGCGGGTATAGAGGTGGGGCGTCACAGATAGGTTGAGCTCCAGGGATGAGATTAATTCTGAACTCAATTGCTCGCTTAGGTGGTAATCCTAAAACGGGCTCAAATATGTCAGAAAATTCACAAACAATGTGGATAAGAGAAATAATATCTTCCTCATCATCATTATCGTCATCATGAGGATTTAAAGAATATAAAGATGCAACCAAGCTGGAATCCGAATCTTTAAGGTCAATAGAAATCTGCTTAACAGATTGAGGATGTCGAAGATGAATAGTCCGCTCAGGACATAGGATTTGGGCTTCATAGCGGCTAAGCCAATCCATTCCCAAAATTATTGCAAAGCCTAAGTAGCGCATAACATGCAAATCGGCTCGGAAAGAAAAATCACACAAATTAATCTCGACATCTTTACACAATAAACCGATTGTTGCGGATCCACCAACCAGATTCGCAATTCTCAAAGAATTCATTAAACACAAAACATCTAAAGAAAAAGTATCAACAAGTTCTTTTGAAATAAAAGAATGGGACGCACCCGTATCAAAAAAAACTCGAATAGGATGATCACGAAATAAAATAATGCCATCAAGGATAGAATGAGAAATACCTTTACCACGAGATGTGTTGCCAGGGGCTTGAGCAACATTAAGCTTTCCCTCCTTCCTTTTTTGAAGTTTGGGACAAGAAGATAAATAATGATTCGGGCTTTTGCAATAGCGACAAGCACGAGGCTTTGAACATTTGTTCGCATAATGGTCCTTAGAACCACATTTGTAGCATTGCCCACTACTTGAGGTAGAAGTCTTAGTTGCCGGAGAGGCTTCCTTCCCTTTCTTATTGTTGGGATAAGGGCCCTTGAACTTATTAGGCCTTTTCTTGTTGTTGAAGTTCGGTTTGGCACCCATAACTTCAACATCACTCTCCCTATCTACCTCTTCAAGATGAAGAGCGATATCAACGAGTTGATCAAAAGAAACTTCTAATTTTAGAAGTATTGGCTTCTTGAGATTTTTATTCAAGCCATAGACAAATCTTTGGTTTTTCTTCAACGGGGTGTTTATGTACTCGACCCCATATTTAGAAAGTGACTCGAATGATGCGACATAGTCTGTCACAGAGGACTCACCGTGAACAAGGTCAATGAAACGACGATCCAAAGTCACCTTCTCAGCTTCTGGCACAAATTTTAATTCGAAGCATTTCGGAATTTCTCCCAAGTAAGATCCGCTTCATTTATTTCAGAAATCAGAAGCTCATACCAATCTAATGCTCTTTCTTGGAGCATACTAGAGGCCACATGAACCCGGTGAAGATCAATAAGATTCATGCGAGAAAAGATTCGATCGCACGATCTCAGCCAAGCCTGGACTTCAATAATGGTTTCGGAACCTTTGAATGGCTTTCCACCCAAATTGGTATAATCGCTGCACAAATGTGCAAACCCAGACCTAGGGTGAGTAGACTCCGGATTAGATCCGGCTGCTTGAGCATTCCTTACTAGATCAAGAAGCTGCTGTGCAGACATAAATACTCCGTCTTGGAGAGTAGCACGAGATTGGCTGGCGCTGCGACGACCAGGTCTATCCATTTCTCTTCCTTTTGAAAGAAAGAAAGAAGGATAAGGTTATTCACCAAATGAATATCAAGCAATTTTGGTAGATAAACAAGTAATCATAGAGAAAATAGGATGAATCGGTACGAAGACTCGAATTAAATCCTAAAGCACGACTCCTAAGATGGACATAGGACGATGATCCTTGCTAGATTATTCTACATTGTTTCGAAGTTTTGCTCTGATACCAAGCTGTGACGCCCCACCTCTATACCCACTCTAGCCAAGGACACTACGGTGTAATACCGTCAACTAGCATGGAGAATAAGGCTGTTGAGGAGAGACCATCCGTGTAATTACTTTGTGCGAGCATCGATATGTCAGATAGTACAACATGCATTTGGTTTCAGGAGGAAATCCGACACACCGATACAAACTCAAAGCTATACACAGTGGCTATATATATTCTTCGGAAACAAACATAGAAATAAACATACACAAATCAGTCACAGATATCCATATCACAAAGGCGGAAAAAGATATGAATAAATAACACATGAAAGTGTACATCACCAAAAACGTGTACGCCTATCGGCTTCCCGGTCCTATTAGCTCCTCGATACATCACCAAAAACGTGTTCAAACATCAAAGATTGGATTTTAAAAGATTTGAACCCAAAACACTAAAAATTGGGATTTTCACCAATTCAATCCAAACCAAAAGCAAATGCACATGAATAAGTGTTAGGAATTCATACCTAACAATCAAAGATAGATATAGACAAAGATGTGAGATAAAAATCTCACCTTTACACAAGATTAATGAAGGAGAAGCTTGAAAGCCAGAAAGAATCAATGGCTTCTCTTTGAATTTGGAGTTAGATATTGGATTTGCAAAAGAACTAGAGCTTGGAGTTTTACTTTCCTATTCCTTCCTCCATTTTTGATGAAGCTTGAGTGTTAGGAAATGAAAGTAAAGTTATGAAGATAAGGGGGTTGAGCTAGAGTAAATAGTTAGGCTAATGGGCTAAACCAAACCCAAAGCCCAAAGTGAAAAAGTGACAAAATTCCACTAATTCCATACATATCAAAGTTTATACTCAAAAAGATCGCAAACGGTGTTTTGGACCCAATGGAAGTGGTTCCGAGTCCTAATTCGACCGTATGCAAAAAGTAACTTTTCGGACTAAAATCCGACTAACAATAAAATATTAAAATAAAATATTTAAATATTCAATTGTAAAATATGCGGATTGTTACAAAATACCTTGGTTTATTTGGTATTTCTAATAGAAATGTTTTGTGATATGATTGGGTTGAATAGTGATGATGTGGTTATCTATCGAGATGAATTGCTGTGTAAAGTGATACCCTTTATTTAAAGCTCGAATTGTATTCACTTGAATAACTTGAGTTAAGATGACATTGGATTCAAAGAGACCGAGGTCGGGTATCAGTAAATACTCGAAACCACTTCGAATTATAATCTGCAATAACACCTTATGAATTTGATTTTTGGAATTAATAGGCTGGAATGAAAAAAATGATGTAAGCTTGGTTATTTAATCTAAGTAGTAATTCTTAGATATGATTGTAAAATGTGATTGACTATGATATGTAAGAACTCGTAAAGGTACGAGTTACCCTGGGTAGCAAATAAGTTTTATAGCTTGGTATTTCATGTTATATAGGCTTACTCACGCTGGTTTCCAGCCTGACCCGAGTGTTACTTTAATGTAATGCTTGGGTCAGACTGAGTATTACAGATTTTAAGGTAAGGACGTTCTGGAGCTCAGGAGACGAGCTGGATGACAGGAACGTATGGAGTGTATTCCGCTGTGATATATTGTTATTTATCCGGGACAAGATATTTTAACTGTCCAGTAATTGTAAAATGTTGTAACTCTGATGTATTAATGTAAATTAACTGATATAATTTTTCCTTTTATACTTGTTATTTTATTTGATATTATATTTTGATCCATTGCGAATGTGAGATTTTGTGTTTTATTTCTATTTCTTCTTCTATCTCTTTTCTTCTTTTCCTAACTATCAAGAATTTTTGGAATTGAAAATTCTAGGTCGTCACATAAATATTATCATTTTTAAGAAAACACACCATGGCAATTATATAAATTTTGAAAATGATTCCTTTATATATAAAAAATATAATCCTAGGCAAAATATTTCATTTGCCAAATTTTCAAAAATCAAAATCATGTCTATTTTCCTTGTTAGAGTGTTTAGAAATCCCTATCGACGCCGTTCATCCCATGTCTTGATCATAATTCATAAACAACTCAATAGACCGACTATCGCAATATGTTTTTATAACATTAACAAATACGCTCCATGATATATAATACTCTCAAACTCATTCTAGGGGTCCCTTACCTTATCTCTAATAAGTCACTAATCTACCAAAGCCAAGGTTCTCGCTTAACCTTCAGCTCCGATACCAAATGTAACAGCCCACCTTTTCAACCATCAAAAGTCGGCACCATATACCTCTCGACCATCCAATCGTTGAAAAGGTAGATTGTTATAGTAGAAAGAAAAAGAACGGAAGAAAATAGAATCTCGCAGCGGAACAACAACATATAATATAACAAAGACAGTAAAAGGTGTCACTCTAAAATGCATGGTATATCAGAGTTAAAAACAAAGCTCATCAGCCAAGACAGTTATGACTTCCTAACCTTACAATTGCCGATGGGTATATTAAATAATATAGTGGAAAAATAAAATACTATGGTAGGTGAACATCCAACTCTACTCCATGAGCCCCGTGTCCCACTAATGACAACTTGAAAAAGTACTCAGTCTAACTTGAGCATTATAATAAAATAACACCCGGATCAGTTTGGAAAACCAGCGTGAGAAAACTTAAGTAACAAGGTTAACATTTAATAATTCTATCAGATCACATCGCAAAATACAAAACGGGTTTTTACCTTACAAGAATAACTTCCATATATGAAGAAATGGAAAATAGTCAAACAACAATCCAAACAAGAAAGGATGTACGCAGGAAAGATCAAAAATCCAAACTTAAAGGATGGATACAAATAATTAAGACATCAAGAGCCGCTTCAATCGCTTCTCGATGTAACTAAGAAAAACAATTCAAAAGAATTTGTATCGGCTACAAGGAAAGGAATTTTCCAACAAATGACTAAGAGGGTGCGCCCTCCTTACCGAAAGTATACCTATATACTTGAGAGCTACGATGTCTGTCGGCCAATACCAAACCGGACCTCGCCAATGGTTATCGAGAACCTGAGTTTTTCACATTTTCAAATGCATACACGGAATCCAATCTAGAGTAGGTATGAAGATACCCAAATGGAAAAAATCCCACATAGCTTGAATTCCACTATCGCTTTAGTTTTAGTCATTTGCAGCAAAGAATAGCAACACTCGAATAAGCAACAAATCATCTTGAATTGATGAAACATAAAAGATGAACAGATCAATTCCAATGTTTGAGATAGAAATAAGGAAAATAAATTTATCCAACATAACAAGGATGGCAATCCCCCTTCAAAAAATTATACCGCTAGATAAAATATACTTGAGAGCACATGCGTCACTCTCAGGAACTTCCAAGCTGGACCCCGCTAAATCCACAAGCATCCAAATATACTCACATCAATGCTTGCATGCTATTGACTTCTCTAAATGAATGAGAATATATCCTAATGGGTGCGACCCCGCACACGCATCTTAGAATGACGAAGCACAACAATGACTAGGAGGGTGCACCACCCCTACACGCGCTTTGGTTTTAGTCATTTTCGACGTAGGATATCAAAATCAAAAAGAGCAACACATCGTTTTAAAGTGATGTAATACAAAGAAGATGGTAGAATCAAAATCAGGAGTCGATAAAACAACTATCGAGAATAAAAAAGTAATTTGTATATAGGAATTAAATCTTATACACTTACCATTAATAAATGAATCAAACTTTTAAAACATTTGATCCACATTTGGGATTGATTTTCATATATTGTAAAACATTTTTAAAGTACTCTTTGAAATATTCCTTTAGGAGGTAAAATTTTAATACTAAATGTTTTAAAATAAGGGTATTAAACAAAAGTCATTGTAACATTATTTGCTATCAACCGGAAATAATTTACACTTAGCTTAATATTTAAACAATTTGTATTAAAAGATTTTCTCGTTTATAAACCATCATTTATAAATCTAAAAAAACATTTATTATCCAAAGGATAATAAATCAATTTAAATACCTTTATAAATTTAACACAATGTTAATTTGTCCTAAAGGACAATTTATATAAAACTTTATAATCTTTTTAATAAAGTAATCAATTATCTTTAAACACTTTTGTCAAATTAATTAATTATTTTTAAAGCATTTTTAGTAAATCAATCAAGTAAGTTCAAAACACTTTTATCAAATTTGTTGATTTACCTTAAAAAGATTAAATTAGTTAATTAACTTTTAAAAACACCATTAATTAAAATCATTAATTAAATCCAAATATCACTAACTAGATGAATTAATTACGTTCAAACTTCATTAATTTTAAATTAGTAATTAAATCCAAATATCATTAATTAAAAATGGTTAATTAGATTCAATCATCATTAATTAAAACGATTAACTAAATTTAAACATTATTGATTAAAATGATTAATTAAATTCAAATCCCATTAATTAAAATTATTAATTAAATTTAAATACCATTAATTAAAATGATTACTAAATTCAAACATTATAAGTTAAAATTATTAATTAAATTCAAGTATCATTAAATCAAAATGATTGATGAATTTTAAGCATCTATTTTGTGAAAATACAAGCTTAAGTTCAACACATAAAAATTCAAGGAGATGATATTCAATAAGGGACGATATAGCGAAAAAGCACTATAACGGCACTTAGACAATTCAAATAGATATTCACAAATTATTTTAACTAAACATTGATATAAGCAATAATAGAATATAAATGAGATGCGGATAACAGTAAACAAATACTAGCGAGAAACCCATTTGGCCCACTTTACAAATGTCCCATGTAAATCATACATATGTATGTGCATTTTTCAAAGTGTTTAGTAGCGACCTGTTCACTGCGATAATGCTATGACTTCTTCTTTTAGTCCCTTGCAACAAATGGTTGTTTTGATATTTGCTACTAGGTAGGAACAAAAAATAATATACATAGTTATATAAATTCCCAAAACGGGAATCCAATCCAAACAATCCATCAAACAACAATATAAACTAACATCCAAACAGGTAATAAATAATTTTTATCTACTATATAATGTATTGATTAACCAAAAAGGTGAGTTTAACTCACCGAAATTCCAGTTATCACTTTTGCGTTTTGATTCCGTCTAATATCGAATAGATTTTAGCTTGAAATTCTTTAAGCTCTAATTCATACCAATCCAATTCCAAAGCGTAGTTGTTCGACACTACGAGTTCAACGTGACTGACAACGTTCAATTTGGATCTAATATAAAATGGATATCTAGTTTACATATTTTGAATCAATTAAAATAATTAATTAACTAATCCATAAGTAATTACCCTAATCTCTTCCCTACTCTATCACTAAACAAACCCAACCACACTTATTAACTTAGACCAACTCCACGACGTCGTCACCACCGCATGCCACCAGAACGGAGCCCCGATCACAACGAACATCTTGACACCCAAATCACCTCCTATCGTCGACGCTTTCTCAAGATCTAATCCAAAACGAACACCTTATTTCAACTACGATTTCCCACCGCCGTAGGCGCACTTAGGCCACTAAACTCTGCCTAGAGGTAGCCCTCAGCAAGCCTGACAACTTCCCTTCTCGGCCGCGGCCAAGAGATCAACTACGACATCGTAAATCTCAGCCCTAGCCGCGCCATTCATAGGCGAATTCCAGCCACCACCCTAAGTCGTCGATCGACAATCTCATCGGTCACAACACTCAAACAACACCATGAACATTTTCTTAGTTGGGACCTAAGCCTAATTCAACCCTTAGCGGCAGCAATCGTCTATAGTCGTTGGAAGAGGCTAATTTAGGGATCTTAGATTAGAGAATGGAGAGCGATGGATGTCCTTATAAATAGTTTTCTCCAACACTACTCCTCTAAAAATTACGGACTCCAATCCAGGCATGCTTATTGGCGTTCCTTACCAAATAACCCTATTCTAAACTCAATGGAATTATTTTCGCAACTTAATCCTAAAGTATACGAAAGTTAGCTTTTAAAATCAAGTTATATTATTTTAATTCTCTAAAATTTATTTCTATATGTATCAAGCTCACATAACCACGTTGTATGTCCGATCGTCATAGAAGTCATCGGCATATAACAATTTATTATCTCGGATCTAGTGGCACTAGTTTTGTCAAATTCCAAAACGGTGCCGCAGAATGCTAATTTCAAATATTTAAATATCGTTTTATATTTTTCAGTTATATTATTGATGTTTATCCAATCAATTTATTATTCCTAGTAAATTTATAAATGGAATTCACCAATATTATTTATTAATCAAAAGGAATTAAATAAGATTATTAAATCCACTTAATTATTTAATTAAGAATTCAAATATTTAAATGTTCACTATATTGGAATTCAAATTATTAAATTCCAAATTCCTATTATTTAAATATTTAAAATAAATTAAATATTTAAAATTCAATGATTAAATCTTGGGTTGTTACACGAGTTTACAGCAAAATTAATGAATTGAATGACCAAATAAGACGTAGAAACTTAGAGTTTGGTTCTTGGTACATCCTCAGGTGACCATAGGTGGGGTTAAGGTGGCTATATGTCAAAAAAGATGAACATACACTAAATTTTCTAAACCTGAAACATGTAGAATCATGTATACTGGTCCACTAGTGGGCTAGACCGGGAGACTTATGACCGAGTCTGGATACAGATTGAACCTGGACCCAGAAGGGTCTATATAAATAAATAACGAATGGTTGGAGTCATAGTCCTCTTATGTTCTGGAGAATAATCAAAAGCTATTGATTAATCGAATGATGTTTCTATGATGCAAACTAATGTGTATGATGATTGGTTGTTATTTATAGCGAACATATGCATTGTTATAATACGAGAATGTGATACGATGATGGACGTAGACGTGCATGAGTTTGCAGCATAGATAGGCAACCCAGAATGTTTATAAATATGAATGTAGTCCTATCACACAAGTATGTGATCTGGGCAACATGTTTCTCCATTGTAGTGTTATGATAGGCCAGGTGGAGGAGATAGATGTTAAGCAACACTATTGCCTATGGGTGGTTTAGGGCATGAGTCCAATTAGGTAGCGACAATAAGCGACCTCGCAGGCTTTGGATGGTCCCGAGAAGTGAGTCATATATGCGCTTTACATAACGACAGAAAATAGAAGACCCTATTAGGCGTATGATTGGACCAGGGAAGTGAGTCCGCATAAATATAGTGTGATATGGTTAGATACATTACAGCTAGGTTTGGCATGGTGACGGAACGTGCAGTGACCAAGGGATAGGCTTGTATTATTTTATAGTATATGTAGAGTAGAGTATGGATCAACAATCCAAGTAATATCTGACATCTCCTATTTTTTTCTTTATATATAAATATTAAACTTATTTAATGGCGACTACTCCTAATGGAGACGAAAACCCTAATGGCGAAAATTCCATATCTGAAGTTGTAGACGATACGGGATGGCAACAGGTAATTTATAAGAATAAAGGTAAGCGTAAAATTGGGGAGAATATTTAGAGGAGGGAGGAAACCAATCAGCGAGTTTTCTCAGTGGGTCCTAAATCCAATAAAGTTGAATTCAAAGAAGGGAAAAGAACGTGGGCGGATGCTATCGCAGGCAACACGTGTGTAGAAGGAGGGGTCAATAATTTTGTACCCCTAGAAGATGCGAAGAGGTTTTTACCATAGCTAAAAGCATCATTCATCAATTTACATATATGTTGCAGGAAAAAGACCTTACTATGTACATCTCAACACGTACATCAAAAGAGAATGGAAACCTACGGGTAAATGGGATGTCTTCCCCAGGGAAAATGGATTTTATCTAATCAAATTCAGTAATGAATTGGATTGCAAAAAAGTGTTAGAAGGAGGACCATGGTTCATTGATAGCAAACTTATTTTCATTAAGAAATGGGAACCTAATCTAAGACTGGAAAGAGATATGCTAGAAACTCATCCTGTGTGGGTCAAACTTATGAATCTTGATCTATCCTTATGGAATGCGCGTGGCATTAGTAAAATTGCATGTCTCATTGGCACACCTTTGGCCATGGATGATCATACTAGACATGTTAAAAGATTGAAATATGCTAGAGTACTAGTTGAAATCAAAGCAAGTGATACTATCAAAAATCAAGTTCGTGCCAAAGACAGAAGTGGAAATATCTACATTTAGGATGTTGAATACGATCATATTCCCCCTATTTGTACTAAATGTAAGTGTTTTGGGCATTCTACAGATCAGTGTGAAACAGTTATAGGTCCTATTAAATAGGTGTGGAGATAAAAACATACAGTAGAGATTACTCAAACCGGGCCTACACAAAATATACAACAAAATGAGGCATAGAATGAGTCTACTGACGAAATTGTTATATACACAGAACAATTAACCAAAGTAGTTAGCGGCCAAACACTTGAGGAAACACCTGATGCTCTGGAAGAGGAAGTAAACGAGCTTCACCATTACTGGGTAACACTGGTGAACATACAACTGCCCATAGCTCATCTGGGAATTCATCGGTGGAAATGCCTGACACAACGGATGAAATGCAAGAATTAAACAAAGTTGTACTTGATAAAACAGACTTTGATACTGATAAGGAGGAAAACAGCCCTAATAAGTTTACAAAGAATAATATGGAATACACTAAGAAATTTATAAATCCAGAGGCTAAAGGTAAGACGAAATTAAATTGTGAGATCTCTCCTATAAAACTGAGGAGTAGATCCTCAAATTCTAAATTTCAATAATTAGCTGGAATGTAAGGGGTCTAAATAATGATGTCAGGCGTTTAGACCTCTTAAATTTGAGGAGAATTTATTCTCATTTTATTATTAGTATTCTAGAAAATAAATTCAGTGATGAAAATTTAATTTTTTTCACTGATTCGTTGGGAGATGATTGGAACTTCATACATAATAATGATGTGGAAGGAAAAGGTCGCATTCTATTATTATGGAATAAATCTATCTGGTCCATCATCCTACAAAGGAAAGATGAGCAACATTTAATTGTGGAAGCTACAAACACAGGTGGACTGAAATTGACTCTAACTTGTGTATATGCTAGCAATTTGGCCCACAAAGAACTCAACTATGGCAATCTATTAAAAACACAAGCAAAATAACCCATGACCCTTGGATAGTGCAAGGGGATTTCAACTCAGTGCTTAGAGCGGAGGAGAAAAAAGGACTTACCATGAAAGTCTGCCAGCTAAAGGAATTCAACAATTGCACAATAGAGGCTGGACTGCTTGAATCTATCCACAGTGGACTGAAATACTCATGGAGAAGTGGTGAGAATAAAAAGATATCATGCAGATTAGACAGAGTGTTAATAAATGTGAAATGCATTACTTTGTTTTCTAACATTAGAATCATCATTCTCCCTCCATCTACTAGTGATCATAGTCCTATACTTGTTGAATTAGTAGATAAAGGAATGGTTGATAAAGGCAAACCTTTCAGATATAGTAACCACTGGCATGAACTAGAGGGTTATAAAGAAGCTGCTAATTTTAGTAACTTACCAAAGATTGAGGGCTCTCAATGTTATAAATTATTACAAATCACCAAAAAAACAAAAAAAAATAAAAAGACATAAAAAACAGGAACAGATGTAGACCCAAGGAGGGAGACCATATTGCAATGTTGCAAGGAAAATGTGATGAATTCTTAACTATGATAGACAATGGTGCTGATGATGACAATACATGGAGAAACTATTATCAAAGCCAAAATGACTTAAAAGAAGCCCTCAAACTGAAAGCTACTGAACTCAGACAAAAAGCAAAGGAGAAATGGTTTACGGAAGGAGATGAATGCACTAAATTCTTCTATGCAAAAATGGCAATTCGCAGCAATAAAAATAATAGTATTCAAAATATCAACCAGGAAGGAAACTTTACTATCAATGTAGTAGAATTTGAGGAGCAAGCAATTAAATACTATAATGAAATGTTTAATGGTGAAGTTTGTGATAACTTACCCAACATTCATTTGCAGGAGGCTGATAAAAACCAAAGGAAGAAGGATGTTGTCCAGACAAATAACTGAAACTGAAATCCTGAATGCTCTGAAGGCCATCCACATTGATTCCAGTCCTGGACCCGACGGACTCAGCTCCAAATTCTACACTCTCCACTGGTGTGACCTGAAACATCACATAATATCAGCAATGCAAGAGTTATTTCAAACTGGCAAGTTTGTCAAAGAGATCAAACATACCTTCATCTGTTTAATACCTAAAAAAGCTAATCCTTCAAAAATAGAAGATTACAGGCCTATTGCATGTTGCAATGTGATTTACAAAATTTTAAGCAAGATTCTTTGCAACAGAATGAAGATGATATTACCTGATCTCATTTCTGAATGCAAAGTGCCTTCATTAAAGTTAGAAGCATTTCTGAAAATTCGCTTATGGCACATGAGTTGGTTAGGAATTTTAATAAACCAGGTTCAGATAAACTCTGTCTAAAGGTTGATCTCCATAAATCATATAATAATATTAATAGACAATTTATTATCCACATGCTCATTGCAATGGGATTCCCTTCAAAATTTGTGAGTCTTATAAAAGAATGTATAACTACACCTACCATCTCTATTCTGATTAATGGTATACCAAAAGGTTTCATAGGGTCCAATAGAGGCATTCGGCAGGGTGACCCTCTATCCCCCTACTTGTTTGCAATCGCCATAGAATACTTTTCGCTGCAAATGGAGTTGGCTACTCATCACAAGCTTATTCATACTATTTTTAACTTCTAGCCTACGGTGAGTCACTTACTCTATGCAGATGACTTGCTCATCTATATAAAATCCAGCAATGAATTAGCATCAGCAATAAAAGACACTTTCAATAACTTAGAAAAATACACTCGGCTAAAACTGAATGAACAGAAAACCAAATGCTACTTTAACAAAACTTGCAATAGGAGAGAAGAGGTACTGGAAATCTTTAATGTAAAGGAGGACAACGTTCTAGTCAAATACTTAGGGGTTCCATTATCTTCTAATAAAATCACAGACAGAGAATGCGCAGTCCTCATCTCTTCCATTAGGGATAGACTGCAGGGATGGAGTTCCAAACTATTACCTCTTGCAGGCCGTATAGAATTAGTGCACATTGTTATTCATTCCAAAGTTAACTTCTGGTTGCAAACTTTTCAACTCCCTGATGCCTCGATCCAAAAAATTGAAAGGGTATGTGCGGATTTCATATGAAAGGGTGATCTTCACAAGATCAAATATGATAAATTATGCAGGACAAAAGAAGAAGGAGGTGTTGAACTCAGAAGATTGAAAGATATGAGAACAGTACATAACCTTAAACAAGCTTGGAGAATTATCAATGAAAAAGGTGTCTGGGGAAATGGATGAGTAGAAGATACATTAGGGGAAACTTCTGGCAAATGGCCATTGAAAATAATGCTTCAACAAATTGGAAAGCTATAATGAAAGTCAGACACATTTTAGCCTCCCTCTGCACTCGAGAAATAGCAAATGGAAGAGATACTGATCTGTGGAGAGATCCTTGGATGTAAGGAAAATCTTTGATTGACATTCTGGGTCTACAAACATTCCCTGACTATGGATGCCTGAATAAAAAAGTTCAAGAGGTGATAAATAAAAATAACTGGAATCGCTCCTCACTGCCAATTACCCAAGACAGAAAAGAAGAAATCCAATATATGCCAATCTACAATGGCAGGGAAAAAGACATATGGGCTTGGAAGCCTACAGGCAATGAATTCAACTCTAAAGCTACTTGGCATGGAATAAGGAAAAAAAGAAAGTAAAATTGCATGGAGTAAAATCATTTGGGATCATGTCAACAATCTGAAAATAGCATTCACTGCCTATAAAGCGATCATGCGAAGATTAGCAACGAAAGATAGACTGCTATGTAGGATCTAGATTAACCCTAGAGGGGGGATGAATAGGGTTATAGCAAATTTTCTCGAATTAAACACAGAAACAAACTATAGAAATAAATATTCTGAAAAGTAAATCACACACAAAATTTACCCAGCTTCGGCAACCCCTGCCTACTGCTGCATTCATAGATTTCTATTAGAATTAAACAATATCCCGCTTATAAACACTCTACTAGACTCGCAAACCCTTGCTCCTGCTCACAAACACTCTCATAGACTCGCACACCCTGCTCCGCCTATAGAGTTTCGCAAACTCGCAAACTCTGCTCCTGCCTATAGAGTTTTGCAAACTCGCACACCCTGCTCACTGAACTAATTATAACTAGACAATCTGACACTACCTACAACCTAGTGGTGATTTACCAATTTTTTGACTCGAAAAGAAAAAAACAGACTTCAAAAATAAAAGCAGGAGCAAAAATTAAAATACAAACTTGAATGCTTAATTTTTGCTCAAATAAAAATTAAGAAACCCCCCTTTAATAAAACCCTAAATAAAAAAATCCCCTTTATAATAAAGCCGGCCCCTTTTATTTTTTAACCCGATCCACTTCTTTTGTTTGTGAAGGAAAAATGGCGTCCTCTGTTGTATTCTTTGTTCGTTCTGAATTAGGGCTTCGTTACCTTTTCCTTTGCTACTGTAAACTGGCGGTTGATCCTCTTTGCCACTAAATTAGGGATTTGCGGCACTCTGATGATCGATGGTTTGCTTTGCTTCTCTGTTGATCGATGGTTGTTGCTTCGGTATGTAATCTGTGCTTTTGCCGGTTTGATTGTTTGCTTTTTTTAACTCGATTTTTCTTATCAGTGCCGATGATGAACTTGGGTGTGAATTTATATGGATTCGATTCGATTTCTCCACACTCTGATGATTATTTTCGGTTTAGTATTTATATGAATTCCTATACCCTAATTAATTCGATACTTTCCTAAAATTCGATTTCCTGATGCACACGACTTTCCTGATATTTTTGCAACTTGTTACTCACGGCCTTGATTCTCAATCGTTTGATTTTCCTTGAATAATACGGCAAAAACTTTCCTAAACTGATTTTTGACTTCGAACATGTTATTCACTGTTTCCACATGAACTTCTATGACTTCTATGACTTCTGTATGCTTCCACCTGAACTTGTTTATTTGATGTTGTGTCTCTGATCTTTATCGGCACTGGCTGTTGTCTTTGTGGAGTTGTTTCAGTCACTTGTGTTGCTTCATGTACATGTGTGCCTGACTGCTATTTTTGTTGAGTCTTTAGTGGTGCTTCCACTTTGAATTTGCTTGCAAACTGTCTTGTAATCTGCATCCATTCTGGTTATTACTGCATGTGCCCAGTTGATGTTCTGTTCATTGCTTTGAGTTGTTGAACTAATTTGAACTTCTGCAGTGTTATATTTGAGCTTCACTGTGACTTTGGCACTTGACTTTAAATTTGTTTTCTTGAATTTTTCTGTATTGTTTAACTTCGTTCATCTTGTAGTCTTCGTTTGGTCTGTGTAGTTGTAACAGAACATGTCCACTGCAGTTTCTTCACTGATGCATTTGGACTTTGACTGTGTTGATCCAATTCATCATGCGTTGTTTCATTTCTTTAAATTTGCCTTCACTTAGTGTTCTGGTCATTAGTGGCACTGGTCTACATACTTGTGTATATTCTCGAGTTGCACACTTTGATTTACTTCATATTGTCACTGTCTTTGAGTTCTGGTCACTGCTTGTGACATCCATGTTATAATTTGTTTTGAACTTTGAATGTGGTCTGGAGCTCAAGTTCCATTCATTAGTAGCTTGGTTGACTTTTTGCAGTTCTCTGGTTTTGTTCATTGTGTTGGTTACCGATACATACATGAACTGAACTTGATTATTGAAGTATTTTGCACTTTGGTCTTGCATATGTTTCATGTGCTTGTACTTCCAGTGTACACTTGTTTGTACTGTTTTTCTTGTGCACTGTTGATTAGTTGATCTTGTGGTCTTCATTTTGGTTGGCACTTGCATGCATTGTTGTAACTGGACATGTTGCTTTGAATTGTCCATTGTTTGGTCTCTGTTTTCATTGGGCTGTAGTTGTTCAAGTGCATTGCCACACTGTACTACTCTGGTCTTTGCATCCCTTCATGTTGATTTTTGAAATTTCACTTGAGTTGAATCCAGTTTCAAAAACTCGGGTTTGACATTGTGCGCGTGTCGTGGTTTTAAATATATTGCACGTGAGTTAAACCCGGCTTTTCATTTGGGTTTGACCTGTGCTTACCTGTCCCTGTAGCATTATCAAGTGTATATCGTTGCGCAAGGCCTTGTGGCATGTACAGTGATACACTGTGCATGTCACACTGTTCGTGTGTGATGAATTCAAATGTGAATGATGACGAACAACCAAAATAACTGAGGCAAATCATATTTTCAAAAATCATATTTCATTTTATATTGCAAAAACATTTCTTTTTCAATTTTACTGCGTTAGTGAATATTTTTGCAGATTGCTCAGATGCTGGATTCAAACTGGAATGCAGTTGAAGACAAAATACGAGTGTGAGTGTATGTAGTGAGGAAATTATGTAAACTGAATTGTGATGTAATCAAAAATGTATATGTATAGTGAGAGCTTGAATTTGTACTATTCAAGATTGTAATAAATATTTGTTTGAATAAAATTTCTATTTGAATTCAAATTCTGTGTAACTTGTTCTCTTTGAATTCAAATTCTGTGTAATTTATTTTATTCAACAAATATTTTAATCTATGAAAAACAAAATATTACATTACCATATACATTTAAATGAATATATGTGTTTATTATCATCAAACAAAAACATATAAGCGCATATTCATACAATCTCCCCCTTTTGATGATAACAAACATATATTTAAGATTTTGACCGTGTTAAATGTATTTGATCAATGATATACTCTAATTGCTCCCCCTATTTAAATGCTTCCTCTCTACATGATGCTCCCCCTACATATATGCATACAAATAGAAATATATAAATGAGCCTAGATGCAAATGGAAAATTATTTGACCTTTGCTTGATTCTATTTGACAAAATCTTAACTTTTCTCTCCCCCTTTTGTTATCAGCAAAAGAATAATAGTGTTAGAGAAAATAGAGATAAAGTGATCAATATCAATCCAACATTAAACTCAAATTGAATATGAGTATTAAACTTCAATAAAAATCAAACAAAAATCATAACTACCCTTGTTAGGCGCATATTCCACTTTTAGAAATAATGGAAATGATGTTCTAATATAAAATCATACAATTGTATCAACTTGTGGTACATTTATATCAGGAATTTGAATATCTACTAATCATGCATAACCGTTAGGACTTTTAAATGAGATTAGTAGTATTCCAATTTAATTTTAAAAATGAAATCAAGTATCTTCTAACCACGCATGACCGTGAGGACTTTTAAATGGGATTAGAATCAACTTGTCTATTTAATCAATTAATTTTGATATGCGTTCCATACATGCATAACCGTAAGGACTTTTAAATGAGCATGGAAGCACATAATCAAAAATCCAAGTAATTCACCCATGCATAACCGTGAGGACTTTTAAATGAGAGTGAATACTTTGGATATTTATTTATTTTTACAAAAAAATGTGACATGAAAAACAAATGATTCCTGATTATAGTACCACATATCGACAAACTATATTTAATATTTGATAAACAATGGTCGATAGAAATATGATAGATATAGAAATGGTCAGGGAATCTTTACCCAACAAAAAGTTTTATAACTCTTGTTTGAATTCCTAAAGAAATTTTCCAAATATACTCTCTTGAGTAATGTATGTTAAATATCAACACTTATCACCTTTTCAATCACTATTTATCTTTTTGATAATTAGTAGGAGTCGGATTAGTCAAAATTTGTCATTTAAAATCAAATAAAAATGACTAATCTGAAAGTATGGTCAAAAATGATTTTCTCGAGGGGGTTATTTGAGAAAAGTTTCTGCTATTTGAAAGTTATTTGCAATGAAAGATATGCAGATATTTTCTTCGAAAAATGATGCAGTAACTAAATGTTTCACCATAAATCACGTTCAACTCGTAGGTTTTCTATCAACTAGATTACCAGTATGAACTGCATCTGAATTTCTCCTTCACTCCAAAATATCACTAGTTAAATTTGACAGACCAGATCATGAAGTGTGCATCAAAAATTTCAAACTCAATTTTAGCAACAATTTACATGACATTCTTTGAATTTGAATTGAAGCCATGTAAACAATCAGAAACTGAGAATATAGAGTTAGCCGAATTATGACCAAATGTATCCACCAAAACACAATGTTTAATCCAAACAAATATGTACGAAGTAATTCGAAGAATAGTGATTTTGGCATAAATGTAATTGGCCAACTATGTTGAACAAGTCAGAATCAAAAAATATCATCTTTACAACATCTTAATATTGGCTGATTTCATTCAGAATATGGTGCAGATTATCACATTTAATTTATCGATCAAATAAATATACCTTCACCCGTTTTACCTTTACGATAATTTCTCGTGATTGCCCATTGTGATTCTGTCACCTTTGTACTAGGCTAAGGAACTTTGCTTTATTGCCCGTTGTGTTTCTGGAACAGCCAAAATCCAGAAAGCACTGTTATTTTTCCTTAGCCTGCCACCACACCTACACGGGAAAAGATTTATGTGACCTATTTGTTTTTATAGGTCCATGGTTGTAAGTGGCAGAAGATTTAGAAAAATAATTTTGTGGAGAACCAAAACTGTTTATATATGTTTCTTTTGGCACCCAAATTTGTTTAACTTTGAGAGATTTTATATTTGTGCCTTTTGGAACCCAAATTGATATAGTTTTCACGTGTTTGGGTCTATACCAACAATTATTTTGATTGTGTCCAAATTTTCTACAAATTGTGCACACTGGATTTTCTTGATTAATCTTGCTTTCAACATTTTCAGATTTATTATATCCAAGTCCTTATCTAACCGTATTAACAGTTTGCTTTCCTAATTGCATATTCAATGGTTTTTCACTTTTTGAGAATTTATCTAAAGTCATTGACAATTGTTGGACTTGTGTTTTGAGAGATTCATTTTCGTTCAATAATTGTGTGCACTTTTTGATAGAATTTTCTCTCATAGTATTTTCGTTCTCTTTCAAAATCAGAATTTCATTTTCAAGTGATTTTATATTAATTTCTGATTTTTTAATTTCTTCTTCGAATGTTGGATACATATTATACTTAGGGATCCTACTTTGATAGGTTTTAACTAATTGGTCAAGTTGTTCATTTAATTTCATCAAAGTGTCCTTTTGTGATTCAAGTTTGGCATACATCTCCCTAAGTCGTTCAAAACAGCCATTCACTTCGTGGAAATAAATAAGTAATTCAGAGTGAGTGAGTTTTGATACCTCGCTTGGCTTCATATTGTGCTCTCTGTTTTTTAATTTTTGATTTAGAGCTGGATTTCCGTATTTGCGGTTCCTCCTTTTGAATTTCTTCATTAGTAATGCCAGCTCGGCTGCTCCATCATCATCATCCTCATCACAACTGCTATTTGCCAATCCTGTTAAGCACATTTCTTTAACTGAGTCGGTTGTGGAGGACATCTCATTGCTGTTGACTTTTGCTCCATATATTGCATCGAGAGTATTCCAGATTTTCTGTGCATTTTCACAATGAGAGACGAAATAAAAATTATCACGATTAATATGAGAATATAATATATGCATAGCAAGAGCATTAATCGAGAAAATTTCCTTATTTGTTATATCACACCCATTTTCAATAATATCCCAACATTTAATATTAAAGATTTTAAATAAAATTCCATTTTCAATTTCCAGTTCAAAAAATCTGTTCCATTGAAAATAGAAGGAATGATATTGGAACGACCCTCAACAAAAGTATTATTTGGTGAATTCATGACTCTAGAGTTAAAGAAAAATACCGGGCTCTGATACCGCTTGTAGGATCTAGATTAACCCTAGAGGGGGGTTGAATAGGGTTATAGCAAATTTTCTCGAATTAAACACAGAAACAAACTACAGAAATAAATATGCTGAAATGTAAATCACACACAAAATTTACCCAGCTTCGGAATCCCCTGTCTACTGCTGCATTCCCAGATTTCTATTAGAATTAAACAGTATCCCGCTTACAAACACTCTACTAGACTCGCAAACCCTTGCTCCCGCTCACAAACACTCTCATAGACTCGCACACCCTGCTCCGCCTATAGAGTTTCGCAAACTCGCAAACTCTGCTCCCGCCTATAGAGTTTTGCAAACTCGCACACCCTGCTCACTGAACTAATTCTAACTAGACAATCTGACACTACCTACAACCTAGGTGGTGATTTACCAATTCTTTGACACGAAAAGAAAAAAACAGACTTCAAAAATAAAAGCAGGAGCAAAAATTAAAATAAAAACTTGAATGCTTAATTTTTGCTCAAATAAAAATTAAGAAACCCCCCTTTAATAAAACCCTAAATAAAAAAATCCCCTTTATAATAAAGCCGGCCCCTTTTATTTTTTAACCCGATCCACTTCTTTTGTTTGTGAAGGAAAAATGGCGGCCTCTGTTGTATTCTTTGTTCGTTCTGAATTAGGGCTTCGTTCCCTTTTCCTTTGCTACTGTAAACTGGCGGCCGATCCTCTTTGCCACTAAATTAGGGTTTTGCTCTGATGATCGATGGTTTGCTTTGCTTCTCTGTTGATCGATGGTTGTTGCTTCGGTATGTAATCTGTGCTTGCTGGTCTGATTGTTTGCTTTTTTTAACTCGATTTTTCTTATCGGTGCCGATGATGAACTTGGGTGTGAATTTATATGGATTCAATTCGATTTCTCCACACTCTAATGATTATTTTTGGTTTGGTATTTATATGAATTCCTATACCCTAATTAATTCGATACTTTCCTGATATTTTTGCGACTTGTTACTCACGGCCTTGATTTTCAATCGTTTGATTTTCCTTGAATAATACAGCAAAAACTTTCCTAAATTGATTTTTGACTTCGAACATGTTATTCACTGTTTCCACATGAACTTCTATGACTTCTGTATGCTTCCACCTGAACTTGTTTATTTGATGTTGTGTCTCTGATCTTTATCAGCACTGGCTGTTGTCTTTGTGTAGTTGTTTCAGTCACTTGTGTTGCTTCATGTACATGTGTGCCTGATTTCTATTCTCTGTTGAGTCTTTGGTGGTGCTTCCACTTTGAATTTGCTTGCAAACTGTCTTGTAATCTGCATCCATTTTGGTTATTACTGCATGTGCCCAGTTGATGTTCTGTTCATTGCTTTGAGTTGTTGAACTAATTTGAACTTCTGCAGTGTTATATTTGAGTTTCACTGTGACTTTGGCACTTGACTTTAAATTTGTTTTCTTGAATTTTTCTGTACTGTTGAACTTCGTTCATCTTGTAGTCTTCGTTTGGTCTGTGTAGTTGTAACTGAACATGTCCACTACAGTTTCTTCGCTGATGCATTTGGACTTTGGCTGTGTTGATCCAATTCATCATGCATTGTTTCATTTCTTCAAATCTGCCTTCACTTAGTGTTCTGGTCATTAGTGGCACTGGTATGCATAATTGTGCATGTTCTCGAGTTGCACACTTTGATTTACTTCATATTGTCATTGTCTTTGTGTTCTGGTCACTGCTTGTGATATCCATGTTACAATTTGTTTTGAACTTTGAATGTGGTCTGGAGCTCGAGTTCTATTCATTAGTAGCTTGGTTGACTTTTTGCAGTTCTCTGGTTTTGTTCATTGTGTTGGTTACCGATACATACATGAACTGAACTTGATTATTGAAGTATTTTGCACTTTGGTCTTGCATATATGTTTCATGTGCTTGTACTTCCAGTGTACACTTGTTTGTACTGTTTTTCTTGTGCACTGTTGATTAGTTGATCTTGTGGTGTTCATTTTGGTTGGCACTTGCATGCGTTGTTGTAACTGGACATGTTGCTTTGAGTTGTCCATTGTTTGGTCTCTGTTTTCATTGGGCTGTAGTTGTTCAGGTGCATTGCCACACTGTACTACTTGGTCTTTGCATCCCTTCATGTTGATTTTTGAAATTTCACTTGAGTTGAATCCAGTTTCAAAAACTCGGGTTTGACCTTGTGCTCGTGTCGTGATTTTAAATATATTGCACGTGAGTTGAACCCGGCTTTTCATTTGGGTTTGACCTGTGCTTACCTGTCCCTGTAGCATTATCAAGTGTATATCGTTGCGCACGGCCTTGTGGCATGTGCAGTGATACACTGTGCATGTCACACTGTTCGTGTGTGATGAATTCAAATGTGAATGATGACGAACAACCCAAATAACTGAGGAAAATCATATTTTCAAAAATCATATTTCATTTTATATTGCAAAAACATTTCTTTTTCAATTTTACTGCGTTAGTGAATATTTTTGCAGATTGCTCAGATGCTGGATTCAAACTGGAATGCAGTTGAAGACAAAATACGAGTGTGAGTGATATGTAGTGAGGAAATTATGTAAACTGAATTGTGATGTAATTGTGATGTAATCAAAAATGTATATGTATAGTGAGAGCTTGAATTTGTACTATTCAAGATTGTAATAAATATTTGTTTGAATAAAATTTCTATTTGAATTCAAATTCTGTGTAACTTGTTCTCTTTGAATTCAAATTCAATGTAATTTATTTTATTCAACAAATATTTATTTAATCTATGAAAAACAAAATAGCACATTACCAAATACGTTTAACTGAATATATATGTTTATTATCATCAAACAAAAACATATAAGCGCATATTCATACAATCTCCCCCTTTTGATGATAACAAACATATATTTAAGATTTTGACCGTGTTAAATGTATTTGATCAATGATATACTCTAATTGCTCCCCCTATTTAAATGCTTCCTCTCTACATGATGCTCCTCCTACATATATGCATACAAATAGAAATATATAAATGAGCCTAGATGCAAATGGAAAATTATTTGACCTTTGCTTGATTCTATTTGACAAAATCTTAACTTTTCTCTCCCCCTTTTGTTATCAGCAAAAGAATAATAGTGTTAGAGAAAATAGAGATAAAGTGATCAATATCAATCCAACATTAAACTCAAATTGAATATGAATATTAAACTTCAATAAAAATCAAACAAAAATCATAACTACCCTTGTTAGGCGCATATTCCACTTTTAGAAATAATGGAAATGATGTTCTAATATAAAATCATACAATTGTATCAACTTGTGGTACATTTATATCAGGAATTTGAATATCTACTAATCATGCATAACCGTTAGGACTTTTAAATGAGATTAGTAGTATTCCAATTTAATTTTAAAAATGAAATCAAGTATCTTCTAACCACGCATGACCGTGAGGACTTTTAAATGGGATTAGAATCAACTTGTCTATTTAATCAATTAATTTTGATATGCGTTCCATACATGCATAACCGTAAGGACTTTTAAATGAGCATGGAAGCACATAATCAAAAATCCAAGTAATTCACCCATGCATAACCGTGAGGACTTTTAAATGAGAGTGAATACTTTGGATATTTATTTATTTTTACAAAAAAATGTGACATGAAAAACAAATGATTCCTGATTATAGTACCACATATCGACAAACTATATTTAATATTTGATAAACAATGGTCGATAGAAATATGATAGATATAGAAATGGTCAGGGAATCTTTACCCAACAAAAAGTTTTATAACTCTTGTTTGAATTCCTAAAGAAATTTTCCAAATATACTCTCTTGAGTAATGTATGTTAAATATCAACACTTATCACCTTTTCAATCACTATTTATCTTTTTGATAATTAGTAGGAGTCGGATTAGTCAAAATTTGTCATTTAAAATCAAATAAAAATGACTAATCTGAAAGTATGGTCAAAAATGATTTTCTCGAGGGGGTTATTTGAGAAAAGTTTCTGCTATTTGAAAGTTATTTGCAATGAAAGATATGCAGATATTTTCTTCGAAAAATGATGCAGTAACTAAATGTTTCACCATAAATCACGTTCAACTCGTAGGTTTTCTATCAACTAGATTACCAGTATGAACTGCATCTGAATTTCTCCTTCACTCCAAAATATCACTAGTTAAATTTGACAGACCAGATCATGAAGTGTGCATCAAAAATTTCAAACTCAATTTTAGCAACAATTTACATGACATTCTTTGAATTTGAATTGAAGCCATGTAAACAATCAGAAACTGAGAATATAGAGTTAGCCGAATTATGACCAAATGTATCCACCAAAACACAATGTTTAATCCAAACAAATATGTACGAAGTAATTCGAAGAATAGTGATTTTGGCATAAATGTAATTGGCCAACTATGTTGAACAAGTCAGAATCAAAAAATATCATCTTTACAACATCTTAATATTGGCTGATTTCATTCAGAATATGGTGCAGATTATCACATTTAATTTATCGATCAAATAAATATACCTTCACCTGTTTTACCTTTACGATAATTTCTCGTGATTGCCCATTGTGATTCTGTCACCTTTGTACTAGGCTAAGGAACTTTGCTCTGTTGCCCGTTGTGTTTCTGGAACAGCCAAAATCCAGAAAACACTGTTATTGTTCCTTAGCCTGCCACCACACCTACACGGGAAAAGATTTATGTGACCTATTTGTTTTTATAGGTCCATGGTTGTTAGTGGCAGAAGATTTAGAAAAATAATTTTGTGGAGAACCAAAACTGTTTATATATGTTCCTTTTGGCACCCAAATTTGTTTAACTTTGAGAGATTTTATATTTGTGCCTTTTGGAACCCAAATTGATATAGTTTTCACGTGTTTGGTTCTATACCAACAATTATTTTGATTGTGTCCAAATTTTCTACAAATTGTGCACACTGGATTTTCTTGATTAATCTTGCTTTCAACATTTTCAGATTTATTATATCCAATTCCTTATCTAACTGTATTAACAGTTTGCTTTCCTAATAGCATATTCAATGATTTTTCACTTTTTGAGAATTTATCTAAAGTCATTGACAATTGTTGGACATGTGTTTTGAGAGATTCATTTTCGTTCAATAATTGTGTGCACTTTTTGATAGAATTTTCTCTCCTAGTATTTTCGTTCTCTTTCAAAATCAGAATTTCATTTTCAAGTGATTTTATATTAATTTCTAATTTTTTAATTTCTTCTTCGAATGTTGGACACATATTACACTTAGGGATCCTACTTTGATAGGTTTTAACTAACTGGTCAAGTTGTTCATTTAATTCTACCAAAGTGTCCTTTTGTGATTCAAGTTTGGCATACTTCTCCCTAAATCGTTCAAAACAGCCATTCACTTCGTGGAAATAAATAAGTAATTCAGAGTGAGTGAGTTTTGATACCTCGCTTGGCTTCATATTGTGCTCTCTGTTTTTTAATTTTTGATTTAGAGCTGGATTTCCGTATTTGCGGTTCCTCCTTTTGAATTTCTTCATTAGTAATGCCAGCTCGGCTGCTCCATCATCATCCTCATCACAACTGCTATTTACCAATCCTGTTAAGCACATTTCTTTAACTGAGTCGGTTGTGGAGGACATCTCATTGCTGTTGACTTTTGCTCCATATATTGCATCGAGAGTATTCCAGATTTTCTGTGCATTTTCACAATGAGAGACGAGTTAAAAATTATCACGATTAATATGAGAATATAATATATGCATAGAAAGAGCATTAATCGAGAAAATTTCCTTATTTGTTATATCACACCCATTTTCAATAATATTCCAACATTTAATATTAACAGATTTTAAATAAAATTCCATTTTCAATTTCCAGTTCAAAAAATCTGTTCCATTGAAAATAGAAGGAATGATATTGGAACGACCCTCAACAAAAGTATTATTTGGTGAATTCATGACTCTAGAGTTAAAGAAAAATACCGGGCTCTGATACCACTTGTAGGATCTAGATTAACCCTAGAGGGGGGTTGAATAGGGTTATAGCAAATTTTCTCGAATTAAACACAGAAACAAACTACAGAAATAAATATGCTGAAAAGTAAATCACACAAAAAATTTACCCAGCTTCGGCAGCCCCTTCCTACTGCTGCATTCCCAGATTTCTATTAGAATTAAATAGTATCCCGCTTTACTAGACTCGCAAACCCTTGCTCCCGCTCACAAACACTCTCATAGACTCGCACACCCTGCTCCGCCTATAGAGTTTCGCAAACTCGCAAACTCTGCTACCGCCTATAGAGTTTTGCAAACTCGCACACCCTGCTCACTGAACTAATTCTAACTAGACAATCTGACACTACCTACAACCTAGGTGGTGATTTACCAATTCTTTGACTCGAAAAGAAAAAAACAGACTTCAAAAATAAAAGCAGGAGCAAAAATTAAAATACAAACTTGAATGCTTAATTTTTGCTCAAATAAAAATTAAGAAACCCCCCTTCAAATTAGGGCTTCATTCGCTTTTCCTTTGCTACTGTAAACTGGCGGCCGATCCTCTTTGCCACTAAATTAGGGTTTTGCGGCTCTCTGATGATCGATGGTTTGCTTTGCTTCTCTGTTGATCGATGGTTGTTGCTTCGGTATGTAATCTGTGCTTGCTGGTTTGATTGTTTGCTTTTTTTAACTCGATTTTTCTTATCAGTGCCGATGATGAACTTGGGTGTGAATTTATATGGATTCGATTCGATTTCTCCACACTCTGATGATTATTTTTGGTTTGGTATTTATATGAATTCCTATACCCTAATTAATTCGATACTTTCCTGAAATTCGATTTCCTGATGCACACGGCTTTCCTGATATTTTTGCGACTTGTTACTCACGGCCTTGATTTTCAATCGTTTGATTTTCCTTGAATAATACATCAAAAACTTTCCTAAATTGATTTTTGTCTTCGAAGATGTTATTCACTGTTTCCATATGAACTTCTATGACTTCTGTATGCTTCCACCTGAACTTGTTTATTTGATGTTGTGTCTCTGATCTTTATCGGCACTGGCTGTTGTCTTTGTGTAGTTGTTTCAGTCACTTGTGTTGCTTCATGTACATGTGTGCCTGATTGCTATTCTTTGTTGAGTCTTTGGTGGTGCTTCCACTTTGAATTTGCTTGCAAACTGTCTTGTAATCTGCATCCATTTTGGTTATTACTGCATGTGCCCAGTTGATGTTCTGTTCATTGCTTTGAGTTGTTGAACTAATTTGAACTTCTGCAGTGTTATATTTGAGTTTCACTGTGACTTTTGCACTTGACTTTAAATTTGTTTTCTTGAATTTTTCTGTACTGTTGAACTTCGTTCATCTTGTAGTCTTCATTTGGTCTGTGTAGTTGTAACTGAACATGTCCACTGCAGTTCCTTCACTGATGCATTTGGACTTTGGCTGTGTTGATCCAATTCATCATGCATTGTTTCATTTCTTCAAATCTGCCTTCACTTAGTGTTCTGGTCGTTAGTGGCACTGGTCTGCATACTTGTGTATATTCTCGAGTTGCACACTTTGATTTACTTCATATTGTCACTGTCTTTGTGTTCTGGTCACTGCTTGTGATATCCATGTTACAATTTGTTTTGAACTTTGAATGTGGTCTGGAGCTCGAGTTCCATTCATTAGTAGCTTGGTTGACTTTTTGCCGTTCTCTGGTTTTGTTCATTGTGTTGGTTACTGATACATACATGAACTGAACTTGATTATTGAAGTATTTTGCACTTTGGTCTTGCATATATGTTTCATGTGCTTGTACTTCCAGTGTACACTTGTTTGTACTGTTTTTCTTGTGCACTGTTGATTAGTTGATCTTGTGGTCTTCATTTTGGTTGGCACTTGCATGCATTGTTGTAACTGGACATGTTGCTTTGAATTGTCCATTGTTTGGTCTCTGTTTTCATTGGGCTGTAGTTGTTCAAGTGCATTGCCACACTGTACTACTCTGGTCTTTGCATCCCTTCATGTTGATTTTTGAAATTTCACTTGAGTTGAATCCAGTTTCAAAAACTCGGGTTTGACATTGTGCGCGTGTCGTGGTTTTAAATATATTGCACGTGAGTTAAACCCGGCTTTTCATTTGGGTTTGACCTGTGCTTACCTGTCCCTGTAGCATTATCAAGTGTATATCGTTGCGCAAGGCCTTGTGGCATGTACAGTGATACACTGTGCATGTCACACTGTTCGTGTGTGATGAATTCAAATGTGAATGATGACGAACAACCAAAATAACTGAGGCAAATCATATTTTCAAAAATCATATTTCATTTTATATTGCAAAAACATTTCTTTTTCAATTTTACTGCGTTAGTGAATATTTTTGCAGATTGCTCAGATGCTGGATTCAAACTGGAATGCAGTTGAAGACAAAATACGAGTGTGAGTGTATGTAGTGAGGAAATTATGTAAACTGAATTGTGATGTAATCAAAAATGTATATGTATAGTGAGAGCTTGAATTTGTACTATTCAAGATTGTAATAAATATTTGTTTGAATAAAATTTCTATTTGAATTCAAATTCTGTGTAACTTGTTCTCTTTGAATTCAAATTCTGTGTAATTTATTTTATTCAACAAATATTTTAATCTATGAAAAACAAAATATTACATTACCATATACATTTAAATGAATATATGTGTTTATTATCATCAAACAAAAACATATAAGCGCATATTCATACATGCTAAAATGGGGCACAATAAACGACTCTGTCTGTAATCTATACAATCAAGAGATAGAAACACATGAACACCTATTCTTCGAATGTGCTATCTCTAACCTGGTATGGAATTCGTGCAACAACTACCTAGATCTAACACCAAACTCAATTAAACTTGAAGAACAGATTAATTACCTGACTGCGTGGGATAATCGCAAAGACATCAAATCCAAACTGCAAAGAATCGCTGTCACTGTGGCTATATGGAACATTTGGAAGGAGAGGAATCGAAGAGTGTTCCAAAGCAAACAAAGAAATCAGATAGAAGTGAGCAAGATAGCAATTGGAGACTTGAGATTAAACTTGAAAAGAATAAAGAACTCTCAACTCACCAGGCAGGAAGAAGTCGTAACTCATTCTGAAGAAGAGTATCGGTCTCTTCCATCGACATGAATCCAAGAAACGAGTCGTCAGAACTGGCCGCCATGATTTTCGAACTAAAGGTTAAAAGCAGAAGTATGCGTTGTCTTACTTGGAAAGGTTCCAGTTGAACTGAGTTGTATTAACTTATGTATATGTTGTACTGGTCCTTTTGGGCTTCATTTTGGGCTGAAAAATGCCTTAATAAAAATTTATCCATTTTCAAAATATTTATATATATAGGTTGATGGATCTAGTGATGAGATGGTATCGGAGATTGAGATTCATTTATATATTGTATTTATGGTGTATGTAGGTGGTGTATGATGCGCACGCAAATGTGCATATATTTACATCCATATTTTATCTATTTTTATTTAAATAAAAGTCATATTTTGGCATTTTAACATGTTTAAAACCAAAATTCAGTTATTTTCAAATCATCGTATATTCATCCTCATTCAGGGGGAAATGGTCATTTTTATGCATATGTCAATTTTAGAATTTCTACTTGTACATTTTTTATGATTTTTATAGAAAATTTTTATGCATATAGAATAGGGATTCATGAAGATATATCCATGCATAAGGGAATACAAAGGAATGAAGAGGAAATAATTCAAGTTCATGATCATGGAGGACTCCACCCACTTTCCTAAATCTACAATTGGAAGCTAATGGACAACTAAGTGGATGTTAATGCTTCATGCACATTAAATGATGGATTAAGCCAATGGTTACTTGGTGGCCACACTTCCTAAAGGGTATCTAGGAAGCACCTTAAAAATTGAATTAGGGTTTTATGCATGTATAAATAGCTCTCTTATGTACATGTAAAGGATCTTCTACTCTCCCTTATTTTACTTAGGAAATTAGAAAGTTGTAAACAAAAATCAAAGTGAAATAAAAATGGCTTCCAAGCCTCTTTTTCTTCTCTTTTCTACTTACTTTTATTTACTTTTATGTTGATTTTTATTCTTATGCTTTCTTTCATTTCATGTTCATAGTTAGATTTACATTTGTGCACTAGTTTAGCTCATTTCCTTCTACTAGTTAATTTTTATATTCTCTATTTTATTTTATTTTCAATATTGAAATCTCTATATGTTGAAATGATAACACAAATGAGAGGATAAACCTCTACAATTTAGGGGTAATGAAGCTTTCTTTTATCATGTAGATTTCGACATAAATTTTCTATGTATGATCTATTTTATGCTTTATGATAAAATAGATGTTTATGTTTGTTTGTGTTTTATGTTTTGATAGCCTACTTAGTTCATAATAAATTGGCTATGTTTATCTCATTAATCACAAATTACCTTTTCATCTAAATATGATCATGGCACTGAAGTGAAGTTTAAAGCAAAATTTGATGATCTATGTTACTAAATAATAGTAGATAGTTCATGCTTAAACTAGATTTTGGTTTCATTTTTTGTGCTATGTTTCATGAGATATGAAAAGTTGGAATAGAGTTGTATTATAGTTTGATGGTTTGATTTGTGTTAATTAATAACTCAAATAGGTCATGTTAATGATAAATACATCACTAATTCTACTTAGGTTAAAAAGAGAGCATCATTTGATTTTATGTTGATTTATGTTGAAAAATATAAGAAGGTAGATTTGCCTTTAAATTGAATTTTAATCGTATAGTTTTTAATCTCAACATTTGCTTAGTTTTCTAGTTTTCAAAACAATGTCCACTTTCGGTTCTATTTAATTAATTAAAAAATTTAGAATCTAACAGTTCCCTACGAATCAACCCGTACTAGCCACGTACTATCTTTTGTAACCCATACGCTTGCGGTTAAAATTAATTCATAATTTATCGGCATTTTTCTAACTCAATAGAAAATTTGTCGTTAAACAAGTTTTGGCGCCGTTCCCCGAGGAATTTGTTTTGATTTTGATTTTTTTATTCTTCGAATTATCTTTGTTTGATTTTTGTGTGTGCTTGCATTTAAAAAAAAAATTGTTTTTGTGTGTGATATTTGTGTGCAATGTGTTTGAGTGCTAGCTCTATTTACATGTGCATTTCTATTAAAAAAAATTACACAACTTCATTTTCAAAATTATATTCCATTTCATTTTTATTTTACATTTTACATCAATTTGCATTTTATTCGGAAAGAAAAATAGGCAAAAATTTTACATTTTCTTTTCTAGGCATAGTGCACTGCATACTGCACAAACTCCACTGCCTCATTCACCTAATCTACACCTCTGCCTTCACCATCAATCTGACACTACCATCAACCTTCCACTTCCACTTCTCCGATCATCAAATACCCCACTCCACTGTTCCATACCACTCCCTACCATTCACAAAACCACCCAAACACTTCTTTGCCTAACCGTCTCTGAACTTCACACACCAAACACCACCATATACATAAACATTGATTCCACATAACCATGCCATCACTATCATTTCACATCATATCAAACCCAGACTGTCATCTACAATACATACCATACCATTCACTGCCTTTCTGCATTGCTAACCACCACTTCTAAACACTTGCCTGCCTGTTGCCTACATCATTTCCACCTGCCTTCAACCTGCGACTGTCCCTCATCTCCGTGACAGTCCCTCATCTCTGCCCACAAACAAGTGCTAACAAAACTGCACTTCACCTCCTAATACCCCCTGACATCAACATATATCAACTGACATCCACAACACTGTTATCCACTTCAAATACAACATAGTCAAAAAACCTGCTGATCCTCTGCCCTAAAACTGCCACTTCAAGGATACACCGACTGGCCACCATCTACAAACCATAGTGCATACCAATCCCATCTGTTTGCGCCAAAATTGGGCACAACACTCTTCGGATGTGTTTGAAGAGATAAAATGAAGAGAATAAATATAAAATGAAGCAGATCTAACAAACACACCAATAATCATATAACAAAATGCATAGAAACACAGAGTTTTAGAGTGGTTTGGCATACGGCCTATGTCCACTATGAAGTTGATGATTTTATTGATTTTCACATGCCGATTACAACTGATTACAGCAGATTACAATGGATTATGATTTTGAAATTCATGTACAACAACAACTATGGAGTACAAAATTGGATTGAGCGGAGTCTGGACATAGGAGAGCAAAAAGATCCCTTTTCTGTAGGCTCTGGGGTGCTATTTATAGGCGTAGGAGGCTGATATTTCGCTCAAATCTCGAGCGACTTTTTCTGGCATGTGGGGGGTCCCACACGATCGATCCCACAAAGTTTCGGCCCGATCCGTGATCGATACAAATGAATTTCGTATCCATCAAGATTTGATCCAATCGAGCTGAAATTTGGTGTGAACCTTCCTTAGGTCGCACGCAAGCTCCTGTGAAATTTTCATAGCATTTGGACTTGTGGATTGTGAGATATGTTCGATGCAAGTTGGAGTTTTTCGAACCGTGATCAATACGTATGAATTTCGTATTGATCAAGAATTGATCCAATTGAGCTGAAATTTGGCATGAACATTCTTTAGGTTGGCAGTAAGCTCCTGGGAAATTTTGGTGGTATTTGGACTGGTAGATCTTGAGTTATGATGGATGCAAGTTGGAGTTTTCGGTCCGTGATCGTTGCGAATGAATTTCGTATCCATGAAGAATTAATCTAATCGAGCTGAAATTTGGCATGAACATTCCTTACGTTTCCAGTAAGCTCCTATAAAAATTTGGTGGCATTTGGACTTATATATCTTGAGTTATGATCGATGCAAGTTTGGATTTCTCATCCGTGATTGATCAATATCTTGAGCATACAAACTCCGATTCACTTGAAATTTGGAACATTGGCTTTCTTAGCTTTGCTTGTCATGTCATACCAATTGTAGCTCGATCCAGACTTGGACAAAATTTACCGACATCCATAGTAAACCTATGTATTAACAATCTCCAGGACGAACTATCCTTGATTTCTAGTCAAGTTCTTGGTGTCACGGCCTTGCCAAAAGGCGGGATAACATTTTCCCTCCAAAGTACGTCTTGTGTGAACATGACATGCTTTGGAAACTGCCATCTTCATTCTGAAAAGTTCTATCCATTTCGCTGAGTACTTGCTATCTTTTCATCAACAGTTGTAGCCTTTGGTTGATCTTCAGTGACTTAGATGTCAAACTGTTGATTGTCAATGACTATGCAGTGTTTTGTTGTAACTGAGTGTTGAGCACTAGCGATTTGTTGTTCATCTATTTGATTGTCATCAGGTAAGCATTCAATTCCTGGTAACTTTGAGAATTGAGCGTTAGTTTGGCGTACATGCACATATGTTGGCCTGACACCTATTCATGTTTGCACATTTGCAGGTCGTCATCAAGTTCTTTAGTTTTTGTTTCTATACATTTAGCATTGCAATGCTTATGGCATGTGTTTACATGACCCAATTAAGGTATAGATCTTCACGATCCAACGTTTTGGGTAGAATGGGAGGTCTCTCTGAGCGATCGATCGGAGCTGCTTGGTTTCCTCGGTATATGGATGATTGTAATCTTCAGCATTTTCTGACAGTAGCCTCAATCCCACGAGAATCGATGATGAAACCCGAGAATTCTTCTTATACAATGCTGAAAGAGCATTTCAAAGGATCAAGTTTCATTCTATAGTTGTTGGAGAGCACTGAATATGTTTGCCAAGTCATCGATATGGTCATTCGATGATCATGACCTCACGAGCATCTTAACCGCATATACTTTCATCGATCGACCAATCTGGTTTTTGAATGATCTGTTAATCATCCTTTGGTAAGTGTCATAAGCATTCTCAACTTTGAATCCATGGATTGCAGCATAGCACTATAGGCCCGGGTCGGTAACGAAACAGTTGTATTCCTGGTCTGGGACATGTTTCAATATCTGGTTGTATTCGAAATTTCGCGTCCATGGATGAGAGAAATTCATGTCCGATGGCCGAGTCCATTAGTTGGTTGATCATTGGATGTGTAAAGCTATGCTTTGCTATGCTTCGTGCAAATCTGAGTAGTCGGCGTACGTCCACCACTCTCCATTTGTTTCTTTCATAAGTAATGGATTGAATACTCATTTTGGGTAGAGGATATCGTGGATAAACTTATTGGTTTTGTGTAGATTCACCTCCTCCTTTAGTGTAGCAGATCTTTCTAGATCCATGTCGCTTCGTTTTTATTCACCGACACATGCATCGGGTTGACATTTAATGCAAGGTTCTCAATATTTGGTGAGAGTCCATACACACACACACACACACACATGAGATCGAGTCCAAGCGGACATATCAAATTCACTTGGAGAAATGCAGTTGACTCTTGCATCATCATTGCGAAGAGTTGTGATCTGATCTACAATACTTGTGATGGGTTGTAGGCACTTCATGTGCTTATTTTGCAATGGTAAATGATCAGGCTTATATGAGCGTCGTATCAAAGGCTCAATAGAGTTTAGCCTTGTATCACGCGCTACAGCATAGTAATCTACTTGTGTTTCCGAGCAATGCACTTTCCATTCAATGTACTCGTGATCCATTGCTCATTGGAAAGGTCCGAATGACGATTAGTTGCCCATAGGCCCGGGCATCGATTTGATGATTCTGTCTCGAAGCATCTTTTCGGTCGCAACTTCAAGTTGTTATAAATACTAGGCCCAAGCTATAGGATGGAGTGGGTGTATCCAGCTCTTGGATGATCGCACTCATGCCCTCCGTCTTGGGTTAGCAAAGTGAGTCCGTGGATGGTTTAATTGCATCTGTAGCGAGTTTATACTCCTCCCGTCGACTTTAGGTCGGAGTTGGTGAATGAATGGTCGGATCACATTCATTCATTTGTCTATGCTCATAATCATACTCCGGGGATCAGAGTCAGTTGAAGGGCCTTTAGTCACGCCTATTTGATGTTTACATCCCTGTCCACACTCTGGGGAGTAAGAATTTTGGCAGAAAATGGTCGAACCGCATTTTCCTCGATTAATTCCTCTGGCACTAGTCAATGGCGAAAGTCAAAGTGTAGTCAGTCACATTGCGACAACTTTAATTTGATGTTTCTCCTACTGAATTGGAGAAAGGAGTTGATTAGCGGATGGTTGGGTCACATCCGTCCACGTTGCATGCACAACCCGCCAGATCATTGGCTAGAGTTTGCGGATGAATGGTCGTGTCACGTTCATTTGCGGTAGGATGGGTAAGCACATCCATTTGGAATAAGACATTCAGCTAGGTCCGATTTACGAATCTGCATCTCCCAGTCGAATCAAGGAAGAAATTTTGTCTTGTTCGGTTGGAGTGCACCCCTATAAGATTATGTCATAGGTCCCATGCCGGGGATAAGCGTTGACGCATGAACGGTCATGTCGTGCCCGCTTAGTGCTAGATGGTCGGATCGCATTCGATTTTTTATGATGAGTGTGCCCCCGTGCTAGGGGAAGAGTTGGAAAGCAGACGGTCAAACCACATCCTCTTTTGGTACTTATATTCCAATCCATGCTTTGAGGATTGGAGTTGGTTGATGGGTGGTATGTCACACCTATTAGGTCTTTATACTCCAGCCTGTGCTTTCGGGACCAGAATTAGTTGATGTTTACAATCCAGTTCACACTCTGGGAATCTGGAATTAGTTGATGGGGTGGTCAGTCACACCCATTTGGCATTTGTGCTCCAGTCCGCGCTCTCTGGACTAGAGTGAGTCGGTGTTTTATATTCCAATTCATGCTCTAGGAATCTGGAGTTTGTTGATGTTTACACTCTAGTTTGCACTTTGGGAATCTGGAGTTAGTTGATGTTTATATTCCAGTTCGCACTCTGGGAGTCTGGAGTTAGTGGATGTTTATACTCCAGTTCGTACTCTGCGAATCTGGAGTTAGTTGATGTTTATACTCCAGTTTGCACTTTGGGAATCTGGAGGTAGTTGATGTTTATACTCCATTTCGCACTCTGGGAATCTGGAGTTAGTTGATGTTTATACTCCAGTTCGCACTCTGGGAATCTGGAGTTAGTTGATGTTTATACTCCAGTTCGCACTCTGGGAATCTGGAGTTTGTGGATGTTTATACTCCAGTTCGCACATTGGGAGTATGGAGTTTGTGGATTTTTATACTCCAGTTCGGACTCCAGGAATCTGGAGTTAGTGGAAGTTTAGACTCCAGTTCGCACTCGAAGAATCTAGAGCTAGTTGATATTTATACTCCAGTTCGCACTCTAGGAATCTGGAGTTAGTTGATGTTTATACTCCAGTTCGCACTCTGGGAATCTGGAGTTAGTGGATGTTTATACTCCAGTTCGCACTCTGGGAATTTGGAGTTGATGTTTATACTCTAATTCGCAATCTGAGAACTTGGAGTTAGCCGACAGATGGTCAGTCACATCTGTTTGGACTTTTTAGGAATTCGTTCACACTTTGGGAACCGTGGATTTATCGGGGTCGTGGATGGTCGGATCACATCCACCCTGAGTTAACAAGCGAGGTCGTTAGATGGACGGTCCATCCTCCTCAAACTTGGTTAGGATACGGTCGAATTCGTTGGGCAGACGGGCCCACCCTCTCCGGAACCGCATTTATATGTTTATACTCCAACTCGCACTCTAGGAGTTTGGAATTAGTGTTTATACTCCGGTTCGCACTCTGGGAACCTAGAGTTGATGTTTATACTCCAATTCGCACTCTGGGAAAGTGGAGTTAGTGTTTATACTTCGGTTCGCACTTTGGGAACCTAGATTTGATGTTTATACTCTAATTCACACTCTGGGAAAGTGGAGTTAGTTATAGGGCTGTCGTGTGTCGGTCCAGTTCAGCCTTTGATGTGATGGCTTGCCCCTGAGCTGAGGTTTCACTTAGCAAGTGATCAATGGGATCTCGATTACTTTCCACTTATCTGCTATCAACGAAGGATGAGATTTAGTTTATGGACGGTTGAATAGCATTCGTGTTCATTTGAATCCCTACTTCTGCTAAGCCTAAGGAGTAAGATTAGTGTTCTGGCAAGCTTTGAGCTCGAGCAGAGGAGAGGATGACTGAACTACATCCACTTTGAGTTGTGTATTTTCCATTAAGTTGGGAGCAAGAGTTGGAGAGCAGACGGTCGAGTCACGTCCACTTAATGCTTTGCGCTCTTCCGGTCGAGTTGAGGAAGAGAGTTGGAACGATGGCTCATGATGGTTAGCGAGTAAGCAGTCGGTTGTTGATGACTATAATTTGAGGGTTTGCCCCCTGATGAAGTTGGTTTAAGGCATGATTGTTTTGTCGAATCACAGATGCAAATTGGGGAGTGAATGGTGAAATCATATCCACTTTAAACATGTGTTCTTAAATAACCCCAAGTGTCCAATGCAGGATTGGATGCATGGACGGTGACGTCACGTCCGTCTTTGGTGTTATTTCGATTTTATCCAAGTCCTTCCCAGATCTCCAATTAAATTGCATGGGCATATGAGTGGATGGTCGGTTGCATCCACTTTGTACTAGAGTCCTGAACTTGTCGGTCTCTTCTGCTTTGATGCCCTGCCCCAAGTCAGGTGCATATACTAGCCGACGAGTGGTTGAATCATGCTCATCATGATGATACCTCAATGATTTGATCATAGCCTACAGAGGGTTTTTTTGCACCTATCCTTAAGTACTCGGTTACCTGCATCATTTGCAAGTAGTTTAATTCAAGTCGATTATATTTTGCAACATAAACGAAATAGAAATAATTCAAAAGAGATCAGATTAAATCTCATTGATAAGTGAAGCAGCGTCGTGTGCTTGCTATTGCATTTCAGTCCAGCCCTTCTCAGTTGGAAGCCTAATGCAAGTGGCTCAGTTTGACCAAAGTTCTTGATTGATAGGCATCAAGGATTCCCGGCCCTTCGTTTTATAGGGCTCGAACATATTGTCAGAGCTATCCTTTCCGAAGCAGCCTTATGGTGTTGGCATCCTCGATAGCCATCTAAAGAAGAGGAGCTTCTCGACTTAGAGTATGGAGTAGGTTTCCTCCTTATCTTGCGACATGGATTTTTCATCTAGTTCATCAACTCAATATTACATACGATATAATAGTGTAGTTGGTGGTGGCTATCCGCCAGTTCTCTTAGAGAACTGATTGACAGTCTTCTTTGAGGCATAAGGAGGGCACATCTGCATTAGATGGCATTCATCACTCTTCGTGGAATCCATTCACCACTTTCACTTTATGAGATAGTGTCGGAGGTTGAATTTTCATAGTACACTGACATAGTCAGCATGCTGAATTTTTGCTAGAAATTTTGCATGTAGGATGGTTTCAATGAATGGGTCCTGACTGGGAAAGATACTAAAATCAACATTATCAAGTTCATTTTAAGGCTACAGGGTCTTGTACACTAGTGAATGATGTATGCCTGATTCCCAATGTTCGAGCGGTTGGTAATGTCGATTGGATGGTGAGTAGATTAAGATGGGCTCATAGATTGATGATTATTTCTAATTTTCACCAGGAAGGAGTCCCGTATAAGATAGTAAGGAAGTCCTCTTAGGGTTGTATGTCATGCTTTTAATCATATGGAAGTAGATGATTAATATGCGAGCACATGAAGATGGTTCAGTGGTGACCAGCTATGTTTTGAGTTGGTAGAGTAGACAGGGTAGGGTAGTCGACATATTAGCCATCGTATCATAGTTGTCAATTTAGGAGTTTTAAAAGCTGGTCAATTGGAGGAAGTTGTAGTCCACCTTAGAAGCATGATACATTAATCAACTCTAGTTCTTAGCACATTATTAGGTTCTCTAGCCTCTGGGAGCACTAGTTGAGTAGTATTTCTTTATCCATTCCTTGATTGCAATTCAACAATTGCTGTTGTAACCCCCTACGTCATGTCCAGTCATGGAATGATCAGAATGTTCCTCTACTAAGTTGAGCTTTGAATTAACTATGCGGGTGCTCTGCGCTACGGCTAGGAAAATTGGATCGTACCCGATTTTTTTTTTTTTGAAATTTCATCATCATTCTCGGTAATGTTTGAACGATATAAAGTGTTATCTGAGCGTCGATATGAAACGCACACGGCTAAGGTTCGGTCGATTTCGTATCCATCAGCAAATAGTCATTCTTCGTATCGATTAGTATTTCATATCGATTAGTTTTCGTATCGATCTAATTTCGTATCGATCACTATTCGTATCAATCTGATTTGTATCGATCACTTTTCGTATCGGTCGTTGTTGCTCCAACTTGATGGATACGAACAGTGGTTCCGTGATGGATACGAAGTAATGTTTACCTGATGGACACGAACTAACGTGCCTAGATGGATTCGAACAAGGTATTCCGAGATGGATATGAAGTGGTACATCTAGAACGATTCGAACGGATGCTTGGTGAGGGATACGAACAAGGTCGATGCGAAGGGAACCGCCTTTGGATGGATACGAAGTAGCGCTTCCCTATGGATACGAAGTAGTCAATAGGTGATCGATACAAAGAGAGTAAGAAATCCGAACGATACGATTGTTGTCATATTTTTTAGATACGAAAACATAGATACGAAAAGCACCATATTTTCTGGATATGAAAACATGGGTACGTAAACTTCATATTTTCATGGATACGAAAGTAAGGATACGAAATTCATCATATTTTCTGGGTTTGAAAATATGGATACGAAAAACGACATCTTTTCTGGATTCGAAAACATGGGCACGAAATTCATCATATTTTCATGGATATGAAAATATGGAGACGAAAAACAACATCTTTTCTAGATTCGAAAATATGGGTACGAAAACCATATTTTCATGGATACGAAAGCCATCATATTTTTATGGATACGAAAACATGGATACAAAAACTTCATATTTTCATGGATACGAAAGTAAGGGTACGAAATTCATCCTATTTCTGGGTTCGAAAATATGGATACGAAATACAACATATTTTCTAGATTCGAAAATATGGGTACGAAAACCATCATACTTTCATGGATACGAAAATATGGATACAAAATACAACATATTTTCTGGATTCGAAAATATGGGTACGAAAACCATCATACTTTCATGGATACGAAAATATGGATACAAAATACAACATATTTTCTGGATTCGAAAATATGGGTACGGAAACCATCATACTTTCATGGGTACGAAAATATGGATACAAAATACAACATATTTTCTGGGTTCGAAAATATGCATACGAAAACCATCATATTTTCATGGATATGAAAATGTGGGTATGAAATTCACGATGAACGTAGTTCTTCTTAGATCTAGAGCAATCTGAATAGAATAGAAGGAACCAATGAACGATAGATCTGGATCTCCTCCTTAGATTTTTGCAATCCAACGACGGTAGTAGATCCATAGAGCAGGAGAAAATTTGGGTTTTCTCAGTGAAAGCACCAAAGAGTTTGCACCAAAATTGGGCACAACGCTCTTCGGATGTGTTTGAAGAGATAAAATGAAGAGAATAAATATAAAATGAAGCAGATCTAACAAACACACCAATAATCATATAACAAAATGCATAGAAACACAGAGTTTTAGAGTGGTTCGGCATACGGCCTACGTCCACTATGAAGTTGATGATTTTATTGATTTTCACATGCCGATTACAACTGATTACAGCAGATTACAGCGGATTATGATGTTGAAATTCATGTACAATAGCAACTATGGAGTACAAAATTGGATTGGACGGAGTCTGGACGTAGGAGAGCAAAAGGATCCCTTTTCTGTAGGCTCTGGGGTGCTATTTATAGGCGTAGGAGGATGATATTTCGCTCAAATCTCGGGAGACTTTTCTGGCACATAGGGGGGGCCCACGCGATCGAACCCACAAAGTTTCTGCCCGCCCCGTGATCGATACGAATGAATTTCGTATCCATCAAGATTTGATCCAATCGAGCTAAAATTTGGTATGAACCTTCCTTAGGTAGCACGCAAGCTCATGTGAAACTTTCATAGCATTTGGACTTGTGGATTGTGAGATATGATCGATGCAAGTTGGAGTTTTTCGGACCGTGATCAATACGTATGAATTTCGTATTGATCAAGAATTGATCCAATTGAGCTGAAATTTGGCATGAACATTCTTTAGGTTGGCAGTAAGCTCCTGGGAAAATTTGGTGGCATTTGGACTTGTAGATCTTGAGTTATGATGGATGCAAGTTGGAGTTTTCGGTCCGTGATCGATGCGAATGAATTTCGTATCCATGAAGAATTGATCCAATCGAGCTGAAATTTGGCATGAACATTCCTTATGTTTCCAGCAAGCTCCTGTGAAAATTTGGTGGCATTTTGACTTATAGATCTTGAGTTATGATCGATGCAAGTTTGGATTTTCATCCACGATCGATCAATATCTTGAGCATACGAACTCCGATTGACTTGAAATTTGGAACATTGGCTTTCTTAGCTTTGCTTGTCATGTCATACCAATTGTAGCTCGATCCAGACTCGGATAAAATTTACCGACATCCATAGTAGACCTATGTATTAACAATCTTCAGGACGAACTATCCTTGATTTCTAGTCAAGTTCTTAGTGTCACGGCCGTGCCAAAAGGCGAGATAACACCATCCACCATCGTATCAAATTCACCAATATCCCCTCAACCCCATACAAATATACTTCAAACAATCCCATTTCTACTTCCTGCTACGTTAGATCCCCACCCCTCTTGCCTGCAAAACCCTACAGCATACAACATCGCTGGCAACAAAAACTATCTTCCAGCAACAATAATTGAACATCCCAATCCAAATCACCGACCCAAAATTACCCTCGAAACCGTGATAGCGCCACTCTACCTTCACCAAATATATCTGCATGAACCTATTACAGCGACCAAGCTTCCAGGCGTCGCTCTACAGTCGCCTACACCGCTGAGACCACTCAACCCCCAGTTTGTTCGAACCCGCAATCGCTCTCATTGAACTCGCTATTTAAATTAATTAAGTGGCATCGTGAATTGAGAATTTGAATTCATGAATTCGTGCATTCGTTTAATTTGCTATTTAATTTGATTTAGTGAGTGAGTGGCTGTTTGAATTGTTGTTCAGATTAGTGTGTTATTAAACAAGGTAGGGATTCGTTTTCTTTTGGGCCGGGTTTGTTTTATGGTGAAGTTAGTTTTTATATATTGTTTGTGGATTTTTTCATATATTGTTTTATTTTAATTCGCTAAGTTCATCCTTGTTAAAAAAAGAGTTACTCAATTCATTTTGCTTAATTTTTTTTAGTTCTGTTTTGTTTTATCTTTAAAAAAATTAAAATTTATTTTGTTTTAAATAGTTTGAAGTTCCGTCTAGGTATATTTATAAAAAAAAGAGAAATTCGGTATACGTCTTGTTTTTAATTTTCAAGTTGCTGGTGACAGAATTGCTTGCTAAAAAAACTGTATATATCTTGTTTGTATTTTCAGGTGGCCAAAGCAGAAAGTTAAAAGGAATTACTTGCCAAAAATAAATTGCTTGCTTGCTTAAAAAAATCGCTGCTTTAAAAATTGCTAATAATTTGCACGCTCTAGTATCCTGCCTTTTTCTCTTGTTTTATTTGAAATGCATTATTCGTTGCTTGCATTTGCATATATTATAAAAAAATTCAAAATCCAAAAACAAAAAAAAACTTCATTTTAGTTGCATTATTAATTCACGATTAATTTTTGTTTTGCATTCATCTCATCTTGTTTTATTTTCTAAAGGCAATACCCCAATTCAAATAACATAAAATTATTGTCAAGGACAAAATTTCACAGCTTTTTAGCCTCAAGGACAGACCTTCAAAATTTATCTTGAAGGACAACTTTCTGTAGGTATCAGTTTTTAGTTATCGTAAGCAGTTTTTAGGTATCAGTTTGTAGTTATCGGTAGCAGTTTTTAGGTATCAGTTTTAGCTCGGTGGCAGTTTTGTTGTCCTTATGAATAATTTTGGAAAATGTTTGTCCTTATGAATAATTTTTAGAAGAATGTTTTTCCTTATGGTAAAAATATTGAGGTCGTGTCCTTGAGGCAAAAAATATACAAATCTTTGTCCTTTAAATTAATTCCCCCTTCACATAAGGTGAGGGATTTTATCACCCTTTCCTTAGCCCACAAATGCATTTCATCGTAGAATTTGACTAATAATAAAGGTTAGACATTTGACTTAAGGGTGTCGCGAGCTCACCTAGGGCATAATTGTATCTTCATAATTGTTTTCTTTGAATAATTTTATTTCTTGGTGTTTAAGCTACGGCAGTGTAATAACCATTTATAAATATCATGGTGATTCGTAAATGTTATAGTAGTTGTTCCTCTGAAGGCACTAAATCTTCGCTTGCATTGTGATGGTGATTCATGGTGCATCGATAACCCTTGCCCCTTACCTGGCTGAGAAATATTTTTGTTGATTTAAGACAAAGTGTGATTATATAATTTTGGGTTAGGAGTTATTAAGGACAGAAAACTATAATTAAGTCATTTGCATTCATTTAGTTGCATTAGTTCATGCATATTTAAAAAAATCCAAAATCCAAAAAAAATTATGAATTTTACTAACTTAGTTTTTAATCCAAAAAAAATCAAAAATCCTTTTCCATTTCCTTTGAAAATTTTCAATCAAAAACGAAAAATTCAAAAATATATATAATCTTTTTTAAAAAAATTGAAAATTCAAAAAAAAAAAAATCAAATTTCCCTTTTCTAAAAACAAAAAAGCAAAAATCCTTTTTGTAAATATTTGAAAGTTTGAAAATTCGAAAAAAATACAAAAGCATATAGACTTTTTTAAAAAGGCCAAAAATAAAACAAAAATCAAACTTCTCTTTTGAAAATAAAATTAACTTGGTAAATAGTTTTCTTCCTTTTAAAAAAACAAGAACAAAAACAATTTTTCACTTCGTTTTTCAAATCTTCTTTCGTTCTCTAAACTCGTTTCTAATTTCCTTCCCTCCTCAACTTTCACTTGTGCATGAGTACTTGGACTCATGACACAACAACAAATCATTGGACTCACGACTCAACAACTAATCGTTTAACTCGAACAGACGCTTCAAACGAACTGGAATAGAACGTGGAGCCAAATGTTGAATCAAATGCCGATCAAAATTCTTTTTCTACTCGAGTAGACCCGCCTACCGAGTATCGTGATCCATTTCCACATTGTCTTCGACGAAAGAAACACTCGAACCAAATGGAAAAGATGTTGGACATTTTTAAACAAGTCAAAATTAACATTCTGCTTCTTGACATCGTTCAGCAAGTCCCAACGTATGCAAAATTTCTTAAGAACTTGTGTACCCAAAAGTGACACACTCAAGTGCCAAAAAAAGTCTTCTTACCCACCGTCTTGAGTGAAGTCTAGTCCAATCCATGCCCGTAAAACACAAAGATCCTGCTGCCCTATGATTTCGTGTTCAATTGGAGACAAGACGATTAACAAATGTTTGATAGATTTAGACGCGAGTTTCAACTTGATTCCATACTCTGTGTATGAACAATTAGGCTTAGGTGAGCTCAAACCCATAAAAGTTATGCTTCAATTCGCCGATCGTCCCATTAAGAAGCCCATGGGAGAAACCGAAGATGTGCTCGTTCGAGTAGGGCGATTCATCTTCCCCGTTGATTTTATCGTTCTCGAAACAAAACCCGTGATAAATCCTGCGAGTCAAATTCCTTTGATTTTAGGCCGACCATTCTTAGCCTCCTTAAATGCCTTCATCAATTTTCATAACGGATCAATGAAAATCTTTTTTGGAAAAATGACTTTGGATCTCAGCATTTTCAATCTTGAATGCCAATCGAATGAACCATATAACCAAACGTTGGAAGTTAGTGCCATTCACGAAAAATTCGAAAATGAGACACTTGACCTTAACAACGAATGAGAAGCTGAATACGAAAAATGGTTTAACGAAATCCCCAATAAGATTGAGTACACTCTTCCCCTTGAATCGCTTCCAGTAGAGTATGAATCTCAACCCAATTCTTTGATCGAAAAACTCCCAAAGTTGGACCTCAACCCACTTCTCGATCAGCTTAAGTACACATACTTAGGTGAAAATGAAACTTGTCTTGTCATAATTTCTAACGATCTTTCCCTTGACGAAGAAACTTCTCTTCTCTCTATTCTTTCGAAAAATAAGGAAGCGATTGGATGGTCGATTATTGATATTAAGGGAATTAGTCCCGCTCTTGTTGAACATTGCATCCATTTAATCGACGATGCCAAGCCTGTTCATGATGCAATGAAGGCTTAATCCAAAAATGGAAGATGCGGTGCATGAAGAAATTCTTAAACTTCTCGACAAAGGTATCATTTACCCAATCTCTGATAGTTCATGGGTTAGCCCAATTCACGTTGTACCGAAAAAGTGTGGGCTAACCATTGTCAAAAATGATTCAAACGAACTTATTCCAACTCGTACTCAAACAGGTTTGCATGTTTGCACTGACTATCGAAAACTAAATGCCGCAACATGAAAAGATCAATTCCCACTTCCTTTCATTGACCAAATGTGCGATGAACGGGAATTTTTGGATGTTTGAAATCAGAATATTTAATTGATTTTAAGTATTTAAAAGTTAATTTTTAACTTGAATTTAAAATATCACCATTTACTGGATAATTTAATTTTGAATTAAACTATTGGAAATTGGGTAAGATATGAAGTCTAGGATTTTTAACTTGTTAGAAATAATTTAAAGGCTTATAAATTTATATTAATTATACTGAAGGTGATAGAACTTTTAAAGTTGAATTTAACAATGATTTGTTCCGTTTTAAAAATATATCGTTTAAATTGACATTTAAAAATAGCCTTCCGAGGCACAGTCACGGAGTTCGACGAAACAAGTTCCATTGGATCCGTAATAATGTATTATTATCGGATTTCAATTTTCGTAGCATTCAGAGTTACCGTGTGATCGTATGATATATATAAACACGCTGAAATTTATATCGAAAATTCAATATAATAATTGGGTTTAAAAAGCTATCTTCTCCAAACGATCGAATTAGGACTCGAAACCTTTTCCATTGTGTTTGAATAGGGTTATAACATTATAAACGCCTAGCAGCACGCCCCGATGGGAAGTCAAATTTTTAAGTTGCGTATCCGAGATAATTTAAAATTTAAATATATATATTTATTGACTAGTCAATATATCTCTCATCAGCTGTATTCTGTCCTTCTTCACTCACTGTAGCAGATTCATTTAAACACGCAATCTTATTCAGGCACGCATAAATCGCGTCCATCGCCTCTTTTTCTAACAGGATATTTCGATATGAAGTTAATAAATGAATCTTTCTCAACACGCGGTTACACTCGTTATATATCCCCAGCCCCCTTCTATCTTATCTCAAAATCAAATTCACTCCTCAGAAATGGCTGCCCTCTTTCTTTTTTTCAAATCGAATCCAACTTAAAAATAAAAAAATAAAATCGCACGTAAAAAGAGAGGACACGGCAGTCCTTTAGGTTGTGGAGGGATGGAGCTAAGTGAAGCAATGGCAGAGGGCATGGGGGTGCGGCGTTCGCGGCCAAGGCAGAGGGAGGAGGTGTCAGCGACTCGGTTTGGAAAGGGAAAGTCGGCCTCGCACGCTTGAACGAATAGCTCGACAGGTGGTGGTTGAATGGGCGAGGTGTTCGCGTTCAGGAGATCGCGATGGCCTGTGGTGTTGCATGCACGTGGGCCGCGAATGGAAGAGGGAAGGTGGTTAAAGTCGTGAGTTCGGTGTGTGGCAGCGAGGAGGTGGATTTGGCAGTAAGGTATAGCTGCAGATTTATTTATTTATTTTTTTCAATTTAAAATATATATGAATATTTACAGAGAAGAATACAAGGGTAAAAATATATACACGTACATATTTCAACTTAAATATGTTTAGGCAAACAGTAATTATATATATGGATAAGATATTGGAAAAAAATAGGCATTTAAGAGTGTTTGAAGAATTTATCTAAAATTTATTTTTAGAATCTCTATGGATTATTTTATAAACAATGTATTAAGGTGATTAATTTGTTAACTAGTTTATTTAATTATTTAAGTAACTTAAAATTTATTTATTAAAAGGAAAATTAGTTTAAATTTAAATTATTAGTTGATTAAATTTATTAAATGGTAATTAATTATTCGGTTAGTTCAAATGATAATAAACCATATAATGTTCGTTACAAGGTCCAAAATCGTGGAGAAAAAATAGTCGAGATGGAAATGGATTGCAAACAGTAATCAAAGGTGAGTTAATCACACTCATCTGGGTTTAATTTAAATTTAAATGGTTAAATTTAAATAATTGGTTGGATGATTGAATTGATTTGATGTGCTATATTATATATAGTAGTATATATATAGTATATATTGGAGTGATTGATTTCCCGCATTATATAGCGGATGAGACCCTATGCGCCGCATAATAGCGGATGATTTTTTATAAACCCATATACCGCGATATTCCACCTCGAAGTGGAATTATTATTGTGCTAACATCTGTGGATGCAGGGAAACAGGTTGGAGGGATCCAACTGGATTCCTCAAAATTTATAGATTGTTTAATATTCTGTGATGAATTATATTGATAATTGGAATGTTGGATGTTATGGTTTGATTGAATATATTCAGATATTCTGAGTTATCAAAAATGTATAGATTTGGATTTTAAAAGAAAATAAAAGAGAGAATTTTAAGTAAACAATTATAGGAATTTGAATAAATTAAAGAATGAATTGGAAAAGAATAAAAGTTTATTTTTGAATTCTAATAAATAAAATTCCAAGTATGGAAAATGAGATTTTGAATAAATGAGAATAAATGATTTTTCTTAAAAACTCAAATGTTATCATTTAAAGGAATAAAGAATTTATTTTAAAAATTCATGGTTTAAATTTATTTAAAAGGATAAAGAAGGAATTTGGAAAATCTGAAATTGGCATTTTCAGTTAAAAGATTTTAAATCATAAGTAAGAATTAAAAATATGAAGTTAATGGTTTTGAAATAAATGAGTAAGTAAAGGAAATTATTTCAAAATGGAGAAATTTGGAAATCAATTTTGGAAATTGATGTAAATGTTTGAAATTGGAATTTTAAGAAGGATGGGACTAAGAAATTTATATACTGGGTTTATAAAGGTGAAGTAATATATCAGGGGATATTTGAAGAATAAATTCACGATGGAAATTTATTAAAGGAATGAGAAAATTTGTTTAAAAATAAATAGTGATTTATTTTTAAAAGATGTGGAAGGGAAGCGTATTTCCCTGAATAGCCAAGTACGTTTCAAAGCAAATTTGTAAATATAAGTTAAATTTTTAATGTTGTTTTAAAAAGCATGTTTTAGAAAATTTATTTTTTCTAAATGTTTAAATTCTAAAGTAAGTATTTTTCAAATCTATTATCGTAGTAATATTTAAAGGTGACTTGATATTTTGTTTTAAAGGAAAAAATCTAGTTTTATACTTTATAAAGTAACCTCATTTTAAATATTCCTAAAGCATATATCTTTGAATAAAGTATTAAAGTAGTTTTCAATTTAAATGTTAAAGTATATTTTATAATAAAGTATTTTTAAATTATTTTAAAAATCTAAAGTATTGGTACTTGGAGTTTTCATTGGAAATAAATATTTGGGAATTCATTCCATGAGAAGAGTGTGGTTTGAAAAACTGTTTTCAAAAAGGATTGAAAATGGAAATATATCCTGCGAAGGTATTTTGAGGATAATAAATAATTTGGGGGATTATTTATTGTTTGATGGTTGTTTGTGAATGTTAATTGATAGTTAAATAACCGACTATCAATATTGGACAATACGCTGATCGTTTCGAAGAGACCGAGAACGGGATTAATTTCTCGAAACCACTTCAATCCGGTTTGTACGTTTTCGTGAGGAAGACGAGTTTGGATTCGAAGATGGAGCAGTGAAGTGCAAGGGCTAGTCGTTATTAATCCTAAGGATGATTCCAAAATGGATGTAGTAGGAGTAGTTCCTTCGGTTCCGTTCGAACCGATGACGGACTTGTATGGATGAATGCTTTCAGAACATCGTCAGGTGGACGATGGGCATTCTAAGTGAAACGTTCTAAAAGGTAACGCTTAGCCTCGAGCCTCATCAACCGGGAACAACTGAAAATCAGGGGTTATGCAGCAAGGCTAAGTGGGTAGCACCCATTAGGGTGAGGTCATCCCTGTCTAGATGTCTCTTTTTATTCGGCTTAGCGGTGCGGTTGTCGATCCCAACCGTGGGGTGATCTTACTCAGGATTATCCAGTAAGGGGTAGTCCCGGTCTTGTGTTGCAGGGGATTGGGAGTAATCCTCGGTACGTTGATCTAGGCCACGTACTATGACAGGTGGTACCCCAGTGCCTAGTCATTAGTTGGAAATCCATTCTCCCTACGCGCATGTACGGCTTTGATTGTGCCCAACTATTGCTGAAACATGAGATGCAAGCATTTCAGCTAGATTCTATTTTACTTTCTATAGACACTATTATAATATCAGACGAATTTGATAAAAAGTGTTTTGGCTATCCTAAGGTAAAAACCCGACATGTTTATTTGTGGCGTGCTCTTACGAGATGCTTTTGTTTTCAAAGGATTTTGAAACTTTAATAATCAATTTGAGTGTGGTTTTCTCACACTGGTTTTCCAGACTGACTCGGGTGTTATTTAACTATAATGCCCAGGTCAGACCGAGTATTATAGAATACAGGATATGATGATGTGGAGCTCAGAAGACGAGCTGGATGGCGATACGTACTTCCGTACTTGATTATTATTCCGCTGTGTATTCAGATTTGCTGACAGGTTTATATGACTATCCAGTTGTATGTTATTGATGTTGTTGAACTCTGATGATGTATTCTGATGATGTATGTATAAAACAGATATAGTTTTCTTTTGTGTAAAGATCTGTTGTTATATATTATATTTTATTCTGCTGCGATGGTAAGATTCTGTTGTTGTTTCTATTTTCTTCTTCTACCTCTATCTTCTTTAACCCTAATGGTTTGTATTTCCGTTCATCTTGAGCTGATTTGATGGAGAATATTGTCGACTTAAGGGGTATGGACCTGCGGGTCGTTACAAAATGCTCGAACTTTAGTCAGCCATGAATTCTACTGCTTCCTTGATGGTTATTCCAACTATAACCAAATTCCAATCTCTCCCGAAGATCAAGAGAAAACGAATTTCACGTGTCCATTCGGTACCTTTGCCTATCGACGTATGCCATTTGGACTTTGTAATTCTCCTGCTACTTTCCAACGATGCATGGTTGGCATTTTTCCGACATTATTGAACGCTTTCTAGAAGTCTTTATGAACAATTCCTCTATCTTTGGCGATTCTTTTTCCCAATATTTACATCATCTTGAGTTGGTTCTAAATTGATTTAAAGAAAAACATTTGACTTTGAATTGGAAAAAATACCACTTTATGGTCAAACAAGGCATAGTCCTTGGACACATCATCTCAAATAAAGGCACTGAGGTAGATAAAGCAAAAATCGACATAATTGCAAACCTACCCATTACCAAATCTGTTAAGGACATTCGATCATTTCTAGGACATGCTGGCTTTTACCGACGCTTTGCGAAAGACTTTAGCAAAATTGCTCGTCCTTTGACGACTCTTCTTGGAAAAGGCATTCCATTCGATTTTAACTCTGAATGTATCTCTTCTTTTGAACGTCTTAAGAACGAACTCATTTCTGCTCCAATCATTTGCTCATCCTATTGGGATCTTCCTTTCGTAATAATGTGTGATGCTTCGAACTTTACCGTTGGTGCTGTCTTAGGACAACACATCAACAAGATCTTTCACGTCATTTACAACGCAAGTACGATTTTGAAAGACGCTCAACTACACAACAACCAAAAGAGCTTCTAGCTGTCGTTTTTACGCTCGAAAAGTTTTGACCTTACTTGATAGGCGCACACATTAATGTGTACATAGACGACTCTATACTTCAATATCTCTTTGTGAAAAAGGATGCTAAATCCCGTTTGATTCGTTGGATCCTTTTACATCAAGAATTTGACCTTACAATAAAAGGCAAAAAAGAATCCGATAATGTCATAGCCGATCAATTATCTCACCTTCCGAATGCACCATCTTCTTTGCCAATCAATGAAAACTTCCCCGATGAACAACTTCTTTAAATTTCTATCGATTCATGGTACACTGATATAGTGAACTACTTAGTCACTAAAGAAACTCCCTCATCTTGGTCCAAAAAGGAAAAATGAAAATTCATGTCTCAAGTGAAATATTTCTACTGGGACAATCCATACTTGTTCAAATATCGTCTCGATCAAATCATCCGACGTTGCATTCCGGATAATGAGATCGGGAGTGTTATTTCATTTTGCCATGATCAAGCGTGCGCTGGACATTTTGGTCCTCGAAAAATTGCGAAAAAAGTTGTTCAGTGTGGTTTCTATTAGCCTTTTCTCTTCAAAGACTCATTCGAATTTTGCAAAACTTGCGGTCGATGTCAAATGCTTGGACGAATTTCTCGACAAGATATGATGCCTCTAAACCCATTCTTATGATCGAAATCTTTGATTTTTGGGATATTAACTTTATGGCACCATTTACCAATTCTTTTGGAAACTTGTATATCCTTCTCACTGTCGATTACATCTCAAAATGGGTCGAAGAGGTTCCTTGCAATACCAACGAACATAGAATTATTGTGAAATTTCTCAAAGAAAACATCTTTTCGAGGTTTGGCACACCTTGCACAATAATCAGTGATAATGGAACCCATTTTTGCAATCGGTCTTTTGTAATATTAATGAAGAAATACTCGATAACCCACAAGTTATCCACTCCACATCATTCTCAAACTTGTGGGCAAGTTGAAGTTTAAAATCGTCAAATAAAACAAATCTTGGAGAAAACTATCGACAAAAATCGAAAAGATTGGTCTCAGAAATTAACCGACACGCTTTGGGCTTACCGTACTGCTTTTAAAACTAACCTTGGGATGTCCCCGTTTCATTTAATTTACGGTAAACCTTGCCATTTACCTGTTGAAGATGAACACAAAGCATTGTAGGCAATAAAGAACTTGAAATTTGATCTTGAAAATGCTGGGAAAATCGAAAACTACAACTCAACGAACTAGAAGAACAAAGGAATGACGCGTATAAAAATGAGGAAATTTACAAAGAAAAAACCAAAGTTTTTCATGACAAGTCAATACTAAGGAAAACATTTTTGTCTAGCCAGAAAGTTCTTTTATATGACTCAAGACTTCATTTATTCCCTGAGAAACTTAAATCAAGATGGACCTAGCCATTTGTGGTACGAACTATTTTTCCACATGATGCCGTAGAAATAGAAAACCCCAGTGATGGATCGATTTCAAAGTCAAAGGTCATCGTTTGAAACCTCTCTTAGAATTGCCTTGTACCAAGAGGAGGAGCTCATGATTCTTCATGATCCAAGCTACGTCTAGTAAGAATGTTAACCCTCTTTGTAAATATGTACATATTTTTCCCCATTACACTCATTATATCATGCATTGACTGTGGGGACACTGTCAAAATTTAGTATGGGTGGGTGGAGTCTCATTTTCAAAATTTTTAAAGTTTCATGGTATTTTTGAACTTTTATTTTTAACTTAAAAAAATCCTTAAAATTTATAAATCTCAAAAACATTTTCTTTTTATCATTTTGATTTATTTTTGAAGAAACACTATACGATAAGTATAAGTTCTATTTATTAAATTGAAATTTTTGAAAATTAATTCGTCTTAACAAAAATATAATAAAGTTTGATTACGAATAAAAATGGTTTAACTAGTATATAGAAAGATTCATGCGTGTTAATTATGAAATACATCCTAATTGAAATTCTTTATTTTAAAAAGTGGTGAATTCAAATAAAAGGATATAACATTTTTTTGTCTTCTAAGTTAAATGGTGCTAAGATGATTTTGCAAAACCCTGTCTTAAAAAAACAAAAAAACAAAACAAAATATTTCTTATATATATTTTTAACACTTAGAGTCATGTGTTCACACTCGTGTGTTCACTCTCCATGCTCTGTACCCTTCTCACGTAAGCCCGAAAGGCAATGCGCGATCGGTATATCTGGCATTAGTTTATCCGAGTTAGGTGTATGTATATAAAAATTCTTTTTAATAATGCCTACAGTTGATAAGTGTTCACACTTGTTTGTTCACTCGTCATGCTCTGAATACCCCTTACATCAGTCTGCATGGTAGTGCAAGGGTCATATATCTTGCCTCGTTTTACCTGAGTTAGGCATATGTAAATATTGTTAATATCAATAAAATTTTCAAATAAGAGAAAGTAAGCAATTGAAATCCAACCATCATTTTAACTTGTATGATTTGACTTGTTATTGGAAAAAAATGAAAATACCACTTTGATAATCTTTGATAATCAACTTTATACTATATTATCGATTGAAACAACAAGTTAAACTATTGTCTATTTGTTATGATAACTTAATTTTTGTTGGAAATTTGACGAGTAAGGACTTAATTTTTTTGATAATAACCAGAACTTATATTTAACTTATGAGTGTCAATTTGGAAGTGAATCCTTCATTTGTAAATACTTTCAAAAACTTGCATTCACCCCATTGTAAATAAATCTTGCACTTTGTAAATATTTTCACTTTACATTTGGATTTTGTGGGTAGTATCCGCTAAAAACCCTCACGAGACGACACTCGTCCTAATGGGGACATCCAAAGGTTTAACGGCTTAGTGCGTACGCTCATTGCAATCGTGCTCCCTACGAAAAAAGATTTATCTTAGCTTTCCTTTATTCGAGGATGAATAAAAAGATAAGTGTGGGGGTGTTTTTGATGTGCATGTAAATGTGCATATATTTGCATCTATATTTTATCTATTTTTATTTAAATAAAAGTCATATTTGGGCATTCTAACATGTTTAAAACCAAAACTAAATTATTTTCAAATCATCATATATTCATCTTAATTCAGGGACAAAATGGTCATCTTTGTGCATGTGTCAATTTGAGAATTTTTACTTAGACATTTTTTATGATTTTTATAGGAAATTTTTACGCATATGGAAGAGGTACCCATGAAGATATATGCATGCACAAAGGAATAAAAAGGAACGAAGAGGAAATAATTCAAGTTCTTGACCATGGAGGACCCCGCCCACTTACCTAAATCTACAATTAGAAGCCAATGGACAACTAAGTGGAGGTTAAAGCTTCTTGCATATTAAATGATGGATTAATTGGTAGCTAATGGTTACTTGGTGGCCACATTTCCTAAAGGGCGTTTTAGGAAGCACCCTAAAAATTGAATTAGGGTTTTATGCATGTATAAATAGCCCTCTTATGTACATGTAAAGGATCTCTACTCTCTTATATTTTACTTAGGAAATTAGCAAGTTGTAAACACAAATCAAAGAGAAATAAAAATGGCTTCCAAGCCACTTTCTCTTCTCTTTTCTACATGGTTTTATTTACTTTTATGTTGATTTTTATTCTTATGCTTTCACTCATTTCATGTTCATAATTAGATTTACATTTATGCACTACTTAAGTTCATTTTCTTCTGGTAGTTAATCTTCTCTTTCTTTATTTGTTCTCTACTTTACTTTATTTTCAATGTTGAAATCTCTATTTGTTGAAATGATAACACAAATGAGAGGCCAAACCCTACAATTTGGGGGTAATGAAGCTTTCTTTTATCATGTAGATTTCAACTTAAATTTTCTATATATGATCTCTTTTATGCTTTATGATAAAATGGATGTTTATGTTTGTTTGTATTTTATGTTGAATTTGATAGCCTACTTTTTTCATAACAAATAGGCTATGCATATCTAATTAATCGCAAATTGTCTCTTCATCTAAATATGATCATGGCAATGAAGTGAAGTTTGAATCAAAATTTGATGATCTATGTTACTAATTAATACTAAATAGTTCATGCTTAAACTAGATTTTTGTTTCATTTTCTATGTTATGTTTCATGATATATGAAATGTTGGACTAGAGTTGTATTATAGTTTGATGGTTTGATTTGTTTTTGATTAATAACTCAAATATACCATATTTATGATAAATACATCACTAATCATACTTAGATTAAAAAGAGATCATCATTTGAATTTATGTTAATTTATGTTGACATATGTTGAGAAATATAAGTAAGTGGATTTGCCGCTAAATTGAATTTTAATCACATAGTTGTTAATCTCAACATTTGCTTAGCTTTCTAGTTTTCAAAACAATCTCCGCTTTTAGTTTAATTTGATTGATTTAAAAAGTTAAAATCTAACAATTCCCTGCGGATCGAACCGTACTTGCCACGTATTAACTTTTGTACGTCGTGCGCTTGTGGTTAAAATTAATTCGAAATTCATTTGCATTTTTCTAACTCAATAGAAAATTTGTCATTAAACAGTGTACCTGGATTTGACTTTGTCCATGGATTGGGTTGTATTTGTATTATTCAGACATATGTATTTGACATTTTAGACATATTGTGATAATTTGATTATGATTTTTTTCATGTATTATATTTTATTTCTTTCTGCAGTGAGACTCTGAAAGTAGTTATTAGAAGTGTAGATAGAGTGTATCTGATATTTAACTTCTATCTATGTTTATAATTATATAGATATATTTTATCTCAATCCCAATGAATTGTCCTTTTAGTTCTTGGGTTATAGGTGATGATTTGGGTGCCAAACCTAGGGTCGAAAAGGAGGGTTGTTATATTTCTTCTTTCATCGCTTTAATCTTGTGAGAAAGATCTATATATATACTTCCAATCCTGTTGCAAATCCATAATATTTCAATGTAATTCTTCAAGGATTTACAAACCATAAAATTTCGAAAAGTTTGTACTTGAATTCTCAATCATTCTCTCTGGTCTTATCCTATACTTCATTGATTTTAAAGATATATTGCTATTTGAGGTCTATAGATACATTGTACTAAAACTTGAAGATTCAGTATTAAAGATACAACTACTGACATACTATATTTTTATTTGTAAAGAGAAAGGTGAACTTTCTACTCATGGAAATTCAAGATAAAAGATGTATCTTATCACCTGTGGAATTGCAATATTGTAAAGATGTTCTTTCCATCTATAGAAAGCAAGGAAGTAATGGTGGATTACCGATGGAACAGAACTGGATGTAGGATTAGATATTCGAATCGGTGTAAAGATTCCTAATGCCTTTCACTTTATTTTGCATTTATTGTATATTTATCTGCATGCGTTTGTAATTTTATTACCTATCTAAGTAGAAAACTTTGAATTTCACAAGTTAACTTTTAAATAGTTGACACACTATTCACCACACTTTAATGTGCTAGTGACCTAAGATCAATTCCATATTACGGTGTTTGGGTTTCCTACAACCCACAGCATATGTCGACATTTACATTTATATTCCCTAGGTTAGTTTATATATTTGCATTATTCGCATTATGAATGTGAATACTTAACAGATTAAATGAAATAAATAAAAATTAAAGTTGAACTAGAATAGTACATAATATATATATATGCACATAAGTATATATATAACACATAATATATAGAAATAAATATTTAAAGTTTTAAAATAAATTAAAGTAAAACAATAAAACTTTTATTAATGATCACTAAATATGATTTAGTATAAATACATCATGCATGTAAACACAAAATAAAATGTAGTACAGATTGATAAAAGGAAATTCTTTTTGAAATTCCCTCCTTTGAATTACTGCCAGCGCATTTGATCCGACAACAAGGTATCAATTTAAGACCTCAAAGACATGATCTCTTAATCTATAAATAAGGGATCATACGCACTTCTACAAAGATGTAGTTTTCAACTCTTAAGGCATACATTATGCTAGATAAAAGCTCTCGCAATAGCTATTAATATTTCTCTTGTAATCGAAAGCTCTACAATAAAATACATATAACAATGGATATAGATTTTGGCTAATATCAAACCACTGTACGCACTTTGCCCTTTATTTGAAATGCATCTACCTGTTAACCTACTTTGGAGCCAAAGCAGGTTTCAACTAGACTTAAAAGATTCAAACGAAGAGGAAGTGACTTCAAACTTGGTGGGCATGCTCAAATGAACAAAGGAAATAGCTTGGGAAAATTTGGACCGGAAACGTGCTAAGTGGATGAGTCGGTGCCAAGTTATAGCTATGAATCGGTACTGAGTTATTAGACTTCACAACCCGCCTCTCAAACTTCACACGAGTTATGTTATAACTTTTATATGTAAGCCCAAGAGATTTCATAGAATTCCAAACGACTTATCTCAAGAATTGAAGAGTTGGCTGCTGTAAACTGCAAAACAAACAAAGTTATGAAGGAACCCTCATCAAAAAAGTCAGTGATCTACGAAAACACCAGGGAGACTCCATAATGAAGCAAGAAACACGATGCAAGAGAGTTGGCTAAGTTTTCCCCTAGGGGATAAATTGGCACTGAGTTATGAGAATAACTCGGTACCGAGTTATGGGGTAAACTTGGCATCGAGTTATCACCTTAACTCATGTGACCCCCAAAATTTTCACACTGCTCTGGGATGATGTCTAGACCTATCTACAAGCGGGCTTCTGACCCAACAAGCTTACCCCGATAAATACGAACCTAAAGTCAACTTAAACAGGATTTGGATTCCGTGACAGTGGGACTTTCTTCTTTTTAACTTCTAACCTCTCCTCCATTAGAGTCGCCTAGGAAACAACTGTTTACCATTTTAGGACTTAGATTAGCAAATTCTTAGTACTAGTGACTCATAAACAACCTAGAGACTCTATTGTAGATATGACATCCACTAGATTATGGTCAGATCTAAGAAAACTATTTGTAATCTAAAGAGGAAACGACTAATAATATAGATTGAAGTGGATGTAGGCCAGAGTTTAGTCAAATCACTATAAAAAAATTTGCCTTCTTTTACTTTTATTTAATTTAGACTAGTGCTTTCATCTGATTTCTAGGTGTTGATCCATTTTTTAGGTTAACATTTTGGTGCTTTCATTGAGAACCAAGAACGAGATTTGAAGACTTGAAGCTTGAAATTGTGATTTGGATAACATGAAGAGGCCTAACACTGGATCTAAAACCAAAGCATGTCAGCTAGAGACTGGGGGCAGCCAGAATATGTCCTCAAATTCTAATCAATTCATCTCCGTGATTAGAGAAAAGATGGAGAGAATGATGAAGGAGATGCAGGATGGAGTGATAACTAGATAACAGGAAATGCTTGAAGGATTCTTCCAAAGGATGAGACAACAAGAAATAGCTAGAGCTATAGGAGTTCGAAATTAAGGACAAGGAACTAATGCAGGAACATCTGAGTTAGAGTGAAGCAAACTAGAACGATGCCCCTACAAATAGAACAACTTGAAATCAACTCGAATCTACATGGTACTGAGAGAACTATACTAGGGGCAATGGCGGAATGGCTGTTGGGATGCTGAGAATGGATAATGCTGGAGTAAGAAACATGAATCAGAACACAAATGTACAACTAGAGGAGTATGATTTCAAGTATGTATCGAAACTCCCTTACAGGAATAGAGGCGGAATATCCCTTTAGGACGAAGACTTTCATTAGACGGTGCAAACCGAATTCCTTAGTTGGTAAGAAGAAGAATTATAGGAGGACTCCTAGATCAGGGTTTAGACAAATGAACAGGAATCCATTCACTTCTAGTATACAAAGTGCAATAAATTCGCCTGATTTCAAGCTTCCAACATTGTAAATGTATAATGGAAAGACAGATCTGATGGTTCCTCTAATGATATACATTTGACATATGGAGGTGTCGGCTGCTTCTAAGGAGGAAATGGGATGGTGCTTCTCGTTATACATAACTGACTTGGTGACAATAGGGTTCAGATAGTTGGAGAATGGATCCATTAGCACATAGACCGAATTGATAAGCAGATTCTTGAGATAATTCAGGGTTCACATCACGCGACAAAAGAATGTGATGACACTGTTAAGTGTAAAAAAAGCCTGGATAGAACTTCATAACCTATTTGACAAGATTCAATGCACAGCAGCTGCAGTCGATAAGCCGGATCCATCATTAATCTTCATGGCAGTAGTGTTTGGAATTGTGATTAAGACCGACTTCAAATGTGCACCGGGAAGGGATCCACCAATGGATCTGGCAGAGTTCTGCTATGAAATAGAGAGATATATACATCAGGAAGACGCCGAAACTGAGGATGCCAAAATTAATGCGGTGGACGGCAGAGGACTGTCCAGATCAGGAAACAGGAAAGATAAGAGAAAAGAAAGAGCTAATGATGACTTCATCGAACAAAAATGACAAAGGAGGAAGCCGAAATTCACTTCCTACACTGATCCATGGAGACCTCGGAGTGGATGTAACTAGACACTATAGGGAAAATCCTCTATTGGAAGCCTACAAGAAGAGAACCTACTGATCGAGAGAAAAGATCATGAAACTTTTCCATCTTCCATAAGATGGATGGGCATGAAACGAATAAGTGTTGACACTTTCATCATCTGATAGAGGAACAGGTTCGGATCAACTAGCTGTAATAGTACATGAGGGACCGAACTGCAATGTTATGTTGGGAGCAACCACATTTTGTGACGAGTGCATCAAAAAGCAACTAGGAATTTGGCTCGAGACTCGAAATCCCATAATCGGGATGAATGAGAGTCAAATTCGAACAAAGCTCTGCTTTTTTGTTTCTTTTCTTGCATTACTTTTTTAATAAAGTAATAAAGATAACAATAATCTTAGACCGCTTACATGTGTACAAGATGCTGAACGGTCCTAGGCATGCTTTGAGTTGGATGCTTGAGATGACTATTTAGGAAGATAATAATCTGTGACCACTCAAACGTGTACGAGACCTAGATTGGTCTCTAGGCACGCCCTGAGTCGCATGTTTGGGATGAGCACTTAGGAATTATGCTTGTTTACTTTGATTTGATTTGAATATTTGAATTTTAAAAAACTCATTGTTTGTACCAAAATTGGGCACAACACTCTTCGGAAGAATTTGAAGAGATAAAAATGAAGAATAGAAATGCAAAAAGAGGATTATCTAACAAACACTTCAAAAACAAATAATGAAAGCACGTAGAAACACAATGATTTAGAGTGGTTCGGCGTATGGCCTACGTCCACTATGAAATAAATGACTTTATTGATATTCACTTGCTGATTACAACTGATTACAGCAGATTATAGTGATGAAATTCGAGTACAACCGCAGCTTTGGAGTACAAAAATGGTTTCGTCAGAGTCTGGACGTCAAAGAGCCAAAAGACCCCCTTTATGTAGGTTCTGGGGTACTATTTATAGGCGTAGGAGGCAAATATTTCACTCAGATCTCGGGAGACTTCTTTTGGCACGTGGGTGGGCCCACACGATCGGTCCTATGAGATTTCGACTCGATTCGTGATCGATACGAACGAATTTCGTATCGATCAAGATTTGACCCAATCGAGTCGAAACTTGTCATGAACATTCTTTAGGTTGTAAGTAAGCTCTTGCGAAAATTTCATAGCATTTGGACTTGTGGATTGCGGGTTATGATCAGTGCAAGTTTGGGCTTTTTAGTCAACATTTTATTCGCATCGATGCTCTTCAAATCGACCACTTCGTATCGATGGCCACGCATGTGATGCCAGTTGACGCGGCGCTCGCTTTTAGGATCGATCCACTTTCGATGCCGAGTTGACCGAGTCTTCCCAAGATTTTTTCCTTGTTCTTATTGGTTGACGTTGCCTTATTTACACCGATAGGCGTTTCCTTGTTCGTACCAATGGGAGTGGTTCAATTCATATCGATGGAAGTTGTTGAGTTCGTATCTATGGAGGTGGTTCTTTTCGTATCGATGGAAGTAGCGTCAACTTGATGGATACGAACAAATGATATTGTGATGGATACAAACAGATGACGACTCTGCTTCGCTTGATGGATATGAACAGTGATTACTTAATGGATACGAACAAATCCAATACAAAGGAGGCGGCCTTTGGATGGATACGAAGTAGACCTCCGTATTGTAGTTGATGGATGTGAAGTAGGCAATGCTTGATGGATTTGAACAAGGCTCTTCGGCTGATGGATATGGAATGACGCGCTCTGATCGATTCGAATAAGATCGGTACAAAGTCAGATGTTCCTTGGTTGTCTTATGGATACGAATAAGGTGGCTATAGATGGATTCAAACAGTTTGCCTTCTTGAATTGTAATGATCATATCTCGAGCATATATACTCTGGTCGACTTGAAACTTGGAACATTGGCTTTCTCAGCTTTGGTCATCATGTCTTGTCAATTGTAGCTTGATCCAAACTCGGACAAAATTTATCGACATCCATAGTGAATCTGTGCATACTCGATATTCGGGATGAACGATCCTTGGTTTACAATCAATTCCTTGATATCTCGGCCTTGCCAAAAGGCGGGATAACATTTTACCTCCAAAGTACGTCTTGTGTGAACATGACGTGCTTTGAAAAACTGCAATCTTCACTCTAAATAGCTCCATTTAACTTGCTAGACAGTTATCGTCTTCTCGTTGGAAGTTGTAATCCTCGACTGATTTTTCAGTAATATGAACTATTGACTGCCAACTATTGTACCGTGTACTATTGTAACCGATTGCTGTATGATAACGATTAGCTGTTCGTTGTTGTAATCATCATCAGATGGGAATTCGACCTGCGAATTTTTAAAATTGAAAATTAGTCTAACATACATGCATATAGGTTAACCTGACTCTCGTTAACGTTGCATGTTCATGAATCATTATCAATTTTCTCGCATTGAATTTTGTATCGATCCTCTCCTAAATCGATGTGAAATTCATGTTATGACAACGCTTGATGGTTTCTTTGGGAGGTCCCTTCGTATCGATCCTCTCCTGGATCGATGTAAAAGGTCGAAAGATTATTCTCGTATCGATATAATTCGCATTGATGGATATGAGCTGTGCAATTCGTATCGATGCGTCTTGAATGGAGTCGAAAACTGTGGATACGAATAAGTGTTTCGTATCGATGGAATTCAATGCTTCAGAAAAGTCTTCGTTGCACATTTCGTATCGATGGACTTATGAAGGATAAGAATAGAGTAGTTGGTTCTTCATGCATTGTCTATATCGATAGATACGAGCTTTCGTGGGGCATGTGTTGACCGATACAAATAGGACAATTCGTGTCGATGGAGCTTAGGTCGAGGGAAACAAATATCTAATTCACATTGATCCGATGGTAGACCTGTTGTAACCGGTCGTTTTGATTGGGAGGCGAATCATTTTCCTCCTTTCCCTGGGTCCATATAAATACCTTCTAGACTTAGAGAAAGTTCACTTGTTTTCGGCCTTTACCCTCGTCTTCGCATCGTTCCAGAAACTTGGAAAAAGAAGCTCGCTTGCCTTCGAATCGATCGAAACAAGTGAAAGAGAAAAAACTGCCTTTATCTTCATTTCGAACAACCCACTAACTCCTTAGCCCGAATTCACAAACTAGGTAATTGACCAATCTAAATCGATCTAAAATGATGAGACTCAAACTTTAACACCAAATCACGCAGAGTCGTGGACAACTCCAGGTCGTTGGTATCGGATTCAGGTCGAAGCGAGGTTGAGGAGAAAGCATCGGCGTTTGTGTTGATCGGAGAAGATGAAGTGTAGAGGGATACGAAGAAGTGATCTATATCGATGATGGACGTTAGGCGAGTTTGTAACGATCCGTACACGGCATTATTTCGTAACGAATGAGTGAATCGCTTCGTACCGATGAATGGTAGGTATTCGTGCCGATCATTTGACGATGGTCATTCATATCGATGCGAAGTGATCGATGCGAATACTGGATCTGGTAATCAATATGAATTAAAGGACTTTGATCGATACAAACTGAGTGTTGGGTGACCGATACGAAATGCCGTTCTAAGATCGATACAAACTGCTGCCTACCATGACTGATACGAACTCATACCTAGTGATCAATCCAAGTACACAGCATGATGGATATAAAATCTTTTACAATCGAGCATCTGACTCCGACAAGCTTCATTCTTGCATATTTGGACTTAACTGTTAAACTGCATATTTGACTGTCCTTCGAAGCTCGTCGATGGAACTGTAAATTAACAAAACTTCAACGAACTTTAAGTTGGATCGGTCTCTATAGCTTAGATGGCACGGTTGTGACGGTCAGCGATGATGGTCACTCCGATTGAATTTCAAAGTCTTGTCGTTTGAACATCTCTTAAATTCTGTTGAATTTCTCAAGTAACTTGTAGTATTGCTCTGCACAACACACTTACGCACTTCACACTGGGGAATACACGGGCTTATTATCGTTTAACGATGATTTTTCATAAGTTAGCTAGTTATGGAGTCCACAAGCTCACAACCATAGGAAATTCAGAGTTCACTTCCCTAAAGAATCGAGATACCGGCCATCGCGGCCGAAGTTATAGATCCAGCTCCACGAGCTACCGGACGCTACTTTTATTGGTAATCCGCCAGATTCTGTACCGTCCAACATTTCCGAAGACATGTTGGGATGGATATGCTTAAGGCATGGCTTATCATTAGAAAATGTGCTACTACCAGGACCAAATGGTAGGCTGCATTATCCGCCGGAGGGGTTTACTGCTTTCAATCGCCATGCATGCGCAACTGGAGCATTCCTCCATTTAATCAATACATTAGGGAAGTGCTGTCTTTCTTTGGAATCGCTCCATCTCAATTACACACCAACGGATATGCTCTGCTGAATAGCCTATTAATTTTATTTATGGAGCATCTCTTTCGGTTACCGACCCCGCTCGAAATCAGATACTTATTCAATGTCAAGAGTCTGGGAGATAGCCCTTCTTTTACGTTTCTGGAAGCAGTTAGGAATTGTCAGTGGTAACGGGGTCCTGGACCAGGTTGAGCTACTTTAAAATAGAATGGTTTTATGTTCGCTGCTCCCCAGGATTCGCCAGCCGATGGCTATTTAGACATAAGTATCGCAGTATTCTTAAGTAGCTAATATAGTGATCATAACTGATGTCAAACTAGCATCTTCTTTTCTTTACAGCTGTAATTCCATGACCCGAAGGTGCGCATTTTAAAGAGATAGTATGAGTTCTCCAAGAAGTTCCAAATGAGATGAGGGACATCGATTCAGTTCTAACAGACAGGAATTTGAGAATCGTCAGGTTGATCGAGTGTAGCCAAAGTATAAGGCTTGAGGGAACACTAAGGGTTGTCTCAAGGAAACGAGTGAAATGTAAGACGTCCGGAGTTGTTATAACTGATGGGGTTGATTCAGAAAGAACACCCACCGACGATGAACATGTAACTAGGCCTTCTAATGCCCTTCAAGATTCCGATAGAAAGGAAAAGACAAGGCAGCTGCTTTCAAACACCCTAAATCCCTGAGATGGAAATCCGTAGTCGTGTCTTTGCCTGTATCTGGGATTAGAATTTTGGAGGCTCCTCCCTCGTAGGTGGAAAACCTTTTCGAAGGGCTCGTCGATATTCTAATTCCGGATTACGTGTCACTTCAACATGATGCCGGATTGGAGGGGCTTCAGCATGCTTTAGACTTAAGCGAGTCTCTTCCCACTAATGTGGCCGAAAATTCCGGTTGGTCAGAGGGTTGCACATACATATACACTTCACGGCACTACACGATTCCCAATCATAAGTTGCTTATTCTGGGAGATTACTGACCTTATTCTTTATTTACTTCGCATGCACAATGACTAGGTGAGATTCTATGCTTGGAAGCCTACGCTCAGCGCGCCAGTCATCAGGTTAGTATTATGAGTCCTGTAGGAAAGCAGATGATAAAAACCGCGACTGCGGTAATTCCCATCAGGAACACTACGATAGAGATAGGAATAGGGATAAGAACATAGAGCAGAGGTATCAATCTTGATCGCACTCTCCATCTCCTCGAATTCCTAAACAACTTTATGCTTACGTTACACATCCCCCAAAGCCTCCGTGTCACAAACCGCTTTTCCATGCTCAAAGGCCTGATCCTCATCGGCGTAGACGTGAGACCGAAACTCATGTTGCCGCTGAACAAGCTATTACTGAGCCCTCCGAGGAAGGGGCTATTAAAATTGCACAGTTGAAAAAGGATTTTCCGAACATCTGCTTCGATAACTATTTTCCCTCCACACTTAAAGAGAATCCCAGCGGAGGCAGAGAACACTATGCACGATTATATTCACGACATCTATTCTCAATATAAGGAGTGGACGAAGGCCGTGGAGAAAGCGTCAAGGCTGGCCTTTGAGCGGGCGGCCACCATAGAGAAGTTAGAGAATGAGCTTGCTCAGAAGGATCGCTTTATCCAAGTTCTCAACACTGAAGCTGAATCCTTCCAAAAGTCCGAAATAGAGGCCACTCAAAAGGCCGACGAGGCTAACTTGGCCATGGAGAGGATGAGGCAGACACATTATGCATTGGTGGAAGAGATGGGCCATCGGAACACCACCATTACCGTAGAACGAGATGCGGACCTCAAAGAACTTAATGAGATTAAGGCCACATTTTTTGAAATCATTAAAAAAGGGATGACGCCAATACCGCAGCACAAGAGGCATGTGAGCAAGTGGTAGTGCTCCGGGGTGAACGAGATGCGGCAATAGCTAAAGTCCGTGTGGTGGAGTCCGAGGTCGAGGAGAGGATCCAAACGGCGGAGTCCAGGCTAGAGGATGATATTGAAGATCTCCTAATCACTTATAATGCTAATGTGCTGAAACACAGGAACTTAGCCTGGCTCGAAAATTATCCAATACACCTTCACAATGCCTGGGGCTGATTGGTTGAGGAGGAGAAGGCGGTACATCTAGATGAATCAATCGACGAGTTTGAGCTCGAGAATCACGTTCTGACTGAAGATGGAAGAAAGATTCTTCACAAGTCGATGATTTCACACAAAAGGGAGAAACTTAGCGCCCAACACTCGGAGGTTGGAGAATGTTTAGGTATTGAGCATCACGAAGCAAGTCTTGAGATTCCTATGCCAACCCAATCTGAACGTGTACCAGCGGTTGAACCCCAATCCGTCCCTGCTTATAATCCGAAACAACTGTAGTTATCTCTGGCTAGAGAGCACACTTCTGAAGGCATTCAGCCATCCATGAGCCTAATTGAGGAAGGTACTCTGAACACTACTCATGTGTGTTAAAAATAAGGAGCTCGCTTCGAAGCATTTACTAATAGTCTTTCTTTTTCTCTATCCAGTGACTGGAGTTACATTGATTGCGCCTCCTGCAACTCAAGAATCGTATCAAGCGTAGGAGGCTATCGTTACTGAGGGGAACACTACAACAACGACTACACTGATCGATGGAACGCAGGGGTGCACACTCTCTTTTGACGAGCAGATGATGGAGAAACTCCTCTATCGCCACAGTGACCCTTTTGCGGACCTACCATTTGTTGTGAGTGGAACCGCACCTGCTACTGGCTCTTCAATGCCGACTACTGATGTTTCCAACGAGGCTCAAGCAGCTCATGATGAAGAGATGTTAGTCGAAATCGATGTTGAAATAGAGGCAGCGGCTCGTCGCGATAGTTCTGGAGGTGGAATGGCGGTGCATAGCCCGACTCCGCTGAGAATGATATCACCCAGAGGTACAGTTGTTGACACCAGCATGCCTCACCCGCCTCCTGTAGTAGATCCGACCCTTCTGACTCCGCCTGTAGGAAGTATCCCCATACACTCGAGTTCGGGGGAGGAAGTTGAGATCATGCCCCTACCTAAAGATCGGCCGTTGAAAGACAAGAGCTCAAAGCGGAAAATTACTAGCAGCTCCAGTGGGCCCATGCCGAAGGAGAAGCCGAGGAAGAAGAAAGAGTAGATAGGCCTCTTCGGCACATTTTTTGGTAGATAGATAGGAATCTATTTTGTTTTCTTTTCGTAGGCTGTGTATGGATGGGGGTTCGGCCCCTGCTAGTAGAAATTTTGGAAATAACTTGTACATGAACTACTTTTACAGTTTGTTGAAATGAAATTTTGTTTTGACTTCATCTCGATTGTTGTCTATTTTTACTTAAGTGTTCCAGTATTTGAATTCTAGTTCAGTGCACTTGCATAGTTCCAACCTTTGAGTCGAGTTTGTTTTTATTTGTCAAGTTCGAAAATCACAGACATGAGTCATGACTTGGGATTAAGTTGAACTTTGATGTTGCACTGCTTCTGTCAATGGTTGACACTTAAGCTCTGCCCCCAGCATCAGGAAGGGGTTGTAAAGATTGGCCAGCGATTGCATTTTGCCTTCATTTCTTCGACTCAACATCGTTGAATCGATGCTAAAACAAGTGAGAGTTGAGTGATCGAATCACACTCGCTCACTTATATATCATCATGTCCACACTCCAGGTACCTGCATTTGTATGTTGGTGGTCGATCATGCCTGTTTAAGTTTTAAGTATGTGTCCATGCTCTGGGGACTTGAGTTAGTTTGTGAGTGGTCACTCACACCCGAATTATGTTTATACTCTGACCACACTTTGGAGACTCAGAGTTATTTGCGGTCGATACTCTGGTTCGCACTCTAGGAATCCGAAGATAGTCGACATTTGTACTCCAGTTCATGCTCTGGGAACTTAGAGTTGATGTTTATACTTCGACTCAAACTCTAGGAATTCAGAGTTGGTGTTTATAGTCCAACTTGCACTCTGGGAACTTAGAGTCGATGTTTATACTCCAGTTCGCCCTTTAGGAACTTAGAGTTGATGTTTATACTCCAATTCGCACTTTATGAATTTGAAGTTGGCCGATAGATGGTCAGTCACATTGGTTTAAGCTTTAGGATTTCGTTCGCACTCTGGGAACGATGGATTTATCAGGATCGTGGATGGACAATTCACATCGACCCCGAGTTAACAAGTGAGGTTGTTAGATGGACGGATCCATCCTCCTCGAATTTGGTTAGGATACGGTCGAAGTCGTTAGGTGGATGGATCCACCCTCTTCGAAACCGCATTTATAAGTTTATACTCCAGCTCGCACTCTGGGAGACTGGAGTTAGTTAAAGGATTATCGTGTGCCAATCCTTCTCCGGCTTTAGTGTGATGGCTTGCCCCCGAGCTCAGGTTTCACTTAGTGAGTGGCAGGTCATATCATAATCACTCCCTATTTGAATAAATTCCAACATATGATGGAACTTCGCTCTTCGTGCATCGTGATGGTTGCATGTCACATTCAATAAATCACGGCTCTGGCTCGAAGAGATGGCATTTTATTGCTGAAATAAGAAAATACGGCAAAGTCAGTTGCCTTATTACAAATTCCAATTTCGAAATGCAGAAACAAATTACAGATGGAAAAAATAAATTAAAATAAATAAAGCCTGTTATGTGTAGTAGCGACGGAGACTCTCGCTGTTCTAGGCTATTGGCAAAGTAAGAGCGTCAATGGTTGATAATTTGAATGTACCATCTTCGAGCTTTCTTTCAATCATGTACGGTCCTTCCGACGTTGGTTTCATGTGCGAAGGGACCGGATAGATTCTCTTAAGGACGAGATTGCCGAATTCAAAGGTTCGGGGTTGGACCTTGGCATTGTATAATCGGGCGACTCGACTTCGGTATGCGGCTGCCCTCAAATCCGCCTCTTCGCGCTTCTCATCCAACAAATCCAAGAATTTAGCAAGCAGTATGGCATTTGTCTTTGGATCATAATAAGTCACACGATGAGAAGGTACTTCCATCTCCACTGGAATAACGGCTTCTGAACCATAGGATAGAGAGAATGAAGTGTGTCCAGTCGCGGACTTGTGGGTTGTCCGATAAGCCCATAAAGCCATAGGAAGTTCATCAACCCACTTGCATCCGGCCTTTTCCAGTCGTTTCTTCAGGATAGACTTGATAATCTTATTAACAGCTTTAACCTAGCCATTCACTTGAGGGTTTGCAACTGCAGAGAATTTCTTTTGAATGTGGAATCGTTGGTAGAAATCCTTGAATTCAATGCTGTCGAACTGGGTTCCGTTATCAGTGATGATGGTATGTAGGAGACCAAATCGGCAGATAATGTTGCGGACTACAAAGTTGATCACTTTCTTCATCGTGATGGTAGCAAGAGGTTCAGCTTTGGCCCATTTGGTAAAGTAATCAACTACGACAATGGCATACTTCGCACCACCTTTGGCCAGGGGTAGAGGGCTAATGATATCGATGCCCTATACCGCAAACTGCCTTGGACTGACCATTTGGGTTATCTCGGTAGGTGGAGCTCTAGGAATTCAAGCATGTTTTTGACATTTATCGATTTACTGGCGTAATCTGCTGCATCGTCGTTTACAATTGACCAATAATATCCGTATTGGAGTACTTTCTTAGCGTGAGCTTGCCCCCCGGTGTGATCGCCACATTTTCCTTTGTGAACATCATGCAACACTTGGCTTAATTTCATCGTGGGTGATACATCGAATGTAACAACCCGATATTCGCGTCAATTCATAATCGACGTTAAAACGATTTATATTTTTTCGTCAATTGCCATTTTGAAGTTTTTAAAATTAAAATTAAAATTTAAATTACAAATTGTTATAAAGTTTGAGGGGCTTTGATTTTTAAATAGTGGTCCACCTTTCTTTTATTTTGGGCCGAGACAATTGTTTAAGCAATAAACCCGTTCTCTCCCCTTACCCATTTCCATTTTTAAACCCTAACCTAAAATATTCGAGAGGAGCAAATAATGGTGGCATCTCCCTGCTCGCCCTCGTGCTCGTTCATCTTCACTTCCGTTCGTGGCAAAGGTGAGTTTGCTCACATCTAATTCTTGGCTCGAGTTATTTGTGTGTTTTGTCGCTTGAATTCTTGGATGATTATTGCTTCGAATTTTAGTGATTTCGATTTGAACTTGTGTGATTTTTACTCACATCTAGTTCTACTTGGTTTTCTCGGCACTGTTTTGTTGAGATGTTGATGTATTCGATTTTGTTTTAATATTGGAGATGATTCTGACTTGATTCGATTTTGCTCGATGTTGATAAAAATTTTATGACTTCGGCAATTACAGTAGTCGGTTGCGAATTGGGTTTGACCATGTGGATTTGACTTGTTTTGCCTTGTGCCTTAGATAGTCTGACCACTGCGTTTCATATGTAATGCTGCTCTAATTGAAAATCTGAGGCCAATTTCTTATTCTCAGGCCAATTGATTTTCTTGTTGTTTCATGTTTCCCTTACTGAAAATGCATTTGAAAGTTTGAAATCTTTCACCCCTACAGAAACAAATACATATAGTGTTGTATGTTTGGAATAGAAGCCAATCTCTGTGCCATTATTCTGGACAAACAATTAATTATATATAAGCTTGCCTCTGTACTTGCCTGAGATAAACAACATGTTGTAAATTCCTGGCCAACTGTTCTAGTCGAAACTTGTGTAAATTGTCTTGCTTATTAGTACAACTGAAGTTATGTTGAAAGTTGAAGTTCCATTTATGAACATAAATATACCTGCTGTTATCTATAGGTATCACTGCACCTAATGCCGAGCATATATTTGTGCTGTTGTCAGGCTATATTAAATGTGGGTTAGCTTTGAGATTTGTTGTTTTCTAGACTTCAATTTATTGATTTCTAAATATTTGCTGCTTGAACTTTGATTGGTTGAAGCTCTGTTTGCCTGGTTCACCTTTGTTGATTTCATTGGTGACTGACACTGCTCAGTTGCTTGTATCAACCCCATTTCCAGGTTACATGTAATCTTGTTGAAGTTGTTGAACTAGTGTTCTTGTGGTTTGCTGTAGCAATTCATCACACTTGAATTGCATTTGAGTTTCTTTTCAAATCCATCTTCTTGCTTCTTACTACTATGTGCACTTGATTTAGTTGTACACTTACTGTGCACATTCCATATCATGCCCCTGATATTGTGCATATCATTTTTACCATTATGTCATTCAGTTTGTATTATTATTTCATCATGCTTGCTGTTTGACCTGCTGCACTATATGTTGTGTTGCCATCTTCTTGGTATTTGCAGTTCTCTACTGCCCCTTTAACTTGCTTATGCTCCCTGGAGACGTAGCATTCATTCTTTACTCCTTTGATTTGTCACAGTCGTTGTACTGCATATATTGGGGACTGTCCAATTGAGTTAGTTCACTGATGCATTCATTTGCATATCACTCGATTGCCCCTTTTATTACATGTTCTTCAAGACAGATTGCATACCGTTGCATTGTTGGTCTTGTAATTATGTCTCGGTGGTGCATTGTATTTGTTGTCGGTTCTTTACTTTTTGAACCTGTCTTTGAGATGTACTGTGACTATCTATTTTATATGTTGCAGTCTTGAGTTTCTTGTAATGGCCATGTGTGTCTGCTGCACTACATAGTAGCCATGTTGGTGCATTTTGTCGTGTTGGGCCACCATGTCAGTGCTTTATCAACCTGGTTAGCATGCAGTTCCATGTTGCCATTTCTATATCCATTTTGTTAAGGTGCTGTTCGTTATGTACATTCAAATGTGTACATATCTTTCTTTCATTTGGTGGAAGTTTTAACTGTTGCCATCATGTACAGTCTGCTGTACATTGCTCTTCATATTAGTGCATTGGGTCCTTATTCCTTTTAGTTCATACTGTATATCTGTGTGTGCTAGTTGCCATGCACATTCTCCATGTCTGCCTTCTTGACCACTGAGGCCGTGGTATTTGATATTTGAATCTTCATTGATTTCGGTTCGGTATTCATTGGGTACATCATCACTGTAGTGGCGAGGCAGTGCACGCAAGCGTGAACTGCAGCCACACGGTATTCATTGGGTACATCGTCACTGTAGTGGCAAGGCAGTGCACGCAAGCGTGAACTGCAGCCACACGGTATGGTTTTATGATATCTATCTTGTTTTGATTAATTGATCTTTTGCATATTCCATATGCTGTAGTGGCGAGGCAGTGCACGAGTGCGTGTACTGCAGCCCTACTCGACTTAATATTTTAATTGATATTTAAATGTTTTGAACTGTTTTGTTTATTTCAATTCAATATTCTGAATTGCATTCTGATTTGGTTTAATTACTGTCGTCTAATTATTATTTGATTATTACTGCCACTATGCACTAATAACTGAGTTTGAATTAGACTGACCCGAGTATTATTTTCTTTTGAATTTAATACTCGGGTCAGACCGAGTATTTCAGGTTGTACATATTCTGCTTTGGGTTGCTGCTAGAGCTATGAAGTTCTTTCATATCTTTTGGAGTAGTCGTCGTCATTTGTAGTAGTCTGTAAAATTGTATAGGAAGATATGTATTCATGTATATTAAATACGTTAATGTACTTGTATATGTAACTTCCTTAGTCGACTGTTGTAGTTGTATCATATGTACCGTGTCATATGTATTGTATCAAATGTATTGTAACTGACATCAGTTATTGTATATATGAGTATTTCTGTTTGATTTGTGTTCCGCATTATATTATCTGTGTGATATTTTATATTTACTGTTCTAAACTATTACGAACCATCGTAGTTCGTTTTATACTGGAATTGGGGTATGTCGATGGGAGAAAATAAATCAGAGATGAAAAATGAAAGAAAATTTATTTATATACCACTCCCATTGAGATAACCAATACTAGTATAAGGCCTAACTATTGATGGTCGCTCCTCAACAGCCTTATTCTCCATGCGAGTTGACAGCACTACACCGTAGTGTTCTTGGCTAGCGTGGGTATAGAGGTGGGGCGTCACAGCTTGGTATCAGAGCCTAGAGTTTAGAACAAATATAAAACATAACTTAGATAGTACATGTGTTACAACTATTTGTCGATGTTTTATCTCACATCTTTATCTAAAATCATCTTTGATTTGTTAGGTATGAACTCCTAACTCTTATTCATGAGCATTGCTGCTATTCTCTGTTGCACTTACTCATTCGAGTATGCACTGCTAAGTATCCTTGTGTATATGCTATACCAAGTTGCATACTGCTGCAACTCGTACCCACTTCGATTTGAACTCGCGTTGTTTATTCGAACTGCTGTATATATGCATTCTTATCTCGGATTCGTGTACTGGATGGAGTCTCCATGCAATTGGGTTTTGGGTATCAATCTTTGAGACAAATTGCATTTCAATTGTCGACTCTGTCTGCTTATCCATGGTTTTTGGTTTTCATGTGCCTCTCTCTGATAGTTTTAAAATTTCTTAGGTATAAAAGAAATTGTCTTGGACTTTGCCTTGTCGATATCGACATTGACTTGACTTTTACTTTTGCTAAAGTCATTCAAGCATTTATGCTCGTTCTGCTTTGTTTTTCCAATTGTTGATCGATTCTTCTTTTCGGATTAGTTGTTATCACTTTTGTCGACTTTGATAACTTCTATTTCAGGAATTTTTGGGTATTCCTACTTTGATGGATTGGAATCGAATTCTTCGGATTTTATTCACGTCTTTGAATGTGAATCTTAGTGAATTGATTTAGTTTTCGAATTTAATCGATTCTTGATTTTTTCCCGATTTGTTGCTATTATTTATTAGCAAGTTTGATGACCTTTTCTTCGGGATTTTTGTGAACATACCTTTCGATGAATTCGGTATCAATTTCTTTGGATTCTATTCACGTCTTCGTATGTGAAATTCTTGTGATTGATTGTTTCTACAATCATTTTTGTGATTTGTCACTTTAAAAATATAAAGGTTTTCTATACTAGTAGTAAATATCAAAACTCTTTTATCAAAATGCTTTTAACTCTATTTTCAATATCAAACTCTTTTCCTAAACCGTTTTTCAATCTGCTAGTATATACAAGCCTTTACCTCACTCGGATGAGAAATCTAATTAAACGGCTTAGTAAAACAAGTGGTATGAAACGCTTGCGTTCACTTCGTCGGTTAATTCTTGGACTTGTTCGATTGAACCTCATGTGACAATTTTCTAGTGAAGATTTACAGTTTGCTCGTAAATATTTAAGTTAAGCAAGTGGTTATGGGACATGAAGCTAAACTTTTACATTTACTAACTTAGTGTAATTGACACTTCTCATTGATCATGACGATCATTTTTACGGTTAGACTAGGCCTCATCGGTGTGATTTCGTCTCACACATATCTCTTGGACTTTGAGGATTGTCTAGACACCATTTGTGTGATTTCGTTCACACATACCTTTTCGGTTAGACTAGGCCTCATCGGTGTGATTTCGTCTCACACATATCTCTTGGGCTTTGAGGATTGTCTAGACACCATTTGTGTGATTTCATTCACACATACTTTCCTTTTGTTTGCGAGGTTAGACTAGACACCACTTGTGTGATTCCACTCACACATACCTTTTTGAATTTTGGTTAGTCTAGACCTCAATCTGTGTGATTTCGACTCACACATGTGGGGTAGCGCCCCACGGTCTTCGGGCCATTCGTGTGTCAAAATTAATGGCTTGCAACCATGAGATAGCGTCTCGTTATGCGTTGCACGTGTTGATGATTTTCATGCTCATGTGTAGGTGAGATTCCGTGCTCCCGTTCTCGCTTTGCGTTGCACGTGTTGATGGTTTTTCATGCTCGCGTGTAGGTGAGATTCCGTGCTCCCGTTCTCGCTTTGCGTTGCACGTGTTGATGGTTTTTCATGCTCGCGTGTAGGTGAGATTCCGTGCTCCCGTTCTCGCTTTGCGTTGCACGTGTTGATGATTTTTCATGCTCGCGTGTAGGTGAGATTCCGTGCTCCCGTTCTCGCTTTGCATTGCACGTGGTGGTGAGTTTTCATGCTCGCATGTAGGTGAGTTTTCGTGCTCCCGTTCTCGTTATGCGTTGCACGTGCTGATGAATTTTCATGCTCGCATGTAGGTGAGTTTTCGTGCTCCCGTTCTCGCTTTCGTTACATGTGCTGATGAGTTTTCATGCTCGCGTGTAGGTGAGTTTTCGTGCTCCCGTTCTCGTTATGCGTTACATGTGTTGATGAATTTTCATGCTCGCGTGTAGGTGAGTTTTCATACTCTCCTTCGAGTTTTCATACTCCGTTCGAGTTTTCATACTCTCATACGAGTTTTCATACTCCGTTCGAGTTTTCATACTCCGTTCGAGTTTTCATACTCTACTTCGAGTTTTCATACTCCGTTGAGTTTTCATACTCTCCTTCGAGTTTTCAAACTCCGTTCGAGTTTTCATACTCCGTTCGAGTTTTCATACTCTACTTCGAGTTTTCATACTCCGTTGAGTTTTCATACTCTCCTTCGAGTTTTCATACTCCGTTCTAGTTTTCATACTCTCATACGAGTTTTCATACTCCGTTCGAGTTTTCATACTCTCATACGAGTTTTCATACTCCCGTTCGAGTTTTCATACTCTTATCTTGTGATTTCTGGATTTCTTGTGTAGATTTCTAGAATTTGTGCTTCACCAATTTTCGTGATTTCTATTGATAAGTTTTATCAATTCTTGTGCATTGGTGAATTCGTGTGTCATTGACTTGTTATGAGTACAAGTTTAGGGTATGATATCCCTTTCAATCTTTGAGAAGATTCTTGTGACATTTTTGATGAACGAAAATTCATTGGTATTATATTTTGATGCCAATTATTTCGATGAAATTTTGACGTATGTCGAAGTTGCTACTGACATTGCTATTTTAATCATGTGTTTTAAAATTTTGTTATTCTTCAAAATTGTTTCAAAATTAAAATTAAAATTGTTTACAAAATTTTTACAGTTTACGCTTTCAAAAGAATGAGGAAGCGATTTAAACGTTTCAGAAAAATCGAGGACTATGACCCCTTTCTTTTACTGATTCGCTTAATTCCGGACTTGTCCGTTTGAGAATGTAAAATGTTATTTTAAAATACACAGTTTTGACTTTGAGCAACATTCTATTCACATCATAGCTTCGGGGGTTGAGCGCCTTCGAAATAAAGATGTTTCTCTTGTGAAGTTCTGTGACTCTCAAATCCTAAGGATTTCACTTAGGAATCCGGAGAATCCATCGAGCAAACACGTTCAGCCTTACTTTTTCCTTCTCTACAGGGTGAACTTCCTATTTCAAAATTCTCCATCTTGTGTCGTTGTGTTTTGGGGTTGTTACCTTTTGCCCATTTATTTCTTAAGATTGCGAGGACGCAATTTCTTTAAGGAGGGGAGTCTGTAACAACCCGATATTCGCGTCAATTCATAATCGACGTTAAAACGATTTATATTTTTTCGTTAATTGCCATTTTGAAGTTTTTAAAATTTAAATTAAAATTTAAATTACAAATTGTTATAAAGTTTGAGGGGATTTGATTTTTAAATAGTGGTCCACCTTTCTTTTATTTTGGGCCGAGACAATTGTTTAAGCAATAAACCCGTTCTCTCCCCTTACCCATTTCCATTTTTAAACCCTAACCTAAAATATTCGAGAGGAGCAAATAATGGCGGCATCTTCCTGCTCACCCTCGCGCTCGTTCATCTTCACTTCCGTTCGTGGCAAAGGTGAGTTTGCTCACATCTAATTCTTGGCTCGAGTTATTTGTGTGTTTTGTCGCTTGAATTCTTGGATGATTATTGCTTCGAATTTTAGTGATTTCGATTTGAACTTGTGTGATTTTTACTCACATCTATTTCTACTTGGTTTTCTCGGCACTGTTTTGTTGAGATGTTGATGTATTCGATTTTGTTTTAATATTGGAGATGATTCTGACTTGATTCGATTTTGCTCGATGTTGATAAAAAATTTATGACTTCGGCAATTACAATAGTCGGTTGCGAATTGGGTTTGACCATGTGGATTTGACTTGTTTTGCCTTGTGCCTTAGATAGTATGACCACTGTGTTTCATATGTAATGCTGCTCTAATTGAAAATCTGAGGCCAATTTCTTATTCTCAGGCCAATTGATTTTCTTGTTGTTTCATGTTTCCCTTACTGAAAATGCATTTGAAAGTTTGAAATCTTTCACCCCTACAGAAACAAATACATATAGTGTTGTATATTTGGAATAGAAGCCAATCTCTGTGCCATTATTCTGGACAAACAATTAATTATATATAAGCTTGCCTCTGTACTTGCCTGAGATAAACAACATGTTGTAAATTCCTGGCCAACTGTTCTAGATGAAACTTGTGTAAATTGTCTTGCTTATTAGTACAACTGAAGTTATGTTGAAAGTTGAAGTTCCATTTATGAACATAAATATACCTGCTGTTATCTATAGGTATCACTGCACCTAATGCCGAGCACATATTTGTGCTGTTGTCAGGCTATATTAAATGTGGGTTAGCTTTGAGATTTGTTGTTTTCTAGATTTCAATTTATTGATTTCTAAATATTTGCTGCTTGAACTTTGATTGGTTGAAGCTCTGTTTGCCTGGTTCACCTCTGTTGATTTCATTGGTGACTGACACTGCTCAGTTGCTTGTATCAACCTCATTTCCAGGTTACATGTAATCTTGTTGAAGTTGTTGAACTAGTGTTCTTGTGGTTTGCTGTAGCAATTCATCACACTTGAATTGCATTTGAGTTTCTTTTCAAATCCATCTTCTTGCTTCTTACTACTATGTGCACTTGATTTAGTTGTACACTTACTGTGCACATTCCATATCATGCCCCTGATATTGTGCATATCATTTTTACCATTATGTCATTCAGTTTGTATTATTATTTCATCATGCTTGCTGTTTGACCTGCTGCACTATATGTTGTGTTGCCATCTTCTTGGTATTTGCAGTTCTCTACTGCCCCTTTAACTTGCTTATGCTCCCTGGAGACGTAGCATTCATTCTTTACTCCTTTGATTTGTCGCAGTCGTTGTACTGCATATATTGGGGACTGTCCAATTGAGTTAGTTCACTGATGCATTCATTTGCATATCACTCGATTGCCCCTTTTATTACATGTTCTTCAAGACAGATTGCATACCGTTGCATTGTTGGTCTTGTAATTATGTCTCGGTGGTGCATTGTATTTGTTGTCGGTTCTTTACTTTTTGAACCTGTCTTTGAGATGTACTGTGACTATCTATTTTATATGTTGCAGTCTTGAGTTTCTTGTAATGGCCATGTGTGTCTGCTGCACTACATAGTAGCCATGTTGGTGCATTTTGTCGTGTTGGGCCACCATGTCAGTGCTTTATCAACCTGGTTAGCATGCAGTTCCATGTTGCCATTTCTATATCCATTTTGTTAAGGTGCTGTTCGTTATGTACATTCAAATGTGTACATATCTTTCTTTCATTTGGTGGAAGTTTTAACTGTTGCCATCATGTACAGTCTGTTGTACATTGCTCTTCATATTAGTGCATTGGGTCCTTATTCCTTTTAGTTCATACTGTATATCTGTGTGTGCTAGTTGCCATGCACATTCTCCATGTCTGCCTTCTTGACCACTGAGGCCGTGGTATTTGATATTTGAATCTTCATTGATTTCGGTTCGGTATTCATTGGGTACATCATCACTGTAGTGGCGAGGCAGTGCACGCAAGCGTGAACTGCAGCCACACGGTATTCATTGGGTACATCGTCACTGTAGTGGCAAGGCAGTGCACGCAAGCGTGAACTGCAGCCACACGGTATGGTTTTATGATATCTATCTTGTTTTGATTAATTGATCTTTTGCATATTCCATATGCTGTAGTGGCGAGGCAGTGCACGCGTGCGTGTACTGCAGCCCTACTCGACTTAATATTTTAATTGATATTTAAATGTTTTGAACTGTTTTGTTTATTTCAATTCAATATTCTGAATTGCATTCTGATTTGGTTTAATTACTGTCGTCTAATTATTATTTGATTATTACTGCCACTATGCACTAATAACTGAGTTTGAATTAGACTGACCCGGGTATTATTTTCTTTTGAATTTAATACTCGGGTCAGACCGAGTATTTCAGGTTGTAGATATTCTGCTTTGGGTTGCTGCTAGAGCTATGAAGTTCTTTCGTATCTTTTGGAGTAGTCGTCGTCATTTGTAGTAGTCTGTAAAATTGTATAGGAAGATATGTATTCATGTATATTAAATACGTTAATGTACTTGTATATGTAACTTCCTTAGTCGACTGTTGTAGTTGTATCATATGTACCGTGTCATATGTATTGTATCAAATGTATTGTAACTGACATCAGTTATTGTATATATGAGACTTTCTGTTTGATTTGTGTTCCGCATTATATTATCTGTGTGATATTTTATATTTACTGTTCTAAACTATTACGAACCATCGTAGTTCGTTTTATACTGGAATTGGGGTATGTCGATGGGAGAAAATAAATCAGAGATGAAAAATGAAAGAAAATTTATTTATATACCACTCCCATTGAGATAACCAATACTAGTATAAGGCCTAACTATTGATGGTCGCTCCTCAACAGCCTTATTCTCCGTGCGAGTTGACAGCACTACACCGTAGTGTTCTTGGCTAGCGTGGGTATAGAGGTGGGGCGTCACATCGAAGTAGAGGAACGAAGCACCCTCTTCTATACATGACTCCATTCTGAATAGTGAACCGTGCGGCTTTACGAAGAATCTGTCTCTTCTCACTTCTACGCTCGGGCAGAGTCCCGTGCTCGAGGTAGTTTCGAAACGGAGTCATCCATGACTCCCTATCGAGAGTGATTTCAAATATCCAGTCTGTCTCCATCTGATCAATGCATAGGGAAGGTAACGTGTGATATCCCGGAAATTTTAGCAATATCAATTTAATAATCTGTATTTAAAATTAAATTGATTTGATAAAATTTTGTTAATAAAATTTACTTGATTTAATAATCCAATTAAATAAATGTTTAGTTGATGAATTTTATCTTTTAAAAGCTAATAATTGCTTTTCTATTTATAATATATATTTATATTTATATATGTTATAGATAGATAAGTTTTGATTTGTAGATTAATAAACAAATAAATTCTTGTTTTTAAATTCTAATATTCATTTGGATAAATTGGAAATTTATCATTTTATTTAATAAATAACTATTCAAAAACTATTTAATAGCTAACTATTTGGTTTTAAGATACTTCAATAATTGTTTTTAAATTGTTTAAAATATATTTTAAAGCATAATTTAAATTTTAATAAGATAAACAAAAGTTTATTTTATTTCTTTTTAAATATAGCTTAATAATTATAATTTGGAATTATATGAAAATTTAAAATACCCTTTATATATTAAACATTAATTCATTTAATTAAGATAGGTAATTTATGATTTCTTTTATAAATGATTTAAAATTGATAAATGAGTTATTTTCAAATAATAAATGTATAAATATAAATATAGATAAGATTTTAAAAGACAATGTTATTATTTTAAAATTAAAATATGTTGATAAATTAGTTTTAAAATTGGAATTTTTAAATGTATGAATAGCATTTGGAATTCAATTTAATTTTGAAATTCAATTTAATTTTGAAATTCAAATGAATAAACATATTTAAATTTTATAAGTAAGTTTTCATTTTTATATAAATTGTTTTATGTCATTTTCTTTAAAAAGTAATGCATATGCATTTTTTTACGAAACTACTTTACATGTATTTAATAAATAAAGAGGATTTCTGTTACCTTTAAATTAAACAAAAATAAACTAAATTACTTAAGACACATGTTATTAAACTAAGTGGTAATTATGACAAGTGTACTTAGGATAAGAGATTAATGTAACAAGTGTTATTTCTTTTTACAAGTGTCCTTTTTATTTTTGATTTTCTTTTGATTTTTAAATAAATCAATTACACTTATAAAACATGTTTTCTTCATTCCCTCATTCTTCTTTTCTAAATCTTCATTTTTTCAAAGGCGAAGACAAAAGTTTCAGCTGATAATTTGTTCAAAACCAAGAATAAAATCATGTTCAAATCTATAATCAACATCCTCTGCAAAATCAATTTTCTTCAACCTGTTCTAAAAGCCTGTGCATTTTTTTTTCAAAAACTAAAGCATGCAAGCATTATCAAAATATGAAACCCTTCCTCAATCAAAAGTTTGCATGTTTAATCCTGCAATCCACTGTGTGAATCAAGAGCATGCACTATCTTCCTCAAAATATAAAGAAAATCAAAAGCCTGCACCTGAAATTCATTTCAAAAGCAAAATGAAAAGCCCCTGCATTTCTTTAAATCTAGGAATCAAGTATACAAGGCCTGTAGCCATATTTCAAAACCAACTTGCAGTCCTCTGTAAAATCAAAACAAGTAGCCTCTACATTTCTTTTACCTAGGAATAAAAGTTAAATCTGAAGCAAGTTTTGAATGGCTTGCATTTTTTTAAAATTGGGTTTCGCTTCTGCATTATGGTTTGTTCAAGTCTGCATGCAAGTCTAGAACAACAGAAAACACTCAAGATTAAAATCTGCAACTCAGTTATAATTAAAAGTAAAAGCAATTCAAGTTTTGTCAAAAGCATTTCAGAAAATTTGTGTTTTGTCTTTCAAATGACAGGTGAGTAACTTTTTCTTTTCAAAAATTTAAGTATTGGAATGTTGCTTGATTTATGACTTATGTGTGTTTACCTAGATTTCATGTTGATTTGTATGATTTACCTCATTAGTTTAAAAACTCAAGTATAGTTATGATGATGTTTGTTTGTTTCTGTAATATGATTTGTATTGAGTATATGGGTATAAGCTTACATTTTATGATTATTATAGTATTTGTTTTTACTAAGTTCCAGGTCCAAAAACTTAAGTTAAGTGTTCTTAAATTAATCTGTAATAATACAAGAGATTTGAATAATGTATGCTCAATATATCATGAATTATAAGTTTAAGATTTTGTTCAAGATGAAATAAAAAAAATTACTTGTAGTTTTACTGGAACAAGGTAATAACAAAGTAAACTAAATCAAATAAATCCAAGTAGATTTTTCTTAGTTTCAGGTGCATAGATCGAAAGCTAAAACTAAAAGGTGATTTTTAAAACCAAAATTACAATTTTTAGTGTTGAGATTTAGGTGCATTGCTGTTTTTCTTTTGGGAAGTGAAAAGGGGAAGTTGTAAACCTAGTTTTTAGGCACTGCAGTGATTTGATCGGTATGGAGGCTACAGGGGACCGAGTGCAGTGATTTTAGGGGTGATGGCCGCTTGGGTGTCGAAGAGGAGTTGGACGGCGTTGCAGAGCCTCCGATGGCCGGAGGAGAGAGGATGGGCGATTTCCAGGATTGGGGTTTGAAGATTAAACTGTTACAGTATGCTTCAGCTTTGGGATTGGGGGAAACTCGTATTTGATCTCTTGATGTTTGTGGAGTTTTGGATGATCGTTGATGATCTTTGGGCAAGTGTTGACTTGTTTGCTATCTGAGTGGTGGCCGGAGGTGGCCAAGACCACCGTGCATATGCACGGTGAAGAAGATGGTGTTAGGGTGATTGTTGGGTTTTGCAGTAGTTTTACACTCGGGTTAATACTCAAGCAATTCAAGTTGTTACTAGAAGCAGCTCATAGTTTTACTCGAAGTAAATAAGGGGAGTCTCGGGTATTTCTAAATTTACAGGTTTCAGAGAAACCTACCGTTTTTCTAATTCAATTTGTTTTTAAATCTGGAGCAGGGTTTTTAAACAGGAATTTAAAACTTAAATTTAAAAAGTAGAGTTTTCAAACTGAGATTTGAATTCCAGTTTTTAAATTTAATGCAAACTTTTTAAAAGTAAAATGTTTAACAACTTTAAAGGAGTTTAATTAAATTGAATTTAAAGATAAGGTTTTAAAATTTGAACAGAAGATTTAAACATAAATTCAAATCTGGAAACATGATTCAAATTTGAATCATGTTTTGAAAAGAAAAGAAGTTTTAAATATTTTAAAAGTTTAAACAATTTTTGATGTGGAATCATATTTTAAATATGATTTGAATCTTAAATAAATATGGGTTTAAATCCCTTTTATAAAATGAGAGATTATTTAACATAAGTTTTAAAAAGGTTTTAAATTTGTTTTTTTTTAAAAAAAACTTTGTTAAAGTTAAGTTTGGTTTTCATTATAAATTTAAATTTATAAATGTAATTTGGAAACAAATTTTAAAGCAAAATGTTTGAATATTTCTTTGATAATGATAATGAAATTTAGTAAAAAGGAATGTTTATATTTTAAAATAAATCAAAGATTTAAATGATTTTGGTTTATTAAATTATCAAAGGTAATTAGATGATTAATTAATTTATTTATTTAATTAAATTAAATAAGGATTTAGAATTAATTAATTAAGGTTGAAGTTAATTAATTAAGATTAATTTATTTGGGAAAAAGATAATTAATTAATTTAGTTATGATTTTAATTAATTGAAAATTAATTAATCAAGAGGTTAAGATTAATTAAGTTCAAAACTTAATTAATTAAATAAAAAGTGATTAATTAAATGATTAGTAAAGATTAATAATTTGTGATTAGTATTTATTAATTTAAGTTAATTACTTAAGCAAGGTAATTAAAGAAATTGTTGATACGTTAATGAAGGTCATTAACTTGGGATTATTTATTAATTAATTAATGTAATTAATTTTGATAATTAGTTAGATCAATTAAATTTAAATAATCATTATGGTATTTGGTTAAGTATGATTACTTTGTGAAGTAATTTAAGTTATTAATTACTCTTGGGAATTAATTAATTTATTTGATTAGTTTAAATTAATTAATTAAGTTTAATTAATTTAGAGTAATCATTGATGGGTTAATAAGATTAATAATTACTTAGGTAAGTAATTAAGATAAGTAATTACAGTATGTAATTTATTTAAAGTATGAAGAATTGAGGTTAATTGCTTGTGTAATTATTATGGAGGATAATTTCTTTGTGAAAGAAATTAATAATTTATTACTTGGTATAATTAATCTAAGTAATTATTGATTAAGTTCTTTGGAAAATAATTAAGTAACGTAATTAATTAAGGGTAATTAATTACTAATAAATGATATAATTATTTAAATATAATTAATTTAGGAGTAATCAATTTACTCAATGCAGTAATTAAGAATAATTAAATACTGAGGTAAATTAATCAAGGTGATTAATAATTAAGGTTAATTACTTGATAAAGTTGAAACGACCCGACTTTCTTACTACAGAAAATCGCATTATTTTTAAGAAAGAAAGAGATAGAAAAGAGAAAAGAAAGAAGAGAAGAAAGAAACAACATCAGAATCTAAACAGCGGAACGAATAATTTATATTAATAACATAAACATTACATAGTTTACAATCATTATCAGAGTTACACAGATAACACATCACATACTTGACAGTTATAAACACCTGTCTAGTTATACGACTCAATACAGCACAAGAAATGACTCAGAAAAATTACACAGCGGAATCTATATATATCTACACGCAGAAGCCTCCTGCTCCATTGCTCCTTCACAATTCGTCAAAGCTAACCTGAATCCTAACATGAATTCCCTTGGCTACTCGTAAAAATTTGAGTACCTAAGAGTTTATGAAAAAAAAAAATAAACTCAGGGTCAGACGTGGGTCTGGTGTGAGTAACAGGTTAAGGTTGCTTAACTTTAAAAACCTTTTGGAAAGAAAAGTATCACGTAAGACTTCCCACACATAAACATGGAAAAGTTTTTACCTTACGCTAACCAAAACATTTGATAGGAAATTCAGTGATATTATAATAGGGTCTATGGTTTTCAAATAAATATGAAATAGCCCAAATTGTTACATGATTAAATTCCAGCTACTAGCCACAAAAGTGGGTAATACAATCAAAACCGTTGGCACTTATTGGATTTTGGATTCCATACAATGGCAGGGCTACTGGGGTACCGCCCGTCACAGTACGTGGCCTAGATCACCGTACCGAGGAGCCACCCTAACTCCCCTGCAACACAAGGTCGGACCCATTCCTTACTGAATAGTTCCGAACAAGACAACCCCGACGGTTGGAGCTCAAAAACCGTCCACACAGCCAAAATAAAAAGGGACCTCTAGATAGGGGTAAATCTCACTCTCAAGTGGGGGCTACCCACGAAGCCTTGCTGCACCTCCCCTGTTTTAGCCATTCCCGGTTGATGAGGCTTGAGGTTACGATTACCTTTATAGAACACATCACTTAGAATGCTCATCGTCCACCTGACGATGTTCTGCAAGCATTCAATCCATACAAGTTCGTTCCGGGTTCGAACGAAACCGAAGACATTATCTCGTTACACTCATTTTTGGAATCACCCTCAGAGTTAACGACAATAACCCTTGCACTCTAAACCACCATCTCGAATCTATAAGTACTAATTTCGTCAACTCATTCGGAATCACCCACGGAGTTATATTGATGTATAGTCCTTACACCTCGAGTCTTCACAAAGCTCCATTTGGATTCACGACTTAACGTTATTTGGAATCGATGTGGTTTTCGGATATCCAAATATGGAAACCCAATCCCGGTCTCATCGAAATCCAAAGCGTGTCTTTTAGGTCCAAGTTGTTTTAAAGTTTAAAACAATTTAATACAGTATATATATACACACAGATAGATAACTCACAGAACAATAATTGATAATCAGCATTATCAAATAAGGGGTAATCGACATTATCAATATCTAATAGATATTCCATATATCACCATCACAATAGATAACCTATGTTATCATCACAATACAGTCAAGTCATTCATACCACACAATATCATTTATCTCATTACCGAGATCTCAAAGCATCCAAGACAATCAATGTCATCCACTCATACATAAGCAAAGATTTACTTATCATAATATAATTAATTTAAAATGAATTAAATTAACTATCTCCATCTCTAATTAATTTAAAATGAATTAAATTAATTACTTTATCTATAATTAATTTAAACTAATTAAATTAATTACTTTACCAATATAAATCTTGCTTATTCAATCGTTTAATTGATTACAATCAATTAATTAATTATTCAAAATAAATTACCTTAATTAATCACTCTTGGTTAGTTACCCTTAATTACATTCATGTAATTATCCTTAATTAATTTCACAAATTAATTTTTCTCAAACAAACAGTAATTAACCTTTAATTACTTCAATTAATTAATTAATCATAATTAATTACATTTATCCTTAATTAATTACATTAATTAATTACCTTTAATTACTTATTACTGATTAATTAATCTTAATTAATCAACTTTAATTACATCATTAATTAAAATAATTAATGATCTTTAATTATTTCTTAAATTAATTACCTTAAGTAATTAACGCATAATTATTAATCATCCCAGATTAATTACATTTAGTAATTAACTAAATTAATTACTTTATTTAAACCAAATCAATTATCTCTTAATTAATTTCTTAATTAATTCCTTGATTAATTAATAAGTAATTTAAATCCAAATTACTTCATTCTTAAACATCTTCAAATAAGTTACAACTTGTAATTATCAATCAATTACTTAACTAAGTAATTTTCCAAATCATTAATTACATTAAGTAATTATATTTTGTAAAACCCAAGTGTTTAAAATAAATTAAACTTAATTAATTAAATTAAGCAATCATATTTAAACTAAATTACTTAAATTAAGTGATTAATTTCTTAATTACTTCATCAAGTAATTATTATTTACAATTCACAATTGATTATTATTAAATTAATTAATCTAATTAATTATAAAAATTAATTACATTAATTAATTATTTAAATAATTCTGGTTAATGACCTTCATTAACCCTTTTCTAATTATCTTTATTAAGTAATTAACTGAGATTAATTACAACATTAATTATCTTTAACTATCTATAACTAAAAGTCTAATTATTTAAATAAATTAACCTTGATTACAACTTAATTACTTAATTAATAATTTATTTATCATTAATTAAAAATCTAATTAATGATCTAAATTTCAAATTGATTAACCCCTAATCACTATTCATTAAATCTTAATAAATTAATTAATTATTACTTAATTACCTTTTTAATAAATTTATTTCAAAACATTCATTCATAACAAAATTTTAAAATAAAACATTTCTAAATTATGTGTAAAACACAAATTTTGTTTTGAAACAAAGAACCTTTGAAATTACCTTCAAATTTCAATTTAAATATAAGTTTAAAATTAAAATAATTTAAACTTATCAAAATTTAAACTATTTATAACTTTTAATCTTTCAATACTTTAATTTATATTTTATTAAAAAAATTCAAATTTAAACCATCTCTACTTTTTTTTTTAAAAAAACTGAAATTCATTTCCAGATTTTAAATTGAATTCCAAATCTTTCTCAAATTTTTAACAGAGTTTCATTTTTAAAAGATTAAACTACTTCATCAAACTAAAGTAGTAACTTAAGCTAAATTTTCTTTTAAACTTCATTTTATTTAAACTGGGATTTTTAAATTAACTTGAATTCAAATAAATTCAAAACTTGAATTCAAATATGATTTAAATTTTCTTAACATTTAAAAGATTCAAGGTTTACAAATTTTTAAACCCAGATGCTACAGGTTTATTAAAACCTGTAAAACAAAAACACCAGAACCCCACAAAATTCTACTTCGAGTTTACCACCCCTCTTCCCGAGAAATCTTCCCATTGTCTTCGAGACCAACCTATAATTTACTCGAGCAAAAAAACAACATCACCAACTTCATTAGAAAACAGAGCCGTGCACATGCACGACTCCCCCAGTCACCTCCGATCATCAGTGGTGATCGTTCCTCATCCAAGACCACTTCCTAACCCCATCTCGATCATTAAGTTAACTTCACGCCAACTCGAATTTGAATTCGAGTTTCAATCAAGACCTGGAACCCAACAATCAGGTTTTCACTTCAATACCTGATAACGCCTCTTGCTCACCACGCCGACCATCAGAAGGTCGACCACTCCGCCTTCAACTTCAACTACAACCAGTCTAACGATTCCTAGAATATCTCAACACTCGGTCATCTCTACAACCCGAAAATTGCCAATTCTTCAAACCATAATAAACTAGGGTTCCACAGAAAATTTCCCCACCGCAACTATTCTGATGAATTTCATCAACAATTAGTATTTTTCCCACCATCTCCTAACTCTCCTCCATCGACATGAAGAAAACCCAGTTCTCAAAACACATAGATCACAAGAAAATCCAAATTGTTCATATTCAGATCATCTTTTATCTGCTCCTAAATCTCTTTACTAAACATTTTAGTTTTTGTTTTGAAAACCATATTTTGATTTATGTATTCAGTTTATAACACTGGATTTACAATTTTAAAAGGTTGGGTATTCTAAATTTTAACATGCACAATGATTGTTTAGGTTTACAAAGACACAGTCTTAATTTTTGACTTCTTAATTCATTTTTTTTTACAAACTTATCCTATGTGAAAACAAACAATATTTGTTTAATGATTTAGATCCTATCATACTAGATCAACAAGTAGGGATTTTCTAAAAAAAAAAAAAAATTTGAACCTGGAACAAAACAAACAGAATATAGCATGCATTCAATATTAACTACTTCAAACATTTCCTATAAACATATACAATGTTTACTCATTTCAATCATGTAAGCATGCAACAAAATTTAGATTTTAAATTCTAAAAAGTTACTCACCTTATTAAATGCAGAGCTCCTGTATTGAATTTTGCGGAAGACATCAAAATGCAGGCTTGCCCCCTTTTTTGTTTTTTTTTTAAAAAATGTGGTGCAACTATGTTGAAATCTGAATGCTCATGATCCATGACTACAAATTCTTGCATGCAGATAGTAGATGTAGTTGCTAATTTCCCATATGCATGCGGATGCTTTTTATTCCCAGGTTTAAAACAGAGTGCAGGCTCATTTCTAGGTTTCATAAAAATGCAGGTTTATTTTAATCTTGATTTTGATATGAAGATGAAAATTTGATCTTTGAGGAAGTGCAGACCAAAATGATAAAGGTGTTTTGATTTTTTTTTTAAGTGACATGCAGATCAATGTATATTGATGATTGAATTTGAGGAAGATGGGTTTGATTTTGAAGAGGAGTGGAATATGCAGATGTTTGGATTTAAGGATGTTCAGATTTATGAACATAATGCAGATTTCATTTATGCATATGAAAAATGAATTTTGATCTTAGAAATTTGAAGATTTCTTGGATTAAAGAAAATGAAAATGCAATATGAATGAAGATGCAAACTAAACTAATGTATTTTCAGATTAAATGAAATAAAACAAAATTTAAAACAAAATTTAACACTTGTACAAATGTTAGACACTTGTCAACTTGTTATATTAATTTTTAAACACATGTTAAATGAATGTAACACTTGTTTCGTTTAAAATAATAATTAGTATTAATTTATAAATTAATGTGTGTATTAGCCTAAATTTAAGTTGTTAGTTTATATTTAGATATGTGTATAAATTTATAAAAGAAAATAAAAACAAATTATGTCTTACAAATTGAAACTTATACATATTAAAGATTAAAACAATTAAGATTTTATACCTTTGAATTTAAATTCAAACTAAATTCAAAATCAATTATTTTCAAATCAAGTTATGAATATAAATTCAATTTGAAATAACAACTACAAATCCTATTCAAAACTTATTTATAAAGACAATACAATATCAATATTGTTTTTATAAATCTCTTATTATTAAATTAAAATTATTTTACAAGAAATTATATTTTTGTTAATAAAATATCCATTTTATTATGCCATAAAACCATTTTGTAGAATTTATTCTAAATTTAAAACTCAATCTAATTTAATTTAAACATTTAAATATTTCTCTTATCAAATTTTAAAATCATATATTTATTTATGAAATAGTTTTTTAAAAAACTCAATACTAATTAAAATCAAAATTTCCAATTTATAGTGTATATATTAGAATTTTATAACATGGTTCATTTATTAAATTTAAACCAAAATCATTTATTTAACTTTGAAAAGCTTAAATATTAAATAAAACAAATTTTCCAAATTACTACAAATATTAAAACTAGAAAATATGCTTTACTTATTAAAATTAAAACAATACCAATCTATTTAAATGTAAACCATACATTTATATTGTAAATAGAAATCATTCTATTATTTTAAAAAAAATAGAATATCCAATTTAAATATTTATTAAAGAAGATTGTTAAATCTATCTGAATTATTATCAACAGAATATCAATATCAATTTAATTTTAAATACAGATTATTAAATTGATATTGTTAAAAATTCCGGGATATTACAATCCTTCCCCCTTAAAAGAATTTCGTCCTCGAAATTTAAAACAAAGGTGATTTAATAATCTTATTACATTTTAAATTTAAACACAAGCATATATCAAATATATGCTAACAACCAAAACAACCAATCAAACAAACCTAATTATCCAGACAAATTCTGGATAATATTTTATCGAGTTTTCCCCATATATATATATATATATATATACCGGGATACTCGCTCCAGAGAATCCAAATAAACAATACTATGAAGTTACAAAGCTCCTACACAACTATATCTAAATACTAGACAAGATATCAGACTACAAACGAGTCTGACTCAACAACCAAAACTCCAGAACTGTTGGTTCCACAACTAGAAATAGATCATACACGTACTCACTCAGAGGTATGTGAAACTCATCGAATCCCAGTTATCCAAACTGGCAATTCAATCCTGTAGATTAATCACTTAACCTTCAAGATCACAGAAAAGAATCCGAAACACTTCAGTGCTAGCTTCTCAAACTTACCCAAACTTATAGCTCACTTTTGATCGGATAAAACTTATCCAAAATTAAACCTCCGACTTCGGAATCTAATTTCTTCGTCTCAAATACACAAAACTCTTCGGACGATCCTGAGCTGTCTACAACCTTACTGATCAGCTCCTCCCTTGCTGATGCCTCTAGAAACAAACTAGACCAATCAACTCGACAAAATGATCTCCTCAAGATCAACCAAAACCAAGAACTCAAACTCTACCCCTCAACATCAGAAGACAACAACTCACTTCTCCTGTCCAGGAAAAGAAAAGCAGATACACTTCTCAACTGCTTCCGCTGCTCAACTCTGATCTGAAGTAGAAGAAAGTGCTGAAGAAGAACGCAAGCACAAACAGGACAACACACCTCAGAGATATGGTTCAACAAATCCATAAGAAAAATTCAGAAGTTCCTCCAAAACTCCGAACTGCTACACCAACTCAACTCTTGGAACCATTCTCCTACAAGGCTGAACCGCCGTTACCACTCCTGGAATCCCAGACAATAAGAAAGCTAAATCTCCAGATGCGAACCAAACTCTGACTTCTGAAGATATCCAAAAAAATTCAGATAATCCAAGAGAACACTCAAAAAATCGCAAGTCACTTTTGCGAACAACCCAAACCAAATCCAAGTAAAACCGTTCTCCCTTAATCAAACAGAATAGCTTACACTTGACTGGCCAACCTATCGAAGAAACGGGTCCACTCAACTGCTTCTGAACTCCACTCCAGAAAACTGCTAAGCCAAAAGATCTCTTGCCAACACCGAGAACACTCCAAGCTGCACTGCTTCCACAGATGCCAAAGAATTCCAAATCAAAGCTCTTCGAGAAACTCGAACCTCAAACCAAACAGAAACACCAACTGAACACAGCTACAACTCCGAAGCAGACACACTTCCTTAACTTGTTCCAAAGAAAACATCTTCGGGAACATCTATACTCACTACATCTCATCAAGCAGCTACTATTCCTTAAGGTATCAAAATACCATCACTTGCTTCTGCCCAACCGATAGATCCAAATTCTACTCACCCAACTTCAGAAATGAACTCCGAACCTTAATAGGTTACCTTCAGAGATCAATGAAGTCCCTCATCACTACAAAGCTCACTCGAGACGGTATTAGGTCTACAGTCTCGACAGATACACTTCCAACCTCACACATTCAAACTCCAACCAATGGTAGTCGTGTTACACAGACTACTACCCCATCTACCTTATAACTTATATTGGGGAACCTGAACAGGTAACCCAATGGATAGGTAGATATATATATATATACACACGTATGTATGTATGTATGTATGTATGTATATAAAATTAGTTATATATAAAATTACAAGTACGCTCTCTCAAGAAAGACACTACTACAGAGCTTAGGTATTCACTCAACCTAATGCTCTGATACCAAGTGAAACGACCCGACTTTCTAACTGTAGAAAATCGCATCATTTTTAAGAAAGAAAGGTATAGAAAAGAGAAAAGAAAGAAGAGAAGAAAGAAACAACATCAGAATCTAAACAGCGGAACGAATAATTTATATTAATAACATAAATATTACATAGTTTACGATCATTATCAGAGTTACACAGATAACACATCACATACTAGACAGTTATAAACACCTGTCTAGTTATACGACTCGGTACAGCACAAGAAACGACTCAGAGAAAATTACACAGCGGAATCTATATATATCTACACGCAGAAGCCTCCTGCTCCATTGCTCCTTTACAATTCGTCAAAGCTAACCTGAATCCTAACCTGAATTCCCTTGGCTACTCGTAAAAATTTGAGTACCCAAGAGTTTATGAAAAACAAAAATAAACTCCGGGTCAGACATGGGTCTGGTGTGAGTAACAGGTTAAGGTTGCTTAACTTTAAAAACCTTTTGGAAAGAAAAGTATCACGTAAGACTTCCCACACATAAACATGGAAAAGTTTTTACCTTACGCTAACCAAAACATTTGATGGGAAATTCAGTGATATTATAATAGGGTCTATGGTTTCCAAATAAATATGAAATAGCCGAAATTGTTACATGATTAAATTCCAGCTACTAGCCACAAAAGTGGATAATACAATCAAAACCGTTGGCACTTATTGGATTTTGGATTCCATACAATGGCAGGGCTACTGGGGTACCGCCCGTCACGGTACGTGGCCTAGATCACCGTACCGAGGAGCCACCCTAACTCCCCTGCAACACAAGGCTGGACCCATTCCTTTCTGAACAGTTCCGAACAAGACAACCCCGACGGTTGGAGCTCAAAAACCGTCCACACAGCCAAAATAAAAAGGGACCTCTAGACAGGGGTAAATCTCACTCTCAAGTGAGGGCTACCCACGAAGCCTTGTTGCACCTCCCCTGTTTTAGCCATTCCCGGTTGATGAGGCTTGAGGTTACGATTACCTTTATAGAACACATCACTTAGAATGCTCATCGTCCACCTGACGATGTTCTGGAAGCATTCAATCCATACAAGTTCGTTCCGGGTTCGAACGAAACCGAAGGCATTATCTCGTTACACTCATTTTTGGAATCACCCTCGGAGTTAACAACAATAACCCTTGCACTCTAAACCACCATCTCGAATCTATAAGTACTAATTTCGTCAACTCATTCGGAATCACCCACAGAGTTATATTGACGTATAGTCCTTACACCTCGAGTCTTCACAAAGCTCCATTTGGATTCACGACTTAACGTTATTTGGAATCGATGTGGTTTTCGAATATCCAAATATGGAAACCCGATCCCGGTCTCATTGAAATCCAAAGCGTGTCTTTTAGGTCCAAGATGTTTTAAAGTTTAAAACAATTTAATACAGTATCTATATACACGCAGATAGATAACTCACAGAATAATAATTGATAATCAGCATTATAGAATAAGGAGTAATCGACATTATCAATATCTAATAGATATTCCATATATCACCATCACAATAGATAACCTATGTTATCATCACAATACAATCAAGTCATTCATACAACACAATATCATTTATCTCATTACTGAGATCTCAAAGCATCCAAGACAATCAATGTCATCCATTCATACATAAGCAAAGATTTACTTATCACAATATAATTAATTTAAAATGAATTAAATTAACTATCTCCATCTCTAATTAATTTAAAATGAATTAAATTAATTACTTTATCTATAATTAATTTAAAGAAATTAAATTAATTACTTTACCAATATAAATCTTGCTTATTCAATCATTTAATTGATTACAATCAATTAATTAATTATTCAAAATAAATTACCTTAATTAATCACTCTTGGTTAATTACCCTTAATTACATTAATGTAATTATCCTTAATTAATTTCACAAATTAATTATTCTCAAACAAACAGTAATTAACCTTTAATTACTTCAATTAATTAAATAATCATAATTAATTACATTTATCCTTAATTAATTACATCAATTAATTACCTTTAATAACTTATTATTGATTAATTAATCTTAATTAATCAACTTTAATTACATCATTAATTAAAATAATTAATGATCTTTAATTATTTCTTAAATTAATTACCTTAAGTAATTAACTCATAATTATTAATCATCCCAGATTAATTACATTTAGTAATTAACTAACTTAATTACTTTATTTAAACCAAATCAATTATCTCTTAATTAATTTCTTAATTAATTCCTTGATTTATTAATAAGTAATTTAAATCCAAATTACTTCATTCTTAAACATCTTCAAATAAATTACAACCTGTAATTATCAATCAATTACTTAACTAAGTAATTTTCCAAATCATTAATTACGTTAAGTAATTATTATTTTTAAAACCCAAGTGTTTAAAATTAATTAAACTTAATTAATTAAATTAAACAATCATATTTAAACTAAATTAATTAAATTGGGTAATTAATTTCTTAATTACTTCATCAAGTAATTATTCTTTAAAATTCATAATTGATTATTATTAAATTAATTAATCTAATTAATTATAAAAATTAATTACATTAATTAATTATTTAAATAATCTTGGTTAATGACCTTCATTAACCCTTTTCTAATTATCTTTATTAAGTAATTAACTGAGATTAATTACAAAATTAATTATCTTTAATTATCTATAATTAAAAGTCTAATTATTTAAATAAATTAACCTTGATTACAACTTAATTACTTGATTAATAATTTATTTATCATTAATAAAAAATCTAATTGATGATCTAAATTTCAAATTGATTAACCCCTAATCACTATTCATTAAATCTTAATAAATTAACTAAATAAATTAATTAATTATTTATTAATTACCTTTTTAATAAATTTATTTCAAAACATTCATTCTTAACAAAATTTTAAAATAAAACATTTCTAAATTATGTTTAAAACACAAATTTTGTTTTGAAACAAAGTACCTTCGAAATTACCTTCAAATTTCAATTTAAATATAAGTTTAAAATGAAAATAATTTAAACTTATCAAAGTTTAAACTATTTATAACTTTTAATCTTTCAATACTTTAATTTATATTTTAGATAAAAAAAATTTCAAATTTAAACCTTCTCTACTTTTTTTTAAAAAAAACTGAAATTCATTTCCAGATTTTAAATTGAATTCCAAATCTTTCTCAAATTTTTAACAGAGTTTCATTTTTAAAACATTAAACTACTTCATCAAACTAAAGTAGTAACTTAGGCTAAATTTTCTTTTAAACTTCATTTTATTTAAACTGGGATTTTTAAATTAACTTGAATTCAAATATGATTTAAATTTCTTAACATTTAAAAGATTCAGGGTTTATAAATTTTTAAACCCAGATGCTACAGGTTTATTAAAACCTGTAAAGCAAAAACACCAGAACCCCACAAAATTCTACTTCGAGTTTACCACCCCTCTTCCCGAGAAATCTTCCCATTGTCTTCGAGACCAACCTATAATTTACTCGAGCAAAAAAACAACATCACCAACTTCATCAGAAAACAGAGCCGCACACATGCACGACTCCCGCAGTCACCTCCGATCATCAGTGGTGATCGTTCCTCATCCAAGACCACTTCCTAACCCCATCTCGATCATTAAGTTAACTTCACGCCAACTCGAATTTGAATTCGAGTTTCAATTAAGACCTGGAACCCAACAATCATGTTTTCACTTCAATACCTGACAACTCCTCTTGCTCGCCACGCCGACCATCAGAAGGTCGACCACTCCGCCTTCAACTTCAACTACAACCAATCTAACGATTCCCAGAATATCTCAACACTCGATCATCTCTACAACCCGAAAATTGCCAATTCTTCAAACCATAATAAACTAGGGTTCCATAGAAAATTTCCCCACCGCAACTATTCTGATGAATTTCATCAACAATTAGTATTTTTCCCACCATCTCCTAACTCTCCTCCATCGACATGAAGAAAACCCAGTTCTCAAAACACATAGATCACAAGAAAATCTAAATTGTTCATATTCAGTTCATCTTTTATGTGCTCCTAAATCTCTCTACTAAACATTTTAGTTTTTGTTTTGAAAACCATATTTTGATTTATGTATTCAGTTTATAACACTGGATTTACAATTTTAAAAGGTTGGGTATTCTAAATTTTAGCATGCACAATGATTGTTTAGGTTTACAGAGACACAGTCTTAATTTTTGACTTCTTAATTAATTTTTTTTTTACAAACTTATCCTATGTTAAAACAAACAATATTTGTTTAATGATTTAGATCCTATCATACTAGATCAACAAGTAGGGATTTTCTAAAAAAAAAAAAAATGAACCTGGAACAAAATAAACAGAATATAGCATGCATTCAATATTAACTACTTCAAACATTTCCTATAAACATATACAATGTTTACTCATTTCAATCATGTAAGCATGCAACAAATTTTAGATTTTAAATTCTAAAAAGTTACTCACCTTATTAAATGCAGAGCTCCTGTTTTGAATTTTGCAGAAGACATCAAAATGCAGGCTTGCCCCCTTTTTTTTGTTTTTTTTTTAAAAAAATGAGTTGCAACTATGTCGAAATCTGAATGCTCATGATCCATGACTATAAATTCTTGCATGCAGATAGTAGATGTAGTTGCAAATTTCCCATATGCATGCAGATGCTTTTTATTCCCAGGTTTAAAACAGAGTGCAGGCTCATTTCCAGGTTTCATAAAAATGCAGGTTTATTTTAATCTTGATTTTGATATGAAGATGAAAATTTGATCTTTGAGGAAGTGTAAACCAAAATGATAAAGGTGTTTTGATTTTTTTTTTAAATGACATGCAGATCAATGTATATTGATGATTGAATTTGAGGAAGATGGGTTTGATTTTGAAGAGGAGTGGAATATGCAGATGTTTGGATTTAAGGATGTTCAGATTTATGAACATAATGCAGATTTCATTTATGCATATGAAAAATGAATTTTGATCTTAGAAATTTGAAGATTTCTTGGATTAAAGAAAATGAAAATGCAATATGAATGAAGATGCAAACTAAACTAATGTATTTTCAGATTAAATGAAATAAAAGAAAAATTAAAACAAAATTTAACACTTGTACAAATGTTAGACACTTGTCAACTTGTTATACTAATTTTTAAACACATGTTAAATGAATGTAACACTTATTTCTTTTAAAAAAATAATTAGTACTAATTTATAAATTAATGTGTGTATTAGCCTAAATTTAAGTTGTTAGTTTATATTTAGATATGTGTATAAATTTATAAAAGAAAATAAAAACAAATTATGTCTTACAAATTGAAACTTATACATATTAAAGATTAAAACAATTAAAATTTTATACTTTTGAATTTGAATTCAAACTAAATTCAAAATCAATTATTTTAAAATCAAGTTATGAATATAAATTCAATTTGAAATAACAACTACAAACCCTATTCAAAACTTATTTATAAAGACAATACAATATCAATATTGTTTTTATAAATCTCTTATTATTAAATTAAAATCATTTTACAAGAAATTATATTTTTATTAATAAAATATCCATTTTATTAATCCATAAAACCATTTTGTAGAATTTATTCTAAATTTAAAACTCAATCTAATTTAATTTAAACATTTAAATATTTCTCTTATCAAATTTTAAAATCATATATTTATTTATGAAATAGTTTTTAAAAAAACCCAATACTAATTAAAATCAAAATTTCCAATTTATAATGTATATATTAGAATTTTATAACATGGTTCATTTATTTAATTTAAACCAAAATCATTTATTTAACTTTGAAAAGCTTAAATATTAAATAAAACAAATTTTCCAAATTACTACAAATATTAAAACTAGAAAATATGCTTTACTTATTAAAACTAAAACAATACCAATCTATTTAAATATGAACCATATATTTATATTGTAAATAGAAATCATTCTATTATTTTTAAAAAAATAAAATATCCAATTTAAATACTTATTAAAGAAGATTATTAAATCTATCTTAATTATTATCAACAGAATATCAATATCAATTTAATTTTAAATACAGATTATTAAATTGATATTGTTAAAAATTCTGGGATATTACAAAAGTAATTAATTTAAATATAATTAAGAATCATTATTTAATACAATTAATGATGTAATTAAGGATTAATTAATTGAGATTAATTAACTAATGAAAAGTGATTAGCGTAATTAATTAATATAATTAATTAAGGATTAATGTGATTAATTATAATTAATTAATTAATAAAAGTAATTAAAGGTTAATTACTGTATTTTATTAAGAATAATTAAATTGTGAAATTAATTACTTGAATATAATTAAAGGATGATTAACCAAGAGTGATTAATCAAGGGAATTAATTAGTGGTTAATTAATTAAGTTGATTGGTTTGTAATCAATGGTTGTATAAGCAGGATTTATAGATTGAGGGAATTAATTTAATTTACTTTAAATTAATTAGAGATAAGTTAATTAATTTAATTCATTTTAAATTAATTATATATATAGTGTGATTATTAATCCTTGTTTATGTATGGATAATATAGATTTCCTTGGATGGTTTGAATCTCAGATATGAGATTAGTAATAATGTGTGATATGGATGCATTGGTTGCATTGTGACGATGATTTGGATTATTTTCTGATAATGACAATATGGATTATCAGTGGTGATGATTATCTATTGTGATGATGGAATTATCTATCTGTGTGTATATAGATAATTTAAATTGAATAGTTTTAAACTTAAAACAACTTGGACCTAAAAGACACGCTTTGGATTTCGATGAGACTGGGATCGGGTTTCCATATTTGGATATCCGAAAACCACATCGATCCAAATTAACGATAGGTCGTGATCTCTTGTGAAGAGTGAAGACTCGAGGTGTAAGGACTATACGTTAGTATAACTTTGAGGGTGATTCCGTGATGAGTTTGACGGAGCTAGTTCTTATAGGTTCGATATGGAGATTCAGAGTGCAAGGGTTATCGTCGTTAACTCTGAGGGTGATTCTAAAATGAGTGTAACGAGATAATGCCTTCAGTTTCGTTCGAACCCGGAACGCACTTGTATGGATTGAATGCTTTCAGAACATCGTCAGGTGGACGATGAGCATTCTAAGAGATGTGTTCTCCAAAGGTAATCGTAGCCTCAAGCCTCATCAACCGGGAATGGCTAAAACAGGGGAGGTGCAGCAAGGCTTTGTAGGTAGCTCCCACTGGAGGGCGAGATTTACCCCTGTCTAGAAGTCCCTTTTTATTCGGCTGTGTGGGCGGTTGGTTCGCGACAACTGTCGGGGTTGTCTTGTTCGGGACTATCCAGTAAGGGATGGTTCAGGCCTTGTGTTGCAGGGGAGTTAGGGTGGCTCCTCGGTACGGTACCCCAGTAGCCCTGCCATTGTATGGAATCCAAAATCCAATAAGTGCCAATGGTTTTGATTGTATTACCCACTTTTGTGGCTAGTAGTTGGAATTTAATCATGTAACAATTTCGGCTATTTCATATTTACTTGAAAACCCTAGACACTACTATAATATCACCGGTTTTTCTATCAAATGTTTTGGTTAGCGTAAGGTAAAAACTTTTCCATGTTTATGTGTGGGAAGTCTTACGTGATACCTTTCTTTTAAAAGGTTTTTGAAAGTTAAGCAACTTTAACCTGTTACTCACACCAGACCCATGTCTGACCCAGAGTTTATTTTTTTTTTTCATAAACTCTTGGATACTCAAATTTTTATGAGTAGCCAAGGGATTCAGGTTAGCTTTGATGAATTATGGAGGAGCAGATGGAGCAGGAGGCTTCTGCGTTATAATTATATAGTAATCCGCTGTGTTGGTATCTCTGAGTCATTTGTTTGAGTTGTTTTGTACTGTGTTGTAATAACTAGACAGGTGTTTATAACTGTCTAGTATGTGTTGTATAATCTGTGTAACTCTGATAGTTGTTGTATATCTATGTAATACTTTTGATTATTAATATAATTTATTCGTTCCACTGTTGAGATTCTGTTGTTGTTTCCTCTTTCTTCTCTTTCTTTCTCTTTCTATCCCTTTGTTTCTTAATTCATGATGCGTCATTCTGTGGAGATGAATGGCAGGTCATGACATAACGTTTCCACAGGAATGAGTCCCATTTATTGTGCATCACCTGTACTTGCTAACTTTGCCAATGAATCTACCTTTTGATTGCGCTCATGGGGTATGTAGAAGATGGCATAGTAATGAAATTGATTAAGTATATCCTGGACTCGAGCTAGATAAGCAGCCAATCTTCGATCCTTTACCTGATATTTACCCGAACCTGACATACAACTAGTTGTGAATCACAACAAATTTCCATAGCAATAATTCTCAAATCTCGGGTGAGTTTCAATCCAACATCACCTGTACCCGAGCACTGGTCGTTTGATGCACCATTAGTATGCAGCTCCCAGATATACTTGGGAGATTTGCTGGTCTCAAACAAGTCCGTTGGGATGGTAAATTCGACTATGAAATCTCCTAGGACTTGTCCTTGTATAGCTCTCCTTGGAGTGTAAGTAATATCAAACTGGCTCAGTTTGATATTCCATTTGAGTAACCTATCAGACGTCACAGGCCGCATAAGGACCTGTCATAGCGGCTGATCGGTGTAAACAGCGATAGGATGAGCTTGAAAATACGGACGAAGCTTCCTTGAGGCAATAACGAGACAATAAGCCAACTTTTCTAGCTTTGGATAATTCCTATCAGCTCTGGTTAGTCGTTTACTAATATAGTAGACAGGTTTTTACACTCGGTCTTCCTCTCGAATTAGGGCAGCACTAATTGCGTTTTCGATACCACCAAGTAAAGGTACAACTGCACATGATCGATAGGCTGACAAAATCGACGGTGTGGAGAGATGTTGAATTTGTTCTTGGAATGCGCCCTCACATTCTGTGGTCCATTCAAAATTCTGTTTCCCTTTTTGAATCAAATCAAAGAAAGGAATGCATTTGTCGATGGACTTTGAAATGAACCTGCTCAATGCTGCTACTTTCCCATTGAGGCTCTTGACTTGCTTTATGGTTCTAAGAGTTTCAAGATTTCTGATTTCCCGGATCTTGTCGAGATTTGCTTTGATTCCTCGAGCGTTGACGATAAACCCAAGCAATTTTCCAGATGTGACCCCAAAGTGACATTTCAATGGATTGAGCTTCATCCTGTATTCTCGAAGGATGCTAAACATCGATTCCAAGACTTTAATATGCTTAGTGGAGAATCATGATTTCACCAGCATGTCGTCCACATAAACTTCCATGGTCTTTCCGATCTGGTTGGCGAACATTCGATTGACTAGTCATTGGTATGTTGCGCCGGCGTTCTTGAGTCCGAAGGCATGAAATTGTAGCAGTAGAGTCCCAGATCAGTTACAAATATGGTATGTTCTTGGTCAGATAAGTGCATGGGTATCTGGTTGTAACCGTAATAAGCATCCATAAAAGATAATGACTCATGCCCAGCCATTGAATCTATGTGCTGATCAAGTCGAGGAAGTGGAAAACTGTCTTTTGGGCAAGCTTTGTTCAGGTCTGAGTAATCAACACAAGTTCTCCATTTCCCGTTTGGCTTTTGGACAAGTACGGGATTGGATACCCACTCCGAGTATAAGGCATCTCGGATAAACCCATTTGACTTCAACTTATCGACCTCTTCTTTAAGGGCGGCAGATCTCTCTGGATCCATACCACGCCTTTTCTGTTTGACCGGGATATACCGTGGATCAATATTCAAAGTGTGGCTCGCGATGTCCGACGAGATCCCACACATGTCATAGTGCGTCCAGGCGAATACGTCGAGGTTCGCTTGGAGAAATTCAACCGATTCCTTCTGTGTCTGTTGGCTTAACTGAGATACAATCTTTATCATCTTTGAAACGTAATCATCGTCGATCGGGACATCGATTGTCAGTTCAGCCAGAGAAGCTTGACTGTCTTTAGTTTCATCTTCACTTTTAGTGTCTCTCGGGTCAAGATCCCTTTGGAATTGGTTGGAGCGCCCGGGCCTGGACCCAGGCACCAATGGTCAATTGTCAACAAAACGGACGCAGAGAGATTCCTCCACGCCATTCCCTTTCTCCTTCCGCTACGCCCCGTGCAGCTCAGCAACATAGCAGGCTCGTCCAGCAGCCTGATCTCCTTGTACAACTCCCATGATCAGTGGGGAATTTCAGAGTCAAGCACCATAGGGCAATGGCTGGCCTGAATTCAGCAAGGGCTGGTCGACCCAGGAAAGCATTGTAAGGGGAGTCTATGTCCAACACAACAAACTGTAGTATCCGGACTCTCGGTCGTTCTCCAACTCCCAGTTCCACTGGTAGTTCCACTGCTCCAGTGGGCATAGTAGCACTCCCATTGAAGCCGTGAATGTGAGATTGACAAGGCTTCAAGTCTTTAGCTTCCATTTTCATTTGATCATATGTCCGTTTAAACAAAATATTTACAGAGCTTCCACTGTCAACCAAGATCCTCTTCATCCAAGCAGGACCTACCTGAGCTGATATGACCAGTGGATCGATAGTGGGAGCTTTGATCTTATCAGCGCCTCTATTTCAGAACATGATGTCGTCGGTCATCGTCTTCTATTGCTTGGCCGGAGCCCCATCATCACAACTACCACAACATTCGAAGTCTGCATGCCTAATAGAGCTGGCATACTACTCCATTTCCCTCCAGCTTCGGTCTACTAGATGAGGAACACCACTTGTTGTATTTATCACTAACCTCCTGCTAGTACAAGTGGGTTCCTCCTTTCTTGCCTGATTGGGTATATTATTCTGATTCAATGGGCCCGTAGATCCAGACTGCGGTGCCCGCACAAACTGTTCCAACTTTCTTTCTCTAATCAGCTTCTCAATGAGATCTTGTAAATGGCGACACTCATTCGTATTGTGGCCATAAATCTCGTGAAACCTACAAAATTTTCCTGTTTGGATCTGCCTCTCCGATGATGGCTTCAGAGTAGGCTTCTTGTACTGGATAGTATTGCAGGTTTGTAGATATACATTCTCCAGCGATGTATTTAGAGGGGTGTAATTATCGAACATAAGAGCTCCGCATCACGGACCACGGTTTTGATCTCGTTTTTTGTTTTGATTTCCATTATCCCTTTGTTGATTTTGCTTGTTTTGAATGTTTAAGTGAACTTTTTCGAAACTCTCCCCGGACTGCTTGACTGCGACATTACTTTAAATTCCTTCACCACTAGGCCCCATGTCACCCTTCTTCCTAGACTGTTTCGCAACCTCCCTTCTCAAAAATTAGGCTGCTTTGGAATAGAAACGGTCCAATGACGTGGGAGGCTTCCCAGCCAACCAATTTCTGAAGTCGAAATCAGGATAATTCCCCTTAGTTAATGCCATCAACATAGAGTTGCCATTAGGATTGCTTATCTCTACACGTGCAGCATGAAATCTCTCTAAATAGCGTCTAAGTGTCTCTCCAAGAGCTTGAGTGACACTAGATAGAATATTAACATCCTTTAGCCTTGTGACATGCATTCAAAATTGCTCAACGAACTTGGTTGTTAGTTGATCAAAATAAGAAATGGATCGGGGGTGGCAACGACTGAACCACATAGTAGCTATGCCCTCCAGTGAGATGCGGAAGCTTCGACATTTAACTACATCGTCTGCCCGTGCAGCATTCATCAACCACTCATACTTTAGGATGTGTTGGTTTGGATCAGAACTTCCTTTATCGACTGGTAAAGCCGTCATTCTAAATCGCCGAGGGGGTTCAGCATATAGCATGTCATTAGCGAAAGGGGTATAACTCCAGAGATTCCACAATCGTCATTAGTGAGACCCTAACTCTTACGGATCATCTGATGAATCATAATTGGTGTACACGACATCTGGACGTTTTGTGCACGTTGAGCCAAGGTTTGGTTGGGTTGGGTTCCACAATGCAAGGCTGGACCAGACGCGGTCGACGGTCCATGTCTTGCCTCCTTGGTTCCAAGTCTTCGGGGATGTAGGTTCGGGAGTACGCCGATGCTAACGATGGTTCAGATCTGGTTGATTCCTGGCATCAACCCCCGATTCAATAGTGGCGGCAGTAGCATGTATGTCTGCGGTATAATGAGGAACAGTACCTTCCCGGGAGGAGGGTCCAGTCTAGTGCCTAGTCGATGGTCCAACTCTCAGTTGCCCAACGTTCAGAGTAGGTTGATGTCCGGTGGCTTGGGTGCAGCTTACGTCCAGTTACGGGCGTGTAGATCTATGATGGTAGTTAGATGAGGCTGAACTTTCGGTGGATGAGTAGGAGGCCTGATCCCTCCTGGATCTCCTACGGCGTTGGCGGTTTAGCTGGTTAGTCAACTCTACATTGGTGCGCAGCTATTGGGTAAATTGATGACGACTCCGAGTTAGCTCTCGCATAAGCATTTAAAAAACTTGTCGGGTGACAGGGCTTGACGGTCTGGCAGCATTCTGGTTGGATGGAAACAATTGTAAGAGATTCTATCTGTCCCACCCTTCTTGATCTGTAGCTTTGGAGGCGGTCCTTGTGCTAACCATGGTGGATGACGTAGTCCTTTCCTAGCTTTGATGTAAATCTGAATAGGTTGGAAGGATTCTGAACTTGAGACTGGATCTTTTTCTTGGATTTGTGCAATCCGGTATCAATAGCAGATCCAAAGAGTAGGAGAAATACCGTGTTCTCTCGCTGAAAGCACCAAAGTGTTTGTATCAAAATTGGGCACAACACTCTTCGAATGTATTTGAAGAGATAAAAATGAAGAATAAAAATGTAAAAAGAGGATTATCTAACAAACACTTCAAAAACAAATAATGAAAACACGCAAAAACACAATGATTTAGAGTGGTCTGGCGTATGGCCTACGTCCACTATGAAATTAATGACTTTATTGATATTCACTTGCTGATTACAACTGACTATAGCGGATTATAGTGATGAAATTCGAGTACAATAGCAGCTTTGGAGTACAAAAATGGTTTTGGCAGAGTTTGGAGCCAAAAGATACCCTTTCTATAGGTTCTGGGGTATTATTTATAGGTGTAGGAGGTAAATATCTTGCTCAAATCTCAGAAGACTTCTTATGGCACGTGGCTGGGCCCACATGATTGATCCCATGAGATTTCGACTCGATCTGTGATCGATGCGAACAAATTTCGTATCAATCAAGATTTGACCCAATCAAGTCGAAACTTGGCATGAACATTCTTTAAGTCGTACGTAAGCTCCTGTGAAAATTTCATAGCATTTGGACTTGTGGATTGTGAGTTATGATCGATGCAAATTTGGGCTTTTCAGTCATCGTTTTATTTGCATCGACGCTCTTCGACTCGACCACTTTGTATCGATGGCCACGCATGTGATGCCAGTTGACATGGCGCTCGCTTTCAGAATCGATCCACTTTCGATGCCGAGTTGACCGAGTCTTCCTAAGATTTTCGCCTTGTTCATATCGATTGACGTTGCCTTGTTCGTACCGATAGTCATTGCCTTGTTCGTACCGATGGAGGTTGTTCAATTTGTATCGATGGAAGTTGTTCAATTCATATCGGTGGAGGTGGTACTGTCCGTATCGATGGAAGTAGCTCTGTTCGCATCGGTAGAGGTGGTTCTGTTCGTATCGGCTTCAACTTGATGGATATGAACAAACGATATTGTGATGGATATGAACAGTTGGAGACTCTGCTTAGCTTGATGGATACGAACAGTGATTACTTGATGCATACGAACAAATCCAATACGAAGGAGGCTGCCTTTGGACGGATGTGAAGTAGACCTCCGTGTTGTAGTTGATGGATGCGAAGTAGGCAATGCTTAATGGATTCGAACAAGGCTCTTCAGCTGATAGATACGAAATGACGTGCTCTGATCGATTCGAATAAGATCGATACGAAATCAGATGTTCCCTGCTTATCTTATGGATACGAATAAGGTGGTTATCGATGGATTCGAATAATTTGCCTTCTTGAATTGTAACGATCATATCTCGAGCATATATACTCCGACCGACTTCAAACTTGGAACATTGGCTTTCACAGCTTTGTTCGTCATGTCTTGTCAATTGTAGCTTGATCCGGACTCGGACAAAATTTATCGACATCCATAGTGAACATGTGCATACTCGATATTCGGGATGAGAGATCCTTGGTTTTCGGTCAATTCCTTTATATCTCGGTCTTGCCAAAAGGCGGGATAACACCCACATTGAATGTGATGACTGATATTGATCACTTTAACTCCCATCCGGAGAGATGGGACCAGCGTGTAAGGTGCAAGCTCCCTTGTTGGAGAGTGAGTGGATAAGCTTGTACGAAAAGTGAGTCCCCTCATCGGAGAGTGAGCGAATGGGATTGCTTGATCGTTGAGTTCCTTATCTAGAGAGTAAGCGGACTCGGTAAGGATTCGAATGTGATGGCTGATATTGATCACTTTAAGTCTTATCCCGAGAAACAAGACCGGATTGTAAGGTATGTGCTCCAGTGATAGAGAACAAATGGATGTGCTTGTATGAAAAGTAAGTCCCCTACCCAAGAGTGAGCAAAAAGGCTTGCTTGGGCATTGAGTTCCTTTACCGAAGAGCTAGCAGAATCAGCAAGGATGCGAAGAGATTGAAACCCTAGCTTGGATGATAAACAATCCAGAGAGATCATCCCCTTAACTTAAAGATTAAACGATTCGAAGGTATCACACATTAAATTGAATATAAAACGATCCGAATAGATTATGCATTAAACTAAATAAATACGACTCGGAGAGATTGAACCTTAGAACTGATAGATATAATAAAAGGATTTGAATGCCTTGTAATTATAGTAAAATGGATAAAATCTTGGATAAACACAGGTCGATTTTGATATGTGATGTAATAATTGCAAATGGATTTGAAATGATGTATAAACAACACTTAAGAGGGAGCTAGAGTTCTTAACAGAACCGAGTCTGAAATGACCTCTGATTTGCTAGAGAATCCCAAGGAACTAGATGATTCACCAAGGTTAAGATCAACGGATAGCTGGAGAGCTCAACTATCGAAGACTGATTACTGGAACTTGTTTTTGATCAAAGCATGCCTTACCTTCGAAAGGCGTACTTTGTGTGGGAAACCGTTAACCCACTTTTGAGCCAAATAGGTTTCAACTTGACTTAGAAGATTCAAACAAAGATGAAATGACTTAAAACTTGGAAGGCATGCTTAATTAGAAAAAGTAAATAGCTCGGGAAAATTTGGACTAGTAATGTCCTAAGTGGATGAGTCAGTGCTGAGTTATAGCTATGAGTAGTACCGGGTTATCAGGCTCTAGAGCCAGCCTTCGAAACTTCACATGAATTATTCTGTAGCTTTTATATGCATGCCCAAGAGATTTCATAGAATTATAAATGGCTTATCTTAAGAATCGAGGATTTGTTTGCCATGAACTGTAAAACAAACCAAGTTATGAAGGAACAGTCATCAAAACAAGTCAGTGATCTACGAAAACACCAGAAGGACTCCATAATGAAGCAAGATACATGATACAGGAGAGTTGGGCAAGTTTCCTCTAAGGGGATAACTCGGCACTGAGTTATGAGGATAAATCGGTATCGAGTTATCACCTTAACTCATGTGAACCCCAAAATTTTGACAGAACTCTGGGCTGATATCTGGACCTCACTATAAGAAGGCTTCTGATCTAACATGCCTCCTACCTCTATAAACACAAACCCAAAGGCAACTAAAATAGGATCTGGACTCCTTGATGGTGGATACTGTTCTACTTCTAACTTCTTCTCCATTAGAGTCACCTTGGAAATAACTACTTGCAGTGCTAGGACTTAGATAACAAATTCTTAGTGCTAGTGACTCACAAACAACTTAGAAACTCTATTGAAAATCTAAGATCCACTAGATTGTAGTCAGATTTAAGAAAACTAGTTGTAATTTAGAGAGAGGAAAACTAATAAAATAGGTTGAAGTGTACGTAGGATGGAGATTACGCCGAACCACTATAAAAATTGTGTCTTCTTTTACTACTTTTGCTTTAACCTTATCTGAATTGGTGATTTCATCTGATTTTTGGGTGCTGATCCATTTTTGGGTTAAAACTTTTGTTACTCTCTTAATTATTCCTCATTTTACATTTTAAATCATGGTTTTAGTAAGTAATCTTTGTTAAATCTACTCCTAATCTAAATTCCAATGTTGGCTAGAAATATAGTGAATAGAAAACAACTAAGAAATGTTATGAAAATTGCAAAAAAATAAACACGTTAGTTCTCAAAGTCCCAATAATTTAAGTGTAACATTTAACAATAAAAACAAAGATTCCTAATGTATTAATTTTTTATCTACTAGTAAGAAAAAATGAATAAATAATGGAAATTTTTTTATACCTGTGTTATTGAAATGAACATCGCTTTAAGTTGGATGAAGAATTGAAAAGATAAAATAATAATATTAGCATAACAATTAATTTTATTCATTAATTTAGTAACACATACTTCACTTTAAGTTTCTAAAAACGGATAAAATAAAATACATCATCTTAGTACCATGTCAAATACTTGTATCATTGCGTAGCACGGTTGCATGTTAGTCCAATGATATATCTTATATATAATGAGAAAATATCCATTTGAAACTTTTGAAATGACTAAATTTATTAGCCACATAAAATTATTGTGCATCTTTCAAAAAAATTGTCTATAGCGTCGTCCTCAAATACTCACCTAAATCACTTTTAAATCCGCTAATTGTTTCAATCTTATATATTATTCAATTCATGGAATTCTAAAATAAATCTTTAGTCATCGATTTTTTTACTATCTCCACCAAAAGGTAAGTAGATATTAATTTTTTTTAAACAATTATATGTATTTATTTTGATAATAATTTTGGAGTTTTGAAATAGGTGTTAAATTTGTATGATTCAAATATTTGCCAAAGAAGAAAGAAATCAATTGATAGTTCAACCAATCAATTAATTAGGCTATATGTGAAAAGGTAAAAAAGGAAAGTTATATGAGAATATTTTTGAGGAAAAGAAATTAATTAATCAATTAATTGGCCAATGGATATACAGTATAGAGATAGAAAAGTTTATACATAAGATTCAATCAATAAAAGAAATTTATGAAAACCAAGATTATCATCGTCTATTTGCGCTGAAATCAAATCATGGAATTTGGAAAGATTGTTAGTTAATCAGGAATTTAGTTTTCTTGCTATCTAAGTTATTCCTTCATCCTTAATATAACTAAATGAAGGAAGTTCATTTTCTTATTTGTGTGAGAAAACATCCACCATCATCCACTTCTTTAGTGAACCTTAATTTCCCAAAAAATCAAATTAGAGGTTTTGAATGCAAATAAGTCTTTAAAGAAATTGATTATTAAATTTATATTTATAGGTTGGTCTCTCCACTTTTTATCTATAATTTTATAATATCTCTCTTCTATTCACTTTTTTCAATAAGTAAAAAATAGATGTTGGGTCCTAGGCAATTTGGTTGAATCATGTTAAATCTCTATGTTCTCTACTCTTCTATTTTTCTTTGTTTATGATTATTATTTATTGAACTAGTTATTGATAATTAATCGACAAGCTAGATCCTTAGTTATTATATGCATTAGCCAAACTTTTTCATAATAGTTTGGTTTTAGAGCAACTTAATTAAAGTTTTGCACAACAGATTGGTATCAGAGCTAGCTGTCTTGTTCTAGATTGGTCATCAATGTTTAATTCTTCTAGTGGTAGTACAAAAAATTACAGTATCATCAAATTTAAAAAAAAAGGTGTTTCTGTGACATGGAATGCGAAGACTAATGATGATGTTCTTCAATAACAACTTGATTTGTTTAGTAGAAGTGGTAAGACCGAAAAAACTTTGGAGGTAGGAGAGATATGCACAAGTCATACTTTGTGGGGCCTAAAAGGGGTGTTTTCTACTAGGTAAGTTTTATATGAATCCACATTCTTAGTCTCCTAATCCATCCACAAAAATAGCATCTTCGATCTTTACATAACTTAAAAAAATGATTAGTTTATCCATAACGTTTACTTCTTTCTTCTCATCTTTTATAGTATACATCGCCCTTTCTTTTTTACTACAACAACAAAGGTAAATCAAATCTACTACTCTAAATCATTTGATCCTTCAACCATTCCATTGAATCACATGAGATACTTTTGTGCCATTAGACGTGTCTCCAATCTTTGATTTATATTAATAATTAATACTAATAATAGACATAAAAAATTATTGTCCAACTCATTATACTTTTATGTGTAAGGAAAAAATGTCTGAGAGGAAATTTTTTAGTGATCTCGAGGGAATTATTATTCATATTATGAGTCAAAATGAAGGTTGTCTAGGATTTTAATTGAATTGATCCCATGCATATACTTATGATTTAGCTTCAATGCTTGCATTTTGCACCATGCATGTAGATGTATTATGGCCTACTCATTTTCTCAGTGAATTCCCAGTCCTCTTCCTATAGCTTATCTCCTCAAAACATACAAGCCCGCATCTTATTTGCACAACATACTTTTATTAGTAGCTTTAGTCCATTGTACACATATTAACATCGAGATTACTTCAAACAAATTTTGTTTTTAAAACCATAAATGATAATCAAGGAATTATATAAGTTCCCAAAAATGGCGCTTTGTACACTAAATAACTTACGACAACCGCCCACTTAAAATCACAATTCGTTGAATTCTTTTCATACATTCTGTTGTTGTCACTTTCATACTGTTTGTTTTTATGCCAGACCAATAGAGGATACCTACCATATGAACATGTCAACATTAATCAACTTTGTTTACGTATCTGCATGATTAAGAGGTGTAGATGGCCCTAGATCTTTTGTTCTTTTGATACTTTATGAGAGTTCAAATTTGAAAATGATTCAAGCCTATAAGGATACGTTGATGGTCCTGAATCTTCTGACTTTATTATAGTCACATTAGATAGAGTATGGATTTGAGTTTTTACATATGCAATAAATGTGTAATTTAATGTATAGATTTTATATTCCACAAATATGAGAATATAATTATACACAATGAAGTAAAAGAGGAAAGAAATGAATAAAAATTAGAATAACATATTTTATCAATTAATCCACATGTGGATAAACTTACAAATAATTTGTGGGTAAGCTTACTGAAATTATATTGCGGATCAACTAAAAAAACCATGGACTGAAATAAAACTTACATTTTTATTATTGTAAATAGAAGAGGTATTTCATATGGAATGTCCATTTCTTAGAAAGAAGAGAAAAAAAGGAAGAAAGATCCAGTTTTGGCATTAGTTAGATCAGATGAAGATAGCAGTGATAGCGATATATCAGTATTTTCAGCAAGTATTTTATTTTAGGGAGTATAGGTTGGATGATTGATTTTGGAGCCTCTTGTCATTTGATGCTAGATAAAAGATGTTTTGTCAGTTATAGGAAGATTGATGGTGGAGCAGTTCATATGGAGAACGACAAATCTTGTCGTGTTGTGGGCATTAGAAGTATGAGATTTAGGATGTTTAATGGTGTTGTTAGGACTATCATGAATGCTAGACATGTTTCGATGTTGCATAGTATGGTTTTAGTTGGAGTTTTGAGTAGACTTGGTATGAGGATAATAAAGGATGGAGAGAAACCAAGAGTGATTATAGGTTCTTGATAGCAATGAATGGGGTGTGAGTTGATGATATTTATGTGCATTATGGAGAGAAAGTCTTGGGAGACTCAGTAGTTTCTACTCATTCTAGAATTTTAGATTCTAATCAATTATGAGATCTTACTTTATGTCATGTTGGTGAGAGTCTTGATGCATTGAAGAAGAGAGGGTTGATTAGTGGTGTTTGTCAGTCGAAGCCAAGCTCTTATAGAGATTGAGGTTTTAGGAAGAAGAAGCATGTCACATTTTGTGTTGGGTACCTAAAGAAACATTGTTTCTAAAGTATGTTCATTCTTATGTGTGGGGATCCACCCCAATTACATCTTTAGGTGGAGCCAGTTACATCATCTTATTTGTGGATAATTTCTCGCATAAGGTCTGCATCTATTTCTTGAAGATCAAAGACGACATATTTGCCCAATTTCAAAAGTGGAAGAACTTGGTAGAGAAGCAGCAAGGAAGCATTTGGAAGTTCTCAAAGTTGGAAATAATAGTGAATTTTGTCACAAGAATCCGCTAACTATTATGGATCTGAGCACGTAGTTAGAAATTTTTCCTTTTTCGTTGATTCACATTGTTATGAAGTGACGTAGGGCATATATTAGACATTTAAGAGAGAGAGCTATATATTTGCGCCAAAATTGGTCACAAACACCCAATTGCCGACGAAAGCACCAGTTCGTAATCACAGATCACAAGTAACAAGTATGTAGAGAAATAAAGATGAAGATCACTCGGAAAATTCAAAGCAGTAAATAACATAGGATTTATAGTGGTTCGGCGATCTGGCCTACATCCACTCTGAAGTTGATGACTTTATTGATTCACTTGATGATTTCAATCGATTACAGTAGGTTACAGTAGATTATAGCTCTGAAATTCAAGTACAACAATAGTGGTGAAGTGCAAAGTAGAATCCGGCAGAGTCTGGACGTTCCAAAGTTGCAAAGACCCATTTTCTGTTGATCCTGAGGCTCTACTTATAGGCGTAGGAGGCTGACAATCGCGCTCAAACTTTGGGAGAATCGTTTTGGCACGTGAGGGGGCCCACACGATCGATCCCGTGAATTTTCGACTCGACCGTGATCGATACGAACCAATTTCGTATCGATCAAGAATTCATCCAATCGAGCCAAAACTTGGCAGGAACCTTCTTCAGCTCGTACGTAAGCTCCTATGAAAATTTCATAGCATTTGGTCTTATGGATCTCGAGTTATGATCGATACGAGTTGATGACCTTCGAAAAACCGTTCGGTTCGAATCCATGGTTTCGAATCGATTCTCTTTGAATCGATGGTGCACGTGGCCATGCGGCAACGTGGCGCGCACTCCTCGCAACGATCCACCTTTTGCTCCATGTTGAACGAGTCGTTTCCCTGAACTTCTCCTCGTTTGTATCGATGACTATTGTGTGTATCGAATCGATAGGAATACCCTATTTCGTATCGATAGAGGCAGCCTTGTTCGCATCGATCGAGCCAGTCCTTATTCGTATCGATCAAAATTACTACAACTTGATGGATACGAACTAGCAGTATTATGATGGATTCGAATTGCTGGCAATGCTGCTTGGCTTGATGGATACGAATAATGATTACTCAATGGATATGAAGTATGGCCATTTGAAGGATACGAATTAGAGATAACCAATGGATCCGATTATGACTCTCCAGCCAATGGATATGAAATAGGTGATGGACGATCGACACGAAGCGAGGACGTCTGATGGATACGAGGTTGCTCGATGCGAAGTTCATGGAGGCGAAGATGTGGCTGTTCTAATCGATGCGAAGTTGATGGATTCAAGTTGAGGTGTAATGATGGATTCGAACCATATGGATACGAAATCAGAGCTTATTGATGGATACGAAACCAAGGCCGTTTCCTCCAAATTGCATCGATCATAACTTGAACATACGAACTCGGATTGACCTGAAATTTGGAATGCTGGTTTCCATGGCTTCGCTTGTCGTGCCTTGTCAGTTGTAGCCTGATCCGAACTCGAACAAAATTCATCGATATCCATAGCGAACCTGCATATAACCCATCTTCGTGACGAACTGTTTTTGTTTTCTAGTTGACCCTTTGGTATCGTGGCCTTGCTAAAAGGCAGAATAACACTTGCCCCCCAAAACATGCCTTGCGATAGGAAGGTGTGTTTTGTAATGCCATAAGTCGGATGTTCGTTTCCTGTAGATGACCTGCAAAGAAATTGATAGTCTTATCTGACCATAGATGACGATCGTTCAGGATCTATGTCATTCGAGGTGTTATGTGACCGTCCGCGGCCAGATGCCATTCGTGGCGAATTGTGACCGTTCGAGGTCAGGTGCCATTCGAGGCGAATTGCGACCGTTCGAGGTCGGGTTTCATTCGAGGCAAATTGTGATCGTTCGAGGTCGTGTGTCGTTCGAGGCGAATTGTGACCGTTTGAGGTCGGGTGCCGTTCGAGGCGAATGAGTGTGCCCGAGGGGGACTTTGTATTATTGATACCAGATTTCACATTCGAGTGATTTTTTGGATCGTTTATCAAGGAGGTCTATCGCCATCTCAGAGCATGCCTAAGGACCATTTGCGATTCCGTACATGTGTAAGTAGCTCAGCCATTTCAGAATTATCAAAACCAAATATCCATTCAACTGATGAGTTTTAAAACAGAAATGTCTGACAAAATCAAACCCAAACATGAGAAGCAAAAAACGAAAGCAAAACAGTGGCGTCAGAGTGCAAACACCTGCATCGATGTGGTTTATAGTTGTATCAGAGCATTCCTGAGGATCGTTCGCGGTCTTGTACATGTGTAAACAACTTAATTGTGTCGATATGGAGTTTTACACTCGTTCGTCATTATCTCAATCAATTGATAATAAGCCGACGTCTCGATCCTGAGCCGTCTTCAGTTGGTGTAGGCGGTGGTCGTTCTTGTTCCACCGTGGTGGCCCTCCCTCTCACATATTGCGATAGCAAACCATTCCTGATATGCCCCTCGACTTCGTCTTTCAAGTGTCTGCAGTCGTTTGTGCTGTGACCATTCAACTCATGGAATGAACAATACTTGCCTGACCTTCTCTTGTTAGTTGGATCTCTCCTCGTAGGCTTTCGATAAGGAACTTGTCCCTTTGTGTCTTGGTAGATCTGCTCCAAAGTCTCATTCAGCTCCATATAAGAGGTAAATCTTGGTCCCTTTCGTGGTCATGTTGATCTATTATCGTTGTCCTCAGCCTTTCATTTTCCTTTACTAGTTTATGTACCTTTTAAGGAGGATTTCCACCATTGACTGCATAAACGTCAATTCCTTCTCCTTCCTCTCTTTCCGCATTTGCATCCTCTAACCGTAAAAATCCTTCTGCCTCATGATAAAATTCCCCTAGATCCATAGTGGGATCTCTTGTCAGCGAATTCTCGAATTATGTGCCATTAGCTATGCCCGACACATCTGCCATCAAGACCATAGATGGATCCGGTCGATCCACCGATGCTGCAGCTGCATTGAATCGCGTCAAAAAGCTTCTCAAAGATTCCCCAGCCCTTTGCTTTAGTGCTACCAAACTCATCACATTCTTGGGTCTCGAAATGTGAACCCTGAATTGCCTCATAAACCTTTCAGTCAAATCATTCCATGCTCCGATAGATCCACTCTCCAGTTGCCTAAACCATAACGCTACAATATCTGCCAGGTACAATGAAAAGCACCGGGCCATGACCACCTCTGATGACCCCAGCACTTCCATATGCCTCATATACTTTGTCAGATGAACCGTAGGGTCTGTCCTTCCATTATACATATCCAATGATGGTGGCTTAAAATCTGGTGGGTTCCTAGCTCGCTTGATTGCTATGGTGAAAGGACTACTATTCATATCCTCCAAGTCTTTGTTTACCAATCTGCCTCTCATAGCCAGTCTGACCATCTCCGCCAACCTATCATTGTCTTCGAGCTGTAGTCCTCGTCCATTGCCTTCGGCCTGCCCCCTCGAGTTCACGAGGGAATTCTGGAATCTGTTCTCCTGGTTGAGCTTCCATTCCTCTGCCAATGTCGTGTTGTTCGGATCCACCCGATGTTCTTTTTGGTATTGGGTCAGCATGCTCTAGGTGAGTGCCCCCTACCTCTGGTGCCACTCCAGATAGTCCTGCTCCACTCTGGATCCTAGCTGCTCCTTGATTCAGCGCTCCAAGTTGCCTAACCTGTCGAAACAAATTATGGATCGTTTCTTCTTGTCTTCTCATCATTGTCTCCATCTCATCCCGGGTGATGAAGACTGAGGGTTGATTCGCTCCCGAGGAAGCCTCTTGACTTCCTTCGTGTTGACTTCTTTCTAGTCTCTGCCTTCTACTTTATTTTCTTGTCAGAGCTTTTCAGATCTGAACTCTTAACCTTCAATTCAACTTCCAAGCGGTAGAATCCCTGAATTAGTCCTCTCAGTGAAAGAACCAAAATGTTTGCATCAAAATTGGTCACAAACACCCAACTGCTGATGAAAGCACTAGTTCGTAATCACAGATCACAAGTAACAAGTATGTGGAGAAATAAAGATGAAGATCGCTCAGAAAATTCAAAGGAAAGTAGTAAATAACACAGGATTTATAGTGGTACGGCGATATGGCCTACGTCCACTCTGAAGTTGATGACTTTATTGATTCACTTGATGATGTCAATCGATTATAGCAGGTTACAGTAGATTATAGCTTTGAAATTCGAGTACAACAATAGTGGTGAAGTGCAAAGTATAATCCGGCAGAGCCTGGACATTCCAAAGTTGAAAAGATCCATTTTATGTTGATTTCGTGGCTCTATTTATAAGTGTAGGAGGCTGACATCGCTCTCAAACTTCGGAAGACTCATTCTGGCACGTGAGGGGGCCCACACGATCGATCCCGTGAAGTTTCGATTCAATCCGTGATCGATACGAACCAATTTCGTATCGATCAAGAATTCATCCAATCGAGCCGAAACCTGGCAGGAACCCTCTTCAGCTCGTACGTAAGCTCCTGTGAAAATTTCATAGCATTTGGACCTGTGGATCTCGAGTTATGATCGATACGAGTTGATGATCTTCGAAAAACCGTCCGGTTCGAATCCATGGTTTCGAATCGATACTCTTCGAATTGATGGTGTACATGTCCATACGGCGATGTGGCGCGCACGCCTCACAATGATCCACCTTTTGCTCCAAGTTGAATGAGTCGTTTCCCTGAACTTTGCCTCGTTTGTATCGATGACTGTTGTGCATATTGAATTGATGGGAATACCCTATTTCGTATCGATAAAGGCAGCCTTGTTCGCATCTATCGAGCCAGTCCTTGTTCATATCGATCAAAATTTCTACAACTTGATGGATATGAACTAGCAGTATTATGATGGATTCGAATTGGTGGCAATGCTGCTTGGCTTGATGGATGTGAATAATGATTGCTCAATGGATACGAAGTATGGCCATTTGAAGGATACGAATTAGAGATAACCAATGGATTCGATTATGACTCTCTAGTCGATGGATACGAAGTAGGTGATGGACGATCGACACGAAGTGAGGACGTCTGATGGATACGAGGCTGCTCGATGCGAAGTTCATGGAGGCAAAGATGCGGCCGTTCTGATCGATGCGAAGTTGATGGATTCGAGTTGAGGTGTGATGATGGATTCGAACCATATGGATACGAAATCAGAGCTTGTTGATGGATACGAAACCAAGGCCGTTTCCTCCAAATTGCATCGATCATAACTTGAACATACGAACTCAGATTGACCTGAAATTTGGAATGCTGGTTTCCATGGCTTCGCTTGTCGTGTCTTGTCAGTTGTAGCCTGATCCGGACTCGGACAAAATTCATCGATATCCATAGCGAACCTGCATATAACCCATCTTTGTAACGAACTGTTTTAGTTTTCCAATTGACCCTTTGGTATCGTGGTCTTGCTAAAAGACTGGATAACACTATAAGCATGAGATTGACTGCATGTTTGAAAGAGGTATTTTGGGCAAAAAGCGATATCTATGGTAGTATTTCTCATCAACCGTACACCTTTAATTGTCGTAAATATGAAGATCTCTAAGCACATATGGAAAGATAAGCTTGTGATTAATTCATTCCTTAAAGTATTTGGTTGTTCGGCTTATTTAGAGGATGAAAGACATGATAAATTGAAGCCTGGGGAAATAAAGAACATTTTGTTAGGCTATAGAGGAGTGAAAAGGTATATGTTGTGGTGTAAAACAACTAGGAGAATTATAATTATCAAACATTTGATATTTGATAGGAGGTCTTTGTTGAAGATGGAGTCTCTGTTACGCGATGACATTCGAAAGATAGGAAATTGCCAAACACATTTGGAGTCATCAAATTATTTCCCTTTTTGGAGAAATATTGGTATTTCCAATGATACCATGGTTAACGAGAATATTTCAGATGTTCAAACTCTAGGTGGAGCTTAGTTGATGAAAGGCTATTCAATGTAGTTGGTCTTATTGGTGTGAATATTTATGTTAATGATTCCTTATCTTACTCTTTGAGCAATGTGGAGCTGATTGGTGAGTTTATTGGTGTAGAGTTAGGAAAGTCTAACAAGATCCTTGAGAAGGGGATTGAAGTAGATAATATGTAGTATGTCCTCTCCAATATGCAGTAGAGAAGGTGAAGTGCGCTATTAAATCGTTATTGGTCTCTCTCAATATGGAATGAAGAAGGTTCGTCTCCTACATCGGATATATTGAAGAATTTTGATATTTGCTCATATGCACTTGTTTGTTGACGTGCATACTATCTTTCTTATGCTTAGGAAAGATTTGGAAACTACATTTAGGCAATAATGCCTAAACTGGTTCATAGTTTTCTTGACTCCATGTAGCACTGACCCAATATTTTTTGAGACATGGCGATAAATAGAAATTGTTTTATTTGAATCAAGGTGGAGTGTTGTATTTGTATGATTCAAATATCTATCTAAGAAGAAAGAAATCAATTAATTGATTCAATCAATCAATTAGTTATGCTATATTTGGAAAGAAAAGGAGGAATGTTATATGATAATATTTTGGGGGAAAAGAAACTCATTAATTAGAATTAATTAACGAGTCAATGGATTTGCAATATGAAGATAGAAAAGTTTGTGTAGAGATTCAATCAACAAAGGAAATTTATGGAAAGCAAGATCGTCATCATCTATTTGCATCGAAATTAAATCATGGAATTTGCAAAGAATGTCAGGTAATCTGGAATTTTATTCTCTTACTCTCCAAGCAATTTCTTTTTTATTAATCTATTTAAATGAAGGAAGTTCATCTTTATATTTGTGTGAGAGAACGTCCAGCATTTCCTTTTTCTTCTATGAACCTTAATTTCATAGATAAATCAAATTGGAGGTTTTGTATGCAAACAAATCTTGGGAGAATTTGGTTGTTCAATTTGTAGTTATATTTTAGCCTCTCCACTTTATTACCAATAATTTTATCATATCTCTTTTGTATTCTATTTCTTCAATAGAGTGAAGAATAGTCGTTGGGTTCGTGGATGTAGGCAATTTGGCTGAACCACGTTAAATCTTTTTGTTCTCTACTCTTATATTTCTCTTTGTTGGGTGATTATTGTTCATTGAACCGATTGTTGATAATTAGTCAACATCTGATCCTTCGGTATTGTGCGCATGGGCCAGTTTTTTCACAACAGTTTAATGTTATAGCAACTTAGCTAAAAAAATTGACAATAGTAGGTTGGAGAGGCATTTATTTTAAATCGCCATAACATATGTTTTATCGAGAGAACAGTAGGCTTAGGAGATCTTGAGATGTAAGGCTATGTACAATCTATCACTTTGTTACATGTGAGAATTCAATTGAATGTATTATATATTTTCCCATTATGACGACCACCTTATACCACAGACACCAATAGTATATTAATAGTGTAGTGTCCGTACCCAACTGATATAGGAAGATCATCAAGGTTGAGATAAACCAATGTAGCATATAATTTGTCACATCTCACATCGCATGGATAAAAATATAACATCATAGATATAACAGAAGAGACAGTAATAATTATGTGAACAAATCATCATCAAAGCAATAGATTCACAAAGTTATACATTAAATGCAGTAAAGTTTATACGACAGAAGTAAACCCAAATAAAACGTCTCAACAAATAGTGATAAGCAAGCACTTTAATAGGCTCCGTAGCGTTGCTTTGCGAAATAAGTGTAGACACCACATATGTATATAATATGAGAAAGCTCCATCCATCTCGTCCTCCAAATAACTATTGTGTCACCTAGAGCTATTATCTAATCTACTCATTTAAGAGTACCCAAGATAATAAGAGGCAAAACATAAAACCTTGGGTTAGATAATAGTCTAGTCACTCTAGTGTGAGTGGTAAATGGGTCAAAATACTACACAAATAAATATGGTAAGGAACAAGAATACACGAACAATAGCTATCCTATCCCTACAACCAAAGAGTTAGCATATAACACTATAATATGCTACTCTACAATATCATAATGACATACCACAAACCAAATAAAGATATCAGTCTTCCAGGAATTCCTATATCCAATACCCACTTCCCTTGAAACCTATGAGTGATAGCATACTAAAGAAAGCAACCATAACATCCATCAAACAATCCTAACTATCACTCCATGTGCTCTGAATATATGATAACTCGTATGATCCCCAAACCAAGGGTTAATGGAAATCCCGATTTTCTGTTGTACTCTCGTATCTCGTAGCCCAAGCTGGATATGTATCTCACATCCCAAAGCCGGATGCTAGATCCAAAGCTATAGGTCAAAGGTATACAGGTCCCTTCATTGATCCATGGGCATCCCCACTCACAATACCCTTGCTTCGAGTACAACTGAAAACTCTCCGAGTCATCAACTATTCGCATATACATCCAAGCCCATCTTTTCCCCATTTGGATATCGATCCCTTCTTGCTCAATCCAGATTCCATTGTTCACAAGGACCCATTCACATTCCTCAATCATACGGCTCACTCCTTCACGAACCACCATCTTCGGAACCTACCCCTAACACAGGCCAAAATATGAAAACCATAGATTTTCATCATGTTGTTATATCGCCATCCAACCTGATATGAGTGAGCCAACACCTCCAACACGATCTACATGACCTCTGCTTTACCTCCCAAAAGTTACATCCTCATTGGACTCACCATGGGAAGTTGGCACCACCTATCACGTAGGTACCAACCTCTCCCCTTAGCCAATTATTGGCCAAGTTTCTTTCCTTCCCTTCCTTGCTTCTTTTGCTCTATGCCTAGATGCTTTGACCCTGACATTTCCATTCAAACAACTCGGTTCTCACTCCAAAGAACCTACTTCGAATTCTATAAAACAAGTTGGTATAGCCATCAACCCCTAGCTAATCACCTATCTCTTGACTTGGGTCACCTCGACTAGCCTTGCTCTTGAATTCCCCAAAACCACCGACTTGTTGAACCAACCCACAAAACTCGGTACCGACCTCTCATGTAGGTATCAACTTCTGTACTTAAAGAATCTGGGCCTGTGACTTTAACCCTAAGCTCTACCAATAATCCAAAGCCTCCCCTTCAAGTTTTGTCCAATTCCGACCAATTTTGCTTTCGATTTTCTCAATTCTTTGACTTAAGTTTCTATAAAATCACAACATTAGAAAACAACATCAATTCATATCTTCCAACATAGGATAAGAAGCAATTTCATCCAATGAAACATGTAATCCATCAAAATAAGACAAATAAATCAATTCCTAACATAGATCAACATGTAGCATAAATATATGAGCATGAGACAGGGTGATTTCTAGTCAATCTAGATCATATACATGGTTTAACTTTTGATTAAAGTTAGAAAAGCTTTTATGGATAAAAATCGATTAAAACATGTAAATCCTATGATTCTACCATATAAACATGCATATTACAGTGAGAAGACATAAACCACTCGCCAGTTATCAAATTCAACCAATATGAACATAGATCCAATCCAAACAGAAATGGATGCACTTTAAATTAAGTAAATCAATGATCTCTAGCTTCTAGTTGATGATCTAATCTCTAATCCATAATCTAGTTTGATTTAGAGAGCAATTTGGGTGATTCTGGATGAAATTGGGATGGATCTATGGCTAATTATGGTTTAAACCTAGTTTAGAATGAGAGAGAAAAGTTTTAAATTGACTTATCAGCCCTCTATTTATATTATTCTCTAATTAGGCTGATTGGCTCACTAATGGGCTTAATTAATTACACATTAATCCCAACCAACAGCTTTAAAAACTTAAAATAGGCATAACATTCTAACCGTAAGTCCATTTTTCTATTTGACCGCTCTACATAATGTAAAACCATCATCCTAAAGCAACAGAACCAGGTTGAAATCCTAATTCGACTTCTATCAAAAGTTATAGTCCAAAGAATATTTACATGGTCAAAATGGTCACATAGAAATTTGCTAAAAATCATAGGTGGGTAAAATGTCCCTAAGAGTCATATCCTAAAATTATAGAGTCATACGACCTCATACGAATAAAATAAAAATATTTGATGATCCTTCAATACATAAAATACGTTACATTCTCCCCCTCCCCCTCCCTCCTTTAGGAAATTCACCCCTGAAATCCCTAATTAAGCCAAAATATAAACAATCATGTTCATCCTGCATTCCTACCAATCATAAGCAACCATCAAACATCTCAAACAATTAATCATGCAACAAATAATATAGTGAAGCTATCCTATCATGTAGAATACTAACCTATCAAATATAACATACAATGATGAAAGTAGATACGATAAATAGTGGATCTTACCATCCAAAGAGCTTTGGACACGTAGTCCTCATGCTCTCCTCAGCTCCCATATACAATTGTCATCAGTTCCGCTTCATGATATCTTCACTTGTTTCATCGTCTTTCTCTTAAGCTGTTTCGTAACGTACCTAACAATACAAAATGGTCTATAAGGTATAGAAACTTTTGGTTCTACTTCAACACCTATCTGGTCTGGTGTGATCATCATCCCTAAGTCATGCTTAAACTTTCATTGATAAGATACATGAAAAACATCATGCACGCCCGTCATCTTCTAAGGTAAGTCGACCCTATATGTTAGCATCCCGATTCTCCCGACTAACGGAAAAGGTCCTACAAATCTCAATGCCAACTACCCTTTCTACTGAATCGAACTACATTCCTTATAGGAGAAATCTTTACAAACACCATTTCTCCGATGGAAAACTCTAACTCTCTTCGTCACTTGTCCGCATAGCTTTTCTATCGATCCTGGGGGGGCTTTTATTCATTGCTGAAGGACCTAAATCTTCTCTGAAGTCACTCTAATCATACCTGGCCTAAGTATTAGTTTCTCGCATGCTTTCCACCAACATGAATGAGCGTTACATGGTCCGTCATACAATGCTTCATACGGAGTCACACCAATACTCGGCTGATAACTATCGTTGTATGCAAATTCTAACAAATGCAAATGATCGTCCCAGGATCCACCAAAGTCTATAATGTATGCTCATAAGGGATATTCCAATATACGCTTTAATCTTTCAGTCTGCCCATTTGTTTGCGGATGATAAGCTGTATTAATATGCAGCTCCATCCCTAATGCCTCTTGTAAGCTCTTTCAAAACCTACTAGTGAACAATGGGTCTCGGTCGCTCACAATACTCTTCAGAACACCATGAAGTTGTACTATCCATTTTACATACAACTCTGCCAGATTGGATGTCATTCTACTTGAGTAACAGATATAAACCTTACAATCTTGGTCAACCGATCTACTATGAACCTAATGTCGTCGTACCCTGCTCGAGTCTTCGACAATCCATCAACAAAATAAATCGATACTTGCTCACATTTCCATTCAGGAATCTTTAATGGTTGCAACAATCCACTAGGTTTCTTCTGCTCTACCTTTACAAACTGACAGTTTATACACTTTGAGATGAATGTGTCAACATCCCTCTTCATACTTTCCCGGTAGTAAGTTTGCTTCATGTCTCTATACATCTTGTTACTACCGAGATGAAGGCCAATCTAGAATGATGACATTCTCTTAGGACTTTATCTCACAATCCATTAACATCAGGAACAGATAACCTTCCTTCTTTATGAAGCCAACCTTCTCGATCGAGTTCGTATTGCTTCATAGCTTCAGATTCCACTCCTTCCTCTATCTTTGCTATAGTCTCTACTAGCATCTCTCTTCTGACTGGTACTTATTTTTCAATTAGAATAGGTCTAATCGATAAGCTTGCTAACATTTTAGGTTCTAGATCGCAGTGAGGCCTGAAATCAAATTCAACAATATACTCTATCTTCTTCCATTCTAAGAACATTGCTCCCAACCCAGCATGTCTTCTACTCAATACGTCGACGATTGCATTTCAATTTTTGGAGTACAGAAAATACTAAAATCATAAGAGGCTAAGAACTCCAATCACCGTTATTAACTAAGGTCGAGATCCTTCTGAGAGAAATGTACTTTAGGAATTTATGATCCGTAAATAACTCAAACCTTTCTTTCAACAAATAGCGCCTTCACATTATCAAAGCAAAAACAATTACCGTCAATTCCAAATCATGAATTAGGTAATTTCTCTCATGCGCTATCAGTTGACGATTAGCGTAGGCAACAACTTTCCCTTTATACATCAACACCGTACCCAATCCAGTACCATACGCATCGGTGTATACGGTCAACTCTTCATTTCCACTTGGAATGGTCAATACCGGTGCACTTGTTCACCTCTCCTTCATACTAACAAATGCATGCTCACACTTCTCATCCCATACAAAAGACTAATTCTTCTTTGTCAAATTAGTCAATAAGTCATTCATTTGCACCTCTAATTCCTTCTGCTCTTTGGGTGCCATGTGCCTCAAAGGAATAACTATCGATCTGGCTTCCTTCACCAAGTTTATCTGAAACTCGATCTCTCTATGCAACGACAATCTAGTCACTTCCTCGAAAATATCTGGATACTCTCTAGCTATAGGCATAGATGACAATCCCTCTTGTGGAACCTCAAGCGAATATAAAAAGCTAATTATCACCCCATCCTCCGGTAGACAGCCAATTACTACCATTTGCCCATTCATATCTCCGATTATCATCAACAACTTCTCACAATCCATTATGGCTGCATACTTCCTAAGCTAGTCCATACCCAAGGTAATTTTGAACCAAACAAAATTCAAAACAAAAAAATCACAAACCAAAGAACATCTATGATTGGATAAAACTAGGCTACATGCAAAGACCAGTAGAGCCTTCAACAGGCTTTGTCACGATTAGGGGTCGGTCTACTATTTCAGACTCTAATTTCAATCTATCTACTAGGTCACTACAGATGAATGACTGAGAAGCACTGGTATCAAACAAAACTCGAACATGAACATCACCAATAGAAAGCATGCCTTGGATGATGACTCCCTTCCCATTCTCATTCATCAAGGTAGCATACGCTTTCACCACCTACTTATCCTACATCGGTTCTTGACAATTCTTCTTCAAATGCCCATGCTTGTCATAGTTGTAACATTTCCTCTTCTTACCCGTCTTGCAATCTTTAATCAAATACCCTTTTTCATTGCATCCATGACAAGTAGGTTCTCTTTTACCCTTCTTCTTACTACCCTTTCCCTGGGACTGCTTTCTCTTTCAATTCCACTTCTTCTTTCCTTCCTCGCTTTACTATGGCTTTGGTTCTTCTTTCTTAGCAGAAACAATAATAGTAGTCTTAGCCTTAGGGTACAAGCTCTCATGGCGAAGCCCCTTCTCTATAAGTATCTTAAACGACTCATCTATATGGTCCACTAGCTTTTCTCCTAAGTGGTCATCTAAACTAATAATGAATTTCTCATTCTTCCTCAATGAAATATTGATAAACGACATCCCGTACTTAGACAAAACATCAAATTCTACCACATATTCAAAAACTATCATCTCTCCTTGCTTGAGGTCTGCAAATTTTCTAAATAGGATTGACTTCTGAGCAGCCGGATTAAACTTCTCCTCGAACCTTGCCTTGAATTGATCCCAGCTAAACTAATCTTCTAGAGTAAAAATAGCAACAACATTCTACCAATTCATGGCTCGGCCTTGAAGCTCTCTAGAAGCGAACTTCCTCTTCATAGAATCTTCTACCTCCATATCACCGAAGATGTGCTCACAAGTATCCAACCATTCTTGCACTTCTATAGATGACTCCATTCCATAAAATGACTTCCCTCCAAGAGTTGAATAACTTGGTTCAGCTTGGATAAATCAGCCCTAGGCGGTTACACGAGAGCACCTTCACTTATCATCAGTCCATGAGCATTCCTCGTCATATTAGCCATCATAGCATTGAACATGGCTTGGATATCAGGCGTAACAACCCCATATCCCGCTCCTTCCTCTACTCCTGAAGCAGAAATCCTCATAGAGTTCCTTGTATACCGGCTCATTCTTATCTGTAACAAGAATGATCAATATTTCATAAAGTAAACTATGTCTTTAGTGCTCTTGTGCATCGAATTTTACTATATAATATATTACTATATGGATATAAAAACCAAACTTATAACAAGTACGCACTCTCTCGTATATATACGTAATCTTGATCCATTTTAAGGCGATAACACCTTCTCTGTCTCTACTGGATCATTGTATCAACTCCAGTTAATCGTGTAACCAAAGCTCTGATAACAAATGTGATGACCGCCATATACCATCGACACCAATAGTATATAAATATGCGCTGTCTGTGCCTGGCCGATATAGGATGATCATCATGTTGAGATAAACCAATATAGCATATAATCTGTCCTTCACATCATATGGATAAAATATAATATCATAGTTATAACAGAAGAAACAGTAATAACTAATGAACAAATCATCATCAAAGCAATAGATCCACAAAGCATACATCAAATGTAGTAGAGTGTATACAACGGAAGTAAACTCAAATAAACTATCTCAACAAATGTAATAAGCAAGCACTATCATAGGCTCCACACCATTGCTCGGAGGAATAAGCGTAGACTCCATATATGTATATAATACGAGATAGCTCCATCCAGCTGATCCCCCAAATAGCCACTTCATTACCTAGACATGTTATCTAGTTTACTCGTTTAAGAGTATCCATGATAATAAAAGGCAAAGCATAAAACCTTAGATCAGACAACGGTATGTTGTGAATGTTAAATGAGTCTCAAAATACTAAACATGTGAATATGGTAAGAAACAAGAGTACATGAACCATACCTGCCCTGTCCCTACAACCAAAGATTTAGTGTACAATACTATAATATGCTACTCTACAATGTCATAAAGATATACTATAAACCAAATAAAGGATATCAGTCTTCTAGATATTCATATCCCTAATACCTGCTTCCCCTGATACGTATGAGTGATAGCCTACTAAAGAAAGCAAGCATAACATCCATCAAGCAATCCTAACTATCAAACCATGCGCTTTGAATATATGATAACTCGTATGACCCCCAAGCCAGAGACTAATGAAAATCCTAGTTCTCTATTGTACTCTCTCACAACCTAAAGTTGGATATGTGTCACGCAGCCCAAAGCTATACACTAGATCCAAAGCTACAGGTCCAAGGTATGCAGGTCCCTTCAGTGACCCGTGGACGTCCCCACTTACAATACCCCTGCTTCGAGTACAACTGAAAACTCTCTGAGTCATTAACAATTCCTTAGGACATACACCCGAGCCCATCTTTGCTCAATTGGATACCAGGCCATTCTTGCTAAATCCAGTTTCCATTATTCATGAGGAACCCATCCACATTGCTTGGTCATATGGCCACTGCTTTACGAACCGCCATCTTTGAAACCTACTCCCAACACGAGCCAACATCCGAAGACCATAGCTTTTTATCATGCTATTATATCATCATCCAATCTAATACGAATGAGCCAACACCTCCAACACGATATACATGACCTCTACTTCACTTCCTAGAAGTTTCACCCTCATTGGACTCACCATGGAAAGTCGGACGAACCTACGTGAGAGGTACCGTCCTCTCCCTTTATCCAATTATTGGCCAAATTTCATTTCCTCCTTCCTTGCTCACTACAAGAAAATCTGTTTTTAGTTGCATTTATTAGCGGCATTTAACGGTAAGTGCAACTATTATTATTTTACATTTTACTTTTCAACGCTGCCAAAATTTCCCGCTTTCCCGCCCATGCTAAAACATTTACTTCGCTTCGGAAGTCTTCCTTTTTCCTCTTCACTTACGCAAAACTCACCAAGCCCAATAACTTTTCCTCCATTATCATCATCACACTGCTCCCCTTTGTCATTATACTCTCTTCGTAGTCAATAGACTCCTCCTTCTATCTGCTACTCGCCTGTGTCTATTTTACAAACCCTAAATCGGTATGATTTTATATACGAATTTTTTATTTTATATGGTGCTATATGGACTTCTGCATAAATCTTAAATCTACCCTTGTCTATGTCAATTTTACAACCCTCAGATTGCAGTCGTCTATGTTAATTTTTCAAACCCTAAATCACTGCTTCTCTCGGTCAATTTTGTATTTATAAAATATTAATACTCAACTATAATCAATTGGTAATGTTTTGATTCATTATTATGATTTTTCAGTTTGTGTTTGGATTAGGTTAATTTATGTGATATTCAAGTATTATTTTGTATAGTTTGATCAATCAGTCTTTGTACAAATATATTGTACATTGATTGCATTCACTTGATATTGACTGGCTCGTCATTAGATGTTGGATGTAACGGTCGTGTTTCTAGGGTCGATTATGCCAGAAGTGGTGGAGGGAGGCAGTGTCAATTTATTTGAGGGTGAGAAAATAGAAATAAAGTAGAAGGAAAGGAAAAATAATCAAAACCCTTGAAAAGGTATAGCTTTGCATACGCACGTAAGTATATGTGTGTATTTGTTGTTATCAAGCTACCGTCTTGATAGGAGGTTCATTTCTCTTTATAGACATGTTATCAAACATCCTCTTTGATAAACTAGGGATTTGTTTGATTTCTTAAGGATTTTTGAATGTTTTTCTACCTCTTTTTTTTTAATATTAAAACTAGGGCCCTGATTAAACTTGGGCTTTTTCTTTCCAGTTATTTATAGAGAAGCGGACCATTAATATAATGGTGCATTATAAGATTAATTTGGATCATTACCATTTGCCCATTTAGATGGGAAAAACTATTAATTGATTTAAGCGCTTCTTTGTTTATCATTGCTTGAAAGTCATAAAAAATATGTAAAAAACCGAAACTTCTTTTTACACTTTATTTTTTACCATTGATGTATTAGTATGTTATTGCTTTATAGTTGGTTTAGGTAGCTTTCGGGTACATGTGCATTGGTGAGTGCATGCACTTTTGCACGCATAAGAACACGTATACAAAATGTAATATAATATATGGGTTGATATATTTTTCTACAAAACACTAAGAGGTTGATTCAGTGAGATGGTTTTCCAACAACCATTGTGTCTTTGGTTTTATTTATTTAGTGGAAAGTTACTTGAGATCCATATTTTGATTGATGAGTATATTTTAAATTACTACGATCATTACAATGTATTTCATTATTTTGTGTTTGTCTGTATGTTAGTTATAACATCTTCTTCTATGATTTCAACAATGTCTATGAGCCTGACCAACTCAAGTTGGCATATAGTGATTAATCTTGAGTTGTTCAAATTTATTTATCTCTATAGCATGCTGCTTAGTTGGAAAAATATTAGATAAACTAGAATGTTAACTCTGCATGGGTTTTGTTATTCATTCACCTGCTTATTATAGCATTTTAGTTTTTAATTGTCGATAGTTCAATGGATATAATACAAATATTATATGTTTAAGATGTTATTTTGAAAAAATATAAACAATTGTTTCAATATTTTATGTTTATTATTTTCCATCTATCAAAAGTAGGTAGGAAAGGAGAATTATACATGCGTATATTTAGAAAATTGTAATTGTATTCAGTTTCATGATTGAAACAAGATATTAATAAACTGAAATAATGTGCATCCACGCATATTTATTTATTTTTAGAGACAAGAGTCGACAACAAACTTATAATTCAGAAGGAGAATTAACTAAAGCATTGCTGCCTTGCAAAGCCAATAACTATGAGTGCCCTGAAGAAGCAGAGCCAACTCTAGCTTTTCTTAATCAAGAGAAATAAATAGAGAATAAGTGCAGTTTGAAATTGCTACTGGAGAGACCAGTTCGCACTATTCATGCCTACCAGAGAAAGTTTGATGACTCTTATATAAGGCCAACCGCTGGAAGGCCGTCTTCATAAAGTTGAGTTTTTACTATTTTTTCCCTCTCTTCTTCAGTTTACAGATTTTTTGTTTAGTAATTTTTTTTTATTCAACGAATAAATTTGAGATATTCATAGAATTTTTTTTTACAAACGTTTGAATTTTATTTTTCTTTGCTAAGGGCAATCGGTTTGAAGGAGAATCTGCTTGGAATTATAATAAGCGTTAAATGAAGTTTTAGTGAATATTTATGCTACATTTTTTTGTATACAAGCGTTATAGTAAATTATGTAGAATAATATAGCAAAATACATGTATATGTTGTAATTAGCATCCATTCAAGTTTGGTTAAGCAAGTAAATCTATTTAGATGATACAATACATTACGTATATTTGGATTGAAGAAATAAATAAATTGAGAGAAAAGATTGAGAACTCAGGAATATTTCCTTTTTGTTTTATATCTTTTTAAAGATGGAAAAATACTCATTGCAAGATATATAGTTTTGAAATTTTAACATGAGACAACGCTAATTAAGCTCATAGCGTTTGCATTATGGGATTATAATTTAGGTGGGATCTGATGTGAAGTTGGCTGCTAATTGGATTATGGGAGATATTGTAGTTCATCTTAATGAAGAAAAGCTTTCAACAAATGAGAGTAAATTAACATCGCAAGAGCTTGCTATGCTCATAGCGTTTATTCAGAATGGCACCCAGTGGGAAAATTGCCAAGGAGGTTTGCCTTCTGTTTTACTTTCTTTGATAATACTTTTGTATTCTTTTTTATATACTATATTTTTGATCAATCTGACTCAGTCTAAGAAAATGTAGCGCATTCTCATCCATGTAATTTTTTAGCACTCAGCCTGCCATATACCCCTAAATCGATGATGATTTTCCTTGTTGAAGCTTCGATCATTTATGATGCCGTATTTAACTGAGCATATGATAAGTTAGTTCCTATCACTGTGTCACTAGCCGTAATGATTCACTCACCTTTTCCCCTATTTAATAATCAACTTGCTTTGTTGAATGATATAATGAATACTATTGATGAGCTTACATAAATTAAGCATAAGTTCTGTTAGCCTTTAGTATTAATGAGAGTACAGAAATTAAACCACGAAATCAAGTAAGGAAAAATTATTAATGTATTTGATCTCATGAAACAATATTGAGGTTAAGCAATATCCCAGTTGTACATATTATAAGTTATCATAAGTACGCTACAATCATAATATGATGGCCACAAGGATTAACACACATAATTAGTTCAAAATTTCTAAATAAATGCATTTTTCATAGGGCTACAGATCTTAGTTAAAGTGTCAATAGAAACCATTAAACCATTGAATGTGCTATTTATACCCTAAACAGCATGATTCCCACCATCTTTTCAGTTCAACTAAAAAGATTATATATTAGGATATGGGATTTGATACTAAATTAAATGATGCTCATAGTCCTGCACCAAGAGGCTTTCAGCAATATTAAATCACATACTTCGTAAGTTGGATAAGTTAGGGATACAAGGTACAAGTTGCATGTCTTTTAGGACATGAAATTTACCAGTAAGATAGAGCATATAAAAAAATAATGCAACATGAAATATGTGTTGTAGGACAGGTAATTTGATGAAATCTCGTTTGAACCTTATCTTGGTCGAAATATGGAAATCATAGCTGAGGGTCAAATTTATGTCTTTTTTACCTTTTCTCTCTTTTAAATGGACAAAATTGATTACATATCCATTTTTCTTCTATTAATTTTCTGCTTTAAGTAACTATGCACTTTTATTATTTCTTTTGTCCATATGGTAGAATGATGTGTTCTGTTCCGATCTTCATTATCTTCCAATCATCAGCAGTCAACACAGAATCAACCATGCTTCATCTTTTAATCAAATACGACGTTAAACTCTATATCTATCTTTAAACACAATTGTAGTTTATTTTATATATCTTGTCGCCGTGCTAGAGCAATACAAATACGATGTTAAACTTTATATATTTAAATTTAATTGTATTTGCAAATTAATGTTAAACATTTCAAGATAGCCATAAGTCAAAATTTAAACCCAATATGTAAGTCCGAGATGATAAGTTGAGTGGCTATCATAGCCTGCTCATAATGATTTTATGGTTAATATGGTAGTGATATATACGGTGGTTATCATGCGGATATTTATACGATATGTACATTAATAATCAATAGTTTAGTGGCTATGTTACATCAGGTGGAGCCGCATGCGGTGTTTCACCGCTGTATACGTGCAATGTATGCTTACACTTTCATGTGATGCAAATAATGCCATTTAGCTCCAGAATCATAGAATCACAAGAATAGCATACAGTTAATTATATCGATACAATGGTGCGATCATAAATATCATGCGTTGCTCCTTAACGATCCTAAAGCCTTCACCGCACCTGCCATTAGTACATATTAATGATAACTGCTGTAATCGCTACACCAATGAATGGACCAACCCAAAAGTTGGGGTGTTCCATTGCAGCTTTTGCCGATATCCTATTAACAGAATTGCACTGCAGCATTTTCTGAGAAATATTCAAGAAAAATATGATCAGCAGTCATAAAACAAGTTAAATAAGGTACCAAAATGATTATAAAGTCTAATCTCAAACTAAAAATATCAATATGGATTAACTTTGTGTTGCACCAAGTTATGATCCCAGAAGTTGAAATTTAGTTATAAGCACTGTTTTTTTTTTCCTTGCTTAACTTATGGTTCCTAACTATGTCTAAGGGGTTCAAAACAATACACTATTTTTTTCTTTCTAGAATTATTACATCGAAGAAAAATAATATAGCTAGCAACCATTTGAAGCTATTAGTATGCAAAATGAGACCCCCTTTATACTATTTACAACTAAAGCCTTATTGGGAAGTACTTTTGCTAATCTAATTGCACTATTGAAGGGTAATTTATATATAGTTTGCAGTTCATTTGTTGTCCCTATACTTAAGAAGGCGGCTATGCATGGGCACAAAATAAAACACCATTTTGTTCACAATACATATTGCTACTACACTTAGAGCAAATTACTTGTCGCCCTACAACAATTTGCACTACAAAATAGTAGTTTTCCACGTTAGTATAGTCTGTTATTATCAGAGAGAATTAAGTCGTAAGTTACAAGCATGCATTAATATATTAGAACATATACATATACTTGTAACCTATGATAAATTGGTTGATTTCTGTTTATCCTAAATTTTCTAAGCTATTTATTTTCCTTGAACTTGTAACTCAAGGTTCCCTAGCATCCTTCTATCAAAAGTGTCGCCTTCAGAACAGTTAAGTATCGGCATGCACGATTTATTTTTGGAATTCCAAGATTTTGAATGTTTCACAAACTCACGCATGCTTGATGGCAGGTTGGTTAAAAGCAAGACATAAAATGCTCAACAAGAATGTCTTATAACCATTGCATGGCTAGGAAGTGAAATGCCGACTATAGATAGAAGCAGCCTCAGATTTACTGCTTGTGAAATCTTACTAAATGACGCAACAGCTTTTCTACACCCTGGTTCAAATCTTGAGGAGAGAGTTTTAGCATGTTTGAGTGTTTATAATATACTTTGGGGAAAGGTAAATAATTACATACAGCTCATAAACATCATAAATTCTGTTTATTTTACACTTCAACAAACAATATTTGCATATTCATTCATTACAATAGAATAGTTTACTTATTCCTCTTCTTATAAATTTTAGGTAAGCAGAAGTTTTCTAAAGGTTCGCGTGATTCACTTAGGCGACTTTCTGGTGTTCATGGATGGCTGAAGAGTTACTTAAAGTAACAGAGTATTTTCTAACTACATAACAGGTTAGTTCAATTAAATTACCTAAGTGGTTGCATTGTATTTAAAAACATAAACTATAAAGTATACGTTTTGTTAAATTACAACATAACTGTTAATGTAACATGCAGTGTGTCATATATACATACACAAATTTTAGAAATAGGTCAAATTGGTGATGGGGCAGTAACTGCCCACATTTTTTACAAGGGCTGACTTAGTGCTGAAAACTCAGATGGTTCGATTAAGGTAATAATATTAGATCAAATTTGTCATAAAGGACACGGTAAAAAGTTTTTATAGAATAAAAATTCAAATGTACCGTAACAGGTATGGGACATAAAGGGGCAAAGACCAATTCCCGTACGGTAGCCTTTTACTTGCTTTGCACTTTTTGAGCAAGAAGATAGCTTTTTAAGCGGATCTATCGATAAAACTGTCAGGGTAACTAACTGCTTCGGTAAATCAACATGCTTCAAATTTTACAGGAAAAACATAGTAATTTTTCATTATTAATATTCCTTTTAGGTTTGGAAAATGATAAATAATAAATTAGAATGTCTTCCAAGCTAGCGTTTTTAACCTGTATTATAATCAATGGCGGATGTAAAAGGTCTAAATTAGTTGCGAATGTCACTACTTTTGGTCAGTATTCTAGAATTCTTATGTCACTACTAAATTAGTTAGTAACCCTGTCAAGGGGAGAGTTTACTTTTGTGGATTATTTGATCACTAGTTAGCTGTGATTGCAATGATAACATGTTAATCCTTTTTTCAAACGGTTAATCCTTTTGCTTATTTATTTGATGATTACGACATATTTGATGATTATTTATTTATTTGCTTATCCAACATGGTGCAAATATGGTACCAAATAGTAGCTGTAAGCTGATTGATGTGGGTGAAACGGGACAAGTAGTGACTGAAGGAACTATCGCTTCAACTGATCCAACAACGTTGGTTCATTGTGTTCCGCTGGAAAAAGATGCGGTAAAAGTTTGGGTAAACTTTGTGAGAGTTAATGACGCATTGCTATGGCGACCTACATCTGAGTGTATGTATGGAAGATGCTTTTGGTATTACGATAGCTTGGCCAGCAGCATATGTCATTGGAGAATCAAGTTCCAGTAAGTATTATTTTTCAGTACATCATATATCAACATTAAGTTTTAGTTTTGTTTATTCGGGTATTAAAAAAAATCTGTATCACAACATTTAAGTTTTTATCTGCAAAGCCACAACATTTCAGTACATATCCTCTATGGTAAACGTGTTTATCTGCAGAGGCACAACAATTGATACACTTGAAACTAAAACTTAAATAAACCATTTTTCCTAAAACCGTCTACTCAGATTAATCGTTATGTCATTGCACATGTATTACACAAATGTAGTTATACAAGAGGGCTAACACAAATAAATGGAAGTAACTGACACTACAGTTGTTGCCTAATACAGTTACGACAATGTGAATTTAGGGAATATTTTTGTTTTAGAGAACCCAATTGATAGAAAACGACAAGGGTAAAGAAAATTGTACATTTCAATTAGTGGATGGATGCATCATCGATGGATTACGGACGTTCCAGATACTTTTTCATATTTTATAAGATTCAACCTGACCATAGTACTGAATACACAATCTGCCCATAGTACTGAATACATAATTTGCACATAGAATGAAATCCAGTCAGACTTCTAACTCAGTTTTGATCTGAATATCTGTGTAAATTGAAAATTGTGTATTCGTTGGGGAACTATATAGGATGCATATAAAAATAGAACATTTTTTGTTAATATGTGTTAATATAGAATATCAAGTTATAGATTACATGATTTTCATGTATACATACATATATACATACATGTATACATACATACATACATACATACATACATACATATATATATATGTTGTTGATTGTTAAACTCGTTTGCAGGTAATTAGCTACATCGAAGCGAAGACTGTCGACAACAAAGAACTATTGGTAATCAAGCAACGAACATGAATTTAATTGTTATATATGTTGTCGTATTTTGTTAGTACCATTTGTGAAAACTTGTCTGTGAATGCTTGTAGTATGTGACTTATTTTGTTGAAAAACTACTATCGAATTGATTATGAATATTATATTTGATTGTGAGATTAGCATGTTTTTGCAATTATTTGAATATGATGATCATATGATTGATTGTTTATATATGCTAATTATGTGATTTAATTGTTTGTTTGAATATATGAAAATTATGCGATTGATCGTTCGTTTTAATATGAATAGTATATAAGCGATTGCTGGAAATGGTATAAACCATCAACCGTAAATAGTAGCATTTAAAATATGCTACCAAACAACCAATAAATTTTAGTAGCGTTTCAGAAATGCTACAGAAACAAATGTAAACTAATATAAAAATTATACAGTTGCATTTTAAAAACGCTATTGAAAAAAAAAACATATAAACAAAAAATGCAACCACCCTACAGAAAAAACCTATAGCTGCATTTAAAAGTGACTTTTGGTAGCGTTTTTTAAATCCTACAGAAAATACCTATAGTTGCATTTAAAAGTGACTTTTGGTAGCGTTTACTACAACGCAACAAAAAGTTTTAGACTTTTAGTTGCATGTCGTATAACAGCGTTCTCTAAAACGCTACCATAAGTTATGGTAGCGTTTTTTCAACGCTACCAAAAGTCTTTTATGGTGTAGTGGCTTCTAGTACTCCATGCCTAGATGCTTTGTCTCTGACCTGTCCATCCAAGTAACTCGGTTCTCACTCCATAGCACCTACTTTAAAGTCTAAAAAAACAAGTTGGTAAAGCCTTCAAACCCTAGCTAATCACCTATCTCTTAACTTGGGTCACCTTGACCAGCCTTGCTCCTTAATTCCCCAAAATCATCGACTTTGTGGACCAACCTACAGAACTCGGTACCGACTTCTTATTTAAGTATCGACTTATATACCTAGAGAATCTTGACATGCAACTTGAACCCTAAGCTCTACCAATACTCCAAAGCCTCTCCTCCATGTTTCATCCAATTCCGACCAAGTTTGCCTTCGATTTACTTAATTCTCCGACCTAACTTTCTATGGAATCACAACGCTAGCAAACAATGTCAAATCATATAATCCAACATGGGATATCGAGCTATTTCATCCAATCAAACATGAAATCCATCAAAATAGGGCAAATAAATTAATTCCTAACATAGATCTACATGTAGCATAAATATACGAGCATGAGCAAGGATGATTTCTAGTTAATCTAGATCATATACATAGTTTAACATGAAATAAAGTTAGAAAAGTTTTTGTGGCCAAAAATCAACATGTTAAATTCTATGATTCTACCATATAAACATGCACAATATAGCGAGAAGGCATAAACCACTCACCAATTATCAAATTCAACCAATATGAATGTAGATCTAATCCGGATAGTAATGGAATGCACTTCAAATTAAACAAATTGATGATCTCCATCTTTTAATTTATGATCTAATCTCTAACCCACAGTTTAGTTTGATTTACAGAGCAATTTGGGTGATTTTAGATGAAATTAGGATGGATCTAGGGATAGTTAGGGTTTAGACTTGATTTAGAATAAGAGGGAAAAGTTTTAACTTGGCTCTTCAGCCCTCTATATATAGTATTCTCTAATTAGACTAATGGACTCACCAATGGGCTTAATTAATTACATATTAATCCAGACCATCAACTTTAAAAACTTAAACATGCATAACTTTCTAACCATAAGTCCATTTTCTATTATGACTACTCTACGGAATGAGCAATCATCATCCTAAAGCAATGGAACTGGTTCAAGACCCTAATTCGACTCATATCAAAATTATAGCCAAAACAAGATTTTCATGGTCAAAATTGTCACATAGAAATTCGAGAAAAATCACAGGTGTGTAAAATTTCTTAAGAGTCATATTCTAAAATTATAAAATCATATCATCTCATACAAATAAAATAAAATATTTTATGATCCTTCGATACGTAAAATACGGATCGTTATACCTATGATTTTAAGATATGGTTTTATGCAATGTAAGAGAAAAAAATGGCAAGCCATCATAAAGGTATGCTAAAGTCGATAAACATGGAAGGTTACTTTTGTGCCTAATTAGAAATCTGATTCTACCTACTCATTTTTTTTGAAAACACAAATTTACTGGTTAAATGAAATAAAGAAAGTAGATTTTATTATTTGTTTAGGTATTAAATTAAAATATTTCTTTTTATGATAATTGTTGTCTAATTAATAGAATCGATATTATATTGAAATAGAATATAACAATGCCATTAGTCTCATGTATAATCTCTTTATTGCATTTTATTTACACTAGATTTTAACAACCTTACACAATAGTTAAATAATAGTGAAGTTGAAGAATTTCTGCTTCTCCCGTTGATTTTTGGAGTTTTCTTTCTTCTCCTTAATTCTCTCTTGTGCTATTTTATTTTTATACCTTTTAATTTATCAATTCACATTTATATATCAAAATGTCTTCCATTTTTTACATTTTGATATATAAATTCAAAAGTTTACGTAACTATACACAAATAGTTCATTTATTAGGTGGAATCCAGTGCACAAGGCTCCCGCGCGATAGCGAGCTCTGGGGAGGTCGATTGTACGCAGCCTTTCCCTCAATTTGCGAAGAGACTGTTTCCGGACTCGAACCGTTGATGTCCAAATCACTAGCCGGGTGACCTTACCGTTGCTCCAAGGCTCCACCTCAAATAGTTCATCATTATCTCCTAATATTTTATATTCAAATCCATATATTTAATCTAAAATTTAAACTATTCAAATAAATTCAATTAACTAATATTTATTCATATTTCTAAAAAATACTAACAAATGACAACTTCAACATGTATAACACTATTGTACCAACCAGAATGGTAAAATTAATTTTTATTCGAGTATGATATATAAATCACATAAACAATTAACAAATTTAGTTCGTAATTTATTTATCTCGATAAATTTATCATGCACTGTATTGTAAATTTCTATTTTTAACTTTGAATACTTGAAATTAAAATTATCATAATTATTTACAAAACCCACCGCATTTCCCCTAATATTCTATGTTTCAGTCCATATATTTAAATTAATCATGCAATCTTAAATTAAAACTTATTAGATAAATATAATTAAATGATATTCGTTAGTTCGTCTATGGAATTATGAAAATATAAAATTTCAATAGGTATACATACATATATAACAAAAACAACTAATTACTTTTTTCATTAAATAAAATAGATAAGTCATATAACATGTAGTATATACATAAAAATAGAAATTTTTTGCAAAAAAACGCTCTTTAAGTTTCAAAATACATAGTTGTCCGTTCTCAAAAACATGTTTAAAAAAAATCAGTATTTTTGATGCAACCAGACGACAAATATTTATAGTGAAAACCATAAATATTTGTACTTTCGCACAAAAAATTCAAATATTTTCACTTTTGCAAGAAATATTTATGATTTTTTCAAATCTTTGGTCATAGAAACATGCGATTAAGTTCAAGTTCGATTTTAGAAAAAATTCATAGAAAATAATTTTAGAATATGATTTAAAACATGTTTTTTATAAGATGTTCGTGTATTAAGTTTGAAAATAAGGGACGGATCCTAAATTCCACTAAACCGTAATAGCAAATTCAATTTATAATTTAATTATGTAAATAAATTAGTCATATAGTACATTACAAAATTATATATTTTTTACCTCGAATACGTTTATTTTAAAATTTGTACAACCTTTTACAGAACCATCACTTCCATTCTAGTATTTTACATTTAACTCTATATATTAGAATTAATCACGTAGTCTTAATACTATTTAAATAAATTTGGTAGACAACTATTTGATTTGTCTAATTAACCATAAAAATATGAAAATTTCATAATTTCTATCATATTCATCTTAAAAAAATGGTATGAAATCCATTTAGATATATAACTATATCAATCACATAACATAATTATATACGTAACTAAAAATTCATTTATATCAATATATTAATGCATTGCAAAAAATTTAACATCAAGTACCTACAATTTGAAATTTCTACGGTTGTCTATGATTCCCTCCTCAATATCACCTAATACTGTACATTTAAATCGAATTTTCAATTAATTATGTGTATTCTTGAATTTATACCATTCGAAAAAATTCAGTTAACAAATATTCATTAACTCATGTAATAAAATTGACAGTTTCATTATTTATATTGTATTCATATCAACATAAGTGATAAATTTATTATTTTTCCATTCAAATATAAAGATATATATTCACATAATATAAAAAAAATACATAAACAATATTAAAAAACATAAATATATATTATTCATTTATCTTAATCATTTTATCATAAAACAAATAGTAAAATTCCATTTTTAGATTTATCGTACATTAAATTGTAAAATACTATTTTTAGATTAAAATACCCACGTTTTAACATTTTTACAATTTACAACCCCCTCAATTGTTTTCTAATATTTGTAAATTCATTTATTTAAATTACTTACGAGTCTCATATTTAAACTATTCAAATAATCTCAGTAAATAGTTAGTCTATTGTAACAACCCGGGATTTCGGATTAATTAATTATCGTCATTAGACGATTAAAATTGCTTGCTAATTTATATTGGGAGATTTTAATTGGGCTGAAATTCTTTTTAAATATCCGTTAAGGGTTTGTGGGCTTTAAAATCATCTTGGCTATGTTTTTTTGGTTGGTGTCGTGATAATATTGAATACCCGTTCCTTGATTCATTCAAAAACCCTAAACCAAAGCAAACGAAAAAAATAGCGGCTCTCGTTCGTCGTCCGTTCCTCTTTAACAAAAATTAGGGTTTAATCGATGGTGACTTCGGCCGCTTGATTTGGGTTTCGTTTTTTGGCTTCGATCGACTTTGTGATGCCACAGCTTCAACTCGGAGCTGTTCGATCTTTGGCTTCATGCTCGTCAAGACAAGGTGAGTGACCCTCACATCTAATTCAATACTATGCTTCGCGTTCGATTTGGTTTCGTCGTTGATGATTTCTGACTTGATTTTTGTCTTGGTTCGATATCTTGTACCTTGGTTATTTTGTTTCTCTGACATTTTTAATTCGATTGCCAAGGCGTCGACTTTATTTTCGTTGTCTTCGGCTTCGACTTGATTTTTGCCGATGTTGATTTTGTTCAACCTTGGCCATACGGTTCAATGCCTTTGGTAGTACTTTCGACCTTGTTCGATTTTACTTACTGTTTTTATCTCGTGACCACCACGACTTTGAATAGTTGTTGGTATCTGTAACTTTGGCATAGTTTGACTTGAACTGCAAATGTCTTTGAGCATTTTTTGTTGAATATGCGCTTATATGTTTTTGTTTGATGATAATAAACATATATATTCATTTAAATGTATTTGGTTATGTACTATTTTGTTTTGCATAGATTAAATAAATATTTGTTGAATAAAATAAATTATACAGAATTTGAATTTGGATTCAAACAGAACAAGTTACACAGATTTTGAATTCAAACAGAAATTTTATTCAAACAAATATTTATTACAATCTTGAATAGTACAAATTCATGCTCTCACTATACATATACATTTTTGATTACATCACGATTACATCACAAATATTTTACATTGATAACCTCACTACATATCACTCACATCACAAATATTTTACATTGATAACCTCACTACATATCACTCACACTCGTATTTTGTCTTAAACTGCATTCCAGTTTGAATCCAGCATCTGAGAAATCTGCAAAAATATCCACTAACGCAGTAAAATTGAAAAAGAAATATTTTTGCAATATAAAATTAAATATGACTTTTGAAAATATGGTTTGCCTCAGTTATTTGGGTTGTTCGTCATCATTCGCACTTGAATTCATCACAAAGTCGTGCACATAGATATTACAGGGACAGGTAACCATAAGTGGCTGCAATACACACGTGTACATTCATACACGTGTGCACTGCCTCGCCAACTCATGTGCGTGGCCAACAAGAGCAAGTGTGCAAGTGCAAAAAGAAAGTCAATGATCAAGCAAGTCCAATTCGAATTCATGATAGCAGACAACTCAAATTCCAAATGCATCTGTACATGAATACAGCTCGACTACAACAGCCAGTCAAATGATTAAATAAACAAATGAATGAATGCAAAAGCAAACAGTTCAAAGCTTCAAACTGCATCAGTGACCAACTACAGGAACAGCAAGGTGATCAAACAAACAAAGACCAAAGCTACAACGTCACATGAAGACCAAATGTCCAGACAACATCATAATGCAACATGAAGTCAATGAAGACCAAATACAACATGACCAAAAGTGTATGCAAACAGTCAGAGAAATGTACAGAGACCAGGTACAAATAACAACAAGTCAAGGCCGCAACTAACATATCCAACTAGAAGAACAACTACAAAACCATAAAGCTACAGCATCAAGCAGACTGCAACTTCACAGCAATCATAACACAAGCCAGAGTGAATGCAGACAAACACATGAATACATAAAGCTATAAGTGATGCAGCATCAATCAAAAAGTGACATGGTGAAGTAGTACAAAAGAGCAAGTGAAATTCGAACCAACATGGCGGCAATGCACCAATACAAGTTCGACTAAAAGTACAGACGACAGCTACTCAATGATACAGTAGCAAGCTACAAGTGATGCAGAACAAAGATGAATACAACAGAGATCAAGTTCAGTGCCACAGTAAACATGCTCAGGTCAGAGACAACACACAAACCCAAATGAATATCACAAGTATGATCAGTGGTACACATGCAAGCTCGAGCATAAATATGGAAACTGCACCAAGTACAAATCACCAAATGAAGACCACAAATATATCAACTCATCAAAGAACAGTACAGTCATGAAGTATGCAAAGAGCTCGAGCATGAGACATGTGCAACACAGTGAATGTAAACAGTAAGCAACTACTGAAGTTCAAGAAGTGGTGTAAATACAACTCGAATGAATGCAAGTTCATATGAATAGCAATACTGCGACAACAAGTGCATGCAACAGTGAAACTCGAGACCAAATGCAATAAAGTGAAATGGAGTTCACTGAGAAATGGAATGCAGATGCCAACATTGATGAATATATATAGTAGCAGAGAAGCAAGTTACAGAATGCACAAAACAGAAGAAAAAATTCGTATCTTTATTCTTTGAAATAGTCAAAGTATCAAAAAGGAGGAAAGTTTTAATGCCGTGTGAATCAAGACAATCGAACGTTCTCAAATCAAAACCGTGAGCATCAAGGTCAAAGATTATATTAGGAAAGACGTACGCATCAGATAATTGTAATTTAGGAAAGCACAAGTGAATACGAACAAATCAAGTGATTCGAATTCATATAAATACAATCCCAATTCATCATCATCGGCTATCGAGTTCAATCAAGAGCAATCAAGTTAAAGCAAGCAATTGAACCAGCAAACGAAGAATTACATACCGCAAATTCAACGAACTTGGTCATCAGAAGAAGCAGCTGCAACAATTCACAATTTCAAAGTTAGCCACAATCGAATATCAGAGAACAAGCGACGCAAGCCATCAAATCAGAGAATCGAGCATCAGAACGAAGCCCTAATTCGAGAAAGAGCCGAAGCCCTAATTCAACAAAGAGAGGCCGACATTTTTCACAAGCAAAAGAAGGGAACGGGTTGAAAGAATAGTGGGCCGGCCTAATTATTAAAAAGGGGGTTTAGCTTTTAAATTTTATAAAAGGGGTTTTTTAGTTTTTATAATTGAGCAAAAATTACACATTCACATTCGTATTTTAATTTTTTGCTCCTGCGGTTATTTTTGAAGTTGTTTTTTTCTTTTCGTGTCAAAGAATTTGTAAATCACCACCTAGAGTTTAGGTAGTGTCAGATTGTCTATTTAGAATTAGTTCAGTGAGCAGGGAGTGCGAGTTTGCAAAGCTCTATAGGCGGGAGCAGTGTTTGCGAATGAGCGAAACTCTATAGGCGGGAGCAGGGTGTGCGAGTCTAGTAGAGTGTTTGTGAGCGGGAGCAAAAGGGTCTGCGAGTCTAGTAGAGTTGTTGTAAGCGTGATACTGTTTAATTCTAATAGAAATCTGTGAATGCAGCAGTAGGCAGGGGTTGCCGAAGCTGGGTAAATTTTGTGTGTGATTTACTTTTCAGCATATTTATTTCTGCAGTTTATTTCTGTGTTTAAATCGAGAAAATTTGCTATAACCCTATTCACCCCCCCCCCCTCTAGGGTTAATCTAGATCCTACAAGTGGTATCAGAGCCCGGTATATATTTTATTTAACTCTAGAGTCATGAATCCGTCAAATAATGCTTTTTCTGAGGGGCAATCTATCGTTAGGCCACCCATGTTTAACGGGAATGATTATGCTTATTGGAAAGTTAGGATGAGTATTTATCTTAGTTCCGTTGATTATGATGTTTGGGATATTATTGAAACTGGCTATAAACCTCCCACTATAATCGTTGGTGGTACTGAGATTCCTAAACCTAAGGATAGATGGGATGCTAACGATAAGAGATTGAAAACAACAAATGCTAAAGCCATGAATGCTTTGATATGTGCTCTTGATAAAAATGAATTTAATAGAATTTCTCATTGTACAACAGCATAGGAAATTTGGCACACTTTGGAGGTGACACACGAAGGAACTTCTCAAGTCAAGGAGTCTCGTCTAGCCCTATTCAGCAATGAATACGAGAACTTTGTGATGGACAAAGGCGAGAACATAAAAGACATGTTTGGTCGCTTTTCAACTTTGGTGTACAACGCTAGAGCACTTGGGAAGGTATTCACTAAGGTAGAGCTTGTGCGGAAGATACTACGAGTCTTACCAATGAACTTTGAGGCAAAAGTCACGGCAATCTAAGAATCGAAAGATCTGAGTAAGCTAAGCATGGAGGAGTTGATTGGAAACTTGATGACATATGAGCTTGAGCTAAAAGCAAAGGAAGAGCGCAACAACTCCAAACCAAAGAAAAAGACGATTGCCTTAAAGAGCAAAGAAGAAAGCGATGAAGAAGATCCAATTGAAGAGCTTGCAATGGCTGTCAATAATCTTAGAAAATGGTCGAAATTCAAGCCACACAAGAAGAAAACAAATCGTAATAGGCCAAAAGATTCTGACAATTCCGATAATGAACCGACATGTTATAACTGCAACAAGCCTGGCCACATCAAACCAAAATGTCCACTTCTCAAAAACAACAAAGGAAAGAAAAAGGCGAAGAAGGTATTTGCAGCGACTTGGGATGATGAAGAAGGAGAAGAAGCTTCGGATAGCAGCGTAGAGGAGGCTAACTTGTGTCTTATGGCGAAATCAAATTCAGATTCAAGCTCAGAGGAATCTAGTGAGGAAGGTGAGTATTCCTATAGAGATCTTGTTTTTATGTGTTCTGATCTTACTAAAGTAGTTGATGCTCTTGAATCTAAAATTGAAAAACTGAAAATTGATAGGAGAGAACTTGCCCATAAAAATTTTAGGTTAGAAACTGAACTTGAAAATATTCAAAACCTAGAATGTAAAAGATGTAAAGTTTTAGATTCAGAATTGACAAAACTTAAGAATAACTCTGAGAATCTTGAAAAAGAAAACTTGAATCTTAAGGAAACCATCGACACTAGGAAAAAGGATTTTATAAATCGATGCACCTCACTTGTCACTGAAAATACAACACTAAAAACCAAAGTCCAAGATCTTGAGAAATCTTTGAATAACTTTTCAAGAGGCGAAAAATCTTTCAACATGCTATTGGGAAATCAAATTTTTGCTAACAACAGAAAAGGACTTGGTTTCGGGAAAACACAAGCTGAGGATAATGCAAAAGGGAAAAGTGTCTTTGATATATGTGAAATAATTGGACATCATTCTGAAAATTGTAGTCATAGGAACAAGAACACAAAATTTATACAAGTTTGGGTTCCTAAGAATTCTACAAACAAATTTCATGTCTATTGGAACAAGAATGAAAAGTCTAAACAAGTTTGGGTTCCAAAGGGTTTGTTTATTCATAATGTTACTGCCACTAACAATCATGGACCTAGAAATAGGTCACAAAAATCTTTCATCGTGTAGGTGTGGTGGCAGGCTAAGGAACGACAACGGTGTTCTCTGGATTTTGGCTGTTCCAGAAACACAACGGGCAACAAAGCAAAGTTCCTTAGCCTAGTATAAAGGTGACAGAATCACAATGGGCAATCACGTAAAATTATCGTAAAGGTAAAACAGGTGAAGGTATAATTCTGTGATAATATGCATCATATTCTGAATTAAATCATCCAAAATTGTGATAATGAGATGATGTCTTTAATTCTGACTTATTCTTAATTGATATGATTTCTTTTGACTTGTTCTTACTTTGATTTGTGTTTAAAAGAAGACCAACCATCCTTTCATCATTGAATTCAATTTGTTTAGTCAAATGATGGTATCTTATTGATCCTTGATTACTCGTGCTACACTTAGACATATTTTGACATTTTGATCACTGCTTGTAAATTTGCACGATTTCAAACTCATGTGAAAAAGGATTTTAAGAAATTGTTGAAACTTCAAGAAATTGTTTTTGAAATAATTAAGATGTTGATTGACTGTTGATTACTCATGAATATAATTGTTTATCCTATGGTTTCTGAAATTAACACCATGATGTTTGTTTGAGTGTGAACATGGCTTCAATTCAAAATCCAAAGAATGTCATTTAAATTGTTGCTAAAATTGGGTTTGAAATTTTTGATGCACACTTCATGTATGGTTTACCAAATCCAGTTAGTGATATTTTGGATTGAAAAAGAAATTCAGATGCAATTCATACTAGTAATCTAGTTGATAGAAAACTTACGAGTTGAACGTGATTTATTCATTTGCTGCATCGTTTTTTTTAAAGAAAATATCTGCATATTTTTCACTTGAAATAATTTTTCATTTAGCAGAATTTTTTTTCTCATATAGCCCCTTCGAGAAAATAATTGTTTGACCATTTTTTTCAGATTAGTTAATTTTATTTGATTTTAAATGACAAATTTTGACTGATCCGACTCCCTACTAATTATCAAAGAGATAAATAGTGATTGAAAAAGTGATGAGTGTTGATATTTAACATACATTACTCAAGAGAGTATATTTGGAAAATTTCTTTAGGAATTAAAACAAGAATTATAAAACTTTTTGTTGGGTAAAGATTCCATGACCATTTCTATATCTATCATTATTTCTATCGACCATGGTTTATCAAATATTCAATATAGTTTGTCGATATGTGGTACTATAATCAGGAATCATTTGTTTTTTCATGTCATATTTTTTAAATAAATAAATAAATATTCAAAGTATTTACTCTCATTTAAAAGTCCTCACGGTTATGCATGGGTGAATTACTTGAATTTTTTTTTATTATGTGCTTCCATGCTCATTTAAAAGTCCTTACGGTTATGCACGTATGGAACGCATATCAAAATTAAATTGTTTAAATAGACAAGTTGATTCTAATCCCATTTAAAAGTCCTCACGGTCATGCGTGGTTAGAAGATACTTGATTTCGTTTTTTTAAAATTAAATTCGAATACTACTAATCTCATTTAAAAGTCCTAACGGTTATGCATGATTAGTAGATATTCAAATTCCTGATATAAATACCACAAGTTGATTCAACTGTATGATTTTATATGAACACCATATCCATCATTTCTAAAAATTGGAATATGCGTCTAACAAGGGTAGTTATGGTTTTTGTTTGATTCTTATTGAAGTTTAATATTTATATTCAATTTGAGATTAATGTTGGATTAATATCGATCACTTTATCTCTATTTTTCTCTCACATTATTATTCTTTTGCTGATAACAAAAGGGGGAGAGAAAAGTTAAGATTTTGTCAAATAGAATCAAGCAAAGGTCAAATAATTTTTCCATATGCATCTAGGCTAATCTGAATATATTTCTATTTGTATGCATATATGTAGGGGGAGCATCATGTAGAGAGGAAGCATTAAAATAGGGGGAGCAATTAGAGTATATAATTGGTTAAAGTATATAATTGGTCAAATACATTTTAACACGGTCAAAATCTTAAATATATGTTTGTTATCATCAAAAGGGGGAGATTGTTGAATATGCGCTTATATGTTTTTGTTTGATGATAATAAACATATATATTCATTTAAATGTATTTGGTTATGTACTATTTTGTTTTGCATAGATTAAATAAATATTTGTTGAATAAAATAAATTATACAGAATTTGAATTTGAATTCAAACAGAACAAGTTACACAGATTTTGAATTCAAACAGAAATTTTATTCAAACAAATATTTATTACAATCTTGAATAGTACAAATTCATGCTCTCACTATACATATACATTTTTGATTACATCACGATTACATCACAAATATTTTACATTGATAACCTCACTACATATCACTCACATCACAAATATTTTACATTGATAACCTCACTACATATCACTCACACTCGTATTTTGTCTTAAACTGCATTCCAGTTTGAATCCAGCATCTGAGAAATCTGCAAAAATATCCACTAACGCAGTAAAATTGAAAAAGAAATATTTTTGCAATATAAAATTAAATATGACTTTTGAAAATATGGTTTGCCTCAGTTATTTGGGTTGTTCGTCATCATTCGCACTTGAATTCATCACAAAGTCGTGCACATAGATATTACAGGGACAGGTAACCATAAGTGGCTGCAATACACACGTGTACATTCATACACGTGTGCACTGCCTCGCCAACTCATGTGCGTGGCCAACAAGAGCAAGTGTGCAAGTGCAAAAAGAAAGTCAATGATCAAGCAAGTCCAATTCGAATTCATGATAGCAGACAACTCAAATTCCAAATGCATCTGTACATGAATACAGCTCGACTACAACAGCCAGTCAAATGATTAAATAAACAAATGAATGAATGCAAAAGCAAACAGTTCAAAGCTTCAAACTGCATCAGTGACCAACTACAGGAACAGCAAGGTGATCAAACAAACAAAGACCAAAGCTACAACGTCACATGAAGACCAAATGTCCAGACAACATCATAATGCAACATGAAGTCAATGAAGACCAAATACAACATGACCAAAAGTGTATGCAAACAGTCAGAGAAATGTACAGAGACCAGGTACAAATAACAACAAGTCAAGGCCGCAACTAACATATCCAACTAGAAGAACAACTACAAAACCATAAAGCTACAGCATCAAGCAGACTGCAACTTCACAGCAATCATAACACAAGCCAGAGTGAATGCAGACAAACACATGAATACATAAAGCTATAAGTGATGCAGCATCAATCAAAAAGTGACATGGTGAAGTAGTACAAAAGAGCAAGTGAAATTCGAACCAACATGGCGGCAATGCACCAATACAAGTTCGACTAAAAGTACAGACGACAGCTACTCAATGATACAGTAGCAAGCTACAAGTGATGCAGAACAAAGATGAATACAACAGAGATCAAGTTCAGTGCCACAGTAAACATGCTCAGGTCAGAGACAACACACAAACCCAAATGAATATCACAAGTATGATCAGTGGTACACATGCAAGCTCGAGCATAAATATGGAAACTGCACCAAGTACAAATCACCAAATGAAGACCACAAATATATCAACTCATCAAAGAACAGTACAGTCATGAAGTATGCAAAGAGCTCGAGCATGAGACATGTGCAACACAGTGAATGTAAACAGTAAGCAACTACTGAAGTTCAAGAAGTGGTGTAAATACAACTCGAATGAATGCAAGTTCATATGAACAGCAATACTGCGACAACAAGTGCATGCAACAGTGAAACTCGAGACCAAATGCAATAAAGTGAAATGGAGTTCACTGAGAAATGGAATGCAGATGCCAACATTGATGAATATATATAGTAGCAGAGAAGCAAGTTACAGAATGCACAAAACAGAAGAAAAAATTCGTATCTTTATTCTTTGAAATAGTCAAAGTATCAAAAAGGAGGAAAGTTTTAATGCCGTGTGAATCAAGACAATCGAACGTTCTCAAATCAAAACCGTGAGCATCAAGGTCAAAGATTATATTAGGAAAGACGTACGCATCAGATAATTGTAATTTAGGAAAGCACAAGTGAATACGAACAAATCAAGTGATTCGAATTCATATAAATACAATCCCAATTCATCATCATCGGCTATCGAGTTCAATCAAGAGCAATCAAGTTAAAGCAAGCAATTGAACCAGCAAACGAAGAATTACATACCGCAAATTCAACGAACTTGGTCATCAGAAGAAGCAGCTGCAACAATTCACAATTTCAAAGTTAGCCACAATCGAATATCAGAGAACAAGCGACGCAAGCCATCAAATCAGAGAATCGAGCATCAGAACGAAGCCCTAATTCGAGAAAGAGCCGAAGCCCTAATTCAACAAAGAGAGGCCGACATTTTTCACAAGCAAAAGAAGGGAACGGGTTGAAAGAATAGTGGGCCGGCCTAATTATTAAAAAGGGGGTTTAGCTTTTAAATTTTATAAAAGGGGTTTTTTAGTTTTTATAATTGAGCAAAAATTACACATTCACATTCGTATTTTAATTTTTTGCTCCTGCGGTTATTTTTGAAGTTGTTTTTTTCTTTTCGTGTCAAAGAATTTGTAAATCACCACCTAGAGTTTAGGTAGTGTCAGATTGTCTATTTAGAATTAGTTCAGTGAGCAGGGAGTGCGAGTTTGCAAAGCTCTATAGGCGGGAGCAGTGTTTGCGAATGAGCGAAACTCTATAGGCGGGAGCAGGGTGTGCGAGTCTAGTAGAGTGTTTGTGAGCGGGAGCAAAAGGGTCTGCGAGTCTAGTAGAGTTGTTGTAAGCGTGATACTGTTTAATTCTAATAGAAATCTGTGAATGCAGCAGTAGGCAGGGGTTGCCGAAGCTGGGTAAATTTTGTGTGTGATTTACTTTTCAGCATATTTATTTCTGCAGTTTATTTCTGTGTTTAAATCGAGAAAATTTGCTATAACCCTATTCACCCCCCCCCTCTAGGGTTAATCTAGATCCTACATTTTTCTATTGGCATCGGCTTTGACTTTGATTTGTTGTTCCATAGCTTTGGCATGGTTATTCTGTAGCATACTCGACTTTGACTTTGCATTTTTGTGTAATGGTTTCGGCCCTTATGTCTTTGATTTTGATGACCTCGGCACTATCACTGTCCACTGGTCATTGATAGTTTGATTTGGGTGGTGATTCACTATCGCAGCCTGTTTCAATTGTGCTTCCCTTGATGTTGCACTTGCTTAAATCCAGTTTTGTAGTTGCACCATTGTTGTTTCACTATTGCGTTTGTTGCCATTTATGTAGTGCAGTAGTTTGCACTGTGCATTCATGTGCACTTCGTTCACTTGCTTTTTCTCCTCTCTGATCGTGGTTGGTCTGGTAATAAGTTTGGCATTGTCACTGACTTTGTACATATGAGTTCAAGCCCTTGTTGTCTGCATTGCCTAATTCGAAATTTGGGTTCATTATGATGGCACTGTGTTGTTTGGTCGACCCTTGCATTTCATTTGCTTATGCTGGTTCATGTATATGTATGTTGTCAGTGCCTTTGTGCACTAATGCTTACTGTCATGCTGAATTTGAGAACTTTTGTGTTGTTTTGAGTTTGTTGTTGCATTATATCTGGACTTCCTCTGATTCATTTCATGTTGCCATCTTTGTTTGCTTTCACCTCCGTTCTGTTGTGTCTTCATGTTGTACCACTGCCATATGCATTTGGTCATTCGAGCCTTCGTGCTCTGTTGGTTCAGGTTGCATAATCCATTCTGCTATGTCTTCATGTCGTACCACTGCCTTGTACACTTGGTCATTCAGCGTTGCCCAGACTTGACCTTGTGTGATTTCTTGGTATTGCTGTTAACTTTGGTTTGGCCTTGTAGTTGTGTTGAGTCCTGATGGTCGTAACTTGACCTCTGCAATTTCGATTTGCTGTTAATATTTGAAGTTGTGATGACATCATATACTGTAGTGGCGAGGCAGTGCACGCGAGCATCTACTGCAGCCACACAGTTTTGATTTTAGTGATATTTCTTTTGCATTTGGATTCATTGGGCTTTTGTGTAATTAATCACTGTAGTGGCGAGGCAGTGCACGCGAGCGTGTACTGTAGCCACGCAGTATTGATTTTTTAAGTGATATTTCAATTGTTTGAATTGTTTTGTGTGTCCAATTCAATATTTTGAAATTGTATTTTGATTTGGTTTGATTGATCATTTTGCTGTTTTCTAATTATCTATTTGATAATTAGATTATGAGTTTCTAATTATTTATTTAATAATTAGATTTTGTTGTTAATTGCCGTTTAGGCAATCCTGTTGTTTTCTAAATTATCTTCATTGATAATCCTTTCATTTATCTTCGTTGATAATTTGAATTTACTGATTTGTTGTTTAACACTGTTACATGTTATATTTACCGTTATCCAATTTCTTATTAAGAGATTGGATAGGTAAGATTTATTGTGACTGTTGCCTATTTGCTGTTTAATTATTATTGCTTCCCTGCACTAATAACTGAGTTTGAATTAGACCGACCCGTGTATTATTTTCTTTTGAATTTAATACTCGGGTCAGACCGAGTTATTTTAGGTTGTTGATATCTTGCTTTGCATTGCTGCTTGAGCTATGAAGTCACTTCATATCTTTTGGAGTAGTCGTTGTCATAGTATAGGATGATATGTATTCATGTATATTATTGTCAATAATGTACTTGTATATGTAACTTCCAGAGTCGATAGTTGTAGTGTCTCATATGTATTGTATCACATGTATTGTAACTGACTTCAGTTATATATATATATATATATATATATATATATATATGAGATTTTATATTATCTGTGTTCCGTATTTAGCTTATCTGTGTTATTATTATATATGCTGTCCTAAACTATTATGAACCATTGTAGTTCGTTTTATACTGGAATTGTATATGTCGATAGGAGTAAATAAAAAAAGATGAAAAATAAAGAAAAATATACCGCTTCTATCGAGATAAACAATACTAGTGTAAGGCCTAACTACGGATGACCGCTCCTATCCAGCCTTATTCTTCGTAATAACAGACAGTATTTCCTTTAATACTCTTTGTTATTGTGAGCATAGAGGTGGGTCGCCACAGTTGGTATCAAAGCGAGGGGTTTATGGACATAATATATAACATAACTTAGATGGAACATGTGTTATAACTATTTGTTGATGTTTTATTTATGCCTTGAGTCAAAACTAAAGTTCGAAACTATGATGAAATTTTTAAATATCTTTATTTAAAAATAAAAGTGAAATTGTGTTTTGATGATTGATTATTTTGTATCTGTTTATCAGAGTGCGCAGCGGAAACATGGAGACTTTCTTCGCTGAATACAGCTGATAACCTTTTGATTTAAAAATCAAAAATATGATAATGAAATAAATTTCATTATGTTGTTACATAGATGTGTTTATTTTGTTTTATTTGAAAATTTCGAATCCGATTTGAGGATCCGAAGCGATTGTAGTTATGTGATTTTGTTTAGATTTTTGATGTTTTGAATAATCTTCATTGAAGATATATTCGAGTGATTTATTTGTTCATCTTGTAGTGTGCGTGCAAATATGAGTTGCATGTTACTGCATTAATTTTACGTTGAACCGGTGTTTGGTTTTAAATGTATTTTGTTGCAGTTATTTTTATAACGGGATTTTTACACCAATGCTAGATTTTTGAAGCACAGTGTTTTGTCGACATTTTTAATGAATGAAAATTCACTGGTATTATATTTTGATGTGAATTATTTTGATGACATTTTGACGTATAAAAATTACTGTCGCTTTGACTTTAGTAATCGTCAAATTTAAAGTGAATTTTCAAGCGGTAATCCCGCAATGTTGATTTTGAGATCCGTTTTTACGGTGTTTTGAGAAGTGCAATTTCCTTATCGAATTTGCTACAGATGTTGTTGTTTTAATCACGTGTTTTAAAAATTATTTTAAAATAAAATTGTTTTTCAAAATTTCTACAGTTTGCGCTTTCAAAAGGATGAGGAAGCGATTTAAACGCTTCAGCAAAATTGAGGACTATGAACCCTCACTTTTACTGATTCGCTTAATTCCGGACTTGTCCGTTTGAGAACGTAAAATGTTATTTATTTAAAATACGCAATTTTGCACTTTCAAGGAAACGATAAAGAGAATTAAACAATTTAGTAAAACTCGTGGTATGGGACATGTGCGTTTGCTATATCGATTAATTCCGGACTCTTTAATTGAAATATTTGTTGTTTGATGATTTTGATGATTTTGTGTGCTTTCGAGCAACTATGTTGGACCTTCGGGTCATATGATGGACCTTCGGGTCAATACCAGTACTAGACCTTCGGGTCATTTGTTGGGCGCCAAAAATATAGTACTTGGTAGGCTTCGGCCATATGAGATGCACGTGCGGCGTAGCTAAAACTCGCCATTTGTTGGGATCGACCCACCTTTTATGTTGATTTTCTAGTCATCTTAATTGGTTTCTAGATATTTGTTATTTCCAATTATCTGCAGGTAATTGGATATTTGTTGTTTCTGATTATCGTTTTTGATAATTGGATATTTGTTGTTTCTGATTATCGTTTTTGATAATTAGGTATTTGTTGATTTGAGATTTCTGATTATCGTTTTTGATAATTAGATATTTGTTGATTTGAGATTTCTAATTATCGTTTTCGATAATTAGATATTTGTTGATTTGAGATTTCTGATTATCGTTTTTGATAATTAGGTAATTGTTGATTTGAGATTTCCGATTATCGTTTTTGATAATTAGGTAATTGTTGATTTGAGATTTTCGATTATCATTTTTGATAATTAGGTAATTGTTGATTTGAGATTTCCGTTTATCGTTTTTGATAATTAGGTAATTGCTGATTTGAGATTTCTGATTATCGTTTTTGATAATTAGATATTTGCTGATTTGAGATTTCTGATTATCGTTTTTGAGATATTTTTTGACTTGAGATTTCTGATTATCGTTTTTGATAATTAGATATTTTTTGATTTGAGATTTCTGATTATCGTTTTTGATAATTAGATATTTGTTGATTTGAGATTTCTGATTATCGTTTTTGCTAATTAGGTAATTGTTGATTTGAGATTTCTGATTATCATTTTTGACAATTAGGTAATTGTTGATTTGAGATTTCTGATTATCGTTTTTGATAATTAGATATTTGTTGTTTCTGATTATCAAATTAGATATTTGTTGTTTCTGATTATCGTTTTTGATAATTAGGTAATTGTTGATTTGAGATTTCTGATTATCGTTTTTGATAATTAGGTAATTGTTGATTTGAGATTTCTGATTATCGTTTTTGATAATTAGATATTTGTTGATTTGAGATTTCTGATTATCGTTTTCGATAATTAGATATTTGTTGATTTGAGATTTCTGATTATCGTTTTCGATAATTAGATATTGCTGTTTTGTGATTTCTGTACTCTAATTATCTAATTGATAATTAAATATTGCTGATAATTGTATTTATACAGTTTCGTTGTTTTCTGATTATCTACTTGATAATTAGATTTTGTTGAGAATTTGTGAATTTCTTTTATGAAATTAAAAAATTTCTTTGGCGTCTGTGTTCTTGACTTTTATTTTGCTAGCTTAACCAGTTTATGTTAGAAAAATAATTGTTATTGACGACTTTAATTATAAAAATTGCGGGGGTTGCAATTTTTATAAGGAGGGGAGTCTATAACAAGCCGGCATTTCGGATTAATTAATTATCGTCATTAGACGATTAAAATTGCTTGCTAATTAATATTGGAAGATTTTAATTGGGCTAAAATTCTTTTTAAACATCCGTTAAGGGTTTGTGGGCTTTAAAATCATCTTGGCCCATGTTTTTTTGGTTGGTGCCGTGATAATATTGAATACTCGTTCCTTGATTCATTCAAAAACCCTAAGCCAAAGCAAACGAGAAAATGGCGGCTCTCGTTCGTCATTCGTTCCTCTTTAACAAAAATTAGAGTTTAATCGATGGTGACTTCGGCCGCTTGATTTGGGTTTCGTTTTTTGGCTTCGATCGACTTCGTGATGCCACAGCTTCAACTCGGAGTTGTTCAATCTTTGGCTTCGTGCTCGTCAAGACAAGGTGAGTGACCCTCACATCTAATTCAATACTATGCTTCGCGTTCAATTTGGTTTCGTCGTTGATAATTTCTGACTTGATTTTTGTCTTGGTTCGACATCTTGTACCTTGGTTATTTTGTTTCTATGACATTTTTAATTTGATTGCCAAGGCGTCGACTTTGTTTTCGTTGCCTTCGGCTTCGACTTGATTTTTGTCGATGTTGATTTTGTTCAACCTTGGCCATACGGTTCAATGTCTTTGGTAGTACTTTCGACCTTGTTCGATTTTACTTACTGTTTTTATCTCGTGACCACCACGGCTTTGAATAGTTGTTGGTATCTGTAACTTTGGCATAGTTTGACTTGAACTGCAGATGTCTTTGAGCATTTTTCTGTTGGTATCGGCTTTGACTTTGATTTGTTGTTCCATAGCTTTGGCATGGTTATTCTATAGCATACCCGACTTTGACTTTGCATTTTTGTGTAATGGTTTCGGCCCTTATGTCTTTGATTTTGATGACCTCGGCACTATCACTGTCCACTGGTCATTGGTAGTTTGATTTGGGTGGTGATTCACTGTCGCAGCCTGTTTCAATTGTGCTTTCCTTGATGTTGCACTTGCTTAAATCCAGTTTTGTAGTTGCATCATTGTTGTTTCACTGTTGCATTTGTTGCCATTTATGTAGTGCAGTAGTTTGCACTGTGCATTCATGTGCACTTCGTTCACTTGCTTTTGCTCCTCTCTGATCATGGTTGGTCTGGTGATACGTTTGGCATTGTCACTGACTTTGTACATATGAGTTCAAGCCCCTGTTGTCTGCATTGCCTAATTCGAAATCTGGGTTCATTATGATGGCACTGTGTTGTTTGGTTGACCCTTGCATTTTATTTGCTTATGCTGGTTCATGTATATGTATATTGTCAGTGCCTTTGTGCACTGATGCTTACTGTCATGTTGAATTTGAGAACGTTTGTGTTGTTTTGAGTTTGTTGTTGCATTATATCTGGACTTCATCTGATTCATTTCATGTTGCCATCTTTGTTTGCTTTCACCTCCATTCTGTTGTGTCTTCATGTTGTACCACTGCCATGTGCATTTGGTCATTCGAGCCTTCGTGCTCTGTTGGTTCAGGTTGCATAATCCATTCTGCTGTGTCTTCATGTTGTACCACTGCCTTGTGCACTTGGTCATTCAGTGTTGTCCAGACCTGACCTTTGTGATTTCTTGGTATTGCTTTTAACTTTGGTTTGGCCTTGCAGTTGTGTTGAGTCCTGATGGCCGTGACTTGACCTCTGCAATTTCGATTTGCTGTTAATATTTGGAGTTGTGATGACATCATATACTGTAGTGGCGAGGCAGTGCACGCGAACGTGTACTGCAGCCACACAGTATTGATTTTAGTGATATTTCTTTTGCATTTGGATTCATTGGGATTTTGTGTAATTCATCACTGTAGTGGCGAGGCAGTGCACGCGAGCGTGTACTGCAGCCACACAGTATTGATTTTTTAAGTGATATTTCAATTGTTTGAATTGTTTTGTGTGTCCAATTCCGTATTTTGAAATTGTATTTTTTTATTTGGTTTGATTGATCATTTTGTTGTTGTCCAATTATCTATTTGATAATTAGATTATGAGTTTCTAATTATTTATTTAATAATTAGATTTTGTTGTTAATTGCCGTTTAGGCAATCCTGTTGTTTTCTAAATTATCTTCATTGATAATCCTTTCATTTATCTTCGTTGATAATTTGAAATTGCTGATTTGTTGTTTAACACTGTTACGTGTTATATTTACCGTTATCATATTTCTTATCTAGGGATTGGATAGGTAAGATTTATTGTGACTGTTGTCTATTTGCTGTTTAATTATTATTGCTTTCGTGCATTAATAACTGAGTTTGAATTAGATTGACCCGTGTATTATTTTCTTTTGAATTTAATACTCGGGTCAGACCAAGTTATTTCATGTTGTTGATATCTTGCTTTGGGTTGCTGCTTGAGCTATGAAGTCACTTCATATCTTTTGGAGTAGTCGTTGTCATAGTATAGGATGATATGTATTCATGTATATTATTGTCAATAATGTCCTTGTATATGTAACTTCCAGAGTCGACAGTTGTAATTGTATCATATGTATTGTATCACATGTATTGTAACTGACTTCAGTTATATATATATATATATATATATGAGATTTTATATTATCTGTGTTCCACATTTAGCCTATCTGTGTTATTATTATATATGTTGTCCTAAACTATTATGAACCACCGTAATTCGTTTTATACTGGAATTGTATATGTCGATGGGAGTAAATAAACAGAGATGAAAAATAAAGAAAAATATACCGCTTCTATCGAGATAAACAATACTAGTGTAAGGCCTACCTACAGATGGCCACTCCTATCCAGCCTTATTCTTCGTAATAACAACAGTATTTCCTTTAATACTCTTTGTTATTGTGAGCATAGAGGTGGGGCGTCACAGTTATTCTTCTAATAATCCTAAATTCATTATATAAGCAACGCCGAGAATGTTAATTGTGATAATCATTTATCTCAAAAATTTATGATAAACCGCATTAATAAAATTATGTTTTTAACTTAAAGTAACTCTGCATTAAGATTTCTACAATTTTTAACAAAATTATTCTTAACTCCTTCCTACTTTTTATTTTTATGTCCATGTATTTAAAATAAATATGTAAATCTAAGTTTAGCATATTCAAAATATTCAGTTAATTAATATTTATTAATTCATCTAATGTCTTTAAAATATGCTAATTTCAACCTGTATAAATAGCTAATTTGTATACCATATTTGTACTAACAAAAATGATGAAGAAATTTTACTCCAATGTGTGTGCGCGTGCTACTAGGGCTGTCAATGGATACCCAGAAAATCTAAATTCCATCCGCATCCGCATCCGAATAGCGGATAAACATTCGATATTCAAAAAAATGATGCAGATACGGATACGAAGACATCCGCATCCAAAAATTATCCATCCGGTTTATGTCAAGATTATAGTTCAAATTATGTGTATTTTAATGCAGTAAATGATATTCGTTTACTATTTTATTAAGTTAGTAGTTTTTATTATATGCACTTAATACTTATTAATTGCTCGAAACTATTTATTATCATCATATTTTTTAATTTTTCACACTTTTATAATCAATGAGATTGAAAAGCATTTATGTTAAACTAAAATTTTCTTTTTGTAATTCTTGATTTATCGGTCGTTAGCGGATAGAATAGTTATCTGATATTCGTCCGTATTCATGGATGCGTATATCCGAAAATGATTTCGGATGCGGATGCGGATGCGGCTATGACACTATTCGCATCCGAAAGCATCCGTTGACAGGCCTACGCGCTATTTTACATAAATTATAGATAACAATAAGAACAAATTTGATTTATAGTTCGTTTATTTCACTGAATTTATCGTACATTGCATGCCAAAGTTTCAATTTTAACATTACAATTTATAAATAACACATTTTACAATATTATCGTGTGAAATACACGGGTTACATAAAACTTAAGTGTAGCGCTAAGAGCGCCGTCACCTTGCCTAAGGGCACTGTGGTCGACAGTTGAATACCGGCCACAGCCATCGCATCTAACTCGATTGACGGTTTATCACTGTGACGACCGTGGAACTCGAATCTCAATCGTCCCGAAAAGGAATATCAAGCACCAACCATTGTGCTAAAAGATCATCGCTCTTGGGCACCGCGGTAGGCTTTCAACCGCTGATCGCGGTGCCTTTTGTTCTAATGGAAAATATTTACAATGAAAAGTTTTGAAGTAAATAAAGGAATAAATTTTCAGTTTCAACGTTCCATATTCAAGTTTCTCGATATTTCATTCCTAGCATTCAAAATTAACTGTTATTTCAAATTAAATCGTGCTTAAAGCGTACAGTTTATTTCTTTGGAGTGGAAAGACTAGAGCATGGTTGTCAATGGATACCCCAAAAATTCAAAATCCGTCCGCATCCGATATCCGAAAAAACGGATGCGGATATGAAGACATCCGCATCCGAAAATTATCCGTCCGGTTTTTGTAAAGATTGTACTTCAAGTTATGTGTATTTTAATGTAGTAATAGATATTTGTTTATTATTTCATTAAGTTAGTAGTTTATGTATATGCACTTGATGCTTTTTAACTGCTCGAAACTATTTATATCATCAAATTTGTTAAGTTTTAATACTTTCATAATCAATCGATTGAAAAATATTTATGTTAAACTAAAATTTTCTTTTATAATTCTTGATTTAGCCGTCGTTAGCGGATAGAAAATTATCCGATATCTGTCCGTATCCACGGATGCGGATATTCGAAAATGATTTTGAACGTGGATACGGATATGGCACCATGGCATCAAGAATCTTTGATTGGTGTTCCTCCTTTCACTTCTTCTAGGACCGTTACCGGGTATTTTAATAATTTTTGTTTCTTCATTGTACTATCTCGTTCTCTCTCATCCTCTGTAGTTATTGTTCATTGAATTATTTCTTTCCTTAATAGCAATACCTTCTATTTCCCTTTCTATTATGCTTGGCACTGAAATTATCTCCTTTTGCAACTCACGATATGCGCAATTAGGCTGCTATTAGTCTCTCTAGGTACGCTAATACAGCCTTTTTCTTTCTTTTTTGCTTTATATTATTTGCTCAAAGCTACTTTTCTTCCAATTTGAACTATCTGTGCTTCGAAGCTTATGTTTTCGTTGATTATATCAAAAAGGGGAGGTTTGCTTCATTTCCCTATTTGGGATCCGGGTATTGTATACTGGAGTGCAATCAGTAAGAAATAGAAATCAAGTTCTTAAATTTTCTACTGAATTGTTTCGCGTCACGATTGGGGATCTGATTTTTTGATCTAAGGTCTAAGTTAATTTCCACGCAAATAGGTAGGATGTTTTGGTATCTTTAAGCTCGTTAATTTAAATGTTAATAATTTATTAGCATTATAACGGGTGGGTGTATGCTGTTTGCTACTTTGTTGATTGAGATCTGTGCAGTTTTCGAAGTTCGAACTATACAAATTTGCTCTAGAAGGGTGTAAGTTACTTCAAATTAATCGTCATTTTTTCAAAAAAAATTCCTTGCAAACATTTTGAATTTTGGATCTTTCATCTGTAGTTACGTGACATAGTTTTAGTAAGGCATCTCAAAATTCAGGCCCTTTGTAATATTTTGCTAAATTTGTAAACTGGGTAGCGCTCATTTATCAAAATTTCATCCTTTCCTATTATTTTTAGTAGCAGTTAATTTAATCCGTTCCTTGAATCCGCAGCACGTGTCTTTTTTTACTTCTTTAAGTTGGGTAAAATGTTGCGCTTGCATATCTAAGTTATTCGATAGACTTTTCTAGACTGATCTTAGTTGGTTAGTCTTAGTGTATGTTAAGTTAAACTTTCCATTTATGTTTATCTAATTTTTGGAATAATAAAGCTAATTTACTCTCTTTCTTAGCTTTCTGTAGACTTTAGACGTTTCCAGTTTCTCTGAATATTAGTTGATGTTGATCCTTGTATATGTGACTTTACACCATGTTTAATCCTTCATTAAGATTTACTCGTGCTTTATGGTTTCGCCTTCTACAAATATATTTTGAAGCATATTTCTTTTTTTGAGTGATTTGAGTCTCCCACTATAATCTTCTAATGACTTGCTGCTTGACGCTGCATAAGACATTATTCCCCAGTTTTATGTACATCATCGTTTTAAAATAATATCTCATCCTCCTTCAGTTCATCTCACATTTTTTTTTTCCACTTGCAGATGCCAGAGATGATTGCTATGAAAAACTTGGCTCTCATCTACTTTTAGTCACTTTCTATTGGGCTAATAAATCAAGTTGATTGAAATTCACTGAAAACAAAAAAGAGAGAACTAATGGGTTCAAGGTTCCCATCTCATCAACTTAGCAATGGTCTATACGTATCAGGAAGGCCTGAGCAACCCAAAGAAAAACCTCCTACAATGAGCTCAACAGCCATGCCCTATACTGGAGGCGACATAAAAAAGTCAGGAGAACTTGGAAAAATGTTTGATATCCACGTAGAAAAATCAAGAAAATCCGGACCCATAAACAATGCGCCAACCCGAAATGCATCTTTCGGTGGGGCAGGTTCGAACTCTGGTCCGATTAACACCACTGGGCGTGCCAGCTATTCAGGGTCTCTTTCAACCTCAAACGCTAATATCAGTGCATCAACTCGACAGAAATCTAATTCTGGACCTCTTAATAGACATGGAGATCCAATGAAGAAGTCATCAGGCCCTTTGTCTGGTGGAGGCACACCAATGAGTCGTCAGAATTCAGCCCACCTCACACCCATTCTGCCTACAACAGGCCTCATCACTTCTGGCCCAATATCATCTGGCCCGCTGAACTCAGCAGGTGCACCTAAGAAACTATCGGGTTCTTTAGATTCTGCTGGTTTGCAAAAACTACATAGTTCGTCAATTGTTCATAATCAAGCAGTTACCAATCTTAGTAAAGAGGAAGATTATTCGTTCAAAGGGAGTGTGCCTAAACTTGTGTTATGGGCGGTGATTCTACTGTTTCTTATGGGATTTATAGCTGGAGGGTTCATTCTTGGAGCTGTTCACAATCCTGTACTTCTTATTGTTGTGGTAGTTTTCTTTGGAATGGTCGCTTCATTGTATATTTGGAATAGATGCTGGGGAAGGAGAGCTGTTGTAGACTATATAACACAATTTCCAGATTCTGAGCTAAGAACTGCAAAAGAGGGAGAATACGTTAAAGTGTCTGGGGTATGTAACAATTGCTAATTTTTAATGTTCTATATTATAATCATCGAACTTAAAAATAGACATGATTTTTTTCTTTGTATATCTTAGTTTTATGTACGACTGGAGGAGTTTACCTGTCATTAGCCATTGTAGATGAAAGGAAGTTTTAAAGTTCTCTGAGGTGTGAGTCATTCTCAAACTATTATTAAAATCCTAGACGTTGCGGACTAGGACTTAATGTCAAGTTTGCAAGCCATTGTTAATTTAGTACAATTTCACCATAGACCTTGATTCCAAAATGCGCAAAGTTAAATGTTCATTGTCACCATGGTTGGCAAGGATATTATGGATGTGTAATTTTCCAAGACATGCTACAGTAATGGATTTCCGCTCTCCTTTTTTAGTAGTTCGTGCAATGAAATATTATATTGCAGAAAATCAAGTCGGTCTAATTCTGCAGGTCATAATCAAAATAGTACAAAGTAAAAAAATCACGAAAAATAGGAGGATGCAAAGCATGTAAGCTTTGATCAGAATAATTCATGCTTTGCAACCAAGCAATCTTTTCATTATCTTAACCATCAGCGGTAAATTATGAAGAAATTTCTTTACAAAAATGCACGAGTGATTTTAGTGGAGATTAACTGTAAAATTAATTGAACAATACAGTAATGAGATATTGATCCATAGTATCAATCCTTAGATTAAACTTCAGTATAATCCAAACGATCAGTTAGAAACGCCCAGAAGCCTAACAAAGAACATAAAACTTGTTTTCAGAATTTCAAAATTTTGTCCAAGATTTTTGGCCAAAAAGATTGAAAATGCTTCTTGCTCAATCCCAAATGGCAGAAACTTAACTCCAAAATTCATCGAAAAAGCTCCTGCACTCCATACCTTCAGTTGTGATTCATATCGTCAAATCTAAAGCATCACTTTCAGTTGTTTGGACTGAAAGCAAGTTTTACTTTTGAGATTTCTTTCTGAAAATGAAGTTGTCTTGCACACTTCTTTTATGAATTTTGTTGTCAATTTTAACATTCAACCTTGACATAATCCTTCATACGACATCACTTTAATTTCTTTGACATCTACTTTCAACCAATAACCATGTCTGTTCACAAGGCAAAAACACTTGGCTAGTAAGCCACCGAAGGCGAATACTATAGCAAATTTAAAATTTTCTGAAGTAATATTCTTATCGGTTAAGTCTCCATTACATCCTGACATCTTGACAAGCATATAAATTTTAACTTTGTAATACTATAGCAAATTTGCGTTTTCTGAAGTAATATTCTTATCGGTTAAGTCTCCATGATATCGTTACATCTTGACAAGCATATAAAATTTGACTTCGTAATCGTATCTGCAAGAGTATCCTTTGTGTGAATCTTTCTGAGATTTATTTTGTCGTGTTTTTGGTCTATCAGCTTGAAGCATTTCATAAAATCAATGTGTTTTGTTCTAGAGTTATATATATGTTTTATTCTTAACCAAATTTAGTGCATATCTGAGACACTTTCTTTCCTGTTTGCAAAGATTCGTGTTTTGACAAATTACAACAAAAATAACCATTTTTTAATCATTTTCTCAATAGATATATGAACTACCATTGGTAGTTGATAAAAATTAATTGTGGGTTAGATCTTTATGAAATAGTTCACATGAAGTATAAACAGGAAATTATTGTCAAAGACAAAATTTCACAGCTTTTTAGCCTCAAGAACCGACCTTCAATATTTTATCTTGAAGGACAACTTTCTGTAGGTATCAGTTTTTAGTTATTGATAGCAGTTTTTAGGTATCAGTTTGTAGTTATCGGTAGCAGTTTTTAGGTATCATTTTTAGCTCGGTAGCAGTTTTGTTGTCTTTATGAATAATTTTGGAAAATGTTTGTCCTTATGAATAATTTTTAGAAGATGTTTGTCCTTGTGGTAAAAATATTGAGGTCATGTCCTTGCTGCAAAAAATATACAAATCTTTGTCCTTTAAATTAATTCCCCCAAGTATAAAATCATAGTTCGATACCGGCTTCATGTGTACAAAAACCATTGATTTCTTACAATTTTGGACTTCATAATTAAATTGAAGTTCATAATTATTGCAATCATAAAAGTGACTATTGCAATCATAAAACTCATACTTGCTTTCCAACTAATTATTGCAATAATAAAACTTTACAAATCATATTTGCTGACTTCATAATTAAATTAATGTTCAAACAATTGAGAAAATAATCATCAACAGAAATAATAACGAGCTTCAACCAAAAAGGGAACTGAAATATAACCTCAAACATCGGAGTACACATTCAAAAACATTCCTTGCTTTATTTTTTCTTATCAAGAACACAAGCTTTGAAGCCCACTGCAAATTATTAATACTATCGACAATTTTCATTTCCATAATTTGTTTAATATATATTTTTCATCAAAAAGCCCCTTTTTAATGTAAAACAAACAAATAGAATTTGAATTATGAGAATCTAGCAATAACAAACTCTTTCATAAGTTGATCTTTTAAGCAATAAGAATTTCTTGCCTTAACCCACTTTATTACAATCATGAGACCCTTTGTCAACCTTCAATGATTCTTTTCCAGTACCCTTGAACCTGGAACCATTTAGAACATGAATAGGAATAAAATTTTGTACAAAATTCAGAACATGTCTATCCTAAATTGAATTCCTAATGACATTGTCAATCATATTTATCTAAGCACCACGGTTGTCAATCATTGCCCATAAGAATTGAGCAACTACCTTATTTTTGGCAAGGAGTAAAATTGTTTCGGAATCAAAATTAACAATGTAACTTTCTTTTGAGATGAAGAGATGAAAAATACGGTGTTATCTCTTTTACTGTCACAATGTTGAAAAATTCAGTGTCTAGATTGTATCTGTTACTTCTATCTCTAGAAAATAATCTTTCCACACCCAGGTTTCCAAAGTGGAATTTAAATTGTAAATCGAAAAGGGATTTAATTCGTAGATTTAAAATATCCATATGTTAAGGTTTGTATGCACTTTGAAATTGATTTTTGATGTTTGAGCTTATACAATTAAATTTAGAACTTAATTTTCGCTTTAATTCCATTTTTATTTTCTTCTAAAACATTTTAATGTGAATTGTGAATTTAACCAAGTATATTAAATATGTTAGTATGATTTTGAACGTTTTTTAAATTTCGATTTTAACTAAGTTTTGGCATGTAAATCGAATCGTAAAGGGAAAGATCCAATCTGAATCGGATATAAATCATAAAATTTTAAGATTATTAACAACAATGCACACTACTTGGTGCTTCATCATGCACCAACTTCCCTTTCTATATTTCTATGTAATTCCACATACATATCTTCTAATTTAGCAGTCATTGAATTCATGGTGGTTCTGTAATCCATTGACAATGACAAAAAAAGGATAAACGTTGGTTGTTCCTGTTCTACAACATCAATAATTTTGATATTCATGATGTAAGTACCAAAAGTAAGCATTTGATTTGTATATCAGGCGATTAGCAAGAGATTTATCCATGTATATTTTTTTAAAAAAATCTAACGTCAAGTTTTTTTGTTTGTGAGGCCAGTCTGTTCTTTATTTTTCCGATTGACTTTACCTCTTCTAATTTATCTGAATAAAAATTAATTTGAAAATTTTCATTTCTTAAAATAGCGTCCATTTTAAGTTTCCAAGCATCTATACCTCCGGACCAACTGAATTTGCATGACTGAATGACTAATTTTAGTACCCTTTGATCATGCTTTTGGATTTAATCAACCAGACCCTTAGAATAGCTCTTATACTTATTGTGATGGAAAGATACTCATCTAAAAATATAGCATAAAGAATAATAACTTTCATTTTACACAATTTCGCAGCTTCAACCTACGTGCTGCTTTTTGACAACTTTTTATTATTAGTCAGCGATGAAATGTTACAAGACATTTTTCATTATGAAAGTCTGAAAGATTTTCATGGTGGCTCGCCCTATTGTTAATGGGTTTAAGATAAATTTGAATGTATTCAAACCCCATCAAAACTGACCTAGTTAATACTCAATCCAAATTATCATCTGGAAAGGAAAAAACCCAATAAAACATACAGAATTGTGCTTGAGATTTCAAAATTCAACTTATATGTTTATCATATACGAAAATGTATTTAATAGCCATTCCACTTATGTATTTAGTATATATGAATAATTGGATCATTTTGCAGATTTTTAGTTTTACTTCGTAAAAGTCATTTATACTTTATATAATCTGTGTTGCACACACTCCTTCTTAACAGATTGGATGACATGATATGTACTGTGCTACTTGTTTATCTGATTTTTTATGTATTAGAAGGTTTGTTTTTCAGAAGACTGAACTACACGTTTCTGCAGATAGTCACATGTGGAAATGTTCCTCTTGAATCTTCATTCAAGAAAATTCCAAGATGCGTGTACACATCCACTAGCCTGTATGAATACAGAGGTTGGGATTCAAAGCCTGCCAATTCCAAGCATCGAAGATTTACATGGGGGCTTAGATCAATGGAGGTATCATAATTCACTGTCATTACATGTTCTTAAATCAACTAACCTAATTCAACAAGCTATGTAGCTGATGTGTATATGGTGGATATGAAACTTTTTGCAGAGGCATGCTGTTGACTTTTATATTTCAGATTTCCAATCCGGTTTACGGGCTTTAGTCAAAACAGGATATGGTGCTAGGGTGATGCCTTTTGTTGATGAGTCAAGTGTGGTTGAATTTGATCCACACAGCAAAATTATGTGTCCTGAGTTTATTAGGTGGTTGACTGAGAGAAATCTCTCAACTGATGATCGTCTCATGTGTTTGGAAGAAGGGTAAGTTATGTATTACTCTTTAGTCTTTAGTGGAATGCCATGAATATGCATTTTTTATTCTTAAATTCATATATACAAAATAAAGTCAGAATTGACCTTTATTGACCCAGTATGAGATAGGGCTAGAGCGGCTTGACCTGCTAAACTTGTCTAAAGCCCTAACATTTTGATTATTTTTGTTCAGTTGTCATATTTGTATATCTTACACTAAAAAATGCCGCATAATATCACTTTCTTAAATAAATATATACAAATATGTCAATACTAGATTGTAAGACACACCACACACTCAAGTTACTTAAAGATTATAATATCAGCCATATATTCTAACATTTTTATTCTAGCGTTTTAATCATTTTAGCTCACTTTTCAAAATTTACAACCAATCGAGATTCATTTCAGTTTTTGCGTTGTTGATTTAGCATTTTGTATCAGAGCACTTTGAGAATGCACTAATCCAATTTCGTCAAATTTTTACTTTTTTGCACTGTAGCTTTTTGATAATGTACCAGTGCAATTCTTCAAAAACATCAAATACAAAATGCTTCTATGCAACTTTGCCGAATCAGCGCTAGCATGACAAAAATATATATATGTCTGTAGTATGTTTTAAAATAGGTCAATATTTGTTGTATGTTTTGAAAAGTGAGCTAAATTGAGTTTTTTATTTTTATTTTTATGTTTTTAAAAAAATCCTTTCAACTGAGCTATAGCTAGGGTTGACCGTTTAATTAGTTTGAAATATCGACCCACTGACTTATAGTTTAACTTGAGGAATTTTGCATTTCTTTTGGTATTCTTTAGGATTATTATCATTATTTTGAAATTGGATACTTAGATGGAAATACATAGTTTGTACCTTCGAGTCTTATTCGAGTCTTAGGTAGTATATAAGATATTACAAGTCAACATATTTTAATGATTTTTAATCACGCGCTACGCAAGATTCGAACATGTGACCTCACACATCAAAGCCAGAGCGTTGGGCGGTGCTGGGCAGGAAGTTGTAATTTTCCTTCTCATGTTTAATGGTTGTTTTCGTATATCAGGTATATTAAAGAGGGAAGCACAGTTAGTGTAATGGGAGTAGTTCAAAGGAACGAAAATGTGCTAATGATAGTTCCTCCTTCGGACCCATATTCTACAGGATGCCAATGGCTAAAGTGCATATTATCAGCTAATCTTGATGGAATTGTTCTGAGATGTGAAGACACTTCCAAGACTGATGTCATACCTGTCTAGTCTATTTCTTCGGTTGCATATATTTGTATGTGTCCACTTTAGAGTCTGCCCAAAAGGGGGACGACCAAAATTAGTTGTGTAGCCTTTGCGCCGAGTTGATGTGTTACTTTATATATATATGGGTTTGTTTGTATAGTTTTTGTACTCACTTTTTAGTTTCTTCTATTGTGCTTGAAGAATTTTGTAAGAAGAATGTGTATTTGATAGATCAGATTCTGGTGTAAGATGTGAAGGAAACATGTTGGTGTGAAGTGAATTATTGTGTTTGATGGACTTCTTTGTTACTCAAAGTACATTTGCATTGTTGGTTACTCTTTGTTTGCGCTTTAAAAGCTGTTTTGTCCACAGCTTTTGTGGTGGGTGTTGTTTAATCCATGTGCTAAAAGGGTAAGGATATTGACTTAACATGTTAGCCAGAAGGACATATCTACGGAGGAAGTTGATGGAAGATTTCAGGAGATTAAAGTGATGGGGATGTGTATCCTTCTAAAACCCTCATACATAATTAGATGTAAAAAGTTCATAGGTGGAAGTTGAACTTTTGTAGATATGTTATATTATCCAAAATTTGTTTTGACTTGTAACCTTTCTAAAATAATATTCCAAATGAAGGTTAACATAAATATTTTCGATAGCCCGTCCTCCCACCACTCCCTATCACACATGTTCAAAATGTTAAGTAAATATCAATCGCTAAAAGTGAAATTTTGTAGATCCGTTATTTTGCTTTTTTGCTTTTTGAAGTAAATGATGTATGGTTCAAGAATCATATGTGGATGTGATAGAGAAAAGAATACAAGACCTTAAAGGCCCGTACAACATCATAGAAACCAACATGCCTGAATAAGTAACAATACTGAAGTTCAAATGATTGCGATGATTCTAAATTTTGCATAGACGATCTTATTAATGGACATAATTTAACTACGAAAATAGCTTTGATAAAAAACTTTTTGCATCAAAAGATAGATGGGGGATTATAGGGAGATTTAAATCGAGTGATTTAGATTTTTCTGTGTGTATAAAAGTAGAAAAATAGAGAAATTTAAGACAGTCAAAGTGGAAAATTTAATCTTAATCTTTATATTTGATTGTGTGATTTTGAATTTTAATTATAAAAATTATTTCGCATACATACGCACATTCACATACATATATATGTACATACATAAATATAAGCATGCATACACATATGTACTTACTTGCATGTATGTGTACTACATATATGAATATATTATCGTGTCTTCATTTTGTGCCATAATAGTCGATCCTACGTTTAGATCCCAGCTTTTTTTTTTGCATCCCCAAATATCCCATAAACTTTATCTGTTAAAAGTACTTTATCTACACCATGTGATCTATTGATCAAATTTTCTTATTGATCACCCTATGATCTTTGAGATCGGACCGGTGAGATTTTTGGGGTAAGAGGGGATGAGATATGGATCCATGAAGAGGCTAAATATATGGTGGATGATAGCTTGGGAATGCATGTATATGTGTACAATCACTTACTATAAATAAGTTCACATGTACATACACGGTCAAATGTTAGTTAAGGCTATATATAATAAGAGATTATTTTTGCATAAACGAATTTATTCATATATGTAAGTTTACATTTACATATGTTTTAGATGATAATTAAGTCTATATAGAAACGAGAAGCCTTTTTATTCATAATCGATAATAAAAGTTTTTATTTATGGGAAGCAAGCGGAAGAAGGTGAATCATTACGTGGTTTAGTTTAACATACACGGTTGCAACAACAAACACACACATGCATGCATGCACACAAACACACAATATACATACATACACATACATACATGTCTTTTTGTCCAATTTGAATTTAAAATTATAACTTTTAATAATTTAAAGCGTTATACTCATATTATATAAATACATACATTATATAAAATAATAATTTGAGTTTAATAATCTTTTGACGTAAAAAATTAAACACACACGTATATATTAAGTTAAAGGACATATATGTATGTGTGCACATATGTATGTGTATGGATTTAATATTTAATAATATTATACATGCATCTAGTGTAATTGAATTCAAAATTTCCATTTCTATAATTAGCAATATGCATATGTACGTGTGGGTTTGCTAATATGTATGTATGTAATATACATACATACATACATACATACATACATACATATATACATACATACATACATACATCCGTGTATGTGTGAAATTATAATAATTATTATTTTATTTCAATAAGGCTAGAACAAAATACGAATATATATGACTAAAATGCAAATAAAGAGAATTGTACCTAGACATTCAACTGACCGATTGCATGTCGTGGACATGTGCCTCCAAATCGGCAGCTTCTTTCTTCTACTAGATTGGTTTATATCGCTAACTAGAGTTCCAACAGTAGTGATTATAAACTTTTCTACGTGTTTATCATGTACCTAAATGAAATAAAAGAGCCTCTATTTATAGCGAGATTGCAAGGAGGTGAACAATCACACCAGTTAAGTTAATAAAAAGATACAGCCGTAACTCCTTTCTCTTTATTACTTGAACATCCTCACCCATTCGTCTCTTATAGTGGTCGTCCTATATGTGGACATCATTTGTCCACTTTTTTCATTGCATTCTAAACCACTAATTATTATTTTGATCTTTCATAAAATCATTAAATAAATATATATGTTATAATATATGTATATTATGAAGTGAATATGCTTGTACATTGTTTTGTTTAGTCCCACATCGTAGGATAAGTTCAGTCCTTACCTCTGAAGCCCTTATATAAAGTAGGCCATGTAATGTAAATAGATATCTATTATTAGAAGTGAATAATATATATCTTTTGTCTCTCTCTCCAATGACTTCTATTTTTCTTTATTCTATAACACGTTATCAGCACGATCTCCACAAAAGTTTTTTTTCCAGATCTACAATTGTGGTAATTTATGAAATCAAATCTATTCTTCTCCAGATCTAATTATAGATCTCAAAACGGTAAGTTATTTTTCTAATATGATTGATCTAATCTTCCAATTTTTTTTATATATCTCATTCCATTCTAGATCTACTTCTTCAGATCTAAATCTATTGTCTTATTTTTTAGACTTTATTATACTAGTCTTATAATTTTATATCTTATATAGATCTAAACTTTGAGATCTAATTCTTATTTTGTTGGTTATTATATTTCAGATCTAATTTGTTTGTTGTTGCTATTTTTCTGATAATATTATATTGTAGATCTCAATATCATACTTATTTTTATGCTTTTGAGTTCATTTATTTTGGAATGCAAGTTTGAACTTGACAAAATTTTGATATTGTTGATTAAAGCAAATTTTTTGAATTTGATTGTATTTAGTTTGGACATGGATTTGAGAAATCAAACATGGTTGGTAAATGGGGTTTTCATTTTGAAAACCTTTTGATTTGATTTAGATTTGAATGAAGACTTGGGAAATTATTTGATATATGATTTACATTTCCAGAAGAAATATTTTATTGTTTCTAAGAGAAACAAATATAAATATAATACGTATCTAGAAGATCGTATTAAGTGAATGGAAACATTAGTAAAAGCTTACATGATAAGCTTAATATCTTCCAATGTTTCCTTAAAAAAAAGGAAATAATAACTGAGAACCTGCAGTTTTCATAAATCAGTAAATTACAAGTTTCCTCAAAATAAAGAACCAGAAGTTCTAACTAAAAAAGAGGATTATATATCAAAACTCAAATATATAAATTTGAGATGTGAAGCTTTGAATTATTAGAAAATCTAATTCAGTTTATGGTAAATTTCAATTGCAATCAAACCTGAAGTTTGATAATGAAAATCAAGTTGTACCATTTAGGATCTAAAGTACTAAACAAAGACTTTTTTAAAGTAAAATTGGAACCTGAAGTTCTAAAAATATTTGCCAATGGTATCAACTACTAAATCAAATAAATGTATAGAAACTTGTTCACTCCAGAAGTAGTGATAATAATATATTAAAAAAAGGTCTCCATAAGAGATTTGTTGATATATTTGGTGCTTTTACTAAACCAAATAAATACGTAGAAATATATATATTCTCCTACTCTCTTTCTTTTTAATTAAAAATAAGTTGTTCTAATAGAAAGTTTATTTCTTAATTTTTTTCCTTCTTCCATGCATCCAATCGCTTTTCAAGAGGTAAAATATAATAGATCAAATATAATAGATCTAAAATAATCTTAATTTCCTAAATTTCTAAAATAACTTGTGTTGATTTGAAGATTTACATGTTTGTTTTGATATATTTGGTAAAGAATTACGAAGTTAGTTTTCTTATGAAAATAATAATGATTTGGATCTGAGATTTATAGTTATTTATGATTATGAATGATATGGATAGATCTGAGATAATTTTGTTTATTTAGAAATTCTGATTATTGGGAAATAAAGTTTCGCTTTAAGATATTTATTTTAATTTTATTATTGAGTAATATTGAACCTATATTTGAGATGAAATTGTGTTACTTTGAGTACTATTTGTTCAATTAGTTCATATATTTATAATGAAATTATTTTGCTATGACAGTAGTTATATCCTAAACCACATAAAGGTTAATTGTAGTTATTTTTATCACAAATGAATTAATTGCAAGTGTTATGGCAATAAATTAAATCATTTATTGTCATAAATGCATTAAATGCATTGATTATTGTAAATTAAATGACGCTGTATATTTGTGTTTGGGATAAGAATAGACGTATGATTTACTATTTGATGTATTTATTTTGACAAGTAATGTCTGTTGTAACGGAAAAAATAGGTTTAACAACAACTTGAAGTTGTGCAAAGGAATTATTTTAATAGAAGTTGTATAACTCAAAGTCCAAGGCCTGAAGTCTGGAATTATGAAAAGATTTTCTGACAAACTTTACAAGCTCGAATTCTTGTCAGTATTTCTTTTAATTTGTCAAAATGTACAAGCTTCTAAAAAAAAAGAAGGGCAGTTTGCACAAGATTTAAGAACCCGAAGTTCGTAATAAATTAGTGAACTTGAAGTTCATAAATTAGAAGCCCGAAGCTCTATTGAAATTGTGTAAAATGATAAGGTTGTACTTCTTGAAGAAGTTAAAGGAAAATAATATATTATCATATGAGATAATAATGCTGCATTCAAGAGATTACAAAAATCTCCAAATGAGTTATACCTTACCTTATATCTTCATATTTATATTATATTAACCAAATATCCTGAAGATACTATGTTATATGATATATCAAACATCATTGGATGTGTGTGTATTAATCTCTTGAAAAGATGTTTAACATCCCAGAAGAGATGTTATAGAAATTTTATTTTTTGTTACATTGCAATTCCTTAAAAGGAAATACTATATTCCCCGAAGGAATAATGATATAAATATTTTTGAGTAATAACAATAATTTATCGAGAAAAAAAATGATATTGTATACCAATGTTACACTCCAGAAGTAGTGGTTTTATCTTTCGCATCTTACTTTCATTTGGTGCATCTAATTTTGTTACTGTATTTAAAGTCTGATATGTCATTTCAAAGATAGTTACAACAAAAAAATTTCCAGTAGGGATGTTTTATGTTATTGTAAAGGTAGTAATTATGTAATTTCTACAAATAGAAACATTGTACATTGATATGACATTCCAATAGTACATATTATCTCTAGAAGAGATAAATTCACTCCAGAAGTAGTGATAATAAAATATCCCTAAAAGAGACTAATAAATTAGGAAATGATAACATATCTCTAGAAGAGATTTGCTTATATGTTTGGTAATTTTATTAAACCAAATAAATGCATAGGAATTTGATTATAAAGGATCCTAATTTAGCTTAGATTAGATCCTAAAAGTTTGAGAGCTATACATACGGTCCCGAGGAAATCTGTATCTGTAACATTCCAAGTATCTAGAAGATACTATTATTATTTTTGCTATATTTTTTTTGCAGAACTCTCAATAGAGATGTGTAGAAATGTCTATATGCAATTAAAAATTACTCCTTGATAAGTAATCATAATTAGTGTTCAAAAATGATATTTGAGATATAATTGAGGAATAAAACTTAACAACTTGAAGTTGTGTGTATATTTTGTTCGAACCAGAAGTTCGATATGGTTTCAAACCAAATGTTTTAAACATTATCATGCGGTTTTGAAAGGTTTGCATTGACATTGATTTATAAATAGAAATTAATAGTTTTGATCCTTGTAATAGTTTGTTCCAAAAATCACTAATTCAAATGAGAAAGAATATGAAAATTTTATAATATACATGTGATACATGGACGCACGTATACATCCATATATGTAAATATTTAGCTAACAACCTGAAGTTTGTTATAAGCTATTATTTAGTGATTATGCATAGATATTATTTAGTGATTTAAAATTCAATCAACATAAATGCTGAATGACCTGAAGTTATGTATGTATTCAAATGATCTACACAATAAGTAAATTCCTCCAATAGCTTAGATCAATGAATGAGAACAAACTCTAATAATCAATATCAATTGAATGCATCTTATCAATGAATAAAAGAATTATCCTCCTATTATTAATATGTATGGTGTATTTGCTAGTAGCAATATCATAATGGATCAAAATGAGAATCCAAAGATGATTATTATTTAATGTGACAATGTTTGTCAACGTTGAGGGGGAGGATAAAGGGATACAAGCTCATTTTGATCATTAATGTTAAATATTTGTTAAAATATACAATGATGCAAAATATTAAGTAACTTGAATAAATTATCGGTAATATCCCTAGTAGACTTTCTCCAATATAGATTTGAATCCCTGAAGGATCAATATTTGTAAACCACATTTGAAATATGGTTCAAAAGTCAGTTCAAAATATTTTTGGAGTAAGTAATAAAGATGCCAAATAAAGGAGGTGAGTGTTCTTGAAGAAACACTTAAGGATGCTCTGAAAGAGATCCATAACATGATTCTCAAATAACCCTAGAAGTGGGTTAGGTACCTAAAACATGATAATTAAAGAGATCTCAATAAATCATGTCTAGAACTGACAAGAAATAATCATCGATGATAAACTTATAAATAATAAAGCGCTTATGTTTATAAATGGATTAAAGATCTTGGATTAGAGAAAAACATGATTGGCCATCATGAAATTCTCCTTAATAAGAAATCTGAACTTGTAGTCCGCAAAGTACCAAAAGTACTTGAAATGCTTAATATACCCCGAAGGTATAAATATGGTTTAAAATCATATTAAATAATGAAAGTATACAAATTCCTGAAGAATATAAATAACTTTCATTGTTATAAAGAATGCAAAGAACAAGGAGAGTAAATTTCAACCTACTTTTAAGTATTGTTGTAATGAAAATCTTGATATAATTCATGATGAGTAGACTACTTCCTATTTTTAAGTATCATTGTAATGAAACTCTTAATATCCATTGAAGTGATAGTTGCGATATGAAAATACTTATTAAAGTATACAAATTTCTGAAGAATATATATAACTTTTGTAGTTATAAAGAATGAAAAAGACATGAAGTGTAGATTACAAATTTCTTCTAAGTATTGTTGTAATGAAAATCTTGATACATCAAGACGAGTAGATTACTTCCTGCTTTCTAGTAATGTTGTAATGAAATTTTTAATATTCATGAAAGATGTATAGTTGCAATGCGCAAAACTAATTTGAAGCAAAAAAAATAAAAGCACATGAAGTGTGTTTCATAAAAGTAGCATACAAATGCATAAAATGCAAACCATATTTGGAAGAAACAATCTTAGAAAATTTGATTGTATCAAAGGAAACTATTAATAAATTGTATTATTAATGAGATTCATATTTATAGATCCAGAAGTATCTATAACCAATTTGAGTTATCGAAAGACGAATATGAATTTAGAGGAAAATTTTAAATCAGGGGGAGCATCCATAAGTATTTTATAATGCACTCTTTTTCCTTAACTAAGATTTTTTCCACTGGGTTTTTATTAGTAAGGTTTTGACGAGGCATTATCTTGATCCAGAAGTATCAACTCCCTGTAACATTTGAAATAAGCTATAATGTACTCTTTTTCCTTATTTAAGATTTTTCTCACTGGGTATTTCTTATTAAGGTTTTAATGAGGCATTATCTTGATCTAGAAGAATCAAATGTCTTTTCAAGAAATAACATCTCAAATTTTTTTATTTAAGTTAAATTATATTTTTATCCTTGGCTAAGGTTTTTCCCATCGGGTTTTCCTTTGTAAGGTTTTTACTGAAGTATTAAATTGATCCAGAAGTATCAAACTCTATCTGATGCAGTAAATTATTGAAATATGACATACTATATTGTACTCTTTTTCCTTCACTAAGATTTTCCCCATAGGGTTTTACTTAGTAAGGTTTTAATGAGACATTAGTTTGATCCAGAAGTATCAAGCTTTATTTAAAGAAATAAGAAAATAAAATATGTCATTGTACTCTTTTTCCTTCACTAAGATTTTTCCCATTGGGTTTTTCTTAGTAAGGTTTTAATGAGGCATTATTTTGATCCTGAAGTATCAAACTCTTATAAGAAGTATCATTTTTAGTATGATATTTATGATTTCACAAGTTGCACTCTTTTTCTCGTTCAAGGTTTTTTCCCACTGGGTTTTTCTAATAGAGGTTTTTAATGAGGCAAATCTATATCGATTGAATTGATAAATGCAAGCAAGATAATAATGAGGGGGAGCAATTATCATACACGTTTCAAAATGGAAATTTCCAAATTATCAAGCATTCAAGATTTTGAAGACGCATATTCAAGGGGGAGTGTTATAATATATGTATATTATGAAGTGAATATGCTTGTACATTGTTTTGTTTAGTCCCACATCGTAGGATAAGTTCAGTCCTTACCTCTGAAGCCCTTATATAAAGTAGGCCATGTAACGTAAATAGATATCTATTATTAGAAGTGAATAATATATCTTTTGTCTCTCTCTCCAATGGCTTCTATTTTTCTTTATTCTATAACAATATAACATTTATATATCCAATTAAATAATTTTCAGATCCTAAAATAACAATGACAATTAATAATTAATTCAATATAACTTTTAGACCAATTTTTTCTATAATAATTTATAATAACTAATAATTTTTTTTGATAAAAATAGTAGTGTAATTACTTAAAGTTCCAAGCAATACATGCAATATTTAGATTTCAAATAAACAAGTACATACAACTCACACATTACAACTACAACCCAATACACATAAATACATACATCGCCAAAACAACCTAGTACAACACCAAACACGTACATCGCAACAAACATAGAACAAAACACATAACCCAGTATAGAAAAACACATATAACACCATACAAAAAATATACAACCCATACATATTATAACCATTTATACATGTGTATCACACCAAAAAAACCATACAAAATATAGCCCATGTAATAGCTATTACAAAAAGATAGCCACACCAAGAAACCATCAGCTGCTTAAAACCAAAAATATCTACATGTGCATCCATCTTCTACTTCATGCATTGCCACTGCTTCCCCTGTTTTTCACCCTTGTTGTTATCCTATCTCCTAACCTCTCCATATATTTCCAACTCCTAATACCTGCCCAAGCATAAAAAAATTTAAGAACTTGAAGGATTATGGAGTTAGAACCTTTGAATTTTTCTTTAAAATGCCTGTTGTTCCTTTCATGCCACAAAAGCCAGGAAGCAAAGTTTAATCTAATGAAGTTATCCACTCTTCTTTATTAGAAGTACTAACATATTTGTAAACCCAAAAATCAAACTGGTCACGAATAAAAAGGCCTCCAATTCAAGTTCATATCAAGCTGAACCATATATTAGTCCATACGTAGAAGGCAAAGTCACAATCACAAAACAAATGTAAGTAATCTTCAGCGTGTTCTCCATAAAAAATATACCTTTCAACTATATTTAACTTCTTTGTCTTCGATCATGTTTCCAATATTTAGTTTCCCATGAATTATAATCTACATATGCAATTTTTCCCTTGTAGGAACCCCCTTAAAAGCCTACACATACTTAAAGCTCAAAATCTTTCTTCCTGAAAAATTAATTAGCTTCTATAAGCTATCAACTTTGAACATTTTATTATTGCACATATTCCATTCGAACCTATCATTCTCACCATTTAAACCATAATTCTCCAACAACTCGTTTATTCTCATTAATTGACAAAGAGCCCTTCCTTTTACCAGTCTGTTGAAAGACAACTTCCATTTAAAATTTGTTGCATTCACATCATACATTTTAGCCACGATGCATTCCTTATTATTTGCTACCTCAAACAAAGCACTAAATTCAACAGCCAATGGAATTGACAAAATCCAACAGCAGTGCTCCAACCATTATTCACAACAATATTAATACCCCATTTAAAAAAATGGATATTACTCATAACTCCTTTTCAGAAAATAGAACAATTACTTGGCTTTCTAACCAAAACATTTTTCCTTCGTAACTAGTATTAACTATCCATTCTTTCCAAAGAGCTTTTCTGCTACTAAACATCTCCTAGATCCATTTACAAAGCAGGGAAGAGTTCATATATTGCAAATTTAAAATTCCGAGTCCTTCTTAACTATAAGATCTACGCATTTGATTCCATGAAATTAAGCAACTTAAAGCTTTTGTTTCCTTTTTATCGGTCCATAAAAAGCTCCTTCTCAAAGCATTAGTTTTATTCAGAACCCATTTTGGATATTTGTAAAAAGAAAACCAATATAGAGGAAGTGTTGTTAATACATAATTCACCAATATTAGTCTACCTGCTTTAGATACGGAACTACCCTTCCATCTTGCGAACTTACTATCAAATTTATGTATTAGAACATACCAGTCTTGCTTTTGAAGCTTAATTGACCATATACACAAACCCAAGTAGCTTAAAGGCACCCACTTTACAGTTAAGCATTTCGGCACTTTTCTTTGTAATAGATTCTGAACAGCCAATACTAATAACAAAAATTTTTGCGGAAATTAATTTGCAACCCCAATAAACTTTCAAAAGCTTATGGTATGAATTTTAGAGCAGCAATGTACTTACAGTATGCCACAAAGTGAATCAGACAACAGTGATCACACAACATAAGGTATATTTTTTGTTGTCCTACTTTTTCACACAACATATGGAAAAATCATCTGTTGTGTGATAGCCCATGAAATCTTTCATCTGTTGTCTGAATAGCCCATGAAATCTCTATGTACATGCTTGTTATTGTTACAACATTTTATATGTTGTCTGATTTATTTTATCAATTTTTTTAGTTTTGGATCCATCTTTTCCCTCTCAATTATTTCGTTGCTGCTTTTTTTTGTTTACCCCTTTATATTTTGTCCCCCCTTTTTATTTTTGTTTCCCTCTCAAATCTTTTCGTCATTTGAGAAAATCGAGCACCTTCTGGAGTAAGGGTTTCGGCCCCTTTGAAATTCATTCGAATCGTCTTGCTCCTTTCATTCCTTGTTGATTGCGTGCTTCGATCTCATGGCAATTGATGGTTGCGACTCTTCGCTAAGTGTTCTTCAATTGATACCGGTATGATTTTTTCCCCTTTCGATCTATATTATTCTCAACTTTGATTATCCTACCAATGATTAATCGGGTTCTTTATATAGGAATTAATTTTCTATATTTTCATATATATGCTGAGATTTAAATTTCAAAGTATTTGCTTTGCCATCTGATCCCCGTTCTATTTCTGCCACCCTTTCGATTTTGTATTGATCTCGACTTGATTTGCCTATGATGATTTGGGTGTTTATGTGACAATGTACGAAACTTGGCTGAAGTGCACTGAACAACATGTTTTGGTCATGTACATAAATATTTTGAGATATATATATGTTATGATGGTGAAAAATTTGGTTGCTGCTTTTTTAGTTCATATCTAAGTTAGTGGATGTTTTAAACTTCCACACATACTCACACACACACACATACGTATGTATATATTTGTGAATGTCCTTTTTATTCCTGTTCATTTAATACTTGCATCCTATAATTTCATTTCAATTTCATTGTATGATTTTGAGAAGTTAAGTTCGACTTTGATCACTTCGTTATTTCTCTAGTTGCCCCTTGCACTTGTGATTCTTTCACTTATCTATTAGTATTTTCCTTGAATTGAAATGAAATGTTTACCCTAATGCTTGACATTGAGTGATATACTTGTTGCCTTTCTGTTCACTATGTACATATATACATATATATACATATGTGTATATCTGTATGTATGTTTTCATATACACTATAATGTTTTCATATGTTCCTATGTTTTCATATGTTTCCATACCTGTCGAAATTGTCCCTAGAATTTCTAGTAGGTGCAAAATGTTTACATATGTCCCTTATTTATCTACTTCTATGTTTTTATATACACTGTCACCTGCTTCTCCTTGTTGCTTTGAGCTGAACCATTTTGAGTTGATCTTGTTGTAGTGCACTTTGATGCCAATATCATCCATGTATATACATACATACATACATATGTATGTATATATGTGTGAATGTTTGTGGCACTGCCTTGTTTTGATTTGTGGCATTTGCTGTTTGTGGCACTGCCTTGTTTTAATTTGTTTGTGAACCATTTTGAGCTTGAACCGGTTTGCTTTGAACTGAACCATTTTAAATTTCTTAAACCATTTTGAGCCGAACCATATATTGAATAGCTTTGAGCTAGTTTGAGCTTGAACCATTTCTACTCATTATGTGCGTATACATACATACATGGATACATACATACATACATACATACATACATACATACATACATACATACATACATACATACATACATACATACATACATACATACATACATACATACATACATACATACATACATACATACATACATACATACATATACATATATATATGAACTAGTTTGAGCTAGATCCATTTTGAGATGAACCAATTGTTGAATTGCTTTGAGCTAAACCATTTTGAGTTGATCTTGTTTTGAGTTGCCTTGAGCTACTCCTATGTGCAATGGCACTTGAATCTTGTTGCTCCTATATGTCGAAACTATCCCTTGTTTATATGTATGTATGTTTTCATATACACTTAAATGTTTTCATACGTTCTTATGTTTTCATATGTTTCCATACTTGTCGAAACTGTACCTAGAATTTCTATATAGGAGTAGAATGTTTTCATTGTCCTTTGTTTATCTACTCCTATGTTTTCATGTACACTGTCACTTGCTTCTCCTTCTTTCTTTGAGCCGAACCATTTTGAGTTGATCTTGTTGTAGTGCACTTTTGTTCCAATATCATCCATGTATACACATATATACATATGTATGTATGTATGTGTGAATGTTGGTGGTCGATTTATACTTGTACAATTCTTTGCTGCCTGAATGTTTGTGGCACTAACTTGTTCTAATTTGTGGCACTGCCTTATTTTAATTTGTGGAACTTGCTGTTTTTTGCACTGCCTTGTTGCATTGTTGCATTGTTGGCCTTGTCCAGGTACTTGCACACTACCTTGTTTAGGCAGTGCACACTGCTTTATTCAAGGCAGTGCACTGCCTTGACGTCGGTTGAATCCCTTTCCTATACTTTGGTTTCTTGTTTGTGCACTTTGATACTTACTTCAACACTTATTATTTTTCCTGAGCTTGTTCGTGTGCCCTATGATTTCTTGTTACATTTTCAATTGCAAATCTTGTTCCAATTCAGTTCTTGTATATATACTTATATGTACTTGTGTATACTTATGTACACTCGAGCTTGTATATACTTGCTTCAGCATTGTGATTTTTCTTTTGCCCGAGCACTTATTGTTTGATGCCTATGTATATTTATACATATATGTGTATATATGTACATGCCCACTTTGATGATATATACTTGCTGCCTATATCATGAAATGCTTGTCATGCATGTACCATTATACTTGCTTCATCTGTGCATTTTTTGGTGTTTCTTGTTCATTCCTTTATCTGAACCATTTTATTTTATGAACCATTTTGATTTGAACTTGTTTTGAGTTGCTCCTATATGCATTGCAGTTTTTCCTAAGCTTATTTATGCGCACTTGAATTCTTATTTATGGGGACTGCAGTTCCGAACATTATGTGCACTGCATTTTTGCCTTGAATTCTTACCTAGTTGTCTTGTTTTCATTTCTAGATGTGCAAGTGTGCATTTTCATGTATATACATACATATATATGTTTGTATATATGTGTGAATATGCAAGTGTGCATTTCCTGGTTTGAGTATTCTGGTTGTATTATCTCACACTTGCATTGCATATATTCTTGGTTTGAGTATTCTAGTGTTTCACTTTGCACTTGTTGCTGAAACTTGTTTCGAACTTGAATTGCTGAAACTTGTCTTATGATCTGTGCACTTGAGTTAAGCCCAAGGAGGCTTGGGCTTGACCTTGTGCACATTTGCAATGTATTGCGCCTTCCGACTTGACCTTTGCTACAATCCATGAGATTTAATCGATGCCCGGCCTCGTGATATTTACTATGACACACTGTGCATATCATAAATTGTCCGTGCACATATTTATTAGTCCCTGCCTAAAACACGAAGAGAAAACAAACCCACAAACTGAGGCAATATTAATATTCAATTCGATTTTATTTTTGCAATTTAGGTTTGTTTCCTTTTTCATTTTACTGCGTTCTTTATTTGATAGGTATATGAGATGGCTGGACACAAGCTAGAGCAAGTAAACCAAGATCAACATAAAAATTGTAACAACCCATATTTTGGGGCTTCGAATTTGAATACTTAATTTATTTAAACATTTGGATATGAATTCAAAATACAAAAAAAATTAGTTGTTTTAAACTGAGACTTGATTTCCAATGACATATTTTTGATTTGATTTTTTGAATTTTTCCATAATTTTTAATTTGGAAAATAAGTAAATTTTCCTTCTGACGTATTTTACGGCAAACGCTAGCATTTTGAAACTTCACAGAATTTAATAACTTGTATATTTATTTTTGTTTTGTGATCATATTGCATTGTTATACACAATTGTAATTTACTTTTTAACAATCACAGTTCATAATCGGACGCGATACGACATGGCGAGGTACTGAAACATATTTAAATCAAATGCAACCACACAGTATATATAGGACACTGCCCTTTTCCCCTCTTAGACGCAATCCTGTCCCCTCGCCTTGCATTCTAAATGTCCTTTTTGTCTCCTCAATTTCACTGTAAACCTTTGTCTTCCTCCATCAACAGCCATTTTGCCTCCTTGTCCATCGATGAAGATGATCGAGCAATATATATACACAGTCATATGTACAGAGAGCATAATATTTTCTCTGCCCTTCATTGTGCTCTATACATTTCAAGAACTAAAGAAAACCAAACCTTTCCTTATTCAAAAATCAATGTCTCCAAAATCGCTAACTATTTGATTAAACTCCCAACATGAAATTCGTTAGTTTCTCTGTTTAGTTTACTCTAAAAATAGTTTCAATAATTTTCATCGAGTAATTGGAGAGATATCTTTGAATAACATTAAGCGGTCAAGAAAGCGATCATTTTCGACGATCACGGATTGGCGAATGAAGGGTACGGATGGGTTCGTTGCGGTGATTGGGGATTTTTAGAAGCCTTCAGGTGATTTTTAGTATCTTAGTTTGTCGTAGGGAGGGAGATGATCGAAAAACGTCCGGAAACTAATTTCCGCTGAACCGGTGGTCGATGGGATGATCTGAGAAGTCGGGGAGGAGCCCGAGGATGAGGCGGAGGTTATGACCGTGGCCGATTTTTGGATTGAGCTTTGGATTGGCATGGATTGTTTGGTTTTGGTTTTAGGGTATTTTTTTATGGTGATCAGGTTCGTCGATCTATGACGATGCGCTCATGGTATGGAAGAGGCGTTGGGAGTGGCGGAGGCAACGACATAGGCAACAAAGTTTTTGCTGATCAGAGCGGCGATTGGGGAATGGATGTGCGAGCCTGGTGTTGTGTTCAAAATTATGGCGGGGGTATAATTATGGTGTGATGATTGGGATGCTTCGGCATGGGAGTGTTGGATGGAGGCGGCGATGTCAGGTTTGTTGATGGTCTTGAGGGCGGTAAGAAAAGACCGAAGTCGATGTGCACGTGCACGTGTGCACGATCGTGCAAGTGATGTCGTTCCAAGCTATTGGCAATTTCGATTTGGGAAGAAGCTGTGGAAGTGGGATTAGGCCGGGTTTGTTTTAAGGTGAGAAAATATCATAAGTTTTGATTATTTCATATTATAAAACGCCGTAAGCTTTGAAATTTGATAACCGACTCATTTGGAATCCTATTAACTTTCGGTTTTTTGCATTGTATTCGTATGGACGAGTACATCATTTTAGTATAGCATGTTGATAATTTTGGGCAGGTATAAATTTATGACATATGAAAATAGACATGATTTAAATTATGTTATTTTAATTAATTACGTCATCTAAATTTATTTATTTTAAATATTGATGTTTATTTGGCCAAATAAATTACTGTCGAGTTAAAAGGGTTTGAATATGGTAATTGGACCACTGTTAGCGGAATAAAACATCTTCCGCCAGTTAAATTAATTTGATAATTAATTAGCAGAATAAATCCCCGTTCTGGTATTTTATAGTTTTGGACGTTTGATTATACATCATTAATTGATATGCCACTTTAAATAAATGATATATTAACCAATGATGGCTAAGTGTTGGATTTATTTACATAGTCGTAGATTATGTAAATATCTGTTATTAACTTGAAAAGTTAATTGAATAATACGGTAGCTTGTTTAAGTAAAACGGTGATCGTTAAGCCTCCTTCAAATTTGAAAAGCTAATTATTGATTTGAAAGTTATTTTAAGAATAGTTATTTTTGTCATAAGGTTTAAAGATAATTATTATTTAGTAATAATATTAAAAGGCAATAACTTATTAATAATAATATTTTAACGCTACATTATAATTTTTTAATAATGATATAAAGTTGATTATTTTATTAATAAGATTCTTAAAGGTTATTTCTCAAATGTTGTTTAAGAATGATTAATTATTATTTTAAAGTTATTTAATTATTGTTTTAAAATCTTCAATGACATTTTAATTATTTATTTAAACTCATTGTCTATGCTTTAATTTTTAATTTAAGTTATCTAATTATTTTGGTTTAAGCTATTTAATTGTATTTATATTGTAATTAATTATCATATTAATATTAGCTAAAAGTTGATTAATTATTGTTTAATAACGTTTCAAAGTTAATTAATTATTACATTAATATTGTTTTGAAGTTAACTTATTTATATAATAATATGGTTTAAAATTATATAATATATTAGTAATGAAATTTTTGAGTTATTATTTCGAATGAGATTTAATTTAAAATTAAATAGTAGGATGTTTAAATAATTACTTGTTATTTAAAGTTCTTTTAAATAACTTATGGTTTATCAGAAGTACCTTATGGACTTAAAGAGTCTATTAATAAGTTGGATTAAATATGGTAAATGGATTTGGATATTTATAAAAGAATTTTATAAATGGGATTTAAATATATGAAAAGAATAAGTTTTATAAATGGAGTTTTGGGATATTTAAAAAATATTTTAGAAATAGATTGAGGATTTATAAAGAAGCTTTACAAATAGATTGGAAATATTTATAAGATAATGGAATTTGGAAAGAAATGGTTGATATTCATGGCGTAATTCGAGGGAAAGGGATTGCCTACATTTTACTATGGATTCGTTGGGATAGCGACGTAACCATTGAGTAAACTACGATCCATGATTGAGATTGAACGATACTTTCCAAAATTTATTTTTAAGGGTTTTCGAATTTCGAGTATCAAAAATATAGTGGTTTGTGAATATATTTATCCCATTGAGATAATTATATAGTTATATTTTCTAAGTATCGAAAATATAGTGGTTTGTGAACATAATTATCTCGTTGAGATAAGTATATGGAAGTGATTTCCAAGTATATGAAATGTGAATTTAAATTTATAAATGATATATTTAAAGAGGCCTGGTGATTTCCATGGGAAATTTAATTTCTGTTTGAATGTTTGTTTATTTGATAGTTAAATAACCGACTATCAAATCTTGGCCTAAATAAGTAATCCTTCTTAATTTTGGTGGTGGGAAAATATTCCTTACTTAACACCGAAGGATCTTAACACTGGAAATTTTTGGAGGAAACACGGGAATTATATGGTACAGTTACCATCGATAGTACTATACTATATGTATAAACTCATTTGGTTCTTCTAGGACAAATGATAAGGAGATCCATCCACTTAAACAGTTAGGGGGTGATCCCGGCTCTTATGTATTGTCAAATTATTTCCTAAAGAATTAGTATTAAGCATTCTGAAAATCGACGTTGGTTTTATGGAGCACCTAGGCAACAGAAGAGTGTACTCGTAAGACTCAAACCCGTAACCACTCCGAAAACAATATACGGTTCTATGAAGGAGATTCATGATATTTTTAGATATTGGGACCATTTGTGATTCCAAGACATGTTTGGGTATGGAAATCCGGGTGTAATTCCAAGATCTATTTGAGATGAGGGAATCCATGTGTGATTCCGAGACGCGTTGGGGTATTTGAATCCACGTGGGATTCCGTGATATATTTGGTGGCAGTGCGTGAGTTGAAATGCCGAACGTAGCCTCATCAGCGGGAATGACTAAAACTAGAGATAGGAGGCATGACCGATAGGGTTGATAAACCTATAGGGTGTAGTCGGCTCCACCTAGACGTTACCTACAGTTGTTATGCATGCATGGGCGATGCACTCGGTCCTAGTGAGACCAGCTATGTTTTTCCTATGGTACATCACTAGGGATGTATGCTGCTTTGGAAGGATATCTCTGATCCTTATGCAGGAGGACCGTTCCTCAAAGTACCGAGGGCGCCTCCATGGAAATCCTACACAATTAGCAAATAAGCCTTATTGATTTTCAATTATATACCTAGTATTGTTGTGATATACATCCATTTGCATCACACTACTTGATTATTATTATTTTCACCTTTAGACATTATTATAATATCACTGGATTTATGATATAAAAGGTTTTGGTAATCGTAAGGTAAAAACTCGTCTGTGCTTATATGCGGTGTGGTCTTACGAGACACCTTTGTTTTGAAAAGTTATTTAAACTTTAAAAATCCATATGATTGTGTTTTTATCACGATGGTTTTATCAGACTGACCTGGGGTTGTTTTCCTAAAAAAGCTCGGGTCGGATCAAGCATATTTCTCCATTTACTTGAATATTTGGAGCTTTAGGAGTCAAGCTGGAGGCCAGAGACGTATTCTCGTACATGGTTTTTTTTTTGTTTCATTCATGGTTATAGTTATTAGCAATTGTACTTATAAACAATTGTAAGGACATGTTGTTATAACTTTTCGAGCTGAAATAGGTTAGTAAACTCTTATTAATGTCTGTACATACATATATTACAGTTTTGTTTGTGTGTAAAGATTTGTTACATATTATAGATTATTCGTTCTGCTGTGAGATTCTATGTTGTTTAGTTTCTTCTCGTCTTTTTTCTTTTCCCTAAGTATCCGCCTTTCCGTTCAAGTTGGGCTGGACATGTGTGGTTTATTGTCAGCTTAAATTATACGGAAAAATGGGTCTTTACAGTTGGTATCAGAGCTTAGGTTGAGTGAATACCTAGGCTTTGGTGGGTTGAGTCATTTGAGATAGGGTAAGTGAGACCCTAGGATGAGTTTGAGAGTGTATATATGAGAGCGCGCAGTTGTTAGCGATACTAATTGTTTTATATTATGTTGTTTGATCTGTTGAGTGACTTAAGAATTCGGGTTAATGCATTTAGCCAACTTTATCAATAGGGATTTCCTAAAAACTCGAGCAAGACCAAACGACACGTTATTGTTTAAAAATGGGTAAATGAAATAATTTTACATAAGATTATTTTTATATATTAAAAGTATAATTTATCAAAAATTAATTATAGTTATCAGTTGTTTGGAAGGATAATATTTTATAATTATCTTCTAGAATTTGATTAGTCCTGCTCGTTCAATTCTGAGCGTTCACTATTATCTGTTATTCTATCTAGAATCTTCCATTTGAAATTTGGATTGGATAAATAGAAATTTTAGGAATATTGAAAGGAACACCTTGTGAATTAAATTTCACAATTTGAATATAAGGAATTCAATGATAATGTTAGGTTAAAATTTGATTTCTAAGTGTAACAACCTGATATTTTCAGCCATTCGCATCCGCATATGTCGGACTTGAATTGCTCAAAATACCGCATTGTAATAAAATTTGGAGCAAATAAAATCATCACAGAATCACAGCCACAGAAATATCAGAATAACTTGCAGTGGAAATATAAAATACCATAGTAGTTCATGAAGTTACTATAACAAACTCTCAAAACAAAATACATAATATCAGCCTGAAAACAAATACAATAGAAATCCCAAGTACATAGAAGTCCACTAGTACAAGAGCTGAAATAGAACAACTGAAATAGATAAATAACTAGATAGGTAGAATCTCCAGCTAGCTCCACAAAGATAAATCCAAAGCTGTGAATACTCAGGCTGACCTGAGCGTAAAACAAACACAAAACACTTGAGTCAGGACATATATACTTATATAATGTAAACCAACTCAAGTGAACTGTAATAAAGTACAAGTAACTTAAAGGATGCTTGGGACCGCCCATCCTCTAAGGATCCGTTAAACTATTTACTATGTAGTAATATTATGCTATTATAATAATGTTTACAGTAAAATAAACTTACTTTAAAATAACGTTAAGGAGTGATCCACTATTCCCCTTAACATGTAATAGTCCCAGTAGTCCATCCAGTATCAGCATATCTTCAGATCGGGAGACTACCCTAAATACTCCATGGGCTATGGGAGAAAACCAAACTCGTAGTAAGGCTCAATATGGTAGGTGACACAGCACAACTAGGCAATGCTAGAGTAGATATACCAATTATGCTTTCGAGCTGGTGGTAACGCGTAGCAGCCACTACCGCCTACCTCGGAACACACTTTCAATCAAAATCGGAGGACGTACATCAAATCAATCACAAGTAAGAGTATAGTATCGAAGGAATGTGTCCGATCGGAGGAGCTACCTCACTTGGCCCGTCGATCGCTCCCGTTTTAGCCACCTTAAGCCAGCTCACGGGAGTCGGGTCCATGTTCATACCTCAAGAGGATCGTTGCCACCGTCCTACTTCTTTCTGGAATCTCCACCGCGTACACAGTTGTTAAAGTGGTTTTCGGTATCGACAGAGAGTATGTCCATATCCGATCCCGGTCTCTTTAACGACCAATCATTATTATAACCCGTGGTTATAATTTTAAAAATCATAGTTTATACTTCAAAATAAAGTATCATTTCAAATTCAAAATCTTTATCAAAATAAAGATCAAATCATTTCCAAACCATTTCAATATATCAAAATATCATATCTTTTCGAAACTTCATTATCAAATCATTATTTGAATTCAAATCCAAATATTCAAATTTAAATACCCTCTTAATTCAAAGATATCATTCATTAATTATCATTTCAAATCACCTTTCAAATAGTTTATATTTTAAATCAAAACAATTCGTTTAAACCATTTAAAAGTGAAGTTATTATATTTACAAATCAAGTATTAAATTCCCAAAATTTTAGACAATTCTAAGCTTATTTATTTAGTTAAAAACTATAAACATTGATAATTTCAGCCTTTCATAGCATTTAGAAAAACTGCTGTAAGTTATAATTGAAAAGAGTTAAATTCAGCAAAGACAGCATTTAAACAAAACTGCTGTAATAGTTCAGTTCATTTCAGCCTACCGCAGCACTTATCAAGTGCTACTGTAGCCTTTTATTTAGTTCCAGACTTTAGTTATCTTTCTGCTATCACAGCACTTACCAAGTGTTGTAATATCAGTTAGTTAAAATTTAGCCATAGTTCATTTGTATCAACCACAACACTTACAAAGTGCTGTAATATCATTTACTTTAGATTTTAAGTTAGCTTCAGAAACGATAGCATTTGCTAAGTGCTGTTATATAATTTTCAGATTTCAATGTAATTCCAGCAACAAATAAACTTTGATTTTTAACCCTTTAAACATTATAAAAACCATATTTTAACACTAAAAATGTTCATTAAAATACCTTTAAATTATGATTTTTATAAAGTGAATTTCCTATGAATAAAATCAAATTTTCAATAATTCACTTAATAAATTCAAGTGTAAAATTTTCTATTCTTGCATTTACTTTACACTTTTGATTAAATTTACAATTTCATAATTTAAACTTAATTTTCATTTTATTTATATGGCTTAAATTTCATTTTTAAAGCAAATTTCACATTTCCAAATTTAAATTATATTTCAAATTACACTTTTAAGTATTCATTTATTTAACCATTTTAATTCATGTAAAAATCAAAAACACTTTATAAAATCATTTTAAATTCAAATTTAAATCAAATTATCATATTTTCTTACTTTACTTAAATTCCATTTATAAACAAAATCAAAAATTCCAAAATTAACTTATATTTCAAATTCTACTTTACCAATTATTTATTTCACTTATTTGACTTGTAGAAAATCACTAATATTTTATAAAAATCATTTTTAATTAAATTTAAATCAAAATATCATAATATTTACATTTTTAAAATACTTTTAAAAATTTAGAAAAATATATTTTAACCACGGGTCTGTATATAATTTTCTAGCCTAGGTCAAGTGATACAGATAATGTATCATTTCAACCCGTAATTTACAAAGAAAATCCGGGTTCTATCATTTCAAACCCGCAATCCCAAGTCAATTAAAATAAATAAAAATCGCTCAGGCCTATCATTTTAGCCTATAATGATTTTTTCCTATTCTAAAGTCCGTTCGGGTATGTATCATTTCAACCCATAGTGATTCTATTTTACAGGGAACTTGTAGGGCGATAAACTGATATAAATGATAGTAACATATGGCAGTAACAGATGATATGACAGGTTTATTAACAGGGTGATCATCATATAATCATATCACAGGCAGGTATAACATGGTATAGCAATTTTACAAATTCACTTGGTGTCACTTCACAATTTATATAAGTAAATATGTCAAGTGTGATTACTCACTTGTTTCAAGCTGGAGATAGCAAGACAAAGCACACAACGAATTCCAGAAAGCACGATAACATAATTTTTAACTCGAGTAGGAAGAGAACCAAGCTAGTGAACTTGTATACAACCAATAAATAAGACAAATATAAATATAGTTTCTACATAGAATACATATTGAAACAATTCAAAATAAAAGCAACAATGAACAAATTGATTTGACCGTTGCCTCAACACATCTATGCTCGACCATAGGTCTCTAATGCACGACCATGGTTGTGTGTATGGGTTGAGTATAGGTTCAAATAGGCATGGCTAGTAGGAGTTGAAGTGGTGGAAGTTATGACATAGGAATACCAAGGGTTTAGGCAAATATGTGGTTTTTTTGTGCAAACTTTGGGTTCGGCCTGAAGTGATGTGGGCTTGGCCATGCAAGGGGGTGGTCAGGTGTTGGCTGGAACTGTGACCTAAGGTGGTGGAGGAGTAGGCGGCGGTGACTAAGGAGGTGCCAAGTTGGAAAAATGAAGGTGATGTTGTCAACAAGCTCGGCTATGGCATGGTTCAAGGTGATTTTGCAACTTTTGGTGGTGATTGCTTCAAGGATGCTCACGGCCAGGTCAAGACAAGTGGAGAGGAGGGTGATGTGGCCATGGATGGTGGTGGAGCTGGACGTTGGAGCTGGTGGAGGGGCTAAGGCCGAGCAAGACTATGGCAAAGCATGGCAAAAATCTAATAGAAAATCAATAATATGATAAGAAAAAGTAGAAAAAGAAAAAGACATTACCAAGATTTTTTTTCTCAGATCTGAAGCATGCATGTGAAAGATGAAATGAGAAGAGATGTTTATGTGAATAACAAAAAGGAAAATCACGGCTAATGGCATTGGGAAAGGTCGGCCCAAAATGAAAAGGTGGGTAGATGGAAGGTCAAAAGTTTAAAGGCTTTAGTCTCTTGGAATTTCCCTTTTCTTTTATTCAAATAAACAAAATAAAACCATGTAAATAAAATAAAAATGAATAAAAATAAAGTGAAAATGAAATGAATAAATAAATTTTAGAAAAAAATAGAAATATATAAGAAAATAGTTATTATATGTAAACTAGTATTAAAATTGAAAACAAAATATAACTAGTTTTGGAAAAATAACTACTACACTTTTGATAATGTTTTAAAAATAAAATATATACATAACATGTCATATTACACACACATATATATACAAATTAAAACAAGATATGACAAAAAAAATATTATTTATATAAATTAAAATAACAATATTGTTAAATAAATCAATTTACACACACAATATTGTAAAAAGCATAACTTTCACAATATTAATCAGATTTCAACGAAATGAAAAGAAGTATACTTAAAATTTAATTTATTTTCATAATAAAAGGTAAAATTCAAAAATTCAAAAATTTAAATTTTAAATTTAAAAGTCAAAATTTGACCATATTGACCAAAATCCACTTTTCTGGAAACTATTCTATTTATTCATATTTGGAATTATAATTCACATAAAAATAAAAATTTATATTTAAAATAAAAAATTATTCATTTTGATAAATAAAATAAAGTTTTAAATCAATAAATTCAATTTAAATTAAATAAAATGCGCAATTAAAATAATCACAAAATACAGAGTTGTTACACTCTCCCCCACTCAAAACTTTTCTTCCCCGAAAAGAAATGAAGTACGGAAAAACAAAAAAAAAGATAGAATGAAACGAGCTTAAGAAAGGATGACAAGAAGATTGAGATTATACCTGATAACTGTTGTTATAGGTAAGTTTAACAAGGTGAAGATAATCTTCCCAAGATCCTCCAGAATCAAGAACACCAACACGAAGGAGATCCTCGAGAAATCTGATTCACTCTTCCCGTTTGACCGTCGGTCTGTGGATGGTAAGCAATGCTCAGATTTAGATGAGTACCCAATGATACCTGAAAAGCTTTCCAAACTGACTGGAAAAGGTAGAATCACGATCACCAATCAATATTAAGAAGAACATCATGGAGACGAACAATCTCCATCATGTAGGTCTCAGACAAGCTAGAAGCAGAACGAGTTGACTTGACCGGAATGAAATGAGAGGACTTGGTGATTCTATTCACAATAACCCAGATAAACTAATCAGTGAGAAGTGCAGCAATCCGAGCAAAATTCTCAATGAATCTTCGGTAATAACCGGCAAGGCTCAGAAAACTACGAATCTCAGAAGAAGTCCTAGAAGTTTCCCAATCCTGTAACAGAATAAGGAGAAATAAGAACAACAGAAAAGATAGAATAACTGAATGACTAAGGAAAAAGAGAAAGAAAGAAAGATTTTCATTGATCGCAGCGATCATGACTGGATCGACAGAAATTCCATTACTAGAAACAACATGTCCAAGGAATCGGACTTCATCTTTCCAGAAATGGCATTTATAAAATTTATTAAGCACAACACGAAAAACGAGATTCATCAAATCAACAAGAAAAAAAGGAGCATTAGTCAAACCAAAAGGTATGACTAACCATTCATAGAACCCATTCTCAGAGCTCCAGGAATAAGATCAATATGGAAATCAATTTCCTGCTTAGGAGGTAAAGCAGTGACTTCACCAAATACATCGGGATAGAATCTGACTACAGGAGTCGAATGAAAATCACCACTAGAGCAACGCTTAGGATAGAGAAGTTGCACATGCTTACAAATCCTATTAAGGTTTGCGGCCCCAATTGGATTTGAAACACATAAAGGTACAGAAGCAAACTCAGGAGAAAGGAGATACTCAAACTTATCACACGAATCAACAGAAATAAAACTATGGAAAACTCCAGTATTAAATAAAACACAAACATGATACAGAAATAAAAAAAGGTTGCACTGAAGAGTACCTTGATCATTCCTAGGAGCACTGGGAGCAGGGGATGAAGAAGATGCAGAGGCGATAGCAAATATACCGAAAGGCTTACCCAACTGAGCTGGAGGAGGAACAACAGCATCAGCTAAAGTAGGACACCTATTGACATAGTGTCCCTTCCGATCACATCTGAAGCAGGTGATAGAAGAAAGGTCAACGGGCTGCCTCTGAGAAGGAGAAGATGATGAAGATCCCAAACCCGCATTCTTGAGCCAATTCTGCTTTTGCTGCTCGAAATTTGTCTTTCTCTTCTTAGAGTTAGCAGAGGAAGACTGAGATAAAGGAGTACCAACAACAACAGGACCCTTAGAAGTAGGATTCTCATAACGAATAGCCATATCCATAAGCTGGGTAAAAGTGCCATGAACATGAGAAATGAGACGACCATAATACTTGGGATGAGCACCAGAAATGAACTTCTCATTCCTCTTGAGAGGAGTGTCTATCAGGCTAGGACCGAACTTAGAAAGTTCGTTGAACTTCCTCTCATACTCATAAAAAGACACGCTTCCTTGCTTGAAATCCATTAACTCCCTATAAAGTTGGGATTTCCCGGCTTCGGGAATCCACTTAGCAACGAAAGCCTCCCTGAAGAAGATGAGAGATAAGCTTAGAAAAGGCGCGAAAGAGATAGAGAAACATAATTCAAAGAAACAAAAGAAGATACCTAAACTGCTCTCAACTAAGAGCCTCAACGGTGTTAGCCGTAACAGACTCCCACCAATCTTATGCAGCCTCCTGCAACTGCCATGTTGCTAACTGACGCTTCTGGGCATCAGTAATCTCAAAACCAGTAAATATCCTCTCTAAACTCCGCAACCACTACTGAGCTTCAATAATGCTCTCTGAACCGGAAAACTTGGTGCCACCAAGTTGAGAGAATTCCTTACAGAGAACAGTGAACTTAACGGGTGCAACAGCTTGAGGAGCTGGGGCACAACCCCTACCTTTGGCATTTCCACGATTCATCCTGAAAATATTAAGAATGAATTTAGAACAAGATATAGAGGAGACAAAGATAAGATAAGATAAGATAAATTCACTTGGATGAATATCCTAAACATGAAAATACTAACAAGGTAGATACGAAAGGAAGGAAGTTTAGAAAATTTCCTTTAAAAAAGAAAATTTTATATCAAAATAATCTTTGAAAAATCCTTTGAAAAATCATTTTGAAAATCAGTTTATACTTTGAAAATACGTTCTCTCATAAAGAAAGTGATTCTGAGGTTGATTTCACTCATTCTAGGGTATTTTTACCCTATCTCTAATGAATTTTTGCTCCGTAGGCTATGATTTGCCTAAAACCAAAGCTCTGATACCAAATGTAACAACCCGATATTTTCAGCCGTTCGCATCTGCACATGTCAGACTTGAATTGCTCAAAATACCACATTGTAATAAAATTTGAAGCAAATGAAATCATCACAGAATCACAAACACAGGAATATCAGAATAACTCGTAGCGGAAATATAAAATAACATAGTAGTTCATGAAGCTACTATAACAAACTCTCAAAAAAATATATACATAATATCAGTCTTAAATGAAATACAATAGAAATCCCAAGTACATAGAAGTCCACTAGTACAAGAGCTGAAATAGAACAACTGAAATAGATAAATAACTAGATATGTAGAATCTCCAGTTAGCCCCATAAAGAGAAATCCAAAGCTGTGAATACTCAGGCTGACCCGAGCGTAAAAAAACACAAAACACTCGAGTCAGGACATATATACTTATATAATGTAAACCAACTCAAGTGAACTGTAATAAAGTATAAGTAACTTAAAGGATGCTTGGGACCGCCCATTCTCTAAGGATCCGTTAAACTATTTACTATGTAGTAATATTGCACTATTATAATAATGTCTACAATAAAATAAACTTACTTTAAAATAGCGTTAAGGAGTGACCCAATATTCCCCTTAACACATAATAGTCCCAGTAGTCCATCCAGTATCAGCATATCTCCAGAACGGGAGACTACCCTAAATACTCCATGGGCTACGGAGAAAAACAAACTCGTAGTAAGGCTCGATATGGTAGGTGACACGGCACAACTAGGCAATGCTAGGGTAGATATACCAATTACGCTTCCGGGCTGGTGGTAGCGCAAAGCATCCATTACCGCCCACCTCGGAACACACTCCCAATCAAAATCGGAGGATGTACATCAAATCAATCACAAGTAAGAGTATAGTATCGAAGGAATGTGTCCGGTCGGAGGAGATACCTCACTTGGCCAGTCGATCGCTCCTGTTTTAGCCACCTTAAGCCAATTCACGGGAGTCGGGTCCACGTTCATACCTCAAGAGGATCGTCGCCACCATCCTACTTCGTTCTGGAATCTCCATCGCATACACAGTTGTTAAAGTGGTTTTTGATATCGATGGAGAGTATGTCCATATCTGATCCTGGTCTCTTTAACAACCAATCGTTATTATAACCCATGGTTATAATTTAAAAAATCATAGTTTATACTTCAAAATAAAGTATCATTTCAAATTCAAAATCTTTATCAAAATAAAGATAAAATCATTTCCAAACCATTTCAATATATCAAAATATCATATCTTTTCAAAACTACATTATCAAATCATTATTTGAATTCAAATCCAAATATTCAAATTTAAATACCCTTTAATTCAAAGGTATCATTCATTAATTATCATTTCAAATCACCTTTCGAATAGTTTATATTTTAAATCAAAACAATTCATTTAAACCATTTAAAAGTGAAGTTATTATATTTACAAATCAAGTATTAAATTCCCAAAATTTTAAACAATTCTGAGCTCATTTATTTAGTTAAAAACCATAAATATTGAAAATTTCAGCCTTTCATAGCATTTAGAAAAACTGCTGTAAGTTATAATTGAAAACTGTTACATTCAGCAAAGACATCATTTAAACAAAACTGCTATAATAGTTTAGTTTATTTCAGCCTACCGTAGCACTTATCAAGTGCTACTGTAGCCCTTTATTTAGTTTTAGATTTTAGTTATCTTTCTGCTACCACAATACTTACAAGTGCTGTAATATCACTTAGTTAAAATTTAGCCATAGTTCATTTGTATCAACCATAGCACTTACAAAGTGTTGTAATATCATTTACTTCAGATTTTAAGTTAGCTTCGGAAACGATAGCATTTCTGAAGCGCTGTTATTTAATTTTTTTGATTTTCAATGTAATTCCAGCAACAAATAAACTTTGATTTTTAACCCTTTAAACATTATAAAAATCATATTTTAACACTAAAAAATATTCATTAAAATACGTTTGAGTTATGATTTTTATAAAGTAAATTTCCTATAAATAAAATCAAATTTTCAATAATTCACTTAATAAATTCAAGTGTAAAATTTCCTATTCTTGCATTTACTTTACACTTTTAATTAAATTTACCATTTCATAATTTAAAATTAATTTCCATTTTATTCATATAACTTAAATTTCATTTTTAAACCCAATTTCACATTTCCAAATTTAAATTATATTTCAAATTACACTTTTAAGTATTCATTTATTTAACTATTTTAATTCATAGAATAATCAATAACACTTTATAAAATCATTTTAAATTCAATTTTAAATCAAATTATCATATTTTCTTGCTTAACTTAAATTCCATTTATAAACAAAATCATAAATTCCAAAATTAACTTATATTTCAAATTCTACTTTACCATTTATTTATTTCACTTATTTGACTTGTAGAAAATCACTAATATTTTATAAAAATCATTTTTAATTAAATTTAAATCAAAATATCATAATATTTACATTTTTAAAATACTTTTAAAAATTTAGAAAAATATATTTTAACCACGGGTCTATATATAATTTTCAAGCCTAGGTCAAGTGATACGAATAATGTATCATTTCAATCCATAATTTACAAAGAAAATACGGGTTCTATCATTTCAAACCCGCAATCCCAAGTCAATAAAATAAATAAAAACCGCTCAGGCCTATCAATTCAGCCTATAACGATTTTTCCTTATTCTAAAGTCCGTTCGGGTATGTATCATTTCAACCCATAGTGATTCTATTCTACAGGGAACTTGTAGTGTGATAAACTGATATAAATGATAGTAACATATGGCAGTAACAGACGGTATGCCAGGTTTATTAACAGGGTGATCATCATATAATCATACCACAGGCAGGTATAACATGATATAGCAATTTTACAAATTCACTTGGCATCACTTCACAGTTTATATAAGTAAATATGTCAAGTGTGATTACTCACTAGTTTCAAGCCGGAGATAGCAAGACAAAGCACACAACGAATTCTAGAAAGCACGATAACACGATTTTTGACTTGAGTGGGAAGAGAACCAAGCTAGTGAACTTGTATACAACCAATAAACAAGACAAATATAAATATAGTTTCTACATAGAATACATATTGAAACAATTTAAAATAAAAACAACAATGAACAAATTGATTTGACCATTGCCTCACCACATCTACGCTCGACCATAGGGCTCTAATGCACGGCCATGGTTGTGTGTATGGGTTGGGTATAGGTTCAAATAGGCATGGCTAGTAGGAGTTGAAGTGGTGGAAGTTATGACATAGGAATACCAAGGGTTAAGGCAAATAAATGGATTTTTGTGCAAACTTTGGGTTCGGCCTGAAGTGATGTGGGCTCAGCCATGCAAGGGGGTGGTCAGGTGGTGGTTGGAGCTACGGCTAGAGGTGGTGGAGGAGCAGGCGGCGGCGGCTAAGGAGGTGCCAAGGTGGAAAAATGAAGGTGATGTTGTCAACAAGCTCGGCTATGGCATGGTTCAAGGTGATTTTGCAACTTTTGGTGGTGATTGCTTCAAGGGTGCTCACGGCCAGGTCAAGACAAGTGGAGAGGAGGGTGATGTGGCCGTGGATAGTGGTGGAGCTAGACAGTGGAGGTGGTGGAGGGGCTAAGGCTGAGCAAGACTATGACAAAGCATGGCAAAAATCTAATAGAAAATCAATAAAATGATAAGAAAAAGTAGAAAAAGACATTACCAAGATTTTTTTCTCAGATCCGAAGCATGCGTGTGAAAGGTGAAATGAGAAGAGATGTTTATGTGAATAACAAAAAGGAAAATCATGGCTAATGGCATTGGGAAAGGTTGGCCCAAAATGAAAAGGTGAGTAGATGGAAGGTCAAAAGTTTAAAGGCTTTAGTCTCTTGGAATTTCCCTTTTCTTTTATTCAAATAAACAAAATAAAACCATGTAAATAAAATTAAAATGAATATAAAATAAATTGAAAATGAAATGAATGAATAAATTTTAGAAAAAATAGAAAAACATAAGAAAATAGTTATTATATGTAAACTAGTATTAAAATTGAAAACAAAATATAACTAGTTTTGGAAAAATAACTACTACACTTTTAAAAATGTTTTAAAAATAAAATATATACATAACATGTCAAATTACACATATATATACAAATTAGAAAAAGATATGACAAACAAAAAATATATTATTTATATAAATTAAAATAATAATATTGTTAAATAAATCAATTTACACACTATATTGTAAAAAGCATAACTTTCACAATATTAATCAGATTTCAATGAAACAAAAAGCAGTATACTTATAATTTGATTTATTTTCATAGTAAAGATAAAATCCAAAAATTCAAATATTTAAACTTCAAATTTAAAAGTCAAAGTTTGACCATATTGACCAAAATCCACTTTTTTGGAAACTATTCTATTTATTCATGTTTGGAATTACAATTCACATAAAAATCAAAATTTATATTTAAAATAACAAAAATTATTCATTTTGATAAATAAAATAAAGTCTTAAATCAAGAAATTCAATTTAAAATAAATAAAATATACAATTAAAATAATCACAAAATACAGGGTTGTTACACTAAGGGTTGTTTATTTAAAAGAAAGTTGGAATATTTTAAAATAAATATTTTAGGAATGGTTTATATAAGGGTTGATTTGATAAAGTTGGGTTTTTAATAAATGATTGTCTTATTAAAAGGGAATTGGAATATTTTGAAATAATAATTGGAAATGAGTAAATACAAAAGTTGGTTGTATTATATTGGAATTTTGTAAAAGAAGTTATTAAAAGAAAACTTATATATTTATGAAATAATACTTGAAGAATAATTTATTTAAGGAAGCAAGAATATTTTTGCCATAAATATTTGAGAAATGATTTCCATTAAAAGGGAGTATTTTATAAATTTGATTTATACAAATGTGTTTATAAATAAAAAGGAATTCGAGAGTTTAAATCCTGATGTTTTGGCAAAATGATTTTCATGGTTTACAGGTTAATAATAGTAATTGAAAATGTTCTTGGCATAAAATCATTTCTAAGTACGAAATTGCTATAATTAGGATCTCACTATATAAATCAAACAAATTTTGATTTGATTCCCAAAGTATGATTTGATCACTATAAAGTGAATGTGTTTATTATTATTTAAAATGATTTTCGGAGAAAAGAAATAATAGTTTTATTTGAGATAGTTTTAGAGTATAAATGACTTTGGAAATTATAATAAAACTGGTTTTCTTAAAGGGTTTTTGGTGTATTAATATTTTGAAAATAGTTTGCTTAGAAATATATTTGGTATAGCTTTAGAAAAGGGATTTTGAAAAAATTTATTCTTAAGTTAACTAGTTCAAGTGGCTCGAAAATAACTAAAAATGGGTAAGAGTTACGTTCGGATGGTAAATGTTTCTCTTTAGTATTATCCTCATAGCAAGGAATGTATTATACTGTTTGGTAGTACTCTGCTCCTTGATATACTTTTGGGGTTACTTGGGCTATATATTTATATATGTATTTGTTATGGATTAATATATATATATATAATATCATTTCAAAAGTTTTTGGAATAAATATCCAAGTATTTGACCCTTAAGTTTCCAAAGTATATAATATCATTTAAAAAAGTGTTTTGAATATATACTGGGTGTTTTAAATTCTTAAGTGAATTAAAAATAAAAGTTTGAATTATAGTTTTGTATACCCATACGGAATGATAGGGAATTTTGTAAGTTTTATAACTTAAGCTTTATTTTCCGAAGATGTTTTCATAAATATTTTAGTGGTAATGGAATTGGTGTTAGAAATAACCAATTAAATAAGTGCAAAGATGGACATTGATCATTTCTCTTTCCATATAGTTTTGATCTAATATTTAAGTACAAGGCTTTGAGGTATTTCACATAGCTCCAGATAAGGATCTATTACTCGATTTTTGATAGCGAGCACTTGATGAGAGTTCTTGATACGAAGCTAAAGTTTTTTATCATTGTGTATGGCTATGTAAGAAGAGTAGAGGTCCCTAATCAAGGAGCCTGATCAGGTTCCACACTAGAAAATCGGGTGAGCAATGCTGGTTTATAAGTGGAGTTATGTATTCGAGTAGTGATCGAATCATATTCTGTATATAAATTATATGGACATCATGCGAGATTATAGATAATATTAAGGGTTCTTGTGATGAAATTTCGGGGACGAAATTCTTTTAAGCGGGGAGAGTGTAACAACCCGTACTTTGGGGCTTCAAATTTAAATATTTAATTTATTTAAATATTTGGTTTTGAATTTAAAATACGAAAAAATTACCCGTTTTAAACTGAGACTTGATTTCCAATGACTTATTTTTAATTTAATTTAGAAAATAAGTAAATTTTCCATTTGACGTATTTTACGGCAAATGCTGGCATTTTGAAACTTCACAGAATTTAATAACTTGTCTATTTTATTTTTGTTTTGTGATTGTGTTACATTGTCATATGCAGCCGTATTTTACTTTCTGTTAATCGTAGTTCATAATCGGGCGTGATACGGCATGGTGGGGTACTGGAATATAATTTAAAATCAAATGCAACTACACAGTATATACAGTACTGCCCTTTTTCCCTCTTAGCTACCATCCTGTCCCTTTGCCTTGCATTCTAGTGTCCTTTTTGTCTCCTTATCCGCCACTATCCACCTTTGTCTACCTCCATCAGTAGAAATTTTTCCTCCTTGTCCATTGATGAAGATGATCGAGCAATATATATATACACATGCATATGTATAGAGAGAAAAATCTTTTCTCTGTTCTTCATTGTGCTTTGTATATTTCAAGAAATCAAATAAAACCAAATTTTTCCTCATTCAAAAGTCAATATCTCCAAAACCGCTTACTATTGGATTAAAATCCCAACATGAAAGTTGTTAGTTTGTTTGTCTAGTTTACTCTAAAAATAGTTTCAGAAATTTTCGTCAAGCAATTGGAGAGATATCTTCAAATAACAGCAAGTGGTTGAGAAAAAGATTATTTTCGACGATCACGGATTAGCGAACGGAGGGTGTGGACGGGTTCATAGCGACTTAGGGAAGGAGATGATTGGAAAACATTCGAAAAATGATTTTCGATAAACCGGTGGTCGAGGGGATGATCGGAGATGTCGGGGAGGAGCCTAAGGATAAGGCTGAGGTCATGACCGTGGCCGATTTTTGATTTGAGCTTTGGATTGGCGTGGATTGTTTGGTTTAGGGATTTAGGGCATTTTTTATGGTGATCGGGTTTCTTCGAACTGTGGTGATATGGGGTGGTCGAGTCATTGCGCGCATGGCATGGAGGTGGCTCTGGGAATGGCGGAGGCAACAATATAGGCGACGAAGGTTTTGCTGATTAGAGCGGCGATGGGTGAATGAATGTGCGAACCTGGTGTTGCATTCGAAATGGCGGTGGGGGTCGAATTGTGGTGTGATGATCAGGAAGCTTCGACATTGGGGTGTTGGATGGAGGCGGCAATGTTAGGTCTGTTGATGGTCTTAAAGGCGACAAGAGATGACCGAAGTCGATATGCACGTGCACGTGTGCACGATCGTGTAGGTGATGTCGTTCCAGGCTATTGGTAATTTCGATTTGGGAAGTAGAAAGTGAGGATGTATGTAACGACCAGGATTTTTAGCGTTGAGTTTAGAATATTTAAACAGGAAATTATTGTTAAGGATAAAATTTCACAGCTTTTTAGCCTCAAGGACAGACCTTCAATATTTTATCCTGAAGGACAACTTTCTGTAGGTATCAGTTTTTAGTTATTGATAGCAGTTTCTAGGTATTAGTTTGTAGTTATCGGTAGCAGTTTTTAGGTATCAGTTTTAGCTTGGTAGCAGTTTTGTTGTCCTTATGAATAATTTTGAAAAATGTTTGTCTTATGAATAAATTTTAGAAAAATGTTTGTCCTTGTGGTAAAAATATCGAGGTCGTGTCCTTGAGGAAAAAATATACAAATTTTTGTCCTTTAAAATAATTCCCCCATATTTAAATGGGTTTAAATATTTAATTTGGATTAAACTGATCTTGAATATGAAAAGTTTGGTTTTTATTCAATAAAATAAATTCAGAATTTAATATAGCAGTTTGTTGAATGATATAACTATTTAATTTAATAATTGGAAATTGGGTAAAATATAAAATCTGAAGTTTCGAGCTTGTTAAAAATATTTTAAAGGCTTGTAAAATTTATATTGATAGTACTGAAGATAGTAAAAGGGTTGAATTGAATTTGAAAATGTTAAGTTTTGAAAATATATCGTTTAAATCGAATTTAAAAATAGCCTCACAAGACACAGTCTCGGAATTCAACGAAACCAATTCCATTAGATCCGTAATATTGAATTATTATCGGATTTCCATTTTCGTAGTGTTTGGAGTTATTGGGTGAGCGTACGACATATAAACGTGCTGAATCTATATCGGAAATTTAAGATAATAACTGAGTCAAAAAAGCTATCTTCTCCATACGATCGAATTAGGACTCGAAACCTTTTCCATTACGTTCAGGATAGGCGTATAAAATTATAAACGCCTAGCAGCATGCCTCGATTGGAGGTTACAGTTTTGAGTTGCAATTATCGAGATAATTTTAATTTTTATTTAAAAAAACTATATTTATATCTTGGTCAAACATCAGTTGAAATTCCTTCACATCAGTTGTATTTTTATTCACTTCACGTTACTGTAGTAAAGCGTCTTCCACACGCTACCTTCCCTTTCAAAATCACATCTACTCTCTTCCACCGCCTTCAGTTCAAACTCACGAAAGGTATACAGGAAAAAAAAAGAAAGGAAAGAAAGTGACTAATGGCCGCAAACCAAATCTCGAGCTCGTTCAAAATAAATGGCATAGGTTCGAAGCCAGTTCTCCCAATTTTCCTCTTCTCCTTTGTTTTGAAATCAAACCGTATCGACTCGTTCAGAGAAAAAAAAAGCCAAGCATCGATTTCGATTCGAAATCCTAGGAGTTCGTTCCAAAAGCGATATTATCACAAGGCTTGAGGTGGGTCGCGCGCTCACGTAGAGCCGCGATTGGGTACTGCAGCATGTGATTTAGGGTTCTTGGCGGCGCATAGTCAAGTGTCAGAGGCGAGTCGTGATAATCGAAACCAGACAGGCATGGCAAAGAATGAGCGGGGTCGAGCGGCGAGCTCGCTTTATCGCAATTGATTCAGGGTTGGTCGCGACGTCGGAGATCGAGGTGAGGTGATCGAGAATCGCAATCGATGGTAGCCTGGGTTCGTTTGTTATCTGGGAGGTATTCACAGATAATTTATTCATTTATATTTATTTACACTTGTTTTCAGTGAAGGATAAACAAATAATAAGCATATATTCTCATATATCCATATTTAAATATATATATACACACACACATATAGGTTGTCAGTAATATATATGAGAATTATAATGTTTAAAATAAAGATCTGTTTTACAGCAAGATAAAAAGACTTTTGAATGAAATTTATTGTTTTTAAGATGTTATGGTTACTAAAATAATTTTGCAAAGGAAATTTAGTTTTAAATCAAATTTTGTATTTAAATAAATTTATCGAAAGAAATTTGTTTAAACCAAATTCATTAGTTTAAAATTAAAATATTAATTAAATTAAAAATTATAATGGCAATTGAGTATTCGATTATTTCGAATATTAATAAATTATATAAATGTTTATACAAGGTCTAAATCGTGAAGAGACCGAGTCGAGATTGAAGTGGATTGCAAAAATCAAAGGTGAGTTAATCTCACTCATCTGGGTTTTAATTAAATTTAAATGGTTAAGTTTAAATAATTGGTTGAATGGTTGAATTGATTTGATGTGCTATATTATATATAGCAGTATATAATATATATTGGAGTAATTTTTTTCCCGCATTTTATAGCAGATGAGACCCTATGCGCCGCATAATAGCGGATGATATTATATAAAACCCATATACCGCGATATTCCACCTCGAAGTGGAATTGGTATTGTGCTAATGTCTGTGGATGCAGGGAAATAGGATGGAGGTATCCAACTGGATTCCTCAAAATTTGTTTAGACTGTTTAATATTCTGTGTTATGAATATTTGATATTCCATGATGAATATTATTGATAATTGGAATATTGAATACCATGGTTTGCTTGAATATATTTCGGTACACCGAGTTATCAAAATATATAGAATTGGATTTTGAAAAGAAAATAAAAGAGTGAATTCTTAAGTAAAATAATTATAGAGAATTTGAATAAATTAAAGAATGAATTGTAAAAGAATAAAAGTTGATTTTTGAATTCTAATAAATAAAACTTCGAGGATGAAGAATGAGATTTTGAATAAATGGGAATAAGTGATTTTTCTTAAAACTCAAGTGTTATTATCTAAAGGAAAAAAGAATTTATTTTAAAATTCAAGGTTTGGATTTATTTGAAAGGATAAAGAATAAATTTAGGAAATATGAAATTGGTATTTCAGTTAAAAAGATTTTAAATCATAATGAAGAAATAAAATCTGAAGTTAATGGATTTGGGATAAATGGAGTAAGTAAGGAATTTATTTAAAAGTGAAGTAAATAGGAAATCAATTTTGAGATTGATTTAAGTGTGTAGAATCAGGATTTTAAAAGAGAAGTGAGACTTTGGAATTTATAAACTGGGTTTATAAAGGTAAAGTAATATATCAATGGATATTAGAAGAATAAATTCACGATGGGAATTTATTAAAGGAATGGGCAAATTTGTTTAAAAATAAATAGTGATTTATTTTTAAAGGATGTGAAGAGAAGTATATTTCCCTGGATAGCCAAGTATGTTTTCAAAGAATTTTTTTAAATATAAGTTAAAAGCTTTATGTTGTTTTAAAAAGCATGTTTTAGAAAATTTATTATTCATAAATGTTTAAATTCTAAAGTAAGTATTTTTCAAATTTATGTTAGTAGTATTTATTTAAAGGCGACTTGGTAATATGATTTAAAAAGAGAAAATTTAGTTTTACATTTTATAAAGTAGCCTCATTTTAAATATTCCTAAAGTATATATTTTTAATAAAGTATTTAAGTAGTTTCAATGTACTTGTTAAAGGATATTTTATAATAAAGTGTTTTTAAATTATTTTTAAAATTTAAAGTATTGTACTTGGTGTCGTCGGTGGAAATAAATATTTGGGGATTCATTCCATGAGAAGAGTGTGGTTTGAAAACTGTTTTCAAAAGGTTTGAAAAGTGGAAATATATCTTGCGAAGATATTTTGAGATTAATAAATAATTTGGAGAAATTATTGATGGTTGTTTGTGAATTTTAATTGATAGTTAAATAACCGACTATCAATATTGGCCAATGCGCTGATCGTTTCGAAGTGACCGGAATCGGGATTTATTTCCTAAAAACTACTTCGATCCAGTTTGTACGTTTTCGTGGAAAAACGCGTTCGGAGTCGAAGATGGAGCAGTGAAGTGCAAGGGCTAGCCGTTACTAATCCTGAGGATGATTCCAATATGGATGTAGTAGGAGTAGTGCCTTCGGTTCCGTTCGAACCCGAGACGGACTTATATGGAAGAATGCTTTCAGAACATCGTCAGGTGGATGGTGAGCATTCTAAGTGAAACATTCTAAAAAGGTAACTCTTAGCCTCAAGCCTCATCAACCGGGAATGACTGAAAATCAGGGGTTATGCAGCAAGGCTAGGTGGGTAGCACCCATTAGGGTGAGGTCATCCCTGTCTAGATGTCCCTTTTTATTTGGCTTAGTGGTGCGGTTGCTGATCCCAACCGTGGGGTGATCTTACTCGGGATTATCCAGTAAGGGGTAGCCCCGGTCTTATGTTGCAGGGGTCGGGAGTGATCCTCGATACGGTGATCTAGGCCACATACTGTGACAGGTGGTACCCCAGTGCCTAGTCATGAGTTGGAAATCCATTCTCCCTACGTGCCTTTTACGGTTTTGTTTGTATTGCCCACGAATGTGGCTAGTCGCTGGAATTTAATAGATGTAACAATTTTGGCTATTTTAATAAGTATTTATATATAGACACTATTATAATATCAGAGGATTTTGATAAAAAGGTGTTTTGGCTATCGTAAGGTAAAAACCCGACATGTTTATTTGTGGCGTAGTCTTACGAGATGCTTTTGATTTCAAAGGATTTTGAAACTTTAATAACAAATTTGAGTATGGTGTTCTCACGTTGGTTTTCCAGACTGGCTCGGGTGTTATTTAACTATAATGCTTGGGTCAGACCGAGTATTATAGAATACAGGAAATGATGCTGTGGAGCTCAAGAGACGAGTTGGATGGCGATACGTACTTTTATACTTGATTTTTGTTCCGATGTGTATTCAGTTTTGAGGATATGTTTATATGACTGTCCAGTTGTATGTTATTGATGTTGTTGAACTCTGATAATGTATTCTAATGATATATATATATAAACAGATATAGATTTCTTTTGTATAAAGATCTGTTATTATCTATTATATTTTATTCCACTGCGATGGTTAGATTCTGATGTTGTTTTCTATTTTCTTCTTTTACCTCTTCTTCTTTAACCCAAATGGTTCGTATTTATGTTCATCTTGAGTTGATTAATGTAGAATACACTTGGTATCAAAGCGAGGTTAAGCGAGAATCTTGGTTCTGGTCGGGATTACTCATTATAAATAGAGTCGGTAGTACTCTAGAATGAGTTTGAGCGAATTAATAGATCTGAGCGCGTATTTGTTAGTGAATATAAAATGATTTTATATTGTGTTGATTGGTTTATTGAGTAGTTTATGGATTCTGGTCAATACGAGTAATTGACGTAATTGATAGGGATCTCTAAACACTCGAATAGAACAATTCGACACGGTATTGTTTTATTGTTTTAAAATAGGGTAAATGAAATAATTTTACCCAGATTACTTTTGATACAAAGGGAATAATTTTTTGTTAGTTATTATAGGTATATATGGTTGCTTGGTTGTTAGAGAATGAATTATTACCATTATTGTGTAAGAATTGAATAAGAAATTGAAAACCATAGCTAAAAGTTAAGAAATAAATTCATATACAAATGAAGTATATAAATGTGAATTATAAATGTGGTTTATAATTGAAGATGAAATAAAATTTTCCAGAGTAATATTTAAATATGAACTAAAAGGATTCGGAATTTGAAAATATGGAAAATTTAAATTTCTTTGAATTTGAAAATGGTTTTCAAAAGTTTTGAGAAGTAATAGTGGTATTATTTCGGAAATATTTTTGAATTGGATTTGAAATCTGGAAAGATTTGAAATTTAAAATATTTAAAGGGATTTTAAAGAGATAAAAGCATTGAACTCTTTAAGTCGCTGGCAAATAACTTCAGTGATGACTGCAACATCATTGATGTTCATTTTCTAGTTTCCAAGAGAGAATTGCTGCCAAATTGTTTTAAATTGGAATGGTTTGCAAAACTGGGTTTGGTTTTGAAATTCAAAAAGAAAATAGAATTGGAATAAATAATCTTCGATGGCTGATAAAGAAATAGAAGTCTGTTGAATAAAATACTCTAGGCTAAATAATCTCGAGTTAAAATCTAAAAATGGAAGGAGTAAGCCAAAATAAAATTTATTTGGTATTTTGAAAAGGGAATAGGAATCTAAACTCGAATTATAAATTAAATTGAACTCCAGTAAAATAATGAAGTGATTTTGAAGATAGAAATCACATATTGAGTTGGAAGTGGGAGTAGACTAATTCGAAACAAATGAGTTAATTTGATATATTAATGGGGTTTAAATTGGTTAAATAAAAGGTTGAATTGTGAGTTAATAAAATTGGTTTGTGAAATAAAAGTGAATGATAGGAATAGAACTTGAGTATAGATAATATTCATCGCATATTGTAAGTGGATTAATTATGGATCGAAGTTGTTGTCAAATGAAATGGAATTGGATTATAATAGAAATGATTTAAGTTGCAAATAAAATCCAATTCGAGTGTAAATGAGTTAAATATGTGCTTGGATATTATTTTGATAAATTGGGAAGGTGAATTAAAATTAAATGGATGGGCTAACTGAATTAAATGGAATTTGATTAGATGAGAATCAAATTAAGTGGAAGTGAACTTAAGTTTGAAGTTGGAATAAATTAAAATAAATTAACTTAAGTTAAAAATAATTAGAAGCTCGACTTCGAGTAAGAATGGAAGTCCATTAAATAAAAGTTTGGGTTGAATTAATTTGGGCATGGTTAGTACTATACAAGCATGGAAAGTGTCAAGCTAAACAAAATGGTTGTGAATGAATTAAAATTGAATGGATATTCTATTAAGTGAATATCGTCAAATTGCATAGAATAAATTAGTCGTTCGACTTAAACGGAAGTAAATAAAAAAATTCTATGAATTGGTAGAAGTAAATAAAATTGATTTTGAAATCAATTGAATTAAATATGAGCTTGTTTGGATTAAAAATAAATTGAATGTAAGAAATTGAATTGTAAACCATTAAAATTGAATAAAATGGCATATGAATTGATTGAAAGCAATTGAATTAGTTTTGAAATCATATAAATTGTTCATGGAAAGTGTTTGGTGTATGTTACTTATGAAATGCATGTGTTTAGCTATTGAGTAAGTGAAATGTTAATAAATTTCATATATTTAGTACTTACATGTTTGAATTGAGTAAGTACAGGTACCGAGTAGCCGTTTGGTTGATTGGGTCGCGCAAAATTAAAAAATAATAAGCCGCTTGCTTAAAAATGCTAAATAAAGGTACGCCTATGCATTAAAAGTTAGGAAATATGAACTGTTGTTTGTTTTTTTGTTTTTCCGACCATGTGGGTCGATGTATATATATTTATATCTCTTGTCAAATTGCAGAAGCTCCTCCGTACAAAGGAGACTTTGCCAAAAATTTTGGAAATTAGAAAATTTTTGTTAGCGACAAAGCGGTTTAAAATTGGAAATTGAAATAAATTAGTGAATGAAACTAATTTAAAATAATAATATGAAACAGTATAAACGGAAGATAAAATTCAATATTCAGAGTTGAAGATAAATTGAATTCATGTGGAAATGGGAGAACCAATTTGAATAGAAGTAGATATAAACTAAAGTGGTGAAGTGAAAATAAATATAAGAAGCGTATAAAATACTTATATTGAACTTAAGAAGAAATGGTGAAATTCTTAAGTAATGTGGTTGTTGGGAAAATATATTGAATAAGAATTTGAGTGAAGATTTAATGAAAATATATGTACATCGTACGGCTTGAATGAATAGATATTGAAATTTTGTAAGGAAGTCAATAAAATGTTTTTGAATGCTGTGATTGGATATTATTACTAAGTAGGATATACAAGTACTTAAAAGCAGGAGAAAAATTGGTTTTGATTACAGAAGATAAATTTGAATTACTCGACAAAAAGTTATGTGTTTAAATTTCTGTATGAAATTTGATTGGGTTTTTGATCTAGCCACTTGGCCTTTTGTTTTCTTTTAAAATCTGGGGGCCCGTAGAGGCATTTTGTAGTTGTACCGAGCTAGCCGCGCAAAGGAGACGCTGGCGAATTTTTTCGAAAATTTAGAGAGTTAGAAAATTTTTGAAAAAGTTTTGATAATTTAAATTTGGATTTAAATTTAAATTTGAATAAATGAAGTAAATAATGTTGTTGGAAACTATGGAAGGTTTTGGAAAGTTGGTTGAAGTAATAGTGGGTCTTTAATAAAATATATGTTATGGCAAGTTGACAAAACTGTTTGTTTTTTTAGAAAATAGGAATGGGTATTGGACCATTCTTCTTAACTGGTAATTTTGGAGATGAAATTCTTTTAAGGGGGGAGGAATGTAACGACCCGGATTTTTAGCATTGAGTTTAGAATATTTAAACGGGTTTAAATATTTAATTTGGATTAAATTGATCTTGAATATGAAAAGTTTGATTTTTATTCAATAAAACAGATTCAGAATTTAATATAATTGTTTGTTGAATGATATAACTATTTAATTTAATAATTGGGAATTGGGTAAAATATAAAATCTGGAGTTTCGAGCTTGTGAAAATTATTTTAAAGGCTTGTAAAATTTATATTGATAGTACTGAAGATAGTAAAAGTGTTGAAATTGAATTTGGAATGTTTTGTTAAGTTTTAAAAAAATATCGTTTAAATCGAATTTAAAAATAGCCTTCCAAGGCACAGTCTCGGAATTCGACGAAACTAGTTCCATTATATCTGTAATATTGAATTATTATCGAATTTCTATTTTCGTGGTGTTTGGAGTTGTTGGGTGAGCGTACGACATATAAACGCGCTGATTCTATATCGGAAATTTAATATAATAACTGAGTCTAAAAAGCTATCTTCTCCATACGATCGAATTAGGACTCGAAACCTTTTCTATTGCGTTCAGGATAGGAGTCAAACATTATAAATGCCTAGCAGCACGCCTCGATTGGAAGTTATGGTTTTGAGGTGCAATTATCGAGATAATTTTAATTTTTATTTAAAAAAATTATATTTATATCTTGGTCAAACATCAGTTGAAATTCCTTCACATCAGTTTAATTTTTATTCACTTCACATTACTGTAGTAAAGCGTCTTCCACACGCTACCTTCCCTTTCAAAATCACATCTACTCTCTTCCACCGCCTTCAGTTCAAACTCACGAAAGGTATACAGGAAAAAAAAGAGAAAGGAAAGAAACCGACTAATGGCCGCAGTTTCTTTTAAAATTCAAACCAAATCCCGAGCTCGTTCAAAATAAATGGCGTAGGTTCGAAGCCAGTTCTCCCAATTTCCCTCTTCTCCTTTTTTTCGAAATCAAATTGTATCGACTCGTTCAGAGAAAAAAAAGCAAAGCATCGATTTCGATTCGAAATTGTAGGAGTTCGTTCCAAGAGCGATGTTATCGTAAGGCCTGAGGTGGGTTGTGCGCTCACGTAGAGCCGCGATTGGGTACTGCAGTGTGTGATTTAGGGTTCTTGGCGGCGCATAGTCAAGTGTCAGAGGCGAGTCGTGATAATCGAAACCAAACAGGCATGGCAAAGAATGAGCGGGTTCGTGCGACGAGCTCGCTCTGTCGCAAATGAGTTTGGGTCGGTCGCGTCGTCGGACATCGAGGCGAGGTGATCGGGAGTCGCGGTCGATGGTAGCATGGGTTCGTTTGTTATCTGGGAGCTATTCGCAGATTATTTATTCATTTATATTTATTTACACTTGTTTTAAGTGAAGGATAAACAAATAATAAGCATATATTCTCATGTATCCATATTTAAATTTATATATATACACATATAGGTTGTCTGTAATATATATGGGAATTATAATGTTCAAAATAAAGATCTGTTTTACAGCAAGATAAAAAGACTTTTGAATGAAATTTATTATTTTTAAGATGCTATGGTTACTAAAATAAATTTGCAAAGGAAATTTAGTTTCAAATCAAATTTTGTATTTAAATATATTTATCGAAAGAAATTTGTTTAAACCAAATTCATTAGTTTAAAATTAAAATACTAATTAAATTAAAAATTATAATGGCAATTGAGTATTCGATTATTTCGAATATTAATAAATTATATAAATGTTTATACAAGGTCTAAATCGTGAAGAAACCGAGTCGAGATTGAAGTGGATTGCAAAAATCAAAGGTGAGTTTATCTCACTCATCTAGGTTTTATTTAAATTTAAATGGTTAAGTTTAAATAATTGGTTGAATGGTTGAATTGATTTGATGTGCTATATTATATATAGTAGTATATAATATATATTGGAGTGATTTTTTTCCCGCATTTTATAGCAGATGAGACCCTATGCGCCGCATAATAGCGGATGATATTATATAAAACCCATATACCGCGATATTCCACCTCGAAGTGGAATTGGTACTGTTCTAACGTCTGTGGATGTAGGGAAATAGGATGGAGGTATCCAACTGGATTCCTCAAAATTTGTTTAGACTGTTTAATATTCCGTGTTATGAATATTTGATACTCCATGATGAATATTATTGATAATTGGAATATTGAATGCTGTGGTTTGCTTGTATATATTTCGGTACACTGAGTTATCAAAATATATAGAATTGGATTTTGAAAAGAAAATAAAAGAGTGAATTGTTAAGTAAAATAATTATAGAGAATTTGAATAAATTAAAGAATGAACTGGAAAAGAATAAAAGTTAATTTTTGAATTCTAATAAATAAAGTTCCGAGGATGAAGAATGAGATTTTGAATAAATGGGAATAAGTGATTTTTCTTAAAACTCAAGTGTTATTATCTAAAGGAATAAAGAATTTATTTTAAAATTCAAGGTTTGGATTTATTTGAAAGGATAAAGAATAAATTTAGGAAATATGAAATTGGTATTTCAGTTAAAAAGATTTTAAATCATAATGAAGAAATAAAATCTGAAGTTAATGGATTTTGGGATAAATGGAGTAAGTAAGGAATTTATTTAAAAGTGAAGTAAATAGTAAATCAATTTTGAGATTGATTTAAGTGTGTAGAATCAGGATTTTAAAAGAGAAGTGAGACTTTGGAATTTATAAACTGGGTTTATAAAGGTAAAGTAATATATCAATGGATATTTGAAGAATAAATTCACGATGGGAATTTATTAAAGGAATGGGTAAATTTGTCTAAAAATAAATAATGATTTATTTTTAAAGGATGTGAAGAGAAGTATATTTCCCTGGATAGCCAAGTACGTTTTCAAAGAATTTTTTTAAATATAAGTTAAAAGCTTTATGTTGTTTTAAAAAGCATGTTTTAGAAAATTTATTATTCATAAATGTTTAAATTCTAAAGTAAGTATTTTTCAAATTTATGTTAGTAGTATTTATTTAAAGGCGACTTGGTAATATGATTTAAAAAGAGAAAATTTAGTTTTATATTTTATAAAGTAGCCTCATTTTAAATATTCCTAAAGTATATATTTTTAATAAAGTATTGAAGTAGTTTCAATGTACTTGTTAAAGGATATTTTATAATAAAGTGTTTTTAAATTATTTTTAAAATTTAAAGTATTGTACTTGGTGTTGTCGGTGGAAATAAATATTTGGGGATTCATTCCATGAGAAGAGTGTGGTTTGAAAACTGTTTTCAAAAGGTTTGAAAAGTGGAAATATATCTTGCGAAGATATTTTGAGATTAATAAATAATTTGGAGAAATTATTTATGGTTGATGGTTGTTTGTGAATGTTAATTGATAGTTAAATAACCGACTATCAATATTGGCCAATGCGTTGATCGTTTCGAGGAGACCGGAATCGGGATTTATTTTCTGAAAACCACTTCGATCCAGTTTGTACGTTTTCATGGAAAAACGTGTTTGGAGTCGAAGATGGAGCAGTGAAGTGCAACGGCTAGTCGCTACTAATCCTGAGGATGATTCCAATATGGATGTAGTAGGAGTAGTGCCTTCGGTTCCGTTCGAACCCGAGACAGACTTGTATGGAAGAATGCTTTCAGAACATCGTCAGGTGGACGGTGAGCATTCTAAGTGAAACATACTAAAAAGGTAACTCTTAGCCTCAAGCCTCATCAACCGGGAATGACTGAAAATAAGGGGTTATGCAGCAAGGCTAGGTGGGTAGCACCCATTAGGGTGAGGTCATCCCTGTCTAGATATCCCTTTTTATTCGGCTTAGTGGTGCGGTTGCTGATCCCAACCATGGGGTGATCTTACTCGGGATTATCCAGTAAGGGGTAGTCCCGGTCTTATGTTGCAGGGGGTCGGAAGTGATCCTCGGTACGATGATCTAGGCCACATACTGTGACAGGTGGTACCCCAGTTCCTAGTCATGAGTTGGAAATCCATTCTCCCTACGTGCCTTTTACGGTTTTGTTTGTATTACCCATGAATGTGGCTAGTAGCTGGAATTTAATAGATGTAACAATTTCGGCTATTTTAATAAGTATTTGTATATAGACACTATTATAATATCAGAGGATTTTGATAAAAAGGTGTTTTGGCTATCGTAAGGTAAAAACCCGACATGCTTATTTGTGGCATGGTCTTACGAGATGCTTTTGATTTCAAAGGATTTTGAAACTTTAATAACCAATTTGAGTATGGTTTTCTCACGCCGGTTTCCCAGACTGGCTCGGGTGTTATTTAACTATAATGCTTGGGTCAGACCGAGTATTATAGAATACAGGAAAGGATGCTGTGGAGCTCAGGAGACGAGCTGGGTGGCGATGCGTACTTCCTTACTTGAATTTTGTTCCGCTGTTTATTCAGTTTTGAGGATAAGTTTATATGACTGTCTAGTTGTATGTTATTGATGTTGTTGAACTCTGATAATGTATTCTAATGATATATACATACATACATATATATATATATATAAACAGATATAGTTTTTTTTGTATAAAGATCTGTTATTATCTATTATATTTTATTCCACTGCGATGGTTAGATTCTGATGTTGTTTTCTATTTTCTTCTTTTACCTCTTCTTCTTTAACCTAAATGGTTCGTATTTATGCTCATCTTGAGTTGATTAATGTAGAATAGTGTTGACTCAAGGGGTATGGATTTGTGGGCTGTTACACTTGGTATCAGAGCGAGGTTAAGCGAGAATCTTGGTTCTGGTAGGGATTAGTCATTATAAATAGAGTCGGTAGTACTCTAGAATGAGTTTGAGTGAATAATAGATATGAGCGCATACTTGTTAGTGAATATAAAATGATTTTATATTGTGTTGATTGGTTTATTGAGTAGTTTATTGATTCTGGTCAATACGAGTAACTAACGTTATTGATAGGGATCTCTAAACACTTGAATAGAACAATTCGACACAGTATTGTTTTAAAATAGGGTAAATGAAATAATTTTACCCAGATTACTTTTGTATATAAAGGGAATAATTTTTCGTTAGTTATTATAGGTATATATGGTTGCTTGGTTGTTAGAGAATGATAATATTAAATTATTATCATTATTGTGTAAGAATTGAATAAGAAATTGAAAACCATAGCAAAAAGTTAAGAAATAAATTCGTATACAAATGAAGTATATAAATGTGAATTATAAATGTGGTTTATAATTGAAGATGAAACAAAATTTTACAGAGTAATATTTAAATATGAACTGAAAGGATTTGGAATTTGAAAATTTGGAAAATTTAAATTTCTTTGAATTTGAAAATGGTTTTCAAAAGTTTTGGAGAAGTAATAGTGGTATTATTTCAGAAATATTTTTGAATTGGATTTGGAATCTGGAGAGATTGAAATTTAAAATATTTAAAGGGGTTTTAAAGAGATAAAAGCATTGAACTCTTTCAGTCGATGGCAAATAACTTCGTTGATGACTGCAGCATCATCGATGTTCATTTTCGAGTTTCCAAGAGAGAATTGCTGCCATATTGTTTTAAATTGGAATGGTTTGCAAAACTGGGTTTGGTTTTGAAATTCAAAAAGAAAATTGAATTGGAATAAATAATCTTCGATGGTTGATAAAGAAATAGAAGTCCGTTGAATAAAATACTCTGGGCTAAATAATCTCGAGTTAAAATCTAAAAATGGAAGGAGGAAGCCAAAATAAAATTTATTTGGTATTTTGAAAAGGAAAATAGGAATCTAAACTCGAATTATAAATTAAATTGAACTCCAGTAAATTAATGAAGTGATTTTGAAGATAGAAATCACATATTGAGTTGGAAGTGGGAGTAGACTAATTTGAAACAAATGAGTTAATTTGATATGTTAATGGGGTTTAAATTGGTTAAATAAAAGGTTGAATTGTGAGTTAATAAAATTGGTTTGTGAACTAAAAGTGAATGATAGGAATATAACTTAAGTATAGATAATATTCATCGCATATTGTAAGTGGATTAATTATGGATCGAAGTTGTTGTCAAATGAAATGGAATTGGATTATAATAGAAATGATTTAAGTTGCAAATAAAATCCAATTCGAGTGTAAATGAGTTAAATATGTGCTTGGATATTATTTTGATAAATTGGGAAGGTGAATTAAAATTAAATGGATGGGCTAACTGAATTAAATGGAATTTGATTAGATGAGAATCAAATTAAGTGGAAGTGAACTTAAGTTTGAAGTTGGAATAAATTAAAATAAATTAACTTAAGTTAAAAATAATTAGAAGCTCGACTTCGAGTAAGAATGAAAGTCCATTAAATAAAAGTTTAGGTTGAATTAATTTGGGCATGGTTAGTACTATACAAGCGTGGAAAGTGTCAAGCTAAACAAAATGGTTGTGAATGAATTAAAATGGAATGGATATTCTATTAAGTGAATATCGTCAAATTGCATAGAATAAATTAGTCTTCGACATAAATGGAAGTAAATAAAAAAATTCTATGAATTGGTAGAAGTAAATAAAATTGATTTTGAAATCAATTGAATTGAATATGAGCTTGTTCGGATTAAAAATAAATTGAATGTAAGAAATTGAATTGTAAACCATTAAAATTGAATAAAATGGCATATGAATTGATTGAAAGCAATTGAATTAGTTTTTAAATCATATAAATTGCTCATGGAAAGTTTTTGGTGTATGTTACTTATGAAATGCATGTGTTTAGCTATTGAGTAAGTGAATTGTTAATAAATTTCATATATTTAGTACTTACATGTTTGAATTGAGTAAGTACAAGTACCGGGAAGCCGTTTGGCTGATTGGGTCGCGCAAAATGAAAAAATAATAAGCCGCTTGCTTAAAAATGCTAAATAAAGGTATGCCTATGCAATAAAAGTTAGGAAATATGAACTGTTGTTTGTTTTTCCAACCATGTGGGTCGATGTATATATATTTATATCTCTTGTCAAATTGCAAAAGCTCATCCGTACAAAGGAGACTCTGCCAAATTTTTTTGAAAATTTTGGAAATTAGAAAATTTTTGGGAAAATTTTTATTAGCGACAAAACGATTTCAAATTGGAAATTAAAATAAATTAGTGAATGAAGCTAATTTAAAATAATAATATGAATCAGTATAAATGGAAGATAAAATTCAATATTCAGAGTTGAAGACAAATTGAATTCATATGGAAAAGGGAGAACCAATTTGAATAGAAGTAGATATAAACTAAAGTGGTGAAGTGAAAATAAATATAAGAAGCGTATAAAATACTTATATTGAACTTAAGAAGAAATTGTGAAATTCTTAAGTAATGTGGTTGTCGGGAAAATATATTGAATAAGTATTAGAGTGAAGATTTAATGAAAATATATGTACATCGTACGGCTTGAATGAATAAATATTGAAATTTAATAATTGGGAATTGGGTAAAATATAAAATCTGGAGTTCCGAGCTTGTTAAAATTATTTTAAAGGCTTGTAAAATTTATATTGATAGTACTGAAGATAGTAAAAGTGTTGAAATTGAATTTGGAATGTTTTGTTTAGTTTTAAAAAAACATCGTTTAAATCGAATTTAAAAATAGCCTTCCGAGGCACAGTCTCGGAATTCAACGAAACCAGTTCCATTAGATCCGTAATATTGAATTATTATTGAATTTTTATTTTTGCAGTGTTTGGAGTTGTTGGGTGAGCGTACTACATATAAACGCGCTGAATCTATATCGAAAATTTAATATAATAACTGAGTCTAAAAAGCTATCTTCTCTATACGATCGAATTAGGACTCGAAACCTTTTCTATTGCGTTCAGGATAAGGGTCTAACATTATAAATGCCTAGCAGCATGCCTCGATTGGAAGTTACGGTTTTGAGTTGCAATTATCGAGATAATTTTAATTTTTATTTAAAAAAAACTATATTTATATCTTCGTCAAACATCAGTTGAAATTCCTTCACATCAGTTGTATTTTTGTTCACTTCACGTTATTGTAGTAAAGTGTCTTCCACACGCTACCCTCCCTTTCAAAATCACATCTACTCTCTTCCACCGCCTTCAGTTCAAACTCACGAAAGGTATACAGGAAAAAAAAGAGAAAGGAATGAAACTGACTAATGGCCGCAGTTTCTTTTAAAATTCAAACCAAATCCCGAGCTCGTTCAAAATAAATGGCATAGGTTCGAAGCCAGTTCTTCCAATTTCCCTCTTCTCCTTTGTTTCGAAATCAAACTGTATCGACTCGTTCAGAAAAAAAAAGCAAAGCATCGATTTCGATTCGAAATCGTAGGAGTTCATTCCAAGAGCGATGTAAAGCAAAGGCCTAAGTTGTGTTGTGCGCTCACGTAGAGCCGCGATTGGGTACTGCAGCGTGTGATTTAGTGTTCTTGGCAGCGCATAGTGAAGTGTCAGAGGCGAGTCGTGATAATCGAAACCAAACAGGCATGGCAAAGAATGAGCGGGGTCGTGCGACGAGCTCGCTCTGTCGCAATTGAGTCAGGGTCGGTCGCGACGTCGGAGATCGAGGCGAGGTGATCGGGAATCGTAGTCGATGGTAGCCTGGGTTCGTTTGTTATCTGGGAGGTATTCGTAGATTATTTATTCATTTATATTTATTTACACTTGTTTTCAGTGAAGGATAAACAAATAATAAGCATATATTCTCATATATCCATATTTAAATTTATATATACACACATATAGGTTGTCAGTAATATATATGGGAATTATAATGTTTAAAATAAAGATCTGTTTTACAGCAAGATAAAAAGACTTTTGAATGAAATTTATTGTTTTTAAGATGCTATGATTACTAAAATAAATTTGTAAAGGAAATTTAGTTTTAAATCAAATTTTGTAGCTAAATAAATTTATCGAAAGAAATTTGTTTAAACCAAATTCATTAGTTTAAAATTAAAATATTAATTAAATTAAAAATTATAATGGCAATTGAGTATTCGATTATTTCGAATATTAATAAATTATATAAATGTTTATACAAGGTCTAAATCGTGAAGAGACCGAGTCGAGATTGAAGTGGATTGCAAAAATCAAAGGTGAGTTAATCTCACTCATCCGGGTTTTATTAAATTTAAATGGTTGAGTTTAAATAATTGGTTGAATGGTTGAATTGATTTGATGTGCTATATTATGCATAGTAGTATATAATATATATTGGAGTGATTATTTTTCCCGCATTTTATAGCGGATGAGACCCTATGCGCCGCATAATAGCGGCTGATATTATATAAAACCCATATACCGTGATATTCCACCTCGAAGTGGAATTGGTATTGTGCTAACGTCTGTGGATGCAGGGAAACAGGTTGGAGGGTTCCAACTTGATTCCTCAAAATTTATTTAGACTTTTTAATATTCTGTGTTATGAATATTTGATATTCTGTGATGAATATTATTGATAATTAGAATATTGATTGCTGTGGTTTGCTTGAATATATTTTGGTACACTAAGTTATCAAAATATATAGAATTGGATTTTGAAAAGAAAATAAAAGAGTGAATTTTTAAGTAAAATAATTATAGAGAATTTGAATAAATTAAAGAATGAATTGGAAAAGAATAAAGTTGATTTTTGAATTCAAATAAATAAAATTCCGAGGATGAAGAACGAAATTTTGAATAAATGGGAATAAGTGATTTTTCTTAAAACTCAAGTGTTATTATCTAAAGGAATAAAGAATTTATTTTAAAATTCATGGTTTGGATTTATTTGAAAGGATAAAGAAGAAATTTAGGAAATATGAAATTGGTATTTCAGTTAAAAAGTTTTTAATCATAACGAAGAAATAAAATCTGAAGTTAATGGATTTTGGAATAAATGGAGTAAGTAAGGAATTAATTTAAAAGCGAAGTAAATTGAAAATCAATTTGGAGATTGATTTAAGTGTGTAAAACCGGGATTTTTAAAAGAGAAGTGAGACTTTGGAATTTATAAACTCGGTTTATAATGGTAAAGTAATATATCAGTGGATATTTGAAGAATAAATTCACGATGGGAATTTATTAAAGGAATGGGCAAATTTGTTTAAAAATAAATGGTGATTTATTTTTAAAGGATGTGAAGAGAAGTATATTTCCTTGGATAGCCAAGTACGTTTTCATAGAATTTTTTTAAACATAAGTTAAAAGTTGTTTTAAAAAGCATGTATTAGAAAATTTATTATTTCTAAATGTTTAAATTCTAAAGTAAGTATTTTTCAAATTTATGTTAGTAGTATTTATTTAAAGGCGACTTGGTAATATGATTTAAAAAGAGAAAATTTAGTTTTATATTTTATAAAGTCTGCTCATTTTAAATATTCTTAAAGTATAAATTTTTAATAAAGTATTGAAGTAGTTTCAATGTAAATGTTAAAGTATATTTTATAATAAAGCGTTTTTAAATTATTTTTAAAATCTAAAGTATTGTACTTGGTGTCGTCGATGGAAATAAATATTTGGGGATTCATTCCATGAGAAGAGTGTGGTTTGAAAACTGTTTTCAAAAGGTTTGAAAAGTGGAAATATATCTTGCGAAGATATTTTGAGATTAATAAATAATTTGGAGAAATTATTTATGGTTGATGGTTGTTTGTGAATGTTACTTGATATTTAAATAACCGACTACCAATATTGGCCAATGTGCTGATCGTTTCGAAGAGGTCGAAATCGGGATTTTTTTTCCTGAAAACCACTTCGATCCGGTTTGTACGTTTTCGTGGAAAAATAACTTCGAAGTCGAAGATGGAGCAGTGAAATGCAAGGGCTAGTCACTACTAATCCTGAGGATGATTCCAATATGGATGTAGTAGGAGTAGTGCCTTCGGTTCCGTTCGAACCCGGGACGGACTTGTATGGATGAATGCTTTCAGAACATCGTCAGGTGGACGGTGAGCATTCTAAGTGAAGCGTTCTAAAAAGGTAATGCTTAGCCTCAAGCCTCATCAACCGGGAATGACTGAAAATCAGGAGTTATGCAGCAAAGCTAGGTGGGTAGCACCCATTAGGGTGAGGTCATCCCTGTCTAGATGTCCCTTTTTATTCGGCTTAGTGGTGTGGTTGCTGATCCCAACCGTGGGTGATCTTACTTGGGATTATCCAGTAAAGGGTAGTCCTGGTCTTGTGTTCAGGGGGTCGGGAGTGATCCTCGGTACGGTGATCTAGGCCACGTACTGTGATAGGTGGTACCCCAGTGCCCAGTCATTAGTTGGAAATCCATTGTCCCTATGCGCCTTTTACGGTTTTGTTTGTATTACCCACGTCTGTGGTTATTAGCTGGAATTTAATAGATGTAACAATTTCGGCTATTTTAATAAGTATTTGTATATAGGCACTATTATAATTTCAGAGGATTTTGATAAAAAGGTGTTTTGGCTATCGTAAGGTAAAAACCCGACATGTTTATTTGTGGCGTGGTCTTACGAGATGCTTTTGATTTCAAAGGATTTTGAACTTTAATAACCAATTTGAGTGTGGTTTTCTCACGTTGGTTTCCCAGACTGACTCGGGTGTTATTTAGCTATAATGCTTGGGTCAGACCGAGTATTATAGAATACAGAAAAGGATGATATGAAGCTCAAGAGACGAGCCGGATGGCGATACGTACTTCCATACTTGATTATTGTTCCGTTGTGTATTCAGTTTTGAGGATAAGTTTGTATGACTGTCCAGTTGTATGTTATTGATGTTGTTGAGCTTTGATGATGTATTCTAATGATATATATATGTATATATAAACAGATATAGTTTTCTTTTGTATAAAGATCTGTTATTATCTATTATATTTTATTCCGATGCGATGGTTAGATTCTGATGTTGTTTTCTATTTTCTTCTTGTACCTCTTCTTCTTTAACCCAAATGGTTCGTATTTCTGTTCATCTTGAGTTGATTAATGTAGAATAGTGTTGACTCAAGGGGTATAAATTTGTGGGCTGTTACAATGTAGCTGTGGAAGTGGGTTGCATGTCTAAGCTTATTGGGCTGGGCTTGTTTTAAGGTGAGAAAATATCATAAGTTTTGATTATTTCATATTATAAAATGCCGTAAACTTTGAAACTTGATAACCGACTCGTTTGGAATTCGATTAACCTTCTGATTTTTGCGTTATATTCTTGTGGACGAATACAACATTTTAGTATAGCCTATCGATAATTTTGGATAAGTACAAATTTATGACATATGAAAACAGACAGGATTTAAATTACGTTATTTTAATTAATAACGTCATTTAAATTTATATATTTTAAATATTGATGTTTATTTGGTCAAATGAATTACCGTCTAGTTAAATTGGATTGAATATGATAATTGAACCTCTATTAGCAGAATAAAACACCATTCTGCTAATTAAATCAATTTGACAATTAATTAGCAGAATAAATCTCCGTTCTTCTATTTTATAGTTTTGGACATTTGATTATATTTTGTTAACTGATATGCCACTGAATAAATGGTATATTAACCAATAATGGTTAAGCATTGTATTTATTTACATAGTCATGGATTATGTAAATATCTATGATTAACTTGAAAAGTTAGTTGGATAATATGGTAGCTTGTTTAAGTAACATGGTGATCGTTAAGCCTCCTTCGAATTTGAAAAGCTAATTATCGATTTGAACGTTATTTTAAGAATAATTGTTTTTATTATGAGGTTTAAAGATAATTATTATTTAGTAATAAGATTTAAAAGGTAATAACTTATTAATAATAATATTTTAAAGATAAATTATAATTTTTTAATAATGATTTAATGTTGATTATTTTATTGATAAGATTCTTAAAGGTTATTTCTCAAATGTTGTTTAAGAATGCTTAATTATTATTTTAAAGTTATTTAATTATTGTTTTAAAATGTTTCTATTACATTTTAATTATTTATTTAAACTGATCATCTGTGGTTTAATTTTTAATTTTAGTTATCTAATTATTTTGATTTAAGTTATTTAATTGTATTTATAGGTTAATTAATTATCCTATTAATAGTAGTTAAAATTTGATTGATTATTATTTGATAACGTTTTAAAGTTAAATAATTATTATATTAATATTCTTTTGAAGTTAACTTATTGATATAATAATATGGTTAAAATTTATATAATATATTAGTAATAAGATTTTTGATTTCTTATTTCGAACGAGATTTAATTTAAAATGAAATAGAAGGATGTTTAAATAATAACTTGTTATTAATTTCTTTTAAATAACTTATGGTTTATCAAAATACCTTATAAACTTAAAGAGTCTATTAATAAGTTGGATTAAATATAGGAAGAGTTTTATAAATGGATTTGGATATTTATAGAAGAATTTTATAAATATCATTTAAAGATTTGAAAGGAAGAAGTTTTATAAATGGAGTTTTGGGATATATGAAAAATGTTTTAGAAATAGATTGAAGATTTATAAAGAAGCGTTACAAATAGATTTGGAAATATTTATAATATAATGGAATTTGGAAAGAAATGGTTGATATTCATTGCGTAATTTGAGGGGCAGGGATTGCCTACACTTTACTGTGGATTCGTTGGGATAGCAACGTAACCATTGAGTAAACTACAATCCATGATCGAGATTGAACGATACTTCCTAAAATCTATTTTTAAGGGTTTTCGAGTTCTAAGTGTAAAAAATACAGTGGTTTGTGAATATACTTATACCATTGTGATAAGTATATGGTTATATTTTCTAAGTATCGGAAATATACTGGTTTGTTAATATACTTATCCCGTTGAGATAAGTATACGAAAGTGATTTCCATGTATCTGAAATGTGAATTTAAATTTATAAAAGATTTATTTAAAGAGGCTTGGTGATTTCCATGGAAATATTTTTTTTTGAATGTTTGTTTATTTGATAGTTAAATAACTGACTATTAAATCTTAGCCTAAATATGTAGTCCTTCTTAACTTTAGTGGTAGAGAAATGTTCCCTACTTAACACCGAAGTATTTTAACTCTGGAAATATCTAGGGGAAAAATGGGAATTATATGGTACAGTTACCATCGGTGGTGCTATACTATACGTATAAACTCGTTTTGTTCTTCTAGGACAAATGATAAGGCGATCTGTCCACTTAAACAGTCAGAAGGTGATCCCCGCCCTTATGTATTGTCTGATTATTTCATAATGAACTGGTATTGAGTATACCAGAAATCGATGTTGGTTTTTTGAAGCACCCGAGAAACGAAAGAGTGTACTCGTAAGAGGTGACTCGAACCTATAACTACAAAAACCATATATGGTTCTATGGAGGAGATTCATGATATTTTGAGATGTTGGGATCCATTTGTGATTTAGAGACCCGTGGGGGTATGAAATCCGCGTGTGATTCCAAGATCCATTTGAGATGAGAGAATCCATGTTTGATTCCAAGACCCATTGGCGTATTGGAGTCCATTGGGATTCCGCGATCTATTTAGGGGCGGTGCATGAGCTGGAATGTCGAACTAGCCTCATCAGCGGGAATGACCAAAACCAGAGATAGGAGGCATGGTGTAACGTTCCGGATTTTGCCCGTTCGAAAATCGACATCCATACTTCATATCGTATTCGAATGCCATAGATTCGACCGTTCAAATCCGATTCGCCGGAGCTTATAACAATCATTAAGTAAACAACACAGCGGAATAGAAGAATAATACATTGATATACAGCTTTGATACAATATCTGATACAACAGATGATCCAATAGATATCAATATACAACAGAGATATGATACAATAAAATAGCAGCGGAAAGAAAATAGATAACATTTAACAGCGGAACAAATAACTCTAAGATAGTCTTCAACGAAGAACTCCAAATCGGAACTGTAACACCATTTCCAAGAATCAATCCAGTAGAAGCTCGAACTCCCCATAACAATGCACCAAGCTAGGCAAGACTGGTGCGATCTAAAGACTGAACTAGCTCCATATAATCTACTAAATCTAACTATCTGAAAAACCCAACTCTAGACTGCTCGTGTAGAAAATAATGAGCACCCAGAGTTTAGGAAAGAAACAATAAACTCCAGATCAGTCGTGGGACTGGTGTGAGCAACAAAAACAGTTTATTTTTTTAAAACATTCAAAGAAATATTTTAAAGTTAATTCGCAATGCTTTTTGAAATGAGACTACCATAAGACCTCCCGCCACACACACAATGCAAACGCAGACTTGGAGGAGATTTCTTCTTATGTTAGTCAAAGACGCTTGATACGCATTAAAAAGAAACATTTGATATTATTATAAGTGCATAGTGTAGGAAAATTTCATTTCGAAAGTAGAATATAAATCTTAGCCAGCATAGGTACCATTATATTATGCCTACTAATAGCTACCATATTAGATGGCAGGTTCTACAACTAAAACCGTACAAGTCTCGTATTGTTTCTTTGGATTTCCAACGAATGATCAGGCCAAGGAACTTCCCATTGCCACATGAGAATGCCTCTGGATGGACATCCCCGAGAACCAAACCGGATCTCTACCAACACAAGGTCGGGTTACCCCTAACTGAGTAACAACTGACCGAATATGCCATCCCCCGGTCCTTTGGGACCTTTCAACCGAGCGCTCGTAATCAATTCACACAATCATAACAAAGTGTTTTCAACATGAGTAAGTATCTGGGCTCCATACCATGATACCACCCTTTTCCAGAAGGAAATGCACACATCCTAAAGGGCGCTACCCCTCATAACCTTGCTGCTTCTTTCCTGTTTTGACCATTCACGAGGTGTGAGGCTCGACGAAGTCACGTCCATAAAAACATACTTTATACAAAAGCCATGCTTTGGGTCAACAAATGATCGTAGAAATGATCACCAGGATAGACGATCAAACAAATGATCCTATCACAAATAATCAACACAATGATCATTTCACAGCAACACTCAGTATGTCACATTACCAAATTGGGAATATATTGCTGATAACTTCAACTATATAACCTCTGAGCTCGTACGTCTCAGAGAAGGGTGTTAAGCTAAAAGAATAAATTCTCCGCCACCAACAGAAATATATTTAAAAGAAATCGGCTTTACATCTCAACTTGTAATGTCAGGCATACTATCCATACAAGTCTGTTCTGGGATCGAACAGAACCGAAGGCACTTACAAAGAAGTCCTTGCAATCCGGATATTCACAATCCCGATCGGATTTTCCATCACTTAGGGAGTTTCTATACCGGCGCGACTCGGTGCAGAAACAATCGATAGGTCATCCTATCGCTTTCGCAAATACCCGGTCTTCATCACCGGTCTTCAAATGCTATCCATAACGACGTATCACATATTCGGAATGGGTTATACAACACAAAGGTCCTTCCCCGGCTAAACCGAATAGTGAGCGAAAATATTTCAAAAACAAATGGATAATGGGATTTCAATTAAGTCACAACTTATTTCCCAAAACTTTTCTTCAAATGGTTTAAATCAATTACTATTTCAAATCTTTTAACAAAAAGATTCATTTTCACAACCTTTAACGGTTTTAAACAATTTTCACATTTTAATCTTTTAAATAAAAGATTCATTCACAGATTTTCCAAATCAATTTTCATTTCAATTTGATTAACTCGTTAAATCTTTAAATCAAAGATTTAACTTATAGCCTTCAAAACAATTTCATTTCAATTTGATTTAAACAAATCATCAATTTAAATCTGTTAAAACAAACAGATTTAATTCATAGCTTTCAAAAAGAATTTATTCATAACTTAGGAAAAATCATTTTTCAACTCAATCTTGAAATTCCCCTAATTAACTGGAATCTCAGTTCTTATCTAAAAGTGTTTATCATTTGAAAACAACAGTTTCCATTTTGGAAGTCTGATTCATTTATACGGGTTGAAATCCTTGGGTTAAATTCAAATTCCCAAAAACAATACTTAAAAGTGGTTTAATCCCTATATAACCAATATAACATCTTTAATCCCTAATTTCAAATCATAGAATTCAATTTCAAGTATTGAATTTAAATTTAAATCAAATTATTTAAATTCCAAAACTTAATCAAGTAATTTAAAAATAATAAATTTTATTTTGAAATTTCATTCTAAAAGCTTTTCACATTTATTCCGATTCCATTTCCAAAACATTTGAATTTAAAAATTCAAATTTAACTATTTCAAAAATCTACGACTTAATCGATTTCCTCGTGAAATCCATAATTGTGTGTGTGGTGTGGTCCAGGGGTTTTAACACAATAGTGCACAACCATTCAATCATCACAGATCAAAACACAAAAATATAATTGATAAGCGATATAAACAATAACGCTTATCATATATTCACAGATTCACAGATAATATACAAATATATCATCAATAAATGAATAAATACACAACTCACTTCACAGAACAAAATATCACAAATCAGATAGGAAGATCAATTCAAGGCTTTTCATACAATACAATCATTCATAAGCCAGGTCAAGTATTCAATAGTCATTTATAAGCAGGATTTATAAATTATTTATCCTAATTAATTGAATTTATTTCCAATAAATTACTTATGAGTTAATTTACCAATTCTGATTTATTAATCATTTGATATCAATTAATTTATCAAATACTTTAATAAATTAAATTATCCTTAATTTATCTTATTCATAAATCTAATCTTTAAACCAATTGCATAATTAATTAACCCTTTAATTCATTATTTTAAGAAATAATATACAAATGTAAATAAATGAATAAATCATTTTAATTTCTTACCATTAAGCAATCATCCCGTAACCCTAAATCATTAATTTCAAATTAATCTTTGTCATTTAAATAAATTTACTTTAATAAATCTTAAATTAATATTAATAAATCTCATTTATAAATAAATCCTTAATTAACCTCTATTTGATTTATTATCCTTAATTAATCATAATAAGTAATTATTTCTGATTGCTTCCATTATGTAATTTACAATTTACAATATATAATTGATTATCTAAAATAATTTATCTAATTTGTTATCAAAATTAATCATATTAAGTAATACTTAATTATCCTTAGTTAATCATCTTCATTAACTAATAACATTTCTTAATTACTTTTAATTAATCTCTAATTATAAATAAATCTAAATCATAAATTTATAAATTAAATAAATGAGTCTTTAATTAATCATCATATAAATTACATCACTTAATACCTTAATTGTTTCTAATATAAAATCTATTCCTTTATTAATGATTTCATTAATCATTCGAGTGTATTTAAAACATTACACTTTCAACATTTTTAAATTTACATGTAAAAATAACACTTGGTTATAAATTTTAGAAAATGGGATCAGGTTGAAAACCTGGAACAGGATTTTGACCAGAACTTCCCATTGCCATTTACTTCGAGTATACTACTCGAATCACTCCAGTAAGGCACGAGTTTCCCCCCACTTCTACCCGCGTCCTTCTTCTCCTTTTTTTTTTCTTTTTTCAGTAGTAATATACTTAAGTTATAAATCAAAGCATCAGTATAAATCATATTCGAAACTGCTGACACACGCTAATGTGCGTGCACATGCACCACTTCCCCGACCGCCTGCGATCGAGTTGCCACCCACCACCAAGTCGATGACCATCTCAACCATTGCCTCGACCACCCAAAACATCGATAACTCCACTAAATCAAAATCGCGTATTCGAATCCAAACCTGGAACACGAAAGCCACTTCCATCCCATACCTGTCAACGACTCGTCCACGCGACTCCGGCTACCAGAAAATCCCATACTCCGGCCATCACTTCGTCGCCTCAGCCTCTACCACCACCCAACAGCCCATAGCACTCGATGCTCCACCGTGATCGCGTCGATCAAAAACTTAGCTACAGGAAAAATTAGGTTTAAAAACTAATTTCTATCGCCGCCGTCACCTCCGAAGTCGTCACCACCTTCGGTTATTTTTCCAACCACCACCGTGTACTCCTCCATCACCACGAAGAAACCCAGCTATCCCAAACCCGAGGATCACCAGAAATTGAATATAACCCATTTTCTGTTCAACTCGAAAATTCACACCATCTACAAACTTAAAAATCTAGATTTATATATCAAAAATCATCATTCTCCGATTCGATTCAGTTTATAAAATTAAAACTTGATATTTGGATACTAGATTTCCTGACATTAGTAGATCATTGCTGTTAATTTCTCATTTTTTGAATTAATTACTTATCATATATACTTAAAACTAATTTTAAAATAAATGTGACCTTCATATACGCATTTTATCTTCAGACATCTTAGCCTAAAACTGAATCCATGAAGAGAGATAGAATTATTTTAGGTAGATTGGTGCCTGAATACAAACAGAGATGTATATGCATTTACACAGACCTGCATACTCAAACATTTACATATATATATATATATATATATATATATATATATATATATATATTCAAACAGATTTTCATTCATGCAACCAATTTACTTCAAGTTATAATCACAGATATCTAGTTATAAATCAACTGAAGTTTCAAGATAGTAGTTTACTCACTTTTGAGAAGATGAACAGAGAACAGAGCTTCCATTTTTTTAGCACAGGCTTGAAATTTACTTGCTGAGTTGATTTGTATTGTTATTTATTTAAATTGAAGTTTTTGTTTATAGTTGAGATGATGATGCTTATTTAGGGTTTACTTTGAATAATGGTCGAAAGTGAAGTGAAGATGGTTGATATAAAAGAAGAAAGTGTACAGGTGATAGAATAGTGTTTGTACAATACTAGGCATGCTTGCATTACTACTCTTTACCATACTTGTATATAATAAGGTCTGACACCTTTGTTGCTTCATTTCTTTTTTTTTTATACTTTATTTGTTTTGCTTTCTTTTGCTCGGCTGAGAATCTTCTTTTGTACTTTGCTTTTGAAAGAATGAACTTGTCTTGCATATTAAACTTTACAGGCCTATTTTGCTTGCCTGCATACTTATTTTTTTCAAGTTTAAATATTTGTTAAAAATTTTAACTAATCTGTTTTCTTTATATTTTAATTTGTTTATTTGGGTTGAGATGAAAGCTTTAGTTTTATGTTCTTTTATGTTTACAGCCCATGCTTATGTACCTCTTATTTTAGTTATGTTTTGTTTGTACTTGTTTATACATTCTTATGCTATGTATTGTTATGTATGTATTTTATTTGTTTCCTTTCTTTTTATACTTGATTTTATTTGCCCATTTTAGATTTGTTTGTATGCAATGTGTTTGCACTGTCTTGTGGCTTCATAGGTATGTTCACTTATTTTACTTTATTTAGGTTTGATAGATTTCTATTTTATTTCACTTCATATACATATTATAATAGTTATTCTAATGATGTTTGTTTCTTAACTAATTCGTTTACATACTTATATTTCAGTTTTGAACATACTTATACTGCATTTGTTTTCATATTTTAAAGTTGTTATATTTATTTCCTTGCTTTGTACATTACTTTATAATGTAAATAAATTTCCATAGTCCCTATGTTATTTGAAATTCGTCTAATTTTATTTACTTCATAATTTATAATTCATCATATATAAATATTCTCAGTTCTATTTCTATTTATTTTTAAAACCATTTATTTAAGATTTTATCTCAAATCCAATATATACATATATATTCACATATATACAAATTTTCAAATTCATACGACTTAATATAATTTCTATTTGAATCGGGGAAACTCGCATCATTTATAATCAATTTTACAAATTTTAATTCAAAAATTCGATAAATTATTAATTTAAATTAAATTAAAATCTAGGGTCGTTACAGACTTCCCCCCTTAAAAGAATTTCGTCCTCGAAATTTGCAGGCATGAAAACAACACGGAGATAGATAGATTCGATCTCCTATAATTCCTCAAGCACAAGATATGGATTCCAAACTCAAGTCGGAATATCTCAGAATACATACCAATTTGTCCCTCTTCGGATCTTGGTATTCACAAGAAATTACAATAGAATTTTAAAATTTGGTTTCAAACGAAATCGTTTTATCAATACAATTCAAATTATCTTTCATATTCTATTAATCAATTTTAACTCAATTTTAAAATTTCCAATTCATTTAAAATTTCCAATTTCAAATTCATTAAAGTTTAAATCCAAAAACTGAAAAGAAACTGATGAAATATGAAGAAAGAATTTCTACAACGATTCGTAGAGTCATCATCACACCGGAACTTCTTTCTGGAGTCGTCTCGAAGAAATCAAAAGAATTTGGAAACGAATCAAAGAAAATTGATAGCGAAAGTTATTTCCACTGTTGTTACAGAGTATCGACCAATTATAGTCGTATTTTCCTGTCCCCTATCTCGTTCTCTTCTTGCACTCATACTCACTATCAGTGAATAGTAAGAGAATTTACTGAGGCATTCAAACAGATATCTTAGGGATTACTCATTCTAGGGATACTTCACCCTATCTCTAATGAGCTACTTAATGTGTTACACTCCTGAGCTAAAGTTTAAACCCTTAGCTCTGATACCACATGTAACGACTCGAATTTTGCCCGCTCGAAAATCGACATCCATACTTCATATCGTATTCGAATGCCATAGATTCGACCGTTCAAATCCGATTCGCCGGAGCTTATAACAATCATTAAGTAAACAACACAGCGGAATAAAAGAATAATACATTGATATACAGCTTTGATACAATATCTGATACAACAGATGATCCAATAGATATCAATATACAACAGAGATATGATACAATAAAATAGCAGCGGAAAGAAAATAGATAACATTTAACAGCGGAACAAATAACTCTAAGATAGTCTTCAACGAAGAACTCCAAATCGGAACTGTAACTCCATTTCCAAGAATCAATCCAGCAGAAGCTCGAACTCCCCATAACAATGCACCAAGCTAGGCAAGACTGGTGCGATCTAAAGACTGAACTAGCTCCAGATAATCTACTAAATCTAACTATCTGAAAAACCCAACTCTAAACTGCTCGTGTAGAAAATAATGAGCACCCAGAGTTTAGGAAAGAAACAATAAACTCCGGATCAGTCGTGGGACTGGTGTGAGCAACAAAAACAGTTTATTTTTTTAAAACATTCAAAGAAATATTTTAAAGTTAATTCGCAATGCTTTTTGAAATGAGACTGCCATAAGACCTCCCGCCACACACACAATGCAAACGCAGACTTGGAGGAGATTTCTTCTTATGTTAGTCAAAGATGCTTGATACGCATTAAAAAGAAACATTTGATATTATTATAAGTGCATAGTGTAGGAAAATTTCATTTCGAAAGTAGAATATAAATCTTAGCCAGCATAGGTACCATTATATTATGCCTACTAATAGCTACCATATTAGATGGCAGGTTCTACAACTAAAACCGTACAAGTCTCGTATTGTTTCTTTGGATTTCCAACGAATGATCAGGCCAAGGAACTTCCCATTGCCACATGAGAATGCCTCTGGATGGACATCCCCGAGAACCAAACCGGATCTCTACCAACACAAGGCCGGGTTACCCCTAACTGAGTAACAACTGACCGAATATGCCATCCCCCGGTACTTTGGGACCTTTCAACCGAGCGCTCGTAATCAATTCACACAATCATAACAAAGTGTTTTCAACATGAGTAAGTATCTGGGCTCCATACCATGATACCACCCTTTTCCAGAAGGAAATGCACACATCCTAAAGGGCGCTACCCCTCATAACCTTGCTGCTTCTTTCCTGTTTTGACCATTCACGAGGTGTGAGGCTCGACGAATTCACGTCCACAAAAACATACTTTATACAAAAGCCATGCTTTGGGTCAACAAATGATCATAGAAATGATCACCAGGATAGACGATCAAACAAATGATCCTATCACAAATAATCAATACAATGATCATTTCACAGCAACACTCAGTATGTCACATTACCAAATTGGGAATATATTGCTGATAACTTCAACTATATAACCTCTGAGCTCGTACGTCTCAGAGAAGGGTGTTAAGCTAAAAGAATAAATTCTCCGCCACCAACAGAAATATATTTGAAAGAAATCGGCTTTACATCTCAACTTGTAATGTCAGGCATACTATCCATACAAGTCTGTTCTGGGATCGAACAGAACCGAAGGCACTTACAAAGAAGTCCTTGCAATCCGGATATTCACAATCCCGATCGGATTTTCCATCACTTAGGGAGTTTCTATACCGGCGCGACTCGGTGCAGAAACAATCGATAGGTCATCTATCGCTTTCGCAAATACCCGGTCTTCATCACCGGTCTTCAAATGCTATCCATAACGACGTATCACATATTCGGAATGGGTTATACAACACAAAGGTCCTTCCCCGGCTAAACCGAATAGTGAGCGAAAATATTTCAAAAACAAAAGGATAATGGGATTTCAATTAAGTCACAACTTATTTCCCAAAACTTTTCTTCAAATGGTTTAAATCAATTACCATTTCAAATCTTTTAACAAAAAAATTCATTTTCACAACCTTTAACGGTTTTAAACAATTTTCACATTTTAATCTTTTAAATAAAAGATTCATTCACAGATTTTCCAAATCAATTTTCATTTCAATTTGATTAACTTGTTAAATCTTTAAATCAAAGATTTAACTTATAGCCTTCAAAACAATTTCATTTCAATTTGATTTAAACAAATCATCAATTTAAATCTGTTAAAACAAACATATTTAATTCATAGCTTTCAAAAAGAATTCATTCATAACTTAGGAAAAATCATTTTTCAACTCAATCTTGAAATTCCCCTAATTAACTGGAATCTCAGTTCTTATCTAAAAGTGTTTATCATTTGAAAACAACAGTTTCCATTTTGGAAGTCTGATTCATTTATACAGGTTGAAATCCTTGGGTTAAATTCAAATTCCCAAAAACAATACTTAAAAGTGGTTTAATCCCTATATAACCAATATAACATCTTTAATCCCTAATTTCAAATCATAGAATTCAATTTCAAGTATTGAATTTAAATTTAAATCAAATTATTTAAATTCCAAAACTTAATCAAGTAATTTAAAAATAATAAATTTTATTTTGAAATTTCATTCTAAAAGCTTTTCACATTTATTCCGATTCCATTTCCAAAACATTTGAATTTAAAAATTCAAATTTAACTATTTCAAAAATCTGCGACTTAATCGATTTCCTCGTGAAATCCATAATTGTGTGTGTGGTGTGGTCCAGGGGTTTTAACACAATAGTGCACAACCATTCAATCATCACAGATCAAAACACAGAAATATAATTGATAAGCGATATAAACAATAACGCTTATCATATATTCACAGATTCACAGATAATATACAAATATATCATCAATAAATGAATAAATACACAGCTCACTTCACAGAACAAAATATCACAAATCAGATAGGAAGATCAATTCAAGGCTTTTCATACAATACAATCATTCATAAGCCAGGTCAAGTATTCAATAGTCATTTATAAGCAGGATTTATAAATTATTTATCCTAATTAATTCAATTTATTTCCAATAAATTACTTATGAGTTAATTTACCAATTCTGATTTATTAATCATTTGATATCAATTAATTTATCAAATACTTTAATAAATTAAATTATCCTTAATTTATCTTATTCATAAATCTAATCTTTAAACCAATTGCATAATTAATTAACCCTTTAATTCATTATTTTAAGAAATAATATACAAATGTAAATAAATGAATAAATCATTTTAATTTCTTACCATTAAGCAATCATCCCGTAACCCTAAATCATTAATTTCAAATTAATCTTTATCATTTAAATAAATTTACTTTAATAAATCTTAAATTAATATTAATAAATCTCATTTATAAATAAATCCTTAATTAACCTCTATTTGATTTATTATCCTTAATTAATCATAATAAGTAATTATTTCTGATTGCTTCCATTATGTAATTTACAATTTACAATATATAATTGATTATCTAAATTAATTTATCTAATTTGTTATCAAAATTAATCATATTAAGTAATACTTAATTATCCTTAGTTAATCATCTTCATTAACTAATAACATTTCTTAATTACTTTTAATTAATCTCTAATTATAAATAAATCTAAATCATAAATTTATAAATTAAATAAATGAGTCTTTAATTAATCATCATATAAATTACATCACTTAATACCTTAATTGTTTCTAATATAAAATCTATTCCTTTATTAATGATTTCATTAATCATTCGAGTGTATTTAAAACATTACACTTTCAACATTTTTAAATTTACATGTAAAAATAACACTTGGTTATAAATTTTAGAAAATGGGATCAGGTTGAAAACCTGGAACAGGATTTTGACCAGAACTTCCCATTGCCATTTACTTCGAGTATACTACTCGAATCACTCCAGTAAGGCACGAGTTTCCCCCCACTTCTACCCGCGTCCTTCTTCTCCTTTTTTTTTTCCAGTAGTAATATACTTAAGTTATAAATCAAAGCATCAGTATAAATCATATTCGAAACTGCTGACACACGCCAATGTGCGTGCACGTGCACCACTTCCCCGACCGCCTGCGATCGAGTTGCCACCCACCACCAAGTCGATGACCATCTCAACCATTGCCTCGACCACCCAAAACATCGATAACTCCACTAAATCAAAATCGCGTATTTGAATCCAAACCTGGAACACGAAAGCCACTTGCATCCCATACCTGTCAACGACTCGTCCACGCGACTCCGGCTACCAGAAAATCCCATACTCCGGCCATCACTTCGTCGCCTCAGCCTCTACCACCACCCAACAGCCCATAGCACTCGATGCTCCACCGTGATCGCGTCGATCAAAAACTTAGCTACAGGAAAAATTAGGTTTAAAAACTAATTTCTATCGCCGCCGTCACCTCCGAAGTCGTGACCACCTCCGGTTATTTTTCCAACCACCACCGTGTACTCCTCCATCACCACGAAGAAACCCAGCTATCCCAAACCCGAGGATCACCAGAAATTGAATATAACCCATTTTCTATTCAACTCGAAAATTCACACCATCTACAAACTTAAAAATCTAGATTTATATATCAAAAATCATCATTCTCCGATCCGATTCAGTTTATAAAATTAAAACTTGATATTTGGATACTAGATTTCCTGACATTAGTAGATCATTGCTGTTAATTTCTCATTTTTTGAATTAATTACTTATCATATATACTTAAAACTAATTTTAAAATAAATGTGACCTTCATATACGCATTTTATCTTCAGACATCTTAGCCTAAAACTGAATCCATGAAGAGAGATAGAATTATTTTAGGTAGATTGGTGCCTGAATACAAAAAGAGATGTATATACATTTACACAGACCTGCATACTCAAACATTTACATATATATATATATATATATATATATATATTCAAACAGATTTTCATTCATGCAACCAATTTACTTCAAGTTATAATCACAGATATCTAGTTATAAATCAACTGAAGTTTCAAGATAGTAGTTTACTCACTTTTGAGAAGATGAACAGAGAACAGAGCTTCCATTTTTTTAGCACAGGTTTGAAATTTACTTGCTGAGTTGATTTGTATTGTTATTTATTTAAATTGAAGTTCTTGTTTATAGTTGAGATGATGATGCTTATTTCGGGTTTACTTTGAATAATGGTCGAAAGTGAAGTGAAGATGGTTGATATAAAAGAAGAAAGTGTACAGGTGATAGAATAGTGTTTGTACAATACTGGGCATGCTTGCATTACTACTCTTTACCATACTTGTATATAATAAGGTCTGACACCTTTGTTGCTTCATTTCTTTTTTTTTATACTTTATTTGTTTTGCTTTTCTTTTGCTCGGCTGAGAATCTTCTTTTGTACTTTGCTTTTGAAAGAATGAACTTGTCTTGCATATTAAACTTTACAGGCCTATTTTGCTTGCCTGCATACTTATTTTTTTCAAGTTTAAATATTTGTTAAAAATTTTAACTAATCTGTTTTCTTTATATTTTAATTTGTTTATTTGGGTTGAGATGAAAGCTTTAGTTTTATGTTCTTTTATGTTTACAGCCCATGCTTATGTACCTCTTATTTTAGTTATGTTTTGTTTGTACTTGTTTATACATTCTTATGCTATGTATTGTTATGTATGTATTTTATTTGTTTCCTTTCTTTTTATACTTGATTTTATTTGCCCATTTTAGATTTGTTTGTATGCAATGTGTTTGCACTGTCTTGTGGCTTCATAGGTATGTTCACTTATTTTACTTTATTTAGGTTTGATAGATTTCTATTTTATTTCACTTCATATACATATTATAATAGTTATTCTAATGATGTTTGTTTCTTAACTAATTCATTTACATACTTATATTTCAGTTTTGAACATACTTATACTGCATTTGTTTTCATATTTTAAAGTTGTTATATTTATTTCCTTGCTTTGTACATTACTTTATAATGTAAATAAATTTCCATAGTCCCTATGTTATTTGAAATTCGTCTAATTTTATTTACTTCATAATTTATAATTCATCATATATAAATATTCTCATTTCTATTTCTATTTATTTTTAAAACCATTTATTTAAGATTTTATCTCAAATCCAATATATACATATATATTCACATATATACAAATTTTCAAATTCATACGACTTAATATAATTTCTATTTGAATCGGGGAAACTCGCATCATTTATAATCAATTTTACAAATTTTAATTCAAAAATTCGATAAATTATTAATTTAAATTAAATTAAAATCTAGGGTCGTTACACATGGCCAGTAGGTTTGGCAAATCCATAGCGTGTAGTTGGCTCCAACTAGATGTTACCTACAGTTGTTATGCATGCATGAGGCGATTCACTTGGTCTTAGCGAGACCAATTATGTTTTTCCTATGGTACATTGCTAGGGATGTATGCTGTTTGGAAGGATATCTCCGATCCTTGTGCAGGAGGACCGTTTCTTAAAGTACCGAGGGCACCTCCATGGAAATCCTACACAGAGAGCGAGCCTTATTGGTTTTTGATTATATACCTAGTATTGTTGTGATGTACACTCATAAGCATCATAGCTACTTGATTATTACTATTTTCTCCTTTAGAAATTATTATAATATCACTGGATTTGTGATATAAATGGTTTTGGTCATCGTAAGGTAAAAGTCCATCCGTGCTCGTGTGCGGCGTGGTCTTACGAGATACCTTTGTTTCGAAAAGTTATTTAAACTTTAAGAATCCATTTTATTACATTTCTCATGCTGGTTTTTCTAGACTGACCTCGGTGTTGTTTTTCTAAAATGCTCAGGTCAGACCGAGCATATTTCCAGGTTTACTTGGATATTTTGAGCTTCAAGAGTCAAGTTAGAGGCCAGAAACGTATTCTTGTACGTGGTTATTTTTTTTTGTATTCATGGTTATATTTATCAGCAATTGTAAGGACGGATTGTTATAACTATCCAAGCTGAAATAGGTTAGTGAACTCTGGTTAATATCTGTACATACATATATTACAGTTCTGTTTCTGTGTAAAGATTTGTTATATATTATATATTATTCGTTTCTCTTTGAGATTCTATGTTGTTTAGTTTCTTCTCATCTTCTTTCTTTTTTCTTTTCCCTAACTATCTGCCTTTCCGTTTAATTTGGGTTGGACATATGTAGTTTATTGTCAGCTTAAACTGTACGAAAATATGGGTCGTTGCAAAAACAACATGTAAGTAAAAAAATGTTATATATGAGTGTAGAGAAATGTTGTTTATATGAGAGTGATAGTGGAAGTTATATTTGAAAATGTAAGCAAAGTGATAATGAAAGTTGTATTATATTCAAAATAAAATATTTTAATGTCATTCTTTAAACAATTATTCATATTATTCAATATTTATATGTTATTTAATAGGAGTTTCAGAAGTGGTACTATAACACCAGACAACATTTGTTTTTTATGCTAGTGCATATCAGACGATGGGGCATCTCTACGGTCTGATGTGCAATGAGACGTCATGAGATTTAATGCCAGATAGGTATTCAATTAGACAACAAAGCTTATCTATTGTGTGATTTGTTTTTTCCCATAGTGTTACAATCAAGATCACTAAAAATAATAGTGTCATCTGCATGATGTAGTAAATTAATGCCACCTACAATGTAATCACTTCCATAAACTTTTAGGATCCCATTATTACTACTTGCTTTCAATATTTAGGTGAAGACATCCTCTGCAAGGTCAAATAATAATGGAGATAATGGATCGCCTTGTCTCAAGCCCCTCCTAGAGTTAATTGTCTTTCCTATTATTCCGTTAACAAAAATGTTAGACCTTCTAGAGTAAAAAATACTTGAAATCCACTTTGTCCATTTATCACTAAAACCTCTGGCTTTTAAAACATCAATAGGATAATTCCAATCCACAACATCAAAAGCCTTGGAAAAGTCTAGCTTTAAAATAATACAAGGTATTGAATTTTTGCTACAATGAGAAACCACTTCCTGCACCAAAGTCGCACCTTCCAAGATAGATCTACCTTTAATGAAAGCAGTCTGATATTTATCAACCAATAGCTCCATTTTCAGTTTAAGTCTATCAGAAAACACATTAGTAATTAACTTGTATGTGCTATTCAATAAACTTATAGGTCTAAAATATGATACTACAACATTTCCTTCCTTTTTTAGAATTAAAACCACACTCGCATAACTAAGTTTGTCCAGGTTCAAAACTCCTTCTTGAAATTCATTGAAAATTCTCATGATGTCACATTTGATCCAACTCAAATACTTTTTAAAGAATTTTTCTGGAAATCCATCTGGGTCTGGAGCCTTGTCATTTGGCACTTAGTTGAGAGCACACCCCACTTCCTCTTCAATAAAATAAATATCAAGGTCTGACAATTTTAAGCTTTCAGGATATAATAACTAATAATGATTTGATTTTTTCCAAATTCAAACAAACGAAAAGTGACGGTTGTTTGACTCAGAGGTATGAACCTAATCCTTAGTAATTTTTAAGCAATTTAAATATTAAATGTAACAACCCACGTATTTATCGATTTTATATTTAAATATTTTATTTAAATATTTTATCGTTCGTCGGATTTTGGTCCGAAAAGCTACTTTTTGCAAACAGTCGAATTGGGACTCGAGACCACCCCCATTGAGTTCAAAATGACGTTTGCGACCTTTTTGAGTATAAACTTCGATATTTTGGAGATAGTAGAATTTTGCTACTTTTCACTTAGGGCTTTGGGTTTAGGTTGGGTTCAGCCCAATGTTCTAACTTAATACCCCAAACTGAAACCCCCTCTTCATTCACTCCCTCTCCCTCTACTTTCAGTGAGATTAATGGTGGAAGAGAATGGGAAATAGAAATCCAAAACCCTAGTTTCCATTTGCAAATCAATTTCTAACTCCAAATTCAAGAGAACCCATTGGTAAGCCTTCTCTTCATCTTCTCCAACTCATTCTCTCTTTGATTTCAGAAATTTCCTAAACCTAACTTAGGGAATGTTCTTCTTTTGAGCTTAGATTCAAGCTTCTAGTGTTGAGATTGAGGTGTGGTTGATCTTCCCTTGTCTTAAAGCTTCTCCTTCAGTGATTTAGGTTCAAAGGCGAGATTTTTATCTCACATCTTAGTCTATAATTCTCTTCGATTGTTAGGTATGAATTCCTAATGCTTATTCTTGTGCAATTGCTTTTGGTTTGGATTGATTTGGTGAATATTCCAATTTTTAGTGCTTTGAGTTCAATTCTTTAAAAATCCTAACATTGATGTTTGAACATGTTTTTGGTGATGCATCGAGGAGCATATAGGATCGGGTAGTCGATTGGCATAAACCCTTAGCGCTGTTGCTCGTGCGATTGCAATTTGGTCGAGATTTGCACCTCATTTGAAATAGGGTAGGAAGTACAGAATACAGGATTCGGCCGACCGAGCCCCTGGGCCGGACGACCGACCTGTAGTACGGGCACTTCCTGCCTCTGTTTTGGAAGTGCTGGTTTCAGGCTCCGACCGACCGAGCTCAGGGTCCAGTCGACCGACCTGCTACCCGAGCACTTCCATCTTTGGTTCAGTCGACCGAGCTCTGTAGCCGGCCGACCGACCTGATGATATTTTGCCTATTTCGCCTAGTTGCTTGAATTTCCAACTTTAATCGATTCGTGTTGTTTCATATTTGTTGCTATCATTTATTATCGACTTTGATGACATTTTCTTTGGGAATTTAGGATATATCCACTTTGATGGATTCGGTATCGATTTCTTGGATTTTATTCACTTTTTCGAATGTGAATTTTTATGATTGATTGTTTCTACAATCACTTGTATGATTTGTCACTTAAAAATATAAAGGGTTTCTATACTAGTAGTAAATATCAAAACTCTTTGTTCAAATGATTTCAACACTATTTTATTACAAAGCTCGTTTTCTCAAACCGATTTCCAATCTATTAGTATATACAAACCTTTACCTCACTCGTATGAGAAATCTAATTAAACGACTTAGTAAAACAAGTGGTATGAAACGCTTGCATTTACTTCGCCGGTTAATTCTTGGACTTGTTCGATTGAATCTCTTGTGATAATTTTCTAGTGGAAATCTACAGTTTGTTCGTAAATATTTAAGTTAAGCAAGTGGTTATGGGACATGAAGCTAAACTCATATATTTACTAGCTTAGTGTAATTGACACTTCTCGTTGATCATGACGATCATCTTTATGTTTTAGACTAGCATTATGCGATGTCTTTTTGATTTGGTTCATCGGATGCCACACTGTATGACGTCGATGCTCCGAATTATTTGATACATTGGATGTACCGTTTGCACTACATCAATGTCTTTGCTTTTGATACATTGGATGTACCATTTGCACTACATCAATGTCTTTGCTTTTGATACATTGGATGTACCGTTTGCACTACATCAATGCCTTTGCTTTTGGTACATTGGATGTACCGTTTGCACTACATCAATGCCTTTGCTTTTTATACATTGGATGTACCGTTTTCACTACATCAATGTCTATGCTTTTGATATATTCGATGTACTGTTTGCACTACATCAACGTCTTTGCTTTTGATACATTGGATGTACCATTTGCACTACATCAATGTCTTTGCTTTTGATACATTGGATGTACCGTTTGCACTACATCAATGTCTTTGCTTATGATTCATTGGATGTACCGTTTGCACTACATCAATATCTTTGCTTTTTGATTCATTGGATGTACCGTTTGCACTACATCAATGTCTTGGCCATCCTTTTCTTGTGATTTCTGGATTTCGTGTGTTGAATTCTGGAATTTATGTTTCACCAACTTTTACGATTGACATTGATATATATGTCATTTATTGTGGCTTGGTGAATGAAATTAGGAGTATGACATTCCTTTTTATCTTTGAGAAGACCTTTACGATATTGATTAATCTCTTGTTGATTTTCAATTATTTATTTATCACAGCTTGGCATTGTGATTATTATACGTTTAGTCATATCTCTTATTCTATATCATTTCTTCTGATATTTATAGCTAGACTGATCCGTTTATTACTTTCTTCTTAAATAATACTCGGGTCAGACCGAGATATTACAGGTGCTTCTGCTTGACTTCTCTTCTGGAGTTATCATATGATCTTTTGGCTAACTACTTAGATTAGTAGTTTATTTAATTTGTTGTATACACTTGAGATGTGGACTCATAGATGTTATCTTTTGTATAGCACGTGTTGCTATTCCTTTGTATTATGGTGGATCTTTTTGATCACTACTCTGATATACACTTTTATGTGTAATATTCATATCTATTTCCGCCTTTGTGATATGAATTGTCTGTGACTGATTTATGTTATGTTTATTTCTATATTTGTTTCCGAAGATATTTTAGCCACTGTGTAGTAGCTTTGAGTTTGTGTCGGTATGTCGTATTTCCTCTTGATAAAGAAATGCATGTTATACTATCTGACATATCGATGCTCGCACAAAGCAATTATACAGATGGTCGCTCCTCAACAGCCTTATTCTCCGTGCTAGTCGACAGCATTACTCCGTAGTGTCCTTGGCTAGCGTGGGTATAGAGGTGGGGCGTCACAGCTTGGTATCAGAGCCTAACTTCGGAACAATGTAGAATAATTTAGCAAGGATCATGTCCTAAGTCTTTCTTAGGAGTTGTGCCTTAGGATTTAATTCGGGTCTTCGTACCGTCCTATCCTATTTTCTTTTATGATTCCGTGTTTTATCTATCAAGACTGCTTGATATTTATTTTGAGAATAACTCTTCTCCTTCTTTCTTTCTTAAAGAAGAGAAATGGTTAGACCTGGCCATCCCAGCGCCGGTCAATCTAGTGCTACTCCCCAAGATGGAGTTTTTATGTCTGCCCAGCAACTTCTTGACCTTGTCACGAATGCTCAAGCAGCTGGTTCTAATCCGGAGCCTACTCATCCTAGATCTGGTTTTGCACGCTTGTGCATAGACTATACCGATTTGGGTGGAAGGCCATTCAAGGGATCCGAGAGTGTTATAGAATTCAAGCATGGCTCAAAACATGCGATCGCATCTTTTCTCGCATGAACCTTATTGATCTACATCAAGTCCAGGTGGCTTCTAGCATGCGCCAAGAAAGAGCGTTCGATTGGTATGAGCTCTTGACTTCGGAGATTATCGAAGCGGATCTTACTTGGGAGCAATTCCGGGAACGATTCGAATTAAAGGTTGTGCCGGAGGCTGAAAAAGTAACTTTAGCCCGGCGTTTCATAGACCTTGTTCAAGGTGAATCTTCGGTGACAGACTATGTCGCATCTTTCGAATCTCTGTCCAAATACGGGGTTGAATACATCAACACCCCATTGAAGAAAAATCAGAGATTTGTCTATGGCTTGAATAAGAATCTTAAGAAGCCATTACTCCTGAAACTTGAGGTTTCATTTGATCAGCTTATTGATATCGCTCTTCGTCTTGAAGAGGCCGATAGAGAAGGTGATGTTGAAGTTGTGCGTGCCCAACAAAACTTCAACAACAACACGAAGAGGCCTATTAAATTCAAATGCCCCATTCCCAACAAGAAAGGGAGGCAAGAAACCCCGGTAGAAAAAGCACCTGCCTCTAGTCGTGGACGATGCTACAATTGTGGTTTCACAGACCACTATGCAAGGGAGTGTCCGAAACCCCTCTTTTGTCGTTATTGCAAAAGTTCGGTTCATCTTTTATCTTCGTGTCCTAGGCTTCCAAGCAAGAGAGAGGGAAAGCTGCAAGCCCCTAACAACTCTTCTCTTGGTCAAGGTATTTTTCACTCAATCCTTGATGGCATTGTTTTATTTCGTGATCTTCTTATTTGAGTTCTTTTTGATATGGGTTCCATCTCACTATTTTATATCAAAAGAACTTGTTGATTCTTTTTCTTTGAAAATATTTTGGGCTTGATGACTTCTTTGAGAGTTGCGAATCTGGGTGGTGGATCCGCAACACTCAATTTGCTTTCTATTGATGTTGAAATTATTTTATGTGATTTTTCTTTCCGAGCCGATTTTTTAACTTAGGCTTCAGAATTGATTTTTGTAAGGATTGACTTAATTGTGAAGCTCATATCCTGTTTTCCGTGTGGACTATTCATCTTCGACATTTTCTATCTGTTAAGCAGATTTCTATTTTTTCTTGAGATTTCGATTTCAAATTCTTGAAGGCATCATTTTATTCTTTAAGCCCTCAAGATGATAAAAGTGTTATTTCTCTTATCTAAATAATTTGTGAAACTTTTCCGGTATTTTTGAGTTTGTCTTAGGATTTATCACCTAAGAAATCTTTTGTGTGGTGGTAAGGTCTTTCTAGTTCGGCCTTGCCACCGATTTTCATTTGGCTACGAGTTGCGGGAGCTAGCATTCCACTTACCGCATTCCGCACTCGTTATGATTCTTATGAATGACTTAATTATGTCATTCGATTCGTCTAGCTTATTTCATCCATTTTATTAATCGAGTATTCTATGAATATTTCGGTGAGACCATTCTTGAATTTATTGATTTTGGATGAAAGTAGAAATTTAAAATCTTTGAAAATCTTTTTCATAAGATTTATTTATAAGTATAGTTGGATTTTGTTCTTAAACGAGCAAAGAATATTCTTAAAACTTTTTAAGAGATATTTTTATCATATAGAAGATGATTTTGTGATTGTATTGCCCATTGAGTGCTTTAAGAATTCTGGTCGATACACTTGATCAACGTTATCGATAGGAATTTCCTAAACGCTTTGATGAGACAGTCAGACACGATATATTGACTTGTAAAAATGTAAATTTTTCTAGAAAGATTATTACATAAAGATAAATGTAATTTTGAAAGTTTTAACTTTTCGGGAAAGAGGATTATTTGAAAGAACTCTTCCTTTCGATACTCTTATTCTTGTGATTCCTGAAGGGGAACCAAGACTTTGCTATTTGTACCAATACTAGTCGTATTGGTTTGGATGCCATTCGCTTGCAAAGGAGAACGTGATATCACTTGTGCTTCTAAATCATTATAGCTTATCGAGACTAGATATGCCACTCATGATCTAGTGCTCGCGGCTATTGTTTTTACTTTTGGAATTTGGCATCATCATATTTGGATGAGAAATTTGTTCTCTACTTCGATCATAAATCTTTGGAATATTTATTTTCTCATAAGGAACTTCATGTAGACTCGAGTTCCTGGCATCTTATGATCTTGATATTCTGGAAATCGTGTTGCCAACGCGCTTTGTCGTAGGCAACAAGTTGTTGATTCTTTGATGTCATCTGAATGGAATTATCTTTTTATCAAGTTCATCGAACGTTTTGATATACTTCGTTTTATTGAGCTTTATCTCATTTTTTTATGGACTAGCGTCTGATGTTCTTTTATGGTGTTCGGTTCATCGGATGTACTGTTATTATACTACATCGATGTTCCATCTTATCTGGATCAATGGATGTTTCATTATTGTACTACATCGTTGTTCCGGTTTGTTGATTCATTGGACGTACCGTTTTTGTACTACGTCGGTGTTCCAAATTATTTGAGTTTCTAGTTTCTCGGGCGTACTGTTATTATACTACGTCGTTGCACCAGCTCAATTTTCTGTTATTCTTGACGTTCTCCACGTCTTTTATCTACGGAAATGCCCCAGAGATTTCGGTTTTTATACTTGTGCCCGGTGATATTGTGGAAATTGAAGTTTCACCAGATTTGATTTATGAGCAACATTCCATTCGCATCATTGCTTCGGAGGTTGAGCGCCTTCGGAATAAAGATATTCTTCTTGTGAGAGTTCAATGGTTCTCAAATCTTAGGGATTACTCCTGAGAATCTAGAGAATTCATCGAGCGATCCCGTTCGTGCTAACTCTTTCGTGCTCTTTATGGTGAACTTCTTATTTCAATTTTCTTTTGTGTTGATATGCTTTTATGGTTGTTACTCTTTTTTCTTCTTAAGTATTGCGAGGACGCAATTTCTTTAAGGAGGGGAGTCTGTAACAACCCGCGTATTTATCGATTTTATATTTAAATATTTTATTTAAATATTTTATCGTTCGTTGGATTTTTGTCCGAAAAGCTACTTTTTGCAAACAGTCGAATTGGGACTCGAGACCACCCCCATTGAGTTCAAAATGACGTTTGCGACCTTTTTGAGTATAAACTTCGATATGTTTGGAGATATAGAATTTTGCTACTTTTCACTTAGGGCTTTGGGTTTAGGTTGGGTTCAGCCCAATGTTCTAACTTAATACCCCAAACTGAAACCCCCTCTTCATTCACTCCCTCTCCCTCTACTTTCAGTAAGATTAATGGTGGAAGAGAATGGGAAATAGAAATCCAAAACCCTAGTTTCCATTTGCAAATCAATTTCTAGCTCCAAATTCAAGAGAACCCATTGGTAAGCCTTCTCTTCATCTTCTCCAACTCATTCTTTCTTTGATTTCAGAAATTTCCTAAACCTAACTTAGGGATTGTTCTTCTTTTGAGCTTAGATTCAAGCTTCTAGTGTTGAGATTGAGGTGTGGTTGATCTTCCCTTGTCTTAAAGCTTCTCCTTCATTGATTTGGGTTCAAAGGTGAGATTTTTATCTCACAGCTTAGTCTATAATTCTCTTCGATTGTTAGGTATGAATTCCTAACGCTTATTCTTGTGCAATTGCTTTTGGTTTGGATTGATTTGGTGAATATTCCAATTTTTAGTGCTTTGAGTTCAATTCTTTAAAAATCCTAACATTGATGTTTGAACATGTTTTTGGTGATGCGTCGAGGAGCATATAGGGTCGGGTAGTCGATTGACATAAACCCTTAGCGCCGTTGCTCGTGCGATTGCAATTTGGTCGAGATTTGCACCTCATTTGAAATAGGGTAGGAAGTGCAGAATACAGGATTCGGCCGACCGAGCCCCTGCGCCGGCCGACCGACCTGTAGTCCGGGCACTTCCTGCCTCTGTTTTGGAAGTGCTGGTTTCAGGCTCCAGCCGACCGAGCTCAGGGTCCGATCGACCGACCTGCTACCCGAGCACTTCCATCTTTGGTTCAGTCGACCGAGCTCTGTAGCCGGCCGACCGACCTGATGATATTTTGCCTATTTCGCCTAGTTGCTTGAATTTCCAACTTGAATCGGTTCGTGTAGTTTCCTATTTGTTGCTATCATTTATTATCGACTTTGATGGCATTTTCTTTGGGAATTTAGGATATATCCACTTTGATGGATTCGGTATCGATTTTTTGGATTTTATTCACTTTTTCGAATGTGAATTTTTATGATTGATTGTTTCTGCAATCACTTCTATGATTTGTCACTTAAAAATATAAAGGTTTTCTATACTAGTAGTAAATATCAAAACTCTTTCTTCAAATGATTTCAACACTATTTTATTACAAAGCTCGTTTTCTCAAACCGATTTCCAATCTATTAGTATATACAAACCTTTACCTCACTCGTATGAGAAATCTAATTAAACGACTTAGTAAAACAAGTTGTATGAAACGCTTGCGTTTACTTCGCCGGTTAATTCTTGGACTTGTTCGATTGAATCTCTTGTGACAATTTTCTAGTGGAAATCTACAGTTTGTTCGTAAATATTTAAGTTAAGCAAGTGGTTATGGGACATGAAGCTAAACTCATATATTTACTAGCTTAGTGTAATTGACACTTCTCATTGATCATGACGATCATCTTTATGTTTTAGACTAGCATTGTGCGATTTCTTTTTGATTTGGTTCACCGGATGCCACGCTGTACGACGTCGATGCTCCGAATTATTTGATACATCGGATGTACCATTTGCACTACATCAATGTCTTTGCTTTTGATACATTGGATGTACCGTTTGCACTACATCAATGTCTTTGCTTTTGATACATTGGATGTACCGTTTGCACTACATCAATGCCTTTGCTTTTGGTACATTGGATGTACCGTTTGCACTACATCAATGTCTTTGCTTTTGTTACATTGGATGTACCGTTTTCACTACATCAATGTCTATGCTTTTGATACATTGGATGTACCGTTTGCACTACATCAACGTCTTTGCTTTTGATACATTGGATGTACCGTTTGCACTACATCAATGTCTTTGCTTTTGATACATTGGATGTACCGTTTGCACTACATCAATGTCTTTGCTTATGATTCATTGGATGTACCGTTTGCACTACATCAATATCTTTGCTTTTTGATTCATTGGATGTACCGTTTGCACTACATCAATGTCTTGGCCATCCTTTTCTTGTGATTTCTGGATTTCGTGTGTTGAATTCTGGAATTTATGTTTCACCAACTTTTACGATTGGCATTGATATATATGTCATTTATTGTGGCTTGGTGAATGAAATTAGGAGTATGACATTCCTTTTTATCTTTGAGAAGACCTTTGCGATATTGATTAATCTCTTGTTGATTTTTAATTATTTATTTATCACAGCTTGGCATTGTGATTATTATACGTTTAGTCATATCTCTTATTCTATATCATTTCTTATGATATTTATAGCTAGATTGATCCGTTTATTACTTTCTTCTTAAATAATACTCGGGTCAGACCGAGATGTTACAGGTGCTTCTGCTTGACTTCTCTTCTGGAGTTATCATATGATCTTTTGGCTAACTACTTAGATTAGTAGTTTATTTAATTTGTTGTATACACTTGAGATGTGGACTCATAGATGTTATCTTTTGTATAGCACGTGTTGCTATTCTTTTGTATTATGGTGGATCTTTTTGACCACTACTCTGATATACACTTTTATATGTAATATTCATATCTATTTCCGCCTTTGTGATATGAATTGTCTGTGACTGATTTATGTTATGTTTATTTCTATATTTGTTTTCGAAGATATTTTAGCCACTGTGTAGTAGCTTTGAGTTTGTGTCGGTATGTCGGATTTCCTCTTGATAAAGAAATGCATGTTATACTATCTGACATATCGATGCTCGCACAAAGCAATTATACAGATGGTCGCTCCTCAACAGCCTTATTCTCCGTGCTAGTCGACAGCATTACTCCGTAGTGTCCTTGGCTAGCGTGGGTATAGAGGTGGGGCGTCACATTAAAGTTCATATAGACTTTATTGAATCATGGTACCAGAAAGGAGTTCAATTGCTTATAAACTATCTAGATGAAATCATGTTTTTGACCAATTAAGCTATATCCTTAAGCAATGATATATTGTAAATGTTATCTCTTCGTCAACACTATATTACTCAGATATATGGATGTTATCAGTGATTTTTCACAAACAACAATTCAACAATATTGGACTTCAAAATGATGAAGGAATAAATGATAGGCTCAAGGATAATCGAGTATGAGACATGACTAGAAGAAAAGGAAGAGAATTTACTTAAATTCGTGGATCATTACCAATCTGTAAAATCCCGTATTTTAGACACATATTAACTAAGTTAATAAACTGGTTTAATTGAATTCAATGACTTATTTAAATAAATGTTTTAAAAATGATTCTTTAAATATAAAGGAATTGGGACTTGAGACTTATTCTATTGCGTTTTCAACGTCTCTTGCATGTAAGGTACATGTAAAGTTTGTTAAAATTGGATAATGGGATAAAACGAGACGAAACGCAGAGCTTTGGGGAAAATGGTAAACTAGTCTGAAAAATGACTTTATAAGTTCTTAAATGAACTTTACCTTTTTCATCATTTTTATTTCTCTTCTTCTTTTCAAAAGAGAAATTAGGATTTTAAATCTATTTTCTTCGTACCTTCCTCATATCTTAATATAAAAGCCCAAATAAATACTTTAAATTCAATCAGGAGATTCTCCACCAATCTACAAGCTTAAGTTGGCAATTCGGTTAGGATTGAGCCCATATTTCTGAAATAAAGAAGCTTTAGGAGTGAGTTGGCTTGGGCTTAGGATTTCTTTTATGGATTTGGTAGTTGAAATTTTATCCCTATGATATATGATCACCGAATATGCTATATTTCATGTAAATGCAAATGGTTAGGTTAGAGCTTTATGACTGAATTTCTGTTAGGATTTGTAAATGAGAATAATGCTGAATGAGTATTTACGAATTTTTAGTCATAAAATGAATCTATTAATAACACTTAAGAATGAATGTAGTATCTTGATTGTTGATTTTATTGTATTGATTATCATTCGATTTTGGAATAGATTGTATAGGAAGAGAATGAGTTAGAAAATGGGGAAATAAGCTGCATTGATAGATGTAGGGTTTGAAATGGAAGATTAGCGATTACACTTGTATGATTGGTAGAATGTGGTAACACCTCAAATTTGTGCGTTAATTATAGAATGGAATAATACTCATATGAATGACAAATAACTTATAACAAGGGCGTGAATACAATGGAGAAAGAGGTGCAAAATGTCTCAACGACACAAAGCAAAATGTCTAAAAATAAATCAGGGGAGGCAAACGAGAGGAGGAGGAGAAAGTGGAATAAATTTTCTCTAAGTGAAATTCTTCTAGGGAAATCATTCCATCAAAGTTAATTCTCAACCAAAACAACTAACCGGAAATTTGAAATTTTGTTCAGATGTCTGGATTGCTAAATTCTAATTTCCTTCAAGTTTATAGTGCAAATCAGAGGTCGTTTAGATGTCAGAATTCCATTTCCAAACGTCTGAAATCAATGTTTGACATCTAAATTCCCAATTCATACACGTGATTAGCTATATAATTAACAATAAGGCCTTTGTGCTGTGATTTTGAGATTTTGGGAGTTTGGATTAAGTTTAAGAATCTAGGAGATCTTGGAAGGTCTAAAGTCACTAAGGATCAATAGTATGACTTCGAGGACAGTACACTAAGTCTCGAAAAGTGTTTAGGTTGTGCTAAGTGATACCGTAATGATCCATCCTCCATGACACTGGTAATCCTCGTATATAAGCAACCATATTCCACAAGTACCACGAATGATGTTTTGTTAAGGGTAAAATTTAAAACAACACAGAGAATATCTATCACACACATATATATATATATAATAACAGTGGAAGGAATATGTAAAATATAAGCATAAACATGTAATATAGTGAATGCATATCATACTAAGAGACATAAGATTCAATATCATAATAATGCGCATAGTACATCAAATTTCATATATATCATGTTTATAGCGACCCTGACTCGACATTTGAAAATCGACACCGAATACGACACTCATATTCAAATGCCGTAGATCCAAACGTCGAATATGGTTTGCCGGAGCTTATAACACATCAAGTATAACAACATAGCGGAAGAAAAGAAATGAATATCATTTATATACAACATTCAATACAACAATGATACAATATGGATCAATATCAGAGATACAATGAATATCAGAAAACAATAAACAACAACGGAAAACGAATAGCAAAAGAGATAACTCCAATGATCAGACTGCAACTCCAATCCAATGCTCAAAGCCAAAAACTCCAAACCACTAGCTCTAACCACCATCACATATTCACCAAGCTAAGCAAGGACAGTCGTCCATGAGTCCAAAGACTTCAATATCCAGGATCTCCAAAGAATACCAAAGAGAAAGCTAAAAGCTACCGAATCGATATCTATATCTACTATTTGAAAAATCCAACTCTAGACTGCCCGTGTGGAAATAGTGGGCACCCAGAATTTAGGAAAGGAATAATAAACTCCGGTTCAGTCGTGGGACTGGTATGAACAAACAAAAAATGTTTTATCTTTAAAACAAACAAAAGAAATTTTAAATTGAAAACCGCAATGCTTTTTGGAAAATGAAACTACCATAAGGCCTCCCGGCACACACACAATGCAATCGCACACATGGGGGAGATTTCTCCTTATGATAGTCAAACATGCTTGATACGCGAAAACCATTTGATATTATTATTAGCGCATAGTGGAAATTTTTTTGAAAGTACAATATTAATCTTAGCCAGCATACGTACCATTATAGTATGCCTACTATAGCTACCATGTTAGATGGCAGGTTCTACAACTAAAACCGTACAAGGCGCGTATTGGTAATTGGATTTCCAACAAATGGTCAGGCTAAGAAACTTCCTGGGCCACATAGGTATGCCTCTGGAGGGACGCCACGAGAACCTAACCGGATCTCTGCCAACACAAGGCCGGGTTACCTCTGTAACTGGGTAACTACTGATACGAGTATGCCATCCCCCGGTCGTAACCGACCTTTATCCCGGGATTCACCAACAACCACAAAGTAATAAATTTGCAGCAACCACATAGGTTAAGTATCTGGGCTCCATACCATGATACCACCTCTATCCAGAAGAAAATTAACATACCCTCAGGGAGGGCTACCCCCAAATAACCTTGTTGCATTCTTCCTGTTTCGACCATTCCGGGTTGTGAAGTTCGACGAAGTCTCGTCCACAAAGCTACGCTTTTCACAAAAGCCATGCTTTGATCAACAAATGATTAGCAGCACTTTGTGTGTCACATTACCAAATTGGGAATGTGTCACTAGTAACCATCAACTACATAACCTCTGAGCTCGTACGTCTCAGAGAAGGGTGTTAAGCTAAGAGAATAAATCTCCGCCACCAAACAGAAATGTATTTGATAGAAACCGGTTTTACATCTCAAAGTGTAATGTCATACACACATCCATACAAGTCTATTCCGGGTTCGAACAGAACCGAAGGCACTTCCGAAGAAGCCCTTGCAATTCGAGAATCCACAATCCCAAGCGGACTCCTCATCACATATGGAGATCTCTATACCGGAGCAACTCAGTGCAGAGTCATTCGACAGGTTATCCTATCGTTCTCAAAGACACCCGGTCTTCACCACCGTCTTCAATTGCTATCCATTTACAACATATCACATATTCGGAATGGGTTATATGACACAAAGGTCCTCTCCCGGCTAAACTGAATAGTGAGCGAAATATTTAAAAACCATATGGATATGGGATTTCAGTTAAGTCACAAATTTTAAAATCCAAAACTTTCCTTTCAAATGGTTTAAACCAAATTACCATTCCCAATCTTTTAAACAAAAAGATTCATAATAAAACTTCAATGGTTTAAACAATTTCCACATTTAAATATTTTAAACAAAAGATTCATTTTTAAGACCCCTTTCAATTTAAAACAAGGTTCACCAATCTTTGACAAAGATTCATTTATAACCTTTCAAAACAAATCCCATTTCAAAAAGATACACTATTAAAAATCCTCTTTAATTCCATAATAGGGTTCAACTATCTTTCACAAAGATATAGCTTTCAAAATCATTCCATTTCAAATTTGAAATCTTTTCATCATAATTTGGAAAAATTATTTCCTTATATAAAAGCTATTATTATTTGATATAAACCCATTTACAAGTTGAATACCCTTTTTAACTCTAGTTTCCAAATCATAGAATTCAACTACAAATATTGAATTCAAATTTAAATCAAAATATTCAAATTTCAAAACTCAAACCAATTATTCAAAATAACTTTTATTTTTTTGAAATTTATTTTCAAAAGCTTTCAATTCTATTTCCAAAACCATTTGCATTGAAAATTCAAATTCAAAACTATTTTAGAAATCTGTGACTTAACCGATTTCCACGTGCAATCCATATTTGTGTGTGCATAAGTGTGGTCCAGGGGTCTTACCCAATAGTGAACAACATCAATCATCACAGAAATAACAATATCAATAAACGGTATAACTCATAACACTTATCTTCATTCATAGATCACAGATAAAATAAATTTATAAATCACAAAGATTCATTATTACAATTTGATGTGGGTTTCGGATAACCAACTGGAATCCGACTCCCTGTCGCATCGAATTTCAAATGTCGTTTAACGGGTCAAAGGGTTTTGTATATTCATATAACAATATATTCATCATAGATATAACAACTTAGCACAAAGCATTACATAGCATCACATCACATATCAAATATATTAATCCATCACATAACATTCAACAAATCAAACATCTACAATTAAGATGACTAAATGGGGTGGTTTTTAAATTTATCAACCACATAATTACTTTCATTAGTAATTTTAAATCAATGATTAATTATCATTAACTACAATTGATTAAATTTTAATCACCTTCATTAATTAACTATTTATTTAATTAATTATCTTAATTAATTAACCTTTAATTGTAATTAATTAAACCTTAAATAATTATTCCTTAATTAATTACTTTAATTAATAAACCTTTAATTAATTATTCTTAATTTAATTACCTTTATTAATTAACCACATTAATTAATTATTCCTTAAATTACTTATTCTTTGATCACTTGGTTAATCAACCTTCAATGATAAATTAATTACTTTTAATTAAGTAATTACCTTTGAGCAATTAATTACCCTTAATTATTTAATTAACAATTAATTACCTTTAATTAATAAATCATTCCTTAAATAATTTCGTTAATTAATTAATTTATCCTTAAATCATTATTTGATTAACCTTAATCGTGTAATTGTTTTACCTTAGTTCTTGATTGATTAACAAAATTAAATCAATCACCTTGATTTGAAACAAATAATCCTTTAATTAATCATATTGATAAATTAATAACCTACCTTAATAATTAATTATAAAATTTCATTTGAAAGCGTTAGAAAAAGTAAATAAACAAATCAATTTTAAATATCCAACATAAAAATTTAAAATTTTGAAACTTTTAATTTATACTTCCTACTCAATAAATAAATCATCATCTATCAAAAAAAATAATTCCAGAAATTCCTTTAACTAATCCAGTAAAGTTTAAAACTGGAAATATAACAATCCCCAGGTGAACCCGAGTGATTCCTCGAGCTAAACCCCCACAAACTCGAGCTCTACTTCGAGTTTCCCAAATTTTTACCCGAGTGGCCCAAAATTTCAATCTAAAAATTTTTCTAAGTGTTTTTATTTCGCACCGCATACCTACTTTGAGTTATAACTCGAGCCACTCTCGCTTTTCCCCGAGCTCATCTTCGAGTCAAACCAGAAGACTATGCTTCCTTCCTAACCTTTAAAATCAACTATTGATACGAACGTGCACCGTTCACTTGCACGAGAATTCCGACCATCTCTGGTCATTGCCACCACCATCCACACGACGATGATCATCCATTCAAACTTCCCAATCACCCATGCATCCTAATCGACGACGAAAACGAAAACAACCCATTTGTTCGAATTTATGGAACCCAAAACCATTAACAAAATCGCCTTGCTCCGGCGTTACAAATCACCGGCGACTACGCGATCTTGAAACAAGCTTCACCGTGGACCCACGAAGCTTTACCCCCATACCGATCGCCTCTACTCCTCCCTCGACGACGCAGCATCCACTAGAACCCAACCCTTACGACCCTGTCCTTAAACCCTATATTACCTTCGCATGGCCATCACGACGCATAATAAATTTTCCCACGATTTTTCTGACAACCACCAACCCATAACCTTCCTCCATTCACCACCCCGAGGTCCAATGCCACCGTGATCGCCAGAAAATGACACAACCCCCAATTCAGTTCATTCCAAATTATCTCAACAATTTCAATCTAAAAATTAAGATTATTATTTCTAAATTCATTATTTGCTATAATAAATCAGATTATGAATTCAATTCAAGAATTTAAAATATTTGATTTCTGATAAAAATGATTTTCTACTGTAAAAACATATTTTTATAATAAGTTCTTAATATAAACCCTTGAAACATTTTTAACCTTGATGTTACAGTTTAACAATACACTTTTATTTGGAGATCAAGGCCTATCATTGATCATATGAAGAGAAAGGGAATTATTTTGATGAATTATATGGTGCCTGTAACATAACAGAGTTTGTATTCATCTACCCAGACATGCCTATTTATACACAAGGCCATTCAAACTTAATCCTAGAAAAAAACGCTCATGCAAACATTTTCACACCATATCTCTAAGACCATCACAAGCATCAGGTAAATAAACAAATTCAGGTTTCAAATTTGAGGTTTGCTCACCAGCATATGCACAGAACAGAGAACAGGCCTGGAATTTTGCATTGATGTTGAGATGTTTCAGAAGTTCGAACTGAATTTGCTTTGATTGCCTCAGGAGTTTCAGAGTGCATGCAGGCAGAATTGTAGGCTAAAGATTTGCAAAAAATGAACTTGCATGCTGATTTTCCAGAATTCAGTTTGGTTTTGAATTAAATCTTGCATGCCTTCATATTTTTGATTTGCTTGAATCTAGAAACTTGGTTTTCAATTTTGTTTAACCTGTTGCTTTTGAACTTTCTTGGTCTCTAGATTTTTGTTTTGTTTTATACTACTTTCAGATTTTTATTTCCAGGTTGTGTAGATTTGCTTTGAGATGATCTTGGAATTTGCTTCTAGCTTTGATTTCAGGTTTTAGAATTTGTTCATGTTTTGATCAGCTTGCTTGAGGAAATATTCAGGTTTCCATTTGATCTTAAGTATTTTGATTAAATTTTTCTCATGAAATAAAATAGGCATGTTTCCTTTTTTTATATGTTATTTTACATTTTAATTGAAAAGAAAATAAATTTGAATGCCACTTGTTGTCATTACTGTTATCCCACCTTTTGGCAAAGCTGAGATACCCAAAAATTAACTGAAAATCGATAATAACAAGTCATGAGTATCAACTATACATTGTAGGATAACCATGGATATTGATGAATTTTGTCCGAGTCTGAATCCGGCTGCAATTGACGAGACACGACAAGAAGAGCCATGGAAACCTGCATCCCAAATTTCAAGTCAATCCGAGTTCATATGCTCAAGATGTGATCGATGCAAGTTGATGAAAAAAGTCACATTTTCGTATCCATCAAGCAGCATTAGCTTCGTATCGATGAATTCCGTATTCACCATCACGTCTCCATTCGTATCCATCAACTTCACACCGATCGAGTTCGAATCCATCGAGGAACCTTGACTCGCATCGATCAAGTTCGTATCCATCAACCGGACATGCGCTTCGTATCGATCAGCAACGTCCTATTTCGTATCCATCCAGCTAGACACGGTCAGTTTCCATGGATGAGCTTCCATTCAAATCCATCGTCTTCCTATCGGTCAGGGATGCAAGTCCTTCATATCCATCTGTCTCAAATCCATCAGATGACTTCGCATCCATCAGGCACTGACCGCTTCGTATCCATCAGGAGTCCTTATTCGAATCCATGAATAATTGCCTGTTCGTATCCACCTAGTCAAACAAGCCAGAGATGACGCGTGAGTTATGGATGCGAACGCGGCGAAATACTCAGAGTGACTCGATTAAACCGGAGTGAAAAGCGGATCGACACGAAGAGCGCGCACCACGTCAACCTGCTCACGCGCATTGCCATCGAGTCGAAGTGATCGGTTCGAATGAATGGATTCGAACCAAACAGCCATCGAGCAGTTCAATTTTGTATCAACCGTATCTCCTAAACCATTGATCCAAATGCAATGAAATTTTCACAACAACTTGCATACATGCTAAAGATCCATCCTGCCAAGTTTCAGCTCGATTGGAGCATTTTTTTATCGATATGAAATTGTTTCGTATCGATCACAGAACGAGTAGAAACTTGGTGGGGTCGGTCGTGTGGGTCCACTCATGTGCCAGAAGAAGTCTCCCGAAGTTTGAGCGCGATATCAGCCTCCTACGTTTATAAATAGCTCCCTGAAGCCTACAGAAAAAGATCTTTTTGCTATTCGACATCGAGACTCTGCCAGATTCGATTCTACATCCTACTATTGCTGTTATATTCGAATTCAATCATTGTAACTGCTGCAATCACTTGTAATCAGCAAAGAACATCAATAAAAGATAAAACTTTGAAGTGGACGTAGGCCGGAGATAGCCGAACCACTATAAATCTTGCGTTTCTGATTGTTATTTCTGGATTGCTGTTTGTTGCTTGCTTGGATCTGAGACTTGTGCTTGAATATTGTTGATTTATATTCATTGTTTGGTGCTTTCACGATACTTGGGGTTTGTGACCATTTTTTGTGCAAACTCTTTGGTGCTTTCACTGAGAAGAACTAACACCCGCTACATCGGATTGAAGTTCGGATTTGAAGAGCTTGAAGGATTCAGATTTAGAGAGAATGACTCGACAAACTAGTAAAAGGCAGAGGGCTGAGAGAAGCCAACAAGAAGGAAGCCAGGAGGCATCCTTTGGAGCTGGAGAAGGACAAGCTTCAATCTACATCACCAGGGATGAGATGGAGGCTATGGCAAATTCGATGCATGAAAGAATGATGAAGAGTCAACAGGAGATGCTGCAGAATTTCTTTGAACAGATGAGAGCAGCGAATGCGCAGAACCTTGGACCAGCTACTGCGGCTGCAAATGCAGGACAAGGAGTCAGGATTGCGGAAACCGATGAAAGTCAGGTTCAAGATCGAAATGCGGGACCTGATGGCAATCAACAAGGACTTGGTGGCAGACCCTCAGGATCAGACACTGGAAGACCCATAGATGAAGCTCGGCAGGCTGGAGTCGATGCTAATGTTACCGAGCCACATGAAGGGTATATACCAGAGTTCCCTTCAAGACTTGGAGGGCAGGATAGAAACATAACAAGGGGGCAGCCCTCGGATGGAGATGAAAGAATGATTGGTCTAGTGCGACAAATCATGAGAGGAGGATTGTCGAGTGGAGGATTAGAAGAAGTCATTTAGAGTCCATTCACTCCGAATATCAAAAATGCAAGGAATACTCCAAAGTTCAAACTTCCTATGTTGGATCCTTATGACGGGAAGTCAGACCCAACGATGCATGTTACTCGATACATCAGGCACATGGAAGTGCTGGGGGCATCCGAGGAAGTGATGGCTCGATGCTTCCCTCTATACTTGTCAGATTTGGTTGCGCTTTGGTTTAGGAAGCTAGAGAACGGATTGATCAGAACATGGGGCGAGCTTGTAGAATGCTTCATGAGATAGTTCAGGGTCCACGTGACGCGACCCAAGAGTGTGATGACTTTAGCTTCAATAAAGCAAAGGACCAGAGAGTCCATAAAAGATTTCTTACTGCAATTCAATGCAACTGTGACTTCTGTAGATCGTCTGGATCCATCGATGATTTTGATGGCGGCGGTGGCAGGAGTTAGGGAAGACACCAAATTCAAAGATTCTCTGGCAAGAGATCCACCACAAGATCTTGGAGAATTTTATCATGAAGCTGAAAGATTCATTCGGCTGGAAGAATCACGAGCCGAAAGGTGGGAAATAAATGTTGTGCATGGCGAAGGAACGCCAAGGAATAGTCCAGAGCGGACAAAGGAAAGAGAAAGCAGGACGATAGATGTGATAGTCCTGATAAACGGAAGAAATTCTGAGAACCCAGATTCAGGAAATATACAGATCTAACGGCAAGTTTAGATTTACACTGAAACTCGGGGGCAACTCCCCTATTGAAAACCACCCAGGAGAGATCCCACAGAGCAGGAGCGTAGAACTGGAAAATATTGCCTATTCCATGAGCTGGATGGGCACACTACCGATGAATGCCGTCACCTAAAAGATAAGGTGGAAGAACATGCTAGGAGTGGCAGTTTGCCACAGTATATCGGGGAACGGACTGCGGCTGTAAGGCCCGAACAACTGCCGCCTCCACCTTACAGAACTGATCCTGGATTGGGATCACGACTCGTCATCAATTGATAATGATGGCAAGGGCCAAGTTCGGGATTTGGACTTTGGTCGATTAGTTTTCTTAGATTTGATTTTAAAAATAAATGGCTATTCCACTTACTCATGTACGGAAACCGGAGAGATCCCTAGGCATGCTCTGAGATAGAGATGGACCGATCTGCCCAGAGAGGCAATGTTTAGTTTTCTCCTGATGTTTGAGATTGAACATCTAGGACTTGAATCAAATAATAAACTTTAATTTCTTGAAATAAACCTTTGACCAGAGAGTTAAAGGGAAAATGTTAAATACCAACATGAAAATGATCGCTTTATGACCCTACCCGGAAAGGCAGGGTCCGGAGTGCAATAAGTGAGTTGCTTCGTCGGAGAGCGACATGATCGACTCACTTAACGTCGTTTCCCATTCACCGGAGAGTGATTGGATCGGGATTCGATAAGAGCCCGGAGAGGCTGTGATCGGCCCACGATTTAGGCCATGACATCGCTTAATGTTCAGATACACTGAACCGGAGTGCAAGAAGTGAGTTGCTTCGTCGGAGAGCGACAGGATTGACTCACTTAACGTTGCCACCCCTTCACCGGAGAGTGATAGGATGGGATCCAGCAAGAGCCCGGAGAGGCTATGATTAGAACAACCAAGACATCACTATATGCCCTAGCTGGGGCCGGAGTGCAAGGGATAGAGAGCAACGTCGGAGTGCAATGGGATCTTTCTATTCGATCGCTAAGTCTGGAATGGGCTTGGCAAGGGTCCGGAGTGACCATCGATAGTCCGGAGAGACTGTAGAATTTCATTCTTAACTTCCACTTGAAGAAATTGATAGCGATTTGGCTTCGAACAGCCATGGACTTGATTGAAAATGCTATAAACTCTGAATAAAACATGAACTCACTACATTCAATTTGAGACTGATCAAAACATACCTTTTACCAAAATGCATGTTTTGGGGGGCAAAGTGTTATCCCACCTTTTGGCAAAGCTGAGATACCCAAAAATTAACTGAAAATCGATAATAACAAGTCATGAGTATCAACTATACATTGCAGGATAACCATGGATATTGATGAATTTTGTCCGAGTCCGGATCGGGCTGCAATTGATGAGACATGACAAGAAGAGCCATGGAAACCTGCATCCCAAATTTCAAGTCAATCCGAGTTCATATGCTCAAGATATGATCGATGCAAGTTGATGAAAAAAGTCACGTTTTCGTATCCATCAAGCAGCATTAGCTTCGTATCGATGGAGTCTGTATTCACCATCACGTCTCCATTCGTATCCATCAACTTCACACCGATCGAGTTCGAATCCATCGAGGAACCTCGGCTCGCATCGATCGAGTTCGTATCCATCAACAGGACATGCGCTTCGTATTGATCAGCAACGTCCTGTTTCGTATCCATCCAGCTGGACACGGTCTGTATCCATGGATGAGGTTCCATTCGAATCCATCGTCTTCGTATCGGTCAGGGATGCAAGTCCTTCGTATCCATCTGTCTCGAATCCATCAGATGACTTCGCATCCATCAGGCGCCGACCGCTTCATATGCATCAGGAGTCCTTATTCGAATCCATGAATAATTGCCTATTCGTATCCACCGAGTCAAACAGGCCAGAGATGACGCGTGAGTTATGGATGCGAACGCGGCGAAATACTCGGAGTGACTCGATCAAACCGGAGTGAAAAGATGATCGACACGAAGAGCGTACGCCACGTCAACCTACTCACGCGCATTGCCATCGAGTCGAAGTGATCGGTACGAATGAATGGATTCGAACCAAACAGCCATCGAGCAGATCAGTTTCGTATCAACCATATCTCCTAAACCATTGATCCAAATGCAATGAAATTCTCACAGCAGCTTGCATACATGCTAAAGAACCATCCTGCCAAGTTTCAGCTGATTGGAGCATTTTTTGATCGATACGAAATTGTTTCGTATCGATCACAAAACGAGTTGAAACTTGGTGGGGTCGGTCGCGTTGGTCCACTCACGTGCCAGAAGAAGTCTCCCGAAGTTTGAGTGCGATATTAGCCTCCTACGTCTATAAATATCTCCCTGAAGCCTACAGAAAAAGGATCTTTTTGCTATTCGACGTCGAGACTCTGCTGGATTCGATTCTACATCCTACTATTGCTGTTATATTCAAATTCAATCATTGTAACCGCTGCAATCACTTGTAATCCGCAAAGAACGTCAATAAAAGATAAAACTTTAAAGTGGACGTAGGCCGGAGATAGCCGAACCACTATAAATCTTGCGTTTCTGATTGTTATTTTTGGATTGATGTTTGTTGCTTGCTTGGATCTGAGACTTGTGCTTGAATATTGTTGATTTATATTCATTGTTTGGTGCTTTCACGATACTTGGGGTTTGTGACCATTTTTGGTACAAACAATTACTGACACATGTACATTCATTTTTAACACTTGTATAATTTTCATAACAAGATGTTTACACTTGTTCAAACTTAATTTACAAATGTCTTAATGTAATTCAAAATAGTTGCACTTGTTATTTTTAAACAAAATTAAGACCTCTCCTTTAACTTATTTACACATTTTGTTTTTAAACCTTGCCTTGATTTTATTTTATAACTTTTTTTATCTTAAACTCTTTTTATTTTTTTTATTTTTTTGATTAAATTTATCTCTTATGTTTCATAACTTAACATATGTATTACATTTTTAAATTTATAAATATACAACTATATTTATATGTTCCAATGTTTTTAAATCTTTTTATCAAACAAATTTTACATCTTAAATTCAAATTCAAAATTTAATATAAAATCAATTTATACTTATAAATGAATAAATAATCAAATACCTTTTTGTAAATATATCTTTATATTTCATTTATCATTTATTCTCTTAAATTCCAAATCCAATTCTATTTATAATCCATTTTGATTTCAATCAATTAATTTTATTTACAATCTTTTGATATATTTATTCAAATCTCCAAATAAATTCACAATTAAATTTGTAATTAAAATATTATTCAAAATATTTATTTCAGAATTTCCAATTAAAAATTCTATTTAAAAATCATATTTACATTCATTTACATTAATAAACAAACAAATATCTATTAAATTTTGGAAAACACCAGATTAAATCATAATTAAATTCCCAAAATTAAATTTATTTTCAATTTCAATTTGATTTAAAAATGGGGATGTTACAATATTTCTAAATGAATATACAGTCTAGGATGTTAATATTCTATGAAAACCGAATAGCCATAATCACAGTGATGAATATCTATGGCTCTTATAACTTGCCTCCAGTTAGTATAATTTCCACCTCTATGTCAACCTACTCAAAGCATATATAACAAAAGAGAAAAAAGTGGGTAAGACATAAAGTCCGATGAAAAGGAATATCACTAATATTCGTTACTATCAATACATTGTTAGATTATGTAAAATACAAATGTTAATATACGAGGTAATGAAACCATATCTCATCACACATCTTCACCTACATCCAACAAGTTAGCACATTTCTTCCATAGTGCTATGCTACACGTGATAAGGCTATTGTATACCAACCATCATTGCACTAATCATGACTCAATTGTCACACACTAGGCCAGTGGACCTAGGATCTTTTGGTAAGGCAAGAACCCTATAAGCATGTCATTAATGTAAGACCAATACTACAAAACTTAACAAAATCGTCCACCACCAACAATCTTATCGAACCTGCATTAGTATAAACATGCCTAATAAGTGCCCTTTTTTTAACAAGTGGAAACTACACAAGTAACTTGAGATCGGTCACCTTTTTCACTGAGAGAGTTAGGGGTATGCCATAGGAAAAATTCTGCAATTTATTGTAAATTATTGACTCCATAATAAAACCTCATTCGAAATAAAAGGTGTTTGTTTTTTGTATATACTTGTCATATTGTGATATATTGATAATCAAATAATTAATTGAAGTAAATTTAATAAAAATCCATAATGATATGTCATGTGATAATAATTAAAAAGAGTTGTAATCATGAGAAAATTATCATATTATTAAGAACATATTATTTTAAATATTCTTGGTCATAATGTTTTAAGCAAAGATATCGATACATCTGTCGAGATCAGAGTATGTAATGCTCTCTAGATATTGGGCAGTGTATTGATTACTCATGGCTATTTGGGCACCAAATGGTTGAATACTGATAGTTATGTTGGAGCTGGACCAGCCTGCAGCGGAAGATATGAGTGAATTTCAAACTTTTTTTTACCCTATTGGATCTTTATTGGGCCTATGAAGTGTAATTCATTTAGAACATTTCTAAACTTAGTTTTAATAATATCATGTATTTTATTTAAATTTATAATTATAGTTTGAAATTTATTTGATTTTGATTTTACTTAATACACACACACACATGTATCATATACATATATATGTGTACGCGCGCGTGTAACATAGTAATCCGTGCAAGGTATAACACGCTCGTATGTAGATGCTGCGATTTACATCGCAACATACATATTTGCTCATTTTATATGTATTGTATGTTGTCAAATATGTGCACGTACATATAGTTATAAAATCAAAATAATTATATATATATATATGTGTGTGTGTGTGTGTGTGTGTGTGTGTATGTATACATATAAAAGTAAATATAAATATGTTTCATTATAGAAAAATATATTTATGTAAACTACATGTCATTATAAGAAACAATTAAGATATATGTATGTATGTAATATTTTTAATATGAATTAAAATATACTATTTATTTAATTTTATATGTATATATATATATATGCATAGTTGTCAATATAATAATTAATAGTAAATTAGTTTATAATATAATATCTATACATAAATATAAATATAAATATGAGTGTATATATATACAAACAAAATAATTTCTTTTTTAGTTAGAAAATAGCATAAGTTAAAGTTAATATGATTTAAATATTTTGTTATGCATATATCATGAATTAATAACTAGTTTTCGACCCTTAATTAATTAATATGAAATAATTATATAACAAAAATTCAAATTTTCAATTTCCTAAAAATCTAGGATAATATTTTAGGTGTCACGAAAACTTTCCATAATTTTAAGAATTAAAATAATAATTTTAGCTAATTAATTAATGTGCGATAGAACTAAAAATAATTTATAAATGTACAAAATTAAGTTGAAATATTTTGAAATTTTTCCCGTGAGCGTCAAACATCGCGAGTTAACTTTAAAAATATAAAATTGAGTTTTTGAAACTTTTCTATTTTTTACAAATTTATTAATCCGAATATTCATTAAATATTGATAATTAATATATAATATTAATGAAAATTACATTCGGTGTTTATAGTTTATAATAAACATAAACATGTATTTGAACAATTGTAGATCAATGTTATATAGTAAATATGAATGTATATGCTTTAATACAAATTGTACATGAATACTAATACACAAATTAATATTTACACAATATATCAACTAATATAATATTAAATAAAAAATTATTTTTCATATTATATCAGATTGTAAAAGTATATTATGAATATAATTTTTAAACATTATACACATCTCCATTGTGACAATATCATTACATACAAAAATCTCACCTAACTAATTAAATAACAGTTATATGTTCATATATACAGGGGTACATGATTAAAAAATTATAAAACATGAAAATCTATTTAATACATATATAAATAAATGTTACCTACTATAGATGCCCTCAATTTGACATTGAAATGGTGAATTCTCTTTCTCTAATTGTTCTTTGACCTGTCATATTGCTAGTTTGGAATCAACAACCTTCCACTATTCAATAGCTTTTGATTTAACTTAAATTTGATTTGATAATTTTGAGGATTAATGGAGCTTTATTTTTATCCAATAATGGGGAGAAGATGGCGGGCAAAAGTGCTATTGAATTAGGGCTTTGAAATGATTACTTAAGGTTGGACAAGAGATAAAATAGGTAGGTATCTAATATACCTACTCTCTTGGTCCTAGCCACACATAATCCATATTTTAGCTGCCTCAAATCCTTACCATTGCGGCTGTCTATAGCCTCAAAACATCATGGGTTATGAGCCTATTTAGCCTAAATTAAGTATATACAATTATATTCAATTTAATTTGTTATCGATATCTCATATCAATTGATATATTATTATAAATATATACCACAATTTTATTTCTCAAATCATATTCAAATTCCATAGTTAATATTTCAAAAATGTTAATGAATTCAATTAATTTATAATAATTACAAACTATATCATTTGGTCTAAAGAGAATTCGTTATCTTGGTTGTGTGACTCTTCCGTGTTAATTCGGTCGGCGATTAACATCGAACTATACGAATGCAATTGTTCACACGTCACTTAGCAAGTGTGTAACACCCCTAATTTTAAATAACATTATTCAAGAGATTTAATTAGATAAATTAAATAAATAATGTAGAGGTTAGAGTGATAAGGGAATTGAGATATGGAAACTAATTAGGGTTGTGCCTTAACTAATAAAATTACAACGTGATTTATAAACTAGAAACTTAAGAGGATAAGGCAAGGGCAAATAAGGAATAGCCGTAGACCACATCCCTAAACCCTTTACCTTATTCTGATTCAAAATTTCATAAACCAAAAATATAAACAAAGAGAGTTAAAGGCTATCCATAACCCTAAGAAGAAGAGGATCACGAAAATCCATTTAAAGGATAAGATCCAAGCAAGGAAGATTAAATAAAGAACAAATCTCAAGTTCCTTATCCAAATAAGGTGAATAATGATCTAAACCATCTCATATAAGTCATCTTGAATGTTTAAATTTGGGTTTAAGGTTTAAAACTGTATGATTGGATGAATGATGATATGTTTTGATTTAAATGCCATGTTATAATTTAAATGCCATGTTATAATTTAAAAAGGATTTTGTAGAATAATATAGTTCGGTTTTAAGGCTAAAATCGTGCAAAATGATTTCCAAATGTCATGATTTTTGAATTTGTTATTTGAAAAATTATTTTGGAGATGGTTTTTAATTTTCATAATATTCCAAACTATGGATAATTTATTATGATTTTTGAGCGAAAGAAAGGTATATTTTGGGCTTTAATTAATTTGAGGAATTAATCAGTTACTTTTAGACTGAAAACTTTATATGATAAAGATATTTTCGTACTGGAATTTATGTAAATTTATGAGATTTTTCTAAAGAGATTTGGGTGAGTTTTGGATTTTATTAGAAATATTAGTATTTAATGATTAATTAACTATAAGGGGTTAATTAATAATTTTAATTAAATATTGGAGCATTAGGGATAACATGCGGTAGTAAATTCCAAAAAGAATTTTATAAAGGTTTTGTATCCAATAGAAAATTAACAAAATAATGGGTTAGGTAAAAAGGAATTACTTAAAAGAGCATAAAATCGGTTTTATAGCGAATTACAACTTCGCTAGCTTACCATGCTTGCTTTTGCCACCATACTCCCATTTACGACCTTTCGCATCCATTGGAAACCAAAGCATGCGTATCAAGCATTTGGTACGTAATGTATTGGAGAAAGGAGGAAGGAAAGAATGGTTTTGTAGGCATGCTTGCGAAAGGGTTGAAGCCACTTTTATTTGCTATCGAACCCATTGGCCCGCTTTTGCTCTAAAAGTAAGCTTTTGAAAGGTTGCCGCTTTTGAACCCCTTCAATACCTATGCTGCCGCACCAATACTTCTACCTTAGTTAGAAAATGCTTTTATAACCCTAGGTCAATGAGTGCAGAATGTAGGTTTCGAACCAATATCCCTCTACTACCATTGAAGCCGCCTTCCCTAATGTATTCGGAAGGATTGATTTAGCCACTTTGCAAATAGTTTCGAAGGCAGTGGTTTTCAAAAGAGTAGCTTTCGAATGTATCCCCCTTTTATACTTTGAAGTTTGTTTTATATTCAATCAATGGTTTCAAAAGTGATACTTTTAGTTAGTTTCTAAGCTATACTTCTATAGATTCTTACTTGAACCCAATGGTTTCGAAAGGTATGTTTTTAATTATTTTGAATGGTATGTTTTTGAATGTTTCGAAAGGTATGTTTTTGAGTGTTTCGAAAAGTATATTTTTGAATGTTTTGAAAGGTATGTTTTTAAGTGTTTTTTGAGTGTTTCGAAAGATATGTTTTTGAGCATTTTAAAAGGAATGTTTTCGAATGTTCGAAAGGTACGTTGGATGGTTTCGAAAGAGAATGTCTAAGGTTTTAAGTAATGATTTCGAAAAGGGAGAGTGATGAAGGGCTTGTTTGCGCTATGAAGTCGAAAGGGAGAGTGACGGAGAGTAACTCATGATGTTACAATGATCTAAAGGATATAGTTATAAGCCTTAGTTTTCAAATTTGAGAACCCAATTTCATTTTTAAAGTAAATACATGACAATGTAAAAGAATTTTGAAATGGCATTTAACTTTCCTTGCTAAAGATAGTGGGTTAAGGGTATTAACCATATTTTACTAGAAAATGATTACAAGAAATTAAACCATGGATGTTTATATTGTTATGTTATTTGATCAGTTATCATGTATACTTGTGTAATCATATTCACTTCATTATCAACCCATAGCTGCATTTTCGGGTGTTAAGGGCAGAATAACATGCTTGGTTGATTTGGTAGTGAATATACGTTAAATTAACTCCTATGTGAGTAAAATTGCATCCAAGAGGTTAGATAGACCAGAATAGAGGATTCCCAAGACTGATCGGAAGATTATTGGTTTAGATAGGTTCCTAGTAAGCCTATAAAAACTATATCATGGAAACTGTTATTGGCAGGTGTCAATAGGTTCTTAGTGATCCCATGAAAACTATGTCTAGAACAGGTTGTTGATAAAGATCAATAGATTCATAGTCAGCCCATGAAAACTATGACATTAGAGATGTTATTGGAGAACCCAATAGGTTCATATTGACCCCTTGAAAACTATAATTGGATGATGTTATTGGTAGAGACCAATAGATTCTTAATGATCCCATAAAAACTATGAAACCAGATAGATAGTCCGTAAGCTTGGAACAGGTTACTAGTTTGCCCATGAAAACTAATATGTTAATAGTAACCCTAGAACTATAACTTGAGACAGATAGTCAGGTGAATGAGGATGGGAAATAAGAGCATATTGCATGTTTTCATATCATCATGATACATTTTATTATATTATGTCTTAATCATTATGGATGCAGATGCATAGTATATGGTTATTATAAATTGGGTTTAGATACTAGTGAGGGGGAAACCAGTTTCGCGAAGCGGCGTGGTCTGACTAGATATCTGTATGGTTTGATATGATAGGTTATTATTCACACAAAACTTTTTGTCTTACTCGAAGTTTATGTTTTCACCTTAAACTCTCAGGTGCTCAATTGATTTTGAGCAGTTTGAGAGTTAAGGTTTTCAAGTTCTCCTTTAGATGAGTAAGCTTTTGGAGACATGCAGAAGGCAAGCTAGCTATTAGTTCTTTCAGTTTGATTCCACCGCGTAATTAGATGAAATGGCAAAGTTTTTTAATTGCCAATATTTAGACTCTGTTCAACTAAGGAGGCATCTTAATATGTCGCTCTTGGCGTAATTCATAATAATTATATTTCTCTGAACGTGGTTTATGAATTAGGATTATGTAATGAATATGAAATGCTATTTGTAATGAAATGAGAAATTTGTTTAAAATTGAGTTTAAAATTTCATATTCATGTGTTTATGGTATACCAAAGTATCTAACATTATCACGTTCGGTCACTGAAAACTAATAACTGTGGATGACTACAGCATCTGTAGCAGTTAGTTTTGGGCCTCCAAATGGGGAAGTTACAAGTTGGTATCAGAGCAAAGGTTTATGAAAATGAGATCGAGGTTTGAGTTAATGCTATTGTAACGTACTTGCATTATATATATATATAAGTACGTATACCCCTCTCTCTTAGATCGTCCTTTGTATCTTTTTAAGGCTCGTATGTAGATATACGAGAAAGGAAGATATGGAGGTAGGAAACAGAAGAGAAAATCTAAGTGGAGGAAGCACTACAACTAATGGAAATGCTCACCCAATACTAGGAGGAATTCAGGTCGATATGCAAATGCTATTCCAAATGCAAATGCCAATGTGGGTGCTAGAACCCCGCTAGTAGATATGGAGATGATGTATCAGTTCTTTATTAATTTGATGCAAACCAGAGTAGTTGTAGGAGTAGCCAGGGGAAATGCCATGAATGTTAGAGGAGCTAATCCCATGGCCCCAGTTGGAAATAACTATGCTATGCTGAACAAGGATTACACTGGTCTTAGTGGAAAGCTCTTTTTGGGAATAGAGGTTGTAGTCGAAGTAGATAACTGGTTATTGCACTGTGAAAGGATTTTTGCTGATTTGGGATTAGATGTGAGCATAAGAGGATATTTTCTTCTAGATAGTTGCAGGGAGCAACATTTTATTTATTTAATGGTATTACCATGGGAGTTCCCGAGAAAGATTTGACTTGGGCAGAGTTACGAAGGAGATTTGAAGAGAGGTTCTTATTTGAAGTTGTCAAGTCAGTATTGCTGAGGAGGTTCATGGACTTAGTGTAAGATGAGATGTGGGTGATTAAGTATGCTACGAAGTTTAATGAGTTGTCCAGATACAGATATGCTACCATTGACACCGTTATCAAAAGGAATGAGAAGTTCATTAGAAGTTGAAACCTGAGATTGCTAGGGCAACTAGCCGCATCAAGTACAGTTGTAATGGAGATGGCAATCAGGAACGAAGAGATGCTCTCTACTTTTGGGAAAGAGAAACAGGTTGAAACTCAGAATTCTCAGGGCAAGACGAGGAGATTATCTAATAAGAAAGGAGATTAGAAGGGAGGAGCTTCCAAGAAGGCAAATGCTGATCTGGTTTGCTTTAAGTGTGATAAGAAAGGACATTTTTCTCACGAGTGTCGGATAGGAAAAGCAAAAATGGTTGCTGACAAGAAAGGAGTGAAATGCTTCAACTATGATCAAATGTGGCACTACAAGAATCAATGTCCACAACTAGTTAGAGTGGATAAGGGAAAGGTTGTTGCTTTAGATCCATCATCTTCTAGACCAACCGTTGCTCAGAAGAGAAAGACTACTGTAGCAACCCGGAATTTTCGATCCCGAAAATTCCGGATAGTTAGGAAAAGAAGAAAAGAGATAGAAGATGAAATAGAAATGAAACAGAGAATCTCACATTCGCAACAGATCAAAATATAATATCAAATAAAATAGCATTTATACAAAGGAAAACTGTACCAGTCAATTTACATTTTAATATATCAGAGTTACAACAATTCACAGAACACCAGACAGTTGAAGCAACATGATCCGGATACAAATCGATAATACTCAGCGTGTTACACTCCATACGTTCCTGCCTTCCAGCTCGCCTCCTGAGCTCCAGAAGTCCTTACCTGAAAATCTGTAATACTCCATTCGACCTGAGCATTACATCAAAGTAACACCCGGGTTAGGCTGGAAACCAACGTGAGTAAACTCATCTAACAAGAAATACCAATGCATACAACTTTTTAAAACCCGGGTAACTCGTACCTTATCACGAGTTCTTAACTTGCATAATCAAAACTTATTTCACATACAATCCTTTAAGTATCATTACATAATTTGAATGCTCCAGTTTACTTAAATTATTCCATTTCAACCTATTGATTTCACAAATCAAATCTATAAAGAATTATTGAAGATTCCAAATCGAAGTAGTTTCGGGTATTTACTGACACCCGACTCTGGTGTCTTCGAATTCAAAATTATCTTAACCCAAATTATTCAAGTAAAATACAACTCAAATTTTAAATACAGGGTGTCATATTTACACAGTAATTCATCATCGATAGATAACCACATTATCGCAGTTCCAACCAAACATATCCTATTACATAGCATCATAAATCACATATCAGAAATAACAACCAATTCAAGGTATTCAGTATAATTAATCATTCATAAGCAAGAGTAATTGGTTGTTAAATTCCCACTTAATTCAATTTAATCTCCAAATAAATTAAATTAAATATCTTTAAATCCAGCTTGCCTATCGTAACAAATCATTTTAATTAATTAATGAAATTACTAATCAGCCCTTAATTTAACATTAATTAATTATGCTGCAGTTAATTATCCTTTAATTGCTCTCATCACTTAATTATACCATAATTAATCACATTAAAGTAAATAACCTTTTTATTTAATTAAGTAACTAACTACCCTTTAATTACTTTCGTTAACCCTTAATTAATTGCACCAAGTAATTAATTCTCAATTACTTCCATTAAGTAATTATTCTCTATCTACTTCTCTTAAGAAATTTCCCTTTAAGTAATTATCCATTAATTACTTATGCAAAGTAATTATACTTTATAAATTTCATTCAGTAATTATACTTTAATCCATTTCACAAGTGATTATTCTTAATTAATTAATCCCATAAATAAATAAATTATCCTCTTTAAATTAATTCTTTAATCTAAATTACTCAACCTTAATTAGTTGAAGGATAAGTCATCTATCTTAATCACTATCTTAACCATCATGAAAATTTAAATAAACTTTAAAATTAATTAACTTGCAAATTAACATACATCCTCAAGTTTAATTGATGATAAACATGTCATCTTTCCAACTAGTACTTAACCTTTATTATTAATTAAGTTTTAATTAAACCAAGATTTAACTTAATCTAACTTAAAATGAATTACAAATCTTTTACTTAACCAACCATTTAAATAAACCGTTATTGTTTGAAGAAATGGCTTAAGAAAAAAAAAATTGTTTAAACCTAAATTATGCTTTTAACTTAAAATTTAATAACCTTTACCCGTATTTATTTAATTAATTGGTTTGAAATCGTATGCATCGTTTCTTGAAACTTGCTTAATTACTTAGCCAAAAAACTAACAAAAAGATTTTCCTCATCTGAAAAACTCGAGCACCACTAGGATTCACAAACAAAAACTCGAGACTCAATGCCTTCCTTATCACGATCTCACACTCGAATGACTCGAGCTCAGCACCAAGTCAAGACCTTGCTTCCCCGATACACTACTCCATCGTCTTCTTCCTTCAATTATCGCTAAAACACAGGCTCAAAGAAAAAACTGGTACCTGTACACGGAAGATGTGCACGTGCAACCAAATCTGGTCGACTTCGAACCTAGCTTCGACCATCGACACGATGACCATCCTTCCCTGAGTCGATCGGGCACACAGTTCATTCGAACCATCACGCGAACCCAAATCGAACCATCGAACAACTCCAGTTTTTAGAACCATAGCCAAAGTTTTGCAGCGCATCACCATCTCCGACCACCGGAGACATCTTCCTTATGCCCGAACCCTCGCCTGTCCTCCGTCGCCCCTTTCCCCCACCATTTGACCACCCCGATGCTAGCAGGCCATAGGGATCACCCAAGAAACAGTCCCGACCCAAACGCAAACAAAACCCTACAATCACCTCGTACCGATGATCCATTGATTAGGAAAATCAAATACCATTTTTCCTGAGATCATTATCACCCAAGCTTCCTCCCATGCCAATCGAAAAGCCTGACCTATCATCGTTCGTCACGAATTGGCGAAAACCCCAAATTCATTCCACACAAAAATCCACAGGATTTTCAATGTTAAAAATCCTGATCTTTGCATCAACATTGCTCATTTTCGAAATCGAATCAAACTATCAAAACACGAAATTTAAACAATCAAATTTCATACTTAAGTTAATTTTCACTGTAGTCCTTTGTTTCTGAAATAATTGCTAAATAAATTTACTGGGAAACATTTTTAAAATTTAGATATCATGATTACAATCATAGTTTTTTCAATAATCAATGCATAGAAGTATTTGAGTGACGAGTTAAGAATTTTTGAAAGGATTTGATGGTCTGAAATTCAAGAACAGAGAATAGGAGTGCTTTACACAATCATGCACACATATAACATAGCAAATCAAAACTTTAAATCAGGCAACACATTAATACAACCATGCAAAACATGTTTGAGTTATTTCTATGATTAATCATTGCATGCACAAGTTTACAGATATTTAATCTTTAAAAGATTTATATTTACTCACCTACATATGCCTTGAACAGAGAAGCAGTTTTTACTTTGAAAAAAACTGGAAATTGCCTGCCCCTAAATCTGGACTTGAAGTTGAATTGAAATCTGAAGTTGATCTTTGTTTGAGTTTGAATTTACTTGTTTTTGAAGCTTTTAATCCTAGCTTTGCTCAAGTTGAAAATATTGAAACAGGCCTTGTCTTAAATGATGATCAACTAACTTTTAGTTTTGATTTTGTTTGCTTTCTTTTCCTGGTTTAAAAATGTTAATAGGTCTTGATTTTTGGTTTGTAAAGTTTTACAGTTTTGTTTTTAAGTTTTCTTACTTTTCAAATGAGAAGATAGCAAAAATAAGTGAAGAAAGGAGATAGATGTTTATATAGATTAATTTGTGATTTATTAAAAATTTAAAGAAAATGAAAATATAAAGATGACACTTGTTGGAATTATTTACACTTGTAATTACATTTTATAATTTGTTTACACATGTTATAAGGCATGAAGAATTAGCTACATGTGTCATTTATGTTGTATTAATATGTTATATATCTTTATATATATTATATTTATATTTATATTCATTTAAAATTTAATTTTATACTTAAAAATATCTTAAGTGTATCTTTTGTTCACCAATATACAATTAAAAAGAAAATGATAAAAATTCCAATTATACTCTTAAAAATAATTATACTAGTTTTATATATATTCCTTTATTTATATTTTATATGTTTTCATAAAACTTTTATATTAAATTTTCTATTGAGTAATTACTTTCCTTAATTTATATAAAATATTTTAAATAAAATAATATAAAACAAATTATATATTAATGAAATCATACATATATATATATATTTTATACCCAGTTTATTTTAAGATATTTTACTCTTTGAATTTCCAATTCAAATTCTAATTCTAATTTAACATTCAATTTTAAAAAAACAAATAAATAAACACCAATTCAATTTGTAAATGATAATTCCATTTAAAATCTATTTATACCTATATATATATAAACAACACATTATTATTATTGTTTTGAAAATATCAATTTTGCCAATTTAAATAATTATACTAGAATGATTATTAAACCAATACTTATTTAGGTACATATTTTTATTACCGGAATTGTTTATTTAAATCAACATTTCAACTAATTAAATCCAGTTAATTTATCAATTACAGATATTCTAAAATCCGGGTTATCACATTCCTCCCCTCTTTGAATCTTTTCGTCCCCGAAAAGGAACGAAGCCAGATTTTATTAAAATACTTTATATCAGTTAAATTTTCTCTTTGAACATTTTTAAAACACTTCTTTAAAATCTAAGTATAATATTACCAAAATAGTTTTTATAAAAATGCTTTTTATAACTCGATGTCTCAACCAGTCTATCCTTGTTCTTACAGAAATTCGGTCACACGTTGATCAGGCCTAGGACTGAAAATCTATAAGTACTTAGCAGACCCATTTTCAACACCCAGTGAAAATACTTGGAAAATAATATGTTGAAAATATAGAAAACATTTTTGAAAATAGAGGAAATATCTTTGGTGAGAATGCTTTGGAAATCATTACCCCCATCCATGGTCGCAGTTACATCCTGGGTTACGTTGCCATCACAACAATAGTCTATGTAACTATAGGCACTCCGCACCCCTCGATTACACCATGGAACCCGCCACGTATCGCAGTTACATCTTAGGTTACGTTGCCATCATAGCAAAAGTCCATGTAATTGTAAGTGTCAGTGCCCTCAATTATCACTGCCAAATGAAACTTCACCACTCCCACATAGGTCGCAGACTATATCAGTCAAATTCCAATGCAACCTTAGGCTCTCACGGCCTCTCGACTTTCGCTATGTCACCATAGGTTGCAGTCTACCGATGTAAAATCAAACGTAGACTGTTGGCTCTCAGCAGCACACACGAATTTTGCTATGGTCTGCAGTAGATCACAGTGACATCGGGTTACACTGTCGTCACAGCATAACCCAAATGTCTCTGTAGGCATTAGCGCCCTCGACTTTTGCTATCCAATAATCCTCAAGAACTTTAGTTTGTCCGGACTTCCTCACAGGATCCACTTTAGATCCTCCCCCTTTTGAGGCTCAAGGTAGTACCAACCTATGGTACTCCTGAGAAGTTCATTTCAAGGGAGCGCCTTATTCTCCAGAGCCATTTTCAAAACACTTTATACTATACACATATAGTATCTTCTAAATCATACACCTAGTATGAATCTCGAATAAATTTTCTTTCTCAAAATCGGTTATTCCAAAATCGATAATTCTCAAACTAGGCTTTTCCAAATTCCAATATTGATTTTATCCAAAAATCAAAAGCCTTTCCAAAATCCATAGGTTCCAAAAACCTTTCCTAAAAATATCATTCTCATAAGAACCTCTATATATATATACAGATATATATAACTTTGAAATTTTTTTGGATCATTTCACACTTGTATAAATTCCCTTTTTATACTTCAAATACTTTTCAAAACCCCTTTTCTTCGGGCAAAAGATTCAACAAGGGGGCTTTATCATATATATAACAAAGGTGCATAACTTTGTTTATGCCAAATCAAATATTCAAATTTGATTACTCTACAAAATCACTTACCATATCACTTACTTCCATAAAGTAAATTTTTACCATAAAAATATCCAGTTTCCACTTTATTTTATCATATATCTCAGAAAATATACTTTTCATTTCAAAAATCATTTAAAGTTCTTATCCATAAATTTTCAATATCAATTTCATTCAAATCCGTACGATGTGCACATATCATCCGTACGCAATATCAATCTGATCGCTCACTCGATCACACAATTTCTCTTCCGAACTAGTATCGTCCACCCGACTTCCTAGTGCGGACTCAGATTTGGTTTCTTGATCATAAACCGTTATTCTCGTTGCATAGCCATAACTGTGATAGAGAATATCCAGAACCAATCAACAATCCATATCCAGGTTCGCCGTCGAAAATCGAGTGAAAGATCCCAACTCGGATCGATATAACTATCTCGAAATTCTGTGCTCGAATCTAGATCAAATTGCTATGCAAATAGAATAATATATGTACATCCCATGTATTTATCTTTATTGGTTATTAGCCAAATCAATTCTCTTTCTATTCACCTTCACTTTGATTTTCATTCACTTACTCACAATTGCTTAAATCCTCATTTGGATTATCACCTCAATTCTTATCTCAAATGGATATTTAATCATAAACCATTTGAACTCTTTCTAGCTTAAATTTAAAAAATAGCTTGAATTTTTTTAAAATAGATGAGTAGTTGAAAAATAATTATTAGTTTGTAAAATAGCTGTAAAATAGTTTAGTAGTTCCAAAAATAATTGTAAAATAAGTATAAGATAGTTTTGCTTTAAGAAGAAAGATTGTATAGTAAATAGTTTGGAAAAATAGATTTATATTAAATCAATTTATTTTGAAAATAGTCTAGAGCCAAACTGTTCAATTCCCACCTCCATTTCCAATCAATTTCTCATCCCATTAAATTAATTCAATTCCAATTCAATTTGAATTAACCTCAATTCCTTTCCCATTTGAATTTTGAACTCATTAAATCTTCTTTTAGGCTTATCCATCTTCAACCGTAATTCTAATTAATTCAAACCAAATTAAGTTTGAATTAGTTCAATTTAAATCTTAACTTTGAACCATCTCGAATTACATAAATTTGAGTAAAATTTTAAATGTTGATTTAATCTCTTAAATCAATAATGGATATATTAGCAAATCCATTTCTTCATTCATTTAAACAAATCAAATTCACAGTTTAAAGATTATTAATAACAATAGGATGATTGTATCCAAATTATTTTAAAACATCCCTCCATTTCCAATTTCCAGATCTCAAACCCATTTTGAGATTACACAAACTCCCATTTTAAATCAACTATTTAACTTCCCAAGTTAAATTTCAATTTCCTCTTGAAATTTCCATTTCAAGTTGTTTGTTCTAAACTTATTTAACTTCCCCAAAGTTAAATTTCAATTTATTTAATCTAGTCAAACTTACCCAATTTGAACTCCCATTTCAAATTTTAAACTTTATATTAATAGTCTTCCACTTATAAGTTCGAAAACTTATCATTTTGGGTTTCCACATCACATTCCAAGTAAAATTTTAAAATTCAACACTTAGAGTTTATTTCAAATCATCTTTGATATTATGTATATCCCTCGTATATACATATTTATTTCCTTTGCACATCAAGTTATCCTTAAATTTTAAACCACCCTTGATTTTTAATTCAAAACAAATTCCTTTAAATTTTCAAACAACTCTTGTTTGAAGCAGGACCCTTCATTCAAATACATTAGATAAAATTATTTATTATTTCTTTATCACCTTGAAACAATTTTCAAATTCTGGACCCAGATTTAAAACTTCAAAATTCAGATCACCTTCAATTTATAAGTTGTACTTATCTAAAGGTTTTCTTCCCTAAAACTTTTTCATTTTGCTTTATCAATGTTTACTAGAAAACAACATCCCATTATTAAGTTGATTTAATTCCAATTTATTAATTTTCAAGACAAATTTTTTTAATTTTATTTTATTGATCACATCTATTATTCAATTAACTTATTATTCTATTTATTTCTATTATCATTTTATAGTTAAAATTTAAGTGAATAACATTTATTATACGCACTCACATTTATTTATAAAGGCAATTTATTTTGTATATTATCCAATTTTTCTTAAATTAACAATTTCAAAGATCATAAATTTGAATAGTCATTTATTATGATCATACTTTACTCGACGAATTTAATTCTTCTTCATTCTAAATTTTTATTAAATTTATTCTACTTAATATATCTTATTGTTACCTGGAGAATCGACCAGGCAACTAGAACGTTCGGCATGCAGGGTTGTACTCGGCACAAATGACTACTCGACACGTTTGAACGTTCGGCATTCAAGGGTTATACTCGGCATTGAAGAACGTACATCCATCCAGGTTTGCACCCGGCACGAGACCTTCAACATTTCACTCGGCACTCCCTCCACTCGGCCTGCTCTTCACTCGGCATACCCTTTGTTCGGCACATCCCGTGCTCGGCATGTCCTGTGTTCGGCATCCCCTCTACTCGGCGTATCCTTTCACTCGGCATCAACGCCTCACTCGGCATCCCAGCATCGTTCTGCCCGCTTCCTCCATTCAACAGAGAGATCCATCGACTTGGAAAGGAGGGCTCGGCATGCTGACCGTTCGGCATGTTCCACTCAGCATGCAGGGCGCGTCCTATCTAGACCGAGCTGTCTAGCCATCTGGCCCACCAGAGAAGTCCAACCCACATTCGTCTATAAGTAGAGGGGCAGGGGCACAGAAAAGGGGGAGGAGATTTCAGAGAACACAAGGGAGACTCTGCCGCATCCAAACCTCATCCAAGACTTCTACTTTTATTTCACAATGGTATTTGAATACTTAAAAGCGGATTGTATCTGTAATCAAGTTTAAAGTGAAGAAATAAAAGATCAACTTCAAAGTGAACGTAGGCTACAACGCCGAACCACTATAAATTATGTGTTCTCGTCTCCCGCATTTTAATTTATATTATCTTCTCTATTTTAATTTATCTTCTTCATTAATCTCTCTACACAAACTCTCTAAGGGTGTTAGTGACCAATTTTGGCGCTAACATTTTGGTGCTTTCACTGAGAACCGAATTCTCAGGTTGTGAGGATCTACTTTGTAGCTACTGGATTGCATAAATCCCCCGAAGAAGATCCGTAATTATCCATAAGGCATCTGTTGATTCTACTCAGAGTTACAACCAACGACTCTACCATGGGAAGACCACGAACAAGATCGACCTCCCAAAATGTAGATGCCCGCGAAACCGCTAGTGTTCAACAACTTGGACCTAACGATCAACAAGCAATTCGAGGCACGGGGCCCTCCAGCCAAAACCAAGCTGAAGCTGTTTCACGAGCAGAATTGAATGACTTGATAAAAGAGCTTACGGAAAGCAGAAGGCAACTTGCTGAGCAAATGCAAGTTAATGCTGACCTCATGACCCAACTTGCTCAACAGCAGCATCAGAATCCTGGAGGTAGCCCTGTCCCCTACTTTGAAGATGATAGCTCAACTTCAGCTGATGAACCTCCCAGGCGTAGACGCCGCAAGGATGAAGATGACCAAGCAGGTGCCACTGATCGCTCTACTAGAAATCAAGCCCGTGGAGCGGAACCCAACCTTCCTCCTACCATACAAACCCCGGATTTGACAGCTATGGTCAGGCAGTTGATGGGAGAGAATCAAGGTTTGACTAATGAAGATTGGGGAATGTCTAAGAGTCATACTCCCTTCACAGATATCATTCTACAGGCTGAATACCCAAGGAAGTTTAACATGCCCACCATACCCGCCTATGAAGGAAAAACTGACCCTAGACAACATGTAATGAGGTATGGATGGATGATGGATTCAGCAAGGGCCAACGACGCAACTAAGTGCAAGTGCTTTCCAATAACTCTATCCGGAATTGCCACCATGTGGTTCACTCGACTTCCTCCACGGTCAATCTCAAACTTCGACGAATTAGCAAGGAAATTCATAGAACAATTCAGGATACACGCCACTCGACCCAAGGATGTGATGTCCTTATCAAGCGTGACCCAAGCTCCTGGAGAATCACTGAAAGCATACTTGCAGAGATTTCATGTTGCCGCTACTGAAGTGAGCAATCCAAACGACCACGCGATTTTGATGGCAGTAATGCGTGGAGTGGATCCAGACTCTGTATTTGGGGATTGGTTGGCGGGAAAGCCACCAGCTACGTTGGAACGTTTCTATTCGAAAGCCCACCAGTTCATAAGGAGGGAAGAAGCTCGGTGGATAAGGAAAGACAAGGCACCAGGGTCCGTTCAGGAGTTTGTAAAGGGCAACATCGCCATGAAAGCAACCGACGATAACCCTGGAAAGACTCAGGCCAGCGTCCAAAATAAGCCCGGGCAGTCTAAGGGAACTGGAAGTGGAAATCCTGGAAAGAAGAAGGAAACGGGGAGATGGAAGTCAAGGATCCCAACCTACAATTAATACACTCCACTGAATGCATCTCTTGAAAACATCTACTTATCGACCTGCAGCACTTTTCAATACAGAAAACCACGCCCTAAGGAATTAACAGAGGAGCAAAAGCGGACTAGAAAGTATTGCCGCTTTCACGAGTCTTATGGGCACAACACAGACGAATGCAGGCATCTCCATGACGCTATTGAGAAATTGATTAGGCAGAAGAAGCTGCAGGAATTCGTTAAAGATACGCCAGAAGGAAGACAAGAGACTTCAGACCCCGGACGTGGCCCCGCTCTACACCAACCAGAGCAACCTACTCGAACAATGGGAAGATTGATTATTAACACAATTGCTGGTGGACCTCATCCTGCGGATAAAAATTGGCAGGAAATGGAGCGATATGCTAATTCCTTGAGACATACAGAGCATGAGTGCTGTTCAAATGTGGAGGATGGAACTCCCGCAAAGCAGCAGCGCACGATGCACGACGATATTGTTTTCAAGAATAGAGACGCGGATAAGGTGGAAGCTCCCACCATTGATCCATTGGTCATATCCGCAACCATCGGACCGACATTCGTAAGGAGAATCCTAATTGATTGCGGAAGTTCCGTTAACATCATCTTCAAGAAAGCGTATGACCAAATGAAGCTGGAGACTAAGGATTTGAAGCCATCTAAGCCCGAATCCATGTCTTTAACGGCGCGGCCACAGACGCAGTAGGATATGTGGAGTTACTAGTTGAACTGGGACAAGGTGAACGCAGGAGAGTGCGAATCCTACCATTCATAGTGCTGGATGTTGATTCACCATACAACGTGTTTTTGGGACGACCAGCCCTCGCAGATTTCAGGGCAGCCTTGGCCCCGTGGTGTCTCACACTGAAATTCCCGACGGACAAAGGAGTTGGCGTAGTGCATGGCGACCAAGCAACCGGACGTGCATGTTACGTGGCTGAGCTGAGAGAGGCCCAGCGCAGAGAAAAGGGGAAGACTGCGGACAGCATCGTCCGCATCCCGAATTCTGATGATTGACAATTAGCGCCCGAGCCCTGGCTCGGGCGACATTCTCGGATCGTTGGAGACATAGATCCGAGAGATGACAAAGGGGAACCCAGGGAACCAGACGCAGTACCGGCCGAACTAATAATTGATATTCCAGTTAGCCACAGCGACCCGACACGAGTTCTTAAAATTGGGTCACAGCTTGATCCCCTAATGGCAGAGAATTTATCTGATTTCCTCCGAGCGAATCTTGATGTCTTCGCCTGGACACACTCTGATATGCGTGGGATTTCCCCTGCAATTGCGAGCCATATGTTGAATATAGACCCGAAACACGTACCTGTGAAGCAAAAAAGGAGAGGCATGGACCCGGAGAGGTCTACAGCTCTCAAAGAGGAGGTGAATAAACTCAAAGCCAATGGGTTTGTCCGCGACGCCCTCTACCCGGAATGGGTGTCCAACCCTGTGTTGGTAAAGAAAGCAAACGGGAAATGGAGAACCTGCGTTGACTATTCTGATTTAAACAAAGCATGCCCGAAGGATAGCTTCCCGCTACCACGAATTGATCAACTGGTCGATTCAACTGCATGGCATGAGTTATTGTCATTTATGGATGCATACTCCAGATACAACCGAATTCCGATGCACATCCCAGACCAAGAACACACCAGCTTTGTCACAAATGTTGGGTTATACTGCTATGTAGTGATGCCCTTCGGACTGAAGAACGCCGGAGCAACTTACCATCGTCTGGTAAATCGAATGTTCAAAGATCAGATTGGGAAAATAATGGAAGTCTATGTGGATGACATGCTTGTGAAGTCACGGCAGTCAAACGACCACATTCGAGACTTGGCGGAAATGCTCGATATACTGAGGCTCTTCGAAATGAAAATCAACCCCCTGAAGTGTTCTTTCGGCGTAGCGTCGGGAAAGTTCTTGGGTTTCATTGTGAATGCACGAGGAATTGAAGCTAACCCGGAAAAGATCCAGGCCATCCGAGATATACAGGCACCTAGAACCATAAAACAGGTACAGAGCTTGAACGGAAAAGTAGTTGCGCTCAGTCGATTCATATCCAGAGCCACAGATAAGTGTGTTCCTTTCTTCGATGTCATAAAGAAAGGAAAGAGAAACTTCGAATGGACGACTGACTGCGAGGAAGCATTCCGAGCCCTGGTAAGACACTTGGAAAGTCCTCTAGTGTTGTCAAAATCAGTAGACCACGAGACGTTGTACGTATATTTGGCTGTGTCTCAACACGCTATCAGTACAGCCCTAGTTCGCGAAGAAGACAAGGTTCAAAGGCTGGTGTACTATGTTAGTAAACGACTGACGAGGGCAGAAAAGAATTATCCAAAGATCGAGAAACTTGCCTACTGCCTGGTGATTGCATCACGCAAGCTTCGTCCCTACTTTCAGGCGCACTCAATCAGTGTTTACACTGACCAACCCTTGCGACAGGTACTCCAACGACCGGAAACTTCCGGTAGGATGCTAAAGTGGAACATCGAGTTAAGCCAGTTTGATATCACCTACCTGCCGTGAAGGACCATCCAAGGGAAAGCATTAGCTGACTTCGTTGCTGAGTTCACCATTTCGGATGAACCGAGTGAAAATCACAAAGTAATCCCTCCTGTCCGATGGAAGATGTTCACTGACGGGGCATCTAACGACCGTTGGTCGGGAGCTGGGATAGTTCTGGTAACTCCCGAAAACCGATCGATTTGCTACGCTTTGAAGCTCGAATTTACAGCGACAAATAACGAAGCCGAATACGAAGCACTGATTGCTGGCTTAAGACTTGCCAATGAACTGAGGGTAAAGTCCATCGAAATCTTCTGCGACTCACAGCTGGTGGTATATCAGGTACGGGGAGACTACCAAGCGAAAGGATAGAGACTGGCTCCTTACCTTGCTCGGGTCCGGGAGCTACTAGTAAACCTGGAATATTATGACATTTCGCATGTCCCGCGGGAACAGAACAGGGAGGCCGACTCGTTGGCTAAATTCGCGAGTACTGGCGATGCACAGCAGATTGGATTGTTCCCTGTCGAGACTCTGCTCGCTCCAAGTATAGACATGATGGAGATAGATCTCGTCTTGGAGACCGAACTCGAAAGGGGATCATGGCTGACCCCGATCAAACAATACTTGCTATACGGGGACTTACCTGAGAAAAGAAGCGAAAGACGCCAAGTCCTTCGTAAGGCTTCGCGTTATGTAATGCAAGACGGGATAATGTATCGGAGGGGATTCTCGACCCCCTTACTCCGGTGCGTGGCCCATGACGAGGTAAAACGGGTGTTGGAAGAAGTCCATGAGGGAGAATGTGGTGAACATACCGAGGGGCAAACTTTGGCGAGGAAAATCCTCCGCTATGGATATTATTGGCCGACTGTAAATCAGGATGCTACAGACTATGCGAGAAGATGCGACAAATGCCAGATATATGCAAAGATTCCAAGAGCTCCGCCAACGGAACTCACACAAATGGTTAGTCCCTAGCATTTGCAATGTGGGGAATCGACCTAATTGGATCTCTGCCCATAGCCAAAGGAGGCGCGAAATATGCAATAGTGGTAGTCGATTATTTCACCAAGTGGGCGGAAGCAGAGCCAATGGCCACAATCACCACCAAGAAAGTCATTAATTTCGTTGTACGAAATATCATATGTCATTTTGGCCTCCCACGGACCATCATAACGGACAACGGAACTCTATTTGAAAGTAAGGAATTCAAAGAGTTCTGTCAGAGGTATGGCATTGAGAAAAGGTTCGCAGCAGTTGCTCACCCGAAGGCGAATGGGCAGGTAGAAGCCGTCAATAAAATCATCAAGTCCATATTGAAGAAGCGTTTGGAAAAGGCTAGAGGCAAGTGGGTGGATGAACTCCCAACAGCGCTTTGGGCCTATAGAACTACCCACAAGACCGCGACTGGCCACACACCATTCGCACTGGCGTACGGCACGGAAGCCGTCATACCCGTAGAACTTGAAGTTCTGTCACACCGGGTAACCTATTACGATCCTGCGTCAAACCAGGTTCTCCTATTGGAATCATTAGACTTCATTGATGAGAAACGCGAAGAAGCTGATTTGAGAGCAGCCTCATACAAACACCGAGTCGCTAAATATTATAATGGAAAAGTCCAGCCAAGAACCTTTAGTGTGGGAGATCTCGTTTTGAAACGAGTCTTTCCAACCCCTTCGCACATGAATCCCGCATGGGAAGGTCCATACTTCATCGAACGGAGGCTTGGAGAAGGAACTTTCAAGCAAACGACCGTCGATGGTGCGACACTCCCCCAAGCATGGAACAGCGAGCATTTGCGGCGTTATTACACTTAGTCTATTTCCTTTAAGCGGTAGTTGCATTTATTTCCAGTATGCTTTCTTCTTGGCATGTAATAAGATAATCTAGCTTGTTTTCATCAATAAAGGCTTGAAGCCATCTTTTCCATGAATGACCAATGTCTCTTCGTATGATATTCCTATGACGCGCAATTAAAAATTATAATATCCTGGCTAGCGTACGAACGCTTATAATAAATGACAAAAAATCTCCAAGTCCCCGGAGTGCGGACTGGAGTACTCTAAGTCCCCGGAGTAAGGATTCGAGTATAAACGACAAAAAATCTCCAAGTCCCCGGAGTGCGGACTGGAGTACTCTAAGTCCCTGGAGTGCGGACTCGAGTATAAACGATTCAAAATCTCCAAGTCCCCGGAGTGCGGACTGGAGTACTCTAAGTCCCCAGAGTGCGGACTCTAGTATAAACGACAAAAAATCTCCAAGTCCCCGTAGTGCGGACTGGAGTACTCTAAGTCCCCGGAGTGCGGACTCGAGTATAAACGACAGAAAATCTCCAAGTCCCCGGAGTGCGGACTGGAGTACTCTAAGTCCCCGGAGTGCGGACTCGAGTATAAACGATTCAAAATCTCCAAGTCCCCGGAGTGCGGACTGGAGTACTCTAAGTTCGCAGAGTGCGGACTCTAGTATAAACGACAAAAAATCTCCAAGTCCCCGAAGTGCGGACTGGAGTACTCTAAGTCCCCGGAGTGCGGACTCGAGTATAAACGACAAAAAATCTCCAAGTCCCCGGAGTGCGGACTGGAGTACTCTAAGTCCCCGGAGTGCGGACTCGAGTATAATGATTCAAAATCTCCAAGTCCCCGGAGTGCGGACTGGAGTACTCTAAGTCCCCAGAGTGCGGACTCTAGTATAAACGACAAAAAATCTCCAAGTCCCCGGAGTGCGGACTGGAGTACTCTAAGTCCCCGGAGTGCGGACTCGAGTATAAACGACAAAAAATCTCCAAGTCCCCGGAGTGCGGACTGGAGTACTCTAAGTCCCCGGAGTGCAGACTCGAGTATAAACGATTCAAAATCTCCAAGTCCCCGGAGTGCGGACTGGAGTACTCTAAATCCCCGGAGTGCGGACTCGAGTATAAACGATTCTAAATCTCCAAGTCCCCGGAGCGCGGATTGGAGTACTCTAAGTCCCCAGAGTGCAGACTCTAGTATAAACGATCCAAAATCTCCAAGTCCCCGGAGCGCGGACTGGAGTACTCTAAGTTCCCAGAGTGCGGACTCGAGTATAAACGATTTGAAACCTCCAAATCCCCAGAGCGCGGACTGGAGTACTCTGAGTCCCCAGAATGCGGACTCGAGTATAAACGATCCGAAATCTCCAAGTCCCCAGAGTGCGGACTCGAATACAAATGACTCGAAATCTCCAAGTCCCCGGAGCACGGACTGGAGTACTCGAAGTCTGGTGTATAGACTTAATTACAAGCAGTTCAGACCTCCGAGTTCCTTGAATAGGAACTACGACGCAAATGACTTGGATATGTCAAGTCCCCAACATACGGGCTATGAAATATTCTAAGTGCTTGAAGCACCAAGTGGAGATTGATCAAATCCAGGGAAGCTCCCAAGCCATGTAAAGACGAACCAAGAAGTCTAAGTTACCTATAACAATTCAAATTTCAATCACAACCATAAAAGAAACTGAATAATAAAAGTCTTTTGAGAAGACAAAAGTGAAGATCAAATTTTATTCACAAAAAACTTCCCGTTACAAAAACGCTCCGAAGTCCGGAGCCAACAGCCTATTTACACAGTCTACAAAAATTAGTACATGACTTAAACTAGTTCTCGTTGAACGGGGACGACGGTCATTTCTTGTGTTTCTTTGACTTCTTCCCGGATGGTTCCTTCCCAGAGCGCTTACTCTTGGAATCCTTCCCTGACGGAGGGGTGACGACCGAAGACGTAGGGGGAACATCCATGGGCTGGGACTTGCCAGGAAAAATGATCTTCAATGGTTTGTTCAGAGGATCGTCCAGGTCCACTTCACGCGGCCCGACCTTGACTGAGGTCGTATCTCTTTTCTCTTTCTCGAGCCGTTCCTTCATGCTCAAGTCGGATGTGTGCTCAGAGGCGCCTGTGATTTCTACTTCGAAACTCTCCGAGGAAGAGTCAGATTTTCCTCCATCCAGCGCCCCGATTACTTGAGCATCTGGACCAGGATCTCTGCCGACTTGAGTAGCCTCACTCGCCTTTATCTCCACCTCCTTGGCGGCATCGCTCCTCGAAGTGGGCTCGGGGTCAGAACATCCTGCACAGAAGACACGAAAATAAACAATTGTTAGAACACAACAACTTCTGAGGGAACGAGAAAGATCTTTGTGAAACCCAGAAGTTACTCACCAGATGCCGGTGGGTTCTCAGTCGCCAGGGGTGTCCCGCCCTCCGGGATGGGAGATAAAACATGAATGCCAAGCCCGGGGGCTTCCGGGTCATAACCAACGTGCTGCTCGAAGGGGTCAAGTGTTGACCGACTGGCCGATTGGGTAGGCATGTGAACTGGGGGCACAACGCCGGAAGGGTCCGTAGCCACCTCTTTCCCTTTCCTGGAGGGAGAACCTTTGCTGTAGAGGGCTTTAGCCGCCGATAAATCTGAAGGCTCCTTCCCCCTCAGGAATTCTTTTATCAATGCTTCTTCGTCAACCTCATCGGCGCCGCTCTCAACCTTCCTGATCTGAATCAGGGTCTCCCATGCCTCGGCCAAAGACTCAAGGTAGCCGTCGCCCAGAAAAGTTAGATCTCGATGCATGAGAACTCGGGCATTGAACTCAGCGATCAGCGGGTCGAATTCGGTCTTTATCTCCTCCCTGCCTTCTTCCCTGGCCGCCTCGAGGCGAGAGTCGATATCGACAGTTGCTGCCCTTTTACCTTCCTCACGGGCCTCATTCCTTAGTGCCTCGACTTTGGAGAGATCGTCTTCAAGTTTCCCCTTTAGGAGTCGGGTGGCGACAATCTCATCACAATAATGTTGTGCCTCAACCTGGGCAGCCACTTTCTCTTTCCTCTCCTCGAAAAGTTGCTCTTCAAGTTCCTTAACCCGATAACTAAGTGTGTCCCGCTCCTTCTGAACGGAGTCTTTCTCCATAGCTAATGCCCCACACCGTTGAACCGCTTCATCGAGCTCTTTCTTATGAGTCAATTCAAGGCGGGAAACAGCCTCGGCGGTGTCCTTAGCGCTCTGACGAGTAGCTTCAAGTTCGGACTTATAGGCGGCAATTTCTTCATCCTGGGCCTTAATGATATCCCTGTCATGAATAGCTTCAAGCTTTAGGCGGTCAATTTCGTGCTGGCGCTCCATAGAGACTTCAGAAAGTTTCTCAGCCAGATGGACGAACGCGTCATGTTGCACGTAGACGTCATTGGTACAGGCGATAGCATTTTGTTTGACATCTCCGGGAATAGGATGAATCGCCGGGAGGAACTTTAACCCATCAAAACAAATCTTCGGAAACTTAGCCTTAAGTTCGTTCAATCTCTCCGACACTGTCGGGTCTGTTACGGGAGCGAGAGGAGACGGCTTTGAAAGTTTGCCCTTCCTATGAGAATCTCAGTAGTGTCGGGTAGAAGAAGAGTCAGAGTGTTGGTCCCGGGGAGCATCAGAACGCGACCTCTTATGGCCACGTTTGTCTTTGCTTCGGTCCTGATAAGAAGAGGTCTCCTGGCGGTGTTCGGGCTGATAATAAGTTTTCTTCCGGGATGACGAGTCCCGGGCATGATAATCTCGGTCGCTGTCACTGTCTTTGTCTCGGCGCTTCCCGAGGCTCGAGTCCCGACCAGACTGGCGTAAAGTCGACGAACCGCGAAGGCGGTCGTATCCGTGAGAGCGCCCCATGTCACCTGCAATCAAACAATAGCGAATTAGTGAGAGAGCAGAATGGTGAAAGAAAAGTAGGTGAAAAGTGAAATGCATGTGTCTGTGTGTGTCCTAGTGCTACACCCCGACGGACCAGTGGCTTTGCTAACGGGTGTTTTTTCCCCTTGGATCGGGGCCGGGACGCCCGCATCACCCTTGACGGGTGAGCGAAACTTAAACATCTCCGGTTCATCGAAATCATAGTCGAGCAAGTCGTCGGGAATAGAGTGGTTCGATAAGCCTTTCAGAGAACTTCCAACGCGTTGTGAAGAAGCCTCTTTCTCTGGCTGAACAGGCGTAGCTTTGGAAGTCCCACCAACCTTCTCTTTCCTCAACTTGCACGCCAGCTCCTTTCTCCCCTTCGAAGGGGAAGATGACGTTTTGATATCATGAACTTCAGCTGCAGGACCTAAATCCTCACCTCGCTTTTTAGGTGGCTCGCCTGGAATTTCCCCTTCTTCCGGTGCTTCAAGAGAAGGGCAAACGGATGATTCAGGCAATTTTTCCCTCTGACGGGCACGGACTTGGGAAGCGATACGCCCTCTGGAAGGCTAACCCGGCGGCCAGGGGCTAGCAAGCCGAACTTCGATAGTGACTCATTGGAAATGAGGGCTCGGATATCTCGCTCTTCAGCAGGAAGAGCTCTAATGGCGTCGACAGCATTGGAGTACCCCCGGCCCTCGGGACAGGGGACGAGATCTGAAAAAATAGAACAATGAGTTAGGAGAAGTTCAACCTCAATCGGGAACGGACATCAACTCAGAGAAAGGACTTACTTCCTTCAACCCACCGCCTCGCAAAGCCTTGGGGGCAGCGCACGTAAAACCACTCCTGTTTGTACAGGGCGAATTTGCTACTCCACGTGCTAGTGAAAAGTTGGCACTTCCGATGTGGCTCAAGAAACATGTAAGAGGGGCTTTCTCCCCGTTTCTTGGTCATATAGATGTACCTTATATCGCCGGGAGTTGGAGGCCTGGAGAAGACGGCCATGAAAAGCATGTACGTGCCATAAATGAAAGCATGACCATTTGGATGAAGTTGAGATGGGGCGACGTCCAGATACTGCAGCACGTCGCGAAGGAATAGACTGAAAGGTGGCACGCTACCAACCCAGCACATGAACTTGCTACACGCCTTATATCCCACTGGGGGCAGATGTGGGCGGTCATGCCCCGACGGAACGAGCACGTCAGCAAACGGAATGCCATGAGTAGAACATATCCGCTTAAGAGCAGCCTCAGTGACTCTCGAAGCCTGTGAGTCAACTGGGTCATCCAGTAAAATCGAAGATTCCAAAGTATCGGGAGCCCAGTCATGAGCGGGAGAAACTGACGGGTCAGTTGTGTCGGGGGCCGTTCGCTTAGAAGACGGCCCAGGTTTGTCGGAAAGTGTAGCAGAACTGGATCTTATGGATATCTTGAATAAATAGAAGACCCAACCAAGCACCTGTGTGAACTATACTCGAAAAATGATCGACGTTAGCATTAACAACGCAGATAACCCCCCCGTGTGTGTGTGAACTAGTGCAATCAATCGTGCATAAGCATTTAATATAACGTCAAGCCTAAAAACATCGCTTCCGAAAACCGTCATCGCTGACCGTCTCCGAAAGCCTTCTGAATAACGACTGCAGTAAGACACTAGAGGTAATTATCCGATTATGCCAAGTAAAGACCAGTTATGAAATTGGGCAAGGAGAGTATGTTCGGCATTTGTATATGTCCGGCATTTATGTGTTCTCGGCACCTAATTATGCTCGACATGCTAACTATGTTCGACATGAAGATAGGTCCGGTATTTATGTATGATCGGCATGTTAAGTATATTCGGCATTTGCTTGTGTTCGGCATTTAGGTCTGTTCGGCACCTAGTTATGTTCGGCATGATAGTTTGTTCGGCATTCACTTGGGTCCGGCATTAAGGTCTGCTCGGCACCTAGTTATGTTTGGAATGATAGTTTGTTCGGCATTCACTTGGGTTCGGCATTAAGGTCTGCTCGGCACTTAGTTTGTTCGGCAGGATAGTTTGTTCGGCACTCAAGTACGTTCGGTATGTTGGTTTGCTCGGCATGGAGGTTGGCTCGGCATTTATGTACGCTCGGCATAACAGTTTGTTCGGCTAAAGTAGTGGCTCGGCAGGGCTACAATTCGGCATACGACCATCGTCCGGCCCAACTTCAGTTCGCACTGAGCTAGTGTCGTTCGGCCAAAACTACGCCGTCCCAAACTAAGATTATGCCGAGTCCAAACACTCGGCATATCCTCCATACCTTCTCCTCCTCCGCCGAACACTCACTAATGATCCTACAAGGCATTCGAATTTGGTTCTCTCTCTCTCTACAACTAGACGCTCGACCTTGGAAACATCCAAATCGAACTTAAGTCCCCACCAACAGCGAATCGATGGGGAATTGCCAGAAGAGGAACTCGGGTAAGAAGATACCTAGTACGTGGATCGAATGTAGGAAAGTTATGAGAAACCCTTGAATTCTGATTGCACGAATGGTTTGTGAGCTCGGAATTGTAAAAGCAAGAAGTGAGAAAAGAGAAGGAAAGAAGGCGGCTTTTATAGAGAAGAAGAGGAAGATGAAGGGACTCTGACCGGCTCTACCGGTCAAAACGGTTTCACTCGGCTTCCAGTCATTCGGCACTCACATCGTTCGGCAAGATCGTTCGGCATCCTTGGCATTCGGCGGCAATGCACTAATCCAGTAGTTCAAAGCACACCCTGTTCGAACACACGGTGTACTTTGGGGGGCAAAATGTTACCTGGAGAATCGACCAGGCAACTAGAACGTTCGGCATGCAGGGTTGTACTCGGCACAAATGAGCACTCGACACATTTGAACGTTCGGCAGTCAAGGGTTGTACTCGGCATTGAAGAACGTACGTCCATCCAGGTTTGCACTCGGCACGAGACCTTCAGCATTTCACTCGGCACTCCCTCCACTCGGCCTGCTCTTCACTCGGCATACCCTTTGTTCGGCACATCCCGTGCTCGGCATGTCTTGTGTTCGACATCCCCTCTACTCGGCGTATCCTTTCACTCGGCATCCACGCCTCACTCGGCATCCCAGCATCGTTCGGCCCGCTTCCTCCATTCAACAGAGAGATCCATCGACTTGGAAAGGAGGGCTCGGCATGCCGACCGTTCGGCATGTTCCACTCAGCATGCAGGGCGCGTCCTATCTAGACCGAGCTGTCTAGCCATCTGGCCCACCAGGGAAGTCCAACCCACATTCGTCTATAAATAGAGGGGCAGGGGCACAAAAAAGGGGGAGGAGATTTCAAAGAACACAGGGGAGACTCTGCCGCATCCAAACCTCATCCAAGACTTCTACTTTTATTTCACAATGGTATTCGAATACTTAAAAGCGGATTGTATCTGTAATCAAGTTTAAAGTGAAGAAATAAAGGATCAACTTCAAAGTGGACGTAGGCTACAACGCCGAACCACTATAAATTCTGTGTTCTCGTCTCCCGCATTTTAGTTTATATTATCTTCTCTATTTTAATTTATCTTCTTCATTAATCTCTCTACACAAACTCTCTAAGGGTGTTAGTGACCAATTTTGGCGCTAACACTTATCACATTAAGTATATTTACATTTATTATAACTACTCAATTTTATTTTTTAACTTTAACATCATTTTATACTGTATAATATTCAATTACATAGTTAACCTTTGAAAATTTTGGTAAGTTATATATAAAATGCAATTGAGCATTGTACAAGTAAAATTTCTAATTTAATTATTCAGGCTTAAATTATTATTTTTTTCCTCTCAAAATTCCGATTTCATTTTATAATTGAAATTATCCTTTATCATAAATTTAAGAATTAAATTTTCGAATAACTTCAAATTTACTTAGAGGTAAATATATATATGTATATAATATCAAATCAGATTTAAATCATATATTAATGTGTATATATATTACAAATCAAATCATTATTTAAGAATTTCAAATCAGTTTATTTTCAAATAAATCGTAGCAAAGCTACAGAATAGTCTCCCCACTTTGAAACTCGAAAATGAATGTTGATGATGCGGCCGCCATCACCGAAATTTATTTTCCAGCGACAAAAGAGAAGAGCTCAAATTTAATCATTTAAAATTCTTTGAAAACCATTTCTATTCGAAAATATTTTAAATAATATACATTTTAAAACTTCAAAACCATAGTTCGACATTATCGGAAATTAGATTATCGAATTCTAGTTTAATTTCATTTTAAATTCCAAATCAAATTATATCCAAGTTTTATAAATTCATTTATATATATTATGCAATAGTCAATGGTTTATAATACAATAAATGAAGATATTATCATTTCGAACAACAGGTTCATTAACACTTAATTTCAGGAAAAAAAATTATACTTATATATAATATAATCATTCAAAAATTTCATTTACCAACTTTTGAAAATGATATTATGTCAGTTTGCTCTGTTAAGGTGTTTTGAAAATCCTATCGATAGCGTTGATCAGACGAATCGATCGAAAATCCAAACCAACATCAACAACTCAAACAACACAATATATTTTAAAACATTTTAAATATTAATTTACAAATATACTTTCACGCTCGACAATACAGGAATGGATTTCAAAGCAAGGATAGAGATTCAATTTTTCGATGGACTCAAATCAAAGAAAATTTTGATTCGATAGTAAGTTCGAATAGAAGATGAGATAATTCAATTAACAAAATCGGGAGATGGATAAGCTTATTTAATTCACGGGCAACCTTAACCGGGTTGACCGTAACTTCAAGAATTAGATCGATGCTGAATTCTGAGGCAAATCAACATTCGATCGCAAGAGATAGAATTCGGCATAGCAGGAAATAGATAGCATCGTAAACCGAGGATACAGAAATCTCCGGTAAATCGATGTCTATTGTAACGGAGTTTCACCCATTTACAAATCATTCGAAGGTTGGCGGGACCGTCGACTCATTATGAAGATCATTCGAAGTGGAGTTAAGGGATGATCCACAATTGAAAGAAGACGAATAGTGAGAGACAAGAATGAATTTTGAAACCGAGGGAACGTTCCAAAATTCAAAGGAATTGAGTCAAAAGGAAGAGATTGAAACTCGAATGAGAGTGATTCTGCAAATACATTTACCCCATATGCTAAGCTTTGCCTAGAGCTACCAAAAGCTCTGATACCAACTGTAACGACCCGCTATTTTGGACTATTCGCATCCGCACATGTCGGACTTGAATAATTCAAAATACCGAATTGTTAATTTAAATTTGGCAAAACTCAGATGTACAGTAAATAAATAATCACAGAATCACAGACACAGAGTAATAATATGCAGCGGAAGTAAAAGAGATAGTAGTTCATGAAGCTACTATGTAAATATATAAGATACATCAGAGTTTACAACAAAAGAGAAATACGATACATCAAGTACAAATCAGAATACATCACTGGAATCAACTGAATATCTGAAAGCTGGAAAGATAGCTGGATCTCCAAGCGAAGCTCCAACTCCAAAGGTGAGTCTCGAAAGCTGGTACTCTCAGTCTGACTTGAGCGTAAAGCAAAACACAAAACACTCGAGTCAGGATTAACATTCTTATATCAATAAATCCAACTCAAGTGAAATAACAATTGAAATACAATAATTCAAAGGACGCTGGAATAACCATCCTTTAAGGATCCGTTAAACTATCTACTATGTAGTAATATACGCTAAATAGACAATGTCTATCAGTAATATAAAATATCAAAATAGTGTTAAGGCGTTACCATTATCCCCCTTAACACGTTTTATATTAATGTCATAGTCTATACAGCACTGTAAACTCCACCGTAAACTAGTGGGATATCAGGGAGTACTCCATAGGTATAACACAAAACAAATTCGTAGTGGTCGCGTATATAGGGATACAAGTATGACAAGGCACATGAGGCAATACCCAAGGTAGTGAAACTACCGTTTGCCTGATCCGGACTGGTGAGAACGCATCGCCGCAACGATCGCAACACCGCGAAACAACACTCCTGAAATTTCCGAGGGTGCACCAATCAATCACAAGTAATGAGTAGTAGTTACGAAGAAGTGTGTCCGCTCGAGGTGGCTAACCCCATTTGGCCCGGCACGGCTCCTGATTTTAGTCATTTCCAATTTGACACAAGTGTCAAGGCTATCCATTATCGTTCTCTTTCTTCAGTCATCACGTACAACAATCCAACCACTTCATTTTGGATCATCACTCCACGTATTGTTATTAAAGTGGTTTTCGGTTTAGATAGAGAGTATATCCATAACCGATTCCGGTTTCTTTAATAACTTTCGTAATTATTACACCGATTGGTCATTTAATATATTTCAAAACAAATCAATTTCAATTTCAATTCGTAAATCAACATTTCGTTTGTCTTTCAATATCAATTTCCATATTTTACGTTTCAAATCTCCCAAAATCCCATTCCAAAATCTAAAATTTCATTATTCAACTTTTATTTAAACAATTCAAACATTCATTTAATTTCGTATATAAGTTTCATTCCGAAATCGTTTAAATTAATTTAATTTAACATTCAAAGCAATTTCAATTCATTAATCGATTTCATTCAATATTCGTTAGGTTTATTTATCATTCAAACAGTTTCCATTTAATTTCCAATTCATTAAATCAATTACTTAAGTTCAACTCTATTACATCAAACTTCAAATTTGAGTTAAATTAGATTCGTCAAACCAATTCTTTAAATTACAAGTCTTACGTTAATTTCAATAAATCACATTTTATTTCTTGTTGAAGAAATTCAATTTCACTTAATTCTTTCCTTAGTTACAAATTTCAAACTCAGTTAATAAAGAAACTAAATTTCATACATTCAAGAAGTTCAATTTCACTTATTAATTTACTTAAATAAATTTTTCGAAAACTTAATAACTAAAGGAACCCAATTTCATTTATTAACGAAGTTCAAATTCACTTATTCAAAAGTTCAATTCTCTTATCAAAGAATTTAATTTTTATTCAATTATCAAATAATTCAATCCTATTCAATTATTGAATAATTTCAATCTTAATTATTAATAATTTCAAAACTTAATAATTACAAACTTGATTATAAATTCAAACTTAATTATTAAATCATTTCCACTTAATTATGAATTCAAACTTAATTATCAAATCATTTCGACTTAATTATAAATTCAACTTATAATTTCAAACTTAATTATAATTCCAACTTAATTATAATTTCAAATTTAATTATTAAATGATTTCAAACTTAATAATTTCAAAACTCAATTATTGCTAATTCCAAATTATTTATTAATAATTCCAAATTTAATTATTAAATTTCAAACAAAGTTCTTTCAACAATTGCTACGTTAATATTTGTTTCAGATTTAAATCTTTACATTTTCCTTTCAAAAATTCAAATTCCAACTTCATTTCAAAACTTATTCTTTGCTCGAATAAAATCATTATTTTATTTTTCAATCAAATTATTGACCAATCGGATTTTATTTAATTCTCTATCCTAGGTCAAGTTCATTTGAGTATTTATCATTTCAACCCGATTCCAATTCCAATTCAAAAATCAAACATAACAAAGGGAACTTGCAGTGTGATAACTGGGATGGTGTCAAAGTAAATAAACAAGTAATAACAACAAACAAACACAATCCAATAATCAATTCAAATAATCCCGAAATAATTGTATTAATTCACATTGTTGTTTGTGCGAATTAATATAATTATTTCTAGAATCTACACTATCATTTCATGTAGATTAAAGATTATTACATTACGGTTTTTCCACTTGTCGTTCAATTTCAATTTCAAATTTAATACTACAACAATTAATCCAATATATGTTCAAAGGTTCAAAGTCTAATTTATCAAATTTTACGTGTCAATTATCTTAACAAATAAAAGGGGTCATTTTATTCAAATTAAATAATCAAATTCAACACATATGTCGATTCACATTTTTAAACTATCCTACGTCAAATTCAATTTCATAATATTTATCACTTTATACATTTCAATTTAACATTCCATATAAATAACAAACAATCAATCAATTATCAACCAAACTGGACTTATTATTGCATACATAACAGATAACGGTGTCAGATGTCAAAGGTGAACTGATACATAAATAACAGTGCAATAAATAACAGCAGTATATTTCAATTGTCGTTTCAATTGAAATCAAATTTAATAAATAAAATAATATTAATCGTGAGTGATTACTCACCTTTCGAGGCTAGAAGATAGACAATGAGCTACGAATTCCTAAGCAACGTTATATGGACACGATTTGATGAAGAACGGGCACGACGGACAAGGCTGACAAATTGGAATCGAAGAAACAATCAGAATCAACTTGATAAAATTGGAACGAGATGTATATTATATTAATATTTTCCTTATATTTAGAAATACATACACATTTAAAAATCAATTTTAAATTTAAAACACGCATATATATATCCAACTATATAAATTTTATATTAAAATCATTACTTAGTCCGAAACACATATACTTCACAATTCCAAGGATATGTAAATTACCTCCACTTGCAGGCAATTCACAATATGTGTATACTCTAAGGATTTTATGCAGCCCACTATAGAACCCAATACAATCCTATACTAAGCTATACTATATACCAATATGCAATGCTAAAACAATAGATAACAGAAAAGTAATTTTTAACAACCTTATTAACTATATGTATAAACAGCATATTTTTACTAACCCATTACTGTCCCAAAATTTATATAATGGAAACCCAAAGTATGCAACTATCTCATAACTACAAACTGGCACATATACATGACAACAATTTATAGTATGTAAATTATTCATATAAAGGTGAATGCATAGGTACTGTTCACACATATTATATATCATGCATTACTTGCTCACGTGTGTTACTGGCAACATGAATAGGCATACTATTTTTATACCTAACAATATTTGGAATCAAAACTTAGTTTACAAACATACATATTTAACCATTATATACCAACTTATTACCAAAATATATATAAGTTAAACTATATATATTTATATATTAAACATCAACCATAAATACATTATACTGTAAAGGAGGAAGAAGTTTCACACTGAAAACTAACGAGCGGAGAAGAACCAGTGGGTCTCGACAGTTGATACTGGGGCGAGGCGACGAGAAAGGACAACCAAGTCAGAGGAGTATGGCGTATCATGGTGGAGAAGGCGCCGACGTGGCCGGAGTTGGCCGTGGTCGGTGAGCTCGTTAGGGTGGGATATGGCGGTGAAGGGTTGCTTGATGAGAGGGGAGAGGAAGACGCGGCGGAAGGGAAGAAAGCTCAGGGAGATATGACTGTCTCGGGTGGTCGGGTTGGAGGTTGACGGCCGGAGTGAAAGGAGGAGGTGGCGGGTGGGGTCAGCAATGGCTTCGGCCGTGCTTGGTGGTTGCTGACGTGGGTGAGAAGGCGCGTTCGGTGGTAGGCCAAGCATGCGGAAGAGAGAGGCTAGTGAGAGGATGCTAAGCTTGGCAAGAAAGTTTATATGCTCATATATTTTTTTTGTAAGAGGGAGGTGGCCATTAGAGTCTGGAGGGGATCAAATTTGAAGTAAATGGAACGTTGAGGCTAGAGAGACGTAAGGTGACAGCAATTAAGTAATTAAGTAATTTAATTAACTACGCCTACGGATTAATTAACGGGTAATTAAGGGAATATTTAATTTGTAATTAAGTTGTGTTAATCAATAATTAAGGTTTAGTAATTAATGGTTAAAGAATAATTAATCTGCAATTAAGATTTATTAATTGGGTTTAAGGGTAATTAAGGGATAGATTACCCGATTGAAATTAATTTGATAATTAATTAAAGATAATCTCTTGCAGATTAATTAAATATAAATACTTGATGAGATTTAGTGAAGTAATTCATAATTACAGAATATAATAAATTAAAAAGGGGGTTAATTAATGGGAAGCAATTAAAGGGTAATTACTTGGATAAGTAATTACAGAGGGATAAATTACTGCTTATTAGTAATTGGGGTTGATTAATGGATGCAATTAATTAAGTTTAATTGATTAATTAAGGATAAACATTCATGGAGTTTGGTTAAGTATAGTTACTTAATGAAAGTAACTAGATAATGATGATGATTTTAATGTAATTAAAGAATAATTAATTAAGGAGGATTAACTAAGATGAATAATTATGGGATGGTGAATCAATTGGGTTGTAATTAATTAATAAGCAGGACTTAAAGGTGATTGATTTAATTCAGTTATGGTTAATAAGATTTATTCGAGATGGTGTGATTGATTTACCTTGCTTATGTATGATTAAATGATAATTAAATGCCCTGAATTGATTGATACACCTAATATGAAATGTTTCGTGATATGATGTGTTTGGGTGGGCAATGATAATGTGGATATATATTAATGATGAATTGCTGGTTGAAAAAGGTGACATTTTTATTCAGAGTTGAATTGCTTTTCACTTGAATAATTTGTGTTATGATGAACTGAATTCGAAGAGACCGGAGTCGGGTATTAGTTAATATCCGAAACCACTTCGATTCTTTATAAATTGATATGTGAAATCAATAGGCTGGGATGGAATGATTTAAGTGAATTGGACCATTTAGTTCTAAGTTGGTACTTAGAAATTTATGTGTGAAATAAGTGATGTCTATAGCAACTTGTGTAGTTGTAAATTGATATAGGTACCCCGAGTTTAAACAAGTTGTAGACTTTGGTATACTATGTTAAATGGGTTTAGTCACGATGGTTTCCAGCCTAACCCGGGTGTTACTTTGATGTAATGCTCGGGTCAGCCCGAGTATTACAGATTTTCAGGTAAAGACGTTTTGGAGCTCAGGAGGCAAGCTGAATGCAAGAGCGTATAGAGTACTTCCGCTGTATTTATACTATTATTAATCTGAGATATGGAAATTTTATATATTCAGTGACTGTATATATGTGAAACTTTGATGTATATTAAATGTAATCGACAGATATAGTATCCTTGTGTAGACTGTTATTATTTATTATTATATTTTATCCGCTGCGATTGTGAGATGTTTGGTGTTTCATTTCTTCTTCTTCTATCTCTTTCTTCTTTTTCATAACTATCTAGAATTTTTGGGTTAGAAAATTTCGGGTCATTACAGCACCTGTACACGGAAGACGTGCACATGCACACAAAATCTGGTCGACTTCGAACCTAGCTTTGACCATCGACACGACGACCATCGTTCCCTGAGTCGATCGGCCACACAGTTCATTCGAACCATCGAACAACTCCAGTTTTCAAAACCATTGCCAAAGTTTCACCGCGCATCACCATCTCTGACCACCGAAGACATCTTCCTTATGCCCGAACCCTCACCTGTCCTCCATTGCCCCTTTCCACCACCATTTGACCACCCCGATGCTAGCACGCCCTAGGGATCACCAAAGAAATAGTCTCGATCCAAATGCACAAAACCCTACAATCATTTCGTACAGATGATCCATTGATTAGGAAAATCAAATACCAATTTTCCTGAGATCACTATCACCCAAGCTTCCTTCCATGCCAATCGAAAAGCCCGACCTACCGCCGTTCGTCACGAATTTACGAAAACCCTAAATTAGTTCCACACATAAATCCATAGGATTTTCAAAGTTAAAAATCCTGATCTTTACATCAAAATTCCTTATTTTCAAAATCGAATCAAACTATAAAATCAAAACACGAAACTTAAACAATCGAATTTCAGACTTAAGTTAATTTTCACTGTAATCCCTTGTTTTTGAAATAATTGCTAAATAAATTTACTGGGAAACATTTTTAAAGTTTAGATATCATGATTACAATCAGAGTTTCTTCAATCATCAATGCCTGTAAGTATTTGAGTGATGAGTTAAGAATTTTTGAAAGGATTTGATGGTCTGAAATTCAAGAACAGAGACCAGGAGTGCTTTACACTGTCATGCACACATATAACATAGCAAATCAAAACTTTAAATCAGGCAACACATTAATACAACCATGAAAAAAGTTATTTCTATGATTAATTATTGCATGCACAAGCTTACAGATATTTAATCTTTAAAAGATTTATGTTTACTCACTTGCATATGCCTTGAACAGAGAAGCAGTTTTTACTTTGAAAAAAACTGGAAATTGCTTGGCCCTAAATCTGGACCTGAATTTGAATTGAAATCTGAAGTTGATCTTTGTTTGAATTTGAATTTACTTGTTTTTGAAGCTTTTAATCCTGGCTTTGCTCAAGTTGAAAATACTGAAAATGCCTTGTCTTAGATGATGATCAACCAGCTTTTAGTTTTGATTTTGTTAGCTTTCTTTTCCTGGTTTGAAAATGCTAATAGGTCTTGATTTTTGGTTTGTAAAGTTTTATAGTTTTGTTTTTAAGTTTTCTTACTTTTGAAATGAGAAGATAGAAAAAAGAAGCGAAGAAAGGAGATAGATGTTTATATAGATTAATTTGTGATTTATTAAAAATTTAAAGAAAATGAAAATACAAAGATGACGCTTGTTGGAATTATTTACATTTGTAATTACATTTTATAATTTTTCTACACATGTTATAAGGCATGAAGAATTAGTTTACATGTGTCTTTTATATTGTATTAATTGTTATATATCTTTATATATATATATATATGTTATATTTATATTACATTTAAAATTTAGTTTTATACGTAAAAATATCTTAAGTGTATTAATATTTGAACTACCTCTTTTACGCCAATATACAATTAAAAAGAAAATGATAAAAATTCCAATTATACTCTTAAAAATAATTATACTAGTTTTATATATATTCCTTTATTTATATTTTAAATGTTTTCATAAAACTTTTATATTAAATTTTCTATTGAGTAATTACTTTCCTTAATTTATATAAAATATTCTAAAGAAAATAATATAAAACAAATTATATATTAATGAAATCATATATATTTTACATCCAATTTATTTTAAGTTATTTTACTCTTTGAATTTCCAATTCAAATTTAGATTCCAATTTAACATTCAATTTTTTAAAAAAAACAAATAAACAAACACCAATTCAATTTGTAAATGATAATTCCATTTAAAATCTATTTATACCTACATATATATAAACAACACATTATTATTATTGTTTTGAAAATATCAATTTTGCCAATTTAAATAATTATACTAGAAAGATTATCAAACCAATACTTATTCAGGTACATATTTTTATTACCAGAATTGTTCTTTAAACTTATAAATTAGTATTTCTACTAATTAAATCCAGTTAATTTATCAGTTACAGATATTCTAAAATTCGGGTTATCACAACTATGATGGAAGGTACACTTTTAATTGATAGTATACTAGTTAGGGTACTATTTGATACCGGTGCATCGCATACATTTATATCTTAGTGTTTGGTAGATAAGTTATGTTTGGAACCCTCATACCTTATTACTTCCTTAAAGATTGCATATCCAATAGTAGGTTATGCAACTCCGGGGATAAGACGTGACCAGTTAGAACTTGAGTTGTTAGGTCATAAGCTTGCAGACAGTTGTATGTTTTTTATTTCGTAAGCTTGGGGATCATTTTGGGTATGGAGTGGTTAGAAAGGTATGATGCTAGGATATTTTTCCAAGATAAGGAAAATCGCCAAGACACCCTAATAGTCATAACAGAATTAGATACACAGTAGAGAAGTCATATTCAAGTGCTTTTGCTTTCCTGAATGCAATGGAAGTAGAAGAAGAATTAGATCGGGTGTTGGTAACAAGAGAGTTACAGATGTTTTTGAGCCAGTCACAGGACTACCACCGGAGCGAGCCATTGAGTTTCAGATAGATCTTGTGCCAGGAGTGGAACTTGTAATAGACCATATATCAAGATGAGTCCTACTGAGATGAAGGAATTGAAGGTGCAGCTAGTAGATTTATAAGGAAAGAATTTTATTAGACTGAGTAGTTCACCTTGGTGAGCAGCCGCAGTGTTCATGAAGAAACAGGATGGGTCGTTAAGGATGTGCGATGAAGATCGCGAGCGACTTACCCTAGGTCACGCCGCCACCCTAGAACCACCTCACGAACGACCTTTCTCCGCCCTAGGTCGCGAAATCATAGCTTGCTCCTCCTCCTCCGTATGTCGCGCACGAGCTATAAGCAAACGACTAAGTCGCGATCGGCAGTAGGTCGCGTGAACGAGTTTCATAGGTCGCTTCGTTGCTTCGCCCTAAATCGCGAACGAGACTATGCCGTAGGTCGCTGCCAAGATCTCTTGAATTGAAGCTTAAGTCGCAAGTATTTTAGGTCGCTTGACCTTGTGCCGCTGGAAGATAGGTCGCTGCTGTTTTGAGTAGTGCTGTATATAAGTTGAGTTGCTTGTTTCTTAAGTCGTAAGTCGCGTGTGATGTAAATATGTTGTGCTGTGTGCTGTAATGTTTGTGGTGTGTTGTCTTTAGGTCGCAAACGGCCTGGGTTATGTCGTAGGTCGCCAAACGACCTAGTGTGGGTTGTAAGCCTATAAATAGGCGAGTTGAGTCATTGTACAAGGTTGTTGAATTTTGAATAAAATTTGGTTTATGCTTTGTGCCTCCATTAAAATCGATAGTTGAGTGTTATCTCCTATCTCCACTTTCGGCATTCGATTGCGCTCGAATCAACGATTGTTGAAGCCAATTCACGGAATCAAGTGCGCTTGATCAACGTTCGAAGAATTGTAGATCTTCTTTCACGGTATCGTGCGCGATCAACGTGTCGAAGATTGCTAGAATCTGGTATCTTCGTGATCAACGGATTTGGGCATTTGGGTATTCTTAAATCCATCGATTTATCATCGATTCACCGATTATTTCCGCTAATCGTGTGAGATCCTGGACGGATTCGATTTACGTCATCGTATTCGCTTTCTACGCAGCGTCAGAAACTAAGGTATGCAGTGGAGATATGCACAAGATTGTGGTGCATAAAAACATGTATGCTGATGTAGCTGATGTGAACAAGAATATTTTCGCTGTTATGGAAGGTAGCTGCTAGTTTAATTTTGGTAGTGTTGCTTGTTTGGATGGGATTTTAAATATAGAAAAGTCTAGATCTGCTTCTAATTCAATTGGGGTTAGTGATGCTAACATTGATTTTTCGAAAAGTTTGGTTGATGACAATTCACCAGTTGAGGAAGGCACAGTTAAACTAAATGTTGATGATGTTTTTATAGCAAAGCATCTTATGGTGGACATGTGTCTGAAGAAAAATCTAAGTGTAAACTCGTTTCTCAATTTGTTGCAATGGAGGATGTTCAGCATATGATAGATAATGGTGATTTCTCTTGTTTGAATGTGATTAAGGATGGTATAGAGGTTGGAGATGTTAAATTGGGTAGCATGAAATGTTTTGTGTCTGATATCAAATCCCAGTTTTCTCCTAATGTTGAAAGTGCTAACGTGTTAGGAGATAAGTATTTTGATGAATGTGGGCATGGGAATTTAAAAAGGTGGTGAATTCTAATTTGGTAGTGAATGAGGGTGTTTTAGCGGTTGGGGATTCTTCATCTTTTGAGCATTACAATGTAGTTATTGACTTGTAAGAAGTTGCTGTGATTAAGGATGGTGTTGAATCAACGTTTATCACTCAATTTAAAGGTGATGAGGACAGTAAAGCCACTTTTATTTCTTCAACATCTAAGAGAGTTCGGCTTAGGAAATATATTGCTGTAAGCGGGTCAGTTCGTCATAGTGACATGATCCGTAGTAGTCATTCTCAGTTTTTGGGTGAGTTTCCTTATTTTAGTGTCACGAGTGGCACTACGAATTTCGGCGTGGGTATGATTTCTAATTTGGGCAGTACTTATTCTTATTATGCTCTAGGTAGTTTGTCTTCCTTTGAGTTATGTCAGTTAGATAGGAATATCGCTTTCTTTTTTGGATGTTGAATTAGATACTACTTACATTAGAAGTAGAGAAATTGAAAGGACTAGATCTATTGGTTTATGAGGATTATTTGCTGGAATGTTAGAGGTTTGAACAATTTAAATAAATGTAATAAAATTAAAGCGTTTTTAAGGACTATTTTATTGACATTGCGCTATTACAGGAAACTAAAATTGAATGTCTGGACTTTCGTTTTTGTAGAAGATTAGGTGCTTATCGCTTTAGGAATTAGGCTTGTTTACCATCCGTTGGATCTTCTGAGGCATTAATTATAGGGTGGAAGGAAAATTCTTTTAAATTACTTCAATATATTTCGAAGCAGCATTCTTTGCACATTATTCTCATCAATCTTAGTGATGATTTTATTTTAAATATAACTAATGTTTATGGGGCAAACTCAAAACTCAATCGTAGGGTTCTTTGGAATGAATGTATAGAATTTAGATCACTAGCTCCTGGTTCTCTGATTATGTGGTGGGGGGGATTTCAATGTTACTCCTTTTCTAGGAGAGCGTTCACCTCGGAAAGGCAATCTCTTTTCTATGGAAGAATTCGATCAATTTATCGTTAATTCTAATTTGATTGAAGTTCCTCTTCCAAATAGAGAATTCACTTGGAGTAATACTAGAGAGTCTCCCTCAGTGGTCCTTCCAGATAGATTTTTCGTCAGTGACGAAATCGAGGATAAATTTTCTGTTTGTAGAGTGAAATTTCCAACTTATGCAGCCTCTAAGAAGTTATAGAAGGAGGAACTTTTAAATTTATTGCATCGGAAATATAACATAGAAAATTAGAATAATATGAAAACAACGAATTTGAAAGCTTTTCTAATCCAATTTTAAATCCATAAGTTAATAAATGGAAAAAAAATTTGCAACTTCTTAAGTCACCAAAAATTAAAATCACCTGCCAAAAATATTTCACCACCATTTTAAATTTACAAGCTCTTTTCAAACATTTTACAAAACAAATGGTGGTATAATTTAGTGGAAATTAGCCACAAGGGCCTCTTTAGCAAGTGGAATTAGTTTCTAGGACACACAACTGAAATAATTACTTTCAAGGACAAAACACAAAATAATTAATTTGTAGGGCCTAAAAACTTATGAAATTATGTCCTTGAAAGTAATTGGACTGTCGACTTTGTCCTTGAAAGTAATTTTTTTGAATGTGTGTCCTAGAAACTAATTAGACTGCAAAATTTGTCCTTATGGTGAAATGCCCCTATAATTTAAGAGTCGTCTAAAATCATTTTTTATCAAAAATTTCTAACTTATAAGATTTTCATTTCAAAATCTTTTGAAAGTCACTTTCAAAATTTTCCAGGGGTTTTCGAAGAAACTTTTTTATCAAATTATGTCCCAAAAGGTAGGATTAAAATTTGTTCTTTCTTTTAAACCTTTGTACTATATCCTTTAAAAATCTAATTTCCTCCTTGTAGTGATAAATGTATTCCCTCTTATGTAAGTTTGCTCATTTCCTTATTTATTTATTTATGTATGTATTTATTTATTAATACATAATACCTTCATTTGTTACCTCCATGAATGTTAATTTGTCCGTATTAATTCTCAATCTACCGGACTTTTGCTTAAGGTCATTTATTTCCTATCAACCTTTCCATCCATGATTCATATCCCTTATACCTTAATACTTATATAGGTCCTATAATGATAAGGAAGTCTAGGTCCTACAAAGAAATATAAATTTATCTTTATTTATTTTCCAACTCATAGTTGCTTCGTTTACCCTTTCGAAATATAGTATCAGCTACTTCTAGAGTTAACCATAAATTCGAAATAAGTATATATATAGTATTAGTTTATGAATAATATTTTGAAAAACCTTTTCAAAAATAATAAGTATGCCACTCATACGTATAGTTTACTTTCCCTATTGATCGGATAATCTAGGCTCTAATACCAAATGTAACAATCCACCCCGGAACAGGCCTAAATTTCGATCCAAAAAAGGCCCATCGAAACTTAGACAAGCTATTGATAATAAAAAGAAATAACATTGCAGAGCCATAACTAAACTTTCAGAATTCATAGCGGAAGGAAAAAATACAATAGTAAATTGTAGCCATTTATTTCAAAACCATAAAATGTCATAACACAAAATCCCATAAGAATTGTAACATAATATTCATTACGATAATTGTCTAAATCCATGGGTACACACGAAAGCAAATAATAATAAATAATTCCACAAGCCAAGCTACTCAATATCTAAGCATCATCACCGTCACCACTCCATCTTTAACCTGTGTTGTAATGAGGAGGGAGTTAGAACAACAAGTGCCTCGTGAATAAAAACCTCGAGCCTTACCTTTTAAGTACTTGGGCAGTATATTTCAAAATAAGAATATATCTACGAACATAAAACCAAATAAAGTCATTTAATACTTTTTTAAAAGGAAAAGGGGCGCGTCTAAACACTTAATACGTTCCATTCCAGAAGTAGGTTTCTAGAATCCCATATCCCAATCATGTGACATAAATAGCTAATAGTATGAGAGACGTTACCCAAGCCACTTAATACTTCCTCGTGGAAAATAGGTGGATTCTACTCGTTTAAGACCTTAATTAAGGTAGATCTCATCATTTAAGACCTATTTCTAGAAGCGTACTCCTCAATGGTAGTATCTAGCTGACATCACATTGAATCTCTTAGGCCACTTCATACTTCCAATGGAAAATAGGCAGACTCTGTTCATTTCATTAATATGGCAGACCCTACCATTTAAGACCTATTTTCATAAGCGAACCCCTGTAGAGATACCACCTAATGTAACCCCTTGGCTATTTAATACCTCATCTAGGTAAAGAGGCAGATCTAACTACTTAATACCTCAAAACCTCGAAGCAAGCCCTTTGTCTTATGGCCCATCCTCATAATGATGTCCTGCATTAGTCCGCTATTCGTAGGAACTAGTACCCAGATTAGCTGGGCAGATTTCCCCTACAGAATTAAGGACTAACCATGTGTCATTACAAATATTTATCATAAGGATATCTCACATCAATGAAACTGTACACAACTGCTGGTAACCTCAAAGTGAAAGACAGACTTCCATCATGTAACTCTATTGACCTCGTATCCCTATGACTTAGCCATACATCAATTACTACATATACACACATGCTTATTTCTCCATTTCAAAATAAAGCTTATAAGGAATCTTCCCTATTACGTCTTAAATAATAATTAGGCTATATAAATGTTTCCTCTTATTTTCGCCACACAATCAATTACCTTCATAATGAGGGAAAAATGAATTAAATGCCTGATTAACTACGTCATATATGCAGAAATTATACATTAATTATGCCACTAAAGATAAATAAATATCCACGCTAACAAGTTCTAAATGCACCGATCTTATGCTCTAAACTAGAGTTAAATGTCAATTCCCTAATCAAATATTATTACAAGTCAATATTCTTCAAGTTCCTAAGATTTCATAGGATACTAATATCCAAAATAAGGAATAAATATTCATAACCAAAATTGCAATAACATACTTGTAAATAAAATAGAAACTCAATTTACTACACCAATTCAATGGAATATCTTAAACAATTAGAGTTGTAATCTAAACCCCATATTCTATTCAACTCCTCTTTTATAAAGAAATAAATAAGAATAAGTGGTGTAGAATAAAAATACAATTCATAACGTAAACCCTATATTTTATTGAAGAATCACAATTTGATCCAAAGAAGAAGGAGAAGTGGAATAGACTATGAAATTATCAAAAAATGCATATACGAAATAAATTCCATAAAATTAATGTAAACAATTAGGAATCTTAACATAGAATTCGCATATCGAAATAAAAAGCAATTTTGGGGATTTCACCTACCATATTTTCAAAATCCCAAAATCCTAAGGCATATTCAAACCCAAAAAGAAATATACTATACAATTGCTGAAAAGAATTATTAAAGTTTCCACTCACGGAATAGCCTTAGCTTCGCCTTCCTCAGATTTGCATGCCTCACATTCTCTTCCAGAATCTCTCCTTTGATATACACACACAATAGGGAAGAAGTATATATATTTATTAGATTCAGAATAATTGGAGGAGAGTAGAATAAGAATAGGTTGGAGGAAGGAGAAATATATAGAAATAGATTGGATTCTTACCTGAATTCTCTATGGAGTTTCTGAATCTAATTTGGAGAGATAACAATGACAGAGTTTCGCTATTGTTCCCAAAATATTTGTGGATAAAAGTGAAAAGTCTGTGGTCAGATTTATAGTAGTTGGAAGTGCACCAGAATCATTGAATGAGAATAGATTAAAAATGGGTAAATCTGGAATGTAAAATTCATCGAAATAGTCTCCACAACAAGGAAGTGGTCGACCCCCATGCTGTAACGACCTGTAAATTTTGATAATTAAAAATTGTTAATTTAATAAAGTTTTGTAATGTAATGTTGGAAGAAATAAAATTTGTGAATTAATAATAAGAATATAACTGAAATAAAGGGAAATAGTATTAATTTAAGGTAAGTGATAACTGCTTTAAATGTAATTACAATTTATTAAAAGGATTAAAGAGTTATAATTGATCAGGGTTGTAAATAAATTATAGTAATATGTATTAATTGATAAATTGAAGTAAAAGAGTAAATTGATAAGTTAAGTGTTGTATTATTTAAATAGTATGTAATAAATTGTAAACTGAACAAATTTAGCGTTGTGTAAGAAATTATAACATTTGGTTGTAAATAACAAACTTGCTAATGTGACCAAAAGTTAATGGTGACAAACTATTATATGTTACCTATTTATTTGGTCTGTTAAATTAAATTGAAAATCAATTATAATTAAATGAAATTAAATGTTACATTAATGCGAGATAAGACAATAACTATCAATTTGTGAATGTAATAAAATGAATAGAAATGTTAGCTATATTCATAAGGTGATAATTGATTTAATAAAGAATGAAACCAAGACGTAAGTAAATTTCTAACTCATGTTTGTAACCAATAATGTTAATAGATGTGTTTGAAATACAATTTAAAACAAAACAATTGGATTAACTATCTTCCCAGTAATCAACATATGTTTTGAAATTTAATTATTGGAAGTAATAACAATTAAAATATTTTCATTCATAAGAAATAGAAGTGAATTGTAATTTATTAGTGATATGTGCAAGTGTATTTTCACTTCAAGGGCTTATTTGTGCAAGTTTTAAGGACATTACTTTTGAAAAATTAGTTTTAAGGACATTTTATAGGAAAAAGATAAAAGAATTTATCATTTTCAGTTATACTGAAATAATGCTAAAATGATTTATCATTTTCCTATATAACTTAAAAAGATAAATGAATTTATCATTATCCTGTAAATTGTCCTTAAACCTAATTATTCCGAAGTGCTGTCCTTGAAACTTATTACCTTAGAAATAAAAGCCCTTCAACCTAATTTCCATTATGTGCAACTTACATTTTTGTGTTAAAAATACAATAATTATTTTAATGAGAAATACTAGGTTAATAGGTGTGTTCAATATTATTTATTGTGCATGGAAAAAAATTTCGTTAAATTAACATATATTTATGTGTATATTTGGATTTAATGAAATATATTGAAGGAAATATACGTTTTAAAATTGAATTTCAAAAGTTGTTGCAGGATACTAATCCTTCCATCCTCATTAATTTGTTACCTTACTTTATTCTGCTTCCATCTCACGTTTCGTTGACTCCTCTTTTTGCATATTTCATCCCATTTGTTCTTTCACTTCGTGCCATAAATTGAATTATTAATAAGGCATTACTTTGCATTTGAAATGAAATGTGTATGTGCATTAATTCATGAATTCATTTGCATGTGCTATTCACTCATGCATGCATTCATTTCCCTTCAGAAACAGAAAAATACTTTTCACCTAGCACGTCAATCTAAACTGAATTAAATGCTCTGTTCTTTCTTTGTGCAATGAATAGTCATAAATATGTTAGAATTTCATATTCCACTATTCACGTTCATTAATCTTTTGACTTATTTATCTTCTCAAATTTCAACCGCCCCTTTCATTTATTTATTTCCATTATAATTTTCTTTAACTAAATACTAGCCTCTTTTGGTTTTCCTCTAAGTTTCATTTATTTACATGTGAGCCTTGCCCTGAAACTTTTCCTATTAATGAAATTAATTGAGGTAGCACACGTTTTGAAATTTCATACCAAACGTACTGCTTGCTTTGTAAACACATCTTTTAAAATTCAAACATGTATTTTTCATTCTTTATTTAATACCTGCCTCATTTCTTTCCACGTTTTTGTTTGTTTCTTCATTTTAGTTGTTCCTTCTTCTTTTTCTTCATTAATCATCGTTGTTCACGAGTTTCCAAGAGAGGAATTGCTACCCGAATGTTTTAAATTGGAGTTGTTTGCAAAACTGGGTTTGGTTTTTAAATTCAAAGGATAATTTGATATGCAAATGAATTATGTATACATAATTGATTTCATAAATGATTTTGAAATGTTGAGTAATTATTAAAAAGACTCTAGAATCTTATTTAAAAAGTTTATGGAATATAAATAAGTTTGATGACTTATAAGATTTGAAATTGTTAGAATAGAAAAAATTAACTTGAAGAAGAGTTAAATTAAAGTAAGCATGAAAACGAGATAAGTTAGAAAGGTAAGCCAATTAAATGAAGTAAATCTAAAGAGATTAGTAAATGGAATACAAATAAGTTGGAGAACCTATATAAGTTTAAAAATTTGAATGGAAATGAAACTTGATTGGATTAAGTTAAATAAAAGTGAACTTTGAGGAAAATAAGCCTAAGTAGGCAAAGTGAGATAAGAGTATTGAAATAAATTGGTGAATGAACAAACTAATTTAATTGGTAAATAAATGGAATCGAAACTGAATATTGGAATTTAAATTGAATTGTGTGAAACGGGAAATTAGTCAAGTTGAACTAAATAAAACAAAGTATTGAAATTAAAATTAGCAAGTAAACTAATTAATTTAAATGGTAAGAAAATGAATGGAAATTGAATATTGGGATGATATTTAATTTAAATTGGGTAAAGTAAAGTGGAGTTGTAGAATTAGTTCACAGTGGGCTAAGAATAATAAGTGTTTGAGGTATAAATAAATTTGAAAATGGAACTAATTAAAGAAATGGTTAATTAAATATGTTTTGAGATGGGATGAATTGAATTTTACATTTAAAAATGAAAGGTAAATTGAATTCACATGGAAATTGGAAATCCAATTTGAATAGAAGTAGATATAAACTAAAGTGATAAGGTGAATAGAATTCAATATAAAGTTTGAATTGGAAATAAATTAGGAATTGAAGATAAATTGAATTCAAAATGAAATTGAAAATTTAAGTTAAGCGTAAGTAGATGTAAAAGCTTAAGTGGTGAAGCGAAAATTAAATATTTAAGTGTATAAAATATTTATATTTAACTTAAGAAATGGATGGTGAAATTTTTAAGTAAATTCGAAATTTAGGAAAATACTAAGTAAGTATTTGAATAAAGGTTTAACAAGGTATGTGAAATGAAATTGTGAATAAGTGAATAGAAATCAAAATGAATGTGAATAAAAGAAAATTGATATAGTTATTAATCAATTAGGATAAATACGTAGGATGTACGTATATTATTTTATTCGCATAACGATTAGATCCAGATTCGAGTACAGAAATTTAGATATTTATATCGATCCAAGTTGGGATTTTTTCACTCGATTTTCGACGGCGAACCCCAGAAATGGATTTTTGATTGATTTTGAAAATTCTCTATCATAATATATGGCTATGCAAGGAGAATGACGGTTTCTGATCAAGTAACCAGATCCGAGTCCTCACTAGGAAGTTGGGTGAACAATACTAGTTTAGAAGTGAAATTGTGTGATCGAGTGAGCAATCGAATTTGAAATTGCATGCAAATGATATGGGTACATCGTACGGACTTGTATGAAATGAATATTGAAAATTATATATATAAATGAATAAAATGATCTTAGAGTCCGTGATTGGAAATTAATGCTAATTAGGATACGCAGGTATTTAAAAGCAAAAGGAAATTGGGATTTTTGACTTCAAAAGGTAAATTAAATTGCTCGACAAAAAGGTATGTACTTAAATTATCATACGAAATTTGATGATTTTCTAGTCTAACCACTTGGCTTTTGTTTTCTTTTGAAATTTGGGGGCCCGTAGAGGCATTTTGTAGTTGTACCGATCTAGCCGCGCAAAGGAGACGTTGGCGAATTTTTTTAAAATTTAGGGAGTTAGAAAAATTTTGAGGTAATTTTGAAATTTTGAAATTTGGTTTTAAATTATGATTTGAATGATTGAGTAAGTAATATTGTTTAGAAATTATGGAAGAATTTAGGAAGCTAGTAAGGGTTATAATATTACTTTAATATAAGATTGTTTTGGGGAGTCATTGAAAAACTGTTTTGTTTTGGGAAAAATAGTTAACGGGTTGTGGACCTTTCTTCTTAACTAGTAATTTCAGGGAAGAAAATCATTTAAGGAGTCAGGAATGTGATGACCCGGAATTTTTAGATATTTGAAATTGGGATATTTAATTGATTTTAAATATTTGAAAGTTAGTTTAACTTGAATTTCAAATATCACTATTTATTTGGATAATTAATTTATTGGATTTAATAATTGAAAGTTGGGTAAAATATTAAATCTAGAGTTTAAGCTTATTAAAAATATTTCAGGGGCTTATAAAATTTATATTAATAAAACTAAAGATAATAGAAGTTTCAAATTTGAATTTAAAAGCGATTTGTTCAGTTTTAAAAATATATCCTTTAAATCGATATTTAAAATAACCTTCTAAGACACAGTCTTGGATTTCGACGAAATCAGTTCCATTGGATCCGTAATACTGTTTTATTTTTAGATTTCAAATTCCATAGTGTTTGGAGTTATCGAGTGACCGTACGGTATGTAAACGCATTGAAACCTATATCGAAAATTCAATTTAATAACTGAGTCCAAAAAGCTATCTTCTCCATATGATCGAATTAGGATTCAGAACCTTTTCCATTTCGTTCAGAATAAGGGTATAAATGCTTGACGGCACGTCTCGATAGGAGGTCGAGATTGTAAGTTGCGATTTTGAGACAATTCAAATTCAAATTGAAATATTATATATATATGGACTAGTCAATGAAATTCACTTCAAACCTTTTTCTCTTCAGCATCACTGTAGCCTTTTCTTCCACGTGCCTCCTGCCTCATCTAATCACGCACCAGATGTCCACCTTGTTTTTTTTAAAACTCAAGCCGATAACATAAAAAATAATGGCCGAAGTTTTATTCCACCTCTTTCTCCCTTCTTACTTCATTTCTTTCCCAGTTTCGAATTCAAAAAAAAGGGGAATTTTGAAACCATAAATCGAATCGAGTCCTTTGATTCTAAATCGAGCCAGTTCGATTTACGAAGCTTGTACGAAGCCGATTCCATTTTTGAGTGAAGGCGAGCACGCGAAGGGGAGACCCTTGTGATGGTAAACGACATCACGGGAAGGAGGCATGTGTAGTTTCTGAGGTTGTGGGTTCGTAGTAGAATGGCGAATGGTGGTCATCATCGGCTCTGGAGGGTGGCACACACGATAGGAAAGGCAGCGTTTGATTTTTGGGCGAGGTTAGGGTTCCACTTCGAAAGGCGGTAAGGTATCCTCGATTTTATTTTATTTTCAATTATACTTAATTTGCAAACATATGTATATGTAAACCAGAAAGGAAAAAAAAGACAGTGAAGATATTTTATTTTAAATTATTTCGTTAAATTAATGTATATACATATTTACAGAAAAAATTATAACAATAAGGTTTCTGTTTTAAATATATACATATATGTGTATAGGTTAGGAAAAGATTTTATCTGGTTAATTACAGAAAATGAAAAGTATATAAATATTTTGCAGTAAGCTTTATAAAAACCCTGTTTCTAAATTAATATATAACTTGAAAGGAGTTTTATTTTATTTGAAAATAGTGTATTAAGGAGAATAATTAATGTAATTAACTTATATTAATTATTTTAGTTCCTAAATATTTTTTATAGGAAAAATTATTAGTTAAATTAAAATTTGGTTAATTAAATTTATGGTAAAAAAATATTTTTTTCTCAATAAACTTGTTTAATTTATTATAGTTTTAAAAAAAGATTTTAAAGGGGAATTATTAGTTTAAATAAAATAATTAGTTAATTAAAATTTATTAGATGGTAATTGATCATTCGATTAGTTCAAATATTAATTATCATAAAATGTTTATACAAGGTCTGAAATCTTGAAGGAAACAAGACGGTTTGCATCGGAGTGCAAATAAAATCAAAGGAGAGTTAATCTCACACATTTGTATTACTGTTAATTTAAATAGTTTAAATTTAAATTATTGGATTGATTTCTTGAATTGATGATTTACTATATGTCTAAGTGATATTATATGTGGTGCATATATATATATATATATATATTGGATTAATTGATTTTCCGCGTTATATAGCGGATGAGACCCTACGTTCCCTGCATAATAGTGGATGACACTATATACCGCGTATCCCCCTTGAAGTGGGAGTGGTATTTTAATATTGTGCTAACATTTGTGGATGTAGGAAAATAGGTTAGAGGGATCCAACTAGATCCCTCAAAATGTTGGAATTTATTTTCATATTCGGTGATATGTTTTATTTGATAACATACGATAGATTATATTGATTATATTGGGAATTGAACACGTTGAATGTTATGGTTTGACTAAATATATTTTTGGTATATTGAAATATCTAAAATATAAAGATTGGATTTTTTTAAAAGGAAAATAAAAGAGGGAATTCTAAGTAAAATAAATATAATGAAATTGGATAAATTAAAAGAACGAATTTGGAAAAGAATAAAAAGTTGATTTTTAAAATCCTATCGATAAATTCCGAGTATGGAAAAAAGATTTTTGAATAAATGAGGATGAATGAATTTTGAGAACTTAAGTTATATTGTTTAAAAATTGAAGAATTTATTTAAATTCAGGATTTAAAATGGTTTGGGAGAAATTGAAGGAGAATTTTGAAATTAAGTATGAAATTAATATTCCAGATTTAAATGGGATTTAAAATCACAATAAGGAGTGAATATGGAATAAACGGATTTTGGATTAAATTGGGTAAATCAAAATAATTTTTAAAATGAAAGTAATTCAGGGAATCGATTGGGGAATCGATTAAGTGTTTGAAAACATTGATTTAAAGGGAAATGAGGGTATGAAAATTATAAATTGGGTTTATAAATAAAGTGAGATATTTATCAGTGGATAAGTTTGAAAGTATAAATTCATGGTAGAAATTTATAAGGAGATGGTAATTTGTTTTAAAAATAAAAAGGTGGTTTTATTTTTAAAAGCGTGGTAAAGAAATTTACGGGATTAGGACATAAATTAAACTGAAAATAAATCGAGAAGGATTTATAAATGGTTAGATGGCTATATTTAAATGGAAAGTGTATTTCCCTAGAAAGCCAAGTATATTTTCAAAGAAAGATTTCCAAGTATAAGTTAAAGGTTTTAAAGTGGTTTTAAAAGAATGTTTAAGAAAGAAATTATTATTTAGTGGTTTTAAAATTTTTAAAAGTAAATATTTATTAAGTTAATTATATAAGTAAATTATTTTAAAGGTTTAATTAGTATTATGATTTAAAAGATAATTATTTAATATTTATACCTTATAGAATAAATTTTATTTTAAAATTAGTTTGGCTTCAGTTTTACATAAGAAATAATTATAAAATTTCATAACTAGTATTTTAAATAAAGTGTTTTAAGTAGTTTTTATTTTAAGAGTTTTAAAGTATATATTTTTGGATAAAGTGATTTAAATTATTTAAAAATCTAAAGTATTAAGACTTGGTGATTTTCAGTGGAAATAAAACAATTGGGTGGAAATTTATTCCACGAGAGAAAAAGTGATTTGAAAACTATTTTCAAAGGGTTGAAATGTAGAAAGATATCTTGCGAAGACATTTTGAAAAAAATAATTTGGAAAATTATTAAGGCCTGATGATTGTTTGTTGATGTTATATGATAGTTAAATAACCGGCTATTAATATTGGTTAATGCACTGATCGTTTCGAAGAGACCAGGATCGGGACTAATTTCCTGAAAACCACTTCGATCCGGTTTGAACGTTTTCGTATGGAAGACAAGAGCTTGGAGTCGAAGATGGAGCGGTGAAGTGCAAGGGCTAATCGCTATTAATCCTGAGGATGATTCCAAAATGGATGTAGTAGGAGTAGTGCCTTCAGTTCCATTCAGACCGTGAGCGGACTTGTATGGACGAATGCTATCAAAACATCGTCAGGGGGACGATGAGCATTCTAAGTGTATGTATGCTTAAAAGGTAACGATAGCCTCAAGCCTTATCAACCGGGAATGGCTAAAACAAGGGAGGTACAGCAAGTCTAAGTGGATAGCAACCTATTAGGGTATGGTCATCTCTGTCTAGATGTTCCTTTTATTCGGCTGTGTGGGCGGTTGCTGATCCCAACCGCGTGGTGATCTTATTCGGACTATCCAGTAAGGGTTAGCTTCGATCTTGCGTTGCAGAGGATCATGGGGGATCCTCGGTACTTTGATCTAGACCAGGTACTGTGGCTGACGGTACTTTAGTAGCCCTGCCATTGTATGGAATCTAATCTTCAATAAGCGCCTGTACGGTTTTGATTGTGCCCAACTATGCTGGAACGTGAGATGCAAGCATTTCAGCTAGATTCTATTTTTCTTTTTATAGACATTATTATAAAACATCGGACGGATTTGATAAAATATGTTTTAGGTTATCATAAGGTAAAAACCCAGCATGTTTATTTGTGGCGTGGTCTTACGAGATGTCTTTGATTTCAAAGGATTTTGATAACTTAAATAATCCAATTGAGTGTGTTTTCTCACTCTGGTTTTCCAGACTGACTCGGGTGTTATTTCGCTATAATGCTTGGATCAGACCAAGTATTATAGAATATAGATTCTGGATGGACTGCTATGGATCTCAAGAGATGCGCTGGATGGCGAGATGTATCATACGTATCTGACTTATTTTCGCTGTATATGATATGCTGTATATTCAGCTTTGTGCGGACAAGTTATCATAATAGTGCAGTGATATGTTTTGTTTGATATTGTGCTCTGATGATGTAATATATAAGACAGTTACAGTTCTTTTGTATAAAATCTGTTGTTATCTATTATATGTTATTCCGCTGCGTTTGTTAGATTTTGATATTGTTTTCTATTTCTTCTTTTATCTCCTTCTTCTTTCCCTTACGGTCTGGTTTTCCGGCATTTGATTGTTTGGCATTTAATACAGTGGATGTATTGATGTCGATTTTCGGGCGTTGAAAAATCGGGTCGAGACAATTTAATACTAAACCAAGGCGGTTCCCTCTATGGCTCTCTCTAGCTAACATTGTACGAAATCCCATAGGTCACTTAATACTTCATATATGGAAAAGAGGCAGACCTTACAATAGCCACTTAATATGCCTAAACCAAAAGCAGATCCCTCCAAAGATCTCCAATCCTATCATGTCCAAAACATATTTATGGCCTATAACCTATTCTAACGACTTAGATTAATCCGACTATTCTTAGGTACTAGTATCCAAATTTGCTGAGTAGATTTATCCTCCAGAATTGAGACTAACCGCATCCATCATGGTTATTTATTATAGGCAATGTCTCACATCAATCCCCAAAGTCACACTGTTGGTAGCCAGATTTAACTGGATAGAGGAAGGAAATGCCTTCGTGGTTATTTAATACGATCATGGTTATTTAATACGATCAGTATGCTATAATTAAACACGATCTGTAGCCACCATGGTTATTTAATACGATCAGTAGCCATCATGGTGATTTAATACGATCAGTGTGCTATAATACATTATGAATTTATATATATGTGTATAGGCATGAGTTCTGTTACAATTATTTATTCCTAATTATAAGCAAAGGAAATGCTTAATAAACTAATTGATATATCAAACTCATAGGAATCCTGTGACGACCCGGGATTTTGACAATATTATTTTAATAAGCATTTAATCTAATTAAATAAAATAAAAACTTATCATTTTAAAATGAATAAGACTTTTGGAACATTTGCCATTTATTCATATATATGTGTGTGTGTGTGTGTGTGTGTGTATTGTGAAGGAAACTTTGATTTGGAAATTTAAAATAAAATCTTTCAAAAATATTTAAAACATAATCTATCTTATTCAATTTAATTAAAACTCTACTTTATTAACATTTAATCTAAATATATGCATATGAATGTAATATAGATAATAATGTTTAAAATAAAATTAATCTTGTCAATACTAGATATAAGTATAAAATAAAATATATGGATATAGATTAAGTATTGATAACTTAAACTCAAAATATATGTGAAAGAATAGAAATAAAAAGTATATAAGTGGTTATTTATGCATATGCAACATAAGTTAAACTAATACAAATAACTAAAACAATTTTATATTGAGCACATAAGGCATAAAAGCAAAACCAGGCAAGAAGATAATAATAATAAAAAATATCTACATACCAAAATCAATAGGACAAGGTTGTAAACTTGTAAGGAAACATTGCATTAAATACTATCTTCTCCAGCACAAAACAAGTCATTTCAAAATACTTACATATCATTTCAGTTTTAAGAAGAAAAGAAAAAAAAATCTCTGATCAAGTACAAAACAAAAGAAGAAAACTGTACCAGTAAAGCCTACCCCTGTACAAAACTGTTTTCTATACACACACACACACACACACACACACACACACACACTATACTTCTTGTTCCAGTTTATTCTCAAAACGCAGCAAACCAAAAAAAAAGGGAAGCATCACCAAATTTACAAACTTAAATAACAACTCAACTGAATAAACAAGAAGATTAAAAGAGTTTAAGCAGTAGCAGCTTCCAGGATTGTTCTCTGTTCAAACTCTTTTTATCAAGTGAGTAAACATATTTTAAAAAAAAGACTTAAGTTTACTTAAATCTGTGCAGGTTATTCATGAATAATATTGTGTTTGCATATGTAATTTTTAAGTGTAGCTCTGTATATATAGGAATTGTTTTGTGTAAATTTATTTTACCCATCTTCTCTGATTGTAGTCATAGAGTTGAATATTTAATCAAAATTCAATATATTATCATCCAACCTTTGTTAGGCTTAAAGTATCAAACGAAACAAGTTTGTTTAAACTTAAATTATGGCCTAGAATTTGTTTAAAGCTTGATAGTGAAGTATTGACTCTGTAAATTCAGTTTTATAGTGAAAAAGTCAATCATATGATAAATTTGAATATTTTAAAATATTAATTCAATTATATGACTTGAATCAACATTCAAAGATAGGATTTTTAGAAGGAAAATGGGAATTTTTAGTTAAGTATACTACGAGCAGTTCGTAGTTGAACCGAAAACATGTTTTAATCAATTTATGGCGACCGAAGAAATTTTTGATGTTGAAATTTTGCTTGAAGCTAGCTTGGCCATCGATGAAGTTAGGAAAATTGCTAAATAATTTTTCTATTGCAAACAACGATGGAACGAGGAAGATTTAGGGTTTAACACATGGGTTTGGACGTGGTCAAAAACAAGATGATTGCGTCTCCTCTGATTGACCGAGCTGCTCGAAACTCTAGGGAATGGTAGAATAGGGGATTGACGAGGTGAGGCCGGAGTTGTGGATTTTCTGATGGTCAGAATTCGCTTGGACGAGGCAGTTTAGACGAGATGGAAGTTCGAGTTTTTCAAACCAGAAGCTTGATTTCGCTCTGGATTTTTTGGCATCGAGTTGATCTTCGCTTTCGATTTTAGTGATTGTTCGTGACTCGTCGGAGGAAGCGTGGTTCACCGAAGCGTCGTGCACGTGCACGGCAACGATTGGGTATCTGGAAGAGTTGGGTTGTGGTGACTCGAAGGGGAACTCGTGTTTTTCCTTGAAGATGGCTCGAGTATTTCCTGTGTTGTCTGGTAGTATTTTAACTGTTGTGCTTAAACTTAAACTTAACTAAAAAAAAAGAAAAGTAGGTGAAGGAGAAGGGACTCAGAAGGATAGTGGGAGAAACTCGAGTGTTTACTCGAGTAAACTGGGAATTTTTCTTGGGTTGGTATTCAAAGTTCTTAGCTGAATAAATCTATGTTATTTCATCTTAAACAAAGTTTAAGTACCGATGACCTAATTAATTAGTTCATTTAAGTTTTAATTAACTAAGTGGATACTTAAGAATGTATTAAATCTTAATTAATATTTTAATTAAGTAATTAATGTAAAATAAGTTTTAAATTTAATTAACATTAAAACTTTTTAAGTTAGTAATAATTTGATTTCAAAGTTATTAAGGAAGGTTGTAAAATGGTAAGTAGGAAGATAATTAAGATAAATAATTATTATTAATTAATTGTTTGAAAAGGATAATTAAGAATGATTAATTAATTTATGGTTGTAATTAATTATGTGATTAGAGATTAATTAATTTGTTATTAAAGATTGATTAACAAATGATTAAACGTTAATTAATTTAAAATTAAGAATTTTAAATAACTACTTAAAGTTAATTAATATATGATTAGTAGTTAACTAATTAAGTAATTTAATTAAGAATTAATAATTGATTAATTAAGTAATTAGTGATAAATAAATGGGTAGTTAAGTTTTATAAATTAATAATTAAGGTTATTAAGTAATAATTAAGCAGAAATGAATTAAGTAATTAAGGTTCAATAAATTGATTAAGAAGTGATTAATTAATTAAATGGTATGAAATGGAATAATTAATTAATGATTTATTAAGCAGGATTAAAGATGATTGCTTATGGATGATTATAAGTAGAATATCTGGGTTTGTGATATCTATTTGATGATATTCTGTGATACTCTGTGATATGCTTTGGATATATCTGTGATGTTTTTGTGTAATTTATCTGTGACAAATGCTATGTGAATTCAAGTGTTGAATTAAATTGTTAAACTTTAAACAACTTGGCCTTTAAAACACGTTTGGATTTCGAAGAGACCGGGATCGAATATCAGCGATATCCGAAACCACTTCGATTTAATAATCATTGCAAATCTTTACAGGTTTGATGATAGAGTCTAGTAGGCTGGAGTTAAACGAGTTAAGTAAATCCAACATTTCAAAAACGGTAAATGTACTTAGACATTTTTGTAATATCAAGGGAACTCTGTAAAGAAGTTGGTTATATCAAGATGAAAACTCATCGGATATACAAGCACCCTGGTTTCCAAAGAAGCTTTATAACTTAAGTATTTCATAATAGATGGGTTTACTCACGCTGGTTTCCAGCCTGACTGGGGTGTTACTTAATTGTAATGCTCGGGTCAGACCGGGGATTACAGATTTTCAAGTAAGGATGTTCTGGAGCTCAAGAGGCGAGTTAGATGAAAAGAGTGTATGGAGTTTCCACTGTATTATATGGTGGTATATCTGAGACATGATGATTGTGTATACCCAGTGTCTGTATATATATGTGTAACTCTTATGTATTATAAATGTATTTGACAGATACAGAATTCTTTTATAAACTGTTATTATTTGATATTATATTTTAATCCGCTGCAAATGTGAGGATCTTTGTTGTATTTTTTCTTCTTCTTCTATATCTTTCTTCTTTCCCTAACTATCTGGAGTTTTCGGGATCGAAAATTCCGGGTCGTTACAAATCCTAAGCTCCAACATTAGCTAATATCCTTAGCCAACAGAACTAGATTTGTGTATGTGTGTATATAAAGAAAATAGAACAATACCAAATTTATCTCATAGTAATATAATAGAATTAGTTCCTCTATTTAAAAGGACAAATCTTACAACTTAAACCTTCTATATTCAATTTAACTTTTTTAATTTCCACCATAGAGTGAAAAAGGATGCATATTTATTAAATTTATAGGAATAAGTGATGCAAACTAAAAATGGTCAAATTCATATTTTGCACACCATTTTTAACTTTATTCACTTTTTAGAATCCCTTACCACCACAAGAGAAATCAAATGAGATGAAGTAGAATAGATTATAAGTTGTTTAAATCTCAAACATAAATACGACTCTACTCTATTGCCATGATAATTGCAATTCCAACATATGCATAGATTGAGATTTACTTAGGGAAATTTTTGGGTTTTAGTGTTATGTTTTCGGTTATCAAAACAAATATTACTCAATTGCTAAAATAGGAAAGATTAAAATTTCCACTCACCTTTATAAAACATTTAGAAACAAAACAATTTAGAAAAATCATTGTTTTAATATTCATGGAAGCTAGTAATCATTTTTGAAAAATAAATTTCTAAACAAATTTCCAAAAATTCCATAACGAACCTCCTGCCTATCCTTAATTCCCCAGTGGTACCCCTCCAGTCCTTAACCACTAGAATTTTCCAACCACTATAATCTATCTTTACGAAACATCTCCATATCTCTTAGTCAATTTCGATATCTAAGTTTCCACGACTTAGGAAACTATCATTCCATTCTCACTAAGTTAAATATGTCCTTTAACCTCTCTAAATCGTACAATTATCATATATAGCAAACAAACAAATAAGCAAACAACAAACAAACAAACTTATATTAAACAAACAATCAACAACAACCCAGTGGACAACAAAATAGATAACAGCGAATCAAGTAAACAAGCAATCAAGCAAATAATTCAATCAACCATAGTAAAAGAAACAAAAAAGCTAACAACATAATATAAGTAGGAGAAATCAATTTAAATAAGCATGATATGGAGTAATACGTAAACATGCAAGTAGCGATATTTTTTTAATTAGAACGATATAATCAACAACATGTAAAAGGCCAACACCCTGATACATCCAATTGGGTAGTCTCTACATCATTTCCCAATCGCCTATGTGGAAGGGAATAACTAGACATTCCCACAACTCCAACGGGAAAGTCACACACAACAATCATATGGTGATATCATCATCATGGATGTTCGATAGACTCAAAACTCATCATACACCATTATCCTATGTTATAAAATCTAGTTTAATAGTCCTCGGCTAAAATTCACAAATTAAATATCTTTTTAATGCCTTTTTGACGAAATTATCCAAAGTTTGTCATTCAATTAATTTTTTTTCAAATAAGAGTACTCACTAACCAATAAGGTACACTTAACCAGAATATTTTAAATTCTATACTATTATCAAAATAGTTTTCTCTTCCTCAAAATACATTATTAATTGAATATTATTCGACCCTCAAGTATGTATGTTAAAAATATTCTTTAACAAAATATTTCTTATCAAAATATTTTTTAACAAAGGACATTTCCAAAGCACTTCAAATCATAATGGGTTACTATGTACCAATCAAATATATCTTTTCAAAGAGTGTTACCAAATTAAAAATAATTTTTAATCTCGTTAAAATATTTCTATGGAAATAAAATATTTTAAATCAAAACGCCTTTTCATAAAAGTATAATCAAATAGAACACTTTTCAATAAAAATCTCCCTTACTTTTATTAATAAAGCACTTGCAAATTATAACGTCGTTATAAGTACTTCTCAAAGGATGCTTAAAAATAATGAAATGTTTTCACATAGAAATGTTTCTTTAAAACTAAATTCAACTTCCAATTAAAATCCTTTTCAATAAAAGCACTTTCAAACAAAATATTTATTATGTTTACCTTTCCCCTTTAATTATAACTTTCTAAAAATATTTTATTTCCAAATGATATGCTTTATTCTCTTCAAAAATTTTAACAAATCATTTCATGCCCAAAACTAATCAAGTTTCCCTACATAATAAAAGTGTTTTAAAATCAAAGGTTTATATTTTATTAATTTTCAAAAATAATATTATTTATTTAAAAAAATTAAAAAATTCCATCCAACTAATGTCAGGTTTCACTTATAATTTAACTTTGTGTGTGTGTATCATCCAGGTTATAACCAAACACTTAAGCCTCTTTTATAACTGTCATCTTATCTCACTCCTACTTTATTTATCTTCCACACCATGGTCCTTTGTAAATGAACCTCATTTTCGAGTGAGATAGTGGTGAGTAAACAAATAATATACACACAAAGCATACAATCATCAATCAAAACACTCTCTTATTCTATGTTCTAACCCAACCTATATAGTCATCAATCAAAACGCACTCTTATTCTATGTTCTAACGCAACCTAAGCTATAAATTATTACGACCTAATGGTCAAACCTATCCAGGGCTTAGGAAATCGCTAAACCTATGCTCTGATACCTATGTAACAACCACTATTTTAAAATCTAAAATTAATTATAAGCGACATCAGACATGCTTATAACTAATTTTAGATATTAAAAGCAGTGGACCACGAGTAGATAAAAAGATAAATTTTCTAAAAATAATGCAATAAAAGGAAGAACCTCATAATGAAATTTAAACATCAATAATAATATTATCTCATATTAATAATTAAAACATTACAAAAATCTGGTACATCAAGTATTATATATATATATATATATATATATATATATATATATATCAATAAGTCAACTATCGTTATGATATAACCATGGAATAGAAGAAATCGGCTATCTCTGATATTGCTCAGCAATCACCATCTTCCATTCCTTATTCTACTTTTATCTACAACTTTACGCCTATAGAGATGATGTGCATGTAAATGTGCATATTTTTACTTCCATATTTAATCTAATTTAATTAAATGAATGAGCATATAGGGTATTTTGATATGTTTAAACCAATAATCAAATTATTTTCAAATCATCATTTATTCATCTTCACATAGGGGCAAAATGGTCATTTTTATGCATATATTAGTTTGAGAATATTTATTTGCACATTTTATTTTTATTTGTAGGAAAATTGATGGAAATTACAAGAGACTTCATGGAAAATATGCATGCACAATAGAAGACAAGCAAATCAAGATGGAAATAATTCACTTTAAGACAACATGGAGGACCCCGCCTACCCTTTTACCTTAATATACAATTAGAAGCTAATGCACAAGTTAGTAGATGTTAAAGTTTCATGCATACTTGATGATGGATTAATTAGAAGCTAATGATAACTTGGTGGTCACACTTCCTCAATGGCACTTTGGGTGGTCCCCAAAAAATGATTAGGGTTTCAAAACATGTATAAATACCCCATATGTTCATGTAATTAAGCTCCTTAGCCTCCACTTGTAGTTAGTTTAGTTTTAGGCTCACAAATAATAAAAAAAACTCTCTTTTCTATTTCATGGCTTCTTAGCCATTTCTCTTATATAATTTTCTTTAATGCAATTTTAATTCATGCACTCTTTTTTTAAGTTCTTTTTTTTTTATTTCCTTTAATGTTAGTAGCTTAGTTTATTTTTATACAAGTAGATTAGCTCTCACTTTATTTTAATTTTCTCTCTATTTTCCTTTTGTTTATATTTCATGTTAAATGCTATATTTGTTAAAATGATAACAAATATGAGAGGCTAAACTCCTTCAAATTAGGGGCAATGAAGCTCTCTAATTATGTAGATTCAACATAATTTGCTCATTTTTGATCTTTTTTTGTGCTTAATAAAAATGTTTGAATGGGTAACTTTTTTTTTTTGATTTGAATTTGATAGTCTACGTTGTTGACACCAAATATGCTATGCTTAAACAAACACAAATACAAATTACCTCCTCATCTACATATGATTATGGTAATGAAGTAGATTTTAAAATCAAAAATTGATGGTCTATATTTCTAATCAATAGTTAATAGATCATGCTTAGAATAAATTTTATTTTCATTTCATTGCAATTTTCATGAGAGTTAAGAAAATGTTTAATGAGTGTGTTATAGTTTGATGGTTTATATTGGGCTAATTAATAGCACTAAAATTCCATACTTATGATAAACACATTAATTAAATTCATTAATAATCAAAAAAGAGAGATTATAATGTCATATTGTGTTGATTTATGTGATCATGAGAATGGATTTTCCTCTAAATTGTCTTCAAACTCTCATATTTTTATCCATTTTCTTTTGCTAGTTTATTTAACCTTTTTTAGTTCAAAAACATCTCAAAAACTTGATTTAATTTGATTGAATAGAATTTTAAATCTAAACAATTTCCTACGGATCGATCCGTACTCGCTATGGGCTAACATTGTACGGCATGCGCTTGCGGTATATTTTTATTAAAATTTGATCGGCTATTTTCCAATTCGATAGAAAATTAGCCGGTTAATCAAGTTTCTAGCATCGTTGCCGAGAAATTAATTTGATTTTTATTTCTATTCTTCGAATTAGTTTTGTTTGATATTATTTTGTGTTTGTTTTGTATGTTGAGTTGTATTTATAAAAAAACGATGTGTCGTGCGTTTGTGATTTGGTTATTATTTGCATTGTGTTTCTGTGTTTGTTTTTCTTGTTTGTTTTGCATTTGCCTTTCTATTGAAAAAAAAAAAAAAGAATATATACAATTTCAACAAAAAAATTATTACATTTACAAGTTCTTTAACAAATTTCCTTTTCTTTTATAAAATTATTACATATTCACTTTGCATATCAAAATCATTCTCTTTTACAAATTACATTACAAGCTACTGTTCACTGCATAACCTTATGTGGTATTCACTGTGCCTTGTCACAACCTTCCGCTACAGCCATCCCTCTGCTCGTTTGTCATCATTTCTGCTTTGCCTACAACTGTATACCCTATACAGCAACTTTCAATCCTGTGCATTGCAAAAAACCCTGTGCACTTTCAATCTCTTTCCTGCACCAACTTCATGCACAGCACAAAGCAGTTACAACATTGTGCACTTGACTGCACTTGACTGCTTGCCTGCACTTGACCATACCTGTCTACTTGCTTGCACACTTCCGCGCACTGCTTTGCTGCACAACACAGCATAACCAGCAACACACTCTGCAATTTCCATCACCCCTCTCTTCGACCATACAAACAACTTCACAGTGCATCTACTAAAACACCACCATTCCCTAACACTATCATACCAAACTTGATTTCACACATTCATCAACCACTCTTGTAAACATCTCCTCGCTACTTCCATAGGCTACTTCCATCAGTTTACACATAAACTCAGCAGTCATCAACATCTCCTCACAAATGCATACCCATCATTAACCAAACACAGTGACATACATTCGCTGCTATCACCAGAACCACCCCTGCCCATAACAACATCCACTCACCAGCAACTGCCTGTCATCTTCACAATACACTGTCATACCTCCTCAAACCCAAAGCCTCGGTCTCACTGCATATTCACACTGCAACCCACTACCCTGAACTGCAACTAAAAACATTCATCTCTGGCCACCCAGTTCTCCATTCTCCTTCACTACTATACAAAATAGTGCAGCCAAAGCCATACACTACACCTGACCAACTCACCAACCACATTTACCACAAACTCCTACTACAACTTGCTCATTATCATCCACCCAGACCATTGCCATCATCCATTACATGTGCATGATTTTTGCCTGCACATAACTACATCCATATCCATCCCTTACAACCAGCAATCAACAACACTCGGCCTCACTTCAACCATCCTCCGCTATCTCCCCCTGACCCTCACCTGCCTTTACCTCAGCTGCCTCTACGGTCAGCAGACCACCAGCACCTCCTTCATACGCATCACTCCACCATCTACCGCTCAATATAACTGTTGCTGCCTCGAGTCACTGAAACTGCACATCCAAAAACTTAAACTCCGCCAAGATACATTTTCCATCTCCATTTGCCTGAACTGTCCCCATTTGCCATTTTCCAATACCAAATTTCTGCTCTGTCAACAACTTCTGTCACAAACACCTTGTTAATACATATAGCACTTCATCTTCCTCGCTGTCACACCAGAGCCATACATATAAGCACTTCCACGCTGCCACCAACCTCATCGAACACAAGCAGATCCTCACTATACACAGTTTAAACTGTCAAATAAACAACCACTTCCCGTTGCTCCTCATCCCTAACCACCACTACCATATCAACGAACTCGACAGCCCAAACTTCATCTTTTCTTCACAACTTGTTGGAAAAATGAATAAATGGTTAAAGCAAAAAATTTGGCAAAATCATTTAGTCCCACATCGGGGAAAACTAGCACCTATGCCACTACTTATATTAAGGCATGAGATGTTATTACAAAAGAAAGAAGAGATGAAGGAAAGAGGCAATGGCATGAACAAAGCATGCATATATTTCATATTAAATTAAAAAGGTCAAAGTATGTAAGTTGGTGAAATCACTTTATGGTCTTAAACAAGCACCAAAACAATGGCATGAGAAATTTGATGAAACTATGTTATCAAATGGATTCGCTATAAACGAATCAGATAAATGTGTTTACGTGAAATACACACATCTTGGATATGTCATTGTATGTCTCTATGTTGATGATTTATTGATCCTAGGCAATAATAAGGCCATAATAACATCAACAAAAGATATGTTATCTTCTAGATTCGATATGAAAGACCTAGGACTGGCTGATGTAATATTGGGTGTAAAAATTGTGAGAACACCACAAGGATATGCATTATCTCAATCACATTACATAGCCAAGATACTTGAAAAATTCAAGCAATACAATATAACTATTGCAAAATCACCAGTAGATATGAACAAAAATTGGGTTAAGAACACCGGTGACAGTATATATCAACTGGAATACTCTCGTGTATTAGGAAGTATCATGTATGTAATGAACTGCACAAGACCAGATATCGCATATGCTATAAGTAAACTCAGTAGATTTACCAGCAATCCTGGTAAACATCATTGGAAAGCGATAATAAGAGTTCTTGGATATCTGAAATATACACAGAACTTTGGTTTGCATTATTCGAATTATCCTTCAGTAGTGGAAGGTTACAGCGACGCAAATTGGATAACCGGATCACATGATACTAAATCCACAAGTGGATACGTATTCACATTAGGAAATGGAGCAATCTCGTGGAAATCATCCAAACAAACTTGCATAGCAAGGTCAACAATGGAATCAGAATTCATTGCTCTGGATAAAGCCGCAGAAGAAGCAGATTGGATTAGGAGTTTTCTGGAAGATATTCCAAATTGGGAAAAACCAGTACCTCCAATATGTATACATTGCGATAGTCAATCTGCTATAGGAAGGGCTAACAGTACACTGTATAATGGTAAATCTCGACATATTCATCGTAGACATAAAACCATAAGACAACTTCTCTCTAATGGAGTTATCACTATAGACTATGTAAGGTCAAAGGATAACATAGCGGATCCACTAACAAAAGGCTTGCCAAGAGAGAAAGTTCAAACCTTATCGATGGGAATGGGCTTAAGACCTATTAATTGAAAAGTTTTCTAAAACGTAAACCCCACCTAGTTGACTGGAGATCCCAAGATCTAGGTTCAAAGGGACAACTAAGTTTAAGATAAACTTGACGGCACTACTCAATTAAAAACCATTCCTATGATAAGTCAGTGCACAACCCGTCGGAGAATAGGATAAGCTTTGCTTTTAATGATGTCTATACTGTGGTATTATAAAGAACCAAGTGGGGTATTACGGGATACTCTTTATAGAATCACCTATGTGAGTGCGAAGGCGCCGCTTCAAGAAGGATTGTAAGGTCGAATTCTTTAAGCACTCATGAAACCAAGGCGGTGTTCATGGCAAAAACGAACACAAACAGAGAACCAAGGAGTTAAAGAACATTTATCACGTGTTATCTTTATAGACTTACACAAACGGCTTACAGTTCAAAGACAGTCTAGTCCACTGATTCGCTAGTTAGTTATAACGATAAACACTAGGAAAAGTTCAAGGCCTTTGTGCTACTTTTACCCATATGATAAATGTTTCGCAATTTTAAGAACAGATCATATAACCACTCATTCATGTGGGGGATTGTTGGAAAAATGAATAAATGGTTAAAGCAAAAAATTTGGCAAAATCATTTAGTCCCACATCGGGGAAAACTAGCACCTATGCCACTACTTATATTAAGGCATGAGATGTTATTACAAAAGAAAGAAGAGATGAAGGAAAGAGGCAATGGCATGAACAAAGCATGCATATATTTCATATTAAATTAAAAAGGTCAAAGATAAGGGCCTTGGGCCTTGGGGTCTCGTGATCGATTGGGCCTCCAAATGCGAATGGGCTCGCTGCCCAGCAAAACAGTTATTTTTTGAATTCGACCGCGCAAACGCCAACGGAAGTATCTGTTGGTAAAGGGTCGCAACCTTTCCAACAGTCACAGCCGTTGCAATTCAAACAGAAGTACCCGTTCCTGAACAGATGCCTCTTCGCAGCCTATATAAAGGCCTGCGAAAATCAAATTAAAAATATTGATTTTCTTACTCTTCTTCTCCGTCATCCACTGCTCTGTTCTGTAAAAACAAAATCCTACCTTGAGTTCATCGTCGCTCTGCGGTTGTAGCGCAACATCGCAGAGTACGGTCCGTTTAACCTTGGGAGGCGAATTGCTCATCATCTCCTCTGCGCCAGTGGGAGAGCAATATTGCTTTAAGGGAACAGTATCGACTACTGGACTCGGACAAATTGCACGCACACGGACTGTGATTGAACGGTACTGCCTACCTTCTTTTTCACTCGTCATATGGTACTGTATACTATACTGAATTGCAAACATTCCGATAGTAATTGTTGTTTGCATTCGTTTTGCTTTGCTGGTTTTGATATACTTAGACTAACAATCTTAAAGCAATATTGTTCTGTTTTCTAAGTATTCTCTTTGCATCCAGACGATGGCAAAGGACGGTAATACTTCGGCAACCAAACCTGTTGTGCCCGCATCTCAAACTGCTGCATTAGTTGCTCCGACTGTCACCTTCTCGCATGGAGAACGACCAGAAAAATTTACTGGTGTTGACTTCAAAAGATGGCAGCAGAAGATGTTGTTCTACCTTACCACTTTAGGACTCGCGAATTTCCTTACAGAGGATCCTCCTGAAGTAGACGAATTGGAGCCTGACGCTACCAAAGTCGAGGCACTCACTGCTTGGAAAAATTCCGACTTCATATGTAAAAATTACATATTGAACGGCCTGGATAACAGTCTATACAGTGTGTATTGTACTATGAAGACGTCAAAGGAACTTTGGATGTCTCTTGATAAGAAATACAAGACAGAAGATGCTGGCATGAAGAAATTCATCGTCGGTAAATTTCTGGATTTTAAAATGATAGACTCTAAAACAGTGATTAGCCAAATTCAAGAGTTGCAGGTCATTATACATGAGATACATGACGAAGGAATGTCTCTAAGTGAATCGTTTCAAGTGGCTGCCGCTATAGAGAAATTGCCTCCGTTGTGGAAAGACTTCAAGAATTATTTGAAGCACAAACGTAAAGAAATGACAATGGAAGATTTGGTTGTTCGACTCAGAATTGAAGAAGACAACCGAAAATCTGAAAAGAAAGCAACTAATACTATGGTGGCAAAGGCGAATGTGGTTGAAACAGAAAAGAACAACAAAAGAAAGAGGGAAAACAACCCAAACGCAAAGAAGGCTAAGAAGTTCAAAGGAAACTGCCATAATTGCAGGAAGAAAGGACATAAGGCAATCGAATGTCGAGGTCCAAAGAATCAGAACAAGAAGAAAGACCAAGCCAATGTTACAGAATTCGAAACGCTTTCCGAGAATGTCTCTGAAATGAATTTATCCGCAGTGATCTCAGAATGCAACTTGGTTGGCAACCCGAAAGAATGGTTTGTGGACACTGGTGCCACAAGACACATTTGCGCCAACAAGTGGATGTTTTCCGACTATAAATCTGCGACACAGGAAGAGCAACTCTTTATGGGAAACTCGTCTACGTCAAAGGTTGAAGGCAAAGGAAAAGTGGTTCTTAAAATGACTTCTGGGAAAGAACTTACTCTAAACGATGTTCTACACGTTCCAGATATCCGCAAGAACTTGGTTTCAGGATCATTGCTAAGTAAAAATGGCTTCAAATTGGTCTTTGTTTCTGATAATTTTGTATTGTCTAAAAATGGAGTGTATGTTGGCAAAGGGTATGTGAGTGATGGTCTGTTCAAAATGAATGTAATGACCGTTGTACCAAAAGATAGTGATAATAAAATTAATTCTTCTGTTTATATCACTGAGTCATTTAATATATGGCATGCGAGATTAGGTCATGTTAACTTTGATACATTGCGAAAATTGATAAACTTAGAATTTATACCTAAGTTTACAATAAATTCCAATTACAAATGTGAAACATGTGCCGAATCTAAACTAACTAGAACATCCTTTCATCAAGTTGAAAGGAATACGGAACCTCTAGACTTAATACACACAGATGTGTGTGACTTGAAAATGTGTCAAACTAGAGGTGGAAAACGGTATTTCATCACATTTATTGATGATTGTACGAGATACTGTTATGTGTATCTTCTTAGAAGCAAGGATGAGGCATTTGACATGTTTAAACAATACAAAGCGGAAGTTGAAAATCAACTTAATAAGAAGATAAAAGCCTTAAGAAGTGATAGAGGAGGAGAATATGAATCTCCATTTGAAGAATACTGCGCCGAACATGGTATTATACACCAGACAACGGCACCATATTCCCCTCAATCAAATGGCATAGCAGAACGTAAAAATCGTACGCTAAAAGAAATGATGAATGCTCTACTCATTAGTTCTGGTCTACCAGATAACCTATGGGGAGAAGCTATACTTTCTGCGAATCACATTCTAAATAAAGTGCCTCGAAAGAAGACTTCGAAATCACCGCATGAACTGTGGAAAGGCAGACCACCATCCTACAAATACTTGAGAGTGTGGGGGTGTCTTGCCAAAGTAGAAATACCGAAACCAAAGAAGGTCAAAATTGGACCAAAGACTGTAGATTGCATATTTATAGGATATGCTCATAATAGTGCTGCTTATCGATTTTTGGTGTATAAATCTGAAATTGATGACATTCATGAAAACACCATTATCGAATCTAGAAATGCTAGATTCTTTGAACAAATTTATCCTCTTAAAACATCCATTGAAACTATTATTCAAAAGAGATCAAGAGATACAGATATTCCTGAGGATGATGTTAATCAAAATTTGAATGAAAGGGATGTTGAAACAGAGGTAGAGGAACCCATAAGGAGCAAACGTCAAAGGACTTCTAAAACCTTTGGACCCGATTTCTATGCATACATGATAGAAAATGAACCTCTAACCTATCAACAAGCAATGTCATCTCCAGATGCTCCTTATTGGAAGGAAGCTGTCAATAATGAAATAGAATCTATTTTGCAAAACCATACATGGGAACTAGTGGATCTCCCTAAAGGATCAAAACCACTAGGATATAAATGGATATTTAAGAAAAAACTCAAGGCCGATGGCTCAATAGATAAGTATAAAGCTCGTATAGTAGTCAAAGGATTCAGACAGAAAGAAGATCTGGATTATTTTGACACTTACTCACCAGTAACTAGAATAACATCCATTAGGATGCTTATTGCAATCGCCTCTATACTAAATTTGGAAATACATCAAATGGATGTAAAAACAGCTTTTTTGAATGGTGAGTTGGAGGAAGAAATATATATGCTACAACCTGAAGGGTTTGTTAGCCCAGGAAATGAAAACAAAGTATGTAAGTTGGTGAAATCACTTTATGGTCTTAAACAAGCACCAAAACAATGGCATGAGAAATTTGATGAAACTATGTTATCAAATGGATTCGCTATAAACGAATCAGATAAATGTGTTTACGTGAAATACACACATCTTGGATATGTCATTGTATGTCTCTATGTTGATGATTTATTGATCCTAGGCAATAATAAGGCCATAATAACATCAACAAAAGATATGTTATCTTCTAGATTCGATATGAAAGACCTAGGACTGGCTGATGTAATATTGGGTGTAAAAATTGTGAGAACACCACAAGGATATGCATTATCTCAATCACATTACATAGCCAAGATACTTGAAAAATTCAAGCAATACAATATAACTATTGCAAAATCACCAGTAGATATGAACAAAAATTGGGTTAAGAACACCGGTGACAGTATATATCAACTGGAATACTCTCGTGTATTAGGAAGTATCATGTATGTAATGAACTGCACAAGACCAGATATCGCATATGCTATAAGTAAACTCAGTAGATTTACCAGCAATCCTGGTAAACATCATTGGAAAGCGATAATAAGAGTTCTTGGATATCTGAAATATACACAGAACTTTGGTTTGCATTATTCGAATTATCCTTCAGTAGTGGAAGGTTACAGCGACGCAAATTGGATAACCGGATCACATGATACTAAATCCACAAGTGGATACGTATTCACATTAGGAAATGGAGCAATCTCGTGGAAATCATCCAAACAAACTTGCATAGCAAGGTCAACAATGGAATCAGAATTCATTGCTCTGGATAAAGCCGCAGAAGAAGCAGATTGGATTAGGAGTTTTCTGGAAGATATTCCAAATTGGGAAAAACCAGTACCTCCAATATGTATACATTGCGATAGTCAATCTGCTATAGGAAGGGCTAACAGTACACTGTATAATGGTAAATCTCGACATATTCGTCGTAGACATAAAACCATAAGACAACTTCTCTCTAATGGAGTTATCACTATAGACTATGTAAGGTCAAAGGATAACATAGCGGATCCACTAACAAAAGGCTTGCCAAGAGAGAAAGTTCAAACCTTATCGATGGGAATGGGCTTAAGACCTATTAATTGAAAAGTTTTCTAAAACGGAAACCCCACCTAGTTGACTGGAGATCCCAAGATCTAGGTTCAAAGGGACAACTAAGTTTAAGATAAACTTGACGGCACTACTCAATTAAAAACCATTCCTATGATAAGTCAGTGCACAACCCGTCGGAGAATAGGATAAGCTTTGCTTTTAATGATGTCTATACTGTGGTATTATAAAGAACCAAGTGGGGTATTACGGGATACTCTTTATAGAATCACCTATGTGAGTGCGAAGGCGCCGCTTCAAGAAGGATTGTAAGGTCGAATTCTTTAAGCACTCATGAAACCAAGGCGGTGTTCATGGCAAAAACGAACACAAACAGAGAACCAAGGAGTTAAAGAACATTTATCACGTGTTATCTTTATAGACTTACACAAACGGCTTACAGTTCAAAGACAGTCTAGTCCACTGATTCGCTAGTTAGTTATAACGATAAACACTAGGAAAAGTTCAAGGCCTTTGTGCTACTTTTACCCATATGATAAATGTTTCGCAATTTTAAGAACAGATCATATAACCACTCATTCATGTGGGGGATTGTTGGAAAAATGAATAAATGGTTAAAGCAAAAAATTTGGCAAAATCATTTAGTCCCACATCGGGGAAAACTAGCACCTATGCCACTACTTATATTAAGGCATGAGATGTTATTACAAAAGAAAGAAGAGATGAAGGAAAGAGGCAATGGCATGAACAAAGCATGCATATATTTCATATTAAATTAAAAAGGTCAAAGATAAGGGCCTTGGGCCTTGGGGCTCTTGGGGTCTCGTGATCGATTGGGCCTCCAAATGCGAATGGGCTCGCTGCCCAGCAAAACAGTTATTTTTTGAATTCGACCGCGCAAACGCCAACGGAAGTATCTGTTGGTAAAGGGTCGCAACCTTTCCAACAGTCACAGCCGTTGCAATTCAAACAGAAGTACCCGTTCCTGAACAGATGCCTCTTCACAGCCTATATAAAGGCCTGCGAAAATCAAATTAAAAATATTGATTTTCTTACTCTTCTTCTCCGTCATCCACTGCTCTGTTCTGTAAAAACAAAATCCTACCTTGAGTTCATCGTCGCTCTGCGGTTGTAGCGCAACATCGCAGAGTACGGTCCGTTTAACCTTGGGAGGCGAATTGCTCATCATCTCCTCTGCGCCAGTGGGAGAGCAATATTGCTTTAAGGGAACAGTATCGACTACTGGACTCGGACAAATTGCACGCACACGGACTGTGATTGAACGGTACTGCCTACCTTCTTTTTCACTCGTCATATGGTACTGTATACTATACTGAATTGCAAACATTCCGATAGTAATTGTTGTTTGCATTCGTTTTGCTTTGCTGGTTTTGATATACTTAGACTAACACAACTTTCTTGCCCAATCACCAACTACGATCCCATCGCATTCATCCTAGCACCTAACCGCAACCATCCCCAAACTCGAACACAGTCGCTTCTCATACACCCAAGCATCATTCACATACGCTCCTCCACCTCATCTCTGCAATCGCAAACAGCGACCTCCTTCAAATCGTCTACTGCCACACGCAAGCATCACTGACCAGAGCAGCAACTCGAAACCTAAATTGACAACCATGGCAAACCCAAGTTAACAATCGAATACTCGAAAACCCCAAAATGCGATTTCTTATTCTCTTTTCTTTTTTGATTTCTTGGTTGCTGGATCTTGGACATAAACGAGTTTGAACTCATAAAAATCCTTTGGGAATTAAAGAAGATTTTCTTATTGGACCGGGTGGGGTGTAGTCATTTTTGATTATTTTGATTTGCTTAGTTTGCAATTTTTTTAAAACAACGAGTCCATTTTCTTTTTGTTTTTCTAACCACTCTCTCTCAAAAAACAAACAAACAAACAGGAAGTTTTAAGTTCCATTTAGCAAGCGAATTTGGTTTCAATTGTTTTGAGTTTCTTTCTTGGTCTAAAAATAAAAAAACAAAAAAAATGTATATATTTTGTTTTTTAACTTCTTTTCAGGTTGTCAAAGTAGATAAAAAGAAGCGCAGGCTAAAAACCGCGTTGCTTGCTAAAAATCGCCGCTAAAAACATAAATAAATTGTCAATAATTTTGCACGCACTGTTATCGTGCTTTCATCGCCAGTTTTATTTAAATTACATTGTTGGTTGCTCACATTTGCACTTATATATATAAAAAGAATTTTTTTTTAAAAAATGTCAAAAACAAAAACAAATTTCATTATAGTTGCATCGCTAATTCGCGTTTAATTTTAGTTTTGCTTTTTAACTTAGAACTTGATTAATAATAACGGTTAGACATCAAACTTAAGGGTGTCACGATGTGATAACCCGGATTTTTGGACATCTGTTAATGGGTAATTAACAGGATTAAATTTATTAAAATACTGATTTGTAAGTTGAACAAATAAATTCTGAAAAATATATACGAATATAAATATTTATTTGATAATCTTCTAATATAATTATTTAAATTTGCAAAATTTATCATTTCAAAGTAAATAAATTATGCTAGCTATTTTACTATTATATATCCATGGTTTGTGAATAAACTATGATTTTAAATTCCAAATAAATATCTTGAAAATAAATTAGACTCAAACTTTACATTTTTAAACACTAGTATATATATATATATATATATGTAGTCATTAATTAAAGTATAAATAGCTTATGCTAAAATAAGAATAAATAATTAGGTTTATATTATTCCTTTTGAAATTATATCAAATAAGTAAAAAGAAAATGTATAATATAAAAGATAAAATATAATATAAAAACATATAAAAATATAAATACATGCAAAAAGACATTTGTAAGCTAGTAAGAAGGGTTTTGTACAAGTGTCAAGATAAAATGTTTTCTTTCATTTTAATGACTTTTGCATATTTAACAAAAAGGTCTTTCTTCTCTTCATTTTTGAAAATCAAAGAAAATAATAAAAAAACCAAAACCAGAATCAAATTAAAGGAAAAATCAAACAAACTCTTTCAAGTTTTCAAATCTGAAGCTAAAGCAAAGATTCAAGTTCAATTCAATCAAAAGAAGATCTGTAGTAGATCAAGATCAAGTTACAGATTCCAGATTTCAAAAAGCTTCCTCTGTTCAAAATTTTTCCGGTGAGTAAACAATCATTTTTTTTTAAGTTTAATCTGTTTAACTTGATGCATGTGATAAGTATTTAAAGTAATGTTGTAGAAATGTTTGCATGGATGAATCAATGTGTTTGCATGTATATAAATATGATATGCGTGCATGTCTGTGTATATGTATATTCAAGCCTCTATTTGATTTCAATAGATAAATCAAGTTCAAAAATCAAATTCTCTTTCTCCAATCTCTTTCAGGATAAGATCTCTAAAGGAAAAGTGATTGTATGGATGTAACATCGTTTTTAAAAATAATTTCAAGTGAAAATATTTAGTAAATATTTCGAAAATAAGGAATTACAGTGAAAATCTTTCAAAATCGGAAAAATCAATTATCTAAATTCTATGTTTTGATTATAGGATTAGATTCGTATTGAAAAATGATGAATTTTGATAGTAGTATCATAACTTTTAAGTTTTTGATTGTTGAGATTTTTCGAGTTGAACAGAAATTGAACTTTCGTCGATTTTCGATAATCGGTGGAGAATTGAGCGTCGTGATCGAGGCTGGAGGTCGCTTGGAGGACGGGGGTCGTAGGAAAAATAATCGGTGGATTTCTAGATCACCGTGGTGGCTTGTCGACGGCGATCTAGGGTATAAGGCCCTACTCGAGACGTTAGGGTTGTCGAGGCTATCGCGATGTCGTGGGTGCATCGGGATGGGCCGAAGTGAGGGGAATCGAAGCGTGGGATAGTGACATAGCTTTGGGTTGATCTGTGGGATGTTTGGTGGTCGTAGGCGACGGCGCGAGAAGGATTTCTGTTTGCTCAAAAAATGGGAAAACACCTCCAAGTCGTATGATTTAGTTGATTATATGTTGTTCTGGATGGTTTGGGTGATTTATGCAAATATATGAAATAGACAGACTAAACTGTAAAAGACACGCAGATTTATTGTGGTTTGGCCAGAACGTGCCTACGTCCACTTTATATGTTATTCTCCTTTTCTATTCTGATTACAAGTACAAAGCTTTGATTACAAGTAACTGAAAGTTGTTTGAAAGTTCTATCCGTGCTTGAGCTCTCAAACTTGTCTGCCATTGTTGTACCCCTGCCCCTCTATTTATAGAGTGAGGCTGGGGGCAGGGGTCTTGGATGTATATAGCTGCTGGTGGGCCTGGGCTGAAGCAATCTGGTCTGGCAGAGTTGGTCCGGTCGTGTCCTCCCTTGCTTCTGGTTCGGCAGTGTGTGGTGGTTGATTTGGTGAAGGTGGGTCCGGTAGTACGTGGTCCGGTGGTGGTACTTTGAGTTGGTTCGGTAGGCACGGGGAGTAGGTTGGTTCGGTAGGCACGGGGAGTAGGTTGGTTCGGTAGGCACGGGGAGTAGGTTGGTTCGGCAGGCACTTGGAGTAGGTTGGTTCGGCAGGCACTTGGAGTAGGTTGGTTCGGCAGGCACTTGGAGTAGGTTGGTTCGGCAGGCACTTGTGGTAGGTTGGTTCGGCATGGGCCGATCCGCTGTGGATTTTGGATCGGTGGGGGATGATTTGGTGATGAGAGACTTTGGATCGGCTTTGAGATGGAGAGGCTTGGCTCCTTTTGTTTTGGACCGGTGGTGGTGGAAATGCACCCAATACTTTCCCCCCAAAGTGGGGCATATGCCAGCGTATGACGCGCTTTGTTAATTGGATAGTCCCATTTGGTTCTAAGCGCCGAACCGTTTGGTACGGTCACCTCGTGCTCGCCTACAAATAGGGGCCTCATGCCACCGTCTTTCCTCATCAGCCGAACCATTCCCTCGTCTTTGCCGAATCAAGTCATTATCTCTGCCGAATCAAAGTGTTAGCCGAATCAAAATCCTCGCCGAATCAGGTGAGGGTCTACTCTGCCGAATGACCTTTTGTCCTTGAACTGCCGAATGAGGTTTTACTCTGTACCGCCGAACGAACTCCTTGGAGCTCGAGTGCCGAATGAGTCTTGTGCTTTGCTTTACCGAATGAGCTCCGTAGTCTGAGTGTCGAATGGCCTTTCGGTCTTGTGCTACCGAATGAACCTGGAAACCTTTATCCCTTGAGTTTTGAATTCGAGCGAAATTCCAGACCACATGCCTTTGTTTACTTATATCTTTATACTCCTTGTTTTAACAGTGCGTTTGTTTTTTTTTGTGTTGCAGATAAATGTCTCGTAAAGTTGAAACTCGATCAGAAAAGAGAAAATCTACAGACCGAAGTGAGCCTCCCGTTGTGCCCCTTGCCCAACCAGGACCAGCGCGACAGGGACCTGCCCCGAGGTCATTAGTGGACGGATATGGCCCCCAAGTGCTTCTGAACTCTCCTCCCAATTGCTTTCCGTGCTCGCTCAAAGAAGGGCAACTTGATGTCATCGCTCGCTCCTTTGGGATTGACAGGGCGAGTATGCTGTTGCCGGGAGATGGTGTGATGCCGTATGATCCTCCTGAAGGATATTTCGCCTATAGCCGATACCATTGCATGTGTGGGGCCATTCCTCCGATCAATGCGTGGATAGTCAGCTTTATTACCTACCTGAAGGTGGCTCCTTTCCAGCTTCAACCCAACTCCTACGCCATCCTAGTGTGTCTATTCGTTATCTTCCAGAGGAGGTATGGGCGCCCCCTTCTAACCGGGAAATCCGATATTTGTATAATCTGAGGGGCTACAAGAAGGGGTCTCCGTACATTAGTTTAGAGTCGGCCGTGTCCTTCAAGCCGGTCTTAGACTTATACTCGAAGTTCACCATGTTTAAGAAGGAATGGTTCTTCGTCAAGGACGACTCAGTTTCTTTTCGCCTTTTCACTTCTGGCTGTAAGTTGAATTCCATTTGTAATTTCTTCGTCCCGACTGCAATGCTTTTTCTTATATGCTTTTATTTCTTGCTAGTGACAGGTGGCTTTGCGGTCGTGGAGAATGATCGCCTGGTACAGATGGCTGCGGAGATAGAGGCCATCTCAGGAATGGATAGGTCGGCTTCTTACCTGATCAGGAATGCCACTCTCCTGGAGCACAACTTGATTCCGTCACGTCAATCCGTGGTTAAGCAGAGAGATACAGCCGAGGAGAGGGCTGCCAAAGCTAAAGATGGGGCCACTGCGAAGAGTAGCAAGAGGAGGCCTTTCTCGGTACCTCCAGTCGTGGGGGGGAAGAAGCTTAAGAAATCTGATGGACCCTCTCGCAGCACATGCCCAGATGTTCCGGAGGAGGAAAGTGGAGAGGAAGAGAGAGGCGAGTAGGAGAGCGGTGGTGATGGAGAAGGTGACGGTGGTAACGGTGGTGAAGGGCAGAGTGGTAGTGGTGCTGGTGCCTTGACTTCTGGACAAGCGGGTGAGATTCAAGATTGGACTGATGAAGCCTTCCGCCAAGCCTTCGAGGGGTTGGGGGAAGGGCCGGCCTTGGTGGAGAAATCGAAGAAGTCTGATAATGCCGGGACGGGTGCCAGTCTATCTTCTGAGGGTATTTCGGCTAAGGCAACTCCGGCGGTTCAAGGTGAATTCTTAACTTTCGCAGATTCCCTATATGATAAGGATTTAGTAATATTTTATGGCCAACTCCCGTCCTGGAATGAGGTTCAGGACTTATTGCAGTATCCCACTCCCCCTCAGGGTTTGTAAAATAAGCGCGTTCTCCTACTCCTTTTAACTTAACATATTTCTCGGATCATAGTTTCATGCATGCTTGTAACACTTGGTTTTTATTCCAGGAACGGGTGAGGTGGCCAAGACATCAGATATTCGGCACCGCCTTGAACAGTACAAGCTACTCAAAGCTTCTGCCAAACCAAAGCCGTCAACTAGCCGTCCCGGAGATGTGGTTAGCTATCGCCCTCTTCTCGGAGTTATTGAAGAAGATATGCAAAAGAGGAAGAGGGGTCAATCTTCGTTTGAACCCTCTCCTGGCCCTCAGGCTCCAGCCCAGCCTATCCATGATATTACCGAGGAAGATACTGAGTTTATGCCTTCCCTACATCCGTCCGAAAATCCAACCGTCATCCGATAGACCATGCTGGTTTGGTTCGCAACCCATTTGCCGGCCACCCGGATCTAGACCCGAGTTTTCAGGACATCTCTTTTAACGAGGCCACGGGTGAGCATCTTCTTCCCCGCAATCCCATGGTACGGGTGCTTGATGATGCTAAGTCCTTAGACCTCGATTTGCTTACTACTCGGGTTGTGACCATGGGGAATGAGGCTAAGGCAAACATTGATCGGGTGGCTGAAGAGACCAAGAGGCTAATGGAGCATCACCCTCGACTGGCCAAGGCTGGGGAGGAAATCGGAAGTGCTAACATTCGGTTGCGGCTAAAGGTTTCTGATCAGGCCAAACAGCTTGCCGATCAGGCTATCCAGATATCCCAGCATGAAGCGGCCTCCAGACGACTAAAGAAAACCATGGAAGAGGCTAGCAAGGCTGAGTTGCGAAAAATGGAGGCTGTTTGCAAAGAGTGAATTGACATGGCCATCGCAACGGTGGACGAGGTTCGGAGAGCGGATCTTGAGCAGGTAGAGGAGCTATCTGGGAGGCTTTAGGCCGTAGATCTTGCTCAGGCCAAGTAGAAGGAGGATATGGAAGTGATGCGGAAGTCCCTTCAGGCTGACTGCTCGAGATACCAATTGGAGAGAGGTGCTGCTGTCGCACGGCTGTCGGCTTCTGAGGCCCGGATGAAAGAGTTTGAGGAGAACGAGGGGATGATGGACGAGATGCTCCAGGACATGTATTTCCATACTTGGAGGCAGGGCAACCTGTCCTGGATGGACGATTATCCTCGGGTTATGGCTAGGATATATCTCCGGCTTTGGAGGAAGCCAAGGTTGAAGCGGATAAAGAGGGTGGCGCGGCCTTCAGAATGGATGTGGTTACCGCACAGTTTACCAAGGAGGAGATGGCGGCGGTGAAGGAAGGCATGAGGCTGCTTGCCGCCGAGGAAGTGGGTGTGCAACTGGAGGATGACGATCAGGGAGCAGATGTTGGTAAGTCTTCCCTTTTAACCTTTTCATGATTTGATTGCTTATCTTTCATGATAATTGATGGATTCTCTTCTGAATTGGATAGGCGGGACCTCTGGAGCACATGCTGCGAGTTCCGATCCTGCAGTTAAGTAGATCCGGAGGGCTAGCGGGATGGAGGCGAAGCCCTGATTCTTTGACTTGACTTGTACATATTTTGGTTGCTGTGTATGTTAGTCCGAAACATTAATGTAACTTGTAATTATATTATTTGTAAAGAATGACTTTATGTAATTTTATAACATAAGCTGATTCTGTCATGTTTGAATGCTGTTGTCATTTTGATATGTTGCATAAGAAATACAGCTGCGTGTTTATGCATGTGATTCAATCGTATTTGATGCTAAGTTTCTGCTCACAATATTATTTCGTGTTTTACAATGTCAATATGATGTGTGAATAAATTAAAGCCATGTATTTGTATACAAGAGAAGAAAGTACCACCCTTCGTGTTTTAGTTGTAGAGGGTTGCTTTGAATGTGTTGCATGACTGAGTGTGGAATGTGGCTGAGTGTTTCGTCATTCGGATGTGAGTTCATATTTCCACAAGCGAGAGTTCCCCTATTTTGTGACCTGTACTTTAGGGACTATTATATAGGATAGGAGAAAAGTTTTTAAATGTAATGGAAATATGAGAAACATTAAAACTTCCAATCACGGAAGGCCGTCGATATGCTTAAGTTCGTGGCAAACGGGTTTTGTAGTCACTTTCCCTAGCTGTGGGTCTTGGAGACATTTGTCACCCATCTTACGCCTCCGTGGGGAGTTTATTTTTTTTACCACAGCCGCACTTAAGACATATCGGAGCCGAGATCGCGCACAGTAACTACCCGAGCCATTATGGCCCGTAATCGTGGGTATTATTCGATTTACTGTGGCCGGCTAGCGTGGGTGCTGATCGTCAACCGTGAACTACCCCTGGCTGGCCACACCTTATGTTGGGGCTTAAAGTAGGTTCACAGTTGCCGGCGAGCCGAACGCCGTAATGAGATGCCATCGGCTATAGTCGGCCTTCTTGATGGCTTATAATCGGCTCATTACAGTTGGCTTTGAGGGCAGTCGCAAGCAATGAGTTAACCCGCAGTAGAGGGATGCTGGAGCAAAAGTGTCTCATTGGCGAGTGCATAGATTCGCATAGTACCTGTTGGGTCTTGTCCAGGTGAGGTTGCACCGTGAAGTGTACAGAGTGGAAATGTCGTCATACATGATTTTGTTCAACAGCAAAGGATAAAGCTTAACAAGCAGCCAAGATATAAAGGAACAAGTTAAAAAGAGACAAGATTTTTAAAGTGGTTCGGCACGAAAATGCCTACGTCCATTGATTCTCTTTGTTAATTCACTTCATATGGGCAGTACAAGTTAAGAAAAGTATCGACGGAGGTGTTGGATGTTCCATGCCCTCTGGAACACCTCCGTCCACTGTTGACAAAATATAGGCTCCGTTGCGGAGATCTTTATGAATTACATAGGGTCCGTCCCAGATTGAATCTAGCGCTCCGGGGCGCGGGAAGATCCGCTTGAGGACAAGATCTCCTTCTTGTAAGCTGCGGTGCTTGACTTTGGAGTTGTATTGTGCTGCCACTTTTTGCTTGCGAGCTGCTGCTTTGAGTGCTGCATCATTTCTTCTCTCCTCAATTAGATCCAAAGACATGTGGAGGAGTTCTTCATTCTCTTCTGGGTTGTAGTGGATCCTACGGTGGGAAGGCACTACAGTTTCAACTGGGAGCAAGGCCTCCGATCCGTATGCCAAAGAGAAAGGAGTATGCCCTGTTGATGTTCTGTAAGATGTGCGGTAGGCCCAAAGTACCGTAGGAAGTTCTACCCAAGCGCCTTTTGACTTTTCAGGTTTCTTCTTGATTAGGGTTTTGAGGATTTTGTTGACAGCTTCGACTTGTCCGTTTGCCTGGGGGTAAGCCACAGATGAGAAGCTTTTGTGAATTCCGTGCTTTTGGCACCAGTCGGCGATTTCCTCGCTGTCAAATTGAAGTTCACTGTCCGATATGATTTTGAGTGGAACCCCGTACCTGCATAAAACATTTTTGATCAAGAAGTTAATAACTTTTGCCGAAGATATTTTATTTAGAGGCTCCACTTCCACCTATTTGGTGAAATAGTCAACTGCTACTATGGCATATTTGGCTTCGCCTCGGCCCACCAGCAGTTCGCCAATCAAGTCAATTCCCCATATTGCAAAGGGCCAAGGGCTGGTCATTTGAGTAATCTCATTTGTTGGTAGTCGAGGAATTTTAGCAAATTTCTGACATCTGTTACATCTTTTGACGAAGTCTAGGGCGTTTTTGTTTAAGGTGGGCCAGTAATATCCATATCGGAGTATCTTCTTTGCTAGAGTCTGCCCACCAGTGTGATCTCCGCAACTTCCTCGATGTATGTTGGATAAGATTTTCTTGGCTTCCCTTCCAGCGACACACCTTAATAAGGGATTAGAGAAGCCGCGTTGATAGAGGATGCCTTCTTGTATCGTGTAGCGGGAAGCTTTCCTCAAGATTTTCTTGACTTCGTTACGCCCGTCGGGCAGTGTGCCACTTTGTAAGTACTTCCGGATGGGAGTCATCCAAGTTTCCTCTTCAATTGCAGCTATCATATTCATTGGCTCGTAACTTGGGGCCAGTTTCTTTGAGATGGTTATCGTTCGGGAAGCAGTGCTGTCCTTCATGCTAGATTGCTTTGCCAGTTCGTCGGCCTCTTGATTTTCTTCCCGAGGAATGTGTTTGATTAGATAGTGATCCAATTGATTGAGCAGTAGCTTGGTCTTCTTTAGATATGCTGTGAATCGTTCTCCTCGAGCCTGGAATTCTCTCAGTATTTGATTTACAATAAGTTGAGAATCACTATGGAGACACAAAGTACCGATTCCAATCTCCAGGGCAAGTTCTAATCCGGCTATCACTGCTTCGTATTCTGCGTCATTGTTGGTGGCAGCGAATTCCAACCTTAGGGCGTAGTGCAGCTTCCTTCCCCTGGGGGTGATTATCACAACACCTGCTCCCGAGCCTTGTTCATTTGATGCTCCATCTACGAAGAGATTCCACTTGATATCTTCTGCTATTTCAGATTGCTCCTTACCTTCGTTAGTAGTGAATTCGGCAATGAAATCAGCTATGGCTTGCCCCTTGATAGCGGTGCGAGGATGGTAGGTGATATCATATTGACGCAGTTCAATGCACCATTTAAGCAGTCGCCCAGAAGTGTCGGGGCGATGGAGTACTTGCCTTAGCGGTTGATCAGTTAAAACTCTAATGAAATGAGATTGGAAATAGTATCGCAGTTTCCGTGACGTGATTAGCAAACAGTATGCTAGCTTTTCAAGTTTAGGGTATCTGGCTTCTGCCCCTGTAAATCTCTTGCTTACAAAGTATACGGGTCGTTGTGCGTGGTTGTCTTCTCTCACCAAAGCGGCGCTTAAAGCATGGGACGATACAGCAAGGTATAGGTATAGTTCTTCGCCTTCATTTGGAGTTGAGAGTACTGGTGGGCTCTGGAGGTGCTTGATTAAGTTAAAGAAGGCTGTCGAGCATTCGTCGGTCCATTTGAACTTTCCTTTGTCTTTCTTTAGAGCTTCAAAGAAAGGGATGCATTTGTCGGTTACTTTAGAGATGAACCTGCTTAGGGCGGCCACTTTTCCGTTTAGGCTTTGCATATCTCTTCGAATGGATGGTATCTTGATATCTTGCAAAGCTCGAACTTGTTCGGGGTTTGCTTCAATCCCCCTGGCATGGACGGTGAATCCCAAGAACTTTCCCGACGACACTCCGAAGGAGCACTTTAGTGGGTTCAGCTTCATTCCATATTGGCGAAGTACTTGAAACATCTCATCCAGGTGGTTTATATGATTGTTGGCTTTCCTCGATTTTACCAGCGTGTCATCCACATAAACTTCTGTAGTTCTTCCTATTAGTTCCGCAAACATCTTGTTGATAAGGCGCTGATAAGTAGCTTCGGCGTTTTTAAGTCCAAAAGGCATTACTTTGTAGCAGTACAATCCCCGGTCAGTGATGAAACTAGTGTGGTCTTGATCGGGGGCGTGCATAGGGATCTGGTTATATCCTGAGTATGCGACCATGAAGGATAAGAGTTCGTGTACGGCTGTGCTGTCCACGAGTTGGTCGATTCGGGGGAGTGGGAAGCAGTCCTTCGGGCAAGCGTCATTTAAGTTGGAGAAATCGATGCATGTTCGCCACTTCCCATTAGCTTTCTTTACCAGTACCGGGTTGGCGATCCATTCTGGGTAGATGGCTTCTCGTATGAAGTCATTGGCAAGTAAGTTCTTTACTTCTTCCTCGAGGGCTGCTGATCGTTCTGCCCCCATGCTCCTCTTTTTCTGCTTCACTGGCACCTTGGTGGGATCGATGTTCAGTATGTGACATGCTACGTCTGGAGAGATTCCTGTCATGTCGGTGTGCGTCCATCCAAATACATCCATGTTGTGGCGAAGAAAATCGATGAGTTGATCTTTCAACTCCGCTCTTAACTGAGACCCGACTCTCAGCAGTCTACTTGGGTCGTGTTTGTCTACAGATACAAATTCCATAGCCTCTGCAGGCTCGGTGGTGGCCTCCTCCTCTTCGTCCCTGGGGTCTAATTCGTTGAAAGGATCGCTGGTATACCGAAGAGGAGGGGCTTTCTTTAATTGCTATGCTTCCAGGTTTTTCTTGCAGAGAGAAGTCTCTGCATCCTTCCCTTTATCCTTCCTGCGGTTATTACGAAGCTCAGTTACATAGCAATCTCGAGCGGCGTCTTGATCTCCCTCTATTTCTCCTACTCCGTTATCTGTTGGGAATTTTATTTTCAGGCACCATGGGGCTAGGACAATTTGGAAGTCCGACAAGGCTGGTCTTTCCAAAAAGGCATTGTAGGCCGAGTGGCTTTCTATTAGCACAAATGTTTGTTTTCGCACAACGGAGCGGGGATGACTTCCTATTTCAACAAAAAGGTCCAGTTGCCCGAGGGGCATCTTCGCATCTCCAGTGAAACCATGTAGTGGTTAGTTGCAGGGAGACACATCCTTCATTGACAGCTTCATTTTGTCGAAAGCATGCTTGAATAGGATATTTACCTAGCTTCCAGTGTCTATTAAAATTCGAAAAACCTTGGCTGGACCGAACCAGGCAGAGATGACCATAGGATCCATGTGTGGGTACTGTCTTCCCTCTAGATCACGCCTACTGAATGTGATGTCGTCATTCTCTTTCCGTTTCGGGTGGCGTTCTTCCATAACAGAGTTAACGTAGCCTTCATCGTTCTAAGTGACTTACCGTATCTTTCCATCTCTGCCCAGCTTCTGTCGGCGATGTGTGGTCCTCCTGATACGGTCTGGACCACTATCTTCTCTTGACTAGAGCCGCTGGTGTTGCGATTTCCTCTGCCTACTTCTGGGAGGGGTAGCCCAGGATTCTCATTGGCAGGAGTCGAAGTCCTGTTCTGGCTTTTTACATAGCGTTCCAGTCACTTTCTTCTGATGTGTTCTTCAATCAAGTCCCGGAGATGGTGGCATTCATTGGTGTCATGTCCATGGGATTCGTGGAAGTGGCAGAACTTCCCAGACTTGAGTGCGTTATCTGACTCCTTCTTGTGCGGGGGGCGCTTGTATCTAACTTCGTCTTGAGTGGCTAAGAAGATGTTTTCGATCGTTTCATTCAAAGGAGTGTAAGAGTCAAATCTTGGCCCAGGTCGATATAAGCGCTTTTCTCCCTTCTTGCCCCCAGCATTGTCTCTAGAGTCATTTCTCTGAACATCCTTTGCTGCAGCAGGAACCCTGTCTGTAGCTGTCATAGCCTGTTGCCCTGACTACCTCTCAGTGGCAGCGTCTTCAAGTGTCATATACTTTCCAGCTTCATGGAAGAAATCCGGTAAAGTAGCTGGCTTTTCCTTGGTTAGTCTTCTAGCAAATTTAGTATCCGGATGTACACCACTGCAGAGAGCCAATAGGATAAGTTTCTCGTCGGCATCTTGGACTGCGGCCGCCGCGGCGTTGAGGCGGGTTAGGTATTAGTGCACTGTCTCTCCGGGTTTCTGTTTGATATTAGATAAGGAATAAACATCCTTGGCTTGTTCCACATGAATGCGGAACTGGCTGATGAACTTTTCTTTCAACATTTCCCATGAGCTGATGCAACCTTGGGGTAGGTGGCAGAACCAGGAAGTAGCTAGATCTGCCAAGAAAAGTGGAAAGCATTTACACAATACTCCCTCCGTTGCTCCGCTCATGAGCATATGCTGAGTGTATCTATGTAAGTGTACTATGGGGTCAGAGGTTCCTTTGTAAGGCTCCATTGTTGGCATTTTCCATTCCCGGGGGGTGATGGCGGTTTCAATATTGCGGGTGAAGGGGCTGGTTACCCTAGCACCTATCCCCCGATCCCTTTGCTCCCGTTGGACGCACTTTCTGAACAATCGCGCCATCCTTTCATCAGAACTTGGAGCAGATAGAAATGAGTTTGGTTCTTCCCTGCGGGACTGATTCCGTCCAGACGACTTGTAGGGATGGTATCGTCTGTCACTCCTAACATTCTCCATTGGCTGCCTCTGGTCTTCTGGGGGCATGCTGGGGTCGGCCACAGTTGGCCCTTGCCTTGATCTTCCCCTGCTGGGTTTAGTTCTCAGCACTTCCTTGGGTTCAACTTCGGGTCGGACTCCAGCTCGGCCTCGTCTACCGGTGTTTTCATGGTTAGGTAGCATGATAGGCTCAGCTACATCCGACCCCTGCCTGGCACCTCCCCCGTTGGGTTCGGTTCCAAGTGTTTCCTCGGGTCGGAATTCGGGCTGAGTCCGGGCTCGGCTCCTACCATGGCTGTTTCTGTTGTTAGCCTCTTCGAAGAAGAAAGACCTTTGTCGCCTCCCAGATCCTCCAGACCGGAACTCACCCCATGATTCAGTGTTGCGGTTGAATTCTTCAACATCCCTTAAGCGTGACATGAGTTGGTCCACCAAGGCTTCTTGTTGAGATGCGAAGCGGTTAGTTACTTCAGCCACAATCCTGTCTAGATCCGTCCTTGTAATTGGTTGTTCCGTAGCAGGGGCTGTCGGATTTGCCTGATTTAAATTTGCTATTGAAACTGGACGATTGTCTTGGTCTCTGATCACTGGATCTGGGATACTGCTAGTTGCAATGTTTTTTTCTTTGTTAGCATCTTTCTTCCGTCCGGGAGGCATGTTTTCCAAGCAATGAACGATGCTGATAGAAAAAGGGTTGAGTGGGAGAAGCTAAAGCTTCGAGCTCCTATTCTCAATGAAAGCACCAAAAATGTATGCACAAAAAATGGGCAAACACCTCCAAGTCGTATGATTTAGTTGATTATATGTTGTTTTGGATGGTTTGGGTGATTTATGCAAATATATGAAATAGACGGGCTAAACTGTAAAAGACACGCAGATTTATAGTGGTTCGGCCAGAACGTGCCTACGTCCACTTTATATGTTATTCTCCTTTTCTATTTAGATTACAAGTACAAAGCTTTGATTACAAGTAACTGAAAGTTGTTTGAAAGTTCTATCCGTGCTTGAGCTCTCAAACTTGTCTGCCATTGTTGTACCCCTGCCCCTCTATTTATAGAGTGAGTGTAACGCCCCGAAAATTTTCGACTTTCGAAAATTCAACATCGATACTCACTTTATCGACTGCCGAGAAAACGAAGGCCGAAAACCCGAAATGTTATGGTTTAAGAAAAAGAATTTAAGAAAAGAAAAAGAGAGGAGGAGAGATAAGAAGGTAGAAAATAGAGAGGAAATAAAATAGAAATTAGAGAAAATAGAAAATGGAGGGAAAAGAAAAATAGAAAATAGAACGGAACAGAAAACAACAGAACAACATCAGAATCTCACAATTCGCAACGGAACAACATATAATAGATAAATGAATAATCTTTAAACAAAGAACTATATCAGTTATTACATTTTATACATTTTATCACATCATATCATCATATCATCAGAGTGTACAACATCAAACAACAACAAACAGTGCAGCGGAAAAGAAATACTATATAAACTAGTAATACGCCATGCCATCCAGCTTGCCTCCAGTAACTCCAGAATATCCAGAACATCCTAATAAACCTAACTCTTGACTGCCCGTGTGGAAATTGGTGGGCACGCAGAGTTTAGGAAGGAAAACAATAAACTCCGAGTCAGTCATGTGACTGGTGTGAGAACTCAAAACAGTTTATTTATCTTTTAAAATCAAAATAGAGGAATATTTTTTAAATCAATTCGCAACGCTTTTAAAAATGAGACTACCATAAGACCTCCTGCCACACACACAATGCAAACGCAGACTTGGAGGAGATTTCTCCTTATGATAGTCAAAGATGCTTGATACGCATTAAAAAGAGAACATTTCATATTATTATTAGTGCATAGTGTAGAGAAAAATCATTTCGAAAGTAGAATATAAATCTTAGCCAGCATAGGTACCATTATATTATGCCTACTATAGCTACCTCCTGAGGAAGCAGGTTCTACAACTAATACCGTACAAGTCACGTATTGTTTCTTTGGATTTCCAACGAATGATCAGGCCAAGGAACTTCCCATTGCCACATGAGAATGCCTCTGGATGGACATCCCCGAGAACCAAACCGGATCTCTACCAACACAAGGCCGGGTTGCCCCTAACTGAGTAACAACTGACCGAATATGCCATCCCCCGGTCCTTTGGGACCTTTTCACCGAGCGCTCGCAATCAATTCACACAATCATAACAAAGTGTTTTCAACATGAGTAAGTATCTGGGCTCCATACCATGATACCACCCTTTTCCAGAAGGAAATGCACATATCCTAAAGGGCGCTACCCCTCATAACCTTGCTGCATCTTTCCTTTTTTGACCATTCACGGGGTGTGAGGCTCGACGAATTCACGTCCACAAAAACATACTTTATACAAAAGCCATGCTTTGGGTCAACAAATGATCATAGAAATGATCACAAAGATAGACGATCAAATAAATGATCCTATCACAAATAATCAACACAATGATCATTTCAGCATCACTCAGCATGTCACATTACCAAATTGGGAATATATCGCTGATAACTTCAACTATATAACCTCTGAGCTCGTACGTCTCAGAGAAGGGTGTTAAGCTAAAAGAATAAATTCTTCGCCACCAACAGAAATATATTTGAAAGAAATCGGCTTTATATCTCAATCTGTAATGTCAGACATACAATCCATACAAGTCTGTTCCGGGCTCGAACAAAACCGAAGGCACTTACAAAGAAGTCCTTGCAATCCGGATATTCACAATCCTGATCGGATTTCCCATCACTTAGGGAGTCTCTATACCGTTGCAACTCAGTGCAGAGACAATCGACAGGTCATCCTATCGCTTTCGCAAATACCGGGTCTTCAACACCGATCTTCAAATGCAATTCACAACGACGTATCACATATTCGGAATGGGTTATACGACCCCATGGTCCTTTCCCGGTTAACCCGAATAGTGAGCGCTTATTCAAAAATAAGTGTGGCATTCACATTCAAACAAATCACATCAATTACCCATTCAAAGGGAAATATTGATAGTCGGTTATTGAACTATCAATGGATATGCACAACATCACCAGATTCCAAATAATTTTCCAAATTATTTATTTTCCAAAATATCTTTACAAGATATACTATTTCACACTTCAAAAATAATTCAATATTTATTTTTAAACAAATTCCCCTTTCCTTTATAAATTCCTTAGTGAATTTATAATCCAAAATATCTATGAATATTCGATTTCAATTATTCATTTCAATATTTCTTTTCAATTTATCTTCAAAAAGATAAATTCTCAAAATATTCACTTTATATTGGAAAACATTTCCATACTTATTTATTCATAAGTAATTCACAAATTTTATTTATTTTCAACACTTGGAAAATATTCAATATACTTCAATCAAAAATAAGTATATATTTCATTCTTTAAGGAAATCATTCTCTTAAACATATTTATTTGGGCCAAAACGAATGTTGCGTAAAACATCGTTACGACAACCCAAAATCACTAGTGTAGGGATTCGAATTTTTAAGACAGATATATAAATCCCAATACCATACAAAACATTTTCTTTCGGAAATCATTTACTATAACAACAGTGTTATAGTCCACCATTTCCTTTAATTTCTCGAAAACGTCTATTTCAACAATAAATGTTGAAATCTATGGTTTCGAATCTCTACACATTTTAAAACATTGTTCGATCGTTTTAATTCTATTTAAAACATCCAAATCCAAAACAATTTCTTTAACGTGTTATTCACTATTCAAAAACGTGAATATACTTCATTAACAATTTCATCCTTTTATTCATTTTAATTCAAAGGATTATTCACTATTCAAAAATGTGAATATAACTCCATTTATAGGTTTCAACAAATTTTCCTGTCAAAATAAGTCATTTGCGAATTTATAAAACAACGTTTATAAATTCCATTTCTATTTATTCATAAAAACTTCCTTTTTATAAATTCTTTTATTAACCTATTCCAGTTTATAACTCAATTATAAACTAAACGTTCATATTATAAGTTGAATACTTATAAAACGATTATTTTACAAAATCGTTCTTTTAAAGACTTTCCAAACCATAAATCTTATAACTTATAAGATTCATTTATTTAACCAAATCTATTCTTCAAATAACTTCACAAATTTATAATTCTTACTATTTATAAATTTCATTTATAACTTCACCGTTTATAATTATATAAATTTCATTCTTTAATGAAATTCATTTTCACTTCATTCAAACACTTATAAAAACTCGTTTTATAATTTCAATATCTCAATTTATAAATATCCATTTATAAATCTCTTATATAAATCAATTCATATTAATATTTTAAAAACGTCTCTAAACTCCTTTATAATTTCATCATTTTGATTTATAAAATAATCAAATTTTATAAATCCTATATTTAAACTTTTCACACTTATTTCAGAAATCCCAATTTAACTATTTTATAAAGTCATTAATTCCTTATTTTCAAAAATCAGCTTTTAACTATATTTCTTAAAAATCATAATTTTTATAACTTTAAAAATTATAACGTTTATTTATTTATCATGGATCAATTCCAAAATATAGTATATTCTCAAAAATCACTTTAAAAATCATTTTAAAATCCCAAAATTTGGTCCAATGATGCTACACACCAAATAGTCAATCACGACTACAACGATATCATATATCAATATGAAAATCCATCAAATATCAAAATATCTGAAATCAAATAAATACTGTTGAGGAATCCAGTTGGATTCCTCCAACCTGTTTTCCTGCATCCAAAAACATTAGCACAATACCAATTTCGCTCCAGTACGAAATTATCGCGGTATATGGGATTTAAAATATTATCCGCTTAATAACGGCATAATAGGGTCTCATCCGCTAAACAAAAAATGCGGGAAATCAATAACTCCAATATATACATATGCCAATATATATATATTGCTATTATATGTAATACCAATTTCACTGTTTATGAAATATTCGCGGTATATGTTTTTAATAAATAACATCCGCTTACTAACGGCGTATAATGTCTATTTTAACAATCAATAGATATCAATCATCATTCAAACATGCATTCAAATATTTTAAATCTAACTATTTAAAATAAAATCGAAACTGATTCGATTGAGTGAGAAGTTCTCACCTTGATTTTATTTCCGTTTTAGCGATTTATTTCGAATAAAATTAAACGGACGTTTAATTTTACCCGAAATTCTCACTAACTCCAAATGACTCCAAACCAACTCCATCGCGTAGTGCTCGTCCATACGATTCCAACGCAACTGGTTTCGCGCGGTTTCGAACTTGTATGAAAAAGTTATACAATTTTCAAGTTTACATGATTTTATATATATAAATTACAACATAATTATATAATTTTTTTAACCTAGCTTATCCCTAGCCACAAGATCCCCAGCCTCCAAATCACGACCGTCCACTGCATCTCCTTCACCACGCGACATTCTACAGGAAGCCGTTCGAACCCATTATCAAATTTTAGGGTTAAAATTTGCAACCTCTTCATTGACTTCTAGATCGATCAGGTACCTTCGTTCAACTCGCCTACGCGAGAGCTATCCACGGCCAGAAGGGAACAGAGCTCGGTCGCCATATGTGCCTCATTTTGCGTGCGCAGCCGGCCCCCTTCCACCTCGATTTGCCGCCAATCCGTTACGCCATTTACGATCATAACCGTTGATCTCGTAGAACTCACGAAGCTCTACAATCTTCCAGTTAGAAGTTATTCGATTCGATGCATGGATCTTGAGAAATTGAAGGAAGAATATATGAAACTTTCGGCCATTGATTGTTGCTACTGGCGGCTACAAATATTAGGGTTAGGTTTAGATAATATTTTATTTTCTTGTGATTTATGGGGTATTTATAGGAGATTTTCAATCACTATTCATCCGGGATTTCTAAACTCCAATTTACGTGCCGAAACTGACGTTCCTAGGGTTTATCCCGCATTCCGGACACAATGGAACAGGTTTCGAAAGCTAATTCGGACATCTGTGCGAGTTATGGCTATAAACGCTCAATTTAAATTAAACTGATTTAAGCGATTTGCTAGGCGTTTTAATTTGTACCGGACAAACGGTAAATCCAATTGACTTGAAATTTAAAACCTTACAATAATATCACATTACGGATCCGATGAAACTGGTTTCGTCGAAATCCAAGACTTTTTGAAAAATGGCTATTTTAACTCGCCAAATTAAAATTAAAAATAATTCGATGCGTTTCGAGCTGCCACGATCAAACGATAACTCCGATTGACATGAAAATTGAAATCGGTAATAACTAACTATTACGGATCCAATGGAACTGGTTTCGTTCAATTCTGAGACTGTTCAAAAATTGACTATTTTCACTAGTCGATTTAAATATTAAAATATTCAATTTTCACAAATTAACTTCTAAATCGATTTTAAAAGTTCTAAAATATCATTCTAACTCCAACATGATAAAATAAAATTTTACAAATCATTTTCAATCATATTTAACTCGATTTTCAATTATTTCTATAATTTAACATATTGAATTATCGATTTAATTATCCAATTAAATCCAATAATTCAAATAAAAATTTATTTGACTTATAAATTCACTTATAAATATTTAAAATTAATTAAATATTCAAATTTTAATTATTAAAAATTCTGGTTCGTTAAAATCTTCCCCACTTAAAAGAATTTCGTCCTCGAAATTAACAAGTAAGAAAGGTTACAGAATTTATTAACTTTCTAAAAATTCATAATTAAATTTCTTATAATACTTTACTAAGTTTTCAAATCATACTTAGTTATCTTTTCAAAACAAACTATATCATTTAACTTTCAATTCCAAATCAAAATTATAGTTTTCAAAATTTTCCAACTTTCTCAAATTTTTTCTAACGCCTTAAATTTTCGGAAAAATTCGCCATAGTCTCCTTTGCGCGGCTCGATCCAAAAAAAAATGACAGTATATATATCACAAATATACATCTCATCAAGTAATGAGGCATCCCGCAGGGAAAAAATTTGTAAAAGTACGGTATGTAATCCGAGATATGTACCTTATATTTTATTAGCAAGCATATACGGCTAATATAGCGCGAAAGCGAGCTCCAAATGCAAAGCAAACACAATCCGCACCTACTAATCACTCAACAAACAACATGAGAACATGCATATAGACAATAGTATCAATATACATCATATAGCAACATAATTACTATATATGCCAACATAGCAAATGCATTCAATAGCAATATATATTCAACCATCAACCAACCATCATCCATAACCAAATCAATATTCATTCATATTCTTATTAATATTCAATGAATTGGGTTTTCAATTTAATCACATTTGATTCATATACAATGGATGTTTTTACTAACATTCATTCTCAATTAGTTTATATTCACTAATTCATATTCAAGTTGGTTCACTTCCAAATCAAATTCAATTCTATTTAAGATTCTTTTAACTTCCAATTGGATTCCAATTACTTTAGCTTTCAATTTCATTAATACTTAATGAATTATATACAATCAACTAACAATCATATAACAACCAAAGTATATTAATTACAACCAAATTCCTTTGCTTTCATTCATTCATTTTGGTTTAATTAAATTGATTTTTATTCAACTATTCAACTTCCAATAACTTTAGATTTTAATGAATTAACACTTAAATTCATATTTCATATCAACTTAAATTTACATTTAATTGATTAATATTCAATCCATTCATTCAATTCAATTACAACAGTTGAATTTTATTTATATAACTTAAATTCATATCTATCACTTAACTTTATTAATTTACTTTGATACCCAAATCAACTTCATTCAACAACTCTTAAGTTATATTTCCATTTAAACATCACTTAGTTTACATTTCATTTAACTTTAAATTCATTTTTTATTTACAACTCATATTCATATATATATCCATATAGTTTCACTTCTTATATACATAAGTTTATTTCGCAATTGTAAATCACTTTAATTATAATTCAATTCTTATAATTCTTTACTTATACAATTATTCTTCAATTTAGATTATTCAAACAACTAAACAATCAACTTATATATACTTTAATAATTTTGAAAAATTATTCCTTTATATACAAAATATAATCAAGGCAAGAATTATTTCATTTACCCAATTTTAAAACAATATTGTGCCGAATTGTTCTATACAAGTGTTTATAGATCCCTATCAACAACGTTAATTACTCGTATTAACCAGAATCTATATACCACTCAACAAACCAATCATCACAATATAAAACAATTTTTATATTCACTATCAAATACGCTCTCATAGCTATTATTACACTCAACTCATTCTAGAGTACTGCTGACTCTATCTCTAATGAATTATACCCAACAGAACCATGGTTGTCGCTTAACCATAAGCTCTGATACCAAATGTAACGCCCCGAAAATTTTCGACTTTCGAAAATTCAACATCGATACTCACTTTATCGACTGCCGAGAAATCGAAGGCCGAAAACCCGAAATGTTATGGTTTAAGAAAAAGAATTTAAGAAAAGAAAAAGAGAGGAGGAGAGATAAGAAGGTAGAAAATAGAGAGGAAAGAAAATAGAAATTAGAGAAAATAGAAAATGGAGGGAAAAGAAAAATAGAAAATAGAACGGAACAGAAAACAACAGAACAACATCAGAATCTCACAATTCGCAGCGGAACAACATATAATAGATAAATGAATAATCTTTAAACAAAGAACTATATCAGTTATTACATTTTATACATTTCATCACATCATATCATCATATCATCAGAGTGTACAACATCAAACAACAACAAACAGCACAGCGGAAAAGAAATACTATATAAACTAGTAATACTCCATGCCATCCAGCTTGCCTCCAGCAACTCCAGAATATCCAGAACATCCTAATAAACCTAACTCTTGACTGCCCATGTGGAAATTGGTGGACACCCAGAGTTTAGGAAGGAAAACAATAAACTCCGAGTCAGTCATGTGACTGGTGTGAGAACTCAAAACAGTTTATTTATCTTTTAAAATCAAAATAGAGGAATATTTTTTAAATCAATTCGCAATGCTTTTAAAAATGAGACTACCATAAGACCTCCTGCCACACACACAATGCAAACGCAGACTTAGAGGAGATTTCTCCTTATGATAGTCAAAGATGCTTGATACGCACTAAAAAGAGAACATTTCATATTATTATTAGTGCATAGTGTAGAGAAAAATCATTTCGAAAGTAGAATATAAATCTTAGCCAGCATAGGTACCATTATATTATGCCTACTATAGCTACCTCCTGAGGAAGCAGGTTCTACAACTAATACCGTACAAGTCACGTATTGTTTCTTTGGATTTCCAACGAATGATCAGGCCAAGGAACTTCCCATTGCCACATGAGAATGCCTCTGGATGGACATCCCCGAGAACCAAACCGGATCTCTACCAACACAAGGCCGGGTTGCCCCTAACTGAGTAACAACTGACCGAATATGCCATCCCCCGGTCCTTTGGGACCTTTTCACCGAGCGCTCGCAATCAATTCACACAATCATAACAAAGTGTTTTCAACATGAGTAAGTATCTGGGCTCCATACCATGATACCACCCTTTTCCAGAAGGAAATGCACATATCCTAAAGGGCGCTACCCCTCATAACCTTGCTGCATCTTTCCTGTTTTGACCATTCACGGGGTGTGAGGCTCGACGAATTCACGTCCACAAAAACATACTTTATACAAAAGCCATGCTTTGGGTCAACAAATGATCATAGAAATGATCACAAAGATAGACGATCAAATAAATGATCCTATCACAAATAATCAACACAATGATCATTTCAGCATCACTCAGCATGTCACATTACCAAATTGGGAATATATCGCTGATAACTTCAACTATATAACCTCTGAGCTCGTACGTCTCAGAGAAGGGTGTTAAGCTAAAAGAATAAATTCTTCGCCACCAACAGAAATATATTTGAAAGAAATCGGCTTTATATCTCAATCTGTAATGTCAGACATACAATCCATACAAGTCTGTTCCGGGCTCGAACAAAACCGAAGGCACTTACAAAGAAGTCCTTGCAATCCGGATATTCACAATCCTGATCGGATTTCCCATCACTTAGGGAGTCTCTATACCGTTGCAACTCAGTGCAGAGACAATCGACAGGTCATCCTATCGCTTTCGCAAATACCGGGTCTTCAACACCGATCTTCAAATGCAATTCACAACGACGTATCACATATTCGGAATGGGTTATACGACACCATGGTCCTTTCCCGGTTAACCCGAATAGTGAGCGCTTATTCAAAAATAAGTGTGGCATTCACATTCAAACAAATCACATCAATTACCCATTCAAAGGGAAATATTGATAGTCGGTTATTGAACTATCAATGGATATGCACAACATCACCAGATTCCAAATAATTTTCCAAATTATTTATTTTCCAAAATATCTTTACAAGATATATTATTTCACACTTCAAAAATAAATCAATATTTATTTTTAAACAAATTCCCCTTTCCTTTATAAATTCCTTAGTGAATTTATAATCCAAAATATCTATGAATATTCGATTTCAATTATTCATTTCAATATTTCTTTTCAATTTATCTTCAAAAAGATAAATTCTCAAAATATTCACTTTATATTGGAAAACATTTCCATACTTATTTATTCATAAGTAATTCACAAATTTTATTTATTTTCAACACTTGGAAAATATTCAATATACTTCAATCAAAAATAAGTATATATTTCATTCTTTAAGGAAATCATTCTCTTAAACATATTTATTTGGGCCAAAACGAATGTTGCGTAAAACATCGTTACGACAACCCAAAATCACTAGTGTAGGGATTCGAATTTTTAAGACAGATATATAAATCCCAATACCATACAAAACATTTCCTTTCGGAAATCATTTACTATAACAACAGTGTTATAGTCCACCATTTCCTTTAATTTCTCGAAAACGTCTATTTCAACAATAAATGTTGAAATCTATGGTTTCGAATCTCTACACATTTTAAAACATTGTTCGATCGTTTTAATTCTATTTAAAACATCCAAATCCAAAACAATTTCTTTAACGTGTTATTCACTATTCAAAAACGTGAATATACTTCATTAACAATTTCATCCTTTTATTCATTTTAATTCAAAGGATTATTCACTATTCAAAAATGTGAATATAACTCCATTTATAGGTTTCAACAAATTTTCCTGTCAAAATAAGTCATTTGCGAATTTATAAAACAACGTTTATAAATTCCATTTCTATTTATTCATAAAAACTTCCTTTTTATAAATTCTTTTATTAACCTATTCCAGTTTATAACTCAATTATAAACTAAACGTTCATATTATAAGTTGAATACTTATAAAACGATTATTTTACAAAATCGTTCTTTTAAAGACTTTCCAAACCATAAATCTTATAACTTATAAGATTCATTTATTTAACCAAATCTATTCTTCAAATAACTTCACAAATTTATAATTCTTACTATTTATAAATTTCATTTATAACTTCACCGTTTATAATTATATAAATTTCATTCTTTAATGAAATTCATTTTCACTTCATTCAAACACTTATAAAAACTCGTTTTATAATTTCAATATCTCAATTTATAAATATCCATTTATAAATCTCTTATATAAATCAATTCATATTAATATTTTAAAAACGTCTCTAAACTCCTTTATAATTTCATCATTTTGATTTATAAAATAATCAAATTTTATAAATCCTATATTTAAACTTTTCACACTTATTTCAGAAATCCCAATTTAACTATTTTATAAAGTCATTAATTCCTTATTTTCAAAAATCAGCTTTTAACTATATTTCTTAAAAATCATAATTTTTATAACTTTAAAAATTATAACGTTTATTTATTTATCATGGATCAATTCCAAAATATAGTATATTCTCAAAAATCACTTTAAAAATCATTTTAAAATCCCAAAATTTGGTCCAATGATGCTACACACCAAATAGTCAATCACGACTACAACGATATCATATATCAATATGAAAATCCATCAAATATCAAAATATCTGAAATCAAATAAATACTGTTGAGGAATCCAGTTGGATTCCTCCAACCTGTTTTCCTGCATCCAAAAACATTAGCACAATACCAATTTCGCTCCAGTACGAAATTATCGTGGTATATGGGATTTAAAATATTATCCGCTTAATAACGGCATAATAGGGTCTCATCCGCTAAACAAAAAATGCGGGAAATCAATAACTCCAATATATACATATGCCAATATATATATATTGCTATTATATGTAATACCAATTTCACTGTTTATGAAATATTCGCGGTATATGTTTTTAATAAATAACATCCGCTTACTAACGGCGTATAATGTCTATTTTAACAATCAATAGATATCAATCATCATTCAAACATGCATTCAAATATTTTAAATCTAACTATTTAAAATAAAATCGAAACTGATTCGATTGAGTGAGAAGTTCTCACCTTGATTTTATTTCCGTTTTAGCGATTTATTTCGAATAAAATTAAACGGACGTTTAATTTTACCCGAAATTCTCACTAACTCCAAATGACTCCAAACCAACTCCATCGCGTAGTGCTCGTCCATACGATTCCAACGCAACTGGTTTCGCGCGGTTTCGAACTTGTATGAAAAAGTTATACAATTTTCAAGTTTACATGATTTTATATATATAAATTACAACATAATTATATAATTTTTTTAACCTAGCTTATCCCTAGCCACAAGATCCCCAGCCTCCAAATCACGACCGTCCACTGCATCTCCTTCACCACGCGACATTCTACAGGAAGCCGTTCGAACCCATTATCAAATTTTAGGGTTAAAATTTGCAACCTCTTCATTGACTTCTAGATCGATCAGGTACCTTCGTTCAACTCGCCTACGCGAGAGCTATCCACGGCCAGAAGGGAACAGAGCTCGGTCGCCATATGTGCCTCATTTTGCGTGCGCAGCCGGCCCCCTTCCACCTCGATTTGCCGCCAATCCGTTACGCCATTTACGATCATAACCGTTGATCTCGTAGAACTCACGAAGCTCTACAATCTTCCAGTTAGAAGTTATTCGATTCGATGCATGGATCTTGAGAAATTGAAGGAAGAATATATGAAACTTTCGGCCATTGATTGTTGCTACTGGCGGCTACAAATATTAGGGTTAGGTTTAGATAATATTTTATTTTCTTGTGATTTATGGGGTATTTATAGGAGATTTTCAATCACTATTCATCCGGGATTTCTAAACTCCAATTTACGTGCCGAAACTGACGTTCCTAGGGTTTATCCCGCATTCCGGACACAATGGAACAGGTTTCGAAAGCTAATTCGGACATCTGTGCGAGTTATGGCTATAAACGCTCAATTTAAATTAAACTGATTTAAGCGATTTGCTAGGCGTTTTAATTTGTACCGGACAAACGGTAAATCCAATTGACTTGAAATTTAAAACCTTACAATAATATCACATTACGGATCCGATGAAACTGGTTTCGTCGAAATCCAAGACTTTTTGAAAAATGGCTATTTTAACTCGCCAAATTAAAATTAAAAATAATTCGATGCGTTTCGAGCTGCCACGATCAAACGATAACTCCGATTGACATGAAAATTGAAATCGGTAATAACTAACTATTACGGATCCAATGGAACTGGTTTCGTTCAATTCTGAGACTGTTCAAAAATTGACTATTTTCACTAGTCGATTTAAATATTAAAATATTCAATTTTCACAAATTAACTTCTAAATCGATTTTAAAAGTTCTAAAATATCATTCTAACTCCAACATGATAAAATAAAATTTTACAAATCATTTTCAATCATATTTAACTCGATTTTCAATTATTTCTATAATTTAACATATTGAATTATCGATTTAATTATCCAATTAAATCCAATAATTCAAATAAAAATTTATTTGACTTATAAACTCACTTATAAATATTTAAAATTAATTAAATATTCAAATTTTAATTATTAAAAATTCTGGTTCGTTAAAATCTTCCCCACTTAAAAGAATTTCGTCCTCGAAATTAACAAGTAAGAAAGGTTACAGAATTTATTAACTTTCTAAAAATTCATAATTAAATTTCTTATAATACTTTACTAAGTTTTCAAATCATACTTAGTTATCTTTTCAAAACAAACTATATCATTTAACTTTCAATTCCAAATCAAAATTATAGTTTTCAAAATTTTCCAACTTTCTCAAATTTTTTCTAACGCCTTAAATTTTCGGAAAAATTCGCCATAGTCTCCTTTGCGCAGCTCGATCCAAAAAAAAATGACAGTATATATATCACAAATATACATCTCATCAAGTAATGAGGCATCCCGCAGGGAAAAAATTTGTAAAAGTACGGTATGTAATCCGAGATATGTACCTTATATTTTATTAGCAAGCATATACGGCTAATATAGCGCGAAAGCGAGCTCCAAATGCAAAGCAAACGCAATCCGCACCTACTAATCACTCAACAAACAACATGAGAACATGCATATAGACAATAGTATCAATATACATCATATAGCAACATAATTACTATATATGCCAACATAGCAAATGCATTCAATAGCAATATATATTCAACCATCAACCAACCATCATCCATAACCAAATCAATATTCATTCATATTCTTATTAATATTCAATGAATTGGGTTTTCAATTTAATCACATTTGATTCATATACAATGGATGTTTTTACTAACATTCATTCTCAATTAGTTTATATTCACTAATTCATATTCAAGTTGGTTCACTTCCAAATCAAATTCAATTCTATTTAAGATTCTTTTAACTTCCAATTGGATTCCAATTACTTTAGCTTTCAATTTCATTAATACTTAATGAATTATATACAATCAACTAACAATCATATAACAACCAAAGTATATTAATTACAACCAAATTCCTTTGCTTTCATTCATTCATTTTGGTTTAATTAAATTGATTTTTATTCAACTATTCAACTTCCAATAACTTTAGATTTTAATGAATTAACACTTAAATTCATATTTCATATCAACTTAAATTTACATTTAATTGATTAATATTCAATCCATTCATTCAATTCAATTACAACAGTTGAATTTTATTTATATAACTTAAATTCATATCTATCACTTAACTTTATTAATTTACTTTGATACCCAAATCAACTTCATTCAACAACTCTTAAGTTATATTTCCATTTAAACATCACTTAGTTTACATTTCATTTAACTTTAAATTCATTTTTTATTTACAACTCATATTCATATATATATCCATATAGTTTCACTTCTTATATACATAAGTTTATTTCGCAATTGTAAATCACTTTAATTATAATTCAATTCTTATAATTCTTTACTTATACAATTATTCTTCAATTTAGATTATTCAAACAACTAAACAATCAACTTATATATACTTTAATAATTTTGAAAAATTATTCCTTTATATACAAAATATAATCAAGGCAAGAATTATTTCATTTACCCAATTTTAAAACAATATTGTGCCGAATTGTTCTATACAAGTGTTTATAGATCCCTATCAACAACGTTAATTACTCGTATTAACCAGAATCTATATACCACTCAACAAACCAATCATCACAATATAAAACAATTTTTATATTCACTATCAAATACGCTCTCATAGCTATTATTACACTCAACTCATTCTAGAGTACTGCTGACTCTATCTCTAATGAATTATACCCAACAGAACCATGGTTGTCGCTTAACCATAAGCTCTGATACCAAATGTAACGCCCCGAAAATTTTCGACTTTCGAAAATTCAACATCGATACTCACTTTATCGACTGCCGAGAAATCGAAGGCCGAAAACCCGAAATGTTATGGTTTAAGAAAAAGAATTTAAGAAAAGAAAAAGAGAGGAGGAGAGATAAGAAGGTAGAAAATAGAGAGGAAAGAAAATAGAAATTAGAGAAAATAGAAAATGGAGGGAAAAGAAAAATAGAAAATAGAACGGAACAGAAAACAACAGAACAACATCAGAATCTCACAATTCGCAGCGGAACAACATATAATAGATAAATGAATAATCTTTAAACAAAGAACTATATCAGTTATTACATTTTATACATTTCATCACATCATATCATCATATCATCAGAGTGTACAACATCAAACAACAACAAACAGCACAGCGGAAAAGAAATACTATATAAACTAGTAATACTCCATGCCATCCAGCTTGCCTCCAGCAACTCCAGAATATCCAGAACATCCTAATAAACCTAACTCTTGACTGCCCATGTGGAAATTGGTGGACACCCAGAGTTTAGGAAGGAAAACAATAAACTCCGAGTCAGTCATGTGACTGGTGTGAGAACTCAAAACAGTTTATTTATCTTTTAAAATCAAAATAGAGGAATATTTTTTAAATCAATTCGCAATGCTTTTAAAAATGAGACTACCATAAGACCTCCTGCCACACACACAATGCAAACGCAGACTTAGAGGAGATTTCTCCTTATGATAGTCAAAGATGCTTGATACGCACTAAAAAGAGAACATTTCATATTATTATTAGTGCATAGTGTAGAGAAAAATCATTTCGAAAGTAGAATATAAATCTTAGCCAGCATAGGTACCATTATATTATGCCTACTATAGCTACCTCCTGAGGAAGCAGGTTCTACAACTAATACCGTACAAGTCACGTATTGTTTCTTTGGATTTCCAACGAATGATCAGGCCAAGGAACTTCCCATTGCCACATGAGAATGCCTCTGGATGGACATCCCCGAGAACCAAACCGGATCTCTACCAACACAAGGCCGGGTTGCCCCTAACTGAGTAACAACTGACCGAATATGCCATCCCCCGGTCCTTTGGGACCTTTTCACCGAGCGCTCGCAATCAATTCACACAATCATAACAAAGTGTTTTCAACATGAGTAAGTATCTGGGCTCCATACCATGATACCACCCTTTTCCAGAAGGAAATGCACATATCCTAAAGGGCGCTACCCCTCATAACCTTGCTGCATCTTTCCTGTTTTGACCATTCACGGGGTGTGAGGCTCGACGAATTCACGTCCACAAAAACATACTTTATACAAAAGCCATGCTTTGGGTCAACAAATGATCATAGAAATGATCACAAAGATAGACGATCAAATAAATGATCCTATCACAAATAATCAACACAATGATCATTTCAGCATCACTCAGCATGTCACATTACCAAATTGGGAATATATCGCTGATAACTTCAACTATATAACCTCTGAGCTCGTACGTCTCAGAGAAGGGTGTTAAGCTAAAAGAATAAATTCTTCGCCACCAACAGAAATATATTTGAAAGAAATCGGCTTTATATCTCAATCTGTAATGTCAGACATACAATCCATACAAGTCTGTTCCGGGCTCGAACAAAACCGAAGGCACTTACAAAGAAGTCCTTGCAATCCGGATATTCACAATCCTGATCGGATTTCCCATCACTTAGGGAGTCTCTATACCGTTGCAACTCAGTGCAGAGACAATCGACAGGTCATCCTATCGCTTTCGCAAATACCGGGTCTTCAACACCGATCTTCAAATGCAATTCACAACGACGTATCACATATTCGGAATGGGTTATACGACACCATGGTCCTTTCCCGGTTAACCCGAATAGTGAGCGCTTATTCAAAAATAAGTGTGGCATTCACATTCAAACAAATCACATCAATTACCCATTCAAAGGGAAATATTGATAGTCGGTTATTGAACTATCAATGGATATGCACAACATCACCAGATTCCAAATAATTTTCCAAATTATTTATTTTCCAAAATATCTTTACAAGATATATTATTTCACACTTCAAAAATAAATCAATATTTATTTTTAAACAAATTCCCCTTTCCTTTATAAATTCCTTAGTGAATTTATAATCCAAAATATCTATGAATATTCGATTTCAATTATTCATTTCAATATTTCTTTTCAATTTATCTTCAAAAAGATAAATTCTCAAAATATTCACTTTATATTGGAAAACATTTCCATACTTATTTATTCATAAGTAATTCACAAATTTTATTTATTTTCAACACTTGGAAAATATTCAATATACTTCAATCAAAAATAAGTATATATTTCATTCTTTAAGGAAATCATTCTCTTAAACATATTTATTTGGGCCAAAACGAATGTTGCGTAAAACATCGTTACGACAACCCAAAATCACTAGTGTAGGGATTCGAATTTTTAAGACAGATATATAAATCCCAATACCATACAAAACATTTCCTTTCGGAAATCATTTACTATAACAACAGTGTTATAGTCCACCATTTCCTTTAATTTCTCGAAAACGTCTATTTCAACAATAAATGTTGAAATCTATGGTTTCGAATCTCTACACATTTTAAAACATTGTTCGATCGTTTTAATTCTATTTAAAACATCCAAATCCAAAACAATTTCTTTAACGTGTTATTCACTATTCAAAAACGTGAATATACTTCATTAACAATTTCATCCTTTTATTCATTTTAATTCAAAGGATTATTCACTATTCAAAAATGTGAATATAACTCCATTTATAGGTTTCAACAAATTTTCCTGTCAAAATAAGTCATTTGCGAATTTATAAAACAACGTTTATAAATTCCATTTCTATTTATTCATAAAAACTTCCTTTTTATAAATTCTTTTATTAACCTATTCCAGTTTATAACTCAATTATAAACTAAACGTTCATATTATAAGTTGAATACTTATAAAACGATTATTTTACAAAATCGTTCTTTTAAAGACTTTCCAAACCATAAATCTTATAACTTATAAGATTCATTTATTTAACCAAATCTATTCTTCAAATAACTTCACAAATTTATAATTCTTACTATTCATAAATTTCATTTATAACTTCACTGTTTATAATTCTATAAATTTCATTCTTTAATGAAATTCATTTTCACTTCATTCAAACACTTATAAAAACTCGTTTTATAATTTCAATATCTCAATTTATAAATATCCATTTATAAATCTCTTATATAAATCAATTCATATTAATATTTTAAAAACGTCTCTAAACTCCTTTATAATTTCATCATTTTGATTTATAAAATAATCAAATTTTATAAATCCTATATTTAAACTTTTCACACTTATTTCAGAAATCCCAATTTAACTATTTTATAAAGTCATTAATTCCTTATTTTCAAAAATCAGCTTTTAACTATATTTCTTAAAAATCATAATTTTTATAACTTTAAAAATTATAACGTTTATTTATTTATCATGGATCAATTCCAAAATATAGTATATTCTCAAAAATCACTTTAAAAATCATTTTAAAATCCCAAAATTTGGTCCAATGATGCTACACACCAAATAGTCAATCACGACTACAACGATATCATATATCAATATGAAAATCCATCAAATATCAAAATATCTGAAATCAAATAAATACTGTTGAGGAATCCAGTTGGATTCCTCCAACCTGTTTTCCTGCATCCAAAAACATTAGCACAATACCAATTTCGCTCCAGTACGAAATTATCGCGGTATATGGGATTTAAAATATTATCCGCTTAATAACGGCATAATAGGGTCTCATCCGCTAAACAAAAAATGCGGGAAATCAATAACTCCAATATATACATATGCCAATATATATATATTGCTATTATATGTAATACCAATTTCACTGTTTATGAAATATTCGCGGTATATGTTTTTAATAAATAACATCCGCTTACTAACGGCGTATAATGTCTATTTTAACAATCAATAGATATCAATCATCATTCAAACATGCATTCAAATATTTTAAATCTAACTATTTAAAATAAAATCGAAACTGATTCGATTGAGTGAGAAGTTCTCACCTTGATTTTATTTCCGTTTTAGCGATTTATTTCGAATAAAATTAAACGGACGTTTAATTTTACCCGAAATTCTCACTAACTCCAAACGACTCCAAACCAACTCCATCGCGTAGTGCTCGTCCATACGATTCCAACGCAACTGGTTTCGCGCGGTTTCGACCTCGTATGAAAAAGTTATACAATTTTCAAGTTTACATGATTTTATATATATAAATTACAACATAATTATATAATTTTTTTAACCTAGCTTATCCCTAGCCACAAGATCCCCAGCCTCCAAATCACGACCGTCCACTGCATCTCCTTCACCACGCGACATTCTACAGGAAGCCGTTCGAACCCATTATCAAATTTTAGGGTTAAAATTTGCAACCTCTTCATTGACTTCTAGCTCGATCAGGTACCTTCGTTCAACTCGCCTACGCGAGAGCTATCCACGGCCAGAAGGGAACAGAGCTCGGTCGCCATATGTGCCTCGTTTTGCGTGCGCAGCCGGCCCCCTTCCACCTCGATTTGCCGCCAATCCGTTACGCCATTTACGATCATAACCGTTGATCTCGTAGAACTCACGAAGCTCTACAATCTTCCAGTTAGAAGTTATTCGATTCGATGCATGGATCTTGAGAAATTGAAGGAAGAATATATGAAACTTTCGGCCATTGATTGTTGCTACTGGCGGCTACAAATATTAGGGTTAGGTTTAGATAATATTTTATTGACTTCTAGCTCGATCAGGTACCTTCGTTCAACTCGCCTACGCGAGAGCTATCCACGGCCAGAAGGGAACAGAGCTCGGTCGCCATATGTGCCTCGTTTTGCGTGCACAGCAGGCCCCCTTCCACCTCGATTTGCCGCCAATCCGTTACGCCATTTACGATCATAACCGTTGATCTCGTAGAACTCACGAAGCTCTACAATCTTCCAGTTAGAAGTTATTCGATTCGATGCATGGATCTTGAGAAATTGAAGGAAGAATATATGAAACTTTCGGCCATTGATTGTTGCTACTGGCGGCTACAAATATTAGGGTTAGGTTTAGATAATATTTTATTTTCCTGTGATTTATGGGGTATTTATAGGAGATTTTCAATCACTATTCATCCGGGATTTCTAAACTCCAATTTACATGCCAAAACTGACGTTCCTAGGGTTTATCCCGCGTTCCGGACACAATGGAACAGGTTTCGAAAGCTAATTCGGACATCTGTGCGAGTTATGGCTATAAACGCTCAATTTAAATTAAACCGATTTAAGCGATTTGCTAGGCGTTTTAATTTGTACCGGACAAACGGTAAATCCAATTGACTTGAAATTTAAAACCTTACAATAATATCACATTACGGATCCGATGAAACTGGTTTCGTCGAAATCCGAGACTTTTTGAAAAATGGCTATTTTAACTCGCCAAATTAAAATTAAAAATAATTCGATGCGTTTCGAGCTGCCACGATCAAACGATAACTCCGATTGACATGAAAATTGAAATCCGGTAATAACTAACTATTACGGATCCAATGGAACTAGTTTCGTTCAATTCTGAGACTGTTCAAAAATTGACTATTTTCACTAGTCGATTTAAATATTAAAATATTCAATTTTCACAAATTAACTTCTAAATCGATTTTAAAAGTTCTAAAATATCATTATAACTCCAACATGATAAAATAAAATTTTACAAATCATTTTCAATCATATTTAACTCGATTTTCAATTATTTCTATAATTTAACATATTGAATTATCGATTTAATTATCCAATTAAATCCAATAATTCAAATAAAAATTTATTTGACTTATAAATTCACTTATAAATATTTAAAATTAATTAAATATTCAAATTTTAATTATTAAAAATTCTGGGTCGTTACAGTGAGGCTGGGGGCAGGTGTCTTGGATGTATATAGCTGCTGGTGGGCCTGAGCTGAAGCAATCTGGCCTGGCAGAATTGGTCTGGTCGTGTCCTCCCTTGCTTCTGGTTCGAAAGTGTGTGGTGATTGATTTGGTGAAGGTGGGTCCGGTAGTACGTGGTCTGGTGGTGGTACTTTGAGTTGGTTCGGTAGGCACGTGGAGTAGGTTGGTTCGGTAGGCACGGGGAGTAGGTTGGTTCGACAGGCACGGGGAGTAGGCTGGTTCGGCATGCACTTGGAGTAGGCTGGTTCGGCAGGCACTTAGAGTAGGTTGGTTCGGCAGGAACTTGTGGTAGGTTGGTTCGGCATGGGCCGGTACGGTGTGGATTTTGGATCGGTGGGGGATGATTTGGTGATGAGAGGCTTTGGATTGGCTTTGAGATGGAGAGGCTTGGCTCCTTTTCTTTTGGACCGGTGGTGTTGGAAATGCACCCAACAATTTCGATGATCAGTTTGGGTCCCTATGATGCTCGACATTCTCGATTTCGATATAGGTGGTCATCACGCGTTTTGGGTGGTCGCTTGGGTCGAGATGGTCGACGATGACTTGCTGGTGGTAGCGACGTTGGTCGGAGGGATGCCAATCGTTTGTGCACGTGCATGTGTGTTTGTGTTGTCAGGTTTCGGGTGTTGCTATGTTTAGAAGAGAGAAAGGAAGAGGCTCGGGGATGGTATCGGGTAGATGTGGGTTTGGCTCGAGTTTGCATCAGGTTGGGCTCATGTTGTATTTAAGTGGATTAGCTAGTTTAAGGAAGTAAGAGAAGGGGAGAACATAGAGAGAGGTCGGGGATGATGGAGTATGGCTCGAGTGGGTAATCGGTAGATTAGGCTCGGGCTCGAGTATTTTAAAAATAAAATAAATTAGCTAAGTTTTTAAAATGTGTAAATTTTGAACAAGTTTCCAAAGTAAATTTCAGACCAAAGTTTTGAAGTTAAAATGTTTTGAACTTAATTTGTTTCGACTTAGGGTAATTATATATTAGGTTAATTTTATTTTAAAGTAATTCCTTAGTTTATTTAAAATTAAATTAAATGATGTAATAAAGTGGATGATTAAGGAAAATGTATTAAATTTTAATTAATCAGGTCCTAAGTAACTGTAAAGGGTAATTAATTAATTCCAATAATTAATTAAAGTAATAATAAATGGTTTGTAATTAATTAATATTAATTAAGCACGATTTAAAAGTGATTAGTTTATTTGTGTTAATTAAATTAATTAGAAATGGTGTGACCAAGTTATCTTACTTATGGATGACTAAATTGTGTCGAATGCTCGGACTGATTAATATCTCTATTTTGATAATTTGTGATGTTATATGCTATGAAATGCTTTGGGTTGAGCTGTTGGTAAATGGGATCATTTATTTGAATAGTTATCTGTAATGAATCTCTGTGTGAATATGATATTCTGAATTTAAATTAAATTGTTTACTTAAACAACTTGGCTTAAAGATGACATTGGATTCAAAGAGACCGGGATCGGATATCAACGATATCCGAAACCACTTCGATTAGTAATCTATAATTCTTTAAAGATTTAATTATAGAATCAAATGGGCTGGAATGGAATAAATTAAGTAAACTGGACCATCGTAACTATGTAACAACACTTTGATATTATATTATGAAATAAATGTTTGTCTATAACAAGATAAGAACTCGTATTGAGGTACGAGTTACCCTGGTTTTCAAAGAAGTTTTATAACTTAATATTTCAAGTTATATGGGTTTACTCACGCTGATTTCCAGCCTGACTCGGGTGTTACTTTATTGTAATGCTCAGGTCAGACCGAGTATTACAGATTTTCAGGTTAGGACGTTCTGGATCTTAGGAGGAGAGATGGATGGCAGGAACGTATGGAGTATATTCCGCTGTGTATTTGAGATTGTATTGATAATAGTCAATGACAAGTTATTATAACTGTCCGATTTATTGTGAATAGTTGTATTCTGATATATTATTTGTAAATTGACATTTACAGCTTTCTTTATGTAAATGCTGTTATTTGATATTATATTCTAATCCGCTGCGAATGTGAGATTCTGTGCTTTTGTTTTCTATTTCTTCTTCTACCTCTTTTTCTTCTTTACCCTAACAATCTGAAATTTCTGGCGTTCGATTTCCCGACACTTCTACAGTCAACGTATTAGTGTCAAATTTTCGAATTCGAAAATTTTGGGTCGTTACATTTTGGTATTTGAGCTGAAGGATAAGAGAGAACCTTGGCTTTGGTGGGGGTTCCTCATTTAAATAGGGTCAGTAGTACCCTAGAATGAGTTGAGAGTATTAAATGAGGGCGTACTTGTTATTTTCCTATATAATGATTTTTAAAACAGTTTTAAAAGCAGTTTTTATAAAAGCTTATATTTTGATATATAAAGAAATATTTTTTATAATTTATATATATATATATATATGAGGGAATTAGACTGAAGGAAAAACTTGAGAACATTTTTAGTCTGAAGGACAGAAGTTTTAAAATTTAGCCTGAAGGACAAAAAATGATATATTCATATAGCATTGCACATCCATAATGCTATATTTATATAGCATTACACATCTATAATGCTATATACAACACAATTTTATAAGTTTCTGCATACACAAACAAGCAGCTGTGTAATGCTATATGAATATAGCATTATGGATGTGCAATGATATATGAATATATCATTTTTTGTCCTTCAGGCTAAATTTTAAAACTTCTGTCCTTCCGACTAAAAGTGTTCTTAGGTTTTTCCTTCAGCCTAATTACCTGTATATATATATTACTGTAATTGGTTGTTGATTATTGAAATTAAATATAATAGTAATTATCAAGTGGTAATAAATATACAACCAAATAGGAATTTGGGTAAGATTTAAATATGCAAATAAATTGAGCTAGAAATGGATTCAAACCAGAAATTATAATCTTGAAATTTGTAGAAGTGTTTTCAGAACGATGAATTAAGTTACCCTGATTTTATTTTCCAGCAAATTATGAGATAATATATAATGAATTGGTTTCCAGATATGATAATCTTGGTCATTATCATAAAATGATGGTTGTTTCTAAATAAAAAGGGGTGTTTATTTTCTAAAAATAAATAATGAAAGAAGAATGAAATGTGTTAAGGAAGTAACAATTTAGATAAGTATGACTTGTAAAGTGAAAAGGATTTAAATTGTGAAGTTTTAAAATCTAAGTCCAGAAAATTTGAAATTATTTAAAAATATTAAAAGAAATAATAAATAATGTTATTTAGAATATTTTTGAATGTAGGAATCTTATATTAAAACAAGAGGTGTTTTAATTTTTTTAAAGGAACTTATTTTGAATTTAAAAACCAAGAATGGTTTAAAATTTAAAGTATGACTTAGTATGCAAAGGAAATAAGCATGTATATATGTGGGATATATATAATGTCAAGTTGATTGGAAGTAAACACTAAGTGTTGAGTTTTGAATTTTCCCCTGAAATATGATGTAAACCCAAGTGAAATAAGTTTCTGAACTTATAAGTGAGAAAGATTATTGATAAGAAATTTAAAATTTGAAATGGGGACTTCAAATTTAGTAAGGTTGACTGGATTAAATATATTGAATTTAACTTAGGGAAGTTAGATGGGTTGAATTGAATGGGAGTGATGTGTGATCTCAAAACGGGTTTAAATTCTGAAAATTGGTAATGGATGCTATTGATGGTTGTTATAGATAATTTGGATATTTATTTACTTTGACTTAACATGATATCATCCTATTGTTATTAATATTCTGTGGAACTGTAAATTGGATTGTTTTGTGTAAATTAAGAAGTAGATTGAGATAATATATATATCCATTGCTGAAATTAAATGGAATTAAATTTTATTTTGAAACCATTTAAACAATTTTGATTTTTAGAAATGAAATTGAAATTTTGGAAATGGATTCACTTTGAACTTAAGATTTAATTGCTAAAAATGAACTTGTAAACTCAAATTGTTAAGAATTAGGTTCAAAGTTAGAAGTTAAAATCGGGTAATAAATTGGATTTCGAAGATTAAATTGTTTAAAAAGTTTTGAACTCTTACTTGAACCTTAAGATAAGTTAGTAAAGATAATTCAAATGAATATTAGAATTTTGGACTTAGAATTAAATCATTTAAAGACTTAGGTTGTTAAATTAAAAGTAAAGGTTAATTTGATTTAAGGGATTAAATCAACATTTAAAAATGTAACTCGAATTTATATAATTCGAGATGGTTTAAAGTTGAGATGAGAATTGAAATTAATTCAAATGGAAAGCTGAATTGACTTAATTGGAAGTGAGATTGGAGTTGATAAGTTTAAATTCAAACGGAAATTGATTTGAATTTGAAAAACGAATTGAAGTTAATTCAAGTTACATTGAAATTGAACCAATTTAAATAAAAGTGGAAATTGAAAAATTGATTGGAATGGAAAATTGGAAAATTGAACCAGTTTGACTCTGAAACTATTTTCAAATAAATTATTTTAATATAAACTGTTTTAAACCTATTTCCCTAGCTATTTACTATACAACCTTTCTTTTTGAACCCAAACTATCTTATACTATTTTACAACTATTTTGAAAACTATTTACTATTTTACAACCATTTTACATCTGTTTTACAAACTAATTACTATTTTACAATTATTTTATAACTACTTAATTGTTTACAACTATTTTACAATTAATATCTACTTTACAACCACTTAACTATCTTACAACTATTTTCGAAACTAATTACTATTTTACAACCACTTATCTATTTTAACATTTCAAGCTATTTTCTATATTCAAGTCGGCCAGAGTGCACACTGTTTGTAATTGAAGTGATAACCCAAATAGAAATTGAAGTAATTTTGAATAAGTGAATAGAAATCAAAATGAATGTGAATAAAAAGAAAATTGATTTGGCTAATAATTAATGAAGATAAATACGTAGGGTGTATGTATGTTATTCTATTTGCATAATGATTTGATACATATTCGTGCACATAATTTCGAGATAGTATATCGATCCGAGTTGGGATTTTTCACTCAATTTTCGACGGCGAACCCTGGATATAGTTTTTTGATTGATTCTGGAAACTCTCTATCGTAGTTATGGCTATGCAAGGAGAATGACAGTTTTTGATCAAGAAACCAGATCTGAGTCCGCACTAGGAATTCGGGTGGACGATGCTAGTTCGGAAGTGAAATTGTGTGATCGAATGAGCGATCAGATTTGATGTTGCGTACGGATGAAATATGTACATCGTACCTTGAATGAAATAGATATTGAAAATTTTGAAAAGAAATGTAAAAAAAAATTGAAATAGAAAAATATATTTTGTAATATATGATGAATAAAAGTGGAAGTTGGATATCTCTCTAATTGAAATTCACTTTATGAAGAGTAAGTAAGGTGGTAAATAACTTTATAAAAGAAATCAAACTTGGATATTTGATTTAGCATAATCGAAGTATGTATGTATATATTTGTTATATATGATGAACTCTCCTTTTTGAACCTATAACCAGAAGAATAGATCTTTGAAAGTATTTGAAGTATAAAAGGAATTTATTTAAGTAGGAAGTGATCCAAAAATACTTCGTTCTAGTCTAAACTTATATCTATATCTATATATATAAATGTTTTTATGAAATTGGGAAAAAGGGTTTTTGGAACCCACTGATTTTGAAAGGCTTTTGATTTTTAGGAAAATCAATTTTGGAAATTTGGAAAGCCAAGTTAGGAAACTATCGATTTTGAGACACCGATTTTGTGTAAAGGAGATTTATATGTAATACATATAAGAGCATGATTTGAAAGATACTATATGTGTATAGTATAAAATGTTTTGAGAATGCTATAGGGAAAAAGGCGCTCCCATTAGAGTTAAAACTTAGAGTAGGAGATCCACGGGGTGGTTCTGCCTTGAGCCCTAAGGGGGGTTCTAAATCTGATCCTAAGAGGATGTTAGGACTAACTGAAGTTTCTGAGGATTTTGGTTGGGGTAGCAAAAGTCGAGGGCGCTGATGCCTACAGAGACATTGGGTTGTGCTGTGACGACAGTGTAATTCGGTGTAACTGCGATCTACTTCGCACCATAGCGGAAGTCGAGGGGCAGCGAATGCCTAAGGTCTACGTTTGATTTTGCTGCGAGAGCGATGTAACATCGGTAGACTGTGATCTATGAAGACATATCGAAAGTCGTGTGGTAATGAGTGCCTACAGGCTACATTGGGACTCGAATTATGTAGTCTGCGATCTATGTGGTCTGTGTGGAGAAGTTTCATTTGGTAGCAAAATTGGAGGGCACTGATGTCTACAGTTACAAGGGTTTTTGCCATGATGGCGACGTAACCCTGGGTGTAGCTACGATCTATGGCGGATCCATGGTGTAAACGAGGGGCATGGAGGCCTATAGTTTTCTATGGTTTTGCCGGGATGGTGACGTAATCACCGGGCTAACTGCGACCATGGAGGGGATGATGATTTCCAGAGCATTCTCACCATAAGTGTTTTCTACATTTTCACAAAATGTTTTCCAAGTATTTTCAATGGGTGTTGAAAGCGGGTTTACCAAGTACTTATAGATTTTCAGTCCTACGCCTGATCAACGTATGACCGAATTTCTGTGAGAATAAGGATGGACTTGTTGAGACATCGAGTTATAAAAAGTATTTTTATAAAGTTATTTTGGTAATATGATGTGGATTTTTAAAGTGTTTTGGAACTTTAGAATTAAAAGAGTAAAGAGTTAAAAATGTTTAAGAATAATTTAACTGATAAAAAGCATTATAATTTAAAAATTCTTGCTTCGTTTCTTTTCGAGGACGAAAAGTTTTAAAGAGGGAGGAATGTGATAACCCAGATTTTTGGACATCTGTTAATTGGCAATTAACAGGATTAAATTTACTAAAATACTGATTTGTAAGTTGAACAAATAAATTCTGAAAAATATATATGCATATAAATATTTATTTGATAGTCTTCTAATATAATTATTTAAATTTGAAAAATTTATCATTTCAAAGTAAATAAATTATGCTAGCTATTTTACTATTATATATCTATGGTTTGTGAATAAACTATGATTTGAAATTCCAAATAAATATCTTGAAAATAAATTAGACTCAAACTCTATATTTTTAAACACTAGTATATATATAGTCATTAACTAAAGTATAAATAACTTATGCTAAAATAAGAATAAATAATTAGGTTTATATTGTTCCTTTTGAAACTATATCAAATAAGTAAAAAGAAAATGTATAATATAAAATATAATGTAAAAAACATATAAAAATATAAATGCATGCAAAAAGAAATTTGTAAGCTAGTAAGAAGGGTATTGTACAAGCGTCAAGATAAAATGTTTTCTTTCTTTTTAATGACTTTTGTATATATTGCAAAAAGATCCTTCTTCTCTTCATTTTCGAATCAAAGAAAAAGAAAAAAGAAAAAAACCAAAACCACAATCAAACAAACTCTTTCAAGTTTTCAAATCTGAAGCTAAAGCAAAGATTCAAGTTCAACTCAATCAAAAGAAGATCTATAGTAGATCAAGATCAAGTTACGGATTCCAGATTTCAAAAGCTTCCTCTGTTCAAAAATTTTCTAGTGAGTAAACAATCATTTTTTTAAGTTTAGTCTATTTTAACTTGATGCATGTAACAAGTATTATACAGTAATGTTGTAGAAATGTTTGCATGGATGAATCAATGTGTTTGCATGTATATAAATATGATATATCTGTGCATGCTTGTGTATACGTATATTCAAGCCTCTATTTAATTTTAACAGACCAAATCAAGTTCAAAAATCAAATTCTCTTTCTCCAATCTCTTTCAGGACATGATCTCTAAAGGAAAAGTGATTGTATGGATGTAACATCGTTTTTAAAAATAATTTCAAGTGAAAATACTTATTAAATATTTCGAAAAGAAGGAGTTACGGTGAAAAACTTTTCAAATCAAAAAAATCGATTATCTAAATTCAATGTTTTGATTATTTGATTAGATTTGTACTGAGATTGATGAATTTTGATATAGTATCTTGATTTTTAAGTTTGTAATTGTTGAGATTTTTCGAGTTGAACGGAAATTGAACATTCATGGATTATCGATGATCGGTGGAGAATTGAGTGTCGTGATTGAGGTTGGAGGTAGCTTGGGGGACGAGGGTCGTAGGAAAAATAATTGGTGGATTTCTAGATCACCGTGGTGGCTTGTCGACGGCGATCTAGGGTTTAAGGCCCTACTCAAGACATCTGGGTTGTCAAGGCTATCGCGACGTCGTGGGTGCATCAGGATGGGCCAGGGTGAGGGGGATAGAAGCATGGGACAGTGACACAGATTTGGGTTGATCGGCGGGGTGTCTGGTGGTCGTAGGCGACGGCGCGAGAAGGATTTGGACAATCAGTTTGGGTCCCTGTGATGCTCAACATTCTCGATTTCGACACAGGTGGTCATCATGGGTTTTGGGTGGTCGCTTGGGTCGAGATGGTCAATGATATCTTGCTGGTGGTAGCGATGTTGGTCCGAGGGATGCCAATCGTTTGTGCACATGCATGTGTGTCTGTGTTGTCTGGTTTTGGGCATTGCTGTGTTTAGAAGAGAGAAAGGAAGAGGCTCGGGGATGGTATCGGGTAGATGTGGGTTTGGCTCGAGTTTGCATCAGGTTGGGCTCAGGTTGTACGCGAGTGGATTAGCTAGTTTAAGGAAATATGAGAAGGGGAGAAGATAGAGAGAGGGAGGTCGGGGATGATGGAGTATGGCTCGAGTGGGTAATCAGGTAGTTTAGGCTTGGGCCCGAGTATTTTAAAGATAAAATGAAATTAGCTAAGTTTTTAAAATGTGTAAATTTTGGACAAGTTTCCAAAGTAAATTTCAAACCAAAGTTTTGAAGTTAAAATGTTTTGAACTTAATTTGTTTCGACTTAGGGTAATTATAATTAGGTTAATTTTATTTTAAAGTGATTCCTAAGTTTATTTAAAATAAAATTAAATGATGTAATGAAGGGGATGATTAAGGAAAATGTATTAAATTTTAATTAATTAAGGTCCTAAGTAATTGTAAAGGGTAATTAATTAATTCCAATAATTAATTAAAGTAATAATAAATGGTTTGTAATTAATTAATATTAATTAAGCACGATTTAAAAGTGATTAGTTTATTTGTATTAATTAAATTAATTAGAAATGGTGTGACCAAGTTATCTTACTTATGGATGACTAAATTGTATCGAATGCTTGGACTGATTAATATCTCTGGTCTGATAATTTGTGATGTTCTGTGCTATGAAATGCTTTGGATTGAGCTATTGGTAAATGGGATCATTTATTTGAATAGTTATCTGTAATGAATCTCTGTGTGAATATGATATTCTGAATTTAAATTAAATTGTTTACTTAAACAACTTGGCTTAAGATGGCATTAGATTCAAAGACACCAAGATCGAATATCAGCAATATCTGAAACCACTTCGATTGGCAATCTATAATTCTTTAAAGATTTGATTATAGAACCAAATAGACTGGAATGGAATAAATTAAGTAAACTGGACCATTGTAACTAAGTAACAGTACTTAGATATTATATTGTGAAATAAAGTGTTTGTCTATAACAAGATAAGAACTCGTATTGGGGTATGAGTTAGCCTAGTTTTCGAAGAAGTTTTATAACTTAGTATGTCAAGTTATATGGGTTTACTCATGCTGGTTTCCAACCTGATTCGGGTGTTACTTTACTGTAATGCTCGGGTCAGACCTAATATTCCATATTTTCAGGTTAGGATGTTCTAGAGCTCAGGAGGCGAGCTGGATGGCAGGAACGGAGTATATTCCGCTATGTATTTGAGGTTGTATTGATAATAGTCAAGGACAAGTTATTATAACTATCCAATTTATTGTGAATGGTTGTACTCTGATATATTGTTTGTAAATTTCATTTACAACTTTCTTTGTGTAAATGATGTTATTTGATATTATATTTTAATCCGCTGCGAATGTGAGATTCTGTGCTGTTGTTTTATGTTTCTTCTTCTACCTCTTTTTCTTCTTTACCCTAACAATCTAAAATTTCCGACGTTCGATTGCTCGACACTTCTACAGTGAACGTGCAAGTGTCGAATTTTCGGAGTCGAAAATTTCAGGTCGTTACACATGAGCTCATTTAGGGCTTAATTGTATACTGACACAGTGTCCTCTTGAAAATTTATGTTCATGGTGTCTAGGCTACGCGGAGCAATAATTAGTTATAAACACTACAGTGATTCGTAAATTTTATTACTGGTTGTTTCTCTAAAGGTGTAACGACCCGTAGATTTTAATAGTTTTATATGGTTTATTTAACGCAATTAATTGAAACTTTTGAGAAATTTTATATAATAATATTTTGAAATAAAAATTTATTGGATTACGTCCAATTAAACATAGCAGATTTTAAATTTTAAATTTATTTTATCAAAGTTTGAAACGTATAAAATATTATACGTTATTTCGCATTCATTGATTTCTTTTATTTATTTCTTTCTTTCTTTACGTTTTCATTCCAATCTGATTTATAACCTTCCTTGTTCCATTTTAAATATCATTGCCTTTCCAAACTTATTACGTACTATCCAAACAAACAAAAAAGTTATTGCTTTAAATGTAGCTAAATCAACTCATGACCGTTGCCATTTCAAAGTTTGAAACGTATAAAATTTCTATACGTTACTTCGCATTCACTTATTTTTTTTATTATTTTCTTTTATTATTTTCTTTAGGTTTTCATTCATCTTCTGCCATTTTCTTATTCAAAATTTAACTGTTTCCTTTTCCCATCCCAAGCTGTTACATTTCTCTTACTTCATATAAAAGAAAATTTTAATAACAAACTTACGTTGTATTCTTTGCATTGCTTCGAAAGTGTAACCACTGACATTTTGTTTTCTCTCCTCTTTCCTTCTCCCCCCTCTCCTTCTTCCCTATCCTTTTATCTGAAAAAGAAAGAGAGAAGAAACCATCTGTTTGAAACTCGTCGGCCTCCCCTCCATCGCCTCCGCACTGCGACCTACACCACCCTACCCTAACTCATGCACCCCATGCGCATTTTTCGCCAGTACCTAGACGAGCCAGCCTCTCTGTTGTTTTAAGGTAAGTGGTGTTCATATAGCAAAATAAATTCTTATATTTTGGGTTAGTAATCTATATCTATACAATACGTTAATATATGTATTAGTTTCTATGTATTGTTATGTAAAGTATAAATTTTAAATTATAATCAAAAGGTTTACATATACATATTTCGGTTATAATATAAGAAGTTGTACCTGTATAATATATTATGCATATATAGTATGGGTTGCGTTAGTTATATATAGTATTTCATGCATGTTAGTTTATTTGTATTTTTTGAATATGTATATATAAGTAATACATGTTGTACATATTATATTCATGGTATGTATATAAGTGTGTTGCGTGAAAAGAAAAAAATATATTGTTTTACTTTTGGTTGCGTGAGTTATAAATATATGAATGTTTGCTTAATTAAGTTTATATCATGTTTTATATATATTCAAAGCTGGTGATATATGTAAACACGTTACAGCAACTTTTGTTAAACTAGTATATAATATAGGTAATACATAAGAGGTCTACAACTGGATTCCTTGGTGCTGAAGTTTTTTTATTTATAGGATTATATAAATATACTAGTTTATAAAAGTTATAAAATATCAGTTAATATATATTTGTATTTTAATATAGCGTGTGTTTTGATTTGTTGTAGAGTATATAAAGATGCATATGCTGCTACAGTATGCTATATTTTAGGCTTACTGTATATATATGATATTTTGGATGAATATTTACATATAATATTGTTTACAGTTTTGGTATAAGTTATATTATTTATACATAGTGGTTTGGTCAGGGAAGGTTTTAGGCTCTGTTTAGTCTTGTAGCCGTATGCATAGTAGTGTATATTTAGTCTGGATATTTAGGCTATGTCTGCATGCTTCCCTGTTTAGCACATGTATTTTATAGTATATAGCGATATTTTGGGAAAGGTTTTTTATTAGTTTTACAATGGTTATGGTTATTAAAGCATATTTATGTTAGATATAAAGTTACAGTGTGAAGTACATAGGAAATTTGTCTTATCCATAGGCGTTATTTTATGTTAAAGATAAATTTTTGACTTGAAAATAATTATGTATGTTTTAATTTAAAATAGATTTAAATTTAGAATATGGTTTTATAAAAAGAAAAAAAAGAAAAAAAAATTCTTATAAACTGTACTGCGTATATACTCTTTAAAAAAAGGGGAAAAAAGGAGTAAGTTAACAATGTATTATAAAGAATATTGTTTATCTGCATATATATATGTGCATAAGTTTGTTTGATTTCCTACTGGATATTTTGAAAAGGAAAGTAATAAACTATAATAATTATATATATACATAAGTATTCATTTCAAAAGACATTATATATGTGTGTGTTGATCTTTAATATATGTATTTTATGTTAGAACATTGATTTTTAACTATACATATATATTATTTTAATATTGGTTCAAAATGAATATTTATTACATGGAAACGACAACCATAAAATGAATATACTATATATGTGACATTTTGAATAATTATATATTTATTACTTAACATTAATATGAAATGGAAGCGTTTTGAAGTTATATGGTTTTCATGGGTGTGCATATATATATATATATTTCATTTTTTAAAATGTGTGTTTTGATTTAACGTTCATTTTGAAAGAAAGTAATAAATTAATCATATAATCTTCGTTTCAATTTTATCAAGCTAATTTGATCCGTTCTCATCAATTTCTATCAATCAGCTTTTCCGTCGAAATCGTACCATCTAACTTTGCTTTGGAAGTCGTGCTTGCATTTTGTAACTCAACTTCATTGTCTATCTCTCTAACCTCGAAAGGTGAGCAATCACTCATGATTAACATTTTTTTATTCATTAAATTTGATTTCAATTGAAACGACAATTGACATATGCTACTGTAGTTATTAAAATTTGTTATATATGCTATTATCTGTAACTGTTCATCTGCGGGATATGACACCATACCCTGTTGTTTATATTATATTGTTATTGATGATATATGCCTGTTATTTTATTGTATTTCTGTTATCACTCTGCAAGTTCCCTGTAGTTTAGAAATCATTATGGGTTGAAATGATACATACTCGAACAGACTTTAGAATAGGAGAAAGTCGTTATGGGTTGAAATGATAAACCCAAGAGATTTTCATTTTAATTGAATTTAGTTGCTAAATAACAAATTCAACTATGTTGATTACAAATACAGATCCGAATCTCAACATAAACCATTTATATTCCAATATAGTTCAAGGCTTTGATATTTAAATGTTCTATATAACAGTTTCATATAGATCTCGATTTAACCTCATTATTATTTAGTCTTGAAATACTCCCTTATTAGATTCAATATCATTTAAGTAACCTTAAATTGCATTCTACTCAATATTTTCTTTAATTTATTTAAACGTGAAATATTAATTAAATCACTTAAATCAAAAATCCAGTTATAAAATCATACCCTTTAAATTTCCCATTCAAAAATTTCAAATCGATTTAATTAAATAAATCCTTATTTAAATATCATTTTTATAAACCCCAATTTATCTCCCAATCTTAATTATTCAATTTTTTACAAGAGAATCTATTTGAAATATAGATTTACATAAATACTTAACCATATTATATGTATTAAATCAATCTAATTTATCAAATATTACAACTAAATCTATATATACAATTTTCATTTATATAATATCTTAAGAATCAAATTTATTAAACCATACGTTACTTCGCATTCACTTATTTCTTTTATTATTTTCTTTTACTATTTTCTTTACGTTTTCATTCCTCTTCTGCCATTTTCTTATTCAAAATTTAACTGTTGCCTTTTCCCATCCCAAGCTGTTACGTTTCTCTTGCTTCATATAAAAGAAAATTTTAATAACAAACTTACGTTGTATTCTTTGAATTGCTTCCAAAGTGAAACCACTGACATTTTGTTTTCTCTCCTCTTTCCTTCTCCCCCCTCTCCTTCTTCCCTGTCCTTTTATTTGAAAAAAAGAGAGAGAAGAAACCATCTATTTGAAACTCGTCGGCCTCCCCTCCATCGCCTCTGCACTACGTCCTACACCACCCTACCCTAACTCATGCACCCCATGCGCATTTTTCACCAGTACCTAGACGAGCCAACCTCTCTGTTGTTTTAAGGTAAGTGGTGTTCATATAGAAAAATAAATTCTTATATTTTGGGTTAGTAATCTATATCTATACAATACGTTAATATATGTATTAGTTTCTATGTATTGTTATGTAAAGTATAAATTTTAAATTATAATCAAAAGGTTTACATATACATATTTCGGTTATAATATAAGAAGTTGTACCTGTATAATATATTATGCATATAGAGTATGGGTTGCGTTAGTTATATATAGTATTTCATGCATGTTAGTTTATTTGTATTTGTTGAATATGTATATATAAGTAATACACGTTGTACATATTATATTCATGGTATGTATATAAGTGTGTTGCGTGAAAAGAAAAAAAAAATTGTTTTACTTTTGGTTGCGTGGGTTATAAATATATGAATGTTTGCTTAATTAAGTTTATATCATCTTTTATATATATTCAAAGCTGGTGATATATGTAAACACGTTACAACAACTTTTGTTAAACTAGTATATAATATAGGTAATACATAAGAGGTATACAGCTAGATTCCTTGGTGCTGAAGTTTTCTTATTTATAGGATTATATAAATATACTAGTTTATAAAAGTTATAAAATATCATTTAATATATATTTGTATTTTAATATAGCGTGTGTTTTGATTTGTCGTAGAGTATATAAAGATGCATATGCTGCTACGGTATGCTATATTTTTGGCGTACTGTATATTTATGATATTTTGGATGAATATTTACATATAATATTGTTTACGGTTTTGGTATAAGTTATATTATTTATACATAGTGGTTTGGTCAGGGATGGTTTTAGGCTCTGTTTAGTCTTGTAGCCGTATGCATAGTAGTGTATATTTAGTCTATATATTTTAGGCTATGTCTGCATGCTTCCCTGTTTAGCACATGTATTTTATAGTATATAGCGATATTTTGGGAAAGATTTTTTTTATTAGTTTTATAATGGTTATGCTTATTAAAGCATATTTATGTTAGATATAAAGTTACAGTGTGAAGTACATAGGAAATTTGTCTTATCCATAGGCGTTATTTTATATTAAAGATAAATTTTTGACTTGAAAATAATTATATATGTTTTAATTTAAAATACATTTAAATTTAGAATATGGTTTTATAAAAAAAATTCTTATAAACTGTACTACATATATACTCTTTAAAAAAAAGGGAAAAAAAGGAGTAAGTTAACAATGTATTATAAAGAATATTGTTTATCTGCATATATATGTGCATAAGTTTGTTTGACTTCCTGCTGGATATTTTGAAAAGGAAAGTAATAAACTATAATAATTATATATATACATAAGTATTCATTTCAAAAGACATTATATATGTGCGTGTTGATCTTTAATATATGTGTTTTATGTTAGAACGTTGATTTTTAACTATACATATATATTATTTTAATATTGGCTTACAATGAATATTTATTACATGGAAACGACAACCATAAAATGAATATACTATATATGTGACATTTTGAATAATTATATATTTGTTATTTAACATTAATATGAAATGGAAGCGTTTTAAAGTTATATGGTTTTCATGGGTGTGCATATATATATATTTCATTTTTTAAAATGTGTGTTTTGATTTCACGTTCATTTTGAAAGAAAGTAATAAATTAATCATATAATCTTCGTTTCGATTTTATCAAGCTAATTTGATCCGTTCTCATCAATTTCTATCTATCAGCTTTTCTGTCGAAATCGTACCATCTAACTTTGCTTTGGAAGTCGTGCTTGCATTTCTTAACTCAACTTCATTGTCTATCTCTCTAACCTCGAAAGGTGAGCAATCACTCACGATTAACATTTTTTTATTCATTAAATTTGATTTCAATTGAAACGACAATTGAAATATGCTGCTGTAGTTATTTAAATTTGTTATATATGCTATTATCTGTAACTGTTCACCTGCGGGATATGACACCATATCCTGTTGTTTATATTATATTGTTATTGATGATATATGCCTGTTATTTTATTATATTTTCTGTTATCACTTTACAAGTTCCCTGTAGTTTAGAAATCACTATGGGTTGAAATGATACATACCCGAATAGACTTTAGAATATGAGAAAATCGTTATGGGTTGAAATGATAAACCCAAGCGATTTCCATTTAATTGAATTTAAGGTTACGGGTTGAAATGATATCCACCCGTATATATTTAGTATACGGATTAAAATGATAAATATCCGTAGCACTTGACTATATGATAGGAAATATATACAGACACTGTTGGTCCATACAAATATTTTGAAAATAATTTCTCTAATTATGGAAAGAAATATATGGTTTAATAAATTTGATTCTTAAGATATTATATAAATGAAAATTGTATATATAGATTTAGTAGTAATATTTGATAAATTAGATTGATTTAATACATATAATATGGTTAAGTATTTATGTAAATCTATATTTCAAATAGATTCTCTTGTAATAAATTGAATAATTAAGATTGGGAGATAAATTTGGGTTTATAAAAATGGTATTTAAATAAGGATTTATTTAATTAAATCGATTTGAAATTTTTGAATGGGAAATTTAAAGGGTATGATTTTATAACTGGATTTTTGATTTAAGTGATTTAATGAATATTTCACGTTTAAATAAATTAAAGAAAATATCGAGTAGAATGTAATTTAAGGTTACTTAAATGATATTGAATCTAATAAGGGAGTATTTCAAGACTAAATAATAATGAGGTTAAATCGAGATCTATATGAAACTGTTATATAGAACATTTAAATATCAAAGCCTTGAACTATATTGGAATTTAAAGGGTTTATGTTGAGATTCGGATCTGTATTTGAAATCAACATAGTTGAATTTGTTATTTAGCAACTAAATTGAATTAAAATGAAAATTTAGGTTGAACTAAATTTGAATTTATTATTTAGAAAACTAAATTGAATGAAAATTTAGATGAAACGTTGAATACTTAAAGTTTTGAAATATATGGAAATATAAAGGGGTATTTGTGATTATAAATCCGAATTTGAGATCGATAAAATTTAAGTGGTTATTTTAGAAATTGAGTTGAATTTAAATTGATAAATAGAGATTGAATTTAATTTGAATGGGAAGGTCGGGTTGATGTTGGAACGATTTGTTAAGTTGAGGAAATTGAAAATACTTTACTGTATAAATTAATTAATATATATAAATACTATTTTGGGAAATATAGAGATGTTTGAAGTGAAAATGAGATTTGGTTTTGAAGTATAAATTAAGCTGAAATGGCGACGGTGTTATAGTGTATATTTCTACCTTGTAGAAAGTTCCATGGACCCATAGAGGATGGTTATCCCAAACATCCTTTAAGTTATTTGTATTTCAGTTGATATTTCACTTGAGTTGGATTTATTGATATAAGAATGTTAATCCTGACTCGAGTGTTTTGTGTTTTGCTTTACGCTCGGGTCAGACTGAGTGATACAGCATTTGAGACTCACCTTTGGAGTTCGGAGCTTCATTTGGAATTCCAACTGTCGATTCAGATTCCAGCCTTTCCAGTTGATTGGTTCAGAGAAGTCATCTGTTGCATTGGAGACTTCATTGCATTTGAACTATTCGGTTGTATTTTTTCTAAATCTGATGTATATAGTAGCTTCATGACTACTATTCTTTATCTATTCCGCTGCATTATATTACTCTGTGATCTATGATTGATTTGTTTACTGTATATTTTAAGTTTTGCCGAATTTTAATTAACAATTCGGTATTTTGAATTATTCAAGTCGGATATATATGGTTTTATTGTCGATTTGAATGGTCCAAAATAGCGGGTCGCTTCAGTTGGTATCAGAGCTTTGGCTCTAGGCAAAACTTAGCATATATGGTAAATTTATTAACAGAATCACTTTCGCTCGAGTTGAATCTCTTCCTTTCTGACTCGATTTCCTTTGAATTTTGGAATGTCCCTCAGTTCCAAAATTCATTCTTGTCTCTCTCTATTTATATTCTTTTGATTCTGGAGTATCCAATAACTCCACTAAATGATTTGTAAAGGGGGATGAAAACTCCTTTACAATTGGAGTTGATTCACCGAAGATTTTGGTATCCTCGGTTTAGATGCTACTATCTCCTGTTATTCCAAATTCTATCTCTAGCGATCGAATATTGATTTGCCTTAGAATTCTGCATCCATCATATTGCTAAATGCACGGTTGACCCGATTAAGGTCGCCCGTGATTTATAGAAGTATATCCATCTCCTATTTTCTAATTTAATCATCTTCGATCGAGTCTATCTTCGAATCAGGATTCTATTGGTTAGAGTCTTCTAATTTAAATCTCTACCTTAGTTTTGAAATCCATTCTTAAATCACCCTTTGAAAAATCGAGTATGTTGTATTTTTGAAATTGTTTTGTACCGAAATTATTATTTTGATAACTATGATTTTATTCTATATATAAAAAGAAATTGTTTTCGATAAGGATTATATACCTATATATAAAACAAATATGAAATGTTATTATATATATATAAAAGTTTTGAAAGGATTTGAAAATTGAAAACTTGTAAGAAATTGATTTATATAAAAATGATTTACAACTGAAGGGTTAAATTTGAAATTCGAGAATTGAATTCCAGTATTTTGAAATTGGATTTAAGATTTCGGAAAATATATAAAAATAATACGATTTAAAGGTATTTTTCAAAATAAGAAATGTTTCAAATGAGTTCAAATGAGTTCCAATAATTTTGAAGAAATTTCAAAGAAGTTTTCAAGAAAATAGTAGTCCAGAACTCACGTATGTCGCTGGAAAATAATTTCGGTGATGAGTGCACGCATCATCGACATTGATTTTCGAGTTTCAGAGTGGGGGAGAGGCCACTTTAATAGCTCGCTATGCGAGTGATTTTGTAAAACCGTTATGATTTCAAATTCCGAAGTATAATTTGATATTTTCGAAAGATATATGTATATATTTGAAACAATTTAAAGTGAGACCGGTGTTCAGTCCTCGAGTTTCGAATTTGTTTTGGTATAACCCTATATATTGAAATTGATTTATTATTGATTTTCAACTCTTGAATTGAAAATGTGATTTCCCTTTATCATTTTGAAGGTTCGAACACTTCCAAGTCAAGGTCTAAAATTTTAAAACTAAGAAATTTCGAAAAGTATAAAATGTTTGATAAAGAATATAAATTTAGTTTGAAATGTTTTGAAAAAAATATAGTTTTGAATAATAGTTTTCAGAAAGGTAAATTGAATATTTCAACTAGAAATAGATAGTTTAAAAGTTTTAAAGGGATAATTATAAATTTGGAAACCATTTGAGTATAATTTATTTTGAGAAATTTTTTAGTTTTGAAATTAAATTGAAACTAAAAACCAATACTCTTATGGAGATTTTGGAAATGAATTTGTTTTAATTTAGAAACTGAGATAATTTTCTAAACCTATTATTTTGGGAACTTTGAAATTTAGATACTTAATTTGGAAGAAAATTTGGTGAAATCATATATGATTTGGAAATTGAATGGATATTGAGTGATTTGAAATTGAGAACCTTATATTATTAAGCACTTGATTTGGGAGTGGACGAACTTATATAAATTGGATTTGTAAAAGTATGAAATTGATTTGAAATCCATTGATTCGAAGGTACTCAATTTGGAAAGCTATTTTATCTAATTGAAGTCTATATAAGTATGATTTGATCTACTATTGATTTGGAAAGTATTCGATTTGGGAAAAAGGGAATCCTATATATAATGGACTTTATATAAGTATGATATTTGAAAGTGATTTGAAAAGGTACTATATGATATATATTTTCGAAGTAAAGATATGGAAAGTGCCTTCTTCTTGATATCCGCTTTGTGGCCACATCGTGGATTCATTCTATCGATATTATTCTTTCTGATTTTTGGTTTTCCGGATGTAATACTCGAGTGTTCCCACCGTGGCGTAACCCATGTTTTTTTTTCTCTCGCGACTGCATACTGCCTGGCTGAGTCTGGCCTAGGGTACGGATTGTTTCCTAGGGGATCCAGGCGTAACCATTGTGTATCCTGCAATCTGTGTAGGTCGCGAATAGTAGCGAAACTGCCTGGTTGAGACAGCCTAGGGGTACGGATTATTTCCTGGGGGACCCAGGCGTAACCATTGTGTACCCTGCACTCTACTAGTCATCATGGCGTAACTAGCAGGGCTGAGAAAGCTTACGGATACGAATTGTTTCCTGGGGGATCCAGGCGTAACCATTGTGTATCTGCAAACCATGGTCGGACAAAGGTTTTGGTTTGGTTGTTTTGTTTGGATTGTACTTTCCATATCTGTTTTAAAGGTTTTTCAAGTATTTTCATTGGTTGTTGAAACAAGTCTACTAAGTACTTGAAGAATTCTAGCTTTGCGCCCGATCAACGCATGGCCAGAGTCTGCAAGAACGAGGATAAACTTGTTGAAACATCGAGTTATAAATTTATTTTCGAAAGAAAAATCTATTTTGATATAAAGGTATTTATTATAAAAGTATTTTTCCCAACAAATAAATTTTGAATTAATATTTGAAATTTAAATTCTTATGGTTCTAGATTAATTATTCGTGCCCGATACTATTCCTTGCATCTACCTTATCTGCTCAGTTTAGTTATTCACCTTGATTCTGTTTTCCAAATCTACCTTCCTTCCTTGTTGGATATATCCTTTTTAAATACTGCTTATTTGTATACTACATGGTTTAATAGAAATTTTAGTGTTATAAATATTTTAGAAGTTATTTATCTAAAATAAAACATATTTTAAAAAAAAATGATTTGTGATCTAATAATAATATTTGGAAGGTACCTTGAAACAAAATAAAAATTTATGAATTTTGGATTTAACATTTCAATAGCTTCTTTGTAAATATAAGTAATAATGTAAATAATTGTTTTCAAAGGAGTTTGAAAAGTATTAAAGTATTAAAGAAAATTAAACTTCAAATGAAGTTATCAAATAAATTTTAAAATAAAATTTATATAGTTTTAAATTAATTGTCTATCTTGTCTTTCAATCTATTTTATTTCTGGTTGTTCTATTCTCCTACCTCCTACCTTTTCGAGGACGAAAAGTTTTGAGTGGGGGAGAGTGTAACGACCCGTAGATTTTAATAGTTTTATATGGTTTATTTAACGCAATTAATTGAAACTTTTGAGAAATTTTATATAATAATATTTTGAAATAAAAATTTAATATTTGGATTACGTCCTATTAAACATAGCAGATTTTAAATTTTCAATTTATTTTATCAAAGTTTGAAACGTATAAAATACTATACGTAACCTTCCTTGTTCCATTTTAAATATCATTGTCTTTCCAAACTTATTACGTACTATCCAAACAAACAAAAAAGTTATTGCTTTAAATGTAGCTAAATCAACTCATGACCGTTGCCATTTCAAAGTTTGAAATGTATAAAATTTCTATACGTTACTTCGCATTCACTTATTTCTTTTATTATTTTCTTTTATTATTTTCTTTATGTTTTCATTCATCTTCTGCCATTTTCTTATTCAAAATTTAACTGTTTCCTTTTCCCATCCCAAGCTGTTACATTTCTCTTAATTCATATAAAAGAAAATTTTAATAACAAACTTACGTTGTATTCTTTGCATTGCTTCGAAAGTGTAACCACTGACATTTTGTTTTCTCTCCTCTTTCCTTCTCCCCCCTCTCCATCTTCCCTATCCTTTTATTTGAAAAAGAAAGAGAGAAGAAACCATCTGTTTGAAACTCGTCGGCCTCCCCTCCATCGCCTCCGCACTGCGACCTACACCACCCTACCCTAACTCATGCACCCCATGCGCATTTTTCACCAGTACCTAGACGAGCCAGCCTCTCTGTTGTTTTAAGGTAAGTGGTGTTCATATAGAAAAATAAATTCTTATATTTTGGGTTAGTAATCTATATCTATACAATACGTTAATATATGTATTAGTTTCTATGTATTGTTATGTAAAGTATAAATTTTAAATTATAATCAAAAGGTTTACATATACATATTTCGGTTATAATATAAGAAGTTGTACCTGTATAATATATTATGCATATATAGTATGGGTTGCGTTAGTTATATATAGTATTTCATGCATGTTAGTTTATTTGTATTTGTTGAATATGTATATATAAGTAATACATGTTGTACATATTATATTCATGGTATGTATATAAGTGTGTTGCGTGAAAAGAAACAATATATATTGTTTTACTTTTGGTTGCGTGAGTTATAAATATATGAATGTTTGCTTAATTAAGTTTATATCATCTTTTATATATATTCAAAGCTGGTGATAAATGTAAACACGTTATAGCAACTTTTGTTAAACTAGTATATAATATAGGTAATACATAAGAGGTCTACAACTGGATTCCTTGGTGCCGAAGTTTTCTTATTTATAGGATTATATAAATATACTAGTTTATAAAAGTTATAAAATATAAGTTAATATATATTTGTATTTTAATATACCGTGCGTTTTGATTTGTTGTAGAGTATATAAAGATGCATATGCTGCTACAGTATGCTATATTTTAGGCGTACTGTATATATATGATATTTTGGATGAATATTTACATATAACACTGTTTACAGTTTTGGTATAAGTTATATTATTTATACATAGTGGTTTGGTCATGGAAGGTTTTAGGCTCTGTTTAGTCTTGTAGCCGTATGCATAGTAGTGTATATTTAGTCTGTATATTTTAGGCTATGTCTGCATGCTTCCCTGTTTAGCACATGTATTTTATAGTATATAGCGATATTTCGGGAAAGATTTTCTTTATTAGTTTTATAATGGTTATGGTTATTAAAGCATACTTATGTTAGATATAAAGTTACAGTGTGAAGTACATAGGAAATTTGTCTTATCCATAGGCGTTATTTTATATTAAAAATAAATTTTTGACTTGAAAATAATTATGTATGTTTTAATTTAAAATACATTTAAATTTAGAATATGGTTTTATAAAAATAAAAAAAATAAAAATAAAATTCTTATAAACTGTACTGCGTATATACTCTTTAAAAAAAAGGAAAAAAAGGAGTAAGTTAACAATGTATTATAAAGAATATTGTTAATCTGCATATATATGTGCATAAGTTTGTTTGATTTCCTGCTGGATATTTTGAAAAGGAAAGTAATAAACTATAATAATTATATATATACATAAGTATTCATTTCAAAAGACATTATATATGTGCGTGTTGATCTTTAATATATGTGTTTTATGTTAGAACGTTGATTTTTAACTATACATATATATTATTTTAATATTGGCTTACAATGAATATTTATTACATGGAAACGACAACCATAAAATGAATATACTATATATGTGACATTTTGAATAATTATATATTTGTTATTTAACATTAATATGAAATGGAAGCGTTTTAAAGTTATATGGTTTTCATGGGTGTGCATATATATATATATATTTCATTTTTTAAAATGTGTGTTTTGATTTAACGTTCATTTTGAAAGAAAGTAATAAATTAATCATATAATCTTCGTTTCGATTTTATCAAGCTAATTTGATCCGTTCTCATCAATTTCTATCTATCAGCTTTTCCGTCGAAATCGTACCATCTAACTTTGCTTTGGAAGTCGTGCTTGCATTTCGTAACTCAACTTCATTGTCTATCTCTCTAACCTCGAAAGGTGAGCAATCACTCACGATTAACATTTTTTTATTCATTAAACTTGATTTCAATTGAAACGACAATTGAAATATGCTGCTGTAGTTATTTAATTTTTTTATATATGTTATTATCTTTAACTGTTCACCTGCGGGATATGACACCATATCCTGTTGTTTATATTATATTGTTATTGATGATATATGCCTGTTATTTTATTATATTTTCTGTTATCACTCTACAAGTTCCCTGTAGTTTAGAAATCACTATAGGTTGAAATGATACATACCCGAACAGACTTTAGAATATGACAAAATCATTATGGGTTGAAATGATAAACCCAAGCGATTTTCATTTAATTGAATTTAGGGTTACGGGTTGAAATGATATCCACCCGTATATATTTAGTATACGGATTAAAATGATATATATTCGTAGCACTTGACTATATGATAGGAAATATATACAGACACTGTTGGTCCATATAAATATTTTGAAAATAATTTCTCTAATTATGGAAAGAAATATATGGTTTAATAAATTTGATTCTTAAGATATTATATAAATGAAAATTGTATATATAGATTTAGTAGTAATATTTGATAAATTAGATTGATTTAATACATATAATATGGTTAAGTATTTATTTAAATCTATATTTCAAATAGATTCTCTTGTAATAAATTGAATAATTAAGATTGGGAGATAAATTTGGGTTTATAAAAATGGTATTTAAATAAGGATTTATTTAATTAAATCGATTTGAAATTTTTGAATGGGAAATTTAAAGGGTATGATTTTATAACTGGATTTTTGATTTAAGTGATTTAATGAATATTTCACGTTTAAATAAATTAAAGAAAATATTGAGTAGAATGTAATTTAGTGTTACTTAAATGATATTGAATCTAATAAGGGAGTACTTCAAGACTAAATAATAATGAGGTTAAATCGAGATCTATATGAAACTGTTATATAGAACATTTAAATATCAAAGCCTTGAACTATATTGGAATTTAAATGGTTTATGTTGAGATTCAGATCTGTATTTGAAATCAACATAGTTGAATTTGTTATTTAGCAACTAAATTGAATTAAAATGAAAATTTAGGTTGAAATAAATTTGAATTTATTATTTAGAAAACTAAATTGAATGAAAATTTAGGTGAAACGTTGAATACTTAAAGTTTTGAAATATATGGAAATATAAAGGGGTATTTGTGATTATAAATCCGAATTTAAGATCGATAAAATTTAAGTGGTTATTTTAGAAATTGAGTTGAATTTAAATTGATAAATTGAGATTGAATTTAATTTGAATGGGAAGGTCGGGTTGATGTTGGAACGATTTGTTAAGTTGAGGAAATTGAAAATACTTTACTGTATAAATTAATTAATATATATAAATACTATTTTGGGAAATATAGAGATATTTGAAGTGAAAATGAGATTTGGTTTTGAAGTATAAATTAAGCTGAAATGACGACGGTGTTATAGTGTATATTTCTACCTTGTAGAAAGTTCCATGGACCCATAGAGGATGGTTATCCCAAACATCCTTTAAGTTATTTGTATTTCAGTTGATATTTCACTTGAGTTGGATTTATTGATATAAGAATGTTAATCCTGACTCGAGTGTTTTGTGTTTTGCTTTACGCTCGGGTCAGACTGAGTGATACAGCATTTGAGACTCACCTTTGGAGTTCGGAGCTTCATTTGGAAATCCAACTATCGATTCAGATTCCAGCCTTTCCAGTTGATTGGTTCAGAGAAGTCATCTGTTGCATTGGAGACTTCACTGCATTTGAACTATTCGGTTGTATTTTTTCTAACTCTGATGTATATAGTAGCTTCATGACTACTATTCTTTATCTATTCCATTGCATTATATTACTCTGTGATTTGTGATTGATTGATTTACTGTATATTTTAAGTTTTGCCAAATTTTAATTAACAATTCGGTATTTTGAATTATTCAAGTCGGATATGTATGGTTTTATTATCGATTTGAATGGTCCAAAATAGCGGGTCGTTACAAAAGGTACTTAAACCATTGGCCACATTACTACAGTGATTCGTGGTGCACCAATAAATCCTGTCTGTTACCGGGCTGAGAACTATCTTGTTGGATTAAGACAAAGTGTGATTATAAAATTTTGGGTTAGGAGCTACTTAGGAAAGAATTTTTTTAATTAAATCCTTGCATTCATTTAGTTGCATTAGCTCATGCATACTTAAAAAAAAATTCAAAATGCCAAAACTTTTTTTTTTTTTGTAAATATCTCTTAACTTAGTTTTTTAATCCTTGAAAATTTTTTAATCAAAATAAATAACCTAAAAAAATTTTGAGTTAGTTTTTTTTTAGAAAATTAAAAATCTAAAAAAATATAAAACCTTTTCCAAAAAAAAAATTTAAATCCAAAAACAAAACAAAAATCAAATTTCCCTTTTGAAAAATAAACTCTTTTTGTTAAATATTTTTCCTTAATTCAAAAAAAAAGAAAATGAACACAAAAACAATTCTTGAAAATGTCTGGATTTTCTTACCCGCTGAAATTTTACAATACTTGGGAAAATCAGTATAATCCATACAGTTTCACATCAAATCCATATGGATATTTTAATGACAACTATTGTACAAATAATTCAAATTTTGAAAAAATTTCAAAATGCGGACCAACCCTCTTATTTTGAAAATAGCATTGAAATGATTTCGTCTTTACTTGAACTCTCTATACAATAAAATCAACGGATAAATGAGTTGTGTAATTCATATTTAGGCAATAACTCAAGTCAAGGATTTCAAAATAATCAAAATTAGAATTCACTTCAAAATTCAAATAATTTCGAATATAACCCATGCGAATTCAATTTCGAACTTCAAAATGAGTTTCAAAGTCAAAATGAAAATGGAAACAACTTTTTAAATGATTTTGGCAATGGGAATAATCTCGACTACAATGCGATTGATAATTTTTGTTTCCAACAAGTTTAAATCAAAAATTCTCAAGTTAATAATTATAAATTTGATTTTGTTAAGTAAATGGATGAGATTTAAAATGATCACACGGATTTGATTTTTGAAACATATATGAAACGACATGACAAACAAAATCAAATCCTAATGTGTGACAAGTCAAATAATAATCCAACTTTTACCAAAATCGATGATTTTCAAATAACAACTTTTGAAATTTAAAACGACAATTTTAATGAAGTTGTTGAAAATATGGCAATTAAGTTGAATTTCAATTCTTTTAAGAGGTGGAATCAAATTTAAAATTCGATCTTCCTTTTCCTGATTTTGAAAATTTGAATACAACTTTGGATTTTGAAATTGATACATGCCGTGAAGTTGTTGATAATCCAACTAAGGAAGACGAATTTAATGGACACAAACTTTTGGACTTTTCGTAGACGAGTTGCTGAATACTAAAGGAGTAAATTTAAATCACCATTTTGATTTTGAAATCAATATTTCCAAAGAAATTTTTAATGATAAGCTTGAATTTCAATTTGGTGAAAATAAACTTAAACTTCAACCAATTGTTTTATCAACCCCAAAATCATCGAAAATAAAACAACTCACACGATTTTTAATAAACGACGTTCGTTTTTCCAAATCAACATTCAGCTTTGAAATCTTTTATGGTTTGGTTTTTGTGCATAAGCTATGTCTCTCATACTTGGCGAGACAAATGAATTGGTCTATGGAAGACTGTTTCATTTATTCTTTAATAATATATTTCTGGTGTTTTGTAAATAATAATCTTTTCGCTTTCTTGTAAATATAGGTCATATTTTTATTTATTTTTCTCCTTTCACTTGGGTTGATTGTGGGGGCATAGTCAAAACCAGTGTGGGGGGGAGTCACATCTTCTTTTTGTTTTTTCATGGTTTATTTTTTTCATTTTCCTTCCAAAATTCAAAAGTTTTCAAAAAAAAAATCCTAAAAACAATTTTTTAGCATTTTGATTTATTTTTGAAGAAACACTATAAGATATAAGTATAAATTTTCGTTACTAAATTGAAATTTTTGGAAGGTTATTTTTCTCAATAAAAATAAAAATTTAGTTTGATTAGAAGTAATGATGATTTAACTAGTATATAGGAAGATTCGTGGTGATAATTATGAAGTATATTCTAATTGAAATATTTGTTTAAAAAAGTGGTAAATTTAAACTAAATAATATAACATTTTTTATCTTCTAAGTTAAATGGTGCTAAGATAATTTTATAAATCTCTCTTTTAAAAAAAGAAAAATAAAAAATATAATATGTGTATATATATAACATAACAAAAGAGAAATGGTTTTTACAAAAATAAGAAAAACCTAGAGTCATGTATTCACATGCAAGTGTGTACACTCGCTATGCTCTGTACCCTTCTCACGTTAGCCCGAAAGGCAGTGCATGATCGGTATATCTAGCCTCAGTTTATCAGAGTTAGGTGTACGTGACGCCCTGCCCCAAGACACACATTAACAAAGAGTATTACTGGGTAATACTGTCTGCTAATGCAGAGAATAGGGCTGGTTAGTAGCAACCATTCATAGCTTTGTCTTAATCATCTATTAAATACGTCGATATAATGCTCTATTTTTTTTATTCAAATGGATCGACATATTCAATAAATGCTTAATATAAAACTATAGTGGCTAACAGATCTATTAGAACAGAATACAACAACAATATATAGTTCACATCACATAACAGTAGTCAAACACACACACACACACATACACATACACAGATACATCCTAGTACAATACCAAATGATACATCAGAAGTGGCACAAGGACCACCAATATACAACGAGTCAAAACAATAAATACATATCAGAGTTGCAAAAATACAAAAAGTGATAAGTAGATATCTGAGGCGGAAGCATCAAAGCAACGTCCTATAGCTGGTACCTAAACTCAAACAACTCGGTCTGACTCGAGTATATAAAAATACATGGATCAGTCTATCTTAAACAATTAATTAGTATGAAATAAGTAAGGTACAAGGATAAATGATAACAATACTTCTCGATAGAGAAGAAGCGACCCTAAGCATATGTCATTAGGGTTTTCTCGAAAGAGACAAGTCCAACACAATATTAAATATCCACAAATGTATGCCTCATATCGTTGGCATAACCAATAGCCAATATATGGCTAAGATAAACATAACATTAAATATCCACAAATGTACGCCTCATATCATCAGCGTAACAATAGCCAATATAATGGCATTCATCAACTCCAACTCCTAAATAGGAGATTATAAATCTCAAAAAGGCCAAAGAATGGCAACTATGAATCACAACATATGGAACTCGACTAAGAGTTCAAAACCCTAGAATGTAATCACCATATAATCAACATGATATCACTAAGGCTATATAACTAATCCAACAAAAGCAACTATGGTGAAAACATATATAAATCATCAAAATTCTAGAAATCAACATGTAGAAATCTCGAAAACAACAATATAAGAAATAGGACCCAACAACCCAATAATAGCTCAATAACTACTAACGTAAAAAGGACCCGATAACCCAATCTATAGCCCAACAGCCTACCAAGTACAGTGTATAAGAGACCCACCAACCTCTATTAGGACCCAACAGCCCATGATTAGCCCAACAACTATATATGTACACGTAGAAACCAACAGCTCAAGTACTAGCAATACCTCGTGAATGTGTCACAAACTCTCAGATATGAATCTGAAAAGTGGCAACAGTGCATCTCATACCACACGTTCTCACTTATCGGTTTAATAGCTGCTAGTCAATGCCGCACTAGAAAATAAATCATTCAAATCACAATAATTGCCTCATCTCACTGGTAAATCCAATCCGAAGGTCAATAACTAATTAGCTTCAAACGAACGAGTCCGGAATTAACCGAAAAAGTAAACGCATGTGCCTTATAACAGATGTCTTACGAAATCGTTTAATTCTCTTCCTCTTACGCTCGAATAGTACAAAAATCATGTGACGACCCACATTTCAGAAGGTTTAAATCGATAATACTCCACACATGTCCGACTTAAACAATCCGAAACGTAGATAATCAATGGGGTTAAAAAAGAAAGATAGTAAGAGAAGAAGAAAGCAAAACACAAAATCTCAAAGCAAAAATGTTAAAATATAATAAACAAATAAACAATTCATAAAGATGTTTACTATGCATTTGATTATAATCTATACACATTTATCAGAGTTATAAATATACAACAAGGGGAAATAATCAATGTAGTGAAGTAGCATGATATAGGGTATAATGATAATAGTAATATACAAAAACTCCGTCTTCGTCCTCCGAAGAATAGTCTTTAATACACTGAAAAAACTCAGGACTGAATCGAGCGTAATGAAAAGGAAAAATGCTCGAGTCAGGACTAAAATACTTTTATGTAAGTCAAATCAATATCATAAATATGAGTGCAATAACTTAAGAGATGTTACGGGATTTTCCATCTCCTAAGGATCCATTAAGTTGTTTATATATAATAGTATACGCTACAATATATAAGCTATAATATATAATGTTTATCAGTAAAATAAATATCAATTAGCGTTAAGGCTTTACAGTGATCCACCTTAACACATTTACAGGTTTAAACCAAAATCGTAATGGGCTCGTATAGGGATAAATATGAAAAGGCATGTGAGGCAATGCCTAAGGTAGAATTCTACCAGTTTACCCTTTCTGGCTGGTCGTAACCCATCCGTGGCCGACCGCGATAATCAATCCAAATGACAAATAAGGTGCACCCATGGAATCCGTAGCCACAGTAGTAATATGAGGGATCAAGGTCGCTAGAGGTAGCTAACCTCATTGGCTAGACATAGGCTCCTATTTTAGTCATTTTACACACCAGTTGGTATTTTTACATTTCGAAAACAATTCGTATTTGATACCAAAATATCATATTCGCTTCAAAAATCAAATCCATTTCGAAATCATCATATTTACTCAAAAATGTCAATTCAACACGATATATCGATTTCACTTCAAAGCTTGATTCGAATTACAGTTTGGTTATAGTTCACTTTAACCCAATTCACATACAAATCCAAGTTTTAGATATAAACATTCCACCCATTAACCCCTTTGGATTTTAGAAAATAGTTTTAAAATAATTAAATAGTTAAAATAGTTTAATAGAAAATAGTTTGAGAAACAAAATGGTTTATATAGTAAAATAATTGGAAAAATTAAAATAGTTTGAATATTTAAGGAAAATAGATTTGAAATAGTTTATACTAAAATAATTTATTTAAAAATAGTTTCCAAGCCAAACTGTAACAACCCGACATTTTCTGCCATTCGCATCCACACATGCCGGACTTGAATTGCTCAAAATACCGCATTGTAAATAATTTTAGAGCAAATGAAATACAAATCACAGAATCATAGACACAGAAATATCAGAATAATTCGCAGCGGAAATTAAAATACCATAGTAGTTCATGAAGCTACTATAACAAACTCTCAAAACATAATACATAATATCAGTCTGAAAAACATATACAATAGAAATCTCTAATACATAGCAGTTTATAAATACGAACCGAAATAGAACAACTAAAACTGAAAGGGAATAGATAACTAGACAAGCAGAATCTCCAACGATTCCTAGCTCTAGAAAAGAAATCCAAAGCTAAGCTGTAAATACTCAGGCTGACCCGAGCGTAAAGTAAAACACAAAACACTCGAGTTAGGACATATATACTTATATAATGTAAACCAACTAAAGTGAACTGTAGTAGTAATGACAATAATTTAAAGGATGCTTGGGATCGCCCATCCTTTAAGGATTAGTTAAACTATGAATTAAATACAACCCGTGGTTAAAATTTCAAAATAGTAATTTATACTTCGATATATCATTTCAAAATTCAATATCATTCACCATTTAAAAATATCATATCTTTCAAAACCTCATTCAATTTTATTTAATTTAAATACCATTGCAAATCACAATTCAAAATGGTTTATATTTCAAATCAAAATACACCATTTAAACCAATTAAATATTCCAATTAAACCAATTAAATATTCCATTTAAATCATTTAAATATTCCATTTAATTCATTTAAAAGTGAAGTTATTATATTTAATAATCAAATATCAAATTCTCATAAATTTAGCCTTTTCAAAGTTCATTTATTCTTTTAAATTTATCAAAACGGTATAAATTCAACTATCGCAGCACTTAGAAGATGCTACAGAAAGTTATGTTTGAAAACAATTCATTTAACAAAAGACAGCATTTAAAATGCTGTAATAGGTTTAATTTAGTTCAAATAAAACCTTAGTTAATTTCAGCAACTACAGCACTTACAAAGTGCTATAATAGCCCTTAATTCAATTTAGCCATTTAGTTCATTTCTATCAACTACAACATTTACAAATGCTATAATATTCTTTACATTAGAAATAATAACATTTCAAAAATGCTGTTAATTGAATTCTAAATATTCAATATAATTTCACAAACAATTAAAGTTTTATTTAAATCATTTTAAACTTATAAAATCATATACTTTCATTTTTAAAACAATCATTTAATTATCCTTATGTTCATGATTTTATAAAGTTAAATTTCCGTTCAAAAATCAATATTTAATTATAATTCAAATATTAAATTTAAGCATTAAATTTCAACTCATTAAATTAAATTTTTAACTTAATACTTAAGTTTAAAATTTCCAAATATAACCTTTTTTCATTTTATTTACTTGACTTAAAATTCAATTTAAACAAAATTCACAAATTTCTAATTTAAGTTATATTCAAAATTTCAACTTAAATATTCATTCATTTCACCTTTTAATTTATTCAAAAATCATTAATAAATTATAATAATCATTTAAATTCATTTTAAATCTATTCATCGTATTTTCCTACCTAATTTAAATCCCATTAATAACCAAATCAAAATTTCCAAAATAACATATATTTCAAATTTCTAACTTTACCATTAATTTATTTCACTCAAAAATTCTTAGTAAATCAATAATACTTTATAAAAATCATTTTTAATTAAGTTTTGAATCAAAATATTATAATATTTACATTTCTAAAATATTTTAAATTTTTTAGAAAAACATATTTTAACCACGAGTCTGTATCCAATTTTCTAGCCTAGGTAAAGTGATACGAATAATATATCATTTCAATCCGTAATTTACAAAGAAAATCCGGGTTTGATCATTTCAAACCCGCAATCCCAAGTAAATGAAATAAATAAAAATCGTTCAGGCCTATCATTTCAGCCCATAACAAATTTTCCCTATTCTAAAGTCCGTTCGGGTATGTATCATTTCAACCCATAGTGATTCTAATCTAAAGGGAACTTGCGGTGTGATAAGCTGATATAAATAACAGAATAGCATTATATAACAGTAACAGATGATATAACAAATAAATAAGCATGGGTGAACATCACATGATCATAACATAGCAGGTGTAACATGGTGATGCATTTTACAGATTAAAATGTGATCGGTTTACTAGTCATATAAGTCTAAAACTATCTGGTGAGAATAACTCACTGGTATAAGCCGAAGACAACAACCAAAGTACATAAACTGCGATTATAACAACTCGATTCTACGACTTTCGAAAGTCGACATTAATACGTCCACTGTATCAACTGCCGAACAATCGAATGCCGGAAAACCATACCGTTAGGGTTAAAGAAGAGGTAGAAGATAGAAGAAAATAGAACGAAAGAAGAACAACAGAAACAATATCAGAATCTCACATATCGCAGCGGAACAACATATAACAGATAAATGAATAATCTTTAAAAACAAAAAACTATCTCAGTTATTACATTACATCACATCAGAGTGTTGTTCGTCGACGGAAATTCTATCGGTTTAGAAAACCGTAGAACGAATTTTGAAATAAAAATAACCACAAGCGCACGGTGTACGAATGTAGCACGCGGCGAATACGGGTCGGTCCACAGGGAATTGATGATTTAAATTTCCTACTCAATCAAATTAACCCAAAGTTGAGAAATTGTTAACTAGAAATAAAATGAGGATAACACTAGAAAAATGTGATTCAAAAACTAAAAGAACAATTTAGAGGCAAATCCACTCTCAAATTTTTGTAAATCAACAAACACATAATTTATGATCTCTAACTTTGATATTTAGTGGAATAATCATTGCATTTATCATAAGTATGATTTGTTTATGTTATTAGTTAACATAACTCAAACCATCAAACTATAATACAACAATTATACTACTTATAATTCTTATGAAAAGGAAGCCAAAGCAAAAAGTATTTTAAGTATGATCTATTTACTATTGTAACTAGTAATATAGATCATCAAATTTCATTTTTACTTTCATTTCATAATCAAAAATGGATTAGAAAATGATGATGCAACTTGTGTTTATGCTGAATAAGAATAACTCATTTGCATAAGCAATATAAGCTATCAAACTCACTTGTATAAACTTGCATCAAAATCTACTTCATGAAGCATAAACCAAATGAAATCATAAATCATAAAATGTTGAAATTACATAAAGTTAGAGAGCTTCATCACCCCTAAATTGAAGGGGTTTAGCTACTCATTTGTGGCATTGAAGCATCACATGTAAGTTTCAACATTAAAAAGAAAAGAAAAATAAAAGAAGACAAAAGAGATTAGCTACTAACTACTTGCATAATTATGAATCTAAGCTATGAACATAAGGAGAAAGAGAGCATAGAAATAAACATTAACAATAAAACAAAGAAAAGCATGTAGAAAAGAGAGAAGAAAGAGGCTTGGAAACCATTTTTATTTCATAGAACATTGTGCTTACACTTGATTTCTTAATTTCCTAAGTAAAATGAAAGAGTAGAAGCTGATCTTTTCATGTACATAAGAGGGCTATTTATACATGCATAAAACCCTAATTCTACTTTTAGGGAGCTTCCTAAATTGCCCTTTAGGAAGTGTGGCCACCAAGTAACCATTATCCACTAATTAATCCATCATTTGTTTTGCATGAAGCTTTAACTTCCACTTAGTTGTCCATTAGCTCCAAATTGTACATTTAGGTAAGTGGGTGGGGTCCTCCATGTTCATGGCTTGAATTATTTCCCTCTTCTTTCCTTAGTATTCATTTGTGCATGCATATATCTTCATATAATCCTCTTTCATATGCATCCAAATTCCTATAAAAATTATCAAAAAATGTCTAAGTAAAAATTCTTACATTGACACATGCACAAAAATGACCGTTTTGCCCTTGAATGAAGATGAAAATATGATGGTTTGGAAATAATTGAATTTTGGTTTTAAACATGTTAAAATGCCTAAATATGATGATTATTTAAATAAAAAGAGATAAAATATGGATGTAAATATATGCACAATCACGTGCACATCAAATACCCCCACAATTATCTTTTTATTCGTCCTCGAATAAAGGAAAACTAAGATAAATCCGTTTTTGTAGGGAGCACGATTGCATTGAGCATATGCAACAAGCCGTTAAACCTCTGGGTGTCCCCAGTAGGACGAGTGTTGTCTCGTGAGGGTTTTCAGCGGATACTACCCACAAAATCCAATTCAAAGTGAAAATATTTACAAAATGCAAGAATGCGAGTTTTTGGAAAGATTTTCAAATGAATGATTTATTTTTAAATTGACACGAATAAGTTAAATACAAGTTTTGGTCATTGTCTTGAAAATTTAAGTCATTTACTCGTCAAAATTTCCAATAAAAATCAAGTTGCCATAACAGATAGACCATAGTTTATCTAGTTGTTTTGGTTGATAACACAATGTAATTATGAAATGAATCCTTAGTTGATTATCAAAGTTTATTAAAGTGGTATTTTCATTTCTTTTCAATAACCAGTTAAATCAAACAAGTTAAAATAGTGCTAGGATTTCAATTGCTTGCTCTCTCATTATTTGCAAGAAAAACTACACACCTAGCTCAGGTAAACTGAGGCCAGATATACCACCCATGCACTGCCTTTCGGACTTATGTGAGGGGAGTACAGAGCATGGCGAGTGCATACACTTTCGTGCATACACCTATCGACCGTAGGTGGTTTTATTAAGTCTATTTTTTTTACATGTGTTCCATACATGCATAACCGTGAGGACTTCTAAATGAGTATGAAAGCACATAATCAAAGATTCCAAGTAATTCACCCATGCATAACCGTGAGGACTTTTAAATGAGAGTGAATACTTGGATGTTATTATTATTATTTTTTTTAAGAGAGAGAGTTTTGCAAAATCATCTTAGCACCATTTAACTTAGAAGACAAAAAAAAATGTTATATCCTTTGCTTTAAATTCTCCACTTTTTAAACAAAGATTTTCAATTAGAATATACTTCATAATTAGCATAGTTGAACCTTCCTATATACAAGTTAAACCATTGTTATTTGTAATCAAACTTCATTTTTATTTTTATTTTAAGACAAATAAATTTCCAAAAATTTCAATTTGTTAACCAAAACTTATACTTATCCCATAGTGTTTCTTCAAAAATAAATAAAAATGGTTAAAAAAAATGTTTTTGAGATTTAGGAGTTATGAGATTTTTTTTTGAAGAAAATGAAAATTCAAAAATGCCATGAAAAACTACAAAAAATGAAAATGAGACCCCCCCACACATAATTTTGACTGTGTCCCCACAGTCGATGCATGATATAATGAGTGTAACGGGGAAAAATATGTACATATTTACAAAAGAGGGTTAACATTCTTACTAGACGTAGCTTGGCTCATGAAGGATCATGAGCTCCTCCTCTTGGTTACTGGGCAATTCCAAGAAGGGTTTCAAACGATGACCATTGACTTTGAAAATCGATCAATCCTTTGGGTTTTCTATTTCTATGGCACCATGTGGAAAAACAGTTCGTACCACAATGGTCCGGTCCACCTTGATTTAAGTTTCCCAGGGAATATGTAACGACCCAGTATTTTCAACCCTTCGCATCCGCACCTGCCGGACTTGAATTGTTCAAAATACTGCGTTGTAGAATAAATTTGGCAAAACTCAGAATATACAGTAAATAAATCACAGAATCACATACACAGATATCAGAATCTCGCAGCGGAAATTAAAATTTAGTGGTTCATGAAGCCACTGATACATCTTTAACAAAACAGGAATTACATTGTCTGTAATCCTCAATACAATTTTATAACATAAAGAGAGATAGAGTCTTCAAAGTCTGGAGCTCCAGAAAAGATAAAGGCTGAAACAACTTCCAGCAGCACGAATGATCTACTGAGTGTCCTAGCTACGGAGAAGAAACTGAAGCTGCAACTCAGGCTGACCCGAGCGTACAATAAAACAACAACACTCGAGTCAGGACATACATACTTATATGATGTAAGCTAATTCAAGTGTACTGTAATATATAACAAGTAACTTAAAGGATGCTTGGGACCGCCCATCCTCTAAGGATCCGTTAAACTATTTACTATGTAGTATATTGCGCTATTACAATAGTGTCTATTTATAAAATAAACATACTTATTTCTTAGCATTAAGGGGTTACCCATATAGCCCTTAACACGTAATAGTCCCAGTAGTCCATCCAATATCATAGCTCCTCCTGATCGGGAAGCAACTAGAGGATACCACACGGGCTACGGGAGAAAACCAAACTCGTACAAGGCTCGATATGGTAGGTGACACGGCACAACTAGGCAATGCCAGGGTAGATATACCAATTACGCTTCCGGACCGATGGTAACGCGAAGCCGCAGCAACCGCCCACCTCGAACAACACTCCCAAATCAAAGGTGCACCCAAACAATCACATAAGCAATAGAATGGTATACGAAGAAGTGCGTTCGATCAGAGGAGCTACCTCATTAATCCGTCAATCGCTCCTGTTTTAGCCACCTTAAGCCAACTCACGGGAGTCGGGTCCACGTATTTACCTTTCAAGAAACCGTCACCACCAACCTACTTCATTCTGGAATCTCCACCGCGTACACGGTTGGTCAAAGTGGTTTTCGGTATCGACAGAGAGTATGTCCATATCCGATCCCGGTCTCTTTGCCAACCCATCGTTATTATTACCCGTGGCCATTTAAAAACAGTTTATACTTTAAACCAGAATAATTATTTCCATTTCAAATTATACATACGATATCATTTTAAAACCAAAACAATAGGATATCGTTATATTCAAATATAATTCTTTTCCAAAACCATACTGCTTAAAATTATAATATCTGGAAACCAAATATTTGAATTTTATCTCCAAAACATATATTTTGGAAATTTTCCTTTAAAACCATAACTCCCAAACACAATGGTTTGGACATTCAACGGTATATAGAATAAATGGTTTAACTTTATGGTTACTTTGTAAAAGGATAATTTACATAGCTTTACAAATATATTTCTTTATTTAAAGTTTTAAACCATAAATTACATATCACTTTATGTTCCCAAAACCATTTCAATTTCTATATATATATTCAATTTGGAGTATTTACTATTCAAAACTAAGTTTGGGTTTTATTCTTTCAACAAATCAATGTTTATTATTTTAGTCTTGAATATTCCCATAACTTCTATAAATAAAACTCCAGATTTTAGTCATTAAATATTTTCATAATTTACTTAGTACCAAAATATTCATCTTAAATTTATTAAGGAAAATCTAGTTATAAATATCCTATCTTAAGATTTCCAAACTTAATTATACATTAAAATTTATCTAATTCCATAAATTTTAAAACAATCAAATTCTAGACTCGGTAGCACTTAGGAAATGCTACCTAAAGTTATGGGTGAAACTAGTCCAATTTCAAAAGACAGCACTTAAATGCTGTAGTAGATTGTTTAACTAAATAAATATTTCCAAATATAACTTATTTATTTATTTATTTATTTCTGAAGTCTTATTCTTTCAAAATCCCGATTTACCAAATAAGTTATATTCCATAATTTCATTCAAATATTTATTTATTTTTATTTAACTTATAAAAATCAATATAAATTCCTTTAAAGATATAAATCAAATATTTAACTTCCAAAATAATTTTAAATATTTCAGAAAATATTATAAGGACCACGGGCCTGTATATAGTTTTCTAGCCTAGGTCAAGTGATACGGATTTATATCATTTCAACCCGTAATTTATAAAACCCCGGGTTCTATCATTTCAAACCCGCAATCCCAAGTAAATTTACAGCAGTTAACAGAACAGGTGAACAGTAGTAATCAATTTGGCCTATCATTTCAGCCCATGACAATATATATATTTAACAGGGAACTTGCAGTGTGATTTAAGCAGTACATAAACAATAACATAATATAACTGCAGATATAATACAACAGGTAAATAACTGATAAGGTGTCAATGGGGTTCATCATTCTATATTATACTGCAGACAGATAATAGTGACATAAATTTTTACACATACACTTGCAATAATTTACTAAAATATAAATACGTATGTCTGGTGAGAAATACTCACTTGAGAACTGCAGAAAATTTTTGAATTCAAACGGCAATTCACCGGTAAAGAATGACAGAGAATAACGATCAATTTTTCTGATGTCGCCTAGATTCAATCTAGAACAAAAGTAAAATATAGAATACGCGACTTAGAATTTATGGTCAAAGAAAAATTAAAATAGAACGAGAATGATTTGACTTGCTCGACCACTCCACCGTGTAATCGGACCAAAATATACCCTAAAACGTGAATTGTGCTAACGCTAAAATTTCGACACAAATTTCCTAAACAAACTAAGACCGAGGTACACTCGTGTACACGTTCATCTCACTAATTCAACTTCCACGTGTACACTTGCACTTGCCAACCTTATCACATACTCACATCACTTCTGCCGCTTCCATTCTTCATTCTTTTTTTTTTTCTTTTTTTTTTTCTTCTATCAGTCTTCCCAGATTCTAACTGCACCGACAACCCACATATCAGCCCTATGCAGACAAAATGTGAATCAGTGACCAAATCATGCACAGCCTATTACCCAATTTTACATATATACTGGCTTGCTCTTTGACATACATGCAACTGCAGCCTTACATATACTATTTCTAGCCTATCCCACAATTTTATATATATGCAGACTTAACTTTTTATGACACAATTGAAATCTGAAAACTCTCATGCTTGGTTTCTATGCAACAACTTTCCTATGGACTTATGCACGCACAGACTCCATACTAAATGTATGTATCCTATTCACAACAGTGGCATGCCAACCTCCTTAACAATCAACTCATCCCCCAGTCACTCACTACACTTACCTATTCTCAGACAACTCTAGGACAAGGCATGGCATACACACAATAGAAATGGCCGAGCAAGGCATAGATAGAACAACATTTCCGAGAAAGAGGAAGGAAGAAAACATCTGTCAGGGAAAAAGAAAATAAACAATTTATTTACCTGATAGCTTTCGAGAAGAAGCATAGGTAGGAAACATGAAACGATGGTTTTGAGGTGGTGTTTATATATGTATGATTTGTTTGTGAGCAAAACAGAGATGCGCAGTTATAGGAAGAGAGGAATTACTGATCTATCTCAAAACTTCCAGGCCTTCGAAAATTCATTTGTTCCCATTTAATCAGTTGCTTGATTTGTATTATATAGGTAGTATGTTGAATAGATAGTGGGCGAAATCAGAGGAAGAGAAGAGAAATGCAACAGTCTAGATATTAAGCTATCAGTTTCAAAAGAATGGTTATGAATCAGATTTGAATGCTATTAAAAGAAAAAAAAAACGGCAAGGCCTTGAACAATATCAGTTTTACAATTTATACGTGATGAGCTCCCTTTAGTTTGCAAAGTTTTGAAATATCAGAGGAGGCCGAGAGATTAAAAATGTATCTGATAAATTTGAAGCCAAATCAAAGCTCATTTCAGTTTTATAAGATAAATGCTTATACACGTGATTTGCTTTCAGTTTATACATTTTTGGTTTACAGGCAAACAAACGCAAGCATTTATTTGATACATATTTGTTTAAATCTTTGTATGAATATAGATGTGGATGCAAAAGCCAGTGTGAGTTTATAGAGACAAATAGAATGAATGCTTGTATATCTGATGAGAACAGAGGCATAGGAAAGGAATTGATGTGCATGATGATTTCTAAAGAGGCAGTTATATTTCACACGTCTATCTTTAATTTTTGTACGTTACTACTTGTTGAATAAATTAAAAACCAGATTAATTGCGTGAGGCACTAATCATACATATGTAAATATAGATGCGTGATATAAGCCTGGATACAACGTTTGTACGTTATTTTATGCTCATCTCATATTTGAAAAAAATATGAACCGTGTCTGGTTATAAAGTTTGTATGTTACTTTATGTTCATTTCCATTTCATTTTATTTAATTGATTTTAGTTTGAAAACAATGAATGGAAAGACAAAAATCTATGCAAAGAAAACGTATACAAATTATTAAAACCAAAACTGACCATTTAAACCAAAGTAACGTTTGGAATAAAATACTGACTGATATTTTTCTTCAAAATTATTCGAAAACTTGATTTTTGCACTACGTTAAACAGACGCAGTCCAAAACATCAAAAATTTCAGTAAAATAACATTTTAAAAACACACGTTTTATTACGTTGCTTATACCCTATAATTGACGCGTTTTTTAAACGCGAAATTTACCGGTACAAACATAGATTAAATTTCCCCAGTTATTATTTAATTAAATTGACATTCACAATTTTATAAAATATATCTCCAAATTAAATGGTTAAACTATATTGTTAAACACAATTTATATAAAAATATATATCAAAATTAAATAATTAAAACAAATAAATAGCTATAAAAACTAGGGCTGTTACACTCTCCCCCACTTAAGAACTTTTCGTCCTCGAAAAGGAACAAAAGAAAAAGAAACAAAGGGAGATAAGCTAGATAAGCAAGTACCGTAAACGAATGTTTTCGGTGAAGACGATCCTCAAGAATAGGATTTACCCTTTCAGTTTGACTGTCAGTCTATGGGTGCTCAGCGGTGCTCAGGTCCCGATGAGTAACAAAGATTTTCAAAGATTATAGAAAGATTTCTAAATCGACTGATACAAGCAATAGCCTCCCCAATCCGTAGCAGATAGGGAAACCAAGGATATTTAAGATAGTTTGAAAATAAGATAATAAATTTGAAATCATAACGCTTTTGAAATCATAATACTTTGAAAGTCATTAAGATTTTATTGATATTATCATTTGGAAATCCTACTACTAAAATCATAATACTTTTAAAATAATCTTCATTTATTCAATTATAAATTTTCCAAAACATCTTATTTTTAGAACAGCAGCACTTATAATATGCTATAGTAGATATAATAGTATTCCAATTTAGTTCAATTTCTGAAATATTCATTTGGATATCATTTTACTTATATTTTTAAAACAAACTTTTGTGAATGGGATATCTAGATAAACTATACTTTATTTCAAAAGTTCATTATTTTACTTATCTCTAAATTTATCAAATAACCTAACACTTTTTTTTAAAAAATATCAAATAAGATATTCCTTCAATAAGTTATACCTGAAATTCCATTTGAAACCAACTCTCAATTATCAATTTTGATTATGAGGTTATTTAAATAAATTCTTTAGATTCCCTTTTTCCTTATTTATCTCACTTAATCTTGTATATTTATTATAACCACCCAAATTTTATTTATAAAATCCCTTTTTATATTGTATATTATCCAATTACATTGTTAACTTCTAAAATCAAGGTAAGTTATATTAAAATGAAATTGAGTATTATACAACTAAAACTTTCAAATTTCAATTAATTCCAGTTGGAATTTCTTATCCAAATGTATATTTTCCTTTTTATTTTATTGAAATTTTTCTTAAGATAAAATTTAAGAATTAAATTTCTGATTCCCTTCAAACCGTTTAGAGATAAATAAATATGTATACATAATATGTCAAATCAAATTTTTATAATTTAAGTCATATTCTAGAAATTTAAATCAGTTAAAATCTCAAGGTAACACTGTAGCCAGACTACAGAATGGTCTTTTCACTTCGAAACTCGAAAATGAATGTCGATGGTGCTGCAGTCATCACCGAAATTATTTTCCAGCGACAAAGAGAAAAGCACAAATGTTTACACTTCTTTGGAAACAAATTTTTATTCGAAAATACTTTAAGTAATATATCCTTTTAAACTTAAACACAAGGTTTGAAACCATCGGAAATCGAATTCTCAAGTTCTTGTTTTAAATTCATTCCTGTTTCTAAATTAACTTATAACCATTTGTTTATATTCAATTATTTATTTTAGACAAACACATGGTTTACAAAATCATAAATAAAATCGAAACTATTATCTATTGACAAATAGTTACTTTAATTATAAAATTCTGAAAATTATACTCATATATATAATATTAGATTTTATTTTCAAATATAGAAATAAATTTTCCAAATCAAAGATAAAGATTCAAATTTTGATGAACTCAAATCAAATTAAATTCAAGATAAGTGGAAATCAGAAGATCTGATGGTTAAATAACAGAATAAGGAGCTGGGTAAGTCTATATGAATCGCGGACAACCTTGACCGGGTCAACCGTGACTTAAAGAGTCAGATCGATGTGATTGGTGTAAATCTACATTTGATCTGAAGAGATAGAGTTCGGAATAACCAAAGATACTAGCAGGCAAACCGAGGATAAATATAAATCTCTGGTGAATCAATGCTAATCGTAAAGGAGTTTCACCCTTTTATTAAAATAATGGCGAGACCGCCAATTCACTATAAAGATCATCCGAAGTGGAGTTATGGGGTACTCCAAAATCTAAAGATAATGGAAAGAGTGAGGGACACGAATGAACTTTGGAACCACAGGGAATGTTCCAATATTCGAAAAGGAAGAGATTCAAGCTCGGATGAATGTGATTCTATAAATCAAATTTATCATACATTCTAAGTTTTGCCGAGAGCCAAAGCTCTGATACCACTGTAACGACCCAGTATTTTCAACCCTTCGCATCCGCACCTGCCGGACTTGAATTGTTCAAAATACTGCGTTGTAGAATAAATTTGGCAAAACTCAGAATATACAGTAAATAAATCACAGAATCACATACACAGATATCAGAATCTCGCAGCGGAAATTAAAATTTAGTGGTTCATGAAGCCACTGATACATCTTTAACAAAACAGGAATTACATTGTCTATAATCCTCAATACAATTTTATAACATAAAGAGAGATAGAGTCTTCAAAGTCTGGAGCTCCAGAAAAGATAAAGGCTGAAACAACTTCCAGCAGCACGAATGATCTACTGAGTGTCCTAGCTACGGAGAAGAAACTGAAGCTGCAACTCAGGCTGACCCGAGCGTACAATAAAACAACAACACTCGAGTCAGGACATACATACTTATATGATGTAAGCTAATTCAAGTGTACTGTAATATATAACAAGTAACTTAAAGGATGCTTGGGACCGCCCATCCTCTAAGGATCCGTTAAACTATTTACTATGTAGTATATTGCGCTATTACAATAGTGTCTATTTATAAAATAAACATACTTATTTCTTAGCATTAAGGGGTTACCCATATAGCCCTTAACACGTAATAGTCCCAGTAGTCCATCCAATATCATAGCTCCTCCTGATCGGGAAGCAACTAGAGGATACCACACGGGCTACGGGAGAAAACCAAACTCGTACAAGGCTCGATATGGTAGGTGACACGGCACAACTAGGCAATGCCAGGGTAGATATACCAATTACGCTTCCGGACCGATGGTAACGCGAAGCCGCAGCAACCGCCCACCTCGAACAACACTCCCAAATCAAAGGTGCACCCAAACAATCACATAAGCAATAGAATGGTATACGAAGAAGTGCGTTCGATCAGAGGAGCTACCTCATTAATCCGTCAATCGCTCCTGTTTTAGCCACCTTAAGCCAACTCACGGGAGTCGGGTCCACGTATTTACCTTTCAAGAAACCGTCACCACCAACCTACTTCATTCTGGAATCTCCACCGCGTACACGGTTGGTCAAAGTGGTTTTCGGTATCGACAGAGAGTATGTCCATATCCGATCCCGGTCTCTTTGCCAACCCATCGTTATTATTACCCGTGGCCATTTAAAAACAGTTTATACTTTAAACCAGAATAATTATTTCCATTTCAAATTATACATACGATATCATTTTAAAACCAAAACAATAGGATATCGTTATATTCAAATATAATTCTTTTCCAAAACCATACTGCTTAAAATTATAATATCTGGAAACCAAATATTTGAATTTTATCTCCAAAACATATATTTTGGAAATTTTCCTTTAAAACCATAACTCCCAAACACAATGGTTTGGACATTCAACGGTATATAGAATAAATGGTTTAACTTTATGGTTACTTTGTAAAAGGATAATTTACATAGCTTTACAAATATATTTCTTTATTTAAAGTTTTAAACCATAAATTACATATCACTTTATGTTCCCAAAACCATTTCAATTTCTATATATATATTCAATTTGGAGTATTTACTATTCAAAACTAAGTTTGGGTTTTATTCTTTCAACAAATCAATGTTTATTATTTTAGTCTTGAATATTCCCATAACTTCTATAAATAAAACTCCAGATTTTAGTCATTAAATATTTTCATAATTTACTTAGTACCAAAATATTCATCTTAAATTTATTAAGGAAAATCTAGTTATAAATATCCTATCTTAAGATTTCCAAACTTAATTATACATTAAAATTTATCTAATTCCATAAATTTTAAAACAATCAAATTCTAGACTCGGTAGCACTTAGGAAATGCTACCTAAAGTTATGGGTGAAACTAGTCCAATTTCAAAAGACAGCACTTAAATGCTGTAGTAGATTGTTTAACTAAATAAATATTTCCAAATATAACTTATTTATTTATTTATTTATTTCTGAAGTCTTATTCTTTCAAAATCCCGATTTACCAAATAAGTTATATTCCATAATTTCATTCAAATATTTATTTATTTTTATTTAACTTATAAAAATCAATATAAATTCCTTTAAAGATATAAATCAAATATTTAACTTCCAAAATAATTTTAAATATTTCAGAAAATATTATAAGGACCACGGGCCTGTATATAGTTTTCTAGCCTAGGTCAAGTGATACGGATTTATATCATTTCAACCCGTAATTTATAAAACCCCGGGTTCTATCATTTCAAACCCGCAATCCCAAGTAAATTTACAGCAGTTAACAGAACAGGTGAACAGTAGTAATCAATTTGGCCTATCATTTCAGCCCATGACAATATATATATTTAACAGGGAACTTGCAGTGTGATTTAAGCAGTACATAAACAATAACATAATATAACTGCAGATATAATACAACAGGTAAATAACTGATAAGGTGTCAATGGGGTTCATCATTCTATATTATACTGCAGACAGATAATAGTGACATAAATTTTTACACATACACTTGCAATAATTTACTAAAATATAAATACGTATGTCTGGTGAGAAATACTCACTTGAGAACTGCAGAAAATTTTTGAATTCAAACGGCAATTCACCGGTAAAGAATGACAGAGAATAACGATCAATTTTTCTGATGTCGCCTAGATTCAATCTAGAACAAAAGTAAAATATAGAATACGCGACTTAGAATTTATGGTCAAAGAAAAATTAAAATAGAACGAGAATGATTTGACTTGCTCGACCACTCCACCGTGTAATCGGACCAAAATATACCCTAAACGTGAATTGTGCTAACGCTAAAATTTCGACACAAATTTCCTAAACAAACTAAGACCGAGGTACACTCGTGTACACGTTCATCTCACTAATTCAACTTCCACGTGTACACTTGCACTTGCCAACCTTATCACATACTCACATCACTTCTGCCGCTTCCATTCTTCATTCTTTTTTTTTTTTTTTTTTCTTCTATCAGTCTTCCCAGATTCTAACTGCACCGACAACCCACATATCAGCCCTATGCAGACAAAATGTGAATCAGTGACCAAATCATGCACAGCCTATTACCCAATTTTACATATATACTGGCTTGCTCTTTGACATACATGCAACTGCAGCCTTACATATACTATTTCTAGCCTATCCCACAATTTTATATATATGCAGACTTAACTTTTTATGACACAATTGAAATCTGAAAACTCTCATGCTTGGTTTCTATGCAACAACTTTCCTATGGACTTATGCACGCACAGACTCCATACTAAATGTATGTATCCTATTCACAACAGTGGCATGCCAACCTCCTTAACAATCAACTCATCCCCCAGTCACTCACTACACTTACCTATTCTCAGACAACTCTAGGACAAGGCATGGCATACACACAATAGAAATGGCCGAGCAAGGCATAGATAGAACAACATTTCCGAGAAAGAGGAAGGAAGAAAACATCTGTCAGGGAAAAAGAAAATAAACAATTTATTTACCTGATAGCTTTCGAGAAGAAGCATAGGTAGGAAACATGAAACGATGGTTTTGAGGTGGTGTTTATATATGTATGATTTGTTTGTGAGCAAAACAGAGATGCGCAGTTATAGGAAGAGAGGAATTACTGATCTATCTCAAAACTTCCAGGCCTTCGAAAATTCATTTGTTCCCATTTAATCAGTTGCTTGATTTGTATTATATAGGTAGTATGTTGAATAGATAGTGGGCGAAATCAGAGGAAGAGAAGAGAAATGCAACAGTCTAGATATTAAGCTATCAGTTTCAAAAGAATGGTTATGAATCAGATTTGAATGCTATTAAAAGAAAAAAAAAACGGCAAGGCCTTGAACAATATCAGTTTTACAATTTATACGTGATGAGCTCCCTTTAGTTTGCAAAGTTTTGAAATATCAGAGGAGGCCGAGAGATTAAAAATGTATCTGATAAATTTGAAGCCAAATCAAAGCTCATTTCAGTTTTATAAGATAAATGCTTATACACGTGATTTGCTTTCAGTTTATACATTTTTGGTTTACAGGCAAACAAACGCAAGCATTTATTTGATACATATTTGTTTAAATCTTTGTATGAATATAGATGTGGATGCAAAAGCCAGTGTGAGTTTATAGAGACAAATAGAATGAATGCTTGTATATCTGATGAGAACAGAGGCATAGGAAAGGAATTGATGTGCATGATGATTTCTAAAGAGGCAGTTATATTTCACACGTCTATCTTTAATTTTTGTACGTTACTACTTGTTGAATAAATTAAAAACCAGATTAATTGCGTGAGGCACTAATCATACATATGTAAATATAGATGCGTGATATAAGCCTGGATACAACGTTTGTACGTTATTTTATGCTCATCTCATATTTGAAAAAAATATGAACTGTGTCTGGTTATAAAGTTTGTATGTTACTTTATGTTCATTTCCATTTCATTTTATTTAATTGATTTTAGTTTGAAAACAATGAATGGAAAGGCAAAAATCTATGCAAAGAAAACGTATACAAATTATTAAAACCAAAACTGACCATTTAAACCAAAGTAACGTTTGGAATAAAATACCGACTGATATTTTTCTTCAAAATTATTCGAAAACTTGATTTTTGCACTACGTTAAACAGACGCAGTCCAAAACATCAAAAATTTCAGTAAAATAACATTTTAAAAACACACGTTTTATTACGTTGCTTATACCCTATAATTGACGCGTTTTTTAAACGCGAAATTTACCGGTACAAACATAGATTAAATTTCCCCAGTTATTATTTAATTAAATTGACATTCACAATTTTATAAAATATATCTCCAAATTAAATGGTTAAACTATATTGTTAAACACAATTTATATAAAAATATATATCAAAATTAAATAATTAAAACAAATAAATAGCTATAAAAACTAGGGCTGTTACAAAATAAATGAAGTCTCGAGTCATATAAAAGAACTTTCTGGTTAGGCGAAAACGTTTTCCTTAGGATTGACTTGTCATGAAAAACTTTGGTTCTTTCTTTGTAAATTTTCTCGTTTTCATACGCATAGTTCCTATGTTCTTCGAGTTCGCTGAGTTGTAGTTTTCGATTTTCGCCAGCTTTTTCAAGATCAAAGTTTAAGTTTTTTATTGCCCACAACGCTTTGTGTTCAATTTCAACGGGTAAATGGCAAGCTTTACCGTAAACTAAACGAAATGGGGACATCCCAAGGCTAGTTTTAAAAGCAGTACGGTAAGCCCAAAGCGCGTCGGTCAATTTCTGAGACCAATCTTTTCGAATTTTATTGACAGTTTTCTCCAAGATTTGTTTTATTTGTCGATTTGAAACTTCAACTTGGCCACAAGTCTGAGGATGATACGGAGTGGATAACTTGTGGGTTATCGAGTATTTTTTCATTAAAGTTTCAAAAGAACGGTTGCAAAAATGGGTTCCGTTATCACTGATTATTGTGCGAGGTGTGCCGAACCTCGAAAAGATGTTTTCTTTGAGAAATTTCACAACAATTCTGTGGTCATTGGTTTTGCAAGGAACGGCTTCGACCCATTTTGAAACGTAATCGACAGCGAGAAGGATATACAAGTTTCCAAAAGAATTGGGAAAAGGTCCTATAAAGTCAATACCCCATACATCAAAGATTTCTATCGTAAGAATGGGGTTTAAAGGCATCATATCTCGTCGAGAAATTCGTCCAAGCATTTGACGTCGATCATAAGTTTTACAAAATTCAAACGAGTCTTTGAAAAGAGAAGGCCAATAGAAACCACACTGAAGCACTTTTTCCGCAGTTTTTCGAGGACCGAAATGTCCACCGCACGCTTGATCATGGCAAAATGAAAGAACACTCCTTATTTCATTGTCCGGAATACAACGTCGGATGATTTGGTTGGGACAATATTTGAACAAGTATGGATTGTCCCAATAGAAATATTTCACTTGGGACATGAATTTGCATTTGTCCTGTTTGGACCAAAATGAGGGTGTTTCTTTAGTGACTAAGTAGTTCACTATATCAACGTACCATGGATCGATAGAAATAGAAAGAAGTTGTTCATCGAGGAAGTTTTCATTGATCGGCAACGAAGATGGTGCGCTCGAAAGACGAGATAAGTGATCGGCTATGACATTATCGGATCCTTTTTTGTCTTTAATTGTAAGGTCAAATTCTTGAAGTAAAAGGATCCAACGAATCAAACAGGATTTAGCATCCTTTTTAGCGAAGAGATATCGAAGCGCAGTATGGTCAGTGTAGACCGTAATGTGTGAACCTATCAAGTAAGGTCGAAACTTTTCAAGCGCAAAAACGACTGCTAGAAGCTCTTTTTCAGTTGTTGTGTAGTTGAGTTGAGCGTCGTTCAAGGTCATACTCACGTAGTAAATGACATGAAGGATCTTGTTGATGCGTTGTCCCAAGACAGCACCAACGGCGAAGTTTGAAGCGTCGCACATTATTTCGAAAGGAAGATTCCAATTGGGTGCGCAAATGATTGGGGCAGAAATGACTTCGCTCTTAAGACGTTCGAAAGAAGAGATACAATCAGAGTTAAAATCGAAATGAACGTCTTTTCCAAGAAGGGTCATCAAGGACGGGCGATTTTGCTAAAGTCTTTCACAAAACGACGGTAAAAGCCAGCATGTCCTAGAAATGATCGAATGTCCTTAACGGATTTGGGAATGGGTATATTTGCAATGACATCGATTTTTGCTTTGTCTACTTCAATGCCTTTATTTGAGATGATATGTCCAAGGACTATGCCTTGTTTGACCATAAAGTGGCATTTTTCCCAATTCAAAGTCAAATGTTTTTCTCTATATCGAGTTAGAACCAACTCGAGATGATGTAAACATTGAGAAAAAGAATCGCCAAAGATTGAGAAATCATCCATGAAAACTTCTAGAAAGCGTTCTATCATGTCGGAAAAGATTCCAACCATGCATCGTTGGAAAGTCGCAGGAGCGTTACATAGTCCGAATGGCATATGTCGATAGGCAAAGGTACCAAATGGACATGTGAAAGTTGTTTTCTCTTGATCTTTGGGAGCGATTGGAATTTGGTTATAGCCAGAATAACCATCAAGGAAACAGTAAAATTCATGGCCGGCTAAACGTTCGAGCATTTGGTCAATGAAAGGAAGAGGAAAGTGATCTTTACGTGTTGCGGCATTTAGTTTTCGGTAGTCAATGCAAACACGCCAACCCGTTTGAGTACGAGTTGGAATAAGCTCGTTTGAATCGTTCTTAACAACGGTTAGCCTGGACTTTTTCGGTACAATGTGAATTGGGCTAACCCATGAACTATCGGAGATTGGGTATGATTCCGTTGTCGAGAAGTTTAAGAATTTCATCACGTACCGCATCTTTCATTTTTGGATTAAGCCTTCGTTGCGCATCACGAACAGGCTTGGCATCATCGATTAAATGGATGCGATGTTGAATCAGAGCGGGACTAATTCCTTTTATATCGGAAATTGACCATCCCATTGCTTCCTTATTTTTCGAAAGGACAGAGAGAAGAGAAGCTTCTTGGTCAAGAGAAAGATTGTTAGAAATGTTGACAGGAAAAGTTTCATTTTCACCTAAGTATGCGTACTTAAGGTGGCCGGGAAGCGGTTTGAGGTCCAACTTTGGAATTTTTTCGATCAAAGAATTGGGTTGGGATTCGGACTCAACTTGAAGCGATTCAAAGGGAAGAGTGTATTCAATCTCGTTGGGAATTTTGGTAAACAACTTTTCATACTCGGCTTCGCGTTCGTTGTTAAGGTCAAGTGTCTCGTTTTCGAAGTTTTCGTGAATGGCACTAACTTCCAATGTTTCGTCACGGGGTTCATTCGATTGGCTTTCAAGATTGAAAATATTAAGATCCAAAGTCATGTTTCCAAAAGATATTTTCATTGATCCGTTACAACAATTAATTAAGGCATTTGAGGTGGCTAAGAATGGTCGGCCTAAAATCAACGGAATTTGAATCGAGGGATTCGTCACGGGTTGTGTTTCGAGAATGATAAAGTCAATGGGGAATATAAAATGCCCTACTCGAATGAGTACGTCTTCGATTTCTCCCACGGGCTTCTTAATGGAACGATCGGCAAATTGAAGCGTAACTTTCGTGGGTTTGAGCTCACCTAAGCCTAATTGTTCGTACACGGAGTATGGAATCAAGTTGACACTCGCGCCTAAGTCTATCAAACATTTATTAATCGTCTTGTCTCCAATTGTAAACGAAATCGTAGGGCATTCAGGATCTTTGTATTTAACAGGCATGGATTGGGACAAGACTTCACTCAAACTAGCGGCTAAGAAGACTTTTTTGGGCACTTGAGTGTGTCGTTTTTGGGTGCACAAGTCCTTAAGAAATTTCGCGTAAGTGGGGACTTGCTGAACGATGTCAAGAAGCGGGATGTTCACTTTTACTTGTTTAAAAATTTCCAACATCTTTTCCATTTGGTCCGAGTGTTTCTTTGGTCGAAGACGACGTGGAAATGGAACACGATACTCGGTAGGCGGGTCTACTCGAGTAGAAGAAGAAGAATTTTGATTGTCGTTCGATTCGACGTTTGGCTCCACGTTCTGTTCTGAGTCGTTCGTTGTTTTAGAAGTGTCGAGAAAAGTTTCTGGTGAATCATTTGGATTAACTACTTGATTATCGATTTGTTTACCAGAACGGAGAGTTGTGATAGCATTCAACTGGGTGATGTTGCTATCTTGAACAACATGGGCTTGATTTGAATTTGCGTTTTGATTTCTGGGATTTGGAAGGGGCTGGCTTGGGAATGTTCCTCGTTCACGTTCACTTACAGACGTGGCTAATTGACTCATTTGCATTTCGAGTTTTGCAATCGATTGGTTTGTGTTTTGCATATATGAAGTCAATAAATTTTGCAAATTGCTGTTTGATCGAAGGCTTTGAGTAGTTGCCTTAGCCAACGTTTCAAGAGTTTTCTCAAGCGAAGTTAAACGTTTATCGTCTTGTGGAGGATGAGCAGAAGTTGGTGGAAAATTTGGTTGTTGTGGTTGATTATGAGACGGGCCCGTAAAGTTTGGTTGAAAATTATTGGGCTGAAAGGGAGGATTCGAAGCATTATTCGAAAATGCTTGAAAATTGGGACGAATCGTATTCGTGTTGGGATTGTTTTGGCTCCATGCAAAATTCGGATGATTTCTCCAACCAGGGTTGTACGTTGGAGAAAACGGGTCGTTTTTGGTTTTATTGAAAGCATTGATTTGTTCGACGGAATTAGGACACTGATCGGCTATATGATTAGGATCGTTGCATTTATAACACATTGGTTGGGAAGCTTGGTTCATTTGATTCGATGAGAAAACGTTATCGAATTTTTTAATCATTGCATCGATCTTAGCTTCCAAAGCAACTGAAGATCCTATCGAGTGTGCACTCGATCGTGGGTATATTGATTTTTCGTTCGAGCGTTCCCATTGGGACGACTTTTCAGCGAGGTTTTTAAGAAATTGCCAAGCATCTTCATGATGTTGGGCAAGAAAATTGCCTTGGCACATTGATTCGAGCATGGTTCGTGAGCTGTTTTCGAGTCCATCGTATAAGATTTGGCAAATCGTCCATTTTTCAAAGTTATGGTGCGGACATTTTACCAAAAGCTCTTTGAATCTTTCAAAATATTTTCCAAATGGTTCGCCCTTGAATTGATGAAAATTTACAATTTTGTTTCGAATTCTACTTGTTTTTTCCAAGGGGTAGAACTTTTTTAAGAAAGCTTTTACAAATTCTTCCCACGTTTTAATTGAGTTCGAAGGTAAGCTGTACAACCATTTTTCAGCGTAATCCGTAAGAGCAAATGGGATTAATCGAAGTTTGATTCCGTCATCAGAAAGTTGCTGGAGTTTAATGGTTGCACAAACTTGTTCGAATTTAGTCAAAAAGATGTATGGATCATCGTGCTCGAAATTGCCAAATTTTGGAAGCGTGGCAATATGGTTCGAATGAATTTCGAAATGGTTACCCGTAGGGCCGGGTAACGTGATGCAAGATGGAATAGAAACTCTATCGGGAAAGATTCTATCCATAAGAGTTCGAGGGGCGTTTTCATTCGCCATTTCAGGAGGATTGTCTGTTCGAGTTAAACGGTTTGTAGAAGGGTCGCGAGTCCAACGATTCGTTGTTGTGTCACGAGTCCAAGTACTCATGCACAAGTGAAAGTCGAGAAGAGAAAGGAGTTAGAATCGAGTTTAGAGAGTGAAAGAAGATTTGAAAATTTGTTTTTGTTTTGTTTTGTTTTTTTTTTGAATTTTTTCTTTTTTTACAAGGGAGAAAACTATTTAATAAGTGAGATTTATTTTCAAAAGAAAAGTTTGATTTTTGGTTTTTCAATTTTTTTTTTATGTTTTTGGTTTTGTATTTTTTTTTGTTTTTTGTTTTTTTGAATTTTTAAATATTTACCAAAAGGATTTTTTTTTAAAAAAAATGGAAATTGATATTTGTTTTTTTTTTGAATTTTCAAATTTTTTTTCTTTTTGGAAAGATTTTAATTTTTTTTTTGATTTTGGATTTTTTTAATTTTTTTTAAATATGCATGAACTAATGCAACTAAATGAATGCAAAGGACTTAATTACAGTTTTCTGTCCTTAGTAGCTCCTAACCCAAAATTGTATAATCACACTTTGTCTTAAATCAACAAAAATATTTCTCAGCCAGGTAACGGACAGGAGTTATCGGTGCACCACGAATCACCGTAGCAATGCAGCCGAAGGTTTAAGTACCTTCAGAGGAACAACCAGTATAATATTTACGTATCACCGTAATTTTTATGACTGGTTATTACTCTGCCGTAGCCTAGACACCAAGAAATAAAATCGTTCAAATAAAACAATTGTGAAGATACAATTAAGCCGCAAGTGAGCTCGTGACACCCTTAGGTCCAACGTCTAACCTTTATTATTAGTCAAATTCTACGATGAAATGCTTTTGTGGGCTAAGGAAAGGGTGATGAAATCCCACACCTTATGTGAATTGGGGTATTGCCCTTAGAAAAGAAAATCAAGATGAGATGAATGCAAAGCAGAAATTAAACGTGAAATTACAATGCAACTAAAATGAAGTTTGTTTTTGTTTTTGGATTTTGAATTTATATATATATATATATACACACACACACACAAATGCAAATGTAAGCAACCAACAATGCACTAGAGATGAAAGCACAATACCAAAGCGTGCAGATTATTAGCAATATTTTTTTTAGCGGCGATTTTTCTTAGCAAAGCAAAGCGTTTTATTTGTTGGCAAGCACTTTTCCCTTTTGAATTTCTGCTTTGGCAACCTGAAATGAAGAACAAGGTATATTTACAAATATTTTTTTTATATCGAACGAAATAAAACAAAGGAAAATAAAACAACTTTTGAAATCAAAGGAAATAAAACAGAAGATTTTCAAACAAAGCAAAAATAAACTTATTTGTTTTTTTTTGTAAATCAAAGGAGAAACTAAACAATAGTAAAATCAAAACTATTGAAACAAAAGAACTAAAACAAAACAAGTTTTTCTATGACAATTGTTTTTTTTTTGGGTAGAAATTAAACAAAACAATAAAAAACAAAAGAAGACACACTAAAATCAAACACTCACAAGCCCCAAAAAATTCAAAATCTTCACTAAACAAACTTTTTTTTTGAAAGGAAACTTAAAAGTAGGGTTTTACTTAAAAAAAAAATTTAAAAAGTAGAAGAAGAAAGCAAGTCAAAGAAAAACAAGTGAAACCAGAATGAACAAATTGAAAACAGCACTAATCGAACTTTTTTTTAAGACAAAACAAAATAAGAAAATATAAACAAAAACTAAAGAAAAAATTACTCAGCCTAAAGAGCCAAACCCGACCCAATTAAAAATTTTCACAATAATTCACAGCTCACACTTCAAGCTCAAAACACGTTCTCAAATCCCCAGTAAATTCAATTCCCAATCCAAATTAAATTCACAAAAAAAAAAAATTCAATTCACAAAACTAATTCAACGTTTCTTCTGTTTGAAGGATGCCAGAGTTCACTGTTTGATTGGTTGTTCGCTGTTAAAGCTTGGTTCGAGATTGAGATTGAGGAAATGGATTCGTGGTCGGCAATGTTGGTCGCAGGAGGCGATTCGATTGGTTGGCTTCAGGTTGCGGGTTAGAGGAATTGCCGGAGTTTGGATTTTGAGGAGGCTCACGAGTTAGTTTGGTGAATTGGGTGGCCGAGGAGAGGGTTTGCAGTCGGGTTGCTTTGTTGAAGTTGCGATGTGATTTGTCAGAGGGGAATTGGCGATTGCTTTTGCAGGAAGGTATGGTGATGTTTCGTTGTTGGTGGTTCTCGACTGGAGGTGAAGTACGGTGATCAAGTTGAATGGTAGAGGCAATGAAGAGGTGGTTTGAAGTGAAGCTTGTATATGATAGTTTGTGCCACTGTCACTTGCTTGTGTACTGCAGATTGATGAACTGATATGGAAGTGTGGAAATGTTGTTAGTGGAGATGAAGCACTATGCAGTGGTCGGGAAGTGTTGATCAACACTGTTTGAGCAGCAGATGAAGACAGTATGGGATGGTTATATGGTAGGGTAGTGAAGGTAAGGAGAAGTTGTGTGAAATGCAGGTAGTAAAATTTGAAACTGTGAAGGATGGAGGGTGAAGTTGTGATCTGTCGTATCAGTGCACAGTTTGTGATATGGTGTGGAGTTTCGTCAGTAGTTTGTGACAAGCAGTTTGTAAGTTGAATGAAATTGGAGATGAAGTCTGATGGTTTTGGAAGGCCAGAGGATGTAGTCGCTGATGACTGTTAAAGGAGGGATGTTGCAGGTTGAAGATAATGTAGAATTTGTAGTGGAATGGCACTGGTCGATTGTGAACAGGTAGGTGATAGGGGAGGTAGTGGGAATGGTAATGGGAATGGAGTGTATAGGTAGTTGCAGTTATGTGTGAGAGGTTTGATTGTTTGCAAGCAGTAAGGCAAGGATGTGATGATCTGGGTCAGTGCAACAGTTTGTTTGAGTTTGTATGTGGAGAGAGATGGCTTGTATAATGGACAGTGGTAGATGAATGGGTGAGTTGGCAGGCTATGTGTATTGAATGGTGTGGTGAATTTGATCTACTGGGGATGACAGAGATGATATGGCCAGTAAGGTAGGGGAATGTGCACAGATCACAGAATTGATAAGTGCACTGTGTGTTTCATTGTGATGTTGTTTCACTGTGATCTTGCACAGAATTAAGATGTTCTTGTGGTCAGTTTGGGCTTGTGGAGTGTGATGGTAGGACCAGTAGAAGTGAAATGGTGAAATGAGGTATTGAAAAGGCAGAGAGGATTGAAGTGAATTGAAGGAACAGAGAAGTAGAAATGAACAGAGAAGTAGAATTTTTTTCTAAATGCAATGTAAAAAAAAGAAGAAGAGAAATTGATGCTTGTAAATATCTGTAGAATAAATGATATAAAAGTCGTTTTAGCTTTCGAAATGAAATTGTGAATTTTTTTTTTTGGGATATGCAAATAGAAATAGACTAACAACTAAAAAAACAAAAACAACACACAAACAAAAATCACACAAACACACAAAAATTAAATTACACAAAAATCAAACAAAATAATTCGAAGAATAGAAAATCAAAATCAAAACAATTCCCCGGCAACGACGCCAAAAACTTGTTCGTCGACGGAAATTCTATCGGTTTAGAAAACCGTCGAACGAATTTTGAAATAAAAATAACCGCAAGCGCACGGTGTACGAATGTAGCACGGGCGAATACGGGTCGATCCACAGGGAATTGATGATTTAAATTTCCTACTCAATCAAATTAACCCAAAGTTGAGAAATTGTTAACTAGAAATAAAATGAGGCTGACACTAGAAAAATGTGATTCAAAAACTAAAAGAACAATTTAGAGGCAAATCCACTCTCAAATTTTTGTAAATCAACAAACACATAATTTATGATCTCTAACTTTGATATTAAGTGGAATAATCATTGCATTTATCATAAGTATGATTTGTTTATGTTATTAGTTAACATAACTCAAACCATCAAACTATAATACAACAATTATACCACTTATAATTCTTATGAAAAGGAAGCCAAAGCAAAAAGTATTTTAAGTATGATCTATTTACTATTGTAGCTAGTAATATAGATCATCAAATTTCATTTTTACTTTCATTTCATAATCAAAAATGGATTAGCAAATGATGATGCAACTTGTGTTTATGTTGAATAAGAATAACTCATTTGCATAAGCAATATAAGCTATCAAACTCACTTGTATAAACTTGCATCAAAATCTACTTCATGAAGCATAAACCAAATGAGATCATAAATCATAAAATGTTGAAATTACATAAAGTTAAAAAGCTTCATCACCCCTAAATTGAAGGGGTTTAGCTACTCATTTGTGACATTGAAGCATCACATGTAAGTTTCAACATTAAAAAGAAAAGAAAAATAAAAGAAGGCAAAAGAGATTAGCTACTAACTACTTGCATAATTATGAATCTAAGCTATGAACATAAGGAGAAAGAGAGCATAGAAATAAACATTAACAATAAAACAAAGAAAAGCATGTAGAAAAGAGAGAAGAAAGAGGCTTGGAAGCCATTTTTATTTAATAAAACATTGTGCTTACACTTGATTTCTTAATTTCCTAAGTAAAATGAAAGAGTAGAAGATGATCTTTTCATGTACATAAGAGGGCTATTTATACATGCATAAAACCCTAATTCTACTTTTAGGGAGCTTCCTAAATTGCCCTTTAGGAAGTGTGGCCACCAAGTAACCATTATCCACTAATTAATCCATCATTTGTTTTGCATGAAGCTTTAACCTCCACTTAGTTGTCCATTAACTCCAAATTGTACATTTAGGTGAGTGAGTGGGGTCCTCCATGTTCATGGCTTGAATTATTTCCCTCTTCTTTCCTTTGTATTCATTTGTGCATGCATATATCTTCATATAATCCTCTTCCATATGCATCCAAATTCCTATAAAAATTATCAAAAAATGTCCAAGTAAAAATTCTTACATTGACACATGCACAAAAATGACCGTTTTGCCCCTGAATGAAGATGAAAATATGATGGTTTGGAAATAATTGAATTTTGGTTTTAAACATGTTAAAATGCCCAAATATGATGATTATTTAAATAAAAAGAGATAAAATATGGATGTAAATATATGCACAATCACGTGCACATCAAGTGTACAACAACAATATACAACACAACAAATCAATGGACAGTTATGCAAACTTGTCCTTACAAGTGAATTTACAGCGGAAAGATAATATCATATACAAGTAATACGTCTCGCCATCCAGCTCGCCACTTGAGCTCCATAGCACTCCTGAATTCAGAATGACCCGATAACCTGACTTTAGGCTGCCCGTGTGGAAAATTATGGGCACCCAGAGTTTAGGAAGAGAACAATAAACTTCAAGTCAGTCATGTGACTGGTGTGAGAACTCAAAACAGTTATTTATCTTTTTTAAAAACAAACGAAGAAATATTTTAAAATAGAATCGCAATGCTTTTAGAAAATGTAACTACCATAAGGCCTCCCCGCACACACACAATGCAAACGCAGAATTGGAGGAGATTTCTCCTTATGATAGTTAAACATGCTTGATACGCAAATTTTCTTTGATATTATTACTATAAGTGCAAAGTGTGGAAACCCATTTCGAAAGTATAATATCAATCTTAGCCAGCATAGGTACCATTATAGTATGCTTACTATAGCTACCATATTAAATGACAGGTTCTACAACAAAAACCGTACAGGGCTCGTATTGTTTCTTTAGATTTTCAACAAATGGTCAGGCTAAGGAACTTCCTACCGCCCCATGGGTACACCTCTGGTTGGATGTCCCGAGAACCTAACCGGATCTCTGCCAACACAAGGCCGGGTTACCTTTGTAACTAGGTAACTACTACTCGAGTATGCCACCCTCGGTCCTTTGGGACCTTTATCCGAGGGCCCTCGATCACAAAGCAACAACCACACAGAAAATGAGATTGGACGAACCACATAGGTTAAGCATCAGGTCTCCATACTTGACACCACCCTTTTCTAGAAGGAAATGACATATCCTAAAGGGCATGACCCTCATAACCTTGCCGCATATTCCTGTTTCGACCATTTCCGGGGTGTGAGGTCTGAAGAAGTCTCGTCCACAAAGCTACGCTTTTTCACAAAGCCACACTTTGATCAACAAATGATCAATAAATAATCATGACACAGCAACACTCAGCATGCCACATTACCAAATTGGGAGTATATTGCTGATAACCTATAACTACAAAACCTCTGAGCTCGTACGTCTCAGAGAAGGGTTTTAAGCTAAGAGAATGAATTCTCCGCCACCAACATAGATGTATTTGAAAGAAATCTGCTTTATATCTCAAAATGTAATGTCAGACACGTAACCATACAAGTCTGTTCCGGGTTCGAACAGAACCGTAGGCACTTCCAAAGAAGCCCTTGCAATCTGGGTATTCACAATCCCGATCGAATTTCCCATCACAAAGGAAATCTCCATACCGTAGCTAACGGTGTAGAGACAATCGATAGGTCATCCTATCGTTTTCACAAATACCCGGTCTTCACCACCGGTCTTCAAGCTATCCATTACGTCGTATCACTTATTCGGAATGGGTTATATGACACAAAGGTCCTCTCCCGGCTAATCCGAATAGTGAACACAATATTTTTAAAACATATGGATATTGGGATTTCAATTATGTCACAACTTATTACCCAAACCCTTCCTTTCAAATGGTTTAAACAAATTACCATTTTAAATCTTTAAATAAAAAGATTTACTCCACAAAGTTTACCCAGTTTGATAAAGATTTATTCCCAGATTCCCAGATAAATTTCCATTTCAATTGGATTAACTCATTAAATCTTTAAATCAAGATTTAACTTACAGCTTTCAAAACTATTCACAATTCAAGTCTTTTATAATATAAAAGATACACCATTTGAAATACTCTTTTATTTCAAGTCAAGTTCAACAACCTTTCACAAAGATTAATTCATAGCCTTCAAAACAGTTTAATTCCAAATTACATTCTTTTAACACAAATGGGAATTTCTTTCCTTGTGTGAAAGCTATTATTATTTGAAAACAGATAGTTTTCGTTTTGGGAAAAACTGATTAAATTTTTTCATGAGTTAAAGCCACTCAGGTATAAACTTTGATTTAAATTTAAAATTTCGAAAACTATATTTTAAATGGTTAAAAACCCATTTAAACACCTTTTATAACTTGTACAATCTTTTAGACCATAGTACCCAAATCGTTGAATACAATTTCAAATATTGAATTCAAAATTTAAATCAAATGATTTAAATTCCAATTTTTATTAAGTTATTTAAAATAACTCTTATTTTTGAAATTCATTTTCAAAAACTTTCAATCTCAATTCCAAAACTAATTTGGATTCAAAAATTCAATCTTTAGAATTGTCAAAAATCTGTGAGTTAACTGATTTCCACGTGAAATCCCAATTTTGTGTGTGTATTGCGTAGTCCAAGGGTTTAACACAATAGTGCAACAACATTCAACCATCACAGATCAAAATATAACAATGTATTTGATCAGCGGTATAAACTATAACGCTTACCTTTCATTCACAGATCACTGATAAAAAAATTACAGATCACAACACACATGAGAATATATCACAAAGCTTCACATATCAAAGATATCAAACAATTCAACATCCAATATAATTCAAACATCCATAAGTAGGATAAATTTTATCATCTGATTAATTTAAATCAAATAAATTTCTATGAATAAAATTTTGCTAGTTATGGTAAATCAATAGCCAATTAATTATAAAAACATTTAATAAATTATCCTTTCATTGATCATAATTAACTCTTAATTAATAGTTAATACTTGATTAATTGTTCATAATTAATTGTCAAAACCAATTAATTTCTGCTTAATAAATTTCCAATGAATTTATAAAATCATTTCTTTTTTTTAAAAATAAATTTCTTCAACTTATAATAATATAAATCGAAATCCATTTGCTTAGCTCTTTTTTTCCGTAATTTGGAATTTTATTCAATATGGTTTCAAAAATAACTTTATCTTTTAAAACTCCTTTTTAACTTATCCAATTCTCAAAAATAAATTTTTTCTATAAACATACAACTTGAAATTTCAAAAATCCAATTTTTATCTATTTCCGGTATCCAACGATACCAAAAATATATTCGGCTAACCTATAGCCTTCAACAATCTCAATCACAAAGATAATCACACGGATTATAAATCAACCAACACACAACATATGAAATAAATTCAAATGTTTGAGGAATCCAGTTGGATCCCTTCAACCTGTTTCCCTGCATCCAAAGATGTTAGCACAATACCAATTCCACTTCGAGTGAAATATCACGGTATATGGGATTTATAAAATATTATCCGCTATTATGAGGTGCAATAGGGTCTTATCCGCTATATAATGCGGGAAATCAACTCCAAATACATATATAATACCAATTCCACATCAAGTTGGAATTATCGCGGTATATGTGTTTAATAAATAACATCCGCTTAATATACGGCGTATAGGGTCTATTTCAAAACAATAGATAATAATTTATCATCCAAGCATACAATCAAGCAATTTTAAATCTAACTATTTAAAATTTAAATCGAAATAATTTCGATTGAGTGAGAAGTTCCCACCTTGAGTTTCGGATAACAGTTGTAGCGTTTTATTTCGAATAAAATTAAACACTCGTTTAATTTTACCCAAAATTATCACTAGCTCCAAACGACTCCAAACTAGCTCCATTGCGTATTGCTCGACAAAACGAACCCGAAGCAATTCGTTTCGTCCAATTCCGGCCTCGTATGAAAAAGTTACATATTTTTAAAGTTCGAACGAATTTATATAAATTAATTCACTATTTTTATTTTCAAACTTATATACCCTAACTATCCAGGCCGTTGATTTTCTTGAAGCTAGCTGGACCGTGAGCGCCTCCTTTCTTCCCACGCGTTCGTCTACTGGTAAGATACGCGTCCGAGAACCCATGCCGCCCCCCTAACCCTAATTTTTGCAACCAACACTTGCAGTTTGAAGACGATCGAACTTTGCCACTTTGAAGCCCATCACGCGACACACCATCGGCCGAGATACGAGCGAGCTCGGTCGTCTCCTCTGACATGAAAATGAGCTCGAACGCAACCTCTTCCCGCTTGATTTCTGGCCACCACGTCGATCTTCACGTCGACCCACCGTACGGATGTGTAGAGCTCGAGAAGCTCTATACTTCTCTAGTTGGAAGTTTCTCATAATTTCTTAAGGATTTGGAGAGATTAAGAGGAGAAGATTCGAAAACTATCGGCCATTAATATCAAGGGGCGGCCGTGACCTGATACTCTAGTGTTTAGTGAAAAACAAAGACAATGGGTCCTTTTATAGAAATTTTCACAAAACACTATTCATCCGACTTTTCCGAACTCCAAATCTCGCGTGGTGACTGGCGTTTCTAGGGTTTAACCTATGCTCCGGACACAATGGAATAGGTATAGGAAGCCAATTCGATCATATGTGCGAGTTACGGAAATAAACGATCCATTTTAAATTAAATCGATTAAACAAATTTCTATGCCTCTTGGCTTCCCCCGGACAAACCGTAAATCCGATTGACACGAAATTTGAAATATAACAATAATATAACATTACAGATCCGATGAAACTGGTTTCGTCGAAATTCGAGACTGTTTGAAAAATGACTATTTTCACTAGTCGATTAAATATTAAAATATTCAATTTCACAAATTAACTTTTAATTCAATTTTAAAAGTTCACAAACATTGTTCTAACTCCAATATGATTTAATATAACTTTATAAATCATTTTTAATCACATTAAATCAAATTTCCAATTATTTCTGTAATTTTAAATATTAAATTATCGATTTAATTATCCAATTAAATCTAAATATTCAAAATATAATTTATTCGACTTACAAATTTTACTTGTTGATTTTTAAAATCAATTAAAAATCTGAATTTCAAACGACAGAAATTCTGGGTCGTTACAATCTTCCCCCATAAAAGAATTTCATCCTCGAAATTACCAAGTAAGAAAAATGCCCCAAATTCATTAATTTTTTCAAAACAATTCGTTCAAATTAAGTTTCAAATTCATTTAAATGTTTAACTTTTCCAAAATCCATAGTTAAACCTCTTACAAAACCTCATAATATTTTCAAATCCGTATATAGTTATCTTTTCAAAACCAACTATATCATTTAACCTTTAACTTCAAATCAAAACTTAGTTTTCACAGATTTTTCCCAAAATTTCCCGAAAATTTTCTAACGCCTTAAATTTTCAGACAATTTCGCCATAACTTCCTTTGTACGGAGGAGCTTTTATAATATCACAATAGATATAAATATATATACATCGACCCACACGGTCGGAAAACAGAAAAACAATTCATATTTCTTATTTTTATTGCGTAGGCATACCTTTTTAGCATTTTTAAGCAAAGCGGTTGTTTATTTAGCATTTTGCACAACCAAATCCCGCTAACGGTAGCCTCGATATCTGTACTTACTCAATACAAACACGTAAGTGACATATATAAGAAGTTATTAACATTTTACCCTTTTTAAACAACTACAACCTATGCATATTAAAAGAAACGCGTACTAAGCAAGGTTTATAAACAACTTATATGATTTCGACATTACTTGTAATTGTTTACAACCAATTTATATACAACGACATTCAATTATTCATTTTCAATTAGTTTACGTTCACTAATTTACATTCACATTAGTTCACTTTCAATTCAAATCAATTTCTATTCAATTTAAATTTACTTAACTTCCAATTTGAATTTAATTGCTTTAGCTTTCAATTTTATTCATTCAATTGCATATGAATTTCTATTCAATCAATTAACAATAATCTAACAACCAATGTATATCCAATACAACCGAATTTATTCACTTTACATTCAACGTTCATATTCACTTTGTTTACCTTCAATTTGGTTTAACATTCAATTAGCCTAAAATGAATTTACATTTATATCCACTATTCTATATCAATTCATTACATTCGATTGATTAATATTCAATTCATTAGTTCAATTACTAATTTATTTTACAAATAAAGTTGAATCTCCTTTATATAATTCAAGTTCATATTACTTTAATTTACTTCATTATTTTACTTCGATACCAAAATCAACTTCATTCAGCATCACGTAGGTTATATTCCATTTCAAGTTTCCACTTATAAATCCAATTCAGATTCCAACTCCAAAGTAAATTCTATTTAACTTTTACCAAAGTCAATTTTATCACTTATTCAGATTCATTCCTTGTTTTGCTTAACAAAGTTGTTTAACCATTTTAATAATTGGTTTTACTTACATCTTCCCATTTAATAAGTTATACAACTTATTATTCAACTTCTAAATCTGATTTAATTTATTTAACTTCCTTTAGTTAAATTTCACATCATATATTTTATCATACTAATTCAAATTTAGTTCAACTTTACTAAAGTTAAATCCTTATTATCTCATATTGTAAGTTCAAAACTTGATAACTTATATCCATCAATTTCAACTTGGATTTTAATTTCAAATTTGTTTATCACAACAAAATTCAATTTCAATTTACTATGGTAGCAAATCCATCACACGGAAACTCGAAAATGATACTGATGCTGCTGCAGTCATCACCCTTATTATTCCCCAGCAACAGCAGTGAATTCAGTGCTTTAAATTCTTTCAAAGTTTTCTTTTATTTATAAATCATATTTATAAATCTTGCTTATATAATTTCACTATTGCCCTTTATTTATACAAGATTATTCCATAATTGTAAATCATTTTAATTATAATTCCATCTTTATAATTCATTTACTTATATAATTTCTTCTTTTACAACTATTGTTTTTATTTAGATTACTCGAACAACTTTGGTTCACTTATATATATATTTATATTGTCAACAACCAAACAATTAATTCTATATACACTTTAATAATTTCTGAAAAATTATTTCCTTTATATATAAAATATAATCAAGGTAAAATTATTTTATTTACCCAATTTAAAAAAATACTATGTCGGTTTATCTCGTTTAAGAGTTTAGAAACCTCTATCGATACAGTTAGCTAGACTGCACTGACCAGAATCTATAAACAATCAACTGATAAGTCAACACAATACAAAACGATTTCATATTCATTAACAAATACGCTCTCATATCTATTATTACACTCAACTCATTCTAGAGTACTGCTGACTCTATCTCTAATAAGTAATCCCCAACGGAGCCAAGGTTGTCGCTTGACCATATGATCTGATACCAAATGTAACAACCCGATTCTTCGACTTCCGAAAGTCAACATTAATACATCCACTGTATCAACTGCCGAACAATCGAATGCCGGAAAACCGTACCGTTAGGGTTAAAGAAGAGGTAGAAGATAGAAGAAAATAGAACGAAAGAAGAACAATAGAAACAATATCAGAATCTCACATATCGTAGCGGAACAACATATAATAGATAAATGAATAATCTTTAAAAACAAAGAACTATCTCAGTTATTACATTACATCACATCAGAGTGTACAACAACAATATACAACACAACAAATCAACGGACAGTTATACAAACATGTCCTTACAAGTGAATTTACAACGGAAAGATAATATCATATAGAAGTAATACGTCTCGCCATCCACCTCGCCACTTGAGCTCCATAGCATTCCTAAATCCAGAATGATCAGATAACCTGACTCTAGGCTGCCCGTGTGGAAAATTATAGGCACCCAGAGTTTAGGAAGAGAACAATAAACTCCAAGTCAGTCATGGGACTGGTGTGAGAATTCAAAACAGTTATTTATCTTTTTTTAAAACAAACGAAGAAATATTTTAAAATAGATTCGCAATGCTTTTAGAAAATGTAACTACCATAAGGCCTCCCCGCACACACACAATGCAAACGCAGAATTGGAGGAGATTTCTCCTTATGATAGTCAAACATGCTTGATACGCAAATTTTCTTTGATATTGTTACTATAAGTGCAAAGTGTGGAAACCCATTTCGAAAGTATAATATAAATTTTAGCCAGCATAGGTACCATTATAGTATGCTTACTATAGCTACCATATTAAATGACAGGTTCTACAACTAAAACCGTACAAGGCTCGTATTGTTTTTTTGGATTTCCAACAAATGGTCAGGCTAAGGAACTTCCTACTGCCACATGGGTACGCCTCTAGCGGGACGTCCCGAGAACCTAACCGAATGTCTGCCAACACAAGGCCGGGTTACCTTTGTAACTAGGTAACTACTACTCGAGTATGCCACCCCTCGGTCCTTTGGAACCTTTATCCGAGGGCCCTCGATCACAAAGCAACAACCACACAGAAAATGAGATTGGAGCAACCAGATAAGTTAAGCATCAGGGCTCCATGCCTGACACCACCCTTTTCCAGAAGGAAATGACATACCCTAAAGGGCACGACCCTCGTAACCTTGCCGCATATTCCTGTTTCGACTATTTCCGGGGTGTGAGGTCTGACGAAGTCTCGTCCACAAAGCTACGCTTTTTCACAAAGCCACGCTTTGATCAACAAATGATCAATAAATAATCATCACACAACAACACTCAGCATGCCACATTACCAAATTGGGAGTATATCGCTGATAACCTTCAACTACAAAACCTCTAAGCTCGTACGTCTCAAAGAAGGGTGTTAAGCTAAGAGAATGAATTATCCGCCACCAACAGAGATGTATTTGAAAGAAATCTGCTTTATATCTCAAAATGTAATGTCAGACATGTAACCATACAAGTCTGTTACGGGTTCGAACAGAACCGAAGGCACTTCCAAAGAATCCCTTGCAATCTGGGTATTCACAATCCCGATCGAATTTCCCATCATAAAGGAAATCTCCATACCGTAGCTAACGGTGCAGAGACAATCGATAGGTCATCCTATTGTTTTCACGAATACCCGGGATTCACCACCGGTCTTCAATGCTATCCATTATGTCGTATCACTTATTCGGAATGGGTATATAACACAAAGGTCCTCTCCCGGCTAATCCGAATAGTGAACGCAATATTTTTAAAACATATGGATATTGGGATTTCAATTAAGTCACAACTTATTACCCAAACCCTCCCTTTCAAATGGTTTAAACAAATTACCATTTTAAATCTTTAAACAAAAAGATTTACTTCACAAAGTTTACCCAGTTTCACAAAGATTTATTCCCAGATTCCCAGATAAATTTCCATTTCAATTGGATTAACTCATTAAATCTTTAAATCAAGATTTAACTTACAGCTTTCAAAACTATTCACAATTCAAGTACTTTATAATATAAACGATACACCATTTTAAATACTCTTTTATTTCAAGTCAAGTTCAACAACCTTTCACAAAGATTATTTCATAGCCTTCAAAACAGTTTAATTCCAAATTTACATTCTTTTAACATAAATGGGAATTTCTTTCCTTATGTGAAAGCTATTATTATTTGAAAACAGATAGTTTCCGTTTTGGAAAAAACTGATTAAAATTTTTCATGAATTAAAGCCACTCAAGTGTAAACTTGGATTTAAATTTAAAATTTCCAAAACTATATTTTAAATGGTTAAAAACCCATATAAACACCTTTTATAACTTGTACAATCTTTTAGACCATAGTACCCAAATCATTGAATTCAATTCCAAATATTGAATTCAGAATTTAAATCAAATGTTTTAAATTACAATTTTTATTAAGTTATTTAGAATAACTCTTATTTTTGAAATTCATTTTCAAAAACTTTCAATCCCAATTCCAAAACTAATTTGGATTCAAAAATCCAATCTTTAGAATTGTCAAAAATCTGTGAGTTAACCGATTTCCACGTGAAATCCACATTTTGTGTGTGTATTGTTTAGTCCAAGGGTTTAACACAATAGTGCAACAACATTCAACCATCACAGAGCAAAATATAACAATATATTTGATAAACGGTATAAACTATAACGCTTACCTTTCATTCACAGATCACAGATATATATATATATATATATATATATATCACAGATATACAAATTACAGACCACAACACACATCAGGATATATCACAAAGCATCACATATCAAAGATATCAAACAATTCAGCATCCAATATAATTCAAACATCCATAAGTAGGATAAATTTTATCATCTGATTAATTTAAATCAAATAAATTTCTATGAATAAAATTTTGCTAGTTATGGTAAATCAATAGCCAATTAATTATAAAAACATTTAATAAATTATCCTTTCATTGATCATTAATTAACTCTTAATTAATAGTTAATACTTGACAAATTTATTTTAATTAATTATCAAAACCAATTAATTTCTGCTTAATAAATTTCCAATGAATTTACAAAATCATTTCTTTTTTTTTTGAAAATAAATTTCTTCAACTTATAATAATTTAAATCGAAATCCATTTACTTAGCTGTATTTTTTCCGTAATTTGGAATTTTATTCAATATGGTTTCAAAAATAACTTTATCTTTTTAAAACTCCTTTTTAACTTATCCAATTCTCAAAAATAATTTTTTTATATAAACTTTCAACTTGAAATTTCAAAAATCCAATTTTTATCTATTTCCGGTATCCAACGATACCAAAAATATATTCGGCTAACCTATAGCCTTCAACAATCTCAATCACAAAGATAATCACACGGATTATAAATCAGCCAACACACAACATATGAAATAAATTCAGACGTTTGAGGAATCCAGTTGGATCTCTCCAACCCGTTTCCCTGCATCCAAAGATGTTAGCACAATACCAATTCCACTTCGAGGTGAAATGTCGCGGTATATGAGATTTATAAAATATTATCCGCTATTATGCGGCGCAATAGGGTCTTATCCGCTATATAATGCGGGAAATCAACTCCAAATACATATTAATACCAATTCCACATCAAGTTGGAATTATCGCGGTATATGTGTTTAATAAATAACATCCGCTTAATATACGGCGTATAGGGTCTATTTCAAAACAATAGATAATAATTTATCATCCAAGCATACAATCAAGCAATTTTAAATCTAACTATTTAAAATTTAAATCGAAACAATTTCTCGATTGAGTGAGAAGTTCTCACCTTGAGTTTCCAATAACAGTTGTAGCGTTTTGTTTTGAATAAAATTAAACACGTGTTTAATTTTACTCGAAATTATCACTAGCTCCAAACGACTCCAAAGAAGCTCCATTGCATAGTGCTCGACAAAACGAAGCCGATGCAATTCGTTTCGTCCAATTCCGACCTCGTATGAAAAAGTTACACATTTTTAATGTTTGAACGAATTTATATAAATTAATTCACTTTTTTTATTTTCAAATTTATATACCCTAACTATCCAAGCCGTTGATTTTCTTGAAGCTATCTGGACCGTGCGCGCCTCCTTTCTTCCCACGCGTTCGTCTACAGGTAAGCTACGCGACCGAGAACCCATGCCGCCCCCTTAACCTTAATTTTTTGCGACCACCACTTGCAGTTTGAAGACGATCGAACTTTGCCACTTTGAATCCCATCACGCGACACACCATCCGTCGAGATATGGGCAAGCTCGATCATCTCCTCTGACATGAAAACAAGGTCGAACGCAACCTCTTCCCGCTTGATTTCTGGCCACCCCGTCGATCTTCAAGTCGACCCACCGTACGGATGTGTAGAGCTCGAGAAGCTCTACACTTCTCTAGTTGGAAGTTTCTCGTAATTGCTTACGGATTTGGAGAGATTAAGAGGAGAAGATTCAAAAATAATCGTCCATTAATATCAAGTGGCGGCTGTGACCTGATACTCTAGGGTTTAGTGAAAAACAAAGACAATGGGACCTTTTATAGAAATTTTCACAAAACACTATTCATCCGACTTTTCTGAACTCCAAATCTCGCGCGGTGACCGGCATTTCTAGGGTTTAACCCGCATTTTGGACACAATGTAATAGGTATCGAGAGCCAATTTGATCATATATGCGAGTTACAGAAATAAACGATCCATTTTAAATTAAATCGATTAAACCGATTTCTATGCGTTTTGGCTTCCCCAAGACAAACCGTAAGTCCGATTGACACGAAATTTGAAATCTTACAATAATATAACATTACGGATCCGATGAAACTGGTTTCGTCGAAATCCGAGACCGTTTTAAAAATAATTATTTTCACTAGTCGATTAAATATTAAAATATTCAATTTTCACAAATTAACTTTTAATTCAATTTTAAAAGTTCACAAACATTGTTCTAACTCCAATATGATTTAATATAACTTTATAAATCATTTTTAATCACAGTAAACCAAATTTCCAATTATTTCTGTAATTTTAAATATTAAATTATCGATTTAATTATCCAATTAAATCTAAATATTCGAAATATAATTTATTCGACTTACAAATTTTACTTGTTAATATTTAAAATCAATTAAATATCTGAATTTCAAATGACAGAAATTCTGGGTCGTTACAGAGATCCACAAAGGCACGATAGCATGACAATGATTTGAGTGTGGGAGAGCCACATCTAATAGCCTTGTTTCATAACAAACAAAACAAAGTACAATATGTAAATTTTAAACCAAACTATCATAAACAAAGCTAGAAATATAAGTACAATACATAGCTAAACTTTTGCACTTGCAATCAACCACTTGTGCTTCAGCTATGGACTGGAAAGGCACTGTAATAAGATGGTTTTGGATCAGTTTGAGGTCAGGTTGAGGTCATGCAGAGGTCGGCCAAAGCAATACAAAGGAGATGAAGCCATATGTGTGCTTGAATTCACAAAACAAGGCAACAACAAGCAACAACATGGATTACAAGGCCTAAATGACTTCGGCCAAGCATGGATTAGGCATGGCCTGATCTTGGAGGGTCCCTAAGCTCAGGTTTGTGGTGGTGGTGGGTCGGCCAAGCATGATGGTGGAGTGGTGGCAACAAGTAGTGATTGGCTATGGTTGTATATGTGAAGTGAAGTTTTTGTTCATTTTTAGGTGGATCATCAACATAGGATGGCTCGGCTCAGAAATGGCAGTGGAGAGGAGGGTATGGTGGCTGGAATAGGTGGTGGTGGAGGCGGCCAAGGTGATGGAGGTGGCAGGCCTAACACAAATGAGATGGAGCAAGTGCAAAAATCACAACAAAATAATAAAAAGTGAAAAGAAAGAAGAAGTTTTACCAAAAATTTTTCAAGGATGGTGGCCGAATATTTTTTTTGAGTTGAGAAACAAAACTTTTTGTGAAAAATGATGAGGAAGTCGGCTGAACAAAGGAGATACGGCCAGCAATTGAATGCATGTGAAGTTTGGTGTGAAAAGGTAAGTTGAAATGTGAAAAGGCAAGGTACAAAAGGCCAAAACTCTTCATATTTCCAAAATTATTTTTACATTTTTAAATACATATAAAATGATTATAAACAAAATAAAAACACAGAAAAATAATGAATGAATAAAATAAATAAATAAAAGTTTAAATAAATATATTTAAATTAAGAAAATAGCTTAAAAGTAGAAACTAGGTTCTAAAAATTGAAAATAAATACACTAAGCTTTGGAAAAATTATAACATTACTTTAAATTATTTTAAAATAAAAATATATGCCTAACATGTCATATAACATATATTAGAACATAATATGACAAATAAAAATATTATTTATATAAATTAAATAGACAATTTTATTAAATAAATCAATTTACATACAATATTGTAAAAATCATAACTTTCATGATATAAATCAGATTTCAACGAAACAAAAAGCAGTATTCTTGAAACTTAATATATTTTCATAACAAAGGATAAAATTAAAATAATTCAAATATTTAAATTTTAAATTTAAAAGTCAAAGTTTGACCAAATTGACCAAAAATCCATTTTCTGGAAAATATTTTATTTACTTAGGTTTGAAATTATAATTCACACAAAATCAAAATATACTTTTACAAAATTTATTCATTTTAATAAATAAAATAAAGTTTTTAAATCAGGAGTTTCAATTTAAATAATTAAAATAAACAATTAAAATAATCACAAAATACTGGGTTATTACACTCTCCCCCACTCAAATCTTTTCGTCCTCGAAAAGAACGAACAAGAAAAATACGAAAAAGAACGATAGACAACAAATAGTACCTGGAAAAAAATTTCGAATTGGAAGCACAAATGCTGTAACGATCCGATATTTTCAACCATTCGTATCCATTATAAGTGTATAGGTAGACACTCATGCCGGAATTGAATTGCTCAAAATACCGCGTTGTAATTAAAAATTTGGCAAACCTTAGAATATACAGTAAATAAAAATCACAGATCACAGACACAGAGTAATAATAATGCAGCGGAAGTAAAAGAGATAGTAGTTCATGAAGCTATTATATAAATATATCAGAGTTACATAAGATACAACAGAAGAAATAAAGCACAAAAGAAGTCTCTATACATAGAAATCTACTAATACAATAGCTGGAAAGGACCAACAGACTGAAAAGATAAAACTAGACAAACAGATAATCTCCAGTGATTCCAAATCTCCAAAAAGTGGAAATCCAAATCTGTGAATACTCAAGCCGACCCGAGCGTAAATAAAAATACAACACTCGAGTCAGGACATACATACTTATACAATGTAAACCAACTCAAGTGAACTGTAGTACAGGTACAAGTAACTTAGAAGATGCTTGGGACCGCCCATCCTTTAAGGATCCGTTAAACTATTTACTATGTAGTATATTGCGCTATGTAAAGTAGTGTCTAATCAGTAAAGTATAATCATATAGAAAATAGCGTTAAGGGGCTGGTGAACCTTAACGCGGTCGGATCTTTAAAACCAAAATCGTAGTGGGCTCGATATGAGGAGATGACACGACACGCGAGGCAATGCTAGGGTGGATACACCGTTTGCACTCCCGGACCGGTGGTGACGGCAAGCCAGCAGCTTCCGCCCACCTCGAACAATACCCCCGAATCAAAGTGGCGCCACGTATCGAATCACAAAAGTAATAGAATGATTTCCGAAGAAGCATGCTCGATAAAAGGGTGCGACCCTTTATGTAGCCCGGTATAGCTCCTGTTTTAGTCATAATTAGGCCATCCATCAGCGTTCTCTTACTTCATTCCAGTAGCGTTCGCCAACCAACCTACTTCATTCTGGAATCTCCACCACGTACACGGTTGTCAAAGTGGTTTTGGGTATCGACAGAGGTATGCTAGATATCCGATCTCGGTCTCTTTGCCAACCAATCGTTATTATAACCCGTGGTTATAACTTCTAAAAAAATATTTTATACTTCAAAATAAAATATCCTTTTGAATTCAAATCTTTATCAAAATAAAGATTAAATCATTTCCAAAACCATTTTAATATATCAACATACCATATCTTTCAAATTCAAATATTTATCAAAATAAATATCAAGTCATTTCTAACCATTTCAATATATTAAATTATCATATCCTTTCAAAAAATCCTTTCAAATCAATTTAATATATTAAAATATCATATCTTTTCAAGACTTCCTTTCAAATCACTTTATTATCAAAATATCATATCTTTCAAAACTACATTTCAAAACATTTATAATATCAAAATTTCATATCTTTCAAAAGTTCATTTCAAATAATTTTTTAATATCAAAATATCATATCTTTCAAAAATTCAATTCAAATAATTTTAATATATCAAAATATCAAAGTATTATTCAAAACATCATTCATTTTTAATTCATTTAAATACCATTTAAAACCATTCATTTTATTTAGAAATTAATCACCATTTCAAACTTACATTTCAAGGGAGTTTATATTTAAAGATTAAATATTTTCATAAAAAAATAAAGTCAATTCCTTATATTTAATAGTTAAATATTGAATTTTCAAAATTTAAATCTTATTCCAAAGATTAATCTCATTAAAATTTAATAAAATAATAAAATTCAGTTTTCGTAGCACTTAAAAATGCTACGCAAAGTTATAGTTTAAAACAGTTCATTTAACAGAATACAGCATTTAAGTGCTGTAATAGATTTTTTTTTAAATTTCAAATAAACTTTAAATGTTAAGTTTAACCACTTACAATGTGCTATAAAAGCCTTTATTTCAAATTAACTTTTTAGTTCATTTAAAACAACTACCGCATTTACAAAATGCTGTAATATCCTTTACATTACACTCCAAAAATGCTGTTAAATCAAATTCAGGGTTTAAATACAAATTTCACCAACAGTTAATCTTAAATTTAAATCATTTAACTTATAAACATCATATAATTTCACATTTTAAAATCAATATTTCAATACTCTTATTTTTATGATTTTTATAAAGTTTAATCTCATCCAAAAATCAAATTTTAACATAATTTCTTATTTAAATTCAAGTATTAAATTCCATTTCTTTAATTAAATTATTAACTTAACAATTAGGTTTAAATTTACAAAATATAACTTATTTCCATAAATTTTACTTAATTAAAATTTCACTTTTTAAAACAAAATTTAAAATTCCACATTTAAGTTATATTTCAAAATTTACTTAAATATTCATTTGTTTAACATTTTAACTTATTCAAAAATCATTATTATTTTTATAAAATCATTTAAAATACATTTTTAAATCAAAATATTATATTTTTCTTAATTTACATAATTTTTTTTAAAACAAAACATAAATTCCAAAATTTACTTATAGTTTAAATTCTACTTTACCGTTAACTTAATTCATTATTTAATTTATAGAAAATCACTAATATTTCAACAAAATCATTTTTAATTAAATTTAAATCAAAATATTATCAAAATATTATAAATTTTACATTTTAATATATTTTAAAACATTTTCAAAAATATTACATAAACAACGGGTATGTATATAGTTTTCTAGCCTAGGTCAAGTGATACGGATATATATCATTTCAATCCGCAGTTTACAAAGAAAAACCAGGTTCTATCATTTCAAACCCGCAGTCCCAAGTAAAATGAATGATTTTGGAAACCGCTCAGGCCTATCATTTCAGCCCATAACGTTTTTCCCCTATTCTAAAGTCCGTTTGGGTATGTATCATTTCAACCCATAGTGATTCTAGTCTACAGGGAACTTGCAATGGTGATAACTGATATAAATGACAGAATATCATGAAATAACAATAACATATGATATAAAAGTGTAATAACAGGTGTGAACATCATATGATAATAATATAGCAGATATAACATGATGATAAATAGTTACAGATTCAAATTGTGTCAGTTTATCAGTTATATAAGTACATATTAGTCTGGTGAGATTTACTCACATGTTCAAAGCTGGAGATCGCTGCCAAAGCACACATACCGACACTACGAAGGCACGACAACATGGATACGACAAGAGAGTAGAGAGCCAAAGCAATTAGACTTATTCAAATATTTACACAAAACAATGCAAATATATGTAAGTTTCAACGCAAGTTATCACCAAATAGCATTAGAAACAAAACCCCAAAACAACATTAAACAAATTGCACTTGTTATCAACCTCATATGCTTCAGTTAGACATGGAATAAGATCTGCTAAGGCAGAGGATTGGGTCAGGTTTGGGGTCCAAAGTAGTCGGCCATCATGGTGTAAAGTGATGAGATGGTATAGGTGCAAAACTATACAATTTCAAGGCAACTACAAGGCAACAACTTCATCTCTATGCTCCTATTGTGCTCTGCCAGAGGCTAGGTGGACCCAACCAGTGGTGCAGGTGGTGGTGGGTGATGTGGAAGAGGGTGGAGGTCAGATCAGAGGTGGTGGTGGTAGTGGCGGCAAATGGTGGTAGAAGGAGGAGATGACAATTCTAGGCCATAAGTGATAGTTTGTGATGGTTTTTGGTGGATTTTGTGGTAGTCTTCACCTTGGATTGGCTCGGCCTGAAATGGAGAGGTAATAGGATGGGAGATGGTTAGAGGAAGGGGGTGGTGGAGGTCAGTTCAGATCTGATTGAGGAGGAGCTAAGCTATGAAGGTAAGAATAAGTACAAAATTCAAATAGAAAAGTAGAAAAACAAAGGAAGAAGAAGATGAAATGGAAGCTATTACCTTCAATACTTCTAGCCGTGAGTTTGATGATGGAAAGTGAGAAGTTTCTCACATGAATAGGAATGAAAATACATGGCTATTCAATAGAAAAAGAAAAAAAAAACGGTCAAAGAGTAAATGAGGAAACGGTAAAAGAAACGACTTAGGAGGTGAAATGACTTTACGTTTCAAAGCTTTTAAAACCTTTCAAATTTCCTTAATTTTGTTTATATAACTTGATATTTCTGGAAATAATAATAATCCCAGATAAAATTTCGAAAATTTATCAAAATATAAAAAAATATATAATATTTATTAATTATATACAGTTAAATTAAGGAAAATAGATAAAAATAGTAAACTAGTCTAGAAAATTTGAAATTACATGAAATAAATTTTAGAAAATTCATATGAGCTTTTAATATATTTTTAAACATAAATAATAATATAAAATAAAAGTAAATTCAAAAAATAAAAAAAAATTAAATATAAATTTAATTTTAATGAAGAAAATAGCAGAAAATAAGAAAACGGCCTTTTAAAAAAAAAAAGAAATCAACACAGTAAACTTTGGAAAAATTATAACATCACGTTAAAAAAATATTAAAAGACAAAATATACTTAAAATAACCCCTTAACACATAAGAAAAAAAATTTAAATTTAAATAAAATAGAAAAAGATTTAAAGAAATTTCTTAAAAATCCAAAACAGTGTCCAGAAATTACAAATAAATCACCATTGACTTTGGAAAATTGTTTACTTCATTTTAAATTTATTATAATACAATAATATACATACAATAACATATTAAAATAAAATATGACAAAGAAAATAAGATTTATATAATTTAAAATAGACAAAATTGTTAAATAAATCAAATTACACTCAAAATTGAAATGTACATAACTTTTACAGTTTAACTCTGTTTTCAACGAAACGAAAAGCAGTGTTCAAGTTATTACATCTATTTTCACAATAAAAGATAAAATCAAAGATTTAAAAATGATTTAAATTTAATTTTTAAAAGTCAAAGTTTAAACAGTTTGAGTAGAAATTCACTTTTTAGTAAAATGTCCAATTTATACTATTTTGAACTAAAGATCACTTAATAGTCAGCATTTATAGATAAAATTTTTGAAATAAAAATAAATTTAAAATAGTCAAAATAAAAATAAAGTCAAATTTAAAATATATAGGCAAAAATCTAGGGTTGTTACAAATGCTCTCCTCCGTTTCCCGGGTACAATCTCGATCATCAGTACCCCATCGTATTTCGATCAAACTAACAGATTTCCTTCTTAGCTTCTTCGTACCTGTGACGCCCCACCTCTATACCCACGCTAGCCAAGAACATTACGGAGTAAATGCTGTCAACTAGCACGGAGAATAAGGCTGTTGAGGAGCGACCATCCGTGTAATTGCTTTGTGCGAGCATCGATATGTCAGATAGTATAACATGCAATTCTTTTCAAGTGGAAATCCGACATGCCGACACAAACTCAAAACTACTACACAGTGGCTATAATATCTTCGGAAACAAATATAGAAATAAACATAACATAAATTAGTCACAGACAATTCATATCACAAAGGCGGAAATAGATATGAATATTACACATAAAAGTGTATATCAGAGTAGTGGTCAAATAAGATCCACAATATCAAAAAGAATAGATACAAGTGCTAGACAAAAGAATAAGTATACATCATAGAGTCTGTATCTCAAATGTATACAACAAAAACTACTAAACTAAAGTATTTAACCAAAAGTCAAGGAGGTAATCCCGGATGTAAAGTCAAGCAGAAGCACCTGTAACTTCTCGATCTGACCCGAGTATTATTTAATAAGAAAATAATAAACGGATCAGTCTAGCTATAAATATCAGATGAAGTGATATATAATAAGAGATATGACATAGACATATAATAATCACAATGCCAAGCCGTGATAAATAAGTAATTGAAAATCAACAAGAGATTAATCAATATCACAATAATCTACTCAAGATAAAAAGGAATGTCATACTCCTAATTTCATTCACCAAGCCACAATAAATGACATATATATCAATTCCCATCGTAAAAGTTGGTGAAACATAAATTCCAGAAATCAACACACGAAATCCAGAAATCACAATAAAAAGGAATAACGACGTCATACAGCGGGACATCCGATGAATCAAATCATAATCAAAGGGAACAACGACGTCGTACAGCGGGACATCCGATGAACCAAATCACAATAAAAGGAACAACGACGTCGTACAGCGGGACATCCGATGAACCAAATCACAATCAAAGGGAACAACGACGTCGTACAGCGGGACATCCGATGAACCAAAACACAATCAAAGGGAACAACGATGTCGTACAGCGGGACATCCGATGAACCAAAACACAATCAAAGGGAACAACGATGTCGTACAGCGGGACATCCGATGAACCAAAACACAATCAAAGGGAACAACGATGTCGTACAGCGGGACATCCGATGAACCAAAACACAATCAAAGGGAACAATGATGTCGTATAGCGGGACATCCGATGAACCAAATCAAAAAGACATCGCACAATGCTAGTCTAAATCACAAAGATGATCGTCATGATCAACGAGAAGTGTCGATTACAGTAAGCTAGTAAATATATGAGCTTAGCTTCATGCCCCATAACCACTAGCTTAACTTAAATATTTACGAACAAATTGTAGATCTCCACTAGAAAATTATCACAAGAGATTCAATCGAACAAGTCCAAGAATTAACCGACGAAGTAAACGCAAGCGTTTCATACCACTTGTTTTATTAAGTCGTTTAATTAGATTTCTCATACGAGTGAGGTAAAGGTTTGTATATACTAATAGATTGGAAAACAGTTTTATAAACGAGCTTTGTAATAAAATAGTGTGGAAATCATTTGAAGAAAGAGTTTTGATATTTACTACTAGTATAGAAAACCTTTATATTTTAAAGTGACAAATCACAAAGAAGTGATTGTAGAAACCAGCGGGCATAAAAATTCACATTCGAAGACGTGAATAAAAATCCAAAGAAATCGATATAAAATCCATCAAAGTGGATACATCTAAAATTCCAAAAGAAAAGGTCATCAAAGTCGATAATAAATGACAACAACAAAAGGGAGACAACACGAATCGATTAAAGTTCGATATTCAAACGAATTAGCAATATAGGCTAATCTGGCAAACAGTAGCAGGTCGGTCGACCGGACTCCCTGAGTCGGTCGACCGAACCATAGGTTGGAAGTGCTCGGGGCACCAGGTCGGTCGACCGGCCCGGGGGGCTCAGTCGGCCGAAGCCTGTAACCAGCACTTCCAAACAGAGGCAGGAAGTGCCTGGACTACAGGTTGGTCGACCGGCCCAGAGGGCTCGGTCGGCCGAACCTGTATACTTGCACTTCCTACCCTATTTCAAAGGAGGTGCAAATCCCGACCAAATTGCAATCGCACGAGCAACGGCGCTAAGGGTTTATGCCAATCGACTACCCGGCCCTATAAGCTCCTCGATGCATCACCAAAAACATGTTCAAACATCAAAGTTAGGATTTTTAACGAATTGAACTCAAAACACTAAAAATTGTAATATTCATAAAAGCAATCCAAATCAAAATCAAATGCACATGAATAAGTATTAGGAATTCATACCTAACAATAGAAGAGAATTATAAGCATAGATGTGAGATTAAAAATCTCACCTTTGCACTAAAATTTATGAAGATGAAGCTTGAAAGCAAAGGGGAATTAACCACTCTTCAAATCCAACTCTAGAAGCTTGAATCTAAGCTTAAAAGAAGAACATTCCTAAATTTAGGTTTAGCAAATTTCAGAAACCAAAGAGAGAATGAGTTGGAGAAGAAGAAGGAGATGCTTAACAATGGGTTCTCTTGAGTTTGGAGCTAGAAGATGGATTTGCTAATGGAACTAGGGCTTGGAGTTTTAATTTCCTCTCCTCTCCACCATTATTGCTAAAGCTTGAAGGGTTAGGAATTAGAAATGAAATGAAGATAAATGGAGAGGGTTGGGACTGAATACATAAGTGGGGTTAATGGGCTCAGCCCAAACCAAAGCCCTAAGTGAAAAAGTGGCAAAAATCAACTTTCTCCAAACATATCGAAGCTTATACTCAAAAAGGTCGCAAACGGCATTTTGAACTCAATGGAAGTGGTCTCGAGTCCTAATTCGGCTGTTTGCAAAAAGTAGCTTTTCGGACCAAAATCCGATGAACGGTGAAATATTTAAATAAAATATTTAAATATATATAATCGATAAATATGCGGGTTGTTGCAGACTCCCCTCCTTAAAGAAATTGCGTCCTCGCAATACTTAAGAGGAAAATAAGATGTAACAACCATGGAAGCATATCAACACAAAGGAAAATTTGAAATAGGAAGTTCACCATAAAGAGCATGAAAGAGTTAGCACGAACGGGATCGCTCGATGAATTCTCTAGGATTTGAGAACCATTGAACTCTTACAAGAAGAACATCTTTATTCCGAAGGCGCTCAACCTCCGAAGCAATGATGCGAATGGAATGTTGCTCATAAATCAAATCTGGTGAAACTTCAATTTCCACAATATCACCAGGCACAAGAATAAAACCGGAAATATAAAAGCATTTTCGTAGATAAAAGACGTGGAGAACGTCAAGAATAGCAGAAAATTGAGCTGGTGCAACGGCGTAGTACAAAAACGGTACGCCCGAGGAAATAGAAACTCAAATAATTTGGAACACCGACGTAGTACAAAAACAGTACGTCCAATGAACCAAAAAGCCAAGACATTGATGTAGTGCAAACGGTACATCCAATGAATCAAAAGAAAAGACATTGATGTAGTACAAACGGTACATCCAATGAATCCAAAAAGAAAAGACATTGATGTAGTACAAACGGTACATCCAATGAATCCAAAGCAAAGACATTGATGTAGTACAAACGGTACATCCAATGAATCCAAAAAGAAAAGACATTGATGTAGTACAAATGGTACATCCAATGAATCCAAAAATAAAAGACATTGATGTAGTACAAACGGTACATCCAATGAATCAAATAGCAAAGACATTGATGTAGTACAAACGATACATCCAATGAATCCAAAAAGAAAAGACATTGATGTAGTACAAACGGCACATCCAATGAATCAAAAAGCGAAGACATTGATGTAGTACAAACGGTACATCCAATTAATCAAACAGCAAAGTCATTGATGTAGTACAAACGGTACATCCAATGAATCAAAGACACTGATGTAGTACAAACAGTACATCCAATGAATCCAAAAAGAAAAGACATTGATGTAGTACAAACGGTACATCCAATGAATCCAAAAAGAAAAGACATTGATGTAGTACAAACGGTACATCCAATGAATCAAATACAAAGACATTGATGTAGTACAAACGGTACATCCAATGAATCCAAAAAGAAAAGACATTGATGTAGTACAAACGGTACATCCAATGAATCAAATAGCAAAGACATTGATGTAGTACAAACGGTACATCCAATGAATCAAATAAGACGGAACATCGATGTAGTATAATAACAGTACATCCGATGAACCGAACACCATAAAAGAACATCGGACACTAGTCCATAAAAGGAATGAGATAAAACTCAATAAAACGAAGTGTACCAAAACGTCCGATGAACTTGATGAAAAGATAATTCCATTCAGACATCATCAAAGAATCAACCACTTGTTGCTTACGACAAAGCGCATTGGCAACACGATTTCCCTTCCGGGAATAAAAAGAATATCAAGATCATAAGATGCCAGGAACTCGAGTCAACATGAAGTTCCTTATGAGAAAATAAATATTCCAAAGATTTATGATCGAGGCGGAGAACAAATTTCTCCCCCAAAAATGATGATGCCAAATTCCAAAAGTAAAAACAATAGCCGCGAGCACTAGATCATGAGTGGCATATCTAGTCTCGATAAGCTATAATGGTTTAGAAGCACAAGTGATAGCACGTTCTCCTTTACAAGAGAACGGCATACAAACCAATACGACTAGTATCGGCACAAATAGCAAAGTCTTGGTTCCCCTTTAGGAATCACAAGAATAAGAGTATCGAAAAGAAAGAATTTCTTTTAAATAATCCTCTTTCCCAAAAAAACTAAAACTTTCAAAATTACAATTATCTTTATGTAAAAATCTTTCTAGAAAAATTTACATTTTACAAGTCAATATATCGTGTCTGATTGTCTCATCAAAGCGTTGAGGAAATTCCTATCGATAACGTTGATCAAACGCATCGACCAAAATTCTTAAAGCACTCAACGGGCAACACAATCATAAAATCATCTTTTATAGGATAAATAAATCTCTTAAAAAGTTTTAAGAATATTCTTTGTTCGTTTCAAGAACAAAATCCAGTTTTACTTATAAATAAATCTTATGAAAAAGATTTGCAAAATTTTAAATTACTATTTTCATCCAAAATCAGTAAATACAAGAATAGTCTCATCGAAATATTCATAGAATATTCGATTTATAAAATGGATGAAATAAGCTGGACAATTTGAATGACATAATAAGTCATTCATAAGAATCATAACAAGTGCGGAATGCGGTAAGTGGAATGATAACTTCCGCAACTCGTAGCAAATGAAAACCGGTGGTAAAGTCAAACTGAAAAGACCTTAACACCACACAAAAGATTTCTTAGGTGATAATCCTAAGACAAACTCAAAAATACCGGAAAATTTCTCAAACTACATGAATGAAAGAAATAACACTTTCCTTATAAGTGGGCTTAAGGAATAAAATGATGCCATCAAGTTGGAATCAAAATCATAAAGGAAAAATAGAAATCTTCTTAACAGATTGAAAATGTCGAAGATGAATAGTCCACTCGAAAAATAGGATATGGGCTTCACAATGATTAAGCCGATCCTTTCAAAAAATCAATTCCGAAGCCTAAGTAGAAATATCGGCTCGGAAAGAAAAATCACATAAAATAATTCTCGACATCAAATAAAAGCAAATAGAGTGTTGCGGATCTACCATCCGGATTCGCAATCCTCAAAGAAGTCATCAAGCCCAAAATATTTTCAAAGAAAAAGAATCACAAGTTCTTTTGATATAAAATAGTGAGATGAAACCCATATCAAAAAGAACTCAAATAAGAAGATCACAAAATAAATGTAATCAAGGATTAAATGAGAAATACCTTGACCACGAGAAGTGTTACAAGGGGCTTGCACAATATTTGGCTTTCTCATGTCCTTGTTCAAAAGTTTGGGACACGCAGATAAAAGATGACCCGGTTTCTTGCAATAGCGACAAGAATGGGGTTTTGGACACATTTTCGCATAGTGTTCCATATAATTACAATTGTAGCATCCTCCACGATTAGGGATTGGAGTCTTTGCTACAAAAGTAGTTTGCTTCACTCTCTTATTGGGATTAAGGCTCTTGAACTTAATATGCCTCTTCTTGGAAGTCCCAATATCACAAACACTTCCTTTACCAACCTCACCATGAAGAAGAGTAACATCCACAAGCTGATTAAAAGAAACTTTAAGTTTCAAAGGTAGAACCATTTAGGGGTTCTTACTCAAAGCATAGATAAACTCTTGATTCTTTACAAGATCCAAAAGTTGTTGAGCAGACATGAATACTCCATCCAGGGGAGTAGCCCTAGATTGACCGGCGCTGGGACGGCCAGGTCTAACCATTTCTCTTCTTTAAGAAAGAAAGAAAGAAGAGGAAAAAGTTATTCTCAAGATAAATATCAAGCAATTATTGATAGATAAAACAAGGAATCATAAAGAAAATAGGATAGGACGGTACGAAGACTCGAATAAAATCCTAAAGCACGACTCCTAAGATGGACTTAGGACGATGATCCTTGTTATAATATTCCATATTGTTCCAAAGTTTGGCTCCGATACCAAGCTGTGGCGCCCCACCTCTATATCCACGCTAGCCAAGAACATTACGGAGTAAATGCTGTCAACTAGCACGGAGAATAAGGCTGTTGAGGAGCGACCATCCGTGTAATTGCTTTATGTGAGCATCGATATGTCAGATAGTATAACATGCAATTCTTTTCAAGTGGAAATCCGACATGCCAACACAAACTCAAAACTACTACACAGTGGCTATAATATCTTCGGAAACAAATATAGAAATAAACATAACATAAATCAGTCACAGACAATTCATATCACAAAGGCGGAAATAGATATGATTATTACACATAAAAGTGTATATCAGAGTAGTGGTCAAATAAGATCCACAATATCAAAAAGAATAGATACAAGTGCTAGACAAAAGAATAAGTATACATCATAGAGTCTGTATCTCAAATGTATACACCAAAAACTACTAAACTAAAGTAGTTAACCAAAAGTCAAGGAGGTAATCCCGGATGTAAAGTCAAGCAGAAGCACCTGTAACTTCTCGGTCTGACCCGAGTATTATTTAATAAGAAAATAATAAACGGATCAGTCTAGCTATAAATATCAGATGAAGTGATATATAATAAGAGATATGACATAGACATATAATAATCACAATGCCAAGCCGTGATAAATAAGTAATTGAAAATCAACAAGAGATTAATCAATATCACAATAATCTACTCAAGATAAAAAGGAATGTCATACTCCTAATTTCATTCACCAAGCCACAATAAATGACATATATATCAATGCCCATCGTAAAAGTTGGTGAAACATAAATTCCATAAATCAACACATGAAATCCAAAAATCACAATAAAAAGGAACGACGACGTCGTACAGCGGGACATCCGATGAACCAAATCACAATCAAAGGGAACAATGACGTCGTACAGCGGGACATCCGATGAACCAAATCACAATAAAAGGGAACAACGACGTCGTACAGCGGGACATCCGATGAACCAAAACACAATCAAAGGGAACAACGATGTCGTACAGCGGGACATCCGATGAACCAAAACACAATCAAAGGGAACAACGATGTCGTACAGCGGGACATCCGATGAACCAAAACACAATCAAAGGGAACAACGGTGTCGTACAGCGGGACATCCGATGAACCAAATCAAAAAGACATCGCACAATGCTAGTCTAAATCACAAAGATGATCGTCATGATCAACGAGAAGTGTCGATTACAGTAAGCTAGTAAATATATGAGATTAGCTTCATGTCCCATAACCACTAGCTTAACTTAAATATTTACAAACAAATTGTAGATCTCCACTAGAAATTTGTCACAAGAGATTCAATCGAACAAGTCCAAGAATTAACCGACGAAGTAAACGCAAGCGTTTCATACCACTTGTTTTACTAAGTCGTTTAATTAGATTTCTCATACGAGTGAGGTAAAGATTTGTATATACTAATAGATTGGAAAACAGTTTTATAAACGAGCTTTGTAATAAAATAGTGTGGAAATCATTTGAAGAAAGAGTTTTGATATTTACTACTAGTATAGAAAACCTTTATATTTTAAAGTGACAAATCACAAAGAAGTGATTGTAGAAACAAGCGGGCATAAAAATTCACATTCGAAGACGTGAATAAAAATCCAAAGAAATCGATATAAAATCCATCAAAGTGGATACATCTAAAATTCCCAAAGAAAAGGTCATCAAAGTCGATAATAAATGACAACAACAAAAGGGAGACAACACGAATCGATTAAAGTTGGATATTCAAACGAATTAGCAATATAGGCTAATCTGGCAAATAGTAGCAGGTCGGTCGACCGGACTCCCTGAGTCGGTCGACCGAACCATAAGTTGGAAGTGCTCGGGGCACCAGGTCGGTCGATCGGCCCAGGGGGCTCGGTCGGCCAAAGCCTGTAACCAGCACTTCCAAATAGAGGCAGGAAGTGCCTGGACTACAGGTCGGTCGACCGGCCCAGGGGGCTCGGTCGGCCGAACCTGTATACTTGCACTTCCTACCCTATTTCAAAGGAGGTGCAAATCCCGACCAAATTGCAATCGCACGAGCAACGGCGCTAAGGGTTTATGCCAATCGACTACCCGGCCGTATAAGCTCCTCGATGCATCACCATAAACATGTTCAAACATCAAAGTTAGGATTTTTAACGAATTGAACTCAAAACACTAAAAATTGGAATATTCACAAAAGCAATCCAAATCAAAATCAAATGCACATGAATAAGTGTTAGGAATTCATGCCTAACAATAGAAGAGAATTATAAGCATAGATGTGAGATTAAAAATCTCACCTTTGCACTAAAATTTATGAAGATGAAGCTTGAAAGCAAAGGGGAATCAACCACTCTTCAAATCCAACTCTAGAAGCTTGAATCTAAGCTTAAAAGAAGAATATTACTAAATTTAGGTTTAGCAAATTTCAGAAACCAAAGAGAGAATGAGTTGGAGAAGAAGAAGGAGATGCTTACCAATGGGTTCTCTTGAGTTTGGAGCTAGAAGATGGATTTGCCAATGGAACTAGGGCTTGGAGTTTTAATTTCCTCTCCTCTCCACCATTGTTGCTAATGCTTGAAGGGTTAGGAATTAGAAATGAAATGAAGATAAGTGGAGAGGGTTGGGACTGAATACATAAGTGGGGTTACTGGGCTCAGCCCAAACCAAAGCCCTAAGTGAAAAAGTGGCAAAAATCAACTTTCTCCAAACATATCGAAGCTTATACTCAAAAAGGTTGGAAACGACATTTTGAACTCAATGGAAGTGGTCTCGAGTCCTAATTCGGCTGTTTGCAAAAAGTAGCTTTTCGGACCAAAATCCGATGAACGGTGAAATATTTAAATAAAATATTTAAATATATAATCGATAAATATGCGGGTTGTTACAGTACCTCTGTCGACAATACGAAGTGGCTTATTCTCGACAGTCAGATTAGGCTCAATATCCCAACCATCAAGAGCAGAAGGCTGAACAAAAGTGATAGGCCAAGAAGATACCAGAGATGATGTGAGACGTGGAATACATCATGCACTCCAGAATGCTTCTTGGGCAAATCCAAACGATAAGCCAAAGAACCAACTCTTCCCATAATGCAGAAAGAACCCTCGTAGAGCAAAATGGTAGGAATAGCTAGAAGAAAAAAATAGGTTGAAAGACAAGGATGGACCATTATTTTAAAACCATATACATTTCAATTTATAGTTTTATATGTACAACATTTTAAACATTTTATAATATAAAATTGTCATTTGATTCAAACTTGTTAGTTCGAAGTAAACAATATTTAGTTTTTTTTTAATTATTTATAAAATTAAAATAAATGATCAAAATATCCTTTATATAAAATACTTTATCAAAATACTTTTATAACTCGATGTCTTAACAAGTTTACTTCCGTTCCTGTAGACTCTAGCCATGCGTTGATCAGGCGCAAAGCTAGAATTCTTCAGGTACTTAATAAACTTGTTTTAACACCCAGTGAAAATACCGGAAAACCTTTTAAAACAACAGATATGGAAAGTATAATCCAAACAAATCAACCAAACCAAAACATTTGTCTAACCATGGATCGCAGATACACAATGGTTACGCCTGGATCCCCCAGGAAACCATCCATATCCGTAAGCTTTCTCAACCCTGTGAGTTGCGCCATGATGACTAGTAGAATGCAAGATACACAATAGTTACGCCTGGATCCCCCATGAAACAATCTGTACCCCTAGGCCGTCTCAGCCAGGCAGTTTCGATACTAATGTGACCTACATAGATTGCAGGATACACAATGGTTACGCCTGTATCTCCCAGGAAACAATCCGTACCCCTAGGCCCTCTCAGCCAGGCAGTTACGCTATGCAGTCGCGCTCATAAGACCATGGAGATCGCCATGGAATTCGATGGACACTCGAGTATCATATCCGAAAAACCCAAATCAGAGAGAATAATATCGATAGAATGAATCCACAGTATGGCCACAAAGCGGATATCAAGCAGAAGGCATTTTCCATATCTTTACTTCGAAAATATGTATTATATAGCACCTTTCAAAATAAGTTTCAAATATCATACTTATATAAAGTCCATTATATATAAGATTCCATTTCAAATCGAATACTTTCCAAATCAATAGTATGTCAAATCATACTTATATAGACTTCGATTATATAAGATTTCAATTTATAAGTTGAGTACCTTTACAAATCAATAGTTTTCAAATCACTTCATACTTATACAAATCAATTTTATATAAGTTCGATAACTCCCAAATCAAAGTATTTAAATAAACAAGGTTCTCAATTTCAAGCCATTTCAATATCAATTCAGTTTCAAAATCATATATGATTTCGCCAAATCATTTCTTCCTAATTACATTTAGAAAATAATCCAAATTTCCAAATCAACAAAATTTATTTCAAACAAATTCATTTCCATTTCAAATATATATTCACTTTCAAAAATCATAAGACTTTCAAAGTTATAAATCTTTGAAACCCAAAATACTTGAAATCTTTACAGTTTGAAAATCATAACCTTTCGAAATCATACATTTGAAATCATAAAACATTCCTTTAATTCTTTACATTCACAAATTTATTCAATTAAATCCAAATCTAAAATTTCCAATTTTATTTCAATCCAAACCATCAGTTTCAATTCGATTTAGTTTTCCAACAAAACCATTTCAAATATTATGAAATTTCAAATAAAGATTTGATCCATAAAATAAACTATTCAATCTTTAATATATTTCAGAGCTTAAATATACCATATTCCAAAACTAAATTTCATAATTTCATATATCTCAAATTTTACTTCATTATTACTTAGTTTTGAAATATTCATTTCATAAATCCATTATTTTTAAATATACTCAAATTACAAGTAAACCAAATATCCTTTCATACCAATATAAACTTCAAATATTCATTTATCAAAATCAATTATCATTTCAGATTCACATTCTTTATCAAAATAAAGATTAAATCATTTCCAAACCATTTCAATCATCAAAATATCTAAAGTGGTTACTAAGTTTAAAACCAACTCTTTTTAAAACCTTCAAACTATTTATTTCCATATGAAAAATCCAATTTACCATTAAAAAGATTATTATTCTATATATATATACTTTATTCAAAACATTTCAAATCTATATTTCATACCAATATAAATCAAAGTAGTCTTATTTATTTCACTCAACAAACAGTTCCAACCAGTATATTACTTTATACTTTAATCATACCAAACTAAACTTATATTCTTTATCGAATACTTTATACCTTTCAAAATTTCTTAGCTTTGAAAAGTGAACCTTGATTTGGAAGTGCTCGAACCTTCAAAATAGTTGAAGAAATCATATTTTCTAATCCAAAAGTTTGAAATCACCAACAAATCAGTAAATCAATTCCAATAGATAAGGTTATACCAAAACAAATCTGAATCTTGAGGAATGAACACCGGCTTATTTTAAATCATTTAATATATATATATATATATATACACACACACACACACACATATATATCTTTCGAACATCAAACCATGCTTCGAAATCTGAAATCAAAATTTGGTTTCACAAAATCACTCGCATAGCAAAGCTACTAGAGTGGCCTCTCCCCCACTCAGAAACTCGAAAATCATTGTCGATGATGCATGCATTCATCACCGAAATTATTTTCCAGCGACATAAGTGGGTTCTGGACTTTTATTTTCTTGAAACTTTTTTGAAATCTCTTAGAAATCATTAGAATTCATTCGAATACATTTTAAACATTTCTTATTTAGAAAATATCTTTTAATCATATTATTATTATGTATTTTCCAAAATCTTAAAACCGATTTCAAAACACCGGAGTTCGATTCCTCGAAATTCACATTCAAAACCCTTCAGCTATAAATCATTTTATATAGGTCAAATTCTTATAAATTTTCAAAATTCAAATCCTTTCAAAGTTTCAAATTTCCATTTTCAAAAGATATAAAAATCCTTATTGAAAACATTTCACTTTTATATATAATAGGGTCATCCTTATCAAAATAATAATTTCGATGTATGCACAATTTCAACATACAACCAAACACAAATTTCCAAAGGATGATTCGAGGGTGGATTCCAAACAACAGAGATTCAAATTAGAGGAACTCTAATCAAATTGAATTCTGGTTCGAAGATAAGCTCGAATGAAGATGAGATAATTTAATTACCAAATAGAAGATGGATAAGCCTTTATAAATCACGGGCGACCTTAATTGGTCAACCGAGACTTCAGGAATATAATCAATTTGGAAATCTAAGGCAAATCGACATTCGATCGCCAGAGATAGAATCCAGGTAGAGCAGGAGATAAATAGCATCGAAAACCGAGGATACCAAAATCTTTGGTGTATCAATGCCAATTGTAAAGGAGTTTCACCCCTTTACAAATCATTCAAATATTTACGGAATCACTGATCTTTATAGAGGTCATTCCAAAGTGGAGTTACAGAATGCTCCAAAATCAAGAGGATAAAATAGGGAAAACAAGACTGGATTTCAGAACATGTGGGAGTGTTTCAAAGTTCAAGGAATCCTAATCGATAAGAATCCTAACCAAGAGATTTCTAACAAGGTGGATACAGAAGGAATGAAGTTTAGAAAATCTTGGTTTCAAAATAATAAGAATTTTATACCAAAATAATCTTTGAAAATACTATAAAAATCATTTGGAAATCATTTTATACTTCGAAAATACGTTCTCTCATAAAGAAAGGATTCTGAGATTGAATTCACTCATTCGTGGGTATTTCTACCTATCTCTAATGATCTCCGCAGGATATGGTTTGCCTAAAACCAAAGCTCTGATACCAACTGTAACAACCCGATATTTTCTGCCATTCGCATCCACACATGCCGGACTTGAATTGCTCAAAATACCGCATTGTAAATAAATTTGAAGCAAATGAAATACAAATCACAGAATCACAGACACAGAAATATCAGAATAACTCACAGTGGAAATTAAAATACCATAGTACTTCATGAAGCTACTATAACAAACTCTCAAAACATAATACATGATATCAGTCTGAAAAACATACACAATAGAAATCTCTAATACATAGCAATTTATAAATAAAAGAGCTGAAATAGAACAACTGAAACTGAAAGGGAACAGATAACTAGACAAGCAGAATCTCCGACGATTCCTAGCTCCAGAAAAGAAATCCAAAGCTAAGCTGTAAATACTCAGGCTGACTCGAGCGTAAAGTAAAACACAAAACACTCGAGTCAGGACATATACTTATATAATGTAAACCAACTCAAGTGAACTGTAGTAGTAATGTACAATAACTTAAAGGATGCTTGGGATCGCCCATCCTTTAAGGATTAATTAAACTATAAATTAAATACATCCCGTGGTTAAAATTTCAAAATAGTAATTTATACTTCGAAATCAGATATCATTTCAAAATTCAATATCATTCAGAAATCCATTTCAGAATATCATATCTTTCAAAACCTCATTCAATTTTATTTAATTTAAATATCATTTCAAATCACAATTCAAAATGGTTTATGTTTCAAATCAAAATACTCCGTTTAAACCAATTAAATATTCCAATTAAACAAATTAAATATTCCATTTAAATCATTTAAATATTCCATTTAAATCATTTAAAAGTGAAGTTATTATATTTAATAATCAAATATAAAATTCTCATAAATTTAGCCATTTCAAAGTTCATTTATTCTTTTAAATTTATCAAAACGGTATAAATTCAACTATCGCAGCACTTAGAAGATGCTACAGAAAGTTATGTTTGAAAACAACTCATTTAACAAAAGACAACATTTAAAATGCTGTAATAGGTTTAATTTAGTTCAAATAAAATCTTAGTTAATTTCAGCAAGTACAACACTTACAAAGTGCTATAATAGCCCTTAATTCAATTTAGCCATTTAGTTCATTTCTATCAACTACAGCATTTACAAATGCTATAATATTCTTTACATTAGAATAATAACATTTCAAAAATGCTGTTAATTAAATTCTAAGTATTCAATATAATTTCAAAAACAATTAAAGTTTTATTTAAATCATTTTAAACTTATAAAATCATATACTTTCACTTTTAAAACAATCATTTAATTATCCTTATGTTCATGATTTTATAAAGTTAAATTTCCGTTCAAAAATCAATATTTAATTATAATTCAGATATTAAATTGAAGCATTAAATTTCAACTCATTAAATTAAATTTTTAACTTAACACTTAAGTTTAAAATTTCCAAATATAACCTTTTTTCACTTTATTTACTTGACTTAGAATTTAATTTGAAACAAAATTCACAAATTTTCAATTTAAGTTATATTCATAATTTCAACTTAAATATTCATTCATTTCACCTTTTAATTTATTCAAAAATCATTAATGCTTTATAGAAATCATTTAAGTTCATTTTAAATCAAATTTTAAATCTATTTATCATATTTTCCTACCTAATTTAAATTCCATTTATAACCAAATCAAAATTTCCAAAATCACTTATATTTCAAATTTCTAACTTTACCATTAATTTATTTCACTTAAAAATTCATAGTAAATCAATAATACTTTATAAAAATGATTTTTAATTAAGTTTTAAATCAAAATATTATAACATTTACATTTTTAAAATATTTTAACCACGAGTCTATATCAAATTTTCTAGCCTAGGTAAAGTGATACAGATAATATATCATTTCAATCCGTAATTTGCAAAGAAAATCCGGGTTTGGTCATTACAAACCCACAATCTCAAGTAAATGAAATAAATAAAAATCGCTCAGGCCTATCATTTCAGCCCATAACAATTTTTCCTATTCTAAAGTCCGTTCGAGTATGTATCATTTCAACCCATAGTGATTCTAATCTAAAGGGAACTTGCAATGTGATAAGCTGATATAAATAACAGAATAGCATTATATAACAGTAACAGATGATATGATAGGTAAATAAGCATGGGTAAACATCATATGATCATAACATAGCAGGTGTAACATGGTGATGCATTTTACAGATTCAAATGTGATTGGTTTACTAGTCATATAAATCTAAAACTGTCTGGTGAGAATAACTCACTGGTATAAGCTGAAGACGACAACCAAAGTACACAAACTGAGATCCACAAAGGCACGATAACACGACAATGATTTGAGTGTAGGAGAGCCAAAGCTAATATCCTTGTTTCATAACAAACAAAACAAAGTACAATACGTAAATTTTAAACCAAACTATCATAAACAAAGCTAGAAATATAAGTACAATACATAGCTAAACTTTTGCACTTGCATTCAACCACTTGTGCTTCAGCTATGGACTAGAAAGGCACTGTAATAGGATGGTTTTGGATCAGGTTGAGGGGTCGGCCAAAGCAATACAAAGGAGATGAAGGCATATGTGTGCTTGAATTCACAAAACAAGGCAACAACAAGCAACAACATGGATTACAAGGCCTAAATGACTTCGGCCAAGCATGGATTGGGCATGGCCTGATCTTGGAGGGTTGTAACGACCCGCTATTTTCAACCCTTCGCATCCATTATAAGTGTATAGGTAGACACTCATGCTGGAATTGAATTGCTCAAAATACCGCGTTGTAAATAAAAATTTGGCAAATCTTAGAATATACAGTAAATAAAAATCACAGATCACAGACACAGAGTATATAAAAATGCAGCGGAAGAAAAAGAGATAGTAGTTCATGAAGCTACTATATAAATATGAGATACATCAGAGTTAAATAAGATACAACAGAAGAGTAACAGGATACATCAGGTACAAATCAGATACATCACTGCCACTGGATACTGAAACAAAATAGATGGCTGGATCTTCAAGGAAAGCTCCAACGCCGAAGGTGAATCTCGAATGCTAACTCACTCAATCTGACCCGAGCGTAAAGCAAAACACAAAACCCTTGAGTCAGGACATAAATACTTATAAACTGTAAATCAACTTAAGTGAACAGTAACAAAATGCATCAGTAACTTAAAGGATGCTTGGGACCGCCCATCCTCTAAGGATCCGTTAAACTATTTACTATGTAGCAATATACGCTATATACGGTAGTGTCTAATCAGTAAAGTATAATCATATAGAAAATAGCGTTAAGGGGATGGTGAACCTTAACGCGGTCGGATCTTTAAAACCAAAATCGTAGTGGGCTCGATATAAGGATATGACACGGCACGCGAGGCAATGCCAGGGTGGATACACCGTTTGCACTCCCGGACCGGCGGTGACGGCAAGCCAGCAGCTTCCGCCCACCTCGAACAATACCCCCGAATCAAAATGGCGCAACCGAATCGAATCACAACAGTAATAGAATGGTTTCCGATGGAGCATGCTCGATGAAAGGGTGCGACCCTTTGTGTAGCCCGGTATAGCTCCTGTTTTAGTCATATATGCCAACTCACGGGAGTTGGGTCCACGTAATATCCCTCGAGAACGTCGCCACCATCCTACTTCATTCTGGAATCTCCACCGCGTACACAGTTGTTAAAGTGGTTTTCGGTATTGTCCGGCTATAAGACAATATCCGATCCCGGTCTCTTTAACAACCAATCGTTATTATAACCCATGGATATTTATTTCAAATAATTTGTACTTTCAAGACCAAAATATCATACTCATTTCAAAACAATATCACAATTGTATCATTTCCATTTCAAAAATAATCCAATATTATGTCATTCAAATAAAACCCAAATTTTCAAATCATTGAATATTTCTTTAAATTTATTAAACTTGAAATATTCCTTTAAATTATCATAGCATTTTGGAAATGTTACCTTAAGGAATCATAGCATTTTTGGAATGTACTACTTTCCACTTTACATTGTATATAATCAAAGTATTGATAAGCTTAAAATTTTAACTTGTCAATTTATCATAGCCTTATAGTTAAATAAACTTTCTTACTGTAATACATAATTTAAACCGAAATTCTTATGTTAAGTTAAAAGCACCTTATTAACTTACATTATTATTACAATAAAGAAACTTTATTATTTTAATCATTTAAAGTATGCCATTCACATAAATTAAAACTTGCTTATCAAATGTACGTTATCAACTTACATTTTATTATTACAGTAAGTAACATTTATCATTTTAATCAATTTAAAATACACCATTACATTGATTAAAATCTACGTGTCAAATGTAGGTTATAAATTTTATATTCCTATTACAATAATGAACATTTATTAATTTAAATCAATACTGCACTACTTAAAACTTTACATGTTTCTTTCTTAATTAAAAATTTACATGTTCTTGCATTAATTAAAATTTTCATGTTCTCTCATTAATTAGGACTTTACACGTTTCTTTCATTAATTAAAAACTTATACGTTTCTTTCATTAATTAAAACATATACCTTTCTTTCATTAATTAGGAATTTACATGTTCCAATCATTAATTAGAACACCATACGTTCTTTCATAAATTAAAACCTATACGTTTCTTTCATAAATTAAAACCTATACGTTTCTTTCATAAATTAAAACCTATACGTTTCTTTCATAAATTAAAACTTAACATTTCAGATTTATATTACCATTTCACAAATTTAACTAAACTTCCAGTTTATTTAATTAATTTAACATCTTTAGTTAAAACTCAAATTTCACATTTTCAAGTCAAGTTATATTTTAAAATTTCATTTTCAACAGCCATTTATTCAACCACTTAAATTTATAGAAAATCAATAATTCTTTAATAAATCACTTAAATTCAAATATAAATCAATTTATCATATTTACCATTTTCCAAATAAAATTAAAGTTCATTATATTCATGTAACTTAAATATCATTTATAGTCAAAATTCCAAATTTCAAACATAAGTTATATTTCAAAATCCAGTTAATCCATTCATAAATTACATTTTTAACACATAGAAAAATCATAATTTATTTATTTTAAAACCTTTCAAAATCTATTTAAATCAAATTTCATAATTATATATTTTTAAAATACTTAAAATATTCAAAGCACTTTATAGAATAACCACGGGTCTGTATATAGTTTTCTAACCTAGGTCAAGTGATACGGATATGTATCATTTCAATCCGCAGTTTAAAAGATAAAAATCCAGGTTCTATCATTTCAAACCCGCAATCCCAAGTTTAAATAAATAAATAAAATAACTCAGGCCTATCATTTCAGCCCATAACATTTTTTCTAACAGGGAACTTGCAATGTGACCATATACAGAAATAATATAAACAAGGTCAATATCACAATATACAGTCACATATCAGATGTCAGGTGAAAATTAACAGTTTTAACATGGTAATAACATGGCATAGCATATCATATGATCATCATTAACTTGCATAAACATTTTACATTACTAAACACTTGTCATCAATCCACTTTTCATAAGTATATATGTCAGAGTGAGAAAGACTCTTCTTTTTCAAAGCTAAAGACCAAAACAACATAAAAGCACGACTCCAAAGGCACGACAAGCACAATTTCACGACTTTTGATTTGAGTTGAAAGATAGCCAAGATATGATTTTGTATCATCATCCCAAAACAAAACAAACCAGACAATATATAAACATTCAACATAAAATAACATTGAAACAATTTTGAAATACAAAGCGAAATGAACAAGATAGATTGGACCTTGCTTCAACCACTTCAATGCTTGGCTATGATGATGCTTTGGCTCAGGTATGACATCATATAGGTCAGGTTTAATGTAACGACCCGAAATTTTCGAACCCGAAAATCCCAGATAGTTATGAAAAGAAGAAAGAGATAGAAGAAGAAGAACATAAACACCAAACATCTCACATTCGCAGCGGATAAAATATAATAATAAATAATAACAGTTTACAAAAGAATCTATATCTATCGGTTACATTTTAGTACATCAGAGTTTTACATATATACACTTAACTGAATATATATACAATTATCACGACTCAGGTGAACAATAATATAAATACAGCGGATAACTCCATGCGATATTGCCACCAGCTCGCCTCCTGAGCTCCTGAACGTCCTAACCTGAAAATCCGTAATACTCGGTCTGACCCGAGCATTACACCAAAGTAACACCCGGGTCAGGCTGGAAACCAGCGTGAGTTAACCCATCTAACATGAAATACTAAAGCAAATAACTTACATAAAACCCGGGGTAACTTATATCAATTTAACCAATTCACAATTCGCTATAGACAACACTTATTTCCCTATCAATTTCTAAGTTCCAAACTTAGATATATATTCCAGTCTACCCAAATCATTTCAATCCAGCCTATTAATTTCACAAATCAATATATAAATATTCGAAGTGGTTTCGGATATTTTCCAAATACTAGACCCCGGTCTCTTCGAGACTTATATTATCCTAACTCGAGTTATTCAAATTAAATTCACAACATTTCATATTAGAGATATTAACTCATTCAAAACATCCAATACCGTTCAATCATTCATAAGCAAAGCTTAATCACATACAAATTTGTTCAATTAATTCTAATTGAATTTCAAACCTCAATCACTATGACTCCTTCATTAATTAATTCCAGAACAATTAATTAATCAACCCTTCATTATTCATCTTAATTAATCACCCTGGATTAATTATTTTCAATCACATTCAAGTACTTATCTTTAATAAATTTAACAATATTAATTATTCTTAACCAAAACGAATAAGTAATCTTAAATTACTGTATAAATTAATGAACTATTTAATTTCACTAATCATTAATTACTCATATTAGTGAACTTCCCATATGTCCCTTATTATCAAATACTCTATCTTAATTAATCTATCTTTAACTACCCCGTTAATTATATAAGTAATGATTTTCAATTATGTTTTCATTTATTCTAATCCAAATTAAGTACCCTAATGCAGCCACAATGTTAATCATTCGAATGATCTCAATCTGTAATTAACTATTATATTTTTTTTGTTTACTCCATTAATATATTGATTACTCCTTAATTAGTTATCTTAATAAATCTCTTGATTCATTTCACAAAGTAATTCTATTTTATTAATTGCATTAAGTAATTGCTTATTAAACCATCAAATGATTATCCTAAATTAATTTAGATTTAATTTGTCACTTAAAACTTAATTCATTAATTAATTCAAACCCTTAACAACATTAGAATGAAAATATTCTCTTATTTGAAATTTAAAATCTAAAACAATTTAAAAATCCCAATACTTCGAATCAACCCACAATTAATTCGAGAACCACCATAACCAAAGTCACATAATCATCAGTACATATTCAATCAATTTATTCATCCAATCAATTATTTAAACTTACTCATTTAAATTTAAATGATTATCTAACTGTGTAAGATTTACTCACTCTTGCCTCCCTTAAATTCTGTAACCCACTTCATTCTCGATTGACTCCACGGTTTAAGATCTTAAATAACTATTTATACAGTTTGTCAACATCTGCCATAATTGTACAAATTAAATCTCCATTTCATAACTTTAATCAGCCATTGATTTTATTTTTCATTAAAATTCCTATATTTCCCAAATCAATAATAGCTTCTGATTACCTTTTAAAATCAAATAGATTTTTATAAATCAATTCATTTTTTTTTCAGTAACTTAAATTTTAAATAAAATTTCCATAGTTACACATTTTAAGATTTCAAATCAAGAAGAAAAGAGGAACAAGAAGCTACTCACCATCGACGCGTGCTACCAGAACGCCACCAAACTGCCGCGACCCTCCTCCTCCACGAGTTCAAGTCGAGCTCTTGCCACTGATTACAATTCGCGAACGAAGCCCCAGCTTCTCGAGTTCCCCCAAAACTCGTACGCAATCCTTATCTTTGATCGCGACTATCAGATCCCAACTTGAAGCCACCAGTGACGGCTATGGCCAAACCCTAGCTCGCGAACCATACTCCCCTGATTCAAACTACGTCGAGATGTCGAAGACCCTTCATCCCACTCAAACGACGATGCGGCCTCTCCCTTTTGAACGATCATCACCACGTGAAACTCCCCCATGTCACAAATTGATTCGGCCAATGATTTCTGGAAATCGCGATTCTTTTCTCTCTTTTTTTTTATGCGGTTTGATTTCGAATTTTGGGAAAGAGGAAAACAAAATAGCAGCCACGATTTAGAATTGAAAGAGGGGAGACTTTATATCCACCTGAGGGTCGAATGAGAGAAAAGTAAAGGAAGATTGAAGGTTCGTCTTTCACTTGTAATGAACGAGCGACCCTTTTTTTTTATTTACAGAGGTAAATTTCGACCATGAAGGTTTGAACACACTGAAGATGGGAAAGGAAGGGGAAAAACACGTGGTTACTTAGGTAAGAAAATAGATATAGGGGTGAGAGGCTTCTTGGGTACGGTAAAATGAAAATATCATGCTAATATTTTATTTTATTTTATTTTATTTTTTTGTAAAGAAGTGTATTCGGGAAGGCACAAGAAGCCTGATAAAATATCTAGCTACAGTGACGAGAAAAGAAATCACATAGTTTAGATGTGAAGGAATGTGTTGAAGGTTTGACCAATTATTAAATTTGAATTCAATATAAATTTCAACGCGTTTATATATCGCAAGCTCACACAGCAACTCAAAACGCTACGAAAATTGAAATCTGATACTAATACCGTATTACGGATCCAATAGAACTGGTTTCGTCGAATCCCAAGACTGTGCCTCGGAAGGCTATTTTAAATTCAATTAAACGATAAAATTTCCAAACCGAACAAAATATCTTTAAATTAAATTCCAATCATTCTATTATCTCCAGTATTATCATTATAAATTTTATAAGCCTTCAAATTATTTAAACAGGCTTAGAAATATCAGATTCAACAATTTACCCAATCTTCAATTATTAAAATCAATATTTAAACTATACTATCCAATGATTTAATTATCAAGTAAATATAAATATCAGGAATTCAAGGTAAAATTAACTTTTAAATATTTAAAATCGATTAATTATTCCAATTTAATTTGTTAAAATTTTTGGGTCGTCACATTCCTCCCCCCTTAAAAGAATTTCATCCCCGAAATTACTAGTTAGGAAGAATGGACCAATACCCGTTTGCCTCTTTCCAAAACCAACAGTTATATCAACTTGCCCCGACATTTTTTTTATTAAGACCCACTATTACTTCAATCAACTTTCAAAAACTTCTGTAGTTTTCGAAGCAATACCCATTTTGCTCAATCATTTAAATTTCAATTTAAAACCAAATTTTGAACTTATCAAAATTTTCTCAAAATTTTTCTAACTCCATAAATTCCCGAAAATTTTTGCCAGCGTCTCCTTTGCGCGGCTAGCTCGGTACTACTACAAAAGGCCTCTTCGGGCTCCCAAAATCTCAAAAAGAAACAATAGCCAAGTGACTACATCAAAAACCCAATCCAATTTCATCCAGAAATTTAAATACGTAGCTCTTTGTCGGGCAATTCAATTTTATCCTTTGGAACCAAATCCAATTTCTTTTCCCCTTTTTATACCTGCATATCTTACCAAGCAATAACATCCAATGGTAACTTTTAATCATTTTATACATTTCTTCACATATGTTTCATACCTATTTCAAATTAGTCTTCACCATTGCATATGAATTCAATTTATTTCTGATTCCTAATATTGAGTTTTATCTTTCATTTAAACCGATTCATATTAATTTCATTTACTAGTTTACTGTAAATTTCCAATTTTGACATTGTTTTGTTGTTAACCAAATTTTTCAAAAATTTTCTAACTCCCAAAATTTTCAAAATTTTTTGGCAGAGTCTCCTTTGTACGGAGGAGCTTTTGCAATTTGACAAGAGATATAAATATATATATATATACACACACATCGACCCACCCGGTCGGAAAAAGCAAAAACAGTTCAAATTTCCTATTTTTATTACGTAGGCGTACCTTATTAAGCATTTTAAGCAAGCAGCTTATTTATTTTAGCATATATCTCGTCCAAATCCAGCCAAACGGCCTTCATGTACCTGTACTTTCTCAATTTAAACATATAAGTACCATACATATGAAGTTTATAATATTTATCTTACTTTAAACAACTGTAACACTTGAATTCTAAAGGAAATACATTTGAAATAACTTCTACGAGTAATTTATATGTTTTTAAATATAATTCAATTGCTTTCAACTCGTTTTCTTATATTCAATTTATTTCTAATCCAAACAAGCTCATATTCACTTCAAATGATTAAAAAAAATCAATTTCATTAAATCTCTATCAACTCAGGGTATTTTAATTACTTTGGTTTACGCCAAACAACAATTATTGTTATGCAATCTCGACGATATTCAGTTAATAAAGTATCTATTTTAGTTTGTAACTATTTCAAATTAATTTCAACTCCTTCTGAATTTCATTTCATTTCATTTATAATTTATTAATCAACCATTTAATGCGTTTTATCTCATCCCCACATTGGATTCATTCAAAACCATTTATTAAGCTTGGCACATTCAAACTTATAAATTAATAACCATTTTCAAATTAATTTAATCCAAGCTTGTATTTAGTGGGCTCCTACTCTTATCCGAAGCCAAGCTTCCATAAATTTTAAACCTAAGTTAATTTACTTTAATTTATTCCCACCTCAACTTAAGTTTACTTCCATTTGATCCTCATTTAATCCACTTCCATTAAATTCAGTTAGCCCATCAATTTAAATTTTAGTTTTAAATTCATTTCTCAATTTATCAAAATGATATCCAAGCACATACTTAATTCATTTATACTTCCAATTAATATGCCACCGAACTTATATTCAGTCTGATAATCCAATTCCAATTCACAGCTTCGATTTTTTTTTTATTCTATCAGACTTCATCCATTTATTGTTTAACTCCATTAACCCATTTTTTTTTATTATTATTTATTTATTTTTTTAAATTTTACTTACTTGATTCGTTATCAAATTTATGTTACTAACATAAGGCCATTCTCAATTTATTTCTATTCATTTGGGTTGGTTTGCTCTCAAACCATTTCTATTATAATCACTTTTCTTATACCCAATTTTCTTGCAAATTTCATTAAACATTATTCAAATCACCCTTGAATTATTTGTAGTTCAAACCATCACATTTTCAATCCCACTCTATTTTATTTTTATTTTACAACATCTCTTCTTATTTAATTCATTATCAAATCCAAGTCGAATTCTATTTAAAATTCGAATTCATTTCCAAACCATTATCAAATTACAATCCATTTTATTTAACTGAGTTAAATTTTATTAACATACTCAATCAAACAATTATTTAACCAATTAGCCTATTTCCAATTTCTAAATCAATATTCGATTTCAATTACAAAATCACTTCTTAAAATTCTAGTTTGGATTTCCTTTTATTTCCTCAAAATTCTAACATCCTTATTTAAAAATTTAAAAATGCCTTTAAATTTAGATAATACTATTTTAAAATAGCTTTTAATAAAAATACTTTTATAACTCGATGCCTCAACCAGTCCATCCTTGTTCTCACAAAAATTCAGTCATACGTTGATCAGGCGTAGGACCGAAAATCTATAAGTACTTGGCAAACTCGTTTTCAACATTCAGTGAAAATACTTAGAAAATAATTTTGTTGAAAATATAGAAAACAGTTGTTTTGAAAATAGAGGAAATATCTTTGCTGAGGATGCTTTGGAAATCATCACCCCCATTCCATGGTCACAGTTACATACCAAGGTTACGTTGCAGTCGCAACAAAAGTCTATGTAACTGCAGGCTCTCCGCTGCACTCTCGATTACGCCATGGAACCCACACAACAGATCACAGTTACATCCAGGGTTATGTTGCAGTCACAACAAAAGTCCATGTAACTGTTGGCTCTCCGCGGCCTCTGATCTCGCTATCAAAATGAAACTTCTCCACTCCTACATAGGTCGCAGTCTACCGAGATAAACTCAAACGCAGACTGTTGGCTCTCAGCGGCACACACGACTTTCGCAATGTTACCATAGGTCGCAGTCACATCCTGGGTTATGTTGCAGTCACAACAAAAGTCCATGTAACTGTTGGCTCTCCGCGGCACACACGACTTACGCTATGGTAAACTCAACTCATAATCCTCAGGAACTAGTTTTGTCCGGACTCCTCACAGGATCAACTTTAGAACCCCCCTTGGGCTCAAGGCAGCACCACCCGGTGGCACTCCTGAGAAATCCATTCCAAGGGAGCTCCTTTTCCCCCCAGAGCTATCATCAAAACACTTTATACTATATATAGTATCTCTCAAATCATACACCTAGTATGAATTTTATCAAAGCTCCTTTACACAAAATCAATTATCCCAAAATCGATAATTCTTCCAACTAGGCTTTCCAAATTCAATATTGATTTTACCCAAAAATCAAAAGCCTTTCCCAAAATCCTCATAAGATCCTTTATATATATTCATATATATATATATATATATATATATATATATATAAATTTTTAAAACTTTGGATCCTTACTTTCTTGTATACATTAATCCCCATTTGGATTATTACTTCAATCCTTATCTCAGTTGGGTATTCTAATCAATAACAGTTTTGAATTCCGACCGGTTTAGAAAAAAAATAGCTTGAAAATTTTAAAAATAGGTAAGTAGTTGAAAATCAATAGTTTGCAAAATAGTTGTAGAATAATTGACTAATTGTAAAAGAGTTGGAAAATAGTTAAATAGTTATAGAAATCTTAAATAATTGCGAAATAGTTGTAAAATAGAAATTAATTCGTAACTCAGTTGAAAATTAGTAATTAGTGTATAAAACAGTTGTAAAATAGGTAAAGAGTTCCAACAGTAGTGGCAAAACCAGTATAAAATAGTTTAGGTTTTAAAAAGAAAGTTGTATAGTAAATAGATAAGAAAATAGATTTAAAACTATTTATATTAAAACAATTTACATTGAAAATGGTCTAGATTCAAAACTGTTTACTTCCCCAACAATCCAATTTAAATTTCCACTCCATTTAAATTGTCCTAATCCCAATTTAATTAACTCCAATTTCCATTGGACTTGATTCATTCCCAATTCAAATTGAATTGATTCTCAATTTCCTTCCAATTTCAGATCAAATTCCATTTGATCTTTAAACTTACAACCTTAAGTATAATTTTAATTTTACACCTTCTATTTATAATCAATTACATTCACATTTACTTTTAATTTAGAATTATACATTTTATTTAGCCAATATATTTTTATTATTCCATAAACATTTAATCAAGATTCCAGAGTTTAAACAAATTTCCAAATTTCAATATCACCTTAGAATTTAACTATATCCAAAATTCTTTGGCGAATTCAATTATCCCTTTGAATTTCAAAACCAAACCCAATTCATAACCCAATTTAAAAAAATTTGGTAGCAATTTCTCTTCTAGAAACTCGAAAATGAACATCGATGATGCTGCAGTCATCACCGACTTTATTTTCCAGTGACCAAAAGAGTTCAATGCTTTTATCTCTCTAAAACACTTCCAAATATTTTTGATTTCAAATCTCCCAAATTTCATACACAAAAATATGTTTGAAATAATACTATTCTTTCTTCAAAACCCTTGGAAACCACTTTCAAACCCAAAGGAATTTTAAATTCTCCCAAACTTTTCAAATTCCCAATCCATCCAATTCATAATTAAACATTACTCTGGAATTTTCATCCTACTTTATTTTCAAATATTCTCTGGAATTCTATCCCAAATTATAATCTCATTTATTTATGAAGTTTATTTCAATTTATAAATTACATTTACAATCCATATTTCAAATTCCTTTTTGATTTTAAACCAATTCCGCTTTAATTACAATTCCAAAGTTATTCTAATTACTTTGGACTAATATCCATTCAATTGAATCAACTTCAATTTCAATCATTACAATTCTATCAAAATCTTCCATTTAAATTTTTGAACTTATACATCTTCAATCCCAAATCCAATTAATTCCAATCCGGTTCAATTTGAATGAATTCAATTCCAACTTCAAATTTAAATCATCTCGAATTATATAAATTCGAGTTAAATTCTCAAGGATTGGTTTAACCTTTTTAAACCAAATTAACCTTGTTTATTTAAAGTTTCAAACAATCCTAATTCTTGAGTTCTAATTCTAGAATTTCATTTTTAATTAATTTAATTTTAATTTGGTTGTATCTTATATTACTTCGTAACTTAATTCCAATAATTTAACAACCAATCACTTAAATATTCATTAGAAGAGAATATTGCTTTATATACCAAATGTAACGACCCGAAATTTTCAAACCCGAAAATCCCAGATAGTTATGAAAAGAAGAAAGAGATAGAAGAAGAAGAACAGAAACACTAAACATCTCACATTCGCAGCGGATAAAATATAATAATAAATAATAACAGTTTACAAAAGAATCTATATCTATCGGTTACATTTTAGTACATCAGAGTTTTACATATATACACTTAACTGAATATATATACAATTATCACGACTCAGGTGAACAATAATATAAATACAGCGGATAACTCCATGCGATATTGCCACCAGCTCGCCTCCTGAGCTCCTGAACGTCCTAACCTGAAAATCCGTAATACTCGGTCTGACCCTAGCATTACACCAAAGTAACACCCGGGTCAGGCTGGAAACCAGCGTGAGTAAACCCATCTAACATGAAATACTAAAGCAAATAACTTACATAAAACCCGAGGTAACTTATATCAATTTAACCAATTCACAATTCGCTGTAGACAACACTTATTTCCCTATCAATTTCTAGGTTCCAAACTTAGATATATATTCCAGTCTACCCAAATCATTTCAATCCAGCCTATTGATTTCACAAATCAATATATAAATATTCGAAGTGGTTTCGGATATTTTCCAAATACTCGTCCGCGGTCTCTTCGAGACTTATATTATCCTAACCCGAGTTATTCAAATGAAATTCACAACATTTCGTATTAGAGATATTAACTCATTCAAAACATCCAATACCGTTCAATCATTCATAAGCAAAGCTTAATCACATACAAATTAGTTCAATTAATTCTAATTGAATTTCAAACCTCAATCACTATGACTCCTTCATTAATTAATTCCAGAACAATTAATTAATCAACCCTTCATTATTAATCTTAATTAATCACCCTGGATTAATTATTTTCAATCACATTCAAGTACTTATCTTTAATAAATTTAACAATATTAATTATTCTTAACCAAAACGAATAAGTAATCTTAAATTACTGTATAAATTAATGAACTATTTAATTTCACTAATCATTAATTACTCATATTAGTGAACTTCCCATATGTTCCTTATTATCAAATACTCTATCTTAATTAATCTATCTTTAATTACCCCGTTAATTATATAAGTAATGATTTTCAATTATGTTTTCATTTATTCTAATCCAAATTAAGTACCCTAATGCAACCACAATGTTAATCATTCGAATGATCTCAATCTGTAATTAACTATTATATTTTTTTTGTTTACTCCATTAATATATTGATTACTCCTTAATTAGTTATCTTAATAAATCTCTTGATTCATTTCACAAAGTAATTCTATTTTATTAATTGCATTAAGTAATTGCCTATTAAACCATCAAATGATTATCCTAAATTAATTTAGATTTAATTTGTCACTTAAAACTTAATTCATTAATTAATTCAAACCCTTAACAACATTAGAATGAAAATATTCTCTTATTTGAAATTTAAAATCTAAAACAATTTAAAAATCCCAATACTTCGAGTCAACCCACAATTAATTCGAGAACCACCTTAACCAAAGTCACATAATCATCAGTACACATTTAATCAATTTATTCATCCAATCAATTATTTAAATTTACTCATTTAAATTTAAATGATTATCTAACTGTGTAAGATTTACTCACTCTTGCCTCCCTTAAATTCTGCAACCCACTTCATTCTCGATTGACTCCACGGTTTAAGATCTTAAATCACTATTTATACAGTTTGTCAACATCTGCCATAATTGTACAAATTAAATCTCCATTTCATAATTTTAATCAGCCATTGATTTTATTTTTCATTAAAATTCCTATATTTCCCAAATCAATAATAGCTTCTGATTACCTTTTAAAATCAAATAGATTTTTATAAATCAATTCATTTTTTTTCAGTAACTTAAATTTTAAATAAAATTTCCATATTTACACATTTTAAGATTTCAAATCAAGAAGAAAAGAGGAACAAGAAGCTACTCACCATCGACGCGTGCTACCAGAACGCCACCAAACTGCCGCGACCCTCCTCCTCCACGAGTTCGAGTCGAGCTCTTGCCACTGATTACAATTCGCGAACGAAGCCCCAGCTTCTCGAGTTCCCCCAAAACTCGTACGCAATCCTTATCTTCGATCGCGACTATCAGATCCCAACTTGAAGCCCTCACCAGCGACGGTTATGGCCAAACCCTAGTTCGCGAACCATACTCCCCTGATTCAAACGACGTCGAGATGTCGAAGACCCTTCATCCCACTCGAACGACGATGCGGCCTCTCCCTTTTGAACGATCATCACCACGTGAAACTCCCCCATGTCACAAATTGATTCAGCCAATGATTTCTGGAAATCGCGATTCTTTTTTTTATGCGGTTTGATTTCGAATTTTGGGAAAGAGGAAAACAAAATAGCAACCACGATTTAGAATTGAAAGAGGGGAGACTTTATATCCACCTGAGGGTCGAATGAGAGAAGGGTAAAGGAAGATTGAAGGTTCGTCTTCCATTTGTAATGAACGAGCGACCCCTTTTTTTTTACAGAGGTAAATTTCGACCATGAAGGTTTGGACACACTGAAGATGGGAAAGGAAGGGGAAAAACACGTGGTTACTTAGGTAAGAAAATAGATATAGGGGTGAGAGGCTTCTTGGGTACGATAAAATGAAAATATCATGCTAATATTTTATTTTATTTTATTTTTTGTAAAGAAGTGCATTCGGGAAGGCACAAGAAGCCTGATAAAATATCTAGCTACAGTGACGAGAAAAGAAATCAAATAGTTTATATGTGAAGGAATGTGTTGAAGGGTTTGACCAATTATTAAATTTGAATTCAATATAAATTTCAACGCGTTTATATACCGCACGCTCACACAACAACTCAAAACGCTACGAAAATTGAAATCTGGTAATAATACCGTATTACGGATCCAATAGAACTGGTTTCGTCGAATCCCAAGACTGTGCCTCGGAAGGCTATTTTAAATTCAATTAAACGATAAAATTTTCAAACCGAACAAAATATCTTTAAATTAAATTCCAATCATTCTATTATCTCCAGTATTATCATTATAAATTTTATAAGCCTTCAAATTATTTAAACAGGCTTAGAAATATCAGATTCAACAATTTACCCAATCTTCAATTATTAAAATCAATATTTAAACTATACTATCTAATGATTTAATTATCAAGTAAATATCAATATCAGGAATTCAAGGTAAAATTAACTTTTAAATATTTAAAATCGATTAATTATTCCAATTTAATTTGTTAAAATTTCTGGGTCGTCACATTTAACATCATATAGGCAAGGCAACAAGTGGAGATGAAGGGAATGAGGCAACAATGGTCAAAAACATTGTTTTTAGGCATGTAGGTTGCAATTTGAAGGGTTTGGCCACCATAGATGGCTCGGCCATGGTCATGGTTGGTGGTGGTGCTGGAGGCATGGAAGAGATGTAGGAGTTTGTGGCTGCGGCTATGGAGAAGAGGCCGATCCAAACTTAGAAGAGAAACAAGGCAAAATTGCATAGAAAAGTAAGAAAAGTAGAAAGAAGAGAGGGATTTACCTAATTTTTTTCTTCAAGGTGGAGGCCATGATTTTTAGGGTTTTGGGGCTTCAAAAATTCGTGAATGACAAGAGGAATTCGGATGCAAAGGATGGGGAAAGAAATGGCTAAGATGAATTGATGTATTAATGACAGAAGAAACCGCAAAAGAAATGGATAAAACGTTTTTCCATTTCTTAGTTTTTAACCCTTTCAAATTTCTCATATATATTTATATACATCCAAATAACTGAAAATTATTAAAATCTCAGTTAAAATTCAAAAATATAACAGATAAACAAAATATTAAAAATTAAATATTAATTAGATATGATTAAATAAGAAAAATAGCACAGAAAAATGAAAACTAGACTTAAGAATTAGAAATAACTTCAATACACTTTGGAAAAATTTACTTAAATTTCAATACATGTAAAATGAATAAAATAAAGTAAAACACAGAAAATAAAAGTGAGTGCATAAAATAAATAAATAAATTTTAATTATATATAATTAAAATAAGAAAATGGCTTAAAATTGTAGACCGGGCTTTAAAATTAGAAATAAATCCAAATGAACTTTAGAAAATCTTCATGGACTTGTAAAATATTTATAACAAATAAAATAACAAAAAAATAAAAGTACATTCACAAATTTTTTTATATTATTAAATATAATTTATATGAAGAAAATGGCAGAAAATTAGAAAACAGCCTTTAAAAATAGGAAATAAATACAGTAAATTTTGGAAAAATTCTATTATCATTTAAAAATATTTAAAAGTCAAAATATACATAATAAAACATATTATCACATATTAAAATAAAATATAACCAAGAAGAAGTAATTTATACAATTTAAAATAGTCATTGTTAAATAACCCTATATACGCACAATATTGTAAAGGGTATAACTTTCACAATTTACATCCAAATTCAACGAAACGAAAAGTGGTGTTCTTATAATTTTATGTACTTTCATAATAAAAGAAAAAATTTAAAATTTTAAACTTTTAAAATTTTAAGTTGAAAGTCACAGTTTGACTATTTTGACCAAAATCAGCATTTCAGGCAAATATTCAACTTACAAAATTTTGGAATTATAACTCATATAAAAAATCAAGATTATATTTAAATAATAAATTTAATCATTTCAAATAAGTAAAATAAGTTTTTAAATCAAAATCGTACATTAAAAATAATTAAAATATACGATAAAATAATTACAAAATACAGGGTTGTTACACTCTCCCCCACTCAAAACTTTTCGTCCCCGAAAAGGAATGAGGTATGGAAGGGCACAAAAAAGATAGAGTGAAATAGGATTAAGATAAGATGACAAGAAGATTGAAGTTATACCTGATAACTGTTGTTATAGGTAAGTTTTACAAGGTGGAGATTATCAAAGATTATAGAAAGATTTCTAAACAGAAAGATCATAGAAAGATGCATATACCAGTCTATAGCAAGATGAGGACGATAAGAACAACCAAAAGATAGTTTGAAAAACAAAATAAGAAAATGAATTTGAAAGCATGGAGATTTCAACTTAAATAGAAAATAAACTTTTACACAAGTTACATAAATCTTAACTATCCCAAATTTCATTATCTTATTATCCAATCATCATAAATTAACAAATTTCAAAACCATGGGTTTGAAAAATAATCATTTATTACACTCACAATGTATTTAATAAATTTAATTCTTCTTTGTTCCTAATCAAAATTAAATTTATTCCTCTCAATATATTTATCACTCATGTTAAATATATTTACACTTTTTTTTTGTAACTACTTTCTTTTATTCTTAGTTCTTTTAACATCATTTTATTGTAAGTCATTCAATTACCCTTTATTATATTTACCTCTGTTAATCATTTTATAATTAAAATTTAAGTGTATAACATTTAATATAACCACTCAATTTTTTTTTATAAAATCTTTTTATATCGTATATCATCCAATTACATTTTAACTTCTAAAATTAAGGTAAGTTATATTGGAATGCAATTGTATTATACAAATAAAACTTTCCAATTCAATTATCTCAAGTTTGAATCATTTATCCAAATTTTTGATTTTCTTTTTACAATTGAAATTATTCTTCAAGCTAAAATATAAGAATTAAATTTCCAATTACATTCAAACCATTTAGAGATAACTAATAATATATACATAATATGTCAAATCAAATTTCAATCATATATCTATATATATACATATATATTATAAATCAAGTCATATTTCAGGAAATTCAAACCAAATTAAATTCCCCAAAACAAAGCTGTAGCAAGACTACAGAACAGTCTCTTAACTTCGAAACTCGAAAATAAACGTCGATGATGTCGCGATCATCACCGAAGTTATTTTCCAGCGACAAAGAGAAGAGCACAAATTTAAACCTTTAAAATTCTTTGAAAACAAATTCTATTCAAAATACTTTAAATAATATAACCCTTTAAAACTTTAAACCAAAGTTCGAAATAATCGGAATTTAAATCCTCAAATTCTTGTTTTAAATTCATTTCAGTTCCCAAATAAATTTATAAACAAATATTTATAGATCTATTTGTAGAACAATAAATGATAAATCAAGTATTATCATTTCAAATTATCAATTTAAATCATTTCATTAAGTTTCATAAATTTACTTATATATCAAAATTTATTTCATTAACCAATTTTTTTTTAAAATATATTGTGTCCGTTTGTTCTGTCAAAGTGTTTTGGAAATCTTATCGATAGCGCTGATCAGACGTATCGATCAGAAACCCAACTCAACGTCAACAACTCAAACAACACAATATATAAAACATTTTAATTTTAAATACTAGTTTACAAATACACTATACATGAATAGATTTTCAAAGAAGGGTAGAGATTCAAATTTTTGATTAACACAAATCAAAGGAGATTATGATTTAAAAATAAGTTGGAAACAAGGATGACATGATTAAAAAACAGAATAGGAAGATGGATAAGCTTATATAAATCACGGATAACCTTAACCGGGTCAACCGTGACTTAAAGAATAAGATCAATGTTGATTTTTCTAGGGTAAATCTACATTTGATCTCAAGAGTTAGAGTTTGAAATAACAAAAGATATTAGCATCTAAACCAAGGATAGATAAGAATCTCTGGTGAATCGATGCTAACTGCAAAGGAGTTTTCCCCCTTTTCAATTAAATTTGAAATTGGCGTGATCGCCGACTCACTAGAAAGATCATTCGAAGCGGAGTTATGGAATACTCCAGAGTCAAAAGAAGATGAATAGTGAGGGATACGAATGGATTTTGGGACTGTAGGGAACGTTCCAAAATACAAAGGAATCGAGTCAAAAGAGAGAGATTCAAACTCGAATGAAAGTGATTCTGTAAATAAATTCACTCCATATGCTGAGTTTTGCCTAGAGCTACCAAAGCTCTGATACCAACTGTAACGACCCGGTATTTTCAACCATTCGCATCCATTATAAGTGTATAGGTAGACACTCATTCCGGAATTGAATTGCTCAAAATACCGCGTTGTAAATAAAAATTTGGCAAATCTCAGAATATACAGTAAATAAAAATCACAGATCACAGACACAGAGTATATAAAAATGCAGCGGAAGAAAAAGAGATAGTAGTTCATGAAGCTACTATATAAATATGAGATACATCAGAGTTAAATAAGATACAACAGAAGAGTAACAGGATACATCAGGTACAAATCAGATACATCACCGAACCACTGGATACTGAAACAAAATAGATGGCTGGATCTTCAAGGAAAGCTCCAACGCCGAAGGTGAATCTGAAATGCTAACTCACTCAATCTGACCCGAGCGTAAAGGAAAACACAAAACCCTCGAGTCAGGACATAAATACTTATAAACTGTAAATCAACTCAAGTGAACAGTAACAAAATGCATTAGTAACTTAAAGGATGCTTGGGACCGCCCATCCTCTAAGGATCCGTTAAACTATTTACTATGTAGTAATATACGCTATATACGGTAGTGTCTAATCAGTAAAGTATAATCATATAGAAAATAGCGTTAAGGGGATGGTGAACCTTAACGCGGTCGGATCTTTAAAACCAAAATCGTAGTGGGCTCGATATAAGGATATGACACGGCACGCGAGGCAATGCCAGGGTGGATACACCGTTTGCACTCCCGGACCGGTGGTGACGACAAGCCAGCAGCTTCCGCCCACCTCGAACAATACTGTAACAACCCGCATATTTATCGAGTTTACATTTAAATATTTTTATTTAAATATTAAATCGTTAATCGGATTTTGGTCCGAAAAACTACTTTTTGCAAACGGTCAAATTAGGACTCGAGACCACTTCCATTGAGTTCGAAATGTCGTTTACAACTTTTTAAGTATAAACATCGATAGGTTTGGAGTTAGTGAAATTTCACTAACTTTTCCCGCTTTGGACTTTGGGTTAGTTTAGCCTATTAAGCCCAAGTTCCAACCCTCTTCTCCTCACTCTTCATAAATTTCCTAACTAACTCAAGCTTTAGCATTAATGGTGAAGAGAATGGGAAATTAAAACTCCAAGCTCAAATTCAATTGCAACTCCATCATTCAACTCCAAATTCAAGTAGAAGATATTGGATTCAAGCTTTGGATTGCTTCTCCTTGCTTTCAAGCTTCATCTTCATAAATTTTAGTGCAAAGGTGAGATTTTTATCTCACAATTCTAGTCTATAACTATATTGGACTGTTGGGAATGATTCCCTATCACTTTAGCATGCATATTTGCTTTTGGTTTGGATTGGATTGGCGAAAAACTCCGATTTTTGGTGTTTGGGAGAAATTTCTGCATTTAGGTCGTTCTGGCCGTTTTTAGCTCGCTCGGAGTTAGGTCGTGTGGACCTTAGGTCGTAGGTCGCGTACGAGTTAACCCCTAGGTCGTTCTGGCCATTTTCGTGTTTTCGGAGTTAGGTCGCTCAGGACCTTAGGTCGTAGGTCGTATGGCCATTAGGTCGCTCTGCTTTGGCTCTGGCCATTTTTGCTCACTCGCAGTTAGGTCGCTCACGACCTAGGACTTAGGTCGCTTGGAGTTAGGTCGTAGGTCGGCAGGTCTTCAGCTCGCACGCGTTGAAAAGGCACGTCTGGAGTTAGGTCGTAGGTCGGCAGGTCTTCAGCTCGCACGCGTTGAAAAGGCACGTCTGGAGTTAGGTCGTTCGCGAGTTAACGTTAGGTCGTTTGCGAGTTAGCGCCCTAGGTCACTCGCGTATAGCTCGTTCGGAGTTAGGTCGTTAGGCCTTAGCTCGTATGGCCTATGCAATTTGGTTAGGTCGTCCAACCTCAACACCTTAGGTCGTAAGACCTTAGGTCGTACCCCTTAGGTCGTTAGACCTTAAGCCTTCACTATTGGAACTCGTTAGGTCGTAGCAACCATAGGTCGTAGGTCGCTCACACGGAGTTAAGTCGTAGGTCGTCTCCGACCTTATATCGCTCAGCCAGGTTTCACTTTAAGTCGTTAGGTCGTTTGGACCTTGTTTCCAGTTAGGTCGCAAGACCCTTAAACCGTTAGGTCACTAGGTCGCGATGTTTTAGGTCGCTGCACCCTATGCCTCTATAGGTCGTTCGAACTTGCTAACTTTTAGGTCGCGAGTTTTATAGGTCGCTCGACCCTATTCCCCTTAGGTCGTTAGACCTCATTTTGTCTTCACTAGGTCGTACCGTTTTGGTTGGGGCGCTGCCCCGCACCCCGCCGGGGGCGCTGCCCCCTGGACCCCCGCGACCTGACCGGGCAGGTCGAACCCCGTAAGCGGTGGCGTTGCCCCCGCACCCCCACCTTGGGGGGTTGCCACCCCCCCCCTGGACCCCTCCTCCGTAGGGGATCTTATCTGAAAAATATTGAGCTGATTTCCTTGGATTTTATTCGCATCTCCGTATGCGATCTTTGTGACTGATTGTTTCTACACTTGCTTATGTGTTTTGTCACTTTATAATATAAAGGTTTCAATACTAGTAGTAAATATCAAAACTCTTTTAACAAACAATTTCAACTCTATTTTTAATAACAAAGCTCTTTTCTTAAACCGTTTTCCAATCTATTAGTATATACAAGCCTTTACCTCACTCGGATGAGAAATCTAATTAAACGACTTAGTAAAACAAGTGGTATGAAACGCTTGCGTTCACTTCGTCGGTTAATTCTTGGACTTGTTCGATTGAACCTCTTGTGACAATTTTATTAGTGAAGATTTACAGTTTGTTCGTAAATATTTAAGTTAAGCAAGTGGTTATGGGACATGAAGCTAAACTTCTATATTTACTAGCTTAGTGTAATTGACACTTCTCGTTGATCTTGATGATCGCTTTATGAATTAGACTAGCAATTGCGCGATGTCTCTTTCATTGCAAGGTTAGACTAGACACCACTTGTGTGATTCCATTCACACATACCTTTCTGCTTTTTGGTTAGTCTTGACCTCATTCTGTGTGATTCCACTCACACATGTGGGGTAGCTCCCCATGGTCTTCGGACCGTCATGTGATAGGCCTCTTTCCCTTTTTATGATTTCTGGATTTCTCGTGTTGATTTCTGGAATTTATGTCATTGACTTGTTATGAGTACAAGTTTAGGGTATGATGCCCCCTTCGAATCTTTGAGAAGATTCTTGTGATATTGATTATCTCTTATTGATTGATCTTCTGTTGATCATTATTTACATACTTATAGTGGTATGTCGTTATGGATGTTTATGTTTATGCCATATCTTTTATGTTATATCATGTCATCTGATATTTATAGCTAGACTGATCCGTTTATTATTTTCTTAAATAATACTCGGATCAGACCGAGATGTTACAGGTGCTTCTGCTTGACTTCTTCCCAGGGATTCATCACTCTGACTTTTGGCTAACTGTTTAGATTAGCAGTTTTTGTTGTATACACTTGAGATATAGACTCATAGTTGTATTCTTTTGTATAGCACGTGTTGCTATTCTTTTGTATTATCGTGGATCTTATTGACCACTACTCTGATGTACACTTTCATGTGTTAGTTATATATTCATATCTTCTTCCGCCTTTGTGATATGGATATCTGTGACTGATTTGTGATATGATTATTTCTATGTTTGTTTCCGAAGATTATTTATAGCCACCGTGTGATAAGCAATTACATGGATGGTCGCTCCTCAACAGCCTTATTCTCCGTGCTAGTTGACAGCACTTCTCCGGAGTGTTCTTGGCTAGCGTGGGTATAGAGGTGGGGCGTCACAAATACCCCCGAATCAAAATGGCGCCACCGAATCGAATCACAACAGTAATAGAATGGTTTCCGATGGAGCATGCTCGATGAAAGGGTGCGAGCCTTTGTGTAGCCCGGTATAGCTCCTGTTTTAGGCATATATGCCAACTCACGGGAGTTGGGTCCACGTAATATACCTCGAGAACGTCGCCACCATCCTACTTCATTCTGGAATCTCCACCGCGTACATAGTTGTTAAAGTGGTTTTCGGTATTGTCCGGCTATAAGACAATATCCGATCCTGGTCTCTTTAACAACCAATCGCTATTATAACCCATGGATATTTATTTCAAATAATTTATACTTTCAAGACCAAAATATCATACTCATTTCAAAACAATATCACAATTGTATCATTTCCATTTCAAAAATAATCCAATATTATATCATTCAAATAAAACCCAAATTTTCAAATCATTGAATATTTCTTTAAATTTATTAAACTTGAAATGTTCCTTTAAATTATCATAGCATTTTGGGAATGTTACCTTAAGGAATCATAGCATTTTTGGAATGTACTACTTTCCACTTTACATTGTATATAATCAAAGTATTGATAAGCTTAAAATTTTAACATGTCAATTTATCATAGCATTATAGTTAAATAAACTTTCTTACTGTAATATACAATTTAAACCGAAATTCTTATGTTAAGTTAAAAGCACCTTATTAACTTACATTATTATTACAATAAAGAAACTTTATTATTTTAATCATTTAAAGTATGCCATTCACATAAATTAAAACTTGCTTATCAAATGTATGTTATCAACTTACATTTTATTATTACAGTAAGCAACATTTATCATTTTAATCAATTTAAAATACACCATTACATTGATTAAAATCTACGTGTCAAATGTACGTTTTAAATTTTATATTCCTATTACAATAATGAACATTTATTAATTTAAATCAATACCACACTACTTAAAACTTTACATGTTTCTTTCTTAATTAAAAATTTACATGTTCTTGCATTAATTAAAACTTTCATGTTCTCTCATTAATTAGGACTTTACACGTTTCTTTCATTAATTAAAAACTTACACGTTTCTTTCATTAATTAAAACTTATACCTTTCTTTCATTAATTAGGAATTTATATGTTCCTATCATTAATTAGAACACCATACGTTCTTTCATTAATTAAAACCTATACGTTTCTTTCATAAATTAAAACCTATACGTTTCTTTCATAAATTAAAACCTATACGTTTCTTTCATAAATTAAAACTTAACTTCTCAGATTTATATTACCATTTCATAAATTTAACTAAACTTCCAGTTTATTTAATTAATTTAACATCTTTAGTTAAAACTCAAATTTCACATTTTCAAGTCAAGTTATATTTTAAAATTTCATTTTCAACAGTCATTTATTCAACCACTTAAATTTATAGAAAATCAATAATTCTTTAATAAATCACTTAAATTCAAATATAAATCAATTTATCATATTTACCATTTTCCAAATAAAATTAAAGTCCATTTTATTCATGTAACTTAAATATCATTTATAGTCAAAACTCCAAATTTCAAACATAAGTTATATTTCAAAATCCAGTTAATCCATTCATAAATTACATTTTTAACACATAGAAAAATCATAATTTATTTATTTTAAAACCTTTCAAAATATATTTAAATCAAATTTCATAATTTTATATTTTTAAAATACTTAAAATATTAAAAGCACTTTATAGAATAACCACGGGTCTGTATATAGTTTTCTAACCTAGGTCAAGTGATACGGATATGTATCATTTCAATCCGCAGTTTAAAAGATAAAAATCCGGGTTCTATCATTTCAAACCCGCAATCCCAAGTTTAAATAAATAAATAAAATAACTCAGCCCTATCATTTCAGCCCATAACATTTTTTCTAACAGGAAAGTTGCAGTGTGATCATATACAGAAATAATATAAACAAGGTCAATATCACAATATACAGTCATATATCAGATGCCAGGTGAAAATTAACAGTTTTAACATGGTAATAACATGGTAATAACATGGCATAGCATATCATATGATCATCATTAACTTGCATAAACATTTTACATTACTAAACACTTGTCATCAATCCACTTTTCATAAGTATATATGTCAGAGTGAGAAAGACTCACCTTATTCAAAGCTAGAGACCAAAACAACATACAAGCACGACTCCAAAGGCACGACAAGCAAAATTTCACGACTTTTGATTTGAGTTGAAAGATAGCCAAGATATGATTTTGTATCATCAACCCAAAACAAAACAAACCAGACAATATATAAACATTCAACATAAAATAACATTGAAACAATTTTGAAATACAAAGCGAAATTAACGAGATAGATTGGACCTTGCTTCAACCACTTCAATGCTTGGCCTAAGGGACACTTATGCTTGGCTATGATGATGCTTTGGCTCAGGTATGACATCATATAGGTCAGGTTTAACATCATATAGGCAAGGCAACAAGTGGAGATGAAGGGAATGAGGCAACAATGGTCAAAAACATTGTTTTTAGGCATGTAGGTTGCAATTTGAAGGGTTTGGCCACCATAGATGGCTCGGCCATGGTCATGGTTGGTGGAGTAGATGGTGTTGGAGGCATGGAAGAGATGTAGGAGTTTGTGGCTGCGGCTATGGAGAAGAGGCCAATCCAAACTTAGAAGAGAAACAAGGCAAAATTGCATAGAAAAGTAATAAAAGTAGAAAGAAGAGAGGGATTTACCTAATTTTTTTATTCAAGGTGGAGGCCATGATTTTTAGGGTTTTGGGGCTTCAAAAATTCGTGAATGACAAGAGGAAGTCGGCTGCAAAGGATGGGGAAAGGAATGGCTAAGATGAATTGATGTATTAATGACAGAAGAAACTGCAAAAGAAACGGATAAAACGTTTTTCCGTTTCTTAGCTCTTAACCCTTTCAAATTTCTCATATATATTTATATACATCCAAATAACTGAAAATAATTAAAATCTCAGTTAAAATTCAAAAATATAACAGATAAAAAAAATATTAAAAATTAAATATTAATTAGATATGATTAAATAAGAAAAATAGCACAGAAAAATGAAAACTAGACTTAAGAATTAGAAATAACTTCAATACACTTTGGAAAAATTTACTTAAATTTAAATACATGTAAAATGAGTAAAATAAAGTAAAACACAGCAAATAAAAGTGAGTGCATAAAATAAATAAATAAATTTTAATTATATATAATTAAAATAAGAAAATGGCTTAAAATTGTAGACTGGGCTTTAAAATTAGAAATAAATCCAAATGAACTTTAGAAAATCTTCATGGACTTGTAAAATATTTATAACAAATAAAATAATAAAAAATATAAAAGTACATTCACAATTTTTTTTATTAAATATAATTTATATGAAGAAAATGGCAGAAAATTAGAAAACAACCTTTAAAAATAGGAAATAAATACAGTAAATTTTGGAAAAATTCTATTATCATTTAAAAATATTTAAATGTCAAAATATACATAATAAAACATATTATCACATATTAAAATAAAATATAACCAAGAAGAAGTAATTTATACAATTTAAAATAGTCATTGTTAAATAACCCTATATACGCACAATATTGTAAAGGGTATAACATTCACAATTTACATCCAAATTCAACGAAACGAAAATGGTGTTCTTATAATTTTATGTACTTTCATAATAAAAGAAAAAATTTAAAATTTTAAACTTTTAAAATTTTAAGTTGAAAGTCACAGTTTGACTATTTTGACCAAAATCAGCATTTCAGGCAAATATTCAACTTACAAAATTTTGGAATTATAACTCATATAAAAAATCAATATTATATTTAAATAATAAATTTAATCATTTCAAATAAGTAAAATAGGTTTTTAAATCAAAATCTTACATTAAAAATAATTAAAATATACAATAAAATAATTACAAAATACAGGGTTGTTACAAGGGTCAACTACAGGTGTGGCAAGGTCTGAAGCTCAAGTTGGTGGTGGTGGTGGTGTTTGGTCGGCCAAGCATGATGGTGGAGTGGTGGCAACAAGTAGTGATCGGCTATGGTTGTATATGTAAAGTTTTTGTGCATTTTAGGTGGATCTTCAACATAGGATGGCTCGGCTCAGGAATGGCAGTGGAGAGGAGGGTATGGTGGCTGGAATAGGTGGCAATGGAGGCGGCCAAGGTGATGGAGGTGGCGGGCCTAACACAAAGAAGATGGAGCAAGTGCAAAAATACAACAAAACAATAAAAAGTGAAAAGAAAGAAGAAGTTTTTACCAAAATTTTTGCAAGGATGGTGGCCGAATATTTTTTTGAGTTGAGAAAAAAAATTTCATGAAAAATGATGAGAAAGTCAGCTGAAAAAAGGAGATATGGCCAGCAATTGAATGCATGTGATGTTTGGTGTGAAAAGGTAAGTTGAAATGTGAAAAGGCAAGGTATACAAAAGGTCAAAACTCTTCATATTTCCAAAATTCTTTTTACATTTTTAAATAAATATAAAATAATTATAAACAAAATAAAAACACATCAAAATAATGAATGAATAAAATAAACAAATAAAAGTTTAAATAAATATAATTAAATTAAGAAAATAGCTTAAAAATAGAAACTAGGTTATAAAAATTGAAAATAAATACACTAATCTTTGGAAAAATTAAAACATTACTTTAAAATATTTTAAAATAAAAATATACACCTAACATGTCATATAAAGGATATTAGAACATAATATGACAAATAAAAATATTATTTATATAAATTAAAATAAACAATTTTATTAAATAAATCAATTTACATACAATATTGTAAAAAGCATAACTTTCACAATATTAATCGGATTTCAACGAAACGAAAAGCAGTATTCTTGAAATTTAATATATTTTCATAATAAAGGATAAAATTCAAAAATTCAAATATTTAAACTTTAAATTTAAAAGTCAAAGTTTGACCAGATTGACCAAAAATCCACTTTTCTGGAAAATATTCTATTTATTCAAGTTTGAAATTATAATTCACACAAAATCAAAATATACTTTTAAATAAATTTTTTTTCATTTTAATAAATAAAATAACGTTTTTAAATCAGGAGTTTCAATTTAAATAATTAAAATAAACAATTAAAATAATCACCAAATACCGAGTTGTTACACAAACCGATTCAATTCCCAAATTTCCAATCCAAATCAATTTCCATTTTTATTTACTCGATTAAATTCCGATTTCAAGTTGAATTTAAATTCCAATTCTAAGTTAATTTCACTTCCAATTTCAAATTAATGTAAATTCCAATTGCAAATTAATTTCAACTCCAATCCCAAATTTTAAACCATTTCGATTTATATCTATTACGAGTCCATTTCAAATTATCAATCCAAAACATTTAAATCAAATTTTCTTCGATGTCCAATTTAAAAATCCAAATTTTTATATACGATTCAAATCGGAGCTAAATTTCAAAATATCGTTTTATCATTTTTACTTAGCAATATTCGAAGTTCGAATAAAAATACAATCTTTAAAACAATCGATTTCTGAAATTCAAATCATATTTTGATTATAACTTCAAAATCTCAAATTCGATTATTTAAACAATTTCGTTTATCAAATCTAAATTTCATCATTTCGAGGTCAAATTTGAAAATAATTTGATTTCAACAAATTCGATTTCCCATTTCTTAAAATCAAATCATTCGAATAATTTCAAAATAAATTTTAAAATCATTTAATTTAACCAATCCGGTGTCCGTATATTATTCTCTAACTTATGACCAAGTGAATCAATTACTTTAATTTAATTCCAGGGATGGATATATATCATTTCAATCCAATAATGTCATAGGTATATATCATTTCGAACTATTTCTTAATTTATTCGAAATAATTTAATTTATAGTTTTATACACCGTAAATAATATATATAATGATAACATGATATATCAAAATAATTAAACATCAAATCACAACATCAACCAATTTTCATCCATCACAATCAATTAACCAAAACGTCAATAATCACGACAATCAACCAATTATCGAAAATCATGGATTTTACTAGGAATTAAATTCTAGTCCAGTTTAACTATCAATTCGAATGCTATCAATAATTTCAGATCTCGATTTAAATGTCAATTTAAATTTATCTGATAACCATCAATAAATTTAAACTACTTCACTATATAAATATTCACTAACATAAAAATAAACAGCCAAATGTGAGCATATAAAACACTCTCTTTTGCTCGATTCCATGTCGCAGAAGATGTCGCTATGGTCACACCACAATTCGTTTCACTTGAAACGATCCTCGTACAGAATAGTTACGCAATAATTAATATACGATATAATTTAAAATTTTAACTAACTCAAATAAGATTAAAAAAAATGTTACCTATCTTCTCTGGTTCGAAAACGCTGCCCTAGATCCCATCTCCATCGCGTGCCACTGCCGTCGCATCCGTCGACCTCAAACTGCGCGACGCCTACCACTGATTGGGCTCCACCAGACCGCTGTCGCCGACCTCCACACTAGTCACCATAGCCCCCAACGACACTTCCTATTTCGCATGCAACAACCTCCAATTTCATACCAATTGAGAACTGAAACCCAAATACGATGCCACCCATGACCTTGTGGCCGCTGCCTTTGCCACATCTTTGTCGTTCCCATCGCTTGTCGTATGCCATCCTTCGATCCCGTCGTGGCCATTTTCCTCAATCGAACGCAACAATCCCAAGACGAGATCCATGCTCCACCGCAACCATCTAACTAACCAAACTCTAAACCGGCCGATTACATCATCGTCATGCCTGCTCGAATCGATCTCGAGAAAATCGATCACAAATTTATTGTCGCGCGCGATCGTGAGGCCATTTTTTTCTCTCGGATGTTTTTTTTATTTGTATAATTTTTTCCTTCTTATTAGATCGGCGATTTTCTTTAGATCCGGTGGTACATTTTTTTTTGAAAAGGGAGATTCGGATAAGGGATAAGATAAGGAACGTGGGTTTGAAAAAGTAAAAAAATAAAAAAATAATATTAGAAATATCTAACCAATAGCTACGAGAAATCCCGAACTCTAAATGACTCATACCGCCTGGCGTTTATAATTTTTTACCCCTATTCCGAACGCAATGGAACTAGTTTCGAGGGCTAATTTGATCATATGCGGAAGACAGCTTTTCAAAGTCAATTATTATATCGAATTTCAAATATATTTCTACTCGTTTCAAGCTCATACGACCAAAAGACAAGTCTGATGGCTACGAAACTTGAAATCCAACAATGATTCATTGTTCGGATTCGATGAAACTGGTTTCGTCGAAATCCGAGACAGTGGCCAAAATTGCTATTTTAACTCGTTAATTTATAATATAAAATATAAAATTTTAAATTATTCACATTTAAATCCAATTTTAAATATTAACAATCTTCATTCATATTTATATAAAATTTGAATCAATTCCTGATACCATTTTTAAACACATTAAATCCAGAATTCAATTATCCAAATAAGTTCCAATATTAAATTTAAACAATTTAATTATCCAATAAATCAATATTACTAAATCCTTAAATTTTTATTACTACCCATATTTATCCAATAATTACATTAAACTTAATAACTTATAATAATAAAAAATACGGGTTGTTACATACCCCCCCACTCAAAACTTTTCGTCCACGAAAAGGCATTAAGTAAAGAATTTAACATACAATAATATATTCAAAATTATCAATTTATAAAACATTAAAATTTTATTGAAAATCATTTCTATGCTTCTACTACGCAACTCCTACCATTTTTTAGAATTTGCAAGTCAGTTAACAAAACAAGTTATAAAAATTTCAAAAATTTTCTAACTCCCGGATTTACGGAAAATTTCGGCAGTCTCCTTTGCGCGGCTCGATCGAATTTTTTTTACAATTCAATATATAAGACAATATAACCAATATATATCAAATATACATCTCATCTCAATGATGAGGTGTCCCGAAGGGTAAAAATATAAAATCACAGTATGTAATCCGAGATATGTACCTTATTATTAATAATACGAGCGAGTTCGCTCGTTTTAAGTAAATAAAGCATATAATAATCCACGTATATGTCCAATGGTCTTCTTATGTACCTATCTCAACTCAATTTGGAATGTTAGTCATTTATAGTTAGATGTAGAACTTGCATAAGTTCAAATAAGTATAAAACTTGTATTCTGAATCCAAATATCAAGCACGAGCACAAATATGCAACCATACAAGCATCATATTTTTTCAAAACAATTAATTTTTTTTTTCAACAAAACAAATCATCCAACAAATCAATATTCATTCAATTCAATTCATAACTGTCAAAGTTTACATTTTCAATGTCAATATTTAATTTATACACTCATCCTTAGTAACATTCAATTTTTATTAACATTTAATTGGCTCGATTTAATTTATTTGAATTCAAATAACTTTTATTCAATTAGATTCACGTTCTATTGATTTTTTTCCATTCAGTTTATTTCTAATTTGTTTGAATGTACTTATCAACATTAGTAACTTTACATTATATTAATTTACACTCCATAATAGTTACATTCATATTTTCTTCTTTCTTCCATTATTTCATTTCAATAATCTATATAATTGATTACGCTTAAGTAATTTAGTCCCATACCACATTCCACATATTTAAAATATGACTCACATTCACTTAGTAATATTCATTTCGTTAATCATACAATGGATCTATAATCAATTCATTTGATTTTAATTTGATTTACATTCAACTAATTTGGTTTTAATTCATTCTTTTCTTTCAATCAATATTTAATGCATTCACAGTTGATTTATTTCAATTCATTATACTCACATTTAATCAATTTGTTCCAATTATTTACATTTGTTTCATCCATATTTAAATTTAATTTACATTCCATTGATTCCTTCAATTCATTAACATTCGCTACAAATTCATTGTATCCAATTTTATTCAATTCAATTTGTGAAATTTCAATTTGTTTCACTTTTTGTTTAACCCATTTCACATAAATTCATTTGTGAATCATTTATAAAATTATCCCACTTAACCATGTTTAAATTAAATTTATTTCCACTTAGTATATCCTCCTTTTTATTATACTAATATCATTTATAACTTTGCTAAGTTTATTATAAATATTTTATACAACATAACTCATGTTTATTATTATTACTTCATATCTTAAGTTATTATTAATTCATCGATTCACTTCATCTATTCAAATTCATATTGTTAATTTACTAAAGTAATTAATTTTTTATGACTCAATTCATATTAATAACCCTTTTTTCAATTAATCCATTCAGCTTCTCTTAAGTCCACTTTAACTTATAAATTTTTATTCAATAACTTATTCCAAATTATATTAGTTAACATTTGAATTTTAATTTAAACCACTCCACTTGCAATTTAAAATTTCCTTTATCCAATTTTAAATCAAATCCAATTACTCATACTGAATTTTTCTTACATTCATTTATTTTACTTAATCTCCTTCACACTTAAATTACACTTCATTTTAAAAATTCAAGTCCTTGTTCATTTTTAATTCATTTTATAGCTCAAATGAAATTAATCCACTTTACTAACTTATATAATTTCATTTAATATCCAATTTAATTTATTAAGTTAAACTTCAATTTATTTTAATCTATTGCTCATTATATTTAATCTTAATGAAGTTAAACTTTTTTTCTTCTCTTATCATTCAAATTCAACAAATTTAAAATTTGCCTTAGCTTAATATTCTCAAATCTATAAATTATAAAATTTATTCATTCAAAATTTCATTTTATCCAATTCATTTTAAATGTAATTTATTTTTTATTTAAGCTTTCATGAGTTAAATATATCTCATTTACTTCATTTCACTAACTCGATTAATTTAACATTTATTAAGTTAATCAATTTATTTCATCTCTCGAATTCAAATACTTTTACCTTCTTAAAAAATGTTTAACCATTTTAAATTTTACTTTTATTTCCCTGTTCAAATCTACAAGTTACAAATTTTCTTTTTCCTATTCAAATTTATAAGTTACAAACTTATTTCTTATACACTATTTTAAATTTTAAGTTCAAAATTATTTTCATATACTTATTAAATCACACTTAGAATATATATATATTTTTTGGACAAAACTTGTTTTAATCGAAAATAAATATTTTTGGCAGCAATTCTCACTCAAAAACTCGAAAATGAACACTGGCGATGTTGTAGTCATCCCCAGAATTATTTCCCATCGACCAAGCGAGTTTAATACTTTTATTTTCTTCAAAAAAATCTTTCAAAATATTTTTATATCCAAAACTCTTTCAAATAATACTATTATTAATTTATAGTGTTTTGAAAAATAATTTTGAAAACAAAAGGATTTTAAATCCAAAATTCTCAATTTTTAAATCATTTCTACATATAAGCAATATTATAAATAGATTTATACAAATTTTCTTACCTTGTTACCAAAATATTTCATTAACTTACACTTGGTCATTTTAACCAATTCTTATTGCAATTACACTTCACTTCTATTTAATTATCAATGCTTCATAATTTTTAGTTCAACTCATAATTGATGATAGTTAAATATTATCATCGCCTAACAACAATTTCATTAATAATTAACCATATATATAGTATAATTTAGCCAAATTTTTTTACTTACTAAATTTTCAAACAATATTACGTTGACTTGCCTCGTTTAAGTGTTTAGAAACACCTATCGATAACACGGCTCCTCGCACATTGACCAAAATTCATAAACAACTCAACGGATAAGTAAACACAATATATAACATTTTATAACACTAAAAAGTACACTCTCTCATATATATACTCTCAACCGACTCATTCTAAGGTATTACTACCCTATCTCTAATGAGCCAAACCCTACAAAGCCAAATTTATCGCTAAACCTTCGCTTTGATACCAACTGTGACGACCTACATTTCGAAAGGTTTGAGTCAACAATATAATCCACAAATTTCCAACTTAAACAATCTGGTATGAAGATAGTCAATGAGGTTATAATAAAGATAATAAGAGAAGAAGAAAGAAAAACACAAAATCTCATAGCGGAAATGATAAATATAATAAACAAATAAACAATTCATAAAGCTATTCACTATATATTTGATTATAATCTATACATATTTATCAGAGTTATAAATATACAACAAGGAGAAATAATCACTGCAGTAAAATAGCATGATACCCGGTATAATGACAATAGTAATATACCAAAACACCGTCTTCATCCTCTAAAGAATAGTCTTCGATACATTGAAAAAAACTCAGGACTGACCCGAGCGTAATGAAAGAGAAAAACATTCGAGTTAGGACTAAAATACTCTTATGTAAGTCAAATAAATATCATAAATATGAGTGCAGTAATTTAACAGATGTTAGGAGATTTTCCATTTCCTAAGGATCCGTTAAACTGTTTATATATAATAGTATACGCTATAATATATAATGTCTATCAGTAAATTAAATATCAAAATAACGTTAAGGCTCTACATTGATCCACCTTAACAAATTTACAGTTTTAAACCAAAGCCGTAATGGGCTCGTATAGGGATAAATATGACAAGGCATGTGAGGTCGTACCCAAGGTAGGATTCTACCAGTTTTCCCTTTCTGGCTGGTCATAACCCATCCGTGGCCGACCGCGATGATCAATCCAAACGATAAATAAGGTGCACCCATCGAATCCGAAACCGCAATAGTAATACGAGGGATCAACGTCGCTAGAGGTAGCTAACCTCATTGGCCAGACATGGGCTCCTGTTTTAGTTATTTTAATTATGACACGAGTGTCAATGCTATCTATCACCGTTCTCTTCCTTCATTCCAGTAAACATCGCCAATTCAACCACAACAATTTGGATATTATCCACCGCGTACACAGTTATCAAAGTGGTTCCAATATTGACAGAGATTATGCCAAAAAAGAGGCCCCGGTTTCTTTAACAACGGAACGTCATTTTACACACCCGTTGGTATTTTTACATTTCGAAAACAATTCGTACTTGATATAAAAATATCATATCCGCTTCAAAAATCAAATCCATTTCAAAATCATCATATTTACTCAAAAATGTCAATTCAACACGATTTATCGATTTCACTTCAAAACTTGGTTCGAATTACAGTTTGGTTAGAATTCACTTTAACCCAGTTCGCATTTATATCCAAGATTTAAATGTAAACATTCCACCCTTTAACCCATTTGGATTTTAGAAAATAGTTCTAAAATAGTTAAATAGTTAAAATAGTTTAACAGAAAATAGTTTGAGAAATAAAATGGTTTATATAGTAAAATAGTTAGAAAAATTAGAATAGTTTGAATATTTAAGGAAAATATATTTGAAATATTTTATACTAAAATAATTTATTTAAAAATAGTTTCCAAGCCAAACTGATTCAATTCCAAAGTTTCCAATCCAAATCAATTTCCGTTTTGATTTACTCGATTAAATTTCGATTTCAAGTCGAATTTAAATTCCAATTCTAAATTAATTTCGCTTCCAATTTCAAGTTAATTTAAATTCCAGTTGCAAATTAATTTCAACTCCAATCCCAAATTTTAAACCATTTCGATTTATATCAATTCCGAGTCCATTTCCAATTGTCAATTCAAAACACTTAAATCAAATTTTCTTCGATATCCAATTTAAAAATCCAACTTTTTTTGTATGATTCAATCCGAGCTAAATTTCAAAATATCGTTTTATCACTTTTACTTAGCAATATACAAAGTTCGAATAAAAATCCATAAAACAATCGATTTCTGAAATTCAAATTATATTTTGATTATAACTTCAAAATCTCAAATTCGATTATTTAAACAATTTCTTTTATCAAATTTAAATTTCAACATTTCGAGGTCAAATTCGAAAATAATTTGATTTCCACAAGTTTGATTTTACATTCCCTAAAATCAAATGATTTAAATAATTTCAAAAAAATATTAAAATCATTTAATTTAACCAATCTGGTGTCCGTATATAATTCTCTAACCTATGGCCAGTTGAATCAATTATTTTAATTTAATTCCAGGGATGGATATATATCATTTCTATCCAATAATGTCATAGGTATATATAATTTCAACCTATTTCTTAATTTATTTGAAATAATTTAATTTATGGTTTTATATATTGTAAATAATATATATGATGATAACATGATATTTCAAAATAATTAAACATCTAAACATTCAAATATCAACCAATTTTCATCCATCACAATCAATTAACCAAACAGTCAATAATCACGACAATCAACCAATTGTCGAAAATCAGGGATTTTACTAGTAGTTAAATTTTTGTCCACTGTAACTAACAATTCGAATGCTATCATAAATTCAGATGTCGATTTAAATGTCAATTTAAATTTATCCAATAACCATCAATAAATTTAAATTACTTCGCCATATAAATATTTAATAACAAAAAAACAAAACAGTCAAATGTAAGCGTATAAAACACTCACTTTTGCTCGATCCCATGCTGTAGAAGATGTTACTGTGGTCACACCACAATTCATTTCACTTGAAACGATCCTCGTACACAAAAGTTACGCAATAATTAATATACGATATAATTTTAATTTTAAATAACTCAAATGAGATAAAAAAACGTTACCTACCTTCTCTTGTTCGAACACGCTGCCCTAGATCCCACCTCCATCACGCGACACTGTCATCACATCCGTCGACCTCAAACCGCGTGCCGCCTTTCTCTGATTGGGCTCCACCAGAATGCTGCCGCCGACCTCCACACTAGCCACCGTAACCTCCAGCGCTGCTTCCTATTTCGCACGCAACAACCTCCAATTTCGTACCAATCGAGCGCCGAAACCCTAAATATGGTGCCACCCAAGACCCATGGCTGCTGCCTTTGCTACATTGCCGTCGTTCCAATTGCTTGTCGCATGCCATCCTTCGATCCCGTCACGGCCATTTTCCTCAATCGAATGCAGCAATCCCAGGACGAGATCCTTACTCCACCGCGACCATCTAACTAAGCAAACTCTAAATCGGTCGATTACGTCATCGCCATGCTTGTTCGTATTGAACTCGAGAAAATCGATCATAAATTAATTATTGCACGTGATCGTGAAGCCATTTTTTCTCTCGGCTGTTGTTTTTTCTCTTTTCGATTTGTATAATTTTTTCTTTCTATTAGATCGACAATTTTCTTTAGATCTGGTGATACGTTTTTGTTTTTGAAAAGGGAGATTTGAAATAAAGGGATAAGATAAGGAATGTGGGTTTGAACTAGTAAAAAAAATAAAAAAAATTATATTAGAAATATCTAACCAATAGCCATGAGAAATCTCGAACTCCAAATGACTCATACCGCCTGGCGTTTATAATGTTTTTCCCCTATTCCGAACGCAATTGAACTAGTTTTTAGGGCTAATTCAATCATGTGTGGAAGATAGCTTTCCAAAGTCAATTATTATATCGAATTCTGAAATAAATTTCTACGCGTTTCAAGCTCTTACGACCAAAAGACAAGTCTGATCGCTACGAAACTTGAAATCCAATAATAATTCATTGTTTCAGATCCGATGAAACTAGTTTCGTCGAAATCCGAGACCGTGGCCAAAACGGCCATTTTAACTCGTTAATTTAAAATATAAAATTTCAAATTTTAAATTAATATTAACAATCTTCATTTATATTTATACAAAATTTGAATCAATTCCTGATACCATCTTTAATCACATTAAATACAGAATTGAATTATCCAAATAATTTCCAATATTAAATTCAAATAATTAATCATCCAATAAATCAATATTACTTAATCCTTAAATTTTTATTACTACCCATATTTATCTAATAATTACATTAAACTTGATAACTTATAATAATAAAAAGTACGGGTTGTTACAAATCATTTCGGACAACAAATCTTTGAAATTCTCTTATCATAGAGAATATATAATTTTAATAGCTTTAAAATAATTTATAAATATTATAGATATTTATGTCAAAAGCCATTCTATTTCAAAAAATATTTTCGAAAACGTTTTGGAAAATCCACGCTCGAAAACAAGGAAAATCATCAAAATTTCGAACGAAACCGACATTTGAAACCGTCTCAAAAACAATTCATTTCGAATAATAATTTCATCAAAATTTTGGCTTGCCTATTGATAGGCTTCATGGCCGTCAAAACATCTCAAAAATATCACTAAATCAAGTAGCAAAAGTGCACAAAACAAGCTAAAAAACAAGACAACACAAAGAGGAGAGCGCACATAAAACTCAACCCCTAGGTTGACCTGGATGTTGACCCTAGGGTTGACCTATATTGTGTCTTGGTCGACTTAGATGTCGACCTCCTGGTCTTGAGGTCGACCATTCAAGCGCGACTTTGTTCAGGTGATTTTCTAGCTTCAGTTCAAACTGTGAGCATAAGATTCAAGCAATAGTAATATGATTCGGGCTATGAAAATTTACAGCATAATCTACAACATCAGACTACAATCCTAAAATATTCCGTAGATTTCATCAAGAGAACAAGAAGATATTATCATACGAAGAAGCAACCCAAATTAGATTTTGACTGTCAACTAAGGATGAACATAAATGTTTACAGTAAACGATTTTTGCAAAGTTTTTCAGCAAGCAGAGCTTTGTTTTAGCTAGATGGTGTGAATTAGTAACTCACCTTTGCATGATAGTTGAAAACAAGAGCAAACTTGGAACAAAATGCGAGCTTTGGCCTAGTAGGAGCTTCAACAACCTGAATATTGTTAGTTTACAGACATGCAAAAACAAAAACCCAATTACAAACAACTCTATCACTAAAACTTGAAACAGATGAGATAACTTTTGTTTTTTCTTTGATTACCTGAGTTAGTTTTTCATTTGATTAAATTACAGCCAAAGAAAGGAGAAAATTAAAGATTGGAGTTTAGATTTCAAAGAGGAAGAAGTTTCTGGACATTTCTCTTCTGTTTACAGGAAAGAAGAACGTACTGTACATACATTTCTTTGAGGAAGAGAAGTTTTTTCCTTCTTACTTTGGCTGCAATTGGGCTAAGACCTAATAAGACAATGAATTAACTTAAAAATTAAATTACCACCTATAATACAAAAAAAATTCATTTTTATTCAAAACAACATATACCTTCAAAGTTTCGAACTTAATGAAATCAAACAAACATCTCTTAATGTTTAACAAAATATTTTACAACAAATAAAAACCTTAAAATTATATTTTCATTATTAAAAACTCTTATTTTAACTAAATGCACAATTTACATAATAATTACATAAAACTCTATTTTTAACACTAGAAATTATACAAAAATTATTTCTTGTATAATCAAATGCAATAACCATATTAACATCATTTTTACCTTCGAAAATTATTTTTAACCAATATTTCATCTTTTAATTTTCATTATTTTTAACATATAAAATTATAACACTTTATTAAATTTCACAAAACCAATACTTAGTAATAATTGGCAAAATCATTGCATTACATCACATTAAAATCATATAATGCTTATTTTCTCCCCAAAGTAACACAATAAAGTTTTTAAAACTTAATTTCCAATATTTTCATTTATTTCAGCAAATTATTATTGAATTAATTCTTTTCATCTTTTATTTAATTCAATAAATCACTGAATTAACATATTTCCATTGTTCACCATTTATTACGAACATTATCATATTAACTCCATTTATTCTTTCCAAAATCATTGTTCATTCAAAATAAACAATTTTAGATCTCCAATTTATTTTATTTTACGTAATTAAATTATAACCACCGTTATAATTTAACATTACAGGTAATCACCAAAACCAGGATTGTTACAGTGTATGTATATAAAAATTCTTTTATTAATAACGCCTACAGTCGATTGGGGTATGCACTTGTGTGTTCACCCGCCACGCTCTGTATTCCGCTCACATAAGTTTGAAAGGCAGTGCATGAGTAGTATATCTGGTCTCAGTTTTCTGAGTTATGCATATTTAAATATAATATCAATTAAATTTTCAAATAAAGAGAGAGTAAGAAATTGAAATCCAAGAAGTATTTTATTCTTTTATTTGAATTTTTATTCAAAAGAAATAAAAATACCACTTTGAATTGACAATCAACTAAGGATCCATTTCATAGTTGCACTACGTTACCAACCGAAACAACTAGCCAAACTAGTGTCTATCTGTTATGATATCTTAACTTTTATTAGAAATTTTGACAAGTAAAATGACTAAAATTTCATGATGATGAACAAAAATTATATTTAACTTATTTGTATCAATTTAAAAGTAAATTCTTCATTTATAAATATTTTCAGAAAACTTGCATTCATCTCTTTGTAAATAAATCTTGCATGTTGCATTTGGATTTTGTGGGTAGTATCCACTTAAAACCCACATGAGACATCACATGTCCTATAAAGATATCTAGAGGTTTAAGGGCTTGTTGCATACCCTCAATGCAATCGTGATCCCTATGAAAATAGATTTATCTTAGTTTTTCTTTATTCGAGGATGAATAAATAGATAAGTGTGGGGGTATTTGATGTGCACGTAAATGTACATTTTTTAACTTCCATATTTAATCTAATTTAATTAAATAAATGAGCATATAGGGTATTTTAACATGTTTGAACCAATATTCAAATTATTTTCAAATCAACATTTATTCATCTTCATATAGGGGCAAAATGGTCATTTTTATGTATATATTAATTTGAGAATATTTATTTGCACATTTTATTTTTATTTGTAGGAAAATTGGATGGAAATTACAAGAGGCTTTGGGAAAATATGCATGCACAAGAGAAGACAAGCAAATCAAGATGGAAATAATTCATTTCATGACAACATGGAGGATCTCACCTACCCACTTACCTTAATCTATAATTAGAAGCTAATGCACAAGTTAGTGGAGGTTAAAGTTTCATGCATGCTTGTTGATGGATTAATTAGAGGCTAATGATAAGTTAGTGGCCACACTTCCTGTAACAACCCGGTATTTGCATCGATTGATAATCGACTTTTAAACGATAAATACTGTTGCTTATTTGCCAATTGAAGTAATTAAATTGAGTTGAAATTATTTTATAAATTGTTAATGAGATTGACGGTCTTTGAAAATAATTAGTGGTCCATTTCTTTATTGGGCTTTAAAAATCGTTCGGCCCATTTCTTTGTTGCCGTGATTTTATTAAGGGTTAATAACCCGTTTCCCCCATTTCTCTTTTCATTTTTTCGAAACCGAACCCTAAAGAAAATAAGAAAGTAAATGGCGGCATCGTCTCGTGTTCGTTCCGCTGCTCCAAATTAGGGCTTCGCTCTTCCTCGTTCGTTCTTGTGGCGCTAACGTTGCTTGCTTCGACATTCGGTTGCTCCTTTAATTCGTCGACACGGTGAGTGATTCTATCTCACTCACATCTAGTTCAACCGTGTTTCGGCCATTCGATTTGTGTTTTTTATGTTGTTGATTTTGGTCTCTATGACTTCATCCACTGAAATGGTTTCTGGAGTTACTTGAATTTGTCGAGTACTTTTGGCCTGATGTTTGATTAGTTGTAGTTGCCGACGATGTTACTGTTCATATAGGAATTGAACCCCTATACATTCGTTCGTATATGAGCATTTGACTTCATCAATTTATTATCTCGGCTGTATGATATTGTTCTAATATTCGGGATGATTTTTGACTTTGGATTGGAATCTGTAAACTTTATTTTGTGAAAATTTTTTTAGATTAGAATTCACGTTGGCGTTGCAACTGCTTTCAGTTTTGATTTCGACCTTTAATTGTTTTGAAACTGTTGATCTATGATTTGATGGAATTCATCGGTGTATTTTATTTCGGCCACATATGGCAGTCTTCCACTTGATTTTCAGCTTTGAATATTTCAAACTGGCTATTGATTTTCTAGCACCTGAAATTGTGATCTTTGATGTACTTCGAACTTGTAGTTGAATATCTCAACACACGTACGTATTTTCTATGTTTTTCATAACAGTTTACAATCATGTCTAACTTTGTGCATTTCTCTTGATGTGTCTCTTCCTGTATTTGCATTGCTATTAACCCTATGCACTATGTCATCGAGTCTGATGCATGTGGCTATGTATTTTCTATTCACTTATGCATCCTTCTGTGATGCAATGATGTGTTGCCATACTCGAGCTTGCCTGTGTGTTCTGGGCACTTGCTATTGGGTTTGATGCAATTCTTTGTGTGTTGTTGCTTCACCATTGTGTGTTGATGTACTTGTTGTTATACACCTTATGTTGTACCAAATTTTACTTTGTCACTTGTAGTTGCAGTAGTGATGCAGTTATATGCTTGTACCACTTGCTGTTTCGACTTGGGATTGCACTGTTACTGTTTGGTAACGTAGTTCATATTTGCTTTTAGTCCATTGTTTTGATGCCATCACTGAATTCGATGCCTACCTCTATGTATACACATATACATACATATGTACATGCTAAAACTACTTCTGTTCTTCGACCCTATGTAGTTCTGGACTGCACTTCTTTTACTGTCCCTATTGCATCTGTATGCACCATTGTGTTACACCATTGTGTTGTCTCAAATTTGGCCTGGTACTTTGCTTCACCACTGCCCTTGTGTACATGTTGATGAATCTCATGTGTATACCTGAATCTGGTATAACTCGAGCATTCCCTCTTCACTGCATATGTTTTGAGTCACTGTTGCATTCATTAGACTTTGCATTTGTTTGCATTTATATGCATTCTTGTAGACTTTGGTTATCCTATATGCTTGCTGTCAGTTTTGGTGCATTTTGCCTCTGTTGCTCGAGTATATGAGCAGTTTCATATATTTTGGCCATATCTCTCTCTTGCTGTCACCTTATTCCACCGTGTCTTCATGTTGGAACCACTGCCATTATTTGTTTGTTAGCACTGTTTCACCATGTCACTGCCATGTGCATTTGGATTGATTTTCGAATTACACTTGAGTTGAATCCGATGACTCGGGTTTGATCTTGTGTTTGGTTGTGAATTTTCATTGGGTACATCATCACTGTAGTGGCAAGGCAGTGCACGCAAGCGTGAACTGCAGCCACACGGTATTCATTGGGTACATCATCACTATAGTGGCAAGGCAGTGCACGCAAGCGTGAACTGCAGCCACACGGTATGGTTTTGTGATATTCTATTTTGTTTTGATTTATTAATCTTTTGCGTAGTTCATGTGCTGTAGTGGCGAGGCAGTACACGCGTGCGTGTACTGCAACCCTACTCATCTTAATATTTTAATTGATATTTCAATGGTTTGAACTGTTCTGTTATTTCAATTCAATATTCTGAATTGCATTCTGATTTGGTTTAATTACTGTCGTCTATTCATTATTTGATTATTATTGCTTCTGTGCACTAATAACTGAGTTTGAATTAGACTGACCCGAGCATTATTTTCTTTTGAATTTAATACTCGGGTCAGACCGAGTATTTCAGGTTGTAGATATTCTGCTTTGGGTTGCTGCTAGAGCTATGAAGTTCTTTCATATCTTTTGGAGTAGTCGTCGTTATTTGTAGTAGTCTGTATGATTGTATAGGAAGATATGTATTCATGTATATTATATACGTTAATGTACTTGTATATGTAACTTCCTGAGTCGATTGTTGTAGTTGTATCATACGTACCGTGTCAAATGTATTGTAACTGACATCAGTTATTGTATATATGAGAATTTCTGTTTTATCTGTGTTCCGCATTTATATTTATCTGTGTTATTATTTTATATTTACTGTTCTAAACTATTATGAACCATCGTAGTTCGTTTTATACTGGAATTGGGGTATTTCGATGGGAGAAAATAAACCAGAGATGAAAAATGAAAGAATATATATATCACTCCTATCGAGATAACCAATACTAGTGTAAGGCCAACTATTGATGGCCGCTCCTCAACAGCCTTATTCTCCGTGCTAGTTGACAGCACTACACCGTAGTGTTCTTGGCTAGCGTGGGTATAGAGGTGGGGCGTCACAGCTTGGTATCAAAGCCAGGGGTTTAGAACAAATATAAAACATAACTTAGATAGTACATATGTTACAACTATTTGTCGACGTTTCATCTCTCGTATTTGCATATGATTGTCTTTGATTGTTAGGTATGAATTCCTAATGCTTACTCATATGCATTTGATTTTGATTCTTGTGTTTTCGGCTTTGATTTGATTTAGCCGATGATTGATTTTGTTCGAATCTCAGCGATTCCGAACTTGATATTTTATGTTTTCCTCTGCTTGAATTCCATTCGACTTCGGTCACTTTGTTTTTGAGAAATTTCTAAATTCGTGATTTCCAAGACTCTGATTTGGTTTGCCGTTGAGTACTTTTATGATGATGTTGAATCGTTTTGTACTCGATTATGGCCATTAATTGTTGACTTCGACATTGACTTGATTTTTATTTTTGTTGAAGTCATTTATGCATTTATGCTCGTTTTGTTTTGTTTTTCCAATTGTTAATCGATTCTTCTTTTCCGATTAGTTGTTATCTTCTTTGTCGACTTTGATAACTTCTATTTCTGGAATTTTTGGATATTCCTACTTTGATGGATTTAAGAATCGAATTCTTTGGTTTTTATTCACGTCTTCGAATGTGAATTTTAGTGAATTGATTTGGTTTCCAAATTTAATCGATTCTTGTTAATTTCCCGATTTGTTGCTATCATTTGGTAGCAACTTTGATGACCATTTCTTTGGGAATTTTTGTGAACATACCTTTCGATGAATTCGGTATCGATTTCTTTGGATTCTATTCACGTCTTCGTATGTGAATTCTTGTGATTGATTGATTTTACAATCATTTTTGTGATTTGTCACTTTAAAAAAATATATAAACGTTTTAATACTAGTAGTAAATATCAAAACTCTTTTATCAAAATGTTTTCAACTCTATTTTCAATATCAAAATCTTTTCCTAAACCGTTTTCCGATCTATTAGTATATACAAACCTTTATTTTCACTCGTATGAGAAATCTAATTAAACGGCTTAGCAAAACAAGTGGTATGAAACGCTTGCGTTTACTTCGTCGGTTAATTTTTGGACTTGTTCGATTGAACCACTTGTGACATTTTTCTAGTGAAGATCTACAATTTGTTCGTAAATATTTAAGTTAAGCTAGTGGTTATGGGACATGAAGCTAAACTTTTATATTCACTAGCTTAGTGTAATTGACACTTCTCGTTGATCTTGATGATCGCTTTATGAATTAGACTAGCAATTGCGCGATGTCTCTTTCATTGCAAGGTTAGACTAGACACCACTTGTGTGATTCCACTCACGCATACCTTTTTACTTTTTGGTTAGTCTTGACCTCAATCTGTGTGATTCCATTCACACATGCTTAGTGTAATTGACACACCTCGTTGATCATGATGATCGTTCTGATGGTCAGACTAGACACCACTTGTGTGATTCCATTCACACATACCTTTCTGCTTTTTGGTTAGTCTTGACCTCAATCTGTGTGATTCCATTCACACATGCGGGGTAGCTCCCTATGGTCTTCGGACCGTCATGTGATAGGCCTCTTTCCCTTTTTCTGTGATTTCTAGATTACTTATGTTGATTTCTGGAAATTTTATGCTTCACCTATTTTTGTGCATTGGTGAATTCATATGTTATTAATTTGTCATGAGTACAAATTTGGGGTATGATACCTCTTTGGATCTTTGAGAAGATTCTTGTGATATTGATTATCTCTAATCGGTTGATCTCCTGTTGATCATTATTTACATACTTATAGTAGTATGTCAGTATGGGTATTTCATATTTATGCCATACCTCTTATCGGTTGATCTCCTGTTGATCATTATTTACATACTTATAGTAGTATGTCATTATGGATATTTTATGTTATGCCATATCTTTTATTCTATGTCATACTCCGTTCGAGTTTTTATACTCCGTTCGAGTTTTCATACTCCGTTCGAGTTCTCATACTCTTATCTTTTGATTTCTGGATTTCTTGTGTAGATTTCTAGAATTTGTGCTTCACCAATTTTCGTGATTTCTATTGATAAGTTTTATCAATTCTTGTGCCTTGGTGAATTCGTGTGTTATTGACTTGTTATGAATACAAGTTTAGAGTATGATACCCCTTTCTATCTTTGAGAAGATTATTGTGACACTTTTGATGAATGAAAATCCACTTATCGAAGTTGCTACTGATGTCGCTGTTTTAATCACGTGTTTTAAAAATTTGTTTCAAAATATAAATCAAAATTGTTTTTAAAATTTTGACGATTTGCGCTTTCAAAAGAATGAGGAAGCGAATTAAACGTTTCAGTAAAATCGAGGACTATGATCCCTTTCTTTTGCTGATTCGCTTAATTCCGGACTTGTTCGTTTGAGAATGTAAATTGTAATTTTATAAATAAAATGGTTTTCAAATTTTTTACAGTTTACGCTTTCAAAAGAATGAGGAAGCGATTTAAACGTTTCAGAAAAATCGAGGACTATGACCCCTTTCTTTTACTGATTCGCTTAATTCCGGACTTGTCCGTTTGAGAACGTAAAATGTTATTTATTTAAAATACACAATTTTGCATTTTCAAGGAAACGATGAAGTGAATTAAACGATTTAGTAAAACTCGTGGTTATGGGTCATGTGCGTTTGCTATTTCGGTTAATTTCGGACTCGTTAATTGAAAAATTTGTGATTTGAAATTTGAATACCGTTGTGGTAATTTCTGATTATCGTTTTGATAATTGGATGTTTATGAATTCTGATTTATCGTTTTTGATAATCAGATATTTATTGTTTCTAATTATCGTTTGTGATGATTAGATATTTTTGGTTTGATTATCGTTTGTGATAATTAAACATTTGTGATTTGAGATTTGATTATCAATTGTGATAATTAAATAATCGTTGATTCGTGAATTCTGATTTATCGTTTTTGATAATCAGATATTTATTGTTTCTAATTATCGCTTGTGATAATTAGATATTTGAGATTTAATTATCAATTGTGATAATTAAATATTTGTGATTTGAAATTTGATTACCGTTGTGGTAATTCCTGATTATCGTTTTTGATAGTTAGATGTTTGTGACTCGTGTTTTCTAATTATCTTTGTTGGTAATTAAATCTTTGCTGTCTTCAAATTATCGAATCGATGATTAGATATTGCTGTTTCGTGATTTCTGTATTCTGATTATCTATTTGATAACCAAATTTTGTTGAGAATTTGTGAATTTCTTTTATGAAATTAAAAGATTTCTTTGGCGTTTATATTGTACTACGCCAGTGTACCGGCTCAATTTTCTGCTATTTATGACGTTTCCCACGTCTTCCAATTACGGAAATGCCTTTGGGATTTTCGATCCTTATTCTTATTCTCGAGCTACCTTCTATTCACATCATTGTTTCGGGGGTTCAGCACCTTCGAAATAAAGATGTTTTTCTCGTGAAAGTTCAGCGGTTCTCAAATCCTATGGATTTCACTTTGGAATCCAGAGAATTCATCGAGCAAACACGTTCAAGCTTACTCTTTCATGCTCTTATGGCTGTTAGCTTTTGTCCATTTATTCCTTAAGATTGCGAGGACGCAATTTCTTTAAGGAGGGGAGTCTGTAACAACCCGGTATTTGCATCGATTGATAATCGACTTTTAAACGATAAATACTGTTGCTTATTTGCCAATTGAAGTAATTAAATTGAGTTGAAATTATTTTATAAATTGTTAATGAGATTGACGGGCTTTGAAAATAATTAGTGGTCCATTTCTTTATTGGGCTTTAAAAATCGTTCGGCCCATTTCTTTGTTGCCGTGATTTTATTAAGGGTTAATAACCCGTTTCCCCCATTTCTCTTTTCATTTTTTCGAAACCGAACCCTAAAGAAAATAAGAAAGTAAATGGCGGCATCGTCTCGTGTTCGTTCCGCTGCTCCAAATTAGGGCTTCGCTCTTCCTCGTTCGTTCTTGTGGCGCTAACGTTGCTTGCTTCGACATTCGGTTGCTCCTTTAATTCGTCGACACGGTGAGTGATTCTATCTCACTCACATCTAGTTCAACCGTGTTTCGGCCATTCGATTTGTGTTTTTTATGTTGTTGATTTTGGTCTCTATGACTTCATCCACTGAAATGGTTTCTGGAGTTACTTGAATTTGTCGAGTACTTTTGGCCTGATGTTTGATTAGTTGTAGTTGCCGGCGATGTTACTGTTCATATAGGAATTGAACCCCTATACATTCGTTCGTATATGAGCATTTGACTTCATCAATTTATTATCTCGGCTGTATGATATTGTTCTAATATTCGGGATGATTTTTGACTTTGGATTGGAATCTGTAAACTTTATTTTGTGAAATTTTTTTTAGATTAGAATTCACGTTGGCGTTGCAACTGCTTTCAGTTTTGATTTCGACCTTTAATTGTTTTGAAACTGTTGATCTATGATTTGATGGAATTCATCGGTGTATTTTGTTTCGGCCACATATGGCAGTCTTCCACTTGATTTTCAGCTTTGAATATTTCAAACTGGCTATTGATTTTCTAGCACCTGAAATTGTGATCTTTGATGTACTTCGAACTTGTAGTTGAATATCTCAACGCACGTACGTATTTTCTATGTTTTTCATAACAGTTTACAATCATGTCTAACTTTGTGCATTTCTCTTGATGTGTCTCTTCCTGTATTTGCATTGCTATTAACCCTATGCACTATGTCATCGAGTCTGATGCATGTGGCTATGTATTTTCTATTCACTTATGCATCCTTCTGTGATGCAATGATGTGTTGCCATACTCGAGCTTGCCTGTGTGTTCTGGACACTTGCTATTGGGTTTGATGCAATTCTTTGTGTGTTATTGCTTCACCATTGTGTGTTGATGTACTTGTTGTTATACACCTTATGTTGTACCAAATTTTACTGTGTCACTTGTAGTTGCAGTAGTGATGCAGTTATATGCTTGTACCACTTGCTATTTCGACTTGGGATTGCACTGTTACTGTTTGGTAACGTAGTTCATATTTGCTTTTAGTCCATTGTTTTGATGCCATCACTGAATTCGATGCCTACCTCTATGTATACACATATACATACATATGTACATGCTAAAACTACTTCTGTTCTTCGACCCTATGTAGTTCTGGACTGCACTTCTTTTACTGTCCCTATTGCATCTGTATGCACCATTGTGTTACACCATTGTCTTGTCTCAAATTTGGCCTGGTACTTTGCTTCACCACTGCCCTTGTGTACATGTTGATGAATCTCATGTGTATACCTGAATCTGGTATAACTCGAGCATTCCCTCTTCACTGCATATGTTTTGAGTCACTGTTGCATTCATTAGACTTTGCATTTGTTTGCATTTATATGCATTCTTGTAGACTTTGGTTATCCTATATGCTTGCTGTCGGTTTTGGTGCATTTTGCCTCTGTTGCTCGAGTATATGAGCAGTTTCATATATTTTGGCCATATCTCTCTCTTGCTGTCACCTTATTCCACCGTGTCTTCATGTTGGAACCACTGCCATTATTTGTTTGTTAGCACTGTTTCACCATGTCACTGCCATGTGCATTTGGATTGATTTTCGAATTACACTTGAGTTGAATCCGATGACTCGGGTTTGATCTTGTGTTTGGTTGTGAATTTTCATTGGGTACATCATCACTGTAGTGGCAAGGCAGTGCACGCAAGCGTGAACTGCAGCCACATGGTATTCATTGGGTACATCATCACTATAGTGGCAAGGCAGTGCACGCAAGCGTGAACTGCAGCCACACGGTATGGTTTTGTGATATTCTATTTTGTTTTGATTTATTAATCTTTTGCGTAGTTCATGTGCTGTAGTGGCGAGGCAGTACACGTGTGCGTGTACTGCAGCCCTACTCATCTTAATATTTTAATTGATATTTCAATGGTTTGAACTGTTCTGTTATTTCAATTCAATATTCTGAATTGCATTCTGATTTGGTTTAATTACTGTCGTCTATTCATTATTTGATTATTATTGCTTCTGTGCACTAATAACTGAGTTTGAATTAGACTGACCCGAGCATTATTTTCTTTTGAATTTAATACTCGGGTCAGACCGAGTATTTCAGGTTGTAGATATTCTGCTTTGGGTTGCTGCTAGAGCTATGAAGTTCTTTCATATCTTTTGGAGTAGTCGTCGTTATTTGTAGTAGTCTGTATGATTGTATAGGAAGATATGTATTCATGTATATTATATACGTTAATGTACTTGTATATGTAACTTCCTGAGTCGATTGTTGTAGTTGTATCATACGTACCGTGTCAAATGTATTGTAACTGACATCAGTTATTGTATATATGAGAATTTCTGTTTTATCTGTGTTCCGCATTTATATTTATCTGTGTTATTATTTTATATTTACTGTTCTAAACTATTATGAACCATCGTAGTTCGTTTTATACTGGAATTGGGGTATTTCGATGGGAGAAAATAAACCAGAGATGAAAAATGAAAGAATATATATATCACTCCTATCGAGATAACCAATACTAGTGTAAGGCCAACTATTGATGGCCGCTCCTCAACAGCCTTATTCTCCGTGCTAGTTGACAGCACTACACCGTAGTGTTCTTGGCTAGCGTGGGTGTAGAGGTGGGGCGTCACACTTCCTCAAGGGAAATTTTGATAGTTCCCAAAAATATGATTAGGGTTTCAAAATATGTATAAATACCAAATATGTTCATGTAATTAAGCTCCGAAGCCCCCACTTGTAATTAGTTTAGTTTTAGGCTCACAAATAAACAAAAGCTCTCTTTTCTATTTCATGGCTTCTTAGTCATTTCTCTTGTGTAATTTTCTTTATTGCAATTTTAATCCATGCACTCTTCTTTTATGTTCTTTTCTTGTTTATTCCATTCATGTTAGTAGCTTAGTTTATTTTTATGCAAGTAGATTAGCTCTCATTTTATTTTAATTTGCTCTCTATCTTCCTTTTGTTTTTATTTCATGTTGAATGCTACATTTGTTTAAATGATAACAAATATGAGAAGCAAAACCACTTCAATTTTGGGGTAATGAAGCTCTCTACTTATGTAGATTCAACATAATTTGCTTATTTTTTATCTCCTTTTGTGCTTAATGACAATGTTTGAATGGGTAAATTTTTTGCTATTTTTAGCTTTGAATTTGATAGGCTATGTCGTTAACACCAAATAGGCTATGCTTAAATAAACACAAACACTAATTACATCGTTATCTACATATGATTATGGTAATGAAGTGGACTTCAAAATCAAAATTTGATAGTCTATATTTCTAATCAATAGTTAACAAATTATGCTTAGAATAGATTTTATTTTCAATTTCATTTCAATTTTCATGAGAGTTGAGAAGTGGTTTAATGGGTGTGTTATAGTTTGATGGTTTAGATTGGGCTAACTAGTAGCACAAATATTCCATACTTATGATAAACACATCAATTGAATTCACTAATGGCAAAAAAGGGAGATCATAATATTATGTTGTGTTGATTTATGCAATCATGAGAAGGGATTTGCGTTTAAATTGCCTTCAAATTATCATATTTTTATCCATTTTCTTTTGCTACTTTATTTACATTTTTTTAGCCTAAAAATATCTCAAAAGCTTGGTTTAATTTTATTGAATAGAATTGTAAATCTAAACAATTTCCTACAGATCGACCCATACTCGCCACGTACTAACATTGTACGCCGTGCGCTTGTGGTATACTTTTATTAAAATTTGATCGACTATTTTCTATTCAATAGCAAATTAGCCGGTTAAACAATAGATATACAAGTAAGAAGAAAAAAATGGTTTTAACTATGTTTTGGACTGTGCCTAACCCAATATACTATGGCCATAGGCTCGATAGCTATTGCATAGGAAAGGACTGCCACATACCCCTTTTGGGGAATCAAGCCACGTAGTTCGACTTTTTACACTTCCCCTACATCCAAATACTTGTTGATACATTACAACCACAGAACCATCAAAACCATTTCCACTATCACAAATAATGCAATCAATGCAACCATTGTGACCATTACAACCAATGCATCAAATGCAGACAGTAAAGGCAGAAAATAGTATTCCTACTCATCCATCTCTACAAATCATCGTATGGGGCGGCGGCGGCCGTAGTAGTAATAATAGCACACAGCCTCGATCTTCAATAACATTCAATGCTAATATCAATCATCAAACAAGAGGATATTTATATACTAACTAGTCATCCATTCACATCACCAATGTAAGTATAAATCATCAAATGTGTGCTAATCGCACCATAAAAATGATACAAATCAATCCTCAAATGTTTACTAAACTAGTCAACATTAATACACAATATCCATCATTAAATAACCATAATTAACTATCCATCAACTAGTCGTAATAATGGTAAAGTATCACACGCTTATCGAAATGTGATACCGTTGTCAAGCATCAAACATATGTATGATTACAATAATCGATCATGCATTGGATAATCATTAGAAAAATATTTTTATCCATAATTCTCTTAAGTATAAAATCATTTTATTATTGTTTAGTATAAAAGCACCTTTAATTTATAACTAATCAATAATAATTCTTCCAAAAATGATAATATACTTCAAATATTTATTTGTAAACTTATTGCTTCAAATATTTCCAAACGTTATATTTAATATCAAATATGGTAATTTCATCAAATTACCTTTCAAATCAGCATTGTAATTATTTTATGACAAAGCGATAATAGTCATATATACTCTAAAATCAGTTCAATTCTATTTATTTCAAAATATTTTAAGTAATTTCCAAAAAAACTATATTATTATTTATAAAATCTCACTTTGTTGAATACTAGTAACAAACATTTCCAATTAAGTTTAAAATATATTCTTTGTTATTATATATGGATTTTCCCATAAATTTATAAATAATAAACTTATTAAATTTCTCCAATTTATTTTATTCGAACACTGTTATTTACAATCATCACAAAAAACTATAAATAATCTCATTAATAATTTATTTAATTTTATCCTTATACATAATTCCATTTATTTTATTTTACTGAATAACAGTCCTATTTTGAATCCATAATTAATTATGATTAAAAATCCAACAATAAAAAAATAAGCAACCAACCTAAGGCTAAGCATATCCGAAATGTCTAAAATATCTAATAATTATCAATATATCACATTACGAATCAATAGCTATAATTTTCCATTAAGAGATATCTATTTTATAATTTAAACTCAATTAATTAAATTAAGTAAACCATACCAACGAGCTTTTCGAATAGTTTCTAAACCCATCAAATCCAACTTTAAATCATCCAAGATTCTGCTACGAGTCCATTGGAAGATAAAATATTAAGTAAATCTAATGCAATGGAAAAATAGTACACATAATTTACTTCCCATTTCCACCATCATGACCTTCTACCTGTAACCCATCCCTACATGATTAATGCCACCTTTGACTAGCCATAGCCTGCGATTCCGACCATCAACGGACCTCCAACCACCTCCATTACATTCAGCTCGCCACGCCATGCACCATCGACCTAACATACACACCTATAGGGCTTCTACTATCACCCTCCTATTCGATCACCTACTATTTTCCCCAACCAAATTTGGGCACTCCTGTTGTTTATTTGTCATATTGAAGGCACATATGGGTTCCTTTAGTCGAGCCCTTTAATACCCATAAGTAAATTTCTCCGATTGATCCCTAGATTAAGAACGCTCAAATCTACGCCTAGTGTTTCACCGATGCGTACTTTGATGATGAATTTCAACCGTGTCGAGTGTCGTAACAAAAAACGAGCGCTTGCCATCTATTCCATTCAATGAGAGCTTTTCAATGATATATGATTCGATGGAATTTTGATCACTTTGAATTTTAGTCACTTTTTAATTACATTAATAATCACCATTAGAGTGAATTAGGGTTGATTTTGGGATTAAGGAAGAAAACTGAAGAATCGAGATGGAAATAGGGTTTCACAATCTCATTTATATAATTATCAGGCTAGGTTATAAGCTGCGTATCTAGTTTGACTTGAAATAACTACGTACACTATTTAAACACTATAACATCTCTATTTCACAAAGCATAACTCCAAATATATCAAAATTATATATCAAATCGATTGATTGAGAATGAACTTCGCAACAGTTATAAATATAATACCCAATTCACCCTTTTATTAAAAAGTTCACTTTTAATTAATTTAATATTTTGTAGTGTCGAATCTACGAGTTATTGCGGCATCCAAATGTCTATTTACGACGAACGATGAGAACTTCGATGTGAGGCCATAAATGGTAGCCGAATGTCTATTCACGAAAAATGACGAGAACTTCGACATAAGACCATAAGTGGCATCTGAATATTTATTCATGAAAAATGATGATAACTTTGGTATAAGGCCATAAGTGGCATCCAAAAGGTCACTTGCGACATGAGAACTAATTTGGTATTGTAAAGCCATAACGACATCCAAAAGTCATTTCATGACATGGTTACTAGATATTAGAGTTAGCCCAAAAAGGAAAACTCAACGTTTTAACCAATGAATTAAGTCTGGACACAGCAGGTAGGAAAGGGATTTATAAATCTAATGATGATTATAATCGTGTCTATGCGAAAATGTTCGCTCTTCTTATTAAGTTTATGTTAAATAATGAGGGAAAACTCACCATGTGCTTCAGTGGCGTGTTCTCACTATATGATTGAATTTTTTAGGGCAGTGTTTTAATCATTCTAGTCTTTTTGTCCGACGTATTTTTTATTATTTTTCATAAACTCATAGGTACTTATTTGAGTAGACTAAGTCTATGGCTCAAACATGTTGCTTGGAAAGTATGAATAAAAGCACCAATGATGAAAAAGGTGGCTTATTTTCTAATAAAAGTTATTATAACTTTCCATTCTTGTAAAACAGATTGTAAAACGGGTTAAATGTTCATGTTGGCATCTTCATATGTCAAGTATGACAAAACTGTGTATGTTTTATTATATTTAACTCTTCATGGGACCAAATTAGGTTAATGGAAATGTAGTGACATTTGCGTAAGATAATTTTGTGGAATAAAAGTATTTAGCTGCTCTGTTTGCTTATTGTTGTGAAAAAAACAATCCCCTTTTATCGCTTGAAAATTATTCTACTGATGACTACAACAACATTAATATTCATTTTCAGGTTTATAAATAAAGGGTGTACAACTTGGTGTAATAACTTAGGTTAGGGGATACTTAATTAAATAGTGCTAAGAAAAAATCAATGTAGAAACCGGATAGTTGAAAATTAACACTTAAATAATAGAGTATGTGCAAAATTTTAATGCTTTATCCAAGTATGAGGCTGATTTGATTAGAACCCCAAAGAAGTAGGTTGGGACATTTACTTTGGGATTAAGGTCAGAATTGGGTGACTGCACGATGGGGCATTCGGCATTTCCATTTAATAAGGTGGTAGACATGGCTAGGATATATGAACTTATGTAGCTGAGAGGAGAGATGCAAGGGAAAAGCCTTAGATTGATAAAAAGAAGAAGTTTTCTCCATACCAAAAAGGTAAAAAGGGGGAAAACCGAAAGGAAGGATCAGGGAGGAGGAGCACAAAAGGACATTTTGAAGGTTAATTGTTATAACTATATGAAGCTAGGATGTTATGCAACAAAAAGCCTAGACCTTGAAGAAATAGCTAAAGTTAAGTGTTTAATTGTGACAAACCTAGCGAAAAAGAAGGAAGATCGCCTGGAGTTGAAGCAAGAAAAGGTCTTTTCTTTTGAAGTATCATCCACTAGACCAATGGCTGAAGAGAAGGGGACTAGTTTTATACTACGAGGTATGATCTTGATTTCCAATCTTTCAATTAGAGTTCCGCTTTATACTGGTTCTACATTGTCTTTCATTTTGAATGACCCGATTGATAGGTTAAGATTTGATACTACCTATTTAGTTATGTCTTTGTGTGTGGTTATTCCATCAGTGGGCATGCAACTTTAATTTAAGGCGCACTAACCTTGAGTTTTCTTTGTGTGGACATTTTGCGACCCATATGCTTCATGTGGTACAGGTTGATTTTGAGTATAGATTGTTAAGATGTTAGGATTTTTTATGCGAGTAGAGTTGTCGCTTTATGAAATCTAAGAGGTGGAGAAAGGATCATCATGGTGTTGGACATAATGAAGGGGAAGTTAGGATTAATGTTGTATGTGATGGAGTCAAGTGGTTGAGATTAGTAGAGTATTGGTAGTTCGAGAATTTACAGACATTTTCAAACCAGTAATGAGATTACCACCGAAATGAGTGATAAAATTCCATATAGACTTAATACCAGGGGAATAATCTATTAGTAGACCAACTAACATAATGCCATCAAAAGAGATGGAAGAATTGAAGAGGCGGCTGGTGGAACTTGCACGTAAAAGTTTCTTTAGGCCGAGTAGTTCAACATAGGAATCATCTGTGGTATTTGTGAAGAAAGCAAATGGGTCACTTTGAATGTGCATCAATTATAGGAAATTGAATGAGCTAGTGAAGAATCGCCATTCATTGCTTGGATAGATGACTTGTTTGACCAGTTAAACAGAGCAAGAATATTCTTGTTGCTAGATTTGGCGACAAATTACCTCAACTAAGAGTAACCGAGGATAGTGTTCCATTGACTACGTTTAGAAAAAGTTATGGTTCGTACGAATGGTTAGTCATGTCCACTAGACTGGCCAACACCCCAGCATTCTTTATATATCTTATGAATTAAGTTATTCATGATTAGTTGGACAGGTTTGCATTGGTCTTAATCGATGATATTTTGGTTTGTCCTATGAATGAGAGAGACCATGAGGTTAACCTTATATATGTGTTGGAGATGTTTGTTAATACCTCAGATATTTATTTTCATGACTACAACCATATAAATATAGATACTAATGTTTTGTAAAGATGTATAGTATACGTTGGAGAATATTATACATGAATAGAATGATTAAACATGAAGATTGATTAGTATAAAGGCTAAAGTTCAAGATTCAGAGATGATAAAGACTCATAGGTTTAAAGATAAAGATTCAAAGAGCTCATGACTTCAGTATAAGTCATTAGAATAAATTGTCAAAGTCCATGATTTATAAAAGTTTTTATACGTTCAAAATATTTTATCAAAATAAATTATTAAAATAAAAAATATATTTTGACGAATATTTTATAAAAGTTTTTACACATTCAAGGTATTTAAAAACCATGTTTAAATACAAAAATATAGAAGTTGAAAAAGAAAATCATTTTTTTCAAAATTTACGAAGGTACGTTGACATACTACTTCTAGATATGTCGATATAGTGGGCGTTGCTATGTTTTTTAAATTTTGAAAAGATGTATCATTTAGATGCGCATCTTCACGAATTGATACATCTATTCATTCACTATATGAAGACATGTATAAATGAATTTTCAAACCAATTTTTCTTATTTTCTTCATACTGCTTACCCTCTTGAAATATTTCTTGAAAACTGCTTACAACATTCTTCAAAAATGCATAAAATCAATCGATACTTTTCTATTTTTGATTCTCCATAAATTATCTACTATTTTTGAAGCATTCTCTCTACAAATGCAAAGATCAAACTACTATTAAAAGAGCTATAGGGTGTCTTGTATCTCAAGTAGAACTATTTGTATCTAGAAATCTACGACTTTACTCTTATTTGTGTGGGTACACTCGTTGCCCATTCAAATCAAATGGGTTTTCTTTGTAGCCAATCTAAATCTTATGGTTATTCATATTTCGTGATAAATCAAGAGAGTTTGCCCTAGACTCGTGAGATGCTAGGGTATATCTCGTAGCCTTGAAATTGAGAATGTATTCTTGTTCGCTTGCTACTTGGTTAAGGAAGCAACTGAAAATAAATCTACATAGTATTGTATGGGACTGGCTGCAGGATTGGTAAATCCAAACCAGTAAAAAATTCTTGATATCATCACCTTGCTTTACCTTTTGTTATTTCTTTTATATTTATCTATGATTGCTTCTATGACCGCTTAATTAGTACAAATATGTGTTGATAATATGTGATTTGATTTAAATCTTGAAACTAAGTTACAATGATTCATAAAAGTTACAAAACACTAATCACCCTCCTCCATTGTTAAAATATATAGCACAGTCACCTCTATACCCATACTACCCAAGAGTACTATAATGTAATACTGTCGAATAATATGGAGAATGAGGCGATATGGGATACATATGTGAATATTTCATTAGGCTAACACTAGTACGTCTTTAAATATCGAATAACTAACTCATCTATACTTACATAGTATCTACACAAAACAATACACACATGTTCTTACAGGATAAAGAATTGCACAATATATAATAAATAGTAGAGAACAAAGAGTTAATCGTAGTGATAATAAATAATATATAATATACAATGCCTGTCCAAAATACATCTCAAGAATATACATCCATTAGGTGCATTTTTTATAACAACATGCAAATAAATTGTATAACTAGCCTCCACTATATCCAGAAAACACAAGTTTGTCTCATCATCCTTGTACACAAAATGTCTTGAACTGACCCGAGCATTATATAAATAATAAACGAGTTAGATTATATCTAAACCCAAGGTCAATAAACATATGGAAATATATAATGGGTATAAATAAGTATAATAAGGATATCTCAAACAATCCTAAATATCAGATAACATAGAATACTATAAAACCCAACATAAAATGTCATCACCCATACAAAACTCATTAAATTAGAATCATGAAACAATATCAAATGGGTGAATCATCCATATCCATAAATCTAAATCTAAATCTAGCAAATGTTTGTGAAGAGATATCAATATATATGATCATACTAACTCGTAGCTTGTTCAAATATATTACTCGATCTTAATGAAAAATATCCTCAATATCAATATAAATAATCATCAATAAACAAAATCATAGAAACAGTGAACATGTCGGTAAAGGATATAATTGATGACACACGCCTATAAGGAATAATCAACGACACATGCCTAAAAAGGATAAATAGGCAACACTAAACATAAATAAGCAACATATGTCAATGAATAGTAGTTTGCATCACAAGCCAATGGGAAAGATATTCGATGACACATGCCTGAGAAGGACATGGGAATCGATCATACTCTGGACACAGTCACATGTATAATTGTAGCTCATCATCTTAAATATATGCCGATATCGCACACACCAGAACCAGATGGGTGACTGATGGACACACCTACTTCTAGAAACTATATACATGATTGGCGAACACGACACATGCAGTCCACCAACATGATTCCTATAGCCTTGGTTACTTCGACAGACTTCGTGACTCTCATCCATCGTATGTCATAAACATGCTATACGACTACGCTATGCATTAGTCATGACCCTACACACGCCCCCAAATGGTAATAGATTGCCGGCTTAGGTGACATGTAAGGGGCCATACATTACAGACACACGTGTATGTATGTTACTGACACATAGTTATATAGATTACCGACACATGGCCATAGTGTCATAGATCCACTGCATGACCGCCATGATTAGGCCGCTTGGATGGATACTAGCTAGTTTGGTTAAACTTCTGCATTGTAAAGGACATTGGATAGTGAATAGACAAACATTGAATATATATAATATTGCTGACACATAATTATATACTTGTGCCGACACAACATGATACATTGGTCAACACATGGCTCGCAGCGACCCCATCACACATAATAGAACCCTATATAAATGTCAACCACAAGTGCAGAATAACTGAATAAATAACATAATGATGCCCCACACCACCGTATGCTACTAGTTAGTTTACTCAGAGGTCATATATCACACTCGTTCCTTCAATATTCTATATAACGAGTTCAAAGAATAACTAGAGAAATATTAACAAAAGCCCCATACTAGATGGTATTATAACTCCTTTTATTTGGATTTATCCTCACACAAAATAAAAATCATACCAAAATCACATAGAAGGATGTCATCGTTGTATTATTCTAAATCACTAAACAAGTCAACATCAACAGTGAATCATTCATATAATCCAGTTCAATATATACTAAAGTAGGAATCTAAAAAGTAAGATACAATAGATTACTAGAATGCAAAAATACACACATAAAGATATATATATATATATATATATATATATAATGAACAAACTAATATTTAAAAATAAATCAGCCACAACAAGTAATCTTATATACAAAATACTTAGAAAAGTATTTCAGAATTAACTAGATAATCAACTAATACCCAATACAATATTTTATTTATAATAAAAAACTAAATTCTCAACCTTGAATAATAATTTACTCTTCACCAATAACATTAGAAACTCGATCCTTCCTTTTAAAACCCCAAAATTAGTGCATAAACGATATATTACACAAGCAACTATTTCATAGTTTTCTATAATCAAATTAAAATTTTGAATTAAATTTATAATCCCGACAATAATTTCTTCCATTTCGAACCAAATGTTATAATAAAAAATCTTCACTTTATACTCTAATATAGAAATCAAATAATTTCCCCTATATTATATTATATTTGTAATTGTCGTACTATAGAAGAGAGATTTTTATACATTTAAAAAATATCCCAGTATCACTTAATTAGTTCATAAAATAATATTCCATATTCTTCCAAGGTTTGGAAACTCCTTCGATAATAGTGTAATATTCTTTATAATAAAATTACATAAATAGTATTATAATTTTGGGGGAATTAATTTAAAGGACAAAAATTTCTATATTTTTTGCCTCAAGGACACGATCTCACTATTTTTACCACAAGGACAAACATTTTTTTTTAAATTATTCACAAGGACAAATATTTTTCAAAATTATTCATAAGGACAACAAAACTGATACCGAGCTAAAAACTGATACCTAAAAACTGCTACCGATAACTACAAACTGATACCTAAAAACTGCTATCAATAACTAAAAACTGATACCTACAGAAAGTTGTCCTTCAGGATAAAATATTGAAGGTCTGTCCTTGAGGCTAAAAAGCTGTGAAATTTTGTCCTTGACGATAATTTCCTGTATAATTTTCATATTTTATCATTCAAGTAGAAATAGATTATATTTTCATTTAAAATAATTCCAAAACTTATAATATATTATAGTATTGATTTTCAAAAGTGACTATAACCAATAGAAAACTAAATTTATATTATAATTCAAATTATATTTGTAAGAATAAAAGTAACCAATTAAATAAAATTTAGCAAATTATTTTAAATTACTTTTGATAAAATTTCTAAACCCTTAAATAAATTTTTAAAACTTTTCAAACAATTCTTTAAAACAAGAAAGTAAATAAATATCTAAATATATAAATTATGGATAAAAATTATTCCACAATCATCAACACCATTTATATCACAAAGTCGAATTCCATCGAATTCTGGCCATCTAAATAATGTACACACAATATAAATGAATTCTACAAATTAAAATGTAAATGCACAACATCTCCTTTGCATTTTATTGATAATCCAATACGCACAAAATCTCCCAATCAATCTAAAATCATATATAATTTCAGACAATCAATCCAATATCCTGAATAAACACTACATCCAAATAACTCAATAGATAATCTTATTCAATTCAACCAAGAAATTTAATAACTATCAAGATAAATATATAAATTGTAGGTGATAAAATAGATATAGTTGTGAGCGATGAAACTCAACAGAATTGATGAATGCAACACCCAACGTCATAATATTACTGCCCCGACCATTGTTGCTCAACAAAGAAAGTGTTCCTAGCCTAGTTGCCACCTTAAATCGCTATTCCCTATCACTCGTGTGCATACAACCCAAGACCATCGACCTGCCTTGTTGCTCCCACCTTCAACCTCTCCAAGCTCAAGTCGCACAAACATAGCTCAAAGCATCGTAATCAAAGCATCCAACCGCACTCAACTCCATCACTTGGTCATGCTACATACATCTTGGATGACCTTCCAAAGTCGTGCATCCTACTCGCATGTGCATCCCAGTTCCAAACGCTGCTCGCCAAGTCGCACTACCCCTAGATCGGACTGCATCTTAGGCACCATCATCACTAGGCCTAACGCGGCCGTGTTTTTTTCTCATGCGATCTTCTTTTTGGTATTTATGGCGAAAGATGAAAATAAGGTATGGGCTTAATTTAAGTAATAAAAAGTAGATGAGTGTTCTGGAGAGGAAGGGGGATTAAATTGTATTTGGGCTTGTTTGAATTAACTCAAATTTTGGTTTCCTTTTCTTTTTCATTCTTTTTAAATTTACTCTTATATTTATTTGTAAGTAATTTTAATCAAGTTTTAATTGATACACACATCATTTTATGAAGTATAATCCTAAACTACACAACTTTACAAGTTAATAATTTTTCCTAAAATGAAATTGTTATTTCAATTCAATTTGTTAAACCAAATCTTTTATTATTATTTAACAAGAAATTTATTTTCAAAATATAAATTAAAAAATATAACATTCGAAACTTTTAATTTATTTATTTATATAGCGTAGAAAGAAGAGTTGCTACAGACTCCCCTTATGAAAATGTGTCATCACAATTTCTTATAGGGAGACGTTAAACAACTCATACCCCGACTTTCTTCATATCTATAATCTTTTATCCAGCTTAACTACTCAATCCTTTAGGTGGCTCTTTTATCAATTTCCTTATCGAATGCTACCATTTAATTATATTCAATTAACGACTTTCCATTTTTGCATATCGTAAAAATTTGTGAAAATATTACTAAGTGCCATATTTTAAAAAAAATTCAACAGAGTCTCCTTTGCATGAAGGATATTTTAAAAAGTCAAAGCACAATATAATAATAATACACACACACATCCCAACATGGGGCATCCCAAAACATGGGAAAATACGATAATATCATTTTATATATTAATATCAAATAAAACGTACCTTTTTGTTAGCGTTTAAGCAAGCAATTTCACTTTTATATAAGCAAAAGCAAGCCAAAGTCGCTATTAGATCCCAGTATGCTCCAAATGTACATGTACTTAACTTTGTTACAACATTAGTCATATATGAAGAGTTATAACTAGTGCACATCCATTTACTACAAAAAATAGCGTCACATTCACATTCAAGCCATTTTCTAATAGAGTTTTAAAGGTCAAAGATGCAAAACTTGGTGATGGTTTAAAAGAATGAAATGTTAAATAGTATTTTAGCTTCCCAAAAAAAATTCTGAATTATAAAAATATGGATTACAACTCAAGTTATGATAGATTTTGCAACGATATATATAGCATATTTTTAAATTATGAGTAGGCCAACTATTATAATTCTCATTTTAGCGAAAACATTAAAGTTTTGGAAAACATTAAATATAAAATTTGTCGCTTAGGTACTTATTTTTGCGGAATTTGTAGAATCGTTGAAATTAGATAAACCGTTTGAATGATATGAAAATGAATATAGTGAAAATGCACAGGCATGTTTTAAAAATGCAACTACACATACAAAGCATTCACACGAAGACGACGCTAGCACATACATAAATTACACACACTCACATAATACGACACATACACACACACATGCACAATCTTGCACATACACACACATGATCACAGGCACACACACACACACACAGAGTAGAATTACACATGCACATGCATGAAGAATCACACATACACATGCACATAGGCCTGCACACATATATTAATCCACACTCATACACAGCCTTGCGCATACACGAAGGTTAACACACACACTCTCAAGAATAGGCCAAACCATAGCTCAACAACTAGTGCACAAAACAAACCCAAACACAACAAAATATACAAGCAAGACCAAATAATAGCAATGCAAGCACAATAATATACATACGTTTATATATATACAAGTCAATTCATTTTTTTCAATGCAAAATTTATCTTCAACTCAAAACAAATCTATTGTATATCCACAACTATATTAACTTAGAAAATTCTTTTAATACTCTCTTAAAATAGTATTTTCATTTACATACAATAATCCATATATCAATTTCGTATTAAAATCGCCAACGTTGCCATGCTATGTATTTTAGCGATCTATTTTATTAATTGACTGCAATGTTGACTGATTAGGATTTTATATCAAGGCTGCCTCGCTAGTGATCTCAACTTCACACTAATATCCAATGGCTGCATATGTTGTGCAAAATATATTCAAATCTTGAAAGAAAAAAATTTCATCCTCCTATAATATATTACTTTTCAAAACAATATACAATTCAAAAAATATTTCTTATACCGTTTCAAAGTGTTGTGCCAGTTTTGCCTCATTTAAGTGTTTAGGAATCCCTATCGATAACACTGATTAGACGTATCGACCAAAAATCTTAAAGTACTCGATGGATAAATTAATACTAAACAAACTACTAAAATAATTTTCTATCACTTTATAAAATCAAATTCATATTTTATCTAATCATTTGCTTGTTTAATAAAAATATTTATTTTCAAAATCCATATATACGTCCAATTCACCGATCATCAAAAATAATAAAAATTGTCACACACCATCCATAAAAGCAAACAAACATCAATGTAGCAATGCACACGTTTTCAAACAAGCAAACAAACAACTTCAGTGGCAAAACTATCAACCAGTTTCAATTGCGCAACTTTGATCACTGCTGGATCACTTTATTCATATATGAGCCACACAGAGGTTTATTTACCATCATCAATACAAACACTACTCTTAAGACAACTACTCCTTACTTTACTATCTCCCTCAACAACTTCTACTTCACATAAAAACAAATACATACAAAAGAGGTAGAGATAAGGAATATATATATATAGTAGGGAAAATAACAAGTATGTCCCTAGATGATTACCCCAATAGTCATCATATATTCCTACTATTACTTAAGTATAAACAATAATCAACCACACACCAACGGGGATAAGGACTCTAAGTCTCATCCAAGGCCAAGAGTCGTGTCTCTTAGACTCGGTATTATTCTAAACCTTGATCTAATGCTACTTTATAACACTCCTACCTCTATACCCATACTACTCAAGTGTATTACAAAGTAATACTATCGGATAAATGGAGAATGAGACGATATAGGGTACATATATGAATATTCCATTGGGCTAGCATTGGTACGTATTTAAACATCGAATAAATAACTCATCCATACATATGTTGTATCGACACAAAATGATAAACACGTATGCCACTAAGATAGAACAGTACACAATGTACAATAAATAGCAGAGAACACATAGTCAATCACAATGATAATATATAGTGTACAATACACAATGCCTATCCAAAACACCTCTCAAGAATATACATCCATAAAGTGCATCATATATAAAAACAAACAACTATACTTTATAACTAGCCTCCGCTATACATATAAAACACAAGCTGGTCTCATTGTCCTTAAACTTGAAATGTCTTAGATTGACCCAAGAATTATATCAATAATAAATCGGTTGGACTATATCTAAATCCAAGAGCAACAAATATATGAAATGTGTATATATACTGGGTATAAATTAATATGATAGTATATCTCAAACAACCCTAAATATCATAAAATGCAGAATACCAAAAAACACAGAATAAAAATGTCATTACCTCATACAAAACTCATCAAATCAAAATCACGAAACAACGTTAAATGGATGAATCATCCATATCCATACATCTTCATCTAAATCAAGCAAACATTTATAAAGAGATATCACCATGTATGATTAGACTAACTCGTTGCTTTCCCAAATATGTCACTCAATGTCAATGAATAAAATATCCATAGTATCAATATAGATAATAATCCATAGACAAAATCATATAAATGGCGATACGCATTAGGGAAGGATATAATTGGTGACATATAAATATAAAGAATAATTGACAACACATGCTTGAAAAAGATAAATAGGCAACACATGTCAATAAATAGTAGTAGGCCACATATGCCAATGGGAAGGATATTCGAAGATAAACGATTGAGAAGGATACGGGGATTGATCAAACTTTGGACATAGTCACAAGTATAATCGTAGCTTATCGTCTTAAATACACACACACACACACACACACACACATATATCACACACCAGAATTTGATAGGAGACCGACGGGCACACTTTCTCTAGGAGACTGCACACATGTTTAGCGAACACGACGTGCATATTCCAACAAGACGTCTCCTACAGTCTTAGTTACCTCGGCAGACATCATGACCCTTATCCATCACATGTCATAAACAAACTACATGACTACGCTATGCATTGGTCACGACCCTATGCATGCCCCCAAATGGTAACAGACTTATAGCCTAGGTGATACGTAGGGACTATACATTGTCGACACATGGCTATATATGTTGCCAACACATGATTATATAGACTGCCAACACATGGCTATGGTGTCATAGATCTGGGGCATAACCGCTATGATCAGGCCGCTAGGATTGATACCAGTCAATTTGGTTCTACTTCAGCATTATGAAGGAAGTTAGACAATGAATAGAAAGACAATGAATAGAAAAGTGCTGAAATATATAATGGCTAATACACAGCTATATATTCATGCCGACACACAATATTATATATAGGCTAACACACGGCTAAATATGTGACTCACTGCAGTGAGCCCATCATACATAATAAATCATAAGTGTCATATAAAATTATAGAATAACCGAATAAATAACACAATAGCGTCCTATACCACCACGTGTTACTAGTTCGTTTACTCTGAGCTCAAATATCACACTTGCTCCTTGAATATTCTTTATAATGAGTCTAAAAAATAACTGGAGAAATATTATCGAAAGTCCCATACCAATTATAACTTCGTTTATTCAGATTTCTCATCACACGGAATAGAAATCATCCTAAAATCACATAGAAGGATGTCATCGTCGTATTATTCTAAATGAGTAAACAAGTCAACGTCAATGGTGAATCGTTCATATAATCTAGTTCAATATAAATAAAAGTAAGTATATGAAAACTAAGATACAATAGATTAATTGAAATACACAGATACACACACACACACACACACACACACACACACATATATATGAATATATATAACAAACGAACAAATTAATATTTAATAATAGATCAATCGTAATATATAATCTTATGTACAAAATACATAGAAATGAATAATAAACAAGTATTCCATAATTAACTAGACAATCAACTAATACCAAATATAATATATTCTTTACAATAAATAACTAATTTCTCAACCTTAATTAATGATTTAATCTTCACAAATAACATTAGAAACTCGTTCCTTCCTTTTAGAACCCCAAAATTGGTGTATAAAACTAAATATTACACAAAACAACTATCTGATAATTTTCTATAATTAAATACAATTTTTAAAATAAGTTTATAAATCAAAAAAATTTCTTTCCATTTTAAAACAAGTATTATAATCCAAAATCTTCACCTTATACTCAAATAATAAGAAATTTATCATTTTCCTTTATAGTATAATATATTTGTTATTCTTATATTCTAGAAGAGAGATTTTTATACATTCAAAACATATCCTAAAATCACTTAATTATTTCATAAAATAATATTCTTTATTTTTCCAAGGTATGAAAACTCTTTCAATAATATTTCAGTACCCTTTATAATAAAAATCACTTAAACAATATTATTATTTTATTATTATATTTTATAAAATAGCAATATATTATATTTTCATTTAAAACTATTCCAAAACTTATAACATATTTTAGTATTTATTTTTCAAAGAGTTTTATAACCAATAGAAACCTAAGTTTATATTATAATTCAAATTATATTTGTAAGAGTAAAATTAACTAATTAATAAAATTCTAAAACCTTAAATAAATTTTCAAAACTTTTTAGATAACTTTTTAAAGCAAGAAAATAAATATATCTGAATATATAAATTATGGAGTAAAATTACTCCACAACCATTAATAACATTTATATCATGTGACCGAGTCAAATTTCTTCCAATTTTGGCCTTCCAAATAATATACACACGACATAAATAAATTAAACAAATTAAAATGCAAATGGATGGCAACTCCTTTGTACTTTTTTTGATAATCCAATACGTACAAAATCTCCCAATGTTTCTAAAATCACAACTAATTTTAGATAATCAATCCAATATCCCGAATAAACACTACATCCGAACAATTCAATTGATAACCTTAATCTATTCTACCAAGTAATGCAATCAACTATCGAGATAAATATATAAATTACAGGTGATAAAATATATGTAGTTATGAGTGATAAAACTCATGGGAATTGATGAACGCAGCACCCAAATTAGAACTTTACTGCTTCGACCATCGTTGCTTAGCAACGAAAGTATTCCTAGTCCAGTCGCACCCTAAATCGATGTTCCATATAAATCTGATGCATACAATCTAAGACAACCAACTTGCCTTATTGCTTCCATTTAACCTCTCCAAGCTCAAGTCACAGAAATATAACCCAAAACAACGTAATCGAAGCATCTAATCAGAGTCAACTCCATCGCTTGGTCGCACTGCATACATTATGTGCGACCTTCTCATGTTACACAGCCTTCTCGCATGCACATCCCAGCTCTAGGTGTTGCTTACTAAGTCACGCAAACCCCAGGTTGGTCAACAACTTTAGCACCATCGCCTCCAGGCTAAACAAGACCACATTTTATTTTTCTCATGCGATCTCCTTTTTGGTATTTACGGCAAAAGAAGAAAGTTAGAGTACATGTTTGATTTAAGTAAGACAAGGGAGAAGAGTGTTTTAGAGAGGAAGATGGGCTTAGATTGTATTTGGGCTTGTTTAAATTAACTAAAATTTTAGTTTCCTCTTTCTTTTCTTTCCTTTTAAAATAACTCTTATATTTATCTGTAAGAATCTTCGATCTAGTTTAAATTGATGCACACATCATTTTACAAAGTGTAATCCAAAACTCCACAACTTTATTCAATTCAATAAATTCTCCCAAAAAAGAATTTAATAAACCAAAATTTTTACTAAATAAAATTTAATTAACTAAAAATTTATTTTCGAGATATAAATGATCAAATATTAAGTCTGAATAATTTTATTTTAATTAAATTTATTTATTTATATGATTTAAAAAGCAGGGTTGTTACAAAATAGCCTTAAGATCTGTTACACGATATCCCACAGCGTTTAGACAACTCAAGTTGAAAGTGAAGTTTTCCAAGTACCTTTTTCATAACAAGAAGTTAAGTTTCTTGATCCCATTACATCTGAGAACGGATTAGCAGTGGATCCATAGTTGGAAGAAGTCAAAGATGGTCATAAAGATTAGAAGTTTATTGGGATTAGCTCGCTATTACCATAGATTCATTAAGGACTTATCATGTATAGTAGCACCATTGACTAAGTTGATCAGGACGAACAAGATGTTCATGTGGACCAATAGGTATGAAGAGTCATTTTAGGAGTTGAAAAGTGAAGGAACCAGGCTTGTCTATAATGGGTGATATGGGAAATTTCAATTTTTTTTCCTATTTGGATTATGTTGGGCCTATGAAGTCTAATGGGTTTTACTAGATATGATCTACTTTTAGGTAAAATCATATTTTATTTAATTTGTATTATATATTTTTTAATTAATCATAGTAAAATTTCAACAAAATGTTTAATTTGGGAATGCATCATGTATACATTTAAACTACATTTACATAAATAATTTAATAATACTTGTGCATAGCTATAAATATACATATATAGATATTGAGATTTATATCATTTGCATGTGCATATATTATACCTACACATATATGTAATAATCTCACATGCATATAGGGAATATAAATACCTAAGAACATACATATGTTTGAATATACTACAATATATGTGTATGGTTTAAATATACATATTGATAGTACCACAAATATATAGTTTAGTAACACATATACACACATATGTGATCTTTATTTCCACTTATACATACACACACAAAAAAGTATGAAAATAATTTTCATAATAATATTGACATTTCAAAATAGGAGAAAATTTGAAAAGTGTAGAAGAAAAGGAAATTTATGTTTATTTAAATCTAATCAAATCTAAATTAAAAAGGAATAATCTAAAGTGAAATTTCACTTTACCTTTCCTTTATAAACACCAATTTAACAATTAATTTAATACCATTTAGTTCCAAACTTAATTATAACAAAACAATCAAATCCCTAAAACTATAAATTTGAAAATACATAGAATCAACATAAAGAAAATTAAAATTTTAATTCAATGTGTTTACCCTAATGACATAATTAGATCTAAACTGTTACATTTATATTTACACACATGGATATATATACAGACACACACACACATCTCTGTGGGTGTGTGTATATATAATAAACTGAGATTTAATTTTTAAACTTGAACTTAAATTAATTCGAAACAAATAGGCATAAAAAATATTTTAATTTTGATGTTAGTTCAAAATTTTCAAAATAGGAAGTTGAATTAATTATAATATATATATAACTCGATTTACCAATAATTAGATCCATGTTTAATGAGAATAAACTAAAATAACAACAATAATTACTGCAAAATAGATCTAACAAAAGAATTTGTTTTAGATCTCAAATGAATTAAAACATAATTGTTTGGTTAGATAAACAATTAATAAATTATGATGATAGGAGAAAATTTCTAACAAATAGAATCCATAAAAATTAATAATTTTAGACCCAATCAAGACATGAACATTAAATAAAACCATATATAAAAGAACTCACATTTAATCACAATAAATATACGAACTTTTAAATCAGATCTTATTAAGTGGCAATAACATACACATATGTGAACAACATTGTTTTGAACATCATGAATAAATTAGAGATAAGAGATACGTACTGTAACAACCAAGAAATTTATCACTTTGGAAAATAATACTTAATTTTAAAAAATTCAAATATAAGGTTTTATAACACAAATCATATTATTTTTTAACAATGATTAATAACGGTAATCTTATTTTGAATAAGTAATTATAAAAGTATACTCTTTGGAAAAATATAGATAAAGTGACCGAAAATAGCTTTGTCGATAAAATGCTTTTTTACCATCATAAATTGCATATGAGTATGAATACATATACTTATTTATCCATATAAGTAAGAATATGTAATAAAATTCTTTATTTTATTTCTAAAAATAAAATGTTTTTATGACATCATCAATGATATCAACATTTGCAAATAATCGATTTTTGAATTTAAATTGAGTTTAAATGATTTAACAATTATTTTAAAATCAAATAAGGCCTTTTTGGATTATTAAATAATAATAGAAATATTATTTTTAAACTTTGTTTACCAATATATATATTTTAGGGTACTTTTGGCACAGGTCCTTATTAAGTTTCAAAATTCACGAAAAGTCCTTCACTTAATTTTAGTGTAAATTAGGTTCCTGTTTTTTGTTCACGATCATTGCAGAGCATGATGCAACTTTTCATAAAAGTTGCTGACATTTCCGAAACTTTTCTGTATACTGTAAACATAGTGTATGAAAGTTGCTTAAATATCAGCACTTATTTATAAAAGTTGCTGACATTTCAGCAACATTTATGTACACTGTAAACATAGTTTATGAAAGTTACTGAAATATCAGCACTTATTTATAAAATTTGCTGACATTTCAGCAATAATTTTTCTTTGTTTCTAGAAAATAGGGACCGGATTTACAACGAAACTTTGACAGGGAAAGTTGCCGAAATATCATCACTTATTTATAAAAGTTGCTGACATTTCAGCAATAATTTTTCTTCGTTTCCAGAAAACAGGGACTCGCTTTACAATGAAACTTTGACAGGGACCCGCTTTACAATATGAATGTATGGTAGGGATGCCTCCCTAATTTCCACTATATTTTAACTAAGAAGTGAAAATATGACCGAAAATCATTATCGGAATTCGTGACGATTTGACATAAAGAAGTTGTGCAACGTTATAGGTTATATGTAACACACATATATACATCAATGAACATATGAAAACATTTAAGAATTACCATTCACGTTTCATATTTACTAATGGTAAAATAATATAAAAATCAAGATATTTATTTATAAATATCATGATATTTCCTAACCAAAACAAACAAAACTCTCCACCACTTGTACACACATGGGTAGCATATAGGTATGGCATACGTGGGTAGGGTATGGTTTGGGACATGTGGATGTAGGAGGAGGATGATGCAATGGTGATGTGTAGCAAAAGAAACATCATGACATTTTCTCGCATTTTTGCTTATAAATGCAAGCCATTCGTCTTCACTTTCATTCACACTCTCTTCTCTTCATTTCTTAAGCTTCTTCATCTTCTTCCTCCACTATGTTAATGGCTTCCATAGCCTCTTAGGAAAGTTCAAAAATAGCATCGAAGTTCTGTCAGAATAAGTTGTAAAATATGGAGAGATATACCACTTTGAGTTCTAGATCAAGTTAGTCATCTTCTCCTTCTTTTCCTACCAACGCTGTACCTATCTAAGAATCCCACCACCCTTACAAGAACAGGGCCAAACCCGTAGGAGTTTTAGTGCAAGATTCATGAGCCCCGACTCTAGAATAGCGGAGCTATAGTCAATTGAAAGTTAGATCAAAAGGATATCGAGTGAAAAACTTTACGACTAAATTTAAATTATACCATGAAATGATATGTTTGATATGGATTTTTTTATATTTGATCATTACGTTTTAGATGTTGATGATATGTTTATTTGATGTGGAAATGATTCATAGTATAATACACGTCGAATTTACACCAGGAATCATTTTCCTTTATAAAATGAAATGGTTTTTATGGCGTTGTTAACCTCTTTAAAATAGTTTAAAAACCATTTATAAATTTCTTACAGGCATTAAAGCTCAATTCGGTAAAGTTTGAAAAAGTTGGAAAATGGAGTAAAAATAAGCCATCGTATTTTGGCAGTTCGCGATTTATCGACCTGAGAAGTTAAACGGACGTGTAGGATGGAATATGAGTCGAAATTCGTTGCAATAAGAATTTTCTGGATCCTAATGAATATTTTTTTTAAATAAACGAAGAAAATCAAGATTTCACTTAGTAAAGTTTGAAATATGTCCAAAAAAAATGTACAAAAACGTCACACTTTGGCAGTTTGGAAACTAAAATGGTAAAATCTTTAAAATTGATATTTTAATTCTTTAAAAATATGAAACAAATTCCATAAATATATTAAAATGTTTAGAAGGGATTTAATTTATAAAAATGTACATATGTGGAAATGAAGTTAATGTTTTGGTCAAAGAAGCTTTTAAAAACACTATTCGCGGCACTTTTGGTAACTTTTGAAATTGAAATTTAAACTTAGGATTTTCATCTCAAATATTTGGAAATGTTATTCAAATAATAAATCAGGAATTTAATTTTTTTTGGAGATGATCAAATAAATTGACCACCTTATAGGTGACATAGAGATAGTCTCTAGATCCGAATTGGACAACCAGTGTCTAGGTTCCGCTCTAACTATCGGAACTGGCCCGACAGAGGAGATAGTAAATTTGATTTACTCTAACCACATTATCCTAAGATAAAAGGAGATTTGGAGATTTCCAAAAGTTAAACAAAATTTTAAATATAAGATTTTAGTGATATATGAAAAATATTGATTAAACTCTATATTAAATTCCAAGGAGGGAACTCGTACTATCCGTACGAATTTAAAAGGTGCTTTCACCATTATTCAACAAATAGCACAGGTTGAATATGGAAATTAGCATTAAGTATAATTAATATAATACATATGGATCCTATTTACTCAATACTAACTGGTTTTGAATTTACCATTTAGATAACATGGTTTTAACCCATTTAAAAGATATATTTTGAAAAGAAGTTTAATGATTCTGTATATACTGAAAAAGGAATGGTTTAAAGATGTATATCTATAAAGAGATATTTTACTTGGATAAAAGATATTGATTATTGAATAATAATCACCTATATGCTTGATATCTTTTATCAGTAATTGGTTCGGAGGAACCAGGCTTGGTTTTGGGTATCCGAAAACCACTTCGATCCAATATATGTTTGAAAGTGAAAATATGTTAAAGACAATGGTTTTGAAGATGGAGATCTCCATAATATAGGGTTGATGTAACAACCCGCATATTTTACGATTGAGTATTTAAATATTTTATCGTTAGTCGGATTATAGTCCAAAAAGTTACTTTTTGCATACGGTCGAATTAGGACTTGAGACCACTTCCATTGAGTTCAAAATGACGTTTGCGATCTTTTTGAGTATAAACATTGATATGTTTGGAGCTAGCCAAAAATTTGACCACTTTCACTTTGGGTTTGGGTTTGGGTTCACCCCAATGTTCTAACTTAATACCCCAAAACTGAAACCCCCTCTTCATTCACTCCCTCTTCTCTACTTTTAAGTTCTAAAGAGATTAATGGTGAGTGGAATGGGAAATTAAAACTCCAAACCCAAGTTTCTATTTACAAATCAAGTTCTAGCTCCAAATCAAAAGAAGAAGCTTTGGTAAGCCTCCTCTTCTTCTTCTCCAACTCATTCTCTTATCAATTTCAGAAATTCCTAAACCTAACTTTGGGAATGTTCTTCTTTTAAAGTTTAGAATCAAGCTTCTTGAGTTGGGATTGAAGAGTGGTTGATCCTCCTTTGTTTTCAAGCTTCTCAATCTTGTGCTTTTGGGTTCAAAGGTGAGATTTTTATCTCACATCTATGACTGTAATTATCTTTGGTTGTTGGGTATGAATTCCTAACACTTCTTCATGTGCATTTACTCTTGATTTGGATTGGTTTTATGAATATTCCAATTTTTGGGTTTTTAAGTCAAATTTGTGTGGAAATCCTTTTATGGATGTTAGATCATGCTTTGGATAATGCATCGAGGAGCATATAGGGTCGGGTTGTTGGTTGGCATAAACCCTTAGAGCCAATGTTCGTCCGGTTGCATTTTGGAAGAGTTTGCTCATCATTTGGATAGGCTGAAAAACAGCCCAGGCATGATTCAGTCGACTGAATCTGGAACCCGAAAGTTTCTAGGCAGGGTTTAATCGACTGAAAATCTCTGTTCAGTCGACTGAAGCTGGAAACAGAAAGTTTCCAGGTAGGGTTTAGTCGACTGAAAATCTCTGTTCAGTCGACTGAATTTGCTGTTTAGTCAACTGAAAATCTCTGTTTAGTCAACTGAATTTGCTATTTCAGCCCACTTTGCCTTTTGGGATTGAATTTCCAATTTGAATCGATTCGTGATGATCCTATTTGTTGTTATCATTTATTACAACTTTGATGACTCCTTTTTAGGGATTTTTGAATATCCATTTCGATGGATTCTTTATCGGTTTCTTTGGATTTGATTCACGTCTTCCTATGTGGATTTTAATGATTGATTGTTTCTACAATCATTTTTATAGTTTGTCACTTTAAAAATATAAAGGTTTCAATACTAGTAGTAAATATCAAACCTCTTTCATCAAAATGATTTCAAAACTATTTTATTACAAAGCTCGTTTCTTAACCCGTTTTTCAATCTATTAGTATATACAAACGTTTACCTCACTCGTATGAGAAATCTAATTAAACGGCTTAGTAAAACGAGTGGTATGAAACGCTTGCGTTTACTTCGTTGGTTAATTCTTGGACTTGTTCGGTTGAATCTCTTGTGACAATTTTCTAGTGGAGATCTACAATTTTTTCGTAAATATTTAAGTTAAGCTAGTGGTTATGGGACTTGAAGCTAAGTTCATATATTTACTATCTTACTGTAATTGGCACTTCTTGATGATCATGACCATCATTTTTGTGATTTAGACTAGCAATCGTGCGATGTCTTTTTGTCTGCGAGGGAGACTAGACCCCGTTTCAGTGTGATTTCGACTCACACATGTGGGGTAGCACCCCATGGTCTTCGGGCCGTTCGTGTGTCAAAAATCAATGGCTAGCTACCATGAGATAGCGTCTCGTTCGTGTGATACATATGTTTGTGAATTTTCATGCTCCCGTTCGTGTGATAGGCCTCCCCCCTTTTTATGATTTCTGGATTTCGTGTGTTGATTTCTAGAATTTGTGCTTCACCAATTTTAGTGATTTTCATTGATATGATTTATCAATTTTTGTGCATTGGTGAATTCGTGTGTCATTGACTTGTTGTGAATACAAGTTTTCGGTATTAAATCCTTTTTGGATCTTTGAGAAGATTCTTGTGATATTGATTAATCTCATGTTGATTTTCAATTACATACTTATAGTAGTATGCCATTATGGTTATCATATGTTTATGCCATATCTCTTATTCTATATCATGTCATCTGATATTTATAGCTAGACTGATCCGTTTATTATTTTCTTATTAAATAATACTCGGGTCAGACCGAGATGTTACAGGTGCTTCTGCTTGACTTCACTTCTAGGATTATCTCCTTGACTTTTGGCTAACTACTTAGATTAGTAGTTTTTGGACATATACATTTGATATATAGACTCTATGATGTATACTTATTCTTTTGTATAGCACGTGTTGCCATTCCTTTGGGTTATTGTGGATCTTTCTAACCACTACTCTGATGTACACTTTCATGTGTTATATATATTCATATCTTTTTCCGCCTTTGTGATATGGATGTCTGTGACTGATTTGTGTTATTTTTATTTCTATATTTGTTTCCGAAGATTATTATAGCCACTGTGTAGTAGCTTTGAGCTTGTATCGGTGTGTCGGATTTCCTCTCAAAATCAAATGCATGTTATACTACCCGACATAGCGGTGCCCGCTCAAATCAATTGCACGGATGCTCGCTCCTCAATAGCCTTATTCTCCGCGCTAGTTGACAGCACTGCTCCATAGTGTTCTTGGCTAGCGTGGGTATAGAGGTGGGGCGTCACAGCTTGGTATCAGAGCCAAACTTCGGAACAATGTAGAATAGATTAACAAGGATCATGTCCTAAGTCCATCTTAGGAGTCGTGCTTTAGGATTTAATTCGAGTCTTCGTACCGATCCATCCTATTTTCTCTATGATTCCTTATTTTATCTACCAAGATTGCTTAATACTCATTTGGTGAATAACCTTTTTCTTCTTCTTTCTTTCTTTCTAAAGGAAGGGAAATGGTTAGACCAGGCCGTCCCAGTGCCGGTCAATCTAGTGCTACTCCCCAAGATGGAGTTTTTATGTCTGCCCAGCAGCTTCTTGATTTAGTTAAGAATACTCAAGCAGCTGGTTCTAATTCGGAACCTACTCATCCTAAGTCTGGATTTGCACGTTTGTGCAACGATTATACCTACTTGGGTGGGAAGCCATTCAAAGGTTCTGTAACTATTATTGAAGTCAAGGCTTCGTTAAGAACATGCGATCGAATATTTTCTCGCATGAACCTCATTGATCTTCACCGAGTTCAGATGGCCTCTAGTATGCTCCAAGAAAGAGCATTGGACTGGTATGAACTTCTTATTTCTGAAATCAATGAAGCGGATCTCACATGGGAGAAATTCCGGGAACGCTTCGAATTAAAATTTGTGCCAGAAGCAGAAAAGGTGACTTTGGCTCGTCTTTTTATAGATCTTGTTCAAGGTGAATCCTCCGTGACTTATTATGTTGCATCCTTTGAGTCACTTTCCAAATACGGGGTTGAATACATCAACACCCCATTGAAGAAGAACCAAAAATTTGTCTATGGCTTAAACAAAAATCTCAAGAAGCCATTACTTCTAAAATTAGAAGTTCCCTTCGACCAACTCATTGATATCGCTCTTCGTCTTGAAGAGGCGGATAGGGAAAGAGATGTTGAAGTTGTGGGTGCCAAACTGAACTTCAACAACCAGAAGAGGCCAAAAAAATTCAGAGGTCCTTATCCCGACAAAAAGGGTAAGCAAGCAACTCCTGCTGCTAAGGCTTCTTCTCCTAGTAGTGGGAAATGCTTCAACTGTGGGTCTAGGGACCATTTTGCGAACAAGTGTTCAAAGCCCCGTTGTTGTCGCTATTGTAAGAGCCCGGATCATTATATACATCAATGCCTCAAACTTGAAGGCAAGAAGGAGGGAAAGTTAAATGTTGCTCAAGCCCCTGGAAACACATCTCGTGGTCAAGGTACATCTCATTCTATCCTGGATGGTATTATTAAATTTCGTGATCATCCTGTTCGAGTTCTTTTTGATACGGGTGCGTCCCATTCTTTTATATCAAAAGAACTTGTTGATACCTTTTCTTTGGATGTTATGTGTTTAATGACTTCTCTGAGAATTGCGAACCCGGTTGGTGGATCCGCAACAATCAGTTTATTGTGTAATGATGTCGAGATTATTTTGTGTGATTTTCCTTTCCGAGCCGATTTGCATGTCATGCACTACTTAGGCTTTGGAATGATTTTGGGAATGGATTGGCTTAACCGTTATGAAGCTCTTATCCAATGTCCTGAGCGGACTATTCATCTTCGACATCCTAAATCTGTTAAGCAGATTTCTATTAGTCTTAAAGATTCAGATTCCAGTTTGGTTGCATCTTTATACTCTTTAAATCCTCATGATGACGATAATGATGAAGAGGAAGATATTATTTCTCTTATTCACGTTGTTCGTGAATTTTCCGACATATTTGAGCCCGTTTTAGGATTACCACCTAAGCGAGCAATTGAGTTCAGAATTAATCTCATTCCTAGAGCTCAACCTATCACTCGTCCTCCTTATCGTATGTCCAATAAAGAAAATGAGGAGATGCGTAAACAATTATCTGAATTGGAGATGAAGCAATTTATTCGCTCTAGTTCCTCGCCTTAGGGAGCTTTAGCTATTTTTGTGAAGAAATCCGATGGTACACTTAGGCTTTGCGTTGACTACCGCAAGCTTAATGATCTTACTATCAAGAATAAATATCCTTTACCTCAGATTGATGATTTATTTGACCAACTTAGTGGTGCTAGAGTCTTTGCACAATTGGACTTGGCTACTGGTTTTCATCAGCTTCGTATTGCAGAGGATAGCATTCCTTTGACATCGTTCCATACTCGGTATGGATCTTATGAATGGGTTGTTATGCCATTTGGGTTAACGAATGCCCCGACTTATTTCGTTGACTTAGTGAATTGAGTTTTCAAAGACTTCCTCGATCGATTTGTTCTCATCTTTATTGATGATATTCTTGTGTATTCAAAAACCGAGGAGGAGCATGAAAAGCATCTTCGGATTATGTTGGAAACTCTTAGGAGTAATCAATTAAAGGCAAAGTTTTCTAAATGCCACTTTTGGCAATCTCGTGTGAAGTTTCTCGGTCATATTATTTCCGAATCCGGAATTTCCGTGGATCCTTCAAAGACTGAAGCTATTCAAGATTGGAAGAGACCGGAGAGTGTGACGGAGATTCGTAGTTTTCTTGGATTGGCGGTTATTACCGTCGATTTATCAAGGACTTTTCTAAGATTGCCGTGCCTCTCACTAGCTTAACGAAGAAAGGTGTTAAATACATTTGGTCGGAAAAATGTGAAACTTCTTTTCAGAAATTAAAAGAACTCCTTTCCGATGCTCCTATTCTTGTTATTCCCGAGGGGAATCAAGATTTTATTGTTTATACTGATGCTAGTCGCGTTGGTTTGGGTGCCGTTCTTATGCAAAGAGAACGTGTTATTGCTTATGCTTCTAGGCAATTGAAGCCAGCTGAGACTAGATATGCCACTCATGATTTAGAACTTGCAGCTATCGTTTTCGCCTTTCGAATTTGGCGTCATTATCTATTGGGAGAAAAATTTATTCTCCACACTGATCATAAGTCTTTGAAATATTTATTCTCTCAAAATGAACTTAATTTGCGTCAACAACGTTGGATCGAATTCCTTGCATCTTATGATCTTGATATTCTTTATACTCCCGAAAAGGGAAATCGAGTTGCCGATGCACTTAGTCGCAAGCAACAAGCGGTTGTTTCCATGATGATATCCGAATGGAATGATCTCAAGGTTTTATCCACTTGTGAAATTCGAGACCGGGTTTTCGATTTATATTCATCTCTTGTTTTATGTAGCCTTGAGGCTCATCCTTCTCTTTTAGACCGCATTCTTGAAGCTCAAAGGCTAGATCCTGAATTGGCTCTTCTTGGCCAAAATATTAAGGATAAAATTGATATTGATGGTTTGAAAGACTTTGATATCGATTCTCGTGGCGGCATTCGGAAATTTGGTAGACTTATCGTGCCAAATATTAGTGATCTTCGTAAAGATGTTTTAGAAGATTCTCATCATTCTAAATTTACCATTCATCCCGGTAGTAGTAAAATGTACGCGGATATGAAGCGACTTTATTATTGGGAGGGAATGAAATCTGATATTGCTAACTTTGTTAAGTGTTGCATGACTTGCCAACTTGTCAAGGCCGAACATCAAAGGCCTGGTGGGTTATTGCAACCTTTAGACATTCCAACTTGAAAGTGGGATCAAATTTCCATGGATTTTGTTGACGGCCTTCCCCGTTCTCGTTCGGGTCATGATAGCTTATGGGTTATAGTTGATAGACTTACTAAATCCGCCCATTTTATTCCCGTTTAGTCTAACCGAATTGTTCCTCTTTTGGCCAAACTCTTTATCAAAGAAATTGTTAAATTACATAGAGTTCCTACTTCTATTGTTAGTGATCGTGATCCATTGTTTACTAGTGGATTTTGGAAGAGTCTTTAAAAAGCTTTGGGAACGAAGCTTAATTTTAGCACGGCTTATCATCCTTAGTCCGATGGACAAACCGAGCATGTGAATCAAACTCTTGAAGATCTTCTTCGTGCATGTGTTCTTGATTTTGGCGGAAGTTGGGAAGATTATATTTATGTTGTTGAGTTTTCCTATAATAATAGCTTCCAATCTAGTATTGTTATGGCTCCTTTTGAGGCACTTTACGGAAGGCCTTGCCGATCTCCTTCCTGTTGGCTTGAGGCCGGTGAGAAGCTGGTTTTAGGTCCAGATTTTATTCGTGATTCCACAGAAAAGATTGACCTTATTCGTCATAGGATGAAAGAAGCCCAAAGTAGACAAAGATCCCATGCCTATAACCTGAGAAGGAAATTAGAATTTTCTGTGGGAGATCTTGTGTTCATTCGTGTTTCACCTATGAAAGGTGTTGTACGTTTCATTCGATCGGGAAAATTAGCACCTCGATATATTGGTCCATTTTCCATCACTGAACGTATTGGTTCCATGGCTTATCGCCTCTTATTACCGGCTCAATTTTCTGCTATTCATGACGTGTTTCACGTTTCTCAATTACGGAAATGCCTTCGAGATTCCGATTCTGTTCTTGAGCCCGATGTTGTGGAAGAAATTGAAGTTTCGCCTAATTTAACTTACGAGCAACATCCTATTCGTATTATTGCTTCAGAGGTCAAGCGCCTTCGGAATAAAGATGTTCCACTTGTTAAAGTTCAATGGTCCTCAAATCCTAAGGATTGCTCTTGGGAATCTAGAGAATTCATCGAGCGAACACATCCGGACTTACTTTCTCGTGCTCTTTGAGGTGAACTTCTTATTTCAAATTTATTTTGTATTGAATATGCTTTCATGGTTGTTACTATATATTTTCTTCTTAAATATTGCGAGGATGCAATTTCTTTAAGGAGGGTAGTCTGTAGCAACCCGCATATTTTACAATTGAGTATTTAAATATTTTATTTAAATATTTTATCATTAGTCGGATTATAGTCCGAAAAGTTACTTTTTGCATACGGTCGAATTAGGATTTGAGACCACTTCCATTGAGTTCAAAATGACATTTGCGATCTTTTTGAGTATAAACATTGATATGTTTGAAGCTAGCCAAAAATTTGACCATTTTCACTTTGGGTTTGGGTTTGGGTTTAGCCCAATGTTCTAACTTAATACCCTAAAACTGAAAGCCCCTCTTTATTCACTCCCTCTTCCTCTACTTTTCAGTTCTAAAGAGAGTAATGGTGAGTGGAATGGAAAATTAAAACTCCAAACCCCGGTTTCTATTTACAAATCAAGTTCCAGCTCCAAATCAAAAGAAGAAGCTTTGGTAAGCCTCCTCTTCTTCTTCTCCAACTCATTCTCTTATCAATTTCAGAAATTCCTAAACCTAACTTTGGGAATTTTCTTCTTTTAAAGCTTAGAATCAAGCTTCTTGAGTTGGAATTGAAGAGTGGTTGATCCTCCTTTGTTTTCAAGCTTCTCAATCTTGTGCTTTTGGGTTCAAAGTGAGATTTTTATCTCACATCTATGACTATAATTATCTTTGGTTGTTGGGTATGAATTCCTAACACTTCTTCATGTGCATTTACTCTTGATTTGGATTGGTTTTATGAATATTCCAATTTTTGGGTTTTTAAGTCAAATTTGTGTGAAAATCCTTTTATGGATGTTAGATCATGCTTTGGATGATGCATCGAGGAGCATATAGGGCTAGGTTGTTGATTGGCATAAACCCTAGAGCCAATGTTCGTCTGGTTGCATTTTGGAAGAGTTTGCTCTTCATTTGTATAGGCTGAAAAACAGCCCAGGCATGATTCAGTCGACTGAAATCTCTATTCAGTCGATTGAATCTGGAACCCGAAAGTTTCCAGGCAGGGTTTAGTCGACTGAAAATCTCTGTTCAGTCGACTGAACCTGGAAACAGAAAGTTTCCAGGTAGGGTTTAGTCGACTGAAAATCTCTGTTCAGTCGACTGAATTTGCTGTTTAGTCAACTGAAAATATCTGTTTAGTCAACTGAATTTGCTATTTCAGCCCACTTTGCCTTTTGGGATTGAATTTCCAATTTGAATTGACTCGTGATGATCCTATTTGTTGTTATCATTTATTACGACTTTGATGACTCCTTTTTAGGGATTTTTGAATATCCATTTCGATGGATACTTTATCGGTTTCTTTGGATTTGATTCACGTCTTCGTATGTGGATTATAATGATTGATTGTTTCTACAATCATTTTTATAGTTTGTCACTTTAAAAATATAAAGGTTTCAATACTAGTAGTAAATATTAAACCTCCTTCATCAAAATGATTTCAAAACTATTTTATTACAAAGCTCGTTTCTTAACCCTTTTTCAATCTATTAGTATATACAAACCTTTACCTCACTCGTATGAGAAATCTAATTAAACGGCTTAGTAAAACGAGTGGTATGAAACGCTTGCGTTTACTTCGTCGGTTAATTCTTGGACTCGTTCGATTGAATCTCTTGTGACAATTTTCTAGTGGAGATCTACAATTTGTTCGTAAATATTTAAGTTAAGCTAGTGGTTATGGGACATGAAGCTAAGCTCATATATTTCTATCTTACAGTAATTGACACTTCTTGATGATCATGACGATCATTTTTATGATTTAGACTAGCAATTGTGCGATGTCTTTTTGTCTGCGAGGGAGACTAGACCCCGTTTCAGTGTGATTTCGACTCACACATGTGGGGTAGCGCCCCATGGTCTTCGGGCCGTTCGTGTGTCAAAAATCAATGGCTAGCTACCATGAGATAGCGTCTCGTTCGTGTGATACATATGTTGGTGAGTTTTCATGCTCCCGTTCGTGTGATAGGCCTCCCCTTTTTTTATGATTTCTGGATTTCGTGTGTTGATTTCTGGAATTTGTGCTTCACCAATTTTAGTGATTTTCATTGATATGATTTATCAATTTTTGTGCATCGGTGAATTCGTGTGTCATTGACTTGTTGTGAATACAAGTTTTGGGTATGAAACCCTTTTTGGATCTTTGAGGAGATTCTTGTGATATTGATTAATCTCATGTTGATTTTTAATTACATACTTATAGTAGTATGCCATTATGGTTATCATATGTTTATGCCATATCTCTTATTCTATATCATGTCATCTGATATTTATAGCTAGACTGATTCGTTTATTATTTTCTTATTAAATAATACTCGGGTCAGACCGAGATGTTATAGGTGCTTCTGCTTGACTTCACTTCTAGGATTATCTCCTTGACTTTTGGCTAACTACTTAGATTAGTAGTTTTGGACATATACATTTGAGATATAGACTCTATGATGTATACTTATTCTTTTGTATAGCACGTGGTGCTATTCTTTTGGGTTATTGTGGATTTTTCTGACCACTACTCTGATGTACACTTTCATGTGTTATATATATTCATATCTTTTTCCGCCTTTGTAATATGGATGTCTGTGACTGATTTGTGTTATGTTTATTTCTATATTTGTTTTCGAAGATTATTATAGCCACTGTGTAGTAGCTTTGAGCTTGTATCGGTGTGTCGGATTTCCTCTCGAAATCAAATGCATGTTATACTACCTGACATAGCGGTGCTCGCTCAAAGCAATTGCACGGATGGTCGCTCCTCAACAGCCTTATTCTCCGTACTAGTTGACAGCATTGCTCTGTAGTGTTCTTGGCTAGTGTGGGTATAGAGGTGGGGTGTCACAGTTGCTTACCACTAACCTCTGGGGTAATTCCCTTATCATATATATGGTGGCAGCGGTTCCTTCAATTTGAAATCTTTGATGCCAGGATTACCCGTTACTAATCTTAGGGTTGATTCCCAAACAGGATGTAGTAGGTGAACTGCCTTCGGTTTGTCCTGTGCCTGGACAATTTTTATTGATGAGTGTTTGACAGTGCCTTTCTAAGACCACGTACATTGATTTTTACAAACATACATCTGTTTGGTGGCATAGGAGGTCACCCCTCTTACACTTAACACCCTTCTTTGAGACGTACAAGCTTAGAGGTTGTACTTTTGTGGAAATCAATAATGTGTTGTTAGAAAGGAAAATGTGGCATTCAAATATGGATTTTTCATGTGAAAGGTAAAACTTTACCTAAAGCCTCACACATCAATAATGGCAAAAACAGGCTAGAAGCAGCAGGGCTAAATAGGTCACACCCATTAGGATATGGTAATCACCTTTCTAGATTACTCTCTACATTTTGGGTATGTTGTGTATGCTTTGAGATCCTACGGATAGGTCGGGAACAACCAGGGTGATGGGATATTTGATACTATCTATAGTAGAGGTAAGCCAGTTCTGTGTTGGTAGAGGTTGAAGCCTCACGTGCATACTTCTAGAGATGTACTATCAGAAGGTAGTCCCTTGTCATTATGTGGAATCCATTCTCTTACAGGAGCCTATACGATTTTAATTGTAAACCTATCATGCTGAAATTTAGTAAATGTAACAATTTCGGTATGATTAACATGTTATTTGAAAAGGTTTTCAAAGAATATCATTAAAAATAATATCCTTGATTTTACGTAGCAAATGTTTTGGTTACCATGAGATAAAAAATCCGTGTTTATATGTAGCATGGTCTTATGAGATACTCTTTGATTTCAAACGTATCCTTTCTTTTGAGTTTTCTCACGCCAGTCCTATGACTGACCCGGAGTTTATTTTCTTTCCTATTTAGCTTTGGGAGCCCTATTTTTCCAAGCAGTTAGTAGTTAGGTAGCTTGGAGCATTTTGGGAGGAGCATGGAGCATGAAGCTGGAGGGACCTATATAGATAGTTATCTATTTCTATTTCCACTGTATTATGTATACGTATCTACCAACACCTGTAGGGATAGGCAATTATAACTATCCCTAGCTGGGTTAGTACTTGATACAACTCTAATATCTCATTTTGAGAGTTATTGTATGTACAATCTACATGTATAACTACAAGTTGTTAAATGCGATGTGAGAATCTATTTTTTTCTTTCTTCTATCTTTGTTTTCATTTACCTCCGATTAATTGCGTCTTCGACACTTGAATTTGTGGCACGTGAATACCAAGTATGTATTAGTGTCGATCTTCGAGGGTCGAAAAGACTGGTCATCACAATTGGTATCAGAGTTTAGGTTGAGAGATCACCTAAGCCTTAATAAGGTCAACTAATTAGAGATAGGGTTAGTAATGCCCTAGAATGAGTTTGGTTAATGAGAGTGCATATTATAAATTTTTATTCGAATAAAAATGTTCGAGTATTTTATGCCCATTCCCTAAGATAGTCTAGTTTATATTCTATATTGTCTCTTTACTATATCTAGTATCTAGATAGTGAGAAATGAGTAACCAAAGAGGACATAGAAGGGGAGGTCGCAGCACAACGGCCACCAATGGTTGAAGTCCAAATGCTGCGGTAATTGAAGAAGTATTATTTCTTGTGCAACCTCAAGTTAACTTTGCCGCTCTTTGCAAAGATTATAACAGCTTGGGTGGAAAGCCATTCAGAGGAACCGAGTCTGTTATTGAAGTTCAAACTTGGCTCCGATCCTGTGAGAAAATCTTTAAATGATTAGAAATCGATGATGATTGAAAGGTATTCTTGGCCTCTTGGCAATTGAAGGATGGGACTCTAGCTTAGTGGGAGTCCATTACTCTTAATGAGTTGGTAGATAATTTTTCTTAGGCATGGTTTAAAGAATTTTTTGAAGAATAATGCATGCCCTCCACTGGGAAGTCATGCATCTATACAAATTTCATGGATCTGGAAAAAGAAGAGATTTCCTTGGAATAATATTTGCATAATTTCAATGAATTATCTCGCTTGGGCCTAGAATGATAGACACACCTCTGAAGAAAAATGAGATGTTCATTTATAGGATAAAAGAGTAGTATTAGGATAGGATGATCACTCACGTAAAAGGAACCTTTGTGGACTTAACAGATATGGGTTTACATTATGAAGATTTGGACATGATGAATTCGGTCGCCACCTAAAACAACAGCAAAATCAAGAGGAAGTTCAATAACAATGGAAAGAATCCATGGCACGACAAGCCCAGAGGAGGATCTCAGGAAAACCGTTTTAAAGATGTTGAATGTTTTAACTGGAAAGAAAGGTCATTATTCAAAGTAATGTAGGAGTCCTAATGTTCAAAGGCAACAGTAAGGAAACGTCTCTCCTATGGTTCAGAATAGTCTCTAGCATAACTGCCATCAACTCGGACACTAGAAAAATAAATGCCCATTAATGAAGAAAGGGAAGCAAGTTAAGATCTATGCTATTAGAGATGAGCCTTTAACCTCCACTGATGTAAATGGCAAGGGAAATCTTAAAGGCAAGTGATAATTTAGTTAAAGTATTATTTGATACTGAGGCTTCCATAGTTTTATTGTTAAAGGATTGGTTGATAGATTAAAACTGATTACAAAATAGTAGATACCCTTTTTTGTGTGTCTAATCCGATAGGCGGTATAACTAATCTTTGTATATTTTGTGAAAACTTCCGAGTTACCCACCTTTCCCATAATTTTTCATGCAACCCATTTATCCTTGACTTTATTAGAATCAAAGATTTACTTGCTATGGATTGGTTGTCTAAGAATAAAATTGTTCTTGATTGTGTTAAGAGGACAGTACTGGTGAAAACAAAGTTAGGGGAGATTATTGAACTATTGTGTAAAGAACCTAGTCCGGAAAAGACAGTTTCATGCCTGTACTAGATTCATTCCAAAAAGGTTTAAAGATGATACCTATTGTCAAGGAGTTTTAGGATGTTTTTGAAGAGGCGAGAAGTTTGCACCCACATTGGGAAATTGACTTCCGTATTGACTAAATTCCTGGTGCAAGGCTTATTATATACCCCGTTCGAAGGATGGTTCCAAAAAAGAAGGATGGAGTAAAGAATTAAACCGATTAGTTAACAAAAGGATTGACTAGACCTAGTCACCCATGTTAGGGCATATTAGTAGTTTTCGTTGCAAAATCCGACGGCTCTCTAAGACTTTGTGTGGATTACCGAGACTCGAACAAGCAGACAATTAAAAACAAGCATCCTATACCCCGCATAGATGATTGTTTGATTAACTTCACGGTGCTCGAGTGTTCTCGCAAGTGGATCTAGCCAAAGGATTCCATCAGCAAAGGTTGGTTGAAAATTGCATTCCATTAACTGCATTCAGAGGATAATATTGTTTTTACGAGTGGTTGATTATGCCTTTTGGGCTATCCAATGTGCCCACTTATTTTGTGTATTTTATGAACAGAACATTCAGAGATGTGCTCAAAAAATTCATGTTGGTTTTTATTGATGATATTCAAAGACCGAGGAGGAACATGAAAGGCATTTGGAGAATGTATTAAGGTTATTAAGGAGATATATGCATAAAGCCAAATTCTCAAAGTGCTATTTTTAGGAGAAAGAGGTAAGGTCCTCAGACATATAGTGTCATGGATGGAATTTTGCCAGATCCAGGAAAGATTTCAGCTATACAAGAATGGAAGCAACCACGGACTCCGACGGATCTTCGTAGCAACTTAGGATTGGAAGGATATTATACGAGGTTTATTTAAGACTTCTCAAATATTTCATCCCATCTAACAAAGTTGACTATAAAGAATGTTAAGTTTAACTGGACACTGAAATGCGAGGAAACCTTTAATGAATTGAAGAAAAGGTAACCAGTGCTCCAATCCTAGATGTTGCTGATGAAAGCGGCAATTTAACTGTATATACTGATGCTTGTGGAGAAGGAGCAGGTGTAGTTTTAATGCAACATGGAAAAGTAATCGCTTATGCGAGCAGACAATTGAAAATTCATGAAAAGAATTATGCAACACACGACTTGGAATTATTAGCCATTGTGTACGCTTTAAAAATGCGAAGGAATTATTTCCTGGGTAAGAATTCCTTATGGTTTATTTTAATAAACTTTAATCGACCTTAGTAAATAATATTTCTTCTTTAAATAGGTGAAAAGTTCGACCCTTCACAGATCACAAATCTTTGAAGTATCTTTTCACTCAAGAGAACTTAAATATGAGACATCAACGTTGGTTAGAATTTCTCGCATCAAATGATCTTGATATTTTATATACTCTTGGGAAAGCCAATGTAGTAATAGATGCGTTAAGCAGAAAGCATGTCATTATAGCTTATTTAGTTATACATCCAACCTTGGCTAATCATATAAAGGAGAACTAGCTTAGCGATCCGTTGATTATGAGGATAGCTAAGGAAGTTGAGGAGAACAAGATACCGAGCAGATAGATGGGATTCAATGTGGATTAGCAAGGAATTTAAAAATGCATAATAGAATTTATGTTTCGAATATTGATGGGATTAAGCGGGAAGTTCTAATAGAATGTCTTAATTCTTGACTTAAAATACATCCAGGAGTTACCAAGATGTATTAAGACACGAAGAGGACTTTTTGGTGGGAATGGATAAAGAGGGACATTTCCATTCATGTTAGGAGATGTGCAAATTATTAGCAAATCAAAAGCGATCAGCAGAAGATTACTGGACTAGTTAAACCTCTTGAGATTCCGACTTGGAAGCGGGACAAGACATCAATGGATTTCATTGATGGCTTACCTTGAACGAGGAATGGAAATGAAGAGGTATGGGTTATCCTGGATCGATTGACCAAAAGAACACACTTTATTCTAATAAATCCAACAAGGACAGCCTCGAGCTTTTCTGAAATATACATAAGGGAGATTTTCTGATCACATGGAGTTTCAAGCAGCATAGTGAGTGATCGAGATCCAATTCTTACTAATTAGTTCTGGAAGACATTATTGATAGCTTTGGGAATGAATTTGGATTTAAGTGCCACTTACCATCCCTAAACTAATGGGCAAACTAAAGGGTAAACCAAGTATAAGAAGGTCTTCTAGGAGCTTGTATCTTAGATTTTGGAGGTTCATGGGAAAATCGTTTTCATCTTGTAGAATTCTTCTACAACAATAACTATTAGGAAAGTATCGACATGACAACTTATGAAGCTTAATATGGTCGTCCATGTAGATCACTAGCATGCTGGATCGAAACCGGAGATCGGTTAACACTTGGTCCCGATATGAATCGTGAAGCCTCAGAGAAGGTAGACATAATCAGAAAGAAGCCGAAGAAAGCTCAAATTTGGTAGAAGAGTTAAGCCGAATAGAGCATAGGAATTTAGAATTCTCGGTTAGAGGTTCTAAAATTTTGAAAATCTCTCCGATGAGGGGAGTATTGAGATTTGGAAGGACTGTGAATTTGCACCTTGATATATTGGATCTTTTCCTATTCTTGAGCGGACTGGCGCACTAGCCTATTGAGTAGAATTACCAGAATGTTGGGTGTACAGAATGTTCTTCACGTATCCCATCTACGAAAGTATATATATGACCTAGGACAATCATAGAGACAACTGTCCAAGAAGGTTTAGAAGTGGAACCAAACTTAATTATTAGCAAACAACCTAATTAAACATGGGTTGTGATGAGAAGTGAATAAGGAGAAAGGTTGTAAAATTAGTTAAAGTTTAGTGGAGTTATGATATTTAAGACTGCAAATAGGGAACTGAGAATAGAATGAGAAAGGCTTATCATAGGTTTAGGATTGATGCATAATTTGCATATTGTATCGATGTAGTGTACTCATTGCTTGTGGTGTAGTCACCGATCATATCTTTGTATTCCATCGTGTCTAATATATTCCCTTTTGAGTTATCTTCTTCTTATCATAAATTTTGAGGACAAATTTCTTTTAAGGGTGGAAGTTTGTAACAACCCGAGAATTTATCGCTTTGGAAAATAATATCTAATTTAAAAATATTCAAATGTAAGGTTTTATAATACAAATTATATGGTTTTTAACAATGATTAATAATGATAATCTTATTTTGAATAAGTAATTAAAAATTTATTTTTTCAAAAAAGATTAATAAAGTGACCAAAAATCGTTTTATTAATGAACTCCTTTTTTACAATCAGAAATCGTGCACGAGTCTAGATACATATGCTTATTTATCCATATAAATAAGAATAAGTAATAAAATTATTCATTTTATTTTTAAAAATAATATGTTTTTATGACATCATCAATGATATATAATCGATTTTTGAATTTATATTGAGTTTAAAGAATTTAATAGTTATTTTAAAATCAAATTAGGCCCTTTGATTTATTAAATATTAATAGATATATTATTTTTAAACTTTGTTTACCAATATTTATAGTTTAACTAAGAAGTGAAAATATGATCAAAAATCAAAATCGGAATCGGAATTCGTGACGATTTGACATAGAGAAGTTGTGCAATGTTATAGGTTATAGGTTATAGGCGACATACATATACACATATACATAGCCATGAACTTATGAAAACATTTAAGAATTATCATTTACATTTTATATTTACTAATGGTAAAATAATATAAAAATCATGATATCTATTTACAAATATCATGATATTTCGTAACCAAAACAATAATCGCTTGTACAACCATCGGTAGCACATGGATATAGCTTAGGGAGGGTATGGTTTGGGACATGTGAATGAGGGAGGAGGGTGATGTAATGTGATGTGTGGCAAAAGAAATGTCATGATATTTTCTCACATTTTTGGCGATAAATACAAGTCATCCATCCTCACTTTCTTTCACACTCTCTTCTCTTCATTTCTTAAGCTTTTTCATCTTCTTCATCCTCTATATTAATGGCTTCCATATCCTCTTAGGAAAATTCTAAAATAACGTCAAAGTTCTATCAGAATAAGTCGTAAAATATAGAGAGATATACCACTTCGAGTTCAAGATCGAGATCGGGTTGGTGAACTTCACCTTCTTGCCCTGACAAGGCCTTACCTATATAAGAATCCCACCACCCTTGCAAGCCTAAGGCCAAATCCTTAAGAGTCTTAGTGCAAGATTCGTAAGGTCTGGTTCCGAAATAGTAGAGCTATAGTCGACTGAAAGTTAGAACAAAATGATATCAAGTGAGAAACTCTACTATTAAATTTATGAATTATATGTTGATATAATATGTTTGATATAGATGTTTTTATGTTTGATCATCATGTTTTAGATGTTGATGATATGTTTGTTTGATGTAGAAATGATTCATGGTATAATACGCGTCGAATTTACACCTAGGAATCACTTTCCTTTATAAAATGAAAAGGTATATATGGTAGTGTTAAACCACTTTAAAATAGTTTAAAAATGATTCATAAATGGTTTATAAACACTAAAACTCATTTCGGAAAAGTTTGAAAAAGTTTGGAAAATGGAGTAAAAATAAGCCATCGCGTTTCGGCAACCTGCGATTTTGCGACCTGGAAAGTTAAACAGACTTGTGGAATGGAATACGAGTTAGAATTATTTGCAATAAGAATTTTTTTGACCATAACTAATATATTTTTCAAATAAAAGAAGAAAATCAATATTTCATCAGTAAAGTTTGAGATATGTTCAAATCTAATTTTCAAAAACGTCTCATTTTAGCAGTTCAAAAGCCAAAATGGTTAAATATCTAAAATGGATATTATTAAATCTTTAAAAATATGAAATAAAATCCATAAACATATTAAAATGTTTTAAAAGGGATATGAGTAGTAAAAATGGAAATATGTGGAATGAAGTTAATGTTTTGATCAAAGAAGCTTTTACAAACACTATTCGTCGCACTTTTTGCAAACCTTTTTGGTAACTTTTGAAATTAAGAGATAAATTTGGGATTTTCGTCCCAAATATTTTGTAAACAATTTTCAAATAATAAATAAATAATTTTAAAGTGTTCGGATTTAATCAACTAACTTGACCACCTTATGGGTGACAAAGAGATAGTCTCTAGACCCGAGCTTGGACAATTAGTGTTTGGGTTCTGCTCTAGCTACCCGGACTGGCCCGGTGGAGGGGATAGTAAATTTGATTTACTTGGACCACATTTTCCCAAGATAAAAAGTGGTTTGTATATTTCCAAAAGTTAAAAAAATTTAATAATAAGATTTTAGTGATATATGAAAACATATTGATTAAACTCTATATTAAATTATGAGGAGGGAACTAATACTATTCGTTTGAATTTAAAACATGATTTCACCGTTATTCAACGAACATTACAAGTTGAATATCGAAATTAGTATTGAGTATAATCAATATAATACCTATGGATCCAATTTGCTCAATACTAGGTGATTTTGAATTTACCGTCTTAGATAACATGGTTTTAACCCATTTAAAAGATATGGTTTGAAAAGAGCTAATGATTTTATATATACTGAAAAAGCAATGGTTTAAAGATGTATATCTCTAAAGAGATATTTTGCTTGGACAAAAGATATTGACTAATTGAATAATAATCACCTACATACTTGACATCTTTTATCGATAATTAGTTCGGAGGAACCGAGCTCAGATTTAGGTAATTCCTTTTCGAGAACCACTTCGAACCAGTATACGTTTGAAAGTAAAAATATGTTGAAGACAATGATTTTGAAGACAAAGATAGGACTGTCTGCCACTAACATCTTGGGTAATTACCTTATCATATCTATGGTGGCAGCGGTTCCTTCACTTTGAAATATTCGATGCAAGAACTACCTATAACTAATCCCACGGGTGATTCTCAAACAGGATGTAGTAGGTGAAGTGCCTTTGATTTGTGTCTAGACAACTCCTATGGAAGAATGTATGACATTGCATTTCTAAGACCACGTACATTATTTTTTACAAATGTACCTCTCTAAAACGTTACCTTAAACCTCACACGTCGGTAATGATAAAAACAGGGTAGATGCAGTAGGGCTAAGTGAGTCGCGCCCATTAGGATATGGTTGTCACCTTTCTAGATTACCCTTTATATTTTGGGTATGTTGTGTTTGCTTTTGGAACCCAAGGATAGGTCGGGAACGACTGGGGTAAGGGGATATTCAATACCATCTATTATAGGGGTTGGCCAGTTCTGTGTCAGTAGATGCGGGAGCCTCAGGTACATCCCTCTACAGATGTACTGTCGGAAGGTAGTCACTTACCTTGTCATTATATGGAATCCATTTTCCAATGTGAGCCTTTATGGTTTTAGTTGTAAACGTATTATGCTGGAAGTTAATAAATGTAACAATTTCATCTATGGTTAATATGTTATTTGAAAGGTTTTTCAAAGAATGTCATTAAAAATAATATCTCTGATTTTATGTAGCAAATGTTTTGGTTATCATAAGGTAAAAAATCATCCATGTGTTATGTGCTATGTGGTCTTATGAGATGCCCTTTGATTTTGAAAGTATTCGTTCTATTGAGTATTTTGACACCAGTCCTTTTACTGACCTAGAGTTTATTTTCTTTTCCCTTTAACTCTAGATGCCCTATTTGTTCGGGCAACCAGGTAGTTAGGTAACTAGGTGCATTTAGAAGGAGCATAGAGCATGAAGCTTGAGGGTCCTTTGTAGACAGTTATCTATTTCTGTTTTCGCTGTATTATGTATAATTATCTACCAGCACCTGAAAAGATAGGTAGTAATAACTGTCCCTAGCAGGGTTAATACTTGCTATGACTCTGATACCTCATTTGAAGAGTGATTATATGTACTATTCATATGTATGATTACAAGTTGTTAAATGCGATGTGAAAATATATTTTGTTCTTTCTTGTATCTTTATTTTCTTTTACCCCTGTTTATCTGCCTTTCCTGCACTTGAATTTGTGGGACGTGAATACCGATGATGTATTAGTGTTGATCTTCGAGGGTAGAAATGGCAAGTCATCACAGTTGGTATCAGAGCTTAGGTTGAGTGAACGCCTAAGCCTTGATGGGGTTGACACATTAGAGATAGGGTTAGTAATGCCCTAAAATCTGTTTAGTCATTTCTGGGATGAAGGAGCAGTATTATGATTGGATGACCGCTCATGTAAAAGGAACCTTTGTGAATTTAATAGATATCGGTTTTCGTTATGAAGCTTTAGACAAGAAGAATCCGACCACAACCCAAAACAACAATAACAACAAGAGGAAGTTCAATAACAATGGAAAAAAACCATAACAAGGCAAGCTTGGAGAAGGATCTCGGGAAACAGTTTTAAGGACGTTGAATGTTTTAACTAGGAGTCCTAAAATTCATAGGCAACAGCAAGGAAGAGCCTCTCCTGTGGTTCAGAATAGTCTCTGTCACAACTACCATCAACCTGGACATTAGAAAAAAAATGCACGTTGATGAACAAAGGAGTGCAAATTAAGGTCTATGATATCAAAGATGAGCCTTCAACCTCTAGTAATGTAAAGGGCAAAGGAGTTCTTGAAGGTAATATCTATGTCAATGATGATTTAGCTAAATTCTTATTTGACACCGGGGCTTCCATTGTTTTATTGCTAAAGGATTGGTTGATAGATTAAAACTGATCACAAAAATTGTAGATACCCCTATTTATGTGTCTAATCCCATAGGCGGTACAACTAATCTTTGTATGATTTGTGAAAATGTCCGAGATATCCACTTTTTCCATAATTTTTCATGCGACCTATTTACCCTTGACTTTATTAGATTCGAAGTTTTACCCGATATGGATTGGTTATCTAAGAATAAAGCTATTCTTGATTATGTTAAGAGGATAGAACTGATGGAAACAAAGTCAGGGAAGAATACTAAAATATTGTGTAAAGAACCTAGTCTGGTAAAGATAGTTTCATATATACACTAGATTCATCCCAAAAAGGTTTGGAGACAATGCCTATTGTCAAGAAGTTTCAGGATGTTTTTGAAGAGGTAAAATTTTTGCACGTACATTGGGAAATTGAGTTCGGTATTGACTTGATTTGTAGTGCAAGGCCTGTAATACACCCCATTCAAAGGATGCCTCCAAAAGAAAAGGATGATTTAAGGAATCAAATCGATGAGTTATTTATAAAAGGATTTATTAGACTTAGTCACTAGAGTTGGGGTGTAGTGGTATTGTTCGTTGCATAATCTGACGGCTCCCTAAGACTTTGTGTGAATTATCGAGACCCGAACAAGTACACGATTAAAAACAAGTATCTTCTACCCGCATAGATAACTTTTTTAACAACTTCATGATGCTCGAGTATTTTGGCACATGGATCTTGCCACAAGATTCCATTAGTTAAGGATAGCTGAAGATTGCATTCCATTAACTGCACTTAGAGGTTCAGATTATTTTTATGAGTGGTTGGTTATGCCTTTTGGGCTGACCAATGCGTCTGCTTATTTTGTGGATCTCATGAATAGAGTATTCTGAGATGTGCTCAACAAAATCATGTCGGTTTTTATTGACGATATTCTTATCTATTTAGAGACCAAGGAGGAATACGAAAGACATCTGGAGATTGTATTAAGGATATTAAGAAGACAATACTTAAGCAAAATTCTTGAAATCTAATTTTTGGGAGAAAGAGGTAAGTTTCCTTAGACATATAGTGTCAAGGGATGGAATTTTGGTAAATCCCGGAAAGATTTCGGCTACACGAGATTAGAAGCAACCACAGACTCCAACCGATGTCCCTAGCTTCTTAGGATTGACAGGATATCACAGGAGGTTTTTCCAAGACTTCTCAAGTATTTTCTCTGATCTAACAAAGTTGACTATGAAGAATGTTATTTTATTGGATGCCCAAATGTGAGGAAGCTTTTAATGAATCGAAGAAAAGGTTAACCAGTGGTCCAGTCCTAGCTATTGCTGATGAACTTGGTGATTTAATTGTATATATTGATGCTTCTAAAGGAGTAAGTGCAGTTCTGATGCAACATGGAAAAGTTATCGCTTATGCGAGTAGACAACTAAAGACTCATGAAAGGAATTATACATCACATGACTTAGAATTATTAGCCATTGTATTCACATTAAAAACATGGAGGCATTATTTACTAGGTAAGAATTCCTTATGGTTTGTTTTAATAAACTTTAATTGACCTTAGTAAATAATATTCCTTTTTAAATAGATGAAAAGTTCAATCCCTTCACAAATCATAAATCTTTAAAATATCTTTTCACTCAGAAGAACTTAAATATGAGACAACAACGTTGGTTAGAATTTCTCGCGACATATGATCTTGACATATTATATACACCTCGGAAAGCCAATGTAGTAGTGGATGCACTAAGCAGAAGGCATGACATTATGGCTTATTTAGCGGTACATCCTACCTTGAGTAATCGTAAGGAGAACCAGCTTAGGGATCCATTGATTGAAAGGATAGCCAAGGAAGTTGAGGAGAACGTGATACTAGGAAGATGGATGGGATTTAATGTGGAGGAGCAAGGAATTTAAGGAATGTGTGACAAAATTTATGTTTCGAATATTGATGGGATTAGGCGGCAGAATGTCATAAGTCTCGACTTGCAATACATCCAGGATTTACTAAGATGTATCGAGACATGAAGAGGACTTTTCAATGGAAAGGTATAAAGAATGACATTTCCATCCATGTTAGTAGATGTATAAATTGTCAGCAAATGAAAAGTATTAACAAAAGACTATTGGACTACTTAAACCTCTTGAGGTTCTAATTTGAAAGTGGGACCAAATATCAATGGATTTCTTTAATGGCTTGCCCCGAACGATGAAGGAAAATGAAGGCTTGTGGGTTACCAAAGATCGACAGACCAAAAGTGCATACTTCATTCTAGTAAATCCAACAAGGAAAGACTCGAGCTTAGATGAAATATACATAAGAGAGATTGTTCGATTGCATTAAATTTCGAGCAGTTAGTAAGTGATCGGGATCTAATTTTTACTAGTCAGTTCTAGGAGGCATTACCGATAGCTTTAGGAACTAGCTGGATTTGAACACCGCATACCATCCCTAAACTGATGGGAAAACTAAAAGGGAAAACTGAGTATTAGAAGATCTTCTGAGAGCTTGTATCTTAGATTTTGGAGATTTATAGGAATATCATCTTCATCTTGTGGAATGCTCCTACAACAATAGCTACCAGTCAAGTATTGATATGGCACCTTATGAAGTTTTATATGGTCGTCCATGTAGATCACTAGCACGTTGGATCAAAACCAAAGATCGGTTAGTGCTTGGTTCTGATATGATTCAAGAAGTCTCAAAGAAGGTAGGTATAATCAGGAAGAAGCCGAAGGAAGCTCAAAGTTGGTAGAAGTGTTAAGTCGATCAGAGGTGTCGAATTTAGAATCAGCTGGAGATTTTGTATTTTTGAAAATCTCTCCGATAATGGGAGAAATGAGGTTTGGTAGGACCAGGGAGTCAACAACTCGATATATAGGACCTTTTCCCATTCTTGAGAAAATCAGCCCACTAGCCTATCCGGTGGAATTACCAGAAAGGTTGTCGGGTGTACACAATGTTTTTTACATATCTCATCTATGAAAGTATGTGTATGACCTAGAACAAATCTTAGAGACCACTTCCTAAGAATATTTAGAAGTGGAACCAAACTTAATCATTATCAGACAACCTAATCAAATCGTGGATCGTGATGAGAAGTGATTAAGGAGAAAGGTTGTAAGATTAATTAAATTTCAACCGAGTGGTAATGCTAAAGAATACACTTGGAAAACTGAGACAAAATGAGAAAGGCTTATCCCGAGTTTAGGACTGATGCGTAGTTTGCATACTGTATCAATGAACTGTATTCACCACCTGTGGTGTAGTCACTTATCATATCTTTATATTCCATCATTTGTAATATATTCCTTTTTGAGTTATCTTCTTCTTGTCGTAAATTTCGAGGACGAAATTCTTTTGAGGGGGAAGCATGTGACGACTTGGGAATTTATCACTTTGAAAAATAATATTTAATTTAAAAATATTCAAATTTAATGTTTTATAACAGAAATTACATTGTTCAGAACAATGATTAGAAACGGTAATCTTATTTTGAATAAGTAATTACAAAAATATACTCTTTGGAAAAATATTGATAAAGTGACCGAAAATCGTTTTATCAATAAACTATATTTTACCATCAGAAATCGTGCATGAGTCTAGATACATACACTTATATACCCATATAAGTAAGAATATTTGATTAAATTATTTATTTCATTTTTGAATATAAAATGTTTTTATAACATCTTCAATGATATCATCAATTACAAATAATTGATTTTTGAATTTAAATTGAATTTAAAACATTTAGTTATTAATTTAAAATTAAATTAGTCCCTTTGGATTATTAAATAATAATAAAAATATTATTTTTAAACTTTATTTACTAATATATATTGTTCAGCTAAGAAGTGAAAATATGACTAAAAATCGAAATCGAAGTTAATGACAATTTGACATAGAGAAGTTATGCAACGTTATATGTTATATGCGACATACGTATACACATATACAAATATACATATCCATGAACATATGAAAGCACTTAAGAATTACCATTTACATTTCATATTCACTAATGGTAAAATAATATGAAAATCATGATACTTATTTACAAATATCATGATATTTCATAACAAAACAATCCAAACTCTCAATTACATGTACACACATCGGTAGCACATGGATATACCTGATGGGGGATTATGGTTTGGGACATGTGGATGAGGGAGAAGGGTGATGCAATGACGATGTGCGGCAAAAGAAATATCATGATATTTTCTCACTTTTTTTCCTATAAATACAAGCCATCCATCCTCACTTTAATTTACACTCTCTTCTCTTTATGTCTTAAGCTTCTTCATCTTCTTCCTCCCCTACATTGATTGCTTCATATCCTTTTAGGAAAATTCAAAACAGCATCAAAGTTCTGTCAGAATAAGTCGTAAAATATAGAGAGATATACCATATCGAGTTCAAGATCGAGTTAGTGATCTTCTTTTTCTCCTACCAAGGCTGTACCCATCTAAGAATCCCACCACCCTTGCATGCCCAAGGCCGAACCCCTAGGAGTATTAGTGGAAGATTCTTAAGCTTCGGTTTCAGAATAGCGGATCTATAGTCGCTTGAAAGTTAAATAAAAAGGATATCAAGTGAGAAACTCTACTATTAAATTTACATATTATATGATTGTAACGACCCGATATTTTCAACCATTCGCATCCATTATAAGTGTATAGGTAGACACTCATGCCGGAATTGAATTGCTCAAAATACCGTGTTGTTAATAAAATTTTGGCAAATCTCAGAATATGCAGTAAATAAAAATCACAGATCACAGACACAGAGTAATAATAATGCAGCGGAAGTAAAAGAGATAGTAGTTCATGAAGCTACTAAAAAATATAAGATACATCAGAGTTAAATGAGATACAACAGAAGAGTAACAAGATACATCACTGAAACACTGGATACTAAAACAAAATAGAAGGCTGGATCTTCAAGGAAAGCTCCAACTCCGAAGGTGAATCTTGAATGCTAACTCAATCAATCTGACCCGAGCGTAAAGCAAAACACAAAACCCTCGAGTCAGGACATAAATACTTATAAACTGTAAATCAACTCAAGTGAACAGTAACAAAATGCATTAGTAACTTAAAGGATGCTTGGGACCGCCCATCCTCTAAGGATCCGTTAAACAATTTACTATATAGTAACATACGCTATATACGGTAGTGTCTAATCAGTAAAGTATAATCATATAGAAAATAGCGTTAAGGGGATGGTGAACCTTAACGCGGTCGGATCTTTAAAACCAAAATCGTAGTGGGCTCGATATAAGGATATGACACGGCACGCGAGGCAATGCCAGGGTGGATACACCGTTTGCACTCCCGGACCGGTGGTGACGGCAAGCCAGCAGCTTCCGCCCACCTCGAACAATACCCCCGAATCAAAGTGGCGCCACCGAATCGAATCACAAAAGTAATAGAATAGTTTCCGATGGAGCATGCTCGATGAAAGGGTGCGACCCTTTGTGTAGCCCGGTATAGCTCCTGTTTTAGTCATATATGCCAACTCACGGGAGTTGGGTCCACGTAACATACCTCGAGAACGTCGCCACCATCCTACTTCATTCTGGAATCTCCACCGCGTACACAGTTGTTAAAGTGGTTTTCGGTATTGTACGGCTATAAGACAATATCCGATCCCGGTCTCTTTAACAACAAATCGTTATTATAACCCATGGATATTTATTTCAAATAATTTATACTTTCAAGACCAAAATATCATACTCATTTCAAAACAATATCACAATTGTATCATTTCCATTTCAAAAAAAATTCAATATTATATCATTCAAATAAAACCCAAATTTTCAAATCATTGAATATTTCTTTAAATTTATTAAACTTGAAATATTCCTTTAAATTATCATAGCATTTTGGAAATGTTACCTTAAGGAATCATAGCAATTTTTGGAATGTACTACTTTCCACTTTACATTGTATATAATCAAAGTATTGATAAGCTTAAAATTTTAACATGTCAATTTATCATAGCCTTATAGTTAAATAAACTTTCTTACTGACAATTTAAACCGAAATTCTTATGTTAAGTTAAAAGCACCCTATTAACTTACATTATTATTACAATAAGTAACATTTATCATTTTAATCAATTTAAAATACACCATTACATTGATTAAAATCTACGTGTCAAATGTACGTTTTAAATTTTATATTCCTATTACAATAATGAACATTTATTAATTAAATCAATACCACACTACTTAAAACTTTACATGTTTCTTTCTTAATTAAAACTTTACATGTTCTTGCATTAATTAAAACTTTCATGTTCTCTCATAAATTAGGACTTTACACGTTTCTTTCATTAATTAAAACTTATACGTTTCTTTCATAAATTAAAACTTATACCATTCTTTCATTAATTAGGAATTTACATGTTCCTATCATTAATTAGAACACCATACGTTCTTTCATTAATTAAAACCTATACGTTTCTTTCATAAATTAAAACCTATACGTTTCTTTCATAAATTAAAACTTAACATTTCAGATTTATATTACCATTTCACAAATTTAACTAAACTTCCATTTTATTTAATTAATTTAACATCTTTAGTTAAAACTCAAATTTCACATTTTCAAGTCAAGTTATATGTTAAAATTTCATTTTCAACAGTCATTATTCAACCACTTAAATTTATAGAAAATCAATAATTCTTTAATAAATCACTTAAATTCAAATATAAATCAATTTATCATATTTACCATTTTCCAAATAAAATTAAAGTCCATTTTATTCATGTAACTTAAATATCATTTTTAGTCAAAATTCCAAATTTCAAACATAAGTTATATTTCAAAATCCAGTTAATCCATTCATAAATTACATTTTTAACACATAGAAAAAATCATAATTTATTTATTTTAAAACCTTTCAAAATATATTTAAATCAAATTTCATAATTTTATATTTTTAAAATACTTAAAATATTCAAAGCACTTTATAGAATAACCACGGGTCTGTATATAGTTTTCTAACCTAGGTCAAGTGATACGGATATGTATCATTTCAATCCGCAGTTTAAAAGGTAAAAATCCAGGTTCTATCATTTCAAACCCGCAATCCCAAGTTTAAATAAATAAATAAAATAACTCAGGTCTATCATTTCAGCCCATAACATTTTTATCCTAACAGGGAACTTGCAGTGTGATCATATACAGAAATAATATAAATAATGTCAATATCACAATATACAGTCATGTATCAGATGTTAGGTGAAAATTAACAGTTTTAACATGGTAATAACATGGTAATAACACGGCATAGCATATCATATGATCATCATTAACTTGCATAAATATTTTACATTACTAAACACTTGTCATCAATCCACTTTTCATAAGTATATATGTCGGAGTGAGAAAGACTCACCTTTTCAAAGCTAGAGACCAAAACAACAAACACAAGAGCGATTCCAAAAGCACGAAAAACACGATTTAAATTGAATGAATGGAAAGCCTTGATAATGTTCTTGTATACAAAAAATAAAAAAGACCATATAAACATATGCATACAATATAAAGATTCGTTGAACAATAGAAAAGTAGAAGCAACAAATGACATTACCAAGCTTTTCAACCACTTTTGCTTGACCACAACTCCATGTATGCTCGGCCATACATGCTTAAGGCTAGGCCACACATGTTTTCAGGTGGAAAAGGATCTGGTTTGGCATCACAAAGGCATGGCAAGCACAAAAATGTGAAGTGGTAGGAGATGATATGAGGAGGTGTTAGGGTTAATTGGTGAAAGGTTAGGTTAAAAGTAAAAGGGTGGACTATAAAGGCCCATAGAAAGATAGAAAGTTTAAGGCCTTTCAAATTTCCTTTTCTATTTAATTTTATAAAAACAAAATAAACTATGACTTTAAAAATACAAGACCACTTTAAAATAGACTATAACTTCAAAACAAAGGTGACAAAACAAATTTTGTTCATTTCTTTTTTTTTTCAAACAAAAGGGCAGAGGGAATATAGACTAGAATGCCAAATTACAGAGGGGACAAAACATTTTTTTTTTTTTTTGCTCATTTCTTTTTTTCCGGAACAAGGGCCAGTGGAAAAATAGATTATAACTTCAAAAATACAAAGTGACAAGCAACTTTTTTTTTCATTCATTTCTCCTTTTTTTTCAAAACAAGGCTCGGTGGCAATATTACTTCCAAAACAAAATACAAAGGTGACAAAAATGGAAGTTTTTTCATTCCTTTTTTCTCAAACAAGGCTCGGTGGTCTGGCATGGGTAGGGTCGGAAAAAATGGTGAATGGCCAAGAATGGAGGCAGGCAATAGGATAAAGCAAAACAATGAAATGAGAACAAATGAAATAAAACAAGAGTGAAAAGAAGAAAGAAAGAAAAAAACAGAAAAAAAAATGAAAGGAAAAGCATGCGCCGGTTCATACCTTCAGGAGATGCTCACGCAAATTTTGATGGAAGCAAAATGAATAATTTGTGGTATGGAACTTTTGAACGTGAAATATATATTAACATTTGCTCACTAATTTATGTAGAGGGCAGGCAAGAGTAAAATGCTTGAACGGTAGAGGCAATTTAATTCTATCCAATATGTGGAAACGTATGGGAGGCAAGAGGGAAAGAAATTATTCACACACGGAAATGATTTAAGGCAAGATTTGAGCAAGATTTTGGATTCTGAAAGAGAATATATGGCTGAAAACTTTGCATTGTTAACGCAAGAAAAAATCAAATAGATAACGAAAAGGCAAGAGCAACAATTATGCCCAAAGTAACGTACAAATTATTTTGTTTCTCTTATTAAATAAATTTAAAATACTAACGTTTCTATTAGGAAAATAAACCATCACTTTAAACCAAAATTTAATAGCTATTATACCATAATTAATAACATTTGATTTAGCTTCATCCAATTGACTGTTAAATATAAAGTTAAGAAACAGATGTAAACATATGTAAAAGAAATGTAAAGTTTATTTCCCGTTTCACACTAATTATTACTAACCTTTTTTTTTTTTAAAGTATACAACAAATCTGACCAAAAAAAAAGTGAAACAAATGTTACACAATTGTATACAGTTCAAGATGAAAATTTTGCCTTTAGAATTATAAAATTTAGAATTTCTATTAAAGTTACACTTTTTATCCAAATCAAATTTTCAGACATTGTTTATTTTTATTTGGACAAATGATCAGAAATCATTTCAAGAAAATTTCCAAAATTAGATTTTTAAGAAAACAAAAGCCAAAGTCTTTAAATAAATGAAAAAAATAAAAATTTTAAACTTTTAAAATTTTAAGTTGAAAGTCACAGTTTGACTATTTTGACCAAAATCAGCATTTCAGGCAAATATTCAACTTACACAAGTTTGGAATTATAACTCATAAAAATCAAGATTATATTTAAAAAAATAAATTTAATCATTTCAAATAAGTAAAATAAGTTTTTAAATCAAAATTTTACATTAAAAATAATTAAAATATACAATAAAATAATTACAAAATACAGGGTTGTTACACTCTCCCCCACTCAAAACTTTTCATCCCCGAAAAGGAATGAGGTATGGAAGGGCACAGAAAAGATTGAGTGAAATAGGATTAAGATAAGATGACAAGAAGATTGAAGTTATACCTGATAACTGTTGTTATAGGTAAGTTTAACAAGGTGTAGGTGATCTTTCCAAGATCCTCCAGAATCAAGAACACAAGCACGAAAAAGTTGGATTCAAAATGATTACCAAAGGTCTATCAAAGATTATAGAAAGATTTCTAAACAGAAAGATTATAGAAAGATGCATATACCGGTCTATAGCAAGATGAGGATGATAAGGACAACCAAAAGATAGTTTGAAAAACAAAATAAGGAAATGAATTTGAAAGCATGGAAATTTCAACTTAAACAGAGAATAAATCTTTACACAAGTTAAATAAATCTTAACTATCTCAAATTTCCTTATCTTATTATCCAATCATCTAAAATTAACCATTTTTAGAACCATGGGTTTGAAAAATAATCATTTATTACACTCACATTGTACTTAATAAATTTTATTTCTTTATTCCTAATCAAAATTAAATTTATTCCTCTCAATATATTTATCACTCATGTTAAATATATTTACACTTTTTTTTTATATAACTACTTTCTTTTATTCTTAGTTCTTTTAACATCATTTTATTGTAAGTCATTCAATTACCCTTTATTATATTTACCTCTGTTAATCATTTTATAATTAAAATTTAAGTGTATAACATTTATTATAACCACTCAAATTTTATTTATAAAATCTTTTTATATTGTATATTACCCAATTACATTGTTAACTTTTGAAATTAAGGTAAGTTATATTGGAATGAAATTGTGTCATACAAATAAAACTTTCCAATCCAATTATCTCAAGTTTAATCATTTATCCAAAAAAAATTGATTTTCTTTTTATAATTGAAATTATTGTTAAAAGTAAAATTTAAGAATTAAATTTTCGATTTCTTCAAACCATTTAGAGATAAGAAATAATATATATACATATATAATATGTCAAATCAAATTTCAATCATATATCTATATATATTATAAATTAAGTCATATTTTAGAAATTCAAATCAATTTAATTTTCCAAAACAAAGCTGTAGCAAGACTACAGAACAGTCTCTTCATTTCGAAACTCGAAAATGAACGTCGATGATGCTGCAGTCATCACCGACGTTATTTTCCAGCGACAAAGAGAAGAGTACTAATTTTAAACTTAAAATTCTTTGGAAACAAATTTCTATTTGAAAATATTTTAAATAATATATCCCTTTTAAAACTTTTTAAACAAAAGGTTCGAAACCATCGGCAATTAAATTCACAAATTTCTTTTTCTAAATTCATTTAAGTTCCCAAATAAATTTATAAACAATTATTTATAAATTCATTTATAGAACAATAAATGATAAATCAAGTATTATCATTTCAGATTATCAATTTGAATCATTTTATTAAGTTCCATAAATATATATATCAAAATTTTATTTCATTAACCAAAACAAAATTTAAAATAATATCGTGTCAGTTTGTTCTGTCAAAGTGTTTTAGAAATCCAATCGATAGCGTTGATCAGACGAATCGATCGGAAACCCAAATCAACATCAACTACTCCAACAACACAATATAAAAAAAATATAGATTGACAAATACAATTCAAAATGTTTGAAAATATGTTGGAAACAAAAGACAAGATGATTAAATATAGAGTAGGGAGGTGGATAAGCTAAAATAAATCACGGGCAACCTTAATCGGGTCAACCGTGACCTAAAGTATAAGATCGAAGTGGATTTTCTGGGGTAAATCTACGTTTGATCTCAAGAGTTAGAGTTTGGGATAATAGGAGATACTAGCATCTAAACCGAGGATATAAAATCTTTGGTGAATCGATGCTATTGTAATGGAGTTTCACCCCGCTTACAAGAATTTTTTTTGAGATTGGCGGGATCGCCAATTCACTATGAAGATCATTCGAAGTGGAGTTGTGGGATACTCCAGAATCAAATGAAGATGAATAGCGGGGAATAAGAATGGACTTTGGAACCGCAGGGAACGTTCCAAAATTCAAAGGAGTCGAGTCAATAGGGAAGAGATTCAAACTCGAATGAAAGTGATTCTGTAAATACATTCACTCTATATGCTGAGTTTTGCCTAGAGCTACTAAAGCTCTGATACCAACTGTAACGACCCGATATTTTCAACCATTCGCATCCATTATAAGTGTATAGATAGACACTCATGCCGGAATTGAATTGCTCAAAATACCAACTGTAACGACCCGATATTTTCAACCATTCGCATCCATTATAAGTGTATATGTCAGAGTGAGAAAGACTCACATTTTCAAAGCTAGAGACCAAAACAACAAACACAAGAGCGATTCCAAAAGCACGACAAACACGATTTGAATTGAATGAATGGAAAGCCTTGATAATGATCTTGTATACAACAAATAAACAAGACCATATAAACATATGCATACAATATAAAGATTCGTTGAACAATAGAAAAGTAGAAGCAACAAATGACATTACCAAGCTTTTCAAGCACTTTTGCTTGACCACAACTCCATGTATGCTCGGCCATACATGCTTAGGGCTAGGCCACACATGTTTTCAGGTGGAAAAGGATCTGGTTTGGCATCACAAAGGCATGGCAAGCACAAAAATGTGAAGTGGTAGGAGATGATATGAGGAGGTGTTAGGGTTAATTGGTGAAAGGTTAGGTTAAAAGTAAAAGGGTGGACTATAAAGGCCCATAGAAAGATAGAAAGTTTAAGGCCTTTCAAATTTCCTTTTCTATTTAATTTTATAAAAACAAAACAAAATAAACTATGACTTCAAAAATTCAAGACCACTTTTAAAATAGACTATAACTTCAAAACAAAGGTGACAAAACAAATTTTGTTCATTTCTTTTTTTTCAAACAAAAGGGCAGAGGGAATATAGACTAGAATGCCAAATTACAGAGGTGACAAAACTTTTTTTTTTTTGCTCATTTCTTTTTTTCCAGAACAAGGGCCAGTGGAAAAATAGATTATAACTTCAAAAATACAAAGTGACAAAAGCAACTTTTTTTCATTCATTTCCCCTTTTTTTTCAAAACAAGGCTCGGTGGCAATATTACTTCAAAAAGAAAATACAAAGGTGACAAAAATGGAATTTTTTTCATTCCTTTTTTTCTCAAACAAGGCTCGGTGGTCTGGCATGGGTAGGGTCGGAAAAATATGGTGAATGGCCAAGCACGGAGGCAGGCAATAGGATAAAGGAAAACAATGAAAGGAGAACAAATGAAATAAAACAAGAGTGAAAAGAAGAAAGAAAGAAAAAAAAGAGAAAAAAAATGAAAGGAAAAGCATGCGCCGGTTCATACCTTCAGGAGATGCTCACGCAAATTTTGATGGAAGCAAAATGAATAATTTATGGTATGGAACTTTTGAACATGAAATATATATTAACATTTGCTCACTAATTTATGTAGAGGGCAGGCAAGAGTAAAATGCTTGAATGGTAAAGGCAATTTAATTCTATCCAATAGGTGGAAACGTATGGGAGGCAAGAGTGAAAGAAATAATTCACACACGGAAATGATTTAAGGCAAGATTTGAGCAAGATTTTGGATTCGCAAAAGAGAATACACGGCTGAAAACTTTGCATTGTTAACGCAAGAAAAAATCAAATAGATAACGAAAAGGCAAGAGCAGCAATTAAATATATGCCCAAAGTAACGTACAAATTATTTTGTTTCTCTTATTAAATAACGTACAAATTATTTTGTTTCTCTTATTAAATAAATTTAAAATACTAACGTTTCTATTAGGAAAATAAACCATCACTTTAAACCAAAATTTAATAGCTATTATACCATAATTAATAACATTTGATTTAGCTTCATCCAATTGATTGTTAAATATAAAGTTAAGAAACAGATGTAAACATATGTAAAAGAAATGTAAAGTTTATTTACCGTTTCACACTAATTATTACTAACCTTTTTTTTTAAAAGTATACAACAAATCTGACCAAAACAAAAGTGAAACAAATGTTACACAATTGTATACAGTTCAGGATGAAAATTTTGCCTTTAGAATTATAAAATTTAGAATTTCTATTAAAGTCACACTTTTTATCCAAATCAAATTTTCAGACATTGTTTATTTTTATTTAGACAAATGATCAGAAATCATTTCAAGAAAATTTCCAAAATTAGATTTTTAAGAAAAAAATCCAAAGTCTTTAAATAAATGAAAATAGTTAAATTTTTAAACTTTTAAAATTTTAAGTTGAAAGTCACAGTTTGACTATTTTGACCAAAATCAGCATTTCAGGCAAATATTCAACTTACACAAGTTTGGAATTATAACTCATAAAAATCAAGATTATATTTAAAAAAATAAATTTAATCATTTCAAATATGTAAAAAAAGTTTTTAAATCAAAATTTTACATTAAAAATAATTAAAATATACAATAAAATAATTACAAAATACAGGGTTGTTACAATGATGATGTGTTATGCTTGATATGGATCTTTTCTATGTTTGATCATTATGTTTTGGATGCTGATGATATGTTTGTTTGATATGGAAATAATTCACCAAATAATACATGTAGAATTTACACCAAGGTATCACTTCCCTTTATAAAATGAAATGGTGTATATAATATTGTTAAACCTCTTTAAAATAGTTTAAAAATGATTTACAAATGGTTTATAAACATCAAATCTCATTTCGGAAAAGGTTGAAAAAGTTTGGAAAATGGAGTAAAAACAAGCCATCGCATTTCAATTGTTCGCGATTCGTGATCTGAAAAGTTAAATGGACGTGTAGAGTGGAATATGAGCTATAGTTCTTTGCAATTAGAGTTTTCCAGACCATAATGAATATAGTTTTCAAAAAAAGTAGAAAATCAAGGTTTTACTTTGTAAAGTTTGAGATATATCTAAATCAAGTTTTAAAAAACTTCGCGTTTTGGTTGTTCGGAAACCAAAATGGTAAAATCTTTAAACCAGATATTTTTAAATCTTTAAAAATATGAAATAAATTCCATAAATATATTAAAATATTTTAAAAGTGATCCGAGTTATAAAAATGGATATATGTTAAATGAAGTTAATGTTTTAATCAAAGAAGCTTTAAACTTGGGGTTTTCATCCTAAATCTTTTGCAAATGTTTTTCAATTTATAAATCTGGAATTTTAAAGAGTTTAGAGTTGATCAAATAACTTGACCGCTTTATGGGTGGTAGAGAGATACCCGAGCTTCGACAACTTTGTTTGGGTTTGGTTTAGCTATCCGAACTGGTCCAACGGAGGGATAGTAAATTTAATTTTCTCGGATATTTTCCTGTGATAAAAAGGAGGTTTGGAGATTTTCAAAAGTTAAACAAAATTTCAAATAATAGGATTTTAGTGATATGTGGAACATATTGATTAAGCTCTATATTAAATTCCGATGAGGGAATTCGTGTTATCCGTATAAATTTAAAAGGTTATTTTACCATTATTTAACGAATAGTACAAGTTGAATATGGAAATTAATATTGAGCATAATTAGCATAATACCTATGGATGCAGTTTACTCAATCTAACTGGTTTTGAATTTACCACCTTATATAACATGGTTTTAACCCAATTAAAGAAATGTTTTGAAAAGAGGTTTTATGATTATGCATATACTGAAAGGGGATTGTTTAAAAATGTATATCTCTAAAGAGATATTTTAATTGGAAAAAAGATATTGATTAATTGAATAATAATCATATGTACTTGACATCTTTTATCAATAATTGGTTTGGAGGAACCGGGGCCGGATTTGGGTGATTCCAATCTGAAAACCACTTCAAACCAATATACGTTTGAAAGTGAAAATATGTTGAAAACAATGATTTTAAAGACGGAGATCTCCATAACGTAGGACTTCTTGCCACTAACCTCTGGGGTAATTCCCTTATCATATATTTGGTGGGAGTGGTTCCTTCAATTTGAAATCATCGATGCAAGTACTACTTGCCACTAATCCTAAGGTGATTCCCAAAATAGATGTAGTAGAAGAAGTGCCTTCAGTTTTTACTGTTCCTGGACAACTTGTATGTACAAGTGTCTAACATTGCATTTATAAGACCATATACATTGATTTTAAAAAATGTACATATGTTTAATGGTATAGGCGGCAACCTCTTTTGCACTTAACACCCTTCTCCGAGACAAACATGCTCAGAGGTTGAACTTTTTGGGAAATCAATAGTGTGTTGTTACAAAAGTCAATGTGGTGATCAAAGAGTGATTTGTCATGTGAAAGGTAAAACGTTACCTTAAGCCTCACACATCGATAATAATAAAAACAGGGTGAATGCTACAGGGCTAAGTAGGTCACATCCATCAAGATATGCTCATCACCTTTCTAGATTACCCTCTATATTTCTTATATGTGATCCCATGGATCGGTCGGGAATGACTTGGGTGATGGGATATTCGGCACTATTTATGGAAAAGGTAGGATGATTCTGTGTTGGTAGAGATTGGAGCCTCGGTTGCATCCCACTAGAGATGTATTGTCGAAAGGTAGTCTTTTACCTTGTCATTGCATGGAATCCATTCTCCAACAAGAACCTTTACGGTTTTAGTTGTAAACCTATTGTGCTAGAATTTAATAAATGTAACAATTTCGACTTTGATTAATATCTTATTTGAAATGATTTTCAAAGAATGTCATTAAAAATTATATCTCTGATTTTACATAGGAAATGTTTTAGTTATCTTAAAGTAAAAATCCTTCCATGTTTATATGCGACGTGGTCTTATGAGATACCTTTTGGTTACGAAAGTATCTATTCTTTTGAGTTTTCTCATACTAGTCCCATGACTGATCCGGAGTTTATTTTCTTTTCCCCTTAAATTCTGGTGCCCTATTTTTTCGGGCAACCCTGTAGTTAGGTAGCTTGGTGCATTTTGGGAGGAGCATGAAGCAGGAAGGTCCTTTGTAGATAGTTATCTATTTGTATTACTGCTGTACTATGTATAAGAATCTACCAGCATTTGTAGGGATAGGCAGTTATAATTGTCCTTAGCTGGGTTAGTACTTACTATGGCTCTGATATCTCATTTTGAGAATAATTGTACATACTATATATATGTATAATTACAAGTTCTTAAATGCGATGTGAAAATCTATTTTACTCTTTCTTCTATGTTTATTTTCTTTCACCTCTAGTTATCTATGTCTCCGACACTTGAATTTGCGGCATGTGAATACCAAGGATGTATTAGTGTTGATTAAGGGTCGAAAAGGTAGGTTGTCACACATATTAAAAAACCATGCCCTTTGTCACATCTCGATTTATGGCTTCTCCTTAGATTTCTAAGCGAGTCTTCATCCGATTTACAGGAGAAGGATGAACCACCTTTGTAACACCTCGTAAAATTTAATAAGAATTAAGTAATTAAAATAAGGTTAAAGTGGAAATTTTGTAAATGTTAGAATTTGATTGCCAAAGTTAAACTATTGTGTCCGTGTTGATTTTCTGATCAATTTTCATATATAATATGTTGAAATCGGAGTCAAAATGAAAAGTTATAGATGTTTGGAGTTTTCAAGTTGAATTAATTCAAACGAGTTTAAATTTGAATATAACATTTTAATTTTAATGCAACAACCCATACCAAAACGGACCTAATTTCGACTCAATAAAAGTTCGTCGAACCTTAGACCTATCTTAAGGCGAGATATTAAGTTGATAAAATTAACATTACATAGTACATAGAGATATCTATCTACACTTCCAGAATCTCAGAGCGGAATGGATAAGATATAATATCATAAACAAGTGCCCATTTCCTAAAAGAATACCATGCCATAAATATAACATGTTAAATAGTACAACATATTTACATAATGCCTCCATAGTACAATATCTCAAAATAACATAACTGTCTGAACTGGGTATAACAAAAATACTTAAAAAGCATAAATAGACAGTTAACTGCCACAAGTCCTCATCTCCACCTTTGTCTCATAAATCAGCATTACTTTCTCTAACCTGTGTTGTAATAGGGAATGGGTCAGAAGAACAAATGTCTGATGAAATGAAAAACTCATGCTTTACCATAATTGTACTTGGGCAATATTATTTAAATAAGAAATATATCTTATGTATTTAAGACTATACCAAATGTAACAGTCACTCCAAATGGTAGTGCTACAATTGCTAATAAATTTAACTGTAAGCTCAAAGTTCTTTCCAGTCCAATTCCAAAATTCTAGTCTAATTAACATCAATGATGCAAGAGAAAGTATCTCAAACCAATAAATACCCTTTATTGGTGATTATGCAAATGCTAACCATTTAATACCTATAAAATAGGCAGGTCCCTACCCTTTAATACCTAACCTATTTCCAAATTCTAACGCAACTATCATTAATGATGGGAGAGAGAGCCTCCAAACTACTAATACCTCTTTTCTAGGACTTAGGATGACTCTGACCATTTAAAACCTATAAAATAGGCAAGTCCCTATCATTCAAGACCTAACCCAAGGCGGGTCCCTACATGGTTCTCACTAGGTGACATCGTAAGAAATTCCATCAGGTCACCTGATACTTCTCCTAAAAATAGACGACTCCCACCATTACCACTTAGTATCTCAAACCCAAAGAGGACCCCTTCGAAGGATTTCACCTACCGCATCCAAAACGCAATTTATGACTCCTATCTCACTCGTGACATCTTATATTAATCTAACTACTCAGATTAACTGGGCAGGTTAACCCTACAGAATCAGGACTAACCTCATGTACACTTTGTAATTTATTACAGATGATGTCCTACATTAGTCCGCAAAACTACACCATTGGTAGCTAAATTTAACTGAGTAGATTTCCATGTAGCTTTGGACTAACCTCGCATCTCTATACCTTAGTCATAACTTATATGTATATCCTCTATATACATACATCATCCTACCACAATAATAATTGAAGCCTTATAAGGTGTCTCTTTATTACGCTCCTAATTAAGGATTAATTCTCTAATTCACTCTAACTTACTTCCTACAAATTAATATTACTTAACTATTCAAATAAAACTAATTGTCAAATTCAAAATGCTATAATAAATACTTTATATTATATACGCACACACACATATATATATATATATATATTTATATATACGTGTGGAATTTAGGGTCTAATCATTACAATACAATAATTTTATAATAATTCACTAAAAGTATTTTGAAATATCAATCTCATACAAATCAATAATTCCCACATGAATTGCTACTACCATAGCTAAATATAATAGATTTGTACAATAATAAAATATCTACATTTGTTCCATATTAATAAACTAGAATCCCTTTCTATTTTAAAGAACGGACCATCAAAATTAGGTTACCTATATTCAATTCAACCTTCGTATTAAACATTCTAAAGTGAGAGAGGAATTCCCTATTTATTTAAGTGGTACAATAGGTGGTCTAAATTACAAACAATTCAACTCTAGTTTACACACCATTTCTAATTTATTTTCTCATCGAACTCTTTAACACTTCAATTCAAAAGAGGGAAATAGGTTAAATTGATCATAGAGTATTTAATTCTAACATTTAATTAGATTCTAATACACCAATACCAAAATTAATTAGAATTCCAGCATATACAAAGATTGATATTTACTTAGGGAAATTCTAGGGGTTTTAGATGCTATGTTTTCGTTTGCCAAAATTTCCCAAGGCATGCATCAAATCCAAATAAATAATATTTAATTACAAAAAAGTGAAAAACTTGATATTTCTACTAACAGAGAAGCTTCCTAACTAGATTTGATTCCACCATGCCTAATTCTCTTTTAGATCTCCATCTTTATACAACAAGTGAACTATGTTTATAGATTAGACTAATAATCAGAAACTAGAGAAACAGAATCAGAAATCAAAAGATTTAACATCTAAAACTTTATCTGAAAATCCTAATTGATTTTGGAATTTAAAGAAGAAGAAGAGATATGAGTTATAACGCTCATAAACCTCTATTAGATCTTCCTTTTTTTGAATATACAACAAATAGATTGCATATATATATAGTTGGTTTCATAGATTAGAAGATAGAGAGAATAATGATTAATTTAAATTAAAGATTAGAAATTAGAATTACTTATAAGAAAGTTTACTATTTTTGAAATCCTAAGGAAAAAGATTTTGATAGATCTTCTCTAGCATTCTTAAAATTTTATAAAGGAAAAGTAGGGGTCTAGATGTTTATTTTTAGATGTAAGAAGGAACCAGAATTGTTGGATCGAAATCAAATAAATGTGGACTTTTAAAAAAAACAAAACCCTAGTAGCCACTTTCAACATTGCATGTTTTTCACTCTTACCGGCCGACTGCCGGCCATGGGCGATCGACCGCTTCTCCTTTGTAACATCCCCCATTTGGAGGCTCAAATTTAACGGGTACGGACGTTGCAGTCATCTATAGATATTAATCTCTGGCGAAAAAATACGGTAATGTTAGATAAATTGACATATCATAAACACATGGATATGGAAAAAGTATAAAAATTTCAAAACAACTTTCACATTCCATTCCAAAAACCCATTTCAGCATTCTTTACATATTCCCATAGTGTTAATCATGTTCAGAAAAATATAATTATATCAAAATTTATTTTAAGAATGACATATGAAGATGCCCCCTTGGTGATCAGAGTATATAAAAGGCAACAAATAACTTTTCCTTAACAAAACAACATAGCGGAATCATATGAGAGAGAACTCAAATAACTACATGCCTTCTGCACGACTTTGGAAGCTTAATCGTCTTAAGAGGTACCTAAAAACCTCAAATCTCAAGCTATTCAAAATCAATTGAGTACCTAAGAGTTTAAGGGAAAAACATAAATTTTGAGTCTGACATAAAGTCTAGTATGAATAATAATCTACCATCTCAAATCATTTAGATATCTAGTGAGACCACGCCACTTAGCGGAACAGGTTTCCCATCACTATGGTTAAATCAGTAAAAATATTATTATGTGATGATATGAAAAACAATTGAATCAATTCTGGATTGCCCATTCCCCTTCATTTTAACTATCTGCCATAGTTATAGCTTCTAGGATTACTATTAACCTTTCATGGGCCTACTAATAACCGGTTAAACATTTATGGACTCTCTGTCCACTTATATAGTTTTCATGGAATCATTATGAACCTATTGGTAAATCCAATATAATTTCTTTTATCCTAGTTTTCATGCGCTGACTTGGAACCCATTGGCTAACTGTCAATATCTTTCTTTTACCTTAGTTTTCATGTGCTAACTAGGAACATATTGACTATCTATCAATATTTCATTTTCTTATTTGGATACAGTTTTCATGGTCTAACTATAAACCTGTCTACCTAACATCTTCAACTATATATAGTTTTCATGGGCTAACTATAAATCTATTGGCCCTTGCCAATATCATTTCCCTTACATAGTTTTCATGGGCTTATTATGAACCTATTGGCCCCTACAAATATCTTTAATTTACGTTTAACACTGGGTCAACCTAACTAGTTATTCTGTCTTTTTCCAAATTATCGTTTTGGGTTCATTACAATGTGAATATATACATAATGAAGAAGCAAACATTATAACTTGGTTAATTCTTTTAATCCATTAGGACTTCTTCAAAAATTCCATTACAAAATACATTTTTTATTAATATGTCATGGTTTTTCTTTTAAATGAGATTGGGTTATTTGTTTTGAAAACTATATTTTCAATGTCTTCGAAACCTAGCTTCCAACTTAATCGTATAGCCTCCTTCGAAAGCTTGTATCTCTTTCCAAAACTTAGACTCATGCCTTTTAAAACACTTCAAATTCCTTCTTGAAACCTTTCAAATATAATAAAATATTACTTATTAATTATTAGATTTATAGCTTCGAAACCATTAGAACTATCTCTTCCTAAAGTACTGAAAGTCCCCCTTTCGACATCATCGGGTTTACCATTTAAATTATCATTTGGCTAAAAGTAAATGTAAATGAAAGTATCTCTTTTGAAACCATTCTTTACCATATAATAATTTTGGGGAATTTATGATGGTGTCGGAACCATCCCTTTTGATAGAATCGAAAGTATATATTAAAAATACCGAAGGAGAACTTCGAAACCCTTTCTGAAGCCATTACCATCGAAATCTATAACCCTTTCGAAAGCATTTTGGAATCAGCTTAAGAAATCTTTAAAACAATACTTCCTTTCGAGGCATTGATGACTTCAATACACTCGAAAGGCAAAAGAATCGGTGGTAGGGCTTCGACTGTGTCGAAACCCTCTTTTTTGAAAGCATTGATTTATAATTAAAGGAACTCCTTCGAAAGCCCTTTTTCTTTTAAAACAACATGGCAACTCCTTCGAAAGCCATTATAAAACTCCTACCGAAAACATATGTATCGACTAAGTCGAAAGCTTAGTAAAACAAAGGCAGATGATTAACTTTTTAAAACAAACTAAGGTATCGACTCGATGAGAAGCATGCTTTCGACACCATACCTTCCTCCTTTCTCTAATTCACTACATACCACCTAGATGATACCATGTGTATTGGTTAGGGCTTAATGGGGTTTTGACTTTATCGAAGGCGAAAGGTAAGGGGTGAAAGATACCCTTAATAGAGGCGGAACCTGTTTTTCTAGGTTAAATGTCAAATTAAGAAACTTATATCAACTAACCTACCTACTTGTAAACTTCTTATTGGTTGCCTTAACTTTTCCCATGCTTTTCAAAACTAACCGCCTTATTACTTTGGATAGGTATCAAGCTTAAAATTTACTTATAAAACCTTCCATTGCAAATACGATTAAATCATTTAAATTCTCTTCTAAAAATAACTTAATTTGTATATCTAATCACTTAAGAAAAATCCTCAAAAATCATAGAAATTTACTTTGATCATATTATATAACATATCAAAATTTCAAACCCAAATTCTCAATATATTTTCTAAAAAAAATTTAGAAACCCAATGTGCTATATTTTCAATCAAAAATTCGTAATAATCTTTCCAAAGCTTGGAAAATTATCAAACTTAAAACCCAACTCTAAAGTTATGTTTTGCATGACATATAATTTTTCATGGCATTTAAACATTAATATCACATGGTTTTGGTCTAAAACCATATGAACCGTCATTTAAACAATCCTGTTTAGACTTAAACAAATGATAATTCAAGCATATCATTGTCAAACATGATATATTCAAAAAATAGAAGTGTGACATCAGACACAATACAAGTCCATTTCGGGATCGAACGGAACCGAAAGCACTTCAAAGAAGCCCTTGCAAATCCGGGTATTTACTAATCACGTCCGGAATTCCCATCACAAAGGGTGATCATATCTCTATACCGGAGCAACCCGGTGTAGAGACATTCGACAGGTAATCCTTTCGCTTTCGAAAATACCCAGTCTTCAACACTGTCTTTAAATGCAATCCCATTTCATCGTATTGTTATTTGGAATGGGTTTTATGACACAAGGTCCTCTCCCGGCTAATCCAAATAATGAGTGCTTATTTTTAAAAATAAGTGTTCATTCAGATTTCAAAAGAATCACAACAAATTTCCACTTTGATCTTTTAAATAAAAGATCCATCACAATCACAAAGGTTCGATGTGGGTTTCGAATATCCATTTGGAATTCGACCCCCGGTCGTTTCGAAATTCAAATGTCATTTAAAGGAAAATATTGATAGTCGTTTATTTAACTATCAGTCAACATTCACAACAATCACCAAGATTTAAATAATTCTTTTCAAAACTAACCGCCTTATTACTTTGGATAGGTATCAAGCTTAGAATTTACGTATAAAACCTTCCATTGCAAATACGATTAAATCATTTAAATTCTCTTCTAAAAATAACTTAATTTGTACATCTAATCACTTAAGAAAAATCCTCAAAAATCGTAGATATTTACTTTGATCATATTATATAACATATCAAAATTTCAAACCCAAATTCTCAATATATTTTCTAAAATAAATTTAGAAACCCAGTGTGCTATATTTTCATTCAAAAATTCGTAATAATCTTTCCAATGCTTGGAAAATTATCAAACTTAAAACCCAACTCTAAAGTTATGTTTTGCATGACATATAATTTTGCATGGCATTTAAACATTAATATCACATGGTTTTGGTCTAAAACCATATGAACCGTCATTTAAACAATCCTGTTTAGACTTAAACAAATGATAATTCAAGCATATCATCGTCAAACATGACATATTCAACAAATAGAGATGAAAATTATTATCCACCTTAATCTTTGATAAGAAAAGTAGTTTGAGATGAGTTTGATTCCCCTATTTAATTCTTTAACTTTTTCCTTGAATGTCTTCTTCTTTTCTTCCAATTAGTGGCCAGCCTTCTTTCTTTTGCTTACGTTTCTTATTTGAGAAAAAGTGATAATGAATGTGAATGGCTTAGAGGACACACACACACACACAAACACACACGCACGCACGCGCACACACGCACGCACGCGCATAAGGGTGAGAGCCATGGGAAGCCAATATCTATTATGCCATTAAATAATTTATTTAGTCTATAAACCATTCTTTAAGCCCATTTTTTATTAATAAGCACGCCCACTTAAATTTATTCAAATATCAATCCCTTATCACTTAACATTTACATTATTCTATTTCATTTATCTAATTAAATATCCTTAATAATTTTTTAAAAATTAGGAATGCTACAGGCTTCCTTTTTTAAAGAATTTCATCCTCGAAATTCAATAAGGACTAAATACTAATCACCACAATCATCTGTAACAACTCCTAACAACCATACTAGTCTATCTAGCTACCGATCACCTATATAAATCTAATATAGACATACTCTTAAATAGATCAGGATAAGTATCTTGAATCCTGTCCTCTGTATCCTAAGTACAGTCCTTTTCGTTGTCACTCCATTGAACTTTCACTAACTTGACTGTCTTGGATCTCAATCTTTTATCATCTCCCACCACAACCTAAACTGGTTGTCTAACAAATGTTAAATCAGGCTCTACTTCTAAGTCTTTCAATTCTATTGGAGGAATGGTAGTCTTTGAATCATGTGCATACTTGCAAAGATGAGGCACATGGAATACATTATGGACACCTGCCCATCTGTCTACGGGTGATATGTTGCACTCATCTTGATCTTGGTAGCTAATACTCTATATAGGCTTCTCCGAAATTTGCTACCGAATAATGCATCTCTGTCGCTAACTATACCACTAGGAATTCCATGAAGTCTAATTATGTTTTTCACTAACGACTTTGGCAAAACAGGTGTCGTCCTGGTTGACTTGACTAAAATGAAATGGGCACTCTTGGTTAATCTCTCCAGTATGACCCATATGCTTTCATTTCCACTGTTTGACCTTAGAAACCCATCTATAAAATCCATGATATAGTCCCACTTCTAAACTGGAATCTCTAAAGGCTGAAGCAACCCGCTCGACTTTTGGTGTTCGACTTTCACTTGTTAACAGTTGGCATACTTCCTAACCTACAAGCCAAGATCCCTCTTCATGACTTCCCAATAGAAGCTCCTCTTCATATCTTGATACATCTTGGTTCCCCCAGGATGAATCATAAACTTGGATCAGTGTCATTCTCCTAGAACTTCTCTTCTTAAGTTCTCTACATTTGGAACACATAAATGTCTCTTCTCTCTCAACTATCCTCACTAGTCGATGCAAAAATCATTTAGATCATCGATCTCGGATCCCACCTCGAGTCTTCTAATCTTCTCGGTTAATTATGGATTAGCCAAAGCTTCTAAATCCTTCCATTCTGCCAACATAGCTAACACTACATTCTGATGTTTCCTGCTAAGGGCATCTGCTACCTTATTTCTTTTCCCAAAAGTATATTCTGCACCAAAATCCTAAGAAGTCAAAAACTCCAGCCACCTCTACTGTCGCATATTCAACTCTTTATGAGAGAATAAATATCTTAAGGTCTTTTGATTAGTGTATAGCTCAAATCTCTGCCCTAAGAGATAATGTCTCCAAATCTTCGACGCGAAGTTCGCCGCAGCCAACTCTAAACATGAGTAGGATATCTCACCTCATGTGGTCTAAGCTGTCGAGAAGCGTAGGCAATGACTTTACCATACTACATCAATACAACTCCCAATCCCGCTCCACATGCATCAGCGTACACCACCAATCCTTGGTTTCCATCTGGAACAACTAACTCTGGTGCGTTGGCCAACAAATGCTTTAATTTAAGGAACTCTTCCTCACATTTATCAGACCAAATGAACTTCACATCCTTCCCAGTCAACTTAGTCAAAGGTGCTGCTATCAATGAAAAATCTCTAATGAATCTCCAATCATAGCCAGTAAGTCTGAGAAAACTTCTGATCTCGGTTACCACCACTGGTCTCTTCCAATTATTGACAGTTCGATTTTAACTAGATCTACTGCCAAACCCTTCTTCGAAACTACATGACCAAGAAACTTGATCTCTTTCTTTCAAAAATAGCATTTGGAGAACTTGGCTTTTAGTTAATGCTGCCTCAACATCTCAAGCACTACTCTCAGATGATTCTCATGTCCTCTCTCATCTTTCAATTAAAAAAATTGTCATTTATGAATACCAACATAAACATCAAGTGCTCTCAGAAAACCCGATTCATCAAGTCCACAAAGAAAGCAGGTGTATTCGTCAACTCGAATGGCATCACTAACCTTCATACGAACCATACCTAGTTCGAAATGCTATCAAAGGAATACTGTTCTCTGCCACTCTCAACTGATGGAACCCTATTGGCAAATCCAATTGGAAAAACACTCTGGCTCCACTCAACTTATCAAACAGATTGTCAATTCATAGCAAAGGTTATTTATTCTTGATCGTCATTTCATTCAGCTTATGGTAGTCGATGCATATATTCAATGACCCATTTGGCTTCTTCACGAAAACCATGGTCGCTCCCCAAGGCGAACTACTTGGTCCAATAAAATTCCTTCCTTTTAGATCCACTAGTTGCACCTTCGATTCTTTCATCTCAGTTGGTGTCATTCTGCTTCGTGGTCTACTGATAGGCTCGGCTCCTGGCATAAGATCTATTTGAAACTCAGTAGCTCGTTTCGGTGGTAGTCCTATGGTCGGTTCAAATACATCTGCAAATCGAATTTGGCATAGCTCTTCCGCTGCTTCCATGGCACATAACGCAGCACAAACACTTCGGTTGGAATTCTCTACTAAGAAGATGTTGTGACTATTTGGAAGCCTTAATAATATTTCCTCATCTTGGTAAAATATCCTAGCCTCATATCTATCCAACCAATCCACACCCAAAATGATCCTAAATTCTACAAAATCATAAACATATAGACTGCGTGCAAACTTATGACCTAACAAATCAAGTTCTAACTGGTCACATCTGATCCCTAGAATTGCATACCCTCCTACTCGATTCGCAACCTTAAGGAAGACATGGTAAGTAGGTTCTAAGCATAACACATTAACCAAATTTTGGTATATAATTGAATGTGATGCACCGATATCAATTATTATCCTAAACGGAATACTTTGAATCAAAAATGTACCTTCCATCACAATCTTTCTCATATCTGCTGCAGTTGGCCTTGAAGAAGATGGTGGTCTAATAGCAAAAAAGCTTTCCTTTTTCTGCCCTAACTGGCTCTGGACACTGGTTCTTGTAATGCCCAAATTGATAACACTTGTAGCACTTAACTTGCTTCTTATTCGCAACCTTCTTCTGCCCCTTTCCTGACCAACACTCGTTTGCAAAATGACCCTTCTTGTCACATTTGTAGCAGACTAAATAAACTTTTGACTTCTTGGCTGAATCTCCCTTCTGGGCACCTTCCTTTTTAAGGAACTTCCTCTTCTTTCCCCGAGGACCCTGGGATTCAACAGGCATTTCTCTAGCACACATAGAAAGCATCTCCTCATGGCGAACGACCATCTCCACTACCATATTATAGGGATCACGGGTATGAGTCAAGTCGCCTTAGCAAGTTTGGGCCTCGGCCCCCGAATGAACCTTTCGTTCCTTTTGATGTCAGTGTCTATAGGAGCGTACCCATATTAATATAAATCATCAAATCTATTTGCATTATCGATATTTGACATGTCTCTTTAAACTAAATCCATAAATATTTTCATTAATGCTGATCGAAAACTTTAGAAATAAACCTCTGTTCGAATCTCCTTCAAAAATCAGCCCAAGTAAGCTCTTCCCTCGGAACTCTGGCAGTTACGCCATTCCACTAGTGTAATGTTGACCCTTGCAATTGCCTAAAGGCATGTCTTCTCCTTTGGTCATCTTCTAAACCCAAATTGGAGAAAATCCTTTCATAGTGTAATAGCCAATTCTCCACTTCTATAGCATCTTTCGTTCCTATAAATGGCTTTCCACCCTGTGGTGTAATATCTATTCAACTTGGCATAATTATTCCCAACAGGAACAAAAGGATTAACTCCTCCAATATTCCCAACCACTCCAATAGTTCCTACTTGCATCAAAATAGCAAGGAACTGATACATCATCCTCGCATCTACTGGCGGATTTCCAGCATTCTCATTGGCTTTCGCATTTTGATTAGCGTTAGCCTGTCAACCTTGGTTCCTCTGGGTATTAGGTCGAGCATTTCCATCAGTTGTGGTGCTTCCTCCACATAGATTTACTCTTCCATTTCCTGCTTCCATATCTTCTTTCTCCTCAATCTACATATGAGCCTTGGTAAGCTATAGAAGAATGGTCTAAGAGAAAAGGGGAATTGCGTACTTATATATATACACACCAATATATATATCAAATAAAAGTACGATACAATCATGTTAACCCAAATCTTGATCATATTTTTGATTCATTGGATTATGTTTTGGAAATCTTTTTAGGATTAAATTACTTAAGTTTTAATAAACCTCGCTCGGATACCAACTTGTAACATCCCCCACTTGAAGGCTCAAAACATACAGTTAAGGTTGCTGCAGTCATCCATATTTATTAATCTCTAGCGACCAAATACGGTAATGTTAGATAAATTGATATACCAGAAACATATGGATATGGAAAATGTTTGAAAATTTCAAAACAACTTTCACATTCCATTCTAAAAACCCATTTCACCATTCTTTACATAATCCTACAATGTTAGTCACGTTCAAAAAATAATAATTATTACCATATACTTCAAGAAAGACATATGAAGGTGCGCCCTTGGTGATCAGAGTATATAATAGGCAATAAATGACTTTGCCTTAACCGAAAAACACAGCGGAATTATATGAGAGAAAACTCAGATAACTACATGCCTTCTGCAAGACTTTGGAAGCTTATTCCTCTTAAGAGGTACGTGAAAAACTTAAATCTCAAGCTACTCAAAATCAATTGAGTACCCAAAAGTTTAAGAGGAAAACATAAATTTTAAGTCAGACATAAAGCCTGATAGGAATAATAATCTACCATGTCAAATCATTCATATATCTAGTGAGACCATGCCGCTTAGCGAAATGGGTTTTCCCTTGCTAGTATCTTAAAAACCTTTATAAACAATTATCTATGCTCTTGCATCCACAATGGTTAAATTAATTCAAAATATCATTATGTGATGATATGCAAAACAATTGAATCAATTCTGGATTATCCATCCCCCTTCATTTTGACTATCTGTCATGGTTATAGTTCCTAGGATTACTATTAACCTAATAGTTTTCACAGGCTGACCAATAACCAATTAAACATTTATGGACTCCCTGTCCACTTATATAGTTTACATGGAATCCGTATGAACTTATTGGTAACTCCAATATCATTTCTTTTATCCTAGTTTTCATGAGCTGACTAGGAATCAATTGACTAACTGTCAATATCTTTCGTTTAACCTAGTTTCCGTGGACCATCTTGGAACATATTGATTATCTATCAATATTTCATTTTCTTATCCGGATATAGTTTTCATGGGCTAACTATAAATCTGTCTAACCGACATCTTCAATTATACATGGTTTTCATTGGCTAACTATAAACCTATTGGCCCTTACCAATATCATTTCCCTTACACAATTTTCATGGGCTTACTGTGAAAGTATTGGCCCTTGCCGATATCTTTAATTTATATTCACTACTGGGTCAACCTAATTGGTTATTCTGCCTTTTCCCAAAGTATCGTTTTGGGTTCATTACAAAGTGAATATATACATGTATGGAGAAGCAAACAATATAACTTGGTTAATTCTTTTATCCCATTAAGAGTTTTTCATAAATTCCATTTCAAAATACTTTGTTCATTATTATGCCATGGTTTTGCTTTTAAATGAGATTGGGTTATTTATTTTGAAAACTATACTTTCAAAATCTTCGAAACCTTGCTTTCAACCTCACTGGATAGCCTCCTTTGAATGCATATATCTCTTTTAAAAACATTAGACTCCTGCTTTTTTAAACACTTCAAAATCCTTCTTTTGAAACCTTTTGAATAAAATAAAGTATTATTTAATAATTATTAGATTCACAGCATCGAAACAATTGGAAGTATCTCTTCCTAAAGTAATGAAAGTCCCTCTTTCGACATCATTGGGTTTACCTTTTAAATTATCATTTGGGTCAAAGTAAATATTAACGAAAGCATCTCTTTCGAAATCATTCTTTACTATATAAAAGTGTTAGGGAATTTATGATGGTGTCGGAAGCATCCCTTTCGACAGAATTGAAAGCCAATATTAAAATACTGAAGAATAACTTCAAAACCCCTTCTGTGACGACCACCCAATTTGACATAAACAACAGCAAATCGAAATTTAGCTATTCGACCAACTCTCTGGAAATAAACCCGATGACTAAATTGCCTCACCTCCAATCATCTCGACCATCAGACACCACATCACCAAGTCCACAGATTCACCACAACCTCCAGCATCAATCCCTTCCGGAACGAACGACTCTGATTAACCCACGTTGCTACATGAGCACGATGAACAGTATCGGCCAAATTGGGTTCTTAAACCCTAGAATCTCGCCGCGCTACCTTCCCAGTGATCGAAAAAATCACTGATCATTTTTCCCAACCTCGTCAACCTCCAGACTATCCTCAACCATGACCCTGACCTACAAATTGCCGTTGATCATCGGAATTTGCCGAAAGATTGAATCCCGTTCAACTTGTATTTTCTCACAATTTAATAATCTGAAAATCTTGAAATTATTATCTAGGTTCACCATTTTACAATACGTTTCGATTTATGAAATCCAAATTCAAAATTAAAATGATTAATTTTTTTATCATTTCTAAAAGTTCACTGTATATTTCAAGTTTTCAGTTAATTACTTAATAAAATTTCTTGAAAACTATTTTTAAAATGTAAATCAGGTAAAATAAATATTTTTCTTTTAAAAATAATTATCTAAATCCTTTTTGATTTTTGAAATATGAATTTTTCTTGAATTTGGTTAACCTATGGCTAAACAGAGAAACATCTATACATATACAGGCATACACACCCATTCATAGATACATACGCATTCACATAGACATATTTCATATCCACACTTTCATGGTTATCACATGCAGATCAAAATGTGAAACAAATTTAAATTTTTGGGATGTAGTTTACTCCCCTGAGAAATGAAGAACGGAGAGGAATAAAGAACATGAATTTTTGCTTTTGAGTTTGGAAAAGTGGAACTTGAATCTGATTGATGTCAGGCTGCAAATTTGGATCTGCATGCTTGTTGTTTTGAATTTAAACTGAAGCTTTGTTCTTGTTTGAACAGATCTTGAAGCTCAAATGTTGGAATTTGAATTTGCTTCTAAACTTTACTGCATGTTTTTTTTATTTGCTTTTTGATCCATAGCTTAAATTGTTGTTTCAGGCTTGATTGTTTGATCTAAAAAATGGAATATATGCTTGAGTTTGAGAGTTTCTTTTTTTATCAGGATTTTTAATTCAGTTTTTCAAATGGAAGAAAACGAACCTGGTTTTAATCTTTTGAAAAAGAATGTAAGAGAAGTAAAGATTGTCTATATGGCTTATTTTTCTCTTTATTCATTAACTTCAAAAATAAAAGAAAAATAAAGATAAGCATGACACTTATTAATATTGCATATTAAAGGTTGTACACTTGTTAATTGTTTACATTAAAATTTTACAAATTTCAGAGCCATGTCTTTTTTTATTAAAAACCCTTAATTAGATTTATATTTATATAGTTCTTATATTTTTAAATGTTTTTAGACCCTTAAATATTTATATTTTATATATCTACAAACTATAGTTTTAATTCCAACCTATATACAATACTATGTTAAACTTAATTTATTATACTTAAATTTATATAAATAATACTACTGTTGAAAATATTCAAATTTAACTTTTAGAAAATTATTATATTAATTTCAAAATATAACTTCCAAATATTTATATTATATTTAGAAAACAAACTTTTTTTTAAATATAGAGTATTAAATCCAATTTATTCATAGTATTTTTATTATTGAATTTCAAATTACAAATTCCATTTAAAATCTATGTATTATATAAAATAATCACATATTCTTATTTAATTTGATAAATTCAAATTTATTCATAATTTAATCCAAAATTTATTTAAATTACCAATTTAAATTCAACTCAAAAATGGGATCGTTACAGATTTCACCCTTAAGAAAATTTCGTCCCCGAAATTTTCTAGACAGGGAGACAACAAAAAAAAAAATGGACACACAGGTTTATCTGATCAAACTGAACATTTATTCTGCATTTGGTTTACCAAATCAGAATATCAACAATAGATACGAGAATGAATCTATTCAATACTTCACAAGATACTTGGGTCATCCAGTCTACGAATATGTAGGGGCATTGGTTAGTCCGAAAGGTTAACTAACCATTCGTAGAATATATCTAGACCCAAAAGAACAAACAATGGGTACTCAATCCTGGTTGGAATATCCCAAAGTATACACCAACTTGTCCTCTTCGGACATTGATTTCCACAAATCACAACAAAAATTTCAAACTTTGGTGGTCACCGAAATCATTTTACCGATACAAATCTTCATATCTTATTTATCAATTCATTAAAGTTAAGAACGATAGGAATTTGATGATTTGAATACAAGATAGGAAGTTATCTACACGATTCGCAGGGCCACCATCATACTAGAGCTTCTTCCTCGAGCTGCCACGAACACATCAGAGAATTTGAAATCGGATCAAAGGAGATTGAGAAGAATTGTTTCCTTGTTGTTACAGGGCTTCGACCATTTATAATGGTTCTTCCCTGTCCTCTATCTCGTCCTCTTCTTGCACTCATACTTACTATCAATGGATAGTAAGAGAATTTACTGAGGCAGACGAACAAATATCTTAGGGAATACTCATTCTAGGGTATACTTCACCCTATCTCTAATGAGTTACCTAATGTGTCATACTCAAAAAGCTAAAGTTCAACCTTTAGCTCTGATACCAAATGTGACGACCACCCGATTCGACGTAAACAACAGCAAATCGAAATTTAGCTATTCGACCAACTCTCTGGGAATAAACCTGATGACTAAATTGCTTCGCCTCTGATCATCTCGACCACTAGACACCACATGCACAGATTCACCACAACCTCCAACATCGATCCCCTCCGGACCGAACGACTTCGATCAACCCACGTTGCTACAGGAACACAATGAATAACACCGACCGAATTAGGTTTTTAAACCCTAGAATCTCGCCGCGCTACCTACCCAGTGATTGGAAAAATCATTGATCATTTTTCCCAGCCTCGTCAACCTCCAAACTATTCTCAGCCACGACCCTGACCCACAAATCGCCATTGATCACCGGAATTTTCCAAACAATTGAATCCCGTTCAACTTGCATTTTCTCACAATTTAGTAATCTAAAAATCTTGAAATTATTATCTAAATTCACCATTTTACAATACATTTCAGTTTGTGAAATCCAAATTCAAAATTAAAAGGATTAATTTTTTATCATTTCTAAAAGTTCACTGTATATTTCATGTTTCTAATTAATTACTTAATAAAATTTCTTGAAAACTATTTTTAAAATTTAAATCAGGTAAATACAAATTTTTTTCTTTTAAAAATTATTACCTAAATCCTTTTTGATTTTTGAGATATGAATTTTTCTCGAATTTGGTTAACCTGTGACTAAACCGAGAAACATCTATACATATACAGGCATACACACCCATTCACAGATACATATACATTCACATAGACATATTTCATATCCACACTTTCAAGATTATCACATGCAGATCAAAATGTGAAACGGATTTAAAATTTTGGGATGTAGTTTGCTCATCTGAGAAACGAACAACAGAGAGGAATAGAGAATAAGAATTTTTGCTTTTGAGTCTGAAAAACTGGAACTTGAATCTGATTGATGTCAGGTTGCAAATTTGGATCTGCATGCTTGTTGTTTTGAATTTAAACTGAAGCTTTGTTCTTTTTTGAACAGATCTTGAAGGTCAGATGTTGGAATTTGAATTTACGGTTAAACTTTACCGCATGCTTTTGTTTTGATTTGCTTTTTGATCCATAGCTTAAATTGTTGTTTCAGGCTTGATTGTTTGATCTAAAAACTGGAATATATGCTTGAGTTTGAGAGTTTCTTTTTGTCTCAGGTTTTTTAATTCAGTTTTTCAAATGGAAGAAAATGGACCTGGTTTTAATCTTTTGAAAAAGAATGTAGGAGAAGTAAAGATTGTCTATATAGCTTATTTTTCTCTTTATTCATTAACTTCAAAAATAAAAGAAAAATAAAGAAAAGCATGACACTTGTTAATATTGCATATTAAGGTTTTGCACTTGTTAATTGTTTATGTTAAAATTTTACAAATATCAAAGCCCTGTCCTTTTATGTTAAAACCCTTAATTAGATTTATATTTATATAATTCTTATATTTTTAAATGCTTTAAACCCTTAATTATTTATATTTTATTTATCTACAAACTATAACTTTAAATCAAAATGTTCCAACCTATGTAACCTATACTATTTTAAACTTAATTTATTATACTTAAATTTATATAAATAATACTAATGTTGAAAATATTCAAATTTAACTTTTAGAAAATTATTATATTAATTTCAAAATATAACTTCCAAATATTTATATTATAATTAGAAAACAAACTTTTTTTTAAATATAGTATTAAATCCAATTTATTAGTAATATTTTTATTGTTGAATTTCAAGTTCCAAATTCCATTTAAAATCTATTTATTATATAAAATAATCACATATTCTTATTTAATTTGAAAAATTCAAATTAATTTATAATTTAATCCAGAAATTTATTTAAATTACCAATTTAAATTATACTCAAATACGGGATCGTTACACCTTCCGAAGCCATTGCCTTCGAAACCTGTAAGCCTTTCAAAAGCATTTAGGAAGCGGCTTAATACATCTTCAAACAACACTACCTTTCGACGGTATTGATGACTTCTATACACTCGAAAGGCAAAATAATCGAGGTTAGGGCTTCGACTTTGATGGTACCCCCTCTTTCGAAAGCATTGATTTATAATTAAAGGAACTCCTTCAAAAGCCCTTTTTCTTTTAAATCAACATGGGAACCCCTTCGAAAGCCATTACAAAACTCCTTTCGAAATGTATTGACTAAGTCAAAAGCTTAGTAAAATAAAAGCAGGCGCTTAATTTTTTAAAACAAACTAATGTATCGACTCCATCAGAAGCATGCTTTCGAAATCATACCTTCCACCATTCTCCAATCCATTACGTACCACCTAGAGGATACCATGTGTATTGGTTAGGGTTTAATGGGGTTTTGTTTTTGTCGAAAGCAAAAGGTAAGGGCAATAGGTACCCTTAATAGAGGCAGAACATGTTTTGCTGGGTTAAATCTCAAATTAAGCAACTTCTATCAACTAACATGCCTACGTGTAAACTTCTTATTAGTTGCCTTAACTTTTCCCATGGTTTTCAAAACTAACCGCCTTATTATTTTGGATAAGTATCAAGCTTAGTATTTTACGGACAAAACCTTCCATTGCAAATACAATTAAATCATTTAGATCCTCTTCTCAAAATAATTTAATTTGTAAATCTAATCACTTAAGAAAAATCCTCAAAAATCATAGAAATTTACTTTGATCATGTTATATAACATAACAAAATTTGAAACCCAAATTCTCAATATATTTTCTGAAATAAATTTATAAATCCAACGTGCTATATTTTCATTCAAAAATTCATAATAATCTTTCCAAAGCTTGGAAATTATCAAACTTAAAATCCAAATTAAAAATTATGTTTTGCATGACATGTAATTTTCCATGGCACTTAAATATTAATATCACACGGCTTTGGTCTAAAACCGTACGAACCATCATTTAAACAATCTTGTTTAAGTTTAAACAAACCATCATTTTAGCATATCATCATCAAACATCATGTATTCAACAAAAAGAGATGAAAATTATTATACACCTTAATCTTTGATAAGGAATGTGGATTTAGATGAGTTTGTTTCCCCTCTTTAATTCTTTGACTTTTTCCTTGAATATCTTCTTCTTTTCTTCCAATTAATGGTTGGTCTTCTTTTTTTTATTACGTTTATTATTTATGAAAAAGTGATAATGAATGTGATAATGGGAGGCCAATATCTATTATGCCCTTATATAATTTATTTAGTCTATAAACCATTCTTTAAGCCCTTTTTTTATTAATAAGCACGACCACTTAAATTTATTCAAATCTCAATCCCCTTATCACTTAACATCTACATTATTCTACTTAATTTATTTAGTTAAATATCATGAATAATGTTATTTGAAAGTTAAGGATGTTACACTCTTTTGACCATTTATTTTCCATTTTAGTTAACTTTTAATTAATATATTTGTACATTAACTCATGTTAATTCAAATGTTTACTCTAACGTTAATCTCAACCAATATTTGAATTTAGAATTAAAAGTTGAAATTTTGACATGCCAAAAGACGAAGAAATAGTCGCTGAATTTGTTTCTTGATATTTGATATGCTAAAGGATTAAAGTTAAGCAAGGCATGCCTAAATAATTGTCATTATCATTGGAGATTTCAACTTGGAGTTGGGAGTATATATCAATGGAATTTATAGATGTTTTACCTAGAAACAATGATGCTATTTGGGTTGTAGACGATCGACTCATTTAACTTAAGTTGGAATTAATAGGATTGTGTATATATATATATTAACGGAGTAGTGCAACTACTTGGGGTTCTAGTTAGTATTATTAATGATAGAGACCCTTTGTTCTTTAGGAAATTATGGAGGGGTCTTACAATATGCTTTAGGAATGACTTTATATCTTAGTACCACTTACCACTTGAAGACCAATCGTTAAACGGAAAAGGCAAACAAATGTTTTGAGAGTTTGTGGGAAGCTTGCATCATGGATTTTTGAAGGCCATGGAGAAGGTAGAAGTGTTAGGTGGCAGTTGAGGGGCGCATAGGTTCATTACAGTCCTATGTTGCCAGGCAATGATAGGAATTGGAGTTTTTAGTTATAGATATGGTATTCATTAAGGTTTCCTCTCCTAGGAATGTTACGAGGTTTGGTACTTTTGAAAATTTGGCGCCTAGGTTCATTGGGCCTTTCTTGATCTTAGAGTAGGTGAGGGAAACTTGCTTGTTAGGGGAGCTTCCAGACTAATTAGTGGGAGTCCATGACGTCTTTCATGTCCCAGAATTGAGGAAATATATGCATAACATTGCCAATGTAATAGAGCTTGGTTAGTTAATAGAAGTTAAAACAAAGCCTATTGCCCCTCTTCCATGGTTCCACATGCATAGTGGAGCACGGTACTGAGAGCCATTTTAATGAAGAAAATTTGATTGTTTTGAGTAGAAGGAGAGATAAACTAGCAAAAAGCACATAGGAAACCGAATAAAAGATGAATGTTTCTCATTTTGAGCTTTTCTTTGGTAAACTTTTCTCTCCAAAAATAGATATTTATTGCCTCCTCGTGGTTGTTAGACTATTGCTAGGAGATTGTTGTTCAACTTTTTATCGTTATTTTGTACTCATATAGAATTTTATGCATATTTAGGATGATTGCATACATGTCTATATTTCATGATCTTGTATTCACGTTGAGCTCACCTATAGCATGTTTGCATAATCATATCCCCTTTTTGGTTAAGAAGATGGTCGTTGATTACAGTAAATAATTAGTTATATAACATGGTTGTTGAACATGCATTACACATCTTTCCTTGGTGATTTCGGGGGAGAAACCACTTTAAAGGGAGGAGAATGTAACATCCCCAAAAATAAAATAAGAAATTAAGTAATTAAAATAAGGTTACCATTGGAATTTTTGTAAATTTCAAAATTTGATCATGGAAGTTATACCGTTGCATCCGTGGTGATTTTCTGATCAAGTTACATATATAATGTGTTGATATCGGAGTTAAAATGAAAAAGTTATGGATGTTTGAAATTTTCAAATCAAAATAATTCAAGCGAGTTTAAATTTGAATATCTGAACTTGAAATTCAAAGTTGTAATTTTGAATTCAAAATATTTGTAGAGATTAACGTTTGAGAAACCATTTGTGTTAACCAAGTTAATGTATAAATTAATCGAGTAATTTATATATTAATTAAAAGTTAACTAAAATAGAAAATCAATGGTTAGAAGGGGGCACGATCGACCACCAATGGTCAGTGGTCGATCGGTCGAAGTGAGAAACGTGTAATGTGGAAGGTGGCTACTAAGGTTTTGGTTATTTTAAACGTTCCGGATTTGTTTGATTTCCACCCAGTGGTTCTGGTACCTTCTTCCTCTATAAATTGACCCCTAGAACCCTACTCTTCCTTCACAAAATTTTGGTAACGCTACTGAAGCTCTGTTTAACTCTCTCTCCTTGGAGTTTCAGAAACAGTAAATTTTCTAATAATTAATTCAAATTTATAATCTCTAATATAAATTAATAATTCTTTTCTCTATATTCTTATTTCTGAAACCTAATTTATATATACAACATATTTGTTGTATATTCAAAACAGGGATAATCTAACAAAGGATTATGAGTGGTATAAATCAAATCTCTTCTTCTTCTCTTTTAGATTCCAGAATCAGTTAGGATCTTCAGGTCTCTTTTGATTCCTAATTCTATTCCTCTATTTTCTGATTAATTCTAATCTTTATATATAGTTATCTTGTTGTATAAAGAGGGAGATCTGAAAGAGAATTAGGCATGGTGGAATCAAATCTAGTTAGGAAGCAACCAATTTTCTATGAGTGAAAATATCAAGTTTTTCACAATTTTGTAATTGAATATTAGTTATTTGGATTTGATGTATTCCTTAGGAAATTTCGGTAAACGAAAACATAACATCTAAAATCCTTCGAATTTCCCTAATTAAATATCAATCTTTGTCTATATTGGCATTCTAAGTTTTTTGGTATTGGTATATTAGAATCTAATCAATTGTTAGAATTAGGTAATCAATGATCAATTTAACCTATTTTCCCTCTTTTAAATAGAAGTGTTAAAGAGTTCAAAAAGAAAATAAATTATACATGGTGCATAAATTATAAATTGAATTGTATGTAATTTACACCGCCTATTTCTACCACTTAAATAAATAAGCAATTCCTTCCTCACTTCAAAGTGTTGTATACGAAGGTTGAATTGAATATAGGCGATCTAATTTGTAATTGTCTATTCATTAAAATAGAAAAAGGATTTTAGTATATTAATTTGGGACAAATTTAGATATTGCATGTTTGTACAAATCTATTTTATTTGGATATGGTAGTAGTAGTTCATGTGATAATTGTAGATTTGCATGAGATAGATATTTCAAAATACGTTGTAAGCGAATTATTATTGAATTGTTGTAACGTAATGCTTAGATCCTAAATTTTGCACGTAAAGATCACTATACACACACACACATACACATACATAACGGATTGCTTATAGTGTATTTGTGACGACCCGCCCTTCTCGACCCTCGAAAATCGGCACAAAATACCCTACAGTATGATATGCCGACGATCAAGTGCCGGAAAAGACAGTTTGTTAAGGAAAAGAAAGAAGGTAGAAGAAAGAAGGAACTAAACAATATCAGAATCTCAAAATCACAGCGGAACAAAATATAATACGTAATATCAGATCTTTGCACAAAATGAAAACTATATATGTTTTATGCAATATATCATTAGAGTATCTCAAACAATCAACAATTACCAGTCTGACAATTCCATACAATCACAGCAGTGGATATATATACAAGTACGGATAATACATCTCGGACTCCAGCTCCCCTCCTGAGCTCGATAGCATCCTATCCTAACATATAATACTCGGTATGACCCGAGCATTATAATGAAATAACACCCGAGTCAGTCTGGAATACCAGCTGATAAAGTTACATCCAAATTGATTATTAAAGTTTCAAAAATCCTTTTTAAAACAAATGCATCTCGTAAGACCACGCCACAAATAAACATGTCGGGTTTTTACCTTACGATAGCTAAAACACTTTTTATAAAATTCCTCTGATATTATAATAGGGTCTATATACAAATACCTATAAAATAGCCGAAATTGTTGCATTCATTAAATTCCAGCTACTAGCCACAATCGTGGGTAATACAAACAAAACTCGTAAAAGGCGCATAGGGAGAATGGATTTCCAACTAATGACTAGGCACTGGGGTACCACCTGTCACAGTACCTGGTCTAGATCTGTGTACCGAGGACCACTCCCGATCCCCTGCAACACAAGGCCGGGACTACCCCTTGCTGGATAATCCCGAGTAATATCACCCCACGGTTGGGATCAGCAACCGCACCACTAAACCGAGTAAAAAGGGACATCTAGACATGGATGACCTCACCCTAAAATGGGTGCTACCCTCCTAGCCTTGCTGCATAACCACTGATTTTCTGTCATTCCCAGTTTATGAGGTTTGAGGCTAAGCGTTACCTTTAGAAGGTTTCACTTAGAATGCCCATTGTCCACCTGACGATGTTCTGAAAGCATTCATCCATAGAAGTCCATCCCGGGTTCGAACGGAACTGAAGGCACTACTCCTACTACATCCATTTTGGAAATATCCTCAGGATTAGTAGCAACTAGCCCTTGCACTTCACTGCTCCATCTTCGACTTCGAACTTGTTTTTCTCATGAAAACATACAAATCAAATCGAAGTGGTTTTCGAGAAATTAATCATGATCCCGGTCTCTTCGAAACGATCAACGCATTGGCCAATATTGATAGTCGGTGATTTAACTATCGATTGACATTCATACGCATCCATCACACAATAAATAATCTCCCACATTATTTATTTTCCTCAAAAATATCTTTGCAAGATATATTTCCATTTTCAAATCCCATTGAAAACACCTTTCAAACCCAACTCTTCTCATGGAATAAATTCCCAAATCTTTACTTCCTCTAAAACATCCAAGTACCCATACTTAAGATATAAAATAATTTAAATTCTTTATTCATGAAAATACATTAACACATTTATATTAGAACTACTTACATACTTAATTTAAAATATACATATACTTTTAAAAAAAATCGAATAAAACTGCTTTATAAAATAATAACTATTTTCTTCAAAATAAAGTTAAATCATATTAAATTTTAAAATAAAGCTATGAAATCCTATACAATTTTTCAAATAAAACTTTAATTAATTATCTTTAAAATAAGACCATTTTATAAAGTATAAATATTAATAATATTCTTTTAAAACATAATACTTCTTACCCCTTTAAAATAATTATTTCTATAACAAATTTGATAAATGTTCGCTTTTAATATTCTTTACACTTAAATGATCCTTTGAAACCATTTTTTAATATAACTTCAAAACTTCTAACCTTTTTCAAAAGTCTACTTTAAAAACGTACTTGGCTTTTCAGAGAAATACACTTCCATTTTAGGATAATCCAAAGAATTCTTTTTATAAATCCCGCTGAATTTATCTCAATTCAAATTTACGTTTATTTCCCGTAAATTCCTTTGCATACTTTTAAAATAAACTCCTTTTATTTTTAAACACATTTCTATTTCCTTAAAATCACTTTCAAAATATATGGTTAAATATTTAAAATAAAGCTTCTAGAAATTCCTTCGTTGAAAATAATACTTAATAAATATATAGAGGTTTCTAAGTAATTTAAGCCAAATTTAACCTTTAAAATTGAGTTATTAAATCAAATATTTATATTATAATTTCCTTTGAAAACTTAATACTACCTCACTTTAAAAATAATTAAATACCATAATTACTTGATCAAATATTTGCTTTCGCTTGAAACAATTAAAAATAATTAACAATTTTCTAAAATATTTTAAAAATAACTTTACAAAACATTCCAGTATTATACTTCGAAAATCTTTCTTTGAAACATGCTTAGTTTCCAGAAAAGCATACACATGCCATCCCTTAAAAATAAATCTCGCTATTAATTTAAAATAATTCACATTTCCTTTATAAGTCACAATTTAAACACTTCAACTTTTCAACCCATTTCTTGAATTTAATTCATTTAACTTCTTTACTTAAGAATTTCTTTTATTTCCTTTAAACCCAATTTATATATTTATATTTAAATTTCTAGGTTGTATTCACCCAATCATAGCACAACACAATTTAATTTTCAACTTAATCTATCCCAGTATATAAATGAAACACAGCATAACAAGATCTAAAACAATTTATCACATGATATCAATGAGATATATCATAAAATATAAATAAAATTTCAATTTGTGAGGAATCCAGTTGGATCCCTCCAACCTGTTTCTCTGCATCCATAGGTATTAGCACAACCAATAAATATCGATTCAATTTGATAATAATTATCATATTCAGCTAAACAACCAATCAAACATTTAAATATTAGCTATTTAAATTACTGGTATCCAGATGTGAGTGAGATTAACTCACCTTGGGTTTTAGACGAGCGTTCAAATTTAAATTAAATCGAACGGCATTCGATTTAACCTAAAATTTTACTTGCTTAGAATGATCCCAGAATTGCTCCACTGTGTAGTACTCGTCGCTGCGATTCCAACGCTACCAAATTCGTTGAATTCTGAATATGTATGCAAGAGATATGGGCTTATAACCGTTTGAAGATAATTGGTATAAACAATTTTCTTTTTATTTTAATTTATATTTACCAAAACAAAGACAGGCCGCACGATCCACTATCCAAAATCACGGCTGCTACAATTTCTTCTTCTCGCACACGCTACAGGTTCAAGCCGAACCCATTTGCCGCCGTCTAAGGCTTGGAACCACCGCCTCTTCATCGAGTTCGAAGACGATCGGATGCCGCCATGTGAAAGCTCGTCGCGAACACCCTTCCCACCACGAAACCGGTCGAGCTCGGCTTTGCCATTTCCTCGAAAACTGCGCACGAACGCACGAACACCTCGGTCGACTTTCACCTCCAATCGACGATAATAGCCGAGATCCACCATTAACCATGAAGCGCTCGACGAGCTCGTCATCTTCGTAGTTGGAGGATTTCACTATAACCTGATGGATTACTCAATAATTTAAGATGAATATTGATGTTTTTCGGCCATTGAATATGATAGTGTCGGCCGTTGAAAGGAATTAGGGTTTCGGCCCCCTTAAACATATATATATACGTATAACATATTATTTTAATATAAAATTCATTTTAAAGCAACTTTTTCAAACGATCTTCAAACAACGCGTGCCGACATGCGTTTCAAAGGTTTTACCCACGTTTCGAACAAAATGGGACGTGTTTCGGAGGCTAATTCGATCATATGCGTGAGTTACGAAAATAAACACTTAATTTTAAATTAAATCGATTAAAATAGTTTCTATGCGTTTTGAGCTGCCAGGGTCAAACGACAACTCTGGTTGCTATGAAAATTGAATCTGATAATAACTAACTATTATGGATCCAATGGAACTAGTTTCGTCGAATTCCGAGACTGTGCCCCAGAAGGCTATTTTAACTCGTCGATAACTTCGAGCGATTTTCAAAATCATCGAAATTACTTAAAATTTCACTTTTAAGACTTTACTGACTTCATAATAAATCATATAGAATTTATATTCACATTAGAAATCATTCTGATTCAGTTTAAATCAAAATATGATTATTCACATTATTATATTATTAAATTCCATTATTAAATTAATATAAAATTCCAAATTCAACCTATCGACTTTTAATTTTATCCAGCGGTCCAATATTATAATTCAAATCCAAATAGACTTAAAATAAATTTTAAAATCTAGTTTTTTTATATCTATTTATACCCAGATTCACAAATTATCCCAATACCAATATTAAATTATTATTATTCAAATTTCAATTAAATTCCCGTATTTGAAATTTAACTAATTCTATTAGTTTAACCAAAATCTTTTTATTTCAAAATCAAATTACAATACATATTCAACATTTAAAATGAATTAAATATTCAAATCTAGCGACCAAAAATTTCGGGTCATTACATTCCTCCCCCCTTATAAAAATTTCGTCCCCTAAATTTGCTAAGGTAGAAAGAATGCTCCAAACTCAATAGCAAAACCTAATTAGTGAAAATCTCAATTTCATTTTGCCTATATTCTTTAACTTCAAATCGAAACTGCTAGTTTCGATTTCTATTCCAAAATCCTTTTATTTTAATTTTAATTTGAAATCAATTTGTCGTTAACGAAACGTTTTCAAAAAAAAATTCTAACTCCCAAAATTTTCAGAAAATTTTGGCAGAGTCTCCTTTATACAGAGGAGCTTTTGCAATATCACAATAGATATAAATATATATACATCGACCCACACGGTCGGAAAACCAAAAACAGTTCATATTTCCTACTTTTATTGCGTAGGCGTACCTTTATTAGCATTTTAAAAGCAAACAGCTAAATAATATTGCATATACGCACTCCAACTCTATCTACTGCCTCCCGTACCTGTACTTACTTAAACAAACACATCAGTTTTCAATAATATGAGAATTTATTATCATTTTATTCATTAAACTAGCCAAACACATCAATTACATAGTTTAAACTAATAAACCTCATAAATTTAATACGTTGACCATATTTTATCAGCAATCCAAAGATTTCAATCACCATTTTAATTTCCTGACAAATCCAAACTTCATTTTTAATCTTCTCGAATGATTTAAATTCAAGTTTACTTTTTACAATTCATATTTACTACAATGAATTCACTCTCTCTTCAATATGATTAACTTATGTTTTACTTACATCAATTTATTCCAATCTAATTCCAATTTGATTCACAATCAAATTCTTATTTTCAATTTGATACCTTTGCATTTCCATTATGATCTATTTTCATTTTTATGCAAAACCACTTAATTATATTACACTTATTTCAATTGAGTCAAAACCAACTTTATTTACTTCTTCAAATCAATCCACCTCTGTTTACAACAATCGACCAATTTCTATGCAAATTTAAAGTTATCCAAGCAAGTAATGATCACTTAAGCTTATAACCATTTAAAATTAATTCCAACTTCGATTTATATTAATTTTATTTCACTCGGAATTTTCACAATCCCAAATATTCTTATTTCCATGCAATTTTTAAATCAGATCCTTATTCTCGCTTCAAGTTCATCATCCAACTTAAGTTTATATTAATATCATCCCATTCTGTAATATTTACAACTCATACATTTTTATTTTATCACAATAATTAATTAAAATTCTTTTCACTTGCATTTCAATTTTTATTATCTAAACAAATTTCAATCAAGACCCCTTATAAAGCTCGACTACAATCATTTCCAAATTGTTTAAGTTCTTTCAATTACACAATATTTCTATTTCTGATATCAACTTTATTTTATTTTCATTTGATTCTCATTCAATCAAATTCCAATTCATTCACAAATTTTAATTCAATTTGTCTACTTATTCAATCCATTTTAAATTTTAATTCATCTCCTCGATTCACTCTAAATTTTATTAATAATATGACCATTTTCAATTATCTTATACCCAAACTGAATTTTACTTGCATTTTGGACCATATCCATTTTAAATTGATTTTTTTTATTCAATCCCATACAACTTCCATTTAATTTAGCTTACAATAAATTCATTTATAAACAATCCTTTTTGAATTTAGTTGAGTGAGAATTTAATTCATTCAATATCATTCTTACTTAATTTAAATTCCATTTAACTCAATTCTTTTCCTAAATTTAATTCAAGTTTAACTTAGTTTTATTTAGCCAACTTGAATTCATACCATTTCTTTTACTATTTTAGATAAGAACTTAATTCCATTCATTTTTATTCATAACACAATTGAATTTTGATTAAATCCAAATTCAACTCAATTCCATTTAATCGAAGTTAAATCCAATTCGATCCAATTTATTTCTCATTTAATATAAGTTCAAGCCTTATTTTCTGACTTAAGGCCATTCACCTTTTATCTTTTATATTTTCTTCTCCTTATTTTCAATTTACATTTCATTTAGGATTTAAATTTTGAATTTCCCATAAAGTACCAACCATTTTATCTTGGTTCTAAAATTTTCATTTCTTAATCTTAAGTTCACCAACTCATTTTTTAAAAAGCTTATATTGCTCATTTCAATCCATTTACATCTTATACTCACAATTCCAAATTTCATATATATATATATATATCTATCACTGAATTCTCAAGGATATAAATTTCCTTTCAATTTAATTCTTTGCACAATTTTAGATCCACAATTTCAGATTATAAGTATAACACTTAATAGCTTATGGGTACAATTCATTACACAATGACCCACAATTAAAAAGTTATTATACATTTCAATTTAACCCAAATCAATTTAATTCTAAGTCCAATTTATTTAACTTATCCCAAGTTAAATTCAAATATATTCTATTCACTTCAATATATTTTATTCACTTCCATTTACTCAAGTTAAATTTTAATACCAAGATTAAAATTTTCATTTCCTTCTTATTAATATAAACTTCACTTAATAAGTCCAATAGTTGATTTATTTTAACTTTACACATTATTTAAATAGAATTTTCCAGAATTCAATTATCCGGTTTTATTTCAAAACCATTTTGAAATAATAATCAACTCATACTTACTTTGTATATCAAATCAAATCTTTGGATTCCAAATAACTTGTTTATACCAAAACAAATTTCCTTCTTTGAAATTTCTAAAACACCTTGTATATCAAACCAATCTAAACAGATACCATACCCAATTACTATGGAAGAAATCCATCACTTTAGAAACTCGAAAATAAATTCTGATGATGTGGCCATCATCATCAGAATTATTTTCCTGCGACTGAAGTGAGTTCTGTGCTTCCTTACTTTCAAAAATTCATTTCAAAACAGTTTCCATTCAAACATAATACCTAAAATATTGTTACATCATTGCCTTCAAATCCTTGGACAACATTCCCAAACATCCTCAAGATTTTAAATTTCTAAAATTTTATTTTCAATACATTTAAAACCCTTTTCAAAATCCCTGGGATTTATATTCTGGTTTAATTCAAATTTAATTATTCTTCTTTTGTATAATTTATACTCATAGAATTTTATTTGATTATAACCATTACAAATTTTAGATTCTTATATTTGATTTTAATATTAACACTCAAACATACAAATGTATATATAATAATTTCAGAAAATTATTTCTTTTATATCAAAATATAATTTTGGGTAAAATTATTTTATTTACCCACTTTAAAAACAATGCTATGTCGGTTTAACTTGTTTAAGAGTTTAGAAACACCTATCGTACGGTTGTACTTCCCGCACCGACCAGAATTCATAAACACTCAACCGATAAGTCAACACACTATAAAAACAAGTTTATATTCACTAACAAGTACGCTCTCATATCTATTAATACACTCAAATCATTATAGGGTACTATTGACTCTATATCTAATGAGTAATTATCCCCACCAAAGCCTAGGTTGTCGCCAACCTAAGCTCTGATAACAAATGTGACGACCCGCCCTTCTCGACCCTCGAAAATCGACACAAAATACCCCACAGTATGATATGCCGACGATCAAGTGCCGGAAAAGACATATTGTTAAGGAAAAGAAAGAAGGTAGAAGAAAGAAGGAATTAAACAATATCAGAATCTCACAATCGCAGCGGAATAAAATATAATACATAATATCAGATCTTTACAATAAATGAAAACTATATTTGTTTTATACAATATATCATTAGCGTATCTCAAACAATAACAATTATCAGTCTAACAATTCCATACAATCACAGCAGCAAATATATATACAATTAGAGATAATACGTCTCGGACTCCAGCTCCTCTCCTGAGCCCCATAACATCCTATCCTGAACATATAATACTCGGTCTAACCCGAGCATTATAATGAAATAACACCCGAGTCAGTCTGGAATACCAGCTAATAAAGTTACACCCAAATTGATTATCAAAGTTTCAAAAATCCTTTTTAAAACAAAGGCATTTCGTAAGACCACGCCACAAATAAACATGTTGGGTTTTTACATTACGATAGCTAAAACACTTTTTATAAAAATCCTCTGATATTATAATAGGGTCTATATACAAATACCTATAAAATAGCCGAAATTGTTGCATTCATTAAATTCCAGCTACTAGCCACAATCGTGGGTAATACAAACAAAACTCGTAAAAGGCACATAGGGAGAACGGATTTCCAACTAATGACTAGGCACTGGGGTACCACCTGTCACAGTACCTGGTCTAGATCTGTGTACCGAGGACCACTCTCGTTCCCCTGCAACACAAGGCCGGGACTACCCCTTGCTGGATAATCCCGAGTAAGATCACCCCACGGTTGGGATTAGCAACCGCACCACTAAACCGAGTAAAAAGGGACATCTAGACATGGATGACCTCACCCTAAAATGGGTGCTACCCTCCTAGCCTTGCTGCATAACCCCTGATTTTCTGTCATTCCCAGTTTATGAGGCTTGAGGCTAAGCGTTACCTTTAGAAGGTTTCACTTAGAATGCCCATCGTCCACCTGACGATGTTCCGAAAGCATTCATCCATACAAGTCCGTCCCGGGTTCGAATGGAACCGAAGGCACTACTCCTACTACATCCATTTTGGAAATATCCTCAGGATTAGTAGCAACTGGCCCTTGCACTTCACTGCTCCATCTTTGACTTCGAACTTGTTTTTCTCATGAAAACATAAAAATCAGATCGAAGTGGTTTTCGAGAAATTAATCCTGATCCCGGTCTCTTCGAAACGATCAACGCATTGGCCAATATTGATAGTCGGTGATTTAACTATCGACTGACATTCATAAGCATCCATCACACAATAAATAATCTCCCACATTATTTATTTTCCTCAAAAATATCTTTGCAAGATATATTTCCATTTTCAAATCCCGTTGAAAACACCTTTCAAACCCAACTCTTCTCATGGAATAAATTCCCAAATCTTTACTTCCTCTAAAACATCCAAGTACCCATACTTAAGATTTAAAATAATTTAAATTCTTTATTCATGAAAATACGTTAACACATTTATATTAGAAATACTTACATACTTAATTTAAAATATACATATACTTTTAAAAAAAATTCGAATAAAACTGCTTTATAATTTAAAATATACATATACTTCTCCTTTAGCCCTTCCACTTCTTGAGCTCCCCTTCTCTTAGCAAGCTACTGAATTGGAGAGATCTAAGACTTATGTAAGTGTTTTCATTTCCTTCTTCATTTATAAGTGGTTTGCCTAATCACCCCTCACCTATTGATTTTTTAAAACAGCTTAGAGCGTTAGTAATTAAGGTGCAGAAGAGTGGGGAAAGCGATTAAGTTGTAGACCTTTCCCATGCAAGCTCGAGGCAGACCTTACTGTGTCTACTTATGAGAAGACCAAAGCTGAGGAAGAATTTAATGTGTATCGAGTCGAAGCTGAAAGGACGGTGAAGGCTACAAAAGAGGCCTTGCAGTTGAAGGATCATGAATTGGCAAAGAAGGAGAAGTTTTCGAATAAAATCCGAAGACGACCTCACATGGATTACTTACTACGTGCTTTACCAGTAGTACGCCACAGTTCAGTGCCAACTCTCCACCGAGATCGATCTTAGCTTCCTAGGCGACCCCAAAAGGCTCCAAGATGCTCTTGACTATTACAAAGCCCAGTTGGCTAAGGAACTAGCCATGGAGAATGCTTCTCCTTTCATCTCCCACGGCACTTCTGTGCAGCCAAATGAGGATGCAACTTCTAAGGGAGTTGAGGTCACTTCAACTTCTCAAGCTCATATAATCACCTAACTTTTGTACATAATCTTAAACTTCCTAACATGTATTAGAAATGAATTCATAACTTAATTTTGTTTTGGCTAATTTCTTTAATTTTCATTCTATTTTGTTTTCATACTATAAACGATGACATCATCCTTGTTCCTTTGTTTTTTATAGTCTTCTAAGGAAGATATATTTACTAAACTTCTAAAGGAAAGTGTGGACACACTCCAAATTCAAACCATGGATCATCTTGGCCTTAGTGTGGTAGCGATTATTAGGAACAAAAAAGGGTTAAATGAGTCATTCACATGACTTAAAGAGGAAACCCAAGTGTTGCTCTCCAAAATTGACTGGATAGTTAAAGAAGTGGAAGTACATAGCGATTTTTTCTGCATCAGCGGAGATATAATTTAGAAAGCGACTCTTTCCCACCAAACAGCCCTCACTTGGAGTGGTTCAGGCATCGGTTTTTAAATTTATATAGGGTCTAATTTTGCTTATGATTAACATTTACTATATAAAGATTTGTTGGACTTACCGTATAATAATGTCCTTTATGAGATATGCTTTTATTTAGTCTTAACTTTGTGTATTTTCATTTCCTATGGATCAAATTTTAATCACTACCAACTAGGTCAATCCCTATGAGCCTTCATCCTAGTTTACTAGAGCCTTTGAATCCAACGCACCCTTGCTTCCCATCATATATGGCCAGGACGACAAAAGTATGCCTGAGTTTGAGATTACAGCCTCAACTTCTACTGCAGCCTTGGAAAAGGAGAATATTCGTCTTACACTTACGAATGAAAGGCTTCAAAAAGACTTGAAGGAAGCCCTTTCAAATCATAATGATGCTAAAGATGCATTGAGTCATCAATATAAATTTAAGGTGAACGAAGTTGCGCACTGGGTTGAGGACATCGATTTAAAAGTGAATGAACTACAGCAATCCTTGAAAGATGGCAAGGAAATTTGTGGGATTGTTTATGAAGCAGGGATAAAGAAGTTGGGAAAAATTAAGTAGGATATGAATCTTCAAAATGCCTACCATATCAAAAAGAATGAGGGTGGTGAGGGAAGAAAGGAGGTAGAGGGGTCTAGTTTAAACTTGGCGCTCACTCCCTTTGTGAGTATGACCCCTCATTGGTGGATGAACATAAAAAGAAACTGGAATTGCACGTTTAATCTAAACTTAAGGAGAAGGAAGCTTATTACAAGGAATAGATGGAGCAACTGGAGCTCAAGGTATTTCCTTGCTCATAGAGGAAGGGATGTATAACGGATGCTCTTAATTATTTTGGCAGCTTCTTTAGGAACATAAAGAATACAAAGGCCGAACTAATTGATATTTTATAGAAAATAAGAAAAGAACTATGTTCAAGATCTACGAGCTTGAAAATCTGTTGCAAGAAGCTCAGGCTACTCCTCATGCAATAGCATCCCCTGCTAATGCACGTAGGAAGGATGGGATTGCTGCCCTTGTAGAGAAACTTAGAAAGGAGAAGGTTAAGTGCAAGATGGGAAAGATCGTCTTACAACGAGCCATGGACATCTTTAGTTATTAATACCTTGGGCTTGACTTGAGCTTCCTTTGTAATACAGAAGGTTTTAAGGTGACTATAAAGTACCCAATGGACCACATGGAAGGTGCCAATTATGATCCATGAAAGACAGTCCCACCCCTGGCTAACATGCCTTCAGTGTTTTTTATAATTAGCTCGGTGTTTTAGGATCCTATAACTTGGGATACTTTTGTTAATTTATGTCATAGAATACTTTTCGGTTTTATAAATACTCATTAAGATATCATGAAATAAAACTCCTTTGTGGTGGAGTATGAGTTCCATACTTGATTACACTTTCTTTTAATTTTGTTTGTTTCGGGTTGCTTAATTTTTAACCCACCCATATCGACCGAAGCCCAAAGATTCCTGACTTGGAAGGGAAGATCAAGTCTGCTCTAAACTGGGTTGCTGAACTGGAAAGATTATTGAAAGATGCCGAAAGTGTATACAAGGCTTTATATTAAGATAAAATCAAGGTATTGAATGATAGAATCGAAGAGTTATCTCTTTAGATTGGTAAGCAAACCAGTGTGGAAGACAATCTTGTTGCGTTCTTGGCTCCAAATATCATGTTGGAGCCTGGCGCTACTCCTTCGCCTCTCCCAGGTGTCGATCCTTATGTTGTTTCCCAATGGAGGAAGTTGGAACAAGATTTAAAAATTATTAGAAAGCCAAATTATATGAACTAAAGAATTATTACAAGTAGGGCATTGTTCTAGCTTCTTAAGTAAGGAGCGGTTCTGGTAAACATTCTTTATCGGGCAATCGTAGAACTGGTCGATGATTCCCCTGTGGGCGAGTTGGATCCAAAACGCAATTTGTTTTTTCTAAGTACTAAAGTTTTTCACTATATCTTTATTGTAATTATGCATGATAATAATTTTACCTTTACTTCTGACCTGCATGTAAACGCAAAGAATCATCCAGACATGAGTTGATTTCAGTAAATATTAGCAAAACTTAGTTTTTAGCATTCATCTAGCAAGTTTATGTTGTTTCTTTAATTGTACCTGAGTTGTAGGTGGTTTTACATTCCATGCATCGTCTCTTCTTGCCACTTTTGACTAGTTCCTTATGTAGTTCACGTTTCCTGAGAGCCTTTGGCATTCATGCTTTGTTGGATGCTTGGAATGACCTACCCCACTATTTGGGGGCATTTTCATGTTTTTGCACTTGGCACGGTTCGCTCTGCTATTTAGGGAAAGACTGTATTTTGACTATGAAGTCAGGCCATGTATTTACAACCTTTTCAATTCATGTGCATGGTTTTTTACATTGGTTTAGGCCATCTAATATCCTTATGTCCATTGTGATTATTTGGTTGAAAAGGCGGGTTATGCATAGTACAGCCGAATGTTATTAGGTAAGTTAGAGAAATTAACACAAGGAGATTTTTACACTGGTTTGGTCCATCTAATCTCTGTACGTACAGTTCATTGTATTACTACTTTTCATGACAATTACAATGTTTGTCGCATAAGTAACACAGACTATAAAACATAAGGCCCGAGGTGCTCTGAATTTTATGTTCTCAGAACTTGATTTCCATCAGGTTTTGATAGTCAGTATGCCTCATTAGCTAAGACTTCTACTATAACCGAGGGGCCTTCCCAATTGGGGCTCAAAGTTCCATCTACTAGGTCATTCATGTTCGCCATTAGATCACACAGTACTAGATCTCTCTTGTAGAAGTTTTTTCCTTGAGCCTAGCTTTGCAGTTTTTTGCCATCCTTTGTCGATATGCGGCGTATATGATTGCTGCGTCATCTATCTTTTCTTAAATAAGATCGAGTGTAGCCTCTTTTAGCTCCTTTTTTTCTTTATTGTGTACGATATTCTTCTATGTGATGGGACTTCTACTTCGACGGGAGCATGGCTTCATATCCATAGGTTAAAGAAAAGGGGGTATGGCTAGTTGGGGATCTAGTTAGGTCCTATAGGCCCATAGTACCAAAGACAATTCCTCTACCCACTTCCCTATTACTTCTTGTAGTCTTCTCTTAAGCAATTTCTTGATAGTTCTGTTTATTGTTTCGATCTGTCCATTTCCTTGAGGGTGCGTGCAGGAGGATTTTTTTTTTAATTATGCCATTCTTTTAACAGAGCTCTTTAAATTCAAACTCGGTCCCATTATCAGATATTATTTTCTAGAGGGATCCCAAACCTAGTGATTATGCTACATACCTAAAAAAATGACTGTCTTCTTTGCGGGGATCATAGCTAGGGGTTTCACATCTACCCATTTGGTAAAGTAGTCTATTGCCACTATGGCATACTTCACCCTCCTTTTGATGTAGGAAGTGGAACAATCAAATCTATATTCCATATGTCAAATGGCAACAGGAAAACTAGTGGAATGAGCTTATGGAATGGCTGTACTAGGATACTTGCAACCCTTTGACAACTGTCACATCTTCTCACAAATTGTTTTGCATCCTAAAGTGCAGCCAGCCAGTAATAACCATGCCTCGTTACCTTCTTTGCTAATTTGGCTCCTCTAGAGTGATCCCCACACTTTCCTTCCTGTACTTCTCTCATGACCTGTAGTCCTTCATCTTTGGAAACACATCTAAGATAAGGGGTAGAATACCCTCTCTCGTATAATATGCCATCAAAGAAGGAATAATACGGAGCTTGATCTCTTATCTTTCAAGCTTCATTTCTATTTAGGGGTAAAATTCCATTTATTAAAAACTACTTGATAGGGTTCATTCATGTGTTCTCTTCCTCTTTTTGAAGCGTGGACTGAATGGGGGCTGCCCTCGATCCTCTTCTATTTCCCAATCTTGATTTTATCGGATCACTGTCGGTTGAGCCCTATATATGTAACGACCCGTAATTTTCGATAATTAAATTTTGTTAATTTAATAATATTGTGGTAATTAAATCTAGAATAAATAAAAATTTGAATTTTTTTAATGAATTAATAACGAGATTGAATGTATGAACGTTAATGCAAGTTGATAAATAACTAATTTAGCGCAATCCCAATTTATTTGAAACAATTGTAAGGTCATAATTTATTGCATTTAATAAATTGGGAAATAAATTTCAATAAATGTAATTAAATAGTATGTTAATGTAAATTAAGTTAAAATTTGAAACTAATGTTAATTCCATTTATAATATGACAATTGGTTGATTTAAAGAATGGAAATCAAGATTTATTAACTTATTTGAATTTAAAATTATAGTACTTGGGCTTATTGTAATTAAATGAAATTTAATATTTATTTATTACATTAATGGGAAATTAAGATGAAATTTGGAGATTTTAAAGTAATAAATCATGGACCAATGTTTGCTGCATCCTTATTGTGATAAAAGATGTGAATAACAAGGTTTAAAAATTTAGTAAATGTATTTTGGGAATTTTAATTTATAATTTCTGAATTTAGTGAAATTGAAATTAAACAATAAAATTGATGGATTAATCAACTTTAATTTGACATCCAAATTTGTTTAAAATTTTATGATTGTTTAAGAAATAAAAAATGATAAGATTTGTTGATTATAGAATTTAAATTGAACAAGTGATTAATTAATTTAATATTAATTTATTTAATTAACTGAAAAATAGCCATTTTGGCCACTGACTCGGATTATGACGAAACCAGTTTCATCGGATCTGTAACTGTGAATTATATTAGGATTTCAAGTTTCATAGCGATCAGACTTGTCGTTCGATCGTACGGACTCGAAACGCCTTGAAATCAATGAAATTGAAATCAATTGAAATCAATTTGGTATAATTTGATTTTAGCATAACTTATTCATATGATGGAATTTGAACTTCATACCTATTCCATTGATTTTAAATTATTTTAAGACATCTATTTTGATATATGGCTTGACTATTTTCGTTCCGGAGTCGAATCGGGCTTTTTGGGTCGTGTATCGTTCAATTAATCTGGTCCGCTCTTTCTGTTTCAGCTCTGTCTATATATATCCAATTATAAACCCTAGCAGCCTTTCTATTTCTCATTTCTATACGTACAAAAATTTCTGTTGCATCTCTTCCTCAATGGCAGACAAACCCAAAAATTTCCAATTCAATTCCTATTCAAAATTCAACTTCAAAATCAAATCTCCTCAAACTATATCGAATCATATATCGATTTGAAGCTCTCGATGAGTGCATCTTAGATCTGTAATTCGTTTTTCAATTCAATTCACCATTTGTCCAAAAATCAAGAATGAACCGTGGCCGTTCATGGGGAATTTTCGATGATCCAATGGTGGATCGTTGACCTTTTGTCGATCGGGGAGTAGCGATGAATAAAGGAGGAGGTGCAACACTCATTGATGCCGTTCATTGTGCAATTGGTGGTCATACGCACCGTAAAATCGATGAAAAACGATGTGGGTGGCTGTCCGCTCTATGGCGAAATTGGGCGGCCGTGTTCGTCGTGGTGGTGGACGGAGGGGCGGCTCGTGTAGGTGAGTTCGTCGGAGTTAGTGGATCTGGGTCGTGGCGCCTGTGGCGGCGGGTTGTTGGAGGTCAACGGCAATGAGAAGACGACCTGGGGTTTTGTGCTTGGTTGATTGGGTTCGCATGTGGAGTTGTCTGAGGTGACGTGGCTGTGGTGTTGTTTTGTTTTTTTATTTTATTTTAAATTTCAATTTGAATCATTCTAACATGAATAACTTTTGCATACGGGGTCGAAATTATGCGCATTTTTCTCCACTAGGTTCGTATTGGAATTCTGTACATTTTGACGCTAATTTGGATAAATTCTGAGACTGTTCAAATTTTGTGTTTAAATTGGACTTAAATTCAATTTAAATTCAAAAGGTGAGTGTTTTAGCCCACACACAACTTTTAAAATTTCTTATGTGTGTTAAATTAATTTTTGAGGTGATTAGAAATTTATTTATGACTATTTGGCATATTTTAATCATCATCTCAGTTAAATTGAATTTATTTGAATTAAATTGTTTTTTAATTTATTATTGCACATAAACTGTCAGTTAAATTGTTATTTAATTTGTTATTGAATATAAAATGCCAGTAAATACCTGTTATTTATTATCTGTTCTATATTGATGTTATTGTTTGAATTGGATGATGATTGTGATAAATGTTTGATGACTGATATTCGATGAATGGATGTTGTATTTTATATTGTAATAAACTACATGTTGTTATGGATTTTATTTCATTTGGGATTGCGGTTTGAAATGATATATAACCATATTTATATTTTAAATTACGGATTGAAATGATAAATATCCGTATCACTTGACCATAGGATAGAAAATTATATACACACACCATGGTCTATATATATAAAAATATTTTGATAGGATTTCTACGGTTTTGTAAAGAAATATATGGGTTATACAAATGTTGATTTTAGATGTTATATGAATGTTATTTCAATATTGATTTTAGCTATGCATAAATTTGTTTTGAAATATAAAATAAGTTAAATGATAAAGTTTGATTGTTTTATATAATATGGTTAAGTATCTATTCAAATTATATTGTATATAGAGTTCATAATTACTTAAATAAAATTAAGGTTGGAAGATAAATATGAAATTGGTTTGAATTGAATTATTTAAGAACTATACTCGAATAAATTTGATTTGAAATTTAAATAAAATTGAGATTTTTAAAGGGTATGATTTTTATAACTTGATTTGGTTTAGAGTGATTTAAATGGATATCAAGTTGATTTAAATGAATATATCAAGTTAAATAAATTGAAAGAATATCCAATTATTTGAAGTTTAAAGGTTTTACTTAAATGATATTGGATTTATTAAGTAAACATTTCAAATCTAAATAATAGTAATTGAATTTGATATATATGGAATTATCAAAGAATTAGTTTTGAAATGGTGGAATATTTAAAGCTTTGAAATATATGGAAAGTGAAATGGTTTATTTGGGGGTTCAAATCTGTATTTGGAGTTGATTTGTGAAATTGAAGAAGCTATTTTATTATGTAAAGTAATTTAATATTTAAGCCATTTAAGTGGTGTAGTTATGTTTCAAAGTTATGAGTTTCATAGTATTATGATTTGAAAGTGTTATACTTTAAGTGTTTTGATTTCGAAGTATTATAACTTCAAAAGTGCTATGATTTTGGAAAAAGGATAATTGAAATTAAAAAATGATAATATATGGATTTGGGTCATTATAAAAATGATATCATATTGATTTGGGTTCTAAAACAAAAATGACAACGTATTTATATGGTTTTGAAATGGATATTATATTCTGTTTTTGAAGTATAAACTATTTTGAAAAGACCGCGGTGTTATAATAACGTTTGGTTGTTGAAGAGACCGGGATCGGAAGTTGTCATACTCTCTGCCAACTCCGAAAACCACTTTAATAACCGTGTACGTGGTGGGGATTCCAAAATGAAGTAGGATGGTGGCGATGTTCCTTTGAGGTATATACGTGGACCCGACTCCCATGAGTTGGCATAAGGTTGTTAAAACAGGAACGATTGACGGGCTAAGAAGGTAGCACCTTTTATCGGACACACTCCTTCGATGCCATTCTATTACTATGTGATTGATTTGGGCCCTTTTGATTTTGGGGTTGTGGCTCGAGGTGGGTGGTAGTAGCTGCTATGCGTTACCATCGGTCCGGAAGCGTAATTGGTATGTCTACCCTGGCATTGCCTAGTTGTGCCGTGTCACCTACCCTAGCGCGCCTTGTATGAATTTGATTTGTGTCGTACCTATGGAGTATCCTCTGGTAGCCTCCCAGTTAGGAGATATTACGGTACTATATAGACTATTGGCACTATTACGTGTTAAGGGCTATATGGTTAACCCCTTGACGCTATTTAAAAGTAAGTTTATTTTACTAGTAGACATTATTATAATAGCGAAATATTGCTACATAGTAAATAGTTTAACAGATCCTTAGGAGATGTGAATCCCGAGCATCTCTTAAGTTACTGCACTCAATTTTGACACTGGATAAGAAATGTCAAATCCCGTAAACATCTCTCACGCCGTTCCACTCATATTTATTTTTGTTGATTTAACTCAAATAAGAGCTTTTAGTTCTGACTTGAGTGTTTTGTCTTTTCTATTCGCTCGGGTCAGCCGGAGCATTTTATGGTTTGAAGATTTTATTTCTGGAGGATAAAGATGAAGATTGTATTACCATTATTTATTATATTATTCCACTACATTCACACTATTCCGCTACATTATTTATTTTTCTCTGGTATGTGTAACTCTGATCTGTATGGTGTAAGTATAATCAAATGTTTTGTAAAACAGCTTCATGAACTGTTTATTTGATTATTATATTTTGTCATTTGGCTGCAAGATTCTGATTTTTTTTCTTTCTCTACGTTTTCTTATTCATCCCAATAACAATTCGCCTTGTTTCATTGTTTGAGTCTGATGTATGTTTATCGTCGATTGAAAGCATACAAAAAGGAGGGATGTTACATCTGGTATCAGAGCTTTGGTTTAGCGATAAGACGTAGCTTTGTAGGGACTGACTCTTTATTAATATGGTAGTAATACCCTATGATGAGTCATTAAGTGTGTATATATGAAAGAGCGTATTTGTTAGTGTTGTAAAAAGGTTTTAATACTGTGTTAATTTGTTCCGTTTTGTATTTATAAATTATGGTTGATGCATAGGACGGTATGACATCAATAGAGATTTATAAACACTTAATATGATAGACCGACACAATATTTGTTTTGAATATAGGTGGATGAAATAATTTTGCCTATTATATTTTCTATATATAAAGTAAAAAATTTATAAAGATTATATTTGGTTATAGTATATTGGTTGTTAGATAGTGAAATTTATAAATATTGATTGGAAATAAGATTTAAAGTAAAATAAGTTAGAATAAACTGGAAATTTAGAACTTAAGTTTCGAGGTTTTGAAAATTTCTTTCCAAGGATTTTGGAATATAATAATAATATTAGAAGTATTTTCTGATATAAATATTTCAATATAAATTGAAAGAATTGTTTTAAAGAAATTTTGAAAAGAAATAAGTACTGCACTCCCCTCTATGTCATTGAAAATAATTTCGATGATGGGTGCATGCATCATCGACATTCATTTTCGAGTTTCTAAGTGTGAAGGCCACTGTAGTAGTTTCACTGCAGATTTATTTTAATAAACAAATATAAATTTTAAATTGTTTTAAATATAATTGGATATATAAGTTGTAAGTACATATATCTATTATTTTAAAATGATGTGAATTTAAACCTGTATTTAGTTCTAAATTTCCGTTAATTAATAGTTTCAATTATTGTAGTGAAATGGAATGTAACTAATTAATAATTGGAGCCTCTAGTTTAAAATAAGAGATTAAATGCTAAATTATAAATGGAATTAAAAGAAACTTGAAATTTGTAACCTATAAAACAAAGGATAGGACTATTGAACATTAAATTAGTTAAAAGATACGGAATAAACTTGTATAATTTTCAATTGCATTCTAAAAAAAGCATATATATAACTTACCAAATATTAAAAGTTCTAATGTTAAATAAGAAAATGTAATAGAATATTACACAAGTAAAAATTTGAAGTAATGAAAGTATTCAATGAAATTCTTTTATAAATAAGAATTTGACATTGTAATTGTTGTGAACTTAAGTTATAATTGAAATGTTACTGTAACAAAGGTAATAGTAAGTAAGTATTGTAAGTGTAAGATTGTAAACTTAAGTAAATGAATTAATATGCAAAGAAATTGAATTAAACATGAACATTATAAATAAATGAAACTGAATATTTGTAAGTAATAAATAAAAATTTGCAAGAAATAATGTAAAATAAAAAGATAAACCACTATATGAATGAAAAGGGAATCAAACAACAAAGGTTATGAAATGAAATTGAAAAATTAACTTGATCTATTGTTTGGAATTGTTGTTTGTTTGGTTTATGGTTGTTTGGGAAAGAATACTTTAAATTTGCTTGGATATATGAATAATATATTGAGTTTATCTAAGACTGTTGAGTAAGTGGAATACTTCATAGTTATTTACTATGTGATTTAAAGTGTCTTAATCCGAACAAACCAATTGTTTGCCTTGCTTAGATGGTTGATTTGTATATGATGTGTATGCTGTTGGTTGCGAATGATTGTTGTTTGTATTGATTTGTTGTTAGAAGTTGAAACAACTTTAAATATTTCATTTTATATAAGCATTTACCTCTTTTGGATTATATAAGTGAAATGCAGGTTATGGAAGCAATTGCTACAGCTTTTGGTTTCATAATATAAGCGTAAATTGCCCAACAAACAGGCACGTTCTCGGATTACGGTTTTGTAGCGTTATTATATTGTTTTTCCCGTGTTAAGATATATTATTTTGGAAAAATATGTTGTATATTGTTATATTTGATATTATATTTTTCTCCCGAGCCTCTCCATACAAAGGAGACTGCCGAAATTTTCCGTAAATTTTAGACTTAGAAAATTTTATGAAATGTTTTCTAAACTTTTGTTAACTTTGAAAATAAAAGATTTAATTGTTTATAATTTATATATATTTTGTTTAAATTATTTTCTTTTGTAAATTCATTGTTTATAAATTTAATATTTTGAACAAGATATATTGACTATTTAATTCCTCTTTTTCCCTTCTTTTTCCTTTTCGGGGATGAAAAGTTTTGAGTGGGGGAGAGTTTAACGACCCATAATTTTCGATAATTAAATTTTTGTTAATTTAGTAAGATTTTGGTAATTAAATCTGGAATAAATAAAAATTTGAAATTTGTTAATGAATTAATAACAGGAATGAAATGTAAGAATGTTAATGCAAGTTGATAAATAACTAATTTAGCGCAATCCCAATTTATTTGAAACAATTGTATGGTCATAATTGATTGCATTTAGTAAATTGGGAAATAAATTTCAATAAATGTAATTAAATAGTATGTTAATGTAAATTAAGATAATATTTAAAAATAATGTCAATTCCATTTATAATATGACAATTGGTTGATTTAAAGAATGGAAATCAAGCTTTATTAATTTATTTGAATTTGAAATTATAGTAATTAGGTTTATTGTGATTAAATGAAATTTAATATTTGATTATTACGTTAATGGCAAATTGAGATGAAATTTGAAGGTTTTAAGGTAATAAATCATGAACCAATGTTAGTTGCATCCTTATTGTGATAAAAAGATGTGAATAACAAGGTTTAAAAATTTAGTAAATGGATTATGGGAATTTTAGTTTATAATTTCTAAATTTAATGAAATCGAAATTAAACACTGAAATTGATGGATTAATCAACTTTAATTTTACATCTAAATTTGTTAAAATTTTGTGATTGTTTAAGAAATCAAAATGATAAAATTCGTTGATTATAAAATTTAAATTGAAGAAGTGATTAATTAATTTAATATTAATTTATTTAATTAGTTGAAAAATAGCCATTTTGGCCACTGACTCGGATTTTGACGAAACCAGTTTCATCGGATCTGTAATGGTGAGTTATAGTAGGATTTCATGTTTCGTAGCGATCAGACTTGTCGTTTGATCGTACGGGCTCGAAACGCCTTGAAATCAATTGAAATCAATTTGGAATAACTTAGTTTTAGCATAACTTCTTCATACGATGGAATTTGGACTTGAAACATGTTCCATTGATTTTAAAATATTTTAAAACACCCAATTTGATATATGGCTTGACCATTTTTGTTCCGGAGTCGAATCGGGCTTTTTGGGTCTTGTATCGTTCAATTAATGTAACGACCCAGAATTTCTGTCATTTGAAATTTGTATATTTAACTGATTTTAAATATTAACAAGTAAAATTTGTAAGTCGAATAAATTTTATTTCGAATATTTAGATTTAATTAGATAATTAAATCAATAATTTAATATTTGAAATTGCTGAAATAATTGGAAATTGGGCTTAATGTGATTAAAATTGATTTGTAAAGTTGTATTAAATCGTATTTGGTTTCGAATGATGTTATAGAACTTTAAAATTTGACTAAAAGTTAATTTGTGGAAATTGAATATTTTAATATTTAATTGACGAGTGAAAATAGTCATTTTTCAAACAGTCTTGGATTTCGACGAAACCAGTTTCATTGGATCCGTAATGTCAAATTATTGTATAGTTTTAAATTTTGTGTCAATCGGATTTACGGTTTGTCCGGGGCAAGCTAAAACGCACTGAAATCGGTTTGAGTGAATTTTAAATTTAAATTTGTCGATTCAAAAAACTTATCTTCCAAATATGATCGATTTGGCTCCCGATATATATTCCATTGCATTCGGAATAAGGGTAAAACATTATAAATGCCAGGCGGTACGCTTCGTTGGAGTTCGGAAAAAAAATCGAGTGAATAGTGTCACGTAATTTTCTATATAAGGCCCCTTATTTTCATTATTTTCACAAACCCTAATTCATTTATACCCTAGCCGCCACCTAAAACTTCAATGGCCGGAAATGCTCAACGTTCTCCTCTCGATTTCACTCAATCCATCAATAATTAGACGAAACTTCCAACTACAAAATGATAGAGCACGCCGAGTACTTCAATATCAACGGCTATGATAAAAAACGAGACGGTGGATCAACGGGAAATTGGCCGCGTCGGCCTACCGTTCGGGCACGAATTCCTATGCAAATAAAGGGCCGAGCTCGACCGGGTTTGGGCCTTGGGTGGCACACGTGGTTGCGAACGCGACTGTGGTTGTTGATCGTCGTTGAAGTGGTCGAAGTGTGCGCGATAATTGGGGGTAGGAGGCGGCCATGGGTTTGTTCGAGCGCGTTTTTTTTTCCTGATGGAGGAAGATGAAGTATACGGCCCAGATCTAGGGCAAACGAAATCAACGGCTGCGATTGGTTTAAGGTTAAAAAAATAAAAAGAAAATGGTTAATTTATTATATTATAAATTGTATGAACTTTAAAATACTATAACTCTTTCATACGAGGTCCGTTTCACACGAAACAAATTGCGTCGGGTTCGTATTGACGAATGCTACGCGATGGAGCTGGATTGGAGTTGATTGGAGCTAGTGAGAATTTTGGATAAAATTAAACGCGCGTTTAATTTATTCGAAATAAAACACTGCAACTGTTATTGAAAACAAGGTGAGAACTTCTCACTCCATCGAAATTGTTTCGATTTAAATTTTAAATAGTTTGATTTAAAATTGCTTGATTGTATGCTTGGATGATAAATTATTATCTATTGTTTTGAAATAGACCCTATACGTCGTATATTAAGCGGATGTTATTTATTAAACACATATACCGCGATATTCCATCTTGAAGTGGAATTGGTATTATATATGTACTTGGAGTTGATTTTCCCGCATTATATAGCGGATGAGACCCTATTGTGCCGCATAATAGCGGATAATATTTTATATGAACCCATGTACCGCGATATTCCGTCTTGAAATGGGATTGGTATTGTGCTAACATCTGTGGATGCAGGAAAACAAGTTGGAGGGATCCAACTGGATTCCTCAACAGTATTGATTTATTTACAGATATTTGCGATATATACTGTTATCATATTGATATATGATGTTTGGATGCCGTGGTTGATGTATTGGTGCTGTTGCTGCATTTGGCATATTTTTGGAGTTTTAAAAATGTTAAAGTAACGATTTTGGATTTAAAAGAATTTTCAAGTGATCTTTGAAAGTATACATTTTATTGAATTTTGGAATTGATTCATTCTAAATAAATAAACGTTATAATTTTTATGTTATAAAAATTATGATTTTTGTGAAATTTAACCGAAATGAGATGAAATAAGTAGTTGATTAATTTGTAAAATGGTTTAAATTGGGATTTTTGAATTATTATAAATGGTTTATATAAAAGATTTATAAAATTGATATTTATAAATTAAAATATTGGAATTTTAAAACGAGTTTTATAAGTGTTAAAATGAAATATAAATGGATTTCATAAATGAATGAAATTTATAGATTTATAGATTGTGAAGTTATAAAATGAATGGATTTTGTAAAGTAAAAGATTTATAAGTAATTAACTTATAAATTGGATTTTGGGCATTTAAATGAGATTTAAATAGAATTTGTTAATTAACAAATTTTATAAGTTGAAGTTTTTATAAAATATATAATGTGAATTTATAAACGTTATTTTATAAATCCAAAACCAATTGAATTTGATAAATAAATATGAAAGCTTATTAAAGGAGATATATCCCCGATTTTGGACAGTGGATAATCCTTTAAATTAAATAGGTAGAAGTGTTGAATTGGGTAAACGATTTATATTCATGATTTTGGACAGTGAATGGTATATTAAAGAAATGTTTTAGGAAGTGATCTCTTATATAGAATTAAAACGATTTGAAGTTGTTTCAAAATGTGTTAAGGATCGAAACCATAGATTTCAACATTCATTGCTGAAATAGACGTTTCGAGAAATAAGGAAATGGTGGACTATAACACCGTTGTTATAGTAAATGATTTTCAAAAGGAAATGTTTTATATAGTATTGGGATTTATATATCTATCTTAATTTCGAATCCTTGTACTAGTGATTTTGGGTTGTCGTAACGATATTTTACGCTACATTCGTTTTGACTCAAATAAATGTGTTTAAGAGAATGTTTTCCTTAAAGAATAAAATATATACTTAATTGGGATTTAAGTATATTAAATATCTTTTCCGAATGTTGAAAATAAATAGATTTGTGAATTACTTATTATTAATTAACTATGGAAATGTTTTCCAATATGAAGTGAAATGTTTTGAGATTTTATCTTTTAAAGATAAATTGAAAATGGATAAATATTTGGAAGTGTTTCCGCATAAGGAAAATGTTTTGAAAATTTGTTTTCAAAAGTTTTAAAGGTAAAAAGTGATTTGAAAATTGTTTTCAAATAGTTGAAGTGCGGAAAATTATATCTTGTAAAGATTTTTTTGGAAAATAAATAATTCGGGAAATTATTTTGAATCTGGTGATGTTATGCATATCTTTTGATAGTTAAATAACCGACTATCAATATTTACCTTTAAATGGGTATTTGTTATGATTTGCTTGAATTTGAATGCTACACTTACTTTAAAATAAATGCTCGTTATTCGGTTTAGCCGGCAGAGGACCTTTGGGTCATAAATCCCATTCCGAATAGTGATACGTCGTAATGGATAGCATTTGAAGACCGGTGTTGAAGACCGCCTATTTTCGAAAATGGAAGGACTACCGTCGAATGTCTCTGCATCGGTTGATCTCCGATATAGAGATTTTATCACCCTTTGTGGTGGGAATTCCGGTCGTGATTAGTGAATATGAGGATTTCAAGGGCTTCTTTGGAAGTGTCTTCGGTTCCGTTCGATCCCGGAACGGACTTGTATGGATGTGTGTCTAACGTTACAATTTGAGACATAAAGCGGGTTTCTATCAAATACATTTCTGTTGGTGGCAGAGAATTTATTCTCTTAGCTTAACACCCTTCTGTGAGACGTACGAGCTCAGAGGTTATGTAGTTGATGGTTACTAGTGATATATGGTAACGTGGCATGCTGAGTGCTGCTGATCATTTGTTGATCAAAGCGTGGCTTTTGTGAAAAGCGTAGCTTTGTGGATGAGACTTCGTCGAACCTCACACTCCGGTAATGGTCAAAACAGGAAAGATGCAGCAAGGTTATTAGGGGATAGCGCCCCCTTAGTGTATGTCATTTCCTTCTGGATAGAGGTGGCATCATGGTATGGAGCGCAGATACTTAACCTATGTTGTTGCTGCAAACTTATTATTTTGTGGTTGTTGGTGAATCCCGGGATTTAGGTCGGTTACGACCGGGGGATGGCATACTTGTGTCAGTAGTTACCCAGCTAGGGGTAACCCGGCCTTGTGTTGGCAGAGATCTGGTTAGGTTCTCGGGGCGTCTTTCCAAAGGCGTACCCATGTGGCAATGGGAAGTTCCTTGGCCTGACCATTTGTTGGAAAATCCAAAGAAACAATACGAACCTTGTACGGTTTTAGTTGTATAACCTGCCATGGAATGTGGCGGTAACCTACTATTAAACATGGTAGCTATAGTAGGCATAAGTGCGAAATGCATATGCTGGCTAAGATTTATATTATACTTTTGAAATGTTTTCCTACACTTTGCACTGATAGTAATAATATCAATGAAAATTTCTAGTATCAAGCATGTTTGACTATCATAAGGAGAAATCTCCTCCAATTCTGCGTTTGCATTGTGTGTGTGCGGGAGGCCTTATGGTAGTTACATTTTCTAAAAGCATTGCGGATCTATGTTAAAATATTTCTTTGTTTGTTTTAAAGATATAACTGTTTTAAGTTCTCACACCAGTCACATGACTGACCTGGAGTTTATTGTTCCCTTCCTAAACTCTGGGCGCCCACCAATTTCCACACGGGCAGTCTAGAGTCAGGTTATCAGGATATTCTGGAATTCAGGAGTTCCTGTAGATATCTGGAGGTAGGCTGGATGGCTTGGCGTATCAACTAGTATATAGTATTTCTTTTCCGCTGTTTGTTGTTGTAAACTCTGATAATGTAATGTAATGTGTTGTAATGTAATAACGGATATAGTTCTTTGTTTTAAAGATATTCATTTATCTATTATATGTTGTTCCGCTGCGATTATGAGATTCTGATATTGTTTCTGTTGCTTCTTCTTCTATCTTCTACCTCTTCTTCTTTAATCCTAACGGTTCGGTTTTCTGGCATTCTATTGTTCGGTAGTTGATACAGTGGACGTATTAATGTCAACTTTCATGAGTCGAAAATTCGTTTCGTTACAATGTGGTATCAGGGCATTTGGTTAAGCGACAACCTTGACTCTATTGGGAATTACTCATTAGAGATAGAGTCAGTAGTACTCTAGGATGAATGTGAGTGTAATAATAGATATGAGCGCGTATTTGTTAGTGAATATAAAATTGTTTTGTATTGTGTTGACTTAACGGTTGATTGTTTACAGATTCTGGTCGGTGTAGTCTAGCTAACTGTTTCGATAAGGGTTTCTAAATTCTTAAACGAGATAAACCGACATAGTATCATTTTAATTTGGGTAAATGAAATAATTTTACCTTGATTATATTTTATATATATAGGAATAATTTTTCAGAATTATTAAAGTGTATATGAATTGATTGTTTGGTTGTTGAAAATGTAAGAATATATATATATATATATAAGTTAATTAAAAGAATAAATTGTATAAGCAAATGAATTATTAAGAAGGAATTATAATTAATGTTATTTACAATTGTGAAATGATCTTATATAAGTAAAGAGAAAATAGTGAAATTATATGAGTAAAAGATTTGTAAATGTGATTTATGAATAAAAAGAAATTTTTTTGAAAGAATTTAAAGCACAGGTTCACTACTGTTGCTGAGAAATAGTAAGGGTGATGACTGCAGCATCATCAGTATCATTTTCGAGTTACTGTGTGATGGGTTTGCTACCATAGTAAATTGAAATTGAAGTTTGGTTGTGATAATCAAATTTGAAATTAAAATCCAAGTTGTAATTGTTGAATATAAGTGAAAAGAGTTTTGGACTTGTAATATGAGATAATAAATTTGGCTTTGGTAAAGAATGAAGAATTTAGGATAGCATAATAAATAGAATTTACGTAGAATTGGAATCTGAATTGGATTTATAAGTGGAAATTTAAGTTAAGTTAAACAAATGATATTTGAAATGGAATATAACTTAGGTAATGTTGAATGAAGTTGATTTTGGTATCGAAGTAAATTAATAAAGCGAAGTGATGGATATGAACTTGAGTTATATAAATGAAATTCAACCTTATTTGTTAAATGAATTAGCAAATGAACTAATGAATGAATTGAATGTAAATCAATTGAGTGTAAATGAATTGATATAGAATGATGAATGTAAGTGTTAATTCATTAGAAGCTAATGAAGTTGAAAAAATTGAATAATTGAATGAAAGTCAATTAGATATTAAACCAATTGGAAAATAAAAGTGATGAACCAAATTGAATGAATGTAAGCAAAGTAAAGATATTTGGTAATGTTGGATATACATTGTTTGCTAGATGATGATTAGTTGATTGTATAGAAATCCATATGAAATTAAATCGATAAATGGAAAGCTATGTAATTTGATTTGAATGTGGAAGTGAACCAACTTGAATATGAATTAGTGAATGTAAACTAATTGAATATGAATAAATGAATGTTAGTAAAAACATCCAATGATAAGGAATCAATTGTGAATAAATTGAAAAAAAAAAACCAATTCATTGAATATAATGAGAAGTGAATTTATATTGATTTGGTTATTGATTGATTGGATAGATATTGGATGTAGTTGGATAATAGTTGGTTGATGGTTGAATTTATTGCTTTTGATTGCATTTACTATATTGGCACATATAGCTGTTGGTATATGTTGTATATTGACATTATTTTCATATAAACATGTTTCTCATTGTTTGGGTAGGCGCAGATTGTGCTTGCTTCGCTTTTGGAGCTCGCTTGTAACAACCCGCATATTTGTCGATTTTATATTTAAATATTTTATTTAAATATTTTATCAATACTCAGAATTTAGTCCGAAAAGCTACTTTTTGCATACGGTCAAATTAGGACTCGGGATCACTCCCATTGAGTTTAAAATGTCGTTTGCGACCTTTTTGAGTATAAGTTTCGATATGTTTGGAGTAAGTTGATTTTTGCTACTTTTTCACTTAGGGTTTTGATTTGGGCTGAGGCCACTTATGTATTCAGTCCCAACCCCTCTCCTCCTCGTTTACTTCATTTCCATTTTCCTAATACTCAAGCTTTTATAACAATGGAGAGTGGAATGAGAAATTAAAACTCAAGCCCTAGTTTTCTTTTGCAAATCAAGTTCTAGCTCCAAACTAATAGAAGAACCCATTGGTAAGCTTCTCTTTTTCTTCTCCAACTCAATCTCTTATCGATTTCAGAAATTCCTAAACCTAACTTTGGGAATGTTCTTCTTTTAAAGCTTAGGATCAATCTTCTTGAGTTGGATTTGAAGAGTGGTTGATTCTCCTTCGCTTTCAAGCATCTTCTTCAATCGTTTGGGTTCAAAGGTGAGATTTTTATCTCACATCTTAGTCTATAATTATCTTTGATTGTTAGGTATGAAGTCCTAACACATATTCATGTGCATTTGATTTTGGTTTGAATTGGTTTGGTGTATATTCCAAATTTTGGTGTTTTGAAATCAAAATCTATGAAAATCCTTTTATGGATATCTTAACATGTTTTGGTGTCGCATTGAAGAGGCATAAGGGCCGGGTAGTCGATTGGCATAAACCCCTAGCGCCATTGCTCGAATTCGGTTGCGAATTGGTTGGATTTGCACATCTTGTGCAAAGGCAGGGAAAACTGCCTTAGCTCCAGTCAGTCGACTGGACTTCTTGGTCAGTCGACTGGCTGAAGCTAATAAGCAGGGTGAAGGCTTCCTGCAGAGCCTTGGGGGCTCTGTTTACTGCAGTCAGTCGACTGACTCACTGAGTTCAGTCGACTGACCTGCATCCTGAGAGTTTTTTGGGACTGTGATCAGTTGACTGAACTCAGTGAGTCAGTCGACTGACCTGCTTCTATTTGTCTGCTATGCCTATTTGAGCCTAGTTTTGCTTGGTTTCCAAATTTAATCGATTCGTCATTATCCGATTTGTTGATTTTCATTTATTATCGACTTTGATGTCTTTTATATCGGGATTTTTGGGAATATCCATTTTGATGGATTTGATATCGATTTATTGGAATTAATTCACGTCTTCGTATGTGAATTTTGGTGACTGATTATTTCTACAATCATTTTTGTGCTTTGTCACTTTAAAATATAAAGGTTTCTATACTAGTAGTAAATATTCAAACTCTTTATCAAAGGTTATTTAAACTCTATTTTCAATATCAAACTCGTTTATAAAACCGTTGTCCAACCTATTAATATATACAAACCTTTACCTCACTCGTATGAGGAATCTAATTAAACGACTTAGTAAAACAAGTGGTATGAAACGCTTGCATTTACTTCGACGGTTAACTCTTGGACTCGTTCGATTGAAACTCTTGTGACAATTTTCTAGTGGAGATCTACAATTTTTTCGTACATATTTAAGTTAAGCTAGTGGTTATGGGACATGAAGCTAAGCTCATATATTTACTAGCTTACTGTAATTGACACTTCTTGATGATCATGACGGTCATTTTTGTGATTTAGACTAACAATGTGCGATGTCTCTTTGTCTACGAGGGAGACTAAACCCCGTTTTGTGGAGTTTCGACTCATATTGATAGGGTAGCGCCCCAAGGTCTTCGGGCCGTTCGTGTGTCAAAAATTAATGGCTAGCTACCATGAGATAGTGTCTCGTTCGTGTGATACATATGTTGGTGAGTTTTCATGCTCCCGTTCGTGTGATAGGCCTCCCCCTATTTTGTGTGATTTCTGGATTTCGTGTGTCGAATTCTGGAACTTTCTTCTTCACCTATTTTTGTGATTTCTATTGATATGATTTATTAATTTTTGTGCATAGGTGGATTCGTGTGTCATTGACTGGATTTCTTGAGATGATTTCTAGAATTTGTGCTTCACCAATTTTCGTGATTTCCATTGATAAGTTTTTATCAATATTTGTGCATTGGTGAATTTGTGTGTCATTGACTTTTGTGATTGACATTGTTATAATCGTCAATATTTATGGTTTGGTGAACGAAATAAGGAGTATGACATTTCCTTTGATTCTTGTGTAGATTTGGTGATATTGATTAATCTCTTGTTGATTTTCAATTACTTATATATATCACAGCTTGGCATTGTGATTATTATGTGTTTAGTCATATCTCTTACTCTATATCATTTCATCTGATATTTATAGTTAGACTGATCCGTTTATTATTTTCTTATTAAATAATACTCGGGTCAGACCGAGATGTTACAGGTGCTTCTGCTTGACTTTACATCCGGGATTACCTCCTTGACTTTTGGCTAACCATATAGATTAGCTGTTTTTGTTGTTTACACTTGAGATATAGGCTCATAGTTGTATTCTTTTGCAGAGCACGTGTTGCTATTCTCTTGTATTATTGTGGATCTTTTTGACCACTACTCTGATGTACACTTTCAGGTGTAATTTATATATTCATATCTTCTTCCGCCTTTGTGATATGAATTATCTGTGACTGATTATGTTATGCTTATTTATATATTTGTTTCCGAAGATTATTATCGCCACTGTGTAGTAGCTTTGAGTTTGTATCGGTATGTCGGATTTGAAAGCATGTTATACTATCTGACGAATCGGTACTCGCACAAAGCAATTACACGGATGGTCGCTCCTCAGCAGCCTTATTCTCCGTGCTAGTTGACAGCATTACACCGTAGTGTTCTTGGCCAGCGTGGGTATAGAGGTGGGGCGTCACAGCTTGGTATCAGAGCCAAACTTCAGAACAATATGGAATACTATAACAAGGATCATCGTCCTAAGTCTTTCTTAGGAGTAATCAATTAAAAGCAAAATTTTATAAATGTCATTTTTGGCAATCTAGTGTGAAGTTTCTCAGTCATATTATTTCCGAATCAGGAATTTCCGTAGATCCTTCAAAGATTGAAGCGATTCAAAGTTGGAAAAGACCTGAGAGTGTGACTAAAATCCGCAGCTTTCTCGGATTGGCAGGCTATTACCGTCGTTTTATCAAAGACTTTTCTAAGATTGTCGTGCCTCTCACTAGCTTAACGAAGAAAGGTATTAAATACATTTGGTCAGACAAATGTGAAACTTCTTTTCAGAAACTAAAGGAACTTCTTTCAGATGCTCCTATTCTTGTTATTCCCGAGGGGAATCAAGATTTCGTTGTTTATACCGATGCTAGTCGCGTTGGTTTGGGTGCCGTTCTTATGCAAAGAGAACGTGTTATTGCTTATACTTCTAGGCAATTGAAGCCTGCTGAGACTAGATATGCCACTCATGATTTAGAGCTCGCGGCTATTGTTTTCGCCCTTCGTATTTGGCGTCATTATCTTTTAGGAGAGAAATTTGTTCTTTATACTGATCATAAGTCCTTGAAGTATTTATTCTCTCAAAAGGAACTTAATTTGCATCAACAGCGTTGGCTCGAATTTCTTGCACCATATGATCTGATATCCTTCATACTCCCGGAAAGGGAAATCGCGTTGCGGATGCACTTAGTCGAAAGCAACAAGCGGTTGTTTCTATGATGATAACCGAATAGAACGATCTCGAGATTTTATCCACTTGTGAGATTCGAGAGGGCATATCCGATTTGTGCTCATCACTTGTTTTATGTAGCCTTGAGGCTTATCCTTCTCTTTTAGACCGCATTCTTGAAGCTCAAGGGCTAGATCTTGAATTGACTCTTCTTGGCCAAAATGTTAAGGATAAAATTGATATTGAAGGTTTGAAAAACTTTGATATTGATTCTCGTGGCGGCATTCGAAAATTTGGTAGACTTATCGTACCAAATATTGGTCATCTTCGTAAAGATATTTTAGAGGATTCCCATCGTTCTAAATTTACCATTCATCCCGGTAGCAGTAAAATGTACGCGGATATGAAGCGAATTTTTATTATTGGGAGGGAATGAAACTTGACGTCGCTAACTTCGTTAAGCGTTGCATGACTTGCCAACTCGTTAAGGCCGAACATCAAAGGCCCGGTGGGTTATTGCAACCTTCAGAAATTACAATCTGGAAGTGGGATCAAATTTCCATGGATTTTATAGATGGCCTTCCCCGTTCTCGTTCGGGTCATGAAAGCTTATGGGTTATTGTTGATAGACTTACTAAATCCGCCCATTTTATTCCCGTTCGGTCTAACCGAACCGTTCCTCTTTTGACCAAGCTCTTTGTTAAAGAGATTGTTAAATTACATGGAGTTCCTACTTCTATTGTTAGTGATCGTGATCCATTGTTTACTAGTGGATTTTGGAAGAGCCTTCAAAAAGCTTTGGGAACGAAGCTTAATTTTAGCACCTCTTATCATCCTCAGTCCGATGGACAAACCGAGCGTGTGAATCAAACTCTTGAAGATCTTCTTCGTGCATGTGTTCTTGATTTTGGTGGAAGTTGGGAGGATCGTATTTCATTTGTTGAATTTTCCTATAATAATAGCTTCCAATCTAGTATTGGTATGGCACCTTTCGAGGCACTCTGTGGAAGGCCATGCCGATCTCCTTCTTGTTGGCTTGAGGCCGGTGAGAAGCTGGTTTTAGGTCCAGACTTTATTCGTGATTCCACAGAAAAGATTGAACTTATTCGACATAGGATGAAAGAAGCCCAGAGTAGACAAAAATCCTATGCCGATAACCGGAGAAGGAAGTTAGAATTTTCTGTGGGAGATCTTGTGTTCATTCGTGTTTCACCTATGAAAGGTGTTGTACGTTTCAGTCGATCGGGAAAATTGGCGCCTCGATATATTGGGTCATTTCCTATCACTGAACGTATTGGTTCCATGGCTTATCGCCTATCATTACCGGCTCAGTTTTCTGCTATGCATGACGTATTTCATGTTTCTCAATTACGGAATGTCTTCGAGATTCCGATTCTATTCTTGAGTCCGGTGTTGTGGAAGGAATTGAAGTTTCACCTAATTTAACTTATGAGCAACATCCTATTCGTATTATTGCTTCGGAGGTCAATTGCCTTCGAAATAAAGATGTTCCGCTTGTTAAAGTCCAATGGTCTTCAAATCCTAAGGATTGTTCTTGGGAATCTAGAGAGTTCATCGAGCGAACACATCCGGACTTACTTTCTCGTGCTCTTTGAGGTGAACTTCTTATTTCAAACTTCTTTTGTGTTGAATATGCTTTTATGGTTGTTACTATATATCTTCATCTTAAATATTGCGAGGACGCAATTTCATTAAGGAGGGGAGTCTGTAACAACCCGCATATTTGTCGATTTTATATTTAAATATTTTATCAATACTCGGAATTTAGTCCTAAAAGCTACTTTTTGCATACCGTCGAATTAGGACTCGGGACCACTTCCATTGAGTTTAAAATGCCGTTTGCGACCTTTTTGAGTATAAGTTTCGATATTTATGGAGTAAGTTGATTTTTGCTACTTTTTCACTTAGGGTTTTGATTTGGGCTGAGCCCACTTATGTATTCAGTCCCAACCCCTCTCCTCCTCATTTACTTCATTTCCATTTTCCTAATACTCAAACTTTTATAACAATGCAGAGTGGAATGAGAAATTAAAACTCAAGCCCTAGTTTTCTTTTGCAAATCAAGTTCTAGCTCCAAACTAATAGAAGAACCCATTGGTAAGCTTCTCTTCTTCTTCTCCAACTCAATCTCTTATCGATTTCAGAAATTGCTAAACCTAACTTTGGGAATGTTCTTCTTTTAAAGCTTAGGATCAAGCTTCTTGAGTTATATTTGAAGAGTGGTTGATTCTCCTTCGCTTTCAAGCATCTTCTTCAATCGTTTGGGTTCAAAGGTGAGATTTTTATCTCACATCTTAGTCTATAATTATCTTTGATTGTTAGGTATGAATTCCTAACACATATTCATGTGCATTTGATTTTGGTTTGAATTGGTTTGGTGTATATTCCAAATTTTGGTGTTTTGAAATCAAAATCTATGAAAATCCTTTTATGGATATCTTAACATGTTTTGGTGTCGCATTGAAGAGCCATAAGGGCCGGGTAGTCGATTGGCATGAACCCCTAGCGCCATTGCTCAAATTCGGTTGCGAATTGGTTGGATTTGCACATCTTGTGCAAAGGCAGGGAAAACTGCCTTAGCTCCAGTCAGTCGACTGGACTTCTTGGTCAGTCGACTGGCTGAAGCTAATAAGCAGGGTGAAGGCTTCCTGCAGAGCCTTGGGGGCTCTGTTTACTGCAGTCAGTCGACTGACTAACTGAGTTCAGTCGACTGACCTGCATCTCGAGAGTTTTTTGGGACTATGATTAGTCGACCGAACTCAGTGAGTCAGTCGACTGACCTGCTTCTATTTGTCTGCTATGCCTATTTGAGCCTAGTTTTGCTTGGTTTCCAAATTTAATCGATTCGTCATTATCCGATTTGTTGATTTTCATTTATTATCGACTTCGATGTCTTTTATATCGGGATTTTTGGGAATATCCATTTTGATGGATTTGATATCGATTTATTGGAATTAATTCACGTCTTCGTATGTGAATTTTGGTGATTGATTATTTCTACAATCATTTTTGTGCTTTGTCACTTTAAAATATAAAGGTTTCTATACTAGTAGTAAATATTCAAACTCTTTATCAAAGGTTATTTAAACTCTATTTTCAATATCAAACTCGTTTATAAAACCGTTTTCCAACCTATTAGTATATACAAACCTTTACCTCACTCGTATGAGGAATCTAATTAAACGACTTAGAAAACCAAGTGGTATGAAACGCTTGCGTTTACTTCGTCGGTTAATTCTTGGACTCGTTCGATTGAAACTCTTGTGACAATTTTCTAGTGGAGATCTACAATTTGTTCGTAAATATTTAAGTTAAGCTAGTGGTTATGAGACATGAAGCTAAGCTCATTTATTTACTAGCTTACTGTAATTGACACTTCTTGATGATCATGACGATCATTTTTGTGATTTAGACTAGTAATGTGCGATGTCTCTTCGTCTAAGAGGGAGACTAAACCCCGTTTTGTGGAGTTTCGACTCATATTGATAGGGTAGCGCCCCAAGGTCTTCGGGCCGTTCGTGTGTCAAAAATTAATGGCTAGCTACCATGAGATAGCGTCTCGTTCGTGTGATACATATGTTGGTGAGTTTTCATGCTCCCGTTCGTGTGATAGGCCTCCCCCCTATTTTGTGTGATTTCTGGATTTCGTGTGTCGAATTCTGGAACTTTCTTCTTCACCTATTTTTGTGATTTCTATTGATACGATTTATCAATTTTTGTGCATAGGTGGATTCGTGTGTCATTGACTGGATTTCTTGAGATGATTTCTAGAATTTGTGCTTCACCAATTTTCGTGATTTCCATTGATAAGTTTTTATCAATATTTGTGCATTGGTGAATTTGTGTATCATTAACTTTTGTGATTGACATTGATATAATCGTCAATATTTATGGTTTGGTGAACGAAATAAGGAGTATGACATTTCCTTTGATTCTTGTGTAGATTTGGTGATATTGATTAATCTCTTGTTGATTTTCAATTACTTATATATATCACAGCTTGGCATTTGTGATTATTATGTGTTTAGTCATATCTCTTACTCTATATCGTTTCATCTGATATTTATAGTTAGACTGATCCGTTTATTATTTTCTTATTAAATAATACTCGGGTCAGACCGAGATGTTACAGGTGCTTCTGCTTGAATTTACATCCGGGATTACCTCCTTGACTTTTGGCTAACCATATAGATTAGCTGTTTTACACTTGAGATATAGACTCATAGTTGTATTCTTTTGCAGAGCACGTGTTGCTATTCTCTTGTATTATTGTGGATCTTTTTGACCACTACTCTGATGTACACTTTCAGGTGAAATTTATATATTCGTATCTTCTTCCGCCTTCGTGATATAAATTATCTGTGACTGATTATGTTATGCTTATTTCTATATTTGTTTCCGAAGATTATTATAGCCACTGTGTAGTAGCTTTGAGTTTGTATCGGTATGTCGGATTTGAAAGCATGTTATACTATCTGACGTATCGGTACTTGCACAAAGCAATTACAAGGATGGTCGCTCCTCAACAGCCTTATTCTCCGTGCTAGTTAACATCATTACACCATAGTGTTCTTGGCCAGCGTGGGTATAGAGATGGGGCGTCACAGCTTGGTATCAGAGCAAAACTTCAGAACAATATGGAATACTATAACAAGGATCATCGTCCTAAGTCTTTCTTAGGAGTAATAAATTAAAAGCAAAATTCTCTAAATGTCATTTTTGGCAATCTAGTGTGAAGTTTCTCGGTCATATTATTTCCGAATGCAGAATTTCCATAGATCCTTCAAAGATTGAATCGATTCAAAGTTGGAAAAGACCTGATAGTGTGACTCAAATCCGCAGCTTTCTCGGATTGGCGGGCTATTACCGTCGTTTTATCAAAGACTTTTCTAAGATTGCCGTGCCTCTCACTAGCTTAACGAAGAAAGGTATTAAATACATTTGGTCGGACAAATGTGAAACTTCTTTTCAGAAACTAAAGGAACTTCTTTCAGATGCTCCTATTCTTGTTATTCCCGAGGGGAATCAAGATTTCGTTGTTAAAACCGATGCTAGTCGCGTTGGTTTGGGTGTCATTCTTATGCAAAGAGAACGTGTTATTGCTTATGCTTCTAGGAAATTGAAGCTTGCTGAGACTAGATATGCCACTCATGATTTAGAGCTCGCGGCTATTGTTTTCGCCCTTCGTATTTGGCGTCATTATCTTTTAGGAGAGAAATTTGTTCTTTATACCGATCATAAGTCCTTGAAGTATTTATTCTCTCAAAAGGAACTTAATTTGCGTCAACAGCATTGGCTCGAATTTCTTACACCATATGATCTGATATCCTTTATACTCCCGGAAAGGGAAATCGCATTGCGGATGCACTTAGTCGAAAGCAACAAGCGGTTGTTTCTATGATGATAACTGAATGGAACGATCTCGAGATTTTATCCACTTGTGAGATTCGAGTGCGCGTATCCGATTTGTGCTCATCGCTTGTTTTATGTAGCCTTGAGGCTCATCCTTCTCTTTTAGACCGCATTTTTGAAGCTCAAGGGCTAGATCCTGAATTGACTCTTCTTGGCCAAAATGTTAAGGATAAAATTGATATTGAAGGTTTGAAAAACTTTGATATTGATTCTCGTGGCGGCATTCGAAAATTTGGTAGACTTATCGTACCAAATATTGGTGATCTCCGTAAAGATATTTTAGAGGATTCCCATCGTTCTAAATTTACAATTCATCCCGGTAGCAGTAAAATGTACGCGGATATGAAGCGACTTTATTATTGGGAGGGAATGAAACTTGACATCGCTAACTTCGTTAAGCATTGCATGACTTGCCAACTCGTTAAGGCCGAACATCAAAGGCCCGGTGGGTTATTGCAACCTTTAGAAATTCCAATTTGGAAGTGGCATCAAATTTCCATGGATTTTATAGATGGCCTTCCCCGTTCTCGTTCGGGTCATGAAAGCTTATGGGTGATTGTTGATAGACTTACTAAATCCGTCCATTTTATTCCCGTTCGGTCTAACCGAACCATTCCTCTTTTGGCCAAGCTCTTTGTTAAAGAGATTGTTAAATTACATGGAGTTCCTACTTCTATTGTTAGTGATCGTGATCCATTGTTTACTAGTGGATTTTGGAAGAGCCTTCAAAAAGCTTTGGGAACGAAGCTTAATTTTAGCACCGCTTGTCATCCTCAGTCCGATGGACAAACCGAGCGTGTGAATCAAACTCTTGAAGATCTTCTTCGTGCATGTGTTCTTGATTTTGGTGGAAGTTGGGAGGGCCATATTTCATTTGTTGAATTTTCCTATAATAATAGCTTCCAATCTAGTATTGGTATGGCACCTTTCGAGGCACTCTATGGAAGGCCATGCCGATCTCCTTCTTATTGGCTTGAGGCCGGTGAGAAGCTGGTTTTAGGTCCAGACTTTATTCGTGATTCCACAGAAAAGATTGAACTTATTCGACATAGGATGAAAGAAACCCAGAGTAGACAAAAATCCTATGCCGATAACCGGAGAAGGAAGTTAGAATTTTCTGTGGGAGAACTTGTGTTCATTCGTGTTTCACCTATGAAAGGTGTTGTACGTTTCAGTCGATCAGGAAAATTGGCGCCTCGATATATTGGGCCATTTCCTATCACTGAACGTATTGGTTCCATGGCTTATCGCCTATCATTACTGGCTCAGTTTTCTGCTATACATGACGTATTTAATGTTTCTCAATTACGGAATGCCTTCGAGATTCCGATTCTATTCTTGAGTCCGGTGTTGTGGGAGAAATTGAAGTTTCACCTAATTTAACTTATGAGAAACATCCTATTCGTATTATTGCTTCGGAGGTCAAGCGCCTTCGAAATAAAGATGTTCCGCTTGTTAAAGTCCAATGGTCTTCAAATCCTAAGGATTGTTCTTGGGAATCTAGAGAGTTCATCGAGCGAACACATCCGGACTTACTTTCTCGTGCTCTTTGAGGTGAACTTCTTATTTCAAACTTCTTTTGTGTTGAATATGCTTTTATGTTTGTTACTATATATCTTATTTTTAAATATTGCGAGGACGCAATTTCTTTAAGAAGGGGAGTCTGTAACAACCCGCATATTTGTCGATTTTATATTTAAATATTTTATTTAAATATTTTATCAATACTCGGAATTTAGTCCGAAAAGCTACTTTTTGCATACGGTCGAATTAGGACTCGGGACCACTCCCATTGAGTTTAAAATGCCGTTTGCGACATTTTTGAGTATAAGTTTCGATATGTTTGGAGTAAGTTGATTTTTGCTACTTTTTCACTTAGGGTTTTGATTTGGGCTGAGCCCACTTATGTATTCAGTCCCAACCCCTCTCCTCCTCATTTACTTCATTTCCATTTTCCTAATACTCAAGCTTTTATAACAATGGAGAGTGGAATGAGAAATTAAAACTCAAGACCTAGTTTTCTTTTGCAAATCAAGTTCTAGCTCCAAACTAATAGAAGAACCCATTGGTAAGCTTCTCTTCTTCTTCTCCAACTCAATCTCTTATCGATTTCAGAAATTCCTAAACCTAAAATTGGGAATGTTCTTCTTTTAAAGCTTAGGATCAAGCTTCTTGAGTTGGATTTGAAGAGTGGTTGATTCTTCTTCGCTTTCAAGCATCTTCTTCAATCGTTTGGGTTCAAAGGTGAGATTTTTATCTCACATCTTAGTCTATAATTATCTTTGATTGTTAGGTATGAATTCCTAACACATATTCATGTGCATTTGATTTTGGTTTGAATTGGTTTGGTGTATATTCCAATTTTTGGTGTTTTGAAATCAAAATCTATGAAAATCCTTTTATGGATATCTTAACATGTTTTGGTGTCGCATTGAAGAGGCATAAGGGCCGGGTAGTCGATTGGCATAAACCCCTAGCGCCATTGCTCGAATTCGGTTGCGAATTGGTTGGATTTGCACATCTTGTGCAAAGGCAGGGAAAACTGCCTTAGCTCCAGTCAGTCGACTGGACTTCTTGGTCAGTCGACTGGCTGAAGCTAATAAGCAGGGTGAAGGCTTCCTGCAGAGCCTTGGGGGCTCTGTTTACTGCAGTCAGTCGACTGACTCGCTGAGTTCAGTCGACTGACCTGCATCCCGAGAGTTTTTTGGGACTGTGATCAGTCGACTGAACTCAGTGAGTCAGTCGACTGACCTGCTTCTATTTGTCTGCTATGCCTATTTGAGCCTAGTTTTGCTTGGTTTCCAAATTTAATCGATTCGTGATTATCCGATTTGTTGATTTTCATTTATTATCGACTTTGATGTCTTTAATATCGGGATTATTGGGAATATCCATTTTGATGGATTTGATATCGATTTATTGGAATTAATTCACGTCTTCGTATGTGAATTTTGGTGATTGATTATTTCTACAACCATTTTTGTGCTTTGTCACTTTAAAATATAAAGGTTTCTATACTAGTAGTAAATATTCAAACTCTTTATCAAAGATTATTTAAACTCTACTTTTAATATCAAACTCGTTTATAAAACCGTTTTCCATCCTATTAGTATATACAAACCTTTACCTCACTCGTATGAGGAATCTAATTAAACGACTTAGTAAAACAAGTGGTATGAAACGCATGCGTTTACTTCGTCGGTTAATTCTTGGACTCGTTCGATTGAAACTCTTGTGACAATTTTCTAGTGGAGATCTACAATTTGTTCGTAAATATTTAAGTTAAGCTAGTGGTTATGGGACATGAAGCTAAGCTCATATATTTACTAGCTTACTGTAACCGACACTTCTTGATGATCATGACGATCATTTTTGTGATTTAGACTTGCAATGTGCGATGTCTCTTTGTCTACGAGGGAGACTAAACCCCGTTTTGTGAAGTTTCGACTCATATTGATAGGGTAGCGCCCCAAGGTCTTCGGGCCGTTCGTGTGTCAAAAATTAATGGCTAGCTACCATGAGATAGCGTCTCGTTCGTGTGATACATATGTTGGTGAGTTTTCATGCTCCCGTTCGTGTGATAGGCCTCCCTACTATTTTGTGTGATTTCTGGATTTCGTGTGTCGAATTCTGGAACTTTCTTCTTCACCTATTTTTGTGATTTCTATTGATATGATTTATCAATTTTTGTGCATAGGTGGATTCGTGTGTCATTGACTGGATTTCTTGAGATGATTTCTAGAATTTGTGCTTCACCAATTTTCGTGATTTCCATTGATAAGTTTTTATCAACATTTGTGCATTGGTGAATTTCTGTGTCATTGACTTTTGTGATTGACATTGATATAATCGTCAATATTTATGGTTTGGTGAACGAAATAAGGAGTATGACATTTCCTTTGATTCTTGTGTAGATTTGGTGATATTGATTAATCTCTTGTTGATTTTCAATTACTTAGATATATCACAGCTTGGCATTGTGATTATTATGTGTTTAGTCATATCTCTTACTCTATATCGTTTCATCTGATATTTATAGTTAGACTGATCCGTTTATTATTTTCTTATTAAATAATACTCGGGTCAGACCGAGTTGTTACAGGTGCTTCTGCTTGACTTTACATCCGGGATTACCTCCTGTACTTTTGGCTAACCATATAGATTAGCTGTTTTTGTTGTTTACACTTGAGATATAGACTCATAGTTGTATTCTTTTGCATAGCACGTGTTGCTATTCTCTTGTATTATTGTGGATCTTTTTGACCACTACTCTGATGTACACTTTCAGGTGTAATTTATATATTCATATCTTCTTCCGCCTTTGTGATATGAATTATCTGTGACTGATTATGTTATGCTTATTTCTATATTTGTTTTCGAAAATTATTATAGCCACTGTGTAGTAGCTTTGAGTTTGTATCGGTATGTCGGATTTGAAAGCATGTTATACTATCTGACGTATCGGTACTCGCACAAATCAATTACACGGATGGTCGCTCCTCAACAGCCTTATTCTCCGTGCTAGTTGACAGCATTACACCGTAGTGTTCTTAGCCAGCGTGGGTATAGAGATGGGGCGTCACAGCGCTTTCACGCTATATTAGCCGTATATGCTCGCTAATAATATAGAAAGTCATATCTCGGATTACATATCGTACTTTTACACTTTTTTCCCTACGGGATGCCTCATTACTTTGATGAGATGTATATTTGTTATATATATATATATTGCCATTTTTTTCGGATCGAGCCACGTAAATGAGACTATGGCGAAATTTTCTGAAAATTTAAGGGAAAAGTGGAAAATTTTGTGAAAACTAAGTTTTGATTGAAGTTAAAAGTTAAACGATATAGTTGGTTCTGATTAGATAACTAAGTTTGATTTGAAAATTTAGTAAAGTTATTGTAAGAAGTTTAACTATTGGATTTTGGGAAAGTTAACCACTTAAGTGAGTTTGAAATCTAATTTGAATGGATGTTTTGAAAAGTTAATGGATTATGTAACTTTTTCTTACTTGGTAATTTCGAGGACGAAATTCTTTTAGGGGGAAGTTTGTAACGACCCAAAATTTCTGTCATTTAAAATTCGTATATTTAATTGATTTTAAGTATTAACAAGTAAAATTTGTAAGTCGAATAAATTTTATTTCGAATATTTAGATTTAATTGGATAATTAAATCAATAATTTAATATTTGAAATTACTGAAATAATTGGAAATTGGGTTTAATGTGATTAAAATTGATTTGTAAAGTTGAATTAAATCATATTTGGTTTAGAATGATGTTATAGAACTTTAAAATTTAATTAAAAGCTAATTTGTGGAAATTGAATATTTTAATATTTAATTGACGAGTAAAAATAGTCATTTTTCAAACAGTCTCGGATTTTGACGAAACTAGTTTCATTGGATCCGTAGTGTTAAATTATTGTATGGTTTCAAATTTCGTGTCAATCGGATTTACGTTTGTCCGGGGCAAGCTAAAACGCACTGAAATCGGTTTGAGTGAATTTTAAATTTAAATTTGTTGGTTCAAAAAACTTATCTTTCAAATATGATCAAAATGGCTCCCGATATATATTCCATTGCGTTCGGAATAGGGGTAAAACATTATAAATGCCAGGCGGCACGCTACGTTTGGAGTTCGGAAAAAATTCGGGTGAATTGTGTCGCGTAATTTTCTATATAAGGCCCCCTATTTTCATTATTTTCACAAACCCTAATTCATTTAAACCCTAGCCGCCACCTAAAACTTTAATGGCCGGAAGTACTCAATGTTCTCCTCTCGATTCCACTCGATCCATCAATAATTAGACGAAACTTCCAACTACAAAATGATAGAGCACGCCGAGTACTTCAATATCAACGGCTATGATAAAAAACGAGATGGTTGATCAATGGGAAATTGGCCGCGTTGGCCTACCGTTCGGGCACGAATTCCTATGCAAATGAAAGGCCGAGCTTGACCGGGTTTAGGCCTTGGGTGGCGCACGTGTTTGCGAACGCGGCGGTGGTTGTTGATCATCGTTGAAGTGGCCGAAGTGTGCTCGATAATTGGGGGTAGGAGGCGGCCATGGATTTGTTCGAGCGCGTTCCTTTTTCCTGATGGAGGAAGATGAAGTATACGGCCCAGATCTAGGGAAAACGAAATCAGCGGCTGTGATTGGTTTAAGGTTAAAAAAATAAAAATAAAATGGTTAATTTATTATATTATAAATTGTATGAACTTTAAAATGCTGTAACTCTTTCATACGAGGTCCGTTTCGTACGAAACGAATTGCGTCGGGTTCGTATTGACGAATATTACGTGATGGAGCTGGATTGGAGTTGATTGGAGCTAGTGAAAAATTTGGATAAAATTAAACGCGCGTGTAATTTTATTCGAAATAAAACACTACAACTGTTATTGAAAATAAGGTGAAAACTTCTCACTCAATCGAAATTGTTTCGATTTAAATTTTAAATAGTTAGATTTAAAATTGCTTGATTGTATGCTTGGATGATAAATTATTATCTATTGTTTTGAATTAGACCCAATACGCCGTATATTAAGCGGACGCTATTTATTAAACACATATACCGCGATATTCCATCTTAAAGTGGAATTGGTATTATATATGTACTTGGAGTTGATTTTTCCGCATTATATAGCGGATGAGACCCTATTGCACCGCATAATAGCGGATAATATTTTATATGAACCCATGTACCGCGATATTCCGTCGTGAAACGGGAAGTGTTAAAATGAAATATAAATGGATTTCATAAGTGAATGAAATTTATATATTTATAGATTGTGAAGTAATAAAATGAATGGATTTTGTAAAATAAAAGATTTATAAGTAATTAAGTTATAAATTGGATTTTGGGCATTAAAATAAGATTTAAATAGAATTTGTTAATTAAGAAATTTTATAAGTTGAAGTTTTTATAAAATATATAATGTGAATTTATAAACGTTGTTTTATAAATCCAAAACCAATTGAATTTGATAAGTAAATATGAAAGCTTATTAAAGGAGATATATCCACGATTTTGGACAGTGGATAATCCTTTAAATTAAATATGTAGAAGTGTTGAATTGGGTAAACGATTTATATTCACGATTTTGGACAGTAAATAATATATTAAAGAAATATTTTAGGAAGTGATCTCTTAAATAGAATGAAAATGATTTGAAGTTGTTTTAAAATGTGTTAAGGATCGAAACCATAGATTTCAACATTCATTACTGAAATAGACATTTCGAGAAATAAGGAAATGGTGGACTATAACACTGTTGTTATAGTAAATGATTTTCGAAAGGAAATTTTTTATACAGTATTGGGATTTATATATCTATCTTAATTTCGAATCCCTATACTAGTGATTTTGGGTTGTCGTAACGATGTTTTACGCAACATTCATTTTGACTCAAATAAATGTGTCTAAGAGAATGTTTTCCTTAAAGAATAAAAAATATACTTAATTGTGATTTAAGTATTTTGAATATTTTTTCCAAATGTTGAAAATAAATAGATTTGTGAATTACTTATTATTAAATAAGTATGGAAATGTTTTCCAATATGAAGTGAAATGTTTTGAGATTTTATCTTTTAGAGATAAATTGAAAATGGATAAATATTTGGAAGTGTTTCCGCGTAAGGAAAATGTTTTGAAAAATTGTTTTCAAAAGTTGTAAAGGTGAAAAGTGATTTGAAAATTGTTTTCAAATGGTTGACGTGTGGAAAATTATATCTTGTAAAGATATTTCTGAAAAATAAATAATTCGGGAAATTATTTGGAATCTGGTGATGTTGTGCATATCTATTAATAGTTAAATAACCGACTTTCAATATTTACCTTTAAATGGGTATTTGTTGTGATTTGCTTGAATTTGAATGCTACACTTATTTTAAAATAAGCGCTTTTTATTCGGTTTAGCCGGGAGAGGACCTTTGGGTCATAAATCCCATTCCGAATAGTGATACGTCATAACGGATAGCATTTGAAGACCGGTGTTGAAGACCGGATATTTTCGAAAACGGAAGGATTACCGTCGAATGTCTCCATATCGACTGATCTCCGATATAGAGATTTTATCAACCTTTGTGATGGGAATTCTGGTCGTGATTAGTGAATATCCGGATTGCAAGGGCTTCTTTGGAAGTGCGTTCGGTTCCGCTCAATCCCGGAAAGGACTTGTATGGATGTGTGCCTGACGTTACAATTTGAGATGTAAAGCTGGTTTCTATCAAATACATTTCTGTTGGTGGCGGAGAATTTATTCTCTTAGCATAACAAACTTCTTTGAGACGTACGAGCTCAGAGGTTATGCAATTGATGGTTACTAGTGATATATTCGCAATTTGGTAACGTGGCATGCTGAGTGCCGCTGATCATTTGTTGATCAAAGCGTGGCTTTTGTGAAAAGCGTAGCTTTATGGGCGAGACTTCGTCGAACCTCACACCCCGGTAATGGTCAAAACAGGAAAGATGCAGCAAGGTTATTAGGGGATAGAGCCCCCTTAGTGTATGTCATTTCCTTCTGGATAGAGGTGGTATCATGGTATGGAGCCCAGATACTTAACCTATGTTGTTGCTGCAAACTTATTATTTTGTGGTTGTTGGTGAATCCCAGGATTTAGGTCGGTTACGACCTGGGGATGGCATACTCGTGTCAGTAGTTACCCAACTAAGGGTAACCCGACCTTGTGTTGGCAGAGATCTGGTTATGTTCTCGGGGCGTCTTTCCAGAGGCGTACCTATGTGGCAATGGAAAGTTCCTTGGCCTGACCATTTGTCGGAAAATCCAAAGAAACAATACAAACCTTGTACGGTTTTAGTTGTATAACCTGCCATGGAATGTGGCGGTAACCTGCTATTGATCATGGTAGCTATAGTAGGCATAAGTGCGGAATGCCTATGCTGGCTAAGATTTATATTATACTTTCGAAATGTTTTCCTACACTTTGCACTTATAGTAATAATATCAAAGAAAATTTCTCGTATCTAGCATGTTTGACTATCATAAGGAGAAATCTCCTCCGATTCTGCATTTGCATTGTGTGTGTGTACGGGAGGCCTTATGGTAGTTACATTTTCTAAAATCATTGCGGATCTATGTTAAAATATTTCTTTATTTATTTTAAAGATATAACTGTTTTAAGTTCTCATACCAGTCACATGACTGGCTTGGAGTATATTGTTCCCTTCCTAAACTCTGGGTGCCCACCAATTTTCACATGGGCAGTCTAGAGTCAGGTTACCAGGATATACTGGAATTTAGGAGTTTCTGTAGAGATCTTGAGGCAGGTTGGACGGCTTGGCATATCAATTAGTATATAGTATTTCTTTTCCGCTGTTTGTTGTTGTAAACTCTGATAATGTAATGTAAAATGATGTAATGTAATAACTGATATAGTTCTTTGTTTTAAAGATATTCATTTATCTATTATATGTTGTTCCGCTGCGATTGTGAGATTCTGATATTGTTTCTGTTGCTTCTTCTTTCTTTCTTCTTCTATCTTCTACCTCTTCTTCTTTAGCCCTAACAGTTCAGTTTTCCGGCATTCGATTGTTCGGCAGTTGATACAGTGGACGTATTAATGTCGACTTTCGTGAGTCAAAAATTCGTTTCGTTACAATTAATCTGGTCCGATCTTTCTGTTTCAGCTCTGTCTATATGTATCCAGTTATGAACCCTAGCAGCCATTCTATTTCTCATTTCTATACGTACGGAAATTTCTGTTGCGCCTCTTCCTCAATGGCAGACAAACCCAAAAATTTCCAATTAAATTCCAATTCAAAATTCAACTTCAAAATTAAATCTCCTCAGACTATATCGAATAATATATCGATTTGAAGCTCTCGACGAGCGCATCTCAGATCTGTAATTTGTTTCTCAATTCGATGCACCATTTTTCCAAAAATCAAGTATGAACCGTGGTCGTTCATAGTGGATTTTCGACGATCCAACGGTGGATCGTCGACCTTTTGTCGATCGGGGAGTGGCGATGGGTAGAGGAGCAGGTGCAGCACGCATCGGTGCCATTTATTGAATATAAACTGCCAGTAAATACCAGTTATTTATTATCTGTTCTATATTGAAGTTATTGTTTGAATTGGATGATGATTGTGATAAATGTTTGATGACTGATATTGGATAAATGGATGTTGTATTTTATATTATTGAAAACTACAAGTTGTTACGGATTTCATTTCATTCGAGATTGCGATTTGACATGATATATAACTGTATTTATATTATAAATTACAGATTGAAATGATAAATATCCGTATCACTTGACCATAGGATAGAAAATTATATACAGACACCGTGGTCTATATATATATAAAAAATTAAAAGGATTTCTACAGTTTTGTAAAGATATATATAGGTAATATAAATGTTGATTTTAGATGTTCTATAAATATTATTTCAGTATTGATTTTAGCTATGTACAAATTTGGTTCGAAATATAAAATAAGTTAAATAATAAAGTTTGATTATTTTATATGATACGGTTAAGTATCTGTTTAAATTATATTGTATATAGAGTTTATAATGACTTAAATAAAATTAAGGTTGGAAGATAAATATGAAATTGATTTGAATTATTATACTCGAATAAATTTGATTTGAAATTTAAATAAAATTGAGAATTTTAAAGGTTATGATTTTTATAACTTGATTTTGGTTTACAGTGATTTAAATGAATATCAAGTTGATTTAAATGAATGTATCAAGTTAAATAAATTGACAGAATATCCAATTATTTGAAGTTTAAAGGTTTTACTTAAATGATATTGGATTTATTAAGTAAACATTTCAAATCTAAATAATAGTAATTGAATTTGATATATATAAAATTATCGAAGAATTAGTTTTGAAATGGTGGAATATTTAAAGCTTTGAAATATATGGAAAGTGAAATGGTTTATTTGGGGGTTCAAATCTGTATTTGGAATTGATTTGTGAAACTGAAGAAGCTATTTTATTATATAAATTAATTTAATATTAAATCCATTTAAGTGATGTAGTTATGTTTCAAAGTTATGAGTTTCATAGTACTATGATTTGAAAGTGGTGTATTTTAAGTGTTTTGATTTCAAAGTGTTATAATTTCAAAAGTGCTACGATTTTGGAAAAAGGATATTTGAAATAAAAAATGATAATATATGGATGTAGGTCATTATAAAAATGATATCATATTGATTTGGGTTTTAAAGCGAAAATGATAGCGTATTTATATGGTTTTGAAATGAATATTATATTCTGGTTTTGAAGTATAAACTATTTTGAAAAGAATGCGGTGTTATAATAACGTTTGGTTGTTGAAGAGACCAGGATCGAAAGTTTTCATACTCACTGCCAACTTCGAAAACCACTTTAAAAACCGTGTATGTGGTGGGGATTCCAGAATGAAGTAGGATGGTGGCAGTGTTCCTTTGAGGTATATACGTGGACTCGACTCCTGTGAGTTGGCATAAGGTGGCTAAAACAGGAGCGATTGACGGGCTAAGAAGGTACCACCTTTTATCGGACACACTCCTTCGATACTATTCTATTACTTTGTGATTGATTTGGGCCATTTTGATTTTGGGGGTGTGGCTCGAGGTGGGCGGTAGTAGCTGCTGCGCATTACCACCGGTCCGAAAGCGTAATTGGCACATCTACCCTTTCATTGCCTAGTTGTGCCGTGTCACCCACCCTAGCATGCCTTGTACGAGTTTGATTTGTGTCGTACCTATGGAGTATCCTCTGGTAGCCTCCCGATTAGGAGGTATTATGGTACTGTATAGACTATTGGCACAATTACGTGTTAAAGGCTATATGAGTAACCCCTTAACACTATTTAAAAGTAAGTTTATTTTACTAATAGACATTATTATAATAGCGAAATATTACTACATAGTACATAGTTTAACTGATCCTTAGGAGATGTGAATCCCGAGCATCTCTTAAGTTACTGCACTCCCGTTTGACATTGGATAGGAGATGTCAAATCCCGTAAACATCTCTGACGCCGTTCCACTTATATTTATTTCTGTTGATTTAACTCAAATAAGATCTTTTAGTTCTGACTCGAGTATTTTGTCTTTTCAATTCGCTTAGGTCAGCCTGAGCATTTCAGGGTTCGAAGACTTTATTTCTGGTGGACGAAGACGAAGATTGTATTACTATTATCTGTTATATTATTCCACTACATTCACACTGTTCCGCTACATTATTTATTTTTCTCCGGTATGTATAACTCTGATCTGTATTGTGTAAGTATAATCAAATGTTTTGTAAAACAGCTTTATGAACTTTTTATTTGGTTAATATATTTTGTCGTTCCGTTGTAAGATTCGGATTTATTTTTTCTTCTCAGCTTTTTCTTATTCATCCTAATAACGATTCGCCTTTTTTTCATGGTTTGAGTCTTACGTTTGTTTATCGTCGATTTAAAGCGTACAAAAAGGCGGGATGTTACAATATAATACCAGTATCTGGTTTACTTCGGTGATATTTGGCTTTTCATAATGTCCTATTGATATGGCTTTAATTTTGTTTAAGACTTTTGAGCTTGTGAATTTAGCTAATGAATCGGCAGAAGAGTCATTCTCGTGTGGAATTTATTCTGTACCAAACTATTCAAACTACTATAATAATTTTTTGGAAAGTTTCGCATATTTGACTAAAGTTGGCTCGTTTGCTTGGTAATTTTTTTGCACTTGGTTCGCAACTAATTGGGAATTACTATGTATTTTAATATGGGTTACCTTCATTACCAGAGCTATCCTTAAGCCTATAAGAAGAGCCTCATATTCCACCACATTATTTGTTACCTTAAACCAAGTTGTACTACTCAGTGTAGTTCTTGCTTATCTAGAATAGTTAGCACATATCTTACTCCTGCCCTATGTTCATTTGAAGCTTCATCCATAAATAGTTGCCAAAACTACAGAATATGCACTTCTTTCTCTGGTTAGGGCTCAATAGGTAGCATGTATTGCATAATGAAATCTGCTAGTGCTTGTCATTTGAATACTTTTCTTCGATAGTTGGTGATATTATATCGATTGAGCTCCGTTGCCCATTTTAGCAAGCGACCTAATCTCTTTTATTTTTGCAATATCCGCCTTAATGTTTTGTCTATAAGGACCTTGATGGGATGTGCTTAGAAGTAGGGCCGTGGCTTTCTTGTTATGAGGAGCCGATTGTAAGTTAGCTTTTCAAAGGATGGGTAGTATAGCTCTACCCATGGTAAACACTTGCTTGTGAAGTGACGGGCCTTTGGACTCCCTAATCCTTTCAAACCTCTACAATAGTGACATCTTTATTAGTTACAACTAAGTACACATACAAGTCTCCTCAATTATTACTAAATTATATAGTATGAGAGTGTTGACCAGATGGTCCCTCGGGTTTTGGAATGTAGCTTTGCACCCCTTAATCAATTCAAAACATCATCCCTTCTTTACCTAATCGAAGAATGGTATGCACTTATTAGTTGCTTTAGAGACGAACCTTCTTAGAGAAGTTACCTTACCGTTTAAGCTTATGAGATCTTTCAATTTTGTTAGGATTCCCATTTTCCTTGTGGCTTTAATCTTCTTCGAGTTTGCTATAATGTCGCGAGCACTTACTACGTATCTTACGAACTTACCTGACCGAATAGCTAAAGTACATTTCAATAGGTTTGATTTCATATTATACTACCTCAGGACACCAAATGTTTCTCCCAGGTCTTGTACGTGACTCAAAATGCTGCTCTTGACTAAATAGCTAAAGTACATTTCAATAGGTTTTCTAATCTGATTCATGATCATCATATTAACCAACTCTAGTTGGTTGCTCTAGCATTTTTGAGCCTGAATGGAAAGATTTTGTAGTATTACGAGCCTTTGTCCATCACAAAACTAGCATGCTCCTGATTTGGTTTGAACATAACTTTCTAATTATATCCTGAATACATCCATGAACATGAGCAGTTCATGCCCGCTAGTTGCATACACCAACTAATAATATTCTAGGTAAGGGAAAGCTGTCCTTTGGGAAGGCCTTGTTAAGGTTGGTATAGTCTATGCAGGTACTCCATTCTCCATTAAGTCTCTTTATAAGAATTGGGTCGTAGACCCACTTTGGATAGTACACTTCTCTAATGAATCTATTTGTTTTCACTTTCTTAACTTCTTCATGCAGAGTGTTATACCTTTCCAGATCTAGAGTTCTATGCTTTTGCCTGACCAGATGGACATTATGGTCGACGTTGGGTGCATAACAGACGATGACTGGTTCAATCCCTATAATGTCCGAATGTGACCATGGAAATACATCTGTTGATCGCCTAAAGAAGTCTATCAATTCAGTTCTAATTTATGTGCTGAAATTTTTCCTACCTCAAGAACTTTTATGGAGTCTTTTGGATCAATTTGTATGTCTTTAAGGATATCCACTGGATTTAACTCTTTACTTGTTTCCCCTAATCTTGGGTCTATTTTGCTTTCTTTTTCCTCTTCGAGTCGAGAGGTAACAAAGAGTGCCTGTTTTTGAGCCTCTTCGGAGAAGTATTGTGCACAGATTGAATTATATTCATTAGTGCCAATCATGTGCATATATTTCCTTTTTTCATTCCTTACTGATGTTGTGGTCACGAAATGAATTGTTTCATCATCAGTCTTCGTACTTTGTGCTAGTGTAGTTTTTAGAACTGGATTTATCTTTTTTTCATTATCGTTATACTTATCATATATATTAGAGGAGAAAACAAAGTTGTTTTGAACAATTTTATTGCTAGAGTAAATGTTTTAATTGTATAATATTTTAGTAAGTTATTGCTCTCCTTTAATTCATCCTATCCTAGCAGTAGTGTGAAAGTTAATAAGCAATCCTTTTGAGAGATAATTTCCCCTAAGTTAATCAGTGTAGGTCTTCTCAAAAATGCCATGTATGGTGACTATTGATCGATTACCAGGAAGCTTGCATAGAAAGACTTGTCAAGGGGTGCAGTTCCAGGAGTGACAAGTAAGCGTGCTGACCTGATGCGAGTAGTTGCAGCATTGTTAAAGCCACAGGTTATTCTGGGCAAGGCTTCAATACTTCTGCTAAAACCTTCATTTGATCGTATGCAGATTTGAAGATGACATTAACGGAATTGACAGCATTCACGAAGACCTTCTTCATGGTGCAGTGCGAAATCTACATCATAACGACAAGCAGATCCCGATGTGGGAAGAAAACCCTGGCGGCATCAACTATGGCGACGATTATGTCCTGTAAAGGTTTTTATCTTATATTGAATAAGGTTCTTTATTGTACTTTTGCTTCTTGTACATATCACTCTTATGGCTTCTTGCTATTCATGGCGAAGTGTCATCCCCATGCATTGAGGTTGTGAAATTGGATGGGTTTCCCGTTTGGTTTCCATTCAGATCCGAAGTGAGGTTCCTAATCCTTTCTTTAAATTTTCCTTTCTGGATGCTATCTAGGTAAACTTTTGGAATTATCCTTTCTATATCATTTTTTAGGTGCCTGCAATTGTCCATGTTGTGGTCGTTTTCTCTGTGGAAGTGGCAGTATGCTCCACCTCAATTTTGCTCTACCTTTTTTCCCCTTTGTTCGGTACATTATAAGAAAGTTCGGTCCTAATCATTTCGTATATCTATCTGGGAGTATGGGTAAGGGGAGTCTTTGCTATGAAGTTGAGCTCGTACTGTCATTTTACAAGCGGATGGTACACTTATGCCCCCTTTTCTCATCATAATTAGGGATAGAAGTTCTCTGAGACTGTGCTGTAGATCCATCCTTTTCCATTCTAATATAGCCGTTAGTGCCCTCATAGAAAGCCTTCATGTTGTGAATCGACTTTTCGTTGCTTTTGTCCCACATGGCAGCACCTATTCTCTTCCTAATACGAGCAACCATTAGTAGTGCTTCTTTACTAGTTACTCCGATCTAGAGTGCCTTGGATTTGAAGCATTTTATGAAGTTGCGTAGGCTTTTGCTCTCGCCCTACTTTATGCATGACATGGTGTTTACATCCAAAGAGGCTTCTCTCCTCGAGTTGAATTGTCTGAAGAAATCTACGGATAGGTGCTACCAAGTACGGTTTGTACCTCCTGAACCATCTAGAAGCTACACCTGCAAGATAAACTAGGAAGAACTTGCACCAAGCCATCCTCCCCACTTTTTTAATGTCCATATAATACTTGAAGGTGCGGATATGATCATTTGGGTTGATGGTTTCTATTTATAAAACTCATATCTATTTATAAATCGTCTTTTCTACCAATCTCCAAATATAACTATAAACTGTTTTAATAAATATTCAAATATATCTTTATCTGTACTATTAATAACGATAATTCCATGAACTGATTTCAACCGTATCTTTTTAAAATACCCAAAATACCCTTCGTCCTAGAATACTTTGACGGTTCTTATGAAGCCCTAAATCAAAAGCTATTCGGTTATCAAATCCAAACTCCTTCATCAATATTTGTTCACGTTCAAAATCCCGAAACCTAATCCTATTTCCCCAAATTAAACCGTCGACGCTCGTCTTATCTACGACGATCCTCGCTTGACCTCCAATGACACTCACCCCACCTCTGACGATGCTCACCTCATTTTGATGATGCTCACCTCACCATTCCAAACCCTAAACATTGACCACTTCTTTCACATTAAATCTTCTGCAATTAGTTTCCCAAATCAAGTCGTGTATTAGATCCTTTTAAGCTTCCTTCTTTTTCTGATGATAATTGGTCGTGCTTTATAGTTCTGCAAAAACCTTAAGGTAACACCACTAGTTAAATTTACATCACCCTTAGTTGCAATAGTTTTTCTTACGTTAAAAATACATGCATAAGCAAGCTACTTCTAAGTGTATTTGTGTAAGGATAGCTTACAACCAGATTCTGCAACCATAATGTTTTGGTCATTCTAAGGTATAAATGAGTTAGACAAGAGGATACACAAATTTGCAATGAATAATCAAAACTATAAGACACTTTACAATTACAGAATACACAAAACATACATTTGCTACCTCAAGCATGACTCATGTACGCTAATTAACGAACTTAGTTTGCTGCTGCAGGAACCATACTACTATCAAGGTAGCCAAGATATAAGCTGAACTGGAGTTTCACTCCACAACTAACAAGTCTAAACAGTTTATTTTAGTATATAGTATAATCTAAACACCTTGAGATTCAATCGTAGCCAATGCCTTAATAATCTGATTCATTTAACTTCTAAAACTAATTATGTACCAAGCGTGTTATTATGAGTTAGAACAGTGGATAGAAGACATGCCTTACATATGATGTTTGATTATTCATTATATAGGTCTATAATGGATCTATGCAGCAACCAACATTCTCTTCTTAAGCAATTTTCTGTTGTTGTATTTACTTTATTAGTGGTAAAAGATACATTGCATCTTAATATGTTAAGTGAATTTTTGAGGTTGAAGGTGGAATAACTACAAATTAGTTAAAAGACAATTGTATTTTGGTTATTAAATGCAAGTCTTGCCTTAAATTAGCCATAATATGCATAGGTGTTGGTGCTTCCAAATTGTTGCATTTGTTTATGAATTATTTGAATCCATATAAGCATGTTAATTTTTGATTACAAGGTCATGTAATTTTTGATTATAATGAGATTTCTAAATACAAGAAAAATAAAATATCATTTACTTCATTATCTCCTAATACAATCTTATATATGTATTCAAACTTAACATGTGCTGCTCTTTTGATATCAACAGATACACATTAATATGTTGTTATTGTTCTTTTTTTTTTCAAAAATACATGTTTGGTCATTAATTTTTTACTAGAAACAAAATATATTACTATTTTTCTTAACAAAAAATGATCATGATTTTTATAATTATTAATGTGCGGCCTATTCAATATTTTATGATTAAAATTTATTTTAATCAGGTGAGTCACACGCAATCTGTTCAATATTAGTAAGTGTGCCGATATATAGCTATGGTTCACGCATTATAACATTAGATGTGATCTTATGTTATGGTAATGGCATAAAAACAGATAAAGAGAATACCTCACCTTCTATCTTTCTCAAGCCCATTTGCAACTTGATTCAACTACTTTAAAATTTATTTAAACTCCTTGGTATGTTTTGGTTTTGTTTTATACCGGCAGATTTTGAATAATTTTCGTGACCAAACAAAGCTATGACGATAGGGAATTTCCGACGCCCAAAAACCGACATTAATACGTCCACTGTATCAACTGCCGAGCAATCGAATGCCGGAAAACCGAACCATTAGGGTTTAAGAAGAAGAGGTAGAAGAAGAAAGAAAGAAGAAGCAACAGAAACAATATCAGAATCTCACAATCGCAGCGGAACAACATATAATAGATAAATGAATATCTTTAAAACAAAGAATTATATCAGTTATTACATTACATTATCAGAGTTTACAACAACAAATAGTGGATAAGAAATACTATATACTAGTTGATACGCCATGCCATCCAGCTTTCTACAGCAACTCCTGAATTCCAGAATATCCTGATAACCTGTCTCTAGACTGCCCGTGTGGAAATTGGTGGGCACACAGAGTTTAGAAAGGGAACAATAAACTCCAAGTCAGTCTGGGACTGATCTGAGAACTTAAAACAGTTTATCTTTAAAAACAAACAAAGAAATATTTTTAAAGTCAAATCGCAATGCTTTTAGAAAATGTAACTACCATAAGGCCTCCCGCCACACACACAATGCAAACACAGAATTGGAGGAGATTTCTCCTTATGATAGTCCAACATGTTTACTACGCAGAGAATTTCTTTGATATTATTACTATAAGTGCAAAATGTGGAAAACCATTTCGAAAGTAATATATAAATCTTAGCCAGCATAGGTACCATTATAGTATGCCTACTATAGCTACCATATTAAATGGCAGGTTCTACAACTAAAACCGTACAAGGCTCGTATTGTTTTGATTGGATTTCCAATAAATGGTCGGGCAAAGGAACTTCCCAAGTAAAATAGAACGCCTCTGGAGGGACGTTCCCAGATCCTAACCGGATCTCTGCTAGACAAGGCCGGGTTATCTTTAACTAGGTAACAACTGACACGAGTATGCCACCTCCCGGTCGTTTGCGACCTTTATCCGAGGTACCTCTCAACCAACAACCACAAATCAATAAATATGCAGCAACCACAAAGTAAGTATCTGGGCTCAATACCATGAAACCACTCATGATCCAGAAGGAAATGAAATACCCTCAAAGAGCGCTATCCTCAAATAACCTTGCTGCTACGATTCCTGTTTCGACCATAACCGGGTTGTGAGGTTTGATGAAATCTTGTACACAAAGCTACGCTTTTCACAAAAGCCACTCTTTGATCAACAAATGATCAGCAACACTCAGCATGCCACATTACCAAGTTGGGAATATATCACTGATAACCTTCAACTACATAACCTCTGAGCTCGTACGTCTCAGAGAAGGGTCTTAAGCTAAGAGAATAAATTCTCCGCCACCAACAGATATGTATTTGAAAGAAATCTACTTTATATCTCAAAATGTAATGTCATACATACAATCCAAACAAGTCTGTTCTGGGTTCGAACAGAACCGAAGGCACTTCCATAGAAGCCCTTGCAATCCGGGTATCCACAATCCCGATCGGACTTCCCATCACTTAGGGAATCTGAATCTCTATACCGTAGTTTCTCGGTGCAGAGACAATCGATAGGTCATCCTATCATTCTCGCAAATACCCGGTCTTCACCATTGGTCTTCAATGTTATCCATAAACGATGTATCAATATTCAGAATGGGATTTATGACCCAAAGGTCCTCTCCCGGCTAAACCGAATAACGAGCGCTTATTTGAAAATAAGTGTAGAATTCAAATTCAAGCAAATCACAACAAATACCTATTTAAAGGTAAATATTTATAGTCGGTTATTTAACTATCAATAGATATGCACAACATCACCAGATTCCAAATAATTTCCCAAATTATTTATTTACCAAAAATATCTTTACAAGATATATATTTTTTTCCACACTTCAACCGTTTGAAAACAAATTTCAAATCACTTTTCAATTTATCTTTAACAGATATAATCTCAAAACATTTCACTTTATATTGGAAAAAACATTTCCATACTTATTTAAAAATAAGTAATTCACAAATCTATTTATTTTCAACATTTGGAAAATATTCAATATACTTAAATCACAATTAAGTATATATTTTATTCTTTAAGGAAAACATTCTCTTAAACACATTTGTTTGAGTCAAAACGAATGTTGCGTAAAACATCGTTACGACAACCCAAAATCACTAGTATAGGGATTTGAAATTAAGATAGATATATAAATCCCAATACTATATAAAACGTTTCCTTTCGAAAATCATTTACTATAACAACAGTGTTATAGTCCACTATTCCTTTTACTTCTCGAAAATATCTATTTCAACAATGAATGTCGAAATCTATGGTTTCGATATTTAATACATTTTAAAACATCTTTAAATCTCCTTTACAATTTCATCACCTTGATTTATAAAAAGTCCAATTTTATAAATCTTATATATAAAGCTTTTATAATAAATTCAAAAATCTCTATTTAAACTATTTTATAAAATCATTAACTACATATTTTCAAAAATCAATTTCAAACTATATTTCTCAAAAATCATAATTTTTATAACATTAAAATTTAACGTTTATTTATTTAAAATGTATCAATTCCAAAATTCAATAAAATGTATACTTTCAAAAATCACTTTTAAAAATCCTTTTAAATTTGAAAATCATCACTTTAACACTTTTAATTTTCGAAAATAGGCCCAATGCTGCAAAAGCACTAAATATAAAAATCATGGCATCCAAAACATCATATATGATATGATAACAGGATATATCACAATATCTGTAAATAATTCAATATGGGTGAGGAATCCAGTTGGATCCCTCCAACCTGTTTCCCTGCATCCACAGATGTTAGCACAATACCAATCCCGTTTCAATACGGAATATCGCGGTACATGGGTTTATATAAAATATTATCCACTATTATGCGGCGCAATAGGGTCTCATTCTCTATATAATGGGGGAAAATCAACTCCAAGTACATATATAATACCAATTCCACTTCAAGATGGAATATCGCGGTATATGTGTTTAATAAATAACCTCCGCTTAATATACGGCGTATAGGGTCTATTTCAATACAATAAATAAAATTTATCATCCAAGCATACAATCAACACAATCAAGCAATTTAAAATCTAACTATTTAAATTTTATATCGAAACAATTTCGATTGAGTGAGAAGTTCTCACATTGGTTTCAATACAGTTGCAGTGTTTTATTTCGAATAAAAATTAAACGAGCGTTTAATTTTTACCCAAAATTTTCACTAACTCCAATCAACTCCAACCAGCTCCATCGCGAATACGAACCCAACGCAATTTGTTTCGTCAGTTTTCGACCTCGTATGACAAAGTCACAACATTTTAAAGTTTATACAATTTAATATACAAATAAATTTCAAGTTTATTTTTTTTTACCCTAGCTCAATCACAGCCGTGAATTTCAGAGATCTCAAATCCAAGCCTTCGTTGCTTTCTTCGACCCTCACGTTTTTGCTCCTAGGAAATTGAACGCACGCGTGAACCCAAAGCTCACGTACAACTCCTCGATGTCGCGGCCACTTCACTCGACGAGAACACGATCAAACACCTTCGTTCCCTTCGCCTACGCGTGCTCCACCACCGGCCAGTGACCGATCGAACTCGGCGCTGTATTTGGTCTCGAAAATTGTGCCGAACGTATGAACTTTGCATCGCGATTCACGTCGATTCGTTACGTGAAATCCAATCATAACCGTTGGATATATAGTTCTCTCGATGCTCTTCAACATTGTGGTTGATAATTTTTGATGAACGATGACGGATTAGAAGAAAATAAAGGAGGAAGGAGGTGAATTCTCAGCCATAGACAAGGAGGTGGCGGCTGAAGACAAATTAGAGTTAGGGTTTGCTTGTGTTGCAAATGAAAATAAGAGGGTCCTTTTATAGAAAATTTGCCAAAACACTATTCATCCGAGATTTTCCGAACTCCAAACGAAGCGTGCCGGTTGGCGTTTCTAGGGTTTTACCCACGTTCCGAACACAATGGAATATGTTTCGGAAGCTAGTTCGATCATATGTGCGAGTTTCGGAAATAAACGATCAAATTTAAATTAAATCGGTTAAACTAATTTCTATGCGTTTTGGCTTGCCCCGGACAACCGTAAATCCGATTGACATGTAATTTGAAATCTTACAATAATATAACATTACGGATCCGATGAAACTGGTTTTGTCGAAATCCGAGACTGTTTGAAAAATGCCTATTTTAACTCGTCAATTAAATATTAAAATATTCAATTTCTATAAATTAACTTCTAATTCAATTTTGAAAGTTCTATAACATCATTCTAACTCCAATATGATTAAATACAACTTTAAAAATCAATTTTAATCACATTAAACCCAATTTCCAATTATTTCTGTAATTTCAAATATTAAATTATCAATTTAATTATCCAATTAAATCCTCATATTCAAAATTTAATTCACTTAGCATATAAAATTCATCCATGAATATTTAAAATTAATTAAATATACGAATTTTAAATGAAAGAAATTCCGGGTCGTTACAAACTTCCCCCCTTAAAAGAATTTCTTCCTCGAAATTACCAAGTAGGAAAAAGTTACAAAATCCATTTTCCAAAAACAAACCATTCCAACTTGATTTCAGATTCATTTTAATTTCTTAATTTTTCCAAAATCCGATGGTTACACTTCTTACAATAACTTTACTAAGTTTTCAAATCATACTTAGTTATCTTTTCAAAATTTTCCAATTTTCTCAAAAATATTCTTACGACTTAAATTTTCAGAAAAATTCGTCATAGTCTCCTTTGCGCGGCTCGATCCAAAAAAATGATAATATATATATCACAAATATAAATCTCATCAAGTAATGAGGCATCCCGCAGGGAAAAAAGTGTAAAAGTACGATATGTAATCCGAGATATGTACCTTATATATTATTAACGAGCATATACGGCTAATATAGCGCGAAAGCGAGCTCCAAATTCGAAGCAATGCGCAATCCGCAACTACTAAATACTCAACAATCCATGAGGAACATGTATATATGAAAATAATGTCAATATACAACATATACCAACAACTATATGTGCCAATATAGCAAATGCAGTCAAAACTACAAATCCAACCATCAACCAACTAGCATTCGACTAACATTCATAACCAAATCAATACACTTTCACTTCTCATTAATATTTAATGAATTGTTTTTCCAATTTAAATCACATTTGATTCATTAATATTGGATGTTTTTTACTAACATTCATTTATTCATATTCAATTAGTTTACATTTACTAATTCATATTCAAGTTGGTTCACTTCCAAATCAAATTCAATTTTATTTAAGATTCACTTAACTTCCAATTTGATTTCAATTACTTTAGCTTTCAACTTCATTAATTCAGCTTCATATGGATTTTTATTCAATCATCCGACAATCATCCAACAAACAATGTATTTCCAACATTACCAAATTTCTTTACTTTGCTTACATTCATTTAATTTGGTTCATCACTTTTAATTATATTTAATGAATTAACATTTACATCCATTATTTCATATCAATTTATTTACATTCAATTGATTTACATTCAATTCATTCATTAATTTAATTGCTAATTCATTTACCACAAAAGTTGAATTTCATTTATATACTCAAGTCCACGTCCATTTAATTCACTTTATTATTTTATTTCGATACCAAAATAAACTTCATTCAACATTACTTAAGTTATATTCCATTTAAACATCATTTGTTTAACTTAACTTAAATTTCAACTTATAAATCCCATTCAGATTCCAATTCTATTTAACTTTTAATTTTTTGGAAAATAATTTCCAAAATAAACAGGATTCAACATTTTCAATTCATAGTTCAAATTCATTTTTATTTACAACTCATATTTGTAAATATATTCATATAGTTTCACTTCTTATATATAAGATTATTTCAAAATTGTAAATCACATTAATTATAATTCCATACTTAATAATTCATTTGCTTATACAATAATTCTTTAATTTAGATTATTCAAACATCTTTTAATTAACTTATGTATATTCTTACATTTTCAACAACCAAACACTCAATTTATATAAACTTTAATAATTTCTGAAAAATTATTCCTTTATATATAAATTATAATCAAGGTAAAATTATTTTATTTACCCTATTTTAAAACGATATCGTGTCAAATTATTCTGTACAAATGTTTAGAGATCCCTATCAACAACGTTAATTACTCGTATTAACCAGAATCCATATACCACTCAACAAACCAATCATCACAATATAAAACAATTTATATTCACTAACAAATACGCTCTCATAGCTATTATTACACTCAAACTCATTCTAGAGCGCTACTGACTCTATCTCTAATGAGTAACACCCAACAGAGCCAAGGTTGTCGCTTAACCAAATGTTATGATACAAAATGTGACGATAGGGAATTTCCGACACCCGAAAACCGACATTAATACGTCCACTGTATCAACTGCCGAGCAATGGAATGCCAGAAAACCAAACCGTTAGGGTTTAAGAAGAAGAGGTAGAAGAAGAAAGAAGAAGCAACAGAAACAATATCAGAATCTCATAATCGCAGCGGAACAACATATAATAGATAAATGAATATCTTTAAAACAAAGAACTATATCAGTTATTACATTACATCACATCACATTACACTATCAGAGTTTATGACAACAAACAGTGGATAAGAAATACTATATACTAGTTGATATGCCATGCCATCCAGCTTTCTACAGCAACTCCTGAATTCCGGAATATCCTGATAACCTATCTCTAGACTGCCCGTGTGGAAATTGGTGGGCACCCAGAGTTTAGGAAGGGAACAATAAACTCCAAGTCAGTCTGGGACTGGTCTGAGAACTTAAAACAGTTTATCTTTAAAAACAAACAAAGAAATATTTTTAAAGTCAATTCGTAATGCTTTTAGAAAATGTAACTACCATAAGGCCTCCCGCCACACACACAATGCAAACACAGAATTGGAGGAGATTTCTCCTTATGGTAGTCAAACATGTGTACTACGCAGAGAATTTCTTTGATATTATTACTACAAGTGCAAAATGTGGAAAACCATTTCAAAAGTGAAATATAAATCTTAGCCAGCATAAGTACCATTATAGTATGCCTACTATAGCTACCATATTAAATGGCAGGTTCTACAACTAAAACCGTACAAGGCTCGTATTATTTTAATTGGATTTCCAACAAATGGTCGGGCAAAGGAACTTCCCAAGTAAAATAGAACGCCTTTGGGGGGACGTTCTTGGATCCTAACCGGATCTCTGCTAGACAAGGCCGGGTTACCTTTAACTAGGTAACAACTGACACGAGTATGCCACCTCCCGGTCGTTTGCGACCTTTATCCGAGGTACCTCTCAACCAACAACCACAAATCAATAAATATGCAGCAACCACAATGTTAGTATCTGGTCTCCATACCATGATACCACTCATGATCCAGAAGGAAACGACATACCTTCAAAGGGCGCTATCCTCAAATAACCTTGCTGCTACGATTCCTATTTCGACCATAACCGGGTTGTGAGGTTTGACGAAATCTCGTCCACAAAGCTACGCTTTTCACAAAAGCCACGCTTTGATCAACAAATGATCAGCAGCACTCAGCATGCCACATTACCAAGTTGGGAATATATCACTGATAACCTTCAACTACATAACCTCTGAGCTCGTACGTCTCAGAGAAGGGTGTTAAGCTAAAAGAATAAATTCTCTGCCACCAACAAATATGTATTTGAAAGAAATCTCCTTTATATCTCAAAATGTAATGCCAGACATACAATACATACAAGTCTGTTCTGGGTTCGAAAAGAACCGAAGGCACTTCCAAAGAAGCCCTTGCAATCCGGGTATTCACAATCCTGATCGGACTTCCCATCACTTAGGGAATCTGAATCTCTATACCGTAGCTACTCGGTGCAGAGACAATCGATAGGTTATCCTATCGTTCTCGCAAATACCCGGTCTTCACCACTGGTCTTCGATCCTATCCATAAACGACGTATCAATATTCGGAATGGGATTTATGACCCAAAGGTCCTCTCCCGGCTAACGAGTGCTTATTTTAAAATAAGTGTAGCATTCAAATTCATGCAAATCACAACAAATACCTATTTAAAGGAAAATATTTATAGTCGGTTATTTAACTATCAATAGATATGCACAACATCACCAGATTTCAAATAATTTCCCAAGTTATTTATTTTCCAAAAATATATTTACAAGATATATATTTTCCCACACTTCAACCATTTTAAAACAAATTTCAAATCACTTTTCAATTTATCTTTAAAAGATACAACCTCAAAACATTTCACTTCATATTGGAAAAAACATTTCCATACTTATTTAAAAATAAGTAATTCATAAATCTATTTATTTTCAACATTTGAAAAATATTCAATATACTTAAATCACAATTAAGTATATATTTTATTCTTTAAGGAAAACATTCTCTTAAACACATTTATTTGAGTCAAAACGAATGTTGCGCAAAACATCGTTACGACAACCCAAAATCACTAGTATAGGGATTCGAAATTAAGATAGATATATAAATCCCCATACTATATAAAACATTTCCTTTCGAAAATCATTTACTAAAACAACAGTGTTATAGTCCACTATTTCCTTTTATTTCTCGAAAAAGTCTATTTCAACAATGAATGTCGAAATCTATGGTTTCGATACTTAATACATTTTAAAACATCTTTAAATCTCCTTTATAATTTCATCACTTTGATTTATAAAAAGTCCAATTTTATAAATTTTATATATAAAGCTTTTATAATAAATTCAAAAATCTCTATTTAAACTATTTTATAAAATCATTAACTCCATATTTTCAAAAATCAATTTCCAACTATATTTCTCAAAAATCATAATTTTCATAACATTAAAATTTAACGTTTATTTATTTAAAATGTATCAATTCCAAAATTCAATAAAACGTATACTTTAAAAAATCACTTTTAAAAATCCTTTTAAATTTGAAAATCATCACTTTAACACTTTTAATTTTCCAAAATAGGCCCAATGTTGCAACAGCACTAAATATAACAATCACGGCATCCAAAACATCATATATCATATGATAACAGAATATATCACAATATCTGTAAATAATTCAATACGGGTGAGGAATCCAGTTAGATCCCTCCAACATGTTTCCCTGCATCCACAGATGTTAGCACAATACCAATCTCGTTTCAATACGGAATATCACGGTATATGGGTTTATATAAAATATTATCCGCTATTATGCGGCGCAATAGGGTCTCATCTGCTATATAATGGGGGAAAATCAACTCCAAGTACATATATAATACCAATTTCACTTCAAGAAGGAATATCGCGGTATATGTGTTTAATAAATAACCTCCGCTTAATATACGGCGTATAGGGTCTATTTCAATGCAATAGATAAAATTTATCATCCAAGCATACAATCAACACAGTCAAGCAATTTTAAATCTAAATATTTAAAATTTAAATCGAAACAATTTCGATTGAGTGAGAAGTTCTCAACTTGGTTTTAATACAGTTGCAGTGTTTTATTTCGAATAAAAATTAAACGCGCGTTTAATTTTTACCCAAATTTTTAAATAACTCCAATCAACACCAATCCAGTTCCATCGCGTAGTGTTCGCGAATACGAACCCAATGCAATTTGTTTCGTTAGTTTTCGAACTCGTATGACAAAGTTACAACATTTTAAAGTTTACACAATTAATATACAAATAAATTTCAAGATTTTTTTTACCATAGCTCAATCACAGCCGTGCATTTCAGAGATTTCAAATCCAGGCCATCATTGTTTTCTTCTCCCCTCACGTTTTTGCTCCCAGGAAATTGAACGCACGCGTGAACCTAAAGCTCACGTACAACTCCTCGATGTCGCGGCCACTTCACTTGACGAGAACACGATCAAACACCTTCGTTCCCTTCGCCTACGCGTGCTCCACCACTGGCCAGTGACCGGTCGAACTCGGCCATGTATTTGGTCTTGAAAATCGTGCCGAACGTATGAACTTTGCATCGAGATTCACGTCGATTCGTTACGTGAAATCCAATCATAACCGTTGGATATATAGTTCTCTCGATGCTCTTCAACTTTGTAGTTGATAATTTTTTATGAAAGTTGAAGGATTAGAAGAAAATAGAGGAGGAAAGAGGTGAATTCTCGGCCATAGACAAGGAGGTGGCGGCTGAAGACAAATTAGGGTTAGGGTTTGCTTGTTTTGCAAATGAAAATAAGGGGGTCCTTTTATAGAAAATTTGCCAAAACACTATTCATCCGAGATTTTCCGAACTCCAAACGAAGCGTGCCGGCTGGCGTTTCTCGGGTTTCACCTGCATTCCGAACACAATGGAACATGTTTCGGAAGCTAATTCGATCATATGTGCGAGTTACGGAAATAAACGATCAAATTTGAATTAAATCGGTTAAACTAATTTCTATGCGTTTTGGCTTGCCCCGGACAAACCGTAAATCCGATTGACACGAAATTTAAAATCTTACAATAATATAACATTACGGATCCGATGAAACTTTTTCGTTGAAATCCGAGACTGTTTGAAAAATGGCTATTTTTACTCGTCAATTAAATATCAAAATATTCAATTTCTACAAATTAACTTTTAATTCAATTTTAAAAGTTCTATAACAACATTCTAACTCCAATATGATTAAATACAACTTTAAAAATCAATTTTAATCACATTAAACCCAATTTCCAATTATTTCTGTAATTTCAAATATTAAATTATCGATTTAATTATCCAATTAAATCCTCATATTCAAAATTTAATTCACTTAGCTTATAAAATTCATTCATGAATATTTAAAATTAATTAAATATACGAATTTTAAATGACAGAAATTCTGGGTCGTTACAAAAGCTTTAATATAGTTTTGTTGTTATTACCGATGAACGGGTGAGCTTTTCAATAATTTATGAGACATAGTGTGGTGAGATATTTTGTTAATTGTAAAATAACATCTTCATTTTTGAAATCTTTATATTTTTTATCCATTTATCAAATATAAATGTTTCAAGTTGTTTTCCCTTTATGTAAATGCACGCATGTGGTATATTGCCTATTAGTAAACTTTGTTTTAAGTTATGAGTTTAGTCTTTTAGATTCGAGTGGATACAAGCAAAAACCAAATAGCATTGCACAAAGCAGGGAATAAGTTGGTTGGAACGCTGCATTCATTTTGTTACCTTAGAAATTATTGAAATTTTTCTAGATCCTAAATTTGTAAGCAAGTTATTTATACAAAATTCAATAACTTATTATTTTATGGATTCTTATCATAACATTTTGATGTATCCTAAACTTATAAGCAAATTAATCACGCACAAAATTCAATAACTTATAACCATATGGTCCAAATTTATATCTCTTTTTTATTTCCTCCTACTTTGCATCTGCTTTTAGCTCATCTACCACTCGCTACTTTATCTATTGTTTCATATAAATTGAATGTGTTATTAGTCCACTACATAATATAGAACAATTCATTTTACCTCCACTATATTGAACCATGTATACAATTATATCCATCTTTAAAATATGTATAAATATTATTTTCCTTCTTTAATTGCCAAAATTATTATTTTAACATAGTCTTTTTTTTACAGCTCCCTTATCTTACACATACAAACAAAACAACAACTTTAATATCGATGCACTACGAAAATTGCGAATATTAGAGATACATTAATAAAGTTATGCCCATATTAATATTTAATTGGGGACAAATAAGTTAACACCTCTAATGATATAAATTAAAGATGCATAGAAATGCCCGGCATTATTATTCCAAAATTTTGACAAAAATTTAATGCGAACTCTTTGCGTTTCGGAGGCGGACCTTTTTTTCCATCAATTTGATGCGGTAACATATTTCGCACAATTTCTCTCCTTTCTTCACTCTCTCCTATCCCCAAATAAAAATAAAAAACCTATAAATAATTTAATCCATAGCATCCCTAAATTTTATTATACCCCCACCTCCCGAATTCCACCCTTTCCTCCTAAATTCCACCCTCGCTACCTTAATCGGAATCTATCATCTCAAATCCACCAGAAGGAGACTATGGTAGCATCACATCGCATAATTTCGCGTGCAGTAGCTTGATTTCAACAACCTCGCCTGACTTTACCATAACCCGCTTCAATGTGGAAAGCGAACAATTAGGATCCAGATGCGAGCGGCGAAGGGATATGGACTAGATCTAAGTGTTTGGTTAATGGGTTGTACATGCCTGACTCGTTTGTTATCGAATCAGGTACACATAAAACTAATTACACTATTATGAAGATCGATTTTGATATGGAATGAGGTGCTATTATTGCCAATATGGTATTGTGCTGATATCGACTTCTATTATACTGAGACTATATTACCTGATAGATATTGTGCGTCTAAGGGTAGTTCTTTTATTTTTCATCTTGCCTGTAAGCACTTATGTCGCCACATCAATCTATAGTCATTAACTCATAACTCCGTCCATTACTGCATGCATAAACTAATGAACATAATCACTTCATTTTCACAAGTATGAATGCTTGAGTAGAGGTGTACACAAATGAGACTAAACCAAAAGGTGACTATAAATTTCAATGTACATCCTACTTTTCATATGCAGTAGTAATGATTTACACTTATATTTCAATTGGTCTACAAAACAAATCATATTTTTCATCAAATCATTATTGTTATGTATGCATATTAACGTCATGTTGTGGTGGTGATTTTGTGATTTTTGAATATGTTTATATGAACAATGCACAAATGCACTGCTGGCTTAACATATTTACAAAAAAAAGTAGAAAAAAAACAAGTTTGGAGAACTAAGAATCTTTATTTGTGAAACAAATCTATTAATTTAATAGTCTAACTGTGACATCTTTGCATCTTGATTCCTATGAGATCTAAATCATTATAATAATCAGGTGTGCAAATCAGGATAATCATCATATAGTTTAAGTCCAAAATGGGTTAGCTAGTCTTTAGCGTATATGTAGTCATTCCCACATTTTCATACTTCCTATATTTTTAACCGATTTTGAATTCCATAAAGTTTTATTTCGAGGGCATAAATTAGCTATGCATTTAGACCAGTTACTTCGAAACCAAAAGTCGGATCACTTTCAAGTACGCTAAGGGCCTGGCCCTTGTTGGAGGCACCATTGATGTCGAAGGGCAGTCCTTGTAGGGCTCCAAGGCTTTCAACTCAATTTTCCTCGCTGGCGCAACTATAAGTTCATAATATTTTCAGTATTCATATGAACAAGATAATATTTATGAACTTCTAATTTGTAAAATGCAATCTTTGAAGATATTGTTGAATATGCAAGTAGAAGATTTTTGTTTGATGATAATAAACATATACATATTCATTTAAATGTATTTGTTAATGTATAATTTTATTTCTCACATAATTAAATAAATATTTGCTGAATAATAAAAATAACATAGAATATAAATTCAAACGGATATTTTATACAAACAAATCATTATTACAATTTTGAATACTACAAATTTGAGCTCTCACTATATATATGCAAATTACAGTTACATAAAATTTCAACCACATCACATTTTTCACTATATATATTTGCACCTCACAACATTTCACTCGTACACCCAAAATTTTTAATAAACATTTTAATTCAATTTTTAATTGAAACTTTGATTTTTGATTATTTAGAATAAAAAAATGGGAATTTTTCCAGTGTAATTTTGGATGTATTTGTATTTATCTTCCAAATAGGATAAACTAAACAATTTCTGAAAATTTTATATTTTGGTCAAACTTGACTTTAATTTGAAAATTTGAAAATTTAAAATTTTAAAGTCTAATCTTTTTATTTGAAGCTGGATATAATTCTGATATCCGTTCTGCTTTTCATTCCGTTAAATTCTGATTCATAATTTTAAATTCGAATAAAATACAGCGTTTTACACGCAATTAATTTTCGTATTTTATTTTATATTTTTCCATGTCCATCTCTTTATTTTATTTTTCTATTTTGTTTGTATGAATTTATTTTATTTATTGGATTTTTCTTGAGTATATCTTTTATTTAATGGCTTGGGAAAAAATCAGTTAGACATACGTTACATTGTTTTAATTAGACATAGGTTACATTGTGTTAAATTCTTGCCTTTTTATTTGCCTACCCCCTTTATTATTTTTAGCCGTTCATGCCCCAAACCCTATCTGCCTCCTACTTGTGAAAGTCATGTACAAAAACATCTCACTTCCTCATTTGCATTCTCCTCAGAAAAATTACAGTAAGTTTCCATGGCCTCTCTTTCTCTTTCCATTTCTTTTTATTTTCCTTTGTTTTTCTTCATCATATGCTCGGCCTCCACCTATATTTCTGACCACATCCTCTTCACACCACCACCATGGTCGGCCACCACTCCTCACCACCATCCCATGCCCTTGGCCATGAACCTAGATCTAGATCCACCTCCAAAACTTGACCAAAACCATCACAAGTCTTCCATTTTTCACCACCTCTTCCATTTGCCTCAGCCACACCCTAGAACTCCACTTTGTTTTCACATGCCATGACCTTAACCTTGCCTAGCCGTGCTATGATGTGCACTGGACCCAAACAAGACCATGGCCGAGCCATCTAGACCAATGGCCGAGCCTAGTTGAACCAAAACCCCTCCTTTTGATTGCCTTTTTGCATTCCATAGTTGTAACTCCACCACTTCTCCACTTTCCTAGCCTTAGCCGTGCCTATGGACCCCATAACCTAGCCTAGTTGCCTCTAACACACCATGGCTGAGCCAATAGGTGTTGAGGCCGAGCCTATGTCCATTGTGGATGAGCCCACTTGATGTTTAAAGCATGTCTGTATCATTTTATTTCACAAATTTTCCATTGTTTTAATTCATTTTGTTATGTTAAAACATATCTTTATATTTGTTTTATTTATTTGATTACCAGATTTGAATTTGGGTGTTACTTCTTTTCGAATCTTGTTGTGCCTTTTCGTGCTTTGCAGAGTGTGGATTTTTTTTGTTTTGAATTGATCTATAGCTTCTAAAAGGTGAGTTATTCACTCTAGACATTCCGTACTTATATTTTGTGAAACGATGACAAGTGGATATGTAGTAATGAATTTTCTATGTTGATATGTTCATATATGCATGTGATCTGTTTATATGATGAATAACCTGATTTTATGCCTGTACATCATCTGTTGTAATATTATATGCTATACTGTTATTTTATTTTCTGCATCTCACACTGCAAGTTCCCTTATCACTATGGGTTGAAATGATACATACCCAAACGGACTTTAGAATAAGAAAAAATCATTATGGGCTGAAATGATAGGCTGAAATGATTTTTATTGTATTTGATTTACTTGGGATTGCAGGTTTGAAATGATAGAACCCGGATTTTTCTTTTTTAAATTACGGATTGAAATGAATATTATCCGTATCACTTGACCTAGGTTAGAAAATATTATATAAACATGTGGTTAATTATATATATTTTCATTAAATTTTTAAATATTTTTAAATGTAAAAATGTAACATTTTAACTTAAATTGGCTTTAAATAATTTAAATGAATTTATAGTGATTTTTCTATAAGTTAGAATGTATAAAGAATTAAATGGAAAGATGTATTTTAAAAATGTGACTTAACTTGGAAATTGGAAATTTGGTTTTTAATGGAAATTTTTAATTTATGTAAATGAATGGAAATATAATTTTAAAATAAAGTATTAAGTTAATTGTTAAAAATATAAAAAGTTGAGAAATTAGTTACTTTTGACTTAATAAGTGAATTATTGTTTAATTTGGATATTTATTTATTTAAGGTTTATTTTATTGAACCACAAGTTGAATGATATCCAAATGAAGATTTTTGAAATGAAAAATATGATTTTTATAAGTTAAAATGGTTAAATTTGAAGTTTTAATGTTTCAAAAAATTTATATTAAATCTGGAATTAGCTTTGGTAGCACTTCAGAATTGCTGTGGTTTTAAGATAGCATTTGTCAAGTGCTGTCATTTCTGGAAATAAACTAAGTTCTGAAATAATAAAGAGCTCAGCACTTTGTAAGTGCTATTGTTGCTGAAACTAAACTATATTTTGAAATAACTAAAGAGCTACTGTAGCACTTTGTATGTGCTGTTGTTGCTGAAAATAAACTGTTTTGAATAACTAAATAGTTTCTGTAGCACTTGGTAAGTGCTGTTATTGCTAAAATGAAATTGAACTGTTTTAAATTACTAATACCTACTATAGCACTTTGTAAGTGCTGGTGCTTTTAAAATTAAGCTATTTTGAAATAACTAAATACCTACCGTAGCACTTTATAAGTGCTCCTGTTTTTGAATTTGACAATGTTTTTGAAATATTTCTATATCTACCGTAACATTTTGTAAGCGCTGTTATAGCTGAAATCTACAATGTTCTAGAAATTTTATAATTGAATGAATGAACTTAGAAATGTTACAACTTTGAAATGAATATTATTTGATATTGAATTTAAATGGTTTAAATGAATATGTTTTGAAGTGAAATATAAACCATTTTTGAAATTTATAAACCGCGGGTTAAAATAAAGATTGGTTAGCAAAGAGACCAGGATCGAATATGGACATACTCTTCGTCGATACCGAAAACCACTTTGACAACCATGTACGCGGTAAAGATTCTAGAATGAAGTAGGATGGTGACGACGTTCTGTTGAGGTATATACATGGGCCTGACTCCCGTGAGTTGGCATAAGGTGGCTAAAACAGGAGCAATGGACGGGCTAATGAGGTCGCTCCTCTGATCGGACCCAATTCTTTGTATGCCATTCTATTACTTTGTGATTGATTGGTGTGCACCTTTGATTTTGGGAGTGCGGTTTGAGGTGGATGGTAGTAGCTGCTACGCGTTACCACCGGTCCGGAATTGCAATAGGTATATCAACCCTGACATTGCCTAGTTGTGCCGTGTCATCTACCCTAGCGAGCCTTTTACGATTTTGGTTTTATGTCGTAGCCTGTGGAGTATCCTCTGGTGGCTTCCCGATCAAGAGGGACTATGATACTAGATAGACTATTGGGACTATTATGTGTTAAGGGCGATATGGGTAACCCCTTAACGCTATTTTAAAGTAAGTTTACTTTACTAATAGACATAATAATAGTAGCGTATGTTACTACATAGTAAATAGTTTAACGGATCCTTAGAGGAGCATCCTTTAAGTTACTTGTGCATTTTATTACAGTTCACTTGAGTTGGTTTACATTGTATAAGTATGTATGTCCCGACTCGAGTGTTTGTGTTTTATTTTACTCTCGGGTCAGCCTAAGTATCACAGCTTGGATCTATCTTCTGGAAGCTAGAGATTTCTGGAGTTTATTTGCTTATTTAGTTTCATTTATTTCAGTTCAGTCATTCTGTTTCAACTGATGCATTAGAGACTTATGTATTTGGTATTTCTACTGTATTTGCTTCAGAACTGTATTTGTATTTCAGATAATGTATTTTGCACTTGTTTTGAGACTGAGTTGTAGTGGCTTCATGAACCACTATGGTATATTTTATTTCCGCTGGGAGTATTCTGATATTCTGTGTCTGTGATTTTGTGATTGGTTTTATTTGCTCCAAATTTTATTACAATCTATTGTTTTGAATTATTCAAGATTGACATATTTTGATTTTATTGTCGAATTTGAATGGTACAAAATAGGGGGTCGTTACTGTTGGTATCAAAGCTTTGGTTTTAGGCAAACCTTAGCCTAAAACTCATTAGAGATAGGGTAGAAATACCCTAGAATGAGTGAAATCAATCTTAGAATCCCTTCTTTGTGAGAGAACGTATTTTAAATTATAAAATGATTTTCAAAGGATTTTAAAAGAGTATTTTGGTATAAAAACTTTTCTTGTTTTAAAACCAAATTTTTCTAAACTCCCTTTCCTTTCCTTATCCACCTTGTTAGTATCCTCTTTGTTCGGGATATCCAAATTCTCGTTGCATAGTATCTTATCTAATCTTGGATTTGTTTCTCAGTTACCTCTGTCCTAAAATCCATTCCTGATTTTTCAGGATGAGCCATAGGAATGCAAGAGGTAGGGGTCATCGCATTACCCTAGCTCTTGAGTCTGCTGGCCCAGCTAGATTCACTAAGATTTGCAAGGAATACACTGAACTTGGTGGCCCCAAGTTCATCGGATCTGAGAACATTATTGAAGCTCGACAGTGGTTGAAGGATTTGGGGAGAATCTTCTCCGGTCTTGAGATCACTAACGCCCAGCAGCGTCAGTTGGCAGCTTGGCAGCTAAAAGAAGCAGCTTTGGATTGGTGGGAGTTTGTCACAGCTCACACCGCTGAGGCTGACATTTCTTGGAAACAATTTAGGTATCATCTTCCGTTTGTCTTGAATTTGGTTCAGTTTCTCTTTTTGAAATTTAACTTATGCTCTTTATCATGCTTTAGGGAGGTTTTTCATGTAAAATGGATGCCCGAGGCAGGAAAGTCACAACTGTATTGGGAATTCATGGAATTGAAGAAGGGTGATATGTCTTTTGCTGAATATGAGAGGAAGTTCAATGAACTTTCTAAGTTTGGCCTCAATTTGATTGACACTCCTCTCGGAAAAATGAGAAGTTCATTGCTGATGCACGCCGGAGTACTATGATCGCCTCATGGCCCATGTGCACAGTCCTTTCACCACTCTGATGGACATGGCTATTAGATACGAGAATCCTACTTCTAAGGATTCTCCTGCTACTCGATCCGCTTCATCTCACTCTTCCTATGGTAATTCCTAAGTAGAGAAAGCCCAACTTCTATCATCATAAGAAGAATCAGAACAAGACTCCAGAGTTGGGATCATCTTCTTCATCTTAGAGGCAGTCGATCGACCTATCTGCCATTACTTGCTACATATGCAATCAGAGGGGACACTATGCTAATAGCTGTCCTACTTTAGTGGGTGCTACTATCCCTCCTCCAGCTCAGTTGACCAGGCCTGATCTCTTCCACATTTGTCTGCTTCCTGGTCATTTCAATATGGATTGCCCTACTCAGCAGAAGGACAAGTCATCGGGTATTTTTGCTGTGACTTCTGCATCTTCACCAGCTACACCTCATGCACCTGCACCTGCTCCTGCTCCTGCTCTTAATGATTACCAAGGTAAACTTAGGGCACTTTTCCTCTGTTTAATTTTCCTATTCGTGTCCTCGTTGATACGGGAGCTTCCCATAGCTTTTTCTTTGTGGATCTTTCTAATTAGTTTGAGCATCTACTGTCTCCTGAGTTAGCTACTGTGTCGTTATGTGTTTCGGGTCCTATTGGCGGTCCTGGAAACCTTAGTAGGATTTGTAGAAATGTGAAACTATTTTATTCTTGCTATCGGTTTTCCGGTGATTTCTATGTTTTGGGTTTTGATGCTTTTGATCTATTGCTTGGAGGTGATTGGCATGAGAGGCATGATGCCTATATCTCTTGTAGTTCCCGAACTGTCTCTCTCATTGGTGATAAAGGCGATTCTTTGGTGATTCAGTGTAGTTTGCCCTAGGATTTTACGGGCAGTTTTTCATATTCTCTTGATGCTTCTCCTGGTGATATTCATACGAATCCTGTAGTCAAACTCTTTCCCAATTTATTTGGTGAAGTCACTTCTTTACCTCCTAAGTGGGAAATTGATTTCCATATTGATCTCATTCCTGGAGCTTGACCTATAGTCCTTTCTCCCAGAAGAATGGCACCGCGTGAGAAGGTCGAGTTAAGGAAGCAAATTGAGGACTTGTCCTCCAAGGGTCTGATCAGACCTAGCTATTCGAAATGGGGAGCAGTAGTGGTCTCTATCACTAAGTCCAATGGTTCTTTGCGGTTGTGTGTTGATTATACGAAGCTGAACAAGCTCGCTATGAAGAACAGATATCCCATGCCTTGCATCAATGATATGTTTGATCAGCTCTATGGAGCTACTGTTTTCTCTCAGCTTGATCTTGCCACGGGATTTCACCAGCTCAGAGTTTCTGAGGAAAGTATTCCCTAGACTGCTTTTCGTACTGAGAATGGGTTTTATGAATGGTTAGTTATGCCTTTTGGTCGGACTAACGCTCCTGCTTTCTTTGTTGATTTGATGAATCATGTTTTTCGAGATGTTCTTAAAAGGTTTGTTCTAGTCTTTGTTGATGATATCCTTGTCTTCTACAAGTCAAAGGAAGTGCATGAGTCGCATTTGAAATATGTTCTAGAGACTCTTCGAAATTATCAGTTGAAGGCTAAATTCTCTAAATGCCATTTCTAGAGAGATGAAGTCCGATTCCTTAGACATATTGTTTCTAGTAATGGGGTTTCTGTTGATCCAGTCAAGATCGCTGCGATCAATGTAAGTCCTCTTTCTTTCCCTTTCTGTGTTGTGAACATTCTATCTTTCCTATGGTCCTTATTTCTCCATATTCTTTACAGGATTGGGAAACTCCTAGGACTCCAACTAATATTCGTAGTTTTCTAGGCCTCGTCGGTTACTATCGGAGATTCATTGAGAACTTTACTCGGATTTCTGCACCTCTCACTGCTTTAACTCGAAAGAATGCTAAGTTTATATGGGATGATAAGTGTAAAGCTGCATTCAATGAGTTGAAGGAAAGCTTACTTCCACGCCAGTGCTTACCGTTTCGAATGGAAATGAGGGATTAACGGTATACACTGATGCCTGTCGTGAGGGCGTGGGAGCTGTTCTGATGCATGATGGGAAGGTGATTGCTAATGCTAGTCTCTAACTGAAGAACCATGAGGCTAATTATGCAGCTTATGATCTAGAATTGCTTGCTATTGTCGTTTCTTTGAAGCTTTGGAGGCATCATCTTTTGGATGCTAAGTTTGAGCTCTTTACTGATCATCAGTCTTTGAAATATATCTTCACGCAGAAGGATTTCAATTAACGTCAGGTTAGGTAGCTTGAGTTTCTTGCTTCTTATGATCTCGACATTAGCTATACCCCGGGAAAGGCTAATATTATGGCCGATGCTTTGAGTAGAAAGAAGGCCATGTTGTGTAGGCTTGTTGTTTCTTCTTATCCTCTTTTAGATCGTATCATCGCTAAGCAGGATGAGGATGAGATGCTTAGGCGTATGAAGGAAAGTGTTCGTAGCAGAGTTCGTGGTAGTAGTCCTGACGGCAGTGGATCTCAGATTGATGATAGAGGGATTTTGAGGATTAATAATCGGATTTGTGTCCCGAATGTTGATGGATTAAGACAAGAGTTACTTCGAAACATCATCGATCCAGACTTTCTATTCATCTGGTGTGACGAAGATGTATCAGGACATGAAGAAGCTGTATTGGTGGAAGGGTATGAAGCGTGAAGTCTATATCTTTGTTAGTAGGTGTGTGACTTGTCAGCAAGTCAAGGCAGATCACTAGAAGACCACTGGTTTGTTACAGCCCCTTGAGATTCCCAATTGAAAATAGGAACAGGTTTGCATGGATTTTATTGATGGATAACCGTGGATTAGGAAGCGGAATGAGAGTACATGGGTTATTGTGGATAGATTGACCAAATCATCTCATTTAATTCCGGTCAAATCTACCCATTTTGCTTCCAGTCTGGCTGAGATTTACATGAGGAAGATTGTTCGTCTCCATGGCGTTCCTACCAGCATTGTTTGTGATCAGGATCCTATCTTCACCAGCCAGTTTTGGAAAGCTTTCCAGGAATCCTTGGGTACTCGTCTGAATCTGGGCACTGCTTACCATCCGCAGACCGACGGTCAAACGGAAAGCGTAAATCAGATTCTAGAAGATCTTCTTCGTGCTTGTGTTCTGAATTATGGAGGATCTTCGTAAGATCATCTCCATCTTATTGAATTCACCTATAACAACAATTATCATGTATGTTCTCAATCTTCTATTTTTAATCTTATTTTAATCTTTATCTATCTTATTTCGTCCTTGAATTCAGGCTAGCATTGAGATGTCTCTGTTTGCTGCTCTTTACGGAAGACCTTGTAGATCTCAATCTTGCTGGATCGAATTCGGTGATTGTTTGGTTCCTGGTCCTGAGATGATCTTAGAAACTTCGGAGAAGGTTGAGGATATTAAGAGGAAGTTGAGGATTGCCTAGGCTAGGCATAAAAGTATGATGATCGTCGTAGGAGGAGTTTAGAGTTTGCTATTGGTGATTAAGTTTTCCATAAAGTCTCCCCCTTAAGGAATGTGGTTCATTTTGATGGTTGAGGGAAGCTAGCTCATAGGTTCATCAGTCTTTTCCGCATTGTGGAAAGGGTTGGTTCTTTGGCTTATCGGCTGGATTTTCCTGAGAAATTTGCTGGAGTACATAATATGTTCCATGTTTCATATCTTCGTCGGTATCTTCATGATCCATCTCTTATTGTTCAGCCTTCTACTCTTGATAGTTTGGATATTGAGCCTAATCTGACTGTTGAGAGGAAGCCACTTCGTATCGTCGATTGAGGTACGAAGCCGCTAAGAAGGAAATCTGTCAACCTGGTCAAAATGCAGTGTATCACTGATGATCGGGATTGTACTTGGGAGACGGAGGAGAGCATACGTGCTTCGAATCTGGAATTGTTTGTTTAGGTACTTTTGGTTTGCTATCTTATTTTTCTTTATTTTCCTTGTTCCATTCCTTTTCAAGGAGGAAAAGTCTTAAGTGAGGGAGTGTGTAACAACCCAAATTTTTTAATAGATATTTTAGTTCAATTTTTAGTTGAAACTTTGATATTTATTTATTTAAAATAAAAGAAATTTGGAATTTTTCCAGTGTAATTTTGGATGTGTTTGTATTTATCTACCAAATAGGATAAATTAAACAATTTCGGAAAATTTTATATTTTGGTCAAACTTTGACTTTTATTTGAAAATTTTAAATTATAATCTAATCTTTTTATTTGAAGCTGGATAGAATTCTATTATCCGTTCTTCTTTTTGTTCCGTTAAATTCTGATTTATACTTTTAAAATAGGATAAAATACAACGTTTTACACGCAATTAATTTCCGTATTTTATTTTGTATTTTTCCTATATCCATCTCTTTATTTTATTTTTTTATTTTGTTTGCATAGAATTTATTTTATTTATTGGATTTTTCTTATCTATATCTTTTATTTAATGGCTTGGAAAAAAATCAATTAGACATACATTACATTCTTTTAATTAGACATAGGTTACATTGTGTTAAATTCTTGCCTTTTTATTTGCCTACCCTCTTTATTATTTTTAGCCGTTCATGCCCAAACCCTAGCTGCCTCCTACTTGTGAAATTCATGTACAAAAATATCTCAAACATCTCACTTCCTCATTTGCATTCTCTTGAGAAAAATTACAGTAAGTTTCCATGGCCTCTCTTCCTCTTTCTCTTTCCATTTTCTTGTACTTTCCTTTGTTTTTCTTCATCATATGCTCGGCCTCCACCTATATTTTTGACCAAATCCTCTTCCCACCACCACCATGGCCGACACCACTCCTCATCACCATTCCATGCCCTTGGCTGTGACCCTAGATCTGGATCGACCACCAAAACTTGACCAAAACCATCACAAGCCTTCCATTTTTCACCACCTCTTCCATTTGCCTCGACCACACCCTAGAACTCCACTTTGTTTTGACATGCCGTGACCTAAACCTTGCCTAGCCGTGCTATGATGTGCACTGGACCCAAACAAGAACATGGCCGAGCCTAGTTGAAGGAAAACTCCTCCTTTTGCTTGCCTTTTTGCATTCCATAGTTGTAACTCCACCACCTCTCCACTTTCCTAGCCTTAGCCGTGCCTATGGACCTCATAAACTAGTCTAGTTGCCTCTAGCACACCATGGCCGAGCCCATAGGTGTTATGGCCGAGCCTACGTCCACTGTGGATGAGCCCACTTAATGTTTAAAGCATGTCTTTATCATTTTATTTCACAAATTTTCCAATGTTTTAATTTATTTTGTTATGTTGAAACATTTTTTTTTTGATTACAAGATTTTTATTTGGGTTTTATTTCTTCTCGAATCTTGTCGTGCCTTTTAGTGCTTTGCAGAATGTGGATTTTTTGTTTTGAATTGATCTCTAGCTTCAAAAAGGTGAGTTGTTCACTCTAGACAATCTGTACTTATATATTTGTGAAACGATGACAAGTGTATATGTAGTAATGAATTTGCTATGTTGATATGCTCATATATGCCTGTGATCGATGAATAACCTGATTTTATACCTGTACATCATCTGTTATAATAATATATGCTATATTGTTATTTTATTTTCTGGATCGCACACTGCAACTTCCCTTATCACTATGGGTTGAAATGATACGTACCCGAACGGACTTTAGAATAAAGAAAAATCATTATGGGCTGAAATGATAGGCTCAAATGATTTTTATTGTATTTGATTTACTTGAGATTGCAGTTTTGAAATGATAGAACCCGGATTTTTCTTTTTTAAATTAAGAATTGAAATGACATATTATCCGTATCACTTGACCTAGGTTAGAAAATGTTATATAAACCCGTGGTTAATTATAAATGTTTTTTGAAATTTTTAAGTATTTTTAAATGTAAAAATATGACATTTTAACTTAAATTGGATTTTATTAATTTAAATGAATTTATAGTGATTTTTCTATAAGTTAGAATGTATAAAGAATTAAATGGAAAGATGTACTTTAAAAATGTGACTTAACTTGGAAATTGGAAATTTGGTTTTTAATGGAAAGTTTTAAGTTAAGTAAATAAACGGAAATTTAATTTTTATTTTTGAAATGGGTAGTTTAAAATAAAGTACTAAGTTAATTGTTAAAAATATAAAAAGTTGAGAAATTAGTTTACTTCTGACTTAATAAGTTAATTGTTGTTTAATTTGGATATTTATTTGTTTAAGGTTTATTTTATTAAATCAGAAGTTGAATGATATCCAAATAAAGATTTCTGAAGCAAAAAATATGATTTTTGTAAGTTAAAATGGTTAAATTTGAAGTTTTAATGTTTCTGTAATTTTATATTAAATCTGGATTAGCATTGGCAGCACTTCATAAATGCTGTGGTTTTAAGACAGCATTTGTTATGTGCTATCATTTCTGGAAATAAACTAAGTTATGAAATAATAAAGAGCTACTGCATAACTTTGTAAGTGCTGCTGTTGCTGAAACTAAATTATATTTTGAAATAACTAAAGAGCTACTACCGCACTTTGTAAGTGTTGTTGTTGCTGAAAGTAAACTGTTTTGAATAACTAAATAGCTACTGTAGCACTTGGTAAGTGCAATTGTTGCTGAAATGAAACTGAACAGTTTTAAATTACTAATACCTACTGTAGAGATTTGTAAGTGCTGCTGTTTTTGAAATTGAGCTATTTTGAAATAACTAAATACCTACCATAGCACTTTATAAGTGCCGCTGTTTTTGAATTTGACAATGTTTTTGAAATATTTCTATATCTACCGTAAAATTTTATAATCGCTGTTATAGCTAAAATCTACAATGTTTTGGAAATTTTATAATTGAATGAATGAACTTAGAAATGTTACAACTTTGAAATGAATATTATTTGATATTGAATTTAAATGGTTTAAATGAATAACTTTTGAAGTGAAATATAAACCATTTTTTAAATTTATAACCATGGGTTATATAATAACGATTGGTTGGCAAAGGAGACCGGGAACGGATTTGGGCATATTCTCTATAGATACCGAAAACCACTTTCACAACCGTGTACGCGGGGGAGATTCCAGAATGAAGTAGGATGGTGGCGACGTTCTGTTGAGGTATATACATGGACCCGCCTCCCGTGAGTTAGCATAAGGTGGCTAAAACAAGAGCATTTGACGAGCTAATGAGGTCGCTCCTTTGCTCGGACCCACTTCTTTGTATGCCATTCTATTACTTTGTGATTGATTGGTGCGCATCTTTGATTTTGTGAGTGTGGTTCGAGGTGGGCAGTAGTAGCTGCTACGCGTTACCACCGGTCAAGAAGTGCAATTGGTATATCTACCCTAGCATTGCCTAGTTGTGCCGTGTAACCTACCCTAGCGAGCCCGGTACGATTTTGGTTTTGTGCCTTAGCCTGTAGAGTATCCTTTGGTGGCTTTCCGATCAGGAGGAACTATGATACTGGATAGACTACTGGGACTATTATGTGTTAAGGGCGATATGGTTAACCCCTTAACGCTATATTAATGTAAGTTTACTTTACTAATAGACATTATTATAATAGCGTATATTACTACGTAGTTAATAGTTTAACGAATCCTTAGAGGATGGGCGGTCCCAAGCATCCTTTAAGTTACTTGTGCATTTTATTGCTGTTCATTTGAGTTGGTTTACATTGTATAAGTATGTATGTACTAACTCGAGTGTTTGTGTTTTATTTTATGCTCGGGTCAGTCTAAGTATCACAGCTGGATCTATCCTCTGGAAGCTAGAGATTTCTGGAGTTTACCTGCTTATCTAGTTTTATCTATTTCAGTTCAATCATTATGTTTCAGCTGATGTATTAGAGACTTATGTATTTAGGATTTCCACTATATTTGGTTCAGAACTGTATTTTTTTTTCAAACTATGTATTTTGTATATTTTTTGAGACTGAGTTGCAGTGGCTTCATGAACCACTATGGTATATTTTTATTTCCCTATGAGTACTCTGATATTCTGTGTCTGTGATTCCATGATTGGTTTTATTTGCTCCAAAATTTATTATAATCTACTATTTTGAATTATTCAAGTTTGACATATTTTGGTTTTATTGTCGAATTTGAATGGTGCAAAATAGTGGGTCGTTACATATTTATCTTCAACTCTATTCCAAATTCAATCCAGCATCTAAGTTATCTGCAAATTACATATTGATGCAGTAAAATTGAAAAAGAAAATATTTTTGCAGTGTAAAAGAAAATGTATTTTGAAAATATTATTTGCCTCATTAATTTGGGTTGTTCGTCATTATATTTATTTTGAATTCATCATACCGAACAACATGTGACATGCAAGTGTATCACTGTACATGCCATAAGGGCGTGCACACAGATATACACTTAATAAAAATGCAAAGACAGGTAAGCACAAGGTCAAACCCAAATCAAAAGCCGGGTTCAACTCAAGTGAATTAAATATTAAGTCACGATATTGAGCACAAGGTCAAACCCGAGCTTTAAGATGGATTCAACTCAGGTGCAATATAAAACTATAGGTCAAGATGCATACAACACAGCCTCGACCAAAAATTCAAATGTACACTTTAACCCAGACTGGTCAGAGAAACAAGTAATCAAGTCAAACTACAACATGAACCAATGGCCAGATTCAAACAACAAAATGCACTATAAATTGATACAAGACTTCAACATATGACAATAACCAATGCGATCTATTGAGGCTACAAACTAGATTCAGACTCAAGTAAAATGCAACAATACCAAAGTGAAGCCACCAATGGAACCTGACTCGAAGCAACATAACAGTGACATGCACAGGTATGCAACAGAGAGATGCACAAAGTAATGACAACATATACAGTGCAAAAGTGATGATCATCACAAAAAGGCAAACAAAAAACGAACTCAGTGCAAACAAGTACGAGAGCTAATCCAGACCAGACTTTGAATCAAGAAGGTGAACTTACTCAACACACATCATGCATCATACATATGTAGTCGAGGCAACCAGACAACTTGACTGGAAATATCACACATGAAAATACAAACACCAGATTCAAGTATACAAATGAAGACGTACACAAGTGCACATATGTACATGTTTGCAGTGATGTACACATGAAGTTCAACAACACAATGGATCAGTTCAAAGTTCAGGTGAACCAAATAAAATAGTGAAGCCCAAAGACAACACACATATATGAACACACATATATGAAATGCACAAGTATAGGCCGAGACAAATCAAGGAAGAATTTTCAAAAGTGACCGAAGACAAATGTAACAGTAGTTTCAAATCAGCTGTTTCAAACAAAGTCAATGTCAAGTTCAAATGCCAGAAAATCAAAGCCGTGATATTCACGAAATCAAAGAATACGATGAATAAGTCAGAAAGAAGTCAATTTGCAGTTATAAAAATCAAAACAGTAGCAAATTCAGCCAAATCAAGTCAAAAACAATATGAATACATATGCAGTTCAAAATCAAGTCAGAGTCGTGATGACCAAGGAAGTCGAACAAGTCAGAAATCAAAGCCGTGAGAATCAAGCAACAAATTGTACGTATTAAACAAGTCAATACAAATCACAGCATTCAATCTGAGTCGAACGGCCAGAGCAAAATTATCAGACGAATTCGAATAATGTATTCGAACGAAAATAAAGTGATTCGAACCATATATAAACCCTAGAACATCATCGGCAATAATCCATTCGAGTTCAAGCAATATCATAGAGCATAGCATCAATTAGGAACTCGAGTCAAGTTGAGAATTATATAAATCAAAAGGACTAATGTACCAATTAAATTCAAAGCACCATTAGATCTCGACTTTGAGCCGCAAACAATCACTGATAGAAGAAAACATTCAAAGCTTCAGCAATCATTCAATTAAGTGGCGACTTACCCACAAAGCCCTAATTTTTGTTTAAAGAGGAAACGAATGAGCAGCCATTTTCAAAGATCGAAGTACAAGAGTTGGGCCGAAGTAATAAAGAGGTAAAGGGGATATTTTTTTTATTTTTTGTTTTTTCGGCCGGCTATAATCTGTTAATATAGGATTTAGTTTTATAAATTAGGGTTTTTCTTTTAATTTGTACTTTCTCTTTTAAACTTTTGTAATTTCTAGTTGTGCGACTAGAGGACGAACTATGGTGGTGTAGTTCGAGAATTCGCAACTCGAAGGCTGAGTTGTGGCTGGGTTTTGAGGACAGAGTTAGGTTAGTCGATAGCGGGTGTCGCGAGTTTATGTGTGTAAGCGTCTGACTACTTAATTTCTAGTAGAATCCTTGGGGGTAGCACGTTGGCAGAGTTTTGCTGAAGCTGGGTAAATATGTGTGTTCTATTTTATGCTTTTTTATTCTGTCATTATCTGTGCTTCTATTATTCTACTGTGATCATTGTTGCAATTATTTTATATAAACTTTCGAAGTAATTTTTATAATCAATAGTATCACCCGATTCACCTCCCTCTAGGGTGAAATTGACCGTACAAGTGGTATCAGAGCTAGGAACAAAAGCCATTTTTATTTTAAAATTTTGATTTTTCAAAAACCAATTTTTGCTTTACAAATTTTAATTTTAAAATGGCATCTTTTAATGCTTCTACTGAGGGTCGGCCCAATATTATTCCTCCTATTTTTGACGGAACATATTTTTTGAATTGGAAATTAAAAATGGAATATTTTTTAAAATCTGTTAATTTTAAACGTTGGGATATTATTAGAAACGGGTGTGATGTAATAGATGAGAAAAATACTTCGATTAATGCTCTTTCTATGCATATACTATATTCTCATATTAATCAAAATAATTTTAACTTTATCCCTTATTGTGAAAATGCATAGGAAATTTGGAATACTTTTGATGCAATATGGTGCAAAAGTCAACAACCGTGAGAGATCCCCCATAATCGATTCAGAAACATGCTTATCACGACTGACAAAAGGTAGTAGTAATGATGATGATAGAGCAGCTGAGCTGGTGCTACTAATAAAGAAATTCAAAAAGTGGAACCATAAATACAGAAATCCAGCTCCAAATAAAAAACTGAAAAGCAGAATAATTAAAGCACTAGACAACTTAGAAGAGCACGAGATCATTTGTCACAAGTGCAATAAACCCGGTCATATCAAGCCCAATTGTCCCCAAAATCAACTCGACCAAGAAAAGAAAGAAAAACGAAGAAGTTTTGCAGCCACGTGGAATAAAAGTAATGATGATAATAAAAGCACAAGCAGTGAGAGTGAGAAAGCAGATTTGTGCCTTCGAGGTGATATAACTGATAGCGATGATGACGAGTCAAGCAATGTATAAAAATTTACTCATTCAGAATTACTATATATTTTCATGAAGTAAACGGTTGTTTCGAATGACTTAGGGAGAAATAAACTAAAATAGAATCACAAAGAGATAATTTGATAGATTAAATAAACAACTTGATCAATTGGTGAAAAATTATCAAAGCAAGAGCCTTAAGTGTGATAAGTGTCCAACATTTAAAGAAGAAATTAAAAAATCAGAAATTAAAATTAAATCACTTCGAAATGAAATTCTAATTTTGAAAGAACGTGAAAACACAAGGAGAGAAAATTCTATTAACACAGTTATTAAATGAAAATGTATCCGTCAAAACACAAGTCCAACAATTGTCTACGACTTTAGGAAATCTTTCAAAAGGATAAAAATCACTAAATATGCTAATAGGAAAACAAACTGCTAATACAGAGAGACAAGGACTTGGATATAATCGAATTGAACTTGTTAGAAGCAATAGTAATCAATTCAAATCTAAGAGCACAATTTGTAGAAAAAATGGACACAATCAAAACAATTGTTGGTATAGGCCCAAATACGTGAAAACCATACCAATTTGGGTTACAAAAGGCACGAATATAAAATCTCTTAATGTTAAACAAATCTGGGTACCGAAAGGAACATATATAAATAGTTTTGGGTCTCCACAAACTTATTTTTCAAAATATGTTTCCACAACAACCATGGACCTATAAAAAAAAGGGTCATAAAAATATTTTATCTGTAGGTCCGGTGGCAGGCTAAGGAACAACAACAGTGATACTTGGATTCTGGCCGTTTCAAGCACACGACGTGCGATAAATCAAAGTTCTTTAGTCTAATACAAAAGTGGCAGAATCACAATGGGCAACAACGAAATATTATTGGTAAAGGTAAAACAGGTAACGGTATATTCATTTTGAATGATTTATTAAATGTGATAATCTACCCCATAATGTGAATTAAATTAGCCAGTTATGTGATAAAGAATGTTGATAATGATTCAGACTTTTTCAAAAATTGTTGGCCAATTATATTTTTATGCCAAAAATACAATAAGTATTTTCTAGAGACTTTGTATGGTTCATAAAGATTTTTTTGGATTAATGATGATGTTTTGATGATTACTCTTAATACACATGGATATATTTGTTTCTGGATCTGACACTATGCACAGCTTCAATTCAATTCCATTTAAATGCTGTAAAAATGATTTTAAGGAATTTTTTGCAACTTCATGATTTGGTCTATAACATTCAATTGATGATAATCTTGAGACTTGAAAAATTCAGATGCAGACTACACTAGTAATATGGTTGGTAGAAAAATTACTAGTGGAACGTGATTTATGTTAAGACATTCATTAGTTGCATCACAATTTTCAAAAAAATCTGGATATTTTTCATTTCAAATAATTTTCAACAGCAGACATTTTTCTTTTAAAAACCCCTTTCAGAAAATCATTTTTGTTGACTTTATTTTAGATTAATCATTTTGGAAAATTTGATTTTATAATTATTTTTGGATTTGATTTTAAATGACTAAATTAACTAATCTGACTCCCTACTAATAATCGAAAAGATAAATAGTGACTGAAAAAGTGATGAGTGTAGATATTAATCATATATTATAACCCGAGATAGTATATTTAGTAAATTTCTTTAGAAAATTAAACAAGAGTTATAAAAACTTTTTGTTGGTAAAAATTCCATGGCCATTTCTATTTCTATCATATTTCTGTCGACTATCACTCATCAAAATCTATTATAGTAAGTCAATATGTGGCATTTTAAAAGGGAAATCATTCATTATTCAATTTATTATATTTTTTAGCAATGAAAACATCCAAAGTATTCACTCTCATTTAAAAGTCCTCACGGTTCTGCATAGGTGAATTACTTGGAATTATTGATCATGTGCTTTCATGCTCATTTAAAGATCCTCATGGTTACGTATGTATGGAACACATATCAAAATTTATTGGTTAAACACACAAGTTGATTCTAATCCTGTTTAAAAGTCCTCAAGGTAATGCGTGGTTAGAAGATACTTGAATTCAATTTTTTTTTTTAAATTTGGTAATACTACTAATCTCATTTAAAAGTCCTAACGATTATGCATGGTTAGTAGATATTCAAATCTCTGATATAAATATACAACTAATTAACACAGATATATGGTTTTGCATCATCCCTATCATTCTAAAGTGGAATACGCACCTAACAGAATATTTATGATTTTTGTTTGATTTTTTATTAAAATTTAATATTTATACCCAATTGAGTATTAATGTTGTATTAATGTCTATCACTTTATCTCTATTTTTCTAACACTATTACTCTTTTGCTGATAACATAAGGGGGACAGAAAGGTAAAGATTTAGCAAATAAAGGTCAAATATTTTATTTCGTATTTTCTATATGCATCTAGGTTCATTTATTCGTTTTTATTTATTTACATGCATATATGAGGGGGAACATCCTATAGAGAGGGAGAATTCAAATAGGGGGAGCAAATAGAATGGTCAAATACATTTAACAAACCCAAAATATTAAATATATGTTTGATATCATCAAAAGGGGGAGATTGTTGAATATGCCAGTATATGATTTTTGTTTGACGATAATATATATATATATATATATATATATATATATATATGTATGTATGTATGTATGTATGTATGTATTCATTTAAATGTATTCGTTAATGTACTATTTTATTTCTCACATAATTAAATAAATATTTGCTGAATAAAATAAATAATAGATAATTTAAATTCGAACGGATATTTTATTCAACAAATATTTATTACAATTTTGAATAGTACAAATTTGAGCTCTCACTATATATATACAAATTTCAATTACATTAAAATTTTAATCACATCACATTTTTCACTATACATACATTTGCACCTCACTACATTTCACTCATACACTCGTATTTATCGTCAACTCTATTCCAGATTGAATCCAACATCTAAATTATTTACAAAATACACACTGACACGGTAAAATTGAGAAAGAAAGTATTTTTTTGAGTTTAAAAGAAATTGTATTTTGAAAATATTATTTACCTCAGTTATTTTGGTTGTTCGTCATCATATTTATTTTGAATTCATCATGCACGAACAATGTGTGACATGCACAGTGTATCACTGTACATGCTACAAGGCCGTGCACACCGATATACACCTCATAAAATGCAGAGACATGTGATCACAAGGTCAAACCCAAATCAAAGCTGGGTTCAACTCAAGTGAAATAAATATTAAGTCACGATATTGAGCACAAGGTTAAACCCAAGTTTTAAGCTGGATTCAACTTAGATGCAATACAAAACTATGGGTCGAGAAGCATATAACACAGCCTCGACCAAAAATTCGAATGTACACTTGAACCAAGACTGGTCAGAGAAACAAGCAATCAAGTCAAGCTACAATACGAACTATTAGGCAGATTCAAATAACAAAGTGCACCATAAATTGATATAAGATTTCAACATATGATAGTGACCAATGCAATCAATTGAGGCTACAAACTTGATTCAGACTCAAGTACAAACAATACCAAAGTGAAGCCACCAATGGAACCTGAATCGAAGCAATGCAACAATGACATGCACAGGTATGCAACAGAGAGATGCACAAAGTAATGTCAACATACACAGTGAAGAAATGATGGTCGTCACAAAACGGAAAACAGAAAACGAACTCAGTGCAAACAAGTACATGAGCTAATCTAGACCAGACTTTGAATCAAGAAGGTGAACTTATTCAACACACATCAGGCTCATACATATGCAGTCGAGGCAACTGGACTACTTGACTGGAAATATCACACATGAAAATGCGAACCCCAGATTCAAGTATACAAATGAAGACGTATACAAGTGCACATATGTACATGTTAGTAGTGATGTACACATGAAGTTTAACAACACAATGGATCAGTTCAAAATTTAGGTGAACCAACTAAAATAGTGAAACCCAAAGCTTACATATACATATATGAACACACATGTATGCAATGCACAAGTACAGGCCAAGACAAAATCAAGAAAGAATTTTCAAAAATGATCGAAGTAAAATGTAACAGCAGTTTCAAATCAGCAGTTTCAAATAAAGTCAATGTCAAGCTTAAATGCCAGAAACTCAAAGCTATGATATTCACGAAATCAAAGAATACGATGAATAAGTCAGAAAGATGAACGAAGTCAATTTGCAGTTATAAAAATCAAAACAGTAGCAAGTTCAACCAAATCAAGTCAAAAACAATATGAATACATGTGTAATTCGAAATAAAGTCAGAGCCGTGATGACAAAGGAAGTCGAACAAGTCAGAAATCGAAGCCGTGAGAATCAAGCAAAAAATTGTATGAATTGAACAAAATACAACAGCATTCATTCTGAATCGAATGGCCAAAGAAACATTATCAGACGAATTCGAATAATATATTCGAACGAAAATAAAGGGATTGGAACCATATATAAACCCTAAAACATCATCGACAATAATTCATTCGAGTTCAAGCAATATCACAGAGCATAGCATTAATTAGGAACTCCAATCAAGTCGAGAATAATATAAATCGAAAAGGACTAACGTACCAATTAAATTCAAAATATAATTAGACCTCGACTTTGAGCCACATGCAATCAGTGGTAAAAGAAAATATTTGAAGCTTTAGCAATCATTCAACTAAGTGGCGACTTACCCACAAAGACCTAATTTTTGTTTAAAGAGGAAACGAACGAGCAACGAAGGAGCAGCCATTTTCAAAGATCGAAGTACAAGGAGTTGGGCCGAAGGAATAAAGAGATAAAGGGGATATTTTTTTATATTTGTTTTTGGGCCGGCTATAATTTATTAATTTGGGCTTTAGCTTTATAAATTAGGGTTTTTCTTTTAATTTGTTTTTAAATTTGTATTTTCTCTTTTAAACTTTTGTAATTTCTTGTCATTTGACTAGGGGACGAACTACGGCGGTGTAGTTCGAGAATTCGCAACTTAGTGGCTGAGTTGTGGTAGGGTTTTGAGTGTAGAGTTAGGTTAGTCGATGGCAGATGTCGCAAGTTTACGTGTGTAAGCGTCTGACTACTTAATTTCTAGTAGAAACCTTAGACGAAGCACATAGGCAGGGTTTTACCGAAGCTCGGTATATCTGTGTGTTCGATTTTCTGCTTTTTATCTTCTGCCATTATCTGTGCTGCTATTATTCTACTGTGATCAGTGTTGCAATTATTTTATATAATTTTCCGCAAATTTTTTTATAATTCATAGTTTCACCTTATTCACCCCTTCTAGGGTGAAATCGATCCTACAAATATGAGAATTGAGCAATGTGCACATAATGGATGATGATAGTGTTGGAAGTAATGATATACGAGTAACAATCAGAGTTCATTTAATTGTTACTTTTGAGTGAGCCAATTGTGTCATTTTTTCATGAATATACCGATTATTCCAACTGATTTTTGCATAACAGTAAGGGGCCCTCAACTGATCAAACTATCACAGTACTTAAAAGAGGTACAATGTTACCTTCTGTTCATCCTATCAAAACTTTTATAATGCACTTCAAATACTATGTCATTTACATGCTTTGATTATTCCCAAATATATCCTAATGTAATTTTTGAAAATGATATTTGTCGAACTTCAGGCTTCTCATTACAAGGAAGTGGGGTATGGAAGGAGTGCTCGGTTTGCTTGATGGCTTTAAGGGAAGGAGAGGAGGTCAGGCAGCTGCCTATTTGCATGCATTTGTATCACGTTGCTTGCATTGACTAGTGAATTTGGTCGCATTCGTGGCCTTGGTGGAATTCTAGCTGTCATGTTTTGCAGGGGTAAAAATAGAGGGATGCCCCCTTGTAGTGTTGCCCTACAGTGAAGCACTATATACATAATCACTGTAAAGCAAAAATCATAAACTTGGAGGAATATAACTAAGCCTAATACGTTACAGGCCTATATGAGTTTGTGGACTTGAACATAACATTTATGTTACCATTCATTTCTTGGTTATTGGGTATATAAAAGAGATCGGTAGCCACATTTTTGTTGTGTGAGCGGACGTTTAGGTTGTGACATTTTGTTATATTATGGTATCTTCTTCAACCTACTGCTTAAAAGAAACCAATTCATACAGACTGAAATTGAGTTATCATTAATTACCAATCTACCTCGTTTCTAACTTTACAATTAAAAAATGATAAATATTAGATTTCTAATTATGAAAACGATAATAAGTAGACTAAAATAAATGAAAACTAACACTTTTATTATTTTGATAGAACTGATTTACAAAAACTGAAACTAAAAATAGCCGATTGAATATTAGTCTTAATTAAATTAACAAAAAGACTATGGAAAATGCCTCAGTATTTGCATACATACCACTATACAACTATATAAATTCATTTTTTGTTCACTTCATTTTTTTTGTTTAAGAATTTAAAAACTGTTCATATTAACAAACAAGATTATTACGGTAATGTAGTAATTAAGAACAAAATATAGTAGTAGTTCTATATTATATTCGTGGCTTTGGATATTTTGAAGCCTGCCATTAAAAACTATGGTGGAAGTCTAGAAGTAATGTCTATAGAGAATGGAGATTTCCATGTTAAATATATTGTCCCTGAGTCGATCGACGGTGAAATCAGAGCTGCCATCAAGGAGAAGTTTCCAGACATAATCAATATAATGTTTACTGATGATTAAATCAGCATTCTTATCAATGTCTGTCTTACCAACTTCCAGATTTTATACATGTTATCTTGTTGAAATCATGAACTAAATTGGACTATTTTTTTTGTCACATGCATTATCGCATTTGTTTCATTTTCCGTCAAACTTCACTGTTCGATTATTGAATCATTTTCTGTCTATATAATCCATTTTTTGTCCATAGCAATTTTGCCTAGGATCAATCGGACAATTTAATATCAATTCTACTACAGGACAATACATAGTATAAATTAAATTTTGGTGCATAATAAAGAGTAGGGTGTGTTCTCTTTTGAACCGAAAGGAGCAAACGAAATTGGCACGGGAAAAGGAAAGAGAAAGGGGCTGGTTCACGAAATGAGAATGTGTTCTTTTTTGCACATGAAAGGGGCATCGAGAAAAGACACGGGGTGTAAAATAGGAGGGAAAACAACCCGAACAATGAAAGATTCATTTCATCTGTTCATGCTAGCTAGGCTAGGGAGTGAGGTGTAATCTATATCTTGCGAATGACATAAACCCTAAGATTTAGAATTACATGATTATCACATATGTAAAGAATTAATAAAACATACCTCCAGACATATTGTATATGAATCAGCAATGGATGTTGTCGAATGCTGTTTCAATTGAGAAAGAAAATGGTTTCTCTCTCTTTTCCTATATGTTTCTTTATGTGTTTTCTGTATATCCTTTGTGATGGGCAAAGGTTAATATTTATAGGTAGAGAGAGGACCAAATTTTCAGATTTGTAGACTTAATCTTGATCGTCCATCAAGATCAAGATAAGAGAAATTAACGCTCTAGATTATAACCGTTTTATTTATTTAACATATTAATAGGAAAAACCTTTTAGATTCTATTGACCACATAATGAGGAAGGAAACGTTTGCGAAAAGAAACGGTCCATTAATGTACCACATAATGAGGAAGGAAACGGTCCATTAATGTACCACATAAATTTCCTTACAAAACGATCAAATTTCCTTACAGTCTCCCACTTGATCAATAGTAAAATCTGTTAATGTTTTCGTATTAACGTCATAAGGCGCGCATGATATGCTAAATTTTTCTTTAGTCGGTTATCATAAGTGTCTTGGCTAATCTAGTGGTCAATGAAAGTCATGACGTGTACACGTTATTTTGCAACATGCTTACTTCCATGTACTATGACATTGACAACTTTCATAGCTAGACCGTAGATGAGCATAACTTAATGGTCACATAATGTCTTGAAGCAAAAGACTATTTCTGTTATCATTTATCTAAATATAAATGTGTACACATTATAAAACAGAAATAAAAGATGTCCAAATTATTAAGAGCTCAATAATTTTTATTTCTAGATAAGTACAAAATAAATGGCATAATAAGAAGATAATTAGAAATTATCTGCAAGACCCATGCTATCAGTATGTCTCTGAAAGGTCTTTGGAGGTAGTCCTTTCGTGAATATGTCTGCCACTTGTAAGTCTGTACTTATTGATTCAATAATAATTTTCTTTAGTTTAACATCTTGCTTCAGTAGTAGGTATTTAAGGTCCATGTGTTTGGAACCTTTGGTTATCCTATCATGCTTGGAGAAAAAGGTTGCAGCTTCATTGTCGCAGTAAACAGTTAGTGGATTAGAGATAAAACTTAAAGTGCCAAATTGTGAGACAAAATTACGCAGCCATGTTCCCTGAATTGAAGCCTCATAACATGCTACGTATTCAGCCATCATGGTGGATCCGAAAAGCATCTCAGATTTCTGACTTCTCCATGATATTGCACCTCCACATAAGAGGTACACATAGCCAAGAGTGCAAATCCTAGTGTCAGGACATCCAGCAAGGTCTGAATCAGAATAACCAGTTACCTGTAGGTAACTTGATTTTCTATAGGTGAGCATGTAATTCCTTGTCCCTTTTGGTATCTTAGTACCTTCTTTGCAGCTTTCCAATGAGCGATTCCTGGGTTACTTTGAAATCTACCAAGCATACCACTGCATGACTGATATCAGGTCTTGTACAGACCTGTGAATACATCAAACTCCCTACAAGAGATGCATAAGGATATTTGGTCATTTCTTCTCATTCCATAGGAGTCTTTGGGCACTGCTCAAGAACAAGTTTGTCTTCTTTCTGCAGTGGGACAGGACTAGAGGAACAATTCATCATGCCAAATCTCTCAAGAATTTTGTCAATATATGCTTTTTGAGACAATCCCAGAATTCCTTGTGATCTATCACGGAATATTTCTATTCCTATCACATAGGATGCCTCACCCATATCTTTCATTTCAAAGTTCGTTGAGAGATAATCCTTAGTTTCACGTAATAAACCAAGGTCGCTGCTAGCTAATAATATGTCATCAACATACAGAATCAAAAATATGAACTTGCTCCCACTGAACTTGAGGTATATACAAGGGTCAACTATGTTTTCTGTGAAATCGAAAGCGGTAATGATTTCATGAAACTTTAGATACCATTGTCTAGAAGCTTATTTCAGTCCATATATTGATTTCTTAAGTTTGCAGACCTGTCTTCCTGTCCTTCAATTATGAAGCCTTCAGGTTGACGCATGTAGACTTCTTCTTCCAAGTCTCCATTTAGAAAGGCTGTTTTCACATCCATTTGATGTAACTCGAGATCGTAATGAGCTACTAATGCCATGATAATTCTAAGAGAATCTTTCCTGGAAACAGAAGCAAAAGTTTCATTATAGTCAATGCCTTCTTTCTGATTAAAACCTTTGAAAACAAGTCTAGCTTTATATCGTTCAATTTTACCATTGCAGTCACGTTTGGTCTTGAAAACCCACTTACAACCGACTGCTTTATGTCCTTGCGGTAATTGAACGATTTCCCAAACTTGATTATTATCCACAGATTTCAGTTCATCTTTCATGGCATCAATCCATTTAATAGAATTAACATCCTTAATTGCTTGTGAATAAGAAATTGGGTATGTAGTTCCTTCAGATTCTATTAGACAAAGCATGTAATCATCAAGAATAGCTGATCTTCTTTGTCTTTGAGATCTTCTTAATGTTAGTTCCTGTGGTACTTCATCAACATTATGATTGGTGATAATTTCATTATGGATTTGTTGATCATTTATTGGGTTTTCCTCATTGTGAACATGTTCAACAATGGGATAATTCCCAATATCTTTCGAAATAGAGGGTAAGATAATGGGTACCCTTATTTCATTAATGACCACTTCTTGTTGTTTTGTACTCCCACTGATTTCACCATTCTCATAGAATTTGGCATTTCCGGTTTCAACAATTCTTGTACTATGGTTAGGACAATAAAATCTATATCCTTTAGATTTTTCTGGGTAACCTATAAAGTAACCACTGACTGTCTTAAAATCCAATTTCTTTTCATTTGGATTGTAAAGTCTAGCTTCAGCTGGGCAACCCCAAATTTGGAGATGTCTTAAACTAGGTTACCATCCTTTCCAAAGTTCAAAAGGAGTCTTTGGAACGGTCTTACTTGGAACTCTATTTAAGATGTAGACAGCTGTTCGTAATGCATCCATCCATAATGATATAGGTAAATTTGCATGACTCATCATGGATCTAACCATTTCCATGTATGTACGATTTCGCCTTTCAGCTACACCATTCTGCCATGGAGATCCAGGCATTGTGTATTGTGCAACAATTCCAAGTTTTTGAAGAAGTCTAGCAAAAGGTCCAGGATGTTGTCCCGTTTCATCATACCTTCCATAGAATTCACCACCCCTATCTGACCTAATGATTTTCACTTTTCTTTCTAATTGCTTTTCGACTTCAGTAATGAACACTTGTACAGCGTCCACTGACTGAGATTTTTCATGCAACAGATAAAGAAAGCAATAACGTGAAAAATCATCGATAAAAGTGATGAAATATTTCTCTCCACCAAAAGTTGGAACATAAAAAGGTCCACAAATATCTGTATGTATTATTTCAAGAAGTTGTGTACTTCTTGTGGCTCCTTTCTTTGTGTTTTTTGTTGTTTTTCCTTTAATACAATCAACACATGCTGTAATGTTAGCGAAGTCTAGATCCGGTAGGACACCATCTTTCACTAACCTTTTGATTCTTTCACTGGATATATGACCCAGTTTTTTATGCCACAAGAAGTAAGAATCATTATTGGATGACTTTCTTTTATTTTCTTTTCCATGCAGGGTGAGTTGGATTTCAGCATTTTGTTTAAGATGAAGTTTATAAAGTCCATCAATTAATATTCCAGAACCAATAAGACTAGAATTTTTAAATAAACTAAAATTTCCATTTCCAACTTCAAAAAAATATCCAAATTTATCAAGTACGCTTACAGAAATCAAATTACGGGAAATAGACGGAACATAAAGAGTTTGACATAAATCTAACTGATAACCGCTATCTAAAATAAGACGAAAAGTTCCAATAGCTTCAACTGGAGCTTTATCTTTATTCCCCATTAAAATGAAATTTTCACTTGGGTTTGTGGTTTGGATCGTAATGAATCCCTACATAGAATTCGAAACATGAACGTTAGCAGCAGTATCAATCCACCAAGTAGAAGAAGGTACATTACTAAGATTTAATTTGAAATGACTTACGAAACCCATTGGGTTACCTTTCTTTTCGAACCATGCTTTGCGCTTAATGCAATCTGCCTGGAAGTGTCCAGGTTTCTTGCAGAATTTGCAGACATCATCCTTCTTTTTCTTCTTGGATGGTTGAGTGGCGTCATCAGATTTGGGTGGTGCTCTTTTATGCTGTGATTTGTTCTTTTTGTCAGCTTGTTTTCCAACCCCTTGAGTGAAATAAGCAACTTTAATGCCTTGCGAGCCTTGCCTAGACTCCTCTTGAACCAGTTTGTTAGTCAATTCATTCAGACTCCATTTTCCGTAATAGTGTTGTAATGAATTTTGAATGGTTCATACTGAGGAGGTAAGCTAGTGAGAATGAATTGGACGAGAAAAGCATCGTCCATAACCAATCCCAAGTTCTTAAGTTTGGCAGCAAGGTTAATCATTTCAATGACATGAGCGCTCATTGAGCGAGAACCATCAAACTTCATGGTTAAAAGATCTGCCATAAGTTTCCCAGCAAGGGATTTGTCTGCAGTCTTGAACCGATTTTCAATGGATTGCAAATATTCTTTTGTGCTTTCAGTTTGGGGTAGGGAGGTTTTGATGTTGGTATCAATCACCATTCGCATAAACATCATGCTGAGCCTATTAGATCATTCCCAATCATTATGGAGTTTGTTTTCCTCAGGCATACTTGTGTTAGTAAATGGGGCTGACTTTTCCTTAAGGAGAGCCATGTCCAGTTCAAGTACGCCTAAAGAAAACTCAACTTGCTCTTTCCATTCTGAGTAGTTGGTTCCATTGAGTTTGACGACAGACATAGCGTACGAATTAAGGTTTGAGGGCATTGCAACTGCAGGTATAAAAGAAATGTAGGCTTCTTTATTAGAATAAAACACATGTCATAATAAGAGGTTAGGCTTAGTGCCTCCTGTGGGTAGGCAGTAGAACCATGCTATTGAAAGAATGATAAACATTAATGTTTCATGCGTTATTGTGCAAGCAGCAGCCGCCTGTGGACGGGACTGCATGCAACAGACCAGAGGAAACAAGGAATTTAAGCACGGAAGCGTAAAATAAAACAAGAGATAAACATTAATGTTTTTTTTTTTGCATAAACATTTGTCATTCTTTCAAGTAATCCACAGCAAGGATAATTAATGTCTAGTAACTCCAAGTAAATTCCATACATGAATTTAGCATATCAATAATTATTTTGCAAATCATATATAGACAATTACCTTGCAAGTTCCAGGTCATCAATTTAATGTCAAACTAGAAAACAATTGTTTTCAATATGTATACTTTCTGAAAAGTATTCGCATACAATAAGTTGTTCCATATTATACAGTAGGTCAAATATTAAAGTAGAAAAAAAATCAACTTTTGCGGAAATATAAACTTTCCAGATCCAGATTTAAGAATACAATAAATAGAACAATATTGATAATCATGATTACTGTAGTAACTTAAATAATACGAATATTAAACTTGAATCATATTAACATTAATAATCATTATCATTATCATAGTAAAATTACAAACATCATATCAAAGATCTTTGGTAGTTTCGTTTTACATATTGATGGATAATCATGAATTCTAAAACCATGCTCTGATACCACATGTAATCTATATCTTGCGAATGACATAAACCCTAAGATCTAGAATTACATGATTATCACATATGTAAAGAATTAATAAAACATACCTCCAGACATATTGTATACGAATCAGCAATGGATGTTGTCGAATGCTGTTTCAATTGAGAAAGAAAATGATTTCTCTCTCTTTTCCTATATGTTTTTTTATGTGTTTTCTGTATATCCTTTGTGATGGGTAAAGGTTAATATTTATAGGTAGAGAGAGGACCAAATTTCCAGATTTGTAGACTTAATCTTGATCGTCCATCAAGATCAAGATAAGAGAAATTAACGCTCTAGATTATAACCGTTTTATTTATTTAGCATATTAATAGGAAAAACCTTTTAGATTCTATTGACCACATAATGAGGAAGGAAACGTTTGAGAAAAGAAACGGTCCATTAATGTACCACATAATGAGGAAGGAAACGGTCCATTAATGTACCACATAAATTTCCTTATAAAACAATCAAATTTCCTTACATGAGGGCCTATGTCGGTGCGTTAGATGCTTCGGACGCGTTTGATGTGGACAGGAACTTTAACTGTCCAGTCCACGAAAAGAACGGTACCTAAGTTGAATGAGGTAAATAACACTATTCTTTTGGAATGCCTAGGGACATTTTGGTGTGAATTTTAAAGAATGGATTTACATAGATTAACTAAATTGCACTGTGTAATTATTGCTCTACAGTTTATCATGTGTAAAAATGCCGTTTTCATAGAAGTGCACATTATGCATAAATGCATATTAGATTTTTTTCTTATACCATTATTATACATTATATGCATGTAAAAGTACAAGTACTATTTCCATTTGCAGTAGTATAAAATAAACCAAAAAAAATAAACGAATGATAAAACACGAATGCTTTCAAGTTGAATGTTCTTCAAATATCTCGGGCTTCTCGGTCATTGCTTAGGTACAGTTTATAATGACACTGGTAACGTCAAATCTATTTCCACAGGTGCAAATATAAATGCGTTCCCATTGTGATTAAATGTATGCCCACCTGGGTGTGTATATATACTAATATTTATAAAACTTATATACTTCTCATAAATATCAAAATATGATTATGAAACTTCTTTATAAAATCCCTTGTAAAAATTCTTTATAGATCTATAACTCTTTTTTAATAAATCTTCTAACCTAACATAAATCTTCTTTCCTAAATAAGACCAAATACTTCCATAAAATGACCATATCCTATATCACTATAAAATCACAAATGGAATGAATAATTCCAATTTATCAAAAAGGTATTAATTTTCTTTTTTACCAAACCAATCTTTTGTTTATGAAGCACATTTTATAAAACCATCTTTTTTTGATAAAATAATATTGATAAATTATTCTTTTATACCATATTTTATATAAATGTTTTACAAACATTTGTTCCAAGATATTTCTATCTTCCTTTAAAAAAATCACTTTAAAATAAAAAATAAACCCTCTATGATATCTTTTTAAAATAAACATTCATTATTATAGCAACTGTTTAAAAGGATAAATACTTTTTAAAATAATTTTAAACATTCACATACATGCATATACTAGCAAAGAATAAGACCATTTCCATATCCAAAAACTATAAGTGAACTAGAGAAGTACAAAAACTATTTTTAAACAAAATATCTCAGAAAATCCAAAAGGGTCATATTAAAATAATTTTTTCAAATTGAAACCATTTCGAGATAAAAACACCAATTAATATTACTTTTCAAAATACTATAAGGAGGCCAATAGTTTCTATAGCACTTAACCAATGCTATTAGTATCTTTTCCACTAAAAAGGTTCAACTTTTAACATATGTCAATGTCACATCCAATATGGCCAACAATAAAATTGCAATATTTAACAATCTATATAACTGGTATAAAATTGAAATAAAATCAACGGGCATATAACTAGAAATAAAAACCACTACGGTGAGAAATCAGGATTTCTTTACAAATTTTCCATGTATTTCATCTTAAAAATGTCATTCGCTTTTCAAAAGCGGATATTAAACCAAATCAACCCATAATTCATCCAAACATAAACTGTAAATTTTATCTACTATATATTATACTGATTATCCAAAAAGACGAGTTTAACCCATTGAAATTCCAGTTGACGTCGAAACGTTTCGGTTTGAACTGCAGTCAACTGACATTCGATTTTAGCCCAAAATTCCAACTAGCTCCAAACTTGACAAAAAGTTTCTTCACGTAGCGATCGCCATTATGAGTGCAATGCAAAAAATCTCGCCCTGATTGAACCCAGTATGAGAGAGATATTCAATTTTTAATTTTTGAGGTTAATTTAAACAATTAAGTATTCAATTAACCAACTAATCACCTCATTTAAAGCTAATCCCTCCCTCCAAACCTTCTTCTCCAACCTTCCAAAATGATGCCTTCCTGATACTGATATACACACAACCTATGGCCATAACTTCTCTCCTTAAATCCTCCCCTCATGCTCGACTATTCGCCGCATCGTCTTCACCAACAACCTTCTCTTCACATTCCCTTCATTCTCCACCCAACCACCTTAGGTCCCTACAACCCTGTCAAAACGCGTCTTTTCCTCCATCTCATGCATGCAAAATGATATATTTCATTCCAAAGTGCCACACCCTCCACAAACCCACCACTTTATGCTAATCGACATGAGAGAAAAACCTCATACCCTCCAAATCGACTAACTCCTCCTCTATCGACCAAAAATCAAAACCCTAGCTACGCCATGCTATTTCCTAACTGTCGAACTCCCTACAACATCGTCGCACACTTCGAAATTCGTGTAGGTTCGTAGATCTCTCAACTACGAATCTAAAGATTCCTATTTGAGCGGATTGTCGGATTATAATTTTTGAAGTTGAAAACTTGTTTTTTCTTTTACTGGAAATGGGAAAACAAGAGAGAGTTGAAGGAAAGTAATGCATTGAAAATTCCTAGTGTATTGATTTTGTGTATGTGTTTGTTTTAGATTATAATGCATTTTCCAACATTTCGTCACATAGAATTTCGTTTGTGTCCGAACTACAAACGACAAAATAAAAAAATACCGTCATGCACAAAAATGGGACATGATTCTAAAAAACAATAATAATATACACCGGTTATCTTATTTTGTAACAATCCAAAATACCATCATTTGTCGAAAAATCGTCAAACGACAATTTAAATGTTTTTTAAATTAAAAATTATGGAAAGATCAGAGAAATTAATTTAGAAATATGTCTATAAAAATCGAGTTGTTATAATACCAAATTTCTTACTATTTACTAAATTTGAATCAAATCTAAAATTTAAATAAATTAAGTATTCCTACTCGAAACGTTAAAAATCGTGGGTCGTTACATCTTAGGAATTCACAGACACTTGTATTATATACCATGTGTTATCCACAGTAGAGTTAAAGCTAACCGTCATCCACGGTAGAGTTAAAGCTAACCGTACATGACCATTGCACGTTAAACTTGTACCCATTCACCAGATTTTCGTCCGACTTATCTTCCTTCTTTCTTTTTCCCCACCCTAGATGGACAAGGAAACAAGTGATTGACCCATTCTTGATACTTAGAGAGTCGAGCTTAATGTGACAACCTTCACCTCCCGACACACTAAATGTAACGTTTGGACTGACAACATGCGGAGAAATTCAAGCTATTAGTATTTCAAAACATTACAAAGCATAATTATAAGGATAAGTTCTAAGACATTCGATAGTTTCAGATCTCACAGCTGAAGTAATTGAAATATAAGTACAAAAAATAATTTTTTTAGAAAAACAGTCTCCAAAATATTTAATTCCCATATACACTGTTTTTAAAATACAATATATGTTTTACAGATTTTTTGTACAATAGGTAACAACATGATTGACATCAAAGAATATGAGGACTCCAACGTGAAGCTCCTTTCTCCATGTACTATGCCCAATCAACTGCTAACAAGTCATTCTATAGTGGGGGAAAATGAAGAAAAGTGGGTGAGTCGGACAAAAGTCTGTTGAATAAGTACATGTTTAATATGTGATGATCATGTAAAGTTAACTTTAACTCTATTCTAGATGATATAGGGTATGATACAAGTGTTCCTGAATTCTGAAGATCTATTACCTAAGGGTTCTTGCCTAATACGTTCCTATAAAACAATTTTCATAGGTTAATATCCTGGATCTAACTATATAAGGAATCTCATATCCAATGAACGACCATTGCTCCTAGAGCTACTTGATATGTAAGGCACCACCCTCTTGGTTGCTAACTATGGAAAACACCACCATTAGGCCACTTTAGGCTAACTACCCGCTACTATCACTGCCACCAGGCAACTGGGAACCGATTTTCCTTTACTACGCCTAGAGAGGAAGAACTTGAGATGCTGATTCGTCGTTGTGTCTCATCGTCTGCATTCGCTGCCACCTCTCGATTGTAGTATTGGCCACCTATTGCATGCTCTGGGTCCTCCATTTGAACTGTATCACATGCGTTAGAAATCGTGCATACATGGACCTCCCGTTGCGCCAGACCCACTCCATCAAGCATCCCGCCATTGCTGAACGTCTACCGTTGGAACCTTCTGTGAATCCTATTTGCGAAAATACATCGCCTCCAATCAATTGCTAAATCCTTGGGTATAGAATATTTACCTAGCACCACAATGACCTAGCGGCCTCTGTTAGAGAGCTAGCTTCCTTACTATTTCTAATATACAATTAAATGCCCTTAAATAGGTCCATAAACAATTATGGTCATTGTTAATTTTTCTAAATAAATTCGGGATTTAGGCCAAGGTTTAGTTCTATAATTTTTGTTTTAGATAGTCAACCTCTGGACCACTCAGGTCGACCGCTACCTATCGACCGCCAGAGTCTAGGGTCGACCGTTCACATATGAAATTTGGGATTTCTGCATATTTTAATTGTCAATCGTTTGTATATTTTAATCAAAGTCATAATGGTAATTTATGAACCCTAATTCCAATCTAAGCATCAATTTGCGATTTATACAATTCAATTTAGGATTTGTTAATCTAAGGTTTTCAAATTTAATTGTAAAGCAGAAGTAGATGTCAATTTCAGGTTCACAGTTTACTATTACCCAATTATAGCCGAGTTTGCATATTCCAGTTCAAGGTTTATACAATTCAGATTAGATTTCTAGCACCTTAAACTAATTAAAATAGATTAAACTAATTGTAAAAATCATCTTGCTAAAATTGTTCCCACTCACCTAAAGCCTAGGCACTTCCTATTTTCTTTGCTGGAGAATTGCCTCTCTGTATGCTAACTTCACCTGCTCTATTTAGATCCAATTACTAGTATTCTTCAATATTGATTTTATTTTGATTTTTAAAAAGATTGGGGTTAGTGGAGAGGTTGGATTTTAGCAGCATTTCATTAGAGTAATTGTTTTATTAATTTTAGGGTTAAGTTGGAGTAGAATTTACAAGGGTTTGCAATTGATCTAAGACGTTGATTTAAGCTTGAGGACATTTTCTCTTCATCCCATATGCTGATCAGAAATTTTGGGCCGAAAGAACGATCGAAGCCGTATGCACTCGATCACACGAAGCTTCTATTTCTTGCTTTTTCACTATCCAAGGTCGACTTGAAAGGACCCATGATCAACCTATATTGCTCGACCATGACACCCGCTGGGTCGACCTAGATGTGTTTACTTACTTTCTTTATTTTATTTACTTCATTTCGTTCCATTTCTTTCTATGCCTGTTACTTCTCCATACTAGCTTCGATTTTGACGTGATATATGAAAATCATCTACAAAATCACTACGAATGCAATGGTACAAGTTCGGAGCTATATTTGAATACTTATGAAATTTTTTAGCCCTTACTTTAATTAAATTTACTTTTCTTATTTAACTTCCGTTTAAGTTACTTGAAAATTTTCAAGGTGTTACGCTAGATCAACATATTCAAATGTCTATATTCTATGATCTTTAAGGTTTTTGCTCTCAAGTTGGAATAATACCGAGTTTAGACGACTAAAACTAAACATTTGAATATAGGCTTTCGACGTAGGAATATTCCTGATCTTGTAACCTTTTTTATTGACTATTCAGGCGTCTGAATATTTTAAGTCGACGTTTGATCATAGATTCGAACGTCTAATTGAAGTATTCAAAGGTTTAGAAATATAATGTTTTCAAAACATAAAGATGTCTTTTTAAATTGAAATGGATTCAGAAGTTTGAATCAAAATTCAATCATCTGGTCGATTGTAACAGTCCAAATTTTGAATGTAATGTCTTCTTTCCCCTAAATGTTGCAGCTCTTTTAGTAGTCGTTTCTTTCAATTATTATAACTTTTCGTTACAACTTTTCAACACAATAAATATAGTTTTACCTTGAGTTTTTAAAGATAGATTGCTATTCTTATTCTCTCTCTTTCAATTCTTGATTTCAAAATGGTCTCGAAAGCTTTCAAAACAATTCTATACTTCCTAAACACTTGTACATTCAACTATATGTCCTAAAGAATGATTATACGAACGTGTACTTGGACTTGACTTATCCATCTTATGAAGAATTTTGAAGTCGATAAGCAAAGATTTTGCTTTACAGCATTGTGAAGTCCCATTCGATTGCTCAAGTAGTTGTAAACATATCCCTTTAGGTGAAGTGAGGGTTCTTGGATAGTAAAATTCCCAAAGAGAGCTTAGAGACTACACGTAGGATGGAAGGTCCAAACCAGCATAAAAATCTTGGTGTGATTGCTCTTATACTTTACTTACATATTATCTGTATATTAGATTAGTTCTCTTAAGATTATAGTTATTCATATATTACCTAGGATCATAAAGACTTTTAGTTACATTCCCTCCTCGTAAAAGAATTCACATCCCATAGTTTGCTAAAGAATAAACTCTCAACCTAATGCATAAAAAATCACACCCTATCGTATAATTACTAACAAAACATGGGACAGTAATCACAAGCGAAATACTTGTAACATTCCCCGTTTTAATGCTCAAAAATTAATACTATTGATGTTGTAGTCAATAATAACCCACACCTCAATGGGCTCAAATTTCGACTAAATCGAAAACCTAAGTCCATTAGGGCATGGATTGTTACGTTGGTAAATTATAATAAACATAAGTATATCAGAGTATGAACTCATAGTGGAATAGTAAAATACAGTAAAACTAATATACAAACAATGGCTACTACCTTGGAACCAATGTTATTCCTTGGACATCTTGTTGCCTTATCAGTGTAGAGCATTAATTAGAAGACATGTCCACCTACCTCTCCCGTCTTACCAGCACCATGTCCTTCTAAAATCAGTTTTATGGGCTATAATGAGGAAGGGATCAGGATAATGTTTCGGTGATTAGTAAATTACATACTTTTTTCCATACCACTAGTTTATGTCGATTGATTTCCATTTAGGTGTTATGTCTACTATTCATGGATTAGTCATTTAATACCATAAGCACGTATGATATATCTAACCTACTCCAAGGTATAAGTGTGTGTATGTGTGTATAAGTTTCCCTATACTTCCAAAAAGGAAACCCCTTCACAACATAATCGATAACCAACCCTGCATACAAGCCTACCTCCATGGTGATATACACGGATACAATGCAATTATGGAGTATATTGGGTTCAACAACCCACCTTCTGTCCAATCATATACTAACGATGTGAGAGGAAGTACTTAGGCCACTTAGTACCCTTAAATTTGGAAATAGGAAGACCCTCTCTTCATTTAATACTTAACCCCAAGCGAACGCTTCATGATTCTCCCTTCCCGACATCATACAAAACCATTTGTAGGCAACTTAATACCTCTTAAATAGGGAAGAGGCAGACACTCTGGCCATTTAATGCCTCAACCCCAAAGTGGACTTACCCTAAGATATTTTTCATTAAGACGCCTATATGATAATTCCATCCATTTAACACCTATTAAATATGGAAGAGGAGGATTCAATAGTCATTTAATGTATATCCCGTATAAGTCCTATAGTTGGAAAGGTCCCACATCAATAGTATATACACGCAACTGTTGGTAGCCCCTTATGGAGGGTAGACTTCCATTATGTAACTGTAATGACCACGCATCCCAACCCATACTGAATCAAGTCATTTATAATTAATCTTAATATTAGGCCATGCCCACTAATTCACACCCATCGAAAACATATCATCAAGGCTATAAAATTTCAACTACGAAAATTATTACGCCTTCTAAGTTTTTTTATTAGTATTCATTTATTTGCTTTCTATGAACTTCCCTTTTATTTTATATGCTTACTATCTTAACTTCTTATTCTATTAATATTATTAAATGTCATTTATCGCTTCTTTTACTTTTATTAATTCACTTTATAAATAGTCTTTTATATCAAATTTGAAAAATTCTAATGGCATTTATTTGTATGTTTTAGAGTTAATTTACCCTTCCTATTTAATTTCCTTCATCAATGTCATATTTGGTCTCCATAATTTAACTCATCAAATGGATTTATGCCCATATTGGCTCGATTACTATAACTTCCTATTAGCTCCTAAATTTATTACATTATTCATATTTTAGCGTTTTATTTGTACTCAATATGGTAAACATACGATTATTTGCACGTTACTCTGCGTGTGTGTGTATATGTATGTATGTATATGTATATTTATATGTATATGTGTATGTATATGTGTATGTATGTATGTGTGTATGTATGTATGCATTTACGTTGTAACCGACGTTTATTTATTTATTTCTTCAATTTAAACTTTACTTTACACACACACACACATGTATATATATATTTAATTGGTGAACATGATAATTTATATTTCTATTTTTAACTTTTTGGTTTCTACATTTAGGGATTTCCTTGATATACACTTATGAGTAAATTCCTCTAAAATATTTATTTTCACATTTTAATGCATTGGAATCATATATTTTCTAAAAAGGACATGTTATTGTTGCAACTTCCCTCAAACTACCAAAAAATAGGATTGTGCTACGTTTGAAATTTCAAGGAATCATCCTTTTCTATTTTCATCAAAATAGATAGGGAAAACTACGATGAAATCCATACATTCCACATCTCTTTCGCTTGGATATATTCATTATTTCAAATGATGCACTTTTCTTATATAACTATGAGGTTAGACGGTTTATAAAATTCATAAGGAGATTTATACATGCTACAGTTCCAATGACTAAATCATAGAAAATTAAAAATTCTAAATCAAACTAAAGAATTCCTAATGAATGATTAATAGTTTACAACTCAAACAACAAAATTTTGGAATAATTAGACATTTCTATCAATATCCTATTTCATAAAATTTTAGGGACTTTTCCCCCTAAATTCTAGATCTAGGGTGTATATACCATTTTCGTCGAAGTTAAATAATTTAATGAATATGTTGGCAAGTATTTCAAGTTATATACATTTATTTAAGCCAATAATTCAATAGTTTTCACTTAGACATGATAACAAAAATAAAATTTCAATGATATATTTTAGTATTATGTAAATTATATAATATTCCACTCACCATAAGGCTTTCAAATCTCCAGATCCAAGCTCATTCTTCTTACTTTGCTTCTTTTCTTTTCAACCAAATATATATATATATATATATATAAGTGCATATATACCCATTAGAATTACAGATCTGATAGGAGATTTGAGATAAGTAAAATCAAAATTTACAAATTTAGAATTTACCTTTTTTGCAGAATTGATTCACTCTAACTCTTCTTCTCTTCTATTTTCTGTCCTTCTCTAATATACATACATACTTACATATATATATGTATAATATTTTTATAATTTCCAAAAATAATGTAGAAGGAAGAATGGCAGAGCTTCGCTGCTTAGTCAAGAAATTATGAGAAGAATAATGAGGGGCTAGGCCTATATTTATAGGCCCTAAAATCAACCGTGTCCGTTAGATTATTATTTACGAAATCTGGCCGTTAGGCCAAGGTTCAAATAGACATCAACCATAATCAACTGATCGATATGAGCAGTCGATTGGCACTTTACAAAGGTCAACTGATGGGTGGTCCTTACCACTTAATTTAACGTTAAGTTTATAAATATTTATTTCCTAAAATTAATTTTGAATTATTTTCTATCTGAAATCTTCAAACGCTGATAATTTCTTTGTTTGAACTTCGATCGCAAAACTTTATATTTGGAAGTTGATTAGAAGAGCTCCACGAAAGCAATAACATAAGTTTCATGCCTAAATTCCAACATTTGCTCAAATTCCATTTTTAGCCTTATAAATTATTTATAAATTATTAGTTTTCAATTACTGTTTATTTTATTGGATGTGACATAGCCATCCTTAGAATTATTGCTAGTAAAAAAATAAGGACGATTATTGTATCAAAAACATCAAGAGCATAAGAGTTTATTATTTCACAAAAATTTCATTAATTTGTAAGTTCGTTATAGTCAATTACATAACCCCGCGGTCCCATTAATCGCATAAAATATAATAAATACAAATATAGTTCCGAGAGCGATATATGTAGGTATTCCCTTGGTGATCTGAGTCTTAACTACTAGAAGGTTATAGTACCATCATTTCATACATGTAGTCAATAAATAAAGAGCATTTAGCACTGCATAGCTGAAGTAATAGTCCGAAGTTGCAGCTCGGCTCCTCCATGTCTCCGGAAGATTATTCACATAACTTGAAAACCTAACTCTTAGGCTAACCGATTCAGATTTATGTACCCAAAATTTAGAGAGGAAATCAAAAACTTCAGGCTAGACAACAAGTCTTGTGTAAAGAATATGATACCATCTCAAACCAAATTAGGTAACTAGTAAGACCACGCCGTTGAGGCATGGAACGAGTTTCCTTCACTTGTACCCTTATAAACTCTATATCATCAAAACATATCAGAAAAGAAATTATTAGAACATAATCATAACATCAACATCATATTATAATGCATAATGGGTGAAAATGAATAGTCCATTACTCTCTAGGGTCAAAGGTTACATAGTCTCATACTTACCTAATCCCATAAAAAGCTATGCGATAGTTTTCACAAGTTCACTATGAATCTATATAGGTTTACTTAGGCCAATTAAAAACAATCGAGCTGACTCAAGCCAAAATTATAACCAGATAATGCTAAAATATCTTGTCCAACAAAAGGAAATAACCTTAGCTTTTGTCTAACAGAAGAAAAAACAATGGTAATCGCCTTTGCTGCAAGTTTTAACCAATGTGTAACTCCAAAATTTTACCCTAAATATTGGTAAAGCCCTATGCATTAGAATCGCGGACCTGGCCAACGAGTGGCTAACAGTTCAAGGATAGGGTATGACCCTACCCCAGCCTTTACTAAAAATCTGGTATTGAATATCGTTGTGCCTTTTGATCATTCCAAGACACCCTAAACCAATTTGATCTTTCTGATCTCCTGTATTCAATTCTACTTACTCAAGGGTTTTAAATCCGACCATGCCCTATACTAAAATAACCCTAATTGTTCATCCGTTCTGAATCCCCAATGTCATAAATGTTGGGTGGTAACATATAACATATAAGTGAGCATGTCAACAATTTACATGTGCAATAATAACTAATCAAAATGCAAAATTGAACATACAATATATCATCATCCATCACAAATATATGTTCATATGATAGTCATTTTGTACATAAAAATTACCTGTAACAAAGTAATACTTCCATTACAAAAGAACTTTTAAAAATGGCTTAAATAGTTTTTCTTTCCATTGAAAACTTGTCTAGATACTTATCGAAAACTATATTTTTATTTAAGGAAACATAGCCTAACAATGTGTTAAAAACTATCAAATGTCATAAAATAGGCTATATTTCTTTCAAAAAATGTATGCTATCACACATTGACAGATTGTGTTTTCGCACTTCAATTTTCAAGGCATTGCATATCAATAATATAGATTATCACATGTTTATACTACATGAATCTATCATATATTGGCAAATAAAGGAGCTGTATATAGGCCAAAATAAAGCTATCATAAGTTGAAAACACGTAGCCATCATAAGTTGATAAAACATAGCTATCGCAAGTTGATAAAACGTAGCTACCTCAAGTTGTTAAAACCTATAGCTATCTATAGTTAACAAATCATATAGCTATTGCAAGTTGATAAACATAGCTATTGTAAGTTGATAAAATGATAGATATCGTAAGTTGATAATATGACGATGTCGCACGTTGACAAAAATACTGATTGAAGAACTCAAGGCCAACGCAAATTGATAAAATTCACTATTATCGTAGGATGATAAAAGCACAGCTATTACATATTGATAAATATTGCTGTCGCAAGTAGATAGTGGCATTTTTGCAAATATCTTCAAAACAAATTTATTTTAAAAGTTATACTTTTTACCAAACCAATTTCTTTGTCATATTCTCATTGGTTAATTAAAATATTTTCAGCAAATATTCCATAAGGTATAGGGAGAAAATTTCTCTTCTTTCCCAAATTAATAATATCTTAGCAATTGTGCAATTAATTACATTTTTTTAATTAAAACTCTATTCACAAAGCAATATATAATAAACTGAAATTACTTGGAAAAAAATTGCTAAAAATAATTATTTTCCTATATAACAACATATAAAAATTTCGAAGAGGAATAACTAATTTTCTTATTTTAAATAATTAAACTAGGAAGTATCCATTTTGTCAACTTATAAAATTCATATTAAATTCATAATAATTTCAAAAATTATGAATTGAAATAACTGCCTCCATAATACAATTCCAAACATCATATCAAAAATACAAAGTATTTGGAGATCAAGAACATAGTTTTTACACCAGAGTTCCTTAAGGAAATTACACAAAAATATCCAAAATTAACCATAGCATACCCAAATGATTATCTAATCCATATGAATGATAAACATCAACAAATCAATTCGGTCCTTCCAAATCCAATTTAAAATATCATATAATAAAAAGATAGGAATATTATTCACCTAAATCTGATCTTGTGGGAATATAATTGCCTTTTTTCATCCTCAGAAATTCCTCTTTCTCTTCTTCTTTACTGAATGAGCTTTAATGGAGTTTTGTGTGGTTTTGTTTTCTTTTCATAAGTTTATGAATAATGTCTGAAAATATATGAGAGGGTTTGGAAGCATGTTATAGAAATAATTTAATGTGTTGTCTTTCTTTCTCTATTTATCTTCCGTGTATTTAAGGCCCCTTTTTATTTCATTCCATATCAACCAATTCTCCATTTACATTTTGAAATTAAAATTATACGTTTATAAGGAAATTATCCACACTATGCATATATTCATATTCTCCAACATTATTTATTTAATCGTTTCGTAATTAAATATTTAAGATAACGCACAATGAAAAATATTAAGGATGTTATAGAATCTCATTTCCATAGTGTTACTTCTAACAGTTGGAGCAATCCATTAGGCTTTTGATGCTTGACTTTTACGTATTGGCAATTCATAAATCGCTTCACCCATAAACCTGCATTTCTCTTCATTCCTTGCCCGAAGATACTCCTCTTCATATCTTGGCACATGTAATAATCCATATTTTTTGATAATTTAAGATAATTAAATAAATTAAATAATTTGGATCGAAAGAACAATCTTAAACTTTTAAATCTGAAAATGAAATTGGTGCCATTGCATTTTTCTCGTTTTTCTAATGCCTGCCATATATTTATTTGCCCAAATCAGAGTCCAAATGTGGGGGATATCGTGGTTTTCGTGTTTTGAAAATTTTAAATTTTAAAATGTGCTGAATTAGCGAATTTAAGTGGACACCCTTTCTTAACTATGTTTAGAGTTATGTTATACAGTTATGAATAAAAAATCCTCTTTCTTAGTAGGTATCTTCTTCTTCTTCGAGAACTCCGGAAATACTCTTTAATTCAGACATCAAATTCTCCTAAAATTATTCATTAAGGTTAAAGTTTTATGTACATGTCGAATAGAAAATTATGGCCTATACTATACTAATTAGAGTCATGGATTCTTAGATTTAGAGGCAAACAAAATTCCAAAAAGCAAGAGATTTGGAGGCTTTTGGATTATTGTGAGTGATTTATGCCTAATTTGAAATATACTCTTTTCAATCTCATCTTGTTCTAAGTAATTATGGTTTATGATTATGGAATATGGATTATGGATATAATTACTAAAATATGACGTGGAATAACAGTAATATAAATTTGAAATTAAATGTACTTTAGTGATAGAATATATATGAAAAGAGAAATTCAAAATGTTTTATCTAAAAATACAAAAAATGTAAATTGGAGATTGTATATGATGTATATACGATCAACAATCATTATGAAGTGCAAGAGAAAATGTAAGTTTGGATTTATGGATGATAACCTCATAAACTAGAGAGTTAAGATTTTTTTTTTTTGAATTTATATTTACACGGTATATATATGTAAGGATATTACGAAGAGAAATGTATGCAACATATTCCAAATTCTTGTTTAAATCATTTAAAATGTTTTCAAAAAGTTATTTATATGTTTAATAAATTAAATATATTTTAAGATGTATTTTGTATTAATTACTAATAAGTATTTAAAGATATGTAAGAAACTCACTTATCACATTGGCCCATCAACATGTACTTTGCAAAAAGCATGTACAACAATCCAGTTGTGTGCAGTACACTGGTCCACCAATATGAAGCAAAAATGCCCAATAAACTAAGGCCAAGTTTAATAAATTAAATCATATCAATTTAAGGGTATTTTACTTTGGGTTTTGGACATCAATTAAGTGATGTTTTGAAGTGACGTTTTAACTCTATTGAAATGGACTGCTTTGGACTTATATATGGATGAATGTGTGTGTGTATGTGTGTATGTGATATACATATGAATATTCTACAACATTAGGAATTTACAAGAAATTTAAAAAGAATATAATAAGAATTTTTAAAAAATTTAATAAGGAAATTAAACTAAATTGAAAAAAGGACTTGAAATTAAATTTTCATAAATATCCAAATTTAGCTACTAGACTTGCTCCATTGTGTTCGTAGCGATTTTTCGGACAATTTTCATATATAACTTGTTGTAATCCAAGTTAGTGTGAGAGAGTTAAGAGTGTTGGAAGAATTGAAGGAAATTAAAATAAATACACAAAAAAATAAATAGGTTGGGTCGACCCAAGGGGGTCCCAGGTCGATCAACGGTGGTTGACCCAAGCAACCAAGCTGTCAAGCAGTGTAGTGAATTGTGCTGGTGTTTGCTTCGTTAGATTGGAGATTTGCGGCTAAGATTGATAACGTGTGAGCAAAGTAAACGATGACCCATTGAGATAATTGCTGAGTTAATCTAGTGGCCTTAATTTGTTGATTACCTCAATAAATTAGACATAACCTAAGGCTTATTCTCTATTTAAGACGACGATAACTAGATGCTGCCGAAATCTCTACCGAAACCCTAGTTTCTTCCTCAATTCTCAAATTAAAATTAAATTCCAAATTAAACCCAAAAGTAAATCAAATTAAGAGCGAGATAAAGAGGAGAGGCAAGCAATTAGGAGATCTAGAGGAGCGTTTTCGTTTAGAGGCCACTTTTGCAGATCTAGAGCTAAGGCTATAACGTAAGTGGACACAGATCTAATGATTTGATTATATGAATTAAGTTTAAATCTATTTTAATTGATTAAATTGCTTAAAAACCATTATTAACTCGTTTAATGGAAACTGAACTGATAAATTGTAAACTCTATAATTTACACTGTTAATGAAACATCTGTTACTGTAAACTATAAACACTAGAACTGCTAAAAACTGGATAATTGATTTAATTGGTAATTAGAGTTAAAATTACAGATTGTTTAATCTGGAAATTAAGGTTAGAATTAGAAATTAACAGGCTGGAATAAAGTAAATAATAAACAATCAAATTGCCAATACAAAAATAAAGTATTAAACCAAAAACAATGGGGTACGATGGACCTTGGAGTAGCCAGGTCGATCGATAATGTTAGACATGGGGAAGGTCTAGGTCGACCGTATGTATTGAAAATTTGCAATTTGAACCTCAGCCTTAGGCCCAATTAAACGAATGCAAGTTGGAATGTTAATGAACTGAAAATTGAACTGTTTTGGGCCATGTTGTATGCATGAGAGAATAGGGAAGTTATTTCACTATTAGAATAGTTAGGTGGATTTAGTTTGCGATAATGATAGGACAGGGATGATTTAGAAGTTTCATAAATGATAGGATAAACCATTAGGCGGATATCAAGACTGGACGTGGATAGCTATAAAGAGATGTAGGCGATTTATTTCGCATTAGACTTAGAAATGTTACAATCAGGTAGGCGCAGCATTGACGAGAACACTATCTGAGGAGCTCGGTCCTAACGTGAGATCCAAGTGCTGCACGTATTCTTGCGTAACGTTGCATGGGTAGATGCCGAGCTTGAATAGAAAGTGGCAATAGGAAGACGATTGATAGACGAGGAGCCCGGTCTTAATGGTAGTTCACACACGTTGGGCACCGGTGCTGCAAAATAAGTGGCTATAGGAAATTGATTATTAGACGGGGCCTGGTACTAACGGAAGTTTACACACGATGACACCAGAGTTGTACAATACGAGGCATTGGAATTACGATCGAGAGATGAACACAGATGCATATGATGAGTCACTTTGCGAGTTTGCATCACGATGTTCTGCCTCTCCAAGTGTAGTGTGAGGGGAAACGGGAGTAAATCCTGATTTGGCCGATCATTTGTGTGAGATTCAATTTGTAGATTAACCCAGTGTGTTAGACATGTATCCTTAGGTGTCTAACCTTAAGATTGCATGGACACTGTTTATAAACTCTATATCACTTGGAGTATACTTAGATTTAATTTCACTTAATCATCTTATTAGTCTTGTTCTTATTCATCGGACTTTATCTGACCCATTCCATATTTCCCCTTTCCCTACCTCTAGTGGACATGATAGCAGGTGACTGGCCCATTCTTGTTTTCAGACAGTCGTGCTTTGCATGGAGCTTAGCTTAGTGCTCTTATCCTTTATCGTTTATTACTTATCAATATAGTTAGCTCTCAATGTTTTTGCTTTTGAGGATATTTTAAGATGTACTCTGTTTTGACTTATGTACTGATATTTTCTGAGACTACGATATGATATTTCTGAGACTGCTTATATTTTTCTAAGATTATATATATGATATATTGATTCCATTGTGATACATTTGGATTAGAAAGTTTATTCTTCGTACTGTTATCTTGGTCTCTGTCATGTAGTTTATTTAAACCAGATGATCCGCATTTCTTGATGCAATGGTTTTTGGGTGTATCGTTAGGTGCGGGTTATCACATAGTCAGCCATTATTGATGTTTTGATTGGTTATTGTTTTTTAGATCTATATTTATTATCATTGTAACATCATTATTAAGTATGTGTATAAAATTTAAGATGAGCGTTGTTGTATGCAAATGGGTCCATATGCCATATGTGGAACCATGTTCATTCATGATTTAGCCATATATTAATGTAATAGGGTGGGCTTGGCTTTGAGTGTGGTTTAAAAAATAGCATCAACCATTGTAACGTACTGGATTTGAGTGTGGGTCAGACCATACAATCGACCACTGTAATGTATTAGATTGTGACTTGTTTCATAATTTAGCCATGTATGACTTGTGTTATTTGACTAACTTGTTGGATGTAGGTGAAACAGGACCAAGTTATGGTTTGCTACCATAATTATCTAGGTGTTATTTGGGAGTGACTAGAGTATTTATTAGAGTAGGCTTACATCACTGACCAGACTATAGTCTAACCCTCTCCCTATGTTTTCTCCTTTTTGTTTCATCATAGGTTGATGGAAACTGGACTGTTGTACCTAGTGACACGGGTGGTGCAGATGACGAAGGTTTTACTATTGTATATGGTTTGTATATAGATAATCACATGACATTGATGTTGTGTGTATTAGATTTGCATTGGATTTGGTTGTATTGGACTATCTATATACATAAAATCTATTGCTATGAAGTAATGATATTTGATATATATTATATGTTATTTCCTTCCATTGTGAGTTCAAAAGGAGATAGATAAATTTTGTTGTCTTGTTTTGTCTCTTGTTATTTAACCAAATGACGCATCATTTTTGGCCTTTTGGGTTTTACACTCCATAAGTTGTGTTAAATCGAAAAGTTGAAAAGGGCGGGTTGTTAGATTTGGTATCAGAGAAAAACTTTCCTAAAATTAAGGATTATGACGTATTGAGAGAGAGCATATTTACATTTTTACATTTGTTTATATGTACGTTAATGGAACAATGGCTACCAACACCAATACAATAAGTGGAAGCACTAAAGATCCAATATCCAATCGTAAACAGAATACAGTAGAAAAATAAATATGAAGAAATCAAATTAAAATAGTAAGAAAGTAAATGAACAAGAGGATTTACAGTGGTTCGGCTGACTCCGGCTTGCGTCCACTCCAAAAATTGTCCTTTTATTGATTTATACTGCCATTTATAGTTACAGTCTTTGAAAATAAAGAGTAAAAATGGTTAAGTATAGCCTAGGTAGAAGATCAAGAGAGCCAGAAATAAGATCCCTCGCAATGAACCATGCTTGCTATATTTCTAGGGGAAGCCACCTAAATATCCCGTTCAAAATCCAGATCTAGGATCTCCCGGCCAAGACGACCGGACCAAAAAAAATAAGGCCAATCGCTCACTCCTAAGAAGGGTAGGGTTGACCACTAAGAAAGGTCGGCATCGACTTCTCTTCCATGCATGGTCGGGCCCAACAATCCCTTATATGGGTCAATTTACTGCTCAATGTTTCCAAAGTCGTTTCCCTAGCTGATGCGTCATTTGTTGAGTTATTGAGCGGTCATCTTCGAGTTTCTCTACCAATCCGAGCATTCCATGGCTATATTAATAGGATTTGATCCCTTGCTTAGGAGAAGTATCCCTTACCTAGATGAAGTGCCAATTCTATACTTAGCCAATTCCAGGGTGTCATCCGTCTAAATCCATTCAACTGCAATCCATAGCCTTGTTTATAACCGATCTCCGAGTCTGATAATTATTTCTTTGAGCTTCCTTCCTTGATAATCATGAAATCCTTTTGGCCAAATCTATTGGTATACCGCCTTGCCAAAAGGCGGTATGACATAAACGTTTGGTGCCGACCCCTTTTAGGGGTCGGCGCCGACCCTTCTTAGGAGTGAGCAAACGTCCTGAAGTTGTTTTGGGAGGGCTGTCTTGGCCTGGAGATTCTAGATTTCGATTTTGAGCGAGATATTTCGAAGGTTCATTACAAAAGATCTTCTTGCTAGCCCTCCTCATCTTCTACCTAGACTATGATCTGCCATTTTTACTCTTAATTTTCATGGACTGAAACGGTAAACAGTAGTGTAAATCAATTAAAGGAAATTTTCTGGAGTGGATGTACGACGAATTCTGTCGAACCACTATAAAATCTGTGTATTCACTACTTTTCTACACTGAAACTGTGATATCTGAACTTTTATTATTCTCTGATTGGTATTGTTATTGGATTGGTCATGTTGTCACATTATTTGGGTGTTGGTGGCTATTTAGCAGCCAATATTTTGGTGCTTCCACTGAGAATACTTGCACCCATTGATTTGGAAAAGATTTGGAGCTTGGATTTGGAACAATTATTAGGCAATCATCGAAGAGAGCGCTGGGAGAAAGGAAGCACCATGGAGGAAGTGAGGAGGCATCCTTTGGAGCTGGACCTAATGAAACATCCGCCTACATCACTTGGGAGAAGATGGAAACTATGGTGAATGCTATGCAGGAATAGATGATGAAGAGGCAAGAGGAGATGATGCAGAATTTCCTTAGGAAGGTTGGACAGGCTGGAATAATAGGAGTTGCTGGAGTCCAAAACTAAAGGTTTGGAGCTAATGGAAATTTTGATCAAGGAGTTGGAGCAGCATGTGCTGTGAGAATTCAAAATAGGGTTCATGGAAATAGAGAAAACGGGCAGGAGAACAGAGTGGAGCAGCAAGGGGGGTAGTTCTCGGACAATAGGGAGGGGCCAATGATGATCCCTTCAAAGGCATCAACATCAATCCCCAAAGGCTTAGGTCATGCACATAGGCCAGGTCAGTTAAGATGGTGGTGGACCTGCGGTCAATCCTGTGGGTTCGGTGCAAGTTGGAATTTGGATGCTCGTCCGAAGGAGTATGATCCATGATACCCTCGTGGAGTCGGGGGTAGCTGGAGTGGATGCTGGAATGGCTACAGATTGGAAATCCATGACTTGGAGCGGAAACTAGAAGGCTTGGACATGGAATGGAGTGATCGATGGCAAACCCTGGCTAAGGAAGATGGATTGGTACTGATCCCTTCATAGGGACCCGCATCGTTACCCAAGGAACTAGGGGCGGCTTTAGTTTACTTTGGAAGGAATGAAACAATATTGATGGAACAAGAGCAGCCGTCATCTTCCATAAATTGGAATGATCCTGGCTTAAGGGCATAGATTGTCATCTCTTGAACGGGATGACATAAACTAAAATAATAAAATCCACAATAAAATAGCTAAGTCACTTAAGTATGTACAGGATCGAGGTCGGGCCCTAGACATGATCTGAGACGGCAATGAAATGCGATAATAAATGGATCTTAATACACTTAATTCTGCATTAATGCGATGAACAAAATAGGTTATGGTTATTGTACCGACCGAACTGATGGGGCAGTAACCGTAAGATGATAGTCCTTTCGTCGTAGAGCTACATGATGGACTCGTACATGGATTAAGCCCTCAACCAAAGAGTCAACGCCAGAGAAAGGAAGTCGACATGGAATTGATCACTTTATGTCCATGGTCGGAGAGTCAGGGACTGAAGTGCAAGAAGTGAGTCACTTCGTCGGAGGGTGAGGAACGACTCACTTATCGTTATTCCCCTTTCTTCAGAGAGCAATTGGATGGAGTCTAACAATGTAAAAACCCGCATATTTAACGATTATATATTTAAATGTTTTATTTAAATATAGCGTCGTTAGTCGGATTTAGGTCTGAAATGTTACTTTCTGCAAACTGTCTAATTAGGACTCGAAACCACTTCCATCGAGTTCAAAATGGCGATTGCGATCTTTTTGAGAATAAGCTTTGGTATGTTTGGAGTAAGTAGAATTTTGCTACTTTTTCTATTTGGGTTTTGGGTTTGGGTTCAGCCCATTAGCTTAACTTAATATCCTAACTCAGCCCCACTCTTCTCCATTCACTCATTATCATTTCCTAAACTCTAGCTCAACTGAAAATGGGGGAAAGGAAGAAGAAATAGAAACTCCCAGCCCTAGTTTCTTCTTGCAAACTCAAATTCTTGCTCCATAATCAAAGACAAGCTATTGGTAAGCCTCCTCTTCGTCTTCTCCAACTCTTTTCAACTTCAATTTCAGTAATTTCCTAAACCTAATTTAGGAAATATTTTTTTTGATCTTAGATTGAAGCTTGTAGAGTAGAAGTGAAGAGTGGTTGGTCTTTTCTTTCCATTTGAGCTTTCCACCTTTGTTTTTGAGTTAAAACATGAGTTTTTGGAACTCACATCTAAGTTATTGCTTTTGCTGTGGCTGGGTATGGATTCCTAACCTCTATTCATGTTCATTGCTTTTGATTTGGGTTGACTCGTTTCGAGATGTTTTGGCCACTTCGGCCAAGGCAAATTGTTGCCCAGACCAGGTGACCAGTCGTCTGGTAGCCAAGCTCAGACGTCTGATTTAGACCTGGAGTGAAAAATAAGCATATGGTAGAAAGATGGAAAAGTCAAAAAAAATCCTAGACGTTTGATTTTTAAGTTCAGACGTCTGAATGGTTTCAGACGTCTGGTTTGCTGAACCAGACGTCTGGTTGGTTTTTCTGGAATATTTCCATAGGCCAAAACCAGATGTCTGAATTGACCCTTCAGACCTCTGGAATCACCCTGTTTTGCCTATTTACCTATTTTTGGTTGAATTTGCATTGTTAATCGACTTTAGTCGATCCAACTTGTTGTTATCATTTATTGTTGACTTTGATGACTTCTTTTTTTAGACTTGGTACACGGATTTTGTACATGGGTTTGGAATATTAATATATATATATATATATATATATATATATATATGTATGTATGTATGTATGTATGTATGTATGTATGTATATGTATATGTATATGTATATTATTTCAAGTATGAAATTATAAAACCGATGTATAAAGTGATTTCAAATCATATTGAAACTCGTTTCTCTAAATTATAATTTCTATATAAAATAACACAATTTCGCACTGCGACGAAGTGGGAGGAGAATTAAATGATTAGATAAAACGCGTGCAATGAACACGTGCGTTCATCTTCTCAGTTAATTCCCAATCTATTCGTTTGAACGTTTTGACCTTTGGGTCCGGTTTACCGATGAGATGAGGTAAACTTTGTACTGCTTGAATGTGAACTTGACTAATGGATAGTAAACCGTTTAGTGCGAACGTGTGGTTATGGGACTCACGTTAACTCTTTTCGGGTTCCTTTTCGAGAGTTGGGAGACATTCTGCCAGTTAGTGGTGTCCAGTACTGGGCCTTCGGACCTTCACCACTACAGTTTGTTGCCTTTGGGATAGTGTCTTCGGACTGTCTCCTTCAGGTTTGTTGCCTTCGGGTTTGTTGCCTTCGGGTTTGTGCCTTCGGGTTTGTTGCCCTATTGTATCGCTTTTGGAGTTGGTCATTCATCACCGCTCGAGTGATATTGGGTTTGGAGCCTTCGACTCATGGATCCCTGTTTATACAGTACTGAGCACGTGCAATTTTCTATTGTTTCATTGATATGTATATTCCCTAGGAAACGCCCTTCGGTGTTGTTCTTTTTGAGCCACACGTTGTATAGCGGTTACCTTGTGGAACTTGTGTTACCTTCATTAGTATTTGTTATTTACCTTTTTGGCTTGTTTTGGGATTATTCATATCCTTTGTTTATTGTGTTGCCGATGATATGAGGCTTGTCTTGCTATGATTCATCTTTAGTTAGATGATTGTGTTATCTCTTTTAGAGATATTTGTTATACTTTATGACCATGCAGGTTTATTGTTGTTCAGTTTATCTAACTGATTTTTTTAGCTAGACTGACCCACGTATTTTATACTCAGGTCAGACCGAGATGTTTCAGGTTAAGTACTTTTGGACTTAGCCTCTTTTGCTTCCGCATGGACTATTCAGCTAGCTCCTTTTTGTTATAGCTTTTGTGTAGTCCTTTTTGTTGTAACTCTGATATGTATTCTTTTGGATTCGCCTGTATATTGTGGTTTGCTGCATCACTTGACATGTATCAATTTGTATACTCTATTGTGTATCCGTATATGTGTATATGATGATCTACTGTTCTATGATGCATATTACATTTAAGTTGTTATATTCAGTTCTGATAGATCCTCCAGCCACCTGCGGTTTTGTTTTAAGTATTCATTGGATATGTCAATCTGCTTGGTATGACAATAGTCAATGTATTCAATAGATAGTCAAAGCAAGGCTATAGATGGTCGTTCCTAACTAGCCTTATTCTCCACGTTACTTAACGGCATTACCTTGTAGTGTTCTTGGCTAGCGTGGGTATAGAGGTGGGGCGTCAAAGCTTGGTATTAGAGCTGAGTTCAGAACAAAATATGATAAACATAGAACAGAAGCACATATTATGGTACATCAAAGTGTATAAACGTTACTAATCTTTGAACCATCATGCCTCTATATTCCTTCTATGCCTTGGTGGTAGATAGAATGTGGGAATACATCTAGGAATGCATTTAAATTCTAGAGTATCCCATATTGAATTATCTACTTTGTGAATAATTTTGTTCTTATCTTAACTCCTAGAGTATGGCTGGAAGAGGCAGTGGATGACGCTCAGGTGCTGGGCAATTCAGTGGCTCGCATTTAGACGGCGTTTATATGTCTGCCGATCAGTTTATGGAGTTGTTTAGGAGCACTCAGCCTCCAGCTTCTACTTGGGTATCTCCACCTCGCAAGTCTGCCTTTGCACGCCTGTGTAGTGATTTTTCTCATCTTGGAGGAAAGCCGTTTAAAGGCTCCGAGTCTGTTCTTGAAGTCCAAGCTTGGATTCACACGTGCGAGCGTACCTTCTCTCGCATGGATCTTTCTGATCATGATAGAGTTCTTGTAACTTCTAGCTTATTGCAAGAACGTGCCCTTAATTGGTACGAGCTTCTTATTGCCGAAATTGATGAGTATACTCTTTCTTGGGCACGGTTTTGGGAGCGATTCGAACTCAAGTTTGCTCCTGAATCTGAAAAAGTTTTATTGACCCGTTGCTTCCTTGAGTTGAAGCAAGGGAAATCTTCTGTTTCTGAGTACGTTGCATCATTTGAGGCTTTATCTAAGTATGGTCTTGAATTCATTAGTACCTCTTATAAGAAGAATCTAAAGTTTGTCTCTGGTCTTAAGAAATATCTTAAGAAGTCTTTATTGCTCCAGCTCAAGCTTTCTTTTGAGGAGTTGGTTGATTCTTCACTTCATCTCAAGGATATCGAGAAAGAGTGCGATAATGGTGATGATGTTGAGGTTCCCAAGAACCCCAACAAGAAGCAGTTTCCATTTCAGAAGTCCAGGTCTTTTCCTTCTAAGAAGAAAAAGACTAGTGGTTCTAGCTCTCAGACTCGGTCTACTGGAACACCTTCCATTCGAAAGTGTTTCAATTGTGTTTCTCCTGATCATATGATTCGATCTTGTCCTAAGCCTCTCTTCTGCTGCTATTGCAAGAAGGAAGTTCATCATGTTTCCACCTACCCTACTGTTCCTGCTGGTGCCAAGTCTAGCAAACTTTATGCTGCTAAAGATTCTGAAGGTTCTTCTCAACCCAAAGGTAAATCTCCCTCTATTTTGGAAGGTTCTATTTTATGTCATGACCATAGTATTCGAGTTCTTTTCAATACGGGTGCTTCACATTCCTTCGTATCGAAGAAGCTTGTCAATGATTTATCTTTGGATGTTTCTTGTTTGGTTACTTCATTAAGGATTGCGAATCCTATTGGAGGACCTGCGACCCTTAGCTTGTTTTGTGATGATGTTGAGATTGGTTTGTTTGGCTTTTCTTTTCGTGCGAATCTGCATGTTATTTCTTATTTGGGATTTGATATGATTTTGGATATGGACTGGCTAGTGAGATACGATGCCAGGATTATTTGTTCTGAGAGGATTTTATATCTTCGACATCCAGATTCGTCTACTCAGCTACCACTTGTTCTTTGGAATGTGGAAAATTCCGAAATGGCTTTACATTCTTTTAATTCACGAGATGACGATGACATATTTCGTATTCCTATTGCTTGTGACTTTTCTGATGTTTTTGAGCCTGTTTCGGGTTCGCCACCCAAGCGGACATTTGAGTTCCGCATTGATCTCATTACAGGCATGCAGCCAGTTAGTCGTCCTCCCATGAGGATGTCTATAAAGTAAAATGAGCAACTCAAGAAGCAGCTTTTAGAGCTTGAGTCCAAGCAGTTGATTCAGTCCAGTTTTTCACCGGGGGGTCTACGGTTGTCTTTGTGAAGAAATCCAATGGAACTCTTAGGCTTTGCATCGACTATCGCAAGCTTAACTAGTTAACCATCAGGAATAGGTATCCATTTCCTAGGATCGATGATATGTTCGATCTATTGTGTGGCGCTAAGGTCTTTTCTCAGCTTGACCTTGCCACGGGTTTTCATCAGTTACGAGTCGCGGAGGATAGCATACCTCTTACAGCTTTCTGCACTCGATATGGATCTTTTGAGTGGCTCGTTATGCCGTTCGGTTTGACGAACACTCTTGCTTTATTTGTTGATCTAATGAGTCAAGTATTTCGGGAATATCTCGATAAGTTCGTCCTCGTGTTCATCGACGACATCCTTGTTTATTCTAAATCCGAAGCTGAGCATGCTGATCACTTGAGAATTGTCTTGAGTACTCTCCATCACCATCAGCTTAGAGCCAAATTCTCCAAGTGCTATTTTTGGAAGAATAAGGTTAAGTTCTTAGGCCATGTTGTATCTTCCGACGGCATTTCAGTCGATCCCTCAAAGATCGAAGCATCCAGCATTGGAAGAGGCCTGAGAATGTTCATGAGATTCGTAGTTTCCTTGGATTGGCGGGTTATTACCGTCGGTTCATTAAGGATTTTTCCCATGTTGTGCTTCCTCTCACCAGCCTTACTCGGAAAGGCATTCGTTATATTTTGTCTGACCAGTGTGAAGCTTCCTTTCTGACGTTAAAGGAACTTCTCACTAATGCTCCTATTCTTGTGGTTCCCGAGGGGAATCATGATCTTGTTGTCTACAACGATGCTTGTGGTAGTGGTCACGGTGCTGTTCTCATGCAGAAGGATTGGTTAGTTGCTTATGCTTCTGGGAAACTACGTCCGAATGAAGTTCGCTATGCCACTCATGATCTTGAGTTAGCCTCCATTATCTTCACCTTGAAGATTTGGCGACACTATTTATTGGGCGAGCGCTTCATTCTCTATACCGATCATAAATCCTTGAAGTATTTGTTCACTCATAAGGAACACAATATGGGACAACAATGTTGGCTCGAGTTTCTTGCTTCTTATGACTTTGATATCCGATATACCCCAGGTATGGGTAATCGTGTTGCTGATGCGCTTAGTTGCAAACATTCGGCTGTTGTTTCTATGATACTTGCCGAATGGAATATTCTTGAGACTCTATATTTTTGTGAAATTCGTGATCGAGGTTCATCTTCTGATTCTCATATTCTATTATATAGTTTGGGAGCTTGACCCATTCTGCTGGATTGTATTGCCGATGCTTAGCGACGTGATCTAGAGTTGTTGCATCTTATTTAGCTTTGTGAGTCTGGATCCTGTGATGAGGCGTTGTGAGATTTCAGCATTGATTCTCATGGGTGTCTTCACAAGAAGAACCGTCTTTTTGTGCCTTCTGATTTTGCGTCTAGCCATGACATTCTTGATGACTGTCATCGTTCTAAGTATACCATTCATCCTGGTAGTAATAAGATGTATGCCGATATGCATCGCCTTTATTATTGTGAGGCATGAAGCGCGATGTTGCGAGTTATGTGAGTAATTGCATGACTGGTCAGCGTATTAAGGCCGAACATCAGCGTCCTTCGGGTCATCTTCAGCCTCTTGAGATTCCATTGCGGAAATGGGATCAGATTTCTATGGATTTCATTGTTAGCCTACCTCATTCGAGATCGGGCCATTCTAGTATATGGATTATTGTTGATCGCCTCACCAAGTCTGCTCATTTTATTCCTATTATGTCTAATAGGACTGCTTTGCATTTGGCTAAGTTATATATCAAGGAAATCGTGAGATTTCATAGTGTTCCTAATTCTATTGTGAGTGACCGTGATCCTTTATTCACGAGTCATTTTTGGCAAAGTCTTCAGCAAGCTTTGGGAACAAAGATTAATTTTAGCACAGCTTATCATCCGCAGTCTGACAGACAGACAGAACGGTGAATCGTATCTTGTAAGATCTCCTCCGTATCTGTATTCTTGATTTTGGTGGTAATTGGGAGGATCACTACCTCTTGTAGAGTTCTCCTACAATAATAGTTTTCAGTCCAGTATCGGTATGGCTCCTTTCGAAGCCTTATACGGAAGGCCATGTCGATCACCTTCTTGTTGGTTGGAATCTAGGGAGAAGCTTATTCTTGGCCCAGATTTTGTTCGTGATTTTCTGAGAAGATTGATCTTATTCGCTTGAGAATGGAGGCACAAAGCCGCCATAAATCCTGCACGGACAACCGTAGGAAGCCTCTCGAGTTCTCGATCGGTGATCTCGTCTTTATTCGTGTTTCTCCTTTAAAAGGGGTTATGTGCTTCAGTACGACTGGGAAATTGGCTCCTCGCTTTATAAGACCATTTTCTATTACTGAACGTATTGGCCCTATGGCCTATAGAGTTTCACTTTCTGCTCATTTATCTGACATTCGCGATGTGTTTCACGTCTCTCAACTTCGGAAGTGTCTTTGAGAGTTGGATTATGTTATCGATTCTCCTGATTTACAAGAGCTTGAGATCTCACCAGACTTATCTATTGCACAACAACCTATTCGCGTGCTTGCCACGGAGGTGCAACACCTTCGAAACAAGGACGTGCCGCTCATTAACGTTCAATGGTTCGCTAATCCCAATGACTGTACTTGGGAAATCAGAGAGTTTATCAAGCGATCCTATCCGGATTTTCTATCTTTGCTTTGCAACAGTAAGAATATCTCTTCATCTCAAGCTTATTTCCTTTTCTTTTTGGATGATGTATGTATGTAGTTGTTACAAATATCATCTCTAGGAATTACGTGGATGAAATTTTGTTAGGAGGGAGATCTGTAACAACCCGCATATTTAACGATTATATATTTAAATGTTTTATTTAAAATTAGCGTCGTTAGTCGGATTTAGGTCCGAAATATTACTTTCTGCAAACTGTCTAATTAGGACTCGAAACCACTTCCATCGAGTTCAAAATGGCATTTGCGATCTTTTTAAGAATAAGCTTTGGTATGTTTGGAGTAAGTAGAATTTTGCTACTTTTTCTATTTGGGTTTTGGGTTTGGGTTCAGCCCATTAGCTTAACTTAATAGCCTAACTCAGCCCCTCTCTTCTCCATTCACTCATTATCATTTCTTAAACTCTAGCTCAACTGTAAATGGGGGAAAGGAAGAAGAAATAGAAACTCCCAGCCCTAGTTTCTTCTTGCAAACTCAAATTCTTGCTCCATAATCAAAGATAAGCTATTGGTAAGCCTCCTCTTCATCTTCTCCAACTCTTTTCCTCTTCTATTTCAGTAATTTCCTAAACCTAATTTAGGAAATATATTTTTTGATCTTAGATTGAAGCTTGTAGAGTAGAAGTGAAGAGTGGTTGGTCTTTTCTTTGCATTTGAGCTTTCCACCTTTGTTTTTGAGTTAAAACATGAGTTTTTGGAACTCACATCTAAGTTATTGCTTTTGCTGTGGCTGGGTATGGATTCCTAACCTCTATTCATGTTCACTACTTTTGATTTGGGTTGACTCGTTTCGAGATGTTTTGGCCACTTCGGCCTAGGCAAATTGTTGCCCAAACCAGGTGACCAGTCGTCTGGTAGCCAAGCTCAGACGTCTGATTTAGACCTAGAGTGAAAAATAATCATACGGTAGAAAGATGGAAAAGTTAGAAACAAATCCTAGACGTTTGATTTTTAAGTTCAGACTCTGAATGGTTTCAGACGTCTGGTTTGCTGAACAAGACGTCTGGTTGGTTTTTCTAGAATATTTCCATAGGCCAAAACCAGATGTCTGAATTGACCCTTCAGACGTCTGGAATCGCCCTGTTTTGCCTATTTACCTATTTTTGGTTGAATTTCCATTGTTTATCGACTTTAGTCGATCCAACTTGTTGTTATCATTTATTGTTGACTTTGATGACTTCTTTTTTTAGATTTGACACGGGTTTTGTAAGTGAGTTCCAAATGCTTTTCAAGCAAACGGGTTTGGAATATATATATATATATATATATATATATATATATATATATATATATTATTTCAAGTATGAAATTATAAAAGCGATCTATAAAGTGATTTCAAATCATATTGAAACTCGTTTCTCTAACTTATAATTTCTATATAATATACACAATTTCGCACTCCGAGCGAAGTGGGAGGAGAATTAAATGATTAGATAAAACGCGTGCAATGAACACGTGCGTTCATCTTCTCAGTTAATTCCCAATCTATTTGTTTGAACGTTTTGACCTTTGGGTCTGGTTTACCAATGAGATGAGGTAAACTTTGTACTGCTTTGAGTGTGAAATTGACTAACAGATAGTAAACCGTTTAGTGCGAATGGGTGGTTATGGGACTCACGTTAACGCTTTTTGGGTTCATTTTCGAGAGTTGATACACATTCTGCCAGTTAGTAGTGTCTAGCAATGGGCCTCCAGACCTTCACCCCTACGGTTTGTTGCCTTTGGGATAGTGACTTCGGACTGTCTCCTTCAGGTTTGTTTCCTTTGGGTTTGTTGCCTTCGGGTATGTTGCCTTCAGGTTTGTACCTTCGGGTTTATGCCTTCGGGTTTGTTGCCCTATTGTACCTCTTTTGGAGTTGGTCATTCGTCACCGCTCGAGTGATATTGGGTTTGGAGCCTTCGGCTCATGGATCCTTGTTTATACAGTACTGAGAACGTGCAATTTTCTGTTGTTTCATTGATATGTATATTCCCTAGGAATCGTCCTTCGGTGTTGTTCTTTTTGAGCCACACGTTGTATAGCGGTTACCTTACGGAACTTGTGTTACCTTCATTGGTATTTGCTATTTACCTTTTTGGCTTGTTTTAGGGTTATTCATATCCTTTGTTTATTGTGTTGCCGATGATATGAGGCTTGTCTTGCTATGATTCATCTTTTGTTAGATGATTGTGTTATCTCTTTTAGAGATATTTGTTATACTTTATGACCATGCAGGTTTATTGTTGTTCAGTTTATCTAATTGATTTGTTTAGCTAGACTGACCCGTGTATTTTACACTCAGGTCAGACCGAGATGTTTCAGGTTAGGTACTTTTGTACTTAGCCTCTTTTGCTTCCGCATGGACTATTTAGCTAGCTCCTTTTTGTTATAGCTTTTGTGTAGTCCTTTCTGTTGTAACTCTAATATGTATTCTTTTGGATTCGCCTGTATATTGTGGTTTTCTACACCACTTGACATATATCAATTTGTATACTCTATTATGTATCTGTATATGTGTATATGATGATCTACTATTCTGTAATGCATATTACATTTGAGTTGTTATATTCTGTTCTGATAGATCCTCCAACCACCTACGGTTTTGCTTTAAGTATTCATTGGATATGTCGATCTGCATGGTATGTTAATGGTCAATGTATTCAATAGACAGTTAAAGCAAGGCTATAGATGATTGCTCCTAATTAACCTTATTCTCCATGTTAGTTGACGGCATTACCTCGTAGTGTCCTTGGCTAGCATGGGTATAGAGGTGGGGCGTTACAAACAAGGGCCCGGGGAGGCTATGATTGGCCTAGGAAGGTTAGGACATCGCTTAATGTTCAAGAACACTGAACCGGAGTGTAGGAAGTAACATCACTTCGTTAGAGAGGGACAGGGTCAACTTGCTTGTCGTTTCTCCCTCTTTATCCGAAGACTGACAGGATGGGGTCCAAAAAGAGCCCAGAGAGGCTATGATTGGGCCAAGAGGATCATGCCATCATTATATGACCCAAACGGACAGGAGTGTAGGGTGTGAGTTGCTTTACTGGAGAGTGACAGTATCGGCTTACTCTTTGACAAGTTTTGATTGAGCTTAATAAGGGTTTGGAAAGACCATCGATCGGTCTTTAAAGACCATAAACTTAGATAAAGATTCAGAGAGATCACAGACTGGCTTACTGACTTGTACGATTTCAAATGCTTATGGATTTTTATAATGAACAGTAGAGGTCGCGAGCTTGGATATTGACTCGTAGAGGCAACGGACTTGGATATCGGCCTGGAGAGGCCATGGGTTGGCTAACGATCTAGAGAGATCGAGGACTTGGGATGATGATCCAAAGAGGTCAAGGCTTTAACTTAAAGAATGATCCGACGAGGTCGCGGATTTGGTTAATGGCATTGGATGGATGTGGATTCGGGTAAGGATTTAGAATGGATTCGAAATTGGCTTTTGAGTCAGAATAGTCGTGGATTTCTTTAATGGATTCCTAGGTGGACACAGGACAACTCACGGAGATATTGCTTCGGAATGGATCAGATTCGGATTGGATACTTCAGTTATTGATGAATTGTAGACATCCAACTTGTGGCAATTCAAAACATGCCTTCCTACTACAAGGCATGTTTTGGGCGGAAAATGTTATATCGCCTTTTGGCTAGGCAGTATACCAAAGGATTTGGCCCAACGGATTTTGTGATCATCAAGGAAGAAACCTCGGAGAGATGATTATTAGGCTCGGAGATCGGTTATAAACAAGGCTATGGATGATGGTCGAGCAGATTTGGACAGATGACAGCTTGGAATTGGCTGAGTATGAAATTGGAACTTCCTCTAGGCAAGGAATCGGATCGAATTAATATGAATGTGGATCGCCTGGATTGGTAGTGCAACTCAACAATGATCGCTTAATAACTCAACAAATGATGAATCAACTTAAGAAATGACTTTGGAAACATGAAGTGGAAGAGTTGTGGGACCCACAAAAGGTGTCGTTGTGCCCCACCATGCATGGAAAAGAGATCGACGCTGATACCTCTTGGGGGTCGACCTAGACCACGATTAGGGATGAGCGATCGACATGAAATTTTCTCGGTTGGGTCGTCTTGACCTGGAGATTCTAGATCCGGATTTGAGCGAGATATTTTAGTGGCTTCCCTTATAAATATAGCAAGCATGGCTCATTACGAAGGATTTTCTTTCTTGCTCTTCTCATCTTCTACCTAGGCTATCCTTCACTATTTTTCTCTTGATTTTCATGGATTGTAACTATAAACAGTAGTATAAATCAATAAAAGTCAAACTTTAGAGTGGACGTAGGCTGGAGTTAGTCGGACCACTATTACTCCTCTTGTTCATTTACTTTCTCACTATTTTAATTTGATTTGTTCATATTTATTTCTCTACCGTATTTTGTTTATGACTGGATATTGAATCTTTGGTGCTTTCACTTACTGTTTGGGTATTGGTGGCCATTTTTTCCATCAACAATATATATAAATTATATGAGTTGAATATGTTTATAGTTATTCCTGTTTGGCTATCTATCTATTGGAATGTTACTAACGAATCACACCAATGGATACCAAAGGATGAGTAAGTTAATGAGAATGAAAAATGGAATAAAGATATATATATATATATATATATATATATTGGTGGTGTATAACCAAAATTGGAAATGGTACTAGAATCGATATTAGGGATATTACGGTATAAACATCCACGTTCAGTTCCACTGATATATGTAATCGATAAGCCATACTGCTGTAAAACCTACAATACCTACACATAGTGTATGAGGAGTTCTTAGTCCTATATTGAAATTGATTCATAATTGGTAATGAGGATATGATAAAGAATTCTTGAGAATATATGCAAACATTTGGATTTGATTTGGTAGATGCACCAAATAGTAAATTAATAAGGGTGGTAAGAGAATTGAGACTTTGAAACAGATGTTGTTAAGTGTTGAAAATTTAAAGAAATTATTGAAAAGAGAAATCATTTTGACAATTGAAATCAGAAATTTTGTTAACAAGAAAATTTATGAAATCATATTATATTTATTTAAGATCATAGGTATTTGAAATTTTTTTGAAAAAGAAACTAAAAGTCTTATTTTAAAGTAAGTGACATTTTTCCATCTTAACATATATATATATATATATATATATATATATATATATATATATATATTAGATGGAAATTAAAAGACTTATGAAATATATATGTGTGTGTGTGTGTTTATGTATGTGTGTGTGTGTGTATCTGTTTGTTTATATACATACATATGATTTAAAAAGTCAAAAGTGGTTTTCTTAATTGAAATGAATATGGTTGTGTTAACCCACCTTTTGGAAAGGCAGTACACAAACGGATTTAACCTAATAGACATCACAATTATCAAGGGCGGTGAGTGCACAACGATGATTCTAGGACCCTAAGGTAAAGTACAATTGGTTATATGAAGCTCGAGTTGGTTGGAGTTGGTAGACAAACGATGCAAGGCTCTAGAAGTATGGATGCTAGCTTGGAACCCAAGGGATCGGCATAGCATAGGAGGGATCGGCATAGCTTTGTAGCATAGGAGGGATCAACATACCTTCATGTAGTAGGGGAGATCGACATGCTTCATGAAGGATGAGTCGGCATACTCCATAAAGGAAGGGTCGACATAGTTAGTTGGATGGACAGCCAGCATGGATGAAGTGTTGGAGGGATCGACATAGGTGATGAAGCCTGGTTTGACATGACTTGTTAGTACTCGAGGGATCGGCGTGGCATTTAGGATGAGGAGAGATCGACGTAATATTCTAGAGGATGATGGTTTAGCCTAGAATTATGGAAATAGAGGTATCAGCATAGTTATATAGAGCAAGAGGGTTCGACATAGTTATATAGAGCAAGAGGATCAGAATAATATATTGGGACAAGAGGGAACATCATAGCGTTAAGCAAGAAGATGGATCAACATAGCATTATGGAAGAAGATGGATCCACATAGCATTATGGAAAAGGTGGGATCAGTATGGTATTATGGAAGACGAGGGATCGACATGGAGGAAACATAAGAGCGCTCGACAAAGGAATGGATCGGTATATCTGGATAAACCGAGGAGGGATCGACATGTATTATAAAACATGAGCATCCTAGCATTCAAAAATCAACAACTCGAGCTCTGTTAATCCAAATGACATGAAACTTGGAGTTTAAATATATTTTAGTATGTAGAACCCACCATATGGATCGCTGCCCAAAAATCAACCAATGAAGAGATCAGTACTGATTCCTCTTGATTAGGGTTCGGGTCTAGCGACCCCTATGGTAGTCCACATGGATAAGAAGGTCTATTAGTCGATGTTTCAGGGAGATTGGTGGTTGTCTTCCCCTATAAATACAACAGGCATGGCTCAAAAAAATGATCTTCATTCTGCTTCTCTTTATCTTCTACATAGGCTATACTCTACATTTTTATTCTTGAATTTCATGGATTTGTAGCTATAATCAATAGTATACATTAGTAAAAGGAAAATCTATGGAGTGGACGTAGGCCAGAGTCAGCCGAACCACTATAAATCTGTGTCTCTATTTACTTGCTTCCTAATTATTTTAATTTTGTTATTTATTTATTTCTCTTCATGCTTATGTGTTTGAATTGAATATTGGTGCTTTCACATAATTGGGTGTTGGTGGCCAATTTTGATGCCAACATTTTGGTGCTTTCTATAACGACTCTGACCCGACCTTCGAAAATCGACATCGAATACATTGCCCATATTCAAATGCCGCAGATCCAAACGTCGAATCTGGTTCGTCGGAGCTTATAACCCATTAAGTATAACAACACACCGGAAGAAAATGAATATATCACTGATATGAAACAGTTAATTACAATTATGATACAACACATTGATACAATTAATATCGACACAAATATCATAGATAGACAAAAGAGGAAAAAACAACGGTAGCAGCGGAAAGACAAAGTCTTTGGTGCCAAACTCCAAAACTCCAAGCCACAAACTTGAATCCACCATCAGCTTGGACTTAAGCGGACTTGACCCGAATGTGATTGCCAAACCAAAGACTTCGAAAGCTATCGAATCTACACCTACTATTCGACTATCTGAAAAATCCAACTATAGGCTGCCCGTGTGGAAAATTGTAGGGACCTAAAGTTTAGGAAGGGAATAATAAACTCCAGGTCAGTCATGGGACTGGTATGAGCAAACAAAAACAGGTTATCTTCAAAACAAACAACAAAAGAAGTAAAATAAATCCCCAATGCTTTTTGGAAAATGAAACTACCATAAGGCCTCCCACCACACACACAATGCAAATGCTGAATTGGAGGAGATTTATCCTTATGATAGTCAAACATGCTTGATATGCAAAAACCTTTTGATATTATTATTAGTGCATAATGCAGAAAATATTTTGAAAGTAAATGTTAATCTTGGCCAGCGTAGACATTTTGAACTATGCCTACTATAGCTACCATCTAAACAGTGGTTACCACCATAAGTAAATGGCAGGTTATACAACTAAAACCTTACAAGGCGCGTATTGGTTGATTGGATTACCAACAAATGGTCATGCTAAGGAACTTCCCACACCGAATGGGATGCTTCTGGAGGGACGCCCTCAAGAATCTAACTGGATCTCTGCCAACACAAGATCGATTTACCCCTGCTCGGAAGTAACTACTGACACGAGTATGCCATACCCTAGTCGTTACCAACCTTTATCCGAGGTACCTCTACACCAACAACCACAAAAGCAATAAGTTTGCAGCAACAACAAAGTTAAGTATCTGGGATCCATATCATTATACCACTCATAATCCAGAAGGAAGCGGACATACCCTTAGGGGGCGCTACCCTAAAATAACCTTGCTGCAATGATTCCTTTTTCGACCATTATCGGGTTGTGAGGTTCGACTAAGTCTCATCCACAAAGTTACGCTTTACACAAAAGTCATGCTTCGATCAACAAATGATCAGCAGCACTTCATATGCCACATTACCAAATTGAGAATGTATCACTAGTAGCCATCAACTACATAACCTCTGAGCTCGTACGTCTCAGAGAAGGGTGTCAAGCTAAGAGAATAAATCTCAGCCACCAAAAAGAAATGTATTTGATAGAAACCAGCTTTACATCTCAAAGTGTAATGTCAGACACACATCCGTACAAGTGCGTTCCGAGTTCGAACATAATAGAAGGCACTTCACAAAGAAGCCTTTGCACTTCGGGAATTCCCAATCTCGATCGGACTCCCCAACACAAATGGAGATCTCTGTACCGGCGCGACTCAGTGCAAAGACATTCGACGGGTAATCCTTTCATTCTCGCAAAATGCCCGGTCTTCACCACCGGTCTTCAAATGCAATCCATAACGATATATCATTATTCGGAATGGGTTATATGACACAAAGTCCTTTCTTGGCTAAACCGAATAATGAGTGCAATATTTTAAAACATATGTTGGGATCTCATTTAAGTCACAACTTATTACCCAAACTTTTCTTTCAAATGGTTTAAACAAATCACCATTTTCAAATCTTTAAACAAAAAGATTCACTTCACAAAGTTCACCAATCTTTCATAAAAATTCCCTCATAGCATTCGAAACATTTCCATTTCAAATCCTTTATATAAAAGATACACCTTTAAGATCCCCTTCAATTTCAAAACAAGGTTCAACCATCTTTCACAAAGATTTATTCATAGCTTTTAAAATAATTCCTCATTTCCAATTCAAACATGAAATCTTTCAACAAAAATTGGGAATCCTTTCTTTATATGAAAGCTATTATTAATTGAAAAAAATAGTTTTCATTTCGGAAAAATCCGATTACATTTGCACGAGTAAAGCCCTTCAAGTATAAAAACTTGGGTTAAATTCAAATTGCCAAAACGGTACTTTAAAATACTTTAAAGATGGTTTATAATCCATATGTATATCATATTATATAACTTGTATTCCCTTTTTTAAACCACAATTCCCAAACATCAATTTCAAATGTTGAATTTAAATTCAAATCAAACTATTTACATTTCAAAACTTTATCAAGTTATTCAAAATAACTTTTATCTTTAAAATTCCTTTTCAAAGGCTTTTTATGCTTAACCCAATTTCATTTCCAAAACTATTTTGGATTCAAAATTCAACTTTAAAACCATTTCAAAAATCTGTGACTTAACCAATTTCCTCGTGCAATTCATATTTGTGTGAGTACGGTGTAGTCCAGGGGTTTTACATAATAGTGCAACGTCATAAATCATCACAGATTCAAGCACATCAATATCGATAAGCGGTATATTCCTATAACGCTTATCTTCCATACACAGATTACAGATAATATAATTTATCACAGACAAATAAATTACATTCATCAAAGATAATTACATTCATCACAGCTCAAAATCAAAACAGAGCATCACATATCAGGGATATCAAACAATTCAACATTCAGTATAATCCAAACATTCATAATTAAGATCAATTAATTATCTGATTAATTTAAATCAGATTAATTACTTATGAATAAACACTAATCATGGCTAATTAATATTAATTAATTACAAACCATCTTAATTAATTAACCTTTAATCATTTATTAATTAACCTCTAAAATGAATCAATCAACTTTCAATTATTAGTTAATCAACCTTTAATCATTAAATGATTACCTTTTAATTAATTAATTAATTTATCCTTTAAATTAATTACCCTTAATTGATTAATTGATATATTATTTAACTCTTAATTAATTACTATTAAATTAAGTAATAAATTATTCCTTAATTATTAATTAATAAACCTTAATTATTAATTAACAAAACTTAATTACAAATTAATTAATCCTTAATTACCAGTTGATTTATCCTAAATTACCAATTGATTAATCTCTAATCATTAATTAATAATCTCAAATTATCTAATTAATGATTCTTAATTACAAATTAATCAATCTTTAATTAATTAACTTCTAACCTTTAAGTATTAATTACTTAACACAATCATTAATAAATTACATCAATTAATTACTCTTAATTAATTATTTAATTAATCCTTTATAATTAATTAATCAAATTAATTAATTATACTTAATTTCCTTAATTAACTTAATTAATCTCAAGATATTAAAACCCTAATTATCTTATTAATGCCTTTATTACCAATATCATTTTTAAAACATTTTATCATGCTCATTAACTTTACTTAATTAAATCATTTAATTAAAATTTGAAATAAAATAACCACTTAACTTGATGGTTTAAAGTTTACAAAACTTCCTTAAAATAACAAATTTCAATTTGAATTTTAAAACTTGCTTTCTTAAAATTTCATTTCTAATTTAATTTTTAAAATCACTTTAAATTTTACAAAACTTAAATTAAACAAATTTTCAAAAATCTTAATCAATTGTTAAACGAAATAATTATTATATATATAAAGTAATTTACATAAGAAAGTTTTAGGCTAAATTTATTTTTAAAATTCAAAAAACATTGATTTTAAAACTTTTAAGAATTGCTTATCACTTTACTTCGGGTTCAACCCGAAGACCCCTCGGGTCTATCCCCGAGTAAACCATCTTTTTCCAATTTTTTTAACATATTTTTTTTAAGTTAAAAGCCTGCAGCCTAATACAACCAACTAATCGAGTTCAAACTCGAGCCACGACCCCGAAAAGACGATCTTCCCATCGAGACCAAATCACTACCTAACAACAGACACCAATATCATCACCGTACACATGCACCAGTCATCGGCGACGATCCAGCCTCTAAAATCACCTCCGACACATCGCCCTCTATCCACACTTGCCACCTGACCACCCAGAAATGCAAATCACCCTCGAAGACGAAATCGAGCTACCTCGATCAAATTGGTACAACAGCCATCGCCAGGAAAATCGCCTCGAACTCCCAATACCGACCACCGCCATCCCTGTAACTTCGGCCATACCTCCACGAACCTTCCATGCAGCCATCGCCAGAGCCTGATGCTACTCGATCAACCAGAGAACTCGCATTGCTTTCGTTACCAGACTTTGCCAAAATTAGGTTTTAAAACCTAAATCAACTTGTTGCCGACGCCACGACGATCTATATTCCCTCCGAACATTTTTCCCGATATTCCCTATCGCCAATCAAACTTCGACAAGAACCCCGACCATCCAGGTGCTGCCAATCACTAGAAAACTCTCAAATACCATTTCCCAATCAACTTTAAATTGCTCATCCAATTCAATATTAAAAATTATAATTTTCTTTCTAAAAATCATATCTTCTAGAGACAATTCAAGATATATACTTGAATCAAAACATTTCAACATTTGATTTTATCAAGTTAACAAGATTTCCACTGTTATTTCCAGATGCTATCATATTTTCAAACTTAAAATAATTGTACATATTTTTAAATCTTAGATTAAGTTTAAACTTAACTAATTTTTTTGAAGTCCAAAGTTTAACAATGAACATATCAAAAGAATTGGAATTTTTTTCTAGATTTTAAACCCTATACGAAGAACAGGGAAGAACGGAACATACACAGACATGCATACCTGTATCTTAACCATATACATCAATTTTCAAATAGAAATACCACTTATATATTCACAAGCAAGCATCAATTATCACAGAAATTTTCACAAGCAACAAACTATAATTTACTTAAGTTTTAAATAGATGTTTACTCACATGGAAGTTTGAAGCAGAGCCTGGAATGTTGAAAACTGGAATATGATTTTGTTTGATTCGTTGGTTTTCTAGGTTTTGAAAATCTTTGAGTTAGCTTCAGATTGAAACTGCATGAGGTTTCTTGATTGTTATTTTTTTCTGCTTTGATACTGATCTTTGAATTGCTTGAATTTTCTGAGTTGATCATCACAAGCTTAAATTTGGTTGATGTTGTTTTCTTTGTTTTTTTATTTTGGTTTGAGAATGGTTACAGGTTTTAGTTTGATCTGAGATTTGCTTGAAAATGGTTTTACAGGTTTGCTCCTTGTTTTTGAAAAGAGAAAATGGAAAAAGAAATGAAGAAGAAAATGGATGTTTATGTTGTGCTTATTATGATTTATTAAAATTAAAGAAAACGAAAATAAAAGAATGACACTTGTTAAATTCAACCAACATTTGTCAATTTAAATGCTAATTATCTTACACATGTATTTAACATGGTTTTAAAGGCTACACTTGTAATTATTTCATTTTTATTTATTTTTAAAAGATTTTAAATGCTTTAATATTAATTTTCTTAATTAATAAATATATTTGTAAATTAATAAATGCTTTCTTAATCTTATATAAATAAAACTTTTAAAAGAAAATAAAATAAAAACCAATTATATTCTAAATAAAATCATATATAATATATTAAATTTATTTTTAAATGTAAATATAAAACTTTTTGTATTTATTTTACTATTTAATAAACACTATCTTAATTTATTTAAATAAATTCTTTTAAGGAAAAAAAATCTTATTTTAAATAAAACTTTATTCATGTATTTTTGTATCCAAAATATTTTCAAGATACAAACCCTTTTAAATTCCAAATTTAAATCCAAATTTTAAATTCATATTCAAATTTAAATTTTAAAATCCAATTTATTTTTCAAATATATTTAATTTGAATTTCAAATCAAAAATCTATTTAAAAATCAATTTAAATATATACATGTATTTAAATAATAAAAAATATCTTGTTTTATATGAAAATTTTAAATAAATTCACCAATGAAATCCAAAAATTTATATAAATTATCACTTTAAATTTTACTCAAAAATCGGGATCGTTACACTTTCATTGAGAGAGGGACTTGCATAAGCATATTTGGAAGCTAGGAGCTCAAATTTTGTTGCTTGGATACTTCGTGATAGGAAGTAATGGTTAGAAAGTTAATAAGAAGAGTGTTATTGGAAAGGAGTCACCAAAAAGGGAATCAGGAGGCTTCCTCAGGAGGTGGAGCTAATCAAGCATCTATACACATCACCAAGGATGAAATGAAAACAATGACGGATGCTATGTAAAGGGGGCGTTGAAAAGATAGGAGGAGATAATGCAAAGTCTGCTCCAACAAATCGAACAAGATGGATCCATAGGAGCTGCTGGAATGCAAAACTAAAATCAGAACCAGTAACGTGGGAATGAAGCTAATAGACAGAGGAGTGAAATAGAGCAGCTGGGGGTAGTCCCCTGCCATCCCAGAGTTCTCGGCACCGACTCTCCAGAGGGATCGGTGCCAATCTCCATAGGCTAGGGGGCATGCCCCTAGGTCTGGTTGATCATGATGTTAGAGGATCTGCGATCGATCCCATGTAGCTTGGTGCGAATTAGAATTTGGATGCTCGTCTAGGGGAGTACGTTCTAGAATTTCCTCGTAGACTCAGAGGGTAGCTTATGCATGATGATAGGAGATTATCATTGGAAGACAATGATAGGTTTGCGGAGATGATAAGGCGAGCTATGCCTGGAGGATTAGGAACATGGATTTGGAGGATGTAAATAACAGTCCACTCGCTCTAAATATTATGCAAGCTAGGAATCCATCGGAGTTCAAACTACCAACGTTGACACATATGATGGAAAAACGGATCCTGCTATTCATTTGAAGAGGTACATGAGATACATAAAGGAAATGGGGGCATCAAAGGAAGCCATGGCACGGTGCTTCTCCTTGTACTTAATGGATATAGTTGCACTATGGTTCAGGCAGTTGAAAAGCGGCTCTATTGGAACAGGGACAGAATTGATCGAAATGTTTATGAGATAGTTTAGGGTTCACATCTCGAGACCCAAAAATGTGATGAGTTTGGTGACATTGAAATAGATGACCGGAGAGTCCCTGAGGAGTTTTTTAATATGGTTTAATGTCACGGCGGCATCGATGGCCCGTCCTAATCCATCCATGGTTTTGGTGGCAGTTGTATCCGGAATTGAGGATGGCATGGAGTTCAACGATTCACTAGCGTAGGATCCACCGATGGATCTCGGGGAGTTTTATCACGAGGCATAAAGGTTCTTACGAAAGAAAGATGCACAAGCAAACAAACCGGAGGTGAACATTGTGCAAAGTGGAGGATCATCAGGAGATGTAAACAAGAAAGATAAAGGCAAACGGAAAATGAATGAAGGCATTGTTGTGTCAAGGAAGCAATGGAGAGAACCAAAATTCTCATCTTATATAGATTTGACTGAATCTCTAGAAAAGATTTATTTGGATACCCGAGGACGTCTTCAGTATCGAAGGGCGGCAAGGAGGGAACCTACTGAACGTGAGTGGGCATCAGGAAAGCATGCATATTTCATGAACTGGATGGGAACAATACAAATGATTGTAGGCATTTGAAGAATATCATTGAGGAATGCGTGAGGAATGTTCAGTTACAATAATGCGTAAGGACTCATGCTACAACGTTGGAACAGGCCCAGCCACCATCCACGTCAAACAAAAATGACATTGGATCAAGGCATCTACGCCAAGTTGTCATCAATTGATTGGAATGACATGGAATAATTAATAAACTCCATGGTAATATGGCTAAGTCACTTACAAATGTACGAGATCGAGGAAGGTTCCTAGGCATGCTCTGAGATGATGATGAACCATAGTGCTCGAGTTTGTGAAATTTTGTTTTTTCCTTCTTTTGTTCAAACATTAGTTTATTGGTTGTACGAAATTTTATTTTGTGGACTTAGGGACTTAAGTATGGATTAATGTAATAAATAACACAGGTCAAGGTTGTGGCTCCGGTTGGAGAGATGGGGCAATAACCGCAAGGTGCGAATTCCTTAACCGAAGAGCGATAGGATGTGTTCATACATAGATTAAGTCCTCGACTGGGGATCGAAGCCAGATAAGGATATCCAACATTTTAAGTCCTCGAATGAGGATCGAGGCCGGAGAAGTACACCCTACGGATTAAGTCCTCGATTGGGAACCAAGGCAAGAGAAAGATTCCCTATGGATTAAGCCCTCAACCGAAGACTTGAGGCCGGAGAATAAAACCAAATAGGTTGTCGAGTATGGATTATGCTTGGCAAGGATCCGGTGAGAGCAAGGATTTGGATTATGCTAATGACATGGAGAGGGCAATGGATTTGGAAATGGATCTGGAGCGGTCCCTGATTTGGTTAATGAATTTAGGATGGATACGAAATTGGATATCGACTCAAAATAGTCACGGATTTCGCTAGCGACTGAAGAGATCGAGAAATTGAATTGGCAATGGATTGGATACTGGATTGGATAATATGGCGATCAATGGATTATGGACTTTAGATTTTGGATTAATGGAGATTCAAAATGCGCATTGCTATAGCAAGGCATGTTTTGGGGGACAAAGTGTTAACCTGTCTTTTGAGATGGCAGTACATAGGTGGATTTAACCCAACGGACATCAAAATTATCAAGGCCGATGAGTGTAGAGCGATGGCTCTAGGACACGAAGGTAAAGTAAAAATGGTAATACAAAGCCAAAGTAGGATGGAGTTGGTAGATAAACGATGCAGGGCTTTGGAAGTATGGATGTTAGCTTGGAACCCAAGAGACCGGCATAGCATAGAAGGGATCATCATAGCTTTGTAGTATATGAGGGATCAGCATACCTTCATGTAGTAGGAGGGATCGGCATTTCATGAAGGATGGGTAGGCATACTCCATAAAGGAAGGGTCGGCATAGTTAGTTGGATGGATAGTCAACATGGATGAAGTATTATGGGATCGACATGGGTGATGATGCTTGGTTCCACGCGACTTGTTAGTACTCTAGGGATTGGCATGGCATTTATGATGAGGAAGGATCGGCATAGTATTATGTTGGATGATTGTTCGACCTAGCATTATGGAAATAGAGGTATCGTCATAGTTATATAGAGCAAAAGGATTCAGCATAGTTATATACAGCAAGAAGGATTGACATAGTATATTGGAACAAGAGGGATCGGTATAGCATTATGGAAGAAGATGGACTAGCATAGCATTATGAAAAAGAAGGGTCGACATGGTGTTATGGAAGAGGAGGGATCGACATGGAGGAAACATAAGAGAGCTCGGCAAAGGAATTGATTGACATATCTGGAAAAACGGAGGAGGGATCAGCTTGTATTGTAAAACATGATCATTCTAGCATTCAGCAATCAATAAATCGAGCTCTATTGATCCAAATGACTTGAAACTTAGAGCTTAAACATATTTTAGTATGCAGAATCCACCCTAGGGATCGTTGCCTAAAAATCAACCTACGAAGAGATAGATGCCGATCCTTTCTCATTGGGATTTGGGCCTACCGACCCCTATGGTGGGCCCATATGGATAAGAAGGTCCATTAGCCAAAGATTCAGAGAGAATGGTGATCATCTTCCTCTATATGTACAGCAGACATGGCTTCAAAAAGGGATCTTGATCTTCTTCTCTTCATCTTCTACGTAGGCTATACTCTACCATTTTTATTCTTGAATTTCATAGATTTGTAACTACAATCAATAGTATAAACAAACAAAAATAAAATATATGGAATGGACGTAAGCTGAAGTCAATCGAACCACCATAAATCTGTGTATCTATTTGTTTTTTAATTATTTTAATTTTGTTCTTCATTTATTTCTCTTCATACTTCTATTTGGATTGAATATTGGTGCTTTCACATAATTGGGTGTTGGTGGACAATTTTGACACAAATAGGTTGGTAGTGAAAGTGAACTTAGAAAATGTATTTTCGTGTGTATATACACACACACACACACACACGATGCATTATTTAAAAGTACTGGAATTTTCCATTTATAAAATAAAATGAATATACTTGCATAGATGATAAAATGGGTTTAAATTATATGAAATGATATTCTGAAATAAAGAAAGTGTTTTTGAAATAACCATAATTTAATTAATATTTAAATGTATTTAAAATGATTAAAATTTAATCGTATTTAAAGTGATTATAAAGAAAAAAATTAATGGAATGGGCATGATTTTGCTATATATCGGGGAATCCTAATAGCCACACGAAATTGGACAGGGAAAGAAATCTCATGTGCCTTCGAAGAGGATTCTAAACTTCCTCCTCAAGTAAATAAAATTCATAAGGTCTATGGGTATGCTACTTAGCCACATGACTCAAAAAGGAAAATTATGTTTATAGTTAAAAAAGAAAAGTAAACCAAATTATTTCTTTAAAGAAAAACAGAGAAATGATGTTTACTTAATAATAAAATAAACTAGTTAAGCTTTATATGAAGGAGAGTTAGGCCTATGTTCTACACTTTTGATATTTGAAAATTTGAAGATATATTTAAAGAAAAGTCGACTTGAAAAATTTGGTAGTAAAAAGGAAGATAAGTGATATTGGAATTTTTATTGTTCAGATCCCGATAACCAATTGACAAAAGATTATGGAGACATGGATTAATATTTGGTTGTATGGCTTAGAGTTTAATTTAGGATATGGTCCCAGTGACCTAATGATATTACTATGTGATCTAACCTGGTGATTGGTATATAGTGTAGAAATTGAAAAAAATTGACATTGGCATTCAATTGTTATGTGTCATTAAGGTAATGATCATGGATTGAAGTAAATGATATTCATAATGCCTTATTATTTGATAATGTTATATCGGTAGGTTATTTGAGTTGATTTAAGGATGGGTATCGTTAACCTAACATTTTCATGATGTTATGCCATTTATGTTTGGTGGTTAGATGTATGTTATTCTCCAAGTAAGTGATGTCGTCTAGCGGTATTTGTTTTAGGGGTGACAACTATACATTATCGATACATGACTGATGGTTGCAAAATCAAGTATATTATTTAGATTGGATGTGACATGAGTTTGATAGCATGTTCACTACGCCATGACATCATCCCTTTTACAAATGATCCTAGATAAGTTTTAGGTACGAGATTACCATGATTACTTGGTATTATGTCGATTTGATTTATTTGGCGAGGCACCTTCCCTATTAAGTTGTCTCATCCACTGTATGAAAGAATAGGACGTACATGAAATGATATATAAGGAAAGACAAAATTTATGCGTTACTATAAAAACGAATTGAGCTTGGATTTGGGTCGTGGAGGATATTGAGCATGAATTATCAATTTTAAAGGATATTTAGGATTAGATTTTATATAAGACTATATGAGGATAATTATTTTGATATGTTGGATGTGTATGTATAAATACTCAAATATGGATAAGTAATAAAATCACATAAGCTAGTGTTATCTATGAACAAGATGAAATATTTGAAATTATATAAATAGATGTGATTTGAAGAATAAAGAATTTTTTAGAGTTATGACCAATGTTTATTAAAGGTATTCCGATTTTCATTAGTGGCAAGGATTATATGAGAACTTTTTTTGATTGGTGTTGATAAAAATTCCGATAAGGTATTCCGATAATGGATTTTGGGCTTTTGAGATAAACTTGATTTAGGAATGTACTGGATTAAATTAATACTAGGTGTAACACCCTAAAAATTTAACAGAATTTAATAAAAAATTAAAATAAAACAACAACTTTAAATAAAATTGTCATGGACATTCGAATTTAGCTATGAAACTTGCACTATTACGTTCGTAGCGATTCTATGGAGGATTTTCATATATAACACCTCATAATCCGAGTTAGCATGGATAAGTTACGAGTGTTATATTAAATTAGAAATTAAAAATCTTAAAACTAAAATTAATAAATTTATAAGGTCATTGGTCGATCCCTTAGGGTTCAAGGTCGACTGCCAGCGATTGGCCTAGGTCAATGAGCGGTCGACACAAACATGTGTTAAATCGAGTATTATTGATTTTCAGAGACGAGACCAACAAACAGGTTTGTTTGCTTGCAACTAAAGGCTATAATATGCAAGCCAGATGCTATGAAAATATTTCCTAAGCTATTCTAATGGCCAAAATAAACCCTACCCCTATAAATACCGTATCAATAAATCTGTAATTCTCAAATAAAAGTGTATGTTAACTAAACTCTACCATAATTTTCCCTAAACCTAAAACCTAAAAATTTCTAAAAATCAAATTAATTCAACCGTGAAGACTAGAACCAAATAAATCAAGGTGGATTAAGGCAAGTCAAGGTAGAGCTCTATTTGGGGCGATGATTCTTGAGCATAGGTTTTAAGAAGAGCTTGGCTTGAGGTGAGAGGGCACAATTTTGATAAGTTGATTGTTGTAGTTAGTTTAAATTTTTTAATTGATTAGGATGTTAGAAAACCTTAAACTGAAAATGCTAAACCCAAATTGAATATGCTAAAACCGTGGATTTGAATCTAAAACCCTAGAATTTGAATTACAGTGCGTTGCTAATGTAATTACTAGTAAGATACTTATTCTATCATCAAATTTGCAAAATCAAAATTTATAAAACCTAAATTGAATTGCAATTTGACAAGTAGACTAGTCTCTTGGAAAATTAGGGATAATTAAATACACAAATAATATGAATTAACTAATAAACTGCATAAACAATCGACATAAGAAAAATAATCCTAATTTTTACTCACGACCGGTCAACCTGGAAACCCTAGTTGTCGACCGGTAGAGGTCAAACGTAGGGGAACAACGGTTGATCATTCGCAATGAAATTGCATAAATTGAACCTTGGCCTAGGCTTAAGTTTAATAATAAAAATCAACATAAGCCATAATTTTTTTGAGCCTGTATAAGGCCATTTGGTCGTAAGTTAGGAATAGTGGGGAAGCTAGTTCCCTATGAGAGGACGCTAGGTCATTGTTATTTTGGGTAAATGTCCTTTACCTAATTTGGAATTTAGTAATCGAATAGATGCGATGTATTTTCTTAAATGACACCCATAAAAGGTTCCAATCATGAGCGTGTAGCTGGCACAGATTCCTGATGGAGTGGATCCAGCACAACGGGAGTCCATGTATGAACAATTTTTGAAGCACATGATACAGTTCAAATGAAGGGCCTAAAGCTTGCAATTATAGGCCGACACTATGATTGAGAGGTGGAAGCAAATGTAGAAGATTAGATATTTTGATGGGTCGACATCTCAGATTCTTACTTTCCGAGCGTAGTGAAAGGAGAAGCATTTCCCAATAGCCTTGTAGCAGTGATAATAGTAGGAATTTAGTCCTACAATAGCCTAGTGGTAGTGTTTCCATGGTTAGTGGCCAATGTGGCAGTGTGTCCTTGTTTACTAGCATTGTGGCGGTGTTTGCATGTTTAGTAGCCTGGCGGCATTGTTTACATTGAGTAGCTCTAAGAGCGATGCCCGATCATTAGACATTAGATTCGATCCTTAGTTTGATCCATTGTATAAGCCTACACAAATTGTAGTGTAGGAATGTATTAGGACCTTAAGAATTCAAAAACACTTGTATCACACCCTATATTACCTACAGTGGTATTGAAGTAACTGCATATGATCATCACATCTCAAAATTGTACTCATTCACCGGATTTTTGTTTGACCAACTCCCTCTTTTCCATTTTTCCCCTACAGGATGGAAGGTTAGCAATTGATTAGGCATAGTATGCGACGAAATAAGCTTCATGATAGAGTTCTCATATTATTTTTTATCCATCATGTAGTTATTTACCATATTAAAAGTTTATAAAATATATCTTGTACTTTAAAACAGTGTAAATGACAAAATAAAATATTTTGGAGACTGTTTTTTGAATTGTCTATTTTTCAGTACCTATATTTTAATTCCTTCCGCTACGAGATCCAAAAATGTAGAATGTCTTAGAACTAACTCATATAATTATGCTCTATAATATTATACACCCAACAGCTTGTATTTCTTAGCACGATGCGACTTCGAAAGTCACATTAGGCTTTGGATCGATGTGTTTGAATGTGAGGTTGGTTACTTTTGGTATCACGGTTCAGGTTTAAGATTCCCTAGGATTAAGGCATGTATTGAGGGAACGTACTTGAAATGTTTCAAAAAAAAAAAATTTTCAAGAAGATTTTCAATAGGTTTTTAAGAATGGACTTTTGAAAGGTATACATATATGTATAGTTAAAAGGTTTCAAAGATTTAAAATATATATATATATATATATAACATGAAATAATGATATCAAGTAATCTTGTTAAGTACTATCTTTAGGAAAGTTGAAATTAATTCTTATTCACAATGAGTGTAAATTTTAGAGGAATGGCTCTAGAAAGAGAGCTAAGATTTCGAGTGCGAACTTCCCTATATGGTCCTGACGGTATCTAAAGAAAGAAGATAAGAAGAGCCTAACCCCATAGTGAAATTATAAAATTTTCATATGTGTATTAATGACTCATGAGGTAATCATTGGCTTATACCTTATAGAAGCAGACAATTGTGGGTTAGAATAAGTGTTAAGGTTATAGTAGTTAAGGTGAAAAATAAAATTTTCACATTAATTAGAGTTTACCTCATAAAGAAAGGCTAGTAGAGGATTTGTATACTAACTAGCAGTAGCAAGCAAATTATAGACATAAGGATGAGTAAAGGAGGTTAGTCCCATGAGACCCCCATGGTAGGAATTTGATATTAACAGCATAAGGAGGACTTTATACATTAAAGGGTTATTTCCCAATTATAGTGGAAACCTTATTCTCATATAGATAGAAAAATAAGTACTTCTATTTATTTAAAGGTATGGCTGGAATATTTCCATAATGTAGTTGGACATTGTACTGGAAAAGAAAATTAAATTAACCATTTTTTAAAAGAAGGACGGAAACACTATGCACATCAGCATGGTTAGGTATAAGTGGGCTTAGGTAATTAGGTTGTTATTGCCTACTCTATTTTAAGTGATAAACTAATGAAAATATTTTCTAAAAGTTAGAAATAGTAGATGTCTAATATTTTAAATAGAAAAGAAGTTGATTTATGATTTTGTGTAAAATAATCATAAAAACTTTATGGAATTTGTATAAAAAGAAAAATTTGAGAATTTGATAAAAGGTGATTTATCAATTGCTGGTTTCAAAGTCTTCATTTTGTCACATTTTTATAGCGCCCTCAATGTGCACTTTTCTTTTAACAGTGGAAACTTTAAAAAATAAAAGTTGAAAAGTATGTAAGATCCAACTTTTTAGCTATTAGTACAAAGACGCTTGTTAAAATTGAAAAAGAGTTTTATAATTTTAAAACTTAATAGTTTTGAAAACACAATTTTCAGTGATTTAATGATAATATTCATACTACAATGATAATAATATTTTTATTGAGGTATTGCATGTCAAGTAGGTATACGTTAGATGGAAAAAGTTTTTATAATGGTGCAAATATATGGCAGTAGTGGGATGTTGAAAAATGCTAGAGGGTTGGGATCGAACATTAGTCACCAAGAAGAGATGCTACACACTCACAAACTATTCTTTGATTTATTTTGTTCAAAGGTTGCTTTGTAGTGTACATTGTAGGATGAAAAGAATTAGAAAAACAAATAAGGTGGAACTGAGATTTGAACTTAGGTCCCAAGAAAGCACAATGCAACTCTACCACTACACCACATCTACTAATAGAATGTTATGTAAATAATATGTGTAAGAACCCGTAATTTTCGATAATTAAACTTGTTAATGTAATAAGATTTTGGTAATTTAATAGTGAAGAAATAAAAATCTGTAATTTAATAATGAAACGAACACTAAAATAAAGCATAACAATGTTAATGTAAGTGATTATTAACAATGCGTTTGAAACTCCAATTGGTTGTAATAATTTAAAATGTTTACTTGGCTGTTAATTGAATATAAGAAAACAAATGAAAGTATGCAATAGATTAGTGGAATAGTATGTAATTGATGGCAATTGGATTAAATCAGTGTTACATAAGTAAGTATAATACTTATTTGAAATATAATGAACTCATAAAAGGGTGATTAAGACTTAATGGCAACAATTACTATAAATTGCCTATATATTTAATCAGGTATAATAAATTTTGAAATCAATTGCAATTAAATGGAATTAAACATCACCTTAATAGGGATTTGGATGAAATTGGAAATTATTAGTGTAATAAAATACTAGTGTAATTATAGCCTCAGGATAATAGTTAGTTTAATAATAAGATGGAAAGAAAATTAAATTGGATTTTGGAAATTTAATTATAATCTCTGAATATATTGAAATTGAAATTAAAACCCTGTAATTGTGAAATATTCCAAGTAAATTGGTATAGGAATTTTTTTAACGGACTATAAATCACTAAGTAAATCAGAGTGATCGAAATTATAAATTATTAAATGTTGGATCGAAAAGTGATTTCATTAATTTATTATTAATTTATTTAATTAACGTGAAAATAGCCATTTTGGAAACTGTCTTGGATTTTGATGAAGCTAGTTTCATCAGATCCATAACAATGAATTATTGGAGGATTTCAAGTTTCGTAACAATCGGACTTGTCGTTTGATCATACGGGCTCGAAACGCCTAGAAATCAAATTAATTGAAATCAATTTGGAATTAGCTGACTTTATCATGACTTCTTCATACATTAGAATTAGGACTTGAAACCTATTCCATTGAGTTTAAAATCATCAAAAACATCTATTTTGATATATGGGTTGACCCATTTTCGTTTCGGAGTCGAAACGAGCTTTTCGGGTTGTTTATCGTTCCAATCCAAATCAATTTTATCGTTTCTTTCTACTTTCAGGCCTACCTATAAATAACCTGTTATAGACCATAGCCATTTCTTATTTTATTTGTCTGTACGTACATTTCTTCTCAACTCCTCATTCCAATGGTAGAAAAACAAACCTTCGATTCAATTTCAAAATCAAAAACAAAATCAAAAATTAAAACTCCTCTAAATATATCAAATTATATATCGATTTGAAGCTCTCGATGAGCGTATCTCAGATCTATAATTCATTTTTCATTCTAGTTCACCGTTTTATCAGTAAACTTCGGAGAAGTCTCGGGTATTCATAGCGTGTTGATGAACTTCGATCGATCGCCGATTCGAGGGTACAGTATTGTGGAGGGAGCGGAGGGGATCGAATCCATGTGGGTGTTGTGGAGAGTTGACGGTCAGATCGTACGGCAAAATTCGATTTGGGTTATGCATAATAGCGGCGACGGTTGTGTTCTCCTCCACGTCGATCGACGTGGCAGGCTCGCATGACTTTGGTATGGGCCGCAGGCCGAGCATAGTCGTCGGCAAGGCATGGATCATGCCGTAGTTCGATTGAGCGGTGGTGAATTTTAGGGAAGATGTGGCGGCCAGTCTCGTGCATGATGAGATAGGGTTAGATACTGGAGGATGATGCATGGTGACGTGGCAGCTTTTTACCGGTAGTTTTTCTTTTCATTTTATTTATTTAAATTTCGAATTCAATCGTTCTAATCACCATAACATTCCCATACGAGGTCCAATTACGCACGGTTTTCTCCGCTTGGATCGTATTGAAATTTCGGACATTTTGATGCAGGTTTGGACGAATTCTGAGACTATACAAATTTTGGGCTTGAAATGGATCTAAGTCCAATTTAAATTCAAAGGTGAGTGTTTTAACCCACTCACAACTTCTCAAATTTCTTATGTTTGTTAAATTAAATTTATGATGTGATTAGAAATTTATTTATGACTGTTTGGTACATTTTGACTCATCACTGTGGTTAATTTGAATTTATTTGGATTAAATAGTTATTTAATTTATTATTTTATATACATTGCTAGTTAAATACTTGTTATTGATTATCAGTTCTATATTGATATTTATTGATTGATTAGGATGATGATTGTGATGGATGTTGATGGTTGATATTGGATGAATGGACGTTGTATTTTATATCGTTTTAAACTACAAGTTCACTATGGGTTGAAATGATACATACCCGAAGATCTATAGATTAAGAAAAAATCAGTATGGTTGAAATGATAGACTCAAGCGATTTTATGAATGTTATTTATTTCGGGATTGCGTTTTGAAATGATGTACAACCATAAAATTTTATATTACGGATTAAAATGATAAATAACCGTATCACTTGACCCTAGGGTAGAGAATTATGTACGGACACTAGATTCGTTAAATTAAATGATTTTAAAATTCTTAATTTTTGAATGGAATTAAGTGATATTTTAAATAAAAATTTGATTTGTATAAATTGAAGTATGTTTGGAAAATCAAGTTTTGTGTTGAAATATGAATTGGGTTAAAAGGAATTTTTTTAAGAAATTAAATTGAGATGGTTTGATTTTGTGGAAATGAAATAAATAGTTTTAAATTGATATAAATTCTGAATTCATGTTTTCAAATACAAACTGTTTTAAATTATATTATTTTTAAGATCCTAAATTTTAAGATTTTTAGATTTATAAACTATTTTAACCAATATTAACTATATTAAATCAATTTAACCTATTTTAAACCATTTAAATTATTTTAAAACTAATTAAACCATTTTAACTTATATAAAATCTAATTAATCTATTTTAAAGCTATTTGATCTATTTTAATTTTATTTAATCTATTTTAAATCTATTTAACTATTTTAAATCTATATTAACTATTCTAGAGTATTTTGACTATTGAAAATTTATTCGAACTATTTATAACTATTTTAACAATTTATAACCATTTAAACTATTTTATAAAATTTCAGACTAAGTAAAAGGAAGTGTTTATACGCAAAAACTCATTGGTTTAAAAGCAAATATGATGAAATGATAAAATGACCTAAGTTGGGATTTAAATGTATAATAAATTTGAAAATGATGATTTTGAAGTAAGAATTTAACCTGTTTTGGAAATATGGTTTTGGAAGAAATTATGATTTGAAAGTGAATATGATTTTAGAGTGAATATGATTTCGAAAGTATTGTGATTTTGAGAAGATGATACTTTGATATAAATTGTCAATTGACTTTTGAAATATAAAAGAACCATCCTATGTGTAATAAGCGATTGGTCGTTAAAGAGACCGAGATCGATATTGTCATACTCTCTGCCAATACCGAAAACCACTTTGACAATTGCGTACGTGGTGGGGATTCCAGAAGGAAGTAAGATGGTGGTGACGATCCTATATGAAATATATACATGGACCCGACTCCCGTGAGTTGGCTTAAGGTGGCTAAAACAGGAGCAATTGACGGGACAAGTGAGGTCATTCCTCCAATCGAGCTTAGTCCATTGATTCCATATTCTGACATTGTGATTTATTTGGTGGCCACCTACGATTTTTACTCGGGAGTGTGTTTCGAGTTGGGCGGTAAAAATTAATGGTGAAGAAATAAAAATATGTAATTTAATAATGGAATGAACACTAAAATAAAGTGTAACAATGTTAATGTAAGTGATTATTAACAATGTGTATGAAACTCCAATTAGTTGTAATAATTTAAAATGCTTACTTGGTTATAAATTGAATATAAGAAAAAAAATGTAAGCATGGAATAGACTAGTGGAATAGAATGTAATTGATGGAAACTGAATTAAATCAGCGTTACATAAGTAAGTATAATACTTGTTTGAAATATAATGAACTTATGAAAGGTGATTAAGAGTTAATGGCAATAATTATTGTAAATTGCCTATATATTTAATCCCATATATTAAATTTGAAATCAATTGCAATTAAATGGAATTAAACATTACCTTAATAGGGATTTGGATGAAATTGGAAATTATTGGTGTAAAAAAATATAAACTAGTGCAATTATTGCCTCGGGATAATAATTGGTTTAATAATAAGATGGAAAGCAAATTAAATCGGATTTTGGAAATTTAATTATAATCTTTGAATATATTGAAATTGAAATTGAAACCTCGTCAGTATGAAATATTCCACAGTAAATTGATATAGGAATTTGTTTTAAAGGACTATAAATCACTAAGTAATTCAGAGTGACGGAAATGTAAATTATTAAAAACTAAATCGGAAAGTGATTTAATTAATTTAAATTAATTTATTTAATTAACATGAAAATAACCAATTTGAAGACTGTCTTGGTGTAACAACCCGCATATTTGTCGATTTTATATTTAAATATTTTATTTAAATATTTTATCGTTAATCGAGTTTTGGTCCGAAAAGCTACTTTTTGCAAACGGTTAAATTAGGACTCAGACCACTTCCATTGAGTTCGAAATGTCGTTTACAACTTTTTAAGTATAAACATTGATAGGTTTGGAGTTAGTAGAATTTCACTAACTTTTCCCGCTTTGGAATTTGGGTTAGCTTAGCCATTATAACTCAAGCCCAACCCCCTCCTTCTCTCCACTCTTCATAAATTCTTACCAACTCAAGCTTTTGCATTAATGGTGAGTGGAAAGAGAAATTAAAACTCCAAAAGCTAAATCTTCATTGGTAATCCAACATCAACTCCAAAACTCAAGTGAAGACATTGATTCAAGCTAGTGGTTGATCCTTGCATAGCATTTCAAGCTTCATCTTTATCCATTTTAGTGAAAAGGTGAGATTTTTATCACACAATTCTAGCCTATAACTATCTTGGACTGTTGGGAATGAATCTCTATCATGTTTGCATGTACATTTGTATTTGGTTTGGATTGGATTGGCAAAAAACCCTAAATTTTAGTGTTTTTGGTGAAAAACTACACTTAGGTCATTCTGCCTATGCTAGGTCGTTCGCGTGGAAAAGTCTCGGCCTTAAAATAGCTCGTTTCCGACCTTAAAATGGCTTACAACGTTAGGTCGCTCGGCACTCGGAATTAGGTCGTAGGTCGTTTGGTTTTAGGTCGCTAGGTCGTTGGGCTTTAGGTCGTATGGACCTTAGGTCTTAGGTCGTATGGACCTTAGGTCGTAGGTCGTTCTGGCCATTTCTAACGTCTTCGGAGCTAGGTCGTATGGACCTTAGGTCGCTAGGTCGTATGACTTTAGGTCGCTAGGTCATATGACCTTAGGTCGTTAGGTCGTATAGCTTTAGGTCGCTAGGTCGTTAGGTCCTATGGCATTTTAGGTCGTGTGGTCTTCTTACCTGTTAGGTCGTTGGACCTACATCCTGTTAGGTCGTTGAACCTTTAGCTCGTAGGTCGCTAGGCCTTATCTCCTTAGGTCGCGTGACCCATCTTCTTTAAACCACTAGGTCGCTAGACCACGTTTCCAGTTAGGTCGTAATACCTTGTAAACCGTGAAGTCGCATGACCTATAGTCCGTAGGTCGTTGACCCACTTAAGTCGCTTGTCCCTCATAGGTCGCGTTTCCTGCTTAGGTCGCTAGATCGCGTGCCTTTAGGTCGCACTCCTTTATTAGGTCGCGTGTCTCTGTTAGGTCGTGGACCTCCTTAACTCGCATGACCTAACCCGTAGGTCGTTGGATCTCGATTCTATTTAAGTCTCTGCTTCTTATAGGACGCTCGGCCCCTTATTTTCTTTAGGTCGTTTGAGTGTTAGGTCGCGAACCCATATTAGGTCGCATGACCTTTACCCTTTAGGTCGCTGGACCACTAGGTCGTGCCCCTTTAACCACTAGGTCTTTGTAAACCGGGCAGGTCGAACCCCGTAGCAGGGGCGTTGCCCCCGCACCCCCACCTTGGGGAGTTGCCACCCCCATGGACCCCCCTCCGTAGGGGATCTTATCTGAAAAACATTCAATAGAACTTGCTTTGTTGAGATGCTGAGTTGACCATTCTTCGAGACAAACTATCTTGGGCTTCTCGGTCGATTTTATGGATTTTTGAATATCTATTTCGATGGATTCTTTATCGGTTTCTTTGGATTTTATTCACGTCTTCGTATGTAAATTTTTATGATTGATTATTTCTACAATCACTTCTATGATTTGTCACTTTAAAATATGAAGGTTTCAATACTAGTAGTAAATATCAAAACTCTTTCAACAAAATGATTTCAACTCTATTTTCAATAACAAAGCTCTTTTCTTAAACCATTTTCCAATCTACAAGTATATTCAAACCTTTACCTCACTCGGATGAGAAATCTAATTAAACGGCTTAGTAAAACAAGTGGTATGAAACGCTTGCGTTCACTTCGTCGGTTAATTCTTGGACTTGTTCGATTGAACCTCTTGTGACAATTTTCTAGTGAAGATCTAAAGTTTGTTCGTAAATATTTGAGTTAAGCAAGTGGTCATGGGACATGAATCTAAACTTTTATATTTACTAGCTTAGTGTAATTGACACTTCTCGTTGATCATGACGATCATTTTGTGGTTTGGGCTAGCAATTGTGCGATGTCTCTTTGTTTGCTTCCTGGTTAGGCTAGACACCATTTGTGTGATTCCATTCACACATACCTTTTTGCTTTTTGGTTAACCTAGACACCATTTGTGTGATTCCACTCACACATACCTTTTTGTTGCGAGGTCAGGCTAGACACCATTTGTGTGATTCCAATCACACATACCTTTTTGCTTTTTGGTTAGCCTAGACCTCATCTGGGTGATTCCGACTCATCCATATGGGGTAGCTCCCCATGGTCTTCGAACCGTCATGTGATAGGCGTCTTTCCCTTTTTCTATGATTTCTGGATTTCCTGTGTTGATTTCTAGAATTTATGTCATTGACTTGTTATGAGTACAAGTTTAGGGTATGATGCCCTCTTTGGATCTTTGAGAAGATTCTTGTGATATTGATTTATCTTTTATTGATTGATCTTCTGTTGATCATCATTTGCATACTTATAGTAGTATGTCAGCATGGATATTTTATGTTTATGCCATATCTTTTATTTTATATCATGTCATCTGATATTTATAGCTGGACTGATCCGTTTATTATTTTCTTAAATAATACTCGGGTCAGACCGAGATGTTACAGGTGCTTCTTCTTGACTTCTTCCCGGAGTTTGCTACTCTGACTTTTGGCAAACTATTTAGATTAGCGGATTTTGTTGTATACACTTGAGATATAGACTCATAGTTGTATTCTTTTGTATAGCACGTGTTGCTATTCTTTTGTATTATTGTGGATCTTTTTGATCACTGCTCTCATGTACACTTTCATGTGTTAGTTATATATCCATATCTTCTTCTGCCTTTGTGATATGGATGTCTGTGACTGATTGTGTTATGCTTATTTCTATGTTTGTTTCCGAAGATTATTTATAGCCACCGTGTGATAGCTTTGAGTTTGTATCGGTATGTCGGACTTCTTCCTTAAATGAAATGCATGCTATATTATCTGACATAACGGTTCTCGCACAAAGAGGTTACATGGATGATCGCTCCTCAACAGCCTTATTCTCCATGCTAGTTGACAGCACTACATCGTAGTGTTCTTGGCTAGCGTGGGTATAGAGGTGGTGCGTCACAGCTTGGATTTCGACGAAACTAGTTTCACCGGATCCGTAATAGTGAATTATTGTAGGATTTCAAGTTTCGTAGCTATTAGACTTTCGTTTGATCATACGGGCTCGAAATGCTTAAAAATCAAATTAATTAAAATTAATTGAAATCAATTTGAATTAATTTGATATTAACATAAATTCTTCATACGTTTGAATTAGGACTTGAAACCTATTCTGTTGAGTTTAAAATCATCAAAAATATCTATTTTGATATATGGGTCGACCTATTTTCACTCTGGAGGCGAAAGGGGCTTTTCGGGTTGTTTACAGTTCCAATCCAAATAGATCTTGTCTATTCTTTCTATTTTCAGTCCTACCTATATATAACCTGTTATAAACGCAAGCCATTTATTTGTTTGTAAACATTTCCTCTCAACGCCTCGTTCTAATGGCAAACAAACAAATCTTCAATTCAATTTGAAAATAAAAAAAATCAAAAATTAAAACTCCTTCAAATATATCGAATTACATATCGATTTGAAGATCTCGACAAGCACATCTCAGATTTATAATTTTTTTCATTCTGGTTCACCATTTGATCAGTAAACATTAGAGAAGTCTTGGTTGTTCATAGCGCGTTGATAAACTTCAACTGATCGTCGATTCGAGGGTACAGTATTTTGGAGGTAGCCGAGGGGATCGCATCCTTGTGGATTTTGTGGCGAGTGGATGATCAGATCATGCGGGAAAATTCGATTAGGATTTTGCATAATAGCGGCAGCGGTTGTGTTCTACTCAACATGCATCGACGTGGTGGACTTGTGCGACTATGGTAAGGGCGGCAGGCCGAGCATAGGCCGCGGCGAGGCATGGATCATGTCATAGTTCGATTAAGCGGTGGCGAATTTCGGGGAAGATGTGGCGATCTGTCTCATGCATGATGAGTTAGGGTTAGATGCTGGAGGATGATGCATGGTGACGTGGCAGCTTTTTACTGGTAGTTTTTCTTTTTATTTTATTTATTTAAATTCTGAATTCAATCGTTCTAATCATCATACTTTCCCATACGAGGTCCGATTTACGTGCGGTTTTTCTCGCTAGGATGGTATTGAAATTCCAAACATTTTGACGTTGATTTGGACGAATTCCAAGACATTTTGAATTTTGGGATTAAATTGGATTTAAATTCAATTTAAATTCAAAGGTGAGTGTTTTAACCCACCATAATTTCTAAAATTTCTTTTGTTCTTTAAATTAAATTTATATGTGATTGGAACTTTATTTATGACTCTTTGGTAAATTTTGAATCATCACCTTAGTTAATTTGAATTTATTTGGATTAAATAGTTATTTAATTTATTATTGAATATAAATTGCCAGTTAAATACGTGTTATTGATTATCAGTTCTACATTGATATTTATTGATTGATTTGGATGATGATTGTGATGGACGTTAATTGTTGATATTGGATGAATAGATGGTGTATTTTAGATCCTTATAAACTGCAAGTTCACTATGGATTGAAATGATACATACGCGAATGATCTATAGATTAAGGAAAAATCGTTATGGGTTGAAATGATAGACTTGAGCGATTTTATGGATGTTATTTATTTCGGGATTACAGTTTGGAATGATATATAACTGTAAAAATTTAAATTGCGAATTGAAATAATAAATATCCGTATCACTTAACCCTAGGGTAGAGAATTATATACGGACACCGAATTGGTTAAATTGAATGATTTTAAAATTCTTAATTTTTGAATGGAATTAAGTGATAATTTGAAGAAAAATTTGATTTGTATAAATTGAAGTATTTTTGGAAAATCAAGTTTTGTGTTGAAATGTGAATTGGCTTAAAAGGAATTGTTTTATGAAATTAAATTGAAATGTCTGATTTTGTTGAAATGAAATAAATAGTTTTAAATTGATATAAATTCCAAATTCATGTTTTCAAATATAAATTGTTTTAAATTATATTATTTTTTGGATTCTAAAATTTTAGATTTTCATATTTATAAACTATTTTAACTTATGTTAACTATATTAAAGTAAATTAACTTATTTTAAACCATTTAAATTATTTTAAAACCAATTAAACCATTTTCACTTATATAAAATCTAGTTAACCTATTTTAAAGCTATTTAATATATTTTAGTTTTATTTAATCTATTTTAAATCTATTTAACTATTTTAGATCATATTTACTACTCTAGAGTATTTGACTATTGAAAATTTATTTAACTATTTTAGATCATATTTACTACTCTAGAGTATTTGACTATTGAAACTTTATTCTAACTGTTTATAACTATTTTAAGCATTTATAACCATTTAAACTATTTTCTAAAATTTCAGACTAAGTAAAAGGTAAGTGTTTATATTCCAAATCCATTGGTTTAAATGCATATATGATGAAATGACCTAAGTTGGGATTTAAATGTATAATAAATTTGAAAACGATGATTTCGAAGTAAGGATTTAACTTGTTTTGAAAATATGGTTGTGGAAGAAATTATGATTTGAAAGTGAATATGATTTGAAAGTAAATATGATTTTGAAAGTATTATGATTTTGAGAAGATGATACTTTGATATAAATTATGAATTGACTTTTGAAGTATAAAGAAACCATCTGTTGTGTGATAAGCGATTAGTTGTTAAAGAGACCAAGATGGGATATAGTCATACTCTCTGCCAATACCAAAAGCCACTTTGACAACTGTGTACGCGAAGGAGATTCCAGAATGAAGTAGGATGATGGCGACGATCCTATATGAGGTATATACATAGACCCGACTCCCATGAGTTGACTTAAGGTGGCTAAAATAGGAGAAATTGATGGGACAAGTGAGGTCTTTCCTCCGATCGAGCACACTCCATCGGTACTATATCCTGATATGTGACTTATTTGGTGGCCACCTGCGATTATTACTCGGGAGTATGTTTCAAGTTGGGCAGTAGTTGCGGCCAGCGTTACCAATAATCCGAAAGTTTAATTGGTATATCTACACTGGCATTGCCTAGTTGTGTCGTGTCACCTACCCTAGCCTGCCTTCTACAAGTTTGTTTTATGTTGTACCTATGGGGAATCCTCTGGCACCCCAGCTTATGGGGAGTTACGGTACTATATAGATTATTGACATCATAAAATGTGCTAAGGGGGAAAATGTAATGCCTTAACGCTATTTTAATAGTTTACTTTTCTATAGACATTATTATATTAGTGTATATTAATACATAATAGATAGTTTAACGGGTCCTTTTGAGGTGTGGATCCCAAGCATCTCTTAATTTACTAAACTCACGTTAGACACGGATAGGAGATGTCAAACCCTATAAATATCTCTAACGCCATTTCACTCATATTTATTTTCGTTGATTTAACTTACATAAGATCTTTTAGTTCTGACTCGAGTGTTTTGTCTTTTTAATTCGCTCGGGTCAGCCTGAGCATTTCAGGATTTGAAGACCTTACCTCTGGAGGACGAAGACGAAGATTTATATTAATATTATTTACTATGTTTATTCCACTACATTCATACTATTCCACTGCATTATTCATTTATCTCTAATATGTGCAACTCTGATTCTGTGTTGTATAAGTATAATCAAATGTTTTGTAAACAGCTTCATGAACTATTACTTGATTGTTATATTTTGTCATTCCACTACGTGATACTATATTTTTTTCTTTCTCTGATTTTTCTTATTTACCCCATAACAATCTGCCCTTCTGTATGGTATGATTCGTTATGTGTGTTTGCCTATGCACTTGGAGGGTGCAACATGATAGTGGGTTATCGCATTTGGGTCTGTTAGCGAGCGGATGGCTCTTACTCCTACAAGTCCTTGCTGTGTTGATGCAGTCGATAGACTAGCCGTAAAGGAAAAACACGAGTATAGCTGTATGCTACGGTAGGTGTTAACGCACTGGCAGGTGGTCCGTTATAGTTGGTATCAGAGCTTTGGTTTAGCGATAAACCTTAGTTTTGTGGGGTCTGACTCTTTTTTAATAGGGCAGTAATACCCTAGAATGAGTCGCTGTGTGTGTGTGTATGGGAGAGCGTATTTGTTAGTGTTATAAAAGGTTTTTATACTGTTGTAATTTGCTCTGTTTTGTATTTATAAATTCTGATTGGTGCATAGGACGCTATGACATCGATAGGGATTTCTAAACACTTAACAGGGCAGACCAACACGACATTATTTTGAAATATAAGTAAATGAAATAATTATGCCTATTATATTTTGTATATAAAATAATTAATTTTATAAAAGATATGTTGGTTGTAATACATTTGTTTGTTAGGTAGTGCTAATTTATAAATATTAGTTGGAAGTAAGACTTGAAAATAAAATAAATGAAAATTTTAAATTTAGAACTTATGTTCCGGGGTTTTGAAAATTCCTTTCAAATGATTTTGGAATATAGTAATAATATTCTTTAGAAGTATTCTCTGATATAAATATTTCAATATGATTTGAAAAGAATTGTTTTAAAAAAAATTGGAACGAAATAAGCTCTATACTCCCCTCTCTGTCGCTAGAAAATAATTTCGGTGATGATTGCATGCATCATCGACATTAAATTTCGGGTTTCAAAGTGGGAAGACTATTGTAGTAGTAACTACACAATTATTTGATAAATTAATCTTGCTTTTTGAGTTTTAAATATGATTTGATAGATATATATCGATATTGTTTTATATATTATTTTAAATGATTTAAAATGGAACCCGACATTTAGTTTTTAAATTTCTATAAATTAGAGATTTCAATTATTTAATGGAATAAAATTTTAACTATTTAATAATTGGAACTTCTAAAGTTGATAGTAAGAAATTAAATGCTAAGTTATAAATGAAGTATACAAGGAATTTGAAATTGTAACATGTAAACAAAAAGGATATGAAAATAAGGAATGATAACTATTGAACGTTTACTTACTAAAACGAAATAAAGTAACCTTATGTAACTTTCAATTGCATTCTTAAAAGCACATATATAACTTACAAAATATTAAAAGTTGTAATGTTGAATAAGAAAATGTAATAGGATAATATACAAGTAAAACTTAAAGTAATGAAAGTATTCGATGAAAATCTTTAATAAATATTAATTTGACGTTGTAGTTGTTATAAGCTTAAGTTATAATTGAAATGTTACTATAACAAAAAGTACATCTTCTAAGTAAGTAATTATAAACTTAAGTAAATGAATTGATATGCTGAGAAATTGAATTGAACATGAATACTATAAGTAAATGAATTATAAACTTAAGTAAATTTTGAAGTATTTATTATAAAAATAAGTAGGAAGATGAATACTACATGTAAAAGGCTATAAACTTAAGTTAATGTTTGAAGCTATGTACAACTAAAGGTGAATAAATGAAAATGAATTTTTGTAAGTACTAAATGAAATAAACACTGAATGAATGAATGAGAATAAAATGTTGTAAAAGTTAAATGTAAGTTAAAGAAATAATATTTATATGAATGAAAACGAAAAAATAAGAACTGTAAATGTTGTGAAAGAAATTTAATAAGAATAACTCAAGTACATTGTAAATCATTGTTTGTTTTGGTTTATGGGTTGTTTGGGATAGGATATTCCTAATTGTTTAGGTTTTATGAATAATCTATTGACTTGTATCTATGACTGTTGAGTAGATGATATACCTAGTAGTTATTTGTCATTCTATGTGATTAAAGTGTCTAAACCCAAATAAATCATTTGTATTGGTTGATATAGATGAATAATTGGTTCATTTTGGCTTCATGTGATGATTGTATGCTTTTTAGTTGTAAATGATTGTTGTCATGTTACATTGATTTGTTCGTTAGAAATTGAAATAACTTTGAATATTTCATTTTATGTAATTATTAACTCCTTTTGGATTATATAAGTGAAATATAGATTATAGAAGCAATTGCTTCTACTTTTGGTTTCATAAAATAAGCGTTATTTGCCTGAAAAATAGGTACGTTTTCAGATTATGGTTTTTCTAGCGATATTATATTGTTTTTCCTATGTTGGGATATATTGTTTTGGAAAATATTTGATATATATGATTACTATTGATATTATTATTTCTCCCGAGCCTCTCCGTACAAAGGAGACTCTGCCGAAGTTTTCTGTAAATTTTGGTCATAGAAAATTTTATGAAATGTTTCCCAAACTTTATTAGTTTGAGTATAAAAGGATTTAACTGTTTATAAATGGATATATTTTATTTAAATTATTTAATTTTGTAAATTTATTATCTATAAATTTAATATTTTGAATAAGATATATTGATCCCTAATTTCTTCTTTTCCCTTCTTTTCTCTTTTTGGGGACAAAATTTTTGAGTGGTGGAGGGTGTAACGACCCGTAATTTACGAAAATTAAATTTGTTAATTTATCAAGATTTTGGCTATTTAATGGTGAAGAAATAAAAATCTGTAATTCAATATGAAATGAACACTAAAATAAAGTGTAACAATGTTAATGTAAGTGATTATTAACAATGTGTATGAAATTGCAATCAGTTGTAATAATTTAAAACGCTTACTTGGTTATAAATTGAATATTAGAAAACAAATGTAAGCATGGAATAGACTAGTGGAATAGAATGTAACTGATGGAAACTGGATTAAATCAGTGTTACATAAGTAAGTATAATACTTGTTTGAAATATAATGAACTTAAGAAAGGTGATTAAGAGTTAATGGCAATAATTATTATAAATTGCCTATATATTTAATCTGGTATATTAAATTTGAAATCAATTGCAACTAAATGGAATTAAACATCACCTTAATAGGGATTTGGATGAAATTGGAAATTATTAGTGTAATAAAATGTATACTATTGTAATTATAGCCTTAGGATAATAATTGATTTAATAATAAGATAGAAAGCGAATTAAATTGGATTTTGGAAATTTAATTATGATCTCTAAATATTTTGAAATTGAAATTAAAACCTTGTAATTGTGAAATATTCCACTGTAAATTGATATAGAATATGTTTTAAAGGAATATAAATCACTAAGTAATTTAGAGTGATGGAAATTGTAAATTATTAAATACTGAATTGAAAAGTGATTTAATTAATTTAATATTAATTTATTTAATTAACGTAAAAATTGTCATTTTGGAAGCTATCTCGGATTTCGACGAAACTAGTTTCTTCGGATCCGTAACAGTGAATTATTGTAGGATTTCAAGTTTCGTAGCGATCAGACTTGTCCTTCGATCATACGGGCTCGAAACGCTTAAAAATCAAATTAATTAAAATCAATTGAAATCAATTTGAAATAAGCTGATTTTAATATAGCTTCTTCATATGTTTGAATCAGGATTTGAAACCTATTCCATTGAGTTTAAAATCATCAAAAATATCTATTTTGATATATGGGTTGATCCATTTTCGTTCCGGAGTCGAAACGGGATTTTCGGGTTGTTTATCGTTCCAATCCAAATCAATCTTTTCCGTTCTTTCTATTTTCAGCCCTACCTATAAATAACCTATTATAAAGCCAAGCCACTTCTTATTTTATTTTGTCTATACGTGCGTTTCTTCTCAACTCCTCAGTTCCAATGGCAGACAAACAAATCTTCAATTCAATTTCAAAATAAAAAACAAAATCAAAAATTAAAACTCCTCAAAATATATCGAATTATATATCGATTTGAAGCACTCGACAAGCACATCTCAGATATAATTCGTTTTTCATTCTTGTTAAACATTTGATCAGTAAACATCAGAGAAGTCTCGGCCGTTTATAGCGTGTTGATGAACTTCGACTGATCGTCGATTCGAGGGTACAGTATTATGGAGGGAGCCGAGGGGATCGCATCCATATGGGTTTTGTGGCGAGTTGATGGTCAGATCGTGCGACAAAATTCGATTAGGGTTTTGCATAATAGCGGTGGCAGCTGTGTTCTCTTCAATGTCGATCGTTGTGGCGGGCTCGCGCGACTCTTGTAAGGGCGGCAGGCCGAGCATAGGCGGCGATGAGGCATGGATCATGTCGTAGTTTGACTGAGCGGTGGCGAATTTCGGGGAAGATGCGGCGTCCGATCTCGTGCATGATGAGTTAAGGTTAGATACTGGAAGATGATGCATGGTGGCATGGTTGCTTTTTACTGGTAGTTTTTTATTTTATTTATTTAAATTTTGAATTCAATCGTTCTAATCATCATAACTTTCCCATACGAGGTCAGATTTACACGTGGTTTTCTCCTCTAGTATTGTATTGAATTCTGGACATTTTGACCTGATTTGGACGAATTCTGAGACTTTTGATTTTTGGGCTTAAATTGGATTTAAATTCAATTTAAATTCAAAGTTGAATGTTTTAACCCACTCACAACTTCTAAAATTTCTTATGTTTGTTAAATTAAATTTATGATGTGCTTGGAATTTTATTTATGACTATTTGGCACATTTTGAATCATCACCTTAGTTAATTTGAATTTAGTTGGATTAAATAGTTATTTAATTTATTATTGAATACAAATTGTCAGGTAAGTAAATGTTATTGATTATCGGTTCTATATTGATATTTATTGATTGATTTGGAAGATGATTGTGGTGGACGTTAATTGTTGATATTGGATGCATGGATGGTGTATTTTATATCGTTATAAACTGCAAGTTCACGATGGGTTGATATGATACATACCCTAATGATCTATAGATTAAGGAAAATTGTTATGGGTTTAAACGATAGAGTCGAGTGATTTTATGGATGTTATTTATTTTGGGATTGCGGTTGGAACGATATATAACCGTAAGCTTTTAAATTGCGGATTGAAATGATAATATCTATATCACTTGACTCTAGGGTAGAGAATTATATACAGACACCGGATTGGTTAAATTAAATGATTTTAAAATCTTTAATTTTTGAATGGAATTAAGTGATATTTTGAAGAAAAGTTTGATTTGTATAAATTGAAGTATTTTTGGAAAATCGTGTTTTGTGTTGAAATGTGAATTGGCTTAAAAGGAATTCTTTTAAGAAATTAAATTGAAATATCTGATTATTATGAAATGAAATAAATTGTTTTAAATTGATATAAATTCCAAATTCATGTTTTCAAATATAAACTGTTTTAAATTATATTATTTTTAAGATTCTAAATTTTTAGATTTTTAGATTTATAAACTATTTTAACCTATGTTAACTATGTTAAAGCAATTTAACTTATTTTAAACCACTTAAATTACTTTAATATCAATTAAACCATTTTAACTTATATAAAATCTAATTAATCTATTTTAAAGCTATTTAATCAATTTTAATTTTATTTAACCTATTTTAAATCTATTTAACTATTTTAGATCTATATTTACTATTCTAGAGTATTTGACTATTGAAACTTTATTCTAACTATCTATAACTATTTTAAGCATTTATAACATTTAAATTATTTTCTAAAATTTCAGACTAAGTAAAAGGGAAGTGTTTATATTCCAAATTCATTGGTTTAAACGCATATATGATGAAATGACCTAAGTTGGGATTTAAATGTATAACAAATTTGAAAATGATGATTTTGAAATAACGATTTAACTTGTTTTGGAAATATGATTTTGGAAGAAATTATGATTTGAAAGTGAATATGATTTCAAAGTGAATATGATTTCGATGTATTATGATTTTGAAAAGATGATACTTTGATATAAATTGTGAATTAACTTTTAAAATATAAAAGAACCATCCGGAGTGTAATAAGTGATTAGTTGTTAAAAAGACTAGGATCAGATAGTGTTACACTCTCTGCCAATACCCAAAACCACTTTGACAACTATGTACGTGGTGGAGATTCCAAAATGAAATAGGATGGTAGCGACGATCCTATATGCGTGAGCTGGCTTAAGGTGGCTAAAACAGAAGAAATCGACGGGCCAAGTGACATCATTCCTCCGATCGAGCACACTCCATCGGTTTTATATTTTGACATTGTGATTTATTTAGTGGCTACCTACAATTTTTACTTAGGGGTGTGTTATGAGTTGGGCGGTAGTTTCAGCTATGCGTTACCAATGGTCCGAAAGTGTAATTGGTATATCTACCCTGGCATTTCCTAGTTGTGCCGTATCACCTACCCTAGCCTGCCTTCTACAAGTTTGTTTTTTGTTGTACCTACGGGGTATCCCCTGGCGGCCTCAGTTTATGGGGAGTTACGGTATTGTATAGACTATTGACATTGTAAAATGTGTTAAGGGGGAAAATGTAACGCCTTAACGCTATTTTAATAGTTTACTTTACTATAGACATTATTATATTAACGTGTATTAATACATAATAGATAGTTTAACGGATCCTTAGGAGGTGTGGATCCCGAGCATCTCTTAAGTTACTACACTCACGTTAGACACTGGATAGGAGATGTCAAACCCTGTAAACATCTCTAACTCCGTTTCACTCATATAGTATTAAGTATTTGTTTTTTTCTCTACTTTTTCTTATTTACTCCATAATAATCCATCCTTTTGTATGGTTTGAGTCGACACGTGTGTCTGCTTAAAACATACAAAAAGGCGGGATGTTACAATGTGTTTTGTCACCCATAGAATAAGGAAAATTAAATAGTTGAAAAATTAGAAGAGGTGAGATTCGAACCATGGCCACATGGGAGAGATGCGGCTTAATTACCAACAGATTGCACGGTTTTTTGATTTGAAGGCTCCCAAATACATATATTACCGTTGCAAAAAAATAGAGCATGGGGGAAATTTGAAGGCGTAGAGGTGGGATTCGAACCGAGGTGGCCTGGGAGATAACATATACTCAAATCAATATGCCACACACACTTTTGAATTGATGCCTGCAAACAAACCAAGATAACCATTGTGAAACAAATAGTCACAATGCCCTTTCAAGCATCTTCTTTTAAATATTGGAAACATCCAATCAATGCATCTCTTCCAAACTGAATCGCTAAAGGTTCCTATCACTCCGATATGAGCCTCACACTATCCCAAAAGAATACACACAATCCTATGCTCTTAGATTGCATCCATATTACTTTCTAAGTCCATAAACTCTATAGTCATTCCAAAGCAAACTTAGACCAGTGCTCTTTCACTACATAACATTTGGATTTGGTCCTAGTTTTTTTTCTAGCCTCTATGCACTCAATCTGAATCATTTTCAAAGATTATGGAAGTTGTAATCTAGTTGGAATACTTAGTGTATTGAAGACACAATATATAGTTAGGTTATTTCTTTGTAAAGAAAAATTGAAATCCCGTTCGGTTGCTTAGGCAAGTGTACTAAAATCATGTTTCGCTACTTAGGTGCCAATTCCTTTGGATGAGATGAGGATATTTGTTAGTTAATTCCAAAAGGATTCTTGAACTAGACGTAGGACGGAAAGTCCAAACCAGTATAAAAACTCTATGCATAGTGGCTTTTAAGTAATGTTGATTAATGCTGCACGACTAATAAGTGGTATCAGAACTTGGAATTCCATCAGTCATGAAAATATGAAAATATCGTAAAATAATGGCCAAAAAAATATCCAGTCGAAATATAGCAAGCAAAATACTCAATACTATCAAAGTCACCATCGAGGACTACCAATAGGTACTTTTTGATTTACAAGTTTCAGCAAAAGAAAACAATGATTTATTTAGTACAAACGATAAGATCTCAAAATTTAAATTTGTTATTTTCGAAAAGATGAAGTCTATCGAGCTTAAAAATGATAAATTGAAAAATGATAAATTAATTTTGGATAATAAACTTGGTGTTTTGAAAAATAATTTTATAACTCTTAAAGATTTTTTAGATGAACAAAACACCAATTTGAAAAGGATAAAGATAAATCTTCAAAAGAAATTTTTGATTTGAAAAGATAAAATGGTTTATCACAATCCACTAGATAATACAAAATCTCAAATTACTTTTCCCAAAAATGTGAATTATATGTTAAAAAATGAGAATTCTGAATTAAATAAAGAGATTGATATTTTGAAAAATAGTTATTTTTCTTTCGAAAATAAAAATTGTGACTTTAAAGCAAAATTCAAAAAACTTAATAATGAAGTCACAAAATTTAATAAAGGTCAAAAAAATTAAACATGATTTTATCTGGTTCTAGATCTTTACATGATAAAAGTTGTTTAGAATTTAATAAACTGATTGTGGATATAGTATTAGCTACACTTTTATGTATAGTAAAAATGTTAATGCTAGAGCTAGTTTTCACGTAAAATCCAAATCCAATTTTTATGGAAATTCAAGTACTTCTATGATCAATAACATTTATAATATCTATAGAAGTAAAAAAATCCTTAACAGGAAATACAAATAAAAGTTATCTAAGTATTTGGGTTCCTGTTAATTAAAAAACAAAGAAAAATTCATTGATGATTATTTTGATATAGTAGTTAACCATGAAAATTTTATTATCAATGGTTCCACCAAACCCTCTTGAGTATAGTTAGTTTCAATCTAACCCCTTGGATTATAATATAGGAAGTGGGTCCTAGAACATAGAATTTATTTTTTACAGGTACCCAAGAAAGATGAAAGATAAGATAGATTTCGAGTAGCAAATGGTCCATACAAATTATGGAGAACAAGCATTTATGGATAATGGAACTTCATAAAATTTGGATATCTACTCATTTTTTCATTTGTAAACAGTTTGGGGTTGGTATTTCTAATTTTAGAGTATAACAAAGTAATATTTAAGAAGAAACAAATTAGATATTTTTTATAAGACATTGCTTTTAAAAGTGCGAAATATTTAAAACATTGTCTGTTATGCTGAATGAGTATGCAAAATTATTTCGGGGAAAATAAAAATATTTTTTAAAAGCATCAAATATTTTTAAAAGATATAACTATGCTTAATGTTGGATAAAATATTTTTGTACCTAACATTAGCCAATATTATGTACATTTGGTTAAAATATTTTCGAAAGTGGTTAATAATTAAAGAGTTTTTGAAAAATCTTAAAAGGTAGAGTTTAAACTATATATATCCTATACAAAATAGTGCTAAAATCTATAATCTCACACATTCAAACTATTCATTTCTTGTACCAAAAAAAATTAACGTGGAAATACTAACGTTTTTAAGTCAACTATGAGTATTTCAAAAAATTATTATTATTTTCGACTAAATTGATGTATGACCCAAAACGAATGTTGATTTTTAACATTTTTATTGATAACAAAGGGGAGAAAATTAGGCATATTGATAGGGGAGTATATAAATTAAGGGAGAGCAAATATTATGAGGGAGTAATATAATATAATTATTTTATAAAGTCATATAGTTGTCATCGTCAAAAAAGGGGAGATTTTTGAGAGCAATATCTTCCATGTTTAGATGATAACACCTTATGACAACGATATTAAGATGTATATTGAGGTATTACAGGTCAAGTAGGTATACGTTAGATGGAAAAAGTTTTCACGATGGTGTAAAAATATGGCTGTAGTGGTCTGTTGAAAAAACGCTACAGGCAGGAATCAAAAACTGGTCACCAAAAAGAGATGCTACACACTCACCAACCACACTATTATTTCTTCTATTTAAAGGTTGCTTTGTAGTGTATATTAGAGGATGAAAAGAATTAGAAAAATAAATAAAGAAAAAGATGGATTCGAACTCGTCCCAAAGAAGCACAACGCAACTCAACCACTACACCACATCTACTACTGGAAAGCATGCAGATAACCTGTTATGTCATCTATGGAACAAGGAAAATTAAATAGTTGAAAAATTAGAAGAGGAGGAATTTGAACCATGGCCACAACAGAGAGATACCAACACACTATACAGATGTTTGACTTAAGGCCGCCAAATACATATTTTACCATTGCCAAAAAACAAAGAATAGGGAAATTTAAAAGTGCAGAGGTGGGATTTGAATTGAGGTGACATGGGAGACAGCATGTGCTCATACCAACACAACACACACTTTTGAATTGATGCCTGCAAATGAATCCAGATAACTATTATGAAGCGAATAGTTATAATGCCCTTTCAAGCATCTTCTTTTAAGTGTTGCAAATATCCAATCGCTGCATCTCTTCCAAACAAAATTGTTGAAGGGTTGCTTGTAACAGCCCAAATTTAAGCAATATTTTATTCTTTATTTATAACTCTGGGGTTTTATTTTTCGAAAATTTGATTGTCTAAATTTAATTATAAATAATCACCCAAGATTTTTATTAGTGTGAAAATTCTAAAATTCTTATTTTGGTTAAAACTTAACATTTTTTTTGAAGTTATAAATCTTTAAATTTTTAATTTTGAATCTTTTGGTTTAATTTAATATATTCGTAACAACGTTTATTTCACCTTTTGTTCTATAAAAAAAATTGATTTTATACTTTTAAAAATTTAATATTTTATATTTTACTTATATACATTTTTGAATATAAATTTCTTAGTAAATGCGTAAAAAAAAATCATATTTTGATATAAGTAATAAATTTCCAAAACTTTGTGTATAAATAAACTGTTTAATTTCACATTTAAAAGGCGCGTTATTTGATGGAATAAATAATGTATATACACATACAAGAAATCATATAAAATTTAAATCCACTATTTTCATTTTTTTGGACAAAAATCACCACGGCTGTTGTACGCATTCTACTTTTATTCACTTTCCTTTTACTCTCCTGATTTAATAGGAACGTTATTTACAAATTTTATAAACGTTCGCCTTTTACTTTCTTGCCATTGTTCCCATCAACGCGATCTTTAAATTTTAAACGCATTCAATATTGTTTAAAAATCTTATTCAAAAATCTAATCTTAGATGACCGTTTCTTCCGCTTTAATTTCGAAACCCATTTGCTTAAAATTTGTTAAAAATCTAGTAACTGTGTATAACAAGAAAAATCAATGCTCAATCAAAATTGTGGCCTTTTATTTTATAAATCAATATCTTATTTCTTGCCTATAACTGCTCATTAAAAATCAACGCTAGTTTAATTTCCTTTCAATTTCAAAGCAAGTTGATTTATTGCCGTTCTTTCTTCTCCTTAAATCACGCTACCTCTCTGATCAAACCTATATAACTCACGCAAATATTCATTTCTCAACAAAATTTTATTTTTCTAACCTTTACTTTCCTACGCTCCCTGTTTCCACTTTTTTCTTTATGACCATTCATTATATATATACACTATAGCTGGAAAGTTATAAACGTATAAACTTAGAAACGTTTTGTTTTTATTAAAAATTTAAAGTACCTTTAATTGTGACTTTTCTCTTTCCTTCCGTTCAAATTTAAACGTGCATCAATCAATTTCTTTAATAAATATTGCAGAATCAATGCAGAGACGTTATCAATTTCATTTTATGGCGGTATTTTTTTATGTTTCCTACCATTTAAATTTTAAATAATTTTCTTTTATGGGTCAGCTGAATCAAGCAACGTGACCGTTACTATTTATTTCTTTTATTTATTTGCTACAATTATTTTCACGAAATCAAGGGTTGACCGTTAAAATCACTTTTATTTATTTATTCACTTAAAATTTGGTTGCCTATTCATTTTCTTCCGTTATATTTGCTTGAAAACATGTGGTTCATCCCTATTTATTTTCGCTCTCATTTCTCTTTTCTCTAACTCCCTACTTTTCTTTGAAAAAAATAGCAAACTGAAGCATGCGGCTGTCACCATTATTTGCATCCGCCACTTCACCTTTCTTCCAAACCTCCTCATCAAATGAAACCCATCACCTCATCTTCCGGTTGCTTCTGTTTGATCAGTGAGGTATAGGCGTGTAAGCACATATATGTTTTGATTTATATTCGTAACTACATGTTTTTTTTGGTTTTTTTTGTTAGTTGTGATATACATACTATTTATATAAGTATTGAATACTATTTTTTCAAAAGTTCATTTTCATAACATGACAGTGTATATTTATATATAGTTTCTATTTGATCTTCCTCACAGCTTATAAGTCATGTTAATATTTTGAATTATATATGCGACATTTTGAAGGGAACATACTATAAAATAAGTATCTTTCATTTTTAATAAGAGTATATATATATATATATATATATATATATATATTTTGTGTTTTATATTTTAATATGGGTCAGTGTAACGACCCGTATTTTACGTGTCGACTAATCGTAAAATAATGGCTACTAGGTCGTTAGTGTTGTTTAAGTCGTCCTTAGCCTAAGTCGTGTGGAGGTTAGATCGTATGGAGAAGTTAACTCGAGTAGAGGTTAACTCGTAGACGACTTAAGTGATAGGTCGTGAACGAGTTACAAGTTGAGAGCTTGACCAAGTTAAGATAGTTGCCGAGTTAACGACTCATAGGACCTGGCCGACCTAAGAGTTAACGGGTTTAGAAGTGGGAGGGTTACGAGATAAGAGTAGTTAGCGACTTAGAGGCTGGGATGAGTTAGCGAGTAAGCATAGCTAGCGAGTTAGGGGATAGTGGAGTTAACGACCTAAGGGGTTAGGTCGTATGGTTGTTAGGTCGGAGGGGTTTTGGAGCGACCTAAGGAAGATACCGGGTTAGCGAGTTAGAGGTGAACGAGTTAGCGACCTAGTAGTTCTGACCGAGTTGAGGAAGCTAGGTCGAGTGGTCCTTCTAAGTCGTAAGTCGTTAGCGACTTAGTTAGGTCGTAGGGTAGATAGCTCGTTATGTTTTAGGTCGTGATAGCCCTGTGTGTAGATAAGTCGCTTGAGTGACTTAGTTTTAAGTCGCGTAGCTTTGGGACCGTTAGGTCGTGTGGGCGGCTTAGTTAACCCGCGTTTTTGTTTAGGTCGTTGGATAGGCCTTGTGTGGGGTGAGTTAGGTCGGCAGCGACCTAAGTTAGGTCGGGGAGATTCTTAGGTCGGCAACGACCTAAGACCGAGCGAGTTAACTCCGAGCGAGTTAAGACCTGACCGAGTAAGGGGGGCGACTAGCCTATAAATACGCGACCATTTCTTCAATTTTTGGCACCGGATTTCGAAGCGACGAAGTGCTGCCATTTTTAGAGCTCGACTACAACATTTCTTCACTTCTTTTCTCCATCCAATCTAGTTTTAACATCTATACAAGATCGAAGATCAAGATCGAAGATCGAAGAGCCAAAGTTGAAGATCTTCATCCGACGAAGCTAGATTTCACCATTTCAAGCGAGATTTCAACAAATCGAGCTTGAATCCTTGCTGTCCAGATCTGAAGTTGATAGTTTTTGAAGTGTTTGGGTGATTTGGTGAGTGGTGGTTATCCCTCACGCGGACCCAAAGGAGTATATTGGATTGGTGGTTTGTTGGAGTGTTGTAGATAGTGATTTCATACATTTTCCTTAGATCCAAGTGTAGATCCATTACTTATGAAGATGTTTACTTATGCAAGTTCATTCATCAAGTTGTAGAGACAAAACCCATGATTTATATTTGTTAGATCTATGCTAGAAACCCATGATTCATGTATGTTATATCTATGCTCATTTATTTACAAAATTGCCATTGTAGTTATAAATGCCTACTTAGACCATATTTGATTACTTGATTGCTTAAGTTAATGATTGATTTGATTGATTGCTATGTATGTTAGTTGATTGATAGTTAGATCTAGACAAGATGGTCGAAGATGATTCAAAAGCTAAGTGGAAAGGCTCTTGAATGGTGAAAGCTGCTTGTGGCATATGAAGCGGATGTTGAAGCTCATATGTATGGATTAGATGATGTTGAGATGGACTTTACCATAATGCGAGGAGGCAAAGTATGGTATTGAGATGGACTTTGCCATGAAGCGAGGAGGCAATGCATGATGATGAGATGGGACGGGTCATGAAGACGTTCCAAGCACGGGCTGCGACGACGTGCGAAGCTATGTTAATAACTCGGTGATGCGATCCGGGTTGATGATAATGGTTAGCTTGAGAGGTGCTTGAGCTAGTATGAAAATAGTCGTCAAGGAGGATGACTAGGAGGCTGAGATCTCATCGTTGTTGAAGGTTCTAGCATGCTCAAAGCAAGAGTACGTTGGAACGGGCTGCGACGACGTTCCAAGCACGGGCTGCGACGACGTGCTAGTACTCTGGGTAGTTGCGAAAATTCCTAGGCACGGGCTGCGACGACGTGCGAAGTTATGTCTAGAACCGGGGTTCCCATTAGCCCTTGACAGGTGGTCATTCAACTAACGGTGGAATCAAGGCAATGATAACAGTGATAGCCAGAGTCATGGATGTTTGGACGTTTGATTGTATCATCATTCGATCTCAAGAGCGGTGTTTTCTGGGTGCTTATCTGATCTTGGTTTAGGCCTTGGGGGTTTGTATTTGGAAAACATCGACCTTGACTCGAGTGATTATTACTTTACTCCAATTGTCTGCCATGTTATGCTTGCTTCTCCTTAGTGTGTGTCTGGGGGCTATCACTGTAGAAAGAGGCGGAGTGGGATGGTTTGGTTCCTATTCCTTTTATCCCTTATGCTCTTTTGGTATGTTTGATAGTTGATTTACTGCTCACTAAGACTTTGTCTGACTCAAGGTTTTATGTCTCCTCTTATTACCTTGGGCTGTTCATCCATGTTGGGATGGGCAGACTAGGTAGCAGGTGACATGTGCTGTTCTTGGAGATCTACGCTGATGATGACGAAGACGAGCAGGAGGCTTTTGCATATTATTTCATATTATATGTACTGGGTGTTCCGCTGCTGTATTTGTTTGAGTGTTATGTAGTGAGGCTTTGATGTATGGATGATTCATATGTTTGTATAAAGCTATTATGATTAGATGATGATATTCTGTTCTATGGAAGCTTCACTGTATTATATTTCTCTAATTGTATTTTATCCATGCGCTGTGAGTTTTACGATTAGAGTCTGCGATGTTTATTTTACCCTTGACGGTCACTCATGGCTGCCTGTCACACTTTCAGCGCACTATTCCCTTGTTTCCGTGCGGGAGTCATGGGCGGTCGTCACAGTCAGCTTCTTTTTGTTGATATCAAGCTTCCTATAATATCGTCATTCGCTTATGTAAGTCATATATTTTTTTTTGTTACAGACTATATAAAATACTTTAACATATGTATATTATGTTGTTTGTTACCATATGGGTTTCTATGTGGTACTGACTTATTTAGTTGATGATTGTATATATTTTGTGACAGTATTATATTTATACTATTTTGGATTTAAGATGATTCTATACATACTCTACTTTATAAATTATTTTAACACACATATATAATTTGGCAATTTATATAGGTTGAATATAATATGTTATTGAATGTAAAAATATGGATGGATTTAAATTATATATATAACATTTAATATATATAGAAATAGTTATATATATAAAAAAAGTTTTCTTTTAGGTATTCATATTTAAACATTTATTTTATCTGTTTGAGAATATATATAGTAGTTATATAAGTTTAGTATAAAGGTGTTAGTGTGTGTGTGTATATATATATATATATATATATATATATATTTAAGTGTATGTTGATTTTAAAAAAATGTAAGCTTGATTTATTTATTCATTTATATGTTTGAAAAACATGTAAATTAAATTTGTGATGTTTGAACTTAGAATATAAATTTCATATGTGTATATATAGTTATAGGTGGTTATAAAAGTACGCTTATACCATTTATCTTCATCGTTCCAGTTCTGATCTGATCCGTTTGATCAATTCGAGCCAATCAGCTTTGATCATTGAAATCGTGCCGATTTTGCTTTGCTTGGATTTGAAATTTAATTTCAGTGTCTGTATCAGTGTGCGTATCCGTGTCTCCTTCTATATTCTCTAGCCTCGAAAGGTGAGCAATCACTCACGATTAACCTTATTTTCATTAAATTTGATTTCAATTGAAACGAAAATTGAAATATGCTGCTGTAGTTATCTAAATTTGTTATATATGCTATTATCGGTAACTGTTCCCCTGCGGGATATGACACCATATCCTGTTGTTTATATTATATTGTTATTGATGATATATGCCTGTTATTTTAATGTATTTTCTGTTATCACTCTGCAAGTTCCCCTGTAGTTTAGAAATCACTATGGGTTGAAATGATACATACCCGAAAGGACTTTAGAATAGGAGAAAATCGTTATGGGTTGAAATGATAAACCTAAGCGATTTTCATTTAATTGAATTTGGGATTACGGGTTGAAATGATATCCACCCATATATATTTAGTATACGGATTGAAATGATAAATATCTGTAGCACTTGACTATATGATAGGAAATATATAAAGACACCGTTGGTCCATATAAATATTTTGAAAATAATTTCTATAATTTTGGAAAGAAATATATGGTTTAATAAATTTGATTCTTAAGATATTATATAAATGAAAATTGTATATATAGATTTAGTAGTAATATTTGATTTAAATTAGATTGATTTAATACATATAATATGGTTAAGTATTTATGTAAATCTATATTTCAAATAGATTCTCTTGTAATAAATTGAATAATTAAGATTGGGAGATAAATTTGGGTTTATAAAAAAGGTATTTAAATAAGGATTTATTTAATTAAATCGATTTGAAATTTTTGAATGGGAAATTTAAAGGGTATGATTTTACAACTGGATTTTTGATTTAAGTGATTTAATGAATATTTCACGTTCAAATAAATTAAAGAAAATATTGAGTAAAATGTAATTTAAGGTTACTTAAATGATATTGAATTTAATAAGGGAGTATTTCAAGACTAAATAATAATGAGGTTAAATCAAGATCTATATGAAACTGTTATATAGAACATTTAAATATTAAAGCCTTGAACTATATTGGAATTTAAATGGTTATGTTGAGATTCAGATCTGTATTTGAAATCAACGTAGTTGAATTTGTTATTTAGCAAATAAATTGAATTAAAATGAAAATTTAGGTTGAACTAAATTTGAATTTATTATTTAGAAAACTAAATTGAATGAAAATTTAGATGAAACGTTGAATACTTAAAGTTTTAAGATATATGGAAATATAAAGGGGTATTTGTGATTATAAATCCGAATTTGAGATCGATAAAATTTAAGTGGTTATTTTAGAAATTGAGTTGAATTTAAATTGATAAATTGAGATTGAATTTAATTTGAATGGGAAGGTCAGGTTGATGTTCGAACGATTTGTTAAGTTGAGGAAATTGAAAATACTTTACTATGAAAATTATTTAATATATATAAATACTATTTTGGGAAATATAGAGATATTTGAAGTGAAAATGAGATTTGGTTTTGAAGTATAAATTAAGCTGAAATGACCACGGTGTTATAGTGTATATTTCTACCTTGTAGAAAGTTCCATGGACCCTTAGAGGATGGTTATCCCAAACATCCTTTAAGTTATTTGTATTTCAGTTGATATTTCACTTGAGTTGGATTTATTGATATAAGAATGTTAATCCTGACTCTAGTGTTTTGTGTTTTTATTTACGCTCGGGTCAGACTGAGTGATACAGCATTTGAGACTCGCCTTTGGAGTTCGGAGCTTCATTTGGAAATCCAAATATCGATTCAGATTCCAGCCTTTCCAGTTGATTGATCCAGAGAAGTCATCTGTTGCATTGGAGACTTCACTACATTTGAACTATTCGGTTGTATTTTTCTAACTCTGATGTATATAATAGCTTCATGAACTACTATTCTTTATCTATTCCGCTGCATTATATTACTCTATGATCTGTGATTGATTTATTTACTGTATATTTTAAGTTTTGCCAAATTTTAATTAACAATTTGGTATTTTGAATTATTCAAGTCGGATATGTATAGTTTTATTGTCGATTTGAATGGTCCAAAATAGCGGGTCGTTACAGTTGGTATCAGAGCTTTGGCTCTAGGCAAAACTTAGCATATATGGTAAATTTATTTACAGAATCACTTTCGTTCGAGTTGAATCTCTTCCATTTCAAAGCAAGTTGATTTATTGCCGTTCTTTCTTCTCCTTAAATCACGCTACCTCTCTGATCAAACCTATATAACTCACGCAAATATTCATTTCTCAACAAAATTTTATTTTTCTAACCTTTCCTTTCCTACGCTCCCTGTTTCCACTTCTTTCTTTATGACTATTCATTATATATATACACTACAGCTGGAAAGTTATAAACGTATAAACTTAGAAACGTTTTGTTTTCATTAAAAATTTAAAGTACCTTTAATTGTGACTTTTCTCTTTCCTTCCGTTCAAATTTAAACGCACATCAATCAATTGCTTTAATAAATATTGCAGAATCAATGCACAGATGTTATCGATTTCATTTTATGGTGGTATTTTTTTTACGTTTCCTACCGTTTAGATTTTAAATAATTTTCTTTTACGGGTCAGCTGAATCAAGCAACGTGACCGTTGCTATTTATTTCTTTTATTTATTTGCTATAATTATTTTCACCAAATCAAGGGTTGACCGTTACAATCACTTTTATTTATTTATTCACTTAAAATTTGGTTGCCTATTCATTTTCTTCTGTTATATTTGCCTGAAAACATGCGGTTCATCCCTATTTATTTTCTCTTTCACTTCTCTTTTCTCTAGACCTATTCTTTCCCCTCCCTACTTTTCTTTGAAAAAAAATCAAACTGAAGCATGCGGCTGTCACCATTATTTGCATCCGCCACTTCACCTTTCTTCCAAACCTCCTCATCAAATGAAACCCATCACCTCGCCTTCCGGTTGCTTTTGTTTGATCAGTGAGGTATAGGCGTGTAAGCACATATATGTTTTGATTTATATTTGTAATTACATGTTTTTTTTTGTTTTTTTTGTTAGTTGTGATATACATACTATTTATATAAGTATTGAATACTATTTTTTCAAAAGTTTACCATGACAGTGTATATTTATATATAGTTTCTATTTGATCTTCCTCATAGCTTATAAGTCATGTTAATATTTCGAATTATGTATGCGACATTTTGAAGGGAACTTACTATAAAATAAGTATCTTTCATTTTTAATAAGAATATATATATATACATACATATATATATATATACATATATATATATATATATTTTGTGTTTTATATTTTAATATGGGTAAGCGTCTATTTGTTGATATCAGGTTTCCTATAGTATGGTTATTCGCTTATGTAAGTCATATTTTTTTTTTGTTATAGACTATATAAAATACTTTAATATATGTATATTATGCGGGTTGTTACCATATGGGTTTCTATGTGGTACTGACTTATTTAGTTGATGATTGTATATATTTTGTTACAGTATTATATTTATACTATTTTGGATTTAATATGATTCTATAAATACTCTACTTTATAAATTATTTTAATACACATATATAATTTGGAAATTTATATAGGTTGAATATAATATGTTATTGAATGTAAAAATATGAATGTAAAAATATGGATGGATTTAAAGTATGTATATATATATATATATATATATATAACATTTAATATATATAGAAATAGTTATATATAAAAAAAGTTTTCTTTTAGGTATTCATATTTAAACATTTATTTTATCTGTTTGAGAATATATATATATATATATATATATAAGTTTAGTATAAAGGTGTTTGTGTATATATATATTTTTAAGTGTATGTTGATTTTAAAAAAAATGTAAGCTTAATTTATTTATTTATTTATATGTTTGAAAAACATGTAAATTAAATTTGTGATGTTTGAACTTAGAATATAAATTTCATATGTGTATATATAGTTATAGGTTGTAACGACCCACGATTTTAAGTAATTAAAATTTGAATATTTAATTAATTTTATATATTAATAAGTGAATTTATAAGTCAAATAAAATTTTATTTTGAATAATTGGATTTAATTGGATAATTAAATCGATAATTTAATATGTTAAACTATGGAAATAATTGAAAATTGGGTTAAATATGATTGAAAATGATTTGTAAAATTTTATTTTATCATATTGAAGTTAGAACGATATTTTAGAACTTTTAAAATCGAATTAAGAGTTTGTTTGTGAAAATTGAATATTTTAATATTCAAATCGACTAGTGAAAATAGTCCATTTTTGAACAGTCTCAGAATTGGACAAAACCGGTTCAATGGGATCCGTAATAGTTAGTTATTATCGGATTTCAATTTTCGTGTCAATCGGAGTTATCGTTTGATCGTGACAGCTCGAAACGCATCGAATTATTTTTAATATTAATTTGGCGAGTTAAAATAGCCATTTTTCAAAAAGTCTTGGATTTCGACGAAACCAGTTTCATCGGATCCGTAATGTGATATTATTGTATGGTTTCAAATTTCGTGTCAATTGGATCTACCGTTTGTCCGGTACGAATTAAAACGCATTGAAATCGATTTAAATCGGTTTAATTTAAATCGATCGTTTGTTGCCATAACTCGCACAGATGACCGAATTAGCTTCCGAAACCTGTTCCATTGTGTCCGGAACGCGGGATAAACCCTAGGAATGTCGGTCACTGCGCGTAAATCGGAGTTTGGAAAACCCGGATGAATAGTGTCGTTTTAATTCTCTATAAATAGACACCCTCCCTTCATAAATTAAAAATAAAATAAAATAAACAAACTAAAACCCTAGCCGCCACCCCTCATATGAACGACTAGAATTGTTCCATCTTCCCCCCTCGTTTTCTTCGAATCCATCATTCTATCCAACAAACTCTCAACTAGAGAATCGTAGAGCACGAAGAGCTCTATAATATCAACGGTGATGATCGGGTTTGCTTGAGTGGATCGTCGGCAAAATCGCCTTGAAGTCAGGCCGTTGCGCACGAGATTCGAGGGAGTATTGGGGGCCGAGCTCGACCGGTTCTCCAGCGTGGGTAGGGGAGGTGATGGCGCACGTAATGGCCACGTTCGATCAACGGCCGGTCGTCGTTTGGGTGGTGCGGCCATTGGTTTTTGTTGCGCGTGAATGGGTTGAGTTTGCGTGCAAAATATTGGAAGCATACATGAAGATGAAGATGCACGGATGTGATTGGAAGGAAATGGATCTAACGGCTGCAGGTTTAGAAAATTATATAAAGTTGTAAATTGTTTATATAAATAAATTCGTGAAACTTTGAAAAATCATAACTTTTTCGTACGAGGTCAAAAACGCGCGAAACCAGTTGCGTTGGAATCGTATGGACGAGCACTACGCGATGCAATTGGATTGGAGTCGTTTGGAGTTAGTGAGAATTTCGGGTAAAATTAAACGTCCGTTTAATTTTATTCGAAATAAATCGCTAAAACGAAATTGAAATCAAGGTGAGAACTTCTCACTCGATCGAATCAGTTTCAATTTTTATTTTAAATAGTTAGATTTAAAATATTTGAATGCATGTTTGAATGATGATTATTATCTATTGATTGTTAAAATAGACATTATGCGCCGTTAGTAAGCGGATGTTATTTATTAAAAACATATACCGCGAATATTTCATAAACAGTGAAATTGGTATTATATATAATAGCAATATATATATATTGGCATATGTATATATTGCAGTTGTTGATTCCCCGCATTTTTTAGCGGATGAGACCCTATTGCGCCGTTATTAAGCGGATAATATTATTAATCCCATATACCGCGATAATTCCGTACTGGAGCGGAATTGGTATTGTGCTAATGTTTGTGGATGCAGGAAAACAGGTTGGAGGGATCCAACTGGATTCCTCAACAGTATTTATTTGATTATGGATATTTTGATATTCGTTGATTATCATATACGATATATGATGTCGTTGTAGTCGTGATTGACTATTTGGTGTGTAGCATCATTGGACCCAAATTTTGGGATTTTAAAAGGATTTTCAAAGTGATTTTTGAAAGAATACGTTATAAAATATTTTTGGAAATTGATTTATTCTAAATAAATAACGTTACAATTTTTAATGTTATAAAAATTATGATTTTTGAGAAATACGGCTTAAAAGCTGATTTTTGAAAATATGGATTAATGATTTTATAAAATAGTTTAAATCGGGATTTTTGAATTTATTATAAAAGTTCAAAATATAGGATTTATAAAATTAAATTATTTTATAAATCAGAATGGTGAAATTTTAAAAGAGTTTAAAGACGTTTTAAAGAATAATATAAATTGATTTATATTAAGAGATTATAAATGGATATGTATAAGTTGAAATATTGACATTATAAAACGAGTTTTTATAAGTGTTTGAATGAAGTGAAAATGAATTTTGTAAATGAATGGAATTTATAGAATGGAATTTATAAAATTAAAAATGGTGAAGTTATAAATGAAATTTATAAATAGTAAGATTTATAAATTTTATAAAGTTATTAAAAGAATGGTTTTGGATAAATCATTGAATCTTATAAGTTATAGGATTTATAATTATGAAGTTCAAAGGAACGATTTTTGTAAACGAATAAATTATAAGTATTTAACTTATAATATGAACTTTTAGTTTATAATTGAGTTATAAACTGGAATAGGTTAATAAAGGAATTTATAAAAGGAAGTTGTTATAAAATAAATAGAAATGGAATTTATAAACGTTGTTTTATAAATTCACAAACGACTTATTTTGATAAGTTAATTGTTATAACTTATAAATGGAGTTATATTCACGTTTTAGACTGTGAATAATCCTTTGAAATAAAATGCATAGAATTGATGAAATTTGTTAACAAAATATATTCACGTTTTTGAATAGTGAATAATATGAAAAAAATTGTTTAGAATGTGATGTTTTAAATAGAATTAAAACGATCTAACGATGTTTTCAAAATGTGTTAAGATTCGAAACCATAGATTTCAACATTTATTGTTGAAATAGACGTTTTCGAGAAATAGAAGGAAATGGTGGACTATAACACAGTTGTTATAGTAAATGATTTCCGAAAGGAAATGTTTGTATAGTATTGGGATTTATATATCTATTTTAATTTCGAATCCCTATACTAGTGATTTTGGGTTGTCGTAACGATGTTTTACGTAACATTCGTTTTGGCCCAAATAAATATGTTAAAGAGAATGATTTCCTTAAAGAATGAAATATATACTTAACTTCGATTTAAGTATATTGAATATTTTCCAAGTGTTGAAAATAAAAAGATTTGTGAATTACTTATTAATAATAAGTATGGAAATGTTTTCCAATATAAAATGAATATTTTGAGAATTTATCTTTTTGAAGATAAATTGAAATGAATAACTGAAAACGTATATTCATAGATATTTTGGGAATTATGAATTCACTATGGAATTTACAAAGAAAGGGGGAATTTGTTTAAAAATAAATATTGATTTATTTTTAAAGTATTGAAAATTTTATATCTTGTAAAGATATTTTGGAAAGTAAATAATTTGGAAAATTATTTGGAATCTGGTGATGTTGTGCATATCCATTGATAGTTCAATAACCGACTATCAATATTTCCCTTTGAATGGGTATTTGATGTGATTTGTTTGAATTTGAATGCCACACTTATTTTTGAATAAGCGCTCACTATTCGGGTTAACCGGGAAAGGACCATAGGGTCGTATAACCCATTCCGAATATGTGATACGTCGTTGTGAATTGCATTTGAAGATCGGTGTTGAAGACCGGATATTTGCGAGAGCGATAGGATGACCTATCGATTGACTCTGCACCGACTAGCTACGGTATAGAGTTCTCCATATGTGATGGGGAATCCGATCAGGATTGTGATATCCGGATTGCAAGGACTTCTTTGTAAGTTCCTTCGGTTCTGTTCGAGCCCGGAACAGACTTGTATGGATTGTATGTCTGACATTACAAATTGAGATATAAAGCCGATTTCTTTCAAATATATTTCTGTTGGTGGCGGAGAATTTATTCTTTTAGCTTACACCCTTCTCTGAGACGTACGAGCTCAGATGTTATGTAGTTGAAGTTATCAGCGATATATTCCCAATTTGGTAATGTGACATGCTGAGTGTTGCTGTGAAATGATCATTGTGTTGATTATTTGTGATAGGATCATTTGTTTGATCGTCTATCTTGGTGATCATTTCTATGATCATTTGTTGACCCAAAGCATGGCTTTTGTATAAAGTATGTTTTTGTGGACGAGACTTCGTCGAGCCTCACAAACCGGTAATGGTCGAAACAGGAATTGTGCGGCAAGGTTTTCAGGGATCGCTTCCCTAGGGTATGACCATTCCTTCTGGAAAAGGATAGTATCATGGTATGGAGCCCAGATACTTACTCATGTTGAAACACTTATTATTATGGTGTGATGTTGATTAGAGAGCTCTCGTTTAAAGGTTCCAAAGGACCGGGGGTGGTATATCTGAGGGTTTGTAATATCCCTTGGGAAAAGGGGTTCCCGGCTTTGTTTAGCGGAGAACGGTTGGTTCTCGGGGCGTCCTTCAAGAGGCGTTTCCATGTGGCAATGGGAAGTTCCTTGGCCTGACCATTTGTTGGAAAATCCATTCTTCAAATACGAGCCTTGTACGGTTTTAGTTGTAAAACCTGCCATGGAATATGGCGGTAACCCGCTATTGAACATGGTAGCTATAGTAGGCATAGTTCGAAATGTCTATGTTGGCTAAGATTTATATCTTTATTTTCGAAATGAATTTTCTCTACACTATGCACTAATAATAATATCAAATGTTCTTTTAAATGCGTATCAAGCATCTTTGACTATCATAAGGAGAAATCTCCTCCGATTCTGCGTTTGCATTGTGTGTGTGTGCGGGAGGCCTTATGGTAGTCTCATTTTTTAAAAGCATTGCGAATTGACTTTAAAAATATTCCTCTATTTTGATTTTAAAGATAAATAAACTGTTTTGAGTTCTCACACCAGTCACATGACTGACTCGGAGTTTATTGTTTTCCTTCATAAACTCTGGGTGCCCACCAATTTCCACACGGGCAGTCAAGAGTTAGGTTTATCAGGATATTCTGGAGTTGCTGGAGGCAAGATGGATGGCATGGCGTATTATTATGAATAGTATTTCTTTTCCGCTGTTTGTTGTTGTATGATGTTGTACACTCTGATGATATGATGTAATGAAATGTGATGTAATGTAATAACTGATATAGTTCTTTGTTTAAAGATTATTCATTTATTTATTATATGTTGTTCCGCTGCGAATTGCAAGATTCTGTTGTTGTTCTATTATTTTCTATTCCGTTCTATTTTCTTTTCTCTCTATTTTCTATCTTTTTCTCTTTTATTCTACCTCTTTTCTTTTCTTAAACCATAACATTTCGGGTTTCCGGCCTTCGATTTCTCGGCAGTCGATAAAGTGAGTATCGATGTTGAATTTTCGAAAGTCGAAAATTTTCGGGGCGTTACATTTGGTATCAGAGCATATGGTTAAGCGACAACCATGGTTCTGTTTGGTATTACTCATTAGAGATAGAGTCAGTAGTACTCTAGAATGAGTTTGAGTGTAATAATAGCTATGAGAACGTATTTGTTAGTGAATATAAATTGTTTTGTATTGTGTTGACTTATCGGTTGATTGTTTATAGATTTCGGTCGATGTAGTCTAGCTAACTATCGTAGAAAGGGGTTTCTAAACTCTTAAACAAGATAAACCGACACGATATTGTTTTAAATTGGGTAAAAGAAATAATTTTACCTTGATTATATTTTTATATATAAAGAAAATAATTTTTCAGAATTATTAAAGTGTATATAAATTGATTGTTTAGATGTTTGAATAATCTAAATTGAAGAATAATTGTATAAGCAAAAGAATTATAAGAATTGAATTATAATTAAAGTTATTTACAATTGTGAAATAAACTTATATATATATATACGAGAAGTGAAACTATATGAATATATTTATGAATATGAGTTGTAAATAAAAATGAATTTAAAGTTAAATGGAATATAACTTAAGAAATTGAATTGAATGAGTGAATGGGATGTTAATCAATTAAATTAAGTTGATATGGAATAATGAATATAAGTGTTAATTCATTAAAATCTAATGTTCTTGAAAGTTGAATAGTTGAATAAAAATCAATTAATTAAACCAATTGAAAGCAAAGGAATTTGGTTGTAATTAATATACCTTGGTTGTTATATGGTTGTTGATTGATTGTATATAATTCATTAAGTATTAATGAAATTGGAAGCTAAAGTAATTGAAATCCAATTGGAAGTTAAATGAATCTTAAATAGATTTGAATTTGATTTGGAAGTGAACCAACTTGAATATGAATTAGTCAATATGAATGAAAATGAATGTTAGAAACATCCACTGTTAATGAATCAAATGTGATTTAAATTGAAACCCTATTTCATTGAATATTAATGAGAATATGAATGAATATTTATTGGTTATGGATGTTAGTTGGATGATAGTTGGTTGATGTTTGCATTTGTTGCTTTTACTACATTTGCTATGTTGACATATATAGTTATTATGTTGCTATATGTTGTATATCGATACTATTTTCATATATGCATGTTCTCATGTTGTTTGTTGAGTGTTTAGTAGGTGCGGATCGCGTTTGCTTCGCATTTGGAGCTCGCTTTCGCGCTATATTAGCCGTATATGCTCGCTAATAAAATATAAGGTACATATCTCGGATTACATACCGTACTTTTACACTTTTTCCCTACGGGATGCCTCATTACTTGATGAGATGTATATTTGTGATATATATACTGTCATTTTTTTTTTCGGATCGAGCCGCGCAAAGGAGACTATGGCGATTTTTTCCGAAAATTTAAGGCGTTAGAAAAAATTTGAGAAAATTGGAAATTTTTTGAAAACTATAACTTTGATTTTGGAAATTGAAAGTTAAACAATAGTAGTTGTTTTTGAAAAGATAACTAAGTATGATTTGAAAACTTAGTAAGTTATTGTAAGAAATTAACTATGGATTTTGGAAAGTTAATAGATTCTGTAACTTTTCTTACTTGATAATTTCGAGGACGAAATTCTTTTAAGGGGGGAAGATTGTAACGACCCAGGATTTTAAGTAATTAAAATTTGAATATTTAATTAATTTTAAATATTAATAAGTGAATTTATAAGTCAAATAAAATTTTATTTTGAATAATTGGATTTAATTGGATAATTAAATCGATAATTTAATATGTTAAACTATGGAAATAATTGAAAATTGGGTTAAATATGATTGAAAATGATTTGTAAAATTTTATTTTATCATATTGAAGTTAGAACGATATTTTAGAACTTTTAAAATCGAATTAAAAGTTTGTTTGTGAAAATTGAATATTTTAATATTCAAATCGACTAGTGAAAATAGTCCATTTTTGAACAGTCTCAGAATTGGACCAAACCAGTTCAATGGGATCCGTAATAGTTAGTTATTATCGGATTTCAATTTTCGTGTCAATCGGAGTTATCGTTTGATCGTGGCAGCTCGAAACGCATCGAATTATTTTTAATATTAATTTGGCGAGTTAAAATAGCCATTTTTCAAAAAGTCTTGGATTTCGACGAAACCAGTTTCATCGGATCCGTAATGTGATATTATTGTATGGTTTCAAATTTCGTGTCAATTGGATCTACCGTTTGTCCGGTACGAATTAAAACGCATTGAAATCGATTTAAATCGGTTTAATTTAAATCGATCGTTTGTTGCCATAACTCGCACAGATGACCGAATTAGCTTCCGAAACCTGTTCCATTGTGTCCGGAACGCGGGATAAACCCTAGGAATGTCGGTCACTGCGCGTAAATCGGAGTTTGGAAAACCCGGATGAATAGTGTCGTTTTAATTCTCTATAAATAGACACCCTCCCTTCATAAATTAAAAAAAAAAAAAAAAACTAAAACCCTAGCCGCCGCCACTCATATAAACGACCAGAATTGTTCCATCTTCCCCCCTCGTTTTCTTCAAATCCATCATTCTATCCAACAAACTCTCAACTAGAGAATCGTAGAGCACGAAGAGCTCTATAATATCAACGGTGATGATCGGGTTTGCTTGAGTGGATCGTCGGCAAAATCGCCTTGAAGTCAGGCCGTTGCGCACGAGATTCAAGGGAGTATTGGGGGCCGAGCTCGACTGGTTCTCCAGCGTGGGTAGGGGAGGTGATGGCGCACGTAATGGCCACGTTCGATCAACGGCCGGTCGTCGTTTGGGTGGTGCGGCCATTGGTTTTTGTTGCACGTGAATGGGTTGAGTTTGCGTGCAAAATACTGGAAGCATACATGAAGATGAAGACGCACGGCTGTGATTGGAAGGAAATGGATCTAACGGCTGTAGGTTTAGAAAATTATATAAAGTTGTAAATTGTTTATATAAATAAATTCGTGAAACTTTGAAAAATCATAACTTTTTCATACGAGGTCGAAAACGCGCGAAACCAGTTGCGTTGGAATCGTATGGACGAGCATTACGCGATGCAATTGGATTGGAGTCGTTTGGAGTTAGTGAGAATTTCGGGTAAAATTAAACGTCCGTTTAATTTTATTCGAAATAAATCGCTAAAACGAAATTGAAATCAAGGTGAGAACTTCTCACTCAATCGAATCAGTTTCGATTTTTATTTTAAATAGTTAGATTTAAAATATTTGAATGCATGTTTGAATGATGATTATTATCTATTGATTGTTAAAATAGACATTATGCGCCGTTAGTAAGCGGATGTTATTTATTAAAAACATATACCGCGAATATTTCATAAACAGTGAAATTGGTATTATATATAATAGCAATATATATATATATTGGCATATGTATATATTGCAGTTGTTGATTCCCCGCATTTTTTAGCGGATGAGACCCTATTGCGCCGTTATTAAGCGGATAATATTATTAATCCCATATACCGCGATAATTCCGTACTGGAGCGGAATTGGTATTGTGCTAATATTTGTGGATGCAGGAAAACAGGTTGGAGGGATCCAACTGGATTCCTCAACAGTATTTATTTGATTATGGATATTTTGATATTCGTTGATTATCATATACGATATATGATGTCGTTGTAGTCGTGATTGACTATTTGGTGTGTAGCATCATTGGACCCAAATTTTGGGATTTTAAAAGGATTTTCAAAGTGATTTTTGAAAGAATACATCATAAAATATTTTTGGAAATTGATTTATTCTAAATAAATAACGTTATAATTTTTAATGTTATAAAAATTATGATTTTTGAGAAATACGGTTAAAAGCTGATTTTTGAAAATATGGATTAATGATTTTATAAAATAGTTTAAATCGGGATTTTTGAATTTATTATAAAAGTTTAAAATATAGGATTTATAAAATTAAATTATTTTATAAATCAGAATGGTGAAATTTTAAAAGAGTTTAAAGACGTTTTAAAGAATAATATAAATTAATTTATATTAAGAGATTTATAAATGGATATTTATAAGTTGAAATATTGACATTATAAAACGAGTTTTTATAAGTGTTTGAATGAAGTGAAAATGAATTTTGTAAATGAATGGAATTTATAGAATGGAATTTATAAAATTAAAAATGGTGAAGTTATAAATGAAGTTTATAAATAGTAAGATTTATAAATTTTATAAAGTTATTAAAAGAATGGTTTTGGATAAATCATTGAATCTTATAAGTTATAGGATTTATAATTATGAAGTTCAAAGGAACGATTTTTGTAAACGAATAAATTATAAGTATTTAACTTATAATATGAACTTTTAGTTTATAATTGAGTTATAAACTGGAATAGGTTAATAAAGGAATTTATAAAAGGAAGTTGTTATAAAATAAATAGAAATGGAATTTATAAACGTTGTTTTATAAATTCACAAACGACTTATTTTGATAAGTTAATTGTTATAACTTATAAATGGAGTTATATTCACGTTTTAGACTGTGAATAATCCTTTGAAATAAAATGCATAGAATTGATGAAATTTGTTAACAAAATATATTCACGTTTTTGAATAGTGAATAATATGAAAAAAAAATGTTTAGAATGTGATGTTTTAAATAGAATTAAAACGATCTAACGATGTTTTCAAAATGTGTTGAGATTCGAAACCATAGATTTCAACATTCATTGTTGAAATAGACGTTTTCGAGAAATAGAAGGAAATGGTGGACTATAACACAGTTGTTATAGTAAATGATTTCCGAAAGGAAATGTTTGTATAGTATTGGGATTTATATATCTATTTTAATTTCGAATCTCTATACTAGTGATTTTGGGTTGTCGTAACGATGTTTTATGTAACATTCGTTTTGGCCCAAATAAATATGTTAAAGAGAATGATTTCCTTAAAGAATGAAATATATACTTAACTTCGATTTAAGTATATTGAATATTTTCCAAGTGTTGAAAATAAAAAGATTTGTGAATTACTTATTAATAATAAGTATGGAAATGTTTTCCAATATAAAGTGAATATTTTGAGAATTTATCTTTTTGAAGATAAATTGAAATGAATAACTGAAAACGTATATTCATAGATATTTTGGGAATTATGAATTCACTATGGAATTTACAAAGAAAGGGGGAATTTGTTTAAAAATAAATATTGATTTATTTTTAAAGTATTGAAAATTTTATATCTTGTAAAGATATTTTGGAAAGTAAATAATTTGGAAAATTATTTGGAATCTGGTGATGTTGTGCATATCCATTGATAGTTCAATAACCGACTATCAATATTTCCCTTTGAATGGGTATTTGATGTGATTTGTTTTAATTTGAATGCCACACTTATTTTTGAATAAGCGCTCACTATTCGGGTTAACCGGGAAAGGACCATGGGGTCGTATAACCCAATCCGAATATGTGATACGTCGTTGTGAATTGCATTTGAAGATCGGTGTTGAAGACCGGATATTTGCGAGAGCGATAGGATGACTTATCGATTGACTCTACACCGAGTAGCTACGGTATAGAGTTCTCCATATGTGATGGGGAATCCGATCAGGATTGTGATATCCGGATTGCAAGGACTTCTTTGTAAGTGCCTTCGGTTCTGTTCGAGCCCGGAACAGACTTGTATGGATTGTGTATCTGACATTACAAATTGAGATATAAAGCCGATTTCTTTCAAATATATTTCTGTTGGTGGAGGAGAATTTATTCTTTTATCTTAACACCCTTCTCTGAGACGTACGAGCTCAGAGGTTATGTAGTTGAAGTTATCAGCGATATATTCCCAATTTGGTAATGTGACATGCTGAGTGTTGCTGTGAAATGATCATTGTGTTGATTATTTGTGATAGGATCATTTGTTTGATCATCTATCTTGGTGATCATTTCTATGATCATTTGTTGACCCAAAGCATGGCTTTTGTATAAAGTATGTTTTTGTGGACGAGACTTCGTCGAGCCTCACAAACCGGTAATGGTCGAAACAGGAATTGTGCGGCAAGGTTTTCAGGGATCGCTTCCCTAGGGTATGACCATTCCTTCTGGAAAAGGGTAGTATCATGGTATGGAGCCCAGATACTTACTCATGTTGAAACACTTATTATTATAGTGTGATGTTGGTTAGAGAGCTCTCGTTTAAAGGTTCCAAAGGACCGGGGGTGGTATATCTGAGGGTTTGTAATATCCCTTGGGAAAAGGGGTTCCCGGCTTTGTTTAGCGGAGAACGGTTGGTTCTCGGGGCGTCCTTCCAGAGGCGTTTCCATGTGGCAATGGGAAGTTCCTTGGCCTGACCATTTGTTGGAAAATCCATTCTTCAAATACGAGCCTTGTACGGTTTTAGTTGTATAACCTGCCATGGAATATGGCGGTAACCCGCTATTGAACATGGTAGCTATAGTAGGCATAGTTCGAAATGTCTATGTTGGCTAAGATTTATATCTTTATTTTCGAAATGAATTTTCTCTACACTATGCACTAATAATAATATCAAATGTTCTTTTAAATGCGTATCAAGCATCTTTGACTATCATAAGGAGAAATCTCCTCCGATTCTGCGTTTGCATTGTGTGTGTGTGGGGGAGGCCTTATGGTAGTCTTATTTTTTAAAAGCATTGCGAATTGACTTTAAAATTATTCCTCTATTTTGATTTTAAAGATAAATAAACTGTTTTGAGTTCTCACACCAGTCACATGACTGACTCGGAGTTTATTGTTTTCCTTCCTAAACTCTGGGTGCCCACCAATTTCCACACGGGCAGTCAAGAGTTAGGTTTATCAGGATATTCTGGAGTTGCTGGAGGCAAGATGGATGGCATGGCGTATTATTATGAATAGTATTTCTTTTCCGTTGTTTGTTGTTGTATGATGTTGTACACTCTGATGATATGATGTAATGAAATGTGATGTAATGTAATAACTGATATAGTTCTTTGTTTAAAGATTATTCATTTATTTATTATATGTTGTTCCGCTGCGAATTGCAAGATTCTGTTGTTGTTCTGTTATTTTCTATTCCGTTCTATTTTCTTTTCTCTCTATTTTCTATCTTTTTCTCTTTTCTTCTACCTCTATTCTTTTCTTAAACCATAACATTTCGGGTTTCCGGCCTTCGATTTCTCGGCAGTCGATAAAGTGAGTATCATTGTTGAATTTTCGAAAGTCGAAAATTTTTGGGGCGTTACATAGGTGGTTATAAAAGTTCGCTTATACCATTTATCTTCATCGTTCCAGTTCTGATCTGATCTGTTTCATCAATTCGAGCCAATCAGCTTTGATCGTTGTATTCGTGCCGATTTTGCTTTGCTTGGATTTGAAATTTAATTTCAGTGTCTGTATCAATGTGCGTACCGTGGCTCCTTCCATATTCTCTAGCCTCGAAAGGTGAGCAATCACTCACGATTAACATTTTTTTCATTAAATTTGATTTCAATTGAAACGACAATTGAAATATGCAGCTGTAGTTATTTAAATTTGTTATATATGCTATTATCTGTAACTGTTCACCTGCGGGATATGACACCATATCCTATTGTTTATATTATATTGTTATTGATGATATATGCCTGTTATTTTATTCTATTTTCTGTTATCACTCTGCAAGTTCCCTATAGTTTAGATCACTATGGGTTGAAATGATACATACCCGAACAGACTTTAGAATAGGAGAAAATCGTTATGGGTTGAAATGATAAACCCAAGCGATTTTCATTTAATTGAATTTGGGATTACGGGTTGAAATGATATCCACCCGTATATATTTAGTATACGGATTGAAATGATAAATATCCGTAGCACTTGACTATATGATAGGAAATATATACAGACACCGTTGGTCCATATAAATATTTTAAAAATAATTTCTATAACTTTGGAAAGAAATATATGGTTTAATAAATTTGATTCTTAAGATATTATATAAATGAAAATTGCATATATAGATTTAGTAGTAATATTTGATTTAAATTAGATTGATTTAATACATATAATATGGTTAAGTATTTATGTAAATCTATATTTCAAATAGATTCACTTGTAATAAATTGAATAATTAAGATTGGGAGATAAATTTGGGTTTATAAAAATGGTGCTTAAATAAGGATTTATTTAATTAAATCGATTTCAAATTTTTGAATGGGAAATTTAAAGGGTATGATTTTATAACTGGATTTTTGATTTAAGTGATTTAATGAATATTTCACGTTTGAATAAATTAAAGAAAATATTGAGTAAAACGTAATTTAAGGTTACTTAGATGATATTGAATCTAATAAGGGAGTATTTAAAGACTAAATAATAATGAGGTTAAATCGAGATCTATATGAATCTGTTATATAGAACATTTAAATATTAAAACCTTGAACTATATTGGAATTTAAATGGTTTATGTTGAGATTCAGATCTGTATTTGAAATCAACGTAGTTGAATTTGTTATTTAGCAACTAAATTGAATTAAAATGAAAATTTAGGTTGAACTAAATTTGAATTTATTATTTAGAAAACTAAATTGAATTAAAATTTAGATGAAACGTTGAATACTTAGAGTTTTGAAATATATGGAAATATAAAGGGGTATTGTGATTATAAATCTGAATTTGAGATCGATAAAATTTAAGTGGTTATTTTAGAAATTGAGTTGAATTTAAATTGATAAATTGAGATTGAATTTAATTTGAACGAGAAGGTCGGGTTGATGTTGGAACGATTTGTTAAGTTGCGGAAATTGAAAATAGTTTACTGTATAAATTATTTAATATATATAAATACTATTTTAGGAAATATAGAGATATTTGAAGTGAAAATGAGATTTGGTTTTGAAGTATAAATTAAGCTGAAATGACCACGGTGTTATAGTGTATATTTCTACCTTGTAGAAAGTTCCATGGACCCTTAGAGGATGGTTATCCTAAACATCCTTTAAGTTATTTGTATTTCGGTTGATATTTCACTTGAGTTGGATTTATTGATATAAGAATGTTAATCCTGACTCGAGTGTTTTGTGTTTTGCTTTACGCTCAGGTCAGACTGAGTGATACAGCATTTGAGACTCACCTTTGGAGTTTGGAGCTTCATTTGTAAATCCCACTATCGATTCAGATTCCAACCTTTCGAGTTGATTGGTCCAGAGAAGTCATCTGTTGCATTGGAGACTTTACTACATTTGAACTATTCGGTTGTATTTTTCCAACTCTGATGTATATAGTAGCTTCATGAACTACTATTCTTTATCTATTCCACTGCATTATATTACTCTGTGATCTGTGATTGATTTATTTACTGTATATTTTAAGTTTTGCCAAATTTTAATTAACAATTCGGTATTTTGAATTATTCAAGTCGAATATGTATGGTTTTATTATCGATTTGAATGGTCCAAAATAGCCGGTCGTTACATTGCTTCTATGTAATAGCCTACTATAACTACCATATAAGCCTCACACCATCCAAAAAGAACACACACAATCCTATGCTCTTAAATTACTTCCATAGTGCTATCTAAAGCTGTAACGACATGCAATTTTGGACATTTTAAGCAGGCACAGACGTCGGACTCAAACCATTCAAGAGCAGATTGTTATGGGGTAAATAAGAAAAACCAGAGGAAAAAAGAATCTTACAGCGGAATGACAAAATATAATAATCAAATAAATAGTTCATGAAGCTGTTTTATAAAACATTTGATTATACTTATACAACATAGATCAGAGTTATGCATACTAGACAATAATAAATAATACAACGGAATACATGATGTAGTGAAATGCAATAAATAATAATACAATCTTCGTCTTCGTCCTCCAGAAATAAGGGCTTTAAATCTTGAAATGCTCAGGCTGACACAAGCGAATTGAAAAGATAAAACAATCGAGTCAGAACTAAAAGATCTTATGTAAGTTAAATCAACGGGAAATAGTACGATTGGAGCGGCGTCAGAGATGTTTACGGGATTTGACATCTTGTATCCAGTGTCTAACGTGAGTGAAGTAACTCAAGAGATGCTCAGGATTCACATCTCCTAAGGATCCGTTAAACTATCTACTATGTAGTACAATACACTATTATAATAGTGTCTTAGTAAAATAAAAGTATTAAAATAGCGTTAAGGCGTTACTCATATCCCTCTTAACACATTTTACATATTTCAATAGTCTATACAGTACCGTACGCTCCTCCGAGAGGTTTACACAGAGGGCACCCCATAGGTATGGTATAAAACAAACTCGTAGAAGGCATGTTAGGGCATGTGAACACGACACACGAGGAAATGCCAGGGTAGATATACCATTTGCGGATCCGGACTGGTGGTAACGCATAGCAGCTACTACCGCCCACCTCGAAACACACTCCCAAATCAAAAATTGAGGGGTGGCTACCAAAACAATCACAAAATCAAAATATGATATCGAAGAAGTGTGTACGATAGGAGGAATGACCTCACTTGGCCCGACATGGCTTCTGATTTTAGTCATATCTATACTGACTCACGGGAGTCAGGGTCACGTCATACCTTATACAAAAATCGTTCACCAAACCATCCTACTTCATTTTTGGAATCTCCACCACGTACATAGTTGTTAAAGTGGTTTTCGGTGTTGACAGAGAGTATGACAATATCTGATCCCGGTCTCTTTAACAACCAATCGCTTAATACACACTGGATGGTTCTTTTACATTTCAAAAGTCAATTCACAATTTATATCAAAATATCTTATTCTCAAAACCATCATACTTTCGAGATCGTATTTACTTTCAAATCATATTCACTTTGAAATCAAATTTGCTTTGAAATCATAGTTTGGAATTATATTTCCTTTCAAAAATTCATAATTTCTTCCATAGTCATATTTCCATAAAAGGGTAAAACCTTATTACAAAATCATCGTTTTCTATTGTTCTCTTTTAAAACAAAGCATTAGAAATAAACACTTTCACTTTACTTAATATGAAAATTTAGAAATAGTTTAAATAATTACAAATAGTTAAAATAGTTATAAATAGTTTAATTATAGGTTAAAAGTACTTTTAAAATGATTTAAGATAGTCAAATGGATTTAAATTAGATTAAGTATAATTAAAATAGATTAAATAGCTTTAAAATAGATTAATTATATTTAAATAAATTAAAATGGTTTAAAACAGATCAAAATAATTTTATACAGTTAATATTAGTTAAGTAGTGTAACATTCTCGAATTTTGAACAAGTTTAATTTGACAATTAATTTAATTTTTGGAATCAAATTTTGAATAAATATGAATTTTTCCAAATTTAACCAGGGATTTGTATATAAAATTTATTTTAAATTGAATTGTGAGATTGAAATTCAAGAATAAATATCTTAGGAAATAAATTGGATTTAAAAGCTATATTTTTAAAGATAATAAGAAAATTGTTTTCTAAATTTTAATATATATAATATGATGTTAAACAAGGTTAAATAAAAGATTTAAAATGCTTTTGTCTTATATACTTGAAAATAAATATAGTTGATAAATAAATACAAAGCTTTGATAAGAATGTATATTTTGAAGGATAAAATGTTAATATATTGAAATTTAATCGGACTTAAAGAAAATTTTATATTTGAAACAAAAATATAATAAGTATGATTACTTAAGTTTAAAATGAAAATTTTAAAATAAGTTTAATATCTTAAGTTTAAAAATATAAATGTATTGAAAATAAAAATTTTATTCACTAATTTATAAATATTTATTAGTAATGTATAATTTAATTTCAAACCATTTTTCTTTAATTTGTATAAGTATAAATAATACATAAGAAAGTATTAAATAATTGTTTTTAACATTTGTAAACTATTAATAAAGGGTTTCGACTAATGTAAATTATATAGAAACATATATTAACAAGTGTTCACAAATTTTTACAAGTGGCAAGATGTTTTGTTTCTCTTTTCAAAAATTATAATGAAAATAAACCTCAAAAAAATAAAAAAAATAACCAGGGTTCAACATATTCATTTAATCAAAACTGAGAATTTAAAACAAAAAGAAAACCTGAAACAAAGTGTTCAGTTTCAACTTGAAGCAAAGCTAAAAATTAGAATTGAATCATGTAAGATCAATTCATATTCAAAGATCAAATCAAAACAAATCTGAATCAACCTGAAACAATGCAAAGAAATTCAATGCCTTCAACCTAACTCAAAGCATTCAGGTTCAAATTTCAAAACAATAATCGAAAGTTAATTCAAGCAACTTCAACTTGATTCAAGTCTGGAAGAAAAGCATGGGTTCAACAAAAAAAAAAAAATTAAAATATGGAAATAAAAAAATTTGAGAGATTAGAGCAAAAGCAAGCAAAATTCCAAAACATCTTCAAAATCTGGAAAAAATCAAAGTTTGAGCAAGCAACCACTGTTCTCTGCTTCATCCATATTTAGGTGAGCAACTTTAATTTTTAAAACCATTTCTTTGAATCCAATGCTTGAGAATCTGTGAGCAAACCTTTAAATTAAAAGTTTAAGCAGATGATTGATGGTTGCTTATGAAGTCTCTATAACGATGCCTACATGTGTTTAAATAAGTGTATAATTTTGTGTATATGACTTTATTCATGTGCGGATGTCTTTAATATTCAAGTTCTTCTCTGTTTTATATTGCAGAGTTTGAATCTAATTCAAATTTCATTTTCTTCCTGTGACGCCCCACCTCTATACCCACGCTAGCCAAGAACATTACGGTGAATGCTGTCAACTAGCACGGAGAATAAGGCTGTTGAGGAGCGACCATCTGTATAATTGCTTTGCGCGAGCATCGATATGTCAGATAGTATAACATGCATTTCTTATCAAGAGGGAAATCCGACATACCGACACAAACTCAAAGCTACTACACAGTGGCTATAATGGTCTTCAGAAAAAAATATAGAAATAAACATAACACAAATCAGTCACTGACAATTCATATCACAAAGGCGGAAATAGATATGAATATAACACTAACACATGAAAGTGTATATCAGAGTAGTGGTCAAAAAGATCCACAATATCAAAAAGAATAGATACAAGTGCTAGACAAAAGAATAAGTATACATCATAGAGTCTGTATCTCAAATGTATACAACAAAAACTACTAATCTAAGTAGTTAGCCAAAAGTCAGATGATGGTCCGATAAGGAGTCAAGCAGAAGCACCTGTAAAATCTCAGTCCGACCCGAGTATTATTTAAGAAGAAAATAATAAACGGATCAGTCTAGCTAAAAATATCAGATGAAGTGATATCTAATAAGAGATATGACATAAACATATAATAATCACAATGCCAAGCTGTGATAAATAAATAATTGAAAATCAACAAGAGATTAATCAATATCACAATAATCTACTCAAGATAAAAATGTCATACTCCTAATTTCATTCACCAAGCCATAATAAATGACATATATATCAATGCCCATCGTAAAAGTTGGTGAATCATAAATTCCAGAAATCAACACACGAAATCCAGAAATCACAATAAAAAGGAAAAACGACGTCGTACAGCGGGACATCCGATGAACCAAATGACAATCAAAGGGAACAACGACGTCGTACAGCGGGACATCCGATGAACCAAATCACAATCAAAGGGAACAACGACGTCGTACAGCGGGACATCCGATGAACCAAATGACAAAGACATTGCACAATGCTAGTCTAAAACACAAAGATGATCGTCATGATCAAAGAGAAGTGTCGATTACAGTAAGCTAGTAAATATATGAGCTTAGCATCATGTCCCATAACCACTAGCTTAACTTAAATATTTACGAACAAATTGTAGGTCTCCACTAGAAAATTGTCACAAGAGATTCAATCGAACAAGTCCAAGAATTAACCGACGAAGTAAACGCAAGCGTTTCATACCACTTGTTTTACTAAATTAGATTTCTCATACGAGTGAGGTAAAGGCTTGTATATACTAATAGATTGGAAAACGGTTTTATAAACGAATTTGGTATTAAAATAGTATTGAAATCGTTTGAGGAAATAGTTTTGATATTTACTACTAGTATAGAAAACCTTTATATTTTTAAAGTGACAAATCACAAAGAAGATTGTAGGAACAATCAATCACTAAGATTCACATTCGAAGACGTGAATAAAATCCAAAGAAATTGATATAAAATCCATCAAAATGGATATATCTAAAATTCCCAAAGAAAAGGTCATCAAAGTCGATAATAAATGACAGCAACAAAAGGGAGACAACGCGAATCGATTAAAGTTGGATATTCAAACGAATTAGCAATATAGGCTAATATGGCAAATTTGAGCAGGTCGGTCGACCGGACTCCCTGAGTCGGTCGACCGAACCAGAGGTAGGAATGTACTCGGGGCACTTGGTCGGTCGACCGGTCCAGGGGGCTCGGTCGGCTGAAGCCTGTAACCAGCACTTCCAAACAGAGGCAGGAAGTGCCTGGACTACAGGTCGGTCGACCGGCCCAGGGGGCTCGGTCGGCCGAACATGTATAATTGCACTTCCTACCCTATTTCAAAGGAGGTGCAAATCCCGACCAAATTGCAATCGCACGAGCAACGGTGCTACAGGTTTATGCCAATCGACTACCCGGCCCTATATGCTCCTCGATGCATCACCAAAAACATGTTCAAACATCAAAGTTAGGATTTTTAACGAATTGAACTCAAAACACTAAAAATTGAAATATTCACAAAAGCAATCCAAATCAAAATCAAATGCACATGAATAAGTGTTAGGAATTCATACCTAACAATAGAAGAGAATTATAAGCATAGATGTGAGATTAAAAATCTCACCTTTGAACCCAAACGATTGAAGAAGAAGCTTGAAGACGAAGGAAGATCAACCACACTTCAATCTCAACACAAGAAGCTTGAATCTAAGCTTAAAAGAGAAACATTTCCTAAATTAGGTTTAGGAATTTTCTGAAATTGAATGGAGAAAGAGTTGGAGAAGATGAAGGAGATGCTTACCAATGGGTTCTTCTATTAGTTTGGAGCTAGAGTTGATTTGCAAGATAAAACTAGGGCTTGGAGTTTTAATCTCCACTCTCTTCCACCATTGTTGCTAAAGCTTGAAGAGTTAGGAATTATGTGACGACCACCCATGACTCCCGCACCAAAACAAGGGAATAGTGCGCTGAAAGGTGTGCAAGGCAACCATGGATGATAGTCAGGGTAAAATAAAATCGCAGAATCTCTATCGTAACTCACAGCGCATGGATAAAATACAATAGAGAAATATATAGTGAAGTCTCATAACAGAAAAATCATCATATAAGCATCACAGAAGTTTTATACAATCATCTCAACAAATCCATACATCAAGACCTCACTACAAACACTCATCAAATACAGCAGCGGATACCCAGTACATATAAGAAAATAATATGCATAGCCTCCTGCTCGTCTTCGTCATCATCAGCGGAAAACTCTAAGCACAACACCTGCCACCTGCTACCTAGTCTGCCCATCCCAAACATGGATGAACAGCCCAAGGTAATAAGAGGAGACATAAAACCTTGAGTCAGACAAAGTCTTAGTGAGCAGTAAATTAACAATCAAACATACCAAAGAGCATAAGGGATAAAAGGAATAGGAACCAAACCATCCCACTCCACCTCTTTCTACAGTGATAGCCCCCAGACACACACTAAGGAGAAGTAAGCATAACATAGCAGATAAGTAAGGTAAAGCAATAATCACTCGAGTCAAGGACGATGTTTTCCAAATACAAACCCCCAAGGCCTAAACCAAGATCAGATAAGCACCCAGAAAACACCGCTCTTGAAGCCGAATGATGATACAACCAAACATCCAAACATCCATGACTCTGGCTATCACTGTTATCATTGCCTTGATTTCACCGTTAGTTGAATGACCGCCTGTCAAGGGCTAATGGTAACCCCGGTTTAGCCATAACTCCGCACGTCATCGTGACCCGTGCCTAAGCCGAACGCATCAGCCCAGAGTACTAGCACGTCATCATGACCCGTGCCTGGAACGTCATCGTGACCCGTTCCAACGTACCCTTGCTTTGAGTATGCTAGAACCTTCAACAACGATGAGATCTTAGCCTCCTAGTCATCCTCCTCGACGACTACTTCCATACTAGCTCAAGCGCCTCTCAAGCTAACCATTATCCACCCCAACCCGGACCGCATCACCGAGTTATAACTTTGCACGTCGTCATGACCCGTGCTTGGAACGTCTTCGTGACCCGTCCCATCACAACATATGTCTTGCCTCATCCCATCATAGCAAAGTCTCTCAACTTGGAACGTCATCATGACCCGTCCCATCTCAACACAAGCCTTGCCTCATCATATCATCGCAAAGTCCCAACTCAACCATGCTTTGCCTTCTCGCATCATGGCAAGATCCCACATCCTCGAATCCATCCATATGAGCTTCCACATCCGCTTCATATGCCATTGGCAGCTTTCACCATTCAAGAGCCTTTCCACTTAGCTTTTGAATCATCTTCAACCATCTTGTTCCAAATCAACTACAAGCTAACTTGGAGCAATCAAATCTAACATACATTCAAACATTCAACCATTCAAACAAGATCTATTAAGCAATATCAATTATAATGGCAATTTCGTAATTAAGTGAGCAAAAGTCCAACATACGTGAAATCATGGTTTTTAGCATAGATCTATCAAATCTAAAACATGGGTTTTGTCTCTAATACTTGATAAATAACTTTCATAGATAAACATCTTCAAATATGATGGATCTACATGCAGACTTAAGGAAAATGCGAGAAAACGCTAACTTTAACACATAAACATATCACCAATCCACTACACTCCTTTGGGTCCGTGTGAGAGATAACTACCACTCACCAAATCACCAAAACAACCTAAAATGAATCAACTACAGATCTGGACAGCAAGGACTTGGACTTGATCCGGAGAAATTTCACTTGAAACGGTGAAATCTAGCCTCTTCGGATGAAAATCTTCAACTTTGGCTCTTGATCTTTGATCTTGATCTTCGATCTTGGATGGATGTTAGAATTAGATTGGAATGGAGAAAAGAAGATGAAGAAATGTTGTAGTCGAGTCTTCAAAATGGCAGCACTTCGTCGCTTCAAAAACCGGTGCCAAAAAGTGAGCCAAACCCCTCTATTTATAGGCTGGAAACCCCTTAGGTCGTCGCCCCTTAGGTCGTCCCCGACCTAACTATGAGTCGTTGCCGACTCATCAGCCCCTACGACCTACGACCTAACCAACACAACATACAACCAAGGCCGACTTACGACTTAACCCAGACGCGACCTAAAACACAGGCCGACCTAACGACTCAACGTACTGCCGACCCAACTGTCACACGACTCAACACACTGCCGCATTTCCTAAGTCCTAGGTCGCCTGACGACTTAACTAGCATGCCGACCTACGACCTAAGACCCTGCCGACTCAACTCCTTGCTGACCTAACACAACGACTTACGACTCAACAATGCTGACCTAACTCCTGCCCAAGCTATCTATAAGTCGCTAACGACTCAAGTCCTGCCGACTTAATACACAGCATCCCTAACACTAAGTCGCTCACGCGACTCAACTTGCCCAGCGGCCTAACACTCCCTTAAGTCGTTCAACGACCTAACTTTTCTTAGGTCGTTGACATACTTAACTCGCCAACAACTGACTCACTAACACGTAGGTCGCTGACTCGTTAACTCTTAGGTCGCTTACTAGACTCCCCAACGACCTAACATCCAAACGACCTATCCCCTTAAGTCGGCTACCTCCATGACTCGTTCGCATGACCTAAGACGTTAAGTCGGTCACGACTCAATCCCTAACGACCTAGGCTACCAAACGACTTAAGCACTAAGTCGTTGACTAACTTAACTCGTAAATTCGACCTAAGCACCATACGAGTTAACTTCCACACAACTTATCAACACTAACGACCTATAAATTCTACAATCTATCGACACGTAAAATACGGGTCGTTACATTCTCTCCCCCTTAGGAATTTCGCCCTCGAAATTCCAAGCAATCTACAGAAATCAAAGATATTCCGCATGCCTACCATCCATAGCAATCAACAGATCATGCATCCAATTCTAACCTAGCATGCAGAATTCTAAGACTTAGAACAAGCTACAAATTCATGAGATGTCACGACACTTTAGGGCCATACCTCGAAGAGTCCGGGATGAGCTGCCTTCATCCTCTCTTCCTCCTCCCATGTACAGTCGTTAACATCATCACTCCATTGTACCTTGAGCAACGTAATCGTCTTCCTCCTAAGCTGTTTCGTATCGGTTTCAACAATACGAAGCGGCTTACGAGGTCTCGAAACAACAGGATCAACCTCCAAGTCTTCACAGCTATCAGCAAAAACCACCGTAGTTGGGTCGTGCACATACTTCCGTAGATAGGATACATGAAAAACATTGTGCACACCCACCATCTTCTCCGGTAACTCCAATCTATAAGCGAGTTTTCCAATTCGCTTGATAATCGGGAATGGTCCAACAAATCTCGGAGTTAACTTTCCTTTGTTCCCGAATCTAATAACATTCTTCAATGGAGAAATCTTCACAAAAACCCTATCACCCACGTCGAATTCCAAATCCTTTCGACGATTATCTGCATAACTTTTCTGACGATCTTGGGCTGCCTTCATTCGTTGCCGAATGATCTCTATACAATCTGAAGTCTGTCGAATCATCTCTGGCCCAAGTATCAGCTTTTCTCCGGTTTCCAACCAACATGTCGGAGAGTTACACGGTCTTCCATATAATGCCTCATATGGTGCCATACCGATACTCGACTGATAACTGTTATTATAAGCAAACTCCACCAAATGAAGGTGATCTTCCCATGATCCTCCGAAGTCCAAAACACATGCTCTAAGAAGATCTTCCAAAACTCGGTTGACTCTCTCAGTCTGACCATCTGTTTGAGGGTGATAAGCTGTACTCAAACACAACTCGGTTCCCAAAACTTCCTGGAAGCTCTTCCAAAATCTACTAGTGAACAATGGGTCTCGATCGCTCACTATACTCTTCGGAACACCATGGAAACGAACTATCCACTTAACATACAACTCAGCCAACTTCGATGCAGTCCTAGTCGATCGAACAGGAATGAATCTTGCACTCTTGGTCAAACGATCTACGATGACCCAAATCCCTTCATTTCCCGCTCTTGTCCTAGGTAGACCATCGATAAAATCCATCGACACCTGCTCCCACTTCCATGTAGGAACCTCTAATGGCTGAAGCAATCCACTGGGCTTCTTCTGCTCAGCTTTCACCAACTGGCAATTCATACACTTGGAAATAAAATTTCCAACATCCTTCTTCATACCTTCCCAGTAGTAGGTTCTCTTCATATCCCGATACATCTTATTTCCACCTGGATGAATTGTCAACTTCGAGTGATGACTCTCCCTCAGAACTTCATCTCTCAATCCATCTACATCGGGAACAACTAGTCGCCCTTGCTTTCGAAGCCAACCCTCTCGATCGACTTCAAATCCTTTATTCTTCTCTGGGTCCAATCCAGATTCCAAATCTCGGATAACCTTGACAAGCTTATCGTCTTGCTTTTGACCCTCGCCAATTCTTTCCACAAGAGTAGGCCTTATTGATAAGTTTGCCAACATCTCAGGTTCCAATTCGCATCTAGGCCTGAAATCAAATCCAGCCAAATACTCAAGACTCTTCCATTCCGAAAACATGGCTCCCAATCCTGCATGTCTTCGACTTAACGCATCAGCCACTGCGTTACCTTTCCCTGGAGTATAGGCTATACCAAAATCATACGATGCTAAGAACTCTAGCCACCTTTGCTGTCGAAGATTCAAATCCTTTTGGGAAAACAGATACTTCAACGACTTATGATCTGTAAACAGCTCGAATCTAACTCCCAATAGATAGTGTCTCCACATCTTCAAAGCAAACACAATCGCCGCTAACTCCAAATCATGAGTCGGATAATTCCTTTCATGCGGCTTTAGTTGTCGACTAGCATACGCAACAACTTTATGCTTCTGCATTAGCACCGCTCCTAGTCCAGTGCCACATGCATCGGTGTAAACCACCATCTCATCATTCCCACTTGGAATAGTCAAAACAGGAGCACTCGTCAATCGCTCTTTCAGGATTACAAAAGCTTGCTCACACTTATCATCCCATCTGAACACCTGGTTCTTCTTTGTCAATCCTGTTAACGGTGCAGCTATCTTGGAAAAGTCTTTGATAAACCGACGATAATATCCTGCTAATCCAAGAAAACTTCTCACATCAGATGCATTCTTAGGTCTAACCCAATCCTGGATCACTGCCACCTTAGCGGGATCAACCGCTATTCCATTTCCAGAGATAACATGGCCTAAGAACCTCACTTCACTCTTCCAGAAGTGACACTTCGAAAACTTAGCCTTCAGCTGATGTTTCCGTAAGATCCCCAAAACAATCCTCAAGTGTGTCTTGTGCTCTCCCTCAGTTCTGGAATAAATCAGAATATCATCCACGAACACAAGCACGAACCTATTCAACTGATCTCTGAACACTCTATTCATAAGATCCACAAAATATGCTGGTGCGTTAGTCAATCCAAACGGCATTACCAGCCACTCATAAAACCCGGATGGTGTCCTGAAAGCAGTCTTCGGCACACTATCCTTCGCCACTCTCAACTGGTGAAATCCCGTTGCCAAATCCATCTGAGAAAACACCTTAGCCTCGTGAAGCTGATCAAACAAGTCATCTATTCTCGGCAATGGATACTTGTTCTTCTTAGTCACCTTATTCAGCTCACGATAATCCACACACAACCTCAACGATCCATCCGCTTTGGTTGCGAACACAACTGGCGCACCCCATTCGGACACACTTCTCCGAATGAATCCTTTCTGCAAAAGGTCATCAACTTGCACCTTCAGCTCTTGCTGCTCCCTCGGTGCCATCCGCCTAAGAGGCATCACAACAGGTCTGGCTCCCTCAACTAGATCGATACGAAACTCGATCTCCCTATGCGGCGGCAACCCTTTGACTTCCTCAAAGACATTCTCAAACTCATTCACAATAGGCACCGATGACAGTCCATCCCGTGGAACAACTAGCGAATACATGAAGCTCATGAAGACGCCTTCTTCATGCTTACATCGTATCACAACCTTTCGCCCTTCCACATTCCCGACTGTCACCTCAAGCCTCTCACAATCAATCCTAGCCGCATACTTCCTAAGCCAGTCCATACCCAAAATAATTCCGAACCCCGCAAAGTTCAGAACAAAGCAATCACAAACAAACGAGCAATCATGACTCGACACAACTAGACCACGGCATATCATACACAAACATGACGAACCCCCCACTGGATTAGTCACAACCAATGGCCTATCAACAATATCCGGTTTCATACCTAACCGGCTTACCAAATCATCACAAACAAAAGAATGCGACGCTCCAGTATCAAACAACACTCTAACTGGAACACCACAAATAGAAAGAGTACCTTGAACCACCACACTCTTCCCCTTTTCTTCAGCAGTCGGAGCTTTTGAAGACGATGGAACAGCCCCCAAAGCATAGGCTTGCACAACCTGCCTATCTTTCCTCGGTTCTGGACAGTCCTTCTTAATGTGTCCCAGCTTATCACAGTTGTAACACTTCAACTGCACCTTCGGATTCTTGCAATCCCGAGAAAGATGACCCTTCTGACGGCAGTTATAACAAGTCACCTCGCCCTTTGGCTTCTTCTGACCATCCTTTCCCTTCTGTTGCTGCTGCTTCCTCTTCTTATTCCCACTCTGCTGTGGTTTAGATCCTTCCCTGGTTACAGCAACAACAGAACTTTCCCTAGGAAACAAACTCTCATGCCTCAGAGCTTTCTCCACCAGCTTCTCAAATGGATCGTCCAGATGATCCACTAACTGCCTTCCTAGATAAGCATCCAGACCAGTCACAAACTTTTCATTCTTCTGGTAGGGAGAATCAATATATGATCTGGCATACTTAGACAAAGCTTCGAACTCAGAAATATACTCCAGAACAGGCCTTCCGCCTTGTTTGAGCTCCACAAATCTCTTGAACAAAACAGACCTCTGAGCAGTAGAGATGAACTTGGCTTCAAATCTAACTTGGAACTGCTCCCAAGTAATATCCTCTTCTGGTGTATCTATGGTGATAGAATTCCACCAATCAGCAGCTCTTCCCTGAAGCTGTCTCGATGCAAGCTTTCTCTTAGTTGCATCCTCAATCCCTAAGTCACCAAAGATCCTTTTGCAAGCATCAATCCATCTCTGCACCTCAATAGTCGACTCCGTCCCCAAGAAAGCTTTTCCTCCAAGAGAAGTATAATCCTTGCAAAGCTTAGCAAAATCCACCGGTCTTGGAGCTTGAACTTGAACTCCCACATCCACTGATGATCCTGAAGCTGGTATCCTTCTCATGATCGAAGTCATCATCGCTTCGAACATAGTTCCATAATCAACAGCTCCTTCATCAGCACGGCTTTCCCTTGCAGCTGGTCTCCCTCTTCGACTCATCCTTAATATCTGTAATAAGAATGATTAGAACACCTTAAGAAACAACTGCATAAGGAGTTCAAATCCTTCTAGGCTACTATATTATATATAGTAATCATCCATCAAAATACAATTACGTCTCTCATACGTAGTTACGTCAGCGAGCGTTGGCTGAAATCGATTCACCAAAGCTCTGATACCAAATGTGACGACCACCCATGACTCCCGCACCAAAACAAGGGAATAGTGCGCTGAAAGGTGTGCAAGGCAACCATGGATGATAGTCAGGGTAAAATAAAATCGCAGAATCTCTATCGTAACTCACAGCGCATGGATAAAATACAATAGAGAAATATATAGTGAAGTCTCATAACAGAAAAATCATCATATAAGCATCACAGAAGTTTTATACAATCATCTCAACAAATCCATACATCAAGACCTCACTACAAACACTCATCAAATACAGCAGCGGATACCCAGTACATATAAGAAAATAATATGCATAGCCTCCTGCTCGTCTTCGTCATCATCAGCGGAAAACTCTAAGCACAACACCTGCCACCTGCTACCTAGTCTGCCCATCCCAAACATGGATGAACAGCCCAAGGTAATAAGAGGAGACATAAAACCTTGAGTCAGACAAAGTCTTAGTGAGCAGTAAATTAACAATCAAACATACCAAAGAGCATAAGGGATAAAAGGAATAGGAACCAAACCATCCCACTCCACCTCTTTCTACAGTGATAGCCCCCAGACACACACTAAGGAGAAGTAAGCATAACATAGCAGATAAGTAAGGTAAAGCAATAATCACTCGAGTCAAGGACGATGTTTTCCAAATACAAACCCCCAAGGCCTAAACCAAGATCAGATAAGCACCCAGAAAACACCGCTCTTGAAGCCGAATGATGATACAACCAAACATCCAAACATCCATGACTCTGGCTATCACTGTTATCATTGCCTTGATTTCACCGTTAGTTGAATGACCGCCTGTCAAGGGCTAATGGTAACCCCGGTTTAGCCATAACTCCGCACGTCATCGTGACCCGTGCCTAAGCCGAACGCATCAGCCCAGAGTACTAGCACGTCATCATGACCCGTGCCTGGAACGTCATCGTGACCCGTTCCAACGTACCCTTGCTTTGAGTATGCTAGAACCTTCAACAACGATGAGATCTTAGCCTCCTAGTCATCCTCCTCGACGACTACTTCCATACTAGCTCAAGCGCCTCTCAAGCTAACCATTATCCACCCCAACCCGGACCGCATCACCGAGTTATAACTTTGCACGTCGTCATGACCCGTGCTTGGAACGTCTTCGTGACCCGTCCCATCACAACATATGTCTTGCCTCATCCCATCATAGCAAAGTCTCTCAACTTGGAACGTCATCATGACCCGTCCCATCTCAACACAAGCCTTGCCTCATCATATCATCGCAAAGTCCCAACTCAACCATGCTTTGCCTTCTCGCATCATGGCAAGATCCCACATCCTCGAATCCATCCATATGAGCTTCCACATCCGCTTCATATGCCATTGGCAGCTTTCACCATTCAAGAGCCTTTCCACTTAGCTTTTGAATCATCTTCAACCATCTTGTTCCAAATCAACTACAAGCTAACTTGGAGCAATCAAATCTAACATACATTCAAACATTCAACCATTCAAACAAGATCTATTAAGCAATATCAATTATAATGGCAATTTCGTAATTAAGTGAGCAAAAGTCCAACATACGTGAAATCATGGTTTTTAGCATAGATCTATCAAATCTAAAACATGGGTTTTGTCTCTAATACTTGATAAATAACTTTCATAGATAAACATCTTCAAATATGATGGATCTACATGCAGACTTAAGGAAAATGCGAGAAAACGCTAACTTTAACACATAAACATATCACCAATCCACTACACTCCTTTGGGTCCGTGTGAGAGATAACTACCACTCACCAAATCACCAAAACAACCTAAAATGAATCAACTACAGATCTGGACAGCAAGGACTTGGACTTGATCCGGAGAAATTTCACTTGAAACGGTGAAATCTAGCCTCTTCGGATGAAAATCTTCAACTTTGGCTCTTGATCTTTGATCTTGATCTTCGATCTTGGATGGATGTTAGAATTAGATTGGAATGGAGAAAAGAAGATGAAGAAATGTTGTAGTCGAGTCTTCAAAATGGCAGCACTTCGTCGCTTCAAAAACCGGTGCCAAAAAGTGAGCCAAACCCCTCTATTTATAGGCTGGAAACCCCTTAGGTCGTCGCCCCTTAGGTCGTCCCCGACCTAACTATGAGTCGTTGCCGACTCATCAGCCCCTACGACCTACGACCTAACCAACACAACATACAACCAAGGCCGACTTACGACTTAACCCAGACGCGACCTAAAACACAGGCCGACCTAACGACTCAACGTACTGCCGACCCAACTGTCACACGACTCAACACACTGCCGCATTTCCTAAGTCCTAGGTCGCCTGACGACTTAACTAGCATGCCGACCTACGACCTAAGACCCTGCCGACTCAACTCCTTGCTGACCTAACACAACGACTTACGACTCAACAATGCTGACCTAACTCCTGCCCAAGCTATCTATAAGTCGCTAACGACTCAAGTCCTGCCGACTTAATACACAGCATCCCTAACACTAAGTCGCTCACGCGACTCAACTTGCCCAGCGGCCTAACACTCCCTTAAGTCGTTCAACGACCTAACTTTTCTTAGGTCGTTGACATACTTAACTCGCCAACAACTGACTCACTAACACGTAGGTCGCTGACTCGTTAACTCTTAGGTCGCTTACTAGACTCCCCAACGACCTAACATCCAAACGACCTATCCCCTTAAGTCGGCTACCTCCATGACTCGTTCGCATGACCTAAGACGTTAAGTCGGTCACGACTCAATCCCTAACGACCTAGGCTACCAAACGACTTAAGCACTAAGTCGTTGACTAACTTAACTCGTAAATTCGACCTAAGCACCATACGAGTTAACTTCCACACAACTTATCAACACTAACGACCTATAAATTCTACAATCTATCGACACGTAAAATACGGGTCGTTACAAATTAGAAATGAAGTAATGAAGAGTTGGAGAGGGTTGGGACTGAATACATAAGTGGGCTCAGCCCAAACCAAAACCCTAAGTGAAAAGTAGCAAAATTCAACTTTCTCCAAACATATCGAAGCTTATACTCAAAAAGGTCGCAAACGGCATTTTGAACTCAATGGGGGTGGTCTCGAGTCCCAATTCGACTTTTTGCAAAAAATAGCTTTTCGGACTAAAATCCGATTAATGATAAAATATTTAAATAAAATATTTAAATATAAAATCGATAAATATGCGGGTTGTTACAGACTTCCCTCCTTAAAGAAATTGCGTCCTCGCAATACTTAAGAGGAAAATAAGAAGTAACAACCATGGAAGCATATCAACACAAAAGAAAATTTGAAATAGGAAGTTCACCATAACGTGCACGAAAGAGTTAGCAAGAAATCTAGTGAAACTTCAATTTCCACAATATTACCGAGCTCAAGAATGAAAACCGGAACTCCTAAGGCATTTCCGTAGATAAAAGACATGGGGAACGTCAAGAATAGCAGAAAATTGAGCCGGTGTAACGGCGTAGTACAAAAATGGTACGCCCGAGGAACTAGAAACTCAAATAATTTGGGACATCAGCGTAGTACAAAAACGGTACGCCCAATGAACCAAAGGCAAAGACATTGATGTAGTACATACGGTACATCCAATGAATCAAATAACAAAACATTGATGCAGTACAAACGGTACATCCAATGAATTAAAAGCAAAGTCATTGATGTAGTACAAACGGTACATCCAGTGAATCAAATAGCAAAGACATTGATGTAGTACAAACGGTACATCCAATGAATCAAAAGGAAAGACATTGATGTAGTACAAACGGTACATCCAATGAATCCAAACCAAAGTCATTGATGTAGTACAAACGGTACATCCAATGAATCAAAAGCAAAGACATTGATGTAGTACAAACGGTACATCCAATGAATCAAAAGGAAAGTCATTGATGTAGTACAAACGGTACTGTAACATTCCCGTCTTTGAATCGAATTTAAATTGGAAATTTAATTAATTTTAGAAATTAAATTGTGAATTAACTGGATATTTTCCAAATTTAAATAGATATTTGTTTGTTATTTATGTAAATGGATATAAAACAAGAAATAAAAATTTAAAATAATATAAATATAGATAATGATTTATTTAAAAGGTATACTAGTTTTAATTCAAAAATAAAAATAAACTAAGCTTATAAATAATATTGGTTTAAAAAGTAATATTATAGAATTGATATAAATAAATAAAAGATTGCAAAAGCTATTTCAAAGTTTTAATTCAACCATATTATATACTTATTTATTTGATTTTATAAAAAGATTTAAAATGCATCTTCTTTTGAGAAAAGAATATAGTTGTATATTCCCAAAAAAAAATTAAAATGTAAAAAAAAAATGACTTGAGTTTAAAAATTTAAGAAAAAGAATGAATATGAAATACTTACCTTTTAGAATTTATAAATGTATTGTAAATAAAATTGATTTAATAAATAAGTTTACAAAAGCTTCATAAACTAAGAAATGTATATATATGTGTGATTTGTTTGTGAGTGTACAAATTGTTTTAAATTCATTTCTTTTTAAAAATTTGTAAAAGTAAAATAAATACATATGTTAGTATCTCAAGTTTAAAATGAGTGTTTTAAAAAAATGAGTAGCATTTAAAAATTTGTTAAGATATAATATATGTATATGTATATATACACATAAATATTGATTAAATTCTTTTAACATTGAACATGTACATATTACATACAAATGAATAAACAAATACATTTATTTACAAAGTATAAACAAATACATACTTTAAGATCTTATACATGGACATATACTAATGGCATCATCATTTTTTTTAAAATAATCAAATTTAAAAATACAAGAAGCCTTTCATTTCCCCATAAGTAATCATAGCACATCTTGGAAAATCTAAATGGAATAGTAGAAAAGAGATTTGCCTCACACATTTCAACATCATAAAGCTGAACCTATCTCAGACCATATTCATCAAGCCCATCTTTGCTCAGCTCGAAATGGAAAGCACAGTAAAAAAAAAATATAAAGAAAGAGAGAAAAATAAATGAACATGCATGAAGAAAGAGAAATAACCAAGTTTCAATATCCCTTCATCTTCATTCAATCCACAAACCAGAAACTACAAAAGAAATCTCAAATGAAAAAAAATCTCAAAGCCTGGAAACTCAACTAATCAAAGATCTAAAGCAAAACCAGAGGCAGATCTAAGCAACCTCTCTTAAAAAATTTTTGAACTGAATTCAACCTGGAAAGCAAAAAAACAAGTTCAAGCTATAATTCCATCTTTCAAGTTGATAGTGCTTCAGGCTTTGGTTAGCAAGAAACAGTGCAGTGTTTTTCTAAAAACAAACCTGAGATCAAATTCATAATGCAACCCAGTGCAACTCAGCATGAAACAACAAAATCTGGAATATGGCAAAGCAAAGTCTTCAACCTGGAGCTGCAGATTACAAACACATTAAAATCAAATGCAGAACAACTAAGGTAAATTCAATTAAAACCATAATTTAAAAATGTAAAATCTGAAGCAATAAATAAATAATTAACTCTAGTATTTTTGTCCTGAGGAAATAATGACCAAAACAAAGATAAAAGGCAGAGAAGTTTAAGAAGAATTGCATGTTCCAGATTCCAGTTCAAAGGCTTGGGTTCTCTATTCCTTCTTAAGCAAGGTGAGCAAACACTTTCACCTCTGCTTTTATGGTTTGATGCTTGTGATGAATGATGTTTTGGGATGTTGCTTAGGTATTGAGTACACTTGCATGCTTTAAATTAGAAGATGAAGATATATTATAAATCTGCTGTGTACATATGTATGAATGCATGCTTGTTTGTTGATGCATGTCTGTCCCCTCAAATTTAAACCTCTGCTTGATCTTAAATAACTTTGCATATCTATGTGTGGGTGTAATAGGAGTATGCTTGACTGTGTTTGTTTGCAATAGTCTCTGTTGTTCTTTCTGAACTGAGTTTGACCAAAACTAAAATCTCTTTATGTAATCTAAGTAGAGATATGATTATAACAGAGAGAAAGATTATATGGATGTATATCAATTTTAAAAATAGCTTGAGTATGTTTGTTTCAAAACTACCTGGAAATATTAATATACAGTAAAACAAAATGGTTCTTGTTTGATTTAAATTCAAAAACTCTTGAGTAATCTCTGTTTAAACTTAGGTTATAAACAGAACTTGGTTGCTTCATCTCAAAGTTTAAACTAAAATTATACTTCAGTCAAAATTACTCAAGTGTCTTTAGAAAACTCCTGGAAATCAAAATGACTGAAAAAAAAAATAGGAATATGTCAAAATCCAAACATGGAAATTCATAAGTTCAGGATCATAACTTGAATTCATAAACTTTAACTTGATTTTTAACACTAAAATCATATTTTTTTAATTTGGGATTAAGTGAGTTTTTCTGGGTTGAACAAAAGAAGGGTTTTGGGTTTTTATCTGACAATCTAGGGGATTTGGGATGTTGCAGTTCTTCCTGGAGGTGGAGGGATGTTAGGTGAGGGTGGTCACTGATAGGTAGGGGATGGTCGGAGATGTAGTTTAGAGGTGGCTGGAGGTGGTTTACAAATGCACAGGGGTGTGTGCATGTTTGTGATGGTGGTGGGTTGATGTTTCTGGGTTGCAGAGTTTGTGCCTCGGGTTGGTCTCGGGGAAAAGTGGGGGAAACTCGAAGCAGAAGGGATATTCACTCGAAGTAAAATAGGGGAGTGCAGGGTGTATGTGTTCAGGTTTTTACAACAGAACCTGTTCTGTTTATTTTAAAATTTTAAAAAAATAAAAATAAAATAAAGTTAAATTAAATCTGGCGATTTGAACTTAAGATTTAACTTGAATCTAAGGATGAATTCAAATAGTTTGAATTCTTACTTCGAAAAAAAAAAGAAAAAAAAAAGAAGAGAAACAGGAAACTGTTTTCCAGATTTTTAAAGTTTGAAATAAAATGCAAACTAATGTTTAACTTAGGATGTTAAAACTGAGTTCAAATAAGGTTTGAAGTTCAAAGTTTTTAAAAAGGGAACTTTTAAATTTAAACAAGTTTAAATTCTGTTTTAAATCAAAATTTAAAACAAAACAGTTTCTGGTCTTAAATTCTGTAGTTTGCAGTTTTAAATGGAATTCATATTTTAGGTTGGAAACTTAATTCAAGTATGAATTGATACTGAATTCAAGTGAAGTTTTGAGTTAAGGTTTTTTTTTTAAAATGAAATTTTTAAATTTAAACAAAGTTTTAATTTCTGTTTAAATCAAAATCAAAACTGTTTCAGGTTTTATAACTGAGAGTTTGCAAGTTGAATGAAATTTAAATTTTAGAGTGGGAATTTGATATTAGGTGGAAGTAGAAACAGAATTCAAATGTAGCTTTGAATTCAAAGTTTTTAGAAGTAAAATCTTAAATTTAATCAAGATTTAAATTTCTGTTTTAAATCAAAAGTTCAAAACAGTTGCAGGTTTTAATCCAGAGAGAGTTGCATTTTTTTTTTAAGAAATTTGAATTGAATTCAATTCTAGTGTAGGGTTGATTTAAGTACGAATTGAACTAAATTCAAATGGAGTTCTGAGTTCAAAGTTTTAAAGATGAAATTTTTAAATTTAAACAAATTTTTAATTTCTGTTTAAATCAAAATTAAAACTGTTTCAGGTTTTAAACCTGAAAGATGTTTTGCAGTTTTTAATGTTTTTAATGAAACTCATATTTTAAGTTGTAATTTGATTTAAATGCAAGTTAAATCTGAATTCAAATAGAGTTTGGAATTCAAAGTTTTCAAAAGTGAAATATGTTAAATTTAAACAAGTTTTAAATTTGGTTCTAAATCAATATTAAAACAGTTGCAGGTTTTTGAACCTGTAATTCTACAGTTTGAAGTATTAAATAAAATCCATATTTTAAAGATTTTAAATTAAATCAAATGTAAGATTTAACTGAATTCAAAGGAATTTTGAGTTCAAAGTTTTTAATTCTGTTTTAATCTAAATTTAAAACTGTTTCAGGTTTAAGCCTGAGAAATTTACAGTTTTAAAACTTTTTGAATAAATTCATATTTTTAAGTTGCAACATGATTCAAGTGTAACTTGAATTTGAATTCAAAAATTTTTTTTAAAAAAAAAAAATGAAAAATCTAAAAATTTAAACAAGTTTTAATTCTGTTTTAAATTAAATTTAAGATTGAGGGTTTACCAATTTAAGTAATTAATTGAGGAAAAATCAATTAATAAAAGAAATTAAGGTTTAATTAATTTCAATTAAAGGTTAATTAATTAAGATAGTTAATTAAATAAATGATTAATAAATAAAGGTGGTTAAAACTTAATTAATTATACCTGTAACATTCCTGAATTTTGAACAAGATAATTTGACAATTTATTTAATTTTTGGGATTAAATTATGGAATTTTTGTAGTTAATTTTTAATTTTTTAGAATTAAAAGTTGAATCAATTGGAAGATTTACAGAATAAATAATAATATGCATTTTTAGATTGAATTTGGAATTTAAAAGATTTGAGATTTTATTGTGAATTTAACTATGAAAGTTTTAAAAAAATAAGTGTTTGTTAATAAGTTGAACATCTTAAGTTTATAAATATAGATGTATTGAAAATAAAAGTTGTATTTACTAACTTATAAATATTTGCTAATAATGTATAATCTAATTTCAAACTATTTTACTTTAATTTGTGTAAGTATAACTACATAACATATATGTGTAAATATAAGATTGATAAGCATGTTTTATAAATTTAAAATCAAATAAGGTTTAAAAACAAAATGTATGAATTAAAATTAATTGAACTAAAGGACCAAAACAAAATTTATAAAATAAATTCAAGACAAGGTTAAAAACATAGAAACATGTTACACATTAAAAATAAAGTAAGGCTGAAACATAAACTTATTTGAGTTTAGACAAGTGGCAAGAAAATCTTTTTCTTTTGGATATTGGTCTTTGGAAACATGAACAAAGAAGAAAAGACAAGTCATGATACTTTTACCTTTCTCAAAAAATTTGCTCAGATATGAGAAATCAAAGTTTAAAACAACTCATTTCTAAAACAGTTCGAAATCAAGCCAGTGCAAAGCTTTTCAACCTGAAAAATTAGAAAAAAAAAAAGATCAGGTTAGAGATTCAACCCTGAAGCAAAACTTCAAAATTGGAAATTCCAAAAACAATGCAAATAAAAAATATGAAGCTGCCATACACAAATCTACTTCAAAAGCAAATATTCAGACCTGCATTTCTTTGCATCTGCAAATTCAATCATAGAACCTGCATTTCAACATGAAAGCATCTGAAACAATGAGGTCTGCAACATGTGTTTGGATCTGAAGCTCTGCATGTTCTTGCATTTGAAAACTCTGGCACCTGCATAACAAATTTGAGGCCTGCATACATCAAGTAGAGCCTGCATGTAGAACCTTGGGAAAACTGCATCTGAAATTATCAAGCTAGCATCATTTTTAAAGGCAGAGGTCTGCATTCATGTTTTCAAGATAATTTGGATCTGAAACAAGCATACAAGCCTGCATGTATAAATCAAAAAGCCCTGCAATTTCAAGATTGAGGCTCTGCATTTCAAAGGCCTGCATGCATCCATTTAAAGCTCTGTATATCATTTATAGATCAAGTTGAAGCTTTACATTTCTAAGCATCTGAAGAAAGAGGTCTGCATTCAAGGAGCCTGCCTGCATTTCATATTTTCAAAAGTCTGGTACCCTGCAAGTTGATTGTGCTCTGCATTCTGCATAATTATGTGAGTAACACTTAATTTAAAGTAAATTAAGTAGGATTGCTTGCTTGATTTTCTACTGAGTTAAATGTTTGTACATGTTTTCTTTTTACTGCCTGTGTATTTATGAATGCAATGCATGTTTGATTCCATGGTTCTGATTGCTATAGTTTAAGTTCTAGTTAATAGAAAAATCCTATTTCTTTCGATTTGTTTGCTGTTATGTTTCAATCTTGATTGAAATTTGCTTATTTCAAAATAAAGTAAGCATTAAAAAAAAAAATTATATAAGTTGTTTAGTTTTCTGTGTTGTCTGAAATATAAACACAATTAAATTCTGTAACTTGGAAAAAAAAAATAGGTATCAGGAATTAAGGTTTCAAGTTTATAAATAGAATCATAAATGAATTCAAGAATTTTAAAAACAAAAATTCCAAATTTTTTGTGTGGTAAATATAGTGCAGTTTTCAAAGGCAGTATTTTACATTTTTGATCATGTTCAGTTGATCTTTGCATGTGAACTAGTTAATTTGTTTTCTGAAGATAGTGTATCTATTAAGGATTGTGGGAAATTATTAAATTGACTTGAAGTTGGGTTTGGTGTTGAAATTTGGAAGGTTTCTGTTATGAACCCTGTCCCACTGAGTTGCTGTAATTGCTCGAGTATGAACTCAAGGGTTGATTGAGTTCAAAGATCTTTGGGGTGTGTATTGATGATGTGTTGAAGGAGTCATCGCCGGAGTATGGTGTATGATGATGGTCGGAGATGGTTGATAATGGAGTTGACAGGTTTGAAGGGTAGGGGTGTGGGCTGTTTCCAGGTTTGTGATAGTTTGATGTTTGGGGTTGCAGAGAATTTTTAGCTCGGGACGGTCTCGGAATTTTTGAGAGAAAACTCGAAGGAAGTGGGTTTCTGACTCGGAGTGATGGTGGGTTTGCCTCGAGACTAATTTTTGTTTCAGGCTTTTATTGAACAGAAACTGTTCTGTTCTGTTCCGTTTTTAAGAAATTTTTTAAAAGTAAAGTATAATATAAATCTGGAAATTAAAACTTAGGAATTAAACTTGAGTCTGAGAATGAATTCAAATATTTTGAATTCTTATTTTGAAATAAGTTAAATGCAGAAATTCATGTTGGTTTGGAAAAAAAAAAATATATAAAGAACAGGAAATCTGTTGCAGGTTTTTGAACCTGTAATTCTACAGTTTGAAGTATTAAATAAAATCCATATTTTAAAGATTTTAAATTAAATCAAATGTAAGATTTAACTGAATTCAAAGGAATTTTGAGTTCAAAGTTTTTAATTCTGTTTTAATCTAAATTTAAAACTGTTTCAGGTTTAAGCCTGAGAAATTTACAGTTTTAAAACTTTTTGAATAAATTCATATTTTTAAGTTGCAACATGATTCAAGTGTAACTTGAATTTGAATTCAAAAATTTTTTTTTTAAAAAAAAAATGAAAAATCTAAAAATTTAAACAAGTTTTAATTCTGTTTTAAATTAAATTTAAGATTGAGGGTTTACCAATTTAAGTAATTAATTGAGGAAAAATCAATTAATAAAAGAAATTATGGTTTAATTAATTTCAATTAAAGGTTAATTAATTAAGATAGTTAATTAAATAAATGATTAATAAATAAAGGTGGTTAAAACTTAATTAATTATAGTTAATGATAATTAATCATTGATTTAAAGATTATAAATAAAAGTAATTATGTGAATAACAAATTCATAACCACACGGTTTATTCATCTTAATTAAAGATGTTTGATTGTTATTGGATGTTCTGTGATGGATTGATATATTTGATATGTGATGTGATGCTATGTAATGCTTTGTGCTAGGCTGTTATTTCTGTGATGTATATATTGCTATGCAAACACTTTGACCTGTAAAATGACATTTAATTTCGATGCGACAGGGAGTCGGATTCCATTTGGTTATCCGAAACCCACATCGAATTGTAATAATTGAATCTGTGCTGATTGATGATGTTGCGCACTATTGTGTAAAACCCCTGGACCACACTATACACACACAAATATGGGTTGCACGTGGAAATGAGTTAAGTCACAGATTTTGAAATTATTTTAAAGATTGAATTTTTGAATCCAAATTAGTTTTGGAATTAGAATTGAAGCTTTTGAAAATAGTTATTTTGAATAACTTAATTGAGTTTTGAAATTTAAATAATTTGATTTAAATTTGAACTCAATATTTGGGATTGAATTCTATGATTTGGGAACTAGGGTAAAAAGAGTTATTCAACATATAAATGGGGTTATATGGGTTTTAAACCATTTTTAAAGATGACGTTTTGGAATTTAAATTCAACCCAAGATTTCAACTTGTATAAATTAGATTTGCTTTCCCATAGGAAATGGACTTCCAAGTTGTGTTAAAAGGATTTTCAAGTCTAAAAGGAAAATTGTTTTCCAAGTTATAGATAAGTCTTTGGAAATGAGTTTGAAAGCTATAAATCTTTAATTTAAGGATTTAATTGGGTTAATCCAATTGAAATGGGAATTGTTTTGAAATCTATGAGTAGATCTTTGTGAAACCGGGTGAAACTTTGTGAAATAAATCTTTTTGTTTAAAGATTTAAAGATGGTAATTTGTTTAACCATTTGAAAGAAAAGTTTTGGGTTTTATAAGTTGTGACTTAACAGAAATCCCATATCCATATGTTTTAAAATATGGCGCTCACTATTCGGTTTAGCCGGGAGAGGACCTTGTGTCATATAGCCCATTCCGAATAGTGATACGACGTTATGGATTGCAATTGAAGACCGGTGGTGAAGACCGGGTATTTGTGAGAACGATAGGATAACCTATCGATTGACTCTGCACTGAGTTGCTCCGGTATAGAGTTCTCCCTTAGTGATGGGAAGTCCGATCGGGATTGTGGATACCCGGATTTGCAAGGGCTTCTTCGGAAGTGCCTTCGGTTCTGTTCGAACCCATAACAGACTTGTATGATTGTATGTCCGACATTACACTTTGAGATGTTATCTGATTTCTATCAAATACATTTCTGCTTGGTGGCGGAGAATTTCTTCTCTTAGCTTAACACCCTTCTCTAAGACGTACGAGCTCAGAGGTTATGTAGTTGATATTTATCAGTGATATTCCCAAATTTGGTAATGTGGCATGCTGAGTGCTGCTGTGTGATGATCATTGGTTGATCATTTGTGATATGATCATTTGTTTGATCATTTATCTTTGTGATCATTGCTTTGGTCATCTGTTGACCCAAAGCATGGCTTTGTGCCAAAGCGTAGCTTTGTGGACGAGACTGCATCAGGACCTCACTCCCCGGAAATGGTCGAAACAGGAAAGATGCGGCAAGGTTATGAGGGTCGCTCCCTTTAGGGTATGTCATTCCCTTCTGGTAAAGGGTGGTATCAGGTATGGAGCCCTGGTATTTAACCTATGTGGTTGCTCCAATCTCATTTACTGTGTGGTTGTTGCTTTGAGGCGCCTCGGATAAAGGTCCCAAAGGACCGGGGGATGGCATATTCGTGTAGTAGTTACCTAGTTACAGAGGTAACCCGGCCTTGTGTTGGCAGAGATCTAACCGTAACGTTAGTTCTCGGGACGTCCCGCCAGAGGCGATCCCATTGACAGTAGGAAGTTCCTTAGCCTGACCATTTGTTGGGAATCCATTCATCCAATACGTGCCTTGTACGGTTTTAGTTGTATTACCTGCCATTCACTTATGGTGGTCACCACTGTTTGGATGGTAGCTATAGTAGGCATAGTTCGGAATGTCTATGCTGGCTAGGATTTATATTGTACTTTCGAAATGGTTTTCTGCACTATGCACTAGTAATAATATCAAAGAAAACTTTCTCGTATTAAGCATATTTGACTGTCATAAGGAGAAATCTCCTCCAATTCTGCGTTTGCATTGTGTGTGTGGCGGGAGGCCTTATGGTAGTTTCATTTTCCAAAAAGCATTACGGATTTATTTTAAATTCCTTGTTGCTTGTTTTTAAAGACCAAATGTTTTTGTTTGCTCATACCAGTCCCACGACTGACCTGGAGTTTATTGTTCCTTTCCTAAACTCTGGGTGCCCACTATTTCCCACACGGGCAGTCTAGAGTTGGGATTTTCAGATAATCTATAGTAGGTGTAGATTCGATAGCTTTCAGCCTTAGGATTTGGCAATCGCATTTTGGATCGAGTTGCTTCTCTTCATCTTGATTTGGAGTTCGAGCTGTTTTTGGATTGGTGCTTTGGAGATGGAGATTACTGATACTGGAGTTCTTTCTTGAAGACTATATTGGAGATATTGTTCCGCTGCTGGTGTTATCTTTTATTTCCGCTGCTATTCTTTGTATCTCTGATAATGTTGATATTTATTGTACCATTCTGTTGTATCATTCATGTTGTATCAGCTATTGTATCAAATGTTGTATATTGTTATATGCTATTCTTTTCTTCCGCTGTGTTATTTACTTAATGTGTTATAAGCTCCGGCGAACCAGGTTCGACGTTTGGATCTGCGGCATTTGAATACGAGTGTCGTATTCGGTGCCGATTTTCGAAGGTCGAGTCAGGGTCGTTATAATTGGTATCAGAGATGATGGTTAAAACCCTAGCTCAGGAGTATAACACATTAAGTAGCTCATTAGAGATAGGGTGAAGTATACCCTAGAATGAGTGATCCCTAAGATATTTGTTCGAATGCCTCAGTAAATTCTCTTACTATCCACTAATAGTGAGTATGAGTGCGAGAAGAGAACGAGATAGGGGACAGGGGAGTACCACTACAAACGGTCAATACCCTGCAACAGTGGAAACAATTTTCTCTATCAATCTCCTTTGATTCTATTTCGTATTCTTTTGATTGCTTCGTAGTTGCTCCAGAAGAAGCTTCGGTGTGATGGTGGCCCTACGAATCGTGTAGATAAGTCTCTATTTTGTTTTCTCTTCGTCAAATTCCTATCAGCTTTTCGTTTTTAACTTTAACGAAGTTGAAATTTAAATTGAAATAAATTGGTTAACTAAAATATAAAGCTAAATAAATTGTATCGATAAAACGATTTCGATTAAAACCAAATTTAAAATTCTATTGTAATTTCTTGTGAATGTCAAAGTCCGAAGACGAACAAGATATATACTTTGAGGAGTTTCGACTTAAGTTTGGAATCCATATCTAGTATTTGAAATTTCGAAAGATTAAATCCGTCTATCTATCGTTGGGTCCGATATATTCTACGAATGATTAGTTATCCCTTCGAACTAATCAATGTCCTTGCATATCGTAGACTGGTGGCCCGAATATCTTGTAAAATAATTATATGAGTTTGATCTCATATCTATTAGTGATATTCTGATTTGGTAAGCCAATACAGAATAGATGATCGGCTTGATTTGATAGTCGATTCTCTATCTTTGTATATCTCTCCATTCTTAGTTGTCTTCCTGGCAAATTTCGAGGACGAAATTTCTTAAGGAGGGGAACCTGTAACATTCCCGTTTTTGAATCGAATTTAAATTGGAAATTTAATTAATTTTAGAAATTAAATTGTGAATTAACTGGATATTTTCCAAATTTAAATAGATATTTGTTTGTTATTTATGTAAATGGATATAAAACAAGAAATAAAAATTTAAAATAATATAAATATAGATAATGATTTATTTAAAAGGTATACTAGTTTTAATTCAAAAATAAAAATAAACTAAGCTTATAAATAATATTGGTTTAAAAAGTAATATTATAGAATTGATATAAATAATTAAAAGATTGCAAAAGCTATTTCAAAGTTTTAATTCAACCATATTATATACTTATTTATTTGATTTTATAAAAAGATTTAAAATGCATCTTCTTTTGAGAAAAGAATATAGTTGTATATTCCCAAAAAAAATTTAAAATGTAAAAAAAAAATGACTTGAGTTTAAAAATTTAAGAAAAAGAATGAATATGAAATACTTACCTTTTAGAATTTATAAATGTATTGTAAATAAAATTGATTTAATAAATAAGTTTACAAAAGCTTCATAAACTAAGAAATGTATATATATGTGTGATTTGTTTGTGAGTGTACAAATTGTTTTAAATTCATTTCTTTTTAAAAATTTGTAAAAGTAAAATAAATACATATGTTAGTATCTCAAGTTTAAAATGAGTGTTTTAAAAAAATGAGTAGCATTTAAAAATTTGTTAAGATATAATATATGTATATGTATATATATACATAAATATTGATTAAATTCTTTTAACATTGAACATGTACATATTACATACAAATGAATAAACAAATACATTTATTTACAAAGTATAAACAAATACATACTTTAAGATCTTATACATGGACATATACTAATGGCATCATCATTTTTTTTTAAATAATCAAATTTAAAAATACAAGAAGCCTTTTTCCCCATAAGTAATCATAGCACATCTTGGAAAATCTAAATGGAATAGTAGAAAAGAGATTTGCCTCACACATTTCAACATCATAAAGCTGAACCTATCTCAGACCATATTCATCAAGCCCATCTTTGCTCAGCTCGAAATGGAAAGCACAGTAAAAAAAAAATATAAAGAAAGAGAGAAAAATAAATGAACATGCATGAAGAAAGAGAAATAACCAAGTTTCAATATCCCTTCATCTTCATTCAATCCACAAACCAGAAACTACAAAAGAAATCTCAAATGAAAAAAAATCTCAAAGCCTGGAAACTCAACTAATCAAAGATCTGAAGCAAAACCAGAGGCAGATCTAAGCAACCTCTCTTAAAATTTTTTTGAACTGAATTCAACCTGGAAAGCAAAAAAACAAGTTCAAGCTATAATTCCATCTTTCAAGTTGATAGTGCTTCAGGCTTTGGTTAGCAAGAAACAGTGCAGTGTTTTTCTAAAAACAAACCTGAGATCAAATTCATAATGCAACCCAGTGCAACTCAGCATGAAACAACAAAATCTGGAATATGGCAAAGCAAAGTCTTCAACCTGGAGCTGCAGATTACAAACACATTAAAATCAAATGCAGAACAACTAAGGTAAATTCAATTAAAACCATAATTTAAAAATGTAAAATCTGAAGCAATAAATAAATAATTAACTCTAGTATTTTTGTCCTGAGGAAATAATGACCAAAACAAAGATAAAAGGCAGAGAAGTTTAAGAAGAATTGCATGTTCCAGATTCCAGTTCAAAGGCTTGGGTTCTCTGTTCCTTCTTAAGCAAGGTGAGCAAACACTTTCACCTCTGCTTTTATGGTTTGATGCTTGTGATGAATGATGTTTTGGGATGTTGCTTAGGTATTGAGTACACTTGCATGCTTTAAATTAGAAGATGAAGATATATTATAAATCTGCTGTGTACATATGTATGAATGCATGCTTGTTTGTTGATGCATGTCTGTCCCCTCAAATTTAAACCTCTGCTTGATCTTAAATAACTTTGCATATCTATGTGTGGGTGTAATAGGAGTATGCTTGACTGTGTTTGTTTGCAATAGTCTCTGTTGTTCTTTCTGAACTGAGTTTGACCAAAACTAAAATCTCTTTATGTAATCTAAGTAGAGATATGATTATAACAGAAAGAAAGATTATATGGATGTATATCAATTTTAAAAATAGCTTGAGTATGTTTGTTTCAAAACTACCTGGAAATATTAATATACAGTAAAACAAAATGGTTCTTGTTTGATTTAAATTCAAAAACTCTTGAGTAATCTCTGTTTAAACTTAGGTTATAAACAGAACTTGGTTGCTTCATCTCAAAGTTTAAACTAAAATTATACTTCAGTCAAAATTACTCAAGTGTCTTTAGAAAACTCCTGGAAATCAAAATGACTGAAAAAAAAAATAGGAATGTGTCAAAATCCAAACATGGAAATTCATAAGTTCAGGATCATAACTTGAATTCATAAACTTTAACTTGATTTTTAACACTAAAATCATATTTTTTTAATTTGGGATTAAGTGAGTTTTTCTGGGTTGAACAAAAGAAGGGTTTTGGGTTTTTATCTGACAATCTAGGGGATTTGGGATGTTGCAGTTCTTCCTGGAGGTGGAGGGATGTTAGGTGAGGGTGGTCACTGATAGGTAGGGGATGGTCGGAGATGTAGTTTAGAGGTGGCTGGAGGTGGTTTACAAATGCACAGGGGTGTGTGCATGTTTGTGATGGTGGTGGGTTGATGTTTCTGGGTTGCAGAGTTTGTGCCTCGGGTTGGTCTCAGGGAAAAGTGGGGGAAACTCGAAGCAGAAGGGATATTCACTCGAAGTAAAATAGGGGAGTGCAGGGTGTATGTGTTCAGGTTTTTACAACAGAACCTGTTCTGTTTATTTTAAAATTTTAAAAAAATAAAAATAAAATAAAGTTAAATTAAATCTGGCAATTTGAACTTAAGATTTAACTTGAATCTAAGGATGAATTCAAATAGTTTGAATTCTTACTTTGAAAAAAAAAAAAGAAAAAAAAAGAAGAGAAACAGGAAACTGTTTTCCAGATTTTTAAAGTTTGAAATAAAATGCAAACTAAAGTTTAACTTAGGATGTTAAAACTGAGTTCAAATAAGGTTTGAAGTTCAAAGTTTTTAAAAATGGAACTTTTAAATTTAAACAAGTTTAAATTCTGTTTTAAATCAAAATTTAAAACAAAACAGTTTCTGGTCTTAAATTCTGTAGTTTGCAGTTTTAAATGGAATTCATATTTTAGGTTGGAAACTTAATTCAAGTATGAATTGATACTGAATTCAAGTGAAGTTTTGAGTTAAGTTTTTTTTAAAAAAAATGAAATTTTTAAATTTAAACAAAGTTTTAATTTCTGTTTAAATCAAAATCAAAACTGTTTCAGGTTTTATAACTGAGAGTTTGCAAGTTGAATGAAATTTAAATTTTAGAGTGGGAATTTGATATTAGGTGGAAGTAGAAACAGAATTCAAATGTAGCTTTGAATTCAAAGTTTTTAGAAGTAAAATCTTAAATTTAATCAAGATTTAAATTTCTGTTTTAAATCAAAAGTTCAAAACAGTTGCAGGTTTTAATCCAGAGAGAGTTGCAGTTTTTTTTTAAGAAATTTGAATTGAATTCAATTCTAGTGTAGGGTTGATTTAAGTACGAATTGAACTAAATTCAAATGGAGTTCTGAGTTCAAAGTTTTAAAGATGAAATTTTTAAATTTAAACAAATTTTTAATTTCTGTTTAAATCAAAATTAAAACTGTTTCAGGTTTTAAACCTGAAAGATGTTTTGCAGTTTTTAATGTTTTTAATGAAACTCATATTTTAAGTTGTAATTTGATTTAAATGCAAGTTAAATCTGAATTCAAATAGAGTTTGGAATTCAAAGTTTTCAAAAGTGAAATATGTTAAATTTAAACAAGTTTTAAATTTGGTTCTAAATCAATATTAAAACAGTTGCAGGTTTTTGAACCTGTAATTCTACAGTTTGAAGTATTAAATAAAATCCATATTTTAAAGATTTTAAATTAAATCAAATGTAAGATTTAGCTGAATTCAAAGGAATTTTGAGTTCAAAGTTTTTAATTCTGTTTTAATCTAAATTTAAAACTGTTTCAGGTTTAAGCCTGAGAAATTTACAGTTTTAAAAGTTTTTGAATAAATTCATATTTTTAAGTTGCAACATGATTCAAGTGTAACTTGAATTTGAATTCAAATGTTATTTTGAATTCAAAATTTTTTTTAAAAAAAAAAAATGAAAAATCTAAAAATTTAAACAAGTTTTAATTCTGTTTTAAATTAAATTTAAGATTGAGGGTTTACCAATTTAAGTAATTAATTGAGGAAAAATCAATTAATAAAAGAAATTAAGGTTTAATTAATTTCAATTAAAGGTTAATTAATTAAGATAGTTAATTAAATAAATGATTAATAAATAAAGGTGGTTAAAACTTAATTAATTATAGTTAATGATAATTTATCATTGATTTAAAGATTATAAATAAAAGTAATTATGTGAATAACAAATTCATAACCACATGGTTTATTCATCTTAATTAAAGATGTTTGATTGTTATTGGATGTTCTGTGATGGATTGATATATTTGATATGTGATGTGATGCTATGTAATGCTTTGTGCTAGGCTGTTATTTCTGTGATGTATATATTGCTATGCAAACACTTTGACCTGTAAAATGACATTTAATTTCGATGCGACAGGGAGTCGGATTCCATTTGGTTATCCGAAACCCACATCGAATTGTAATAATTGAATCTGTGCTGATTGATGATGTTGTGCACTATTGTGTAAAACCCCTGGACCACACTATACACACACAAATATGGGTTGCACGTGGAAATGAGTTAAGTCACAGATTTTGAAATTGTTTTAAAGATTGAATTTTTGAATCCAAATTAGTTTTGGAATTAGAATTGAAGCTTTTGAAAATAGTTATTTTGAATAACTTAATTGAGTTTTGAAATTTAAATAATTTGATTTAAATTTGAACTCAATATTTGGGATTGAATTCTATGATTTGGGAACTAGGGTAAAAAGAGTTATTCAACATATAAATGGGGTTATATGGGTTTTAAACCATTTTTAAAGATGACGTTTTGGAATTTAAATTCAACCCAAGATTTCAACTTGTATAAATTAGATTTGCTTTCCCATAGGAAATGGACTTCCAAGTTGTGTTAAAAGGATTTTCAAGTCTAAAAGGAAAATTGTTTTCCAAGTTATAGATAAGTCTTTGGAAATGAGTTTGAAAGCTATAAATCTTTAATTTAAGGATTTAATTGGGTTAATCCAATTGAAATGGGAATTGTTTTGAAATCTATGAGTAGATCTTTGTGAAACCGGGTGAAACTTTGTGAAATAAATCTTTTTGTTTAAAGATTTAAAGATGGTAATTTGTTTAACCATTTGAAAGAAAAGTTTTGGGTTTAATAAGTTGTGACTTAACAGAAATCCCATATCCATATGTTTTAAAATATGGCGCTCACTATTCGGTTTAGCCGGGAGAGGACCTTGTGTCATATAGCCCATTCCGAATAGTGATACGACGTTATGGATTGCAATTGAAGACCGGTGGTGAAGACCGGGTATTTGTGAGAACGATAGGATAACCTATCGATTGACTCTGCACTGAGTTGCTCCGGTATAGAGTTCTCCCTTAGTGATGGGAAGTCCGATCGGGATTGTGGATACCCGGATTTGCAAGGGCTTCTTCGGAAGTGCCTTCGGTTCTGTTCGAACCCATAACAGACTTGTATGATTGTATGTCCGACATTACACTTTGAGATGTTATCTGATTTCTATCAAATACATTTCTGCTTGGTGGCGGAGAATTTCTTCTCTTAGCTTAACACCCTTCTCTAAGACGTACGAGCTCAGAGGTTATGTAGTTGATATTTATCAGTGATATTCCCAAATTTGGTAATGTGGCATGCTGAGTGCTGCTGTGTGATGATCATTGGTTGATCATTTGTGATATGATCATTTGTTTGATCATTTATCTTTGCGATCATTGCTTTGGTCATCTGTTGACCCAAAGCATGGCTTTGTGCCAAAGCGTAGCTTTGTGGACGAGACTGCATCAGGACCTCACTCCCCGGAAATGGTCGAAACAGGAAAGATGCGGCAAGGTTATGAGGGTCGCTCCCTTTAGGGTATGTCATTCCCTTCTGGTAAAGGGTGGTATCAGGTATGGAGCCCTGGTATTTAACCTATGTGGTTGCTCCAATCTCATTTACTGTGTGGTTGTTGCTTTGAGGCGCCTCGGATAAAGGTCCCAAAGGACCGGGGGATGGCATATTCGTGTAGTAGTTACCTAGTTACAGAGGTAACCCGGCCTTGTGTTGGCAGAGATCTAACCGTAACGTTAGTTCTCGGGACGTCCCGCCAGAGGCGATCCCGTTGACAGTAGGAAGTTCCTTAGCCTGACCATTTGTTGGGAATCCATTCATCCAATACGTGCCTTGTACGGTTTTAGTTGTATTACCTGCCATTCACTTATGGTGGTCACCACTGTTTGGATGGTAGCTATAGTAGGCATAGTTCGGAATGTCTATGCTGGCTAGGATTTATATTGTACTTTCGAAATGGTTTTCTGCACTATGCACTAGTAATAATATCAAAGAAAACTTTCTCGTATTAAGCATATTTGACTGTCATAAGGAGAAATCTCCTCCAATTCTGCGTTTGCATTGTGTGTGTGGCGGGAGGCCTTATGGTAGTTTCATTTTCCAAAAAGCATTACGGATTTATTTTAAATTCCTTGTTGCTTGTTTTTAAAGACCAAATGTTTTTGTTTGCTCATACCAGTCCCACGACTGACCTGGAGTTTATTGTTCCTTTCCTAAACTCTGGGTGCCCACTATTTCCCACACGGGCAGTCTAGAGTTGGGATTTTCAGATAATCTATAGTAGGTGTAGATTCGATAGCTTTCAGCCTTAGGATTTGGCAATCGCATTTTGGATCGAGTTGCTTCTCTTCATCTTGATTTGGAGTTCGAGCTGTTTCTGGATTGGTGCTTTGGAGATGGAGATTACTGATACTGGAGTTCTTTCTTGAAGACTATATTGAAGGTATTGTTCCGCTGCTGGTGTTATCTTTTATTTCCGCTGCTATTCTTTGTATCTCTGATAATGTTGATATTTATTGTACCATTCTGTTGTATCATTCATGTTGTATCAGCTATTGTATCAAATGTTGTATATTGTTATATGCTATTCTTTTCTTCCGCTGTGTTATTTACTTAATGTGTTATAAGCTCCGGCGAACCAGGTTCGACGTTTGGATCTGCGGCATTTGAATACGAGTGTCGTATTCGGTGCCGATTTTCGAAGGTCGAGTCAGGGTCGTTATAGGTACATCCAATGAATCAAAAGCAAAATCATTGATGTAGTACAAACGGTACATCCAATGAATCAAAAGCAAAATCATTGATGTAGTACAAACGGTACATCCAATGAATCAAAAGCAAAGTCATTGATGTAGTACAAACGGTACATCCAATGAATCAAAAGCAAAATCATTGATGTAGTACAAACGGTGCATCCAATGAATCAAAATAAAAATCATTGATGTAGTACAAACGGTACATCCAATGAATCAAAAGGAAAGTCATTGATGTAGTACAAACGGTACATCCAGTGAATCAAAAGCAAAATCATTGATGTAGTACAAACGGTACATCCAATGAATCAAAAGCAAAATCATTGATGTAGTACAAACGGTACATCCAATGAATCAAAAGGAAAGTCATTGATGTAGTACAAACGGTACATCCAATGAATCAAAAGCAAAATCATTGATGTATTACAAACGGTACATCCAATGAATCAAAAGCAAAATCATTGATGTAGTACAAACGGTACATCCAATGAATCAAAAGCAAAATCATTGATGTAGTACAAACGGTACATCCAATGAATCAAAAGCAAAATCATTGATGTAGTACAAACGGTACATCAAATGAATCAAAAGGAAAGTCATTGATGTAGTACAAACGGTACATCCAATGAATCAAAAGGAAAATCATTGATGTAGTACAAACGGTACATCCAATGAATCAAAAGCAAAATCATTGATGTAGTACAAGCGGTACATCCAATGAATCAAAAGCAAAATCATTGATGTAGTACAAACAGTACATCCAATGAATCAAAAGCAAAGTCATTGATGTAGTACAAACGGTACATCCAATGAATCAAAAGCAAAATCATTGATGTAGTACAAACGGTACATCCAATGAATCAAAAGCAAAATCATTGATGTAGTACAAACGGTACATCCAATGAATCAAAAGCAAAATCATTGATGTAGTACAAACGGTACATCCAATGAATCAAACACCATAAAAGAACATCGGACGCTAATCCATAAAAGGAATGAGATAAAGCTCAATAAAATGAAGTGTACCAAAACGTCCGATGAACTTGATAAAAAGATGATTCCATTCAGACAACATTAAAGAATCAACCACTTGTTGCTTACGACAAAGCGCATTGGCAACACGATTTCCCTTCCAGGAATAAAAAGAATATCAAGATCATAAGATGTCAGGAACTCGAGTCAACATGGAGTTCCATATGAGAAAATAAATATTCCAAAGATTTATGATCAAGGTGGAGAACAAATTTCTCATCCAAATGTGATGATGCCAAATTCCAAAAGTAAAAACAATAGCCGCGAGCACTAGATCATGAGTGGCATATCTAGTCTCGATAAGCTATAATGATTTAGAAGCACAAGAGATAGCACATTCTCCTTTGCAAGAGAATGGCATCCAAACTAATACGACTAGTATCGGTACAAATAGCAAAGTCTTGGTCCCCCTCCAGGAATCACAAGAATAAGAGTATCGAAAGAAATAATTTCTTTTAAATAATCTTCTTTCCTGAAAAGTTAAAACTTTCAAAATTACATTTATCATTATGTAATAATCATTCTAGAAAATTTTACTATTTTCAAGTTAATATATCGTGTCTGATTGTCTCATCAATGCGTTTAGGAGATTCTTATCGATAACGTTGATCAAGCGCATCAACCAGAATTCTTAACACACTAAATGGGCAATACAATCACAAAATCATCTTCTATATGATGAAAATATCTCTTAAAAGTTTTGAGAATATTCTTTGCTCGTTTAAAATCAAAATCCAAATGTACTTATAAATAAATCTTATGAAAAAGATTTGCAAAAATTTTAAATTTCTATTTTCATCCAAAATCAATAAATACAAGAATAGTCTCATCGAAATATTCATAGAATATTTGATATATAAAATGGATGAAATAAGCTGGACAAACTGAAGACATAATAAGTCATTCATAAGAATCATAACGAGTGCGGTATGCGGTAAGTGGAATGCTAATTTCCGCAACTCGTAGCAAGCGAAAACCGGTGGTAAAGCCAAACTGAAAAGACCTTAGCACTAGACAAAGATTACTGAGGTAATAAATCCTAAGACAAGCTCAAAATACCGGAAAATTTTTCACAAATTATTTAGGTAAGAGAAATAATACTTTCCTCACCATAAGGGCTTAAGGAAGAAAATGATGCCATCAAGTTGGAATCAAAATCATAAAGGAAAAATAGAAATCTGCTTAACAGATTGAAAATGTCGAAGATGAATAGTCCACTCGAAAAATAGGATATGGGCTTCACAATGATTAAGCCGATCCTTTCAAAAAATCAATTCCGAAGCCTAAGTAAAAATATCGGCTCGGAAAGAAAAGTCTCATAAAATAATTTCGACATCAATAAAAGCAAATTGAGTGTTGCGGATCTACCATCCGGATTCACAATCCTCAAGGAAGTCAACAAGCCCAAAATATTCAAAGAAAAAGAATCGACAAGTTCTTTTGATATAAAATAATGAGCCATATCAAAAAGAACTCAAATAGAAAGTCCACGAAATAAAACAATGCCATCAAGGATTGAGTGAAAAGTACCTTGACCAAGAGAAGAGTTGCTAGGGGCTTGCACAATATTTAGCTTTCTCATGTCCTTGTTCAAAAGTTTGGGACACGCAGATAAAAGATGACCCGGTTTCTTGCAATAGCGACAAGAATGGGGTTTTGGACACATATTCGCATAGCGTTCCTTAGAATTACAATTGTAGCATCCTCCACGATTAGGGATTGGAGTCTTTGCTACAAAAGTAGTTTGCTTCACTCTCTTATTGGGATTAAGGCTCTTGAACTTAATATGCCTCTTCTTGGAAGTCCCAATATCACAAACACTTCCTTTACCAACCTCTCCATGAAGAAGAGTAACATCCACAAGCTGATTGAAAGAAACTTCAAGTTTCAAAGGTAGAACCATTTCCGGGTTCTTACTCAAAGCATAGATAAACTCTTGATTCTTTACAAGATCCAAAAGTTGTTGAGCAGACATGAATACTCCATCCTGGGGAGTAGCACTAGATTGACCGGCGCTGGGACGGCCTGGTCTACCCATTTCTCTTCTTTAAGAAAGAAAGAAAGAAGAGGAAAAAGTTATTCTCAAAATGAATATCAAGCAATCTTGATAGAAAAAACAAGGAATCATAAAGAAAATAGGATGAATCGGTACGAAGACTCGAATTAAATCCTAAAGCACGACTCCTAAGAAAGACTTAGGACGATGATCCTTGTTATAATATTCCATATTGTTCCGAAGTTTGGCTCTGATACCAAGCTGTGACGCCCCACCTCTATACCCACGCTAGCCAAGAACATTACGGTGAATGCTGTCAACTTGCACAGAGAATAAGGCTGTTGAGGAGCGACCATCTGTATAATTGCTTTGCGCGAGCATCGATATGTCAGATAGTATAACATGCATTTCTTATCAAGAGGGAAATCCGACATACCGACACAAACTCAAAGCTACTACACAGTGGCTATAATGGTCTTCGGAAACAAATATAGAAATAAACATAACACAAATCAGTCACAGACAATTCATATCACAAAGGCGGAAATAGATATGAATATAACACTAACACATGAAAGTGTATATCAGAGTAGTGGTCAAAAAGATCCACAATATCAAAAAGAATAGATACAAGTGCTAGACAAAAGAATAAGTATACATCATAGAGTCTGTATCTCAAATGTATACAACAAAAACTACTAATCTAAGTAGTTAGCCAAAAGTCAAATGATGGTCCGATAAGGAGTCTAGCAGAAGCACCTGTAAAATCTCAGTCTGACCCGAGTATTATTTAAGAAGAAAATAATAAACGGATCAGTCTAGCTAAAAATATCATATGAAGTGATATCTAATAAGAGATATGACATAAACATATAATAATCACAATGCCAAGCTGTGATAAATAAATAATTGAAAATCAACAAGAGATTAATCAATATCACAATAATCTGCTCAAGATAAAAAGGAATGTCATACTCCTAATTTCATTCACCAAGCCACAATAAATGACATATATATCAATGCCCATCGTAAAAGTTGGTGAACCATAAATTCCAGAAATCAACACACGAAATCTAGAAATCACAATAAAAAGGAACAACGACGTCGTACAGCGGGACATCCGATGAACCAAATCACAATCAAAGGGAACAACGACGTCGTACAGCGGGACATCCGATGAACCAAATCACAATCAAAGGGAACAACGACGTCGTACAGCGGGACATCCGATGAACCAAATGACAAAGACATTGCACAATGCTAGTCTAAAACACAAAGATGATCGTCATGATCAAAGAGAAGTGTCGATTACAGTAAGCTAGTAAATATATGAGCTTAGCATCATGTCCCATAACCACTAGCTTAACTTAAATATTTACGAACAAATTGTAGGTCTCCACTAGAAAATTGTCACAAGAGATTCAATCGAACAAGTCCAAGAATTAACCGACGAAGTAAACGTAAGCGTTTCATACCACTTGTTTTACTAAATTAGATTTCTCATACAAGTGAGGTAAAGGCTTGTATATACTAATAGATTGGAAAACGGTTTTATAAACGAATTTGGTATTAAAATAGTATTGAAATCGTTTGAGGAAAGAGTTTTGATATTTACTACTAGTATAGAAAACCTTTATATTTTTAAAGTGACAAATCACAAAGAAAATTGTAGGAACAATCAATCACTAAGATTCACATTCGAAGACGTGAATAAAATCCAAAGAAATCGATATAAAATCCATCAAAATGGATATATATAAAATTCCCAAAGAAAAGGTCATCAAAGTCGATAATAAATGACAACAACAAAAGGGAGACAACACGAATCGATTAAAGTTGGATATTCAAACAAATTAGCAATATAGGCTAATCTGGCAAATTTGAGCAGGTCGGTCGATCGGACTCCCTGAGTCGGTCGACCGAACCAGAGGTAGGAATGTGCTCGGGGCACCAGGTCGGTCGACCGGCCCAGGGGGCTCGGTCGGCCGAAGCCTGTAACCAGCACTTCCAAACAGAGGCAGGAAGTGCCTGGACTACAGGTCGGTCGACCGGCCCAAGGGGCTCGGTCGGCCGAACCTGTATAATTGCACTTCCTACCCTATTTCAAAGGAGGTGCAAATCCCGACCGAATTGCAATCGCACGATCAACGGCGCTAAGGGTTTATGCCAATCGACTACCCGGCCCTATATGCTCCTCGATTCATCACCAAAAACATGTTCAAACATCAAAGTTAGGATTTTTAACGAATTGAACTCAAAACACTAAAAATTGGAATATTCATAAAAGCAATCCAAATAAAAATCAAATGCACATGAATAAGTGTTAGGAATTCATACCTAACAATAGAAGAGAATTATAAGCATAGATGTGAGATTAAAAATCTCACCTTTGAACCCAAACGATTGAAGAAGAAGCTTGAAGACGAAGGAAGATCAACCACACTTCAATCTCAACACAAGAAGCTTGAATCTAAGCTTAAAAGAGAAACATTTCCTAAATTAGGTTTAGGAATTTTCTGAAATTGAATGGAGAAAGAGTTGGAGAAGATGAAGGAGATGCTTACTAATGGGTTCTTCTATTAGTTTGGAGCTAGAGTTGATTTGCAAGAGAAAACTAGGGCTTGAAGAGTTGGGAATTAGAAATGAAGTAATGAAGAGTTAGGAATTAGAAATGAAGTAATGAAGAGTTGGAGAGGGTTGGAACTGAATACATAAGTGGGCTCAGCCCAAACCAAAACCCTAAGTGAAAAGTAGCAAAATTCAACTTTCTCCAAACATATCGAAGCTTATACTCAAAAAGGTCGCAAACGGCATTTTGAACTCAATGGGGGTGGTCTCGAGTCCCAATTCGACTGTTTGCAAAAAGTAGCTTTTTGGACTAAAATCCGATTAACGATAAAATATTTAAATAAAATATTTAAATATAAAATCGATAAATATACGGGTTGTTACACTTCCCCTCCGATATCTAATAGGCCTCAGTTTTCGAAAAAAAAAATTGGTTTTTTTAAGCTTGAACTTGGATCTTAAAATTATTTAAACATGTCTATATATATAAAGTATCTAAAAATCAAGATTTACTACAAAAAAAATATAAACATGTTAAAAAATCAAGTGTTGCAATTCTCTTATTCAAGGATATAACTTGAATGGGCCTGCGCAAAGATGATTTTTAAGACGAAAATTATGATTTTTAGATTAGTATTGAATGAGAATTTGTTGAATAACTGGAATTTAGTTTCTGGTCGATTTCTGATGATCACAAGATCTATAGTGATCAGGATCTTGGGTGGAGGTAAAGGAAGGATCTGGGGGTACGACAAAAATGCCAGGTGGGGTGCCTAATCACTATGGCGACGGCGCCATGGCGATCTAGGTTCTAAACCTAGTTTTGGGTCAAGCTAGAATTTGAGTCCGTTCTTCTCCTCTGGTTGATCGAGTTGCTCGAGTTTGGGAGGAAAGTAGCATTGAAGGCCTGTGAGTGTGTGGCTGTCGTTGCACGCCCTCTAGTGATTGGAGACGTGGGGTTCAGTGAATTTTCTGATGATGGTTGGTTTCTTGTTCATCTGCATTGCTCGATTCTGTTCGAAGGCTTGTAAGTGTGGTTTGATGTTTGGAATTGGCTGCAGTATCAAAGGTCAACATGCTGGAAGGATGATCGGAGGTCGGAGGTGGTTCTAGTGGTGGTACATGTGCACAGTTGCGTATATGTACCTGGTTGGTCGAAGTAATTGGGGAAGAAGTAAGGTCTCGGGGTTGTCTTGAAGTCATGTGATGAATGTCTCGGGAAAACGAAGGACGTGGATAACTCGGGGTTGTCTCGAATGTTTTGTAAGGATGACTCGGGTTTTTATGTAGAGTTTAAAAATCAAAATGCAGTGTTGAAGTTTTAAAGGTAAAGTAAGTTTTAAGATTAAGTTTTAAAATATATTAAAGTAAATAAGTTTTTAAATATAAAAAAATTTCAAATCAAAATTTTATATAAGTTTTAAAGGAAACAATTTCCAAAGATTTGATTTTAAGTTAAAATATGTTTAAAAATTGTTTCGGTGTTGAGTAATTATACTGGGATAATTATTTAAAAATACTCTTGAATGTTTCGAATAGAATTTGATGATGTGATTAAGTAAGTGATTAAGATAAGTAGTTTATCTTAAGATTAATTAAGGCCTTGGATAATTAAAGAATAATTAAACAGTAGTTAAAGGTAATTAATTAATTAAAAGATAATTACTTAATTTGAAGTAATTAATTTATGATTAATGATTTATTTATCAGGTGATGATTAATTTGTGATTTATCAATGAGAGTGATTAGGATAATCACTTACTGAAATTAATTAAGGATAATGATTAAAGGGTTAATTAATTAAGAAAGAACGACAATTAATTGAGGAGTAATTAATTAATGAAATTAATTAATTAAAAGATAATTAAAGTTTAATTATCTAATGATTAAAGGTTAATTATTGAATAATTAATGGTTGTTTAATTTATTAATTAAGGTTGATTAATTAATAAAGGATTAATTAATTTATTAATTAAGGTTAATTAATAGATGATTAAAGGATAATTAATCAAAATGGTTTGTAATTAATTAATTAACCTGGATTTGTGATTAATCTGGTTTCAATTAATCAGATGATTTACTGACCATATTTATGGATGTTTAGATTGTATGGAAAGTTTTGAATTGTTTGATATCTCTACTGTGTAATGCTTTGTGATATAAAGTGTTTTAATTCAAGCTGTGATAAATGTAATTTATTTTATCTATAATAAATGTATATTATCTATCTGTGATGCTGTGTATATAGATAAGCGTTATTGGATTATACCGCTTATCGATATTTATATGATTGAATCTGTGATGATTGATGATGTTGCACAATTGTGTGAAACCCCTGGACCACACTATACACACACAAATATGGGTTTCATGAGGAAATCGGTTAAATCACAGATATTTGAATTTAAAAATGGTTTTTAAAAAGTCATGTTTTAAATCCAAATGGTTTAGGTATGGATTGGGATTAAAGTGAAATTTTTTTGCAAAGGAATTTCAAAGATAAAAGTTATTTTTGAATAAAATGATTTTGTTTTTAAATTTGATTTAAAATTTGAATTCAAAATCTGAAATTGAATTCTATATTTGGTATTTATGACGTAAAAAGGTTATACAAGCTATAAATGTGTTTATATAGGTTTTTAAACCATTTTAAAATTATGGCTTTGAGAATTTGAATTTATCCCAAGTTTATATTTAAAAGGCCTTAACTCATGCAAATATAATCGGGTTTTTTCTGAAACGGAAACAAGTGGTTTAAAATAATAATAGCTTTTATATAAGGAAAGAATTTCCAAATTATGATGAAAAGATTTCAAGTTTGAAATAGAATGGCTTTGAAAGCTATAATTGAATCTTTGTGAAAGATAGTTGAACCCTATTTTGAAATTGAAGAGGATTTTAAATGGTGTATCTTTTATATATAAAAGATTGAAACGGGAAGTGTTTTGAAAGTTATGATTGAATCTTTGGAAATTGTTTGAAAGCGATGAAATGAGTATTTGGTTGACAAGACCGGATGAGTTAATCCAATTTGAATGGAATTGTTTTGAAAGGTTATGAATGAATCTTTGTCAAAGATTTATGAACCTTGTTTTAAATTGAAAGGGATCTTAAAAGTGAATCTTTTGTTTAAAAGATTTAAGTGTGGAAATTGTTTAAACCATTGAAGGTTTTTGAAACGAATCTTTTTGTTCAAAAGATTGGTAATGGTAATTTGTTTTAACCATTTGAATGAAAGGTTTTGGGCTTTAAGCTGTGATTTAACTGAGACCCAGTATCCATATGTTTTAAATATCGCGCTCACTATTCGGTTTAGCCGGGAGAGAACCATGTGTCATATAACTCATTCCAAATAATGATACGTCGTTATGGATAGCATTTGAAGACCGGTGGTAAAGACCGGGTATTTGCGAGAACGATAGGATGACCTATCGATTGTCTCAGCACTGAGTAGCTAATGTATAGAGATTCCTTAAGTGATGGGAAATTCGATCGGGATTGCGAATACCCGGATTGCAAGGGCTTCTTCGAAAGTGCCTTCGGTTCTGTTCGAACCCGGAACAGACTTGTATGGATGTGTGTCTGACGTTACACTTTTGTAACAACCCTGTATTTTGTGATTTTTTTGTATGTTTTAATTATTTTAATTGAATTTTTGATTTAAAAACTTATTTTATTTATTTTGAATGATAAACTTTAGTTTTGATATGAATTATCATTCCAAAGCATGACTAAAAAGAATATTTTCCAAAAAGTGAATTTTTGGTCAAAATAGTCAAACTTTGACTTTTAATTTAAATTTTTAAAAGTTTGAAAATTTAAATTTTATCTTTTATTATGAAAGTACATAAAATTTTAAGAACACTGCTTTTTGTTTCGTTGGAAACGGATTTAAATTGTGAAAGTTATGTATATTTCAATATTGAGTGTAATTCGTTTATTCTGCAATTTTGTTATTTTAAATAGTATAAACTTTATTTTCTTTGTCATATTTTATTGTAATATGTATTATTATGTTATTTTATGTATATTTTTGTCTTTTAATATTTTTGAAGTGACGTGGGAATTTGTCTAGAGCTAGTAGTATTTTTCTTGTAATTTCCATGCCCTGTTTTCAATTTTTAAACATTTTCTTTAGTTCTTTTTCTGCTTTTACCCAATATAATTATTTATTTTATTTTGAAAATGATAACTAAATTATTTTATTTCAAATTTTAACTTCATAATATTTTTAAAATGAAGTGGATATTTTTCCAAGACTAGTAGTGATTTGTTTGCAATTTCTGGACACTGTTTTGTATTTTTAAGCAATTTCTTTCATCCTTTTTATATTTTCTTTGAAATTAATTATTTATTTTCATATTACTTCACTTGGTTTCGGTTTTCTAAGGTACTTTATGATTTATTTATTTTTTTATTTGATCTTTAGAAAATGAAAATGCGTTTCATTTCTAGACGTTTCATTGTCCAAAGTCCTTTCATTTGCCATAACCTCTCCATTACTCCTCTAGGCCGTGCATTTTTTTTTCACTTTCTATGTATTCCCTTCAATTTTCACGTGAAAAACAACTCAGCACTTATCATTCTCATGGCTTCTTCAAACTTTCTTGGTAATGGCCTCCTCTCTTCTCTCTTTTCTTCTTCCTTTTTCTATTGTTTTGCTTGATTTTTGCCTTGCTTCTCTTGCTTTGTTTGGCCTAACACCTCCACCATCTCCTCCACCGACCACCACCACTTCATTCCCCACGTCATACACGACCAAAACCCTTCCTCCTCTAACCTGCAAGTGCCATGACCATCCCATGATGCAAAATCCACAAAAACTATGTTAAAACTCCTTAAAAAGCATGTCTAGCCACCTAGTCTTCATCACCATCACCTTAGATGACCTTGGCCGCCTCCTATTGCTCCACCACCACCTTGACACACCCCTAACCATCACCTTCATCTTCTGTCCAGATCTGAAACATGCCATAGCCGAGCCATAGGTCCATGTAGCCAAGCCCAAAATGAACCAAAAACCACTATTTTGCATAAACCTCTTCATATTCATGCGTAGTAACTCCTCCACCACTTCAATACCTTGTAGCCATGCCTTATAGGACCCAAATCTGAACCAAAGTATGTCCAAACCTGAGCCAAAACATTCCCTAAGCCATGCTAGCAAGTGTAGAAAGCAAGGCAAAAAGTTGTGTATTCATATTGCTTTTCAATTCAAAGTTATTCCTATTCAATGTTGTATTGAATTATAATTTTATTTTGTTTGTTTTGGGTTATAACACAAGTTCTATAGCTTGGATTTGCTCTCCACTCAAATCAAAAATCGTGCTATTGTCTTTTGGAATCCGTTGTGCCATTTGTATTGCAATCTCCAGCAATAAAAGGTGAGTAAAGCTCACACGACATTTATACTTATGCAGTTGTGAAACAACAACAACTGAATGTGTAGAATTGAATATGATGTTATAACTGCCACGTGATTTATTTTATATATGATATTAAACCATTTAAATTTCATGTCGTATCATCTGTTATCATATATATGTTGTTACTTTTCATTTATATATGTTTATCATACTGCAAGTTCCTTGCAGATTAGAAATCACTATGGGTTGAAATGATACATACCCGAACGGACTTTAGAATAGGGAAAAATCATTATGGGCTGAAATGATAGGCTTGAACGGTTTTTATTTAATTTATCTAACTTGGGATTGCGGGTTTGAAATGATAAAACCTGGATTTTCTTTGTAAATTACGGGTTGAAATGATATATTACCCGTATCACTTTACCTAGCGTAGAAAATTATATACATGCCCGTAGTTAAAATATGTTTTCTAAAAACTTTAAAATATTTTAGAAATTTAATTATTATAATATTTGATTTGAAATTTAATAAAAATATAACTTTTGTAAAGTATTATTTATTTTCTGGAAATCTGTAAGTTAAATAAATTATGGAAAAGTTAGAAAATATGAATGTAAGTTATTTTGGAAATTTTGATTTAATTTTTAATGGAATTTAAATTAACTTTGAAAATATGATAAATTTATGATATTTTGAATTCAAATTAATTTAAAGTGATTTTATATCATATTAATGATTTTAGATAAAGTTGAATGTGAAATGAATGAATATTTAAGTTGAAATTTTGAAATATAACTAAAATTGAAAATTTATGAAATTGACTTAAAAGTGAACTTTTAGTTAAGCAAATAAAAATAAAACTAAGTTATATTTGAGAATTTGAACTTAAGTGTTAATTTGAATTTAATGCAATGAATTTAAAATTGAACATTGCAATTTAATAAGTGAATTATTATTAAATCTTGATTTTTGAATGGAAATTTAACTTTATAAAATCATGAACTTGAGGAAAATTAAATGATGTTTATAAATGTGAAAATGTATGATTTTATGAGTTAAAAATGTTTTAAATAAAAAAATATAATTGGTTGAGAAATTATATTGAATATTTGGAGTTAATTGACAACATTTTTGAAATGCTATTAATTACAATGTAAATGGTATTACAATATTTGTAAATGCTATAGTTGATGATAATGAACTAAAAAGCTAAATTGAATTAAAAACTATTATAGCAATTTTGTAAGTGCTATAATTTTTGAATTTAACTAGATTTATTTGGAATTTAAGTAAACCCTATAACAACATTTTAAAATGTTGTCTTTTGTTAAATTGAAATGTTTTGAATGTAACTTTCCGTAGCATTTTCTAAATGCTGCGAAAAGTGAAATTTCACTGTTTTGATAAACGTAAGTGAATAAATGAAATTTGGAAGTAGAAAATTTTGGAAATTTAATAATTTAATTATTAACATAATAATTTCATTTTTATGATTAAAAATGATTTTTTTTGGAATATAAACTGTTTTGAAATATGAATTGAAATGGTATTTTAAATTGAAGAAAATAATGATTTGAAATGTGGTTTCGAAAAGATATGATATCTTGATATATTAAAATGATTTGAAATGTGGTACTGAAAGATATGATATTTTGATATATTAAAATTATTTGAAACGAAGTTTGAAAGATATGATATTTTGATATTAAATGATTTGAAAAATGGAATTTTGAAAGATATGACATTTTGATATTAAAATGATTTGAAAAGAAGTTCTGAAAGATATGATATTTTGGAAATGAAACTTTGAAAGGTTATGATATTTTGATGTATTAAAATGATATGAAAGGAAGTTTTGAAAGGATATGATAATTTAATATATTGAAATGGTTAGAAATGACTTGATATTTATTTTGATAAATATTTGAATTGAAAGATATGGTATGATGATATATTGAAATGGTTTGAAAATGATTTAATCTTTATTTTGATAAAGTTTTGGGTTGAAATGATATTTTATTTTGAAGTATAAAATATTGTTTTAAAAGTTATAACTACGGGTTATAATAACGATTGGTTGTTAAAGAGACCGGGATCAGATATTGTCTTATAGCCGGCCAATACCGAAAACCACTTTAACAACTGTGTACGCGGTGGAGATTCCAGAATGAAGTAGGATGGTGGCGACGTTCTCCAGGTATATTATGTGGACCCAACTCCCGTGAGTTGGCATAAATGACTAAAACAGGAGCTATACCGGGCTACACAAAGGGTCGCACCCTTTCATCGAGCATGCTCCATCGGAAAAAATTCTATTAATTTTGTGATTCGATATGTGGCACCACTTTGATTCGGGGGTATTGTTCGAGGTGGGCGGAAGCTGCGGCTTGTCGTCACCACCGGTCCGGGAGTGCAAACGGTGTATCCACCCCGGCATTGCCTCGCGTGCCGTGTCATCTCCTTATATCCGGCCCACTACGATTTTGGTTTTAAAGATCCGACCGCGTTAAGGTTCACCATCCCCTTAACGCTATTTTCTATATGATTATACTTTCCTGATTAGACACTACTGTATATAGCGCAATATACTACATAGTAAATAGTTTAACGGATCCTTAGAGGATGGGCGGTCCCAAGCATCTTCTAAGCTACTTGTATCTTTGCTACAGTTCACTTGAGTTGGTTTACATTGTATAAGTATGTATGTCCAGACTCGAGTGTTTGTATTTTTATTTACGCTCGGGTCAGCCTGAGTTATTCATAGATTTGGATTTTCACTTTCTGGAGATTGGAATCGCTGGAGATTATCTACTTGTCAAGTTTTTTCTTTTCAGTTCGGTTGTTCTATTCAGCTTGTACTTGATTATCACATTTAAACTTCTGTTGTACTTTATTTCTTCTATTGTATCTTATGTAATTCTGATATATTTATATAGTAGCTTCATGAACTACTATCTCTTTTACTTCCGCTGCATTATTATTACTCTGTATCTGTGATCTGTGATTTTTATTTACTGCATATTCTGAGATTTGCCAAATTATTATTTACAACGCGGTATTTTGAGCAATTCAATTCCGGCATGAGTGTCTACCTATACATTTATAATGGATGCGAATGGTTGAAAATATCGGGTCGTTACAGTTGGTATCAGAGCTTTGCTAGCTCTAGGCAAAACTCAGCATATGGAGTGAATGTATTTATAGAACCACTTTCATTCGAGTTTGAATCTCTTCCTTTTGACTCGATTCCTTTGAATTTTGGAACATTCCCTACGGTTCCAAGATCCATTCGTATCCCTCACTATTCATCTTCTTTTGACCCTGGAGTATTCCATTACTCCGCTTCGAATGATCTTTTTAGTGAGTTGGCAGTCCCGCCAATCTCAAAAAAATGAATTGTAAAATGGGAAACTCCCTTATAATTAGCATCGATTCACCAAAGATTCTTATCTATCCTTGGTTTAGATGCTAATATCTTTTGTTATCCCAAACTCTAACTTTTGAGATCGAATGTAGATTTACCCCAGAAAAATCCACATTGATCTTATTCTTTAAGTCACAGTTGACCCGGTAAAAGTTGCCCGTGATTTATTTAAGCTTATCCACCTCTCTACTCTGTTATTTAATCATCTTATCTTTTGTTTCCAATCTATTCTTCCAAACATTTTGAATTGTACTTGTATATCTATGTTTTGTTTTATATATTATGTTGTTTGAGTTGTTGATGTTGATTTGGGTTTCCGATCGATTCGTCTGATCAACGCTATCGATAGGATTTCTAAAACACTTCGACAGAACAAACTGACACAATATTATTTTAAAATTTTGGTTAATGAAATAAATTTTGATATATAAGTAAATTTATGAAACTTAATAAACCGATTTAAATTGATTATTTGAAGTGATAATACTTGATTTATCATTTATTGTTCTATAAATGAATCTATAAATAGTTGTTTATAAATTTATTTGGGAACTGAAATGAATTTAAAACAAGAATTTGAGAATTTAAATTCCGATTATTTCGAACATTGGTTTAAAGTTTTTAAAAAAAGGGATATACTATTTAAAGTATTTTCAAATAGAAATTTGTTTCCAAAGAATTTTAAGTTTAAAATTAGCGCTCTTCTCATTGTCGCTGGGAAATAACTTCGGTGATGACTGCAGCATCATCGACGTTCATTTCCGAGTTTCAAAGTGAAGAGACTATTCTGTAGTCTTACTACAGCTTTGTTTTGGGAAATTTAATTGATTTGAATTCTAAAATATGACTTGATTTTAATATATATAGATATATGATTGAAATTTGATTTGACATATTATGTATATATTATTACTTATCTCTAAATGGTTTGAATGTAATCGGAAATTTAGTTCTTAAATTTTATTTTAAAGAATAATTTCAATTATAAAAAAAATAAATCAAAATTTTAGATGAATATCAAGCATGAAATGATTTAATTGGATAGTTTATTTGTATAATACAATTGCACTCAAATATAACTTACCTTAATTTCAGAAGTTAACAATGTAATTGGATAATATACAATATAAAAAGATTTTATAAATAAAATTTGAGTGGTTATAATAAATATACACTTAAATTTTAAAATGATTAACAGAGGTAAATATAATAAAGGGTAATTGAATAACTTATAATAAAATAATGTTAAAAGAACTAAGAATAAAAGAAAGCAGTTATAATAAGTGTAAGTATATTTAACATAAGTAATAAATATATTGAAAGGAATAAATTTAATTTTAATTAGGAATAAAGAAGAATTAAATGTTTAAGTACGTTATGAGTATAATAAATGATTATTTTTCAAACCCTTTGGTTTTAAAAATTATTAATTTAAAATGATTGGATAATAAGATAATGGAATTTGAGATAGTTAAGATTTATTTAACTTGTGTACAGATTTATTCTCTATTTAAGTTGAAATTTCGGTGCTTTCAAATTTATTTCGTTATTTTGTTTTTCAAATTATCTTTTGTTGTCCTTATTATTCTTATCTTCCTATAGACTGGTATAGGCATCTTTCTATAATCTTTTTGTTTAGAAATCTTTCTATAATCTTTGATAAATCTGCACCTTGTTAAACTTACCTATAACAATAGCCATCATGTATAATTTCAATCTCCTTGTCATCTTGTCCTAATCTTGTTTCACTCTATCGTTTTCTGTGCTTTCCCGTACCTCATTCATTTTCGGGGACGAAAAGTTTTGAGTGGGGGAGAGTGTAACAACCCTGTATTTTGTGGATTTTTTGTATGTTTTAATTATTTTAATTGAATTTTTGATTTAAAAACTTATTTTATTTATTTTGAATGATAAACTTTAGTTTTGATATGAATTATCATTCCAAAGCATGACTAGAAAGAATATTTTCCAAAAAATGAATTTTTGGTCAAAATAGTCAAACTTTGACTTTTAATTTAAAATTTTAAAACTTTGAAAATTTAAATTTTATCTTTTATTATGAAAGTACATAAAATTTTAAGAACACTGCTTTTTTTTCCGTTGGAAACGGATTTAAATTGTGAAAGTTATGTATATTTCAATATTGAGTGCAATTCGTTTATTCTGCAATTTTGTTATTTTAAATAGTATAAATTTTATTTTCTTTGTCATATTTTATTGTAATATGTATTAAGGAGGAATTAATTTAAAGGACAAAGATTTGTATATTTTTTGCCTCAAGGACACGATCTCAATATTTTTGCTACAAGAACAAACATTCTTTTAAAATTTATTCATAAGGACAAACATTTTCCAAAATTATTCATAAGGACAACAAAACTGCTACCGAGCTAAAAAATGATATCTAAAAACTGCTACCGATAACTACAAACTGATACCTAAAAATTGCTATCAATAACAAAAAACTGATACCTATAGATAGTTGTCCTTCAGGATAAAATATTGAAGGCCTGTCCTTGAGGCTAAAAAGTTGTAAAATTTTGGCCTTGACAATAATTTCCTGTATGTATTAATATGTTATTTTATTTATATTTTTTTCTTTTAATATTTTTGAAGTGAGGTGGGAATTTATCTAGAGCTAGTAGTATTTTTCTTGTAATTTCCATGCCCTGTTTTCAATTTTTAAACATTTTCTTTAGTTCTTTTTCTGTTTTTATCCAATATAATTATTTATTTTATTTTGAAAATGATGAATAAATTATTTTATTTCAAATTTTCACTTCATAATATTTTTAAAATGAAGTGGATATTTTTCCAAGATTAGTAGTGATTTGTTTGCAATTTCTGGACACTGTTTTGTATTTTTAAGCAATTTCTTTCATCCTTTTTATATTTTCTTTAAAATTAATTATTTATTTTCATATTACTTCACTTGGTTTCGGTTTTCTAAGGTATTTTCTGATTTATTGTTGTTTTTTATTTAATCTTTAGAAAACGGAAATGCGCTCCATTTCTAGACGTTTCATTGTCCAAAGTCGTTTCATTTGCCATAACCTCTCCATTACTCCTCTAGGCCGTGCATTTATTTTCATTCGCTGTGTATTCCCTTCAATTTTCACGTGAAAAACAACTCAGCACTTCTCATTCTCATGGCTTCTTCAAACTTCCTTGGTAATGGCCTCCTCTCTTCTCTCTTTTCTTCTTCCTTTTTCTATTGTTTTGCTTGATTTTTGCCTTGCTTCTCTTGCTTTGTTTGGCCTAACACCTCCACCATCTCCTCCACCGACCACCATCACTTCCTTCCCCACATCATACACGACCAAAACCCTTCCTCCTCTGACCTGCAAGTGCCATGACCATCCCATGATGGAAAATCCACAAAAACTATGTTAAAACTCCTTAAAAAGCATGTCTAGCCACCTAGTCTTCATCACCATCACCTTAGATGACCTTGGCCGCCTCCTACTGCTCCACCACCACCATGACACACCCCTAACCATCACCTTCATCCTCTGCCCAGATCTGAAACATGCCATAGCCGAGCCATAGATCCATGTAGCCAAGCCCAAAATGAACCAAATACCACTATTTTGCATAAACCTCTTTATATTCATGCATAGTAACTCCTCCACCACTTCAATACCTTGTAGCCATGCCTTATAGGACCCAAACCTGAACCAAAGTATGTCCAAACCTAAGCCAAAACATTCCCTAAGCCATGCTAGCAAGTGTATAAAGCAAGGCAAAAAGTTGTGTATTCATATTGCTTTTCAATTCAAAGTTATTCCTATTCAATGTTGTATTGAATTATAATTTTATTTTGTTTGTTTTGGCTTATAACACAAGTTCTATAGCTTGGATTTTCTCTCCACTCAAATCAAAAATCGTGCTATTGCCTTTTGGAATCCGTTGTGCCATTTGTATTGCAATCTCCAGCCATAAAAGGTGAGTAAAGCTTACACGACATTTATACTTATGAAGTTGTGAAACAACAACAACTGAATGTGTAGAATTAAATATGATGTTATAACTGCCATGTGATTTTTTTTATATATGATGTTAAACCTGTTAAATTTCATGTCGTATCATCTGTTATCATATATATGTTGTTACTGTTCATTTATATATCTTTTTCATACTGCAAGTTCCTTGTAGATTAGAAATCACTATGGGTTGAAATGATACATACCCGAACGGACTTTAGAATAGGGAAAAATCGTTATGGGTTGAAATGATAGGCTTAAACGGTTTTTATTTAATTTATTTTAACTTGGGATTGCGGGTTTCAAATGATAAAACCTGGATTTTCATTGTAAATTACGGGTTGAAATGATATATTACCCGTATCACTTTACCTAGCGTAGAAAATTATATACAGGCCCGTGGTTAAAATATGTTTTCTAAAAACTTTAAATATTTTAGAAATTTAATTATTATAATATTTGATTTTAAATTTAATAAAAATATAAATTTTGTAAAGTATTATTTATTTTCTAGAAATCTATAAGTTAAATAAATTATGGAAAAGTTAGAAAATATGAATGTAAGTTATTTTGGAAATTTTGATTTAATTTTTAATAGAATTTAAATTAACTTTAAAAATGTGATAAATTTATGATATTTTGAATTTAAATTAATTTAAAGTGATTTTATATCATATTAATGATTTTAGATAAAGTTGAATGTGAAATGAATGAATATTTAAGTTGAAATTTTGAAATATAACTATAATTGGAAATTTATGAAATTGACTTAAAAGTGAACTTTTAGTTTCAAATAAAAATAAAACTAAGTTATATTTGAGTATTTGAACTTAAGTGTTAAGTTGAAATTTAATGCAATGAATTTAAAATTGAACATTGCAATTTAATAAGTGAATTATTATTAAATCTTGATTTTTGAATGGAAATTTAACTTTATAAAATCATGAACTTGAGGAAAATTAAATGATGTTTATAAATGTGAAAATGTATGATTTTATGAGTTAAAAATGTTTTAAATAAAAAAATATAATTGGTTGAGAAATTACATTGAATATTTGGAGTTAATTGACAGCATTTTTGAAATGCTATTAATTACAATGTAAATGATATTACAGTATTTGTAAATGCTATAGTCGATGATAATGAACTAAAAAGCTAAATTGAATTAAAAACTATTATAGCAATTTTGTAAGTGCTATAATTTTTGAATTTAACTAGGTTTATTTGGAATTTAAGTAAACCCTATAACAACATTTTAAAATGTCATCTTTTGTTAAATTGAACTGTTTTGAATGTAACTTTCCGTAGCGTTTTCTAAATGCTGCAAAAAGTGAAATTTCACTGTTTTGATAAACGTAAGTGAATAAATGAACTTTGAAAGTTGAAAATTTTGGAAATTTAATAATTTAATTAATAACATAATAATTTCATTTTTATGATTAAAAATGATTATTTTGGAATATAAACTGTTTTGAAATATGAATTGAAATGGTATTTTAAATTGAATAAAATGAATAATGACTTGAAATGTGGTTTCGAAAAGATATGATATTTTGATATATTAAAATGATTTGAAATGTGGTACTGAAAGATATGATATTTTGATATATTAAAATGATTTGAAACGAAGTTTGAAAGATATGATATTTTGATATTAAATGATTTGAAAAATGGAGTTTTGAAAGATATGACATTTTGATATTAAAATGATTTGAAAAGAAGTTCTGAAGGATATGATATTTTGGAAATGAAACTTTGAAAGGTTATGATATTTTGATGTATTAAAATGATTTGAAAGAAAGTTTTGAAAGGATATGATAATTTAATATATTGAAATGGTTAGAAATGACTTGATATTTATTTTGATAAATATTTGAATTGAAAGATATGGTATGATGATATTTTGAAATGGTTTGAAAATGATTTAATCTTTATTTTGATAAAGATTTGGGTTGAAATGATATTTTATTTTGAAGTATAAAATATTGTTTTAAAATTTATAACTATGGGTTATAATAACGATTGGTTGTTAAAGAGACCGGGATTGGATATTGTCTTATAGCCGGCCAATACCGAAAACCACTTTAACAACTGTGTACGCGGTGGAGATTCCAGAATGAAGTAGGATGGTGGCGACGTTCTTCAGGTATATAACGTGGACCCAACTCCCGTGAGTTGGCATAAATGACTAAGACAGGAGCTATACCTGGCTACATAAAGGGTCGCACCCTTTCATCGAGCATGCTCCATCGGAAACCATTCTATTACTTTTGTGATTCGATATGTGGCGCTACTTTGATTCGGGGGTATTGTTCGAGGTGGGCGGAAGCTGCTGGCTTGTCGTCACCACCGGTCCGGGAGTGCAAACGGTGTATCCACCCTGGTATTGCCTCGCGTGTCGTGTCATCTCCTTATATCGGCCCCATTACGATTTTGGTTTTAAAGATCCGACCGCGTTAAGGTTCACCATCCCCTTAACGCTATTTTCTATGTGATTATACTTTACTGATTAGACACTACTGTATATAGCGCAATATACTACATAGTAAATAGTTTAACGGATCCTTAGAGGATGGGCGGTCCCAAGCATCTTCTAAGTTACTTGTATCTTTGCTACAGTTCACTTGAGTTGGTTTACATTGTATAAGTATGTATGTCCAGACTCGAGTGTTTGTATTTTTATTTACGCTCTGGTCATCCTGAGTTATTCACAGATTTGGATTTCCACTTTCTGGAGATTGGAATCGCTGGAGATTATCTACTTGTCAAGTTTTATCTTCTCTGTTCGGTTGTTCTATTCAGCTTGTACTTGGTTATCATATTTAAACTTCTGTTGTACTTTATTTCTTCTGTTGTATCTTATGTAACTCTGATATATTTATATAGTAGCTTCATGAACTACTATCTCTTTTACTTCCGCTGCATTATTATTACTCTGTGTCTGTGATCTGTGATTTTTATTTACTGCATATTATGAGATTTGCCAAATTATTATTTACAACGCGGTATTTTGAGCAATTCAATTCCGGCATGAGTGTCTACCTACACACTTATAATGGATGCGAATGGTTGAAAATATCGGGTCGTTACAACTTTGAGATGTAAAGCCGCTTTCTATCAAATACAATTCAGTTTAGTGGTGGAGATTTATTCTCTTAGCTTAACACCATTCTCTGAGACGTACGAGCTCAGAGGTTATGTTGTTGATGGTTACTAGTGATACATTCCCAATTGGGTAATGTGGCAAACGAAGTGCTGCTGATCATTTGTTGATCAAAGCAAGGCTTTGTGAAAAGCGTAGCTTTGGGGACGAGACTGCATCAGGACCACACACCCCGAAAATGGTCGAAACAGGAAAAATGCAGCAAGGTTTCAGGGGTTGTGCCCCTAGGGTATGTCCATTTCTTCTGGATAGAGGTGATATCATGGTATGGAGCCCAGATATTTAACCTATGTGGTTATTGCTAATACATTACTTTGTGGTTGTTGGTATCGAGCGCTCGGATAAAGGTTGGTTACAAACGGGGATGGAATATTGTAACAACCCGATATTTCAACCATTCGCATCCACACATGTCGGACTTGAATTGCTCAAAATACCGCGTTGTAAATAAACTTTGGAAAATCTCAGAATATACAGTAAATACATAATCACAGATCACAGACAAAGAGTAAATAATAGTGCAGTGAAATTAGAAGAGATAGTATTTCATGAAGCTATTATATAAAAATAAGATACATCAGAGTTAAATAAGATACAATAGAAGAGTAACAAGATACATCAGGTACAAACCAGAATACATCACTAAAATCACTGGATACAGAAAGCAAAGTAGATGGTTGGATCTTCAAGGGAAGCTCCAACTCCAAAGATGAATCTGGAACGCTAACTCACTCAATCTGACTCGAGCGTAAAGAAAAACACAAAACACTCGAGTCAGGACATAAATACCTATGAACTGTAAATCAACTCAAGTTAACAGTAACAAAGCATCAGTAACTTAAAGGATGCTTGGGATCGCACATTCTTTAAGGATCCGTTAAACTATTTACTATGTAGTAATATTGCGCTATTATAATAATGTCTACAATAAAATAAACATACTTTTAAATAGCGTTCCAGGCTACTCATATGACCCTTCACACATAATAGTCCCAATAGTCTATCCAGTATCAGCATATCTCCAGATCGGGAGACTACCCTAAATACTCCACGGGCTACGGGAGAAAAATAAACTCGTAGTAAAGGCTCGGTATGGTAGGTGACACAGAACACAAGGCAATGCTAGGGTAGATATACCAATTACGCACACGGGCTGGTGGTAACGTGTTGCAACTTTTCTATTGATTAGAAAAGCACAAATTTTAATAAATTCTGCAAGCGCACAGGCGTGTAGTATGCAGGTCGAACACAGGGAATTGTATTTTAAAACAATTAAAATCCATAGTTAAATCTTAGGCGTGTTAAACGAATTCGACGGTGAATTTTGAACAGAAATAAAAACAATAATATACTCCGAATCATTTTCGAAACTAATCGAAATTGCAACCAAAATATAGAATTGTAAAAAAAAATCAGAAAAGAAATTGAAATTGCGGAAAAGAAGATAACGGAGCAAACAACTGAAATAATTATTAACTAACTGAAAAGAGTGCAGAAAATAACTAAGAACAAGAATAAATAAATTGCTAAATCTAATCAACAATCCTACGAATTCTGTTCGAAAATAAAAACAGTGCTGGATTTAAATCTAAACTTGAAGAAAAGTGATGAGGTAAGAGATGATTTTCCATTTGCATTCCTCTCTCTATTTAAAGACTTCAGCCTCCACAAATAACCCTATTATTTAGGTCCATGTGCTTGATATTAGGAGAAAAATAAGGCCACCTCACTTTGAATTGGTCTTTGCTTTGTTATTTGATTAACAAGTGGCCTTGCTTTGAGAGATTTTCAGGTCAAACTTTGAATGTGTATTTTCAATATTTGCAATTGATTTCTTGCATGAATAGTACACATGTTGGTGACGTGAGATGCATTTCTTCATGAACGATATGTACTTTCTCTTCGACGGTATTCAAAATGTTGCACTTTCGAATCTATAATCTGCAAAACCACAAAAAAATACCCGTATAATACCACTTTATTAAAATAAAAATATATGAAACAAACGGTTTAAAATGCAGAAAAATACGTTCATCAAATACCCCCACACTTGAACTTTATTCATCCTCGAATAAAGTAGAAAATAAAAACTAACTAAATCCTTTTTCGTAGGAAACACGATTGCATTGAGCGTATGCAACAAGCCGTTAAACCTCTAGGTGTCCCTAGTAGGACGAGTGGTGTCTCGTGAGGGTTTTCAGCAGATACTGCCCACAAAATCCAAATGCATTATGTGATGATTCTACTGTACTACATGAATGCAAAATTTTAAACAAATGGAGACTCAATTTACTTCAGAATAATTGCAACAAAGTAATGTATGTCAGTTTTAGTCAACTTTTAGAAATTTTTGGTTCCTCATTAAACACAATTTCAATATAACTCAAGTTTTCATACATTAGATTCTAGTTTGGCCAGTTGTTTCGGTTGATAACATAGTGCAGCCATGAAATAAATTCTTCACTGTTAATCACAGTTTTTTTTTTTCAAAATGGCATTTTCCATTTCCATTTGTATGACAAGCCAAATCAACAAAGTCAAGAAGTGTTTCGGTTTCAAAGCTTAGTCTTTTTTTTTTTACACCTAACTTTTGGACCAAGGTATACCACCCATGCACTGCCTCGCGGGCTTATGTGAGAGTTGGGACAGAGCTTGGCGGATTGTGCAAACCGACTCTGACTATGTCAGAAAAGGTCGGTAATCCTTAGGTGATTATTTATTTAATTATTTATACACCTAACTCAGAATGCCGAGGCCAGATATACCATCCATGCACTGCCTTGCGGGCTTACGTGAGAAGAGTATAGAGCGTGGCGAGTAAACACACTTTCACAAGTGTGCACACTTATCGACTGTAGGTGTTTCTTATTATTTTTTTTTTTTTTTGAGAAGAGCTAAAGAGTGTTATGCAAATCAACTTAGCACCACTTAACTTTAATGATTTGAGATGTCAACGCATGTACTTTAAATCTGCCATTTTTTTTAAACAAAGACTACAGTTTAGAAAAGATTTCATAACCATCACCTATGAATCCCCCTATATACTAACCTCACTATTATCGCTTGTAATTCAACTTTTCATTATATTTTACATTTGAAATTAGTGATTCACAAAAATCTTCATCAATTGACTTCAACTGCTTACTTACTTTTTCTTGACTAATTAAAAGTAAATCGAAGTCCTAAAAATATTGGGAAATAAAAAAAAATTGAAAGGAAATTTGAAAACAAATAATGAGATGATTTTTTTTTAATAAAAAATGATGCTACACTATGAAATATGAACAAACAGAATGAGATATGCGTCCCCCCACAATGGAATGAGACAGTGTCCCAACTGTCAAATAGAATGCAAATGAAAAATAGAAGAAAAAAAATACAACCTGATATGTGCAAGATAGTGAGCGGCTCATGCCGAATAGCTAGGTTCGTGAAGATCCACGAACTCATCGTCCTCGTGCTGTTCAAACTCTAGAAATCGCTTCAAGCGTTGTCCATTGACCTTTGAAATGGAACTGTCCCTAGGATTTTCAATTTCAACTGCGCCATGGGTATACTGTTTTTACAATATATGGACCTGTCCAACGGGATCTCAATTTTCCCGGAAATAAATGAAGTCTGGAATTATATAAGAGAACTTTCTGACCTACTTCGAATGTCTTACGAAGTATGGATTTATCATGATAGAATATGGTTTTCTCTTTATAAATCTTAGCATTTTCGTACGCTTCATTTCTTAGTTCTTCTAATTCTGACAATTGTAATTTACGATGAGATCCGGCTTTTTCTATGTCAAAATTAAGGTATTTGATTGCCCAAAGTGCGCGGTGCTCGAGCTCAACGGGTAAATGGCATGCTTTTCCAAAGACTAATCGGTATGGTGACATTCCTAGATTGGTTTTATAAGCTGTGCGAAATGCCCAAAGGGCGTCTATCAATTTAGATGACCAATCTTTTCTGTTGGAGTTAACCGTCTTTTCAAGAATTTGTTTAAGTTGTCTATTGGAAATCTCGACTTGACCATTGGTCCGTGGATGATATGGAGTAGATAGTTTATGAGTGATAGAATATTTCTTAAGAAGTGATTCAAAAGCACGATTACAAAAATGAGAACCATTATCACTTATAATGGCTCGAGGTGTGCCAAAACGGGAAAATATGTTTTCTTTCAAAAATTTGACAACAACTTTATTGTCATTCGTTTTGGTAGGAATGGCCTCAACCCATTTAGACACGTAATCTACTGCAAGTAGGATGTAGAGATTTCCAAAAGAATTAGGAAAAGGACCCATGAAATCGATGCCCCAAACATAAAAAATGTCGATGACAAGGATCGGATTTAGGGGCATCATGTCACGTTTGGAAATACGACATGTTTGTTGACATCTAGCGCATTTGGAGCAAAATTCGTGGGCATCACGAAAAAGAGAAGGCCAATAAAAACCGCACTGTAACACCTTGGCAGCAGTTTTCTTTACTCCAAAATGTCCTCCACATGCTTGATTATGTGAAAAAGAGAGGATGCTATGGAATTCATGTTCTGGGACACATCTGCGAATGATTTGATCGGTGCAATATTTGAAAAGATAAGGATCGTCCCAGTAAAAGTTTCGAACGTTGGAGAGAAATTTTTGTTTATATTGTTTTGACCAATGGGAAGGTGTTTCATTTGTGACAAGATAATTTACGATGTCCACGTACCATGGTGCACTAGAGAGTGAAAGAATTTGTTCATCGGGAAAATGATCGTTGATTTGAGATTTATCATAGTTTTCATGCACTATACGAGAAAGATGGTCAGCTACGACATTTTCAGAACCCTTTTTATCTCGTATTTCTAGGTCAAACTCTTGAAGAAGGAGAATCCAACGGATTAAGCGGGGTTTGGTATCCTTTTTCGTGAGTAAATACCGCAAGGCGGCATGATCGGTGTAAACTATGACCTTAGAACCTATGAGATATGATCTAAACTTATCGAAGGCAAAGATAACTGCTAAAAACTCTTTTTCTGTGGTTGAGTAATTCAATTGAGCTTCATTAAGAGTTTTGCTAGCATAATAGATGACTCGAGGAAGTTTATCGATTCGTTGACCTAAGATGGCTCCAATGGCATAATCAGAAGCGTCGCACATTAATTCGAAAGGCAAAGTCCAATTTGGAGGTTGGATGATAGGTGCAGTGGTCAAGATCGATTTGAGGGTTTCAAAAGACGTTTCACATTCATTGAAAAATTCAAATTTAACGTCTTTAGCCAGAAGATTCGAAAGAGGTTTTGAAATTTTTGAAAAATCTTTAATGAACCTCCTATAGAATCCTGCATGGCCGAGAAATGAGCGAATGTCCTTTATGGACCGTGGAGGAGGAAGGCCCACAATAAGATCAACTTTAGATTTGTCAACTTCTAGGCCATTTTTAGAGACAACATGACCTAAGACTATTCCTCGCTTAACCATAAAATGACATTTTTCCCAATTAAGAACAAGAGATTTCTCCTTACATCGCTTTAAGACACGTTCTAAACGAAGGAGGCATTGATCAAAAGATGACCCATAGATTGAAAAATCGTCCATGAATATTTCTAAGAAATCTTCCACCATATCAGAAAATATACTCATCATACATCGTTGAAAGGTAGCGGGAGCATTACAAAGACCGAAGGGCATGCTGTGACGCCCCACCTCTATACCCACGCTAGCCAAGAACACTCCGGAGTAGTGCTGTCAACTAGCACGGAGAATAAGGCTGTTGAGGAGCGACCATCCATGTAATTGCTTATCACACGGTGGCTATAAATAATCTTAGGAAACAAACATAGAAATAATCATATCACAAATCAGTCACAGATATCCATATCACAAAGGCGGAAGAAGATATGAATATATAACTAACACATGAAAGTGTACATCAGAGTAGTGGTCAGTAAGATCCACGATAATACAAAAGAATAGCAACACGTGCTATACAAAAGAATACAACTATGAGTCTATATCTCAAGTGTATACAACAAAAACTGCTAATCTAAACAGTTAGCCAAAAGTCAGAGTGATGAATCCCTGGGAAGAAGTCAAGCAGAAGCACCTGTAACATCTCGGTCTGACCCGAGTATTATTTAAGAAAGTAATAAACGGGTCAGTCTAGCTATAAATATCAGATGACATGATATAACATAAAAGATATGGCATAAACATAAACATCCATAATGACATACCACTATAAGTATGTAAATAATGATCAACAGAAGATCAATCAATAAGAGATAATCAATATCACAAGAATCTTCTCAAAGATTCGGAAAGGGCATCATACCCCAAACTTGTACTCATAACAAGTCAATGACATAAATTCTAGAAATCAATGCAAGAAGTCCAGAAATCATAGAAAAGAGAAAGAGGCCTATCACATGACGGTCCGAAGACCAAGGGGAGCTCCCCACATGTGTGAATGGAATCACACATATTAAGGTCCAGACTAACCAAAAAGCAAAAAGGTATGTGTGAGTGGAATCACACAAGTGGTGTCTAGTCTAACCTCGCAACAAGAGACATCGCACAGCTGCTAGTCTAAATCATCAGAATGATCGTCATGATCAACGAGAAGTGTCAATTACACTAAGCTAGTAAATATAGAAGTTTAGCTTCATGTCCCATAACCACTTGCTTAACTTAAATATTTACGAACAAACTGTAAATCTTCACTAATAAAATTGTCACAAGAGGTTCAATCGAACAAGTCCAAGAATTAACCGACGAAGTGAACGCAAGCGTTTCATACCACTTGTTTTACTAAGTCGTTTAATTAGATTTCTCATCCGAGTGAGGTAAAGGTTTGTATATACTAATAGATTGGAAAACGGTTTAAGAAAAGAGCTTTGTTATTAAAAATAGAGTTGAAATTGTTTGTTAAAAGAGTTTTGATATTTACTACTAGTATTGAAACCTTTATATTATAAAGTGACAAAACACAGAAGCAATTGTAGAAACAATCAGTCACAAAAATCGCATACGGAGATGTGAATAAAATCCAAGGAAATCGGCTCAATGTTTTTCAGATAAGATCCCCTACGGAGGGGGGGTCCAGGGGGGGTGGCAACCCCCCAAGGTGGGGGTGCGGGGGCAATGCCACCGCTTACGGGGTTCGACCTAACTGGAGTTCACGCGGCCTAACACAATGGCCGAGCGACCTAACTGGAGTTAAGGGAGGCAAGCGACTTAAGGTCCAACGACCTACGACTCAAGCAAGCCGAGCGACCTAGTGTGGAGGGGTCGAGCGACTTAAGGAAGGCGAACGACCTAAGGTCTAACGACCTACGACTTAACAGAGTGGAGCGACCTAAGGTCTAACGACCTACGACTTAACAGAGTCGAGCGACCTAAGGTCTAACGACCTACGACTTAACAGAGTCGAGCGACCTAAGGTAAATGGTCCAATGACCTAACTCGAACGACTTATCTGGAGCTTAGGTCGGAGACAACCTACGAGATAAACCAGGCCGACTTAGTGGACGAGCGACCTAAGGTAAATGGTCCAACGACCTAACTCGAACGACTTATCAGGAGCTTAGGTCGAAGACGACCTACGAGATAAACCAGGGCGAGCGACTTAACGTTTGCCTAGAGATTATAGGTCGGAAACGACCTAAGACTTAAAGCTTAACTCGCGAGCGATCTACGGCTTAAGGCCTAACTCGTGAGCGACCTACGACTTAAGGCTTAACTCGTGAGCGACCTAATTCCGAAGTGCCAATTCTTCCAGAACGACCTAAAGTTAACTCATGAACGACTCACGACCCATGGACGAACGACTTAACTCCGAACGACCTAAAAATGGCCAGAACGACCTAAGTGCAGAAAATTCACCAAAACGCTAAAAATTGGAGTTTTTCGCCAATCCAATCCAAACCAAATGCTAACATGCATGCAAAAATGATAGGGAATCATTCCCAACAGTCCAATATAGTTATAGGCTAGAATTGTGAGATAAAAATCTCACCTTTGCACCAAATATCAATGAAAATGAAGTTTTAAGCAAGCAAAAATCAATCCTTCTTCTATCTAAGCACAAGAAGCTTGAATCCAATGTCTTCTTCTTGAATTTGGAGTAGAAAGATGGATTGCAATTGAATTTGAGTTTTTGGAATTTTAATTTCCCATTCCCTCCACCATTAATGCCAAAGCTTGATTAGTTAGGAAATTTATGAAGAGTGAGGAGAAGAGGGTTGGAACTTGGGCTTAATAGGCTAAACTAACCCAAAGTCCAAAGCGGAAAAAGTTAGTGAAATTTCACTAACTCCAAACCTATCGATGTTTATACTTAAAAAAGTTGTAAACGACATTTTGAACTCAATGGAAGTGGTCTCGAGTCCTAATTTGACCGTTTGCAAAAAGTAGCTTTTCAGACCAAAATCCGATTAACGAGTTAATATTTAAATAAAATATTTAAATACAAACTCGATAAATATGCGGGTTGTTACACATGCGGCGATAAGTGAAAGTTCCGAAGGGACATGTGAACGTTATTTTGTGTTGGTCCTCTAATGCAATGGGAATTTGATTATAGCCGGAGTAACCATCAAGAAAACAATAGTATTCATGACCGGCTAAGCATTCAAGCATTTGATCAATGAAGGGAAGGGGAAAATGATCTTTTCATGCTGCTGCATTGAGTTTTCGATAGTCGATGCAAACGCGCCATTTGTTTTGACCTTTGTCGGAACAAGTTTGTTATTCTCATTTGTTGTCACAGTGATTCCAGACTTCTTTGGTACAACTTGTACCGGACTTACCCAAGTACTGTCAGAGATAGGGTAGATAATGTTATTGTCTAAACATTTGATAATTTCTTCCTTTACCACATCTCTCATATTAGGGTTTAATCGCCTTTGAGCTTCGCGAGTGGGTTTAGCCTCGTCGACTAAATGTATTCGATGTTCAATAATTGATGGACTAATTCCCTTAATGTCAGTGATTACCCATCCTATTGCCTCTTTATTTTCCCTTAAAATTTTCAAAAGTTGTTCTTCTTGGTCCTTAATGAGATCGGATGCCAAGATTACAGGGAAATTTTCCGAAGAATCTAAGTATGCGTACTTAAGATCGTTTGGAAGAAGTTTGAGGTCTAATTTAGGGCGTACTTCTTTTGAGGCTTCAGTAGACATCAACTGATTGAATTCTAGTGAATTATGAAAAGAGCATAGCATATCATTTAATTCATAAATGTATTCATCTTCGTGGAAGTTGGAATTAAAATGATCTAGGTGCATGCTAAGAGACTCCGTAGTATCACTAAAATCATTTTCAACAATTGTTTGGATCACGTCAACTTCTTCTGTTTCAAAATCTCTTGGTTGTCTGTTAAGATTGAAGATATTTAGTTCAATGGTTAGGTGCCCAAAGGAAAGTCGGAGTTGACCATTCCTACAGTTTATGATAGCATTTGATGTTGCTAAAAACGGACGACCTAATATCAAAGGAATCTGACTATTGGGATTTGAGACAGGGGCAGTCTCTAGGACTATGAAATCGACTGGGAAATAGAATTGCTCGATTTGTATCAAAACATCTTCAACCGTGCCCAATGGTTTTTTGACAGATCGATCAGCTAGTTGAATTGTGATGTTTGTAGGTTTTAATTCCCTTAGTCCAAGTTGACAGTACACAGTATAAGGCAAAAGATTCACACTCGCTCCAAGATCGAGTAAGGCATGACTAATGTGAGTGTTACCGATTTTACAACCGATCGTAGGACAACCGGGGTCCTTTTACTTGATTGGGGAGGGATTTGAAAGAACAGAGCTAGTGTTTGCAGTTAGAAATGCAGTCTTAGGAACTTTAGTGGCACGTTTTTGAGTACATAGCTCTTTCAGACATTTGGCATATTGAGGAATTTGCTCGATGGTATCAAGAAGTGGAATATTGACTCGAACTTGTTTGAAGATTTCAAGAATTTGGTCAAAATTAGCGGGCTTCTTCTTTTTGTTGAGTCTATGGGGAAATGGAGCAATGGGTTTATAGACTCGTTCGGAAGTTTTTTCATTCAAAGAAGAAGGTGTTATATTAGAGGGTGAAGATAAGGGAGCTGGAATGTTGGGGTTGCCAACATCAGAAGGTGAAGAGTGGTCGGGATTGCCAACCTTAGATGAAGAATTAGAATCATTTTGATTGACAACCGTGGTTGTCGACTGAGTTTCAGAATTTGGAACATGGGAAGATTTAAGAAGGATGTCGGGGGTGCCGACATGGTTGTCCACCTTCTTTCCAGACCTTAATGTAGTGACAACATTAACCGGATTTACATCTTCGTTCTCACAAAGATTTACTCCTCGAGAGTTATACTTTGGATTCACTTCGGTTTGACTAGGCAATTTACCTTTCTCATTGATTTTCATGAGATCCTTCATCATTATCAACATTTTTTCATTTTGTTTGGTGATTTGCTCAATTCTTGCATCTTGGTTGGTGATTTGTTCATTTTGTTTAGAGAGTTGTTTTTCCAATCGAGCAATTTCTTGTGAAGGCTGAGAAGGTTGGGTTGATGGATTGAAATTAGGATGCCTGTATGGTTGATTCGAAGGTTTTGTTTGAGGAGCGGGTTGAGAATTTTGAGAATTAGAGGTTGGGGCTCGATAATTCGGATTTGGTATCATTGGATACATATGTGATGGATTAGCCACGTTGTTAGGATTTGACCATGAAAAATTGGGATGATGCTTCCAGTTAGGATTGTATGTGGATGAATAAGGACTATTTTGAGCTATAGCATTGATTTGGTCTTGTGTGTAGTAATTGGGTAGTCCTTCTCCTTCTTGAGGAATTTGGGCATCTATAGGAAGATGTGATGGGTCAATGACATGTACTCCTCTATTTGGAGCACGAATTGGAACACGAATTGTTTCCCATTGCATATCCTTTTCCGAATACTCTTCTAAAAATTCCCAAGCTTCCTCGTCTGTTTTTGCCATGAATTCTCCTCTGCACATTGATTCGAGTTGGGATCTTGTTTGATAGTTAAGCCCTTCATAAATGATTTGGCACAAAACGTGTTTAGGGATTGCATGATGTGGGCAACTATATAACAATTGATTGAACCTTTCAAAATATTTTGAAAAAGTTTCTCCTTCATTCTGAGAGAATTGGTTGATTTCAGTTCGAATTTTAAGAGTTTTGTGGAAAGGAAAAAACTTTTTCAAAAATATAGTAACGAAATTGTCCCAACTCTTAATTGAATTTTTAGGAAGAGAATTAAGCCATCTCTTCGCACTTTCTAGAAGTGCGAATGGAATAAGTCTTAGCTTGATGGATTCATTAGAAAGTTGTTGCATTTTAGTTGTAGAAGCATATAACTCAAATTCACTAAGAAATTCATATGCATTTTCAGACCCAGTGAATTTTGGTACCCCTTGGATAAAAGAATGTTTTAGCTCAAAATTATTTCCTTCGGCAGGTGGAAATGAAATAACCGAAGGTTGAACAGTACGTGTTGGATAACATCGGTCTCTAAGGGATAATGGTCGGTTCTCATGAAATTCATTATTTCCAACATGTGATTTAGGTGATAATTTTGGTGAATTGTGGTGTGAACTGTGTTGTGAACCGTGATTGCTCGTATTTGTTTGATTTGAAATTTCCGTTGATTTGTTTAATGAAATATTTTGGCTTTCTAAACGGTTAAAATTATTTCTTGCCCAAACGCGCATAAACAAATCAAGGTGTAACAGCCAAAAGTAAATTAAATCAGTTTTCAGTTGGGCACCTGAAGAGTTGAAAATTACTTACAGAGGTGTATGATAGTCCGTCCAATGCAGCTGAGTAGCGCTAGCGAATGGTTGAGATTTACCGAGTTGGAGCTGTCTGTGTTGAAATAAATGTTTGCTATCTGAGTTGAAGTTTTCTCCGTGCAGGTGAATGCTCGTGAAAGGCACAAAACTAAGCTGCTGACAGAAAATATATGAAAACAGTCACATGCAGAAAATTTAAAACATGCCCAATAAAGTTAAGTAGAATGAATGTGTTGAATGCAAAATGAAACTGCTATGACACTGCTATGTTACATGAGTAAACGAATGTATGCAAGCTCCTGTGTAGGAGATAGTTACGTGAATATGAAAACTAAACTAACTAATGCATGCAAGAATGTGAAAGTGGAAGTGCAATTAAAAATGTGTACTGGCACACGTGAATAACTGTGAAGACGTGGGGATTATGCAAACGTGAAAGCAAGATGTTGTGAAGGAATGATTTTTTTTTTTAAATATGCAGAAACGTAAAAGCAAGATTATGTGAGGTATGCGTGAAAGATTATGCGAAAATATGCAGATTATGTGAGGTATGCGTGAGATGCAGAGTATGTAAGGTATGCGAAAGGAACCGAAAAACGAAAAAAAACGAAAGTAAAACGCTACTTTGGCGAAAGGAACCGAAAAACGAAAAAAAAAATGATTTTTTTTTTTGAAAACTAATGCAAAAAAAATAAAAATAAAATAAATTAACACGAATAGACTTAAAAACGAAAAATCGAAAACCTCAAAATAGCAACTCCCCGGCAACAGCGCCAAAAACTTGTTGCGACTTTTCTATTGATTAGAAAAGCACAAATTTTAATAAATTCTGCAAGCGCACAGGCGTGTAGTATGCAGGTCGAACACAGGGAATTGTATTTTAAAACAATTAAAATCCATAGTTAAATCTTAGGCGTGTTAAACGAATTCGACGGTGAATTTTGAACAGAAAATAAAAACAATAATATACTCCGAATCGTTTTCGAAACTAATCGAAATTGCAACCAAAATATAGAATTGTAAAAAAAATCAGAACATAAATTGAAATTGTGGAAAAGAAGATAACGGAGCAAACAACTGAAATAATTATTAACTAACTGAAAAGAGTGCAGAAAATAACTAAGAACAAGAATAAATAAATTGCTAAATCTAATCAACAATCCTACGTATTCTGTTCGAAAATAAAAACAGTGCTGAATTTAAATCTAAACTTGAAGAAAAGTGATGAGGTAAGAGATGATTTTCCATTTGCATTCCTCTATCTATTTAAAGACTTCAGCCTCCACAAATAACCCTATTATTTAGGTCCATGTGCTTGATATTAGGAGAAAAATAAGGCCACCTCACTTTGAATTGGTCTTTGCTTTGTTATTTGATTAACAAGTGGCCTTGCTTTGAGAGATTTTCAGGTCAAACTTTGAATGTGTATTTTCAATATTTGCAATTGATTTCTTGCATGAATAGTACACATATTGGTGACGTGAGATGCATTTCTTCATGAACGATATGTACTTTCTCTTCGACGGTATTCAAAATGTTGCACTTTGGAATCTATAATCTGCAAAACCACAAAAAAATACCTGTATAATACCACTTTATTAAAATAAAAATATATGAAACAAACGGTTTAAAATGCAGAAAAATATGTTCATCATAACGCAGCAGCCACATACGCCCACCTCGGAACACACTCACCATATCAAAATAGGAGGATGGCCATCTAATCAATCACAAATAAGAGTATAATATCGAAGGAATGTGTCTGATCGGAGGAATGACCTCACTTGGCCCGAGATCGCTCCTGTTTTAGCCACCTTATGCCAACTCACGGGAGTTGGGTCCACGTAATATACCAAAAGATCGTTGCCACCATCCTACTTCATTCTGAAATCTCCACCACGTACACGGTTGTTAAAGTGGTTTTCGGAGTTGGCAGAGAGTATGACAACTTCTGATCCCGGACTCTTTAACAACCAAACGTTATTATAATGCCTTGGTCATTTAAAAATAGTTTATACTTCAAAAAAGATCAAATCCTTTCCTTTCAAAATTGTTTATACTTCGAAACAAAAACATTTCAAAACATATATTCATTTCAAATCATAATACTTTCAAAGTATAACTCTTTTGAAACCAAAAATGCTTGAAACAATTACACTTTGAAAATCATAACATTTCAAAATCATACATTTGAAATCATCCTTTAATTCTTTACACTTTACAAATTTATTCCATTAAACCAAAATTTCAAATTTCCAATTTAATTCAATTCAAACCATCAGTTCCAATTCAATTTAGTTTTCTAACAAAACATTTCAAATCATATAAATTTCAAATATAGATTTGATCTACAAAATAAACAATCCAATTTTATAATAGTTCCAAACTTTAATGTCCCGCTTTTCAAAACTAAACTATATAATTCCATATATTTATATCTCAAATCTAATTTCATTATTATTTAGTTTTGAAATATTCATTTCATAAATCCAACATTATTTAAGTAAACTTAAATTAAAATTAAACCAAATATCTTTTCATACAAATATAAACTTTAAATATTCCTTTATCAAATAAATCAAAATCAAATATTTTTCCACATTCATATTCTTTATTAAAATAAAGATCAAATCATTTCCAAACCATTTCAAAATCATTAAAATGCCAGGTCCTTTCAAAACCTCATTATTAGATCATTATTTGAATTCAAATTCGAATACTCAAATTTAAATATCATTTTTAAATCAAATAAGTCATCCATTTATTATTTCAATTATCATTACAAATTACATTAAAAATTTGATTCAAAAATTCATTTATCTCATTGCATTTCATTCCATTTAACACATAACCATGTAAACCCTATTTAAATTCAAATTCAACTTTAAATTCCTTAAAAATTCAAATTTAAATATTAAAATATATTCAAAACTTCTTAAATTTAACAATTAATAAATTTCCAAAACTTAAATCGTTTAACACTTTAAAATATTTCTCAAACAGTGTTAAAATCTATAACATTTCAAACATTGTCAAATTTTAGCAACGACAGCATTTATAAAGTGCTATCGTAGCTTATAGTTTCCAAAATGGTTTAGTTCAAGAATAACAGCATTTATAAAATGTCGTAATAGATATTTAGTTATTTCAAACCTTGTTAGATTCAAAACAACAGCATTTAAAAATGCCGTCAAAAGACTACAGCATTTTTAAAATGCTATAAAATTCCAGATTTCATTTTTAGCTTTTCAAAAATAAAAATAAAACTCCAAATTTTTATTATTATAACGTGAAAATCATATTTCTAGACTTCAAAATTTCACATTTAAAATCATTTTAACATATGATTTAACACAATAAAACTTTAGGATCAAATATTCAATTTAAAAACTCCCTTCATTTATTAAGTCAAAATTCACTGTTTATTAACTTATAAATTTAATAAAACTCAACATTTTACTTCAAATATCATTTCAAAACTTTAAATTTAATTTCCATTATTTTTTTACATTTTAAAATAAAATTTAAAGTCAAAAATGACAATTATTTCAAATTTACGTACTTAAATTCACAATTTCAAGACTTAATGTTTAAGTTTCCTAAAACCATAAAATATATACTTTTAAATCAAAATTTCTATTTAAAAAAATACATATTCTAATAAAAATCATTTAAAAATATACCACGGGGTTTGTATATAATTTTCTAACCTAGGTCAAGTGATACGGATATATATAATTTCAACCCTCAGTTTACAAAGAAAACCCGGGTTCTATCATTTCATACCGCCAATCCCAAGCCAAATAAAATACAATAAAAATCGCTCAGGCCTGTCATTTCAGCCCATAATGATTTTTTTCTATTCTAAAGTCCGTTCGGGTATGTATCATTTCAAACCATAGTGATTCTATTCTAATAGGGAACTTGCAGTGTGAATATATGCATAAACAATATAAAAATGTCAATGCCAAAATATAATGTCATATATCAGATGTCCGGTGATAATTAACAGTTTTAACATGGTAATAACAAAGCGTATCATATCATATAATCATCATCAACTTGCATAAACATTTTTAATTACTAAACACTTGTTATCGATTACCATTTCATAAGTAAATATGTCAGTGTGAGAAAGACTCACCTTATCAAATCTAGAGACAAACAACACACACAAGAGCGATTCCAAAGGCACGACACGCACGATTTGATTCGAATGGATGGAGAGCCTTTATATTGATCTTTTATACAACAAATAAACAAGATAATATAAATATATATATATATATACAATAAAAATATGAATTGAAACGAAATGGAAATTTTGAATCAACAAAGCACATTACCCAGCTTTAGCACAAATTGCTTGACGATGACAACATGGCTTGACACTTGATCAAATGGGCTTGATCACACCACACTAGGCTCAGCCTAGGTGTCAACATGGCTCAGCCATGACCATGTTATAGGCTCGAGTATGCGTCATATATGCACAACAACATGGAGATGATGATGGTAGGAGATACAACATGAAGCATACAAAGGCTCAAGTGCAAAAGTTGGAGTTTTTTGGGCACAACAAGGCTCGACCATGTCATAAATGGGTCAGGTCAGATCTGAAGCTGATGGTTAGTGGTGGCCAGAGGTGAAGTAGCAGCTGATGGTGGTGTCTAAGGGGTGGCCAATGTGAATAGGAAGGGAAATGGTGAAGTATGAAGCTTTGTTATGCAATTTGGAAGGGTTTGGTGCAAAGTTTGCGATGCTAACCTCCATGGATGGGCAAGGCTTGGTTAAAGTCAAAGGAGGGGGAGGAGTAGCTGTTGTAGATGGTGGAGGAGGTGGTTGGTGGAGATGATGGTGGTATATGCCAAGCAAAACTAGAAGAGGAGGAAGGCAAAATACAATGAAAGAGAGGAGTAAAAATGGAAAGAAGCCATTGAAAAACTTGAAAATAATTTCATAAATGATGTAACGACCCATCAAATTTTGTTAATTTTAATTGGTTTTATAACGTATTTAATTTGAATTTTGAGAAATTTTAATAATAATATTTTGAAATAAAGTTTTAATATTTGGTTTACGTATAATTAAATATAGCAAATGGTAAATTTTCAATTAATTATATGAAGGTTTATTTATTATATAATTTTATTAAATTCAAATCAGTTAATAATTGGTGAAAATAAATTTATTTTCATGACCTGAATATTTTTACATAGAAAAATTCTAAATCATCTTCTGACTGAGACGTCATTTTTCGTTTTCCCAAATTTGGACTTCTATAGCTCCGTCGATCTTATTTTCTACGTTTTTACTGCATTTTTTCTGCTAGTGAAAATTCGAATTTTTATAATTCAATCGTCCCACCAATATCTATATACTATTTTGATCGTCTCGTTGTACTGATCACTACGGTATATTTATTTCTGTATTTTGAGATCCGATACGCGACGGAAACAATAAAAACGTGCGTCATCGGTGTTGAAATTTGTGACTTGCATTTATCTACTTTTCAAATTTGAAACCGTACAACTCATACCATATTAAATTTCTTTTAAAGGTTTTAGCTAAATCTGTGGGTGAGCGTTGCCACACCTTTCCACCTTATATTTAATTCTCTGCCATTTCAATTTGCATTCTATCCATTCACATTTCATTTATTACTTTTCTACCATATATTCCATTATCTCTTTTTGCTATTTGCTAATTGCTATTTTCTCATTCACACGATCATTTAATTGAAATCAAAATTGCAACCCTTACTTCTCTTTTCTTTTCAAATTTGAAACGTACTATTAAGTCAAGCCATTAATTGCTTTTATTTTTTTCCTTAAATCAACGTACAATTCACACAATTATAAATTGCATTAAATTTTCTAATGAACCACACCATGACCATTTATATTACATTCATTTGAAATATATTCATTTGTTTGAAATCTTTCCCTTTCTCTCTCATCTCAGTTGGGAATAAAATAAATTTTAGCGGAAACCACGTTTCATTGCTTTTAACTCTTTATAACTTTTGATAAAATTTTCTATCCTTTTTGGAACTAAGACGTATAGGGATATACATTTCACATTTATTAATTTCTAAATCGTCATGTTGTCCTTTTCATGTATGTTATATTTATTTATATTTTAACATTTTCTATTTATTTCACTCATCTTCCTACACGTTTCTATTTATTTGCTGATTTGTTGCATACGTTCGTTTTGGAAAAATGTGGTTCATTCCTATTATCTCATTCTCACATTTATTTTATCTTTTACTGAAATTCGACCGATGCCACGTCATACCATTTTGGAAGTATGAATGTACAAAACATGCATACGTTTTATCTTTGCTTAAATTTCTCTGTCCATCCCTTTTTCCAATTTAATATCCTTGCCTTTCCAAACTCATTACGTACTGTCTAAACAAACAAAAGTTTATTGCTTTAGTTATTCAGCTCAATCTATGGGACCGTTACCATTCAAATCACTTTATATTTATGGTATGCGTTTCTTACCTTTATTTAACAACGGTTCTTTTTTTTGTTGCCTTAAACACTTTGCTGAATCAATGGACAACCGTTCCTATTAAAATTTTCTTTTGATCTGATCTTTGGCGTACGTTACTTTGAAATAAATTTTTAGATATCATAGCGTCTGTCACTTCCATTTTCCACTTTGAATCATTTATTTACCTATTCCTTTTCTGTACTTACACGTTATCAAATAAATAAAGTCTATATTTATAATCAAGCTTTCATCTTCCCAGATCCAATTCACGTTGTTGAAAACTTTTGCATCCTCTTCCCCTGTTTCAACTCGAAGGACGCGCAAATCATCCTTCTTCCCTGATGCCATCTCCAACCTTTTGTTCCTCCTCCTCTTCTTCTAGTGCAGCAGGTGAGTAATATATAAGTTAGAACTATATATATATATATATATATATATATTTCACCTATTTACAATTAATACAAGGCATATCTATATGAAAGTATTATATAATTTTATATGTTCAAAGATATATTTTCTTTGTATGTTTTAAACTGATTTTTGTTTGTATATATATATTTCGTATGGGACAGAGAATATATATGTACATGTTTTGTATTATAATAGTATATATGTTGATATTATATGTTGTTTTAAGTATTATATAGATTACTGTATTTCATTTGCAGTAATATATATAGGGATAAAGTATTGTTCATTTGAGATTCAATTGTTTATATCCTACTTACTTACAAATTTTAATAGTATACGTACGATTTAATATTATTCGTTTATGCATAAGTTTACAACTGTGTATACATGTAATTATATACTTTAGCCATAAAATTTCTAAGTATATATACATTGGTTTGTAGTGATTTATAGTATTGATTCTTATAAAATATACACGTACGTGGTTTACGAAGTCTTGGGATTTACAGTTCTGTTACATATGTTATATTGTTTTATATAAAATAATAAAACTGTTATGTTAGCGTTTGTAGCTTTCTTTGTTACAGTAATATATAAAGTTATTTTGAAAAGTGGTCTCATCATTTTTCTTTAAACTTTTATATGTTTATGTATATTTCTATATAAAAGTTACAACATTTATTTCAAATTTTATTATGTTTGATTTTAATACATGTGTTTAATACAAACCAATGATTTTTCTTACACATGTATTTTGTTTGGATATTTGACTTAAAAAGAAGTATCAATTTAATAAGAAAATAATAATGTTATATTTTCAATTTACGTCAATCTGATTTGGATTTGTTCTCGTGAAATTCTATTGTCAGCTCTATCCATCGAATTCGTGTCAATCCTGCTTTGCTTTGAAACTTGTGCTTGGATTCATAATTTATCCCACTTTCGTTCATCTCTAGCCTCGAAAGGTGAGCAATCACTCACGATTAACGTTCTTTTTTTTATTAAATTTGATTTCAATTGAAACGACAATTGAAATATGAGGCTGTAGTTATTTAAATTGTTATATATGCTATTATCTATAACTATTCACTTATGGGATATGACACCATATCCTATTGTTTATATTTATTTTGATGATATATGTCTGTCGTTATTATTAATTTCATATCTGTTATCACTCTACAAGTTCCCTGTTAGTATAGAAATCATTATGGGTTGAAATGATACATACCCGAACGGACTTTAGAATAGGTGAAAATCATTATGGGTTGAAATGATAAACCCAAACGATTTTCATTTAATTGAATTTGGGATTACGTGTTGAAATAATATCCACCCGTATATATTTAGTGTACGGGTTGAAATGATAAATATCCGTAGCACTTGACTATATGATAGGAAATATATACAGACACCGTTGCTCCATATAAATATTTTGAAAATAAATTTCTACAGTTGAAATGAAATATAAGGGATTTAATAAATATTGGTTCTTAAAATATTATATATATAAATGGAAATTTTATATATAGATTTAATAATAATATTGTTGAGATTGATTTAATCCATATAATTTATTTGAGTATTATTTAAGATTTATATTTCAAAATTTACCGTTGTAAAAAGTTGAATAATTAAGATTGGGAGATAAATTTGGGTTGATTAAAAATCATATTTGAATAAGGATTTATTTAATTAAATCGATTTGAAATTATTGAATGGAAAATTTAAATGATTTTGTAACTGGATTTTTGATTTAAGTGATTTAATGAATATTTCACGTTTAATAAAACTAAAGAAAATGTTGAGTAAAATGTAATTTGAGGTTACTTAAATGATATTGAATCTAATAAGGGAGTATTTCAAGACTAAATAATAATGAGGTTAAATCGAGATCTATATGAAACTGTTATATAGAACATTTAAATATTAAAGCCTTGAACTATATTGGAATTTAAATGGTTTATGTTGAGATTCGGATCTGTATTTAAAATCAACATAGTTGAATTTGTTATTTAGCAACTAAATTGAATTAAAGTGAAATTTAGGTAGAACCAAATTTGAATTTATTATTTAGAAACTAAATTGAATAAAAATTTAGTTGAAACGTTGAATACTTAAAGTTTTGAAATATATTGAAATATAAATGGGTATTTTTGTGATTACAAATCCGAATTTGAGATCGATAAATTGAAGTGTTTATTTTAGGAATTGAGTTGAATTTAAATTGATAAATTGAGATTGAATTTAATTTAAATGGGAAGGTCGGGTTGATGTTGAAATGATTTGTTAAGTTGATGGAATTAAAAATACTTTATTGTATAAATTAGTTAATATATATATAAATACTATTTTTGAAAATATAGAGATATTTGAAGTGAAATGATATTTGGTTTTGAAGTATAAATTAAGCTGAAATGACCATGGTGTTATAATGTATATTTCTACCTTGTAGATAGTTCCATGGACCCTTAGAGGATAGTTATCCCAAACATCCTTTAAGTTATTTGTATTTTAGTTGATATTTCACTTAAGTTGGATTTATTGATATAAGAATGTTAATCCTGACTCGAGTGTTTTGTGTTTTGCTTTACGCTCGGGTCAGACTGAGTGATACAGCATTAGAGACTCATCTTTGGAGTTCGGAGTTTCATTTGGAGAACCAACTATCGATTCAGATTCCAGCCTTTCCAGTTGATTGGTTCAGAGAAGTCATCTGTTGCATTGGAGACTTCACTGCATTTGAACTATTCGGTTGTATTTTATTTCTAACTCTGATGTATAAAGTAGCTTCATGAACTACTATTCTTTATCTATTCCGCTGCATTATATTACTCTGTGATCTGTGATTGATTTATTTATTGTATATTTTAAGTTTTGCTAAATTTTAATTAACAATTCGGTATTTTAAATTGTTCAAGTCGGATATGTATGGTTTTATTGTCGATTTGAATGATCCAAAATAGCGGGTCGTTATAGTTGGTATCAGAGCCAGGGCTCTAGGCAGAACTTAACATATATGGTAAATTTATCTACAGAATCACTTTCGTTCGAGTTGAATCTCTTCCTTTCTGACTCGATTTCCTTTGAATTTTGGAATGTCCCTTGGTTCTGAAATTCATTCTTGTCTCTTTCTATTTTTATTCGTTTGATTCTGGAGTATCCCATAACTCCACTGAATGTTTTGTAAAGGGGGTGAAAACTTCTTTACAATTGGCATCGATTCACGAGGATATCTGTATCCTCGGTTTACGATGTTGTTATATCTTGACATGCTGAATTCTATCTCTGGCGACCGAATGTCAATTTGTTTTGGAATTCTGCATCGATTATGTTCCTAAGGTCATGGTTGACCTGGTTAAGGTCGCCTGCGATTTATAGAAGTATATCCATCTTCTATTTTGTAATTTAATTATCTCATCTTCGATCGAGTCTATCTTCGAATCAGGATTCTATTGATTGAAGTTCCTCTAAATTAAATCTCTATCTTTGTTTAAAATCCTTTCTTGAATCATCCTTTGAAAATCGGGTTTCGTTTGTATTTTAAAATTGTTTTATATCTCGAAATTATTATTTTAATAACTTTGATTTTATTCTATATATATGAAAATGTTACCCTATATATAAAAGTTTTGAAAGGATTTAAAATTTTGAAAATTTATAAGAAATTTATTTATATAAAAATGATTTATAACTGAAGGGTTAAATTTGAAATTCGAGAACTGAATTCCGGTATTTTTAAATTGGTTTTAAGATTTTGGAAAATGTATAAAAATAATACGATTTAAAAGTATTTTTCGAATAAGGAATGTTTCAAATGAGTTCAAATGAATTCCAATAATTTTGAAGAAATTTCAAAGAAGTTTTCAAGAAAATAGAAGTCCAGAACTCACTTATGTCGCTGGAAAATAATTTCGTTGATGAGTGCACGCATCATCGACATCGATTTTCGAGTTTCAGAGTGGGGGAGAGGCCTCTTTAATAGCTTCGCTATGCGAGTGATTTTGTAAAACCTTTTTGATTTCAAATTCCGAAGTATAATTTGATATTTTCGAAAGATATATGTATATATTTGAAACAATTTAAAGTGAGACCGCTGTTCAGTCCTCGTGTTTCGGATTTGATTTATTATAATCCTATCTATTGAAATTGGTTTATTGATTTATGTTGATTTTCAACTCTTGAATTTGGAAATTTGATTTCCCTAACTATTTTGAATGTTCGAACACTTCCAAATCGAGATTAAATTTTCAAAGCTAAGAAATTTCGAAGAGTATAAAATGTTTGATAGAGAATATATATTTATTTATGAAATGTTTTGAAAAAAAATAGTTTTGAATAATGGTTTTCAAAAAAGTAAATTGGATATTTCAAATAGTAATAGATAGTTTAAAAGTTTTAAAGGGATAATTATAAATATGGAAACCATTTTGAGTATAATTGATTTTGAGAAAATATTTGGTTTTGAAATTAAATTGAAGTTAAAAACCAGTACTTATATGGTGATTCTGGAATGAATTTGTTTGACTTGAATTATTTTAATTTGGAAACTGGGATAATTTTCTAAACCTATTATTTTGGGAACTTTGAAATTTAGATATTTAATTTGGAAGAAAATTTGGTGAAATCATATATGATTTTGAAACTGAATTGATATTGAAATGATATGAAATTGAGAACCTTATATTATTAAGCACTTGATTTGGGAGTGGTCGAACTTATATAAAATGGATTTGTATAATTATGAAGTTGATTTGAAATCTATTGATTTGGAAGGTACTTAATTTGAAAAGAGAATTTTGTATAATCGAAGTCTATATAAGTATGATTTGATATACTATTGATTTGGAAAGTATTCGATTTGAAAAAAAGAATCCTATATATAATGGACTTTATATAAGTATGATATTTGAAGGTATTTGAAAAGGTACTATATGATATATATTTTCGAAGTAGTGATATGGAAAGTGCCTTCTGCTTGATATCCGCTTTGTGGCCACATTGTGGATTCATTCTATTGATATTATTCTCTTTGATTTCTGGTTTTTCGGATGTGATACTCAAGTGTTCCCACCGTGGCGTAACCTACGGTTTTTTTTCTCTCGCGACCGCATAGCGAAATTGCCTGGCTGAGTCTGGCCTAGGGGTACAGATTGTTTCCTAGGGGATCCAGACGTAACCATTGTGTATCCTACAATCTGTGTAGGTCGCGATTAGTAGCGAAACTGCCTGGCTGAGACGGCCTAGGGGTACGGATTGTTTCCTGGGGGACCTAGGCGTAACCATTGTGTATCCTGCACCCTACTAGTCATCATGGCGTAACTCGCAGGGCCGAGAAAGCTTACGGATACGGATTGTTTCCTGGGGGATCCAGGCGTAACCATTGTGTATCTGCGAACCATGGTTGGACAAAGGTTTTGGTTTGGTTGTTTTGTTTGGATTGTACTTTCCATATCTGTTTCAAGTCTAACAAGTACTTGAAGAATTCTAGCTTTGCGCCTGATCAACGCATGGCCAGAGTCTGCAAGAACGAGGATAAACTTGTTGAAACATCGAGTTATAAAAATATTTTTGAAAGAAAGATTTATTTCAATATAAAGGTATTTTATTATAAAGGTATTTTTCAACGAAGAAATTTTGTGTTAATATTTGAAACTGAAACTCTTATGGTTTGAAATTTACGATTCGTGCCCGATTCTATTCTTTAAATCTACCTTATCTTCTCAGCTTTAGTTGTTCACCTTGATTCTGTTTTTTCGAATCTACCTTCTTTCTTTTTTGAATATAATCTTTTAAATATTGCTTATTTGTATACTACATTGTTTAATAGAAAATTTTAGTGTTATAAATATTTTTGAAGTTATTAATTAAATAAAACATATTTAAAGTGAATGATTTATTAATAATGTTTCAAAGTATCTAAAGACAAATTTATAAATTTATGAATTATGGATTTAATGTTTTCAATATCTTCTTTGTAAATATAACTAATGATGCAAATAATTGTTTTCAAATAGCTTTCATATATGTATAAAGGTGTTAGTCAAACATATTAAATTCCAATGAGTTTTGAAAATTTTAAAGTATTAAAGATTACTGAATCGCAAATGAAGTTTTCAAATGAATATTTCAAGTAAAATTTATATAGTTTTAAACTAATTATTTACCCTTGACTTTCAATCTACCTTTATTTCTGGTTGTTCTATTCTCCTACCTCCTTCTTCTTCGCGGACGAAAAGTTTTGAGTGGGGGAGAGTGTAACGACCCATAAAATTTTATTAATTTTTAATTGGTTTTATAACGTATTTAGTTTGGATTTTGAGAAATTTTAATAATAATATTTTGAAATAAAGTTTTAATATTTGGTTTACGTATAATTAAATTTAGCAAATGGTAAATTTTCAATTAATTATATGAAAGTTTATTTATTGTATAATTTTACTAAATTCAAATTAGTTAATAATTGGTGAAAATAAATTTATTTTCAAGACTTGAATATTTTTACATAGAAAAATTTCAAATCATCTTCTGACTGAGACATCATTTTTCGTTTCCCCGAATTTGGACTTTTATAGCTCCGTCGATCTTATTTTCTGCGTTTTTACTGCATTTTTTCTACTCGTGAAAATTCGAATTTTTATAATTCAATCGTACTACCATTATCTATATACCATTTTGATCATCTCGTTGTACTGATCACTACGGTATATTTATTTCTGCATTTTGAGATCCGATACGCGACGGAAACAAAAAAACGTGCGTCATCGATGTTGAAATTTGTGACTTGGATTTATCTACTTTTCAAATTTGAAACCGTACAACTCATACCATATTAAATTTCTTTTAAAGGTTTTAGCTAAATCTATGGATGAGCGTTGCCACACCTTTCCACCTTATATTTAATTCTCTGTCGTTTCAATTTGCATTTTATCCGTTCATATTTCATTTATTCCTTTTCTACCATATATTCCTCATCTCTTTTACCATATATTCCATTATCTTTTTCTGCTATTTTCTAATTGCTATTTGCTCATTCACGTGATCATTTAATTGAAATCAAAATTTCAACCCTTACTTCTCTTTTCTTTTCAAATTTGAAACATACTATTAAATCAAGCCATTAATTGCTTTTATTTTTTTCCTTAAATCAGCGTATAGCTCACACAATTATAAATTGCATTAAATTTTCTGATGAACCACACCATGAGCGTTTATATTACATTCATTTGGAATATATTCATTTGTTTGAAATCTTTCCCTTTCTCTCTCATCTCGGTTGGGAATAAATAAATTTCAGCGGAAACCACGTTTCAATGCTTTTAACTCTTTATAAGTTTTGATAAAATTTTCTGTCCTTTTTGAAACTAAAACGTATAGGGATATACGTTTCTCATTTATTAATTTCTAAATCATCCCGTTGTCCTTTTCATGTATGTAATATTTGTTTATATTTTAACATTTTCTATTTATTTCACTCATCTCCCTACATACATTCGTTTTGGAAAAATGCGGTTCTTTTCTATTTATTTCATTTCTCACATTTATTTCATCTTTTACTGAAATTCGACCGTTGCCTCGTCATACCATTTTGGAAGTATGAATGTACAAAACATGCATATGTTTTATCTTTGCTTGAATTTCTATGTTCATTCCATTTTCCCATTTTAATATCCTTGCCTTTGCAAACTCATTACGTACTGTCCAAACAAACAAAAATTTATTGCTTTAATTATTCAGCTCAATCTGAGGGACCGTTACCATTCAAATCACTTTATATTTATGGTATATGTTTTTTATCTTTATTTGGCAACGGTATTTTTTTTATTGCCTTAAACACTTTGTTGAATCAATGGACAACCGTTCCTATTAAAATTTTCTTTTGATCTGATCTGTGGCGTACGTTACTTTGAAATAATTTTTTAGATATCATAGCATCTGTCACTTCCATTTTCCACTTTGAATCATTTATTTACCTATTCCTTTTCTGTACTTACACGTTATCAAATAAATAAAGTATATATTTATAATCAAGCTTTCATCTTCCCAGATCCAATTCATGTTGTTGAAAACTTTTGCATCCTCTTCCCCTGTTTCAACCCGAAGGACATGCAAACCATCCTTCTTCCCTGATGCCATCTCCAACCTTTTATTACTCCTCCTCTTCTTCTAGTGCAGCAGGTGAGTAATATATAAGTTAGAACTATATATATATGTATGTATGTATGTATGTATGTATGTATATATTTCAACTGTTTACAATTAATACAAGGCATATCTATATGAAAGTATTATATAGTTTTCTATGTTCAAAGATATGTTTTCTTTGTATGTTTTAAACTGATTTTTGTTTGTATATATATATTTCATATAGGACAGAGAATATATATGTACATGTTTTGTGTTATATAGTATATAAGTTGATATTATATGTTGTTTTAAGTATTATATAGATTACTGTATTTCATTTGCAGTAATATATATAGGGATAAAGTACTGTTTATTTGAGATTCAATTGTCTATATCCTACTTACTTACAAATTTTAATAGTATACGTATGATTTTATATTATTCGTTTAAGCATAAGTTTACAACTGTGTATACGTGTAATTATATACATTAGCCATAAAATTTCTAAGTATATATACATTGGTTTGTAGCGATTTATAGTATTGATTCTTATAAAATATATACGTACGTGGTTTACGAAGTCTTGGGATTTAACAGTTCTGTTACATATGTTATATTGTTTTATATAAAATAATAAAACCGTGATGTTAGCGTTTGTAGCTCTCTTTGTTACAGTAATATAAAAAGTTATTTTGAAAAGTGGTCTCATCATTTTTCTTTAAACTTTTGTATGTTTATGTATATTTCTATATAAAAGTTACAGCATTTATTTCAAATTTTATTAGGTTTGATTTTAATATATGTGTTTAATACAAACCAATGATTTTTCTTACATACATATTTTGTTTTGATATTTGACTTAAAAAGAAGTATTAATTTAATAAGAAAATAATAATGTTTCAATTTACGTCAATCTGATTTGGATTTGTTCTCGTAAAATTCTGTTGTCAGCTTTATCCATCGAATTCATGTCAATCCTGCTTTGCTTTGAAACTTGTGCTTGGATTCGTAATTTATCCCACTTTCGTTCAACTCTAGCCTCGAAAGGTGAGTAATCACTCATGATTAACGTTCTTTTATTTATTAAATTTGATTTCAATTGAAACGACAATTGAAATATGAGGCTGTAGTTATTTAAATTGTTATATATGCTATTATCTATAGCTGTTCACTTATAGGATATGACACCATATCCTATTTTTTATATTTATTTTGATGATATATGCCTGTTGTTATTATTATTTTCATATCTGTTATCACTCTGCAAGTTCCCTGTTAGTATAGAAATCATTATGGGTTGAAATGATACACACCCGAATGGACTTTAGAATAGCAGAAAATCATTATGGTTTGAAATGATAAACCTAAGCGATTTTCATTTAATTGAATTTGGTATTACGGGTTGAAATGATATCCACCCATATATATTCAGTGTACGGGTTGAAATGAAAAATATCCGTAGCACTTGACTATATGATAAGAAATATATACAGACACCGTTGGTCCATATAAATGTTTTGAAAATAAATTTCTACAGTTGAAAAGAAATATATGGGATTTAATAAATATTGGTTCTTAAAATATTATATATATAAATTGAAATTTTATATATAGATTTAATAATAATATTATTGAGATTGATTTAATACATATAATATGTTTGAGTATTATTTAAGATTTATATTTCAAAATTTACCGTTGTAAAAAGTTGAATAATTAAGATTGGGAGATAAATTTGGGTTTATTAAAAATGGTATTTGAATAAGGATTTATTTAATTAAATCGATTTGAAATTATTGAATGGAAAATTTAAAGGTATGATTTTGTAACTGGATTTTTGATTTAAGCGATTTAATGAATATTTCACTTTTAATAAAATTAAAGAAAATAATGTAAAATGTAATTTAAGGTTACTTAAATGATATTGAATCTAATAAGGGAGTATTTCCATAATGAGGTTAAATCGAGATCTATATGAAACTGTTATATAAAACATTTAAATATTAAAGCCTTGAACTATATTGGAATTTAAATGGTTTATGTTGAGATTTGGATCTGTATTTGAAATCAACGTAGTTGAATTTGTTATTTTGCAACTAAATTGAATTAAAGTGAAATTTAGGTTGACCAAATTTGAATTTATTACTTAGAAACTAAATTGAATAAAAATTTAGTTGAAACGTTGAATACTTAAAGTTTTGAAATATATTGAAATATAAAGAGGTATTTTTGTGATTACAAATTCGAATTTGAGACCGATAAATTGAAGTGTTTATTTTAGGAATTGAGTTGAATTTAAATTGATAAATTGAGATTGAATTTAGTTTAAATGGGAAGGTCGGGTTGATGTTGAAATGATTTGTTAAGGTGAGGGAATTGAAAATACTTTATTGTATAAATTATTTAATATATATAAATACTATTTTGGGAAATATAAAGATATTTGAAGTGAAATGATATTTGGTTTTGAAGTATAAATTAAGCTGAAATGACCACGGTGTTATAGTGTATATTTCTACCTTGCAAATAGTTCCATGGACCATTAGAGGATGGTTATCCCAAATATCCTTTAAGTTATTTGTATTTCAGTTGATATTTCACTTGAGTTGGATTTATCGATATAAGAATGTTCTGACTCGAGTGTTTTGTGTTTTGCTTTACGCTCGGGTTAGACTGAGTGATACAGCATTGGAGACTCACCTTCGGAGTTCGGAGTTTCATTTGGAGATCCAACTAAAGATTCAGATTCCAGCCTTTCCAGTTCATTGGTTCAGAGAAGTCATCTGTTGCATTGGAGACTTCACTGCATTTGAACTATTTGTTTTTATTTTATTTCTAACTCTGATGTATATAGTAGCTTCATGAACTACTATTCTTTATCTATTCCGCTGCATTATATTACTCTGTGATCTGTGATTGATTTATTTATTGTATATTTTAAGTTTTGCCAAATTTTAATTAACAATTCGGTATTTTGGATTATTCAAGTCGGATATGTATGGTTTTATCGTCGATTTGAATGGTCCAAAATAGCAGGTCGCTACAAATGAACTTGGCCATGAGTTTTAAGGAGGATGGGAGGTTTTCACGTGAATTATCAATAAGAAATGTACCGCTATGCTAGAAAATGAAAGGCCTAGGCAAGTGAAAAGATAGGCAATGAAAAGTCACAAGATTTAAAGCTTAAGTCCTTTCAAATTTCCACTTTCTTTTAATTAAATAAAAACAAAATAAAATTTCAGTAATTTAACTTTAAAAACCGAAACAAAGTAATATAAAATAGAAATAAATAATAAATTTTAAAGAAAATGAAAAAAGAATTAAGGAAATTGCTTAAAATTCCAAAACAGGGTTCAAAAATTACAATTAAATCATCATTGTCTTTGGAAAAATATTTAATTCGTTTTAAAAATATTCTAAAGAAAATTTTTGAAATAAAATAATTTGTTAAACATATTCAAATAGAAACAAATAATTAAATTTAGAGAAAATGGAAAATAATTAAAGAAATTGTTTAAAAATTAGAAACAGGACATGAAAATTACAAATAAAATACCATTTAGCCTTAGAGAATTTCTATTTCACTTTAAAACAAATAAAAGTCAAATAATTAAAATAAATGAGGAACAAAATATAGTGGGAATGAGAAAAAAAATAAGATCTTAAGAAAATAGAAAAATAAATAAAGAATTTTTTTTAAAATTAATTGAAGCTGGAATTGGAAATGGTAAACAAAATATAACTGACACTGTAAAATGTCAATTACACTTTTTAAAAATGTTGTAAAACCAAAATATATATATATATATAACATGTTATTTTACCCATATAAACATAAATTAGAGCATTACTTGACCAAATAAAATATTATTTGTATAATTTAAACTAAACAATTTTGTTAAATACAGCAAATTTCACACAATAGTTAAAAAGGCATAACTTTCACATTATAAATCAGATTTCAACAAAACGAAAAGTAGTGTTCTTAAAATTTTATTGATTTTCATAATAAAAGATAAAATTCAAAATTTTCAAACTTTCAAATTTAAAATTTAAAAGTTATAGGATTAAGACAAGATGGCAAGAAGATTGAAAGTTATACCTGATAACAGTTGTTAAAGGTAAGTTTAACATGGTGGAGATGATCTTCCCAACATCCTCCAGAATCAAGAACATAAGCACGAAAAAGATCTTCTAGAATCCGATTCACCATTTTTGCTTGACCGACGGTCTGTGGATGGCAAGCAGTGCTCTGATTCTAAATAAGCACCAAAAGTTATAGAAAGATTTCTAAATAGATAGGTATAAGCAATAGCTTTCCCATTCTGTAGGAAGATACGGGAATAAAGACAACCAGAAGATAGTTTGAAAAACAAAATAAGACAATAAATTAAAACCCTAAAAATTTCAACTTAAATTGGAAATTAATTTTACACAAGTTAAATAAATCTTAATCATCTCCAATTTCATTAGCTTATTATCCAATTATCTTAAATTAACAAATCCCCAAAATCATGTATTTGAAAATATTTTATTATACTCAAAATGTACCAAATAAAATTTAATTCTTCTTCATTTCTAATTAAAATTAAGTTTATTTCTCTCAATACATCTTATCAACCATGTTAAATATATTTATACTAATTATATGTTCTTTAATTTATTCTTAGTTCCTTTATCATCATTTTATATTGTAAATTTTTCCATTACCTTTTCTTTATTTACCACTGTTAATCATTTTATAACTAAAATTTAAGTGTATAACATTTATTATAACCACTCAAATTTTATTTTTAAAGTCTTTTTTTATATTGTATATTATCCAATTACATATTCAATTTCTGAAAATTTTGGTAAGTTATATTGGAATGAAATTGTGTATTATACAAATAAACTTTCCAATTCAATCATTTCAAACTTGAATATTTACCAAATCTTGAAATTATACTAAAAATTATCCTTCAAGATAAAATTTAGGAACTAAATTTCCAATAAATTCCAAACTATTTAGAGATAACTAAATGCACATATACTATACATATAAATATCCATTCAAATTTAAATCATAGATCAGCATATGTTATAAATCTAGTCTTATTTTAGAAATTCAAATCAATTAAATTCCCCAAAACAAAACTGTAGCAAGACTACTTCATTTGAAAACTCGAAAATGAATGTCAATGATGCTGCAGTCATCACCAAAGTTATTTTCCAGCGACAAAGAGAAGAGCACTAATTTTAAACTTTAAAATTCTTTGGAAACAAATTTCTGTTCGAAAATACATTAAATAGTACATCCTTTAAAACTTTAAACACAAGGTTTGGAATTATTGGAAATTAAATTCCCAAATTCTTGTTTAAATTCATTTTAAATTTCTAAATAAATTTATAACCATGTTTATAGTTCAATCATTTATAAATGAAACAAGAGATAATGACATATATAAAATCAAATATTATTTCTTAACAACCAATTCAATAAAATCCGAAAAATGATTTATAATATAGCTACAAAATTTATTTGACAAAATTTATTTCATTACTAAATTTGAAAACACATTGTGTCAGTTTGCTCTGTTCAAATGTTTTGGAAATCTTATCGATAGCGTTGATCAAACGAATCGATCAGAAACCCAAATCAACATCAACAACTCAAACAACACAATATATAAAACATTTAAATATCTATTTACAAATATACTTCAATAATGATTTGAAGATATGAAAATAAAGATGAGATGATTAAATAACAGAATAGGGACATGGATAAGCTTATATAAATCGCGGGCAACCCTAACCGGGTCAACCATGACTTAAAGAATAAGCATGATGTGGATTTCTGGGGTAAATCAACATTCGATCTCAAGATATAGAGTTCGAAATTATAAGAGACACTAGCATCTAAACCGAGGATATAGAATCTCTGGTGAATCGATGATGTTGTAAATTAGTTTCCCCCTTTACAAATAAATTTGAGGTTGGCGAGACCGCCGACTCATTATGAAGATCTTTTGAAGTGGAGTTATGGGATACTCCAGAATCAAAAGAAGATAAATAGTGAGGGACACGAATGGATTTTGGAACCGCAAGGAACGTTCCAAAATTCATAGGAATCGAGTCAAAAAGGAAGAGATTTAAACTCGAATGAAAGTGATTCTGTAAATTCATTTACCCTATATACTGAGTTTTGCCTAGAGCTACCAAAGCTCTGATACCAACTGTAACAACCCGATATTTTCGACCATTCGCATCCACACATGTCAGACTTGAATTGCTCAAAATACCGCGTTGTAAATAAAATTTGGCAAATCTCAGAATATACAGTAAATACATAATCACAGATCACAGACACAGAGTAAATAATAATGCAGCGAAATTAAAAGGATAGTAGTTCGTGAAGCTATTATATAAAAATAAGATACACCAGAGTTAAATAAGATACAACAGAAGAGTAACAAGATACATTAGGTACAAACCAGAATACATCACTGAAATCACTGGATACAGAAAGGAAAATAGATGGCTGGATCTTCAAGGAAAGCTCCAACTCCAAAGATGGATCTTGAATGCTAACTGACTCAATCTGACTCGAGCGTAAAGCAAAACACAAAACACTCGAATCTGGACATAAATACTTATGAACTGTAAATCAACTCAAGTGAACAGTAACAAAATGCATCAGTAACTTAAAGAATGCTTGAGATCGCACATCCTTTAAGGATCCGTTAAACTATTTACTATGTAGTAGTATTGCGCTATTATAATCTACAGTAAAATAAACATACTTTTAAATAGCATTCCAGGCTACCCATATCACCCTTCACACATAATAGTCTCTGTAGTCCATCCAGTATCAGCATATCTCCAGATCAGGAGACTACCCTAAATACTCCACGGGCTACGGGAGAAAAACAAACTCATAGTAAAGGCTCGGTATGGTACGTGACACGGCACACAAGGCAATGCCAGGATAGATATACCAATTACGCACACCGGCTGGTGGTAACGCAGCAGCCACATACGCCCACCTCAGAACACACTCCCATATCAAAATCGGAGGATGGTCATCTAATCAATCACAAGTAAGAGTATAGTATCGAAGGAATGTGTCCGATCGGAGGCATGACCTCACTTGGCCCGAGATCGCTTCTGTTTTAGCCACCTCATGCCAACTCACGGGAGTTGGGTCCATGTAATATACCTCAAGATCGTCGCCACCATCCTACTTCATTCTGGAATCTCCACCACGTACACGGTTGTTAAAGTGGTTTTCGGAGTTGACAGAGAGTATGAAAACTTCCGATCCCGGTCTCTTTAACAACCAAAGTTATTATAACGCCGTGGTCATTTAAAAATAGTTTATACTTCAAAAAAGATCAAATCCTTTCATTTCAAACTATATTCCTTTCAAAATAGTTTATACTTCGAAACCAAAACATTTCAAAACATATATTCATTTCAAAATCATAATACTTTCAAAGTATAACTCTTTTGAAACCAAAAATGCTTGAAACAATTACAATTTGAAAATCATACATTTCAAAATCATACATTTGAAATCATCCTTTAATTTTTTATACTTTACAAATTTATTCCATTAAACCAAAATTTCCAATTTAATTCAATTCAAACCATCAGTTTCAATTCAATTTAGTTTTCTAACAAAACATTTCAAATCTTATAAATTTCAAATATAGATTTGATATACAAAATAAACAATCCAATTTTATTATATTTCCAAACTTTAATGTCCCAATTTTCAAAACTAAACTATATAATTCCATATATTCATATCTCAAATCTAATTTCATTATTATTTAGTTTTGAAATATTCATTTCATAAATCCAACATTATTTAAGTAAACTTAATTACAATTAAACCAAATATCTTTTCATATAAATATAAACTTCAAATAATCCTTTATCAAATAAATCAAAATCAAATATTATTCCACATTCATATTCTTTATTAAAATAAAGATTAAATCATTTCCAAACCATTTCAAAATCATTAAAATATCAGAACCTTTCAAAACCTCATTATTAGATCATTATTTGAATTCAAATTCAAATACTCAAATTTAAATAACATTTTTAAATCAAATAAGCCATTCATTTATTATTTCAAGTATCATTACAAATTACATTAAAAATTCCATTTAAAAATTCATTTATCTCATTACATTTCATTCCATTTAACACATAACCAAGTAAACCCTATTTAATTCAAATTCAACTTTAAATTCCTTAAAAATTCAAATTTAAATATTAAAATATATTCAAAACTTCTTAAGTTTCACAATTAATAAATTTCCAAAAGATAAATCATTTAACACTTTAAAATATAACTCAAACAGTGTTAAAATCTATAACATTTCAAACATTGTCAAATTATAGCAACGACATCATTTATAAAGTGCTATCGTAGCTTATAGTTTCCAAAATGGATTAGTTCAAGAATAACAGCATTTATAAAATGCCGTAATAGATATTTAATTATTTCAAACCTTGTTAGATTCAAAACAACAGCATTTAAAAATGCTGTCAAAAGACTACAACATTTTGAAAATGCTATGAAATTGCAGATTTCATTTTTAGCTTTTAAAAAATAGTAATAAAACTCCAAATTTTTATTATTATAACGTGAAAATCATATTTCTAGACTTCAAAATTTCACATTTAAAATCATTTTAACGTATGATTTAACACAATAAAATTTTAGGATCAAATATTCAATTTAAAAACTCCCTTCATTTATTAAGTCAAAATTCACTATTTATTAACTTACAAATTGAATAAAACTTAACATTTTACTTCAAATATCATTTCAAAACTTTAAATTTAATTTCAATTATTTTTTTACATTTTAAAATAAAATTTAAAGTCAAAAATGACAATTACTACAAATTTACGTACTTAAATTCACAATTTCAAGACTTAATGTTTAATTTTCCTAAAACCATAAAATATATATTTTTAAATCAAAATTTCATATTTTTAAAAATACATATTTTAATAAAGATCATTTAAAAATATACCATGGGTTTTATATATAATTTTCTAACCTAGGTCAAGTGATACGGATATATATCATTTCAATCCCCAGTTTACAAAGAAAACCCGGGTTTTATCATTTCAAACCCGCAATCCCAAGCCAAATAAAATACAATAAAAATCGCTTGGACCTATCATTTCAGCCCATAATGATTTTTTCCTATTCTAAAGTCCGTTTGGGTATGTATCATTTCAACCCATAGTGATTCTATTCTAATAGAGAACTTGTAGTGTGAATATATGCATAAATAATATAAAAATGTCAATGTCACAATATAATGTCATATATCAGATGTCAGGTGATAATTAACAGTTTTAACATGGAAATAACAAATCATAGCATATCATATAATCATCATCAACTTGCATAAACATTTTTAATTACTAAACACTTGTCATCGATTACCATTTCATAAGTAAATATGTCAGAGTGAGAAAGACTCACCTTATCAAATCTAGAGACAAACAACACACACAAGAGCGATTCCAAAGGCATGACACGCACGATTTGATTCAAATGGATGGAGAGCCTTGATATTGATATTATATACAACAAATAAACAAGATAATATAATTATATATACAATAAAAATATGAATTGAAACGAAATGGAAATTTTGAATCAACAAAGAACATTACCCAGATTTAACACAAATTGCTTGACGATGACAACATGACTTGTCACTTGATCAAATGGGCTTGATCACACCACACTAGGCTCAGCCTAGGTATCAACATGGCTCAGCCATGACCATGTTATAGGCTCGGGTATGCATCATATATGCACAACAACATGGAGATGATGATGGTAGGAGATACAACATGAAGCATACAAAGGGTCAAGTGCAAAAGTTGGAGTTTTTTGGGCACAACAAGGCTCGGCCATGTCATAAATGGATCAGGTCAGATCTGCAGCTGATGGTTAGAGGTGGTCAGAGGTGAAGTAGCAGCTGGTGGTGGTGTCTAAGGGGTGGCCAAAGTGAATAGGAAGGGAAATGGTGAAGTATGAAGCTTGGTTAGGAAATTTGGAAGGGTTTGGTGCAAAGTTTGCGATGCTAACCTCCATGGATGGGCAAGGCTTGGTTAAAGTCAGAGGAGGGGGAGGAGTAGCTGCTGTAGATGGTGGAGGAGGTGGTTAGTGGAGATGAAGGTGGTAGATGCCAAGCAAAGCTAGAAGAGGAGGAAGGCAAAATACAATGAAGGAGAGGAGAAAAAGTGGAAAGAAGCCATTGGAAAAACTTAAAAATAATTTTAGAAATGAACTTGGCCGTGAGTTGTGAGGAGGATGAGAAGTTTTCACGTGAATTATCAATAAGAAATGTACGGCTATGCTAGAAAATGAAAGGCCAAGTCAAGTGAAAAGACTAGGCAATGAAAAGTCACAAGATTTAAAGCTTAAGTCCTTTCAAATTTCCACTTTTTTTAATTAAATAAAAACAAAATAAAATTTCAGTATTGACTTTAAAAACAGAAACAAAGTAATATAAAATAAAAATAAATAATAAATTTTAAAGAAAATGGAAAAAGAATTAAAGAAATTGCTTAAAATTCCAAAACAGGGTTCAAAAATTACAATTAAATCATCATTGGCTTTGGAAAAATATTTAATTCATTTTAAAAATATTCTAAAGAAAATTTTTGAAATAAAATAATTTATTAAACACATTCAAACTGAAACAAATAATTAAATTTAGTGAAAATAGAAAAACAATTAAAGAAATTGTTTAAAAGTTGGAAACAGGACATGAAAATTACAAATAAAATACCATTTAGCCTTAGAGAATTTCTATTTCACTTTAAAACAAATAAAAGTCAAATAATTAAAATAAATGAGGAAAAAAATAAAGTGGGAATGAAAAAAAAATAAGATATTAATAAAATAAATAAAGATTTTTTTTTTTAAATTAATTGAAGCTGGAATTAGAAATGGTAAACAAAATACAACTGACACTGTAAAATGTCAATTACACTTTTTAAAAATGTTTTAAAACCAAAATATTTACATAACACGGTATTTTAACCGTATAAACATAAAGTAGAACATTACTTGACCAAATAAAATATTATTTGTGTAATTTAAAATAAACAATTTTGTTAAATACAGCAAATTTCACACAATAGTTAAAAATGCATAACTTTCACATTATAAATCAGATTTCAACGAAACGAAAAGCAGTGTTCTTAAAATTTTATTTATTTTCATAATAAAATTTAAAATTCAAAATTTTCAAACTTTCAAATTTTAAATTTAAAAGTCAAAGTTTGACCATTTTGACCAAAATTCACTTTTTTGGAAAATATTCAATTTATACATGTTTGAAATTATAATTTACATTAAAATCAAAATTTATATTTAAAATAAAAAAGTATTCATTTTAGTAGAAAAAAATAAAGTTTTTAAATCAAGAATTCAATTATAATAATTAAAATATACAATTAAAACAATAAGAAAATACAGGGTTGTTACAAATATCTTAGGTGATACTCCCGAGAAGGGGGTACACCTGCCTTGTGTTGGCAGAGAACCGAGGATGGTTCTCGGGGCGTCCCTCCAGAGGCGTTTCCATGTGGCAACAAGAAGTTCCTTAGCGTAGCCATTTGTTGGAAATCCAATCATCCAATACGCGCCTTGTACGGTTTTAGTTGGAGAACCCGCCATCTAATATGGTAGCTATAGTAGGCATACTATAACGGTACATATGCCGGCTAAGATTAATATTATACTTTCGAAAATGTTTTCTACACTATGCACTAATAATAATATCAAATGGTTTTCGTGTATCAAGCATGTTTGACTATCATAAGGAGAAATCTCCCTCAAGTGTGCGATTGCATTGTATGTGTGCCGGGAGGCCTTATGGTAGTTTCATTTTCCAAAAAACATTGCAGATTTCAAATTTAAATTCTTTTGGTTGTTTTTAGAAAATAAACTGTTTTTGTTTGCTCATACCAGTCCCATGACTGACCCGGAGTTTAATTTTCCCTTTCTAAACTCTGGGTGCCCAAAATTTTCCATACGAGCGGCCTAGAATTGGGTTTTTAGATAATCAAGTAATAAGTGTAGATTCGATAGCCTTCGAAGTGTTTGGTTTTGTAGCTTTCAGTCTTCAGGATCTCCTTCAGCCTTGGATGACTGGCCTTTCTTAGCTTGTTGCAACTTGATGGTGGTTCGAGGTAGCTTAGGATTGGAGCATTTGATTTTGGAGTTACGTTCTATTGAAGATATTCTTTTCGATGTGTCTTGTATCTCTGATAGTATTGATATGTATCGTATCATTCTATTGTATCATCATTGTATCTGGATATTGTATCAATGTTGTATATATTGATATTCATTTCTTTTTTCCTCCGCTGTGTTGTTATACTTAATGTGTTATAAGCTCCGTTAAACCAGATTCGACGTTTGGATCTGCGGCATTGGAATATGATTGTCGCATTCGGTGCCGATTTTCGGACGCTGAGTCCGGGTCGTTACAGTGGTATCAGAGCTGAAGGTTAAAACTTTAGCTCAGGAGTATAAGACACTAAGTTACTCATTAGAGATAGGTGAAGTGTACCCTAGAATGAGTATATCCCTAAGATATCCGTCTGAATGCCTCAGTAAATTCTCTTACTATCCACTAATAGTGAGTATGAGTGTAAGAAGAGGACAAGATAGGGGACAGGGGAATACCACTACAAATGGTCAATACCCTGCAATAGCGGAAACAACTTTCTCTATCAATCTCCTTTGATTCGTCTTTTCAATTCTTTGATGATTCTTGGCAGCACCAGGAAGAAGCTTTGATATATTTGCATGGGACACAAACTCCAGATGAGTCAAAATTGTTTGTTTGGATGAATTGTTTGCTCTGGTTGCTATGGTTGATAGGTATATTTTGGTTCTTTAAACTAAAAGTTTTGGTATTGTATCAATGTACCTATCTATTCTTTAGGGTATTCCGACTTGAGCTTGGAATCCATACCCAGTGTTTGAGAATTATGGAAGATTAAATTCATTTGTTTGTTCTTTTGGGTCTCGATATATTCTATGAGGGGTTAGTTATCCTTCGAACTAACTAGTGTCACCACATACTTCGTAGATTTGGTGACCCGAGTATCCTGTATTGAATGAGTTCGTTCTCATAACTATTAGTGATATTCTGATTTGGTAAGCCAAATGCAGAATAGATATTCAGTTTGATTTGGTAATTCATCTCTCTATCACTCTATATTTTTTGTTGCCTCCCTTACAAATTTCGAGGATGAAATTTTCTAAGGGGGGAAATCTGTAACATTCTCGAATTTTGAACAAGTTTAATTTGACAATTAATTTAATTTTTGGAATCAAATTTTGAATAAATGTGAATTTTCCAAATTTAATCAGATATTTGTATATAAAATTTATTTTAAATTGAATTGTGAGATTGAAATTCAAGAATAAATATCTTAGGAAATAAATTGGATTTAAAAGCTATATTTTTAAAGATAATAAGAAAATTATTTTCTAAATTTTAATATATATATATATATATATATATAATATGATGTTAAACAAGGTTAAATAAAAGATTTAAAACTCTTTTGTCTTATATACTTGAAAATAAATATAGTTGATAAATAAATACAAAGTTTTAATAAGAATGTATATTTTGAAGGTATAAAATGTTAATATATTGAAATTTAATTGGACTTAAAGAAAATTTAATATTTGAAACAAAAATATAATAAGTATGATTACATAAGTTTAAAATGAAAATTTTAAAATAAGTTTAATATCTTAAGCTTAAAAATATAAATGTATTGAAAATAAAAATTATATTTACTAACTTATAAATATTTATTAGTAATGTATAATTTAGTTTCAAACCATTTTTATTTAATTTGTATAAGTATAAATAATACATAAGAAATTATTAAATAATTGTTTTTAACATTTGTAAACTATTAGTAAAGGGTTTTGACAAATGTAAATTATATAGAAACATATATTAACAAGTGTTCACAAATTTTTACAAGTGGGAAGATGTTTTGTTTTTCTTTTCAAAATTTATAATGAAAATAAACCTCAAAAAATTAAAAATAATAACCAGGCTTCAACATCTTCATTTAATCAAAACTGAGAATTTAAAACAAAAAGAAAACCTGAAACAAAGGGTTCAGTTTCAACTTGAAGCAAAGCTAAAAACCAAAATTGAATCATGCAAGATCAAATCATATTCAAAGATTAGATCAAAACAAATTTGAATTAACCTGAAACAATGCAAAGAAATTTAATGCCTTCACCCTAGATCAAAGCATTCAGGTACAAATTTCAAAAGAATAATCAAAAGTCAATTCAAAGAACTTTAACTTGATTCAAGTCTAGAAGTAAAGCATGGGTTCAACAAAAAAAAGAAAAATTAAAATTTGGAAATCAAAAACTTGAGAGATTAGAGCAAAAGTAAGAAAAATTCCAAAACATCTTAAAAATCTGGAAAAAAAATCAAGCAACCACTGTTCTATGCTTCATCCATATTCTGGTGAGCAACTTTAATTTTTAAAACCATTTCTTTGAATCCAATGCTTGAGAATCTGTGAGCAAACCTTTAAATTAACAGTTTAAGCAGACGATTGATGGTTGTTTATGAAATCTCTATGAGGATGATGCCTTCATGTGGTTAAATAAGTGTATAATTTTGTGTATATGACTTTATTCATGTGTGCATGACTGTTATATTCAAGTTCTTCTCTGTTTTATATTACAGTGTTTGAATTTAATTCAAATTTCATTTTCTTCCCCTCTGATCTCTAATAGGCCTCAGTTTTCAAAAAAAAATTAGTTTGTTTAAGCTTGAACTTAGATCTTAAAATTATTTAAACCTATTTATATATATAAAGTATCTGAAAATCAAGATTTACAGTAAAAAATATAAACATGTTAAAAAATCAAGTGTTGCAATTCTCTGATTCAAGGATATAACTTCAATCGGCCTGGGCAAACATGATTTTTAAGACGAAAATTATGATTTATAGATTAGTATTGAATGAGAATTTGTTGAATAACTGGAATTTAGTTTCTGGTCGATTTCTGATGATCACAAGATCTATAGTGATTGGGATCTTAGGTGGAGGTAGAGGAAGGATATGGGGGTACGACAAAATGTCAGGTGGGGTCCCTGATCACTTGGCGATGGCGGCATGGCGATCTAGGTTCTAAACCTAGTTTTGCGTCAAGCTAGAATTTGAGTCCGTGCTTCTCCTCTGGTTGATCGAGTTGCTCGAGTTTGGGAGGAAAGTAGCGTTGAAGGCCTGTGAGTGTGTGGCTATGGTTGCACGCCCTCTGGTGATCGGAGACGTTGGGTTCTGGGAATTTTCTGATGATGGTTGGTTTCTTGTTCATCTGCATTGCTCGATTTTGTTCGAAGGCTTGTAAGTGTGGTTTGATGTTTGGAATTGGCTGTAGCATCGAAGGTCGACGTGCTGGAAGGATGATCGGAGGCCGGAGGTGGCTCTGGTGGTGGTACACGTGCACAGTTGCATATATTTACCTGGTTGGTCGAAGTAATTAGGGGAAGAAGTAAGGTCTCGGGGTTGTCTCGAAGTCATGTGATGAATGTCTCGGGTAAACGAAGGACGTGGATAACTCAGGGTTGTCTTGAATGTTTTGTAAGGATGACTCGGGTTTTTCTGTAGAGGTTTAAAAATCAAAATGCAGTGTTGAAGTTTTAAAGGTAAAGTAAGTTTTAAGATTAAGTTTTAAAATATATTAAAGTAAATAAGTTTTAAATATAAAAAGTTTTCAAATCAAAATTTTAAATAAGTTTTAAAGAAAACAATTTCCAAAGATTTGATTTTAAGTTAAAATATGTTTAAAAATTGTTTGGGTGTTGAGTAATTATAGTGGGATAATTATTTAAAAATAATCTTAAATGTTTCAAATAGAATTTGATGATGTGATTAAGTAAGTGATTAAGATAAGTAGTTTATCTTAAGATGAATTAAGGCCTTGGATAATTAAAGATTAATTAAATTGTAGTCAAAGGTAATTAATTAATTAAAAGATAATTACTTAATTAGAAGTAATTAATTTATGATTAATGATTTATTTATCAGGTGATAATTAATTTGTGATTTATCAATGAGAGTGATTAGGACAATCACTTATTGAAATTAATTAAGGATAACGAGTAAAGGGTTAATAAATTAAGAAAGAACGATAATTAATTGAGAATTAATTAATTAATGATAATTAAAGGTTAATTATCTAATTATTAAAGGTTAATTATTGAATAATTAATGGTTGTTTAATTTATTAATGTAACGACCCAGAATTTCCGACTCAATTTAAAATTTTTAAATCCATCGTTTCAATATAAATTTGAAATTTATAAATGATCCCAATTAACATCCAAACTTTATTTATAAGATGCATCCAGTTAGATATGAATATAGAAAAAGCTTCGTCGTAAAATGTTACAGTAAATTTCGTTCGCGTTTTACTGTATATCAGTCCATATAAAGCTGCGTAAAATTTATCTTTCAAAACCAAATATTTTTACACAGTTATGTTGTAAAAGTTATTCTGATCAAGATGATGTAATTCGTTTCTTCTAAAACTATCATCGCCCGTTCCATTTAATTTTTTTTGCATATCGTACAATTTAAGCGGCGTAAATTCGAGTTTTTATAAAACTGTCGTATTGTAATTATCAGTGTACCATTGGAAGCGCCTCGTCGCACTGATCAAAATCGTATATTTATTCGTGCAAATCGGAGTCCGACGGAAATCGTCGCGTTAATTTAACCGTTCTGGACGGACTGGGTAAACAATTTCAACCCAAATTCCTTAACCCGTATTCACTAAAATTTAAAAAATTATAATCTCAGATGTGCATTTAAGGTGGTGGTTGGAAGCTGGATTAACTTTGGTAAGTGTTGTGATGGTTCGTTATTTGAGAAATGAAATTTATGTATATGAAATTTTAAAAGTTAAAAAGGAAACGCCACTACATTTCCATTCATTCACTGTTCCTCCTCAGTTCATTTCTAAAGCATCAGGTAATGCGCTTCTTCGTCTTTCTTCTTCCTCGTCCTTTCTTTCTGCAAATATAATATAAAAAAATACAAATGTGAAAGGATGGCCGAAACTCACGTCACCTTCCCAGGCACAAACGAATGCGCACACACCCTTTCCCATTTATTCACGCTCTCTCTCATTCCTTCTTCTTATTCTTCTTTCTGTAAAAAAACAAGGCTAGGAAAAACACACACAAATCTTCCCATGGCAGAACAACCCCTCCACCTCACCTCCCTCATTCACTTCTTCCCTTCATTTACCCTTCCACCGCACGCACCAACCAACACCCTCAAAACCGCCACCTCCTACAAAATCGCCACCCAGCTCGTTGGGCCATTTCCAGCCTTATGTCGTTGCGTGTACATGTGGTGTGCGCGGATGGGGCGTGCGTGTAGTGAGTTGCGTGAGAGTTGCGTGTGGGTTGCGTGTACACGGTGTGTGAGTGGTGGTGTACTTGCGTGAAAAGTTGTGTGCAAAATTCTTGGTTTGAAATTCCTTTCATTTTTAAGTCTTGGGTACTGGTTATAAAAAACAAAAGAAATGTGTGTGCATGTGTTACGTGAGTGGGAAGATAAATATGTGTTGAAGTTGAGACAGTGGAATAGTTGGTAGCTTGAGCGTTGGAGCAGGGAGGTTATGGGAAATTGGCAGTGAGTGTGGAGGTGATTGATGAAGTAACAGGAGTTGGAACTGTATGCGTGAGAAAAAAATGAAAGATGAAACTGCTGCATTTTTGAGTCTCGCCTGTTATAAAAAAAACAAAATGAATAGAGTTACGTGTTTGTAGGGGCAGCATGTTGAAGGAGAGGGGAAAAGAGGTAATGTTTGGGAGGTGTTGCTTTGTTCTGTAAAGAGAATGTTGCGTGAATGTGTGGTGTGAAGTGTTAAGTTCGTACGGGTGCATGCGTTTATACAAAGAGTATACGCATGGAATGTTGTGTACAAGTCTCGGCTGTTTTTAAGAAAAAAATGAAACTGAGACTTTCAAATAGCTTTTAGATATTGCAGAAGAGTATTTACGCAAATATCTATTTCGGTTGCCAAAAATAGTAACCAACTTTTCTTTTCTCATTGTGTGCAGAAGCGACCGGTTAAGCTTTTTGCAGCAGTATCGATCTTCAGCTTTTGTTCTTTTCTCTATCATTGTTAAGCGCATTACTATAATTTTATAAACTATATATAAATGTTCATTGATTAATATCATCTTTCTTTTTTCGATATTTGCAGTGTCTGTTGTTCGTATTGTTCCGACCTCGTTCGTGCTTCTTTTGCTTCACCGTCGATTTCTTTATCCACGAAAGGTGAAATAAATTTTAACGACTTATATTCTTATACAAGTTTGGTTGATGAATGTTTGCTATGTGATGTTGAAATTGGATGTAATTTTTTATTGTTAAAGTTAAATTGAATTGATATAGGATAGTTAACTATATAAAATAGATTATATATGTTGAATATTGATTAGTTAAACTTGACCCCTTTATATGTTGAATTTAATTAGTTAAATATGACCCCTAAAATTGTTAAATTAATCGACATATAGGATAGTAATAATTATACTTTGAACCATTGAACGTATATTAGATAAATTGTTGTAGTATAAAATTAAAATTGAATGACAAGTGAAAAACCGTATAAATAATTAGTGGAATAATCTTTAATCTACATGAAATGATAGTGTAGATTCTAGAAATAATTATATTAATTTGCATAAATAACAAATGTAAATTAATACGATTATTTCAGGATTATTTAAATAAATTATTGAATTGTTATGTATGGATGTTATTGCTTGTTTATTTACTTTGACACCATCCCGTTATCACACTGCAAGTTCCCTTTGCTATGTTTTGATTTTTGAATTGAAATGGAATCGGGTTGAAATGATAAATACCCAAATAACTTGACCTAGGATAGAAAATTTAATTAACCCGATTGGTCAATAAATTGATTTAAATAAAATAAAGATTTAATTTGAAGAATAATAAGGTTTTGAAATAAAATTTTAATTTAAATTTGAATGAAAAGGAAATGTGAATATTTGAAATTTTAACCAAATATTAACGTAGTAATTAACAAAAGAACATTGACTAAAATTTAATCGATTAATAATTGTGTTTTGAAATTATTAATAATTAAGTTTTGAAATTATTAATAATTAAGTTTTGAAATCATTAATAATTAAGTTTTGAAATTATTAATAATCGAGTTTTGAAATGAGAAATAATTAAGAAATTGAAAATTATAGATAATTTCATGAAATTGAATTGTTTAATAATTGATTTAAATTGAATTCTTTATTAAGTGAATGGAACCTCTTGAATAAGTGAACTAAGTTCTTATTTATTAAGTTTGAAAGTGTAACAAAGGTAATAAATGAATGAAATTGAATTTCTTTAACAAGAAATAAAAATGCTTTTATCGAAACAAATGAATGACTTGAAATTTAAAGAATTGGATTTGGTAAATTTAATTTAAATTAAATTTGTAAGCTTTGATAATGAAGTTGAACTTAAGAAGTAAATTTAATGAATTAGAAATTTAAAATGGAAATTGTTTAAAAGATAAATTAATTTAATGAAAATCGAATGAAATCGATAAATGAGTTTAAATCGATTTGAACGTTAAATTAAGTTTAAATGGTTAAGGAATGGAACTTATATACAAATTTAAGTGTATGTTTGAATTGTTTAAATTTAACTTTTGAAATTGAATTATAGAATTTTGAAATGAAAATGGGAAGTTAGGAAACGTAAATTCCGGAAGTTGTTTTGAAAAGACAAATGAAATCATAAAATTCAAATTCTAATTGTAATTGTAATTGATTAATTTGATTTTGAAATATATTAAACGACCAATCGGTAAAATAATTACGAAGGTGATTAAAGGAACCGGAATCGGTTAAGGACATACTCACTGTCTAAACCGAAAACCACTTTAATAACTATACGCGGAGTATGATCCAGAATGAAGTGGTTAGAGGGGAGAACGCGATGATTGAAGAAAGAGAACGATAATGGATAGCCTTGACACTTGTGTCAAATTGGAAATGACTAAAACAGGAGCCGTGCTAGGCCAAATGAGGTTAGCTATCTCGAGCGAACACACTTCTTCATAAACTACTCATTACTTTGTTATTGATCGGTGCGCACCCTTGAATTTGGAGTGTTGTTTCGTGGTGTTGCGATCGTTGCGGCGATGCGTTCTCACTAGTCCGGATCAGGCAAACGGTAGTTTCACTACCTTGGGTATCGCCTCATGTGCCTTTTCATACTTATATTCCCATATACGCGACCACTACGAATTTGTTTTGTATTATACCTATGGAGTACTCCCTGATATCCCACTAGTTTACGGTGAAGTTTACAGTGTTGTATAGCCTATAATGCTATATGAAATGTTTTAAGGGGGACAATGGTAACGCCTAAACACTATTTTGATATTTACTTTACTGTTAGACAGTATTTATTTACCGTACATTACTATGTATAAATATTTAACGGATCCTGAAAGATGTTATTCTATTCATCTTTGAGTAATTATTATTTGAATTCGAACCATATTATCTGTATAAGAATATATGTCCCGATTCGAGTGTTTGTTTATGCTTATGCTCGGATCAGACCGAGGATTGCTGTTGCTGTTCTACTTGGAGCTGAAGAACGAAGACTACCACTATCTTATCTTATCAGTATTGCTCTTTCTATTTGGACTACTGGACTTCTATGTTGTTCTATTTCTTTTTTATTTGAGACATTGTTGTATTTATGGGTAGCTTCATGAACTACTCTTATAACTATGTTGTATTTCCGCTACACTATTTTGTGATGCTATATTTCTATGATTTTGTGATGATTCTTATTTATATATATATATATATACATACTCCATTAATGATTCATGTTTTGTATTATTTAAGTTGACATGTATGGAATATCGTCAATTTAAATGGTACAGATATATGGGTTGTTCAATTAATTAAGGTTGATTAATTAATAAAGGATTAATTAATTAATTAATTAAGGTTAATTAATAAATGATTAAAGGATAATTAATCAAAATGGTTTGTAATTAATTAATTAACCTAGATTTGTAATTAATCTGGTTTCAATTAATCAAATGATTTATTAACCTTATTTATGGATGTTTAGATTGTATGAATGTTTTGAATTGTTTGATATCTCTACTGTGTAATGCTTTGTGATATGAAGTGTTTTAATTCAAGCTGTGATAAATGTAATTTATTTTACTATGATAAATGTATATTATCTATCTATGATGCTGTGTATATAGATAAGCGTTATTGGATTATACCGCTTATCGATATTTATATGATTGAATCTGTGATGATTGATGATGTTGCATAATTATGTGAAACCCCTGGACCATACTATACACACACAAATATGGATTTCATGAGGAAATCGGTTAAATCATAGATATTTGAATTTAAAAATGGTTTTTAAAAAGTCAAGTTTTAAATCCAAATGATTTGGGTATGGATTGGGTTTAAATGAAAAGTTTTTGGAAAGAAATTTCAAAGATAAAAGTTATTTTTGAATAACTTGATTTAGTTTTGAAATTTGATTTAAAATTTGAATGCAAAATCTGAAATTGAATTCTATATTTGGTATTTATGACGTAAAAAGGTTACACAAGCTATAAATGTGTTTATATGGGTTTTTAAACCATTTTAAAATTATGGTTTTGAGAATTTGAATTTAACCCAAGTTTATATTTAAAAGGCCTTAACTCGTGCAAATATAATCGGGTTTTTTCCAAACGGAAACAAGTGGTTTAAAATAATAATATCTTTTATATAAGGAAAGAATTTCCAAATTATAATGAAAAGATTTCAAGTTTGAAATAGAATGGCTTTGAAAGCTATAATTGAATCTTTGTGAAAGATAGTTGAACCCTATTTTGAAATTGAAGTGGATTTTAAATGGTGTATCTTTTATATATAAAAGATTGAAACAGGAAGTGTTTTGAAAGTTATGAATGAATCTTTGGAAATTGTTTGAAAGCAATGAAATGAGTCTTTGGTTTAAAAGACCGGATGAGTTAATCCAATTTGAATCGAATTGTTTTGAAAGGCTATGAATGAATCTTTGTCAAATATTTGCGAACCTTGTTTTAAATTGAAAGGGGTCTTCAAAGTGAATCTTTTGTTTAAAAGATTTAAGTGTGGATATTGTTTGAACCATTGAAGGTTTTTGAAATTAATCTTTTTGTTTAAAAGATTGGGAATGGTAATTTGTTTTTACCATTTGAATGGAAGGTTTTGGGCTTTAAGCTGTGATTTAACTGAGATCCCAATATCCATATGTTTGAAATATTGCGCTCACTATTCAGTTTAGCCGGGAGAGGACCTTGTGTCATATAACCCATTCCGAATAATGATACGTCGTTATGACTAGCATTTGAAGACCGGTGGTGAGGACCGGGTATATGCGAGAACGATAGGATGAACTATCGATTGTTTTTGCACTGAGTAGCTACGGTATAGAGATTCCCAAAGTGATGGGAAGTCCGATCAGGATTGCGAATACCCGGATTGCAAGGGCTTCTTCGGAAGTGCCTTCGGTTCTATTCGAACCCGGAACAGACTTGTATGGATGTGTGTCCGATGTTACACTTCGAGATGTAAAGCCGGTTGCTATCAAATACATTTATATTTGGTAGCGGAGATTTATTCTCTTAGCTTAACACCCTTCTCTGAGACGTAGAGCTCAGAGGTTATGTAGTTGATGGTTACTAGTGATACATTCCTAATTTGGTAATGTGGCATACGAAGTGATGCTGATCATTTTTTGATTAAAGCAAGGCTTTGTGAAAAGCGTAGCTTTGGGGACGAGACTGCATCAGGACCTCACACCCCGGAAATGGTCGAAACAGGAAAGATGCGGTAAGGTTTCTGGGGTCGCGGCCCTAGGGTATGTCCATTTCTTCTGGATAGAGGTGATATCATGGTATGGAGCCCAGATATTTAACCTATGTGGTTACTGCAAATACATTGCTTTGTGGTTGTTGGTATCGAGCGCTCGGATAAATGTTGGTTACGATCGGGGATGGAATATCTTAGGTGATACTCCCGGGAAGGGGGTACACCAGCCTTGTGTTGGTAGAGAATTAAGGAATGGTTCTCGGGGCATCCCTCCAAAGGCGTTCACATGTGGCAATAGGAAGTTCCTTAGCCCGACCATTTGTTGGAAATCCAATCATCCAATACGTGCCTTGTACGGTTTTAGTTGTCGATCCTGCCATCTAATATGGTAGCTATAGTAGGCATATTATAATGGTACGTATGCCGGCTAAGATTAATATTATACTTTCGAAAATGTTTTCTACACTATGCACTAATAAAAATATCAAATGGTTTTCGAGTATCAAGCATGTTTGACTATCATAAGTGGAAATCTCCCCCAAGTGTGCGATTGCATTGTGTATGTGCCGGGAGACCTTATGGTAGTTTCATTTTCCAAAAAGCATTGCGGATTTCAAATTTAAATTCTTTTGGTTGTTTTTAAAAGATAAACTGTTTTTGTTTGCTCATACCGGTCTCATGACTGACCTGGAGTTTATTGTTCCCTTCCTAGACCCTGGAAGCCCATAATTTTCCACACGGGTAGTCTAGAGTTGGGTTTTCAGATAATCAAGTAATAAGTGTAGATTCGATAGCCTTCGAAGTCTTTGCATTGGTAGCTTTCAGCCTTCGGGATCTCCTTCAATCCTGGACGCCTGGCCTTGCTTAGCTTGGTGCAACTTGATGGTGCTTGGAGGTAACTTTGGATTGGAGCATTTGATTTTGGAGATACGTTCTATTGAAGATATTATTTCCGCTGTGTCTTGTATCTCTGATAGTATTGATATGTATGGTATCATTGTATTGTATCATCATTGTATCTGGATATTGTATCGATGTTGTATATATTGATACTCATTTCTTTTTTCTTCCGCTGTGTTGTTATACATTATGTGTTATAAGCTCTGGCGAACCAGATTCGACGTTTGGATCTGCGGCATTGGAATATGAGTGTCGCATTCGGTGCCGATTTTTGAACGCTGAGTCCGGGTCGTTACAAATAGTTAAATAAATTTGAAAAATTCAAATAATTAGAAATTTTAAAATAATATGTTCTTTTAAAATATTTTATATTAAAATATAAGTTTGGAGTTTATATCCAATTAAACTATTCATTTCAGTTCAACACATTTAGACCAATTTCAATTTTCAAATCAACAAACCAAATTTCCCCTTTCAACATAAACTTGATTTTCCAAAAATACTTCAATTATATAAATCAAATTTTACTTCAAAGTATCATTTAATTCAATTCAAAAATTAAGGATTTTAAAATCATTTAATTTAACCAATCCGGTGTCCATATATAGTTCTCTACTCTAGGGTCAAGTGATATGGATATTTATCATTTCAATTCGCAATTTAAAATTTTACGGCTATATATCATTTCAAACCGCAATCCCGAATAAATATAAAAATTCATAAAATCGCTCGAGTTTATCATTTCAACCCATAGCGATTTTCAAACAATAATAATTAAAGGAACTTGCAGAGTGATAACAATATATGTGTATATATAAATTAACACAACATCCACTTATCCAATATCAACAATCAACATCCATCATAATTATCATCCAAATCAACCAAATAAATATCAGTAATTAAATAATTTACAATAACAGGTATTCAAGTGGCAATTTAATTTCAAAAATAAATTTAATAACAATTTAATCGGAAAGGATACAAGTTAACAGGCATGGGAATTTAAATATATCAAACAGTCGTATGTAATTTCCTAATCACATCATAAATTAATTTAACAAATATAAGAAATTTTTGAAGTTGTGAGCGGGTCAAAACACTCACCTTTGAATTTTAGCCCATAAAAATCCAAACAGAAATGCAAAATGCAATATTCTCCAAGTTCAACTAAATCAATTTCATGTTGTGTGGAATTTAGTATGAATCCAACAGAAGAAATCGCACGTGAATCAAAGTTTATGCAAAAGATATTTATGTTATAAGAAATATTATTAAAATAATAATTTGTACGCAAAAAATGAACAAATTTTGACACTTACTTTTTTCTCATGTTGAGGTTTTAGGAAAAGATTATAGAACAACTAAGATGAGGATAGAAAGTGCATGGAAAAATGAAAAAAAATCATGTTTTAAAAAAGAAAGCTTTTGGATTTGCAAGAATAAGAGCTTTTGAATACGAGGTATTAGGAGAAACAAAAATGTAAAAGAAGAAATAAGCTGTAGGTTAGTTATAATTAGAAAAAGAAGGTGGAGGGACAAAAATATATGTCACAGATTTATGGAAGCTTCAGGCCTTAATAATGCATAAGGAAATATAAGTAGTAATGGAAAAGTTTGCAAACAAAAGTAAAATTTTGTATACGTGAAAATGAGGGGGCAAGAATTAAATACAACCTAAAAGTCTAGGCTCATGTATTAAACAAAAGGAGAAATAAACGGATCAAGTAATAAACGGATCAAGTATTAATAATAAGGTAACTATTTTAAAAAGTTCATGCAACAATTAATAATAAAAGAAATGAAGGGACCATGTGCGTTGCACAACCTTTTGAAATTTACTTTTTTTAAAACGTACCCAAATTAACTTCATTAACTCAAATAATATTCAAATTGCATGCATTTAAGTTTTTATCTACGCATAATAAAAATTTTATACTTACGTTAAGAGTGAAAACGTTTAATTTGGTTTTCTCAAAATGATCTTTTATTTCCATTAAAACACCCTTTTTGTTTAACACAAAACGTGTGTTTCTTTTACTAAATCTATTAATTGTAATCAATGTTTTCTTTCCTTTTAATTGAATTATTTAAATTATATTAATTGAAATTACTTTCAAAGTTAAATTTTAAAACAGACAACTGAAGTGGATGAAAATATAGAACAATTATTTATTTAAACACGTTTATAAGTTTGTTGTTTATACACAAGAGTAATAAATTACTTACTGAAATAGATTATTTTTCTATTCTTGTAATCAATCTGTAAGCTAAACATAGTTCAAATAAACATATGTTTCTTTCTTTAAAATCAATCATTATATTCTTTATTTTAATGAAATTAAACCTACATTCACAAATGAAACATTCATTTTATTTGATGTAATTATTCTTTTTATTAAATCAAACTTTCCTTGTATTTTTACAAAACATAAGCTGCTTTTAATTGCTCCTATTAATTTACAATCAGTATTCTCTCTCCTATTAATTGAAAATTTTCAGTTACATTAATTCTAGTTGATTAAGTTTCAAAATGGACTAAATGAATGTAATGAGAAGTAGAACAATTATTTTCTATCTAATAGTAATTTAAACATATTTATACACTATTGGATACAAACAATAATTATACATTTCTTACTAAATAATAGTTTCTCGTCTCTACAATCTATTTTTCAGCTACCAAACATTTCAAATAATAAACATATGTCTACTCCTTTACTAAAATTATTCATTTTGTAATGAATGCGACTCTTCGATGCTCGAAAACCGACATCAATACGTCCACTGTATCAACTGCCGAGCAATCGAATGCCGGAAAACCGTACCGATATGGTTAAAGAAGATTTCTCCTTATGATAGTCAAAAATGCTTGATACGCATTAAAAGAACATTTGATATTATTACTAGTGCATAGTGTAGGAAAAATCATTTCGAAAATAAAGATATAAATCTTAGCCAGCATAGGCATTCCGCACTTATGCCTACTATAGCTACCATGTTCAATAGCAGGTTACCGCCACATTCCATGGCAGATTATACAACTAAAACCGTACATGGTTCGTGTTGTTTCTTTGGATTTCCAACAAATGGTCAGCCCAAGGAACTTCCCATTGCCACATGGGTACGCCTCTGGAAAGACGACCCGAGAACCAAACCGGATCTATGCCAACACAAGGCCGGGTTACCCCTAACTGGGTAACTACTGACACGAATATGTCATCCCCCGATCGTAACCGATCTATATCCGAGGATCCTCGATTTCCAACAACCACAAGGCAATAAATTTGCAGCGACAACATAGGTTAAATATCTGGGCTCCATACCATGATACCACCTCTATCCAGAAGGAATGGCATACACTAATGGGGTGCCACCCTCTAATAACCTTGCCGCATCCTTCCTGTTTTGACCATTTCCGGGTTGTGAGGTCCGACGAAGTCTCGTCCACAAAGCCACGCTTTATACAAAAGCTGTGCTTAGATCATATATGCTCAACAACACTTTGTATGCCACATTACCAATTTGGGAATGTATCACTAGTAGCCATCAACTACATAACCTCTAAGGGTGTTAAGCTAAGAGAATAAATTCTCCGCCACCAAGGGAAATATATTTGATAGAAACCAGCTTTACATCACAAACTGTAACATCAGACACACATCCATACAAGTCCGTTCTAGGATCGAACGGAACCGAAGGCACTTCCAAAGAAGTCCTTCAATTCGGAAATTCACTAATCACGACCGGACTTCCCATCACAAAGGGTAATAAATTTCTATATCGGGGATCAACCGATGCAGAAACATTCGACGGTAATCCTTCCGTTTTCATAAATATCCGGTCTTCAACACCGGTCATCAAATGCAATCTATAACGACGTATCATATATTCAAAATGGGTTATACGACCCCAAGATCCTTTCCCAGCTAACCCGAATAGTGAGCGCTTATTTCAAAAATAAGTGTGGCATTCAAATTCAAGCAAATCACAACAAATACCTATTTACAGGTAAATATTGATAGTCGGTTATTTAACTATCAATAGGCATGCTCAACATCACCAGATTCTAAATAATTTCCCAAATTATTTATTTTTCAAAATATCTTTACTAGATATATAATTTCCACACTTCAACCGTTTGAAAACAAATTTTCAAATCACTTTTCACCTTTACCACTTTTGAAAACAAATTTCAATCATTTTCCTTACGCGAAAATACTTTCATTTCAACATGTTCATTTAAACCAATTAAATAAATCCTTACCGATTTACTTTATATTTACGTTCCAAATCCGTAAATTTATTCCCACACTTCAAAAATAAATCAACGTTTATTTTTAAACAAATTTTCCTTTCTTTTATAAATTCCATAGTGAATTTGCAATTCCAAAATATCTATGAATATACGATTTTCAAATCGATTTTTAATATTCATTTTCAATTTATCTTTAAAAGATAAAATCTCAAAATATTCACTTCATATTGGAAAACACTTCCATACTTATTTAATAATAAGAAATTCACAAATCCATTTATTTTCAACACTTGGAAAATATTCAATATCCTTAAATCGAAATTAAGTATATATTTCATTCTTTAAGGAAAACATTCACTTAAACACATTTATTTGGGCGAAAACGAATGTTGCGTAAAACATCGTTACGACGACCCAAAATCACTAGTATAGGGATTCGAACTTAAAATAAAAATATAAATCCCAATACTATATAAAACATTTCCTTTCGGAAATCATTTACTATAACAATAGTGTTATAGTCCACCATTTCCTTCTATTTCTCGAAAACGTCTATTTCAACAATGAATGTTGAAACCTACGGTTTCGATAGTTAATCCATTCTTAAACATCTTTAAAACAATTAACTTCATTTGATAATATTCATTTTCGCAAAACATATCCATTTCATAATAATAATATATTCACTGTCCAAAATCGTGAATATACTTCATTAACCCAATTCAATATTTTCTACACATTTTATTTCAAGGATAATTCGCTATCCGAAATCGTGAATATATCACCTTAAATAAACTCCTACGTTTAATTTATCAAATTCAATTGATTTCTGATTTACAAACAATGTTTATAAATTTCATTTCTATTTATAAAGGCTTCAATTTATAAATCTCTTTTATTCACCAATTCTGCCTATAACTCAATTTTATACCCAAAATCTCGTTTATAAGTTAATTCTTATAAATCTTTTTTTTTACAAAAATCTATTCATTTCATAACTTCACAAATTCTAAATCTATAAATTTTATTCACTTGTGAAATCCATTTGTACTTCATTTTAACACTTGTAAAAACTCGTTTTACAATTCCTATATTTTTAATTTATAAATATTAATCTTAGAAATCTTTTATATAAACCGTTTATAATAATTCAAAATCTCAGTTTAAATAAATCCTTTTAATAATTTACAAAACGTTATTTAAAGCTTGTATACTTCAAAATCATACTTAAGTATTATTTTCCAAAAATCATAACTTTTACGAAAATAAAATTATAAGGTTTATTTATTTTATCAATTCAAAATTTAATAAAACGTATACTTTCGAAAATCAATTTAAAATTCCTTTTAAAATCAAAATCATTATTTTAAAACTCAAAAAAATGGATCTGATGATGCAACAACACCAAATAGTCAATCACGACAAACCAAACATCATATATCAATATGATAATCAACAAATATCACAATATCTGTAAATAAATCAATATAGTTGAGGAATCCAGTTGGATCCCTCCAACCTGTTTCCGTGCATCCAAAGATGTTAGCACAATACCAATTCCGTTTCAGTACGGAATTATCGCGGTATATGGGATTTATAAAATATTATCCGCTTAATAGACGGCGCAATAGGGTCTCATCCGCTAGATAATGCGGGAAATCAACTCCAAGTACATAAATAATACCAATTTCACTATACTGTGAAATATTCGCGGTATATGTTTTTAATAAATAACATCCGCTTACTAACGGTGTATAATTTCTATTTTAACAATCAATAGATAATAATTTATCATCCAGGCATACAATCAATAATATTAAATCTAACTATTTAAAATTTAAATCGAAACTGATTCGATTGAGCGAGAAGTTCTCACCTTGCCTTCAATTCAGTTTCCGCGTTTTATTCGAATAAAATAAACACGCGTTTAATTTTATTCGAAATTTTCACTAGCTCCAAACGATTCCAAACCAGCTCAATTGCATAGTGCTCGACGAAACGAAGCCAACGCAATTTGTTTCGTGCGTTTTCGACCTCGTATGAAAAAGTTATGATATTTGTAAGTTTACACAAATTTTTACATAAATTAATATACAACTTTATTTTTAAATTTTAACCCACATCTCATCTGGCCATTCATTTCTCCTTGATGAATCTCGGCCCTTGCACGCATCATCTTCCCAACGCGTTCAACTCCTAGATAACGAACCCAAAGCCGTCGCTAATGCCCTAACTCACGCGACCTATCCATTGACTTCCACCACGATCGGCAACTTCCAACTCGAAGCCCCACTCGAATGCTACCCACGGCCAGAGGAGCATCAAGCTCGGCCACCCCAGCGACGTGAATAACGTCCACGAACGCGCTGCTTCTCGCTCAATTTTCCGCCAATCCATCACATAATTTTTAATCTCCACCGTTGGATATGCCATATTCATCGAGCTCTACAGTTTTCTAGTTGGAGGTTTCTTGTAATAGTTGATAGATTGAGAGATTTGGAGGAGAAAAGATTGTGAATTTCTTGCCTTAGAATATATGGCCGGCAGCTAAGCATTTTGAAACCCTAGGGTTGTTTTTTTTTGTTGCAAATTAGAAAATCTAGGTCCTTTTAAAGAAAATATTCCAAAACACTATTCATCCTGGATTTTCTAAACTCCAAATGAAGCGTGCCGGTTGGCGTTTCTAAGGTTTACCCCATGTTTCGAACACAATGTAACGTGTTTCGGAGGCTAATTCGATCATCTGTGCGAGTTATGGCAAAAAACAATCGATTTTAAATTAAATCGATTTAAACCAATTTCTACGTGTTTTGGCTTGCCCCGGACAAACCGTAAATCCGATTGACACGAAATTTGAAACCTTACAATAATATCACATTACGGATCCGATGAAACTGGTTTCGCAAAAATCCAAGACTGTTTGAAAAATGGCTATTTTAACTCGCCAAATTAATATTAAAATAATTTTGATGCGTTTCGAGCTGCCACGGTCAAACGAAAACTCCGATTGCTACCAAAATTGAAATCCGATAATAACAAACTATTACGGATCCAATGGAACTAGTTTCGTCCAATTCTGAGACTGTTCGAAAAAGGCTAATTTCACTAGTCGATAAAATATTAAAATATTCAATTTTCACAAATAAACTCTAAATTCAATTTTAAAAGTTCTATAACATTATTATAACTTCAATATGATAAAATAAAATTTTACAAATCATTTTAAATCATATTTAACCCAATTTCCAATTAATTCTGTAATTTCACATATTAAATTATCGATTTAATTATCCAATTAAATCCAATTATTCCAAATAAAAATTTATTCGACTTATAAATTTCACTTATTAATTTTTAAAATTTAATTAAATATACAAATTTTAATTAGTAGAAATTCTGGGTCGTTGCATATTTCCCCTTAAAAGAATTTCGTCCTCGAAATTACCAAGTAAGAAAAGTTACAGAATCTATTAACTTTTCAAAACAATCCATTCAATTTAGATTTTTCAAATCTCTTAAGTGTTTAACTTTCCCAAAATTCATAGTTAAACTTCTTACTAAATCTTTACTAAGTTTCCAAATCCAAACTTAGTTTTCAAAAAATTTCCCAATTTTCTCAAAAATATTCTAACGCCTTAAATTTCCGGAAAAATTCGCCAGAGTCTCCTTTGCGCGGCTCGATCTGAAGAAACAAAATGACAGTATATATATCACAAATATACATCTCATCAAGTGATTATGCATCCCGCAGGGAAAAAAGTGTAAAAGTACGATATTTAATCCGAGATATGTACCTTATATTTTATTAGCGAGCATATACGACTAATATAGCGCGAAAGCGAGCTCCAAATGCGAAGCAACGCCATCCACACCTACTAAACACTCAACAACAACATGAGAAACATGTATATAGAAAGTAATATCAATATCTACATATGCTAACATAGCAAATGCAACAAAAGCAATAAATGCAACTACCAAACAACTATCATCTAACAAATCCATATCAAATCAATATACATTCACTTCTCATTATTATTAAATGAATTGGTTTTCATTTTAATCACATTAGATTCATTAACATTGGAATTTTACTAACATTCATTTGTTCATTTTCCAATTACTATATAGTCACTAATTTATTCACATTAATTCGCCTTCAATCCAAATCAAATCCAATTCTATTCAAATTTATTTACTTCCAATTTGGATTCAATCACATAGCTTTTAATTTCGCTAATTCAATTTCATTAACACTTAATGAATTATATACAATCAACTAACATCCATATAACAACCAATGTATATTCAACATAACCAAATTATTTAATTTACATTCAATTTGGTCCAACACTTTTGATTCCAATTGGTTTATATTAAGTTGATTTTCATTCAATTATTCAATTAGCTTTTGAATGAATTAACATTTACATTCTTTATTCCATATCAATTTATTTTACATTCAATTGATTAATATTCCATTTATTAATTCAACTGTTAATTTCTTTAACAATATAAAGTTGATTTCATTTATATAACTCAAGCTCAAATTCTTAATGACTTCATTTCATTAATTCACTTATTAATTTACTTTGACACCACAATCAACTTTATTCAACACCACTTAAGTTATATTCCACATATAAATCCAATTCAGATTCCAATTCCAGTTCTATTTAACTTTTTACCAAAGCTAAATTTATTAACTCATATCATAAGTTCAAAACTTATTTCACTTATATTCATCATTTTATAAGTTATACAGCTTATATTCAATAATTACCACTTGGATTTTATTGATTCACTTATACTTACTTTAATTTAACTCCATCTTTTAAGTTGAATTTATTTTATCAAAATTCAAATTGTATAAGTTATCAACTCATTTATCATTCCTATAAATATTTTAAATAGGATTCCATAGTCTTTTCAATCTTTCAAAACCATTTTTGAAACCAATTCAATTTATCTTTTGAATTTCCAAAACCAAATCCAAATTTTCCCAAACAACTTCTCTGGAATTTTGTCTTTTTAGATTATAAATCACATTTATAAATCTTTTACTTATATAATTTCATTATTTTCTCTTTACTTATATAAGATCATTTCACAATTGTAAATCATATTAATTATAGTTCCATACTTATAATTCATTCGCTTATAAAATTTATTATTTTACAGCTGTTGTTTTCATTCAACAATCAAACAATCAATTCATATACACTTTAATAATTCTTAAAAATTATTCCTTTATATATATAAAACATAATCAATGTAACGACCCAGAATTTTAATTTATTAAAATTTGAATATTTAGTTAATTTAAATATTAATAGGTGAATTTATAAGTCGAATAAATTTTATTTTGAATAATTGGATTTAATTGGATAATTAAATAGATAATTTAATATGTGAAATTATAGACATAATTGAAAATTGGGTTAAATATGATTGAAAATGATTTGTAAAATTTTATTTTGTCATATTGAAGTTAGAACGATATTTTAGAACTTTTAAAATCGAATTAGAAGTTAATTTGTGAAAATTGAATATTTTAATATTAAAATCGACTAGTGAAAATAGTCAATTTTTGAACAGTCTCAGAAATTGACGAGACCAGTTTCATTGGATCCGTAATAGTTAGTTATTACCGGATTTCAATTTTCGTGTCAATCGGAGCTATCGTTGATCGTGGCAGCTCGAAACGCATCGAAATTGTTTTATTATTAATTTGGCGAGTTAAAATAGCCATTTTTCAAAAAGTCTCGGATTTCGACGAATCCAATTTCATCGGATCCGTAATGTGATATTATTGTAAGGTTTCAAATTTCGTGTCAATTGGATTTACCGTTTGTCCGGTACAAATTAAAACGCCTAGAAAATCGTTTAAATCGGTTTAATTTAAATCGATCGTTTGTTGCCATATCTCGCACAGATGAACGAATTAACTTCCGAAACCTGTTTCATTGTGTCCGGAACGCGGGATAAGCCCTAGGAACGTCAGTTTCGGCGCGTAAATCGGAGTTTGAAAATTGAAGATGAATAGTGTTTTCGTTTGAAAACTTATAAAAGGAACCCCCATCATCTTCATTAGCCAAACCCTAATCTTAAATATGCAGCCGCCACTTCTTTAACCAAAGGCCAGAAACGTCCCTTTTTCTCCTCCTCTTATCTCTTCATCCACTCAACGATTCAAGAAACTTTCAACTAATGAATCATCGAGCTCGATGAGAGCTTCAAGTTGAACGGCTATGATCGAGTTTTGTTGAGTAAATCGATGGAATTTTGGCCATGAAGGCCGGCCGTTCGCATGCGTATAGATGGTGCTAGGGGCGACCGAGTTGGGGGTTGTTCATGCCGTGGGTAGAGGAGGCTAGCAGCATTCGCGTGGAGGTCTTGGATCGAGGTGGAAGCAAGCAGGGAGGTCGAATTCTTAAACCCTAAAACTCTAAAGTGGGAGCGGCCTGTAACATGCTCGCGTACGTGAAGAGGAAGGAAGGAAGAAGGACGCACGGATCTGAAGTATGAAAGTGGACGGCCCAGATTGCTTTGAGTTTAAGAATGTAATATAAATGTAAATTAGTTATATTTATAATTCGTGTATCTTAAAAACGATGTATCTCTTTCATACGAGGTCCGTTTCGGACGAGATTTTTTGCGTTGGCTTCGTATTGACGAGCTCTACGCGATGCAACTGGATTGGAGTCGTTTGGGGTTAGTGAGAATTTCGGGTAAAATTAAACGCGCGTTTAATTTTATTCGAAATAAAAGCTAAAACGGAATTGAAATCAAGGTGAGAACTTTTCACTCAATCGAATCAGTTTCGATTTTATTTTAAATAGTTAGATTTAAAATATTTGAATGCATGTTTCAATGATGACTGTTATCTATTGATTGTTAAAATAGACATTATGCGCAGTTAGTAAGCGGATGTTATTTATTAAAAACATATACCGCGAATATTTCATAAACAGTGAAATTGGTATTATATATAATAGCAATATATATATATTGGCATATGTATATATTGCAGTTGTTGATTCCCCGTATTTTTTAGCGGATGAGACCCTATTGCGCCGTTATTAAGTGGATAATATTTTAAATCCCATATACCGCGATAATTTCGTACTAGAGCGGAATTGGTATTGTGCTAATGTTTGTGGATGCAGGAAAACAGGTTGGAGGGATCCAACTGGATTCCTCCACAGTTTTATTTGATTTCAGATATTTTGATATTTGATGGATTATCATATCGATATATGATATCGTTGTTGTCGTGATTGACTATTTGGTATGTAGCATCATTGGACCAAATTTGGAATTTTAAAATGATTTTTAAAGTGATTTTTGAAAATATACTATATGTTTGGAATTGATCCATTTTAAATAAATAAACGATATAATTTTAATGTATAAAAATTATGATTTTTGAGAAATATAGTTAAAGGTTGATTTTTGAAAATATGGGTTAATAACTTTATAAAAAGAGTTTAAATTTAGATTTATTGAATTAATTATAAAGAGTTGAAAATATAGGATTTATAAAATTTAATTATTTTATAAATCAAAAGGATGAAATTATAAAGGAGATTAAAGATGTTTTAAAATAATAGTATAAATTGATTTTATAAAGGATTTATAAATTGATATTTATAAATTTAAAACATTTGAATTATAAAACAAGTTTTTATAAGTGTTTGAGTGAAGTGAAAATGGATTGCAGAAATGAATGGAAATTATAAAATTATAAATGGTGAAGTTATAAGTGAAATTTATAAATAATAAGATTTATAAATTTCGTGAAGTTATTAAAGAAAGGTTTTGGATAAATAACTGAATCTTATACGTTATAAGATTTATAATTATGAAGTTCAAAGAAACGATTTTGTAAACAAATAAATTATAAGTATTTCACTTATAATATGAACTTTTAGTATATCATTGAGATATGAATTGAGATAGGTTAATAAAAGGAATTTATAAACGTTGTTTTATAAATTCACCAACGACTTATTTTGATAAGTAAATTGTTATAACTTATAAATGGAGCTATATTCACGTTTTTGAACTGTGAATAATCCTTTAAAATGAAATGAATAAAAGGATGAAATTTGTTAACAAAGTATATTCACGTTTTTGAATAGTGAATAATATGTTAAAGAAATTGTTTTGAATGTGATGTTTTAAATTGAATTAAAACGATCTAACGATGTTTTAAAATGTGTTGAGATTCGAAACCATGGATTTCAAAATTTATTGTTGAAATAGATGTTTTCGAGAAATAGAAGGAAATGGTGGACTATAACACTGTTGTTATAGTAAATGATTTCCGAAAGGAAATGTTTTGTATAGTATTGGGATTTATATATCTATTTTAATTTCGAATCCCTATACTAGTGATTTTGGGTTGTCGTAACGATGTTTACGCAACATTCCTTTTGACCCAAATAAATATGTTTAAGAGTATGTTTACCTTAAAGAATGAAATATATACTTAATCTCGATTCAAGTATATTGAATATTTTCTAAGTGTTGAAAATAAATAAAATTTGTGAATTACTTATGAATAAATAAGTATGGAAATGTTTTCCAATATAAAGTGAATATTTTGGGAATTTATCTTTTTGAAGATAAATTGAAATGAATAATTGAAATCGTATATTCATGAATATTTTAGAATGAAAATTCACTAAGGAATTTATAAAAGAAAGGGGAATTTGTTTAAAAATAAATATTGATTTATTTTTGAAGTGTGAAATTATATATCTTGTAAAGATATTTTGGAAAATTATTTGGAATCAGGTGATGTGTGCATATCAATTGATAGTTCAATAACCGACTATCAATATTTCCCTTTGAATGGGTATTTGATGTGATTTGTTTGAATTTGAATGCCACACTTATTTTTGAATAAGCGCTCACAATTCGGGTTAATCGGGAAAGGACCATGGGGTCGTATAACCCATTCCGAATATGTGATACGTCGTTATGAATTGCATTTGAAGACCGGTGTTGAAGACCGGATCTTTTTGAAAGCGAAAGGACAACTCGTCGATTGTCTTTGCACCGAGTAGCTACGGTATAGAGACTCCCTATGTGATGGGAAGTCCGGACGTGATTAGAGATTATCCGGATTGCAAGGACTTCTTTGTAAGTGCCTTCGGTTTTGTTCGATCCCGGAACAGACTTGTAGGGATTGTATGTCTGACGTTACAAATTGACATATAAAGCCGATTTCATTCAAATATATTTCTGTTGGTGGCGGAGAATTTATTCTTTTAGCTTAACACCCTTCTCTGAGACGTACGAGCTCAGAGGTTATGTAGTTGAAGGTTATCAGCGATATATTCCCAATTTGGTAATGTGACATGCTGAGTGCTGCTGAAATGATCATTGTGTTGATTATTTGTGATAGGATCGTTTATTTGATCGTCTATCTTGGTGATCATTTCTATGGTCATTTGTTGACCCAAAGCATGGCTTTTGTAAAAAGTATGTTTTTGTGGACGTGACTTCGTCGAGCCTCACACCCCAGAATGGTCAAAACAGGAAAGATGCGGCAAGGTTATGAGGGGTAGCGCCCTTTAGGGTATGTGCATTTCCTTCTGGAAAAGGGTGGTATCATGGTATGGAGCCCAGATACTTACTCATGTTGAAAACACTTTATGATTGTGTGAATTGATTACGAGCGCTCGGTTAAAGGTCCCAAAGGACCGGGGGATGGCATACTCGTGTAGTAGTTACCTAGTGATAAAGGTAACCCGGCCTTGTGTTGGCAGAGAGCCGGTTAAGTTCTCGGGACGTCCATCCAGAGGCGTTTCCATGTGGCAATGGGAAGTTCCTTGGCCTGATCATTCGTTGGAAATCCAAAGAAACAATACGAGACTTGTATGGTATTAGTTGTAGAACCTGCCATTCACTTATGGCGGTCACCACTGTTTGGATGGTAGCTATAGTAGGCATACGATAATGGTCGTATGTTGGCTAAGATTTATATTCTACTTTCGAAATGAATTTTTTCCTACACTATGCACTAGTAATAATATCAAATGCTCTTTTAAATGCGTATCAAGCATCTTTGGCTATCATAAGGAGAAATCTCCTCCGATTCTGCGTTTGCATTGTGTGTGTGTGCGGGAGGCCTTATGGTAGTCTCATTTTTTAAAAAGCATTGCGAATTGTCTTTAAAAATATTCCTCTATTTTGATTTTAAAGATAAATAAACTGTTTTGAGTTCTCACACCAGTCACATGACTGACTCGGAGTTTATTATTTTCCTTCCTAAACTCTGGGTGCCCACCAATTTTCCACACGGGCAGTCAAAAGTTAAGGTTTATCAGGATATTCTGGAATTCAGGAATTGCTGGAGGCAAGCTGGATGGCATGGCGTATTACTACTATATAGTATTTCTTTTTCCGCTGCACTATTTGTTGTTGTTGTTGTACACTCTGATGATATGATGTAATGAAATGTGATGTAATGTAATAACTGATATAGTTCTTTGTTTAAAGATTATTCATTTATTATTATATGTTGTTCCGCTGCGAATTGTGAGATTCTGATATTGTTCTGTTGTTCTTTCTGTTCGTTCTATTATCTATTTTCTTTCCTCTCTATTTCTCTATTTTCTCTCCTTTTTCTCTCTTCTTCTCTCTCTTTCTTTTTCTAAAACATTGATAATTCGTATTTCTGTTCATCTTGAATTAATCTATGGAGATTAGTGTATATTCAAGCAGTACGGATTTGCGGGTCGTCACAGGTGGTATCAGAGCTGTTGGTTAAGCGACAACCATGGTTATGTTGGGTATTACTCATTAGAGATAGAGTCAGTAGTACTCTAGAATGAGTTTGAGTGTAATAATAGCTATGAGAGCGTATTTGTTAGTGAATAAAAAATTGTTTTATATTGTGATGATTGGTTTATTGAGTGGTATATGAACCTTCGTCAGCACGGTCTGGACAACTATGTCGAAGGGGTTTATAAACACTTGAATAGAACAATTCGACATAATATTGTTTTAAGTTGGGTAAATGAAATAATTTTACCTTGATTATATTTTGTATATGAAGAAATAATTTTTTAAGAATTATTAAAGTGTATATAAATTGATTGTTTAGTTGTTTGAATAATCTAAATAAAAGAATAATTGTATAAGCAAATGAATTATAAGAATTGAATTATAATTAAAGTGATTTACAATTGTGAAATAAACTTATATATATAAGAAGTGAAACTATATAGATATATTTATGAATATGAGTTGTAAGTAAAAATGAATTTAAAGTTAAATCGAAGTATAACTTAAGTGATGTTGAATGAAGTTGATATTGATATCAAAGTAAATTAATAAAGTTAAGTGATAGATTTGAACTTGAGTTATGTAATTAAATTCAACTTTTGTAATTGAATTGAATTAATGGATTGAATGTTAATCAATTGAATGTGAATTAAATTGATATGGAATAATGGATATAAGTGTTAATTCATTAAAATCTAATGTTATTGAAGTTGAATAAGTAAATGAAAATCAATTTAGTTAAACCAAAATGAATGTAAGTGAAGCAAAGGAATTTGGTTGTAATTAATATACATTGGTTGATATATGATTGTTAGTTGATTGTACATAATTCATTAAGTGTTAATGAAATTGGAAGCTAAAGTAATTGGAATCCAATTGGAAGTTAAATGAATCTTAAATAGAATTGAATTTGATTTGGAAGAGAACCAACTTGAATATGGATTAGTGAATATAAACTAATTGAAAATGAATGTTAGTAAAAACATCCACTGTTAATGAATCAAATGTGATTTAAATTGAAAACCTAATTCATTGAATATTAATGAGAATATGAATGAATATTTATTGGTTATGAATGCTAGTTGGTTGATGGTTGAGTATATTGCTTTTATTGCATTTGCTATGTTGACATATATAGTTATTATGTTGCTATATGTTGTATATCGATACTATGTTCATATATGCATGTTCTCATGTTGTTTGTTGAGTGTTTAGTAGGTGCGGATCGCGTTTGCTTCGCATTTGGAGCTCGCTTTCGCGCTATATTAGCCGTATATGCTCGCTAATAAAATATAAGGTACATATCTCGGATTACATACCGTACTTTTATACTTTTTTCCCTTCGGGATGCCTCATTACTTGATGAGATGTATATTTGTGATATATATACTGTCATTTTTTGTCGGATCGAGCCGCGCAAAGGAGACTATGGCGAATTTTTCCGAAAATATAAGGCGTTAGAAAATTTTTGAAAATTTTGGGAAAATTTTGGAAAACTTAGACTTTGATTTGGAATTGAAAATTAAACAATAGTAGTTATTTTTGAAAAGATAACTAAGTATGATTTGAAAACTTAGTAAAGTTATTATAAGAAATTTAACTATGGATTTTGGGAAAATTAATAGATTCTGTAATTTTTCTTACTTGATAATTTCGAGGACGAAATTCTTTTAAGGGGGGAAGATTGTAACGACCCAGAATTTTAATTTATTAAAATCTAAATATTTAGTTAATTTAAATATTAATAGGTGAATTTATATGTCGAATAAATTTTATTTTGAATAATTGGATTTAATTGGATAATTAAATAGATAATTTAATATGTGAAATTATAGAAATAATTGAAAATTGGGTTAAATATGATTGAAAATGATTTGTAAAATTTTATTTTGTCATATTGAAGTTAGAACGATATTTTAGAACTTTTAAAATCGAATTAGAAGTTAATTTGTGAAAATTGAATATTTTAATATTAAAATCGACTAGTGAAAATAGTCAATTTTTGAACAGTCTCAGAATTGAACGAGACCAGTTTCATTGGATCCGTAATAGTTAGTTATTACCGGATTTCAATTTTCGTGTCAATCAGAGCTATCGTTTGATCGTGGCAGCTCGAAACGCATCGAAATTGTTTTATTATTAATTCGGCGAGTTAAAATAGCCGTTTTTCAAAAAGTCTCGGATTTCGACGAAACCAGTTTCATCGGATCCGTAATGTGATATTATTGTAAGGTTTCAAATTTCGTGTCAATTGGATTTACCGTTTGTCCGGTACAAATTAAAACGCCTAGAAAATCGTTTAAATCGGTTTAATTTAAATCGATCGTTTGTTGCCATATCTCGCACAGATGACCGAATTAGCTTCCGAAACCTGTTCCATTGTGTCCGGAACGCGGGATAAGCCCTAGGAACGTCAGTTTCGGCGCGTAAATCGGAGTTTGAAAATTGAAGATGAATAGTGTTTTCGTTTGAAAACTTATAAAAGGAACCCCCATCATCTTCATTAGCCAAACCCTAATCTAAAATATGCAGCCGCCACTTCTTTAACCAAAGGCCAGAAACGTCCCTTTTTCTCCTCCTCTTATCTCTTCATCCACTCAACGATTCAAGAAACTTTCAACTAATGAATCATCGAGCTTGATGAGAGCTTCAAGTTGAACGGCTATGATCGAGTTTTGTTGAGTAAATCGATGGGATTTTGGCCATGAAGGCCGGCCGTTCGCATGCGTATAGATGGTGCTAGGGGCGACCGAGTTGGGGGTTGTTCATGCCGTGGGTAGAGGAGGCTAGCAGCATTCGCGTGGAGGTCTTGGATCGAGGTGGAAGCAAGCAGGGAGGTCGAATTCTTAAACCCTAAAACTCTAAAGTGGGTGCGGCCTGTAACATGCTCGCGTACATGAAGAGGAAGGAAGGAAGAAGGGCGCACGGATCTGAAGTATGTAAGTGGACGGCCCAGATTGCTTTTAGTTTAAGAATGTAATATAAATGTAAATTAGTTATATTTATAATTCGTGTATCTTAAAAACGATGTATCTCTTTCATACGAAGTCCGTTTCGGACGAGATTTTTTGCGTTGGCTTCGTATTGACGAGCTCTACGCGATGCAACTGGATTGGAGTCGTTTGGGGTTAGTGAGAATTTTGGGTAAAATTAAACGCGCGTTTAATTTTATTCGAAATAAAAGCTAAAACGGAATTGAAATCAAGGTGAGAACTTCTCACTCAATCGAATCAGTTTCGATTTTATTTTAAATAGTTAGATTTAAAATATTTGAATGCATGTTTGAATGATGACTGTTATCTATTGATTGTTAAAATAGACATTATGCGCCGTTAGTAAGCGGATGTTATTTATTAAAAACATATACCGCGAATATTTCATAAACAGTGAAATTGGTATTATATATAATAGCAATATATATATATATTGGCATATGTATATATTGCAGTTGTTGATTCCCCGTATTTTTTAGCGGATGAGACCCTATTGCGCCGTTATTAAGCGGATAATATTTTAAATCCCATCTCGTACTGGAGCGGAATTGGTATTGTGCTAATGTTTGTGGATGCAGGAAAACAGGTTGGAGGGATCCAACTGGATTCCTCAACAGTTTTATTTGATTTCAGATATTTTGATATTTGATGGATTATCATATCGATATATGATATCGTTGTTGTCGTGATTGACTATTTGGTATGTAGCATCATTGGACCAAATTTGGAATTTTAAAATGATTTTTAAAGTGATTTTTGAAAATATACTATATGTTTGGAATTGATCCATTTTAAATAAATAAACGATATAATTTTAATGTATAAAAATTATGATTTTTGAGAAATATAGTTAAAGGTTGATTTTTGAAAATATGGGTTAATAACTTTATAAAAAGAGTTTAAATTTGGATTTATTGAATTAATTATAAAGAGTTGAAAATATAGTTTATAAAATTTAATTATTTTATAAATCAAAAGGATGAAATTATAAAGGAGATTAAAGAATTTTTAAAATAATAGTATAAATTGATTTTATAAAGGATTTATAAATTGATATTTATAAATTAAAACATTTGAATTATAAAACGAGTTTTTATAAGTGTTTGAATGAAGTGAAAAGGATTGCAGAAATGAATGGAAATTATAAAATTATAAATGGTGAAGTTATAAGTGAAATTTATAAATAATAAGATTTATAAATTTCGTGAAGTTATTAAAGAAAGGTTTTGGATAAATAACTGAATCTTATACGTTATAAGATTTATAATTATGAAGTTCAAAGAAACGATTTTGTAAACAAATAAATTATAAGTATTTCACTTATAATATGAACTTTTAGTATATCATTGAGATATGAATTGAGATAGGTTAATAAAAGGAATTTATAAACGTTGTTTTATAAATTCACCAACGACTTATTTTGATAAGTAAATTGTTATAACTTATAAATGGAGCTATATTCACGTTTTTGAACTGTGAATAATCCTTTAAAATGAAATGAATAAAAGGATGAAATTTGTTAACAAAGTATATTCACGTTTTTGAATAGTGAATAATATGTTAAAGAAATTGTTTTGAATGTGATGTTTTAAATTGAATTAAAACGATCTAACGATGTTTTAAAATGTGTTGAGATTCGAAACCATGGATTTCAAAATTTATTGTTGAAATAGATGTTTTCGAGAAATAGAAGGAAATGGTGGACTATAACACTGTTGTTATAGTAAATGATTTCCGAAAGGAAATGTTTTGTATAGTATTGGGATTTATATATCTATTTTAATTTCGAATCCCTATACTAGTGATTTTGGGTTGTCGTAACGATGTTTACGCAACATTCGTTTTGACCCAAATAAATATGTTTAAGAGTATGTTTACCTTAAAGAATGAAATATATACTTAATCTCGATTCAAGTATATTGAATATTTTCTAAGTGTTGAAAATAAATAAAATTTGTGAATTACTTATGAATAAATAAGTATGGAAATGTTTTCCAATATAAAGTGAATATTTTGGGAATTTATCTTTTTGAAGATAAATTGAAATGAATAATTGAAATCGTATATTCATGAATATTTTAGAATGAAAATTCACTAAGGAATTTATAAAAGAAAGGGGAATTTGTTTAAAAATAAATATTGATTTATTTTTGAAGTGTGAAATTATATATCTAGTAAAGATATTTTGGAAAATAAATAATTTGGAAAATTATTTGGAATCAGGTGATGTGTGCATATCAATTGATAGTTCAATAACCGACTATCAATATTTCCCTTTGAATGGGTATTTGATGTGATTTGTTTGAATTTGAATGCCACACTTATTTTTGAATAAGCGCTCACTATTTGGGTTAACCGGGAAAGGACCATGGGGTCGTATAACCCATTCCGAATATGTGATACGTCGTTATGAATTGCATTTGAAGACCGGTGTTGAAGACCGGATCTTTTTGAAAGCGAAAGGACAACTCGTCGATTGTCTTTGCACCGAGTAGCTACGGTATAGAGACTCCCTATGTGATGGGAAGTCCGGACGTGATTAGAGATTATCCGGATTGCAAGGACTTCTTTGTAAGTGCCTTCGGTTTTGTTCGATCCCGGAACAGACTTGTAGGGATTGTATGTCTGACATTACAAATTGACATATAAAGCCGATTTCATTCAAATATATTTCTGTTGGTGGCGGAGAATTTATTCTTTTAGCTTAACACCCTTCTCTGAGACGTACGAGCTCAGAGGTTATGTAGTTGAAGGTTATCAGCGATATATTCCCAATTTGGTAATGTGACATGCTGAGTGTTGCTGAAATGATCATTGTGTTGATTATTTGTGATAGGATCGTTTATTTGATCGTCTATCTTGGTGATCATTTCTATGATCATTTGTTGACCCAAAGCATGAATTTTGTAAAAAGTATGTTTTTGTGGACGTGACTTCGTCGAGCCTCACACCCCGGAATGGTCAAAACAGGAAAGATGCGGCAAGGTTATGAGGGGTAGCGCCCTTTAGGGTATGTGCATTTCCTTCTGGAAAAGGGTGGTATCATGGTATGGAGCCCAGATACTTACTCATGTTGAAAACACTTTATGATTGTGTGAATTGATTACGAGCGCTCGGTTAAAGGTCCCAAAGGACCGGGGGATGGCATACTCGTGTAGTAGTTACCTAGTGATAAAGGTAACCCGGCCTTGTGTTGGCAGAGAGCTGGTTAAGTTCTCGGGATGTCCATCCAGAGGCGTTTCCATGTGGCAATGGGAAGTTCCTTGGCCTGATCATTCGTTGGAAATCCAAAGAAACAATACGAGACTTGTACGGTATTAGTTGTAGAACCTGCCATTCACTTATGGTGGTCACCACTGTTTGGATGGTAGCTATAGTAGGCATATGATAATGGTCGTATGTTGGCTAAGATTTATATTCTACTTTCGAAATGAATTTTTTCCTACACTATGCACTAGTAATAATATCAAATGCTCTTTTAAATGCGTATCAAGCATCTTTGGCTATCATAAGGAGAAATCTCCTCCGATTCTGCGTTTGCATTGTGTGTGTGCGCGGGAGGCCTTATGGTAGTCTCATTTTTTAAAAAGCATTGCGAATTGTCTTTAAAAATATTCCTCTATTTTGATTTTGAAGATAAATAAACTGTTTTGAGTTCTCACACCAGTCACACGACTGACTCGGAGTTTATTGTTTTCCTTCCTAAACTCTGGGTGCCCACCAATTTTCCACACGGGAAGTCAAGAGTTAAGGTTTATCAGGATATTCTGGAATTCAGGAATTGCTGGAGGCAAGCTGGATGGCATGGCGTATTACTACTATATAGTATTTCTTTTTCCGCTGCACTATTTGTTGTTGTTGTTGTACACTCTGATGATATGATGTAATGAAATGTGATGTAATGTAATAACTGATATAGTTCTTTGTTTAAAGATTATTCATTTATTATTATATGTTGTTCCGCTGCGAATTTTGAGATTCTGATATTGTTCTGTTGTTCTTTCTGTTCGTTCTATTTTCTATTTTCTTTCCTCTCTATTTCTCTATTTTCTCTCCCTTTTCTCTCTTCTTCTCTCTCTTTCTTTTTCTAAAACATTGATAATTCGTATTTCTGTTCATCTTGAATTAATCTATGGAGATTAGTGTATATTCAAGCAGTACGGATTTGCGGGTCGTCACAATCAAGGTAAAATTACTTCATTTACCCAAATTAAAATGATACTATGTCGACTTGCCTCGTTTAAGAGTTTAGAAACCCCTATCGATTGCAGTTGTACACCCCGCATCGACCGGAATTCATAAACAGCTCAACGGATAAGCAAACATAATATAAAACAATTTCATATTCACTAACAAATACGCATTCGTATCTATTATTACACTTACACTCATTCTAGAGTACTACTGACTCTATTTCTAATGAGTAATTCCCAACAGAGCCATTGTTGTCGCTTAACCATATGCTCTGATACCAAATGTAACGAATGCGACTCTTCGACGCTCGAAAACCGACATCAATACGTCCACTATATCAACTACCGAGCAATCGAATGCCGAAAAACCGTACCGTTATGGTTAAAGAAGAAGAAAAAGATAGAAGAAGAGAGAAAAAGATAGAAGAAGACAGAAAGAAACAACAGAACAATATCAGAATCTCACAATCGCAGCGGAACAATATATAATAGATAAATGAATAATCTTTAAACAAAGAACTATATCAGTTATACATCCCATTACATTACATTACATCATCAGAGTGTACAACAAGAAACAACAAACAGCGGAAAAGAAATACTATATACTAGTGAATACGCCATGCCATCCAGCTTGCCTCCAGCAACTCCTGATAAACCTGACTCTTGACTACCTATGCGGAAATTGGTGGGCACCCAGAGTTTAGGAAGGAAAACAATAAACACCGAGTCAGTCATGAGACTGGTGTGAGAACTAAAACAGTTTATCTTTAAAACGAAGAACATGATAATTTTTAAAAAAAATAGATTCGCAATGCTTTTTAGAAAATGAGACTACCATAAGGCCTCCCACACACACACACAATGCAAACGCAGAATCGGAGGAGATTTCTCCTTATGATAGTCAAAGATGCTTGATACGCATTAAAAGAACATTTGATATTATTACTAGTGCATAGTGTAGGAAAAATCATTTCGAAAATAAAGATATAAATCTTAGATAGCATAGCCATTCCACACTTATGCTTACTACAACTACCATGTTCAATAGCAGGTTACTGCCACATTCCATGGCAGGTTATACAACTAAAACCGTACAGGGCTCGTATTGTTTCTTTGGATTTCCAACAAATGGTCAGGCCAAGGAACTTCCCATTGACACATGGGTACGCCTCTGGAAAGACGACCCGAGAACCAAACCGGATCTCTGCCAACACAAGGCCAGGTTACCCCTAACTGGGTAACTACTGACACGAATATGTCATCCCCCGATCGTAACCAATCTATATCCGAGGATCCTCGATTTCCAACAACCAAAAAGCAATAAATTTGCAGCGACAACATAGGTTAAATATCTGGGCTCCATACCATGATACCACCTCTATCCAGAAGGAATGACATACACTAAAGGGGCACTACCCCCTAATAACCTTGCCGCATCCTTCCTGTTTTGTAAAATTTCCGGGGTGTGAGGTCCGACGAAGTCTCGTCCACAAAGCCACGCTTTATACAAAAGCTGTGCTTTGATCATATATGCTCAACAGCACTTCGTATGCCACATTACCAATTTGGGAATGTATCACTAGTAACCATCAACTACATAACCTCTAAGGCTGTTAAGCTAAGAGAATAAATTCTCCGCCACCAACGGAAATATATTTGATAGAAACCAGCTTTACATCTCAAACTGTAACGTCAGACACACATCCATACAAGTCCGTTCCGGGATCGAACGGAACCGAAGGCACTTCCAAAGAAGTCCTTGCAATCCGGATATTCACTAATCACGACCGGACTTCCCATCACAAAGGGTAATAAATTTCAATATCAGGGATCAGCCGATGCAGAAACATTCGACGGTAATCCTTCCGTTTTCATAAATATCCGGTCTTCAACACCGGTCATCAAATGCAATCTATAACGACGTATCACATATTCGGAATGGGTTATACGACCCCAAGGTCCTTTCCCAGCTAACCCGAATAGTGAGCGCTTATTTCAAAAATAAGTGTGGCATTCAAATTCAAGCAAATCACAACAAATACCTATTTAAAGGTAAATATTGATAGTTGGTTATTTAACTATCAATAGGCATGCTCAACATCACCAGATTCCAAATAATTTCCCAAATTATTTATTTTCCAAAATATCTTTACTAGATATATAATTTCCACACTTCAACCATTTGAAAACAAATTTTCAAATCACTTTTCACCTTTACCACTTTTGAAAACAAATTTCAATCATTTTCGTTACGCGAAAATACTTTCATTTCAACATGGTTCATTTAAACCAATTAAATAAATCCTTACCGATTTACTTTATATTTACCTTCCAAATCCATAAATTTATTCCCACACTTCTAAAATAAATCAACGTTTATTTTTAAACAAATTTCCCTTTGTTTTATAAATTCCATAGTGAATTTGCAATTCCAAAATATCTATGAATATACGATTCTCAAATCGATTTTTAATATTCATTTTCAATTTATCTTTAAAAGATAAAGTCTCAAAATATTCACTTCATATTGGAAAACACTTCCATACTTATTTAATAATAAGAAATTCACAAATCCATTTATTTTCAATACTTGTAAAATATTCAATATACTTAAATCGAAATTAAGTATATATTTCATTCTTTAAGGAAAACATTCACTTAAACACATTTATTTGGGCCAAAACGAATGTTGCGTAAAACATCGTTACGACGACCCAAAATCACTAGTATAGGGATTTGAACTTAAAATAAAAATATAAATCCCAATACTATATAAAAAATTTCCTTTCGGAAATCATTTACTATAACAACAGTGTTATAGTAAATGATTTCCTTCTATTTCTCAAAAACGTCTATTTCAACAATGAATGTTGAAATCTATGGTTTCGATAGTTAATCCCTTTAAAACATCTTTAAAACAATTAACTTCATTTGATAATATTCATTTTCCCAAAACATATCCATTTCATAATAATAATATATTCACTGTCCAAAATCATGAATATACTTCACTAACCCAATTCAATATTTTCTACACATTTTATTTCAAGGATAATTCGCTATCCGAAATCGTGAATATATCACCTTAAATAAACTCCTACGTTTAATTTATCAAATTCAATTGATTTCTGATTTATAAACAATGTTTATAAATTTCATTTCTGTTTATAAAGGCTTCGATTTACAAATCTCCTTTATTCACCAGTTCTGCCTATAACTCAATTTTATACCCAAAATCTCCTTTATAAGTTAATTCTTATAAATCTTTTATTTTACAAAAATCTTTTCATTTCATAACTTCACAATTTATAAATCTATAAATTTTATTCACTTGTGAAATCCATTTGTACTTCATTTTAACACTTGTAAAAACTCGTTTTACAATTCCTATATTTTTAATTTATAAATATTAATCTTAGAAATCTTTTATATAAACCGTTTATAATAATTCAAAATCTCAATTTAAATAAACCAATCCTTTTAATAATTTGCAAAACGTTATTTAAAGCTTATATACTTCAAAATCATACTTAAGTATTATTTTCCAAAAATCATAACTTTTACGAAAATAAAATTATAACGTTTATTTATTTTAACAATTCAAAATTTAATAAAACGTCTACTTTCGAAAATCACTTTAAAATTCCTTTTAAAATCAAAATCATTATTTTAAAATTTCAAAAAAATGGATCCGATGATGCAACAACACCAAATAGTCAATCACGAGAAACCAAACATCATATATCAATATGATAATCAACAAATATCACAATATCTATAAATAAATCAATATAGTTGAGGAATCCAATTGGATCCCTCCAACCTGTTTCCCTGAATCAAAGATGTTAGCACAATACCAATTCCGTTTCAGTGTGGAATTATCGCGGTATATGGGATTTATAAAATATTATCCACTTAATAGACGGCGCAATAGGGTCTCATCCGCTATATAATGCGGGAAATCAACTCCAAGTACATAAATAATACCAATTTCACTATACTGTGAAATATTCGCAGTATATGTTTTTAATAAATAACATCCGCTTACTAACGACGTATAATGTCTATTTTAACAATCAATAGATAATAATTTATCATCCAGGCATACAATCAATAATATTAAATCTAACTATTTAAAATTTAAATCGAAACTGATTCGATTGAGTGAGAAGTTCTCACCTTGCTTTCAATTCAGTTTTCGCGTTTTATTTCGAATAAAATTAAACACGCGTTTAATTTTACCTGAAATTTTCACTAGCTCTAAATGAATCCAAACCATCTCCATTGCGTAGTGCTCGACGAAACGAATCCAACGCAATTTGTTTCGTGCGTTTTCGACCTCGTATGAAAAAGTTATCATATTTGTAAGTTTACACAAATTTTTACATAAATTAATATACAACTTTATTTTAAAATTTTAACCCACATCTCATCTGGCCGTTCATTTCTCCTTTATGAATCTCGGCCCTTGCATGCATCATCTTCCCAACACGTTCAACTCCCAGATAATGAACCCAAAGCCGCCGCTAATGCCCTAACTCACGCGACCCATCCATTGACTTCCACCACGATCGACAACTTCCAACTCGAAGCCCCACTCGAATGCTACCCACGGCCAAAGGAGCTCAAGCTCGGCCGCCCCAGCGACATGAATAACATCCACGAACGCGCGTGCTTCTCGCTCAATTTGCCGCCAATCCATCATATAATTTTTAATCTCCACCGTTGGATATGCCGTATTCATCGAGCTCTACACTTTTCTAGTTGGAGGTTTCTTGTAATTGTTGATAGATTGAGAGATTTGGAGGAGAAAAGATTGTGAATTTCTGGCCTTAGAATATATGGCCGGAGGCTAAGCATTTTGAAACCCTAGGGTTGTTTTTTTTGTTGCAAATTAGAAAATCTAGGTCCTTTTATAGAAAATATTCCAAAACACTATTCATCCTGGATTTTCCGAACTCCAAACGAAGCGTGCTGGTTGGCGTTTCTAAGGTTTACCCCACGTTCCGAACACAATGGAATGTGTTTCAGAGGCTAATTCGATCATCTGTGCGAGTTACGGCAATAAACGTTCGATTTTAAACTAAATCGATTTAAACCAATTTCTACGCGTTTTGGCTTGCCTCGGAAAAACGATAAATCCGATTGGCACGAAATTTGAAACCTTAAAATAATATCACATTATGCATCCGATGAAACTGGTTTCGTCGAAATCCAAGACTGTTTGAAAAATGTCTATTTTAACTCGCCAAATTAATATTAAAACAATTTCGATGCGTTTCGAGTTGCCACGGTCAAACGAAAACTCCGATTGCTACGAAAATTGAAATCCGATAATAAAAATCTATTACTGATCCAATGGAACTTGTTTCGTCCAATTCTGAGACGGTTCAAAAAATGGCTAATTTCACTAGTTGATAAAATATTAAAATATTCAATTTTCAGAAATAAACTTTAAATTCAATTTTAAAAGTTCTATAACATAATTATAACTTCAGTATGATAAAATAAAATTTTACAAATCATTTTCAATCATATTTAAACCAATTTTCAGTTATTTCTGTAATTTCACATATAAAATTATCGATTTAATTATCCAATTAAATCCAATTATTCGAAATAAAAATTTATTCGACTTATAAATTTCACTTATTAATATTTAAAATTTAATTAAATATACAAATTTTAATTAATACAAATTATGGGTCGTTACACATTTTTATTCTTTTATTTTGATTTATACTCCTACAATTAAATCTCAATACCTTATGAAATTATTAACATAGGTTTCTATCTTGTTATCCTCATTTTCTACCATTGATGCCTTTTAATACATTAATCACAATGTTTTATTATGTTTAATTCCAATTAATTTAAATTTTAATAAATTGATTAAATTTGGTTTCAATCTTTTTATTTCATAAATCATTGCCTTATAAATAAAATTCTATACCCTTTATTACGTTCGCTCTACAGTTATCGTCTTATTCCACATTAATGTAACATTTATTTACGTTCAATTGTAATATATCCATTTATTATAATATAAACTCCAATAAATTGATTAACCATGATTTACATTCTTTTTATTCAAATCAATAGTCATATTATGATTAAAAGTTTCATTGGTTACATCTTATTGAATTAATATTCTACAATGATCAAATTTTTTTACATTAACTGCACTAATTAAGGGAATTAATTGCAATTGACTTCAAATTGAATTTTGTAACTAAATAAATAGGTAACTTATAACAGTTGTTACACTTAACTTTTAACTAAATTTAAAAGTTCATTAATTACAACAAATGTTACAATCAGCTATATAACTCTAATTTCCATCTTTTATTTGTGTTAATTATTATATTTCCATTACGTTGAATTTTGTCACTTATACACCTTAATTATGATTAAAAATCTCAATTAATTTATTTAACTTGGTTTCGTTCTTTTTATTACATCACTTATCAAATTATGAATAGAATTAGCACTTCTATTCATTTTTTCATTCACAGTCTTAGTTGTTGCCTTAATCTTATTAATGTAACATTAAAGTTTATTTAATTATAATTGATTTCCCATTTTAATTAATAGACCAAATAAATAGGTATAATAATATTTACCAACTTTTAATTACACTTATGAATTAACTATTCACAAACAATGTGATGATCAGATTAGATAGGTTGGATGCTGCTTCTATAGCTACTGACTAATGGGAATACATTGACCATGCGATCATGAAGCGGGACGAGGACAGTTTTCCTTTCTTGTTTTCTTTGAAGAAGCTTGTGAGAAGAATATGGGAAGAAAGAAATATGAGGATATTCAATGGTAGCAACAGGAGTCATGAGGTGTTATGGATAGCTTTGAAGCATGACAGATTGATAGGAATGAGGGGAAGAGTGCATTACTTCCACGATCACCAGATTGATCTGTGGATTAGCTAGTTTACTTTGATTTTCTATGTTTTCTTCTATGTCTACCCTGTTGTTCTTGTTTTTTTTATTTTGTCTCCATTGTGTAGTCTTTTCTTATTAATAAATCTAGTAGGGGACAAGTTTTAACCCCGCTTGCTATGCAAAAAAAACTATTCACAAACAAATGTTACCATTTGTAACGGCCCGTAAATTTTGATAATAAAATTTGTTGGCTTAATAGGGTTTTAGTAATTAAATATTGAGAGAAATAGAAATTGAATTGGAATCTATTGCAATAAATCAAAATAAAATATTACGTTAATGTCAATTAACGTATTATTTGGAAAGAATGTTAATATTATACATAATAGGACAATTTATTGATTAAAAAGAATGTAAATTCAATATTTATTAACTTAAAACTTAATAAATGGATATTGTAATTAAATGAAAGTTAATAATTAATAATTACGTTAATAGGAATTTAGATGAAATCTGAGAATATTAGCGTAATGGATCATGAACCAATTGTAAACTTCATCCATTTGATAATCATTTATTGAATTCAGGATTTAAAATCAAATAAAAAATTTATTGGAATTTCAATTGAAAAAGCGATTTAATTTAATATTAATTTAATTAATTAACTAGAAGATAGCCATTTTGGCCAGCGACTCAGATTCCGATGAAACCAGTTTCATCGGATCTGTAACGGTGAATTATTGCAGAGTTTCAAGCTTCAGAACGATCGGACTTGTTGTTTGATCATACGGACCCGAAATGCCCAAAAATCAATTAAATTGGAATCAGCTGAAATCAATTTGAAATAACTTGATTTTAGCATAACTTCTTCATACGATAGAATTTGGACTTGAAACCTATTCCATTGCGTTTAAAATATTCAAAAACATCTATTTTGATATATTAGTTGACTTAATTTCATTCCGGAGTCAGAACGGGCTTTTCGGGCCATATATCGTTCAACTTTCCAAATCCGATTGAGCCCATTCAATTCTATTTTGTTCAGCCTATATATATCCGGTTACAAACCCTAGCCTATTTCTTATGTTCATTTTTCTGTACGTACAATTTAGCTATCTTTCGTCCTCAATGACAGATAAACGAGTTCTCACTTCCAAATCCAATCGCAATTTAAAATCAAATCAAAATTTCAAACTCCTCAAAAAAATTCAAAATAATATGTAAATCGAAGATGTCATCGACACAAATCATTGACTGCTAATCGTTTTTCATAATTGTGCTTCAATCATCGACAAATCGTGGTCAAACTATGAAATCGTGGAACCCTAAGGCCAAATTGGAGGTTTTCGATTTCGATACCAATCGACGAAATTGGATTGTGGGTTTTGTTGTGCTCGTCGTCTGGAGGCTAATGGTGGTAACTGCATCTCCTGGTTCGACTTGGGGTGACCGAAATCTTCGATTTAGGGTTTGAAAACACTAGATACTTGGGCGGCGACGGCGGTGATAGGGGATGCCGGGCGTGATGGCCATCGTGGAGTGGGTGCGTGAGGCGGAGACGGAGCGAACGATTGTGGTGGCGCCGGCTATGACGGTCGGAGGGTGGCGATTTTGGGTGGTCATAGCTCGGTTTTGGCTACGAAATTTGTAACAACCCGATATGTTCAGCATTCGCATCCACACATGCCGGACTTGAATTGCTCAAAATACCACATTGTAAACAAATATGGAGCAAATGAAATACAATAACAGAATCACAGACACAGAAATATCAGAATAACTCACAACGGAAATTAAAATACTATAGTAGTTCATAAAGATACTATAAAACTCTCAAACAATTACATAGTAGCGATTCGAAAACATATACAACAGAAATCTCAAATATATAACATGTTATAAATAATAGAGCTGAAATAGAACAACTGAAACTGAAAGGGAACAGATAACTAGACAAGCAGAATCTCCAGCGATTCCTAGCTCTAGAAAAGAAATCCAAAGCTAAGCTATAAATACTCAGGCTGACCCGAGCGTAAAGTTAAACACAAAACAATTGAGTCAGGACATAAATACTTATATAATGTAAACCAACTCAAGTGACCTGTAGTAGTAATGTACAATAACTTAAAGGATGCTTGGGATCGCCCATCCTTTAGGGATCAGTTAAACTATAAATTAAATACATCCCGTGGTTAAAATTTCAAAATGGTATTTTATACTTCTAAATCAAATCTCATTTAAAAATTCAATTTTTTTTCAAATTCATTTCGAAATATCAAAATATCATATCTTCCAAAACCTCATTCAGTTTTATTTTATTTAAATACCATTTCAAATCACAATTCAAAATGGTTTATATTTCAAATCAAAATACTCCATTTAAACCAATTAAATATTCCAAATAAACCAATTAAATATTGCATTTAAATCATTTAAATATTCCATTTAAATCATTTAAATATTCCATTTAAATCATTTAAAAGTGAAGTTATTATATTTAATAATCAAATATCAGATTCTCATAAATTTAGCCTTTTCAAGGTTCATTTATTCTTTTAAATTTATCAAAACAGTATAAATTCAACTTTCGCAACACTTAGCAGATGCAAAGGAAAGTTATGTTTTAAAACAATTCATTTAACAAAAGACAGCATTTAAAATGCTGCATTAGGTTTAATTTGGTTCAAATAAAACCTTAGTTAATTTTAGCAACTACAGCATTTACAAAGTGCTATAATAGCCCTTAATTCAATTTAGTCATTTAGTTCATTTCTATCAACTACAGCATTTACAAATGCTGTAATATCCTTTACATTAGACATAATGAGATTTCAAAAACGCTGTTAATTAAATTCCAAATATTCAATATAATTTCACAAACAATTAAGTTTTTATTTAAATCATTTTAAACTTATAAAATCATATATTTTCACTTTTAAAACAATCATTTAAATACCCTTATATTCATGATTTTATAAAGATAAATTTTCATTCAAAAATCAATTAATAATAATTTACTTATATAATTGAACATTCAATTTCAATTCTTTGTAATTAAATTTTTAACTTAACACTTAAGTTTAAATTTCCAAATATAACTTATTTTTCATTTTATTTACTTAACTTAAAGTTCATTTTTAAACAAAATTCACAAATTCCCAATCTAAGTTATATTTCAAAATTCAACTTAGATATTCATTTATTTAACATTTTAACTTATTCAAAAATCTTTAACGCTTTATATAAATCATTTTAGATTAATTTTAATTCAAATTTTAAATATATTTATCATATTTCCTACTTAATTTAATTCCATTTATAACCAAATCATAATTTTCAAAATAACTTATATTTCTAATTTCTAACTTTACCATTAATTTATTTCACTTATAAATTTTTATAAAATCAACAACGCTTTATAAAAATCATTTTTAATTAAGTTTAAATCAAAATATTATAATATTTACATTTCTAAAATACTTTAAATTTTTTAGAAACATATATATTAACCACGGGTCTGTATATCATTTCAATCCATAATTTTACATAGAAAACCCGTGTTTTATCATTTCAAACCCACAGTCCCAAGTAAAATGAAATAATTGAAAATCATTCAGGCCTATCATTTCAGCCCATAACGATTTCCCCTATTCTAAAGTCCATTCAGGTATGTATCATTTCAACGCATAGTGATTCTAATCTAAAGGGAACTTCCAGTGTGATAACCTGATATAAATAACAGAATAGCATTATATAATAGTAACAAATGATATAACAGGTAATTAAGCATGGGTGAACATCATATGATCATAACATAGCTAATATAGCATGGTGGCATATTTTACAGATTCAAGTGTGATCGGTTTACTAGTCATATAAGTATAAAACTGTCCGGTGAGAATAACTCACTGGTATAAGCTGAAGACAACAACCAAATTACACAAACTGAGATCCACAAAGGCACGATAGTATGACAATGATTTAAGTGTGGGAGATCCAAAGCTAATAGCCTTGTTCCATAACATATAAAACAAAGTGCAATACGTAAATTTCAAACCAAACTATCATAAATAAAGCTAGAAATATAAGTACAATACATAGCTAAAGTTTTGCACTTGCATTCAACCACTTGTGCTTCAGCTATGGACTTGAAAGGCACTGTAATAAGATGGTTTTGGATCAGGTTAAGGTCAGGTTGATGTCATGTAGGGGTCGGCCGAAGCAATATAGAGGAGATGAAGGCATATGTGTGCTTGAATTCACAAAACAAGACAACAGCAAGCAACAACATGGATTACAAGGCCTAAATGACTTCGGCCAAGCATGGCTTGGGAACGGCCTGATCATGGAGGGTCAACTACAGATGTGGCAAGGTCTAAAGCTCAGGTTTGTGGTGGTGGTGTTTGGTTGGCCAAGCATGATGGTGGAGTGGTGGCAACAAGTAGTGATCGGCCATGGTTGTATATGTGAAGTTTTTGTGCATTTTTAAGCGGATCTTCAGCATAGGATGGCTCGGCTTAGGAATGGTGGCTGCAATAGGTGGTGGTAGTGGTGCCAAGGTGATGGAGGTGGCAGGCCTAACACAAAGAAGATGAAGCAAGTGCAAAAATCACAACAAAACAATAAAAAGTGAAAAGAAAGAAGAAGTTTTTACCAAAATTTTTGCAAGAATGGTGGCCGAATATTTTTTTTGAGTTGAGAAACAAAAATTCTATGAAAAATGATGAGGAAGTCAGCTGAACAAAGGAGATATGGCCAGCAATTGAATGCATGTGATATTTGGTGAGAAAAGGCAAGTTGAAATGTGAAAAGACAAGGTATACAAAAGGTCAAAACTCTTCATATTTTGACAATTCTTTTTAAATTTTTAAATACATATAAAATGATAATAAACAAAATAAAAACACAGCAAAATAATAAATGAATAAAATAAATAAATAAAATTTTAAATAAATACGATTAAATTAAAAAAATGGCATAAAATAGAAACTAGGTTATAAAAATTGAAAATAAATACACTAAGCTTTGGAAAAATTATAACATCACTTTAAAAATGTTTTAAAATAAAATATATTCCTAACATGTCATATAACACATATATAAACATGATTTGGAAAATAAAAATATTATTTGTATAAATTAAAGTAGATAATTTTATTAAATAAATCAATTTACACCAATTATTGTAAAAAGCATAACTTTCACAATATAAATCGGATTTCAACGAAACAAAAAGTAGTATTCTTGAAATTAAATTTATTTTCATAATAGAAGATAAAATTCAAGAATTCAAATATTTAAATTTTAAATTTAAAGGTCAAAGTTTGATCAGATTGACCAAAAATCCATTTTTTTGGAAATATCATATTTATTCAGGTTTGAAATTATAATTCACACAAAAATCAAAATATACTCTTAAAATAACAGAATTTATTCATTTCAATAAATATAATAAAGTTTTTAAATCAGGAGTTTCAATTTAAATAATTAAAATAAACAATTAAAATAATCACGTAATACTGGGTTGTTACACTCTCCCCCACTCAAATCTTTTCGTCCTCGAAAAGAACAAACAAGAAAAATAAGGAAAAGAAAGACAGACAACAAATAGTACCTGGAAAAACAATTTCGTGTTCAAAGCACGAATGCTCTCCTCCGTCTCCAAGGTACAATCTTGATCATCAGTACCCCATCGTACCTCAATCAGACTAACCAATTCCCTTCTTAGCTGCTTCGTACCTCTGCTGACAATACGAAGTGGCTTACTCTCGAAAGTCAGATTAAGATAAATATGCAAACTATCAAAAGCAGAAGGCTGAATAATAAGAGATGAGTTACGATGATATTAGAGAAGATGCGAGACATGGAATACATCATGCACTCCAGATCGCTTCTTGGCAAATCCGGACGATAACCCAAAGAACCAACTCTTTCCACAATTGCGGAAAGGACCCTCAAAGAAGAAGAAGGTAGGAATAGCTAGAAGGAAAAATAGGTTGGAACACAAGGATGGACCATTATTTTAAAACCATATAAATTTCAATTTATAATTTTATATTTACAATATTTTAAACATTTTATAATATGATAAATAGTCATTTGATTCAAATTTGTTAGTTCGAAGTAACAAAATTCAAAAGATTTTAAATTATTTAGACAACTAAAATAATGATCAAAATATCCTTTATATAATACTTTATAAAAATACTTTTATAACTCGATGTCTTAAAAAGTTTACTTTCGTTCCTGTAGACTCTGGCCATGCGTTGATCAGGCGCAAAGCTAGAATTCACCAGGTAATTAATAGACTTGTTTCAACACCCAGTGAAAATACTGGAAAACCTTTTAAAAACAACAGATATGGAAAGTACAATCCAAACAAATCAACCCAACGAAACATGTTGATCATGGATCGCGGATACACAACTACACCTGGATCCCCCAGGAAATATCCGTACCCATAGGCTTACTACCGCATCCTTGCGATTACGCCATGAAGACTGGTAGTACGGCAGATACACAATGGTTACGCCTGGATCCCCTAGGAAACATCCGTACCCTTAGGCTCTCGCAGCCCCTGCATATTACGCTTCCAAGCAAGCCTGGATGCCCAAAAAACATCCGTACCCTTAGGCTCTCGCAGCCCCTGTGAATTACGTTATGCAGTCGCGATCATAAGACCATGGAGATCGCCATGGAATTCGATGGACACTCGAGTATCATATTCGGAAAACCCAAATCAGAGAGAATAATATCGATAGAATGAATCTACTATGTGGCCACAAAGTGGATATCAAGCAGAAGGCACTTTCCATATCTTTACTTCGAAAATATGTATCATATAGTACCTTTTAAAATCACTTTCAAATATCATAATTATATAAAGTCCATTGTATATAATATTTCATTTCAAATCGAATACTTTCCAAATTAATAGTATATCAAATCATACTTATATAGACTTCGATTATATAAGATTTCTCTTTACAAAATGAGTAGCCTTTCAAATCAACAGTTTTAAATCACTTCATACTTATACAAATCAATTTCATACTTATACAAATCCATTTATATAAGTTCGATAACTCCCAAATCAAAGTATTTAAATAAACAAGGATCTCAATTTCAAACCATTTCAATATCAATTCAGTTTCAAAATCATATATGATTTTGCCAAATCATTTCTTCCTAATTTCATATATTCAGTTTCAAAGTTTCTTAAAATAATAGGTTTAGAAAATAATCCAAATTTCCAAATCAACAAAATTTATGTCAAACAAATTCATTTCCATTTCAAACATATATTCACTTTCAAAAAATCATAATACTTTCAAACTTATAAATCTTTTGAAACCAAAATACTTGAAATCATTACACTTTGAAAATCATAACTTTTCGAAGTCATACATTTGAAATCATAAAACATCCCTTTAATTCTTTACATTTTACAAATTTATTCAATTAGACCTAAATCTAAAATTTTCAATTTTAATTCAATTCAAACCATCAGTTTCAATTCAATTTAGTTTTCCAACAAAATCATTTCGAATATTATCAAATTTCAAATAAAGATTTGATCCATAAAATAAACTATTCATTATTTAATTTATTTCAAAGCTTAAATATACCATATTCCAAAACTAAATTTTATAGTTTCATATATCTCAAATTTTACTTCATTATTACTTAGTTTTGAAATATTCATTTCATAAATCCATCATTTTTAATTAAACTCAAATTACAAGTAAACCAAATATCCTTTCTTACAAATATAAACTTCCAATATTCCTTTATCAAAATCAATTATCATTTCAAATTCACATTCATTATCAAAATAAAGATTAAATCATTTCCAAACCATTTCACAATCATTAAAATATCTAAAATGGTTACAAAGTTTAAAACCATCTCTTTCTAAAACCTTCAAACTATTTATTTCCATATGAAAAACCCAATTTACCATTGGAAAGATTACTATTCAACATATATACTTTATTCAAAACATTTCAAATCTATATTTCATACCAGAATAAGTCAAAATAGTCTTATTTATTTAACTCCACAAACAATTTCAAACTTATATAAATCATATTACTTTATACTTTAATCATACCAAACTAAACTTATATTCTTTATCAAATACCCTATACCTTTCAAAATTACTTAGCTTTGAAAAGTTAACCTTGATTTGGATGTGCTTGAACCTTCAAAATAGTCGAAGAGATCATATTTTCAATCCAAGAGTTGGAAATCACCAACAAATCAGTAAATCAACTCCAAAAGATAGGGTTATACCAAAACAAATCTGAATCTCGGGGACTGAACACCCGCTTACTTTAAATCATTTCAAATATATACATACATATATCTTTCGAATATCAAACCATACTTCAAAATCTGAAATTAAAATTGGTTTCAAAAAATCACTCGCATAGCAAAGCTACTAGAGTGGCCTCTCCCACACTCAGAAACTCGAAAATCAATGTCGATGATGCATGCATTCATGACCGAAATTATTTTCAACGACATAAGTGGGTTCTGGACTTTTATTTTCTTGAAACTTCTTTGAAATCTCTTCGAAATCATTGAAATTCATTCGAATACATTTGAAACATTTCTTATTCGCAAAAATATCTTTAAATCATATTATTATTATTATTATTATACATTTTTCAAAATCCTAAAACATATTCCAAAACACCGGAGTTCGATTCCTCGAAATTCAAATTCAAACCCTTCAGTTATAAATCATTTTTTGTTTAAATCAAATTTCATATAAATTTTCAAAATTTCAAATCCTTTCAAAACTTTAAATTTCCATTTTTAAAAGATATAAAATCTTTATCGAAAACATTTTACTTTTATATACAAAATAAGGTCATCCTTATCAAAATAATAATTTCGATGTATGCACAGATTCCAAAATACAACCATGCCCAAATTCCCAAAGAATGATTCAAGGATAGATTTCAAACAAATAGAGATTCAAATTTAGAGGACTCTAATCAAATAGAATTCTGGTTCGAGGATAAGCTTGAACGAAGATAAGATAATTTTATTACCAAATAGAAGATGATAAGCCTATATAAATCGCGGGCGACCTTAACCGGTCAACCGTGACTTAAGGAATATAATCAATTCGAAAATCTAGGGCAAATCGACATTCGATCGCCAGAGATAGAATCCGGGTAGAGTAGGAGATAGATAACATTGTAAACCAAAGATATAGAAATCTCCGGTGAATCAATGCCAATTGTAAAGAAGTTTCACCCGTTTACAAATCATTCAAAGATTGGCGGAATCACCGATCTTGAGAGAGGTTATTCCAAAGTGGAGTTATGGAATGCTCCAAAATCAAAACGGATAAAATAGGGAAGACAAGACTGGATTTCAGAACAAGTGGGAGTGTTCCAAAGTTCAAGGAATCCTAATCGATAAGAATCCTAACCAAGAGATTTCTAACAAGGTGGATACAGAAGGAATGAAGCTTACAAAATCTTAGTTTCAAAATAAGAAATTTTTATACCAAAATAATCTTTGAAAATCCTTTAAAAATCCTTTGGAAATTATTTTATACTTTGAAAATACGTTCTCTCATAAAGAAAGGATTCTGAGATTGATTTCACACATTCTAGGGTATTTCTATCCTATCTCTAATGAATTTTTGCTCCGCGGGCTAAGGTTTGCCTAAAACCAAAGCTCTGATACGAACTGTAACAATCCGATATTTTCAGCCATTCGCATCCATACATGCCGGACTTGAATTGCTCAAAATAACGCATTGTAAATAAATTTGAAGCAAATGAAATACAATCACAGAATCACAGATACAAAAATATCAGAATAACTCGCAACGGAAATTAAAATACCATAGTAGTTCATGAAGCCACTATAATAAACTCTCAAACAATTACATAATAGCACTTTGAAAACATACACAATAGAAATCTCAAATACATAGCATGTTATAAATACCAGAGCTAAAATAGAACAACTGAAACTGAAAGGGAACAGATAACTGGACAAGCAGAATCTCCAGCGATTCCTAGCTCCAGAATAGAAATCCAAAGCTAAGCTGTAAATACTCAGGCTGAACCGAGCGTAAAGTAAAACACAAAACACTCGAGTTAAGACATATATACTTATATAATGTAAACCAACTCAAGTGAGCTGTAGTAGTAGTAATGTACAATAACTTAAAGGATACTTGGGATCACCCATCCTTTAAGGATCGGTAAAACTATAAATTAAATACATCCTGTGGTTAAAATTTCAAAATGGTATTATACTTCTTAATCAAATCTCATTTAAAAATTCAATATCATTTCAAATTCATTTTGAAATATCAAAATATCATATCTTCCAAAACCTCATTCAGTTTTATTTAATTTAAATACCATTTCAAATCACAATTCAAAATGGTTTTTATTTCAAATCAAAATACTCCATTTAAACCAATTAAATATCCCAAATAAACCAATTAAATATTCCATTTAAATCATTTAAATATTCTATTTAAGTTATTTAAAAGTGAAGTTATTATATTTAATAATCAAATATCAGATTCTCATAAATTTAGCCTTTTCAAGGTTCATTTATTCTTTTAAATTTATCAAAACAGTATATATTCAACTTTCGCAGCATTTAGAAGATGCTACAGAAAGTTACGTTTTAAAACAATTCATTTGACAAAAAACAGCATTTAAAATGCTGCAATAGGTTTAATTTAGTTCAAATAAAACCTTAGTTAATTTCAGCAACTACAGCATTTATAAAGTGCTATAATAACCCTTAATTCAATTTAGTCATTTAGTTCATTTCTATCAACTACAGCATTTACAAATGCTGTAATATCCTTTACATTAGAAATAATAACATTTCAAAAATGTTGTTAATTAAATTCCAAATATTCAATATAATTTCACAAACAATTAAGTTTTTATTTAAATCATTTTAAATTTATAAAATCATATACCTTTTCTTTTAAAACAATCATTTAAATACCCTTATATTCATGATTTTAAAAAGTTAAATTTTCATTCAAAAATCAATTAATAATAATTTACTTATATAATTCAACATTCGATTTCAATTTTTTGTAATTAAATTTTCAACTTAACACTTAAGTTTAAATTTCCATATATAACTTATTTTTCATTTTATTTACTTAACTTAAAATTTATTTTTAAACAAAATTCACAAATTCCCAATCTAAGTTGTATTTCAAAATTCAATTTGAGTATTCATTTATTTAACCTATTAACTTATTCAAAAATCTTTAACACTTTATAAAAATCATTTTAATTCAAATTTTAAATCTATTTATCATATTTCCTACTTAATTTAAATTCCATTTATAACCAAATCATAATTACCAAAATAACTTATATTTCAAATTTCTAACTTTACCATTAATTTATTTCACTTATAAATTTTTATAAAATAAACAATGATTTATAAAAATCATTTTTAATTAAGTTTAAATCAAAATATTATAATACTTACATTTCTAAAATACTTTAAAAAATTTAGAAATGTATATATTAACCACGGGTTTGTATATCATTTTTTAGCCTAAGTAAAGTGATACGGAAAATATATCATTTCAATCCATAATTTTACAAAGAAAACCCAGGTTTTATCATTTCGAAGCCGCAGTCTCAAGTAAAATGAAATAATTGAAAAATTTTCAGGCCTATCATTTCAGCTCATAACGATTTTCCTTATTCTAAAGTCCATTTGGGTGTGTATCATTTCAACCCATAGTGATTCTAATCTAAAGGGAACTTGCAGTGTGATAAACTGATATTAATAACAGAATAGCATCATATAACAGTAACAGATGATATAACTGAACATCATATGATCATAACATAGCTAATATAGCATGGTGACATATTGTACAGATTCAAATGTGATCGGTTTACTAGTCATATAAGTATAAAACTGTCCGGTGAGAATAACTCACTGGTATACGCTGAAGACAACAACCAAAGTACACAAACTGAGATCCACAAATGCACGATAGCACGACAATGATTCGAGTGTGGGAGAGCCAAAGCTAATAGCCTTGTTTCACAATAAACAAAAAAAGTACAATACGTAAATTTCAAACCAAACTATCATAAACAAAGCTAGAAATATAAGTACAATACATAGCTAAACTTTTGCGCTTGCATTCAACCACTTGTGCTTCAGCTATGGACTGGAAAGGCACTATAATAGGATGGTTTTGGATCAGGTTAAGATCAGGTTGAGGTCATGTAGGGATTGGCCAAAGAAATACAAAGGAGATGAAGACATATGTGTGCTTGAATCCACAAAACAAGGCAACAACAATCAACAACATGGATTACGAGGCCTAAATGACTTCCGCCAAGCATGAATTGGGCATGGCCTAATTTTGGAGGGTCAACTACATATGTGGAAAGGTCTGAAGCTTTGGTTTGTGGTGGTGGTGGTGTTTGGTCGGCTAAGCATGATGGTGGAGTGGTGGCAACAAGTAGTGATCGGCTATGGTTGTATATGTGAAGTTTTTGTGCATTTTTAGGTGGATCTTCAACATAGGATGGCTCGGCTCAGGAATGAAAATGGAGAGAAGGGTATGGTGGCTGGAATAGGTGGTGGTGGAGGGGCCAAGGTGATGGAGGTGGCAGGCCTAACACAAACAAGATGGAGCAAGTGCAAAAATCACAACAAAACAATAAAAAGTGAAAAGAAAGAAGAAGTTTTTACCCAAATTTTTGCAAGGATGGTGGCCGAATATTTTTTTTCAGTTGAGGAACAAAAATTTCGTAAAAAATGATGATGAAGTTGACTGAACGAAGGAGATATGGCCAGCAATTGAATGCATGTGATGTTTGGTGTGAAAAGGTAAGTTGAAATGTGAAAAGGCAAGGTATACAAAAGGTCAAAACTCTTCATATTTCCAAAAAAAAATTTACATTTTTAAATACATATAAAATGATTATAAACAAAATAAAAAAACAACAAAATAATGAATGAATAAAATAAATAAATATAATTTTAAATAAATATAATTAAATTAAGAAAATAGCTTAAAATAGAAACTAGGTTATAAAAGTTGAAAATAAATACACTAAGCTTTGGAAAAATTATAACATCACTTTAAAAATGTTTTAAAATAAAATATATGCCTAATATGTCATATAACACATATTAAAACATGATGTGACAAATAAAAATATTATTATATAAATTAAAATAGACAATTTTGTTAAATAAATCAATTTACACTCAATATTGTAAAAAGCATAACTTTCACAATATAAATCGGATTTCAACGAAAAGAAAAGTAGTATTCTTGAAATTAAATTTATTTTCATAATAAAAGAAAAAATTCAATAATTTAAATATTTAAATTTTAAATTTAAATGTCAAAGTTTGACCAGAATGACCAAAAATCCACTTTTTTTGGAAATATCCTATTTATTCAGGTTTGAAATTGTAATTCACACAAAAATCAAAATATACTCTTAAAATAACAATTTTTTTCATTTTAATAGATATAATTAAGTTTTTAAACCAGGGGTTTCAATTTAAATAATTAAAATAAACAATTAAACTAATTACGAAATACTGGGTTGTTACAAGATTGGGTTCGAACGTGTTGAAGAAGCAGATTGCGTGGCTAAGGGTAGTGGTTCGTTTCTTTTTTTATTTTATTTTAATTTTGATTTCAAATGTTCTAACCTCGATAATTTCAGCATACGAGGTCCGATTTACGCACAGTTTCTTGCGTTGGGATCGTATTGAAATTCTGGACATTTAGACGCATGTTTGGATGAATTCTGAGACTGTTTGAATTTTTGGTTTAAATTGGATTTAAATTCAATTTAAATTCAAAAGGTGAGTGTTTTAACCCACTTACAACTTCTAAAATTTCTTATGTGTGTTAAATTAATTTCTGATGTGATTAGAAATTTATTTATGACTGTTTGGCATATTTTTATCATCATTCCAGTTAAATTAAAATTATTGAATTAAAGTGTTATTTAATTTGTTATTGCATATAAACTACCAGTTGAATGGTTATTTAATTTATTATTGAATATAAACTTCCAGTAAATACCCGTCATTTATTATCTATTCTATACTGATGTTATTGTTTGAATTGGATGATGATTGTGATAAATGGCTGATGGGTGATATTGGATGAATGGATGTTGTATTTTATATTGTTATAAACTGCAAGTTGTTATGCATTTTTATTTCATTCGGGATTGCGATTTGAAATGATATATAACCGTATTTTTATTTTAAATTACAGATTGAAATGATAAATATTTGTATCACTTGACCATAGGGTAGAAAATTATATACAGAACCGTGGTTTATATATAAAAATATTTTGAAATGATTTCTATGGTTTTGCAAAGAAATATATGGTTTTTTATCAATATTGATTTAGATATTATATAAATGTTATTTTATTTTTGATTGTTACCTATGTATAAATTTTTTTCGAAACATAAAATAAGTTGAATAATAAAGTTTGATTGTTTTATATAATATGGTTAAGTATCTGTTTAAATTATATTGCATAGAGAGTCTATAACCACTTAAAAAAAATTTAGGTTGGAAGATAAATATGAAATTGATTTGAATTAAATTATTCAAGAATTATACTCGAATAAATTGATTTGAAATTTAAATAAAATTGAGATTTCAAAGGGTATGATTTTTTACAACTTGATTTTGGTTTAAAGTGATTTAAATGCATACCAAGTTGATTTCAATGAATATATCAAGTTAAAAGAATTGAAAGAATATCCAGTTATTTGAAGTTAAAGTTTTACTTAAATGATATTGGATTTGTTGTGTAAACATTTCAAATCTAAATAATAGTAATAGAATTTGATATTTATGGAATTATCAAAGAATTAGTTTTGAAATAGCGGAATATTTAAAGCTTTGAAATATATGGAAATTGAAGTGGTTTATTTAGGGGTCCAAATCTGTATTGGGAATTGATTTGTGAAAATGAAGAAGCTATTTTATTATACAAAGTAATTTAATATTTAACTTTTAAATGGTGGAAGTTATGTTTCATTGTTAGGAGTTTCAAAGTATTATGATTTGAAGGTTTTATATTTCAAGTATTTTGATTTCAAAGTATTATAACGTTGAAAGTGCTATGATTTTTGGAAGGGATATATTTGTAATAAAATGGTATTATATTGATTTGGGTTTTAATAAAAATGATATCATATTGGTTTGGTTGTGAAAGGGAAATGATATCGTATTTATATGGTTTTGAAATGAATAGTATATTCTGGTTTTGAAGTAAAATTATTTTAAAATGACCGCGGTGTTATAATAACGTTTGGTTATTGAGGAGACCGGGATCGGAAGTTGTCACGCTCTCTTCCAACTCCGAAAACCACATTAACAACCGTGTACGAGGTGGAGATTCCAAAATGAAGTAGGATGGTGGCGACATTCCTTTGAGGTATATACAAGGACCCGACTCCCGTGAGTTGGCATAAGGTGGCTAAAACAGCAGCGATTCCGGGCCAGTGAGCTCGGCCCTCTTATCGGATACACTTCTTCGATACCATTCCATTATATACTGAATTTGAGATTGATTCGGTGGCCACTTTTGATTTTTGATTTGGGCGTATAGCTCGAGGTGGGCGGTAGCTGCATGCAATGTGTCACCACTAGTTCGGATAGCAATTGGTATATCTACCCTGGCATTTCCTAGTTGTGCCGTGTCACCTACCCTATCGCGTCTTGTATGAGTTTGGTTTTCTCCCTTAGCCCGTGTGGTATCCTCTAGTGGCTTCCTGATCAGGAAGGACTATGATACAGGATGGACTACTGGGACTATTAGTGTTAAGACGGAGATTGGGTAACTACTTGACGCTATTTAAAAGTAATTTTATTTTATTGTAGACATTGTCATAATAGTGAAATAGCGCTACACAGTAAATAGTTTAATGGATCCTTGGGAGATGTGAATCCCGAGCATCTCTTAAGTTACTGCACTCACGTTAGACACTGGATAGGAGATGTCAAATCCCGTAACATCTCTTACGCCGTTTAACTCATATTTATTTCTATTGATTTAACTCACATAAGATATTTTAGTTCTGACTTGAGTGTTTTGTCTTTTCAATTCGCTCGGATCAGTCTGAGCATTTAAGGATTCGAAGACTTTATCTTTGGAGGACAAAGACGAAGATTTGTATTACTATTACTTATCTATTATAGTATTCTACTACATTCATATTGTTCCGCTGCATTAATATTATTCTCTGGTATGTGTAACTCTGATATGTGTTGTATAAGTATAATCAAATTTTGGTAAAACAGCTTCATGAACTGTTATTTGATTATTATATTTTATCATTCCGCAGCAAGATTCTGTTTTGTTTTTTCTTTCTCTGCTTTTTCTTTTTCACCCAATAATAATCCGCCCTTTTATATGGTTTGAGTCTGACGTGTGTGGTTTATCGTCAACTTAAAGCATACAAAAAGGCGGGTTGTTACATCTGATATCAGAGCTTTGGTTTAGCGATAAACCTTAGCTTTGTGGGGTTTGACTCTTTATTAATAGGATAGTGATACCCTATAATGAGTCGCTGAGTTTATGTATACGAGAAAGCATATTTGTTAGTGTTATAAAAGGGTTTTAATATTGTTATAATTTGTTCCGCTTTGTATTTACAAATTCTAGTTGGTGCATAGGACGCTATGGCATCAATAGGGATTTATAAACACTTAATAGGACAGACGGACACAATATTTGTTTTGAATATAGGTGAATGAAATAATTTTGCCTATTATATTTTCTATATATATAATAAATTTTATAAAAGCTATATTTGGTTGTAATATATTGGTTATTAGGTAGTAAATTTTTTTAAATATTAGTTGTAAAATAAATTTTACCAATAAAGTTAGAATAAACTGGATTTTATAACTTAAGTTCTAGGGTTTTGAAAATTTCTTTCAAATGACTTTGGAATATAGTAATAATATTGTTAGAAGTATTTTCTGATATATATGTTTTAATATGATTTGAAAGAATTTTTTTAAAGAAATAAGTTATGTACTCCCCTCTCTATCGCTGGAAAATAATTTCGGTGATGAGTGCACGCATCGTGGACATTCATTTTCGAGTTTCGAAGTGGGAAGGCCACTATGGTAGTTTTACTACAGATTTAATTTGAGAAACCAATGTAATTCTCAAACTGTTTTTAATGTAATTGGATACATAAACCGTAAGTATATACAATTATCTATCATTTTAAAATGATTTGAAATTAAACCTGGTATTTAATTCTTAAACTTCCATTAATTAATAGTTTTAATTAGTGTAGTGAAATGAAATTCATCTAATAATTGAAACCTCTAAGTGAAATAAGAGATTTAATGCTAAGTTATAAATGTGATTAATTGAAAGTTGAAATTCTAACTTATAAAACAAAAGACATAATTATTGAACATTAAATTAATTTAAAAGAAATAAGATAAACTTGTATAATTTTCAATTGCATTCTTTAACATTTATACGACTTACCAACTATAAAAAGTTAAAATGTTAAAAGAAAATGTAATGGGAAATTTTACAAGTAAAATTTGAAATAATGAAAGTATTCAATGAAATTCTTTAATAAATAAGAATTCAATATTGTAGTTAGTATAAACTTAAATATAATTGAAAGGTAAGTATTATAAATAAATGAATAAATGAAATTAAGTAGTGAACAAATGAAGGTAATACAATAAAAAGAAATTTACATGATATGAATAAATGAAAATTGTAAGAGGTTAAATATAAAGAAATAAGATAAATCATTATATTAAATAAAAGGGAAATCAAACAACAAATGTATGAAATGAAATTAATAAGAATGAACTTGATCTATTTTCTAAAATTGTTGGCTGTTTTTTTGGCTTGTGAGTTGTTTGGGTAAAGGATACTTTTAATTGCTTAGATGTATGAATAATCTATGGAGTAATCTAAGACTGTTGAGTAAGTGGAATACTTCATAGTTATTTGTCATTCTATGTGATTTAAAGTGTCTTAACCCGAACAAACCAATTGTTTGTCTTGCTTGGATGATTGAATTGTATTTTGTAACGTCCCGCCTTTTCATACGTCTTAAATTGACGATAAACTACACACGTCAGACTTAAACCATACAGAAGGGCGGATAGTTATGGGGTAAATAAGAAAAAGAAGAGAAAGAAAAAAAACAAATTAGAATCTTGCAGCGGAACGATAAAATATAATAATCAAATAAACAGCTCATGAAGCTGTTTTGCAAAATATTTGAATATACTTATACAATACATATCAGAGTCACACATACCAGAGAAAATAAATAATAATGCAGCGGAACAATGTGATGCAGTGGACTAATATAGTATAATAGTAATAAAATCTTCGTCTTTGTCCTCTAGAAGTAAGGTCTTAAAATCCTGAAATGCTCAGGTTGACCCGAGCGAATTGAAAATACAAAACACTCGAGCCAAACATAAAATGTCTTATGTAAGTTAAATCAACAATAAACAATATGAGTAGAACTGCGTCAGAGATGTTTACAAATTTGACATCTCCTATTCAGTGTCTAACGTGAGTGCAGTAACTCAAGAGATACTCGGAATTCACATCTCCTAAGGATCCGTTAAACTATTTGCTATGTAGTAATTTTTCACTGTTACAATAATGCTTATTAGTAAAATAAACTTACTTTTAAATAGCATTAAGGGGTTAGCCATATAGCCCTTAACACGTAATAGTGCCAGTAGTCTATACAGTACCGTAATACCTCCTGATCGGGAAGCTACCAGAGGATACTCCATAGTTACGACATAAATCAAACTCGTACAAGGCTCGCTAGGGTAGGTGACACAGCACATAAGGTAATGCCGGGATAGATACACCAATTACGCATCCGGGCCGGTGGTAACGCGTGGCGCGCAGCTACCACCCACCTCGAGCCACACCCCCAAATCAAAAATCAAAAGTGGCCACCAAATCAATCAAAAGCCATAGTATAATATCGAAGGGATGTGTCCCATAAGAGGGGTTACCTATTTGGCCCAAGAATCGCTCCTGTTTTAGCCACATTATGCCAACTCACGGGAGTCGGGTCCACGTGTTTACCTCAAAGGAAACGCCGCCGCCATCCTAATTCATTGTAGAAACTCCACCGCGTACATAGTTGTTAAAGTGGTTTTTGGAGTTGGCAGAGAGTATGACAACTTCTGATCCCAGTCTCTTCAACAACCAAACGTTATTATAACATCACGGTTTTTTCAAAATAGTTTATACTTTTAAAACCAAAATATAATATCCATTTCAAAACCATATAAATACGATATCATTTCCATTTTAAAACTAAATCCATATGATATTATTTTTAAAAAACCAAATCAATATAATATCATTTTATTTCAAATATATCCTTTTCAAAAATCATAACATTTTCAACATTACAACACTTCGAAATCGAAATACTATAAATATAACCCTTTCAATTTATACTACTTCAAAACTCATAACTTCCACCACTTATGTGGTTTAAATATTTAAAATACTTCATATAACCAAAATAGCTTCTTTAATTTTCAAAAATCAATTCCAAAACTCGAATTTCCAGATTTCGAATTTTATCCAAATCCCAAAATAATACACTTCAATTAAATACAGTTTCCAAATAAACTTCTCCAAATTTTGTCGATTTCAAAGTTGATTTGATCCATAAAATAAACCCTTTCAAATTCAATATATTTCAAAGCTTTAATGTTCAATATTTCAAAACTAAATATTTATAATTCATATATATATATATACACACACACCAAATTCACTTTACGATTATTTAGTTTTGAAATATTTACTTAATAAATCCAGTATCCTTTAAATAAACTTCAAATTTCAATCGTGGAATATTCCTCAATTTATTTGGAATTGATATATTCACTTAAATCACCTTAACCTCGAATTTAGTTATAAAACCATATTCTTTTAAAATCTAAATTTCAATAAGTTCCAAATGAATCCTTATTAAATATAATTCTTAATTAAATAAAACCTCAAATCAATTTCAAAACCTTCTTCTCACCCTTGATTTATAAAATCAATATAAACTCCATATTAAAATATAATTTAAGTAAATATTAACCTATATTTTTTTAAAAAAAATTAAACTTCATTATTAAACTAATTTTATACTTTAAACAATTTTATACATAGCTGAAAACCAAGAATTTAACTATATATATAAGAACATTTATAAAATATCCAAATCAATATCTCAAAAATCATATATTTCTTTACAAACCATAGAAATCCTTTCAAAATATTTTTTTTATCTAGATCACGGTGTTCGTATATAATTCTCTATCCTATGGTCAAGTGATACAGATATTTATCATTTCAATCCATATAAAAGAAAAATTACGGTTATATTATTTCAAACCTCAATCCCGAATGAAATAAAAATTTGATAACAACTTGTAGTTTATAACGATATAAATAAAACATCCATTCATCCAATATCACTCATCAAACATTATCGCAATCATCATCCAATTCAAACAATAACATTAATATAGAACAGATGATAAATAACAGGTAATTACTGGTAGTTTATATACAATAATAAATTAGTTTAACTGGCAGTTTATTTGCAATAATAAATTGAATGAAAATTAAATTCAATAAATTTAATTTAATTGGAATGATGACAAAAATATACAAACAACAATAAATAAATTTCTAACCACATCAGAAACAATTTAACATACATAAGAAATCTAAGAAGTTGTGAGTGGGTTAAAACACTCACCTTTTGAATTTAAATTGAATTTAAATCCAATTTAAATCCAAAAATTGGACTGTCTTAGAATCCGTCCAAACGAGCGCCAAAATCTTCGGAGTTCCAATACGAACCTAGCGGAGAAAACCGCGCATGAAACAGACCTCATATGCTAGAGCTACGACGATTAGTGGGTTTGAATTTTAATATTAAAAATTAAAATAGAAGAACACTTTACCACCCCCTCACTGCCACATCATCACCCCTATTACAGACACACGCGACCTTTTTCCCCAGAAACCAACACACGCACGAACAAGCCCGGTTCGAAACCCTCCTGCAACGCACGAACACACAGTGCCGCCACACGTTTTGTCGCCGCACTCGCCTCACGGCCCGCGGCGACCCCCCTGACCGCCTCCCGATGCCGATCGACAGTGATTAGCCCCAGCCGCCGCCATTTTTATTAACCCTAATCGAATATAGCCACCGATTTAATCATCGAATCGCGAAATAAAGCATGTCGATGAACTCCCCATCGTCCACTCTACAAAACCCAGAAATGGTTCGTCGATCCGACAACGTTCGTCGACGCGCGATGGACGGCCGTGAATGTTTCCACTGATTTCGAATGCACAGAAACTCCGATCGAAAAATAGGCAGTGGATCTGGATGCACTCTTCAAGAGCTTTCCAACGATATAAAATTTGATATTGTTTATGGAGTTGGAATTTTTGGCTTTGAAATTAATTTGAAATTGCAATTGGGAATTATGGTTGTCTACCATTGAATTGACGAAGATGAGCAATAGGAATTGTACGTATAGAAAAATTAATATAAAAGATAGGCTAGGGTTTTAACAAGGTATATATAGGCAAGCAGAAATAGAATAGATGGACCCGATTGATATACGCGTTGAACGATAAAAAGGCCCGAAAAGCCCGTTTCGACCCGGGAAACAAATTGGGTCAACCCATATATCCAAATTGACGTTTTTAAATATTTTAAGCTCAATGGAACATGTTTCAGGTCCAAATTCCATCGTATAAAGAAGTTATGACAAAATCAAATTATTTCAAATTGTTTTCAATTGATTTCTGGGCGTTTCGAGTCCGTACGATCAAACGACAGATCCGATCATTACGAAACTTAAAATCCTACAATAATTCACCGTTATGGATCCGATAAAACTGGTTTCGTTGAAATCCAAGTTAGTGGCCAAAATGGATATTTTTCCAGTTAATTAAATAAATTAAAAATAAATTGAATCAAATTTTCATTTTCAATTCAAAAATTGACAAATTTCATCACTTATGATTTCTCAATCATTTACAACGATTTAAACAAATTTATATGTCAATTTAGAGATGACTAATCTATAAATTTCACTATTAATCTCAATTTCATTAAATTCAAAATTATAAATTTAATTTCCAATAATTCTATTAAATTCACTTTTCATTCTATTATTTAATTCATCATTGACAAAAAGGATGGAGTTAATATTGGCTCACGATTGTTTACATTTATATTCTCAGATTTCATCTAAATTTCCATTTATGCAATATTTAAATATTTAATTTCATTTAATTGCAATTAATCCTATAATCGTATATTAAATTCCAATATATTGATAAAACTTATTTCCATCCCCTTTATTCAACCAATAGTCATATTATAAATAGAATTGATATTATTTCAAATTATTTCCTTAATTTATACTAACATCACTTTTTAATTTAGATCTATTGCAATTGGTTACCGATTTATATATTAAATATACTAGATAAATGGTTAACCTATACTAATCGTTACCATTAACGTTAAACTTTCCTTATAAGCTATTATTAACAAACGTATGTTGCAATTGATTTAGACTATTTCAATGCATTAAATGAGTGGGTAAATGATTAAAGTTTTGTAGGATCTAGATTAACCCTAGAGGGGGGGTGAATAGGGTTATAGCAAATTTTTCCGAATTAAACACAGAAACAAACTGCAGAAATAAATATGCTGAAAAATAAATCACACACAAAATTTACCCAGCTTCGGCAACCCCTGCCTACTGCTGCATTCCCAGATTTCTATTAGAATTAAACAGTTTCCCGCTTACAAACACTCTAACAGACTTGCAAACCCTGCTACCGCCTATAGAGTTTTGCAAACTCGCGAACCCTGCTAACTGGACTAACTCTAACTAGACAATCTGACAACACCTAAACCCTAGGTGATGATTTACCATGTTTTGTTTTGAAAAGAAGAGACAAATAAAACAAACTATAAGAGCAAGCACTAAATTTAAAACAATTTAAATTATCTTGCCTTTAAAAATAAAAAAAAAGATACCCTAACCCAAAACAAACAAAAATATGCGGTTACTTCCCTCTTATCTTATTTCACCCGGTCCATTGTCTTTTGTTTGTGGGAAAAAAAAATGGCGGCCCTCTGTTTATTCGATCTGAATTAGGGCTTCTGTTTCTTTCTCGAATTGGGGCTTCGGCTTCTTTCTGATGATTGATTAAGCTCTTGCTTGTCCTCTGATGATTGATGCTTGTTGCTAGCTTGTTCTCTGTTGATCGAGTTGTTGATGGTTCGGTATGTAATTTCTTTTGTTGCTTGTTTGATTGCTTGCTTTTTAACTCGATTGTTCTGTGTTCTATGATGATTTCTTGGGGTTTATTTATAGGGTTGAAACCCTAATAACCACTGTCAGATTTGATTTTTGCACGTCGTTGATTATTTTTCCTGAAATTGTTCCGGATTTGGAGTATTCCTTTCTTGATTCAATTTCGAATTTTTGCTGACCATATTTGTTTTCGAATTAATTAATTTGAAGATTTCTTCCTATATTTGTTTTCTCGGCCCCTATTTGAATTAATACCGACCATATATGTAGTCGAAAAATTTGATGCAGAGATTTCTTTCCAAATTAGATTTCTTTGAGTTAATTAAAGATACGAATTTGATTTTTAACTTCGACTTGATTTCTGCACTGACTTGTACTTGCCACTATCTTGTGTTCCCTACTGCACATTCACCTGTTTACTATATATGTGCATATATACATATGTATGTATGTATGCATATATTCTTGGGTTTGTACTTGGATTTGAACTGCTTCATGTTCTGTTGATCTTGATTTTGGAGCTGCCACTGACTTCTTTGTTGTAACTTGAAACTGTTTTGTCAATTCGAATTGCACTTGCACACTCCATGTTGCATTATCACTGTGTTGCATTGTAGCTCCATCCTGACTTGGGCTTTTTCACTGTATCAGATGCTACACTTGTTCATGTATTCAACTTCACTGTTGCACTTGAGTTTGTTTCCACTGCTTCATCATGTTGTATTCATCCCTGTACATGTGCACAGAGTTTGTTGTTGCACTCGATGTTTGTAGCTTGCCACTGACTTCTTTGTAGTTGCACTGCACTTTGGCTTCACTGTGTTTGTTGGTGCAGTGATTTGTCTGACCTCGTATGCTTCAAGTTGCCTTGAGTTGAACCTATCTTGGGTTTGACCTTGTTTGTGATTTTTGTGCATTGTGCTCTGTTGTTGTATTTGCATTGAGTCATTGATTTTGGTCGAGGCTTTGTTTGTTGCAGTATGTCACTGCATTTGGTCTGAGTCACTTGTATCCATTCTCGAGTTGCACACTTTGATTTACTACTGCTTCACCTTGTTGAGTACCTGTAATTGCTGTTATATCACTTCAAACTGCATTTATTTGCTTGTACTTGTGTTCTGGTCATTGCTTTGTTGTGTAGCTGCTATGCAGTTGCTATGCATCACTGTATATATGCTCTCTGTTCTGATTTGCATTGGTGCAGTTTCCATATTTTGTGTATCTTGATGTTGTATACACTTTTTCATGCTGCTGTGATGCAGTTTCCTTCACTGTTGTATCTTCGGGAGTTTGCACTGCTTCATTTAAAATTCATTGAAGTATTGATTGCTTTTGTTGATAACGCACACGAGTTGGCGAGGCAGTGCACACGTGTATAAATGTATGCAGCCACTCACGATTATCTGTAAGAACACTGATATGCACAGACATTGCACAATCAAAGATGATGACAATAACCCATGTATCTGAGACACAAACAAATTTCTATTTTTGCAAATTCAAATTTGTTTGTTTTCAGATTACTGTTGTAGTTGCTAATTATACAGGTACACAGGAGACAGGACAAGAAGTGGAGCTGAATAATGCAGATAGATGCAGATGTGCAGACAGAGTGAAAAACTGAGTGTTGAGTGTTGTAGTGAGAAATGTAAAATGTATGAACTGGTGTATGTATATATAGAGAGAGCTGAAAACTTTGTATTGTTTAAGTGTTGTAATAAAATATTATATTGAATAAAAAATACTGGTTGAATTATATAAATTCTGTGCAATAGTATAATTATTCAATATGAATATTTCTTCCTTTCTGTATATAGTCCAAACTGCAAACACACATATATATATATTGATATATATTTTGTTATCATCAAACAAAAAATCACATCAAACAATCTCCCCCTTTTGATGATGACAAACATATATATTAAAGATTTTGAAATGCTAATACATGTGTTTGAGCATGAGATGTTTAGCTCCCCCTATTTGAATGCTCCCCCTACAACCAAGACCACTCCCTATTTAGAAGATAACAAAAATTACTGATGAATAAAAGAACTAAGGAAAATATCTAACAACATTAAACAAATATTTTTGAAGTATTCCAAAAAATATTTACTTCCTTATCAAAATCTAGTTCTTTTCTCCCCCTTTTGGCATCATCAAAAGACTGAAAAAAACAATGGAACAGTAGGAAAAAAAATAATATATCATAACGAGATAACAACTTCCACATTGTAGAGAATGGATCGATGATTGGTTTAAGAAGAGAGATATTTTAACATTAATTTGACATTTAAGCACAAAAAAAAATAAGCACTTACTAACCACGCATAACCATAAGGACTTTTAAATGGGATTAGCAGTTACTTATTAGTCTAAGCATCCGACTTTTAAGTGAGACCAAAATACTTAGTTACCATACTCCATCCATGCATAACCATAAGGACTTTTAAATGAGAATGGAGTAACGATAAAAATAATTCACTCACATGCTCCATCCATGCATAACCATAAGGACGTTTAAATGAGAATGGATGCATGAGAGTTATTATTATTATTTATTATTATAATTTTTTTTTATTTAAAAATAGTTCACTCTTCTTATTTTACAAAACCATTATGAACGATAGAAAGATGGTAGAAATAGAAATGATTGTGGAATAAGTTACCAAGTTAATTATATTATGTAATATCCAGTACTGAATACCATATTCGAATCAATCTTTGGATAATATCCAAAACTGGTTTGAATCCTAGAAATTTAAGTTGAAAGTATATATCCAAGAATATTTCAACAAAGAAAATGAAAAATGGTTAGTCAATTTCTATAATCCCCAAATCCAAACGTAATCTGGAAAATCTTTCTTCTGGGAGGGGTTTTGTGAAAATATCAGCAAGTTGAGTCTCAGTTGAAATATATTCAATGCAAATGTCTTCCTTAGCAATGTGATCTCTAAGAAAGTGGTGTATCACATCAATGTGTTTTGTGCACGAATGATGAACAGGATTATTTGATAAGTCTATTGCACTTTTACTGTCACATTTTAATGGAACTTGTTTATAAACTAAGCCAAAATCAGAAAGAGTTTGCATCATCCATAAAATTTGAGCACAACAACTCCCTAAAGCAATATATTCTGCTTCAGTGGTGGATAATGCAACACAGTTCTGTTTTCGACTTGACCATGAAACTAACGAGTGTCCTAGCATAAAGCATGTTCCACTAGTGCTTTTCCTGTCAACCAATGAACCAGCATAATCAGCATCAGAATAGCCAACTAAATCAAAATTTTCACAAGAAGGATACCATAACCCAAGTTTGTTTGTGTGTGAAAGATATCTCAAAATTCGTTTAGTGGCTTTCAAATGAGATTCTTTAGGATTAGATTGAAAACGTGCACACAGACACACAGAAAACATAATATCAGGTCTAGAAGCAGTAAGATAGAGAAGTGAACCAATTATCCCTCGATATTTCTTCTGATCAACAGCACTTCCTTTCTCGTCTTTGTCCAACTTTGTTGATGGGCTCATAGGAGTTCTCAATGGTTTGGAGTTCTCAACTCCAAATTTCTTCAACAGTTCCAACACATACTTGGATTGTGAAATGAAAATGCCATCACTGCTTTGCTTGATTTGAAATCCAAGAAAATATTTCAATTCTCCAACCAAGCTCATCTCAAATTTAGCCTGCATGACTTGTTCAAATTTCTCTCACAAGAGTTCATTAGTAGCGCCATAAATGATATCATCTACATAAATCTGAACAATCAAAAAATCACTTCCTTTATGTAATAGAAACAGTGTCGTGTCAGCACTCCCCTTTTTAAAGCCATTTTCCAAAAGATATGTACAAAGGAAGTCATACCAAGCTCTAGGAGCTTGCTTAAGACCATATAATGCTTTTTCAAGTTTATACACATGATTTGGAAAATCGTGATTTTCAAAACCGGGGGGTTGTTCAACAAAAACCTCTTCTTTCAAATCACCATTTAGAAAAGCACTTTTTACATCCATTTGTTTAAGTTTGAAACCTTTATAACAAGCAAAGCTTAGCAAAATCCTAATGGCTTCTAACCTAGCAACTGGAGAAAATGTTTCATCAAAATCTATGCCTTCTATTTGGTTATATCCTTTTGCGACCAACCTATCTTTGTTTCTAATTACATTTCCTGATTCATCAAGTTTGTTTTTGAACACCCATTTAGTTCCTACAATTGGATAGTCATTTGGCCTAGGAACTAATTTCCAAACTTTATTTCTCTCAAATTGATTAAGTTCATCCTGCATTGCTAGAATCCAACTTTCATCATTAAGAGCCATTTCAACAGAATCAGGTTCAATTTCAGAAATAAAACCACTATGACAACAAAACGCACACAATTTTTTATCAAATGAAGAGCGAGTGCGTATACCTTCCGTAGGATCTCCTATAACCAATTCAGGAGGATGATTGGATTTGAACTTCAATCTATCAGCATCAGCAATCCTACTTTCATCTTTCTCACTAGATGTCCCTTCTTTAATGCCTTCATGATCTACCCCATCATCAACCGTTTTTTCAGTCGTCCTTTCCAGATCAGATTCATCAAATTTCACATTGATTGATTCAACAATTGTCTTTGTTCGTTTGTTGTATATCCTGTAAGCCTTGCTCCTGCTTGAATAGCCCATGAAAATTCCCTCATCGGCCTTTGATTCAAATTTTCCAAGTTGATCACCTGTGTTAAGAATGAAACAAGGGCATCCAAAAACACGAAAGTAAGAGATGTTAGGTTTCCTTTCATGCCACACTTCATAAGACGTTTTGCCAAGTATTGGTCTAATCATTACTCTATTCATTACGTAGCACGAAGTATTCACCGCCTCTGCCCAAAAGGTTAGAGGTAGTTTATACTCACTCAACATGGATCTAGCCAATTCTTGCAATGTACAATTTTTCCTTTCAACCACCCCATTTTGTTGAGGTGTTCGTGGAGCAGAAAATTCATGTTTTAAACCATTTTCTTCACAAAAGTTTTCAAATTCCGAATTTTCAAATTCGCCTCCATGATCACTTCTTAAAGTTTTAATTGAAACTCCTTTTTCATTTTGAACAAGTTTAGCAAATTTTGAAAAATAATCAAAAGATTCAGACTTTTTGGCTAAGAAATAAACCCATGTAAATCTAGAATAATCGTCAACCAATACATAACAATAACGTTTTCCATTCAAGCTAGCAATTTCATTTGGTCCAAATAAGTCCATATGAATTAATTCGAGGACCCTTGATGTGCTAACAATGTTTTTAGGGCGAAATGATGATCGACTAAGCTTGCCCAAGGAACATGCTTTACACACTTTGTTATCTTTAAATTTCTGATGTGGTAACCCTCTGACTAATTCTTTCGTTTCAAGATTTTTTAAGAGACTCATGCTAGCATGTCCAAGTCTCCTATGCCATAAAGATGCCTCTTCGTCAGTGGCTACCAAACATCTGGAAAGATTTAGATTGTCAAACGAAAGCGAGTAAACATTTCCTTTTCTTTTGCCCATAAAAACTATGTTATTAGAAGTTTTATCAATGATCTTGCAAGTATCACTATCAAAAAACACATTCATACCTTTGTCACATAGTTGGCTAATAGAAATGAGATTGTGATGCAAATTATCAACGTATAAAACATTAGTCAAGGAAAAAGTACCGTTACTTACTTCACCTTTCCCAATAATCTTACACTTGCTATTGTCTCCCATGATCACATTTCCACCTCTAAAATTCTCTAGGCTAAGGAACTTAGATTTATCACCTGTCATATGTCTAGAACAACCTGAGTCTAGAAACCATTCTTGTTGCTCCTTAGCCCGCCAACAGACCTACATAAAGAGAGAGGAGGATGACCTAGAGAAACTCTTAGGTCCAATGATATTAGTAACTGAAGCATTGTGAACAAACAATCCCTTTGGAACCCAAACTAGTTTTGTCCTTTCATTTTTGTTCCTATAGACATGAAATTTGTTTGTAGAATTCTTAGGAACCCAAACTTGTATAAATTTTGTGTTCTTGTTCCTATGACTACAATTTTCAACACGATGTCCAATTTCACTTCTAACAAAGACACTCATACCTTTTGCATAATCATCAACCTGTGTTTTCCCAAAACCTAGTCCTTTTCTGTTATTAGCAAAGAGTTGATTTCCCAATAACATGTTAAATGATTTTTCTCCTCTTGAAAAGTTATTCAGAGATTTCTCAAGATTTTGGACTTTGGTTTTTAGTGTTGTGTTTTCAGTTACAAGTGTGGTGCATCTATTTATAAAATCCTTTTTCCTAGTGTCAATGGTTTCCTTAAGACTTGAGTTTTCTTTTTCAAGATTGTCGAAGCTATTCTTAAGTCTTGATATCTCTAAATCTAAAATTTTACATTTTTTACAGTCTAGGTTTTGAATATTTTCAAGTTCAGTTTCTAACCTAGTATTCTCATGAACAAGTTCTCTCCTGTCAGACTTCAATTTTTCAATTTTAGTTTCAAGAGTATCAATTGTATTAGTAAGATCATAACACATCAAAACAAGTTCTTTATAAGAATAGTCACGTACCTCACTGGATTCCTCTGAACTTGTTTCTGAATCTGATTTTGCCATAAGGCATAAGTTAGCCTCTTCTGAGCTATTATCCGAAACTTCTTCTCCTTCTTCATCATCCTAAGTTGTTACAAAGGCCTTCTTCTTCTTTTTCTTTCCTTTGTTGTTTTTGAGAAGTGGCCATTTTTGTTTGAAGTGGCCAGGCTTTTTGCAGTTAAAGCATGTCAATTCATTATCGGAATCGTCAGAATCTTTTGACCTATTACCACTTGTTTTCTTCTTGCGTGGCCTGAATTTTGACCATTTTCTAAGATTATTGACAGCCATCGCAAGCTCTTCAATTGGATCTTCTTCTTCTTCATCGCTTTCTTCTTTGCTCTTCAAGGCAATTGTCTTCTTTTTTGATTCGGAGTTGTTACGTTCCTCCTTTGCCTTTAGCTCAAGCTCATATGTCATCAAGTTTCCGATCAACTACTCCATGCTTAGTTTACTCAGATCTTTCGATTCTTGTATTGCCGTGACTTTTGCCTCAAAGTTCATTGGTAAGACTCGCAGTATCTTCCGCACAAGCTCTACTTCAGTGAAGACCTTCCCAAGCGCTCTAGCATTGTACACCAAAGTTGAAAATCGTCCAAACATATCCTTTATACTCTCGCCCTTTTCCGTCACAAAGTTTTCGTATTCATTGCTAAATAGAGCTAGACGTGACTCCTTGACTTGAGAAGTTCCTTCGTGTGTCACCTCCAAAGTGTGCCAAATTTCCTGTGCTGTTGTACAATGAGAAATTCTATTAAACTCATTTTTATCAAGAGCACAGATCAAAGCGTTCATTGCTTTGGCATTTGTAGTTTTTAGTTTCTTATCGTTAGCATCCCACCCATCCTTAGGTTTAGGAATCTCAGTATCACCAATAACTATAGTGGGAGATTTATAGCCAGTTTCAATAATATCTCAAACATCATAATCGACAGAACTAAGATAAATACTCATCCTAACTTTCCAATAAGCATAATCATTCCCATTAAACATGGGTGGCCTAGCAATAGATTGCCCCTCAGAAAAAGCATTATTTGGTGAATTCATGACTCTAGAGTTAAAGTAAAATACCTAGCTCTGATACCACTTGTAGGATCTAGATTAACCCTAGAGGGGGGGGGTGAATAGGGTTATAGCAAATTTTTCCGAATTAAACACAGAAACAAACTGCAGAAATAAATATGCTGAAAAATAAATCACACACAAAATTTACCCAGCTTCGGCAACCCCTGCCTACTGCTGCATTCCCATATTTCTATTAGAATTAAACAGTTTCCCGCTTACAAACACTCTAACAGACTTGCAAACCCTGCTACCGCCTATAGAGTTTTGCAAACTCGCAAACCCTGCTAACTGGGCTAACTCTAACTAGACAATCTGACAACACCTAAACCCTAGGTGATGATTTACCATGTTTTGTTTTGAAAAGAACAGACAAATAAAACAAACTATAAGAGCAAGCACTAAATTTAAAACAATTTAAATTATCTTGCCTTTAAAAATAAAAAAAAGATACCCTAACCCAAAACAAACAAAAATATGCGGTCACTTCCCTTTTATCTTATTTCACCAGGTCCATTGCCTTTTGTTTGTGGGAAAAAAAATGGCGGCCCTCTGTTTATTCGATCTGAATTAGGGCTTCTGTTTCTTTCTCGAATTGGGGCTTCGGCTTCTTTCTGATGATTGATTAAGCTCTTGCTTGTCCTCTGATGATTGATGCTTGTTGCTAGCTCGTTCTTTGTTGATCGAGTTGTTGATGGTTCGGTATGTAATTTCTTTTGTTGCTTGTTTGATTGCTTGCTTTTTAACTCGATTGTTCTGTGTTCTATGATGATTTCTTGGGGTTTATTTATAGGGTTGAAACCCTAATAACCACTGTCAGATTTAATTTTTGCACGTCGTTGATTATTTTTCCTGAAATTGTTCTGGATTTGGAGTATTCCTTTCTTGATTCAATTTCGAATTTTTGCTGACCATATTTGTTTTCGAATTAATTAATTCGAAGATTTCTTCCTATATTTGTTTTCTCGGCCCCTATTTGAATTAATACCGACCATATATGTAGTCGAGAAATTTGATGAAGAGATTTCTTTCCAAATTAGATTTCTTTGACTTAATTAAAGATACGAATTTGATTTTTAACTTCGACTTGATTTCTGCACTGACTTGTACTTGCCACTGTCTTGTGTTCCCTACTGCACATTCACCTGTTTACTATATATGTGCATATATACATATGTATGTGTGTATGCATATATTCTTGGGTTTGTACTTGGATTTGAACTGCTTCATGTTCTGTTGATCTTGATTTTGGAGCTGCCACTGACTTCTTTGTTGTAACTTGAAACTGTTTTGTCAATTCGAATTGCACTTGCACACTCCATGTTGCATTATCACTGTGTTGCATTGTAGCTCCATCCTGACTTGGGCTTTTTCACTGTATCAGATGCTACACTTGTTCATGTATTCAACTTCACTGTTGCACTTGAGTTTGTTTCCACTGCTTCATCATGTTGTATTCATCCCTGTACATGTGCACAGAGTTTGTTGTTGCACTCGATGTTTGTAGCTTGCCACTGACTTCTTTGTAGTTGCACTGCACTTTGGCTTCACTGTGTTTGTTGGTGCAGTGATTTGTCTGACCTCGTATGCTTCAAGTTGCCTTGAGTTGAACCTATCTTGGGTTTGACCTTGTTTGTGATTTTTGTGCATTGTGCTCTGTTGTTGTATTTGCATTGAGTCATTGATTTTGGTCGAGGCTTTGTTTGTTGCAGTATGTCACTGCATTTGGTCTGAGTCACTTGTATCCATTCTCGAGTTGCACACTTTGATTTACTACTGCTTCACCTTGTTGAGTACCTGTAATTGCTGTTATATCACTTCAAACTGCATTTATTTGCTTGTACTTGTGTTCTGGTCATTGCTTTGTTGTGTAGCTGCTATGCAGTTGCTATGCATCACTGTATATATGCTCTCTGTTCTGATTTGCATTGGTGCAGTTTCCATATTTTGTGTATCTTGATGTTGTATACACTTTTTCATGCTGCTGTGATGCAGTTTCCTTCACTGTTGTATCTTCGGGAGTTTGCACTGCTTCATTTAAAATTCATTGAAGTATTGATTGCTTTTGTTGATAACGCACACGAGTTGGCGAGGCAGTGCACACGTGTATAAATGTATGCAGCCACTCACGATTATCTGTAAGAACACTGATATGCACAGACATTGCACAATCAAAGATGATGACAATAACCCATGTATCTGAGACACAAACAAATTTCTATTTTTGCAAATTCAAATTTGTTTGTTTTCAGATTACTGTTGTAGTTGCTAATTATACAGGTACACAGGAGACAGGACAAGAAGTGGAGCTGGATAATGCAGATAGATGCAGATGTGCAGACAGAGTGAAAAACTGAGTGTTGAGTGTTGTAGTGAGAAATGTAAAATGTATGAACTGGTGTATGTATATATAGAGAGAGCTGAAAACTTTGTATTGTTTAAGTGTTGTAATAAAATATTATATTGAATAAAAAATACTGGTTGAATTATATAAATTCTGTGCAATAGTATAATTATTCAATATGAATATTTCTTCCTTTCTGTATATAGTCCAAACTGCAAACACATATATATATATATTGATATATATTTTGTTATCATCAAACAAAAAATCACATCAAACAAGTTTTGCACTATTGCCAAATTTTCTCACACTCATCCTTAATTATCAACTAACAACTATTATAATTACTAATCTAGCATTCATTCTATCAAACTGCAATTTATTGCGTATTATTTCATTAATTAACATAACTTTTGAATTTATTTCCCATTTACTAATTTTCAATCAATTGTAACCTTACAATTATTTTCAATTAATTGGTTTTGCATTGAAATTTTTATTTATTAGCATACATCAAAATTATTACCTTTAATTGCAAACTGATTACCAGTTTTATTCGACCCCCTAAATAACTAACATATATTAATTCAATACTTACATTTGTTTACCTATGTTTCATTTATAACAGATTATATTATTCCCACTATTTCAATTAATTTGAATTCCATTCTAGTACCAATTTATTACTTATACATATATTACGTTTCAATGAAATTTATACTTCCACACTTTCTGTTATTATATTAATTGTCATTAAAGAAATGTTCATTATTGGTCACCAATGATTATACCAACTTAAATCACACTAATCCTATTCAATTACCATTTATTACGCAGATTTATATTAATAAATTAACATTTACATTTGTTACTTACATTCAACTTATAACCAGTTATACTATTTTACATTATTTCATTTGTTGGAATTTCATTCAAATAGTTAATAATTAACTTTGGTTAACCTTGTTACTTTTCATTTAAGTTATTATTTCCTTATTGATTAACAAATTTTTCATTCTATCAATATTAAATTACCAAAAATTTATCAAATTAACAAAATTAAATCGTTGAAATTTATGGGTCATTACACTCTCCTCCACTCAAAACTTTTCGTCCTCGAAAAGGGAAAAAGAGGGAAAAGAAGAATTAAGAAGTCAATATATCTTATTTAAAATATTAAATTTATAGACAAATAAATTTACAAAATTATTTATTTTAAATATAATATACCAATTTATAACCATTAAATCTTTCTATAATTAAATTAATAAAGTTTGGAAGACATTTTCGAAATATTTTCTAAGTCAAAAATTACCGAAAATTTCGGCAGAGTCTCCTTTGTACGGAGAGGCTCAGGAGAAAATATAATATCAAATATATATATATCAATATATACATATATTTCAATATAGTATATCCCAACAACGGGAAAAATACATAATAATGAAATAAACCGTAATCCGAAAACGTACCTATTTGTCAGACAATTTACACTTATTTTATGAAACCAAAAGCAGTAGCAATTGCTTCCATAATCTGTATTTCACTTATATAATCCAGAAGAATTAATAATTATATAAAATGAAATATTTAAAGTTTTTCAACCATAAACAAACAAATCAGTACAAACATCAATCACTTGCAACAAGGCATACAACCATCACATAGAATCAACACAAAACAATCATTCATTCATATTAAACAAACAAATGTTAGTTCAGGCTTAGACACTTTTAAATTGTATAGAATGACAAATAAACTATTAAGTATACCATTTACTCAACAGTCTTAGATCAAACTGAATAGATTATTCAAACATCTAAACAATTTTAAACTATCCTTGCCCAAACAACCATAAACCAAAACAACAACAAATTCTAACATTATTAAAGTTTATTCTTATTAATTTCATCTCATAACATTTATTATTTCATTCCCTTTTTATTTATATAATGATTCATCCTTTAAATTTTCATTTACTTCTTACAAACTTTTACTTCTTACAAACTTTTACTTCTATTCATTGACTCAATATTTATTTCATTTATTACTTACCAATATTCATTTTCATTTATTTATAGTACTCATGTTTAATTCAATTTCTTTGCATATTAATTCAGTTAAGTTTATTATCATTTATTTATAACCTTCCAATTATATTTAATTAGCAGCATTTCAGTCATAACTTAAGTTTATAACAATTATAACATTAAGTTCTTATTTATAAAGCGAATCCATTGAACACTTTCATTGCCTCAAGTTTTACATGTAAGACTTCCCATTACATTTTCCTTTTAACATTTCAACTTTCTTATTTGGTAAGTTAATGTTTTTTAAGGATGTAATTGAAAGTTATACAAGTCTTTCTCAATTCTTTAAATTAATTTAATGTTCAATGATCACATCTTTTGTTTTATAAGTCACAATTTCAACTTTCTTGAAATTTCATTTATAACTTAGAATTAAATCAATTATTTCATTTAGAGGTTTCAGTTATTAGTTAAATTCCATTTTTCTAAAGCAATTGAAACAATTAATTAATGGAAACTTAAGAACTAAATGCCAGGTTAAATTTCAAATCATTTTAAAATAATAGATAAATGTATATCCTTACACTTTATATATCCAATTATATAAAAAACTATTTAAAATTTATATTTGCTTATTAAAATAAATCTGCAGTGAAACTACTACAATGGCCTTCCCACTTCGAAACTCAAAAATGAATGTCGATGATGCGCGCACTCACAGCACATAACTTATTTCTTTCCAAAATTTCTTTTAAAACATTTATTTCAAATTATATTGAAATATTTATATCAAAAAATACTTCAAATAATATTATTATTATATTCCAAATCATTTGGATGAAATTTTCAAAAACCCTGGAACTTTAGTTCTAAATTTCCAGTTCTTCAGTTATTTTATTTTCAATCTCATTTCAACTATTATTTATAAATTTTATTACCTAACAACCGATATATTTCAACCAAATATAATCTTTATAAAAAATTTATATATAGAAAGTATAATAGGCAAAATTATTTCATTCACCTATATTCAAAACAAATATTGTGTCGGTCTGCCCCATTAAGTGTTTAGAAATCCCTATTGATGTCATAACGTCCTATGCATCAACCAGAATTTATAAATACAAAACGGAACAAATTAACACAATATAAACAATTTTATAACATAAACAAATACGCTCTCTCATATATATACACTCAGCGACTAATCATAGTGTATTACTACCCTATTAGTAAAGAGTCTAACCCTACAAAGCTAAAGTTTATCGCTAAACATCGCTCTGATACCAGATGCAACGTCCCGCTTTTTCATACGTTTTAAATCGACGATAAACCACACACGTCAGACTTAAACCATACAGAAGGGCGGATTGCTATGGGGTAAATAAGAAAAATCAGAGAAAGAAAAAAAATTAGAATCTTGCAGCGGATCGATAAAATATAAACAGTTCATGAAGCTGTTTTGCAAAATATATGAATGTACTTATACAATACATGTCAGAGTTACACATACCAAAGAAAATAAATAATAATGCAGCGGAACAATGTGATGTAGTGGACTAATATAATATAATAATAATAAATCTTCGTCTTCGTCCTCCAGAAGTAAGGTCTTCAAATCCTGAAATGCTCGGGCTGACCCGAGCGAATTGAAAAGACAAAACACTCGAGTCATAACTAAAAGATCTTATGTAAATTAAATCAACAATAAACAATATGAGTGGAACGTCGTCAGAGATGTTCACGGGATTTGACATCTCCTATCCAGTGTCTAACGTGAGTGCAGCAACTCAAGAGATGCTTGGGATTCACATCTCCTATGGATCCGTTAAACTATTTACTATGTAGTACTATTTTGCTATTATAATAATGTCTATTAGTAAAATAAACTTACTTTTAAATAGCGTTAAGGGGTTACCCATATAGCCCTTAACACGTAGTAGTGCCAATAGTCTATACAGTAACATAATACCTCCTGATCGGGAAGCTACCAGAGGATACTCCATAGGTATGACACAAATCAAACTCATACAAGGCACACTAGGTAGGTGACACGGCACACAAGGCAATGCCAAGGTAGATATACCAATTATGTATCCGGGCTGGTGGTAACGCGTAGCGCGGAGCTACGTCCACCTCGAGCCACACCCCAAATCAAAAATCAAAAGTGGCCACCGAATCAATCAAAAGTCAGAGTATAATATCGAAGGGATGTGTCCGATAAGTGAGGTTACACCTTGGCCCAAGAATCGCTCCTGTTTTAGCCACCTTATGCCAACTCACGGGAGTCGGGTCCACGTATTTGCCTCAAAGGAAACGCCACCACCATCCTACTTCATTCTGGAAACTCCGCTGCGTACAGAGTTATTAGAGTGGTTTTTGGAGTTGGCAGAGAGTATGACAACTTCCGATCCGGGTCTCTTCAACAACCAAACGTTATTATAACACCGCAGTCTTTTCAGAATAGTTTAAACTTTTAAAACCAAAATATAATATCCATTTCAAAACCATTTAAATATGATATCGTTTCTGTTTTAAAACTAAATCCATACGATATTATTTTTAAAAACCCAAATAAATATAATATCATTTTATTTCAAATATATCCTTTTCAAAAATCATAACACTTTCAACATTACAACACTTCGAAATCAAATTACTAGAAATATAACCCTTTCAATTTAAACTTTCTTGAAACTCATAACTTCCACCACTTATGTGGTTTAAATATTTAAAATACTTTACATAACCAAAATAGCTTCTTTAATTTTCACAAATCAATTCCAAAACTCGAATTTCTAGATTTCAAATTTTATCCAAATCCCAAAATAATGCACTTCAATTAAATTCAGTTTCCAAATAAACTTTTCCAAATTTTGTCGATTTCAAAACTGATTTGATCCACAAAATAAACCCTTTCAAATTCAATATATTTCAAAGCTTAGATATTTAATATTTTAAAACTAAATTTTTATAATTCATATATATATATATATATATATATATATATACACACACCAAATTTACTTTACCATTGTTTAGTTTTGAAATATTAACTTTATAAATCCAATATCCTTTAAATAAGCTTAAAATCTCAATCATGGAATATTCCTCAATTTATTTGGACTTGATATATTCACTTAAATTACCTTAACCTCGAATTTAGTTATAAAACCATATTCTTCTAAAATCTAAATTTCAATAAGTTCCAAATGAAGCCTTATTAAATATAATTCTTAATTAAATAAAATCTCAAATCAATTTCAAAACTATCTTCTCACCCTTGATTAATAAAATCAATATAAAATCTATACCAAAATATAATTTAACTAAATACTTACCCATATTATATTTAAAAAAAAAATCAAACTTTATTGTTAAACTTATTTTATACTTTAAATAATTTTATACATAGCTTAAAACCAAGAATTTAACTATATATAAAAGAACATTTATTAAATATCCAAATCAATATCTCAAAAATCATATATTTCTTTACAAACCATAGAAATTCTTTCAAAATATTTTTATATATAGACCACGGTGTCTGTATATAATTCTCTATCTTATGGTCAAGTGATACAGATATTTATCATTTCAATCCGCATTTTAAAATAAAAATTACAGTTATATCATTTTAAACCGCAATCCCGAATGAAATAAAAATTTGATAACAACTTACAGTTTATAAAAATATAAATAAAACATCCATTCATCCAATATAACTCATCAAACATTATCACAATCATCATCCAATTCAAACAATAACATTAATATAGAACAGATACTAAATAACAGGTAATTACTGGAAGTCTATATACAATAATAAATTAATTTAACTGGCAATTTATTTGCAATAATAAATTGAATGATAATTTAATTCAATAAATTAAATTTAACTGGAATGATGACAAAAATATACCAAACAACAACAAATAAATTTCTAACCACATCAGAAATTAATTTAACACACAAAAGAAATTTTAAAAGTTGTGAATGGGTTAAAATACTCACCTTTTGAATTTAAATTGAATTTAAATCCAATTTAAACCCAAAAATTAGATAGTCTCATAATCCGTCCAAACCACTACGCCAAAATCTTTGGAATTCCAATACGAACCTAGCGGAGAAAACCATGCGTGAAATGGACATCGTATGCGAGAGTTATGACGATTAGTGGGTTTGAATTTCAATATTAAAAATTAAAATAGAAGAACACTTTACCTCCCCCTCACTGCCACGTCATCACCCCTACCACAGACACATGCGACCTTTCTCCCCAGAAACCAACGTACGCACGAACAAGCCCGGTTCGAAACCCTCCTGCAACGCACGAACACACAGCGCCACCACACATTTTGCCACCGCACGCGCCTCCTGGCCCACGGTGACCCCCTGACCACCTCTGTGATGCCCCACCTCTACACCCACGCTAGCCAAGGACACTACGGTGTAATGCCATCAACTATCATGGAGAATAAGTCTGTTGAGGAGCGACCATATGTATAATTGCTTTGTGCGAGTATCAATATGCCAGATAAAATATAACTTGCATTTTTCAAGAGGAAATCCGACATACCAACACAAACTCAAAGCTACTACACAGTGGCTATGATATCTTCGGAAACAAATATAGAAATAAACATAACACAAATCAGTCACAGATAATGCATATCACAAAGGCAGAAAAAGATATGAATATAACACATGAAAGTCTACATCAGAGTAGTGGTCAAACAAGAACCACAATATCACAAAAGAATGGTTACAAGTGCTGGGCAAAAGAATATGTACACAACTATGAGTATATATCTCAAATGTATACAACCAAAAACTACTAATCTAAGTAGTTAGCAAAAAGTCAGGATGATAATCCTAGAAGTGAAGTCAAGCAGAAGCACCTGTAACATCTCGGTCTGACCCGAGTATTATTTAATAAGAAAATAATAAACGGATCAGTCTAGCTATAAATATCAGATGAAATGATATAGAATAAGAGATATGACTAAACGTATAATAATCACAATTCCAAGCTGTGATAAATAAGTAATTGAAAATCAACAAGAGATTAATCAATATCACAAAAATCTTCTCAAAGATCAAAAGGAATGTCATACTCCTTATTTCATCCATCAAGCCACAAATATTGACAACATATAAATGCCAATCATAAAATTGGTGAAATTCAAATTCTAGAATTCATCAATAGAAATCCAGGAATCACAAAAATGATGGTAGAAATGGTCAAATCACAAAAAGGGGGAGGCCTATCACAAAACGGGAGCATGAAAACTCACCGACACGTGTATCACAAAACGGGACGCTATCCCATGGTCGCTAACCATAGAGCCGGTGCAACGACATAGTACAACGGTACGCCCGAGGAACCAGAAACTCGAATAGTTCGGAACAACGACGTAGTACAACGGTACGCCCGAAGAACCCGAAACTCGTAAAATTCGAAACAACGACGTAGTACAACGGTACGCTCGAAGATCCAAACTCCATAAAAACGTGGGTCGCTAGCCCACAAAAATTGGGTCGAAACCCCAAGAAATAAATAGGTCGTTGGCCTATAATAAAAATGAGACGAAACTCAATAAAACGAGGTACTGTCCCCTACGTGGACAAAGAAACAATGCATAGCGCTTGTTTAAAACACAAAAATGATTCTCAATGATCATCAAGAAAGTGCCAATTACTCTAAGCTAGTAAATATATAAGCTTAGCTTCATGTCCCATAACCACTAGCTTAATTTAAATATTTATGAGCAAATTGTAGATCTCCACTAGAAATTGTCACAAGAGATTCAATCGAACAAGTCCAAGAACTAACCGACGAAGTAAACGGAAGCGTTTCATACCGCTCGTTTTACCAAGCCGTTTAATTAGATTTCTCATACGAGTGAGGTAAAGGTTTATATATGCTTGTAGTTTGGAAAACGGTTTGAGAAAACGAGCTTTGTAATAAAATAGCGTTGAAATTATTTTGAAGAAAGGGTTCTGATATTTACTACTAGTATAGAAAACCTTTATATTTTTAAAGTGACAAATCACATAAATGATTGTAGAAACAATCAATCATAAAAATTCACATACGAAGACGTGAATTAATTCCAATAAATCGATATCAAATCCATCAAAATGGATATTTCCAAAAATTCCAAATAGAAGTCATCAAAGTCGAATAATTGATAGTATCAACTAGGAATCAAAACAAATCGATAAAAATTGGAATCACAAGCAAAAATAGGCATACTAGGCATATAGGAGCGGTCAGTCGACTGGCTCACTGAGTTCAGTCGACTGGACCAGAAACTAAGATCTTTAATTTCCTGCAGTTAGTCGACTGACCTAAAAAATCCAGTCGACTGATTGCAGGGAAACTGTAACAACCCGCATATTTATCGAGTTTGTATTTAAATATTTTATTTAAATAGTAACTCGTTAATCGGATTTTGGTCCGAAAAGCTACTTTTTGCAAACGGTCAAATTAGGACTCGAGACCACTTCCATTGAGTTCGAAATGTCGTTTACAACTTTTTAAGTACAAACATCGATAGGTTTGGAGTTAGTGAAATTTCACTAACTTTTCCCGCTTTGGACTTTGGGTTAGTTTAGCCTATTAAGCCCAAGTTCCAACCCTCTTCTCCTCACTCTTTATAAATTTCCTAACTAATCAAGCTTTGGCATTAATGGTGGAGGGAATGGGAAATTAAAATTCCAAAACTCAAATTCAATTGCAATCCATCTTTCTACTCCAAATTCAAGAAGAAGACATTGGATTCAAGCTTCTTGTGCTTAGATAGAAGAAGGATTGATTCTTGCTTGCTTAAAACTTCATTTTCATTGATATTGGGTGCAAAGGTGAGATTTTTATCTCACAATTCTAGTCTATATCTATCTTGGGCTATTGGAAATGCATCCCTATCATGTTTGCATGCACATTTGCATTTGGTTTGGATTGGATTGGCAAAAACTCCACTTTTTAGTGTTTTGGGGTGAATTTCTGGCTTAGGTCGCTCTGTCCCCCTTAGGTCGCCCAGCATCTATAGGTCGTTCGCGTGGAAAAGTCGTCACCTTCATTTGGGTCGTTTCTGGCCTTAGCCCATTCGTCCACTATAGGTCGTTAGGCCTTAGGTCGCTTGGAGTTAGGTCGTAGGTCGGCAGGTCTTCAGCTCGCACGCGTTGAAAAGGCGCGTCTGGAGTTAGGTCGTTCGCGAGTTAACGTTAGGTCGTTTGCGAGTTAGCGCCCTAGGTCACTCGCGTATAGCTCGTTCGGAGTTAGGTCGTTAGGCCTTAGCTCGTATGGCCTATGCAATTTGGTTAGGTCGTCCAACCTCAACACCTTAGGTCGTAAGACCTTAGGTCGTACCCCTTAGGTCGTTAGACCTTAAGCCTTCACTATTGGAACTCGTTAGGTCGTAGCAACCATAGGTCGTAGGTCGCTCACACGGAGTTAAGTCGTAGGTCGTCTCCGACCTTATATCGCTCAGCCAGGTTTCACTTTAAGTCGTTAGGTCATTTGGACCTTGTTTCCAGTTAGGTTGCAAGACCCTTAAACCGTTAGGTCACTAGGTCGCGATGTTTTAGGTCGCTGCACCCTATACCTCTATAGGTCGTTCGACCTTGCTAACTTTTAGGTCGCGAGTTTTATAAGTTGCTCGCCTCCCTTAGGTCTTCACTAGGTCGCGATGTTTTAGGTCGCTGCACCCTATGCCTTTTTAGGTCGTTCGACCTTGCTAACTTTTAGGTCGCGAGTTTTATAAGTCGCTCGCCTCCCTTAGGTCTTCACTAGATCGCGATGTTTTAGGTCGCTGCACCCTATGCCTCTATAGGTCGTTCGACCTTGCTAACTTTTAGGTCGCGAGTTTTATAAGTCGCTCGCCTCCCTTAGGTCTTCACTAGGTCGCGATGTTTTAGGTCGCTGCACCCTATGCCTCTATAGGTCGTTCGACCTTGCTAACTTTTAGGTCGCGAGTTTTATAAGTCGCTCGCCTCCCTTAGGTCTTCACTAGGTCGCGATGTTTTAGGTCGCTGCACCCTATGCCTCTATAGGTCGTTCGACCTTGCTAACTTTTAGGTCGCGAGTTTTATAAGTCGCTCGCCTCCCTTAGGTCTTCACTAGGTCGCGATGTTTTAGGTCGCTGCACCCTATGCCTCTATAGGTCGTTCGACCTTGCTAACTTTTAGGTCGCGAGTTTTATAGGTCGCTCGACCCTATTCCCCTTAGGTCGTTAGACCTCATTTTGTCTTCACTAGGTCGTACCGTTTTGGTCGGGGCGCTGTCCCCGGACCCCCGCGACCTGACCGGGCAGGTCGAACCCCGTAAGCGGTGGCGTTGCCCCCGCACCCCCACCTTGGGGGGTTGCCACCCCCCCTGGACCCCCCCTCCGTAGGGGATCTTATCTGAAAAACATTGAGCTGATTTCCTTGGATTTTATTCACATCTCCGTATGCGATTTTTGTGACTGATTGTTTCTACAATTGCTTCTGTGTTTTGTCACTTTATAATATAAAGGTTTCAATACTAGTAGTAAATATCAAAACTCTTTTAACAAACAATTTCAACTCTATTTTAATAACAAAGCTCTTTTCTTAAACCGTTTTCCAATCTATTAGTATATACAAGCCTTTACCTCACTCGGATGAGAAATCTAATTAAACGACTTAGTAAAACAAGTGGTATGAAACGCTTGCGTTCACTTCTTCGGTTAATTCTTGGACTTGTTCGATTGAACCTCTTGTGACAATTTTATTAGTGAAGATTTACAGTTTGTTCGTAAATATTTAAGTTAAGCAAGTGGTTATGGGACATGAAGCTAAACTTCTATATTTACTAGCTTAGTGTAATTGACACTTCTCGTTGATCTTGATGATCGCTTTATGAATTAGACTAGCAATTGCGCGTTGTCTCTTTCATTGCAAGGTTAGACTAGACACCACTTGTGTGATTCCATTCACACATACCTTTCTACTTTTTGGTTAGTCTTGACCTCAATCTGTGTGATTCCATTCACACATGTGGGGTAGCTCCCCATGGTCTTCGGACCGTCATGTGATAGGCCTCTTTCCCTTTTTATGATTTCTGGATTTCTCGTGTTGATTTCTGGAATTTATGTCATTGACTTGTTATGAGTACAAGTTTAGGGTATGATGCCCTCTTCGAATCTTTGAGAAGATTCTTGTGATATTGATTATCTCTTATTGATTGATCTTCTGTTGATCATTATTTACATACTTATAGTGGTATGTCATTATGGATGTTTATGTTTATGCCATATCTTTTATGTTATATCATGTCATCTGATATTTATAGCTAGACTGATCCGTTTATTATTTTCTTAAATAATACTCGGGTCAGACCGAGATGTCACAGGTGCTTCTGCTTGGCTTCTTCCTAGGGATTCATCACTCTGACTTTTGGCTAACTGTTTAGATTAGCAGTTTTTTGTTGTATACACTTGAGATATAGACTCATAGTTGTATTCTTTTGTATAGCACGTGTTGCTATTCTTTTGTATTATCGTGGATCTTAATGACCACTACTCTGATGTACACTTTCATGTGTTAGTTATATATTCATATCTTCTTCCGCCTTTGTGATATGGATATCTGTGACTGATTTGTGATATGATTATTTCTATGTTTGTTTCCGAAGATTATTTATAGCCACCGTGTGATAAGCAATTACATGGATGGTCGCTCCTCAACAGCCTTATTCTCCGTGCTAGTTGACAGCACTACTCTGGAGTGTTCTTGGCTAGCGTGGGTATAGAGGTGGGGCGTCACAGAAACAGAGGACTCGAGCCTCTAAATTTTGCCCTATTGCCACATTTTCTCACATTCATCCTTAATTATCAACTAACAACTATTATAATTACTAATCTAGCATTGATTCTATCAAACTGCAATTTATTACGTATTATTTCATTAATTAACATAACTTTTGAATTTATTTCCTATTTACTAATTTCAATCAGTTGTAACCTTACAATTATTTTCAATTAATTGGTATTGCATTGAAATTTTTATTTATGAGCTTACATCAACATTATTACCTTTAATTGCAAATTGACTACCAATTTTTTCCAACCCCCTAAATGACTAGCATATATTAATTCAATACTTACATTTGTTTACCTATGTTTCATTTATAACAAATTATATTATTCTCACTATTTCAATTAATTTGAATTCCATTCTGGTACCAATTTATTACTTTATACATACATTACATTTCTATGAAATTTGTACTGTCACACTTTCTGTTATTATATTAATTGTCATTAAAAAAATGTTTATTATTGGTCACCAATGATTATACCAACTCATATCACACTAATCCTATTCAATTCCCATTTATTATGAAGATTTATATTAATAAATCAACATTTACATTTGTTACTTACATTCAACTTATAACTAAGTTATACTATTTTACATTATTTCATTTATTGCAATTTCATTTAAATAGTTAATAATTATCTTTGGTTAACTTTGTTACTTTTCATTTAAGTTATTATCTCCTTATTAATTAACAAAATTTTCATTCTTTCAATATTAAATTAGCAATACTTTATCAAATTAACAAATTTAAACCATTGAAATTTACGGATCGTTGCATATTTGATGGGTGTGCTGTTGGTTGCAATTGATTGTTGTTATATTGTTTTTATGTGATGGTTGTATGCTTTGTTGCAAGTGATAGTTGTTTATATTGATTTGTTCGCTATTGATTGAAACAACGTTAAATATTTCATTTATATAATTATTAACTCTTTTGAGATTATATAAGTGAAATGTAGGTTATGGAAGCAAATGCTACTGCTTTTGGATTCATAATTAAGCATAATTACCGAACAAATGAGTATGTTTTTGGATTACAGTTTTATAGCGCCATTAAATTGTTTTTCCCGTGTTGGGATATATATTATTTTGGAAAATATATGACGAATATTGTTATATTTGATATTATATTTTCTTCCGAGCCTCTCCGTACAAATGAGACTCCGCCGAATTTTTTCGTAAATTTTGGACATAGAATTTTTTTTGAAAGTGTTTTCTAAACTTTATTAATTTGAGTATAAAAAGACTTAATAGTTATAAAAAGATAAATTTTATTTAAATTATTAAATTTGTAAAATTGTTTGTTTATTAAGTTAATATTTTGAATAACATATATTGACTACTTAATTCCTTTTTCCTACCTTTTCCTATTCGGGGACGAAAAGTTTAGAGTAGGGGAGAGTATAACGACCCGTAAATTTTGATAATTAAATTTGTTAGCTTAAGAGGGTTTTCGTAATTAAATATTGAGAAAAATAGAAATTGAATTGGAATCTATTGCAATAAATCAAAATAAAATATTACGTTAATGTTAATTAAGGTAATATTTGGAAATAATGTTAATGTTATTCATAATAGGACAATTTGTTGAATAAAAAGAATGGAAATTTAAGATTTGTTAACTTAAAACTTAATAAATGGATATTTTAATTAAATGAAAGTTAATAATTAATTATTACGTTAATAGGAATTTAGATGAAATCTTAGAATATTAATGTAATGGATCATGAACCAATTGTAAACTTCATCTATTTGATAATCATTTATTGAATTCAGGATTTAAAATCAAATAAATGATTTATTGGAATTTCAATTGAAAAGCGATTTAATTTAATTTAATATTAATTTAATTAATTACCTAGAAAATAGGCATTTTGGCCACCGGCTCGGATTCCGACAAAACCAGTTTCATCGGATCCATAATGATGAATTATTGTAGGGTTTCAATTTTCAGAACGATCAGACTTGTTGTTTGATCGTACAGACCCGAAACGCCTAGAAATCAATTAAAATCAATTTGAAATAACTTGATTTTAGCATAACTTCTTCATACGATGAAATTTGGACTTGAAACTTGTTCCATTGTGTTTAAAATATTTAAAAACATCTATTTTGATATTTGGGTTGACCCAATTTCGTTCCAGAGTTGGAACGGGCTTTTCAGGCCATATATTGTTAAACTTTCCAAACCCAATTGAGCCCATTCGATTCTATTTTGTTCAGCCTATATATATCTGGTGATAAACCCTAGCCTATTTCTTATGTTCGTTTTTTTGTATGTACAATTCAGCTATCTCTCCTCCTCAATGGCAGACAAACGAATTCTCACTACCAAATCCAATTGCAATTCAAAATCAAATCAAAATTTCAAATTCCTCAAAAAAATTCAAAAAAATATGTAAATCGAAGATGTCATCGATACGAATCAGTATCTGCTGTTCGTTTTTCATAATTGTGCTTCAATCATTGGCAAATCGCAGTCAAACTATGAAATCGCGGAACCTTAAGGCCAAATTAAGGGTTTTCGATTTCGATATCAATCGATGAAATTGGATTGTGGGTTTTGTTGTGCTCGTCATCTGGAGGCTAATGGTGGTAACCGCATCTCCTGGTTCGACTTGTGGTGGTCGAAATATTTGATTTAGGGTTTGAAAAACCTAGAAACTAGGGCGGCGGCGGTGATAGGGGAGGCCATGCGTGATGGCCATCGTCGCGTGGGTGCGTGAGGTGGAGACGGAGCGAACGGTGGTGGTGGTGCAGGCTATGACGGTCGGAGGGTGGCGATTTTGGGTGGTCAAAGCTCGGTTTCGGCTACGAGATTGGGTCCGAACGTATAGAAGAAGCAGATGACGTGGCTAAGCGGTAGTGGTTCGTTTCTTTTTATATTTTGTTTTAATTTTGATTTCAAATGTTCTAACCTCGATAATTTCTGCATACGAGGTCCGATTTATGCACGGTTTCTTGCATTATGATCATATTGAAATTCTAGACATTTTTACGCTAGTTCGGATGAATTCTGAGACAGTTTGAATTTTGGGTTTAAATTGGATTTAAATTCAAAAGGCGAGTGTTTTGACCCACTCACAACTTCTAAAATTTCTAATGTGTGTTAAGTCAATTTCTGATGTGATTAGAAATTTATTTATGACTGTTTGGCATATTTTTATCATCATTCCAGTTAAATTGAAATTATTGGACTAAAGTGTTATTTAATTTATTATTTTATATAAACTGCCAGTTAAATCGTTATTTAATTTATTATTGAATATAAGCTGCAAGTAAATACCTGTTATTTATTATTTGTTCTATATCGAAGCTATTTTTTGAATTGGATGATGATTATGATAAGTGGTTGATGGTTGATATTGGATGAATGGACGAATGGATGTTGTATTTTATATTGTTATAAATCCCAAGTTGTTATGCATTTTATTTCATTCGGGATTGCGGTTTGAAATGATATATAACCATATTTTTATTTTAAATTACGGATTGAAATGATAAATATCCATATCACCTAACCATATTGTAGAAAATTATATACAGACACCGTGGTCAATATATAAAAATATTTTGAAGTGATTTCTATGGTTTTGTAAAGAAATATATGGTTTCATATCAATATTGATTTAGATACTATATAAATGTTATTTTATTTTTGTTTTTTAGCTATGTATAAATTTTTTTCGAAATATAAAATAAGTTGAATAATAAAGTTTGATTGTTTTATATAATATGGTTAAGTATCTATTTAAATTATATTGCGTATAGAGTCTATAACCTCTTAAAAAAAATTTAGGTTGGAAGATAAATATGGAATTGATTTGAATTAAATTATTTAAGAATTATACTCAAATAAATTGATTTGAAATTTAAATAAAATTTAGATTTCAAAGAGTATGATTTTTATAACTTGATTTTGGTTTAAAGTGATTTTAATGAATATCAAGTTGATTTAAATGAATATATCAAGTTAAATGAATTGAAAGAATATCTAGGTATTTGAAGTTAAAGTTTTACTTAAATAATATTGGATTTATTGTGTAAACATTTCAAATCTAAATAATAATAATAATTGGATTTGATATTTATGGAATTATCAAAGAATTAGTTTTGAAATGGTGGAATATTTAAAGCTTTGAAATATATGGAAATTGAAGTGGTTTATTTGGGGGTCCACATCTGTATTTGGAATTGATTTGTGAAACTGAAGCAGCTATTTTATTATATAAAGTAATTTAATACTTAAACCTTTTAAGTGGTGGAAGTTATGTTTCAAAGTTATGAGTTTCAACGTATTATGATTTGAAGGTGTTATATTTCAAGTATTTTGATTTTGAAGTATTATAACATTGAAAGTGCTATGATTTTTGGCAGGGATATATTTGTAATAAAATGATAATATATTGATTTGGGTTTTAATAAAAATGATATCATATTGGTTTGGTTTTGAAAGGGAAATGATATCGTATTTATATGGTTTTGAAATAGATAGTATATTCTGGTTTTGAAGTAAAATTATTTTGAAACAACCACGGTGTTATAATAACGTTTGTAAGGAGACCAGGATCGAAAGTTGTCATGCTCTCTGCCAACTCCGAAAACCACTTTAACAACCGTGTACGCGATGGAGATTCCAAAACGAAGTAGGATGGTGGCGACGTTCCTTTGAGGTATATATGCGGACCCGACTCCTGTGAGTTGGCATAAGGTGGCTAAAACATGAGCGATTCCGGGCCAGTGATGTAGCCCCTCTTATCGGACACACTCCGTCGATACCATTCCATTATATACTGACTTTGAGATTGATTCGGTGGCCACTTTTGAAGTTTGATTTTAGGGATGTGGCTTGAGGTGGGCTGTAGCTACGCGCCATGCATCAACACCAGTTCGGATAGCAATTGGCATATCTACCCTGGAATTGCCTAGTTGTGCCATGTCACCTACTCTATCGTGCCTTGTATGAGTTTGGTTTTCTCCCGTAGCCCGTGTGGTATCCTCTGGTGGCTTCCCGATCAAAAGGGACTATGATACTGGATGGACTACTGGGACTATTACGTGTTAAGGGGGAGATTGGGTAACTCCTTAACGCTATTTAAAAGTAAGTTTATTTTACTGTAGACATTATTATAATAGCGGAACATTACTACATAGTAAATAGTTTAACGGATCCTTGGAGATGTGAATCCCAAGCATCTCTTAAGTTACTGCACTCACGTTAGGCACTGGATAGGAGATGTCAAATCTTATAACATCTCTGACGCCGTTCCACTCATATTTATATCTGTTGATTTAACTCACATAAAATCTTTTAGTTCTGATTCGAGTGTTTTGTCTTTTCAATTCGCTCGGGTCAGTGTGAGCATTTCAAGATTCGAAGACTTAATCTATGGAGGACGAAGACGAAGATTTGTATTACTATTACTTATCTATTATAATTACTTATCTATTATAGTATTCTACTACATTCATATTGTTCCGCTACATTAATTGTTATTCTCTGGTATGTGTAACTATGATATGTGTCGTACAAGTATAATCAAATTTTCATAAAACAGCTTCATGAACTATTATTTGATTATTATATTTTATCGTTCCACTACAAGATTCTGTTTTTTTATTTCTTTGCTTTTTCTTATTCACCCAATAATAATCCACCCTTCTGTATGGTTTGAGTCTGACATGTGTGGTTTATTGTTGATTTAAAACATACAATAAGGCGGGTTGTTACGCCATTCTTATATAATACTAATTTTATTCAATTACCATTAACTATCTATTTTATACAATAATTAAATATTTACATTTGTTTCTTATGTTCAATTTTGTAACCAAATATAACATTTACATTATTTCATTTATTAGAATTTCGTTCAAACTGTTAATAATTAATTTTAATTAACGTTTTTACTGTTCATTTCAGTTGTTATTTCATTATTAAATTGCCAATTTCTATTTCTTCCAATATTTAATCACATAATCTTATTAAATTAACCATTTTTAAATATCAAAAATTTACAGTTTGTTACAAAATCCATAAACTCTAAATTCATTCCAAAGCAAACCTAGACTAGTAATCTTTTTTCCACAACATTTGGAATTGGTCCTAATTTACTTCCTTGCCTCTGCACACTCATTATGCATCATTTTAAAAGGTTATAGAAGTTATACTCCAGTTTGACTACTTAGTGTATTGAAGACACAATATATAATCAAGTTATTTCTTTATAAAAGAAAAGATTGAAGTCCCGTTTGGCTGCTCGTGCAAGTGAACTGAAATCATGTTTTGCTGCTCAGGTGCCTATTCCTCCGAGCAGTGTAACATCTCGCCTTTTTGTACACCTTAAATCGACGATATACCACATACGTCAGACTCAAACCATACAAAATGGCGGATTGTTATTGGGGTGAATAAGAAAACATAGTGAAGGGAAAAACAAAACAGAATCCTGCAACAGAACGATAAAATATAATAATCAAATAATAGTTCATGAAGCTGTTTTACAAAACATTTGATTATATACTAATACAATACATATTAGAGTTACATATACCAGTAAATAATGTAGCGGAACAATGTGTTATGAATATAATAAATAGTAATAACAAAATCTTCATCTTCGTCCTCCAAAAATAAAGTCATCAAATCCTAAACTGCTCAGACTGACCCGAGCGAATTGAAAAGACAAAGCACTCGACTCAGAACTAAAAGATCTTATATAAGTTAAATCAACAGTACATATTATGAGAGGAATGGCGTCAGAGATGTTTATGGGATTTGACATCTCCTATCCAGTGCCTAACGTGAGTGCAGTAACTTAAGAGATGTTCCAGATTCACATCTCCTAAGGATCCGTTAACTATTTACAATGTAATAATATTTCGCTATTATAATAATGTCTACAGTAAAATAAACTTACTTTTAAATAGCGATAATTGGTTACCCATATAGCCCTTACCACGTAATAGTCCTAGTAGTGCATCCAACATCATGATCCCTCTTGATTGGGAAGCCACCAAAGGATACCACACGTGCTACGGGAGAAAACCAAACTCGTACAAGGCGCACTAGGGTAGGTGACACGGCACACAAGGCAATGTCAGGGTAGATATACCAATTACGTATCCGGGCTGGTGGTAACGCGTAGTAGCTATTACCGGTTACCTCGAGCCACACCCCCAAAATCAAAAATCAAAAGTGGCCACCGAATCAATCCAAAAGTCATAGTATAATATCGAAGGGATGTGTCCGATAACATGGGCTACTTCCTTGGCCCGAGAATCGCTCCTGTTTTAGCCATCTTATGCCAACTCACGGGAGTCGGGTCCATGTATATACCTTAATAGAACGTCGCCACCATCCTACTTCATTCTGGAATCTCCACCGCATAAACGGTTGTTAAAGTGGTTTTGGAGTTGGCAGAGAGTATGAGAACTTTAGATCCCGGTCTCTTTAACAACCAAACGTTATTATATCACGCAGTGATTTCAAAATAATTATACTTTTAAAACCAGAATTTAATATCCATTTCAAACCCATATAAATACGATATCATTTTCGTTTTGAAACCCAAATCAATATGATATCATTTTTATAAATCCAAACCAATATAATATCATTTTTATTTCAAATATATCCTAATTTCCAAAATCATAGCTGTTGGATCATAGGTTTTGATTGCTGACAAAAAAAATTATTACGAATCTACGACTACGACATCATCCCGACTCAACGACTCAAAATATGGTTCATATAGTTATATATTTTAACAAGAGTCATCAAATATGTATATAGAGTCTAGTTAGTGCTTTGTTAAAATCTTTCCTCAAGAATCATCATTCACATTCAAATAAACTTGCATGCATATTTTAATCAAAATCAAGTTTTCAAAAAAATGCATGGAGCGAGACTCGAACCCGGTTCACTAGATTGGAAGGCAAATACTCTAACCAAATGAGCTACTGCAGTTTTTGGTTAATAATAGAATTTAGTCGACTGAATACAATCAACCAGTCGACTGAATCTGTGCATTTTAACATAAATGTGCATGTTTTTGAATTCAGTCGACTGAAGCTGAACCCGAGAGTTTTTACACTCTGCAACCAGTCGACTGACTGGTTATGCCAGTCGAATGACTGTGCTTATGCACAGTCGTAACCTCTTTTAAATTTTAAAACAGACATAGTTTTTAAAATTTCAAATACAAGTCGACCGACCAATATTTACAGTCGACTGAACCGGTTTCAACTGCAAAATTCTGAATAGACATCTTCTTCCACGAAGAGTTGCAAACCATCAAAAGTTGTTTCACTTGGCTGAAACTCTTCACCAAGGGTTGCAATTTTCTAATGAATATATATAGGTGTTCTCTCTTCTTCAAAACACACCAATTTTTGATTCTAACTCTCTACTCTCTCTCTTGTGATTATTCTAAGTGCTCCAATACTTTCAATTGCTTTGAAACTTTGAATTATATTTTATATACGTTGATTCTTAGCAATATTCTTCCTTCTCAAATCTTCACATACTATTTATATACTTGAGGAATTGATTATAGGAAGTTTGTAATCTTAATTGACAAATCAGTGTTATCAAGAACACACTTAGTCAACTACTTTCATATTTTGTTAAAGTCCTGTTCTGCTGCTCAGGCAAGGGAAAGTCCTCTTCGGCTGCTTAGGCAAAATCCTGTTCTGCTGCTCAGGTCCCTGTTCTGCTGCAGGGTTGTATAAACCTGTTCCTCCGGGTTAAGTGAGGGTTGTTGTAGTGAAATTCCAGAAGGAGTCTGGGACTGGACGTAGGACGGTGCTCCGAACCAGTATAAAATCTCTGGTGTCATTTTACTATACTACTTTTATATTCCGCGTTATTTACTATCTATACTCTGTGTTACTGTTTATCCATATTATACGGTCCAATATACTTTCATTTGGTATCAGAGCCTGGTATTCTAGAGATCGTAACAACATCCTAGAATAAATGGCTACAAAGAGATCTAGTCAAGGCAATAAGAAGAGGAAGAGCAATAAAGAAAAATCAAAGGAGCAAACAAACAAATGCTTCATGACAAAACATAATGAGGTTAGTGATCTAACTTTTGATGACATGATAGAAATAAATTCAGAACTTCTAGACACTTTAAAAAGTCTCAAAAGAAAATATAAGGAAGCTCTAGAAAATCAGAAGAAAGCAGAATTCGATAGAGATATGCTTAAAGACGAGAAGAAAATATTAGAAGAAGAACTTAAGAAAATTCAAGATTCACTCTTTGACAATTCTCAACTCGCTCTATTAAGTCAAGAAATAGAAGCTCAAAAAGAAAATAATAATGCTCTAGCTTCTGAGAATCATGAGTTAAAAACAAAAATTAAAATTGTTGAGTTAGATAACACTAGTCTCAAAACTAAGCTTGATGACATTACTAAAAATATTTCCAATTTTAATAAAGGGAGAGAAAATTTATCCAGGATTATTGAAAATTCTCAACCTGCTTCAAATAAGAAGGGATTAGGTTATGTTAAGAATTCAAAAGCTCACAATGATAAAAGTGGTTTAGGATATAATAAAAGTGATCGTAGAAATAGCACTAGATATGCTTTCATGTATAGTAAAAATTATAGTGCTAGTACTAAATTTTGAGTAAAGCCTAGATCCAATTTTTATAGGAATTCAAATGCTACTATAACCTATAATGTTGATAATTTCTCTAGAAGTACAAAATCATTAACAGGAAATATGAATAAAAATTATCTCAGTATTTGGGTTCCTATTAATTTGAAAAATAGAGAAAAATACATTGATGATTAGTTTGATATCGTAGTTAATAATGAAAATTATATTTATAAAGGTTCAACCACACCCAAATGGGTATGGTTTCCTAAAAACTAGGAAATTATAAGAACCTTGGGTATTACATGCTTTAAATGTTAATTTTTTTCTGATACCTTACAATATAAGTAGTAGTTATTTTGTTTTATATTGTTCTATGTTACCACTTATGTAAAATATTATTTATTTCATCATATAAACTCTCCTTTTTGTCAATGACAAAGGGGGAGAAAGATATTGCTCTCTAACACTATTTGCAGGAATAAACCATGCAAGCACAGATTAAGGGGGAAAAAGATTAAATAGGAACATATAACATAGATTCAGGAGGAGAAATCTATAGCATTCAGTGAGAGAGATAAGATCAACAAAGCTTGTCAAAGATTCGTTCGTAGAAAATGGAGTTGTCATCATCAAAAAGGGGGAGAATGTTGGATCATAGGTTTTGATTGCTGACAATTTTTTTTTATTATGAATCTACGACTACGGCATCATCCTAACTCAACGACTCAAAATATGGTTCATATAGTTATATATTTTAACAAAATCATCAAATATGTATATAGAGTCTAGTTAGTGCTTTGTTAAAATCTTTCCTCAAGAATCATCATTCACATTCAAATAAACTTGCATGCATATTTTAATCAAAATCAAGTTTTCAAAAAAATGCATGGAGCGGGACTCGAACCCAAGTCACTAGATTGGAAGGCAAATACTCTAACCAAATGAGCTACTGCAGTTTTTGCTTAACAATACAATTCAGTCGACTGAATACAATCAACCAGTCGACTGAATCTGTGCATTTTAACATAAATGTGCATGTTTTTGAATTCAGTCGACTGAAGCTGAACCCGAGAGCTTTTACACTCTACAACCAGTCGACTGACTGGTTATGCCAGTCGACTGACTGTGCATATGCACAGTCGTAACCTCTTTTAAATTTTAAAACAGACATAGTTTTTAAAATTTCAAATACCAGTTGACTGACCAATATTTCCAGTCGACTGAACCGGCTTCAACTGCAAAATTCTGAATAGACATCTTCTTCCACGAAGAGTTGCAAACCATCAAAAGTTGTTTCACTTGGCTGAAACTCTTCACCAAGGGTTGCAATTTTCTAATGAATATATATAGGAGTTCTCTCTTCTTCAAAACACACCAATTTTTGATTCTAACTCTTTACTCTCTCTCTTGTGATTATTCTAAGTGCTCCAATACTTTCAATTGCTTTGAAACTTTGAATTATATTTTATATATGTTGATTCTTAGCAATATTCTTCCTTCTCAAATCTTCACATACTATTTATATACTTGAGGAATTGATTATAGGAAGTTTGTAATCTTAATTGACAAATCAGTGTTATCAAGAACACACTTAGTCAACTACTTTCATATTTTGTTAAAGTCCTGTTCTGCTGCTCAGGCAAGGGAAAGTCCTCTTCGGCTGCTGAGGCGAAATCCTGTTCTGCTGCTCAGGTCCCTGTTCTGCTGCTCAGGGTTGTATAAACCTGTTCCTCCGGGTTAAGTGAGGGTTGTTGTGGTGAAATTCCAGAAGGAGTCTGGGACTAGACGTAGGACGGTGCTCCGAACCAGTATAAAATCTCTGGTGTCATTTTACTATACTGCTTTTATATTCCACGTTATTTACTATCTATACTATGTATTACTGTTTATCCATATTATATGGTCCAATATACTTTCAATAGCACTTTCAAATTTATAATATTTCGAAACCAAACGCTTGAAATATATCATTTCAAAACATAATACTTCGAATTTCAGAGCTTCTAAACAATAACTTCCAATACTTAAATGGTTTGGATATTCAAATAGTATATAAAATAAAATAGTTTGAACTATAATTGCTTTACAAAGTAAAATAATTTCCTCGGCTTCCCAATTTATTCACTTTAAATTAAATCTCACTTCATAACTTTCAACTCACTTTCAGTTTTAATAAACCATTTCAATTTCAATATATTTCAAACTTTGAGTATTAAATTGGTAATTACGATTCAACAATTCAATGTTATGTAGTTTTGAAATATTTGCATAATAAATCCATTATCATTTAAATAAAACTCAAATTTCAAATAACTAAATATTTCATTCAATTTATTTATACTTGAAATATTCGCTTAATTCATCTTAAACCAAAAATCCAATAATAAAATCATACCCTTAAAATTTTCAATTTTATTTAGTTTCAAATCGATTCATATTTATCTTCCCACCTTATTCCCATTTAAGTTATTATAACTCCATAAATATAATTTAAATAAATACTTAACTATATTATATCTTAATAAAGTCAAACTTTATTATTAAACTTCCTTTATACTTTAAAACAATTTTATACATAGCTTAAAACCAAGAATTTAGCTATATATGTATAATAACATTTATAAAATATCCAAATCCATATTTCATAAAATCATAAATTTCTTTACAAAACCATAGAAATCATTTCAAAATATTTGTAGACTACGGTGTCTGTATATAATTTTCTACCCTATGATCAAGTGATACAGATATTTATCATTTCAATCCATAATTTAAAATAAAAATACGGTTATATTTCATTTCAACCAGCAATCCTGAATGAAATAAAATGCATAACAACTTGCAGTTTATAACAATATAAATACGACATCCATTCATCCAATATCAACCATCAACCATTTATCACAATCATCATCCAGTTCATACAATAACATTAATATAGAATAGATAATAAATAACAGGTATTTACGGGCAATTTATATTCAATAATAAATTTAATAACGATTTAACTGGCAGTTTATATGAAATAATAAATTAAATAAAAATTTAATTCAATAAATTAAATTTAGCTGGAATAATGATAAAATATATCAAACAGCCATAAATATATTTCCAATCATATAAGAAATTAATTTAACACACATAAGAAATTTTAGAAGTTGTGAGTGGGTTAAAACACCCACCTTTTGAATTTAATTTGAATCCAATTTAAACCCAAAATTTGAATAGTCTCCAAATTCGTCCATACTAGACCAAAATGTCCGAACTTCCAATATGAACCTAGTGGAGAAAACCGCGCGTGAAACGTACGTGAAAGTTATTCATGTTAGAGCGTTTTGAAATCAAGATTTAAATAATAAAATAAATAAGCAGAAAACCAATCATACCCAAACACGTCACACTCCAGAACACGAAACCCTAATCTCCTCTCATCTTTGATCGAAACATCGCCGCCACCTACCGAAGAAAAACGCAGCCGCCTCGCCGAGCATCGCCACAATCGGAGCACACGGCCGTGGTCGCCCTCCCCTGCCGACTTAACTAGGACGACGCCGCTGACTCTGGTTCCCCAAATCTCCACCGTGCCACGCATGAAATTCGGCCAGAGAACATCGAATCACGGCAACCACGATCGACTATGGCTAGAGTCGAGCCAATGGATCTCCTATGTCTCCTCTACAACCCTATACCACCCGATCGAACCGAGGACGAGAATCCACCGTCACCACAACAACCCCACAAGAACGGCCAAAAATAGTTGGCCATCTTCTGATAAAACAGTGGCTCGAAACGAGAAATAAATTATAGATCTGAGATGCGCTCGTCGAGAGCTTCAGATCAACATATAATTTGATAATATTTGAGGAGTTTGAAATTTTAATTTGATTTTTGAATTGCAATTGGAATCTAGAATTTTATTGTCTGCCATTGAGGAGGAGAGGCAGCTGAATTATACGTACAGAAAAATGAACATAGGAAATAGGCTACGGTTTATAATGAGGCACATATATAGGCTGAACAAAATAGAATTGAATGGGCTCGAACGGGTTTGGAAAATTGAACGCTAATGGCCCGAAAAGCCCGTTCTGACCCCGGAACAAAAATAAGTCAACCAATATATCAAAATAGATGTTTTAAAATATTTTAAACGCAATGGAACAGGTTTCAAGTCCAAATTCCGTCGTATGAAGAAGTTATGCTGAAATCAAGTTATTACAAATTGATTTAAATTAAATTGATTTCAATGCATTTCGAGTCCGTACGATCAACCGACAAGTCCGATCGTTATGAAACTTGAAATCCTATAAAAATATAATGTTACGGATGCGATGAAACTAGTTTCTTCAAAATCCGAGTCAGTGGCCACAATGGCTATTTTTACATTAATTGAATAAATTAATATTAAATTAATTAAATCACTATTTAAATTCAAATCCTATAATTTATAAATTTTATCATCTTGGATTACTTTAGTAATTTAAAATCCATTATGACCAATTCCTATATCAATTTAAGGTTAATTAGTTCACCAATTAGAGTATTAAATTCCAATTCCATTAAGTTCATAAATTATCCATTAAAATTCCAATGAAATCCATTTATTTTATTGCTAAATCTTGTTATTCATTCAGTTATCATACAATCATTTTAGGTACCATTTACGTTGGTTTATATCTTAATGCATTAACATTTTCCCATTTCATCTTTATTTCAATTGCATAACATTTAATTTCAATTGCTACAATAATTACATTGATTATAAATTCAATTTCAATGGATTGATTTGTTTCAATTCAAATATTTTTATTAAGTTCGTTACTACTCTATAAACCGAGTTACCTTGTTTTTCTTTTCATTACCTTAATATACTCCAATTTAACAACTCCTAAACATTGTATGGCATTTCACAATAATGTAACATTTATTTAAATTTATTAAAAATTTATTTCCAATTTCAGTTAACAAGCTAAATAAATAGGTAACATACAATAATCATTACCGTTACCCTTTAGTTGTAATAACCCGATATTTTCAACCATTCGCATCCATTATAAGTGTATAGGTAGACACTCATGCCGGAATTGAATTGCTCAAAATACCGCGTTGTAAATAAAAATTTGGCAAATCTCAGAATATGCAGTTAATAAAAATCACAGATCACAGACACGGAGTAATAATAATGCAGCGGAAGTAAAAGAGATAATAGTTCATGAAGCTACTATATAAATATATCAGAGTTACGTAAGATACAATAGAAGAAATAAAGTACAACAGAAGTTTAAATATGATAACCAAGTACAAGCTGAATAGAACAACCGAACTGAAAAGATGAAACTTGACAAGTAGATAATCCCCAGCGATTCCAATCTCCATAAAGTGGAAATCCAAATCTGTGAATAACTCAGGCTGACCCGAGCGTAAATAAAAAAACAAACACTCGAGTCAGGACATACATACTTATACAATGTAAACCAACTCAAGCGAACTGTAGCAAAGCTACAAGTAACTTATAAGATGCTTGGGACCGCTCATCCTCTAAGGATCCGTTAAATTATTTACTATGTAGTAATATACGCTATATACAGTAGTGTCTAATCAGTAAAGTATAATCATATAGAAAATAGCGGTAATGGGATGGTGAACCTTAACGCGGTTGGATCTTTAAAACCAAAATCGTAGTGGGCTCGCTATAAGGAGATGACACGGCACGCGAGGCAATGCCAGGGTGGATACACCGTTTGCACTCCCGGACCGGTGGTGACGGCAAACCAGCAGCTTTCGCCCACCTCGAACATTACCCTCGAATCAAAGTGGCGCCACATATCGAATCACAAAAGTAATAGAATGGTTTCCGATGGAGCATGCTCGATGAAAGGGTGCGACCCTTTGTGTAGCCCGTTATAGCTCCTGTTTTAGTCATTTATGCCAACTCACGGGAGTTGGGTCCACGTAATATACCTCGAGAACATCGCCACCATCCTACTTCATTCTGGAATCTCCACCGCGTACACAGTTGTTAAAGTGGTTTTCGGTATTGGCCGGCTATAAGACAATATCCGATCCTGGTCTCTTTAACAACCAATCGTTATTATAAACCGTAGTTATAACTTTTAAAACAATATTTATACTTAAAAATTAAATATCAATTCAACCTAAATCTTTATCAAAATAAAGATTAAATCATTTCCAAACCATTTCAATATATCATCATACCATATCTTTCAATTCAAATATTTATCAAAATAAATATCAAGTCATTTCTAACCATTTCAATATATTAAATTATCATATCCTTTCAAAACTTCCTTTCAAAACATTTTAATATATCAAAATATCATAACTTTTCAAAGCTTCATTTCCAAAATATCATATCTTTCAGAACTTCTTTTCAAATCATTTTAACATCAAAATGTCATATCTTTCAAAACTCCATTTTTCAAATCATTTTAATATATCAAAATATCATATCTTTTCAAAAATTCGTTTCAAATCATTTTAATATATCAAAATATCATATCTTTTCAAAACCACATTTCAAATCATTTTAATATATCAAAATAGGTATATTTTTCAAAACCACATTTCAAATCATTTCAATATACCAAAATATCATATCTTTCAGTACCATATTTCAAATTATTTCAATATACCAAAATATCATATCTTTCAGTACTACATTTCAAATCATTTTAATATATCAAAATATCATATCTTTCCGAAACCACATTTCAACCATTTTAATATGTGACGCCCCACCTCTATACCCTCGCTAGCCAAGGACACTACGGTGTAGTGCTGTCAACTAGCACGGAGAATAAGGCTGTTGAGGAGAGACCATCCATGTGATTTCTTATCACACGGTGGCTATAAATAATCTTCGGAAACAAACATAGAAATAAGCATAACACAAATCAGTCACAGACATCCATATCACAGAGGCGGAAGAAGATATGAATATATAACTAGCACATGAAAGTGTACATCAGAGTAGTGGTCAAAAAGATCCACAATAATACAAAAGAATAGCAACACGTGCTATACAAAAGAATACAACTATGAGTCTATGTCTCAAGTGTATACAACAACAAAAAAACTGCTAATCTAAATAGTTAGCCAAAAGTCAGACTAGCAAATCCTGGGAAGAAGTCAAGCAGAAGCACCTGTAACATCTCGGTCTGACCCGAGTATTATTTAAGAAAATAATAAACGGATCAGTCTAGCGATAAATATCAGATGACATGGTATAAAATAAAAGATATGGCATAAACATAAAATATACATACTGACATACTACTATAAGTATGCAAATGATGATCAACATAAGATCAATCAATAAGAGATAAATCGATATCACAAGAATCTTCTCAAAGATCCAAAGAGGGCATCATACCCTAAACTCGTACTCATAACAAGTCAATGACATAAATTCTAGAAATCAACATAAGAAATCCAGAAATCATAGAAAAAGGGAAAGAAGCCTGTCACATGACGGTCCGAAGACCATGGGGAGCTACCCCATATGTGTGAGTCGCATCACACAGATTGAGGTCTAGACTAACCAAGAAGGCTAAAATGTGTGTGTGAGTGGAATCACACAAGTGGTGTCTAGTCTAACCTCGCAAACAAAAAGATATGTGTGAGTGGAATCACACAAGTGGTGTCTAGACTAACCAAGCAACCAAAAAGGTATGTGTGAGTGGAATCACACAAGTGGTGTCTAGTCTAACCAAGCAAACAAGAGACATCGCACAATTTCTAGTCTAAATCATAAGAATGATCGTCATGACCAACGAGAAGTGTCAGTTACACTAAGCTAGTAAATATAAAAGTTTAGCTTCATGTCCCATAACGACTTGCTTAACTTAAATATTTATGAACAAACTGTAAATCTTCACTAGAAAATTGTCACAAGAGGTTCAATCGAACAAGTCCAAGAATTAACCGACGAAGCAAACGCAAGCGTTTCATACCACTTGTTTTACTAAGCCGTTTAATTAGATTTCTCATCCGAGTGAGGTAAAGATTTGTATATCCTAGTAGATTGGAAAACGGGTTAAAAAAAAGAGCTTTGGTATTGATAATAGAGTTAAAATTGTTTTGATGAAAGAGTTTTGATATTTAATACTAGTATTGAAACCTTTATTTTATTAAAGTGACAAATCATAAAATCTTCACGTTCAAAGACGTGAATGAAATCCAAGGAAATCAGCTCAAAATGCACCTTTCATCTAAGATCCCCTACGGAGGGGGGGGGGGTCCAGAGGGGGTGGCAACCCCCCAAGGTCAGGCGACCTAACAGTGTTCCGACCTAAAAATGGAAGGCAAGGCCGAGCGACCTATCGAAGTAAAGAGGCAAGTGACCTATCAGAGAAAAAGGGGCACGCGACCTATCGGTGTTACGACCTAAGGGTCCTATGACCTAAAGGAATAAATAAATAGGCCAAGCGACTTAAAGAACCAAGGCCACACGAGTTAAGCCTAATGACCTAACCCCGAAGCACCTAAGAACGAAGCGAGCGACCTAAAACGTCATGACCTAGCGACCCAAGGAATTCGAAGCCACACGACCTAAAGGGGTAAGTGGTCGAGCGACCTAAAAGAAGCAGCGACCTAAAACGTCGCGACTTAGCGACCTAAGAGAGGGCGAGGTACGCAACCTAGTGGCAGAACAGGTCGAGCGACCTAAGGGGATAAGGGCCGAGCGACCTAAAATATAAAGAGTCCAGCGACCTAGAACCGAACGACCTACGACCTAAGGAGCTTGCGACCCACGACTTAAAGCCCAACGACCCACGACCTAATTCCGAAGCGCCGAGCGACCTAACGTTATAGGCCATTTTAGGTCGGAAACGAGCTATTTGAAGGCCGAGACTTTTTCACGCGAATGACCTAGCAAAGGCAGAGCGACCTAAGTGTGATTTTTCACCAAAAACACTAAAATTTGGGGTTTTTCGCCAAACCAAATGCAAATGTACATGCAAACATGATAGGGATTCATTTCCAACAGTCCAAGATAGTTATAAGCAAAAGTGTGAGATAAAAATCTCACCTTTTCACTAAAATGGATGAAGATGAAGCTTGAAGCCAATGGAGAAGCAGTCCAAAGCTTGAATCAAATATCTTCTACTTGAATTTGGAGCAGAATGTTGGATTAGCAATTAAATTTGAGCTTGGAATTTTAATTTCCCATTCTCTTCACCATTAATGCAAATTTCAAGTTAGTTAGGAATTTATGAAGAGTGAGGAGAAGGGGGTTGGAACTTGGGCTTAATAGGCTAAACTAACCCAAAGTCCAAAGCGGGAAAAGTTAGTGAAATTTCACTAACTCCAAACCTATCGATGTTTATACTTAGAAAAGTTGTAAATGGAATTTCGAACTCAATGGAAGTGGTCTCGAGTCCTAATTTGACCGTTTGCAAAAAGTAGCTTTTCGGACCAAAATCCGATTAACGATGTAATATTTAAATAAAATATTTAAATATAAACTCGATAAATATGGGGGTTGTTACATAATATATCAAATAGTTATATTTCAAAACAAATTACTTCATTTTAAATCATGAAATGAAGTTATTACATTTAATAATTAAATTATTAAATTCCAAAAATTTAAACTTTTCAAAGTTCATTTATTCACTTAAGTTTATCAAAATAGTGAAAATTCACTTTTCGTGGCATTTAGAAAATGCTACGGAAAGATACATTCAAAATAGTTCAATTTAACAAAAGACAACATTTTAAAATGTTGTAATAGGGTTTACTTAAATTTCAAATAAACTTAGTTAAATTCAAAAATTATAGTACTTACAAAAATTGCTATAATACCTTTTAATTCAATTTAGCCTTTTAGTTCATTATCATCAACTACAGCATTTACAAATGCTGTAATATCATTTACATTGTAATTAATAGCATTTCAAAAATGCAATCAATTAACTTCAAATATTCAATATAATTTCTCAACCAATTATATTTTTTATTTAAAACATTTTTAACTCATAAAATCATACATTTTCACATTTATAAACATCATTTAATTTTCCTCCGGTTCATGATTTTATAAAGTTAAATTTCCATTCAAAAATCAAGATTTAATAATAATTCACTTATTAAATTGCAATGTTCAATTTTAAATTCATTGCATTAAATTTCAACTTAACACTTAAGTTCAAATTCTCAAATATAACTTAGTTTTATCTTTATTTACTTAACTAAAAGTTCACTTTTAAGTCAATTTCATACATTTCCAATTTAGTTATATTTCAAAATTTCAACTTAAAGTATTCATTCATTTCACATTTCAACTTTATTAAAAATCATTAATATGATATAAAATCACTTTTGAATTCTTTTAAATTCAAATTATCATAAATTTATCATAATTTCATATTCAATTTAATTTCCAATTATAATTAAATCAAATTTTCCAAAATAACTTACGTTCAAAATTTTCTATCTTTTCATTAATTCATTTTACTTACAATTATTCAGAAAATCAATAATATTTTACAAAAATCCTTTTTAGTTAGATTTAAATCAAAATGTTTTAATATATACATTTCTAAAATAATTTTAAATTTTTTAGAAAACATATATTAACTACGGGTCTGTATATAATTTTCTACACTAGGAAAAGTGATACGGGTAATATATCATTTCAACCCGTAATTTACAAAGAAAATCCAGGTTTTATCATTTCAAACCCGCAGTCCCAAGTAAATGAAATAAATCGAAAATCATTCAGCCTTATCATTTCAGCCTATAACAATTTTCCCTTATTCTAAAGTCCGTTCGGGTATGTATCATTTCAACCCATAGTGGTTTCTAATTTACAGGGAACTTGTAGTGTGATAAACTGATAAAATATACAGAATAGCATGAAATAACAGTAACATATGATATAACAGGTGTAATAACAGGTGTGAACATCATATGATAATAATATAAGCAGTTATAACATGTTAATATAGTTCTACAGATTCACAGGGTGTCAATTTACTACTTATATAAGTACAAAATGTCTGGTGAGAAATACTCACTTTTTTTTTGCTGGAGATATCAATTAGAATGACACAACAGATCTAGAAGGCATGACTTTTGATTTGAGTGGATAGAAATAGCCATGGTATCATCTTGTAAACAACCCCAAAACAAGACAATATAACTTATGAATATTCAACCAAAATATATTGAAATAAATTTAAATTGAAAGGAAACAAAGACAAGATAACTTGACCTTGCTACAACCATTCAAAAGCTCGACTAAGGGGTTTGTTTTCTTAGCCATGATGATGATATGGGTGAGGGAGAGACAAGGCTAATAGCCTTGCAAACATTCAAACAAAACAAACAAATAACATAAGTTTTCAAACCCAAATTCAATAAAACAATGTTAGAATTAAATGCATAAAACAAAGCCAAAGTTTTTGCACTTGCTTTCTACCGCCTATGCTTCAGCTATAGATCTGAAATACATGTCTAAGGAGTAGGTTAGGATCAGGTCTTGGGCTCATAAGGGTCAGCTATAGCTTGGAAGTAATGGTGCAAAGGTGGATGGACATAGGTGCAACAAAACAACAACTACAAGGCAAATTCATCACTTCTATGCTATAAATGGGTTCGGCCATAGGCTCTAGGGGCATGGCCAGTGGATCCAGGTGGTGGTGGGTTATGTGGCAGAGGGTGGAGGTCAGGTCAGAGGTGGTGGTGGTGGAAGTGGCGGAAAAAGGTGGATGAAGGTGATGGTACCAAAACTAGGTCAGCTTGAGTGCATAGGTGATGGATTTGTGGATTTTGGTGGTGGTGTTTGCCTTGGGGTTGCTTGTCCTGCCATGGCGATGATCTAGGGTGGATGATGATCAGAGAATAAACTGGTGGAGTTTGGCCTAGATCTGGTTGAGGAAGGGTGGAGCCATGAAGTTGAGAACAAGTTGCAAAATCACTTAGAAAAGCACAAAAACAAGAAGAAGAAAAAAAGCTTTACCAAATTTTTGCAAGATGGAGGCCATGATTTTTTTTTTAGGGTTGAAAAGCTTTGAAAATACGTGAAAAAGATGAGAGAACGCAGCTGAAAAGAATAGGGAAAGGTACGGCCAAAATAAATGATGTATTGATTGAAAAAGAAACGGTAAAAGAAACGGTGAAACGACTTTACGTTTCTTAGCTTTTAAAACCTTCCATACTTCCTTTTCTTTTATCAAGTTAAAAAAAATAAACATCAGTAAGTACATCTAAAACCGAAACAAAGTGAAAAAAATATAAAAATATATAATTAAATTTAAAGAAAATATAAAAAGAATTAAGAAAATTGCTTAAAAATTGAAAACAGGGTTCAAAAATTACAATTAAAACATCAATGGCTTTGGAAAAATATCTACTTCATTTTAAAAATATTCTAAAGTAAAAATTTTGAAATAAAATAATTTATTTATCATTTCTAAAATAAAATAAATAATTAAATTGGAGAAAAATAGAAAAGAACTAAAGAAAATGCTTAAAAATTGAAAACATGGCATGGAAATTACAAGAAAAATACTACTAGCTCTAGAAAAATTTCTACCTCACTTCAAAAATATTAAAAGACAAAAACATACATAAAATAACATATCAATACATATTACAATAAAATATAGCTAAGAAAAATAAAATTTATACTATTTAAAATAACAAAATTGCAGAATAAACGAATTACAATATTGAAATATACATAACTTTCACAATTTAAATCCGTTTCCAACGAAACAAAAAGCAGTGTTCCTAAAATTTTATGTACTTTCAAAATAAAAGGAAAAAATTTAAATTTTCAAACTTTTAAAATTTTAAAGTAAAAGTCAAAATTTGATTATTTTGACCAAAAACTCACTTTTTGGAAAATATTCTTTTTAGTCATGCTTTGGAATGATAATTCATATCAAAACTAAAGTTTATCATTCAAAATAAACGAAATAAGTTTTTAAATCAAAAATTTAATTAAAATGATTAAATATACAAAAAAAATACAAAATACAGGGTTGTTACACTCTCCCCCACTCAAAACTTTTCGTCCCCAAAAAGGAATGAGGTACGGGAAAGCACAGAAAAAGATAGAGTGAAACAAGATTAGGACAAGATGACAAGGAGAAGGAAATTATACATGATAACTATTGTGATAGGTAAGTTTAACAAGGTGGAGATGATCTTTCTAGGATCCTCCGGAATCAAGAACACAAGCACGAAAAGGTGGATTCAAAATGAGTACCAAAGATCTATCAAAGATTATAGAAAGATGCCTATACCAATCTATAGCAAGGTAAGGATGATAAGGACAACCAAAAGATAGTTTGGAAAAAGAAATAAGGAAATAAATTTGAAAGCATGGAAATTTCAACTTAAATAGAGAATAAATCTGTACACAAGTTAAATAAATCTTAACTATCTCAAATTCCATTATCTTATTATCCAATCATCTTAAATTAACAATTTTTAAAACCAAAGGGTTTGAAAAATAATCATTTATTATACTCATAATGTACTTAATACATTTAATTCTTCTTTATTCCTAATTAAAATTAAATTTATTCCTTTCAATATATTTATTACTTATGTTAAATATACTTACACTTATTATAACTGCTTTGTTTTATTCTTAGTTCTTTTAATATATTTTTATATTGTAAGTTATTCAATTACCCTTTATTATATTTACCTCTGTTAATCATTTTATAATTAAAATTTAAGTGTATAATATTTATTATAACTACTCAAATTTTATTTATTAAATCTTTTATATTGTATTATCCAATTACATTGTTAACTTTTGAAAAATTAAGGTAAGTTATATTTGAATGCAATTGCATTATACAAATAAAACTTTCCAATTAAATCATTTCAAGCTTAAATCATTTATTCAAAATTTTTGATTTTCTTTTTATAATTGAAATTATTCTTTAAAAATAAAATTTAAGAATTAAATTTCTGATTTCTTCAACCCATTTAGAGATAAATAAATGTATGTACATAATTTATTGAATCAAATTTAAATCATATGTCTATATATATTATAATTCAAGTAATATTTTAGAAATTCAATTCAAATCATTTTGATTTACCAAAACAAATCTGTAGTAAGTCTGCAGAGCGGTCTCTTCAATTCGAAACTCGAAAATGAATGTCGATGATGCTACAGTCATCACCGAAGTTATTTCCCAGCGACAATGAGAAGAGCGCTAATTTTAAACTTAAAATTCTTTGGAAACATATTCTTGTTCGAAAGTACTTTAAATAATATACGTTAAAACTTAAACACAAGGTTTGAAACCATCGAAAAATAAATTCTCAAATTTCTTGTTTTAAATTCATTTCAGTTCCCAAATAAATTTATAAACAACTATCTATAAATTCATTTATAGAACAATAAATGATAAATCAAGTATTATCATTTCAAATAATCAATTTAAAATCAATTTATTAAGTTCCATAAATTTACTTATATATCAAAATTTATTTCATTAACCAAATTTTAAAATAATATTGTGTCAGTTTGTTCTGTCAAAGTGTTTTGGAAATCTTATCGATAGCGTTGATCAGACGAATCGATCAGAAACCCAATTCAACATCAACAACTCAAACAACACAATATATAAACAAAACATAGATATACAAGTACAATTCAAAATGTTTGGAAGAATAGATTGGAAACAAAAGACAAGATGATTAAATAATAAAATAGGGAGGTGGATAAGCTTAAATAAATCGCGGGCAACCTTAACTGGGTCAACCGTGACTTAAATAATAAGACCGATATGGATTTTTTAGGGTAAATCTACATTCTATCTCAAGAGTTAAAGTTTGGAATAACAAAAGATATTAGCATCTAAACCAAGGATAGATATAAATCTCTGGTGAATCGATGCTAATTGTAAAGGAGTTTCACCCTTTTACAATTTAATTTTTGAGATTGGTGGGACTGCCAACTCACTAAAAAGATCATTCGAAGTGGAGTTATGAAATACTCTAGGGTCGAAAAGAAGATGAATAGTGAGGGATACGAATGGATCTTGGAACCGTAGGGAATGTTCCAAAATTCAAAGGAATCAAGTCAAAAGGAAGAGATTCAAACTCGAATGAAAGTGGTTCTGTAAATACATTCACTCCATATGCTGAGTTTTGCCTAGAGCTACCAAAGCTCTGATACAAACTGTAACAACCCGATATTTTCAACCATTCGCATCCATTATAAGTGTATAGGTAGACACTCATGCCGGAATTGAATTGCTCAAAATACGGCGTTGTAAATAAAAATTTGCCAAATCTCAGAATATGCAGTAAATAAAAATCACAGATCACAAACACAGAGTAATAATAATGCAGCGGAAGTAAAAGAGATAGTAGTTCATGAAGCTACTATGTAAATATATCAGAGTTACGTAAGATACAATAGAAGAAATAAAGTACAACAGAAGTTTAAATATGATAACCAAGTACAAGCTGAATAGAACAACCGAACTGAAAAGATGAAAATTGACAAGTAGATAATCTCCAGCGATTCCAATCTCCAGAAAGTGGAAATCCAAATATGTGAATAACTCAGGCTGACGCGAGCGTAAATAAAAATACAAACACTCGAGTCAGGACATGCATACTTATACAATGTAAACCAACTCAAGTGAACTGTAGCAAAGATACAAGTAACTTAGAAGATGCTTGGGACCGCCTATCCTCTAAGGATCCGTTAAACTATTTACTATGTAGTAATATACGCTATATACAGTAGTGTCTAAGCAGTAAAGTATAATCATATAGAAAATAGCGTTAAGGGGATGGTGAACCTTAATGCGGTCGGATCTTTAAAACCAAAATCGTATTGGGCTCGCTATAAGGAGATGACATGGCACGCGAGGCAATGTCAGGGTGGATACACCGTTTGCACTCCCGGACCGGTGGTGACGGCAAGCCAGCAGCTTCCGCCCACCTCAAACAATACCCCCGAATCAAAGTGGCGCCACATATCGAATCACAAAAGTAATAGAATGGTTTTCGATGGAGCATGCTCGATGAAAGGGTGCGACCCTTTGTGTAGCCCGGTATAGCTCCTGTTTTAGTCATTTGTGCCAACTCACGGGAGTTGGGTCCACCTAATATACCTCGAGAACGTCGCCACCATCCTACTTCATTCTGGAATCTCCACCGCGTACACAGTTGTTAAAGTGGCTTTCAGTATTGGCCGGCTATAAGACAATATCCGATCCCGGTCTCTTTAACAACCAATCGTTATTTTAACCCGTAGTTATAACTTTTAAAAAAATATTTATACTTCAAAATAAAATATCAATTCAACCCAAATCTTTATCAAAATAAAGATTAAATCATTTCCAAACCATTTCAATATATCATCATACCATATCTTTCAATTCAAATATTATCAAAATAAATATCAAGTCATTTCTAACAATTTCAATATATTAAATTATCATATCCTTTCAAAACTTCCTTTCAAAACATTTTAATATATCAAAATATCATAACTTTTCAAAGCTTCATTTCCAAAATATCATATCTTTCAGAACTTCTTTTCAAATCATTTTAATATCAAAATGTCATATCTTTCGAAACTCCATTTTTCGAATCATTTTAATATATCAAAATATCATATCTTTTCAAAACTTCATTTCGAATCATTTTAATATATCAAAATATCATATCTTTTCAAAACCATATTTCAAATCATTTTAATATATCAAAATAGGTATATTTTTCAAAACCACATTTCAAATCATTTCAATATACCAAAATATCATACCTTTCAGTACCACATTTTAAATTATTTCAGTATACCAAAATATCATATCTTTCAGTACTACATTTCAAATCATTTTAATATATCAAAATATCATATCTTTCCGAAACCACATTTCAATCATTTTAATATATCAAATAGTTATATTTCAAACCAAATTACTTCATTTTAAATCATAAAATGAAGTTATTACATTTAATAATTAAATTATTAAATTCCAAAAATTTAGACTTTTCAAAGTTCACTTATTCACTTAAGTTTATCAAAACAGTGAAAATTCACTTTTCGTGGCATTTAGAAAACGCTACGGAAAGATACATTCAAAACAGTTCAATTTAACAAAAGACAACATTTTAAAATGTTGTAATAGGGTTTACTTAAATTTCAAATAAATTTAGTTAAATTCAAAAATTATAGTACTTACAAAAATTGCTATAATAGCTTTTTATTCAATTTAGCTTTTTAGTTCATTATCATCAACTACAGCATTTACAAATGCTGTAATATCATTTACATTGTAATTAATAGCATTTCAAAAATGCAGTCAATTAACTTCAAATATTCAATATAATTTCTCAACCAATTATATTTTTTGTTTAAAACATTTTTAACTCATAAAATCATACATTTTCACATTTATAAACATCATTTAATTTTCCTCAAGTTCATGATTTTATAAAGTTAAATTTCCATTCAAAAATCAAGATTTAATAATAATTCACTTATTAAATTGCAATGTTCAATTTTAAATTCATTGCATTATATTTCAACTTAACACTTAAGTTCAAATTCTCAAATATAACTTATTTTTATTTTTATTTACTTAACTAAAAGTTCACTTTTAAGTCAATTTCATAAATTTCCAATTTAGTTATATTTCAAAATTTCAACTTAAAGTATTCATTCATTTCACATTTCAAATTTATTAAAAATCATTAATATGATATAAAATCACTTTGAATTCATTTAAATTCAAATTATCAGAAAATTATCATAATTTCATATTCAATTTAATTTCCAATTATAATTAAATCAAATTTTCCAAAATAACTTACGTTCAAAATTTTCTAACTTTTCATTAATTCATTTTACTTACAATTATTCAGAAAATCAATAATATTTTACAAAAATCCTTTTTAATTAGATTTAAATCAAAATGTTTTAATATTTACATCTATAAATAATTTAAATTTTTTTAGAAAACATTATTAACTACGGGTTTGTATATAATTTTCTACACTAGGAAAAGTGATATGGGTAATATATCATTTCAACCCGTAATTTACAAAGAAAATCCGGGTTTTATCATTTCAAACCCGCAGTCCCAAGTAAATGAAATAAATCGAAAATCATTCAGGCCTATCATTTCAGCCTATAACAATTTTCCCTTATTCTAAAGTCCGTTCGGGTATGTATCATTTCAACCCATAGTGATTTCTAATTTACAGGGAACTTGCAGTGCGATAAACTGATAAAATATACAGAATAGCATGAAATAACAGTAACATATGATATAACAGGTGTAATAACAGGTGTGAACATCGTATGATAATAATATAAGCAGTTATAACATGTTAATATAGTTCTACAGATTCACAGGGTGTCAATTTACTACTTATATAAGTACATAATGTCTGGTGAGAAATACTCACTTTTTTTTTGCTGTAGATATCAATTAGAATGACACAACGGATCCAGAAGGCACGATCTTCAATTTGATTGGAGAGAAATAGCCAAGATATCATCTTGTAAACAACCCCAAAACAAGACAATATAACTTATGAATATTCAACCAAAATATACTGAAATAAATTGAAATTGAAAGGCAACAAAGACAAGATAACTTGACCTTGCTACAACCATTCAAAAGCTAAACTAAGGGGTTCGTTTTCTTAGCCATGATGATGATATGAGTGTGGGAGAGACAAGGCTAATAGCCTTGCAAACATTCAAACAAAACAAACAAATAACATAAGTTTTCAAACCAAAATTCAATAAAACGATGTTAGAATTAAATGCATAAAACAAAGACAAATTTTTGCACTTACTTTCTACCGCCTATGTTCAGCTATAGATCTGAAATACATGTCTAAGGAGTGGGTTTGGATCAGGTCTTGGGCTCATAAGGGTCAGCCATAGCTTGGAAGTAATGGTGCAAAGGTGGATGGACATAGGTGCAACAAAACAACAACTACAAGGCAAATTCATCACTTCTATGCTATAAATGGGTTCGGCCATAGGCTCTAGGGGCATGGCCAGTGGGTCCAGGTGGTGGTGGGTTATATGGCAGAGGGTGGAGGTCAGAGGTGGTGGTGGTGGTGGAAGTGGGGAAAAAGGTGGATGAAGGTGATGGTACCAAAACTAGGTCAGCTTGAGTGCATAGGTGATGGATTTGTGGATTTTGGTGGTGGTGTTTGCCTTGGGGTTGCTTGTCCTGCCATGGCGATGATCTAGGGTGGATGATGATCAGAGAATAAAGTGGTGGAGTTTGGCCTAGATCTGGTTGAGGAAGGGTGGAGCCATGAAGTTGAGAACAAGTTGCAAAATCATTTAGAAAAGCACAAAAACAAGAAGAAGAAAAAAAGCTTTACCAAATTTTGCAAGATGGAGGCCATGATTTTTTTTTAGGGTTGAGAAGCTTTGAAAATACGTGAAAAAGATGAGAGAATGCAGCTGAAAAAAATAGAGAAAGGCACGGCCAAAATAAATGGTGTGTTGATTGAAAAAGAAACGGTGAAACGACTTTACGTTTCTTAGCTTTTAAAACCTTCCATACTTCCTTTTCTTTTAAATCAAGTAAAAGAAAATAAACTTCAGCAAGTACATCTAAAACCGAAACAAAGTGGAAAAAAAATAAATATATATAATTAAATTTAAAGAAAATATAAAAAATAATAAAGGAAATTGCTTAAAAATTGAAAACAGGGTTCAAAAATTACAATTAAAACATCAATGGCTTTGGAAAAATATCTACTTCATTTTAAAAATATTCTAAAGCAAAAATTTTGAAATAAAATAATTTATTTATCATTTCTAAAATAAAATAAATAATTAAATGGAGAAAAATAGAAAAGAACTAAAATAAATGTTTAAAAATTGAAAACAGGGCATGGAAATTACAAGAAAAATACTACTAGCTCTAAAAAAATTCCTACCCCGCTTCAAAAATATTAAAAGACAAAAACATACATAAAATAACATATCAATACATATTACAATAAAATATGGCAAAGAAAAATAAAATTTATACTATTTAAAATAACAAAATTGCAGAATAAACGAATTGCACTCAATATTGAAATATACATAACTTTCACAGTTTAAATCCGTTTCCGACGAAACAAAAAGCAGCGTTCCTAAAATTTTATGTACTTTCAAAATAAAAGAAAAAAATTTAAATTTTCAAACTTTAAAATTTTTAAAATATAAGTCAAAGTTTGATTATTTTGACCAAAAACTCACTTTTTGGAAAATATTCTTTTTAGTCATGCTTTGGAATGATAATTCATATCAAAACTAAAGTTTATCATAAAAAATAAATAAAATAAGTTTTAAATCAAAAATTTAATTAAAATAATTAAAATATACAAAAAAAATCACAAAATACAGGGTTGTTATGCTTTAGTCACATAAATAAGCTTTTATTACTTACAAATCAATGTTACCATTTATTTTCATAATACTGATTGCATTCACTTATGTTCAATTTATAGCCAAACATAACATTTAGATTTATTTTCATTAATTGGTATTCCATTCAATTCATAAATTTATTAACTTTGATTGGTATTGTTTACCTTGCATTCTAGTTTTTTTTCATTAATATAATTCCCAAAATTTTCTTATTTTCTTTCAATATTTAATTACACAATCATATTAAATTAACAAATTAAATTATTGAAAATTTCAGGTCTTTACACTCTCCCCCACTCAAAACTTTTCGTCCCTGAAAAGGAAAAAGACGGGAAAAGAAAGAATGGAATAAACAATACATCTTATTCAAAAATATTAACTTTATACACAAATAAGTTTACAAAATTAATTTATTTAAATAAAATATAGCAATTTGTAACCACTAAATCTTTTTGTACTCAAATTAATAAAGTTTGGGAAGCATTTTTCAAAATTTTCTAAGTCCAAAATTTACGGAAAAATTCGGCAGGGTCGCCTTTGAAAGGAGAGGCTCGGGAGAAAATATAATATCTAATATAATAATATACAACATATAATTTCCAAAATAATATATATCCCAACACGGGAGAAACAATATAATAACGCTATAAAACTGTAATCCGAAGACGTACCTATTTGTCGGGCAAACAACGCTTAATTATGAAACCAAAAGCAGTAGCAATTGCTCCCATAACCTATATTTCACTTATATAATCCAAAGAGGTTAATAATTATATAAAATGAATTTTTTTTTCATCCACTAATCAAACAAAACAATGTCAAACACAACAATCACTTGACCATCATATGAAGTCAATAAAATCAACCACCCACATATCCATAGCAAACAAAACAAATAGTTGTTTGGGTTCAAAACTTTAAATCGTACAGAATGGAGAGTAAATTATTAAGTTCAGTATTTGCTCAACAGTCTTAGATGAAACTAAATGGATTATTCATACATTAAAACAAATTTAAAGTATCCATACCCAAATAACCATAAACCAAACAAATTCTTATTAATTTTGTCTCATAACATTTATTATTTCATTCCCTTTTTATTTATATAATGATTTATCTTTTAAATTTACATTTAACTTCTTACAATTCTCCATTTTTTTCTTCATTTATTTGTATCATGTAAAATTTCTTTTTATTGTATTACATTCATTTATTTACTCTTGATTTTATTTATTTATAATATTCATCTTTCTACTTATTTTTATTATAAATACCCTCAACATTCACTTAAGTTTACTATCATTTCTTTATAACCTTTCTATTATATTTAATTAGTGGCCTTTCAGTCATACTTAAGTTTACAACAATTATAACATTAAATTCATATTTATAAAAGCCAATTGATTGAATACTTTCATTACCTCATGTTATACTTCTAATATTTCCCATTACATTTTCTTTAACATTTTAACTTTTTATAGTTGGTAAGTTATATATATGTTAAAAAGTGCAATTGAAGATTATTCAAGTTTGTCTCATTTCTTTTAAATTAATCTAATGTTCAATAATCCTATCCTTTGTCTTATAGGTTACACATTTCAATTTTCTTATAGTTTTATTCATAACTTAGCATTTAATCTCTTACTTAAATTAGAGGTTCCAATTATTAATTAGTTACATTCAATTTCACTACAAAAATTGAACTATTAATTAACGGAAACTTAAGAACTAAATACTGGGTTAAATTTCAAATCGTTTTGAAATAATAGATAGATGTATATACTTGCAAAATATATATCCAATTATATTTAAACAATTTAAAATTTATATTTGTTTATCAAAATAAATCTGTAGTAAAACTACTACAATGGCCTTCCTACTTAAAAACTCGAAAATGGATGTCGATGATGCGTGCACTCATCACCGAAATTATTTTCCAGCGACAGAGAGGGAAGTACAGAACTTATTTCTTTCCAAAATTTCTTTTAAAACAATTCTTTCAAATTATATTGAAATATTTATATTAGAAAATAATTATAACAATATTATTACTATATTTCAAAATCATTTCTAAATTTCCATTTTATTCTCTCTTTATGAGTAAATTTTATTTTACAACTAATATTTATAAAATTTTACTACCCAACAACCAATATATTACAACCAAATATAGCCTTTATAAAATTTTATTACTTCATATATAGAAAATATAATAGGCAAAATTATTTCATTTACATATATTCAAAATAAATACTGTGTCGGTCGGTCCTATTAAGTGTTTATAAATCCCTATTGATGTCGTAGTGTCCTATGCACCAACCGGAATTTATAAATACAAAATGGAACAAATTAACACAATACCAAAATCCTTTTTTTAACACTAACAAATACGCTCTCTCATATATATACACTTAGTGACTCATCATAGGGTATTACTACCCTATTAATAAAAAGTCAGACCTCACAAGGCTAAGGTTTGTCGCCAAACCAAAACTTTGCTATCAGATGTAACATCCCGCTTTTTTGTACGCTTTAAATCGACGATGAACCACACAGGTCAGATTCAAACCATAAAAAAGGGCGGATTGTTATTGGGATGAATAAGAAAAACAGAGAAGGAAAAAAACAAAACAGAATCTTACAGCGGAACGATAAAATATAATAATCAAATAACAGTTCATGAAGCCGTTTTACAAAACATTTGATTATATACTAATACAATACATATCAGAGTGTAACGACCCAGAATTTCATTCATTTGAAACTCGTATATTTCGTTGATTTTAAATGTTCACAAGTAAATTTTATAAGCTGAATAAATAATATTTCGAATATCTTGATTTAATTGGATAATTAGATTGTTAATTTAATATTTGAAATTGTGAAAATAATTGATATTTGAATTTAAAGTGAATAAAAATGATTTATAAAGTTGAATTAAATCTTATTTGAAGTGGTATGATGTTAGAGATTTTTTAAAATTGAATTAAAATTTAATTTGTAGAAATTGAATATTTTAATATTTGATTGACGCGTAAAAATAGTCATTTTTCAAACAGTCTTGGATTTCGACGAAACCAATTTCATTTGATTAGTAATGTTATATTACTGTAAGATTTCAAATTTCGTGTCAATCAGATTTACGGTTTGTCTGGGGCAAGCTAAAATGCGTAAAAATCGGTTTAAGTGAATTTTAAATTTAAATACTCGATTCGAAAATCTATCTTTCAAATATGATCGAATTGGATCTCGATATATATTCCATTGGGTTCGGAATGGGGGTAAAACATTGTAAACACCAGGCGGCACGCTTTGTTTCGAGTTCGGAAAATTTCCGGATGAATAGTGCCGTCAAATTTTCTATAATAGGACCTCACTTTTTCTTGTTTGCACTCACCATAGGGTTAGAAACCCTAGCCACCACTAATAATTCCTATGGCCAGAATTTCACCTTCTTTCTCCCTTAATTTCTTCAAATTCGTGCAATATTTCATGAAGCTTTCAACAACAAAGTGATAGAGTTCGTCGAGCTCTTCGAATCTACACGGAGATGATCGAATATGGCGTGACGTGGAGGACCAAAATCGGCCGCGTGCGCCTGCTATACATGCACGAAATTTGAAAGGGAGGCGGCAATAGGGGGCTGCGCGCGTGGGCTAGGGGAGGAGGCGAGTGCGAGCTTCAACGTGAGGGTCTTGGATCGTCGAATAGTTCGACGATGGTGAAGCATAATTCAACTAAAATAACGGCGGCATGCGTTTATTTGGCTGTAGGGTTTCACGTTGGAGAAGAAGATGGTCGATCGGCCCGGATCTAGCAAAAGAAAACGAATGGCCAGATTTGTCTAAAGGTTTAAAAAATAAAATAAAAAATGAAATTGCTTTATATATTAATTCGTATGACGTTTAAAATGCCATAGCTTTTTCATATGATGTCCGTTTCGCACGAAATGAATTGCATTGGGTCCGTATTGACGAGCACTACATTATGGAGTTGGATTGAGATTTATTTGTTCTAGTGAAAATTTTTGTTGAAATTAAATGCTTGTTTAATTTTAATCGGAATAAATCGCTAACGCGGCGATTACAAGCAACGTGAGTATAACTCATTCTTTCTGACTCACTGATATTTTTATACAAGTGAGAATAAATATTATTTATGTTGATTGATGATTGTTTGGATAATATATGATATATTGATTGATATTTGGATATATACCTACCTAGTGGAGCATATGACCCTATATGTTCCCGTGTATAAGCGGATGACCCTTTGTATGCGCGTTTGCCTTGAAGTGGACATTGTACACATATTCTAGTATGTATATTTGTTGCAAGTGACAGGTTGGAGGGATCCAACTGGATTCCTCACTAGTATTGATTTGTTTACAGATATTGCTATATATGTTGTTATCATGTGATATATGATGTTTTGAATTCCGTGATTGATGTATTTGGTGTTGTTGCAGCATTTGGCCTATTTTTGATAATTTAAAATTTTTAAAGTGATGATTTCCAAATTTAAAAGGATTTTAAAGTGATTTTTAAAAGTATACGTTTTATTGAATTTTGGAATTGATTCATTTTAAATAAATAAACGTTATAATTTTTATGTTATAAAAATTATGGTTTTTGTGAAATAAAAACAGAATATGATTTTTGGAATGTGAAGCTAACTATTTTGTGAAATAGTATAAATTGAGATTTTTGGATTATTATAAAAGGTTTATATATAAGATTTATAAAATTGAATTTTTATAAATCGAAATAATGGAATTATAAAAGAGTTTTTATATGTGTTAAAATGAAGTTATAAATGGAGTTTATAAGTGAATAAGATTTATAATTGTGAAGTTATAAAATGCATGAATTTGTAAAATAAACGATTTATAAGTAACTAACTTATAAATTGGATTTTGGCATTTAAATGAGACGTAAATAGAAGTTGTTAATTAAGGGATGTTATAAGTTAAAGTTCTTATAAAATAATAAATGGAATTTGATTTTATAAATGGTAGTTTTTATAATATAAATGGAATTTATAAACATTGTTTTATAATTCCGAAATCAATTGAAATTGATAAGTTAAATTTAGAAGTTATTAAAGAAGATATATCCACGATTTTGGATAGTGGACAATCTTTTAATAAATGTGCAGAAGCTTTGAATTTGATGAACGATTTATAATTACGATTTTGGACAGTGAATAATATATTAAAGAAATGTTTTGAGAAGTAATATCTTAAATGGAATAAAATGATTAAAAGATGATGTGTTGTAACAACCCATATTTTTATAATTAAAAATATTAAATTTAATATGGTTTTGGGCTTTAATATTGTCAGAAATTAAAATTTATGATTTATTAAATTGAATCTTATTAGATCAAATTTTTTGACCTAAAGATAAATCTTAAGACAAATAATTTAATGAGATAAAACATATAATTGGCTAATATTGATTGAATGTAATTTACTACTATAATATGTTAACGTAATTTCAATCAACTTAAATAATAAAGGTTAATAAGGAATATAATAAACAATGTATAAATTGATGTAATCTTATGTTATTAATTGCAATTGGTTTTAATATGGAGTATGAAATCAATTATTTTGTACGTAAATTTATTAACCTTTGCTTGTAAACAATAAGTTAATTGATATGGATTATTAACGTATAACCATTGTTTTATTTATTTTCTTATTATTAAATCCGTTAGAAATTTATTTGGTAATTAATGGAGAATTAATGTAATTGAAATATTACAATTGATATAAGATGAAATGTTAACTGTTGAGGTGATGAGTGTAAAACTTATGTTAATCAGTTGCATAAGGGAATAGTTGATTTGATAATAAGAATGTAAATCAAAATAAAAGGATTTGTTTGAAATTTAAGTATATAATGAACAGGTTTTATTACATTTGTAATTAAATGTTGGAATTAAATTATTATATAGATATTGGGTTTAACATAGAAAATTGGATTTCAAAGGAAACAATTGGACTAATTATCTTCCCTGTATTAGGGTATTTTTTGAGATTTAATCATTCTAAGTAATAGTAATTATATCTTGCCATTAATAAGAGATAGAGGTAAATGGTAATTAATTAATGATATGTGCAACATATGTTTAGTGTAAAAAAAATTGATAATTTCATTGAGAAATATTACGTTCAAAGTGTAAGCACTTAAATTTGGTACAGATATAACGATTATATGAAATTAATTGATAAAGAAATGATGTGGTTGTACGAAGTATAATTTCTGTGACTCTTTAATGGGATAATCTTTAAATATAAGTTGGTTTTAAATGGGGAGGTGTTAATTGTAAATGAATGTGTAATAAAAAGAAATATGTTTTGATAAAAAGAAAAGAAAAGAATGGTTTCTTGATAAGAATATTCTTATCAAATAAAGTGAATATTTCGTCTATGAATGTTAATTTAATTTCATTAAAACAAAGAATTGAATTTTGTTGTATGTTTCTAGTTGGAATATTTGATTATCTAAATATTCCTTAATTTGAATTTAATTAAAAAAAATATACAATAATAAAATAGTAAGAAAACAACTTGAAGGTTTGGTTAAGTTTTTGATTTGGAATAGTTAGCATATTAACATAGGAGATTTATTCCCTTTCAAATTTGACTTTGGGGTCTCAGTTCATCTTTTAATGTGTGGGGTGGCGGTCCTCATTATGTTAATTGTAGTGTTTAATTTTATTTACTGTTTACTAAATAAAATACATATATGTGTGTAAATTTGAGCGTATTGGGGTTAATAAAACATGTTAAAATGAATTGTTTTTTTAGTATATTTGATTTGTGATTTCTATGTATGGACTACGTTCTCAAATTTAAATCTGTCGCTTTCATTTATTTTATTTTATTACTACTTTCTTTCATTAAATACATGCCTCTTTTGGTCTTCCAGTAAGTTTTATTTATTTACATGTGAGCCTTGCCTTGAAATATTTCAATTGTGAATGTAGATTTAATTTCATTAGAGTAAAGAATAGAATGATTTGTTAAAAAAATGGAAATATACATTTATTTGAACACTGTTTTAGCATACATATTGATTTCAAGAATAAGAATATAATTTAAGTAAGTTATTTATTATGGTGGTGTAAAACAACAAATTTATAAACATGTTTAAATGACTTAAGGAAACAATTATCCTATTTTTCGTCCATTTTGGTTTATCTATTTTGAAATTTAACCTTGTTATTAATTGCAATTAATGTAGTGGAAAGATTTCGATTAAAAGGAAAGAAAACTTTGATTGCAATTAATAGATTTAATAAAAGAAACGTACATTTTGTGTTAAACAGAAATGGTGCTTTAATGGAAATAAAAGAATTGAACGTTCTCATTTTTAAGGTAGGTATAATTTTATTAATTGTGCGTAGATAAAAATTTATATGTGTACAAATTGAGTATTATTTGAGTGAATGAAATTAGTTTGGTTACGTTTCGAAAGAAATTGAATTTCAAAATGTGTATGTGGTCCCTTCATTTCTTTTTATTTATTGCATGTACATTTTAAAATAGTTACCTCATTATTAAAACTTGGTCCGTTCATTTCTCCTTCAGTTTAATACCTAAGCCTAAGCTTTTAGGCTATATTTAATACTTTCCATCTCATTTTTGGTTATAAATTATTTTATTTTCCTTTGGTTTGCAAATTTTCTCATTCCTACATACATTTCCTTATGCATTATCAATGCCTAAAGCATTTAAAAATAAACATGCATTTTGTCCCTCCACCTTTATTTCCTTGTTATTAAATAATCTATAATTTTATTTCTTCATTTGCATTTTATTTCTTCTATGACCTCATATTCATTTAGTTCACATCTTTCAATACTACGTTTTAGGGCTGTTCATATTTTACTTTATTTCAATTCCTAGTTTGTTTATATATACCTTATTAGCTTTTCATTTGTTTCCATCTTCATTCCTTTAGTCATATTTCATTTTCTAATCTCATCTTCTATAGATTCATTTTCCAAATAAAACTTCCATCTCATTTTTTTCTCTCTTCACCTTGCTCCTTTCGTTTTCATTTTTTCTTCTTTAAATCTCCTTCATCTCTTTTTTTACTTCATTCTTTGTCTTTTTGTTTCTTATTCTTCAAATCTTCTTCTTTTTGAAAGCTTCCTTTTCTTTTTCAATTCTTCATCTTCTTTAAATTTTCTTCTTCTTTTTCAAACATTCTTCTTTTTTCCAAATCTTTTTCTTTAAATCCAGATCTATAACAACTTCTCCATCTCTTCCAAAACATTCTAAAAAAAGATTAAGATAGAAGGAAACAACTCAAAAGGAGGAAGTAGCAGCGGATCCAAATCTGACTAGAAAAGGGAAATCCAGAAGGTGGGTGTTTAAACTCACTCACGAAATACTAAAATTTTATTGCAAGTTAAACCAGGTCATATAGTGATAAATTTTTTGATTGTTGGTTTGGAATGTTTATTAATATTTAATTTGAATAGCTAAATTCCAATATGTGATGACTAATAATTACTGTGACATACTATTGAATTGGTTGATTTGTTGAATTGATTGATTTGAATGTTGATTGTATGTTGTGATGGATGCTATTGTGATTGAATGTATATTTGTTCATTTATTTGATTTATCTTTGTTATCACCCTATATTTTATTGTAATTATTTATATTTCATATTGATTATTTGCACACTGAATAAGGATGTAAAACCCATGAATTTCAAGTATTTACATTAGAGAAAAAAATAGTATGTTTAGATTTACTATTTGAACCATAAAAATGATTTTGGGAAGTAAACCATCGTTACCTTACTCGAAAGTTTTCAAAATTAAATTTTGAAACATCGGGAAGTTTCCAAAAAAAAGTGAATATTGAAACATTGGAACATTTTTATAAATCAAATCTCTAAAACTGTGAAATTTAACTGGGAATTATTCTTTAAATTTGTAATTTACTAGAATGGATCTATTGTGAAATCCATTTTATTTTGAATATGGAAGCAATAACATTTCCAAAAATTTGAACCTTCAAAAATGTAGTTATCTGCATTCCTTATTTCATATACTTTTGATTTAATTTGCTTAAGAATTTTAGTTCTTACTCGAGTGTATTATTTTCCTTTATGCTCGGGCCAGTCTGAGTTTTTCAGCATTGAAGACTATTTCTGGTGGACGAAGACGAAGATACAGTATATTATTGCTATTTATTATTCCACTACATTCTGTGTTCCGCTGCATTATTTGGTTATTTATGATATATGTATAACTCTGATTTGAATTTGTAAAAGTGTAATGACATGTTATTTGTAAAACAGCTTCATGAACTGTTTATTTGATTATTATATTTTATCGTTACGCTGCGAGATTCTGTATTTTATTTTTCTTTCCATTTTCTTATTTACCCCATTAACAATCCTTCCTTTTAAATGGTTTGATTTTGACATGTGTGTTTATTGTCGATTTGAACTATCCAAAAAGGTAGCCTGTTACAGTTGGTATCAGAGCTTTGGTTTAGACATACCTTAGCCTGTTGTGGTTAACTCATTAGAGATATGGTAGTAATACCCTAGAATAAGTTGTCTAAGTGTATATACGAGAGCGCGTATTTGTTAGTGTTATAAAAATGTTTTATATAAATTTTGAAATGAAATTATTTTTCCTAATATTATATGATATATATAAATGAATAAATTTTTAAGACTAATATATTTATTTTTAATGTGTTTGATTTATGAAATGGTAATATTTAATTATTATCATTTGTGTTGAAATATTGTATTTAACCCAACTATAAACATTGGTTAATTATTGTTGATTGAATTAATGGACTAAACACTAGTTTAATAATGGTGTATTAAAGAGAATAAAATGAATAATTAGGATATTTGTTTATGAAATTGAAATGTTGATGTGAATTTTGTTGTTTGTTGACATGTAGTTTCATCTATTGGAAAAAAATGGAATATTTGGATATTTTGGATAATCGAAACCTTTTTGTATTAATATAAGAGTGAAACTTGATAATTAGGTTGAATTATATAGTTGAATTGATAACCTTAATTTGAAAGAAAGTAAAATAAGGTTTAATTTGTTATATCTATGTTTAGTAAATGAATAGAATTGGGGTATACATTCTAGCATGTAATGTAATAATATACAAGTGTGAACTTTAAGCCTTGGGATGTTTAAATTGAAATTGTGATTAAGGAAATGTTGTAAATGAGATTAAATTGGAAAAATATGTTTATAAACTTAATTAACATTTATGAAACATGTCATAAATAAATTTAAAGGTAAAGATGAAACTATATGGAATAAGCAAATATGAATTGAAAGTGAAATGATTACAAATAAAGCCATGACTCGTAAATTGTTATGAAATAAATAGATGTTTCAATAAATGGTTATAAATAAAATTGTGATAACTTTAAACTTGAAAATATCTTATAAAAAGGAATTAAGTTTTATAAATTGGTCATAAAGAAATTCCATATGAAATGATTTGCAAATAAATTAGTTTTAAATGAGAAATATTACATGTGATATGAATGTAATTTAAATTAAAGAGAAATATAAGCAATATTATGAGAATGGATATATTAATGTTTATATTAAATGGAGAAATTCTGTGAAACAAATATTAAAGTATGAAGTGATATTTGTGTTAATCGATGAGATTAAAAATGATTTATAACTGAAGGGTTAAATTTGAAATTCGAGAATTGAATTCTGGTATTTTGTAATTAGTTTTAGATTTTGGAAATATATATAATAATAATACAATTTAGTATTATTTTCCAAATATGAAATATTTCAAATGAGTTCAAATGAATTCCAATGATTTCAAAGAAATCTCAATGAAGTTTTCAGGAAAATAGAAGTCCAGAACTCACTTATGTCGCTGGAAAATAATTTCTATGATGAGTGCACGCATCATCGACATTGATTTTCGAGTCTCAAAGTGGGGAGAGGCCACTTTAGTAGCTTTGCTATGCGCGTGATTTTGTGAAACCAATTTGGATTTCCAGTTCCGAAGTATGATTTGATATTCGAAAGATATATGTATATATATTTGAAATGATTTGAAATGAACCGGTGTTCAATCCTCAAATTTCGAATTTTTTTTAGTATAACACTATTATAAAAAAAATTGATTTACTGATTTGTTAATGACTTCCAACTCTTGGATTTGAAATTTTATTTCACCGGCTAGTTTGAAGGTTCGAGCACTTCTAAATCAAGGTTTAAAATTTTAAAACTAAGAAATTTCGAAGAGTATAAATATTTGATCAAGAATATAAGTTTAGTTTTGTATGTTTAAAGTATGAAGGGTATGACTTAAGTAAATTTGAAACTTTTGTTAAACAAATAATTTGCGAAAAGGAAATTTGGATTTTTCATATAGAAATAAAAAGTTTAAAGGTTTTAAAGGGATAGTTATAAAGTTGGAAACTGGGATTATTTTCTAAACCTATTATTTTGGGAGCTTTGAAATTGAGATATTTAATTTGGAAGAAAATTAGTGAAATCATATATGATTTTGAAACTGAATTGATATAGAAATAATTTGAAATTGAGAACCTTATATTATTAAGTACTTGATTTGGATATGGTCGAACTTATATAAAATGGATTTGTATAAGTATGAAGTTGATATGAAATCTATTGATTTGAAAGGTACTCAATTTGGAAAGAGAATTTTATATAATCGAAGCCTACATAAGTGTGATTTAATATACTATTGATTTGGAAATTATTCGATTTAAAAATGGAATCCTATATATAATGGACTTTATATAAGTATGATATTTGAAAGTATTTGGAAAGGTACTATATGATATATATTTCGAAGTAAAGATATGGAAAGTGCCTTCTGCTTGATATCCGCTTTGTGGCCACATTGTGGATTCATTCTATCGATATTATTCTCTCTGATTTTTAGTTTTTCGGATGTGATACTCGAGTGTTCCCACCGTGGCGTAGCCCATGGTTTTTTTTCTCTCGCGACTGCATAGCGCAACTGCCTGGCTGAGTCTGGCCTAGGGGTACGGATTGTTTCTTGGGGGATCCAGGTGTAACCATTGTGTATCCTGCAATCTGTGTAGGTCGCATTAGTAGCGAAACTGTCTGGCAGAGACAGCCTAGGGTTACGGATTGTTTCATGGGGGACCCAGGCGTAACCATTGTGTATCCTGCATCCTACTAGTCATCATGGCGTAGCTCGCAGGGCTGAGAAAGCTTACGGATACGGATTCTTTCCTAGGGGATCCAAGCGTAACCATTATGTATCTGCGAACCATGGTTGGACAAAGGTTTTGGTTTGGATTATACTTTCCATATCTGTTTTTAGAGGATTTTCAAGTATTTTAACTGGTTGTTGAAACAGGTCTACTAAGTACTTGAAGAATTCTAGCTTTGCGCCTGATCAACGCATGGCCCGAGTCTGCAAGAACAAGGATAAACCTGTTAAGACGTCGAGTTATACAAGTATTTTGATAAAGTATTATATAAAAGACATTTTGGTCATTTTTTTGTCAATTCTAAATACTTTAAAATGTTTAAAATATTGTTTAATAACCTACAACATGGTTTAATAGTAAATTATCAGTGTTGTAAATATTGTAGTAGTTAATAATTAAATAAAATATATTTAAAGTAAATTATTATTGGTTTATTAATAACATTTGGAAAGTATCTTGGGATAAAATTAATAAATTAATAAATAATGGATTTAATGTTTTTAATAGCTTCTTTGCAAATATAAGTAATGATGTAAATAATTATTTCCAAATAGTTTACATATATTTATAAAGATGTTATTTAAAATATTTAAATGGTATTTATAAATGAAGCAAGAATATTTACAAATGAATTTTTAAAAAGTATTAAAGATGATTGATTTACAAATAAAGCTTTCAAATGAATATTTCAAGTAAAATTTATATAAGTTTCTTTGAATGTGTAAATTAAAAATATCATATAAATGGGAAGAAGAAAAAATTTTGATTTGCGAATTTTATTTATAGCAATATACTTGACAAATAAATTTGATTCCCTATGTTGGAAGTGTAGTTTGAAATATTTACTTGATTTCAAAGTACTAATAGTAAAGTTTATAAGTTTATTCACTATTTGAATTTTGTATTAGAATATTCATTTTGAAACAAGTGTTTAAATTAAATATGAAGGTATGAAATTTTATAATTTGATTTAGAAATTTAATGTAAGATTTGAGTATACTATTAGTTTCAGTTTAATAATATTGAGTTTATACTTATTTTAAAAAATAATAAGTCTAATAAAATTTTTGGATTTAAGGAACCTTATTTTAAAGCTTATTATAATGTTTTGATATAAATTTCTAACACTGTTTTAGACTTTTGAAAAATCTTTGCGTAATGCTATGAGGATGTTTTAAATATATCTTATATTTTTACTAAGTGAATGAGGTTAAATGTTTTAACTGAATTTTTAAATATGTTGAAATATTTCTTTTCTCTTCAAGGGCAAATACCAAAAAACTTAAATTTTTATTCAATAACCGAATGGAGTTATTTTCAGATTTATATTAAATTAAATATGTAAGTTAAATTGTTTACAAGGTTGATCATTTTGAATAAAATATTTCAAATTCCTCGATTCCTTCTTGTTCCTTTTCGAGGACGAAAAAGTTTTGAGTGGGGGAGACTGTAACAACCCATATTTTGATAATTAAAAATATTAAATTTAGTAAGGTTTTGGGATTTAATATTGTCAGAAATTAAAATTTATGATTTATTAAATTGAATCTTATTAGATTAGAAATTTTGACTTTAATATAAATCTTAAAACAAATAATTTAATGAGATAAAACATATAATTGGCTAATATTGATTGAATGTAATTGACTACTATACTATGTTAACGTAATTTCAATCAACTTAAATAATAAAGGTTAATAAGGAATATAATAAACGATGTATAAATTGATCTAATCTTATGTTATTAATTGCAATTGCTTTTAATATGGAGTATGAAATCAATTATTTTGTAAGTACATTATTAACCTTTGTTTGTAAACAATAAGTTAATAGATATGGATTATTAACGTATAACCATTGTTTTATTTATTTTCTTATTATTAAATCCGTTAAAATTTATTTTGTAATTAATGGAGAATTAATGTAATTGAAATATTACAATTGATATAAGAAGAAATGTTAACTGTTGAGTGGTGAGTGTAAATCTTATGTCAATCAATTGCATAAGGGAATAGTTGATTTGATAATAAGAATGTAAATCAAAATAAAAGGATTTATTTGAAATTTAAATATATAATGAACAGGTTTTATTACATTTGTAATTAAATGTTGGAATTAAATTAGTATATAGATATTGGGTTTAACATAGAAAATTGGATTTCAAAGGAAACAATTGGATTAATTATCTTCCCTGTATTAGCGTATGTTTTGAGATTTAATCATTGTAAGTAATAGTAATTATATCTTGCCATTTATAAGAGATAGAAGTAAATGGTAATTAATTAATGATATGTGCAACATATGTTTTGTGTTAAAAATATATTGAGAATTTCAATGAGAAATATTACGTTCAAATTGTAAGCACTTAAATTTGGTACAAATATAATGATTATATGAAATTAATTGATAAAGAAATGATGTGGTTGTACGAAGCATTATTTCTGTGACTCTTTAATGGGATAATCTTTAAATAAAGTTGGTTTTAAAGGGGGAGGTGTTAATTGTAAATGAATGTGTAATAAAAAGAAATATGTTTTGGTAAAAAGAAAAGAAAAGAATGGTTTCCGGATAAGAATATTCTTATCAAATAAAGTGAACATTTCGTCTATGAATGTTAATTTAATTTCATTAAAACAAAGAATTGAATTTTGTTGTATGTTTCTAGTTGGAATATTTGATTTATCTAAATATTCCTTAATTTGAATTTAATTAAAAAAATATATACAATAATAAAATGGTAAGAAAATAACTTGAAGGTTTGGTTAAGTTTTTGATTTGGAATAGTTAGCATATTAACATAGGAGATTTATTCCGTTTCAAATTTGACTTTGGGGTCTTAGTTCGTCTTTTAATGTGTGGGGTAGCGGTCCTCATTATGTTAATTGTAGTGTTTAATTTTATTTACTATTTACTAAATAAAAATACATATATGTGTGTAAATTTGAGCGTATTAGGGTTAATAAAATATGTTAAAATGAATTGTTTTTTTAGTATATTTGATTTGTGATTTCTATGTACGGACTACATTCTCAAATTTAAATCTGTCGCTTTCATTTATTTTATTTTATTACTACTTTCTTTCATTAAATAAATGCCTCTTTTGGTCTTCCAGTAAGTCTTATTTATTTACACGCGAGCCTTGCCTTGAAATATTTCATTTGTGAATGTAGATTTAATTTCATTAGAGTAAAGAATAGAATGATCTGTTAAAAAAATGGAAATATACATTTATTTGAACACTGCTTTAGCATACATATTGATTTCAAGAATAGGAATATAATTTAAGTAAGTTATTTATTACGGTGGTGTAAAACAACAAATTTATAAACATGTTTAAATGACATAAGGAAACAATTATCCTATTTCTCGTCCATTTTGGTTTATCTATTTTGAAATTTAACTTTGTTATTAATTGCAATTAATGTAATGGAAATATTTGGATTAAAAGGAAAGAAAACTTTGATTGCGATTAATAGATTTAATGAAAGAAACGTACATTTTGTGTTAAACAGAAATGGTGCTTTAATGGAAATAAAAGAATTGAACGTTCTCATTTTTAAGGTAGGTATAATTTTATTTATTGTGCGTAGATAAAAATTTGTATGTGTACAAATTGAGTATTAGTTGAGTGAATGAAATTAATTTGGTTACGTTTTGAAAGAAATTGAATTTCAAAATGTGTATGTGGTCCCTTCATTTCTTTTTATTTATTGCATGTACGTTTTAAAATAGTTACCTCATTAGTAAAACTTGGTCCGTTCATTTCTCCTTCGGTCTAATACCTAATCCTAAGCTTTTAGGCTATATTTAATTCTTTCCATCTCATTTTTGGTTATAAATTTTTTATTTTCCTTTGGTTTGCAAAATTTTCTCATTTCTACATACATTTCCGTATGCATTATCAGTGCCTAAAGCATTTAAAAATAAACGTGCATTTTGTCCCTCCACCTTTATTTCCTTATTATTAAATAATCTATAATTTTATTTCTTCAATTGCATTTTATTTCTTCTATCACCTCATATTCATTTAGTTCACATCTTTCACTACTACATTTTAGGGCTGTTCATATTTTACTTTATTTCAATTCCTAGTATGTTTATATATACCTTATTAGCTTTTAATTTGTTTCCATCTTCATTCCTTTACTCATATTTCATTTTCTAATCTCATCTTCTATAGCTTCATTTTCCATATAAAACTTCCATCTCATTCTTTTTCTCTCTTCGCCTTCCTCCTTCCATTTTCATTTTTTCTTCTATAAATCTCCTTCTTCTCTTTTTTTTACTTCATTCTTTGTCTTTTTGTTTCTTCTTCTTAAAATCTTCTTCTTTTTGAAAGCTTCCTTTTCTTTTTCAATTCTTCATCTTCTTTAAATTTCTTCTTCTTTTTCAAACATTCTTCTTTTTTCCTAATCTTTTTTTTAAATCCAGATCTATAACAACTTCTCTATCTCTTCCAAAACATTCTAAAAAAAGATTAAGATAGAAGGAAACAACTCAAAAGGAGGAAGTAGTAGAGGATCCAAATCCGACTAGAAAAGGGAAATCCAGAAGGTGAGTGTTTAAACTCACTCACGAAATACTAAAATTTTATTGCAAGTTAAACCAGGTCATATAGTGATAAATTTTTGATTGTTGGTTTGGAATATTTACTAATATTTAATTTGAATAGCTAAATTCCAATATGTGATGACTAATAATTACTGTGACATATTATTGAATTTGTTGATTTGTTGAATTGATTGATTTGAATGTTGATTGTATATTGTGATGGATGCTATTGTGATTGAATGTATATTTGTTCATTTAGTTGATATATCTTTGTTATCACCCTATAGTTTATTGTAATTATTTAAATTTTATATTGATTATTTGCACACTGAATAAGGATGTAAAACCCATGAATTTCAAGTATTTACATCAGAGAAAAAATAGTATGTTTAGATTTACTATTTGAACCATAAAAATGATTTTAGGAAGTAAACCATCGTTACCTTACTTGAAAGTTTTCAAACTCAAATTTTGAAATATTGGGAAGTTTCCAAAAAAAGTGAATATTGAAACTTTGGACATTTTTATAAGTCAAATCTCTAAAACTATGAAATTTAACTGGGAATTATTCTGTAAATTTGTAATTTACTAGAATGGATCTATTGTGAAATCCATTTTATTTTGAATGTGGAAGAAATAACATTTCCAGAAATTTGAACCTTCAAAAATGTAGTTATCTTCATTCCTTATTTCATATACTTTTGATTTAATTTGCATAAGAATTTTAGTTCTGACTCGAGTGTATTATTTTCCTTTATGCTCGGGTCAGCCTGAGTTTTTCAGCATTGAAGCCTATTTCTGGTGGACGAAGACGAAGATTCAGTATATTATTGCTATTTATTATTCCACTACATTCTGTGTTCCACTGCATTATTTGGTTATTTATGATATATGTATAACTCTGATTTGAATTTGTAAAAGTGTAATGACATGTTATTTGTAAAGCAGCTTCATGAACTGTTTATTTGATTATTATATTTTGTCGTTACGCTGCGAGATTCTGTATTTTATTTTTCTTTCCTTTTTTTTCATATTTACCCCATTTATAATCCTCCCTTTTGAATGGTTTGATTCTGACATGTGTGTTTATTGTCGATTTGAACTATCCAAAAAGGTGGCCTGTTACATGTGTTAAGTATCGAAACCATAGATCTCAACATTCATTGTTGAAATAGACGTTTTCGAGAAATGAGGAAATGATGGACTATAACAATGTTGTTATAGTATATGATTTTGAAAGGAAATGTTTTTGTATGGTATTGGGATTTATATATCTATCTTATTTTCGAATCCCTATACTAGTGATTTTGGGTTGTCGTAACGATGTTTAACGCAACATTCGTTTTGACCCAAATAAATGGGTTTAAAGAGAACAGTTTCCTTAAAGAATAAAATATATACTTAATCGTGATTTAAGTATATGCAATATTTTCTAAATGTCGAAAATAAACTGATTTGTGAATTACTTATAATTAAATAAGTATTTGGAAATGTTTTCCAATATAGAAGTTGAAATGGTTTTGAAGATATATCTTTTTAAAGATAATTTGAGGTAAATATTTGGCAAATGGTTTAATTAATAAAAGATTAATTAAAAGGGCCTAGTGATTGTTATGGTGCTGAATATTTGTTTATTTGTTTTGATAGTTAAATAACCGACTATCAAACTTGGCCAAATTTTAGTTTCTTGACTTGATGTGAGAACTATTTAGCCGTACACTTAGTACGTAGCCTTCTGTGTAGGCTTGATTATCGTTTGTGTTGAGGATGTTGATTTGTGTAGTGCGGAGTATTACTCCAGTCTATCGAGATTCCTTCTTAGCCCGAAGGATAGCAAGTTGAAATTTGGAGACGTGATAAGTGTATGAGACTTAGTTTTTGTGTGAGATTGAGAAACGCTTTTGCGTTGTTGGTGCGAAGAGACCGGGATCAGATTTGTCTAAAAACCACTTCGGACCAACGTTTATGCGACGATTGTGCAATTTGCTTGTGATGATATTGATATTCCAGATTTTAATAGTGGGGGACTGCTTGATGATCGTTTGGGGTTAAAATACCAATATACATCCAGTAGTAGTGGTCTCTTCATTATGAAATATCCAATACGAGGACTATTCGCTACTAATCCTAGGGATTTCCTGACAGGATATGGTAGGAAAGTGCCTTTGGTTTGTCATGTTCCTGGACAACTTGTATGGATGTTTGTCTGATATTACATTTCTATAGATTACGTACATTGATTTTTACAAATGTACATCAGTGGTGGCGAAGAAGATAACTTCTCTTAGCTTAACGCACTCCTTGAGACGTATGAGCGTAAGGGTTGTATTTTTGTGGAAGGCAATTAGTAGTCAACGGAAATGGCCGTGTGGCATTCTAAGGGATGTGATATGTGATTGTGAAAGGTAATCATTACCTCAGGCCTCATCAACTGGAAATGACCAAAACAGGGTTAGATGCGGCAAGGCTAAGTGGGTCATTCCCAAGTAGGATATAATCATCCTCTTCTAGATATATCTTTGCACGCTATGACGTCGTGTATCTGATTATTGTGGTTCGTATGCTAGAGGGCCCTCGGTAAAGGTTGGTAACGACCGAAGGATGACATATTCGGTACCATCTAGTTATAGAGGTGGGCCGGTCTTGTGTTGCTAGAGAAACTGTAACAACCCGAAATTTTATAACAGGTAATTTTCGTCAAATGACGATTTAATTAGTTGTTAATTGCTGTTTGGAGTTTTATTAAAATTCTTGAATAAAATTGGTTAGGAATTTGGTGGGCTTTACAAATTTGAACCTTGGCCACGTTCATTCGTTTCGGGTTGTGATAATTGTCTAAGGTCGATAACCGTTATTTTCATTCTAACCCTAAGCCTAAACGAGAAAATAAATAATGGCGGCTTTAAATTTTTCGTGTTAGTTCGTTCCTCAAGCTAGGGTTTCGTGAATTGGTGATCTCCACGGCTTCGACTCTTCCTCAATTCGAACGGCTGCTCCAATTCATGGCAAAGGGTAGTGAATCCTTCACTCACATCTAATTCAAGCTTTTAGTGATTGCTAGCTTGTTCAAATTCATGATTTTGTTGCTTGATTAGCTGATTTTCACGGCTTTGAAATTGTTGATTTCTTGTTGACTTCGGTCACTTTGATTTGTTAAATCGCTTAGTTTGGTGTTGATGTTTCCTTTGATTTTTGTCAAAATTCGTATGATTTGCTGATGGCTCGTTCATCACGGTGGTTGCTTTTTTGGCTTCGGTCATTTATGACATTGACACTTTTATTCAGCTCTGTAATGAACAGACTTTTACCTGCTGCTGCACGTCTTCGACGTCTTTGCATATTGGCTTCGACCATTAGGCACTTGATCTACTTGCGGCCTTGACTCTGTTATACTTTGTATATATATGCGGCCTTGACCCTTACTTCTACACTGTACCCAAGAGTTGTTTATATACATGCTTGGTTCCCTTGTAGCGTACATTTGAAGTTGTAGCCTTTGTGCTCAAGTTTGATTTTTGTGTATTTTTGACTTGGTTCGAAGTTGATTTCGATTTCGATTGAAATTTTGTTGTAGCATACTTAACTTTATTATTACTGTCAAACGCCTTGCCTTGTGTTCATGTTGCTGTAGCCAAGAGCTACAGTCTTTGCTGCACCCCTATCATACTTGTATATACAGGCTGCATTCATGTGTGATAGTTTGCAATGTTGCTTCGTTTATTATGTTTATTTCCTGGTTGTCTCAGAGTTTTCTTGCATCGAGTTCTGCATAGTGCTTATGCATTGAGTCATGTTGCTATTAAGGTTTTGTATTATTCGATTTTGATAAAACTGCTATTTGACTATAGTCATTTTGAAACTTGCTGCTCGATTTTGTTTTGTCGAACTTGCTATTCTCTGATCAGTTAGCACTTTGCCTGTACTCTAGTCGTTGCTGGTCCTGTTTCACATGATGAAAATATGTATGTGTATGCTTATATATACACATACATGTACACTTGTATTTAGTGATGGTTTTGGTTCAATGGTGTATCCCTTAATTTGTTGGCATCTGCGTTGCCTGCGTACTTTATTCTTGAACTTGATAGTTGGACCTGTTGTGTTCTATACTCGATACTGTCTAGATTTCATTTGAGTACTCTTTCCACTGGCATGTTTTATTCGTGATCAGTGATCCTGTAGTTGGTGAGTTGCATCTCTGGTGCACTTGTGTTGTTTGGATCTGGAATACCTATGCACTTCACTTGTACCATTCTATCTCTTGTTGCCAATTACTTGTTGCAGTAGTTGCACTGGGCATTTATGTGCACCTCGTCCACTTGTTTTTGCTTATCTCTGATCATGGTTGGTCTGGTGATGTATACACTGTATTTGTGTCACCGTGATCATTGTGTAGTCCCATCGGAGCTGTACACATAGATGTGTTGTGGTTTAGTTGCTCTACCATACTTCATTCTGCTGTGCTTTCATGTTGAACCTCTGCCTTGTGCACTTGGTCATTCGAGTTGAGTACTGCACATTTGAGTTTGTTCATGGGTCGATTTCGGCCTGTTCTGTTTTCACCGAGTAGTTGCTGTGCATTGTGCATATCACTGCACTGCTTCGTTTCACTGTTGCATGCCTATATGCATTTCTTTGAACTGTGCAACGTATACTTTCTCTACCGGTTTCCAGTAATCTTGAGTCCGGTAGGTGTCCATGGTTCTACTCGGGAATTATTTACATATGTGTTTCATTTGTGTTGAATACGGCTATAAAGCTTGGTTTGACCTTGTGCTTGTATTGTGGCATTGTTTGTTTCACTTGAGTTGAATCCGGTATTTGGGTTTGACCTTGTGTTCGTTGGTGAAATTTCATTGTGTACACACGTGCACATTGTCCATGTCTGTCTACTTTGACCGTTGAGGCCGTGGCATCGATATTTAATTCTTCATTGATTTTGGTTCGTTTGTTCTTTTGGGTACACCATCACTGTAGTGGCAAGGTAGTGCACGCAAGCATGATCTGCAGCCACACGGTATGGCTTTTATGGATATTCTATTTTGTTTTGATTTATTGATCTTTTGCATATTTTATATGCTGTAGTGGCGAGGCAGTACACGCGTGCGTGTACTACAGCCCTACAAGAGTTGGCATTTTAGTTGATATCTCATTTTGTTTTGGAGTTGTATTTTGATTGGTTAATTTGATGATTTTGTTGTTAATTGCCGTTTAGGCAATTCTGATGTTTTTTAATTATCTTCATCGATATTCTTTTCACTTATCTTTGTTGATGATTTGATTGCCGATTTGTTGTTTAACACTATTACGTGTTATATTTATCGTTATCCGATTTCTTTATTTAAGGATCGGATAGATGAGATTTATTGTGACTGTCGTCTATTCATTATTTAATTATTATTGCTTCTGTGCACTAATAACTGAGTTTGAATTAGACTGACCCGTGTATTACTTTCTTTTGAATTTAATACTCGGGTCAGACCGAGTATTTACAGGTTGTTGATATTTTACTTTGGGTTGCTGCTAGAGCTATGAAGTCTTTTCATACCTTTTGAAGTAGTCGTTGTCTTAGTATAAGATGTTGTATATTCATGTATATTATTTATGATAATGTACTTGTATATGTAACTTCCAGAGTTGACAGTTGTAGTTGTATCATATGTATTGTATCACATGTATTGTAACTGACATCAGTTATTATATATATGAGACATTTTGGTTTTATCTGTGTTCCGCATTTATATTATCTGTGTTATTATTATATCTATTGTCCTATACTATTATGAACCATCGTAGTTCGTTTTATACTGGAACTGGATATGTTGATGGGAGTAAATAAATAAGAGATGAAAAAAATAAATTAAAAACATATACCACTCCTATCGAGATAACCAATACTAGTGTAAGGCCTAACTACGGATGGCCGCTCCTATCCAGCCTTATTCTTCATAATAACAGACAGTATTTCTTTTAATACCCTTTGTTATTATGAGCATAGAGGTGGGGCGTCACAGTTGGTATCAGAGCTTGGGGTTTATGGACATAATATATAACATAACGTAGATGGAACATGTGTTACAACTATTAGTCGATGTTTTATTGTTCTTTGAGTCAAAACTAAAGTTTCGAAAATATGTTGAAATTTTTAAATATCTTTATTTAAAAATAAAAAAAGTGAAACTGTGTTTTGATGATTGATTGAGTGTGTTCTGTTTATCAGAGTGCACAATGGAAACAGTGACTGTCTTCGCTGAGTACGGCTGATAACCTTTTTGATTTGAACATCAAATTGTGAAATTGAAATAAATTTCATTTGTTGTTTACATAACTGTGTTTATTTTGTTTTCTTTGAAAATTTCGAATCCGATTTGAGGATTCGTAACTACTGCAGTTATGTGATTTTGTTGAGATTTTTGCTGTTTTAAATTATCTTCATTGAAGATATATTTGAATGATTTCTTTGTTCATTTTGCGGTATACGTGCAAATTTAAGTTGCATGTTACTGCATTATTTTTACATCGAACCGATGTTTGGTTCTAAACGTATTTTGTTGCCGTTATTTTTATAGCGGGATTTTCACACTGATGCTAAGTTTTTGAAGCACGGTGTTTTGTTGATATTTTGATGAATGAAAATTCTCTGGTGTTATATTTTGATGCAATTTATTTTGATGAGATTTTGACATTTAAAAATCACTGTCGCATTGACTTCAGTAACCGTCAAATTTTAAAGTGGATTTTCAAGCGGTTATCCCGCAATGCTGATTTTGAGATCCGTTTTTATGGTATTTTGAAAAGTGCAATTTCCTTGTTGAAATTGTCACTAATGTTGCTGTTTTTATCACGGATTTGCAAATCGTTTTTAAAATAAAATTGTTTTCCAAAATTTTTATAGTTTACGCTTTCAGAAGAATGAGAAAGTGACTTAAACGTTTCAGCAAAATCGAGGACTATGACCCCTTTCTTTTACTGATTCGCTTAATTCCGGACTTGTTCGTTTGAGAATGTAAATTATTACTTTTATAAAATAAATGAAATTGTTTTCATAAGTTTTGCAGTTTGCGTTTTCAAAAGAATGAGAAAGCGATTTAAACGTCTCAGCAAAATCGAGGACTATGACCCCTTTCTTTTACTGATTCGCTTAATTCCAGACTTGTCCGTTTGAGAATGTGAAATGTTATTTTTTAAATACACAATTTTGCACTTTCAAGGAAACGATGAAGAGAATTAAACGATTTAGTAAAACTCGTGGTTATGGGACATGTGCGTTTGCTATTTTGGTTAATTCCGGACTCGTTAATTGAAATATTTGCTGTATGGATGATTTCGTATGCTTTCGAGCCACTTGTTGGACCTCCGGGTCATTTGTTGGACCTTCGGGTCAATGCCAGTACTAGACCTTCGGGTCATCTGTTGGACCTTCGGGTCATTTGTTGGAACTCCGGGTCATTTGTTGGGCGCCAAAAATATAGTACTTCGTAGGCTTCAGCCATTTGTTGATGCACGTGCGGCGTAGCTAAAACTCGCCATTTGTTGGGATCAGTCCACCTTTTATGTTGTTTTTCTAGTTATCTTAATTAATTCTAGATATTTGTTGTTTTCAATTATCTGCAGGTAATTGGATATTTGTTGATATGAGTTCTGATTATCGTTTTTGATAATCGAATAATTGTTGTTTCTGATTATCGCTTGTGATAATCAGATATTTGTTGATTTTGATTATCGTTTTTGATAATCGAATATTTGTTGAGTTGATTATCATTTTTTATAATCTAATATTTGTTGATTTGATTATCGTTTTTGATAATCGAATAATTGTTGATTTGATTATCATTTATGATAATCGAATATTTGTTGATTTGATTATCGTTTTTGATAATCGAATATTTGTTGATTTTGATTATCGTTTTTGATAATCGAATATTTGTTGATTTGATTATCGTTTTTGATAATCGAATATTTGTTGATTTGATTATTGTTTTTGATAATCGAATAATTGTTGATTTGATTATCTTTTTTGATAATCGAATATTTGTTGATTTGATTATCATTTTTGATAATCGAATATTTGTTGATTTGATTATCGTTTTTGATAATTAGATATTTGTTGATTTGAGATTTGATTATCGTTTTTGATAATCGAATATTTGTTGATTTGATTATCGTTTTTGATAATCGAATATTTGTTGATTTGAGATTTGATTATCGTTTTTGATAATCGAATATTTGTTGATTTGATTATCGTTTTTGATAATCGAATATTTGTTGATTTGATTATCGTTTTTGATAATCGAATAATTGTTGATTTGATTATCGTTTTTGATAATCGAATATTTGTTGATTTGATTATCGTTTTTGATAATCGAATATTTGTTGATTTGATTATCGTTTTTGATAATTCGATATTTGTTGATTTGAGATTTGATTATCGCTTTTGATATTCGAATATTTGTTGATTCGATTATCGTTTTTGATAATCGAATATTTGTTGATTTGATTATCCTTTTTGATAATCGAATATTCGTTGATTTGATTATCGCTTGTGATAATCAGATATTTGTTAATATGAGTTTTGATTATCGTTTTTGATAATTGAATATTTGTTGATTTGAGATTTGATTATCGTTTTTGATAATTAAAGATTTGTTGATTTGAGATTTGATTATCGCTTGAGATTACTAAATATTTGTTGATTTGGGATTTCATTATCGTTTTTGATAATTGAATATTTGTTGATTTGAGAATTCTGATCATCGTTTTTGATAATTAGACCTTTGTTGTTTTCTGATTACCGTTTTGGTAACTAGATATTTGCAGTTTCGCGATTTGCGAATTTTGCTTTCTAATTATCTTTGTTGATAATTAGATTTTGCTATTTTCTAACTATCGTATCGATGTTTATATGTTGCTGTTTTAGGATTTCTGTATTCTAATTATCTAATTGATAATTGAATATTGCTGATAATTGCATTTATTCAGTTTTGTTGTTTTCTGATTATGTACTTAATAGTTAGATTTTGTTAAGAATTTGTGAATTTTTATGAAATTAAAAGATTTCTTTGACATTTGAATTCTCTGCCTTTATTTTCAATCTTAACTAGTTTATGTTAGAAAATTTATTGTTAGTGACGACCTTAATTATGAAAATTGCGGGGACGTAATTTTATAAGGAGGGGAGTCTATAACAACCCGGAATTTTATAACAAGTAATTTTCATCAAATGATGATTTAATTAGTTGTTAATTGCTGTTTGGAGTTTTATTAGAATTCTTGAATAAAATTAGTTAGGAATTTGGTGCGCTTTAAAAATTTGAAACTTGGCCACGTTCATTTGTTTCGGGTTGTGATAATTGTCTAAGGTCGATAACCGTTCCTCTTTTCTTCATTTTCGTTCTAACCCTAAGCCTAAATGAGAAAATAAATAATGGCGGCTTCAAATTTTTCGTGTTCATTCGTTCCTCAAGCTAGGGTTTCGTGAATTGGTGATCTCCATGGCTTTGAATCTTCCTCAATTCGAACGGCTGCTCCAATTCGTGGCAAAGGTGAGTGAATCCTTCACTCACATCTAATTCAAGATTTTAGTGATTGCTAGCTTGTTCAAATTCATGATTTTGTTGCTTGATTAACTAATTTTCACGGCTTTGAAATTGTTGATTTCTTGTTGACTTCGGTCACTTTGATTTGTTAAATCGTTTAGTTTGGTGTTGATGTTTCCTCTGATTTTTGTCAAAATTTGTATGATTTGCTGATGGCTCGTTCATCACGGTGGTTGCTTTTTTGGCTTCGGTCATTTATGACATTGACACTTTTATTCAGCTTTGTAATGAACAGACTTTTACCTGCTGCTGCACGTCTTCGACGTCTTTGCATATTGGCTTCGGCCATTAGGCACTTAATCTACTTGCGGCCTTGACTCTGTTATACTTTGTATATATATGCGGCCTTGACCCTTACTTCTACACTGTACCCAAGAGTTGTTTATATACATGCTTGGTTCCCTTGTAGCGTACATTTGAAGTTGTAGCCTTTGTGCTCAAGTTTGATTTTTGTGTATTTTTGACTTGGTTCGAAGTTGATTTCGATTTTGATTGAAATTTTGTTGTAGCATACTTGACTTTATTATTACTGTCAAACGCCTTGCCTTGTGTTCATGTTGCTGTAGCCAAGAGCTACAGTCTTTGCTGCACCCCTATCATACTTGTATATACAGGCTGCATTCATGTGTGATAGTTTGCAATGTTGGTTCGTTTATTATGTTTATTTCCTGGTTGTCTCAGAGTTTTCTTGCATCGAGCTCTGCATAGTGCTTATGCATTGAGTCATGTTGCTATTAAGGTTTTGTATTATTCGATTTTGATAAAACTGCTATTTGACTATGGTCATTTTGAAACTTGCTGCTTGATTTTGTTTTGTCGAACTTGCTATTCTTTGATCAGTTAGCACTTTGCCTGTACTCTAGTCGTTGCTGGTCCTGTTTCACATGATGAAAATATGTATGTGTATGCTTATATATACACATACATGTACACTTGTATTTAGTGATGGTTCTGGTTCACTAGTGCACCCCTTAATTTGTTAACATCTGCGTTGCCTACGTACTTTATTCTTGAACTTGATAGTTGTTAACGTAAAAATCAGACGCTAACACCCCGATGCAAGTAATGTAAGTGTGAAAGCACGACCCGTTGACACGGGAATCAGGAAATAAGCAGAAAATTATCAGAAAAACAAGGAAAGGCACAGTTTTTATGGTGGTTCAGCTTATGGTCAAGCCTACGTCCACTTTATATCTCTTTATTGCTGAATCAAGTACAACTGATACAACTTCCTTTGATTACAATACACTTTAGACTAATAGATCAAACTTTGTTGTAGAATAATCTTTTGAATCCATGTTGAATGATGTAGATTAGCTCTTCGAGTTTGTCGTAATGTCCTTGATGCTTGGAATGCTTGAAGTATTCTTTGAGTCGAACACACAGCAGAGTATCGGCGCTTCGAGAGTGAGCCCAAAAAGACCACCCTCATGGTTTTAGCCCATGCTGTATTTATAGGGGATTTTCTGGGTGAGGCTTAGGTCGCGCACGACCTAAGATAGGTCATAGGTCGCTTGCGAGTTAAGAGGGAACGAGCTACGACTTAACTAGTCCTTCCATGGTCATCTGAACCAGCTGATAGGCCGTAGCGACTTAGGAGGAAGCGGCATCATTTATTTGCCAAGTACTAGATCGTGAACGACCTAATGCAGGTCGTACGTCGGCGGCGACCTAAGGGAGTAGTCAGTAACCTTACAATGCCGAGAAGATCAATCTAGCGACCTAAGCTATGTCGTTAAACTGTAATGTCACTTAACTTGTTAGGTCGTGAGTCGCCCTATTCCTTAGGTCGCTGAACTCACTAGGTCGCAAACCCCCTTTAAGTAATTAGGTCATTGAGCAGTTAAGTCGCTTTGTACTTGAGTCGTTAAGTCGGCAGTTTCTCAAGTCGTTTGCCTATTGAGTCGCTGGCCACCTTAAGTCGTCCACCCCTCTTAAGTCGTTAAGCCCTTAAGTCGTCCAACCCTGTTAAGTCGTTAAGTTCTTAAGTCGTCCAACCCTGTTAAGTCGTTAAGTTCTTAAGTCGTCCAACCCTGTGAGGCGTTGCTTCACTTCAGGAGTTAAGTCGCTTAGCCCGCTTCATATGTTAAGTCGCTAATTCCTCTATTCACTGAGTCACTGAACATTGAAGTTAACATTTGCCCCTCGAAGTACATGCCTAGGTCATAGGTCGTGTGCTTCGATCTAGTTTTCAAGCCGTGGGCGACTCAAGAAGCTTGTTAACTCGCGCGTCCATCCATCTTCTCTTCTACTTCCAATATAAGCTGTTAAGTCACTTCTTCCTCTTTACTTCATTGCTTATTATTCTATCGCCATTGTTGCATCCGAGCTCAAAAGTTAACACAAAATCCTCCTATTTGCATCCTTGACCGCTATTTCAACATCAGGCTTAGGTAATTCCGATCATCCTTCCATTGTGTTTGCCACCAACCCCTCCATAACCATTTCAATACACTCTTTGTTTCCATGCTGTAAGATAACACCCTGATTCGTCCTCTGACTATCGTCGACTGTTGGCAATTGTCTTAAAAAATGAATCGGCTTAGGATTTTATGGAGTTATTTGGCAAGTGTTTGAATTCGTGTAGTTGTCAGTAGTTTCTAGAAATTTTGGAGGCGAAGAGGTACTTGGTTAACGGGTTAGTGGATTTTGGGTTTAGACATGGTGTTTCAAACGACACAATGGTGGATAAACACGTGGCAAAGAGTAATTGGTGAGTAGTGGGGCTTATCGGTTCCAACAGGAGATAGCCTTGGATTGCTGCATCATCCAGAAATGACCTAAGGAACCCAAGCGACTTAAAGCTCCCTGCGACTTAGCAGATTTGGCCGATCTGAAATTTTTTGCGACTTAACCTCTAGGTCGTATGAGCGACTTTTCCTTTGGGTCGTGAACGACTTAAACTTTAGGTCATGGTCGACTTAACCTCTAGGTCGTGGACGACTCAGCACTTGGATAATTTTTCACTGCCGAATTGTTTCCTTTAGCCTTAGCCAATTTCATCTCATCCTGTTAGGTCGTGAACGACTTAGGACTTAGAGAACTTTTTGGACTGTGATTACATGGCTTGAACAAAATTCAAAAACTTCGAGACGTTGATAAAACTTGATTGTACTCCCAACTCGAACTTTGAACTGCCGAAATAACTTGCATGACTTTGCTATGCTTTCTTAACAGATTGTATCAAATTTGATGCTGATAACCTGTTAAATACGACATTTGCAGAAAACTAGGGCGAATATACTGCCACTGATTGCCCACATCAAATGACAGATTAGTCGATAATGGATAATTAACTTAAAGAAATTGTATGAAATGCTGTGAATCAACAAACTCAAGTGAAGCATTAAAACAATGTTAATCAACTAAAGTCGATTTGTTTGCGTTAAAATTGCACTTGTATTTGGACTTAAAGCGACAAGTCTTGAAATATTGCAATTGACACATGTTTAATTTCAGTTATATTTGCTTGTTGCTTTGCTAGCTTTACACAGCACTTCAAACATTTAGGAAACGTGCACCTTCATGTTTGAATATCCAGTTGTTTATGTAGAATGGCTTTACATCAAGATGAAGGAGCAGAACAAACCGGGGAGGCCTTCCCAATAGCTGATCCACTGGTCGACCCACCAGAAAGAACTTCTACTACTCTGAGTCACCGGATGTTCAACCAATTACGCGCCCAGTTTGGATTGTAGAAGCAGATGCTATTCTCCCTGGGCCAAACGATTTTGCTGATAGGCCACCTCTTGGTTTCGTCACTGTTAACCGCCAAATGTGTCTTTATGGTGCTATTCCTCCTTTCAGTAATTTTCTTCAACAACTCCTTCGCCGATTGGCTATTTCTCCTTTTCAATTGCATCCCAATGGCTATGCCATTTTGATGGGATTATGCGTTCTCTTCAGAAGAACACTTAACCGCCTCCCAAACTTCGATGAAATCTGCTATTTATGTACATTTGCGAGAAGTAAAGACCATCCTTTCATTATATATGTGAGAAGCGCCAAAAATCGCAAGCTTATCATCGATCTTCCTGATAGCGCTCATGGTTTCCTGAGTCGGTTCTTTTTTGTCCGTTTCCCCCAGGGATTTTACGCTATCTGGAGAGTAAGGGTTAGGCTTACTTATCCCCATTCTTTTCTTCTCTGAGCTTTGCGAGATCCGAATTTCTAAATGTTAATTTCGTTTTCTACTTTCGCAGTCATCCCTCCTCCTTGTAGAGACTTCAGCCACAAGTCAACTTTTGAAAGGCTTAACGCTGTAGCGGTTGCGGAGAGAAGCATCAAATTTTTATTAAGAGATGAGTTCCTTCATCAGTTCGGACTCTTACACCCTTCCCGCTCCACTCAGCCTTATGAAGTTCCCGATTCTCCGACCAAGGCACCAGATGCCCCAGTTTCTGTTGAGGAGCCTACACTGAAAGATCCTGTCCCTGAGGTTTCTCTAGTGAAGTACTCAACTTCTACTGATGTTGCGGGGTCATCTGGTAAGCCTGCGCTTCCCCCGGTCATTGAAGAAGAAGAGCTCCGAGAAACTTCCCAACATTTCGGGAAGTCCGGTGATGGAGGAGCTGGGAAAGCGAGTCCTGTCAAGCAGAGCGGGGATGAAACTTTTGAAGGGATGAGCGACTTGTTTCTCACGTCACAGGAGCTCTTCAAAGACGACCCTGTTACTGCCAGAGTTTCCTCCTCAGTAGTTGAAGCAACTTCTATTTTGCAGCAGAATCCGTTGACTCAAGAGTTGACGTTAACCACTATAGCCATTATTTCCCCGCAACTAAGGAGTGGTTTGTAGTTTGACGCGCGTAGTTTGCACGTTACACACACTTAGGATTTTACAGCACTTATATGTACTCTCATGCACTTTACCTCCAGGATTTCCAAGTTTTGTCTTTTCTTCATTTTCAGGTTCTCCAATGGGGCGTAGTGGTTCTTATTATGACGACATTCAACAGTATGGAGGCGTGGCCAGTATGATTACAGACGCTATCTTCCCGCCCATAGGGAAACTGACGAAGAGAGAGCTGCTCGAAAAGCTCAGGAAAGAAGGATGTATGAAGAAAGGTACGGGAGAAGGGATGGGCAGCATGACTCTTCTCGTAGAGGTGATGACTCCCATAAAAGAAAGACTTATGATGATAGAGGAAAAGTCATGACATCGGAGACCCAACCAAGCGGGCCAGGCTTGATGAAAAAACCACATCCTCAACTTTAGAGAAGGCCGCTGCTCTCACTTCTCTTGAGATTCCTTCAACGTCTCCTGCCCTTGAAGGAGGCAATATTCAGACACTACTCAGCAGACCCCCGTACGAAGTTGACAGAGGTCCGCCGACCCTTCAAAGTCGGTTCCCGCATTGGTGCTTAAAGGGGGTCCGCTTCGACTTCGACTTGGTTCCCATTGACAAAGAGGCCATGCTACGAAATCTTGACACCGTTAGACTTGATATTGAGAGGATGTCAGGTTGGTAAAAGCTCGTTGATGAACTTCAGAGAGTGAACCGAGCCAACCTTGAAGCTATACTGACGATGGAGAATGACAAGTCGGAATGGCAGAAAATTCTATATCAGCACAACACTGAAATGAAAAACATTGCTGAGTACAACGAGAAGCTTGAGGCGGAGGTCGGGAAACTTAAGCACGAGCTTACTACTTCTTCCACCTCTTATACTCAAAAGGAAGAAGTGCTTCAGAAGCAAGTTCGCGATGCTCATGCCGCTCAACGGCATGTTGAAACCCGTCTCGAAGCTACACAGAAGACGGTGGAAAAATATCGTACTGACTTTGCAGAGCTGCGGGAGAAAGCTAACTCTCAGGACTTAGAAATCATAGAGCTGAAAGCTCAATTATCAAATACCGAGAAAGAACGTGATGAGGCCCTGGATGGAAAGAAAGCCGCTGAACAATCTCATGAAGAGACAAAAGCCAATATCAGTTCTACTTTGTTTGATTTTTAGGTCCAAAGCGTCTTGGGGCGCGGCAGCCTTTCATTTTTGGGGCCTAAATATGAAATCACTTTGGCTGAAGTGTGGGAGGCTGCAATGGACATGCTAGGAGGCGCCGGTTATTCCGAAGATGAACTTGAGGCGCATTATTTTGATGACGGGACTCGTGCTGCTCTTGCCAGGGGAAAGGAGCAGCTTGCTAAAGTACGAGCCGAAACGGTGGGAGGGGAGCATTCAGAGAAAGGAGCATCATTAATTGCCCATGTTCTTCCTTCAATTTCGGCCGATGTTGATATTACGGGCTCTGGGTCCCACTCTCCGCCCTTGCTAAAGTTATAACTGAAATTACAAGTGCACAGGGTGGAGATGAAGGTGAAGAAAGCACCGGAGTACAAGCTTATGAAGTTGAGATTAGGAAGCCAACTTCTCCAGGTAACTCTACTGTTAACCTCGCTCAAGTGGACTGCTTGTTTGACTCGAACGAGTTTAATGAGCTTCTCGATTATTTTTTAAATCTCAACGAGCCTTTATCTCCTCTCTTTACTGATTATAACCTTTTTTCTTCTGTAGAGAAAGTGCCGAGCATCGTTCAGACTTCCCCTCCTCCAGTTATTCATCTTCCTTCTCTCCAAGTCACTCCTCCTTCTGTTTCTCAACCAGGATCGCAAGAGGAGCAAATAGAAGCTCTTCGAGACTTGGATGATCCCAATGCTTCACAAGAACATAGAGGAGGAGAACTTGAAGAAGGCGAGAAGACCCCAGAGCCAACTGGTTCTGATGATATGCTATTATCCACATTTATCTCTCCAGGAGGTGTGTCTTCTTCTAAAAAGAGGGGGAAAGTGGAGTTTCGAAGAGAAAGAAGGAAGCTTCAGCTGACGAAGAAAAAGCAGAGGAGAGTCCGATTGTGCCCCTTTCTCCTTCTTCCCCTACACTTATAAGTCGGCTCCGGAAGTTGGTCATCCGGCCAGGCGCAAGCTCTAAAGGTGGAAAGAAGAAAAAGTGATAACTTTGGCCTGTGCTTTTTATCCCCTTTTTTGCTTTTTGCTTGTACTGGCCGAAGATTGTGCGGGTATCGGCCCCCGCTTTTCTTTATTCTAAAACCTGTACCTGTATATAATTTTCGTAATATTGAATAAAATGTCCCTTTTACTTATACCAACTTCTGTCTGTATTCGAGAATACATTTATTCTTTATCTTTATACAAGTTCTTTGTTTCCTTTGTGTGACATTGTAATGAACCTATGGTATGTTGTCTGAGCATTGTTTTCATTCTTGCACCTATAATGTGCTGCCCCCATATCATGGTTTATTGCAATTTCTTTCACATTGGCAAAATTTTTAAAGAACAATTCCTCTATTTCGAGAAGACTTGTACTCTTTCCTTAGAGAACAACTTTTCCATTTAAGGAGGTTTGCATCTATAATTTATAGGATAATATTTCCATTTTAAGGAAATATTTTTCGTATTTAGTGGGATGCGCCTCATATTGGAGGAGTTTTTTCTCTCTTCTTTTTTTTATTGCGAAATTTTTACACTTCACTTTTTTGAAGAAATCACTTTTGTTTTGGCGAGTGAATTTTCTTTCGTGGTAAAGTGGGCTTTGACTTGCTTGTGCCTCTGGTAAGAGGGCTTTTTGTCTGATTGTGCCTCTGGGAAGAGGGCTTTTTGTTTAATTGTGCCTCTGGGAAGAGGGCTTCTTATTTCTGCCTCTTGGGAGAGGCTTTTATCTTTTCCCTGTTCGCTGGGAAGCGGGCCTCCAAAGAGGGCTTTTCACATTTCGACTCGTGTGAAGTTTTATTTCAGATCACGGTGAAATGTGTGCCTCTGAGTAGGGATTTTACCTGGAAGTTTGGAGTTTCTTTCTCTTAGTTGGATGGATTCACGGGGCGGACACAAGTGTCCTGTGCCACCGATCAGTCCGCAACTTTATGTCGAGAAAGAACTCTCTTTTTCTGGCATGGCCCGCTCGAGGTCTTTTGACATTTCAACTATGGTGAAATGGGCCTCCGAAGAGGGCTTTTCACATCTCAGCACTAGTGAAGTTTTATTTCAGATCCCGGTGAGATGTGTGCCTCCGAGGATGCTTGGAAGTTTCTTCCTCATTGTTGGTTGGGTTCACGGGGCGAGCGCGAGTTACTTGGACGTTTGTTTACGTAGATTGTCTCAACTAGTGAACGAGCGCCTTGCCTTCCACTTGGGAAGGTGCCTCCGGTCGTCTCATGGACTCACGGGGCAGACGCAAGTTACTTGGACGCTTGTCTACGCAAACTATCTCAACTAGTAAACAAGCGCTTTGCCTTCCTGTTAGGAAGGTGCTTCCGATCATTCCATACCATGTTGAGAAAGTCTTCTGGCATGCCCCGTTCGAGGTCTTTATCCTCCGAAGAGTTGTGCCTCCGAAGAGGGCTTGCGCCTCCGAACTTTTGCTGTTTGATGTTCGCCCGCTCATGTTTCTTTGCTATCTATTCGTATCGGCGATCCCCGTTATCTTTTTCGAATGCCCTTCCCTTTTAGTTGCCAGCAATTTCCCTTATCCATAGAAATGTATTTCATAGTTAAGCGAGTTGGTGGTGGTAGACACAGGCTATTTAACTGGATGCTCGTTTGTACAAACATTCACATTTAGTTAGCAATGGCCTACTTCCATCCGAATCGCTAACTTTTGTTCGAAGCACTTCTTTCATAGGATTTGATTATGGAAATTTTGGATGGTCTAGCGTTTGTTTGCTGGGTGGTGTCGGAGATTGCTTGGTCTCATGATGGGTAAGCTTTGTTTTTATGGCCTGCATTATTAAATCGACGTTTTAGCAATGCAATTAATGTATTTTATATGTCAAAATAAAACAAAGCAGTTTATAACAGTAAAGAACACAAGATTTATAGTGGTTCGGCCAAGAACTGGGCCTACATCCACTTTATAGCTCTTATTATTCACTTGTACTGACTTTACAACGGCTTTCATTACAAGAATCATACATTCTTCATTCTTTTACAATATTTCATTAAAGCCTATAAGTAAAATATGGGCACAAATGATTGATGTTCCAAGCTTTTGGAATTGAGTCTCCTTCAACAGTTACAAGTTTGAATGTGCCATCAAGAAATTTCTGGCCTATAACATATGGCCCTTCCCGGTTTGGTCCAAGCGCGCCTGCAGGTGTAATAATTCTTTTTAAGATTAGATTCCCCACTTCAAAGCTACGCCGGCGAACTTTGGAATTGAAGTGTCTGGTTATTCTTTGCTGGTGAGCTGTAGTTCTAAGCTCAGCCTCTTCCCTTTTTTCATTAAGGAAGTCAAGGGCTTCAAGCTGCAGCTTTTCATTCTCGGCTTGACTGAAATGGGTTCTTCTATGCGAAGGGACCTCTATTTCTACTGGAATCATCGCCTCTGATCCATATGCCAATGAAAATGGAGTGTGCCCCATCGCAGTTTTATGTGTGGTTCTATATGCCCATAATGCTAGCGGAAGTTTATCGACCCTACCACCTTTTGCTTTTTTCAGCTGTTTTTTGATGGTTGATTTGATAATTTTGTTTACTGCTTCCACCTGCCAGTTTTCCTGCGGATGAGCCACTGTTGAGAAACTTTTCTGGATCTTGAATTTTTTGCAAAAATCTCGGAACTCTTCACTTTCAAATTGGGTTCCATTGTCTGTGATTATCTTTTGAGGCACTCCATACATGCAAACGATATTCTTAGTTACAAAGTTTATCATTTTCTTTGAGGTAATAGTAGCTAAGGGTTCATATTCAGCCCATTTAGTAAAATAATCCACAGCAACAATAGCATATCTGACTCCGGATTTTGCAGCTGGTAAAGACCCGATGAGATACATTCCCCAAATAGCGAATGGCCACGGACTGACCATCTGTGTTATCTCAGTGGAAGGTGCTCTTGGGATTTTCGCAAATCTCTGGCATCGGTCGCATTTTCGGGCGTAACTCGCGGCATCACGATTAATATCCGGCCAAAAATATCCATAACGGAGAATTTTCTTTGCCAAAGTTTGACCTCCTGAATGGTCTCCACACCCTCCTCCGTGTACCTCAGCTAGAATTGTTTCCACTTCTTCCTTGGTCACACATCGGAGTAATGGCATTGAGAATCCCCGCCTATACAATCGGCCATCCTGAATTACAAATCTGGACGCTTTTCTTAACAACTTCTGCCATTCTCTTGGGTTCTCCGGTAGAGAGCCGTCGCACAGGTATTTCAATATCGGAGTCATCCATGATTTACACTCCTGTGATACAGTCATGATCCAGTCAATATCCATTTCATCAATGCTTGGAGTTGACAGGACTTCTATAGGAACTAATCCCAACAGTTGAGCTTCACCGGTGCTTGCATATTTTGCGAGGGAATCTGCCTTCATATTCTCTTCCCGGGGAATATGGCTTATTGTGTAATGGTCGAAATCATCAAGAAGCTCCCAGGCCTTGGACAAATATGTGGGTAAGTTCCCTCTTTTGGCTTGAAACTCTTTCTTGACTTGACACACGATAAGCTGTGAATCACTGAAGATCTGTAACGCCTTGATGTTCAGTTCTTTAGCAATTCTTAAACCGGCAATAAGAGCTTCATATTCTGCTTCATTGTTTGTCAAAGGGAATTCCAATCTTAAAGCATAGCACAATGACCGTCCTTCAGGGGTTTCAAGTACAACCCCGGCCCCAGAACAGTAATCATTTCTTGCGCCATCAACATACAATTTCCACCGGATTGAAGGATTATCGGTCACCACATCCTCACTATCGCCTTTGTCTGTACATTCTGCAATGAAGTCTACCAAAACTTGTCCATTGATTGCTCTTCGAGGATGATAAGTGATGTCATATTGGCTGAGTTCAATATTCCATTTCAAAAGGCGACCTGAAGTCTCAGGACGGAACAAGACCTGCTTCAAGGGCTGATCGGTGAGGACCTTGATGGGATGAGCTTGGAAATATGGCCTCAGTTTCCTTGATGCCATCAATAGACAATAGGCGAGCTTTTCCAACTTTGAATAGTTCAATTCTGCCCTAGTAAATCTCTTGCTGATGTAGTAGACTGGGCGTTGAATTCTCATATCCTCCCATACCAAAGCTGCACTGAGGGCATGAGACGAGATTGCCAAATACACAAAATGATCTTCACCATTGTCAGGCTTGGAAAGTATAGGAGGTATTTCCATATGACGAACCAGCTCATCAAAAGCTCTCTAGCATTCAGGAGTCCAGTCAAAGTTTTTTCTTCCTTTCTTTAGAGCATCGAAGAATGGAATGCATTTATCAGTAGCTTTGGAAATGAATCGACTTAAGGCAGCGACTTTTCCATTAAGACTTTGCAGTTCCTTCTTCGTTCTAGGAGCTTTGACTTCTCTTAAGGCAGTTATCTGAGCCGGACTTGCTTCAATACCTCTTGCACTCATAATGAAACCCAAAAATTTTTCAGATTCTACCCCAAATGAACACTTCAAAGGATTCAGCTTCATACCGTACTTTCGGAGGATTGAGAACATTCTGCCAAGTGATCCATGTGGTCCGCTGCTTTCTTTGACTTTACCAGCATATCGTCGACATAAACTTCCATAGTCTTGCCAATCTGTGGCTTGAATATTGCATTAACCAGTCTCTGGTAAGTTGCCCCTGCATTTTTCAGTCCGAATGGAATGACTTTGTAACAGTACAGACTAACATCGGTTATGAAACTCGTGTCCTCCTGATCTGGCTCATGCATCATGATCTGGTTATATCCGGAGTAAGCATCCATAAAAGATAACAATTCATGCCCCGTAGTTCCATCAACTAACTGGTCAATCCTGGGAAGCGGAAAGCAGTCTTTGGGGCAAGCCTTGTTTAAATCTGAAAAGTCGATGCATACTCTCCATTTTCTGTTAGCTTTCTTAACCAGTACTGGATTTGAGACCCAATTCGGATAAGTAGATTCCCTGATAAAACCATTCTCCATGAGCCGATCAACCTCTTCTTTCAATGCTGCTGACCTCTCAGGACCTTGAGTTCTTCTTTTCTGCTTTACCGGTGTAAACTTTAGATCAATATTCAAGGTATGCACCGTAACTTCTGGAGAAATTCCACACATATCGGCATGAGTCCAGGCGAATACATCCAGATTTGCTTTCAAAAATGATATCAAAATATTTTGAACCGTTACATTAAGCTGTGAACCCACATTCAACACTTTTTTCGGGTCTTTCGGGTCAACAGGTACCGGGACTGTCATTTCAATTGGTACCACTCTATTTTCCCCTGCACTGGCTTTTCTTGGATCCATCTCTCTTCGTGCACCGCTATGTTCGCCTGTGCAGGGTCCACCCTGTAATTGCTACAAGGTTGATTCTTTGATACGGACTGGGGCTGCCACATCTTTTCCCATCTCTCTCTTCCTCGATTCACGCAACTCTATAAGATAACATTCTCGCCCAGCATTCTGATCCCTTTTCACCACACCGACTCCATTATCTGTGGGGAATTTTATAGTCAGACACCATGGGGCAAGAATATCTTTAAATGCTGCCAGAGTTGGTCGGCCTAGGAAGGCATTGTAGGCAGAATATTCTTCAACAATAACAAAGGTCTGTCTTCGAGCCACTTTCCTCTGCCCCTCTCCAAGTTGCACGAACAAATCGATAGTTCCAATTGGCTGTTTCGGCTCCCCAGTAAAACCAGCAATCTTTAGTGACGAAGCTTGAACGTCAGCCATTGGAATCTTCATCTGATCAAAAGTCTTCTTGAAGAGAATGTTGCACGAAGATCCATAGTCAACTAAAACTCTTTTCATAGTAGCTGGCCCAATGCCAGTGGAGATAACCAAAGGATCAATGGTAGGAGCTTCAACACCCATTGAATCCCTAGTACTAAATATAATGTCATCATTAAAAGTCTTCTGCTGCTTCGGGGATGCAGCATCTTCTAACACAAAGACACTTTCATCTGCCGGTGCATACTTCAAAGCACGGGCGTATCTTTCCATCTCGCCCCAACTCCTGCCAGCTGGGTGAGGGCCTCCTGTAACCACATTTATAACAGGTCTCTCTGATTCATGAGCTGTCGCCTTCTCACTTGAGCCAGGACAATGGACAGGAACCTGTTGTCCTTGATTCGATGAGATTGGGCCATTCTTGTTCCTTCTTACATACTATTGGAGCTTGTTTTGCTTCAATAGTTCCTCAATTACCTCCTTTAAGTAACGGCACTCGTTAGTATCATGCCCGGGCTCGTTATGGAACCGGCACAACCTTCCATTCTTCTCAGCTTTCCTATTAACTCTTTGCTTAGCTGGTTCGGGGAATTCGATCGTGTCCTTATTTGCAAAGTAGATGTTCTCTAGGGTATCAGTTAGAGGGGTGAAGTTGAAGGGATGACCCTTCTTTGCATCTTCCTGCCTCTTCCGACCATCGTTCCCCCTCTTCTGATTGCCAGATTCCTTCTTACTTGGGGCAGCATTACTATTTCCGGCCCCTGTCGATACCACCTTAGCCGGTGCTTGGAGGCTTTCCAGACGCATGAATTCATCGGCTTTTTTATAAAACTTGTCAAGTGAATTTGGTTCTTTCATCTTCAACCACTTTCCAAATTCACTTGATTTATCAATCGCCCTCATCAAATATGTCAGAATCATGCATGACTCTGCATTATCCACCTCGGCCAAAGTTATATTGAAGCGATTCAAGAAAGCTCTAATGGATTCTCCAGGATTATGCACTAAGATGGATAACGACATTATATCTTTTGCCTTTGATGCATACAGTCGAAACTTTTCCTTGAACTTCTGTAACGACCCGCAAATCCGTACCCCTTGAGTCAACACTATTCTACAACAATCAACTCAAGTTGCACAGAAATACGAACCATTTGGGTTTAAGAAGAAGAGGTAGAAGAGGAGAAAACAAAATCAACATCAGAATCTAACCATCGTAGCAGAATAAACTATAATAGGTAGTAAATAATCTTTACTCAAAATCAAATAAATCTGTTTACATATGTTACATCATCAGAGTACATCAATCACAGCTCACATCAATAACATACAATGGATACACAACAACTCAACACAGCGGAATATATACATAAACAAGTACGTAAGTACGTATCGTCATCCAGCTCGTCTCCTGAGCTCCAGAGAATCCCCTGTATCCTACAATACTCGGTCTGACCCGAGCATTACAGTTAAATAACACCCGAGTCAGTCTAGAATACCAGCGTGAGCAAATCACACCCAATTGATTATTAAAGTTTCAAAAATCCTTTGAAAACAAAAGCATCTCGTAAGACCACGTCACAAATAAACATGTCGGGTTTTTACCTTACGATAGCTAAAACAATTTTATAGAAATCCTCTGATATTATAATAGGGTCTATATACAAATACTTATAAAATAGCCGAAATTGTTACATTATTAAATTCCAGCTACTAGCCACGGAGTGGGTAATACAAACAAAACTCGTACAAGGCTCGTAGGGAAAATGGATTCCAACAATGACTAGGTACTGGGGTACCACCTGTCACAGTACGAGGCCTAGATCACCGTACCGAGGATTACCCCTTCATCCCCTGCAACACAAGGCCGGAACCATTCCTTACTGAACAGTCCCGAACAAGATAAACCCTGTGGTTGGCGCGACCAACCACCCACTAAGCCGAAATATATAAGGGACATTTAGACAGGGGAATTATCTTGTCCTGCTTAGGCATGACCCACCTAACCCTGCTGCATATCCCCTGATTTTCAGTCATTCCCGGTTGATGAGGCTTGAGGCTAAGCGTTACCTTTAGAACGTTTTCACTTAGAATGCCCATCGTCCACCTGACGATGTTTCGCAAGCATTCGTCCATACAAGTCCGTCCCGGGTTCGAACGGAACCAAAGGCACTATTCCTACTACATCCATTTTGGAAATATCCTCAGGATTAGTAGCGACTAGCCCTTGCACTTCACTGCTCCATCTTCGACTCCGAACACGTTTTCGCACGAAACATACAAACCGGATCGAAGTGGTTTTCGAGAAATTAATCTTGATCCCGGTCTCTTCGAAACGATCAACGCAGTTGGCCAATATTGATAGTCGGTTATTTAACTATCAATTAATATTCACAACATCCATCACACAATAAATAATTTCCCAAATTATTTATTAACCTCAAAATATATTCCCAAGATATATTTTCTATTTTCAACCCTTTGAAAACAGTTTTCAAAACCATCTTTCTTTTCAGAATAAACTTTCCCAAATATTTTCTATCTCCATAGAAATTACCAAGCACAAAGCTAGATTTTAAAAATAATTTAAAAACACTTTACTTTAAAATATATACTTTTAAAACATTTAAATTAAAACTATTTTAATAGTTTTTTAAAAATACATACTATATGAATATTTGAAAATAATGTTACTAAATAAATGTAAAAACTAGATTTTCACTTTTACAAAACAAAACACCAAATCACTTTTAAATAATTACTGCTATAATAAATTAAAAGGAAATACTTACTTTAGACCTAAAATATTAGAAATAATATTTTTTTTTTCAAAACATACCTTTTTAAAAACAATTTTAAAACTATTAACTTATGTTTAAAATTTTTACTTAAAAACGTTCTTGGTTATTCAGGGAGAATTTCCAACTTCAATCAATTGAATCAATTTTCCAAATTGATTCCCAATTTATTCCATTTGAAATTAATTTCTTTAATTACTCAATTCATTTCAAATTTCATTTATTATGGACTTTATTATTGTTGTTACTATTTCTCGTTTGATTTAAAATTCTTTAACTGAAATATACAAATCTCAGCTACTTCCCAATTTCTTCTTTATTCTTTCAATAATTTAAATCTTAAATTTTAAATAAATGTTTTGTTCTTTAAAAATAATAATATTGAAATTTAAAATTCATTAATCTTCTATTTATTCAAAATTACCCTTTCTATACTCAAGATTTATTCATTCGAAATTTTTACATTACTTTATTTCTTTTCCCAATTCATTCTTAAATTTATTCAAATCTTCTATACTTGTTTCACTTACAAATTCACTTCTTTTATTTTCTTTCCAACAATCCAATTTATATATATTTTTGGGAATTCATTATATCCAAATATATCCAATCAAACCATAAAGTTTAATATTCCAATATAACTCATCATAGAATATCAATATTCACAGCAGAGAATATTAAATAATTTAAATAAATGTTGAGGGGTCCAGTTGGATCCCTCCAACCTGTTTTCCCTGCATCCACAAATGTTAGCACCATATAATATGCCAATTCCAAAATATCATACTATATCTCATCACTCAATTCATCCATCCAAACAATTATTTAAATTTAAACATTTTAAATTTAAATTTTAAACTGAGTGAGATTAACTCACCTTTGCTTTACGTTTGGCAATCCAATTCCATCTCGAACATTTATCTCCCAATTTTGGACCTTGTATAAATATTTATATGAATTTGTTAACATGTGAATTAATTAAACGATTTACTAGAATTTATTTATTTTATTTCATTTGTAATTTAAGGTAAAAATTTTAAGCTAATAATTTTCTTTAACAAATTATCTTTAGTAACCCAAATGACTTATATATATATTTATTTATTTATTTATTTAAACTTCACTATATTTTAAAATCCTTCTTATATTCAAAATATTATCTATATCAAATAATATATATATATTTTTAAAACCCCTTTTTTTTCAAAATCATATCTATTTAATTAAGCAACCGATTTAAATCTAATTTATATATACAAACTTTTGAATTTTAAAACTAGACAGTAATCCCTTTTTTTTTGAACAAATTTACAGAAAAAGAATCAAATTAAAATCCCAAAATAGATTCATATAAATAAAGCTCAATACCTCATTCGATCCACAGTGACCCTACTGCCTCCATCACTGTCGAACTCCCATGGTGAACGCCGAACCAAACCCTAACTTCATCGTTTGCAACCCATTTCCATATCGATAATTCTTCATGATTTCAGACGAATATTCAAGCGGCAACAGGTGGTTGTAAGAAACGTTCTTTTCCAAATCAAATGACGAAGCAGTTCGGCTTCATCCCAAACCCCTAACGAGATGCAAAAACCTGAGCGCGGCAGCTATAGTTCAGATCGATGCTTCAAGATCTAGATCGACACCGCTCTCTCAGCATCCTTAACAAAGCAGGAAACATGAATATTCTTTAACGCGACTTCAGATTCGAGAGTACAGCACTCCAGCGGCATCGAGTTTCTCAGGCGAGCAACGTCACTTCCAGTCGACGTTGTGGTTCAGGAGGCACGACAGAGTAGCCTCCACGATTCGACGAGGTAAGATTTGAGGGAGGTAGTCAGGTTCATACCAAAAGGAGGAGTTGAGGGGAAACATGATATCGTCGTTCGATAGAAAGAAAAGAGGAGGGAGATTCGAACAAGAGTACAACACTTCGTGAATCAACATGGAGGAGGGAAGCTCGATTTGAATCGGAGGAGGAACGACATTGATTTTCAAAGCTCGACAATGATAAATCTGAATTAATTTGAAACCTGGGTGTTGCCATTCAATTTTTTTTCTCTCGATTAGTTTAGAATGGACTGGGAGGCTTCGGCCATGAATTTCGAATGAACGAGAGAGAAAAAAATGGTTACGAGATAAATTTATTTTCTTCGGCTATGGGGTTTTACTTATTTTTATTATTAGAAACGAACTGGTTGTCTTCAAGAGGAAGGAAACGAGTTGTTGGCGTGTAAGAGAAAGTTAGCTACAGTAATTTGAGATGAAAGGAAAAAGTATTAACGGGATGCAATTTCGGCTGAAAGAAATTTGAGTAGACCAACATTGCTTCCTTTAAATTCAGTTTATCGCTATATAAATTTTTCAACGCGTTTACATATCGTACTCTCACACCACAACCCAAACACTACGAAATTTGAAATCCGATAATAAAACACTATTACGGATCCAATGGAACTGGTTTAGTTAAATTCCGAGACTGTTCCTCTGAAGGCTACTACTCCTTTTTTTTATTCAATTTAGACGATATAAATTTTAAAACTGAACAAACCACTATCAAATTCAATTTCAACACTCTTATTATCTTCAGAATTATCAATATAAATTTTATAGGCTTTCAAATTATTTTTAACCAACTTAAAATTCCCGATTCAAAAAAATTTACCAAATTTCGATAATTAAATTTTACAATTAACTATCCAATAAATATTGATATTTTAAATTTAATTTAATAATTAACCTTTGAATATTTACAATTAATTAAATATTCCCATTTTAAATGACTACAAATTCTGGGTCGTCATATTCCTCCCCCCTTAAAAGAATTTCGTCCCCGGAATTACTAGTTAGGAAGAATGATCCATAACCCAATAACTTTTTCCTTCCTAACCCAAACAGCTTTTAACAACTTGCCAAAACAATCTTTTTATCAAAGAGACCCCAACTTCCCTTCTAACTTTTCAAACTTATCCATAAGTCTCAAACAATATTGCCTACTTATCAGTTCAAATTTAAACTTAAATTCAAACTTTAAGTTATCAAATTTTCTCAAATTTTTTCTAACTCCCTAATTTTCCGAAAAATTTCGCCAGCGTCTCTTTTGCGCGGCTGACTCGGTACAACTACAAACTGGCTCTACGGCCTCCCAAATCCAAAAAGAAAACAAAAGCCAAGCGGCTCAATCCAAAATCCCAATCAACTTTCATACCAAATTTAAATACATACCTTTTTATCGAGCAATACAAATTTATCTCATGAAATCAAATCCAATTTCCTTTTCCCTTTTATAATACCTGCATATCCTGCTTACCACTAATATTCAATCACAATATTCCAAAACATTTTATCGACTTTCTCACAAAATGTCAACATCTATTCATTCCAATATTGACTTAAATTACATTGGTAGTATCAATTTCCATTTAAGACTTCACCATTTTTTCTTAAGTTTAGTATAAGCATTTTATATACTTCTTTATTTATTTTCATCTTACCATTTTAGTTTATATCCATTTCTATCCACAACGATTCTTTCATTTATATACGAATTCAATTTATTTTCAACTCTAAACTTTAAATTTCATTTTTTATTTATAACTAATTCACGTCATTATTTTATTTAGCTCCATTTACTAACTTATTTCAATTCTTAGTTTGAAATTGTGTTGTCGTTAATAAATTTTCCAAAAATTTTCAAAAATTCTCTAACTCCCAAAATTTCTGAATTTTTTTTGGCAGAGTGTCCTTTGTACGGAGGAGCTTTTGCAATTTGATAAAAGAGATAAATATATATACATCGACCCACACGGTCGGAAAAACCAAAAGCGGTTCATATTTCCTATTTTAATTGCGTACGCGTACCTTATTTAGCATTTTAAGCAAGCGGCTTATTATTTTTAGCAAATAGCCCAACCCAAATCCAGCTATACGGCTTCCAGGTACCTGTACTTACTCAATTTAAACATGTAAGTGCCAAATATATGCAGTTTAACTACATTTCACTTATTTAAAATAGTTAAAACATATGAATTCTAAAAGAAATTCACAGCAAACATTTTTCCATAAGCAATTTATATAGTTTCCATGCCAATTCAACTGTTTCAATTTGTTTATAACCATTTTCCTTCAATTCGAATGGTTTTCAATCCATTCGTATACATCTTTATCAAATTTGAATGGTTTAAAAACACAATAGCTTACCTTCAATTTATTCTTAAGCAAACTGAACTCATATTTAATTCAATTGCTTCCAAAAGCAATTTATTTTACTACTATCAACTCATAGAATTTTTAATTACTTCTATTTACACCAAATGACAATTTATTCTTTGCAATTTGACGAGATTTATGTGAATAAATAAGCACTTGAGTTTAATAATCAATTTAAATTGACTCCAACTCAACTTACGCTTAATTCTATTCCATTTTTAAATTTATCCACAATCCATATATTCTCAGTTTCATTGCATTTCAATTTTATTAACCAAACTGGTTCATTCAAAACCATTAACAACTTAGATCCATCTTCATTACCAATTAAATTTCCTTTTTATTTTTAATTCATTCACATCCATTCATTTACATTTAAAACCATTCCGTAATTGTTTATTCCAAACTATTTTATTTAGCTCAAAACAACCAAGCCATATCATTCAATAACCACTTCTCAACTTATTTAAACCATACTTCATTTGATTCTTATTTATCTCATCCATTCATTTATTCAATAAAATTAGTTTACCCGCACTTACTTAAACCATTCTAATAAACTTGAAACATTCTATTTTTCTTATTGCCTCAAGTTATTTCAATCCCTTAATAATTTAAATGGTTTACAATTATTTATTTAAGCATTTTCACTCCATTAAATATTATCGGCATCACATCGAATTTTATTTCAATTAAAATTTATTCTTACTTGATTTAAAACCAATCCAATATTATTAAACTTTGTTTAAGTTGAATTCAATTCAACTCTTCTTCATTCATTTACCTTAAGTCAATTTCCTTCAATTTATTCAAATTTTATACTTAAGCTCACTCCTATTTTGCAAACAAGTTCTCTTTTCAATTTAACTTGATTCTATTTTAACCCAATTTCATTTCAAACCACAAATTTATTTAATTAGTTATTATACACTTTAACTTCCCAGATTCAACTCATCCAATTTATTACATGGCCATTTCCAAGTTAAATTTTAATCTATAACTCAAGTTATGGATCCATTATTCATTTTCAAATTACCATTCACTTTTAAATTACCATCCAATTTTATTAACTTACATTGCGATTTCATTCACAAATCAATTATTTAATTTCAAGGCCATTTTTAATTATATTTTCTTCATCGACAATGTAAGTCGAATTGAATTATAACTTGAGTTTTATTTCCAAACCTCATCATAAACTCACAATTCAATTTCATTAACTGATTTATTAACAAATTTGTTCTTCCTTTATTTATAATGCAATACTTGAATTTTAACTCCAAATATCACTCCATTAAATTTTCTTAGTTCAATTTAGTTTATAATTCAAGTTTGGATTTTCTTTTCATTTTCCAATTCATCAAAATATTAAATTTGGGCTTTGTATTCCATTTTAAATTTTATAAGTTACCACTTATTGTTTTATACAATTCCATTCATCATAAGCTTGAATATATTCATCTTTTATTTTTAACTCAAGCCTTATGCTTATTTATAACCAAGCATATTTTTTTTTATTTCTATGAATTTCTAATTCTTTTATAAGTTATTCCCCAATCCAAGCTAATTTCATTTTTAATTTTTCACCTTTTAAATTTAAATTTTATTATCCAAAACTTAAAATTTCTTCCTGATTTACAAATCATTTCCATTTATAAGCTTACAACTTATCTTATCCGGATTTTTAAACACCCAGCTTTGGTTTCAAATCATTTTGAAATCTCCAACATCTGAAAACACATTTCTCAAAAGTCAAACCAATCCTGGTTTTCTTTATATTTCCCAACAAATTTTCTTTGAAATTTCAAAAACAACTAACCTTTCTGAACAAATCAATTTGGCAGCAATCCATCACTTAGAAACTCGAAAATGAACATCGATGATGCTGCACTCATCACCGAAGTTATTTTCCAGTGACTGAAGTGAATTTAATGCTATCTTCCTTCCAAAATCCATTTTTAAACAAATTTCCTTTCATAAATAACCCAAAACAACAATAATACTATTTACCTCCAAAATACTTCCAAAACCTCTGGGGTTTTAAAGTTTTCAAATTCTATTTTAATTCAAATTTTAACTAAAATTCATTTGTATAGTTTAGGCTTATACAAATTCCCATTTAATTATATTTCCATTTACTATTTACGTTTATAATCCATATTTATGAATTTCACTTTATAATGAATTTATTTCCTTAACTTTGGTTATATTTCAATTTCTAGTTAAATTTTCATTTAACAATGATAATGCTTTAATATTATTATTTCGAACATCCAAGCAACCATATATTAGCTAAATAGTTTACAAAAACTTTCTTTATATCGAAAATATATTTTTGGGTAAAATTATGTCATTTACCCACATTTAAAACAATACCGTATCGATTGCTCTATTCAAGTGTTTAGAAACCCTTTCAATACAGTTTCGCAGACTGTGCCGATGAAGGTTCATATACCACTCAATAAATCAATCAACACAATATTAAAACAATTTATACTCACTAACAAATACGCGCTCATATCTATTAACACGATCAAACTCATTCTAGAGTACTTCAGACTCTAATTTAAATGAGTAATTCCCACCAGAGCCAAGGTTATCACCAACCTAAGCTCTGATACCAAGTGTAACGACCCGCAAATCCGTACCCCTTGAGTCAACACTATTCTGCAACAATCAACTCAAGTTGCACAGAAATACGAACCATTTGGGTTTAAGAAGAAGAGGTAGAAGAGGAGAAAACAAAGTCAACATCAGAATCTAACCATCGCAGCGGAATAAACTATAATAGGTAGTAAATAATCTTTACTCAAAATCAAATAAATCTTTTTACATATGTTAAATCATCAGAGTACATCAACCACAACTCACATCAATAACATACAATGGATACACAACAACTCAACACAGCGGAATATATACATAAACAAGTACGTAAGTACGTATCGTCATCCAGCTCGTCTCTTGAGCTCCAGAGCATCCCCTGTATCCTATAATACTCGGTCTGACCCGAGCATTACAGTTAAATAACACCCGAGTCAGTCTGGAATACCAGCGTGAGAAAATCACACCCAATTGATTATTAAAGTTTCAAAAATCCTTTGAAAACAAAAGCATCTCGTAAGACCATGTCACAAATAAACATGCCGGGTTTTTACCTTACGATAGCTAAAACAATTTTATAGAAATCCTCTGATATTATAATAGGGTCTATATACAAATACTTATAAAATAGCCTAAATTGTTACATTATTAAATTCCAGCTACTAGCCACAGAGTGGGTAATACAAACAAAACTCGTACAAGGCTCGTAGGGAAAATGGATTCCAACAATGACTAGGCACTGGGGTACCACCTGTCACAGTACGGGGCCTAGATCACCGTACCGAGGATTACTCCCTTCATCCCCTGCAACACAAGGCCGGAACCATTCCTTACTGAACAGTCCCGAACAAGATAAACCCCGTGGTTGGCGCGACCAACCACCCACTAAGCCGAAATATATAAGGGACATCTAGATAGGGGAATTATCTTATCCTGCTTGGGCATGACCCACCTAACCTTGCTGCATATCCCCTGATTTTCAGTCATTCCCAGTTGATGAGGCTTGAGGCTAAGTGTTACCTTTAGAACGTTTTCACTTAGAATGCCCATCATCCACCTGACGATGTTTCGCAAGCATTCGTCCATACAAGTCCGTCCCGGGTTCGAACGGAATCGAAGGCACTATTCCTACTACATCCATTTTGAAAATATCCTCAGGATTAGTAGCGACTAGCCCTTGCACTTCACTGCTCCATCTTCGACTCCGAACACGTTTTCGTACGAAACGTACAAACCGGATCGAAGTGGTTTTCGAGAAATAAATCTCGATCCCAGTCTCTTCGAAACGATCAACGCAGTTGGCCAATATTGATAGTCGGTTATTTAACTATCAATTAATATTCACAACATCCATCACACAATAAATAATTTCCCAAATTATTTATTAACCTCAAAATATCTTCCCAAGATATATTTTCTATTTTCAACCCTTTGAAAACAGTTTTCAAAACCATCTTTCTTTTCAGAATAAACTTTCCCAAATATTTTCTATCTCCACAGAAATTACCAAGCACAAAGCTAGATTTTAAAAATAATTTGAAAACACTTTACTTTAAATATATACTTTTAAAACATTTAAATTAAAACTATTTTAATAGTTTGTTAAAAATACATACTATATGAATATTTGAAAATAAAGTTACTAAATAAATGTAAAAACTAGATTTCCACTTTTACAAAACAAAACACCAAATCACTTTTAAATAATTACTACTATAATAAATTAAAAGGAAATACTTACTTTAGACTTAAAATATTAGAAATAATAATTTTTTTTCAAAACATACCTTTTTATAAACAATTTTAAAACTATTAACTAATGTTTAAAATTTTTACTTAAAAACGTTCTTGGTTATTCAGGGAGAATTTCCAACTTCAATCAATTGAATCAATTTTCCAAATTGATTCCCAATTTATTCCATTTGAAATTAATTTCTTTAATTACTCAATTCATTTCAAATTTCATTTATTATGGACTTTATTATTGTTGTTACTATTTCTCATTTGATTTAAAATTCTTTAACTGAAATATACAAATCTCAGCTACTTCCCAATTTCTTCTTTATTCTTTCAATAATTTAAATCTTAAATTTTAAATAAATGTTTTGTTCTTTAAAAATAATAATACTGAAATTTAAAATTCATTAATCTTTTATTTATTCAAAATTACCCTTTCTATACTCAAGATTTATTCATTCGAAATTTTTACATTACTTTATTTCTTTTCCCAATTCATTCTTAAATTTTTTCAAATTTTCTATACTTGTTTCACTTACAAATTCACTTCTTTTATTTTCTTTCCAACAGTCCAATTTATATATATATTTGGGAATTCATTATATCCAAATATATCCAATCAAACCATAACATTTAATATTCCAATATAACTCATCATAGAATATCAATATTCACAGCAGAGAATATTAAATAATTTAAATAAATGTTGAGGGGTCCAGTTGGATCCCTCTAACCTGTTTTCCCTGCATCCACAAATGTTAGCACCATATAATATGCCAATTCCAAAATATCATACTATATCTCATCACTCAATTCATCCATCCAAACAATTATTTAAATTTAAACATTTTAAATTTAAATTTTAAACTGAGTGAGATTACCTCACCTTTGCTTTACGTTTGGCAATCCAATTCCATCTCGAACATTTATCTCCCAATTTTGGACCTTGTATAAATATTTATATGAATTTGTTAACATGTGAATTAATTAAACGATTTACTAGCATTTATTTATTTTATTTCATTTGTAATTTAAGGTAAAATTTTTAAGCTAATAATTTTCTTTAACAAATTATCTTTAGTAACCCAAATGACTTATATATATATAATTATTTATTTAAACTTCACCATATTTTAAAATCCTTCTTATATTCAAAATATTATCTATATCAAATAATATATATATATATATTTTTAAAACCCTTTTTTTCAAAATCATATCTATTTAATTAAGCAACTGATTTAAATCTAATATATATATATATATATAAACTTTTGAATTTTAAAACTAGACAGTAATCCCTTTTTTTTTGAACAAATTTACAAAAAAAGAATCCAATTAAAATCCCAAAATAGATTCACATAAATAAAGCTCAATACCTCACTCGATCCACGGTGACCCTACTGCCTCCATCACTGTCGAACTCCCTTGGTGATCGCCGAACCAAACCCTAACTTCATCGTTTGCAACCCATTTCCATATCGATAATTCTTCATGATTTCAGACGACTATTCAAGCGGCAACAGGTGGTTGTAAGAAACATTCTTTTCCAAATCAAATGACGAAGCAGTTCGGCTTCATCCCAAACCCCAAACGAGATGCAAAAACCTGAGCGCGGCAGCTATAATTCAGATCGATGCTTCAAGATCTAGATCGACACCGCTCTCTCAGCATCCTTAACAAAGCAGGAAACATGAATATTCTTTAACGCGACTTCAGATTCGAGAGTGCAGCACTCCGGCGGCATCGAGTTTCTCAGGCGAGCAACGTCACTTCCAGTCGACGTTGTGGTTCAGGAGGCACGACAGAGTAGCCTCCACGATTCGACGAGGCAAGATTTGAGGGAGGTAGACAGGTTCATACCAAAAGGAGGAGTTGAGGGGAAACATGATTTCATCGTTCGATAGAAAGAAAAGAGGAGGGAGATTCGAACAAGAGTACAACACTTCGTGAATCAACATGGAGGAGGGAAGCTCGATTTGAATCGGAGGAGGAACTGCATTGATTTTCAAAGCTCGACACTTATAAATCTAAATTAATTTTAAACCTGAGTGTTTCCATTCAATTTTTGTTCTCTCGATTAGTTTAGAATGGACTGGGAGGCTTCGGCCATGAATTTCGAATGAACGAGAGAGAAAAAAATGGTTACGAGATAAATTTATTTTCTTCGGCTGTGGGGTTTTACTTATTTTTATTATTAGAAACGAACTGGTTGTCTTCAAGAGGAAGGAAACGAGATGTTGGCGTGTAAGAGAAAGTTAGCTACAGTAATTTGAGATGAAAGGAAAAAGTATTGACGGGATGCGATTTCGGTTGAAAGAAAATTTGAGTAGAACAACATTGCTTCCTTTAAATTCAATTTGTCACTATATAAATTTTTCAACGCGTTTACATATCGTACTCTCAAACCACAACCCAAACACTACGAAATTTGAAATCCGATAATAAAACACTATTACGGATCCAATGGAACTGGTTTAGTTAAATTCCGATACTATTCCTCTGAAGGCTACTACTCCTTTTTTTTATTCAATTTAGACGATATAAATTTTAAAACTGAACAAACCACTATCAAATTCAATTTCAACACTCTTATTATCTTCAGAATTATCAATATAAATTTTATAGGCTTTCAAATTATTTTTAACCAGCTTAAAATTCCCGATTCAAAAAAATTTACCAAATTTCGATAATTAAATTTTACAATTAACTATCCAATAAATATTGATATTTTAAATTTAATTTAATAATTAACCTTTGAATATTTAAAATTAATTATATTCCCATTTCAAATGACTACAAATTCTGGGTCGTCACAACATCCGAGTCAAATCAGAAAATTGGTCTATCGACCGGATCGACAATTTTGTGAACCAAAGTAAAGCAACTCCTTCCAAGTATACCGGAAAATACCGGCATTTGATTTCATCAGAGGCTCTGGCACCCGTCATGTGCTAATCATACTTATACAGAAACTCATTAGGATCGCTCATTCCCTTGTAAGCTGGAATAGTTGGAGGGACAAACTTCCTTGGGAATTCTGCTTTCAAGATCTTTTCAGTGAACGGAGTTTTGCTCGGAGCGAAACCCCATTCTCTCTCATCTTCGTCTCTCTGCATACTTTCCTTCATAATCTGGCGAACCATGCCCGAGAAATATTCTTCATCATTTTGAGGCTCAATGGGACAAACATCAGCCATTCTTTTCGAATTCTGTCTTGACAATCGTTCACGGAGGGTTGGTTGCGGCCCCGATCCTCCGGCTTGAGGAGATGTCCTTTCCACTGGGTCAGCTGGCCTTGTTGAGATATTCCTTCCTTCCACATTTTTCATTTCATCGGCAAGGTTTCCCTCCTTAGCTGCCGTCTAGCGGTTTCCTCAAATAAAGCATTCAACCATTCCATCATTAGGTTATTCTGAGCTTCCATTTGCCGATGTAGCCCGGATACAACGGCATCTAGCTCTGCTCGTGTAACTCTGGCAGTTGGAGTTGTTTGACTTAAAGGAGGAGAGGTTGCAGTAGTCTCGCGAACATCGTCAAATCTAACAGACTTGCGCTTCCTTCCTGGAGCCATTATTTCTGATAAACTTTTGGTTTTCAGAGAAATCCTTTCTACAAAGTTCTGCGAAGCTATGATGATAGTAACCTGAGTTGGGTTCTCAGTGAAAGCACCAAAAATGTTAACGTAAAAATCAGAGGCTAACACCCCGATGCAAGTAATGTAAGTGTGAAAGCACCACCCGTTGGCACGGGAATCAGGAAATAAGCAGAAAAATATCAGAAAAACAAGGAAAGGCACAGTTTTTATAGTGGTTCAGCTTATGGTCAAGCCTACGTCCACTTTATATCTCTTTATTGCTGAATCAAGTACAACTGATACAACTTCCTTTGATTACAATACACTTTAGACTAATAGATCAAACTTTTTGTAGAATAATCTTTTGAACCCATGTTGAATGATGTAGATTATCTCTTCGAGTTTGTCATAATGTCCTTGATGCTTGGAATTCTTGAAGTATTCTTTGAGTCAAATACACAGTAGAGTATCGGCGCTTCGAGAGTGAGCCCAAAAAGATCCCCCTCATGTTGTAGCCCATGCTGTATTTATAGGGGATTTTCTGGGTGAGGCTTAGGTCGCGCACGACCTAAGATAGGTCGTAGGTCGCTTGCGAGTTAAGGGGGAGCGAGCTACGACTTAACTAGTCCTTCCATGGTCATCTGAACCAGCTGATAGGCCGTAGAGACTTAGGAGGAAGCGGCATCATTTATTTGCCAAGTACTAGATCGTGAACAACCTAATGCAGGTCATAGGTCGGCGACGACCTAAGGGAGTAGTCAGTAACCTTACAATGCCGAGACGATCAATCTAGCGACTTAAGCTAAGTCGTTAAACTGTAATGTCACTTAACTTGTTAGGTCGTGAGTCGCCCTATTCCTTAGGTCGCTGAACTCACTAGGTCGCAAACCCCCTTTAAGTAATTAGGTCGCTTTGTACTTGAGTCGTTAAGTCGGCAGTTTCTCAAGTCGTTTGCCTATTGAGTCGTTGGCCACCTTAAGTCGTCCACCCCTCTTAAGTCGTTAAGCCCTTAAGTCGTCCAACCCTGTTAAGTCGTTAAGTTCTTAAGTCGTCCAACCCTGTTAAGTCGTTAAGTTCTTAAGTCTTCCAACCCTGTGAGTCGTTGCTTCACTTCAGGAGTTAAGTCGCTTAGCTCGCTTCATATGTTAAGTTGCTAATTCCTCTGTTCACAGAGTCGCTGAACATTGAAGTTAACAATAGTTGGACCTGTTGTGTTCTATACTCGATACTGTCTAGATTTCTTTTGAATACTCTTTCCACTGGCATGTTTTATTTTTGGTCAGTGATCCTGTAGTTGGTGAGTTGCATCTCTGGTGCACTTGTGTTGTTTGGATCTGGAATACCTATGCACTTCACTTGTACCATTCTGTCTCTTGTTGCCAATTACTTGTTGCAGTAGTTGCACTGGGCATTTATGTGCACCTCGTCCACTTGTTTTTTCTTATCTCTGATCATGGTTGGTGTGGTGATGTATACACTGTATTTGTGTCACCGTGATCATTGTGCAGTCCCATCGGAGCTGTACACATAGATGTGTTGTGGTTTAGTTGCTCTACCATACTTCATTCTGCTGTGCTTTCATGTTGAACCTCTGCCTTGTGCACTTGGTCATTCGAGTTGAGTACTGCACATTTGAGTTTGTTCATGGGTCGATTTCGGCCTGTTCTGTTTTCACCGAGTAGTTGTTGTGCATTGTGCATATCACTGCACTGCTTTGTTTCACTGTTGCATGCCGATATGTATTTCTTTGAGCTGTGCAACGTATACTTTCTCTACTGGTTTCCAGTAATCTTGAGTCCGGTAGGTGTCCATGGTTCTACTCGAGAATTATTTACATCTTTGTTTCATTTGTGTTGAATCCGGCTGTAAAGCTTGGGTTTGACCTTGTGCTTGTATTGTGGCATTGTTTGTTTCACTTGAGTTGAATCCGGTATTCGGGTTTGACCTTGTGTTTGTTGGTGAACTTTCATTGTGTACACACGTGCACATTGTCCATGTCTGTCTACTTTGACCGTTGAGGCCGTGGCATCGATATTTAATTCTTCATTGATTTTGGTTCATTTGATCTTTTGGGTACACCATCACTGTAGTGGCAAGGCAGTGCACGCAAGCGTGAATTGCAGCCATACGGTATGGTTTTATGGATATTCTATTTTGTTTTGATTTATTGATCTTTTGCATATTTTATATGCTGTAGTGGCGAGGCAGTACATGCGTGCGTGTACTGCAGCCCTACCCGAGTTGGCATTTCAATTGATATTTCATTTTGTTTTGGAGTTGTATTTTGATTGGTTAATTTGATGATTTTGTTGTTAATTGCCGTTTAGGCAATTCTGATGTTTTTTAATTATCTTCATCGATATTCTTTTCACTTATCTTTGTTGATGATTTGATTGCCGATTTGTTGTTTAACACTATTACGTGTTATATTTATCGTTATCCGATTTCTTTATTTAAGGATCGAATATATGAGATTTATTGTGACTGTCGTCTATTCATTATTTAATTATTATTGCTTCTGTGCACTAATAACTGAGTTTGAATTAGACTGACCCATGTATTATTTTCTTTTGAATTTAATACTCGGGTCAGACCGAGTATTTACAAGTTGTTGATATTTTACTTTGGGTTGCTGCTAGAGCTATGAAGTCTTTTCATACCTTTTGAAGTAGTCGTTGTCTTAGTATAGGATGTTGTATATTCATGTATATTATTTACGATAATGTACTTGTACATGTAACTTCCAGAGTCGGCAGTTGTTGTTGTATCATATGTATTGTATCACATTTATTGTAACTGACATCAGTTATTATATATATGAGACATTTTGGTTTTATCCGTGTTCCGCATTTATATTATCTGTGTTATTATTATATCTATTGTCCTAAACTATTATAAACCATCGTAGTTCGTTTTATATTGGAATTGGATATGTTGATGGAAGTAAATAAATAAGAGATGAAAAAAATAAATTAAAAATATATACCACTCCTATCGAGATAACCAATACTAGTGTAAGGCCTAACTACGGATGGCCACTCCTATCCAGCCTTATTCTTCGTAATAACAGACAGTATTTCTTTTAATACCTTTTGTTATTATGAGCATAGAGGTGGGGCGTCACAGAAACTTTGTGATGGTTTCTCGATACATTCTTCTAGAGATGTACTGCCGGAAGGTAGTCCCTTCACCTCATTTATATGGAAATCCAAACTCCACTACGTACCTTTCATTTTATTTGTAGAGCCTAGTATGCTGGAATTTAATAATTGTAGCAATTTCGGCTATTTTGAATATTATTTATATACTAGACACTAGTATAATATCATATGAGTTTGATATGAAATGATTTAGTTATTGTAAGATAAAAAAATGTCCGTGTTTATGTGTGGACTGGTCTTACGAGATACTTTTGTTTTGATAAAGGACAAGTTTTGGTAATTTAATAAATTCAGTTGAGTGTGTTTCTCATTTTGGTTTACCAGACTGATCCGGGCGTTCTTCCCTTTCAATGCTCGGGTCAGACCGAGCATATCTACAGGTTATGCTTTGGTGCTTTTGGAGCTTCAGGGGAGAGCTGGAGATCTTCATTTCGTATATGCATATCTGTTTTGATTATCCGTCGTGCTTTGTTTTTTGTTGTATATTGTGGGCAATTGTGAGGATAGGTTATTATAACTGTTCAAGCTGATAACTCTGATTGATTGTTGAACTCTGATTGATGTATGTATATACATTTTCTGTTTCATAAAGATCATTAATATGATATTATATGTTTTCCGCTGCGATGTGAGATCTGTATTGTTCTATTTGGTTCTATCTTCTCACTTTCTTCTCTTCTCTTCTTCTCTCTTCTTTTCTTTCTCTTGACTTTCCGTCAGTCTGTGCTTTTTGGGTCGGACATGTGTGGATTATTATTGATTCAAAGGGTGTGGATTTGTGGGTCGTCACCCGTGGTATCAGAGCTTAGATTTTGTATGTTCCTAAGCTTTGATGTGTACTCAGTATAGATAGGGACAATAGCACCCTAGATTGAGTTTGAATATATTATATATATAAGCGCGTATTTGTTAGTGAATATAAATGTTTTATATTGGGTTTTCTTATCTGTTGAACTGTTTGCGAATTATAGTCGTGAAGTAGGATGCCATGTTATCGATAGGGATTTCTAAACACTTAAACGAGCAAGTCGACATAGTATCGTTTTAAATTGGGTAAATGAAATAATTTTACCTCGATTATATTTTATATACAAAGGAAATAATTTTTCAAGAATTATTAAAGTGTATATAAATGAATTGTTTGGTTGTTTAAAAATGTAAAAATATATATAAGTTAATAAAAGTTGTTTGAATAATCTAAATAGAAATAACAATTGTAAAAGAATGAATTACATAAGAAAATGAGTTATAAAAGATGGAATTATAATTAATATGATTTACAGTTGTGAAATAATCTTACATATAAGAAATGAAACTAAACAAGCATATTTTTAAATATGAGTTATAAATAAAAATGAATTTAAACCAATTATTTGAAAATTTGAATCCTGTTGATTTTGGAAGTTATTTTTTCAAAGTTAAAGAGATTATAGTGTTATAAATCGAGATAAGATAAATAAATTCAGAATGAATCTTATATAAATGAAGTAAAACAGGGAAATTATATCAGTGAAAGATTTATAAATGCGATTTAAAAATAAAAGAACTTTATTAAAAAAAGAAATAAAGCGCCGAATTCACTATTGTTACGGGGAAATAATAAGGGTGATGACTACAGCATCATCAGTATCATTTTCGAGTTTCTGTGTGATGGATTTGCTACCAATAGTAAATTGAAATTGAAGTTTTGTTATGATAAACAAATTTGATTTAAAATCCAAATGTAATTGATAAATATAAGTAGAATGAATTTTGGACTGATAATACGAAATGATAAAGATTTAACTTTAGTAATGTTGAAATAGATTTGGGTTAACATAATAAAATATATGATTTGAAATTTAACAAAAGGAAAGTTAGTAAAGTGAATTGGATTTGAAATTATAAAATGAGTTTTGTGAATGGAAGTAAACTTAAGTAAATGTTTATGAAAGATTAAATAATAAGTTGTATAAGTTATAAAGTGAGAAAATGTAAGTAAAACCAATGTTAAAATAGTTAAACAGTTTTGTTAAGAAAAACAAAATCTGAATTTGAATAGTGATAAGAAATTTGACTTAAGTAAAGTTAAATTAAATTGACCTTAGAATTGGAATCTGACTTGGATTTATAAGTTGAAATTTAAGTTAAGTGAAACAAATTGATGTTTATAAAAAGAAACATAACTTAAGTAATGTATATGAAGTTGATTTTGGTATCAAAGTAAATTAATAAAGTGATTTAATGAAATGAAGTCATTTAATGAATAAGAATTTGAGTTATATAAAGAAATTCAGCTTTATTTGTAGATAGAATTAGGATTAAAAATGTTTTTGTTAAGAACTTATGAATCAATAATAATATTGGAAGTGTTGTATAAGAATTTGATTTTAGTCAATACTAGAATTCAATCCAAATTGAATAATTGAATGTTAAATCAAATTGAATGTAAATGAAGTAAAGTGAATTAATTTGGTTATGAGTGGATATGCATTAGTTGTTAGATGATTGTTAACTGATTGAATAGAAAATTCATATGAAATTGAATTAATGAAATTGATTTAAATTGGAAGTGAACTAACTTGAATGTAATTAGTAAATGTAAACTAATTGAATATGAATAAATGAATGTTAATAAAATCCAATGTTAATGAATCAACCATGATTTAATTGAAAACCAATTCAATGAATATTAAAAAGAAGTGAATGTATATCGATTTGATTATGGATTTATTGGATAGATATTGGTTAATTGGATGACAGTTGTTTGATGGTTGGATTTGTTGTTTATTGATGACATTTTCTATATTGGCGTATATAGTTGTTGTATTGATATATATTGTATATCGATATTAATTTTCATAGATACATGTTTCTCATCTGTTTATCGAGTGTTTATAGGTGCGGATGGCGCTTGCTTCACTTTTGTAGCTCGCTTTCGCGCTATATTAGCCGTATGCTTGCTAATAATATATAAGGTACATATCTTGGATTACATATCGTACTTTTATACTTTTTTCCCTTCGGGATGCCTCATCCTCGATGATGAGATGTATATTTATGATATATACATTGTTATTTTTTTCGGATCGAACCGCGCAAAGGAGACTATGGCGATTTTTTTGAAAATTTGAGGCGTTAGTAAATTTTGAGAAAATTGGGAAAAACTTGTGATAACTAAAATTTTGGATTCTAAGTTAAAAAGTTAAACGATATTAGGTTTTGGGAAGATAACTATATATGGATTTGAAAACTTAGTAAAGTTTTACAACAAGTTTAACTATTGGATTTTGGGAAAGTTAAACATTTAAGTGATTTTGGTAAATCTAAATTGAATGAATTGTTTTGAAAAGTTAACGGATTTTAATATTTTTTCTTACTTAGTAATTTCGAGGATGAAATTCTTTCAAATAGGAGAGAATGTAACGACCCAGAATTTCGGTCAATTGAAATCGTATATTTAAATGATTTTAAATATGAAAATGTTAAATTTATACGCTGAAAAGATTTTATTTTGAATATCTGGATTTAATTGGATAATTAAATTGTTAATTTAATATTTGAAATAGCAAGAATGATTGAAATTTGAATTTAATGTGAATTAAAATGACTTCAAATGTTGAATTAAATTCTATTTGAATTAGGATGATGTTAGAGAACTTTTAAAATCGAATTAAAAGTTAGATTCTAGAAATTGAATTTTAATATTTAATTAACGACTAAAAATAGTCATTTTTCAAACAGTCTCGCATTTCGACGAAACCAGTTTCATTGGATCCGTAATGTTATATTATTATAAGGTTTCAAATTTTGTGTCAATTGGATTTACGTTTTGTCCGGGGCAAGCTAAAACGTGTAAAAAATCGTTTAAGTGAATTTTAAATTTAAATAAGTCGATTCGAAAACCTATCTTTCAAATACGATCGAATTGGCTCCCGATATATATTCCATTACGTTCGGAATAGGGATAAAACATTATAAAAACTAGGTGGCACGCTTCATTTCGAGTTCGGAAAAAAGTCGTATGAATAGTGTCACATAATTTTCTATAAAAGGCCATGATTTTTCATTATTTGCACAAACCCTAGAGAGGTTAGGGCTAGCCGCCACCCTCTATTTCAAAGGCCAAAATTTCGCCTTCTTTCTCCCTTAATTTCTTCCAATCCGTGCAATATTTCAAGAAGCTTTCAACTACAAAGTGATAGGGTTCATCGAGTTCTTCGAATCTATACGAAGATGATCGAATATGGCGCGACGTGGAGGGGGAAATGGGTCGCGTTCATCAATCGTTCATGCATGATTTCCTAAGCCAATACATGGCCGAGCTGCACATGGCTCTAGGCGAAGGTGCGTAGGGGCGAGGGCTTTCGAATGAAGGTGGTTGATCGACCTAAAATCGATCGTAGAGGGTGCGAAAATTCGAGAAAAAACGGCGGCTAATGGGTTTTGTGCGTGCGTATGAGCCTGAGGGAAGAAGAAAGTGGAGCACGGCCTTGATCTCTCCAAGGAAAATCAATGGATGAGATTAAAGAAAGGTTATAAAAAATTAAAATTAAAATTGAAATTGATTTTATAATAATTTGTATAAACTTCTATACGTCATAACTTTGTCATATGAGGTTCGTTTTATACGAAACGAATTGCGTTGGGTTCGTATTGACGAGCACCACATTTTAGAGCTGGATTGGACTTAATTGGAGCTAGTGTGAATTTTGGGTAAAATTAAACGCACGTTTAATTTTATTCGGAATAAAACACAGCAACTGCTATTGGACGCAATGTGAGTACAACTCACTCTTTCTGACACACTGATATTTTTATATAAATAAGAAATAATTTATTATATGATGATTGATAATTGTTTGGATGATATATGATATATTGATTGATATTTGGATATATACCTGCCTAGTGGAGCAGATGACCCTATACGTTCCCGTGTATGAGCGGATGACCCTTCGTACGCACGTCTGCCTTGAAGCGGACATTGTACACATATTCTAAAATATGCATATTTGTTGCAGGTGACTGGTTGGAGGGATCCAATTGGATTCCTCATCCTTATTGATTTATTTACAAATATTGTTATATATTTTTTTATCATATGATATCTGATGTTTTGGATGCCGTGATTGTTATATTTAGTGCTGTTGCAGCATTGGGCCATATTTTGAAAATTTAAAAATGTTAAAGTGATGATTTCCAAATTTAAAAGAATTTTCAAGTGATTTTGAAAATAAACATTTTATTGAAATATTGAATCATTAAAAATTGATTTATTTTGAATAAATAAATGTGATAATTTTTATGTTATAAAAATTATGATGTTTTGCGAAATATAATTGAAAGGTGATTTTTGTGAAATATGAAGTTAATGATTTTGCGAAATGGTTTAAATTGAGATTGTTGACTAATATAAATGGTTTATAAAGAAGATTTATAAAATTGAATTTTTATAAATCGGAATAATTGAATTATAAAGGAGTTTTTATAATTGTTAAAATGATGTTATAGATGGATTTTATAAGCGAATAAGATTGACGAATTGCGAAGTTATAAACTGAATGAATTAGTGAAATAAACGATTTATAAGTGAATTAACTTATAAATCAGATTTTTGGTATATAATTGAGTTATAAATGAAATTGGTTAATAAAGGAATTTTGTAAATTGAAGTTTTTATAAAATAGGAATGTGAATTTATAAACATTATTTATAATTCCGAAATCAATTGAATTTGATAAGTAAATATGAAGCTTATTAAAGAAGATATATTCGCGGTTTTGGACAACGAATTATCTTTTGAGTTAAATGTTGTAAAAATAAAGAGTTTGGTTGAGAATCATATTCACGATTTTGGACAGTGAATAATAATCATTTAAGTTGAATTAATGTTTTGGAAAGTAATCTTTTGAATGGAATAAAATGATTAAAAGATGTTTAAAATGTGTTAAGTACCAAAACCATAGATTTCAACATTCATTGTTGAAATAGACGTTTTCGAGAAGTAAGGAAATGATGGACTATAACACTATTGTTATAGTAAATGATTTTCGGAAGGAAATGTTTTGCATAGTATTGGGATTTATATATCTATCTAATATTCAAATCCCCGCACTATTGATTTTGGGTTGTCGTGACGATGTTTTACGCAACATTCGTTTTGACCCAAATAAAGGTGTTTTAAAAGATTGTTTTCCTTATATAATAAAATATACACTAATCGTATTTTAAGTATATGGAACATTTTCTGGATGTTGAAAATAAATAGAATTGTGAATTACTTATTACTAAATAAGTATTTGGAAATGTTTCCCAATGTTGAAATGGTTTTGAAGATATATCTTTTTAAAGATTATTTGAAGTGGATATTTGGAAAATGGTTTAATTAATAAAAGATTAATTAAAAGGCCTAGTGATTGTTATGGTGCTGAATATTTGTTTGTTTTCTTTGATAGTTAAATAATCGACTATCAAGTTGCCAAAAAATTTAGTTTCTCGACTTGATGTGGGACCTATTTAGTCGTACACTTGAGTACGTAGCCTTCTGTGTAGGCTTGATTATCGTTTGTGTTGAGGATGTTGATTCATATAGTGCGGAGTGTTACTCCAATCTGTCGAGCTTCCTTCTTGGCCCGAAGGATGGCAAGTTGTAAGTTGGAGACATGATAAGTCTATGAGACTTAGTTTCTGTGTGAGGTTGAGAAACGCTCTTGCGTTATTGGTGCGAAGAGACCGAGATCGGTTTATTAGAAAACCACTTCGGACCAACGTATATGCGGCGATTGTGCAGGTTGCTTTGTGATGATATTGATATTCTAGAGTTTCGTAGTGGGGGACTGCTTGTTGATCGTTTGTGGTTAAAATCCCAATATACATCCAGTAGCAGTAGTCTCTTTATTATGAAATATCCAATGCAAGGACTATTTGCTACTAATCCTAGGGATTTCCCGACAGGATGTGGTAGGAAAGTGCCTTCGGTTTGTCTCGTTCCTGGACAACTTGTATGGATGTTTGTCTGACATTGCATTTCTATAGATTACGTACATTGGTTTTTGCAAATGTAAATCCGTGGTGGCGGAGAATGCAACATTTCTTAGCTTAACACCCTCCTTGAGATGTATGAGCTTAAGGGTTGTATTTTTGTGGAAGACAATTAGTAGTCCACGGAAATGGCCGTGTGGCATTCCAAGTGTTGTGATATGTGATTGTGAAAGGTAATCATTACCTCAGGCCTCATCAACCGGAAATGACCAAAACAGGGTTAGATGTGGCAATGCTAATTGGGTCATTCCCAAGTAGGATATAATCTTCCTCTTCTAGAAAATGTTTGCACGCTATGATGTCGTGTATCTGAATATTGTGGTTTGTATGATAGAGGCCCTCGGTAATGTTCGGTAAGGACCGGAGGACGAAATATTTGGTACCATCTAGTTATAGAGGTGGGTCAGTCTTTTGTTGGTAGAGAAACTTTGTGATGGTTTCTCGGTACATTCTTCTAGAGATGTACTGCCGGAAGGTAGTCCCTTCACCTAGTCCTTTGTATGGAAATCCAAACTCTGCTACGTACCTACCATTTTATTGGTAGAGCCTAGTATGCTTTAATAATGGTAACAATTTCAGTTATTTTGAATATTATTTGTATACTAGACACTAGTATAATATTATATGAGTTTGATATGAAATGATTTAGTTATCGTAAGGTAAAAAAATGTCCGTGTTTATATGTCGACTTGTCTTACGAGATACTTTTGTTTTGATAAAGGACAAGTTTTGGTAATTTAATAAATCCAGTTGAGTGTGTTTCTCACGTTGGTTTACCAGACTGATCCGGGTGTTCTTCCCTTTCAATGCTCGGGTCAGACCGAGTATATCTACAGGTTATGCTTTGGTGCTTTTGGAGCTTCAGCAGGAGAGCTGGAGATCTTCATTTCGTATACGCATATCTGTTTTGATTATCCGATGTGCTTTATTCGTTGTTGTATATTATCGGCAATTGCGAGGACGCGTTATTATGACTATGCAAGCTGATAACTTTGATTGATTGTTGAACTCTGATTGATGTATGTATATACAGTTTCTGTTTTGTAAAGATCATTAATATGATATTATATGTTTTCCGCTACAATGTGAGATTATGTATTGTTCTGTTTGGTTCTATCTTCTCTCTTTCTTCTCTTCTCTTCTTCTCTCTTCTTTTTTTTCTCTTGACTTTCCGCCAGTCTGTGCTTTTTGGGTCGGACATGTGTGGATTATTGTCGATTCAAGGGGTGCGGATTTGCGGGTCATCACAAGGAGGGTCCAACCACTTATTGTCTTCCATTCCAAAACCAGGTTTCTAGAATCTCACATCCCAATCATACGTCATAAACATCCATCTGAGAGAAGGTACCCAAGTCACTTAATACCTATTATTGAAAAATAGGAAAACTCTGATCATTTAATACATTAATTAAAACCGATCACATCATTTAATACATATTTCCAAGGTGTGATCATCAATGGTACTATCTAACTAACATTATATGGAATCTCTTAGGCCACTTAGTACTTCCTTGTGAAAAATAGGTAGTCTCTGATCATTTAATACCTTGATTAAGGCAGACCTCGTCATTTAATACTTATATCCAAAAGCAGACCTCCACTTAGATCTAACGTAACCTCATGACCATTTAATACTTCATTTAGGGAAAAGAGGCGGTCCCTTAAACGACCGCTTAATACCTCAAGACCCCAAGTAGGCCCTTCGTCTTATGGCCCGTACTCATAATGGTCTCACATTAGTCCGACTATTCGTAGGAACCAGTAGCCAGATTAGTTGGGCAGATTTCCCTGACAAAGTTTGGGACTGATCTCGCCTCATTATAAATATTTATCATAAGGATATCTCACATCCATAGAAAGTGTACACAACTATTGGTAACCTCAAAGTAAAGGGCAGACCTTTAGTCATATAACTCTATTGATCTCGCGTCATATGACTTAACCATGAATAAATACACTCTATATATATAATAATTCTCATTTCACCGTTTCTTAAATAAGACCTTATAAGGAATCTTCATTATTATGCCTTAGAATACTAATTAGGATAAATAAGAGTTTCCTTTTATTTTTTTCCTAACAATAAATTATATTTCTAATGGAGGAAATAAATGAAAATAATTACCTAATTAACTATGTCATATACACAATAATTATAGGTTAATTAAGCTAATAGAGATAGATAAATATTCACGTTTAATAAATTCTAAACGCATGAATTTTACGTCCTAAACTAGCATTAAATGTCAATTCCCTAACCAAATACTATTACAAGTCATTTTTCTTCAAATTCCCAAGATTTCAACATGCCAAAATAAGGGATTTTAATATCGAAAACGCTAATTTTTAAGAGAAAATTTACCAGAGAAAGGCTTAGGATGAGAAGTCTTTATGCCTTCCATTAGACTTTCTTGCCATTGTACTCGGACCAATCTAATTCTTTATTGTAGAGTTTCTAAGTTTCGTGCTCTACAATGAATGTAGTGGCACAATACGCCGTTGGGTCCATCTTAAAAACCCCTAATTGATTAGGCTCTACCTAACTATTGTGCCATGAAGGATTTCCTTAAATGCAAAAAGGTCTGGATTCCAGTCAACATTAAAGTTTTCTTGTTTTTCCCCATTGGGAAAAGGCCCAATAAATCTAATGCCAAAATTTTCTCCTATCCAAAACATACGACCTTCACATGCCACCTAGTGAATTTTGACTTTCCAAAGTCTCGTAATACAAATATGGTGTGAGTAAAATTTGTTGGTGGTTTCACACCCACAATTTGGCGATTTGCACGGTGTAACAACCCAGATTTTTCAGTGCTGAATCTGGAATATTTAAATGGCTTTAAATACAGAAATTGAACTATAAATTCGTTTGAATATGGAAAACTTGGATTTATCTGTTCAGAATGTAGATACAACAATTTGTTGAATAATATAATTATTCAATAATTGAAGATTGAGTAAAATATTTAGTTTCGAGCTTGTTAAAAATATTTTAAAGGCTTGTAAAATTTAAATCGATAGTACTGAAGATAGTAAAAGTGATGAAATTGAATTTGGGAATATTATGTTAAGTTTTGAAATTATGACGTTAAAATCGATATTTAAAAATAGCCTTCCGAGGCACAGTCTCGGAATTTGATGAAACTAGCTCCATTGGATCCATAATAGTGTAATATTATCGGATTCCAAATTTCGGAGTGTTTGAGTTGTGGTGTGAGCGTGCGATATATAAAATGCTGAAATTTATATTGAAATTTGATAAATTAACCGGTTCAAAAATCTATCTTCTCCATACGATCGAATTAGGGCTCAAAACCTTTTGCATTGCGTTCGGAATAGGGGTATAGCATTATGAACGCCTAATGGCACGTCTCGATAGGAGGTCGAGATTTTGAGCTAACTTTTCGAGACGATTTAAACTTAAAATTTAAATATACTATATATAAATATATATACTAATCACCTTCAGCTGTAATTCTTTCCCATCAGCTTCTTTTTCATTTTCCGATCAGCCTGCTTCCTTTCTCCATCAAAAACTTTTTTCCTTCTCTATAGCAAACAATGGCAGGCACGCGAAGCAAAATTTCTACGCAAAGCATCTTTTCCTTTCTTTAAATCACGCGATTTCTCGTTCTTTTTTCCAGATCGAATCAACGAACAAAAAAATGGTCGTTTCTCTATTGTATTGTGAATCCCTCTTTTCTTTCCCACATCCTCTTGAATCGAACCGAATACTTAATCTCTTTGCTTCTCTTCAATTTCAAAATCGAAAACCAGTTAGAAAAAAATACTAACGAATGAATCAATCGATCGAGGGGGGAAGCATTATCGCGCTCACAAGGGACTTCACGTATTCGAGAGGGGAGTTCGATCGAGGGAAGTCTCACGACAGGGAGGTATTGGCCGAGATCGTGGGGAGGCGACAGCATAGAGTGGCGCTCGCAAGCGAAACACAGGTCATGGAAGGCTAGGTACTGGGTCTCGAGCAAGGGTGGATGGCACGAATGATGGACGGGTTCGAGGAGGCGTTAATTTGGAGAGCAGGGTTGTGTCGAACTCGAAGGTAGCGACGGCGAATCGGGTTCGAGGGCTGGGTTCGGCGACGTTGTGGCTGTTGTCTATAAGGTATTGTTTTCTTAAAATATAGGGATATACAGATTTACCCATTTCAATTTAAATTGATAATGTATGTATGGATATGTGTTGAAAAGTAATAATCACATGTCAAAAGAAAAGTTTCACAGTAAAACAAAAAATATATATATAATTTTAAGCAGGAAATTTTTATAAATCAGAGAAATTTATCTGCGGTTTGTTTTTCTTTCAAGTTAGAATATTCTATATGTATACAGTGGTAATTAGTATACATATATGATTTGGAAAATATAAGAATTTATATGAATTAGTTATTTAAATCAAAAAGGAATTAATGGTTCAATTAATTCAAAATATTAATAAATTGTATAATGTTTACTCAAGGTTTAAATCATGGAAACAAGTTAGTTTGGAATGGATTGCAAATAGAAAAATAAAAGGTGAGTTAATCTCACTCTTCTGGATTTTTATTTAAATTTAAATGGTTAAATTTAAATAATTGGTTGAATGATTGAATTGATTTGATGTGCTATATTATATAGTGGTATATATAGTGTGCATTGAAGTGATTGATTTTCCCACATTTTATAGCAGATGAGACCCTTTGCGTCGCATAATAGCGAATGATTTTATAGTCATACACTTAAGTACGTAGCCTTCTATGTAGGCTTGATTATCGTTTATGTTGAGGATGTTGATTCGTGTAGTGCGGAGTATTACTCCAATCTATCAAGCTTCCTTCTTGGCCCGAAGGATAGCAAGTTGAAAGTTGGAGACATGATAAGTCTATGAAACTTAGTTTCTGTGTGAGGTTGAGAAACGCTTTTGCGTTGTTGGCGCAAGAGACCGGGATCGGTTTATCCGAAAACCACTTCGGACCAACGTATATGCGGCCATTGTGTAGGTTGCTTTGTGATGATATTGATATTCCGGAGTTTCATAGTGGGGGACTTCTTTTCAATCGTTTGGGGTTAAAATCCCAATATACATCCAGTAGCAGTGATCTCTTTATTATGAAATATCCAATGCGAGGACTATTCGCTACTAATCCTAGGGATTTACCGACAGGATGTGGTAGGAAAGTGCCTTTTGTTTGTCCTTCTCCTGGACAACTTGTATGGATGTTTTTCTGAGATTTCATTTCTATAGATTACGTACATTGGTTTTTACAAACGTACATCAGTGGTGGCGAAGAAGGCTACTTCTCTTAGCTTAACGCACTCCTTGAGACGTATGAGCTTAAGGGTTGTATTTTTATGGAAGGAAATTAGTAGTCAACGAAAATGGCCGTGTGGCATTCTAAGTGATGTGATTGTGATTGTGAAAGGTAATCGTTACCTCATCAGGCCTCATCAACCGGAAATGACCAAAACTGGGTTAGATGCAGCAAGGCCAAGTGGGTCATTCCCAATTAGGATATGATCATCCTCTTCTAGATATGTCTTTCCACGCTATGACGTCGTGTATCTGATTATTGTGGTTTGTATGCTATAGGGCCCTCGGTAAAAGTCGGTAACGACCGAAGGATGACATATTCGGTACCATCTAGTTATAGAGGTGGCCGGTCTTGTGTTGGTAGAGAAATTTTGTGATGGTTTCTTGGTACATTCTTCTAGAGATGTACTGCCAGAAGGTAGTCCCTTCACCTAGTCATTTGTACGGAAATCCAAACACCACTACGTTCCTGCCATTTTATTTGTAGAGCCTAGTATGCTGGAATTTAATAATGGTAATAATTTCGGCTACTTTGAAAATTATTTGTATACTAAACACCAGTATAATATCACACGAGTTTGATATGAAATGTTTTAGTTATCGTAAGGTAAAAACATGTCCGTGTTTATGTGTGGACTTGTCTTACGAGATACTTTTATTTTGATAAAGAAAAAGTTTTGGTAATTTAACAAGTTTAGTTGAGTGTGTTTCTTATGCTAGTTTACCAGACTGATCCGGGTGTTCTTCCCTTTCAATGCTCGGGTCAGACCGAGTATATCTACAGGTTATGCTTTGGTGCTTTTGGAGCTTCAGTAGGAGAGCTGGAGATCTTCATTTCGTATATGCGTATCTTTTATTATTATTGATTATCCGTTGTGTTTAGTTTTTGTTTTAAATTATCGGCATTTGTAAGGACATGTTATTATAACTGTTCAAGCTGATAACTATAGATCGATCGTTGAACTCTGATTGATGTGTGCGTATATATATATAGTTTCTGTTTTGTAAAGATCATTGATATGATATTATATATTTTCTCCTACGATGTGAGATTCTGCATTGTTCTGTTTGATTCTATCTTCTCTCTTTCTTCTCTTCTCTTCTTCTCTCTTCTTTTCTTTCTCTTGACTTTCCATCAGTCTGTGCTTTTTGGGTCGGACATGTGTGGATTATTGTCGATTCAAAAGGTACGGATTTGCGGGTCGTCACGCTGAGTTACACTTACCAGAAATAATAAATAATGCAGCGGAGCAATGTGATGCTGTGAATATAATAAATAGTAATAACAAAATCTTCGTCTTTGTCCTCCAGAAATAAAGTCTTCAAATCCTGAAATGCTCAGACTGACCCGAGCGAATTGAAAAGACAAAACACTCGAGTCAGAACTAAAAGATCTTATGTAAGTTAAATCAACAGTATATATTATGAGTGGAAGGACGTCAGTGATCTTTATGGGATTTGACATCTCATATCCAGTGTCTAACGTGAGTGCAGTAACGTAAGAGATGTTCGAGATTCACATCTCCAAAGGATCCGTTAAACTATTTACTATGTAGTAATATTTTTCTATTATAATAATGTCTATAGTAAAATAAACTTGCTTTTAAATAGCGTTAAGGGGTTACCCATATAGCCCTTACCATGTAATAGTTCCCAGTAGTCCATCCAATAGCATGGTCCCTCCTAATCGGGAAGCCACCGGAGGATACCACACGGGATATGAGAGAAAACCAAACTCGTATAAGGTGCGCTAGGGTAGGTGACACGACACACAAGGAAAAGCCAGGGTAGATATACCAATTACACATCCGGGCTAGTGGTAACGCGTAGCAGCTACTACCGCCCACCTCGAGCCACACCTCCAAAATCAAAAATCAAAAGTCGCCACCGAATCAATCCAAAAGTCGGAGTATAATATCGAAGGGATGTGTCCGATAAGAGGGGCTACCTCCTTGGCCCGATAATCGCCCTTGTTTTAGAGACCTTATGCCAACTCACGAGAGTGGTTCCACGTATATACCTTAATCGAACGTCGCCACCATCCTACTTCATTCTGGAATCTCCACCGCGTACACGGTTGTTAAAGTAGTTTTCAAAGTTGGCAGATAGTATGACAACTTCTGATCCCAGTCTCTTTAACAACCAAACGTTTTTATAACACCGCGGTCATTTCAAAATAATTATACTTATAAAACCAGAATTTAATATCCATTTCAAAAACCCAAATCAATATGACATCATTTTTATAAATCCAAATCAATATAATATCATTTTTATTTCATATATATCCTCCTTCCCATAATCATAGAACTTTCGAATTTATAATATTTCAAAACCAAATGCTTGAAATATAACCTTTCAAAACATAAGACTTCAAATTTCATAGCTTCTAAACCATAACTTCCAAAACTTAAATGGTTTGGATATTCATCCAGTATATAAAATAAAATAGTTTGTTAAAATTACTTTATAAAGTAAAATAATTTCCTCGACTTCACAATTTATTCACTTTAAATTAAATCTCAATTCATAACTTTCACTTTCAGTTTCAATAAACCATTTCAATTTCAATATATTTCAAACTTTGAGTATTAAACAATTTCAAAACTAAGGTTGGCAATTACGCTTCAATAATTCAATGTTCTATTATTTAATTTTGAAATATTTGCATAATAAATCCATTATCATTTAAATAAAACTCAATTTCAAATAACTAAATATTTCCTCTAATTTATTTATACTTGAAATATTCGTTTAATTCATCTTAAACAAAAAATCCAGCTATAAAATTATACCCTTAAAAATATCGATTTATTAAGTTTCAAATAGATTTCATATTTATGTTCCCACCTTATTCTCATTTAAGTTATTATAACTCCAGAAATATAATTTAAATAAATACTTAACCATACTATATCTTAATAAAGTCAAACTTTATTATCAAACTTCTTTTATACTTTAAACCAATTTTATACATAGCTTAAAACCAAGAATTTAGCTATATATAGAAAATAAAATTTATAAAATATCCAAATCCATATCTCACAAAACCATATATTTCTTTACAAAACCATAGAAATCATTTCAAAATATTTTTATATATATAGACCACGGTGTTTGTATATAATTTTCTACCTCATGGTCAAGTGATATGGATATTTATCATTTCAATCCGTAATTTAAAATAAAAATACGATTATATATCATTTCAACCCGCAATCCCAAATGAAATAAAATGCATAACAACTTGCGGTTTATAACAATATAAATACAACATCCATTCATCCAATATCAACCATAAACCATTTATCACAATCATCATCCAATTCAAACAATAACATTAATATAGAACATATAATAAATAACAGGTATTTACTTGCAGTTTATATTCAATAATAAATTTGATAACAATTTAACAGGCATTTTATATGCAATAATAAATTAAAGAACAATTTAATTCAATAAATTAAATTTAACTAGAATGATGATAAAAATATATTAAACAGCCATAAATAAATTCCCAATCACATCGAAAATTAATTTAACATACATAAGAAATTTTAGAAGTTGTGAGTGGGTTAAAACATTCACCTTTTCAATTTAAATTGAATTTAAATCCAATTTAAACCTAAAATTTGAACAGTCTACAAATTCCTCCAAACCAGCGCCAAAATGTCTAGAATTCCAGTACGAACCTAGCGGAGAAAACTGTGCATGAAAAGGACCTCGTAGTGAAAGTGATTCACGTTAGAACGTTTTGAAATCAAGATTTAAATAAGAAAATAAATAAACAGAAAACCAATCATACCAAATACATCATGATCCATAACACGAAACCCTAATCTCCTCTCAGCTTCGATCGAAACAGCGCCGCCACATACTGTAGAAAAACGCAGCCGCCTCGCCGAGCATCGCCACGATCGGAGCACGCGGCCATGCTCGCCCTCCTCTGCCGACTCAACTATGATGACGACGCCGACTCTGGTTCCCCCAATCTCCACCGTGCCATGCATGAAATTTGGCCAGAGAACATCAAATCACGGCAACCACGATCGATTACTGCCAGAGTCGAGCCAATGGAGCTCCACTACTAGGTGTCCTCTACAACCCTTTACCACCCGATCGAACCCAGGACGAGGATCCACCGTCCACCACAACAACCCCACACGAATGGTCGAAAATAATTGGCCATTTTCTAATCAAACGGTGGCTCGAATCGAAAAACAAATTGTAGATATGAGATGCACCCGTCAAGAGCTTCAGATCAACATATAATCTGATAATATTTGAGGAGTTTGAAATTTCAATTTGATTTTTGAATTGCAATTGGAATCTAGAATTTTATTGTCTGCCATTGAGGAGGAGAGGCAGTTGAATTATATGTACAGAAAAATGAACATAAGAAATAGGCTAGGGCTTATAACGAGGTGTATATATATAGGCCGAACAAAATAGAATTGAATGGGCTCGAACGGGTTTGGAAAATTGAACGATAATGGCCCGAAAAGCCCATTCTGACTCCGGAACGGAAATAAGTGACCCATATATCAAAATAGATGTATTAAAATATTTTAAATTCAATGGAACAGGTTTCAAGTCCAAATTTCATCGTATGAAAAAGTTATGCTGAAATCAAGTTATTTCAAATTGATTTCAATTGATTCCAATTAAATTGATTTCAATTGGTTTCAATTAAATTGATTTCAAGGCGTTTCGAGTCCGTACGATCAACCGACAAGTCCGATCATTACGAAACTTGAAATCTTATAATAATTTAATGTTACGGATCCGATGAAACTGGTTTTGTCAAAATCCGAGTCAGTGGCTACAATGCCTATTATTACATTAATTAAATAAATTAATATTAAACTGATTGAATCACTATTTAAATTCAAATCCTATAATTTATAAATTTTATCATCTTGGATTACTTTAGTAATTTATAATCCTTTATAACCAATTCCCATATCAATGTAAGGTTAATTAGTTTACCGACTATAGTATTAAATTCCAATTCCATTAAGTTCATAAATTATCGATTAAAATTCCAATGAAATCCGTTTATTTGATTTCTAAATCTTTTTATTCATTCAATTATCATATAATCATTTTAGGTACCATTTACGGTTGTTTATATCTTAATACATTAACATTTTCCCATTTCATCTTTATTTCAATTGCACAATATTTAATTTCAATTGCTACAATAATTACATTGATTATAAATTGAATTTCAATGGATTGATTTGTTTCAATCAAATCTTTTTATTAAGTTCATTACTACTCTATAAACCTAGTTACCTTGTTTTTCTTCTCACTACCTTAATATACTCCAATTTAACAACTCCTAAACATTGTATTACATTTCACATCAATGTAACATTTATTTAAACTTATTAAAAATTTATTTCCAATTTCAATTAACAAGCTAAATAAATAGGTAACATACAATAATCATTATCGTTACCCTTTAGTCACATAAATAAGCTTTTATTACTTACAAATCAATGTTACCATTTATTTCCATAATACTAATTTCATTCACTTATGTTTAATTTATAGTCAAACATAACATTTAGATTTATTTTCATTAATTGGTATTCCATTCAATTCAGAAATTTATTAACTTTGATTGGTATTGTTTACCTTGCATTCTAGTTATTATTTCATTAATATATTTCCCAAATTTTTCTTATTTTCTTTCAATATTTAATTACACAATCTATTAAATTAACAAAAATAATTATTGAAAATTTCAGGTTGTTACACGCAGTGAGGGTGTTTGTTAACTAATTCCAAAAGAAGTCTTGGACTGGACGTAGGAAGGAAAGTGCAAACCAGTATAAAAACTCTACGCATAGCAACTTCTAAGTAATATTGAACGACGTTGCGTAACTAACAACTAGTTTGATGGAAATGATGTTAAAAATCAAAGGTTTTGATTTAAAAATGTAATGTGAAAATATTTTGACTATCACTTAAAGTAAAAAATTAAACGAATTGGAGTTAGACAAATAGGATTAAGCAACCTATTAGGACATTGACTTTGGAATTTGGGTGCCCTAAATGGGTTAGAACTGAGATAAAAAGGAAATATGGAAATTTAGTGACCCTTTTAATTAACGGTTGATTTCGAAGGATAGAGTACTAGATCAAACTTCCTGAGTAGTCAAGGGTGAGCACCGCCTTGTATTTTTTCACCCAAGTATGACTTGAATCGTAGAATCTTTGTGTGAGGAAGTTTGGAAGTATGGTTTGGATAAAAGATATTCCTAAATAAGGAAAGAGTAAGTCGAGATTTTTTAAGTTATCAAAGGATGCTGCTAATGCAAGAAGTTGTTTAGTTTAAAGTGTAAAAAGGGCCAAGTAAGGTCTAGTTCAATTATATAGTAAGTTATGTGATAAAGGGGCGATCCAGATATTGGTTGGTACCATACATGTAAGGATAGGATACTACAGGCTATGGGCAGTCCAACTATCGCGTTGTTTCCCAAGAAGCTACAGGTAGATTAGGGTTACATGAGTGGAAAGTCATATTAGTGGGAGGGCAATCTCCATAGTAGAATTACGCGGTGGTATTAGTGGAAGTTGATTTCCATAGTAGCCTACAAGTGGTGTTAACTTACTGGGTTCTATCGTTGTAGAGGTGTTTCAAGTATGCTTAACCATGGAATTGTACGGTTTGAAATTGGAACATATTTGAATCTGGAAAATGTTGGGTTATAGTAGTCCCTGAATTGAGAGATCATGTGATAGTTCCAGATTTGTAGATTAGAAGGACGTCTGCAAGTACAATGTAAATTAAGCTATCATGGTAAATTATTGGAATTTAGGTGATCCCATATTTGATTGCATATTAGATATGGGTTGTAACATCTCATTTTTTGTACGCTTTAAATCGACGATAAAACACACATGTCGGACTTAAACCATACAGAAGGGCGGATTGTTATTGGGGTGAATAAGAAAAACTAGGGAAAGAAGAAAAACAAAACAGAATCATGCAGAGGAATGACAAAATATAATAATCAAATGACAGTTCATGAAGCTGTTTTATAAAAATTTGATTATATTTATACAACACATATCAGAGTTACACAAACCAGAGAATAATAAATAATGCAGCGGAACAGTATGAATGTAGTGGAATGATATAATAAATAATAGTAATATAAATCTTTGTCTTCGTCCTCTAGAGATAAAGTCTTCGAATCTTGAAATGCTCAGACTGACCCGAGCAAATTGAAAAGACAAAACAGCCGAGTCAGAACTAAAAGATCTTATGTAAGTGAAATCAATAGTAAAATATGAGTGGAACAGTGCCAGAGATGTTTATGGTATTTGACATCTCCTATCCAGTGTCAAAGGTGAGTGCAGTAACTTAAGAGATGCTCGGGATTCACATCTCCTAAGGATCCGTTAAACTATCTACTATGTAGTAATATTTGCTGTTATATTAATGTCTATAGTAAAATAAACTTACTTTTAAATAGCATTAAGGAGTTACCCAATCTCCCCCTTAACACGTAATAGTCCCAGCAGTCCATCCAGTATCAAAGTCCCTCTTGATCGGGAAGCCACCGGAGGATACCACACGGGCTATAGGAGAAAACCAAACTCGTACAAGGCACGATAGGGTAGGTGACACGACACACAAGGAAATTCCAGGGTAGATATACCAATTGCTATCCGAGTTGGTGGTGCCGCATAGCGCACAGCTACCGCCCACCTTGAGCCACACCCCTAAAAAACAAAGGGCCCAAATCAATCACTAAGTAATAGAATGGTATCGATGGAGTGTGTCCGATAAGAGGGGCTACCTAACTCACCCTAGAATCGCTCATGTTTTAGCCACCTTATGCCAACTCATGGGAGTCGGGTCCACGTATATGCCTAGATCGTTGCCATCATCCTACTTTATTCTGGAATCTCCACCACATATGCAGTTATTAAAGTGGTTTTCGGAGTTGGCAGAGAGTATGACAACTTTCGATCTCGGTCTCTTTAATAACCAAACGTTATTATAACACCGCGGTCATTTTCAAAATAGTGTATACTTCAAAACCAGAATATAATATCCATTTCAAAACCATTAAAATACGATATCATTTCCTTTTCAAAACCAAATCAATATGATATCATTTTTATAAAAAGCCAAATCAATATAGCAACACTTTTATTTCAAATATATCCTTTTTCCAAAATTATAGCACTTTCAAAGTTGTACACTTCGTAACTAAACACTTGAAATATTACACATTCAAATCATAGTCCTTTGAAACTCAAAACTTTGAAACATAACTACACTACTTAAATGGCTTAAATATTAAATTACTTTATAAAATTAAATAGCTTCTTCAATTTCACAATCAATTCCGAGTATAGATTTGAACCCCTAAATAGACCATTTCAATTTCCATATATTTCAAAGCTTTAAATATTCCACCATTTCAAAACAAATTCTTCGATAATTCCATATATATTAGATTCAATTACCAATATTTAGATTTGAAATGTTTACTTAATAAATCCCATATCATTTAAGTAAAACTGTAAACTTCAAGTAATTGGATATTCTTTCACATTTATTATTTTTACGTGATATATTCATTTAAATCAACTTGATATTCATTTAAATCACTCTAAACCAAGATCAAGTTATAAAAATCGAACTTTCAAACTCTCAATTTTATTTAAATTTCAAATCTAATTTATTCGAGTACAATTCTTAAACAATTTAATTCACATCAATTTCATATTTATCTTCCAACCTCAGTTTTATTTAAGTCATTATAAGCTATATATACAATATAATTTAAACAGCTATTTAACCATATTATATAAAAACAATCAAATTTATTAGTTAACCTATTTTATATTTCAAAACAAATTTATACATAGCTAAAATCAATAATAAAATAACATTTACATAACATCTAAAATCAATATTTATATAACCCATGTATTTCTTTATAAAACCATAGAAATCATTTCAAAATATTTATATATATATAGACCGCGGTGTCAGTATATAATTTTCTATCCTATGGTAAAGTGATACAGATATTTATCATTACAATACATAATTTAAATTGTAAATACGGTTATATATCATTTCATACCACAATCGTAAATGAAATAAAATCCATAATAACTTGCAGTTTATAACAATATAAAATACAACATCCATTTATCCAATATCAATTCATCAAACATCTATCACAATCATCTCCAATTCAGTCAATATCATCAATATATAACAGATAATAAATAACAGGAATCAATTGGTAGTTTATATTCAATAATAAATTAAATAACTATTTAACTGGCAGTATATATGCAATAATAAATCAAATAACAATTAATTCAATAAATTCAATGTAACCGAGATGATGATTAAAAATATGCCAAACAGCTATAAATAAATTTTTAATCACATCACAAATAATTTTAACAAACATAAGACATTTTAGAAGTTGTGAGTGGGTTAAAACACTCATCTTTTGAATTTAAATTGAATTTGAATCCAATTTAAACCCAAAAATTGAACAGTCTCCAAATTCTCCCAAACAGGCGTCAAAATGTTTGGAATTTTACTACGATCGTTGCAGAGAAAACTGCACGTGAATCTGAGTCTGTAAGCAAAAGTAATTCAGAAAAGAAGTTATACGTTTTGAATTAAGAAAATAATTAAAATAAACATACTCCCGTGCCACGTCAGCGTTTCTTCCTCCGGGCAACCAACGCATGCGCACAAAGAATAGGTCGAACCAAAAAAACACGTAGCTCGATCTTTGATCGCTACCTTTGACTGTGATTTCCCAAAGCCTCCGGCCCCATCGCGATACCAACCACCACCCATCTTACCGTCGCGACGAGCCGCAAACCCCAGTACGCGAACTTCACCTCCGGCCACCCCAAACGCCGAACACCGCTGCCTTCTACCAAACCCTAATTGAATTTTCATGCAAATCCAGCCATCACTTTGGCAAATAAACTACACCGATGAACTACGCATAAGATTCTCTACAAAACCCACAAATTGATTTGACGATCAGACAAATTTGATTGCGGCATGATGAATGGACCTGAACAGTTCATCGATTTTCGACCACACCATAACACAGATTGAAAAATGAATCATATATTTGATTTGCGCTCGTCGAGGGCTTCAAATCCATATATAATTCAATATAGTTTGTGGAGTTTGATTTCTGAAGTTGTATTTTGAATTGAAATTGAAAGTAGGGATTATGGTTTGTTTGCCATTGAGGAAGAGGAGCAATAGAAATTTACGTACGTACAGAAATGAGAAACAGAAAGGCTATGGGGGTTTATGATCAGATATATATAGGCTGAATAAAATAGAATAGATGGGCTAGATTGGTTTGGAAAAATGAACGATATATGGCCCGAAAAGCCCGTCCGGACTCCGGAATGAAGATGGGTCAATACATATATCGAAACAGATGTTTTAAAATATTTTAAAATCAACGGAAAAGATTTCAGGTCCAAATTCTATCGTATGAAGAAGTTATGCTAAAATCAATTTATTTCAAATTGATTTCAATTAAGTTGATTTCTAGGCGTTTCGAGTCCGTACGATCAAACGACAAGCCCAATCGTTATGAAACTTGAAATCCTACAATAATTCACCATTACGGATCCGATGAAGCTGGTTTCATCGAAATCCAAGTCAATGGACAAAATGGCGATTTTCAAGTTAATTAATTAAATAAATATTCAATTAATCAATTCACCTTTCGATTCAAATTTAATAATTCACAAATTTCATCAATTTTGAGTTCTTAACCAATCACAATAATCTAAACAAACTTAGATATCAATTCAAAGTTAATTGATTTAACCATTACCGTATTAAATTTGAGTTTTAATAAATTTGTTACTTATTAATTGAAATTCAAATAAATCCGTCTATTAGATTTTAAATCTTGTTATTCAATCCATTATCTTTAAACATATAAAAGTAACATTGGTTCAATATTCTCAAATTTCGTCTTAATCTCCAATAACGTAATATTCAAATATTAAATTTCATTTAATTTCAATTTATCCATTTATTAAGTTTACATTAATAACTCTTTATTTCCATTCCTTTAATTCAACAAATTGTCCTATTATGAATAACATTAAAATTATTTCCAAATATTACCTTAATTAACATGAAGGTAATATTTTATTTAGATTTATTGCAATTGATTCCAATTCAATTTCTTTTTCTTTCAATATTTAATTACCAAAACCTATTAAGCTAACAAATTTAGTCATCAAAATTTACAGGTTGTTACACTCTCCCTCGCTCAAAACTTTTCGCCCCCAAAGGAAAAAGGAGGGGAAAAGAAGGAATTAAGTAGTCAGTATATCCTATTCAAAATATTAACTTTATAAACAAATAATTTTACAAAACTAATTAACTTAAATAAAATATACCGATTTATAACCATCAAATCTTTTATACTTAAATTAATACAGTTTGGAAAATATTTTCCAAAATTTTCTTAGTCCAAAATTTACGGAAAAATTCGGCAGAGTCTTCTTTGTATAGGAGGCTCGGGAGAAAATATAGTATCAAATATAACAAAATATATCACAATATCTCAAAATAATATATCCCAACAACAGAAAAAGCAATATAATAACGCTATAAAACCGTAATCCGAGAACGTACCTATTTGTCGGGCAATTAACACTTAATTATGAAACCAAAAGCAATAGCAATTGCTTCCTTAACCTATATTTCACTTATATAATCCAAAAGGTTAACAATTATATAAAAATGAAATATTTAGAGTTGTTTCAACCACTAACAAACCAATCAATATAAACACAATCACTTGCAACAAAGCACACAACCATCACATAAAATCAATACAAATCAATCGTCCATTCATATCAACCAAAACAAATAGTTATTAGGATTCAAACTTTAAATTGTACAGAATGAAAAATAAACCACCAAGTGCACCATTTACTCAATAGTCTTAGGTGAAACTAGATACATTATTCATATATCCAAACAATTTTAAAGTATCATTGCCCAAACAACCACAAACCATACAAAAACAATTCCAAACAATAGATCAAGTTCATTTATTCCCAATTTCATTTCATAACATTTGTTGTTTGATTTCCTTTTTATCCATATAATGATTTATCTTTTTAATTTTTCATTTATTTCTTGCAAATTTTCATTTTTATTTATTCATATCGTGTAAATTTTCTTTTTGTTGCTTTACGCTTATTCGTTTCTCAATTTCACTAATTTACTTCAATAATAAATTGGTTCAACATTAGCTTAAATTCGAAATCTTTACTTACATTACTCATTCCTATTTCATTTAATTAGTAAAATTTTGACTCAAGTTTATACAATTTTCATTTCAAATTTCTTATTTATAAAGCAAATTTTATTGAACACTTTCATTATCTAAGTATTACTTGTATAATATTCTATTACTCATCCTTAAGCATTAGGACTTTTAATATTTGGTAAGTCATATATATGCTTTTAAGGATGTAATGAAAGTTCTATAAGTTTTTCTTATTTCTTTTAAATTAACAAAATGTTCAACAATAATATCCTTTGTTTATAGGTTACAAATATCAAATTTCTTTTAATTCCATTTATAACTTATCATTAAATCTCTTATTTCCATTTAGAGGTTTCAATTATTAGTTAAATTCCATTTCACTACACTAATTGAAATTATTAATTGACGGAAACTTAAGAACTAAATACCGATTTAGCTTCAAATCATTTTAAATATTAGATAGATGTATACACTTACAATTTATATACCCAACTATATTTAAAACAATTTGAAATTTATATTTTTTATCAAAATAAATCTGTAGTAAACTATTACAGTGGCCTTCCCACTTTGAAACTCAAAAATGAATGTCGATGATGCGTGCACTCATCACCGAAATTATTTTCCAATGACATAGAGGGAAGTACGGAACTTATTTATTCCAAAATTTCCCTTAGATCCATTCTTTCAAATTATATTGGAATATTTATCTTAGAAAATACTTCTAAATAATATTATTATTATATTCCAAAATCATTCAAAAGAAATTTTTCCAAAAATCCCGGAACCCAAGTTCTAAGTTTCCAATCTTTCATTTATTTTATTTTCCTTTCAAATCTTATTTCCAACCAATATCAAAAAATTTCACTACCTAACAAACCAATATATTAAAACCAAATATATCCCTTCATAAATTTTTTATTTTATATATAGAAAATATAATAGGTAAAATTGTTTCATTCACCTATATTCAAAACAGATATTGTGTTGGTCTATCCTATTAAGTGTTCAGAAATCCTTATTGATGACATAGCGTCCTATGCACCAACCAGAATTTATAAATACAAAATGGAACAAATTAACACAATATTAAAACCTTTTTATAACACTAACAAATACGCCGTCTCATATATATATATATACACACACACACACACTCTCAGTGACTCATCATAGAGTATTACTACCCTATTAATAAGGAGTCAGACCCCACAAAGCTAAGGTTTATCGCTAAACCAAAGCTCTGATACCACGATGTAACATCCCATCTTTTGTAAGCTTTAAATCGACGATAAACCACACATGGCAGACTTAAACCATACAGAAGGGCGGATTGTTATTGGGGTGAATAAGAAAAGGCAGGGAAAGAAGAAAAAACAAAGCAGAATCTTGCAGCGGAACGATAAAATATAATAATCAAATAACAGTTCATGAAGCTGTTTTACAAAAACATTTGATTATATTTATACAACACATATCAGAATTACACATACCAGAGAATAATGAATAATGCAGCGGAACAGTATTAATGTAGTGCAATTGTATAATAAATAATAGTAATATAAATCTTCATCTTCGTCCTCTAAAGATAAAGTCTTCGAATCCAGAAATGCTCAGACTGATCCGAGTGAATTGAAAAGACAAAACACCCGAGTTAGAACTAAAAGATCTTATGTAAGTTAAATCAATGGTAAATATGAGTGGAACGGTGTTAGCACCAAAATTAGTCACTAACACCCTTGAGTAGAGTTATGTAGAGAGATTAATGAAGAGATTAAATTAAAACAGAAGAATAGTGTAATTCAATGCCCAAAGAACAATAAAAACGAGAACACCAGATTTATAGTGGTTCGGCGTAAATGCCTACGTCCACTTTGAGTTTAATCTTTATTGCTTTCCCAATTACTTGAATACAGATACAATCCGTAATTCAATCACTTGAACACTAGTTTGAATTAAAAAGAGGAGAGTATAAAAAATGGCAGAGTCTCCCCAGTGTTTTCAGAAAAAGGTCCCTTTTGCTGTGCCCCTGCCCCTCTATATATAGACGAAGATGGGTTGGACTTCCCTAATGGGCCTAGGAACAATGGCCTAGGAACAATGTACTTCGGCCCTTGGTAAGTAACTTCTGCGCACCAAGCCATAGATGCCGAACGGCAATTCCCGAAAGAGGCTTGCCGAGCCATCTGGACCGAGCGATGTGTGTCGAACATCTGGACCGAGCGATGTGTGTCGAACCATACTTGTGCCGAATGAGGCTTGCGCCGAGCGAGGGTTGTGCCGAACCATGCTTGTGCCGAACGAGGCTTGTGCCGAACGAGGCTTGTGTCGAACGAGGCTTGTGCCGAACGAGGCTTGTGCCGAACGAGGCTTGTGCCGAACCATGCTTGTGCCGAACGAGGCCGAACGAGGCTTGTGCCGAACAAGGCTTGTGCCGAACAAGGCTTGTGTCGAACGAGGCTTGTGCTGAACCATGCTTGCCGAACCCTGCCTAAATGCCAAACATGTTGACTACATCAAACCCGTATGCTACCAGGCTCCTCTTTGTCAGAACCTTATCGAGTGCTAATAATAATATCTTCAACTATCGTTTTGTAGCCGGGCCAAGGTGCTGGTTAACAATTCCCCCCATAGTGTGTCGCGTGAAGCAACACGACACGCTTTGAATCAGCGAGCATTCCATGTCTTTAGAAAGAAATCCATCGTGTTTCTTGAAAAGACATTATCCTTTAATTTTATCCTCCCAAGGTGTCATATCCTTCTTTGGTCGTCCTGACGCTTGGTCGATTCCTAATATTATAAATCCAGGGTTATAGTTCATCAGTGGCCATCCATGTTCGGCTCTACAGGGCCAATAAGCTTCGGCTATTTGATCCAGTCTTTTCTTAGTAACCTTATGCGAGAATTCAACTCCCTGTTGATTTCAATATGTCTAACTTTTTTCGGATGTTCACATGCATGTTCGGGTACATGTTCTTGCCATTGGCTGTCGGATGTGTTTTATATGCTCATAAATTGTCGCCAATTCCATCTAGTTTAATTGCAATTCAATTGTGATTCCTTGTTTGTATTTTCTCAAAGCAGTAAGCAAGGGTGAATAGAGTATGGCTAATCACGGACCCATGGGTAGTTCTATAAGCCCATAGTGTTGTTGGGAGTTTATCCACCCACTTGCCTTTAGCCTTTTCCAAACTTTTCTTCAGAATAGGCTTTATGATTTTGTTCACATCTTCAACCTTTAGGATCAGCAAGAAGATGATTTCAATGCCCCAAAGTGGAAAACGGCTATAGACTAGCCATTTGAGTAATTTCCATCGGCGGGGTTCTTGAATTTTTTGCGAACATCTTGCACTCGTCGCATTGTCTAGCATGATCAACCGCATCTGGATTGATAGTTGGCCAGTAATACTTGTAGAAGAGTATTTTCTTTATCACGGTTTTCCCCCTAATGTTATCGCCGCATTCTTCTTCACATATTTCCTTCAGGACTCGTTTATATTATCATGGGCTACGCACCTGAGTAAGGGGGTCAAGAATCCCCTTTGATACATTATTCCGCTCTCCATTACATATCGCGAAGCCTTACGAATGACTTGTCGTCTTTTGCTCATTCTTTCAGGTAAGACCCTATGTAGTAAGTATTGCTTAAATGGGGTCATCCATGATTCCTTATCGATTTCGGTTTCTTGCACGAAATCTTCCTCCATCATATTTATACTCGGTGTATGTAAGGTTTGAACGGGAACAAATCCCATTTGCTGGGCATCGCCAGTGCTCACAAATTTGGCCAATGAATCGGCTGCTCTGTTTTGCTCAAATGGGATATGTGAAATATCATAATACTCGAGATTCGCTAGCAACTCCTAAACTCGGACCAAATACAGGGCAAGTTTTTGCCCCTTTGCTTGGTAGTCTCCCCGCACTTCATACACCACCAGTTGCGAGTCACAAAAGATTTCAACCGATCTTACTCCCAGTTCTTTGATGTGTCTTAAGCTGGCAATCAATGCTTCATACTCGGCTTTGTTATTTGTTGCTGGGAATTCAATCTTCAAAGCATAATAAACTGATCGGTTTGCAGGAGTCACAAGAACTATGCCAGCCCCCAAACAACGGTCGTTAGATGCCCCATCGGTGTTCATCTTCCATCCAACGGGCGGTATGACATTGTGGTCGTTTGAGTCGTCTGACACAGTGAATTCAGCAATAAAGTCTGCTAGTGTTTGCCCCTGTATGGCCCTTCGTGGCTGGTAGGTAATATCGAGCTGACTCAACTTGATATTCCATTTTAACATCCTTCCAGAAGTTTTCGGTCGTTGGAGAACCTGTTGCAAGGGTTGATCAGTGTAAACACTGATTGAGTGTGCCTGAAAATATTGGCGAAGCTTGCGTGATCCAATCACCAAGCAATAGGCTAATTTGTCGATCTTGGGCTAATTTCTTTCTGCCCCCGTCAGACCTTTACTAACATAGTAAACTGGCTTTTGATCTCGGTCCTCTTTGCGAACCAAAGCCGTACTGATAGCATGCTGGAATACTGCCAAGTACACATACAACATTTTGTGGTCTATTGGTTTCGATAGCACTGGGGAACTTTCCAAATGCCTTACCAGAGCTCGGAATGCTTCCTCACAATCGGATGTCCACTCGAAATTCCTCTTTCCTTTTTTTATAACATTGAAGAAAGGAATGGGCTTGTCTATAGCTTTGGATATGAATCAACTCAGCGCAGCCACTTTTCCATTCAAGCTTTGCACCTTCTTTATGGTTCTTGGCACTTGTATATCTTGGATAGCTTGAATCTTTTTTGGGTTAGTTTCAATTCCCCGCGCATTCACAATGAAACCCAAAATCTTTCCCGACGCTACGCCGAATGAACACTTTAAAGGATTGATCTTCATTTCGTAATGTCTGACTATATCAAACATCTCCACTAAGTCTCGGACATGGGTGTTTGACTTCCATGATTTCACGAGCATGTCATCCACATAGACTTCCATTGTTTTGCCAATCTGATCTTTGAACATTCGATTCACCAGACGTTGATAAGTCGCTCCTTCGTTCTTCAATCCAAAGGGCATTACTACATAGAAATACAACCCAATATTCGTGACCAAACTAGTATGTTCTTGGTCTGGGAGGTGCATCGGGATTTGATTATATCAAGTACGCATCCATAAATGACAGTAACTCATGTCTGGCTTTGTATCGACCAGTTGGCCAATTCTAGGTAATGGGAAGCTATCCTTCGGGCATGCTTTGTTTAAATCCAAATAATCAACACAAGTTCTCCATTTTCCATTCGCTTTCTTTACTAACACCGGGTTAGACACCCATTCAGGAAAGACAGCATCACGGACGAACCCATTGGCTCTAAGTTTTTCCACCTCCTCTTTGAGTGCTGCAGAACTCTCCGGGTCCATGCCTTTCCTTTTCTGTTTCATAGGTACATGTTTCGGGTCTATGTTCAACATATGACTCACAATTGCAGGAGAAATCCCGCACATATCTGAATGCGTCCAAGCGAAAACATCAAGATTCGTTCGGAGGAAATCAGTGAGGTTCTCGGCCACCGAGGGGTCGAGTTGTGATCTAATTTTAAGAACTCGTGACGGGTCATCCCCGCTGACTAGTATGTCAATCGTCAGGTCAGCCAGTGCTGCATTCGTTTCCCTAGGTCCCCCATTATCATCACTCGGATCTATGTCTCTATAGACCCGAGAATGCTGCCGAGCCAGGGCTCGGGCACTACTTGTCAATTGTCAGTGTTTTGGATGCGGACGGAGCTTTCCACGTCGTATGCATCTCGACTCCTAAACACTATATCGTCTGTCATCATGCGTTGTTGTTTTGCAGGGGTTCCATCTTCCACATTCGAGCAACATTCATGACCCTCATGCCTCGGGTTGGAGTGACAGTTAGTTGCCCACTAGTTTAGGTATTGATTTAATGATTCTATCCCTAGGCATTCTTTCGGTCGTAGCCTTGAGCAGTTGTAAACATTATATATAAGCTTCAATATTGAGCTATCGCAGCCAGTCTTCAAATGACCACGCGTCTACTCCCAGTCTCGGGTTGATAATGTATTGCATGGACGGTTGAGTCTCGTCCTAGCTACGTTTATATTCTCACCTAAACTCCAAAGACATAGAGTTGATCGTTGAATAGTTAGTTCACATTCATCTTGCTTCTCGCTCGTGCCCCCAAGTTTGAGGCATATACTGATAAGTAGGAAGGCCAGCCATTCCCACTTTAGCTTTACTCTCTTTCCCGTTGAATCGTGGGACCAGGTCAGTCGATGGGAGACTGGATCTCGCCTATCTTGGATTTTACCATGGTTTTTCATTCCAAGAGGAATACTTCGATGCCACGTCAGTTTTAGGGCGTAATTTGGACAGTGGATGTTCATCTACGTCCACTTTGGTTCATGCTCTGTAATCAGACCTTGGGGTAAAGTTGGCTACAAATGCAGTCGGGTTATGCTCATCCAGTTTCATACTCCTCCCGACGAATGGAATGAGGGTGCTGGAGAATTTTTGACCAAGTATTCGTAGTTTAGCCTCCTTCCCACACTTTGGAGGTCATAGTTTTTTAAGAAACATCCGAGTCACATTCGTATGTGCTTGGTGCGGATCGGTATTGACCCTCGATCTGACGTATGATATAGTCGGCTGCTCGTAGCTTTGGATGCCGTTGTGATTGGTTCTGTATTAAGGCCTCCCTACAGTCGTTGCCTGAAGTTATAAAGAACGCCACGCTAGAGCTATAGTAAGCTGTCGTATTCAGCTTTTAGTGATTTGTACCCCTGCTTCCAGCATTGATTTGGCCAAGCCACTAGTTGGATAGTCTAACTCCATCCTTAGTGGGTTAATAATCCTCCTGTCGATTCCAGGCCCAAGTTTACAGAATAGAGAATGGTCGGAATCCACTCATCTATCTATCGATATTTATACACCACTCTGCATTCTGGTGACTTAGTGTTATTCTCCCTTCGGTTGACTCGCGCCCAATTTGTGTTCATGCTTCGGTCCACGCTTCGGGGACTTAGAGATTTGTCGAACGGTTTATGCTTTAGTCCATAGTTCGAAACGCAAAGATTTTCGTCAACTCGTTTATACTCCAGTCCGCACTCTGGGAACTTAGAGTAATCTAGTCCGCTTCTAGGATTTAGATATTTTTCTCAAGTCGTCTATAATCTAGTCCGTGCTCTGCGGACTGAGAGTACCGTAGTCCGCACTCTAGGGACGTAGAGGTTTTTTAAGCCTTTTATACTTTGGTCCGCACACAGGGGACTTAGAGCACTCTAGTCCACACTCTGGGGACGTAGAGGTTTTTTAAGTTGTTTATACTTTAGTCTGCACTCAGGGGACTTAGAGCACTCTAGTCCGCACTCTGGGGACATAGAGGTTTTTAGGTCGTTTATACTCTAGTCTGCACTCTGGGGACAAGGAGCACTTTAGTCCGCACTCTGGGTATGTAGAGGTTTTTGAGTCGTTTGTACTCAAGTCTGCACTCAGGGGACTTAGAGTACTCTAGTCCACTTTGGGGGACTTAGAGGTTTTTAAGTCGTTTATACTCGAGTCCACACTCTAGGGACTTAGAGTACTCCATTCCGCGCTCTTGGGACTTGGAGGTTCAAGTCGTTTATACTCGAGTCCGCACTATGGGGATTTTGAGTACTCTAGTCCGTACTCTGGGGACTTGGAGATTTAAGTCGTTTATATTCGAGCCTGCACTCTGGGGACATAGTGTACTCCAGTCCGCACTCTGAGGACTTGGAGGTTTTGAGTCGTTTATACTCGAGTCCACGCTTTGGGGACTTAGAGTACTCCAGTCCACATTTCGAGGACTTGGAGGTTTTGAATCGTTTATACTCCGCGCTCTGGAGACTTAGAGTACTCCAGTCCGCGCTCCGGGGACTTGGAGTTTTTGAGTCGTTTATACTCGAGTCCGTGCTCTGGGGACTTAGGGTACTCTAGTCCGCGCTCTGAAGACTTGGAGGTTTTGAGTCGTTTATACTCGAGTCCGCGCTCTGGGGACTTAGAGTATTCCGGTCCGCACTCTGCGGACTTGGAGGTTTTGAGTCATTTATACTCAAGTCCGTGCTCTGAGGACTTAGAGTTCTCCAATCCACACTCCAACGACTTGGAGGTTTTGAGTCGTTTATACTCGAGCCCGCGCTTTGGGGACTTAGAGTACTCTAGTCCGCACTCCGGGGACTTAGAGCTTTTAAGTCGTTTATACCCGAATCCGCGCTCTGAGGACTTAGAGTACTCTAGTCCGCACTCCGGGGACATGGAGGTTTTGAGTCGCTTATACTCGAGTCCGCGCTCTGGGGACTTAGAGTACTCCAGTCCGCAGTCCGGGGACTTGGAGGTTTTGAGTCGTTTATACTCGAGTCCGTGCTCTGGGGACTTAGAGTACTCCAGTCCGCACTCTGGGGACTTGGAGGTTTTAGTTGTTTACACTCGAGTCCACGCTCTGAGGACATAGAGTACTCCAGTCGTCACTCAGGGGACTTGGAGGTTTCAGTTCAGAGCGGTCGTATTTCAACTCTTTAATTTGTATTCATCTACCACATCGTGGCTAATGTTGTCGAATGAACAATCGAACCACGTTTGCTCATGGAATAGGATTCTGCCCCCAGCATGAAGGATGAAACTTAAAGAATGGATGGCCGATTCTCGTCCGCCTGGTGATTATAGCTCTTCTAATCAAGTCAAGGAAGGAGGTAAATGACAGATGGTTGGATCACATCCATGCTGGGTTAGATAGTCAAATATCACACAATTTTTTCGTATCTCTTTCTTGAAACCAAGAATAATGGATTATTGAGTAGACACAGTAAGTTGGATATGTTTTAAGGTGCAGTCATGTCCATGCATTCAGAGTGATGGTTGACGAGTAGGTAGTCCATCACGACTACTCCAAGTCGGGCTTTCGAATAAACTTTTGTGTTCAAGGTAGGATTTGATGTGCAGACGATCAAATCACGTCCACTCTAGACAGATCTCAACGTCACTGAGCTTCAAGAGGGGAATCTGTATTTTGTCGGACTTTGTTCTATGACTTGATTTGAGTGGATGATCGGGCCATACTCATTTCAAGCCTTGTTCAGGTCTCCAAGTCAAATGTGGAGGTCAATGAATGGATGGTCAGTCATGTTGACTTTGTATTTGGGCTCTAATCATGATGAGCTTTTCAATCTCTAGTTCTTGTCCCCAATTAAAGGCACATGATTGATGATAAGCGATTGAATTATGCTCGTCTAGATGTAACTTCACACGTCCGATCATGGTCTGCGTGGATTGGTTGGCGACCAAATCTGAGTACCTGGTCACCTGCATCGTTTTGAAAGTAGTTTAGTTCAAGTTATCCGTAGTTCATAGAACAATTCAAATAGAAATAGATTTGGAAATAATTCAAAGAAGATTAGGATAAATCTCATTGATAAGTGAAGCAGCATCGCGTGCTCGCTATTCGAATTTGCCCCTGGCTCCTTTCAAAGGGATGTCGGCCATCAGCAGTCCAATTAATAATCATATTTCTTTATTAATAGGCACCAAATGTTCGTTGCCCGCCATTCTGCAGGACTTGTACATACTATTGAAGCTTTCCTTTCCAGATCGGCTTTCGATCACACCTCGGAGGTGTTTGTAATCGCCCGTGTTAGGTTCAACGAGCATCTGGGAATATAAAACATTCCCCTGATTTTCTTTAGACTTTGGTGTACTCTCTCGAGGTTGGTTTCCAATACCACTCCGTGTCGTGAGTTTTTAAGTAGAGGTTGTCAATTGAATCTTTCAAAGAGCATATGAGCCGAATTTTGAGCTCCTATTTTCGCTACTGGGATCTGCATCCTTAGCCAACAGGCGTTCATTGTTATTTTTCTTAGTCTGTTCCGCTCCTCCACACTTTGGTTTAGATTCATTTTTGACATAGAAACGATCCATGGTCATAGAAGGTCCTCCAGCTAACTGGCCGCCATGGAGGTCGATTCTCCTTAAGGGTAATCAGTATGATATCCCTTTGAGAGTATCATTTGAGTAGCGGTTGTTTGTCTGTTCCCTTATTGTCATTCAGAAGCTGTCGCTAGATCCTCTATGCCCTAGTCGATCAAGGGATGTCAGGGAAGTAGATAGAATGTTTCTTTATTAAGTTGAGTTTTGAATTCACTATCTAGAGGCACTGCGCTGTGGCTAGGGTTCAGCATTAGAGAGCGGTATAACTTAAGTTTCGATCGGCACTGAGGGCCGTTCGGCATGACAAAGTTGCTTGGCATACAAGATTGTTTGGCATCCAAATTTGTTCGGCATTCCACACTGTCCGGCATTCAGGAGCGCTCGGCACTCAGGAGCGTTCGGCATTAGAGAGCGCTCGGCATTCAGGAGCGTTCGGCATTAAAGAGCGCTCGGCATTCAGGATCGTTCGGCATTGGTTCTGTTCGGCCTAAATTCCGTTCGGCCTAAATTCTGTTCGGCCTTCATTCTGCTCGGCCTAATTTCTGTTCGGCCTAAATTATGTTCCGCCTAATTTCTGTTCGGCCTTCTTTCCGTTCGGCCTAAATTCTGTTCGGCTTTCTTTCTGCTCGGCCTGATTTATGTTCCGCCTTCTTTCTGTTCGGCCTAAATTCTGTTCGGTCTAAATTCTGTTCGGCTTTGAATGGGAGCAGCTCAGCATACACCTTTGCGGGGGAGATTGGCATACACCTTTTCTGGGGCGATCGGCTGAATTGCCTTCGGAGGAGGGTCGTCCTTCATTAAACTTGAGTGCAAACTTCAACGCCCAATTCTTAGATCTTGCATATGTCAGTGCATCCAACCCTTTCACATGAACATGAACACTTGATTAACTTACGGCTATCAGCTTCCTTTAGATTTCTTTCAAATCTGAGTAGAATAGGAAGTTTTCTAGTAAACAACTGGATCTATCTCGCGAATATGGAAATGCACTAGTAGACGATGAGATCCAATCAAGCTGAGAATTCAATTCTCAATGAAAGCACCAAAATGTTAGCACCAAAATTGGTCACTAACACCCTTGAGTAGAGTTATGTAGAGAGATTAATGAAGAGATTAAATTAAAATAGAAGAATAGTGTAATTCAATGCCAAAATGTAACAACCCTCATATTTATCGATTTTATATTTAAATATTTTATTTAAATATTTTATCGTTCGTCGGATTTTGGTCCGAAAAGCTACTTTTTGCAAACAGTCGAATTGGGACTCGAGACCACCCCCATTGAGTTCAAAATGACGTTTGCGACCTTTTTGAGTATAAGCTTTGATATGTTTGGAGAAAGTTGAATTTTGCTACATTTTGCTTTGGGCATTGGTTTGGGCTGAGCCAATTAACCACTTACTAACTCAGTCCCAATCCCCCTCTCCTCTTCATTACTTCATTCTAACTCCTCAAACTCAAGCTTTTATGTTAATGGAGGGTGGAAGAAGAAATTAAAACTCCAAGCCCTAACTTCCTTTGCAAATCCAAGCTTTAGCTCCAAACTCAAGAAGAACCCATTGGTAAGCTTCTCTTTTTCTTCTCCAACTCTTTCTCCATTCAATTTCAGAAAATTCCTAAACCTAATTTAGGAAATGTTTCTCTTTTAAGCTCAGATTCAAGCTTCTTGTGTTGAGATTGAAGTGTGGTTGATTCCCCTTTGCTTTCAAGCTTCATCTTCATAAATTTTAGTTCAAAGGTGAGATTTTTAGTCTCACATCTAAGTCTATGAATTATCTTCGAATGTTAGGTATGAATTCCTAACACTTATTCGTGTGCATTTGCTTTTGGTTTGGATTGAATTGGTGTATATTCCAATTTTTGGTGTTTTGAGTTCAATTCGTTAAAAATCCTAACTTTGATGTTTGAACATGTTTTTGGTAATGCATCGAGGAGCATATAGGGCCGGGTAGTCGATTGGCATAATCTCTTAGCACCATTGCTCGAGAAAAATGCAGTTTGATTAAGATTGAACCTCATTTGTTATAGGCAGGGAAGAGGCTGGAAACAGGTTCGGCCGACCGACCCCTCTGGTCCGGTCGACCGACCTGCTTCCAAGTGCATAAGCACTTTCTATTTTAAGGTTCGGTCGACCGAGTACAGGGTTCAGTCGACCGACCTGCTGTCCCGAGAGGTTTCCAACCTTTGGTTCGGTCGACCGACTCAGGGAGTCCGGTCGACCGACCTGATGGTTTTTGCCAGATTAGCCTATTTTGCTAATTTGTTTGAATATCCAACTTTAATCGATTCGTGTTGTCTCCCTTTTGTTGTTGTCATTTATTATCGACTTTGATGACCTTTTCTTTGGGAATTTTAGATATATCCACTTTGATGGATTTCGTATCGATTTCTTTGGATTTTATTCACGTTTTTGAATGTGAATTTTAGTGATTGATTGTTCCTACAATCTCCTTTGTGTTTTGTCACTTTAAAAAATATAAAGTTTTTCTATACTAGTAGTAAATATCAAAACTCTTTCCTCAAACGATTTCAATACTATTTTAATACCAAATTCGTTTATAAAACCGTTTTCCAATCTATTAGTATATATAAACCTTTACCTCACTCGTATGAGAAATCCAATTAAACGACTTATTAAAACAAGTGGTATGAAACGCTTGCGTTCACTTTGTTGGTTAATTCTTGGACTTGTTCGATTGAAACCCTTGTGAAAATTTTCTAGTGGAAATCTACAGTTTGTTCGTAAATATTTAAGTTATGCAAGTGGTTATGGGACATGAAGCTAAACTCATATATTTACTAGCTTAGTGTAATTGACACTTCTCGTTGATCATGACGATCATCTTTGTGATTTAGACTAGCAATGTGCGATGTCTCTTTGTCTGTGAGGGAGACTAAACCCCGTTTTATGGAGTTTCGACTCAATTTGTGATGGGGTAGCATCCCATGGTCTTCGGGCCGTTTGTGGAGCTTCGGCTCAATTTGTGATGGTTAGCGACCATGGAATTAGCGTTCCGTTTGTGATACACGTGTTGGTGGACTTTATGCTCCCGTTTGTGATAGGCCTTCCCCCCTTTGTGATTTCTGGATTTCTTGTGTAGATTCCTAGAATTTGTGTTTCACCAATTTTCGTGATTTCCATTGATAAGTTTTATCAATATTTGTGCATTGGTGAATTTGTGTGTCATTGACTTTAGTGATTTCTGGATTTCTTGTGTAGTCTTCTGGAATTTGTGTGTCATTGACTTTTGTGATTGACATTGATATTATCGTTAATATTTATGGTATGGTGAACGAAATAAGGAGTATGACGTTCCTTTGATTCTTGTGTAGATTTGGTGACATTGATTAATCTCTTGATGATTATCAACTAAGTATATATATATATATATATATATATATATATATATATATATATATATCACAGCTTGGCATTGTGATTATTATGTGTTTAGTCATATCTCTTATTCTATATCGTTTTATCTGATATTTATAGTTAGACTGATCCGTTTATTATTTTCTTATTAAATAATACTCGGGTCAGACCGAGATGTTACAGGTGCTTCTGCTTGACTTCTCATCCGGGATTAACTCCTTGACTTTTGGGTTAACTACTTAGATTAGTAGTTATTTTGTTGTATACATTTGAGATATAGACTCCTTAATGTATACTTATTCTTATGTGTAGTTCGTGTGACTATTCTTTTGTGATATTGTGGATCTTTTTAGACCACTACTCTGATGTACACTTCCTAGTGTAATATTCATATCTATTTCCGCCTTTGTGATATGAATTGTCTGTGACTGATTTGTGTTACGCTTATTTCTATATTTTTTTTCCGAAGGATTTATATAGCCACCGTGTAGTAACTTTGAGTTTGTGTCGGTATGTCGGATTCCCTCTTGAAATAGAATGCATGTTATATTATCTGACATATCGGTGCTCGCGTAAAGAAATTACACGGATGGTCGCTCCTCAACAGCCTTATTCTCTGTGCTAGTCGACAGTATTCACCGTAATGTTCTTGGCTAGCGTGGGTATAGAGGTGGGGCGTCACAGCTTGGTATCAGAGCCAAACTTCGGAACAATATAGAATAATTTAGCAAGGATCATGTCCTAAGTCTTTCTTAGGAGTTGTGTTTTAGGATTTTATTCGAGTCTTCGTACCGATTCATCCTATTTTCTTTATGATCCCTTGTTTTATCTATCAAGATTGCTTGATATTTATTTTGAGAGTAACTTTTTACTCTTCTTTCTTTCTTTCTTAGAGAAGAGAAATGGTTAGACCAGGCCGTCCCAGCGCCGGTCAATCTAGTGCTACTCCTCAGGATGGAGTATTTATGTCTACCCAGCAGCTTCTAGATCTTGTTAAGAACGCTCAAGCCGCCAGACCCAATCCAGAGCCTACTCATCCTAGATCCGGTTTTGCACGCTTGTGAAGAGACTACACCGATTTGGGTGGAGGGCCATTCAAGGGATCCGAGAGTGTTATAGAAATTCAAGCTTGGCTCAAATCATGCGATCGCATCTTTTCTCGCATGAACCTTATTGACCTTCATCGAGTCCAAGTGGCTTCTAGCATGCTCCAGGAAAGAGCGTTAGATTGGTATGAGCTCCTAATTTCCGAAATCGTTGAAGCGGATCTCACTTGGGAGCAATTCCGGGAAAGATTCGAATCGAAATTTGTGCCGGAGGCTGAAAAAGTAACTTTAGCCTGGCGTTTCATAGACCTTGTTCAAGGTGAATCTTCTGTGACAGACTATGTCGCATCCTTCGAATCTCTGTCCAAATACGGGGTTGAGTACATTAATACCCCATTAAAGAAAAATCAGAGATTTGTCTATGGCTTGAATAAGAATCTTAAGAAGCCATTACTTCTGAAACTTGAGGTTTCATTTGATCAGCTTATTGATATCGCTCTTCCTCTTGAAGAGGCCGATAATGAAGGTGATGTTAAAGTTGTGCGTGCCCAACGGAACTTCGACAATAACTTGAAGAGGCCTATCAAATTCAAAGGCCCCGATTCTAATAAGAAAGGGAAGCAACAAACTCAGGTAGCAAAAGTTCCTACCTCTAGTCGTGGACGATGCTACAATTGTGGTTCCACAGACCACCATGTAAGGGAGTGCTCGAAACCCCTCTTTTGCCGTTATTGAAAAGGTTCGGGTCATCTTTTATCTTCGTGTCCTAAGCTTCCAAGCAAGTGAGAAGGAAAGCTGCAGGTTCCTGGCAACTCTTCTCTTGGTCAAGGTATTTTCATTCAATCCTTGATGGCATTGTTTTAATTCGTGAACTTTCTATTTGAGTTCCTTTTGATATGGGTTCCATCTCACTATTTTATATCAAAAGAACTTGTCGAATCTTTTTCTTTGAATATTTTGGACTTGATGACTACTTTGAGGATTGCGAATCCGGATGGTAGATATGCAACCCTCAATTCGCTTTTATTTGATGTCGAAATTATTTTATGTGATTTATCTTTCCGAGCCGATATTTACTTAGGCTTCGGAATTGGTTTCTGTAAGGATTGGCTTAATCGTTGTGAGGCCCATATCCTATTTTCCGTGTGGACTTTTCATCTTTGACGTTTTCAATCTATTAAGCAGATTTCTATTTTTCGTTTATGATTTTGATTCCAACTTGATGGCATAATTTTATTCCTTAAGCCCACTTGTAAGGAAAGTGTTATTTCCCTCATTCAAATAGTTTGTGAAATTTTCAGGTATTTTTGAGCTTGTCTTAGGATTATCACCTAAGAAATCTTTTGTGTGGTGATATGGTCTTTCTAGCTCGACCTTGCCACCGGTTTTCATTTGGCTACGAGTTGCGGGAGTTAGCATTCCACTTACGCACTCCGCACTCGTTATGATTCCTATGAATGAATTATTATGTCCTTCGGTTTATCCAGCCTATTTCATCCATTTTATAAATAGAATATTCTATGAATATTTCGATGAGACCATTCTTGTATTTATTGATTTTGGATGAAAATAGTAATTTAAAATTTTGCAAATCTTTTTCATAAGATTTAATTATAAGTACAACTTGATTTGCTCTTAAACAATCAAAGAGTATTCTTAAAGGTTTTTAAGAAACATGTTTACTATACAGAAGATGATTTTGTGATTGTATTGCCCATTTAGTGTGTTAAGAATTCTGGTCGATGCGCTTGATCAACATTATCGATAGGAATTTCCTAAATGCTTTGATGAGACAATCAGACACAGTATATTAACTTGAAAATGGTAAATTTTTCTAGAAAGATTATTACATAATGATAAATGTAATTTGAAAGTTTTAACTTTTCAGGAGAGAAGATTATTTAAAAAGAAATTCTTTCTTTTCGATACTCTTATTCTTGTGATTCCTGAAGGGGAACCAAGACTTTGCTATTTGTACTGATACTAGTCGTATTGGTTTTTATGCCGTTCTCTTGCAAAGGAGAACGTGCTATCTCTTGTGCTTCTAGATCATTATAGCTTATCGAGACTAGATATGCCACTCATGATCTGGTGCTCTCGGCTATTGTTTTTACTTTTGGAATTTGGCATCATCATATTTGGATGAGAAATTTGTTCTCTACCTCGATCATAAATCTTTGGAATAATTAATTTCTCATATGGAACTCCATGTTGACTCGAGTTCCTGACATCTTATGATCTTGATATTCTTTTTATTCCTGGAAGGGAAATCATGTTGCCAATGCGCTTTGTCGTAAGCAACAAGTGGTTGATTCTTTGATGTTGTCTGAATGGAATCATCTTTTTATCAAGTTCATCGGACGCTTTGGTACCCTTCATTTTATTGAGCTTTATCTCATTCCTTTTTTGGACTAGTGTCCGATGTTCTTTTATGGTGTTCGGTTCATCGGATGTACTGTTATTATACTACATCGATGTTCCGTCTTTATTTGATTCATTGGATGTACCGTTTGTACTACATCAATGACTTTGCTTTTGATACATTGGATGTACCATTGTACTACATCAATGTCTTTGCTATTTGATTCATTGGATGTACCGTTTGTACTACATCAATGACTTTGCTTTTGATACATTGGATGTACCGTTGTACTACATCAATGTCTTTGCTATTTGATTCATTGGATGTACCGTTTGTACTACATCAATGACTTTTCTTTTGATACATTGGATGTACCGTTGTACTACATCAATGTCTTTGCTATTTGATTCATTGGATGTACCGTTTGTACTACATCAATGACTTTGCTTTTGATACATTGGATGTACCGTTTTAGTACATCAATGTCTTTGCTATTTGATTCATTGGATGTACCGTTTGTACTACATAAATGACTTTGCTTTTGATACATTGGATGTACCGTTGTACTACATCAATGTCTTTGCTATTTGATTCATTGGATGTACCGTTTGTACTACATCAATGACTTTGCTTTTGATACATTGGATGTACCGTTGTACTACATCAATGTCTTTGCTATTTGATTCATTGGATGTACCGTTTGTACTACATCAATGACTTTGCTTTTGATACATTGGATGTACCGTTGTACTACATCAATGTCTTTCCTTTTGATTCATTGGATGTACCGTTGTACTACATCAATGTCTTTCCTTTTAATTCGTTAGATGTACCGTTTGTACTACATCAATGTCTTTACTATTCGATTCATTGGATGTACCGTTTGTACTACATCAATGTCTTTGCTTTTCGATTCATTGGATGTACCGTTTGTACTACATCAATGTCTTTGCTATTTGATTCATTGGATGTACCGTTGTACTACATCAATGTCTTTCCTTTTGATTTATTGGATGTACCGTTGTACTACATCAATGTCTTTCCTTTTAATTCATTGGATGTACCGTTTGTACTGCATCAATGTCTTTGCTATTCGATTCATTGGATGTACCGTTTGTACTACATCAATGTCTTTGCTTTTCGATTCATTGGATGTACCGTTTGTACTACATCAATATCTTTGCTATTTGATTCATTGGATGTACCGTTTGTACTACATCAATGTCTTTGCTATTTGATTCATTGGATGTACCGTTGTACTACATCAATGTCTTTGCTTTTGATTCATTGGATGTACCGTTTGTACTACATCAATGACTTTGCTTTTGATTCATTGGATGTACCGTTTGCACTACATCAATGTTTTTGCTATTTGATTCATTGGATGTACCGTATGTACTACATCAATGTCTTTGCTTTGGTTCATCGGGCGTACCGTTTTTGTACTACGCCGTTGCACCGGCTCAATTTTCAGCTATTCTTGACGTTCCCCACGTCTTTCATCTACGGAATGCCTTAGGGATTCCGGTTTTCATTCTTGAGCCCGGTGATATTGTGGAAATTGAAGTTTCACCAGATTTGATTTATGAGCAACATTCTATTCGCATCATTGCTTCGGAGGTTGAGCGCCTTCAGAATAAAGATTTTCTTCTTGTGAGAGTTCAATGGTTCCCAAATCCTAAGGATTGCTCTTGGGAATCTAGAGAATTCATTGAGCGATCCCGTTCTTGCTAACTCTTTTGTGCTCCTTATAGACACACGCATATATAAGTAAGAAAGTATATTTATAAAACCAGAAAAACTACATATGTATTCACTGACTTTTGGAGTGGCTTCTGAAATGATTTCAACTTAAACTCGTAAACATTTTTGAAGAGATGGATAGTAGAGAGCTAAATTTGAAATTATAAGAAAATGGTTTCAAAAATGAGTGAAAAATGAAGAAGATACGATCAAATGAAAAATTAGAAATATATATAACTTCTTGAAATTGCCAGGTTTTGTAAAAATCGTATGCACTGGTCCATTAGTGTGTAGTACACTGGTGTGAAGCAAAGCCACCAAATAAACTTAGGCCAATACGACTAATTTTAATTAATTAAATTGTATCGATTAGGGGCTTTTTCTTTGGATTTTAGACATCGATCAGATGATGTTTTGAAGTGACTTTTGACATTATTGAGTTGGAATGCTTTGGACGTATATACGGATGAATGTGTGTGTGTAATAGATATGATTATAGACATACGCATATGCATAATGACCATTATTGATTTGTTATTTAGCTATTGATTCTGAGACCTCTATTGGTTATCATGGTAATACAATCGCTCAATATATATGGAAAATATAAGGTTCATTTGTTGCGTAAAAATGGGTCCATGAGCCTTATAAGGAAGTCCATCTATTTGATGATTTATCTATGTATTAATGTAATAGGGTGGCTTATATTTGAGTATGGATTAGACCATACTACCGACCATTTTAATGTGATAGATTTGAGTATGGGTTGGGCCACACCATCAACCATTGTAATGTATTGGATTGATACCTTATGTCATGAAGTTAGCCATGTATCATTTGTATTGTTTGACTAATGTAACAATCGTGTTATTAATTATCTAATCAATTAAATTTAATTATGGATAACCAATTCTAAATTATGATTTGAGAAATTTAATTATGAAATAAAATCTAGCTTTGGAGAGTAGTTGATTTAATTTATTTAAGAAACGAGTTTCAATTCTCAATTAAGATTTTAATTTTAATTTGAAATATTATTAAGGGTGCATTTGGCATACATCCCTGGTAAAGTTTGCAAATACGCAAAACATCCTTCCGTTTTTAATTTGTTTCTGGTCCCTATTTCAAAACCACGCATGCAAAAAGACCAAATACCCTTTACGTTTTTAACATTTCAAACGCGTATAACTTTTTGTAGATACTTTAAATCAGCATAACATTTTCACTAAAAAATCAAAAAAATTATGATATTTCCATTATTGATACCAAAAAAAATCATATTTGTAGTAAGGGATCAATTATTTCATATATTTGCAAAGAGTTCTGCAAATTTTGAACATAATTGATTTTTCTTCAAATGTGCAGCTATACCATATAATTGCAGACTTGTCTGCTACTATTGCAGATATTTCTGCAACTGTTGCATATAATTGCAAAAAATATGTAATTATTGCATACAGTTGCTGAATTGTCTGCAACTATTGCATATAATTGCAGACATTTCTGCAACTATTGCATATAATTGCAGATAATTCTGCAATTGTTGCATATAGTTGCTGATTTTCTGCAACTATAGCTTATAATTGACATTTTGCAACTATTGCACAAACAATTCTGTAATTATTGCATATAATTGCTAAATTATCTGTAACTGTTGCATATAATTGAAGATATTTCTGCAACTGTTGCGCATAATTGCAGACATTTCTATAATTATTGCATATAGTTGCTATTGTCTGTAACTATTGCAAATAATTGCAGACGTTTCTGCAATTATATGGTATAATCGTAGAAATGTCTGCAATTATTACATATAATCACTTTAAACATAGACACTATGATAATATCACTGGATTTTGATATAAAATATTTTGGTTAAGGTAAAAACCCGTCCTTTTTATGTGTGGTGTTGTCTTACGAGATACCCGTGTACGAAAAGTTTCTAATGTAGAAATCAGTTTGTTTGTTACTTATTACCGAGTTATACTTATGTTGGCTTACCAGACGGTCCCGAGCATTATTCCATGTAACGCTCTGGTCATACCGAGCATGTTGTCCAAAGCTTAGCTGGATACTTTGGAGTTGGAGAGGAGCTGGATGGTCAAGACGTATTCATGTATATTTTATTCCACTGTATTATTGAGCCTATTTGTTTTTCAATGTAAGGACAGGGTTCTATAACCCTCCAAATTTAGTATAAGTCTACTGTACTCTGATGTTGTATATATGTTTACTTTTTGTAAAGATCATTGTTGTTTTATATATTATTCGCTGGGTTGTGAGATACTATGTTATTTAGTTTTTCTTCTATCTTCTACCTTCTTTTTTCACCCTAGCAAATCGGTATTTCCGGCACTTGGATGTTCGACGCACCATATAGTGGACGTAAAATTTGGTTCGTTACATTTGGTATCAAAGCTGAAAGTTGAGCGGGAACCTTGGCCTTGGTGGGGTAAACTCATTAGGAATTGGCAAGTAAGACCCTAGAATAAACCTGAGAGTATTATAAATATGAACGCGTATTTGTTAGTGAGTAAAAATGTTTTATATTGTGTTATTTCATCGGTTAAGTGGCTTAAGAATTCTTGTCGATGCTTTGGCCAACGTTATCGATAGGGATTTCTTAAACACTTGAACCAGTCCAATTGACATAATATTGTTTAAAAATTGGTAAATGAAATAATTTTACCTATGATATATTTTACATATAAATGAATGATTTTCAAAAGTTTATATGTTATCGATAAGATGTAGAGTTAAAATTGGATTTTGAATAAAATGTGTTTAGTTAAAAGAAAATCTTTACATGACGATATAAAAATGAAAAGGATTTTGAGAATATAAAATCTCAGTGGCTTTGATAAAGATTTAAATGATTTTGGAAAAGTTGTACCAATTGTACTTAAAGTGATTTAAGATACAAATATTTTAAAATGGATTTGAAAGTAAAGTTTTCTTTAGACAGTTCGGAAGGAGTTTCGATCTGTTTTGTGATAATCAGAATAATCTTCTAAGTGGCAGTCAAAGGTTTGGTTAGGAAAATATGATAGTGCACCCAGTAAATTATCCTCTTTGTCATTGTACGTTCAAAACGAGTTCAAATCCAAATGAATCCAAAGCTAGCGGATGATTTTATCATAAGAACTATTTATCTGTAAATAATATTGTTTCAAAAGGGAATTTGTGAAGAAAGAAATATTATTATGATTAACTAGTTCGAGTGTCTTGGAAATGACTAAAAATGGGAAAGAGATTTTTTTGGATGGTACACACTTCTCTTGAGTATTTCCTTACTTAGTAAAAGGATATATGATAACTAATGGTAGTACCCAGTTACTTGGTATCATTTTCGGCTATATATTAAGTTTTCAAAAGGGTTAAATATAAAGTATCATTTTGAATGGTTTTTGAAATAAAACCCGTATATTATGTTCTCGAATCCCTTAGAAGAATAGAGTTTTCAAAATAAAAGGATGTCTTGATTAAGAGCGGGTTAATAAATAATGTTTTAAATTACTGAACATCCTTGGTTATGTAAAAACCAATTTAAGATATGGAATTGTATATACACTTTTGGATATAGAAGAGTATCATACCAAAATGAATTTAAGTAATGTAATGTTAATAAGCTTAACTAATGTTCTTAAGTGAAATCGAGATTCTTTAAAAAGGGTAATTATAATCTTGAGAAGTAGGAACCAATGGGATTAGTACGTAGGTTGTACGTAGATCATTTCTCGTTTTTACATAGTTCTCGATCCAAGATTCGAGTACATGACTCGAGGTGTTTCACACCTTTCGAATAGGGATTTTATAATGATCCTGACTCGGCCTTCGAAAATCGGTACCGAATACAACACTCATATTCAAATGACGCAAATTCAAACGTCGAATCTGGTTCGCCGGAGCTTATAACGCATTAAGTACAACACAGCGGAAGAAAATGAACAATATCATATACAACATTTGATACAATATTCATTTACAATGATGATACAATAGAATGATATAATGGATATCAATACTATCAGAGATACAAGAAATAGCAGTGGAAAAGAATATCTTCAATAGAATACATCACCAAAATGCAACTGCAACACCATCTCCAAACTAAAGGTAGCTCGAACAACCATCAAGTTGCACCAAGAGAAGCAATGTCAGCTATGAAAGTTGAAGTGTAGAAAATGCGATCCACAAATCCAAAGGCTTCGAAGGCTATCGAATCGATTCCTACTATTTGACTATCTAAAAAAAACCCAAATCCAGACTGCCCGTGTGGAACAATAAACTCCGGGTCAATCGTGAGACTGGTGTGAGCAAACAAAAACGGTTTATCTTTTGAAACAAACAAAAGAATTTAGATTGAAAACCGCAATGCTTTTTGCAAAATGAAACTACCATAAGGCCTCCCGCCACACACACAATGCAAGTGCAAACTTGGAGGAGATTTCTCCTTATGATAGTCAAACATGCTTAATACGAGAAAACTTTATGATATTATTACTAGTGCATAGTGGAAAACCTTTCAAAGGTATAATATTAATCTTAGCCAGCATAGGTACCATTATACTATGCCTACTATAGCTACCATTTTAAATTGCAGGTTCTACAACTAAAACTGTACTGGGTTCGTATTGTTTTGTTTGGATTTCCAATAAATGGTCAAGCAAAGGAACTTCCCACATAAAATGGAACGCTTCTGGAGGGACGTCTCGAGAACCTAACCGAATCTCTGCTACACAAGGTCGGGTTACCTATGTAACTAGTTAACAACTGACACGAGTATACCATCCCCTGGTCGTTACCGACCTTTATCCGAGGGCCCTCAATCCAACAACCACTAAGTAAAGTATCTGGGCTCCATACCATGATACCACTTTCAAAAATCAACATAAGTAAATATCTGGGATCCATACCATGATATCACTTTTTTATCCAGAAGGAAATGGTCATACCCTCATGGGGAGCTACCCCTAAATAACCTTGCTGCCACGATTCCTGTTTCGACCATTACCGGGTTGTGAGGCCCGACGAAGTCAGGTCCACAAAGCTACGCTTTTTCACAAAGCCATGCTTCGATCACAAATGACCAACAAATTATCATCAACACACAACAACACTTAGCATGCCACATTACCAAATTGGGAATGTATCACTAGTAACCATCAACTATATAACCTCTGAGCTCGTACGTCTCAGAGAAGGGTGTTAAGCTAAGAGAATAAATCTCCTCCACCAACAGAAATGTATTCGATAGAAACCAGCTTACCTCTCGAAGTGTAATGTTAGACACACATCCATACAAGTCTGTTCCAGGTTCGAACAGAACTGAAGGCACTTCCAAAGAAGCCCTTGCAATCCGGGTATTCACAATCCCGATCGGACTTCCCATCACTTAGGAAATCTCTATACCAGCGCGACTCAGTGCAGAGACGATCGATGGGTTATCCTTTCGTTCTCGAAAATACCCAGTCTTCACCACCGGTCTTCAAATGCTATCCATATCGACGTATCATTATTTGGAATGGGTTATATGACACAATGTTCTCTCCCGGCTAAACCGAATAATGAGCGCAATATTTAAAAACATATGGATAATGGGATTTCAGTTAAATCACAACTTATTATCCAAATTTTAATCTCAAATGGTTTAAACAAATTACCATTTTAAATCTTTTAGACAAAAAGATTTATTTCACAAAGTTTGCCAATCTTTCACAAAGATTTATTTACGGCTTTCCAAAACAATTCCATTTCAAATTGGATTAACTATCCAATCTTTCAATTAAAGATTTAATTCATAACTTTCAAATTCCAATTCAAATATTTTATATGAAAGATATACCATTTAAAATTCTCTTCGGTTTCAAAACAAGATTTAATCATCTTCACAAATGTTAATTCATAGTTTTTCCAAACCATTTACAATTTCATTTCAAACTTGAAATCATTCGATACAAATTGAAAATCCTTTCTTTTTATGAATGCTATTATTATTTGAAACAAATAGTTCGTTTTGGGAAAAATTGATTACAGTTTACATAAGTTAAAGCCGTTCAAGTATAAAACTTGGATTTAAATTTGAATTTCCAAAACCATACTTTTTAAATGGGTAAAAACCCATATAAACACCTTTATAACTTGCACAATCTTCTTAGATCAAAATTTCCAAATCATTGAATTCAATTTCAAATATCAAATTATTTAAATTTCAAGTTTTATTAAGTTAATTAAAATAAATTTTATTTTTGAAACTCATTTTCAAAAGCTTTCAATTCCAATCCCAAAACTAATTTGGATTCAAGACTTCAACCTTTGAAATTGTTGAAGATCTGTGACTTAGCCGATTTCCTCGTGCAATCCATATTTTTGTGTGTATGGTGTAGTCTAGGGGTTTCACACAATAATGCAACATCATCAATCATCATGGATTCAATCATAACAATATCGATAAGCGGTATATTCCAATAACACTTATTTATATACCCAGATTCACAGATAAATAAGTTACATCACGAATGAATAAAATTATATCACATGTGAACAAATCACATCACAGTTTGCAGCACGAATCAGAATACAAAGCATCACATATGAGGAATATCAATCATTCAAACATTCAAAAGAATCCAAAACATTCATAAGTGTGATTTATTAATCAACCGATTAATTTTAATTAGGTTAATTACTTATGAATAATTTACTAATCCTGGTTAATTAATATTAATTAATTACAAATCAATTTGATTAATTACTCCTTAATCATTTATTAATTAAACTTTAATTTATAATTAATCCTTTGATTAAACACCCTTAATTGATTTCAAAAAATTAATTAATTGATAATCACTCTTTAATTACTTTCATTAATTAATTAACCTTTAATTAATTATCTTACTTAAAAAATTCATCTTTGATCATTACATAGTTAATCCCTAGTTATATAATTATTCTTAATTAAAACACCCTTAATTAATTCATAAATTAATTAACTTTAAATTAATCACCACTTAATTAATTATAAAACAAATCATCCTCTAATTATTAATCATCAAGTAATCAATCCTTAATTATACTTAATTATGCTTTGATTACTTGATAAATCAAAATTAAAGTGTTAACAAATTTACTTTAATAACTTTTATCAAGTAATTAACTTCAAGTGATTAATTTCCTTTAACAAAAAAAATTTAACTTAAACTTTAAAAAGTTCATTAAATATTATAACATTCTTTATATTAATTAGCTAACCTTTAATATTATTAAGTTCATTTAAAATAAACTTCTTAAAATAAAAGTTTATGCATAACTTAAATCATTTCAAAACCTGATTAATTTTAAAAAAATTATTTAAGAAACCTTTTTTAAGTACTTTAAAACTGGGATAGCATCAAATATTTAAAGAAAAATGGTATTAACAAAATTTTGTTTATAATAACTTGATTTTTTAAAAAATCTGAAAACTGTTTTTGCTATTACATCAGATACTCGAGCTAACTCACGTTTTACCCGAGTATGTTGCCTATTTACTTCGAGTTTCCACCAAGAATCACCCGTATGCTTTAAAATTCCCCAAACTTAGATTTTCTTAAGTACTTAACCCTGTGTACAAATAAACCTACTCGAGTTAAAACTCAAGCCCGCACACGCTTATCCCGAAGGTCACTTCGAGTTCATACCCTTCTTCCCCAATTCTTTATGCTGACACAAACTACCAACCGTGCACGTGTACGGTGCCTCCGAGCATCTTCGGTCGTCATCACATCGTCCAGCAAGTCGATGACCACCCACACACCATTTCCCGATCGCCAAAACGTTGCCATCCGCTCGCAATCGAACCGAGCACAAAAATAAAACTTGGAAACAAAAGCAGCTGAAACTCCTCCAACCCAGGAACATCACCGTTCACCGAACCCCGACCACCAGAAATTCGAAACTCCGGCCAACTACTCGTCATCATCCCCTCTACCACCACCCAAAAACACGCAGCACTCGATCCATCATAGGTGAGGAACGAATTGAAATACAAACCCATGTCAAAACTAGGTTTACGAGCTAGAACTCGTCACCGCCGCTTCCACGTTCAACTGCTCACCACCACAGTATTTTTCCCTGACCCGCCATTCGTCCCTCCATCACCAGCCAAAGCCCCGACCATCATGAGATAGTAGATCGCCAGAAATTGCCAAAATCATGAAATTTCGACAATCCTAAACTGCTCCTCAATCCACAGTCTAAAAATTATAATTCTTTCTTTAAAAATCGTGTTAAGGTATAATAATTCTGATTATATACTTGAATTCATGAAGTAAAAAGTTTAAATTTAGACTTATCTTAAGTTTTCTCAGTTATTTTGGGTTTCCAGGGGACAGTGCTAAGTTGTTTTGACTTGGATGAATTGTTAAAACTTAGTTCATGATCAAACAAACAATCTTTGTTTATATTCCAAGCGCTAATAGTTATTAGATCAAGAGAAAAGAATTCATTTGCACATCTGGGTCTAAAAGAAAACAAGAACAGAGATATCAGGTATGCATACATTTACACATCCACATATATACAAAGAAACAGATTTCTAACATACGGATCTTCCAGAGATTTATATGCAACTAATCCTGATACTTAAGTTTAAAAAGTGAAAGTTACTCACCTTGATTTTAAAATGAACATAGTACTTCTTTTGAATCAGGCTTTGAATTCCTAGCTGAATCCCTTCTCTTGATCTCTGGCTTATATGAATTTGTAGTGTTGTTTTAAGCTGAGGTTTTGTTTAAGATTTAAGATGATGCTTGCTTCAGTTTTTTTAGTTTTGATGGACGAACTGAGATATGGAAGATTCATATATAAGAAATGAGTTTGCAGGTGATATTATTTTTCTTGTACAACAGGTCAGAGATTTTTTCTTCTTCATTTGACTATGCAGATTTTTCTTCTTGCTTTGGTAGGCTGATATGATATGTTATGGTGTGGTAAAGGTTCATATATTAATTACCTTTGTCTTCTTTCCCAAGCTTACATAGTTATCTATATATATTTGTTCAAACTTGAATATATAATATTAGTGTTTTCTTTTGCAAGTTCAAAGATATTTATATTTCTTTCTTTTGCTTTGTCTTATTACTTTATAATATATATAAATTTCTATTTTAATATGTTGTTAGATTTTAGCTAACGTGTTACTTTATATTTCATAGTTTATCTTATATACATCTGTTTCTATTTCAAGCTTAAATATTTATTTTTAACTTTAATACTTATTGTCTTATTTTACATTTTGCATTCATTCATTATATTTACACAACTTTTAAAATCCATTCATAAGATTAAATTCAAATATCTTTGCATTATTTATAAATCCCAATTCAAATTCAATTCAAATACATTTCTCAATTAATTTCTCAATTATAATTCATTTGTATAACTAAATGAACATATATCTTATTTAAATTTTAAATATTCAGATATACCCAAAATTCTATTCTAAATCAACTTATAAAGCACATATTTTTATTCGAATTTGGAGAAACTCAAATCAATTTACGAATTAATTTCACAATTTTTTATTCGAAAATTAAATTAATTATCAATTTAAACTTAGTAAAAATCCGGGATCGTTAATTTTGACATTTGGATCTGCGGCATTCAAGTACAAGTGGAGTACATGTGTCGAATTTCGAACGCTGAAATTTGGAATGTGACAGATTTATCGCTTGATTTTTTATGGCGAGCGTTGAAGTGGATTCTTATATTGAACCAAAAGTTGTATATCATAGTTTATGGCTATGTAAGGAGAACGGAGGTTTCTAATTAAGAATTCTAATCAAAGTCCATATTAGGAAGTCGATTGAGCGACACTAGTTCGAAAATGAAGTTATGTGTTCGAATGAGTAATCATATCAGATTTTTACGTAGGAATGATATATGTATATCATATGGATTGATGAATAGTTTTAAGTATTTTTTGGAATAGGGTTGTGGTATAATTTCGAGGACAAAATTCTTTTAATGGGGGAAGATGTAACGACTCGCAAATTTATCACTTGGATAAATTATATTTATTTAAAATATTTAGATATGTGTTTGAAAGTAAGACATAATCATGCTTTAAGTGGAAAATAATAATAGTTATTTTGTTTGGGAAAAATATTTTTGAACAAATTACCTAGATAAAATATTGATAATTTGTAAATATCGCCCTAGTTAAAATATCGATAAAACAACCGATAATCGTGTTATCGATAAAACTGCTTTTAAACAATAAGCATCATGCATATCTCTAGATACACACACTAGTATATGTATTCAAATAAGATTATGAAATAAAATATTTTATTTTATTTTTCGAAAATATAATGTATTTATGACATTGACAATTGATATTATTGGTTTCATATATTTCTTCAGAAATTCAAGTTGTGTTTAAATATTAAATAAATGGATTTTTATTTACAAATAAACCAATTTTAATCATTTAAATGATGGTAAATAAGTTTTTAAAATTTGTTTACCGAAATAGACAGTTTGTAGAAAAATAGAAAATGTGACCGAAGAACGTTTTTCAGAATTTCGACTTTTCAACACCGAAAGTTGTCGAAAATGTTGTTTACCTTTTTGCACTATATATAAACATATACAGTAGATAATTAACCATATAATAATACACTTAGTAATATATTATCTTATGTTAATTATGTTTGAGAAGTGATGTTATATTTCATAGTTTTAGAACTAGTAACTTATATATATATATATGTGTGTGTGTGTGTGTGTGTGTGTGTGTGTATTATTTTTATCTCTTGTCGTATCAGAATATTTATCATCATTAACCATCATCAAGCCTAAGACATGACTAAAGAAGGAAGTGGATGTGATAAGTAAGGGAATAAATAAGTTGATGCGCAATTCATAAATTTAAAAATAATAAATATTATATTTATATTTATATTTATATTTATATATCTGTATGCGTTGTCATATCTTATATATTTTCATAAAAGAACATCATTAGCTATAATTACATATGCGATATGACTAAAGAAAATGATGTGATGCATGAGTGGGATGAGACTTTGATTTGATTTCACAAAATGATGACACGTTTTAATTTTTTTAAAGCTAAGGTCAAAACGGTAATTTTGCCGCTTTCTTCCTCTATAAATACACGTCCTTTTCACCATATTTTCATTTAATTCTCCATTTCTATTTCTCTAATGCTTTCTCTATAGTTCATGACTTCCTCTTCTTTTTAATAGAAAAGAAAAATAAAAACCCTTTGAAAAACTTGTTTAAAAATCCACTAATTCTTCTCCATTTTTATCCAAATTCCTTTGGTCATATCTTCCACAATAACACCCCAAACACATATTTTGATTTTTCAAACCGTCTAAAATTCCATTAGCTACAACTTTTATGTTGCTCACTTCTTCAGGTTCTGAACATAGCTATGTCAAAAATTCAATTCTTTACAGAGAGTTTTCGGACCCCGAAATTCCAAGGCCGAAAATGCCACTCATTCATTTGACATTATCTCCTACCAAACAGATCCAATTTGAGTGATTCTATTTTTTAAATGATAAAAAGAAAATCCTTAAACTTTTTTTGATTACTTTTCAGAATTCCAAGAGTAACATAGTTTAAATTTGAATGGAAGATGACCTTTTTCGAGTTGCAGTTTTGGGTTTTTCAAGTTTTGCAAGCTTAAAGTATTCATGATTTGGAAAGCTTTATGGTGAGTAAACTTGATGGTTTTTTTTGGAAAATTATTAATTATAGTATTGCTTCATGAAATGATAATATGATAGCATGGAAGTTTGTTTAATACCATATGATTTGATATTGATATGGATTGGTGATTTTGGTTATGTTTGATTGAACATTTGGTATGTGAATACAAAGTTAGTAAAGCATGTATGTGTATGTGTATATACACATACATACATACATACATACATACATATATACATACATACATAGGCATATGTATATGTACACATTTTGTTATGCGAATGTGTTATGTAATATAATGGTCGATGATGAACTCAACTATAGTCGTGATGGGTTGAAATAAAGCTGAAATTTGTATGAATTCGCAACGGATTTGAGGTCGGACATGGATCAAAACTTGTTTCAAGGGTGTAGAGTTTTAATTTTATTAAAGTTTACATATTTTGTTTAAAAGTTGAAATCTTACTAAAGTATGTTTCAATTGGAAAATAATATGTTTTCGACTATGTGGTTTCACTTGAAAGTAAGTTCGAACCAACTGCACTTATAGAAATAGTCGCTATGGATGCGGTTCGACGAATTTTCTCAACTTTGATTTCAAAATGTTTTTCTTATGAGATTTTTTATAGAAGTTTTTTTAACTAAATTATTAATATTTAGAAAGCGATTAAGGTTTAGAAATTTAATAATTTAAACAGTTAATTAATTAAAGGTAATTAGCACTTAATTAGTGATTAAGAAGTAATTTGTAGTTAATTAACACTTAAGTTAAGTTAGTAACTAGTATTTGATTTATTTAGTTTTAATTAAGGGTTAATGCGATAAAATAATAATTAAGTGGTAGATAATTAATTAATAAGATTAGTGATTAATTAATTATCAATTAATTAAGTGATTATTTAATTAATATTTAATTAATCAGGGTTTATCCAATAACGATTTAACTTAACTTTCACTGAGATTCATTAAGGAGTTAATCAGGACTTTACTAAGTTCTTAAGTCAAATTAAAGGTTAATTAGATTTAATCTTGATTTGATTAAGATTAATTAAGATTCAATTAGAGTTTAAACCGATTTATTTATTTAAATCTTTTTCAAGGCTGATTTTTAAATCAAACTTATTTCGTTTTAAATCAATATCTTTTCAAAGCAAGTTGATTTCAAATCAAATGATACCTCTTTCGGACCATTAAGTAGCCAAATGAATTAAAGTATTTATTATAAAACGTTGACAGTTTTATGGGAAGTGAGTGGCTTGCGTTTAGCACAAATGCCAAATATCGGTAATGTGACAGATACAAGGAAGTTAATTTCAATAAGCGGGTCATGATAACTTAACTATATAGATATACTTCTGTATGTACATTTTTCACCTGATTATGGATTACCTATATTTATAACTTGGAAAACTACCTATGATCGGTTGTATGTTATGTGCGAAATTCTTGCATATATGATGTTTGGCAGTATCTATGATATAACTTGGAAAAGTTAAGCTCAAATTTAATGATCCATTGTAGTCATTAAGCCTCTGTTTGGTTTTGTAAAATATTTCATTTTCTTTTGAAGTAATCCTTAAAGTTAGTCTATTTTGAACAAGAAATTTGAAGAATGATTTGACAATTGGTTAGAGATGCTTTATAAATGATTTGGTTGTTCATAAAAGGAGTTTTAAAATAGTTTTGAATGTTTATAAGAAGATTTTATAAATGGGTTTGGATGCCTATAAAGTGTGGTTTTATATAAGGTTTGAAAGCATATAAAGAAGTTGATATAACTGGTTTTGAATATTTGTAAAGAGTTTATAAATGAATATAGAGGTTGATAAATGTTTTGTAAACGGTTTTGGGTTAAAGCAAAAAGGAGTTCATGGGTAAGGGAAACTTATAAAAGGATTTATTGAAGACAATTATAACGGTAATTTGAGGTTTAGGTTCTCAAGGTTGACCTTTTAAAAAAATATGGTATGGAACATCTGTTCCACACTTTACACTGAAGGAATAATGCTTAGAGTTATCTTTTTCTCCAATTTAAATAAAGCAGTTAAATCCTTTTTCGAGATTTGGTAATGGCAAATCTTAAAATTGATTTGTGAATATACTTATGTCAGAAAGATAAGTATACTAGTACTTTTCAAACAGATTTATTAAACAAAGATATGTTTTAAGGCTTGGTGGTTGACATGGATAAATAAATACCAAATGGAATTGGTTGTTGTTTTTTTATTTGATAGCTAAATAATCGACTATCAAGTTTAACCCAATTTGACTTAGGAAGCATGAATCTAAATTCGAGTTCCCCGATGAAGACTCGAAAGCTTACTTTCAGAAGAACCGAGAATGAGTCAACCGGGAATTGTCAGTTGTTGGTACGCAGAGACTGGGATCATCTCTATATTCGAAAACCACTCTGAACCAACATGTATGTTCGAGTGGAAGACATCTTGACGATGATTAAAGATGGTGCTCTTTGAAGTGCAAGGGCTACTACTACTAATCCTGAGGGTGATTACAAGATGGACGTAATAGAGTTAGTGTTAGCAATAGAATTGGTCACTAACACACTTGAGTAGAGTTATGTAGAGAGATTAATGAAGAGAGTAAATTAGAAAAGAAGAATAGTGTAATTCAATGCAAAAAGAAAAAGAAAAACGAGAACACTAGATTTATAGTGGTTCGGGGTAATTGCTTACGTCCACTTTGAGTTTAATCTTTTATTGCTTTCTCAATTGCTTGAATATAGATACAATCCATAGATCGATCACTTGAACAACAGTTTGAATTAAAAAGAGGAGTATAAAAAATGGCAGAGTCTCCCCATTGTTTCCGTGAAAGGTCCCTTTTTCAGTGTGCCCCTGCCCTTCTATTTATAGACGAAGATGGGTTGGACTTCCTTCACAGGCTCAAGGCCAAGGTGACTTGGCCCATATAGGGCAATCTCAAGCTAGTTGGTCTATTCTTGTCGAACGGTATCTAAATGCCAAAACATATCGACTGCATCAAACCCATATATCCTCAGGCTCTTCTTGGTCAGAATCTTATCTAGTGCTAACGATAATTTCTTCAACTGTCGTCTTGTAGCCGGGCCAAGGTGCCGGTTAACACTTGCCCCCCAAAGTGTGTCGTGTGAAGCAACACGACATGCTTTGAATCAGCGAGTATTCCTTGTCTCTAGAAAGAAATCCATCGTGTTCCTTGAATAGTCATTATCCTTTAATTTTATCCTCCTAAGGTGTCGTATCCTTCTTTGGTCATCATGATGCTTGGTCGATTCCCAATGTTATAAATCCAAGGTTGTAGTTCATCGGTGGCCATCCGTGTCTGATTCTACAACTAGTAGGCTTCGGCTATCTGATCTAGTCTTTTCTTAATAACCCTAAGCGAGAATTCAATTTATGTTGATTTCAAGAAGTCGAACTTTTTCGGATGTACACATGCATGTTCGGGTACATGTTCTTGCCATTGGCTCTCGGATGCGTTTTATATGCTCATAAGTCATTGCCAATTCGATCTAGTTTAATAGCAATCCAATTGCGATTCCTTATTTGTATTTTCTGTGAAATAAGGGTTGTAATCAGCCACATGACGAGCGCGGAATTCAAGTTTTACATGGATGACGGTCTCAGAACAGTAAGCAAGGGTGAATGGAGTACGCCCAGTCACAGACCCATGGGTAGTTCTTTAAGCCCATAATGCTGTTGGGAGTTCATCCACCCATTTACCTTCAGCCTTTTCCAAATTTTTCTTCAGAACAGGCTTTATGATTTTGTTCACATCTTCAACCTGTCCGTTTGCAATAATAATAGATCATAGAAGGTCATAAGGACAGATGACATTAAGGACAGTGGGGTTGATTATTATTTTTTCTTGGTGGTGGCTAAAAGTTATTTGTCTGCCTATTTGGCGAAGTAAACAACTGCCTTGATGGTGTATTTTGCACCACCTTTAGGATCAGCAAGAAGATGATTTCAATGCCCCGAAGTGGCAAATGGCTATGGACTAGCCATTTGAGTAATTTCCATCGGCGTGGTTCTTGGATTTTTTTCAAACATCTTGCACTCGTCGTATTGTCTAGCGTGATCAACCGCATCTGGATTGATAGTTGGCCAATAATACTTATAGCAGAGTATTTTCTTTATCATGGTTTTCCCCCTGATGCTGTCGCCGCATTCTTCTTCATAGACTTCCTTCAGGACTCGTTTATCTCATCATGGGCTATGCACCGGAGTAAGGGGTCAAGAATCCCCTTCGATACATTATTCCGCTCTCCATTACATTTCGCGAAGCCTTACGAATGACTTGTCGTCTTTTGCTCCTTCTTTCGGGTCAGACCCTATGTAGTAAGTATTGCTTAAATGGGGTCATCCATGATTCCTTATCGATTTCGGCGTCTAACACGAAATCTACCTCCATCATATTTATACTCAGAGTATGTAGGGTTTGAACGGGAAACAATCCCATCTACTGCGCATCGTCGGTGCTTGCAAATTTTGTCAATGAATCGGCTGCTCTGTTTTGCTCACGCAGGACATGTGGAATATCATAATACTTGAGATTTGCTAGCAGCTTCTGAACTCGGACCAAATACGGGGCAAGTCTCCGCCCCTTGCTTGGTAGTCTCCTCACACTTGGTACACCACCAGTTGTGAGTCGCAAAAGATTTCAACCGATCTTACTCCCAGTTCTTTGATGAGTCTTAAGCCGGCAATCAATGTTTCATACTTGGCTTTGTTATTTGTTGCTGGGAATTCAAACTTCAAAGCATAACAAATTAATCGGTTTTCAGGAGTCACGAGAACTATGCCAGCCCCCAACAACGGTGGTTAGAAGCCCCATCGGTATTCATCTTCCATCGAACGGGTGGTATGACATTGTGGCCGTTTGAGTCGTTTGACACAGTGAATTCAGCAACGAAGTCTGCTAGTGTTTTCCCCTGTATGGCCCTTTGTGGCAGGTAGGTAATATCGAGCTAACTCAACTCTATATTCCATTTTAACATCCTTCTATAAGTTTTCGGTCGTTGGAGTACCTATCGCAAAGGTTGATTAGTGTAACCACTGATTGAATGTGTCTGAAAATATGGGCGAAGCTTGTGTGTTGCAAATAACCAAGAAATAGGCTAATTTCTCCATCTTGAGCTAATTTCTTTCTGCCCCCGTGAGACGTTTACTAACATAGTAAACTGGCTTTTGAACTCGGTCCTCTTTGCGGACCAAGGCATACTGATAGCATGCTGGGATACTGCCAAGTACACATACAACATTTCGTGGTCTATTAGTTTCGATAGCACCGGGGGACTTTCCAAATGCCTTACCAGAACTAAGAATGCTTCCTCACAATCAGATTTCCACTCGACATTGCTCTTTCCTTTCTTTATCACATCGAAGAAAGGAATACACTTGTCTTTAGCTCTGGATATGAATCGACTCAGCGCAGCCACCTTTCCATTCAAGCTTTGTACTAGCTTCATAGTTCTGGGCACTTGTATGTCTCGGATAGCTTGAGCCTTCTCCGGGTTAGCTTCAATTCCCTGCACATTCACAATGAAACCCAAAAAATTTCCCGACGTTGTGCCAAATGAATACCTCAATGGATTGATTTTCATTTCATAATGCCTGAGTATATTAAACATCTCCGCTATGTCTAGGATGTGGTTGTTTGACTGCCGTGTCTTCACGAGCATGTCATCCGCACAGACTTCCATCGTTTTACCATTCATGTCTTTAAACATTCGATTCACAAGACGTAGATAAGCTGCTCTCGCATTTTTCAATCCAGAAGGCATTACTTCATAGTAATATAGCCCCACATCTGTGACAAAACTTGTGTGTTCTTGGTCTGGAATGTGCATCGAGATCTGATTGTATCCCAAATACACATCCATAAAAGACAATAATTCATGTCCGGCCGTAGAGTCGACGAGCTGGTCGATTCTAGGTAAAGGGAAATTATCCTCCAGGCATGCTTTATTCAGATTAGAGTAATCAATACAAGTTCTCCACTTCCCGTTTGCTTTCCTCACAAGCGCAGGGTTAGAAACCCATTCTGGGTAGAGGGCATCACGGACGAACCCATTGGCTTTGAGTTTGTCCACCTCCTCTCTGAGTGCAGCAGACCTCTCTGGGTCTATGCCTCTCCTTTTTGTTTTACAGGGAGTGTTTCGGGTCTATTTTCAACATATGACTCGCAATAGCGGGTTAAATCCCGCACATATCAGAATGTGTCCAAGCGAAAATGTCTAGGTTTGCTCGGAGGAAATCAGTAAGATCTTCGGCCAATGATGGGTCGAGCTGCGATCCAATCTTAAGGACTCGTGATGGGTCATCCCGGCTGACTGGTATGTCAAGCGTCAGCTCAGCCAGTGTTGCATCCGTTTCCCTAAGTCCCCCATCATCGTCTCTCGGATCTGTGTCCTTATAGATCCAAGAATTCTGCCCGAGCCAGGGCTTGGGCACTACTTGCCAATTGTCAGTGTTTTGGATGCGGATGGAGCTGTCCCCCTTGTCTACATTTCGACTTCTAAACACTATATCGTCTGTCATCATGCGTTGTTGTTTTGCAGGGGGTCCATTTTCGACATCCGAGCAACTTCATGATCTTCATGCCTCGGGTTGGAGTGACAGTTAGTTGCCCACTAGCTTAGGTATCGATTTAATGATTCTATCCCTAGGCATTCTTTCGGTCGTAGCCTTGGGTAGTTGTAAACATTATATATAAGTTTTAGTATTGAGCTATCGCAGCCAGTATTTGGATGACCACGCATCTGCTCCCAATCTAGGGTTGATAAATGTACTGCATGGACGGTTGAGTCTCGTCCTAGCTATGTTTATATCCCCAACTAAACTTCAAAATCATAGAGTTGATCGATGAATAGTCGGTTCACATTCATGTTGCTTCTAGCTCATGCCCCCAGGTCTGGGGCATATATACCAATAAGTAGGAAGGTCATCCATGCCCACTTTAGCATTGCTCTCTTTCCCCTTGAATCAGGGATCAGGTCAGTTGATAGGAGAAAGGGTCTCACCTATCTTCGATTTTATCGTGGTTTTTCATTCGAAGAGGAATACTTCGATGCCTCATCAATTTTAGGGTGTAATATAAACACTGGAAGGTCATCCACGTCCACTTTGGTTCATGTTCTATAATCAGATCTCGAGGTAAAGTTGGCTACAAATGCAGCCGGGACATGCCCATCCAGTTTCATACTCCTCCTAATGGATCGAAGGAGGGTGCTGGAGAATTTTTGACCAAGTCTTCATGGTTTACTCTCCTTTCCACACTCTGGATGTTATAGTTTTTCAAGGAACATCCTAGTTACATTCGTACGTGCTTAGTTCGGATTGGTATTGACCCTCGATCTGAGGTATGATATAGTCGGTTGCTCGTAGCTTTGGATGTCGTGTCGATTAATTCTGTATTGAGGCCTCCATGTAGTCCTTGCCTTAAGTTATAAAGAACGCCAAACTAGAGCTGTAGTAAGCTGTCGTATTCAGCTTTTAGTGATTTGTACCCCGTCTCCCAGCATTGATTAAGCCAGGCCACTAGTTGGATTGTGAGCTCCATCCTTAGCGAGTTAATAATCCTTCTATCGATTTTAGGCTGAAGTTTGCGGAATAGGGAATGGTCGGAATCTACTCGTCTATTTGTCGATGTTTATACACCACTCTGCATTCTGGTGACTTAGTTTTATTCTCCCCTCATTCGACTCGTGCCAAATTTGTGTTCATTCTTCGGTCCATGCTATAGGGACTTAGAGATTTGTCGAACGATTTATACTTTAGCCCATAGTTCGGGACGCAGAGGTTTTTGTCCATTCGCTATGCTCTAGTCCGCATTCTGGGAACTGAGATACTCTAGTACGCTTCAGGGACTTAGAGATATTTAAGTCGTTTACACTCTAGTCCACGCTCAGGGGACTGAGAGTACTCTAGTCTGCTTCATGGAATGAGATTCTTCCCCCAGCATGAGGGATGAAACTTGAAAAATGGATGGTTGATTCTCGTTCATTTGGTGATTATAGCTCTTCCAATCAAGACAAGAAAGGAGGTATATGACAGATGGTTGGATCACTTCCATGTTGGGTTAGATAGCCAAATCTCATACAATTGGCTCCGTATCTCTTTCTAGAAAATAAGGATAATAGATTGTTGAGTAGACAAAATAAGTTGCGTATGTTTCAAGGTGCAGCCGTGCCCAGGTATTTAGAGTGGTGGTTAATGAGTAGGCTGTCCACCACAACTACTTCAAGTCGGGCTTTCGAATAATGTTTTGTGTTCAAGGTAGGATTTGATGTGTGGATGTGTGATGTCCCGGAAATTTAGGCAATACTTGTTTAATAATTTCCATTAATAATTATTTTAAAAAAATGTGAAATATTGATTTAATAATCTAACTCAAACAGAAATTATCTTTTGAAAACTAATAATTATTTAGTTTGACAAATGTTATTCTTTTCAAAATTTACAATAATGATAATTTAATAATTGGAAATTTTATTCTTTTCAGAAGTTAAAAATATTTAAATGATAAAGTTACCTTTATAAGCTTATTTAAAGGATATATTATTTATAATGTATATATGTGTATACATTGTAAATAGGGAATTTGATTTTAATTTTAATTTTAATTTTAATTTACTAAGAATATTTTCCAATTTATATTATATATATGTGTATAACTTGTGAATTGCAAAATTTGATTTAAATTAGTATAGAAACTTTTCAAAAGTTTGTTTAAAAATCTATTTGATATTTCCAAAAGAAATTAAAATAAATATTTATTTTGTTTAAAAATATAATAGTTTAAATTGTATTTTATAATAAAAATTTATTTTGTTTTCTTTTGAAATAGACTTAGTTCATTTACATTAGAGTATAATATTTTTGTTTGAAATTTTGAAATAAGATTTAATTCAATATTCTTTTCTTTTTAAATTTTCTTTCCTGAAAATTTAGCTTTAAAAATATTATTTTAAAAAGTTACAAATAAACATCAAAATATGTAATTGGGTAAAGGTAATTTACATGTAAACATTTAAAGGCTAAATGTAATAAAACATTTAAAAACATGTTAAATTAACTAAGAAATTAATTTAGAAGAATTTTTAAACATTTATAAATTAAGAAATTTATTTTTATATTAAAATGAACATGTGTAGACATCTAACTCTTAACGAAGACACTTGTAATTACTCTACATTATAATGTAACAAGTGGTATTGGTTTTATTCATTTTTGAATTTTTTTATTTAAAATATATTAAGTAGAAACTTTGAAATTCATAATTGTTTAACATATTATCTTCAAAAGAAAACTGAAATTAGATTATAAGTAAAATTCAAAACCAAACTGAAAATCAGATTTTTCAAAGAATTTCAAAACCCAAATCTGTTTAAAATCTGCAAACAAATTCAATTTCAAATCTGTAATCTGTTTGAACTCCAAATCTAAGCAAAAGAAAATGAGGTCAGCTGTAGTTTTAGATAAACTAACAAATCACCAAGAAAATGCAAAACCCAGATTCAACTAGCAATCAACAGGTTCTATAGGAAATTCAAAATGCAGTTTTTAATTCAACTATAGCAAGCAAATGAAAATCAGTTCCAGGAGAATGAATCTACTTCTTCAATTATTTGTGAGTAAATTTCTATTTTTAAAGACAGTTCTTTCTTTTTAAAATCAATGCTAAAGCAAGTACTAGAACTCAAGTTCAAATGCAAACTGTTTTTTTTAAAAAATCAAACAGCTATGAATAAAACTGCTCTGCCTCATTTTTTTTAAAGTGAATAACTTCCCAATTTAAAAAAAGAGCTTAAATTTATCTGTTGCATGTGGATTGATAGAAATAAGCATGTTTGTATGATTGTATTGTGATGATATTCTCTCTCTGTGTGTGTGTGTGTGTATAAATATACATATGTGTGTGATGCCAGGTATCTGTATACCTATTCCTGTTTTTTTTTAGAAACCAAAATTTTAATAGAAATCCTTTATCACTTGATTGATTTCAATTAGGATTTGATATGAAAACAAAAGATATTTGTTTAGTATGAAATTATGTATATATATCATAATTAAGATTAATTAAAAACTGGTTGTCTATGTAAACTGTAAGAACAGTTATTATTGAAAATAAGCCAAATATCAAACTTCCTAAAATATTAAAACAGGTTTATAACTTGAATGCATGTTTGAAATCATGAATTTTTTTTTAAAAATCACATTTTTTAATTAACTATGGAGTGAGCAATTCTGGGTTGAACAGAATAAGAGTTTTGGCGTTTATCTGATGATCTAGTGGTTTTGGGATGTTGTGGTTCTTCCTAGAGGTAGAGGAATGATTGTTGAGTGGGGGAAAATTGTCAGGTGGATGGTCAGAGGTTGGTGGCGACAGTGGTGGCTCTTTCCAGTTTCTAAACCTAGTTTTCTGATAGTAGAAATTTTGATGCTCCTTGTGTTCTCTGTTGCATCGAGTGATGTAAGGCTTTGGGAATTGGAAGAAGGGATGTAGATGAAGGGTTGGCCGGAGTCGTAGGTTTTCTGATGGTCGGAAACAGGTTCGCGATGTTGACAGGTTTGGGAATATGTGCAGTGTAATGTTCCACGTTGCATTGGATTACTTGATTTTAATTTCGAGTTGTTGTGGGGATTTCTGGTGGTCGTGATCATGTTTGGGGATGGCCGGCGATGTGGTGAAAGGGGTGATGGTGGCTGGAGATTACCTGAGCGTCGGTGCATATGCACCGTGCATATTTTGTTCTGATGAACTACTTAGGTTTGGGCAGGAGAGTAGGGCTCGAGTTTTACTTGGGTAATTCGAGAACCTGTCCCGAAGTAGTTAGGGATTTGACTCGAAGTATATGTTGAGTGGTCTCGGGTATTGTTTGGTTCCAGGTTATAAAACCTGACAGTGTTGTTTTTTTTAATTTGAATGAAATTAAAAAATTTAAAGCAGGATTTAAACAGGGTTTTTAAATGCAAAGTTTAAATTTGAATTCAAATGAACCTTTGAATCCTAAATTTTTAAAATGAAATTTTAAATTTTAAAGCAAGATTTAAATCAAGTTTAAAATCAAGTTTAAATATGGTTGCAAGTTTACTATGAATCCAAATCTTGGATTTAAATCAGTTTTAAGTGTTAAACATGTTTAAATGTTTTAAAGTAGATTTTAGAAAAATGAGTTTGTTTTCAAATAAAAGTTTAAACTTGATAAAATTCTTTATAAAGGTTTTCTTTAAATATTTGAATAAAAATTATGAAGTGTTTAACTTAAATTTGAAAAGTTAAAATAATCAATTTATTTTAAAAGCTTGATTTCTTTAATAAAATTAAGTAATTTAGTTTAAACTTTTCTTATATAAGTAATGAATGTTCTCTGATATTTATTTTAAGGTTTATTAATTTATTTAAATCTGGATAAATGTTTTAAAAGGTTAAACATTTGAAATCTTAAAATTCAAAATGGAATTTGAATTTAAATTGAGAAGTGTAATATTTTAAATACACTTGAATGTTAATGAAGTCATTAATAAAATAAATGAATTAATTTAGAAATAATTAAGGTAATAAAAAGGATTTAATTTATAAAAGAATTAAGGAATGTCTTATTTATTTGATTTTAAATTAATGATTTAGATTAATTTATAATTAGAGATGATTAATAGTTATTAATCTAAGATAAATTTCTTAAGAAAGTAATAAAGAAAATGTTATTAGTTAATAAAGATAATTATCTAAGGATTATTAAGTAATTAATTAATGTGACTAATTTTGATAATTAATTTGATGAATTAATTGAAGATAATCAATTGTAATTTGTTAAGCATAATTACTTGATAAAAGTAATTAAGAAATTAATTACTTATTGGAATGAATTATGATAATGTGATTTGTTTAAGTTAATTAATTTAGTTTAATTAATTTAAGAAAATCATTTGGTAATTTAACAAGAGTAATTAATTAATGTAATTAATGGAGCATTATTACTTAGGGAAGTAATAAATGATAATTACTAGAATGTAATTAGTGAAAGATGATTTATAATAAAGTAATTTGGGTAATTACTTTTGTAATTAATCAAGGTATTAATTAATGAAGATAATTAATTATGGGATAATTAATTTATTAATGAGTAATTAAGGGTAGTTAATTACTGGATTTGATATTAATCAAAGGTGATTAATAATTGTATTTTAAATTTTTGATTAATTACTAAATGTAATTAATTTTATGTAAAGTGATTAATTTAAATATAAATTAGAGATCACTAATTAATATAATTAATTATGTAAGTAAGAATTGTTTAATTAAGTAATAATTAATAATTAAGTGATTAATTAATATAATTAATTAAGGATATATGTAAATAATTATAGTTAATTAATAAATAAAGTAATTAAATGTTAATTACTAATGATTAAGGATAATTAATTTTGTGAAATTAATTAAAGACTAATTACTTATTGTAATTAGAACGATTAATCAAAGGTGTCTAATCAAGATGAATACTTAGAGAATGATTAATTAACTAGGTCAATCAATTAATGGATATATAAACAGGGTTTATAGATGTAGTAATTAATTTAATTTACTTTAAATTAATTAGAGATAGAAGTAATTAATTTAATTCATTTTAAATTAATTATAGATGATGGTTAATAAATCATTGCTTATGGATGATATTGATATTTCATTGGATGGTTGTACGGCAATGAGATGAGTAATATCTATATGATATGGATGCTTAGTTAAAGTATGATAATATGGATTATCTGTTTGTGATGATTATCTGTTTGTGATGATACGGGTTATCTGTTTATGATGAGAATGTGATTGTCTATTGTGATATGTGAATTATCTATCTGTGTGTAAATAGATAATAATGAATTGAATTAATTGTTTTAACTAAAATCACTTGGACATTAAGATGGCGTTTAGATTTCGATGAAACCAGGTTCAGGTTTCCAAATTTCGAATTCCGAAAACCACATCGATCCAAATTAAACGTTAGGTCGTGAATCTTAAGTGAAGAGTGAAGACTCGAGGTGTAAGGACTATTCGTGTTAATAATCTGAGGGTGATTCCAATATGAGTTTAACGGGAGTAGTACTTTCAAGTTCGAGATAAAGATTCAGAGTGCAAAGGCTATTGTCGTTAACTCTGAGGGTGATTCCAAAATGAGTGTAACAAGATAGTGCCTTCGGTTTTGTTCGAACCCGGAACGAACTTGTATGGATTGAATGCTTTCAGAACATCGTCAGGTGGACGATGAGCATTCTAAGATTTATGTGTCCTATAATGGTAATCGTAGCCTCAAGCCTCATCAACCGGGAATGGATAAAACATGGGAGGTGCAGTAAGGCTAAGTGGGTCATGCCCAAGTAGGACGAGATTTACCCCTGTCTAGAGGTCCCTTTTTATTTCGGCTATGTGGGCAGTTGGCAACGACCATCTACGGGGTTGTCTTGTTCGGGACTGTCCAGTAAGGGATGGTTCCGGCTTTGTGTTGCAGGGGATTGGGAGTGATCCTCGGTACGGTGATCTAGGCCACGTACTGTGACGGGCGGTACCCCGGTAGCCTGCCATTGATGGAATCCAAAATCCAATAAGTGCCTGTACGGTTTTGATTGTGCCCAACTATGTTGGAACGTGAGATGTAAGCATTCCAGCTATTTCTGTATTTTATTTGAAGACCCTAGTCACTATTATAAATCACTGGATTTCCTATCAAATGTTTTGATTAGCGTAAGGTAAATTTTTTTCCATGTTTATTTGTGGGAGGTCTTACGTGATACCTTTTTCTTTTCAAAAGATTTTCTAAAGTTAAACAACTTTAAACCCGTTTACTCACACCAGACCCATGTCTGACTCGAGTGTTTATTTTCTGTTTTATTAAACTCTTGGATACTCATATTATGTATGAGTAGTCAAGTGATCCAGGATTGCTTTGAAGAATTCTGGAGGAGAAATGGAGCAGGAGGCTTTAGCATGTAGATATATATAGTGGTTCCGCTGTGTTTGAGTTGTATCTGTTTTCTATGATGTACTTGAATTGTAATAACTAGACAGGTGTTTATAAATGCCTAGTTTGTGTTGTATTCGCTGTATAACTCTGATGTATATGATACTATGTAATATGTTATGTGATATAATATAATTTATTCATTCCGCTGTGAGATTCTGATATTGTTTGTTTCTTTCTTTCCTATCTTTTCTCTTCTCTACCCATTTCTTTCTTCTTAATGATGCGTCTTTCTATGGAATGAAAGGCGGGTCATTACAAGATGATCAAATCACGTCCACTCTAGGCAGATCCTGGCGTCACTGAGCTTCAGGAGAGGCATATGTATTTTGACGAACTTTGTTCTATGACATGATTTGAGTGGACGATTGGGCCCTACTCATTGCAAGCCTAGTTCAGGTCTCCAAGTCAAATGTGGAGGTCGATGAATAGATGGTTGGTCATATTTACTTTGTATTGGGCTCTGATCGTGACAAACTTTTCAATATCAAGTCCATAGCCCCAAATCAAGGGCATATGGTTGATGATGAGCGATTGAATTATGCTCGTCCAGATGTAACTCCACACGTCAGATCATGATCTGCATAGATTGGTTGGCAACCAAATATGAGTACCTGGTCACCTGCATCGTTTTAAAAGTAGTTTAGTTCAAGGTAGTCGTAGTTCATAGAACAACTGAAATAGAAATGGAAATGGAAATAATTCAAAGAAGACTATGATAAATCTTATTGATAAGTGAAGCAGCATCGTGTGCTCGATATTCGACTTTTGCCCCTGGTTCCTTTCAAAGGGATGTCGGTCGTCAGCAGTCCAATTGATAATCATAGCCCTTTATTAATAGGCATCGGATATTCACTGCCCGCCATTCTGCAGGACTTGTACATACTATTGAAGCTTTCCTTTCCGGATCGGCCTTTCGGTCATGCCTCGGAGGTGTTTGTAACTGCCCATGTTAGGATCAGTGAGCATCTAGGAATATACAACATTCCCCTGATTTTATTTAGACTTTGGTGTACTCTCTCGAGGTTGGTTTTCAATACCACTCCGAGTCGCGAGTCCTCAAGTTGAGTTGTCAATTGGATCTTTCAAAGAGCATATGAGCCGAATTTTTAGGTCTTATTTTGGCTACTGGGATCTACATCCTTATCTAACGGTCCTTTATTGTTATTTTTCTTAGTCTGTTCCGCTCCTCCACACTTTGGTTTAGATTTATTTTTTTCATAGAAACGATCCATGGTCGCAGGAGGCTTCCCAGCTAACTAGCGGCCAAAATATATATGGAAGTTCAGGAACGTTCGGCGTTCGACTTTCAGAAACGTTCGACATCCGAGAGCGTTTGACATTCAGGAACGTTCGGCATTTACACTGTTCGGCATTCCACACTGTTCGGCATTCATACTGTTCGGCATTCACACTGTTCGGCATGCACACTGTCCGGCATCCGCACTGTTCGGCATACGCATTGTTCCGCATTTGCACTGTTCAGCATCCGCACTGTTCGGCATCCGCTCTGTTCGGCATTCAGGAATGCCAGGCACTCAGGAGTGTTTGGCATTAGAGAGCGCTTGGCATTCGGGAGAGTTCGGCATTAGAGAGCACTCGGTATTCTGGAACGTTCGGCATCCGAGAGCGTTCGGCATTCAGGAACATTCGGCATCCGAGAGCGTTCGACATTCAGGAACGTTCAGCATCCACACTGTTCGACGTCCGCACTGTTCGACATTCAGATGTCGATCGGCATACAACCTGGTATGGTCGGTTTCCCCTTACTTGGCATGCAATCTGCGTTGCTTGGTGTAACCTCATTCGGCATATAATATCGTTCGGCATTACAGAGGTGTGGATCGGCATTCTGATGTTGCTCGGCATAGAGGTATGGATCGGCCTGGAGGTATGGATCGGCACTTGCATGTCGCTCGGCCTAGAGGTATGGTTCGGCCTGGAGGTATGGATCGACCTGGAGGTATGGATCGGCCTGGAGGTATGGATCGGCATTCGAATGTCGCTCGGTCTGGAAGTATGGATCGGCATTCTGATGTCTCTTGTCCTGGAGTATGGTTCGGCATTCTGGTATCGCTCGGCATATAGGTATGGATCGACCTGGAAGAGCGTTCGGCCTTGAATGGGAGCTGCTCGGCATACACCTTTTCGAGGGCGATCTGCATATACCTTTCCTGGGGCGACCGGCTGAATTTTCTTCGGAGGAGGGTCGGCCTTCATTCAACTTGAGTGCGTACTTCCACGTCCATTCCTTAGATCTTGCATACATCAGTGAATCCAATCCTTTCACATGAACATGAACACTTGATTAACTTACAGCTATCAGTTTCCTTTAGAGTTTTTTTCAAATTTGAGTAGAATAGGAAATTTTCTAGTAAACAACTGGATGTATCTCGCGAATATGGAAATCCACTAGTAGATGATGAGATCCAATCAAGCTGAGAATTCATTTCTCAGTGAAAGCACCAAAATGTTAGCACCAAAATTGGTCACTAACACCCTTGAGTTGAGTTATGTAGAGAGATTATTGAAGAGAGTAAATTAGAACAGAAGAATAGTGTAATTCTATGCAAAAAGAACAACAAAAACGAGAACACAAGATTTATAGTGGTTCAGCGTAATTGCCTACGTCCACTTTGAGTTTAATCTTTTATTGCTTTCTCAATTACTTGAATACAGATACAATCCGTAAATCAATCACTTGAATATCAGTTTGAATTAAAAAGAGGAGAGTATATAAAATGGAAGAGTCTCTCCATTATTTCCGGGAAAGGTCCCTTTTCAGTGTGCCCCTGCCCTTCTATTTATAGACGAAGATGGGTTGGACTTCCTTCACGGGCTCAAGGCCAAGGTGACTTGGCCCATATAGGGCAATCTCAAGCTAGTTGGTCTATTCTTGCCGAACCGTACATAAATGCCAAAACATATCGACTGCATCAAACCCATATATTCTCAGGCTCTTCTTGGTCAGAATCTTGTCTAGTGCTAGCGATAATTTCTTCAACTGTCGTCTTGTAGCCGGGCCAAGGTGCCGGTTAATAGCTAGTGCCTTTGGTTTCGTCCAGACCCCGAACGATCTTGGATAGATGAATGCAGGCATCGTCTTAATGCCTAGATGGCAGTGTTGGCATTCCAAGATGGATTGCTATTCAGAAAGTAATGTGTACCCTCAAGCCTCACAACTAGGTGGAATGGCAAAAACAGGGCGTGCAGTAGAGCTATGTGGTTAGGTACTATTAGGAGCGGTCACCCCATTCTAGATGTCCCTTTTAGAGTTAGTTTTCATGCAAACACCACGGTAGTATCAGGCCTCGATCTCAAGGGAGTGAGGTAATCTGGTCTACCATGTTGAAGGGGCAACCAGCTCTGTGTTTGCATCAGTGCATTTTTTAAGATGTATCATCGAAAGGTAGTCCTTTACCTTGTCATTCGTTGGAATCCATTTTCCAATACATGCCTTACGTTTTCGATTGTAGAGCCTAGTACGGTGGAATTTTAGATGCAAGCATTTCAGCTATTTTATCTATTTACTTTAAACCTAGACACTATGATAATATCACTGGATTTTGGTATAAAATATTTTGGTAATCGTAAGGTAAAATCCCTCCGTCTTTATGTGCAATGTAGTCTTACGAGATACCCTTTTTTCGAAAAGATTCAAAAGTAGAAATCAGTTTAATTGTTACTTGTTATCAAGTTTTACTCACGTTAGTTTACCAGACTGACCCAGGCGTTATTCAATGTAATGCTTGGGTCAAACCGAGCATTTTTTTCCCAGGTTTAGCTTGATATTTTGGAGTTAGAGAGGAGCTGGATGGTCAAGACGTATTCAAATATATTTTTCTTCCGTTGTATTATAGAGTCTTTTTGTTTGTCAATGTAAGGACACATTTCTATAACTGGCTGAATTTAGGATAAGTCTAGTGTATTCTGGTGTTGTATATATGAATAAGGATGTTTCATTTTCGTAAAGATCATTGTTTTATTATACATTATTCACTACATTGTTAGATTCTGTGATTTTTAGTATTTCTTCTATCTTCTACCTTCTTCTTTCGCCCTAACAAATTGTATTTCCGGTACTTAAATGTTCGGCACATGATATAGTGGATGTATTGGTGTTAATTTTCAATGATCGAAAATCCAGTTCATTACAATCCAGGTTTTAATCAATAATTTAAGTGATAAAGTTGACTAAACCTCACATTACTATTCTCTAATTCCTTGCATGTTGCTTTTGCTAATCTAAATGAAACTATAATTGCATTACTTTTGTTCTTTATTGATATTCATGCTTCAAGTTGTTAGCTTTCTATTTGCTGAAACATAGGTTAAAGATTAATTATAATTGTTAATCAAATTGATTTTTTGATGCCTTGAAATCACTTAAAAGGCATGCTTGAACACATAAATTAACTACAAAAAATAGTAGAACCAAATATTGTCATCAAGGACCAGTTAAAGGGCAACCTGGAGCTGAAATAACTCTAGGTCATAGGCACACCAGCCCATTGGTGAGCTTCATTGGTGCACCGGTGGCCTGCACTCCTGGGGCTATCTAAGCTCTAGGAGACATCTTCCGACCTGCTGTTTCTCGCTCCTCCATAGCCTTATCGTTGTTTCTTATGTTTTTGTGTTTGTTTGTCGAATTTCTAGTGTTCATGTCTAATGGTTTGCTAAACTATAAATTAAATTTGAAAATAATATAAAGTTAGAAATCTATGGAATTAATTCATGGCTATAAGATTATAATGGCATAGGAGTTGTTGTAGTGAATTCTCTTGTATTCTATGAACTTTGAATCACTTAGATTCAGAGGTTTGGAATATTGTACCTTAAATCTATCTATTTTATATATATAAACAATTTTATAAAAGAGAGTTATTGAAGTGTACAAATATCAAAGTTGTTTTCTAAATTAATCAAGTTCTTTTATATATGATTTCTAGCAAGTAGTTACTATATATTATGTATTGTTAATAAAATGGACATAGATTTGGAAATATAGTTTTGGAAATATAAATTTAATTTACTTCTAAATAAAATGGTTATGTATTGAAATGGAATTGAAAGGGTAATAAAAAGGATTTTCTAAAATAAAAGGCTATTGTTTTCGCCAAAATTGATCACAAACACCCTATTATACGTGAAAGCACCAATATCTAGTTACATATCACAAATAGTATATAATGTAGAGAATAAAGTATTAAGAATAATCAAATTAAAATGAAAGCACGTAAGGAGACAAGATTTACAGTGGTTCGGCTAACTCTGGCCTACGGCCAATCCATAACAATCCTTTCTATTATACTGAAATTTGGTTACATTTACCATCCAAAATTCCAGAAAAAAAAATGGCAAAGTATCCCTTGGGAAGAAGATGGAGAGAAACAGAATGAAACTCCTCTTATAGAGCCCTGCCTGCTGTATTTATAAGTAAAACTTCGGCTATAGAGTCTTCTTATCCATATGGGCCCATCACAACGATTGCCAATCCCGATTCATTCGAATAACGATTGGTCTTGAACTACCGATCGTCACTCCTTCATTTAATTTAATGCCCATCCCTCCCTGAAGTGTGCCAATCCATAGTCTTCCAACAATCTACACCGATCCATCCACCTTGAAGCATGTCGAACCCTCTTCCTTCATGGAAATACCGACCCTTCCTTCTTATGCAAAATGCCGATCCCTTCTCTAGCTGAGGATGTCGGTCCACGTTATGCCGATCCATCTTTAGCCAAATCCATACGATGCTAATCCATGCCACGCCGATCCACCATGCTTGGAATGCTATGTCGACCCATTGAGTGCCGATCTCTTCCTTCATATGCTACCCCAAACCAACCTTCATAGGCTATATCGATCCCTTATCCACCCATCTATGTTGATCCCTTACTTGAGAGTTGATGCATGCTAATCCTTTCGATTCATCAAACAATGCCGACCTTTTCGATGCCGATCCTAATAATGCTAACCGCTTCCTGTGCCGAGCCCAATCATGCTGATCCCTTCCTATGTCGGGCTTTACTAATCCAATCCATGTCGATCCTTCCTTTTTCAAGACAAATTCACATTTCATGAACCCTTCATCCTTTATCTACCTACTACGTTTAATCCTGGCTTCGTATTATTATCTGTAGTTGATTATCTATCCATCCATTTGTGCCAAATCCATGATATTCTAGCCTCGATAACTATGAAGTTTATTGGGCCAAATCTGCCTGTATACTTTTGCCAAAAGGCAGGTAAACACTTTGCCTACCAAAACATGCCTTGCGGTAGGAAGATGTTGTTGCGCCAAAAATGGTCACAAATCCCAAATATCGTGAAAGAACCATTGTATGAATACAGATCAACAATATTCAAACACAAATCTCAGATCTAAGTAAACAACAAACAACAATCCAGAAATAACAAACAGAAATACGAGATTTATAGTGGTTCGGCTATCTCCGGCCTACGTCCACTTCAATGTTTTATCTTTTATTGATTATCATTGCTGGTTACAGTTGATTACAGCGATTATAATGAAGAAATTTGAGTATAACAGCAATGGTGAGATCTAGAATTGATTCCGGCAGAGTCTGGACGTTGAATAGCCAAAAGATCCTTTTTTCGTAAGCTTCAGGGGGCTATTTATAGGTGTAGGAGGCTGATATCTCGCTCAAACTTTGGGAGACTCCTTCTGGCACGTAGTGGGTCCACACGATCGATCCATCAAGTTTTGACTCGATCTGTGATCGATACGAATTGATTTCGTATCGATCAAGAAATGGTCCAATCAAGCTGAAACTTGGGAGGCACATTCCTTAGCTTGTACGTAAGCTTCTGTGAAAATTTCATAGCATTTGGATGAATGGTTTATGAGATATGATCGACACGAAATTGGATTCCTCAGTGGTTGTCCAGTTCGAAGCCATGATTTCGGATCGATCTACTTCGACTCGATGAAGCACGTGATTCTGCGACGACGTGGCATACACTCCTCGCGTTGATCCACTCTTTTCTGCGGTTTGACCGTTTCGACTCCATGATTCTTGCCTAGTTATCATCGATGACCGTTGCATCAATCTAGGCTCATTTGACTTGGTGTACACGAACAAGCTATTGGATATGGATTCGAACAAGAACTCCTGAAGGATACGGAGTGGTCACCATCTGATGGATGCAAAGTCATCTGATGGATTCGAGATAGATGGATAAGAGGGAATTGCATCCCTGATCGATACAAAACGATGGATTCGAATGGAAGCTCATCCATGGATAAGGATCGTGTCTAGCTGGATGGATAAGAAACAGGACATAGCGATCGATGCGAAGGGCATGCCCTGTTCATGGATACGAACTTGATCGGTGCGAGAAGAGGTTCCATAATGGGTTCAAACTTCATTGATGCGATGTTGATGGATACAAATTGAGATGTGATGATGGATATAGACCTTATCGATATGAAGTTAAGCCTTCCAATGGAGACGAAAATGTGGCTTTTTCCTTTAACTTGCATCAATCATATCTTGAGCATATGTACTCGGATTGACCTCAAATTTTGAACGCTGATTTCCATGGCTTTGCTTGTCATGTCCTCCCAATCGTGGCCCGATCCGGACTCGAACAAAATTCATCGATATCCATAGCGAACCTGCAATGCATAATCGACCTTCATGACTAGTAATCGTTGATTTTCAGTTAATTTTTGGATATCTCGGCTTTTCCAAAAGGTGGGATAACACTTTGCCCCCCAAAACATTCCTTTTGGAAAAAGATATGTTTTGAATAGCTTTAAATCAAACGCAGCGAGTTCATGTTTCATTCAAAGCATATAGTAGTGTCGATCAAGTTCGCGGCTGTTCAAAGCCAAATCATTATCCATTTCTTCCTATGGCAATTAAGAATGAAATTCTACAGTCTCTCTGGACTATCAGTGGTCACTTTGGACCCTTGCCAAGTCCATTCCAGACTTAGCGATCGGAAAGAAAGATCCAGTTGCACTCCGACGTTGCCACCTATCCCTTGCACTTGGTCCCAGCTAGGGCATATAGCGATGTCTTTGTCGTCCTAGACTGATCATAGCCTCTCCGGGCTCTTGCTGGATCCCATCCCGTCACTCTCCGGTGAAGGGGAAGCAGCGTTGAGTGTGCCTATCCTGTCGCTCTCCAGCGAAGCGGCAACACCCCTTGCACTCCGGTTTAGTGTATTTCTGAACATTAAGCGATGTCAGGGCCTAAGTCGTGGGCCAAACACAGCCTCTCCGGGCTCTTATCAAATCCCGATCCAATCACTCTCCGGTGAATGGGAAACGACACTAAGTGAGTCGATCCTGTCGCTCTCTGGCGAAGCAACTCACTTCTTGCACTCCGGACCCTGCCTCTCCGGGTAGGATCATAAAGCGATCATTTTTATGTTGGTATTTAATATTCATCCTTTAACTCTCCGGTCAAAGGTTTATTTCAAGAAATTCAAGTTTATTTATTAAACTCAAGTCCTAGATGTTCAATCTCAAACATCAGGAAAAAAACTAGACATTGCCTCTCTGGGCGGAGCGGTCTATTACCATCTCAGAGCATGCCTAGGGATCTCTCTGATTCCCGTACATGAGTAAGTGGAATAGCCGTTTTATTTTTTTAAATCAAATCTAAGAAATCTAATCGACCAAAGTCCAGATCCTGATCTTGGCCCTTGCCATCATAATCAGTTGATGACGAGTCATGATCTCGATCCAGGATCAGTTCTGTTAGGTGGAGGCGGCAGTTGTTCAGGTCTTACTGCCTCTGTCGGTTCTCTGGTATATTGTGGAAATCTACCACTCCTGTCATGTTCTTCCACCTTATCTTTCAAGTGACGGCATTCATCGGTAGTGTGCCCATCTAGCTCATAGAATAGGCAATATTTTCCGCTTCTGCGATTCCGCTCTATAGGATCCCTCCTGGATGGTTTTCGATAAGGGAGTTTGTAACGACCCAGAATTTTTAGTAATTTAAATTTGAGTATTTAATTAATTTTAAATGTTTATAAGTGAAAATTTTAAGTTAAATAATTTATTTCTTGAATATTGGATTTAATTGGTCATTTAAATCGATTAATTAATAGTGAAATTCCGTAGATAATTGAATATTGGGTTAGATATGATTGAAAACGATTTGGAAAATTTTATTTAATCATATTGAAGTTATAGAAATGTTTTAGAACTTGTAAAATTGAATTTGGAATTAATTTGTAAAAAATTGAATATTTTAATATTTAATTATCGACTGTTTATTGCCGTATCTCACACATACGATGGAATTAGCTTCCGAAACCTGTTCCATTGTGTTCGGAATGCGGAAAAACCTTAGGATCGCCTGGCGGCACGCGTCGTTTGGAGTTCGTTTGCAAAAGTGTTAAATTGGAGATTTTATTATTAAAATAATAAGAATAGTTGTTTATAAATGCAATTATCTCTAAACCCTAGCCAAGATAAAGGAGCCGGCCCTAATAAATTCGAAGGCCAGAAATCACCCAACTTCCACCTCAAATCCACACCAATCCGTCGACATTCACGCGAGGTGTTCAACTAATGAAACGTAGAGGGCAGTGTGTTCTAGCAGATCAACGGGGGAGATCGTCTTTGGCGAAACGAATCAACGGGAATTGACGATTGAAGGGCGCGCGTTTCATGGGGTTTTGCACAGCGAAGGGGGGGCCGAGCTCCAGGTGCTTGGGGGCGTGGGTAGAGTATGAGTAGAGCTACGGAATGGAGCGTCCTGATCGAGTTCTAGTTGAGCGAAGTGATGGCAAAATAAAACCCTAATGGATGCTAGATGGGTTCGGCTGCGTGATGTTTGCCTGGGAGGATATTGCCGTGCGCGATCAGGAAGAAAGGTGGGGGGGCCCGCGTGTTAGAGGGGTGAGGTGATTTCTTTTGTTTTGTTTTTAGTTTAAATTTAAAGATTCAAATCGTGTAACTTTAAAACGTGATATCTTTTTGCTGCGAGGTCCAAATTGAACGAGATTTTTTGCGTTGGCTTCGTATCGCCGAGCTCTTCGCAATGCAGCTGGTTTGGAGTCGATTGGAGCTCGTTTGAATTTCGGGTAAAATTAAACGTTCGTTTAATTTTATTCGAAACGAACGCCGAAACCGGAAATAAAATCAAGGTGAGAACTCCTCACTCAATCGAAAGGTTTTGTTTAAAATTTTAAATAGTTAATATTGATTGATAATTGTTGATTGATTGTGGTAGTAGATATAATAGGATATATATTATATATAGCAATATATATATATTGGCATATGTATATATCGGATTTGATTTCCCGCCTCGTATAGCGGATGAGACCCTATTGCGCCGTTATTAAGCGGATATTTTATAAAATCCCATATACCGCGATATTCCACCTTGAAGTGGAATTGGTATTGTGCTAACGTCTGTGGGTGCAGGGAAACAGGTTGGAGGGATCCAACTGGATTCCTCACATATTTATTTGTTTATAAATATTATGTTGATTGTTGATAATCATATTGATATATGACACTTATTCCCGTGATTGACCATCTGATGTTGTTGCATCATCGGATTCAAATTTTTAAAAATTAAAATAACGGTTTTGAATTTAAAAGGGGTTTAAAAGTGATTTCTCAAAGAATATGGTTTGTTAAAAAAATTTTGAATTGATTAAATTTTAAAATAAATAGATGGATAAATTTTTATGTTTTAAAAATTTATATTTTTATAAAATATAACTTAAAAGAAATTTTTAACAATAATAGGTTTTTATAAAATAGTTAAATTTGGTTTTTTGGGGAGTTATTATTATTAATGGTTTATATAAAGGATTTTATAAATGGATGTTTTTAAATTAAATTTATTGAAGTTATAGAATAAATTTAGAAAGTGTTAAGTTGATGTATAACATGAATTTCACTAGGATTTATAGATTAATAAATGTGAAATTTATAAAACGAACGGTTATTGGAAAATTTTAAGTTTATAAGTTATTAACTTATAGAAATGGATTTGGGCATTAAAAAGGGGAATTTTATAGAAATTGTTAATAAATGAAGATTTCATTAGTTGAAATTATTTTAAGCCATAAAGAAATCTTGTAAGTGATAAGATTTTAAATTGGTGAAGTTCAAAAGAACGATTTGGGTAAATAGATAATATTATAAGTATTTAACTTATAATATTGATTTTAGTATATAATCGAGTTATGTAAATCGAATTGGACTAATAAAAGGAGATTTCTAAAACGAAGTTTCATAAATAGAAATGGGATGTATGGACATTGTTATAAATCCGGAAAATCAATTTAATTTGATAAATTGAATATGGAATTTGTTAAAGGGGTTGTATTCACTATTTTTGAACGGTGAATGTATTATTTTATTAAATGAACGTGTTTTTGGAAAAGAATGTTTTAAATGGAATTTAAAACTAATTAAAGACGTTTTAAGATATATTAAGTATCGAAATCATAGATTTCAACATTGATTGTTGAAATAGACGATTTCGAGAAATAGAAGGGAATATTTTGAATAGTAGTGGATTTATGTATCCATTTTTATTTCAAATCCATATACTAGTGTTTTTGGGTTGTCGTAACGATGTTTTACGCAACATTTGTTTTTAACCCAAATAAATGTGAATAAAAGAATATTTCTTTAAAGGAATGAAATTAATACTTAACTATGGTTTAAGCATATGGAATATTTTCGAATTGTTGAAAATAAATTGAATTGTGAATTACTTATTTTTAAATAAGTTTAGAAATGATTTTCCAATATGGAATGGAACGTTTTTGTGAATTCACCTTTTAAAGGTAAATTGTAAGCGAATATTTTGGAATCGATTTGAAATCAAATATGAATGGGTATTTGGGATTTAATTCACGTTGGAATTTATAATAGGAAGGGAAATTGGTTTAAAAATAAATGTTGATTTATTTTTAAAGATGGAAATAAAATTCACGAATTTGGAGCGTAAAATTTAAAAATAAATCGGTAAGGATTTATATGTTGTTTTGAAATTTGTTTTCAAAAGGGATAAAGGATGAATGGTGGTTTGAAATTTGTTTTCAAATGGTTGAGTTGTGTAATTTGAAATTTGTTTTCAAATGGTTAAGGTGTTTAATTTGAAATGGGTTTTCAAATGGGTAAAGTGTGGAAAATTTTATTGTGAAGGTGTTTTGGTAAAGCAAATAAATTGGGAAATTATTTGGAAATTGTGTATATATATCTTGTAAAGATATTTTGGGATTTAATAATTTTGGAAAAAATTATTTGGAATCTGATGATGTGGCGCATCTTTATTGATAGTTAAATAACCGACTATCAGTATTTACCCTTGGATGGTAATTGTTGTGATTGTTTGGAATTGAATGCACACTTATTTTTAAAATAAGCGCTCGCTATTCGGTTTAGCCGGGAGAGGACCTTTGTGTCATATATCCCATTCCGAATATGCGATACGTCGTTTGGATTGCATTTGAAGACCGGCGTGAAGACCGGGTATTTGTGAAAACGATAGGATGACCTATCGATTGTCTCCGCATCGTTAGCTACGATATGGAGATTTCCTTTGTGATGGGAAATTTTATCGGGATTGTGAATACCCGGATTGCAAGGGCTTTTTTGGAAGTGCCTTCGGTTCTGTTCGAACCCGGAACAGACTTGTATGGTTACGTGTCTGACATTACATTTTGAGAGATAGAGCAGATTTCTTTCAAATACATTTCTGTTGGTGGCGGAGAATTTATTCTCTTAGCTTAACACCCTTCTCTGAGACGTACGAGCTCAGAGGTTATGTAGTTGAAGGTTATCAGCGATATTTCCCAATCTGGTAATGTGGCATGCTGAGTGCTGCTGTGTGATGATCATTGGTTGATCGTTTGGATTGGATCATTTGTTGATCATTTATCTGTGTGATCTTGCTTTGGTCATCTGTGGACCCAAAGCATGGCTTTGTTGCACAAAGCGTAGCTTTGTGGACGAGACTTCGTCAGGACCTCACTCCCCGGAAATGGTCGAAACAGGAATATGCGGCAAGGTTATGAGGGTCGCGCCCTTTAGGGTATGTCATTTCCTTCTGGTAAAGGGTGGTATCATGGTATGGAGCCCAGATATTTACTCATGTGGAAACACTATATATATTTCTGTGTGGTGTTGTTGGTATCGAGCGCTCGGATAAAGGTCCCAAAGGACCGGGGGATGACATATTCGTGTAGTAGTTACCTAGTTACAGAGGTAGCCCGGCCTTGTGTTGGCAGAGATCTAACCGTAACGTTAGTTCTCGGGACGTCCCGCCAGAGGCGATCCCATGTGGCAGTAGGAAGTTCCTTAGCCTGACCATTTGTTGGAAATCCATTCATCCAATACGCGCCCTGTACGGTTTTAGTTGTAGAACCTGCCATTTAACATGGCAGCTATAGTAGGCATAGTATCATGGTACCTATGCTGGCTAGGATTTATATTATACTTTCGAAATATTTTCCACTATGCACTAGTAATAATATCAAAGGATTTTTCTCGTAGTAAGCATGTTTGACTATCATAAGGAGAAATCTCCCCCATGTGTGCGTTTGCATTGTGTGTGTGCCGGGAGGCCTTATGGTAGTTTCATTTTCCAAAAAGCATTGCGGATTTAAAAATTTAAATTTTCTTGTTGCTTGTTTAAAGATAAACTGTTTTTGAGTTCTCACACCAGTCCCATGACTGACCTGGAGTTTATTGTTCCTTTCCTAAACTCTGGGTGCCCACTATTTTCCACACGGGCAGTCTAGAGTTAGGTTATCAGGTTATTCTGGATTCGGGAGTTGCTATGCAGATCTGGAGGCGAGCCAGATAGCGTAGTCTATTATCTATTGTATATAGTATTTTCTTTCCGCTGTTTTATTGTTGTACACTCTGATGATATGATGTATTGTGATGTATGTATAAAATGTATAGTTCTTTTGTTTTAATGATATTCATTTATCTATTATATGTTGTTCCGCTGCGACTGTGAGATTCTGTTATTGTTTCTCGTTCTGTTACTTGTTTTTCTGTTTTCTCTTCTCTTTCTTTTCTTTCTTCTTCTACCTCTTTCTTCTTCTAAAACTCTAACGGTTCGATTTTTCGGCAACGAAAAATCGCGATCGTTACATTTGGTATCAGAGCTTATGGTTAAGCGACAACCTGCTCTGTTGGGTATTACTCATTAGAGATAGAGTCAGCAGTACTCTAGAATGAGTGTGAGTGTAATAATAGATATGAGTGCGTATTTGTTAGTGAGTATAAAATTGTTTTATATTGTGATGATTGGTTTGTTGAGTGGTATATGAACCTTCGTCGGCGCAGCCTCGAAAACTGAATCGAAGGGGTTCCTAAACACTTGAATAGAACAATTCGACACAATATTGTTTTAAATTGGGTGAATGAAATAATTTTACCTTGATTATATTTTATATATAAAAAGAAAATAATTTTTCAGGAATTATTGAAGTGTGTATATAATTGATTGCTTGGTTGTTGTAAATGATATATATATATATATATAAAATAATTAAAAGTTGTTTGAATAAGCTGATAAAAGCAACTATTGTAAAAGAATAATGGTATAAACCAATGAATCATAAGATGGAATTATAATTAATAATGAGTTACAATTGTAAGATAATCATGTATGTATATAAGAAGTAAAATTATATAAGTAAAAGGTTTATAAAAGTGATTTATGAATAGAAAGAAAACCTTTTGAAAGAATAATTAGCATTGATTTCACTATTGTCACTGGGAAATAATAAGGGTGATGACTGCAGCATCATCAGTATCATTTTCGAGTTTCTATGTGATGGATTTGCTACAAAAATGAATTAAAAATTGAAGTTTTGTTGTAATAAACCAATTTGAAATTAAAATTCAATTTGAAATTGATAAATATAAGTGAAAAAGGTTTTGAACTTATAATATAAGTTAGAAGTTGAATAATAAGTTTTATAACTTATAGAATGGGAAAATGTAAGTGAAACCAGTTATTGAAGTGGTTAAACAATTAAGTTAAGTAAAATGGAATATGAATTTGAATATTGATATGAATTTGACTTAAGTAAAAGTTAAATAGGATTTACTTTGGAATTTAAAATCCGAATTGAATTGATAAGTAAAACTTAAGTTAAATTAACAAATGATGTTTAAATGGAGTACAACTTAAGTGAAGTTGAATAAAAAAAAAAAAAAATAAAAAAAAAAAAAAAAAAAAAAAAAAAATTGACCTTTATATCAAAGTTAAATAATCAAGTGAATTAAATGATGTAAATAAAGTTGAAATGGAATATAACTTAAGGAATATTGAAAGAATTGATGTTAATATCAAAATAAATGAATAAAGTGAGTAAATGAAATTGTTAAAAAGATGTGAACTTAAGTTATATAAATGAAATTCAATTTTATTTGTAAAAAGAACTAGCAATTGAATTAAAGAATGGATTGAATGTTAATCAATAGAATATGAATAAGTTGATATGAAATGATGCATGCAAGTGTAAATTCATTTGAAAATAGTTGAATAATAGAATGAAAATCAATTGAATGCTAAACCAATTGGAATTAAAACAGTTGAACCAAATTGAATGTAAGTAAAATAAATAAATTTGGTTGTATTGGATGTACATTGGTCGTTATTGCTTGATGGTTGGTTGTATGTAAATTCATTAGGTGTTAATGGAAATAAACTAGCGCAATTGAAAGCTATGTAATTGAACTCAATTTGAATGTAAAGTAAATGAATTTGAATAGAATTGAATTTGATTTGGGCTGAATATGAACCAATGTGAATTTAATTAGTGAATGTAACTAATTGAAACGAATGAATTGAATATGCAACTTCAATAATAAACTAAAAAATGTATAAGAAGCATGTATTGGAAATTTTGTAATTGAATTGGCCAATAGTTTGAATGTTGGAATTGGATACTATTACTAGTATGATATACAGGTATATAATGGAATTGGGATTTTGGTTATGAAGTTAAATTGAATCGCTCGACAAAAAGGTACGTATTTCAGTTTTTATATGAGATTTGGTGATTTCCTTCTCCAGCCACTTGGCTTTCTCTTTTCTTTTTGATTCTGAGGGGCCGTAGAGCCGTTTTGTAGTCGTACCGATCTAGCCGCGCAAAGGAGACTCTGGCGAAATTTTTCGAAAATTTAGGGAGTTAGAAAAATTTTGAGAAATTTTGAAAGTTTGAAATTTGAATTTAAATTTAAATTTGAATTGTTGAGTAAACAATGTTGTTTGAAACCTATAATTGAAGTTGGAAAGCTAATTGAAATGATAGTAAATCTTTAATAAAAAGATTGGTGTTAGAAGGTTGATAAAACTATTAGTTTTGGAAAAATAATAAACGGATTATGAATTATTCTCCTTAACTTGCAATTTCGAGGACGAAATTCTTTTAAGGGGGGAAGATTGTAACGACCCAGAATTTTTAGTAATTTAAATTTGAGTATTTAATTAATTTTAAATGTTTATAAGTGAAAATTTTAAGTTAAATAATTTATTTCTTGAATATTGGATTTAATTGGTCATTTAAATCGATTAATTAATAGTGAAATTCCGTAGATAATTGAATATTGGGTTAGATATGATTGAAAACGATTTGGAAAATTTTATTTAATCATATTGAAGTTATAGAAATGTTTTAGAACTTGTAAAATTGAATTTGGAATTAATTTGTAAAAAATTGAATATTTTAATATTTAATTATCGACTGTTTATTGCCGTATCTCACACATACGATGGAATTAGCTTCCGAAACCTGTTCCATTGTGTTCGGAATGCGGAAAAACCTTAGGATCGCCTGGCGGCACGCGTCGTTTGGAGTTCGTTTGCAAAAGTGTTAAATTGGAGATTTTATTATTAAAATAATAAGAATAGTTGTTTATAAATGCAATTATCTCTAAACCCTAGCCAAGATAAAGGAGCCGGCCCTAATAAATTCGAAGGCCAGAAATCACCCAACTTCCACCTCAAATCCACACCAATCCGTCGACATTCACGCGAGGTGTTCAACTAATGAAACGTAGAGGGCAGTGTGTTCTAGCAGATCAACGGGGGAGATCGTCTTTGGCGAAACGAATCAACGGGAATTGACGATTGAAGGGCGCGCGTTTCATGGGGTTTTGCACAGCGAAGGGGGGGCCGAGCTCCAGGTGCTTGGGGGCGTGGGTAGAGTATGAGTAGAGCTACGGAATGGAGCGTCCTGATCGAGTTCTAGTTGAGCGAAGTGATGGCAAAATAAAACCCTAATGGATGCTAGATGGGTTCGGCTGCGTGATGTTTGCCTGGGAGGATATTGCCGTGCGCGATCAGGAAGAAAGGTGGGGGGGCCCGCGTGTTAGAGGGGTGAGGTGATTTCTTTTGTTTTGTTTTTAGTTTAAATTTAAAGATTCAAATCGTGTAACTTTAAAACGTGATATCTTTTTGCTGCGAGGTCCAAATTGAACGAGATTTTTTGCGTTGGCTTCGTATCGCCGAGCTCTTCGCAATGCAGCTGGTTTGGAGTCGATTGGAGCTCGTTTGAATTTCGGGTAAAATTAAACGTTCGTTTAATTTTATTCGAAACGAACGCCGAAACCGGAAATAAAATCAAGGTGAGAACTCCTCACTCAATCGAAAGGTTTTGTTTAAAATTTTAAATAGTTAATATTGATTGATAATTGTTGATTGATTGTGGTAGTAGATATAATAGGATATATATTATATATAGCAATATATATATATTGGCATATGTATATATCGGATTTGATTTCCCGCCTCGTATAGCGGATGAGACCCTATTGCGCCGTTATTAAGCGGATATTTTATAAAATCCCATATACCGCGATATTCCACCTTGAAGTGGAATTGGTATTGTGCTAACGTCTGTGGGTGCAGGGAAACAGGTTGGAGGGATCCAACTGGATTCCTCACATATTTATTTGTTTATAAATATTATGTTGATTGTTGATAATCATATTGATATATGACACTTATTCCCGTGATTGACCATCTGATGTTGTTGCATCATCGGATTCAAATTTTTAAAAATTAAAATAACGGTTTTGAATTTAAAAGGGGTTTAAAAGTGATTTCTCAAAGAATATGGTTTGTTAAAAAAATTTTGAATTGATTAAATTTTAAAATAAATAGATGGATAAATTTTTATGTTTTAAAAATTTATATTTTTATAAAATATAACTTAAAAGAAATTTTTAACAATAATAGGTTTTTATAAAATAGTTAAATTTGGTTTTTTGGGGAGTTATTATTATTAATGGTTTATATAAAGGATTTTATAAATGGATGTTTTTAAATTAAATTTATTGAAGTTATAGAATAAATTTAGAAAGTGTTAAGTTGATGTATAACATGAATTTCACTAGGATTTATAGATTAATAAATGTGAAATTTATAAAACGAACGGTTATTGGAAAATTTTAAGTTTATAAGTTATTAACTTATAGAAATGGATTTGGGCATTAAAAAGGGGAATTTTATAGAAATTGTTAATAAATGAAGATTTCATTAGTTGAAATTATTTTAAGCCATAAAGAAATCTTGTAAGTGATAAGATTTTAAATTGGTGAAGTTCAAAAGAACGATTTGGGTAAATAGATAATATTATAAGTATTTAACTTATAATATTGATTTTAGTATATAATCGAGTTATGTAAATCGAATTGGACTAATAAAAGGAGATTTCTAAAACGAAGTTTCATAAATAGAAATGGGATGTATGGACATTGTTATAAATCCGGAAAATCAATTTAATTTGATAAATTGAATATGGAATTTGTTAAAGGGGTTGTATTCACTATTTTTGAACGGTGAATGTATTATTTTATTAAATGAACGTGTTTTTGGAAAAGAATGTTTTAAATGGAATTTAAAACTAATTAAAGACGTTTTAAGATATATTAAGTATCGAAATCATAGATTTCAACATTGATTGTTGAAATAGACGATTTCGAGAAATAGAAGGGAATATTTTGAATAGTAGTGGATTTATGTATCCATTTTTATTTCAAATCCATATACTAGTGTTTTTGGGTTGTCGTAACGATGTTTTACGCAACATTTGTTTTTAACCCAAATAAATGTGAATAAAAGAATATTTCTTTAAAGGAATGAAATTAATACTTAACTATGGTTTAAGCATATGGAATATTTTCGAATTGTTGAAAATAAATTGAATTGTGAATTACTTATTTTTAAATAAGTTTAGAAATGATTTTCCAATATGGAATGGAACGTTTTTGTGAATTCACCTTTTAAAGGTAAATTGTAAGCGAATATTTTGGAATCGATTTGAAATCAAATATGAATGGGTATTTGGGATTTAATTCACGTTGGAATTTATAATAGGAAGGGAAATTGGTTTAAAAATAAATGTTGATTTATTTTTAAAGATGGAAATAAAATTCACGAATTTGGAGCGTAAAATTTAAAAATAAATCGGTAAGGATTTATATGTTGTTTTGAAATTTGTTTTCAAAAGGGATAAAGGATGAATGGTGGTTTGAAATTTGTTTTCAAATGGTTGAGTTGTGTAATTTGAAATTTGTTTTCAAATGGTTAAGGTGTTTAATTTGAAATGGGTTTTCAAATGGGTAAAGTGTGGAAAATTTTATTGTGAAGGTGTTTTGGTAAAGCAAATAAATTGGGAAATTATTTGGAAATTGTGTATATATATCTTGTAAAGATATTTTGGGATTTAATAATTTTGGAAAAAATTATTTGGAATCTGATGATGTGGCGCATCTTTATTGATAGTTAAATAACCGACTATCAGTATTTACCCTTGGATGGTAATTGTTGTGATTGTTTGGAATTGAATGCACACTTATTTTTAAAATAAGCGCTCGCTATTCGGTTTAGCCGGGAGAGGACCTTTGTGTCATATATCCCATTCCGAATATGCGATACGTCGTTTGGATTGCATTTGAAGACCGGCGTGAAGACCGGGTATTTGTGAAAACGATAGGATGACCTATCGATTGTCTCCGCATCGTTAGCTACGATATGGAGATTTCCTTTGTGATGGGAAATTTTATCGGGATTGTGAATACCCGGATTGCAAGGGCTTTTTTGGAAGTGCCTTCGGTTCTGTTCGAACCCGGAACAGACTTGTATGGTTACGTGTCTGACATTACATTTTGAGAGATAGAGCAGATTTCTTTCAAATACATTTCTGTTGGTGGCGGAGAATTTATTCTCTTAGCTTAACACCCTTCTCTGAGACGTACGAGCTCAGAGGTTATGTAGTTGAAGGTTATCAGCGATATTTCCCAATCTGGTAATGTGGCATGCTGAGTGCTGCTGTGTGATGATCATTGGTTGATCGTTTGGATTGGATCATTTGTTGATCATTTATCTGTGTGATCTTGCTTTGGTCATCTGTGGACCCAAAGCATGGCTTTGTTGCACAAAGCGTAGCTTTGTGGACGAGACTTCGTCAGGACCTCACTCCCCGGAAATGGTCGAAACAGGAATATGCGGCAAGGTTATGAGGGTCGCGCCCTTTAGGGTATGTCATTTCCTTCTGGTAAAGGGTGGTATCATGGTATGGAGCCCAGATATTTACTCATGTGGAAACACTATATATATTTCTGTGTGGTGTTGTTGGTATCGAGCGCTCGGATAAAGGTCCCAAAGGACCGGGGGATGACATATTCGTGTAGTAGTTACCTAGTTACAGAGGTAGCCCGGCCTTGTGTTGGCAGAGATCTAACCGTAACGTTAGTTCTCGGGACGTCCCGCCAGAGGCGATCCCATGTGGCAGTAGGAAGTTCCTTAGCCTGACCATTTGTTGGAAATCCATTCATCCAATACGCGCCCTGTACGGTTTTAGTTGTAGAACCTGCCATTTAACATGGCAGCTATAGTAGGCATAGTATCATGGTACCTATGCTGGCTAGGATTTATATTATACTTTCGAAATATTTTCCACTATGCACTAGTAATAATATCAAAGGATTTTTCTCGTAGTAAGCATGTTTGACTATCATAAGGAGAAATCTCCCCCATGTGTGCGTTTGCATTGTGTGTGTGCCGGGAGGCCTTATGGTAGTTTCATTTTCCAAAAAGCATTGCGGATTTAAAAATTTAAATTTTCTTGTTGCTTGTTTAAAGATAAACTGTTTTTGAGTTCTCACACCAGTCCCATGACTGACCTGGAGTTTATTGTTCCTTTCCTAAACTCTGGGTGCCCACTATTTTCCACACGGGCAGTCTAGAGTTAGGTTATCAGGTTATTCTGGATTCGGGAGTTGCTATGCAGATCTGGAGGCGAGCCAGATAGCGTAGTCTATTATCTATTGTATATAGTATTTTCTTTCCGCTGTTTTATTGTTGTACACTCTGATGATATGATGTATTGTGATGTATGTATAAAATGTATAGTTCTTTTGTTTTAATGATATTCATTTATCTATTATATGTTGTTCCGCTGCGACTGTGAGATTCTGTTATTGTTTCTCGTTCTGTTACTTGTTTTTCTGTTTTCTCTTCTCTTTCTTTTCTTTCTTCTTCTACCTCTTTCTTCTTCTAAAACTCTAACGGTTCGATTTTTCGGCAACGAAAAATCGCGATCGTTACAGAGTTGCCCTCGAGTTTCAGTGTAAATCCTTTCCAGATTTGCTGTCAAATCTGTTTACTGCCTGAATCTGCGCTCTTGGAATTTCTTCCAATTTATCAGGACCATTACGTCTGCCATCCTGCTTTCTCTTTCCTTTGTCCGCTCCAGACTGTTCCCTGGCAGTTCCTTCGCCCTGCATAGCATTTGTTTCTCACCTCTCGGCTCGTGATTCTTCCAGCCGAATGAATCTTTCAGCTTCATGATAGAATTCTCCAAGATCTTGTGGTGGATCTCTTGCCAAAGAGTCTTTGAATTTGGTGCCTTTCCCGACTCTTGCCACCGCCGCGATCAAAATCATCGATGGATCCGGGCGATCTACAAAAGCCACTGTTGCATTGAATGATAGTAGAAAATCTTTTATAGACTCTCCGGTCCTCTACTTTATCGAAGCCAAAGTCATCACACTCTTGGGTCGCGTCACGTGGACCCTAAACTGTATCATGAAGCAATCTACGAGCTTACCCCATGTTCTGATCGATCCAGTTTCTAGCTGTCTGTACCAAAGCACAGCCAAGTCTGATAAAAATAAAGGGAAACATCGTGCCATCACTTCCTCGGATGCTCCCAGAACTTCCATGTGTCTGATGTATCTGGTAATGTGCATGGTTGGGTCTGACTTCCCATCATAAGGATCCAGCATTGGTAGTTTAAACTTTGGAGGGTTCCTTGCATTTCTAATATTCGGAGTGAACGGAGTCCGACTGACTTCTTCCAATCCTCCACTCGACAATCCTTCTCTCATGATTCGTCGCACTAGACCAATCATTCTTTCATCTCCATCCGAGGGTTGCCCCCTTGTCATGTTTTTATCCTACCCCCCAGTCTCGATGGGAATTCTGGTACATACTCTTCATGTGGCTCAGTAACATTAGCATTGACTTTAGCCTGCTGAGCTCCATCCATTGGTCCTCCAGTATCGGATCCTGAGGGTCTGCCCCCAAGTCCCTATTGATTGCCTTCTGGTTCTGCATTCTGATCTTGAGCTTGACCTCCGTTGGTTTCTACAATCCTAACTCCTTGTTCTGCACTCGCAGTTACTGTAGTTGGTCCAAGGTTCTACACATTCGCTGCTCTTATCTGTTCGAAAAAATTCTGCTGCATCTCCTGCCGACTCTTCATTATCCTCTCATGCATTGAATTCGCCCTAGCTTCCATCTCGTCCCTGGCAATGTAAATAGAAGCATGTACTTCTCCAGCTCCATAGGATGCCTCCTGGCTTCCTCCTTGTTGGCTTCTCTCAACCCTCTGTTTTCTTCTTGTTCGTTCAGTCATTCTCTCTAAATCTGAATAAGCTTTTAAATCTGAACTTCAAGTCTATGTAGCGGGTGCTAGTTCTTCTCAGTGAAAGCACCAAAATGTTTGCGCCAAAAATGGTCACAAACCCCAAGTATCATGAAAGCACCAGTGTATGAACACAGATCAGCAATATTCAAAGACAAATATCAGATCTAAGCAAACAACAATCAACAATCCAGAAATAACAAATAGAAACACGAGATTTATAGTGGTTCGACTATCTCTGGCCTATGTCCACTTCAAAGTTTTATCTTTTATTGATTATCCTTGTTGGTTACAGTTGATTACAACAATTATAATGAAGAAATTTGAGTATAACAGCAATGGTGAGATCTAGAATTTAATCCGGCAGAGTCTAGACGTTGAATAGCCAAAAGATCCTTTCTCCGTAGGCTTCAGGGGGGCTATTTATAGGTGTATGAGGCTGATATCTTGCTCAAACTTTGGAAAACTCCTTTTGGCACGTGAGGGGGCCCACACGATCGATCCCACCAAGTTTCGACTCGATCTGTGATCGGTACGAATTGATTTCGTATCGATCAAGAAATGGTCCAATCAAGTTGAAACTTGGCAGGCACATTCCTTGGCTTGTAGTAATCTTCTGTGAAAATTTCATAGCATTTGGATCAATGGTTTGAGAGATATGATCAATACGAAATAGGATTCCTCGGTGGCTGTCCGTTTCGAAACCATGATTTTGAATCGATCTACTTGACTCGATGAAGCACGTGATTCTGCGGCGACGTGGCGCGCACTCCTCACGTTGATCCACTCTTTGCTCCAGTTTGACCGTTTCGACTCCACGATTTTCGCCTCGTTATCATCGATGGCCGTTGCATCAATCTAGGCTCATTTGACATGGTGGACACGAACAAGCTATTGGATATGGATTCGAACAAGAACTCGTGATGGATACGAAGTGGTCACCGTCTGATGGATGTGAAGTCATCTGATGCATTCAAGACAGATGGATAAGAGGGAATTGCATCCCTGATCGACACGAAGATGATGGATTCGATGGAAGCTCATCCATGGATACGGACCGTGTCTAGTTGGATGGATACGAAACAGGACATAGCCGATCAGTACGAAGCGCATGCCCTGTTGATGGATACGAACTTGATCGGTGCGGGCCAAGGTTCCTTGATGGATTCGAACTCGATCAATGTGAAGTTGATGGATACAAATTGAGATGTGATGATGGATACGGAACTTATCGATACAAAGTTAAGCCTTCCGATGGATACGAAAATGTGGCTTTTTCCTTCAACTTGCATCGATCATATCTTGAGCATATTTACTCGGATTGACTTGAAATTTTGAATGCTGGTTTCCATGGCTTTGCTTGTCATGTCTTGACAATCGTACCCCAATCCGGACTTGGACAAATTCATCGATATCCATAGCGAACCTTCAATGCATAATCGACATTCATGATTAGTAATCATTGATTTTCAGTTAATTTTTGGATATCTCGGCTTTGCCAAAAGGTGGGATAACATACATGTTTTGAAATTCCATAAGTCCAAAATCCGAAGTCTATAATCCATTAATCATTATATTGTCCAACCTAGAATCCAATCCGTTGCTAATCCATTTCCTTGATCTCTCTAGATCATTAGTAAAATCCCTGACTATCTCGAATTGATATCCAATCTGGATCCATTCCAAATCCATTAACCAAATTCACGATCTCTCCGGATCGTTTTATCCAAATTCGAGACCACTCCGGGTCCATATCCATATCCATGCACCTCTCCGAGTCATTTTATCCAAATACGAGACCATTCCGGGTACACTTCCAAATCCATAGACACTCTCCAAGTCATTTTATCCAAATCCGAGGCGACTTCGGGTCCATTTCCAAATCCATAGACCTCTCTAGGTCATTAGCCTAATCCTTGTCAAGCACAATCCATACACGACGACCTTGATCTCTCCAAATCCTTGCCGAGCATTGTCCATACTCGATAACCTTGATCTCTCCAGATCCTTGCCGAGCACAATCCATACTCAACAACCTGTTGGGTTTTATTCTCCGACCTCACCTCTCCAGTGAGGGCTTAATCCATGGGGTATCCTTCTCCAGCCTCGGTTCCTAATCGACGACTTAATCCGTAGAGGTTTCCATCTCCGGCCTCGATCCCCATTCGAGGACTTGATCTGTGGGGTATCCTTCTCCAGCCTTGATCCCCAGTTAAGGACTTGATATGTGTACAAGTCCATCTTGTCGCTCTCCAACGAAGGAACTCGCACCTTGTGGTTATTGCTCCATCTCTCCGATCGAGGCCACAACCGCGACCTGAGTTATTTATCACAGTATTGCCGATCCAAGTGTGTTAAGGTTCATTTGTTACGGTGGTTTATTGCCATCTCAAAGCGTGCCTACACACGGTCCTCGTCATGTACATGTGTAAGTAACCTAGCCCTTTTAATATAGAGTATATTAGTTATTTAGTTCATGCCATCCTAATCAAGAGACGGGCTTGCTCCGATTTATGGTGGATGATGGCTTCTCTTGTTCCATCAACGCTATCCAGTTTCTTATTAGCCATCCAAATCCACGCCCCAGTTCCATGGGGAGTAGTGCTGACCCATTTTCCTTGGTCTGGGTTTGACCTCGGTTGTTCCAATCCGTATTAAGCCAACTAGCTTCCGCTCCAAGTCTTGGATTCCAATTTCCTGCTACCCCAGCATCCAAAAGTGATCCCCAATCATCATGCCCATGTTGCCCTCTGAGTTAACAAGGGAATTCTGAGACATACTCTTCTAGTTGATCATCCAAATTCCAGTTGACACCAAGCTCCATTGCATTGATCGCAGGTCCTTTGGCATCGCTTCTCACCACACCCGAGGGCATGCCCCCTGGCCTTTGGGGATCGGTATTGACTCCTTTGGAGGGGTCAATGCCGACCCATCAAGATTGGTGGGGGGTTTCCCCTGGTTGTTCTATTTTGTACCTTTGACTATTAGTTTCATCCCCATGTTCCTATTTCTGGTTTCCAGCTTCCTGCAGCCTCGACTCCTTGGCCCACAACTCTAGTAGCTCCCATTGCTCCAACTCCTTGGTTTTTCATTCCATCCGCTCCTATGGCTCCAACTTGTCTGATTTATCAAAGTAGATTCTGCATCATCTCCTCCTTCCTTTTCAGCATACTCTCCTGCATAGCATCCATCATTGTTTCCATCTCATCTCTGGTAATAAAGATTGAAGTTTGATTAGCTCCTGAGGAAGTCTCCTAACTCTCTTCATGAAGGATCCTATCTGTTCTCTATTTCCTTGTTGATTGCCTAGACATTGCTTCCTAAATCCAAGTATCCAAGCTTTCAAATCCAAGATCTTAACTTCCAAATCCATGAGTTCAATTCTCAGTGAAAGCACTAAAATGTTTGCACCAGAATTGGTCACAAACACCTTATTATACGTGAAAGCACCAATATCCAATTACAGATCATAGATAGTATACGATGTAGAGAACACAATTTGTAAAATAATTAAACTAAAATGAAAGAAAGTAAAGAGACAAGATTTATGGTGGTTCGGCTAACTCCAGCCTACGACCACTCTAGAACGATCCTTTCTATTATACTAAAGTTTGATTATAGTTACAACCCAGATTTCCCAAATGTAAAATGGCAGAATATCCCTTAGGAAGAAGATGGAGAGGAGCAGAATGAAGGTCCTCTTTCTAGAGCCTCGCATGCTGTATTTATAGGTGAAACTTCGGTGTAGAGCATCCTTATCCGTATGGGCCCATCATAATGATCGGCAAGCCTGATTCATCAAAAAATAACGATAGGCCTAGAACTACCGATCGTTATTCCTTCATTTAATTGAATGCCAATCCATCCCTAAAGCGTGCTGATCCATAGCCTTCCAACAAACTATATCGATTCATCCACCTTGAAGTATGTCGATCCCTCTTCCTTCATGAAAATGCCAACCCTCCCTCTTTTATGAAAAATTTCGATCCCTTTTCTTCCTGAAGATGTCAATCCACATTATGTTGAACCATCTTTCGTCAATTCCATACGATGCCAAATCCATGCCATGCCGATCCATCATGCTTGGAATGCTACGTTGACACATCGAGTGTCGATCCCCTCCTTCATATGCTACCCCAATCCAACCTTCATAGGTTATGCCGATCCCTTGTCCATCCATCTATTCCGACACCTTATTTGAGAGTTGATGTGTGTCTATCCCTTTGACTCATCAAACAGTGCCGACCTTTACCATGCCGATCCAATCATGCCGACCTCTTCCTATGCTAAGCCCAATTATGCCGATCCCTTCCTATGTCGGGCTATGCTAATCCAATCCATGCCAATTCATATCACTCTAAGCCCTCATATGCAGATCCTTCCTTTATCAAACTAAAATTCACATTTCAAGCAACCTTCATTATTTATCTACCTACTACGTTTAATCCCGGCTTCAAATTATTATCCGTAGTTGATTATCCATCCATTTGAGCCAAATCCATGATATTCCCGCCTCGATAACCGTGAAGTCTATTGGGTTAAATCCATCTGTATATTGTTGCATAAAGGCGGGTTAACAGCTATATATATATATATATATATATATATATATATGGTTTTAGAATATGGTTGGGGAACAATATAGCTTTATGGAAATTTGAGACAACTATGTGTATGTATATATGTATGTACAACTTTTGAATAATTCTGGCTTATGGAAGTTTTTATCAAATAGTGAATATTTATATAAAGTTAAATAATAAAGTAATTTATGGAAAATTATAATATTTGTCTTCTTAACTTTAAACCCAAAAAATAAAAATACCTTGAGAGCCTTAGTTATGTAATATGGGAGTACTAATAAACAATTTAGTGTTACTGATTGGTTTAAATGCTCTTGAGTAACGCTTCATCGAATATCGCACAACTCATAGAATAGAATGTTCGAGTGGCACTTACTAGTCCATTAGCGCATACCTGAATTTCAGCAGGTAGTATGGGACGCCTTAGTTTAGTTCTTGTGATCGATTTTAGGAAGTATTTAACACTTTAGGGTTGCATTCTCTTTTGGTGCTCGGCGGGACCGATAGATCCTTAAGAGAATATAGTTCAGGTTTTCTTAGTAACCGTAATGAGTAAGATTTACTAGCTTCTAGTAAATACTTGAATTTCACTAGGCAGTATGGGACCTTTTCGTTAAATTCTTGTGATTACTAAAAGTGATAGTATTTGACACATTAGAGTTTACTATCTTTTGGTATTCGATGGGACTGTTAGATCCTTAAGAGGCATGCTCAAGGATTTCTTTACAATTTATATATATATAATATTAGATAAACTAGAGTTTTGGAGTCATGGTTGCCACGATCATCTTGATCGGTCGAGATTTGGTTTTCCTCGATCCTTGTGATCATGTCGAGATTTTATGTTCCTTAATCCTTGCGATCGTGTCAAGATTTTGCGTCCTCGATCCTTGTAATCATGTTTAGACTGCGTTTCGATCTTTGTTATCAGATCGGTATGAGTGATATCACATTTATTTGTCTGCTATGGTATGGAATTGGTTTCCTTTAGTTAGGAATATTGTTTTTTAATCTATAATTCTATGTTTTGTGGCAAATCTGTGCTTGTGACCTAAATATATAACTCTATACCTTGAGATAAACTCTGAGTTAAATTACTTCCAAGACTTGTTATATCTTAGACATATAGATTTACATACACATCATTTATTCTTGTGTTATTTTTTATTTTCACCCTTTTTGATATTTAGAGATTGTCCGGCCTTGGTATTAATTTAATGCTCGGGTCAGGACAAGACTTCTAAGGCTACAGGACAGGTTGAGCTTTGGATGGTTGTGCTAGCAAGAAAATAAACATTTTTCACTTTTAGTTTATCTCATTTAGGATTTTGTGATTGGCTACGAGATGTATATTTGAGTTTAGAGATTTGTACTAGATGTATATTATGTGAGCATAGTGCTGTATTTAGTAGACTCTTAATTTTTATATGTATACGATGTTTATTATTCCACTATGATCTATGACTATTATTTATAAGATATACTGTTCTAAATCTAAGAAACCATTGTGATTATTACTTTGGACTAAGACTATACATGTCAAATTTTATTCTAAAGATTAACCAAAAAACGTAAGTAGGACGTGTCAGTGTTAGTTTAAAGATATATTCACAGTCGATCACCCTAGACAAGCCATATTCTCCATATTATTAAACAACATTATTTATAACGTTCTTTAATAATATGGGCTATCAATCTATTAGGAAATTTTTAATAAACCTCGAGAATGGATAGTATAGGATAAGAATGTTAATGAGAATGGAAATTAGAACCGAGATAGATATTGATAGTGTAGGACCAAAACCAGAAATGGCACTTAGAGACATTGCAGTGTGAACGTTCTTGTTCGATTCAACTGGTATCTGTAACAACCTAAAAAAATTAACGTTTTGAATGGGAATATTTAATTTATTTTAACATTCAGATTTGATTAGAATTTCATAAATAATAATAAAATTTATCTTTAATATAACAACTCAATTTTTAGTGAGGTATTTTTAATTTAGTTTATTTGATATTTCCATAATTATTAATTTGGAAAATCTTTAAACAATCATTTGACATATTATATGGCAAACGATGGTATTTTTAAAGTTTTATAGAATTAGATAACCATTGTATTTTATTATTGTTTTGAGATCATTTCGCATTTTTGTGCACGATTACATTATTGTTTTTTCGTTTACGATTCATACGCAAACTAAATTATACGTGGTAGGATGTCGAAAATATTTGAATAAATCAAACCCACATCTACTTTTTAACAAACACTAACTTTTCTTTCACTCTTTTTTTTCTATCACCTACAATAAACAAAATTAAATACACCCCTTAAAAAACCAGTATCAATTCAAATACTCAACTAGAAATTTTAAAACTAGGCTCTTTGTGTCCACGACGACTATGTCTACAGTTCTATATGTGTTAGGTGAAGCTTGGTGGTGTTTGAAAGGTGCAGTAGTTTGGACAAGGGTCGATACGGGTATGGAAATTCGTGAGATCTAGGCAACGTGAAGCCATAGTGTTAGTTCCATTGGATTTCTCTTATCAAAGTGCTTCTTTCCCTAAATCTTGGTGGTTTATGGATCATGGTAGCAAATCACATCATTTAGGGTCAAAGTAGCAGGTTTAGGATCTTTATTTGAGGAGATAGGCCGATCTGGTTATGGATGTGGGGAGTCGGTTGCTCGAGTGAAGAGGTAGTGATCGGTGAAGCCAGTTTTGGATTCGTCAATTATGGAGGGGGAACTGGAGCATACTTGCGTTGAGAGGAATAGGTGTGTGTTTCTTGTTCATGCACAGGCATGGGGTTAATTAGAGATTGGAAGGGAAGAAGTTTATGGGTAATTGTGATTAATAAATTTAATTATTGTTTAAATTGTATTATTTAAAATTGAAATCTTACAAAACAAATAACTTTCTCATACGAAGTCCGATCGAGACAGGATTTTTTGCTTTTCGCTCTAAATAGCGATAACTACATGCTGGAATAGGTTTCATTTAATTTGGAACAAGTGTAATTTTAGAATAAAATCAAACATCGTTCGATTTTTAGATCAAACCAGAACACTTAAGCATCCGTTGGAATTTCGATGAGTTGTCTCACATCTGAATGATTATGGTATGATGTGTAGTAGATAAAAATTACTATTTTACATTTTTGGATGAATTTTTGGTTTGGTTTGATTGAATATTCGCTTTTAAATGTGAAAGACATTTAAGAATGTAATTTTGTAAAGAAATCTAGATTTCTCAACATTGTGATTTTTTATTCCAGTTATATACCTGCTGATTTAAATTTTAGTTATATTCCTATTATACAGATTATTAAATGTCAAAATTTAATAGTATGGCCATATTATATGTGACATTGATATGTGTTAAAAGTTGAACCTTTTCAGTTTGAAAGGTAGTAATAGAATGGGTTAAGTGATTGGTATCCGTTGGCCTCATTATAGTATTTTGAAGTATTATTGATTGTTATTTTGATCTGAAAAATTGTTTTGATTTGGAAAATGATTTTAAATCTTCTTTTCTTGGATTTTCTTTGATATTTTATTTAAAAATAGTTTTTGTGAACTTCTCTATTTTAATCTAACCTTTTTATTTTTCTTTTCTAATATATGTTTGTAAATGTTTTAAAATTTTCAGAAAGTATTTATTTTTCTTGAAATGCTATTACAAAAATGACTGTTTCTTTTAAAGAAAAATAAAGGAGAATCTATCTGTTTATAATAAAATGATTCTGTTTTAGAAAGGAGGTAGATATATTTTGGAACAAATATTTACGGGATGCTTTATATGAATTTTTGGATAAAAAATATATTTATAAATGTTATTTTATAAACAAAAGAATAGTTTTATAAATTGTGATTTTATAATAAAAAGAATAGGTTTTAAATAATATTTTATAAAAGAGAAATGATACCATTTGTAAAATGTCGCATAATAAATCATCTTTATAGTAATATGTGGAATGATTGGTTTATAAAAAGTATTTGCTTCTATTTTGAAATTGAAAGTTTTATGATAAATTTGAAGATTTTATAAAGGAGCTTTTTTTTAAAGAAAGGTATTTATAAAAGGATTTTGTAAATATGAAAGGTTTAATAAGGAATTTTATAATTAAAATTCGGGGATTATAAAATTCGGGGTTTACAAAAGGAGTTTTATAATTATACTTTGAGATTTGTAAGAGGAGATTTATAAAGGATATTTTATAAAGGGGACTTATAAATGATATTTTATATTTATAAATGAAGTTTTGTTAAAGAATTTATAAGTGGAGTTGTAAATAGGAAAGAATTTCTAAAAAAGGAGTTATGTAAAAAGAAATGAGATTTGATTTTCAGAAATGACCACTTTAACACACGGTGGTGTGGAAAATATTCTTTTCATGCTTAAACCCAATTTCCAAGGTCTCTATCTTGAGAATTAAGAATATGTATCAAAGAAAGGTTATTTTTCTAACTTGTTTGAATTCATTATTAATCGAGAGATAGTTCCATTTGAAATCAGGAAGTGGTGTTAAGTATATTTGGTCTAATTTCTACACGATCCATTTACCAAACACCAAAAAGAGAAAAGTACTTTAGGTTTGTTGCTCTGATATTTTCAAATAGCATTTGCGTTAACCCAATTAAGTATGGTTTTGGAAATGAAATCTTTTAAAGATTTGTGAATGTACTTATATTATTGAGATAAGTATATGGGTACATTTTCAAGGTATTAGAAATATAGCGTTTTCTGAATTTACTTATACTGTTGATATAAGCATGTGGAAAGATTTATAAGTTCGAAAGTGAAATGTTTTGTGAGTATACTTATGTAGTTGAGATAAGTATATCAATATTTTTCAAGTATTGAAAAGAATAGAGGAGACTTGTGAATATATCTTTGTAAAAGTATTTTGGTACAAGTATTTACGAAGTGGTTTTAATTAATGAAAGGAGAGGCTTAGTGTTGCTTTGTGCTTAACCATGCTTAGTTAAATATCTCACTGTATTGTTTGTTATTTGATAGTTTAAATAACCAACTATCAAACCTTGGCTAGTTTAAAACTATCATTATCGGATCGAAGAGTCCAAGATCGGATATGTTATCTTAACCACTTTGAACTGGCATAAGCATTAAAATTAAAGACATCTTGAAGATGATGAAATCGAAGACAGGGTTCTTTAAAGTGCAAGGGCTACTTACTGCTAATCCTAAGAGTGATTCCAAAAAGGATGTAGTAGAAGTATTGCCTTCGTATTTTTTGTATCCTAAAAAACTTGTATGGATGAATGGTGGCATTGCATTGTTTCTTAGAGTGCAGTGTTAGCATTTCAAGTGGGATTTTCTTAAAAGGTAAAACGTAGCTTCAAGGCTCAACAACCGAGAATGACTAAAATAGGGGATATGCGGCAGGGCTATATGGTTCGCAACATTAGGGTATGGGAATCACCTTTCTAGATCACTATTTATGGATTGGGTATGTGCATGAGAGCTCTCGGGAAAAGGTTGCAAAGCAATCAAGGTGATGACATATTCAGTACTATCCAGTAAGGGGTAGGCTGGTTTTGTGTCAGGACGGGGTCCATGTATGGCTATCGGTAAATTTTCTAAAGGTAAACTATGGCACGTTGTACCCTAGTGCCTTATCATTTTATAGAATCCATTCTCCAATAAGTTCCTTTAAACATAGTTTTATACGCATTATACTGGAATTTAATTAATGTAACAATTTCGGCTATTTTATATATTTATTTTATATCCAAGATATTATTATAATATAACCAGATGTTCTATGAAATGGTTTGGTTATCATAAGGTAATAACCCGTTCGTATTTATGCGCAGCGTTGTCTTACAAGATACCTTTAATTTTGGAAGATTTTATTTCATTAAAATCCATATAATATGTGTTTCTCACGCTGGTTACCAGACTGATCCGGGTATTATTTTCTTATAATGCTCGGGTCAACCCAAGCATGATTTTCCAGATTTAGTTTGGATGCTTTGGTGCTTCAAGGGACAAGCCGGATGCCTCTAAGACGTATTCACGTATATTTTATTTCCACTACATTGGTTGTTTATATTTATCAGCATTTGTGTAGAAAGGTAGTTATAACTATTTAGGTTTATGATAGTTAGTTTACTTTGATTGATTTTTGTGTATTATTGTATTTTGTAAAGGTCTATTATATATTATATATTACTCATCAGGATGTGAGATTATGTTCTGTCCTTTTTTTCTTTTTCCCTAACAATCTATCTTTCCGGCACTTGGATGCTCAGAACGTGAATACTATGGATGTATTAGTGTCGAATTTTAAGGGTCTAAAAGGCAGGTCAATACACATGGTATCAGAGCTTAGGTTGAGCGAACACCTTAGCTTTAGTGGGTGGACTTATTAGAGATAGGGTTATAATACCCTATATTATGTTTGAGTGTATGTGTTTGTGTTTATATATATATATATATATATATATATATATATATATATATAAGAGCTTGTATTTGTTAGTGCAATCAAAAAATTATATTGTGTTTATTTTTCAGTTGAGTGTTTTATGAATTTTGTCGATGCAGCTGTACAATTATATCGTTAAGGATTTCGAAACTCTTGAATAAGGCAAACCAAGAAAATATTGTTTTAAAATTAGGAAAATGTAACAATTTGACCAAAATTATATTATATATATAAGAATGATTTTCAAAATTTGGTATAGTATTTTCTGATGTGTTTGTTTGTTAGGAAATGATAATATTCAGTTGTTATCATTTATTGTTTGATTAGTCATGCTCATTCAGTTTAGCGGCATTGACTGCTATTTATTGATTGATTGTTTATGATCAAATAATTTATGAGCATTTATTGTTTTAGTCGAATTAATTCGAAAACCTTGTGAATTAAGTTTCACGGTTTGACTAAATAAGGCATTCGGTGGTAATGTTGGGTTCACGTTTAGTTATAATAAAAGTTTGTTTATTATAACCCCCCCCCCCCCTACACACACACATATATATATACATACTGTGATATGATTATATATAAGAAAATATGACTTATAATATGGTTTATAAATAACGAGGATGTAAATTGAGAGTTTGAGAACTTAACTGCCGGTGTTTTGAAAGTTGTTTTTCAAGGTTTTGGAAAAATAATAATAGTATTATTTGAGAGTATTTGGGAATAGAAATATTTTAAAAAAAGATTTTAAAGGAGATAGAAAGCACTGAACTCACTTCTGTCACTGGTAGATAATTCCTACGATAACTACAACATCATCAACATTTATTTTCGAGTTACTAGTGAGGTATTGCTACATAGTAATCTTGCTTCATAGTTGTTCTAGTAAACCAAATTTTGCTTTAAACTCCGAATGTATAATTTAATCTACAAAAGGAGATATGTATATTATTATTTCAAAAATGATTTGAAATAAAACCTAGTGTTTAGTTCTTAAGTTTTCTATCAAGTTATTATGGACTCATGTATCATATGCATTAGGGTAGTTTGATTTGTCCATCTCATTATGATGCATTGTTTTGGTAATTTTCATTTGCTGAAATGAATTGGAATTTTTGACGGTTCTGGATAGTCAAAAACTTCTGAATTAGTTAACAACCTGAAGCTAAATGTTTTGTGAAATTATAAGAAAATAAATTCTTGTAACTTATAAATTTAAGAAGATAGTAAGTTAAAACAAGTTAAATTTATTGAACATTTTGGTTAAGTAAAACAAACCTGATATTGTATATGTACTCTTAGACATAGAAGAGTGTTTTATGCATATGAACTTGAGTTATAAAATGTTAATAGATTTAAATGATGGTTTTATGAGATGGTTTATAAATGATTTTAGTAAGAAATTTGCTATAAGTGAAAATGAATGTGATTAAAATTAAAAGAAATTGGTGTGGTTAAGAAACCAAGTGGAATTGATACATAAGTTATGCGTAGACCATTTTATTCGCATACCTATTCTTGATCCAGATTCCAGTACTCGATTTTGAGGTGATTTACACTGAATCAAGTTAGAATTTTCACTTGATTCTTAATGGCGAACACTTAATATGGAATTTTGATAAGATTTTGAAGTTTTCAATCATAATATATGACTATGTAAGGAGAACGGAAGTTTCTAATCAAGGAACCCGATCGGAGTCGACACTACGGAAGTTGAGTGAGCGGTACTAGTTCAAAAAACGAAATTTGTGCGATCGAGTGAGTGATCGGATTTGATATTGCATACGAATGATATATGTACATCGTATGGGATTCAATAAATTATATACTTTTAGTAATAGAAAATGCAAGTTATATATTTTGAAAGTGTAATGACCGTGGATTTACAACCGTCGAAAATCGATACTAATACATTCTAGTGCAGCAAATCCAAGTGCCGGAAAGCCCGATTGTTAAAGGAAAAAGAAAGCAAAGATAGAATAGAATCTCACACGAATGGAATAATATATATTATTTCAATAATAATCTTTAAAGTGGAAAATTTTGAATAAAACACCAGAGTTTAACCTAGATTCAGCCTGGATAGTTATAAATTATAACAACCCTGACTCAACCTTTGAAAATCGGCACCAAATACATAGCTGTATTCGTATGCCGCAGATCCAAATGTCGAATCTGGTTCGCCGGAGCTTATAACACATTAAGTACAACAACATAGTGGAGGAAAAGAAAAAAATGAATATCATTTTATATACAATAGTTAATACAATATCCTAACACAATGATATTAATATACATCAGAGATACAACAATAGTGGAAAGATAAATCTCAAATAAGATTTTTAAGAGAGAAAGAAAGTCCATTATGCCAAACTCCAAAGATGCTAAACCATAAATCGAACCACCATCAATGCTGAAGTGAAGCAAACTCGATTTCAATGCGACTGCCAAAAGCTATATCGACTATCCGATTATTTGATTATCTGAATAATCCAACTCTAGATTGCCCGTATGGAAAATTATGGGTACACAGAGTTTAGAAAGGGAACAATAAACTCCACGTCAACCATGAGACTGGTGTGATAAAACGAAAACAGTTTTATTTAAAATAAAACAAACCAAAGAAATAAAAAGGAAATCCGCAATGCTTTTTGGAAAATGAAACTGCCATAAGGCCTCCCGCCACACACACAATGCAAATGCAGAATTGGAGGAGATTTCTCCTTATGATAGTCAAACATACTTGATATGTGAAAACATTTTGATATTATTATTAGTGCATAGTGGAAAACATTTGCAAGTAATGTATTAATCTTATCCAGCATACAACCATTATTGTATGCCTACTATAGCTACCATGTTCAATAGCAGGTTACCGCCACATTCCATGGCAGGTTATACAACTAAAACCGTATAGGGCACATATTGTTTCTTTGGATTTCCAACAAATGGTTAGGCTAAAGAACTTCCTGGGCCACATGGGTACGCCTCTGGAGGGACGCCCCGAGAACCTAACCGGATCTCTGCCAACACAAGGTTGGGTCACCTTTGTAACTAGGTAACTAACTGTCACGAGTATGCCATCCCCTGGTCATAACCAAGTTTTGTCCGAGAGCTCTCAACTCCAACAACCACAAAGCTCGTACGTCTCAGAGAATGGTGTTAAGCTAAGAGAATAAATTGTCCGCCACTAAATAGAAATGTATTTGATAGAAACTAGCTTTACATCTCAAATGTAACGTCAGACATACATTCATACAAGTTTGTTCCAGGTTCAAATAGAATTGAAGGCATTTCTAAGAATCCCTTGCAATCTGGATAATTCCTAATCACGTCCCGAATCCCCATCACAAAGGGTGATCAAATCTCTATACCGGGGAGCAGCCAGTGCAGAGACATTCGACAAGTTATCCTTTCACTTTCGAAAATATCCAGTCTTCACCACCGGTCTTCAAATGCAATCCATAATGTCATATCATTAATCGAAATAGGTTATAAGACACAAAGTCCTCTCCCGGCTAAACGGAATAATGAGCATAGTATTTAAAAATATATGGATATAGTGGGATCTTAGTTAAGTCACAACTTATTACCCCAAACCTTTCTTTCAAATGGTTTAAACAAATTCCCACTTTTAATCTTTAAAATAAAAGATTCACTCTTGAAGATACTCTTCAATTTTGAAAACAAGATTCACCAAATAATTCACAAATATTCCTTATAGTTTTCAAAACAATTTCATTTTCAAATCTTTTATACAAAAGATACACCTTTAAGATCCTCTTCAATTAGAAAACAAAGTTCACCAATCTTTAACATGTTGAATATCCAAGTATATGATTTTTTGTTTGATGATAATAAACATATATATATATATATATATTCATTTAAATGTATTTGTTAATGTACTTTTTTTTTACATAATTAAATAAATATTTGCTGAATAAAATAAATGACACAGAATTTGAATTCAAATGGATATTTTATTCAAACAAATATTTATTACAATTTTGAAAAGTATAAATTCAAGCACTCACTATATATGTACAATTTCAATTACAATACAAAGTTAATTACATCAGAATTTCAAATTTACAAATGCACCTCACTACATATCACTCGTTCAGTCATATTTATCTTCAACTTCATTCCAGATTGAATCCAGCATCTGAGCAATCTGCAAAAATATACACTGACGCAGAAAATTGGAAAGGAGATATTTTTGCAGTATAGAATAAAATGTATTTTTGCAAATATTATTTGCCCCAGCTATTTGGGTTGTTCGTCGTCATTAAAATTTGAATTCGTCATATACAAACAACTTGTGACATGCACAGTGTATCACTGTACATGCCACAAGGCTGTGCATGCCAATGTACACTTGATAAAATTATAAGGACAGGTGAACACAAGGTCAAACCCGAGTTTTAATCTGGATTCAACACAGGTTCAACTCAAATGTACACATGAATGCAATGATCAAAGTATACATATATACATGTCGACCTGGCAGCAAAAAAAGTCAAAAAAATATGCATCACATATATGGCAACCAAACTGAAGTATAGAGCATAAGCAAGTCACAGTCAACTGGTCAAGAATAACTCACCAGAATGCATCAAGAGACCAAGACCAGTCAACTTAAAAATATGATCTACCTCGAAGCAATAACGGTCGGAAGCACTCGATGTAAACATGAAATCAAGTGCAGTTTTATAAAGCAAATCAGACTCAAGTTAAACAAAATGAAGATGGAGTGAGTGGATGAATACATATGCATCAGGACACAAATGCACACAGAGAAGTACAACATCAAATAAAAAACTATAACTCTGACACATCTAACAATGGATTAATATAAGTGACTCATTGTAATGCAAGTACACATGTACACAATGCTACAACAGCGATGAACACATGCTTCAGACTCAAGTACATATACAAAAATGCTACAAAGAATGGACCGCCAAATGACAAAATAGTATAAACGGAGACTAACAAACTTCAACATATGATCAGTGGTAAGCAGGCAAATACACAGTGGAAAAGATCAATGCATATACATAGCAGACATACACAGGCAGTGCATACATGAAACAATGAACCAGACAAGGCACAGAGAAAATTCAAGTGAAGCAAAAGTCAAGGGAACCATGAAGTAAACAACACACGTATACAAGCTTCAACTGGAATATCAGATGTCCAGGAATCATTTCAAGTAAACAAAGTCAAGAGCAATATCACAATTTGAATGGTACAATTAAAATGACCAGAAGCAATGTCAATGCAACGGTGATGGTCGAAGACGTTATCAAGTTAGAGCAGAGTTCGACAATGTCAAGTGCCGAAGTCAATTTGCAAATTCAAGTCAAGGCCGTGAGACCGAAGTTAAAGAGAATGAAGAACGAAAATTGAAATCAAGTGTCAAAGAATTCAACACCGTGATTACCAAGCAAAATCAAAACAAGCCGTGGGAATCAAGTAACAAATATACGAAATTGAAAAAGTCAGAAATCATCATAAACATCCAAGCAACATCGAACGGTCGGAACAAAATAAATGACAAATTCAAATGAGCGAAATCATAGGAATTCAATTCCTATATAAACCAAATCATCATCGACTGTGAAAAGTACTCAAGTTTAAGAAAAAATAGATAAAAATAATCATTTAACTCAAATCAAAGTCGAGTATAGTACAAATCAAAAAAGGAATGAACATACCGATTCACGCAACATTCAAACTGGACTTGGTTGAAGCTGCCACGTACATATAATCGATCGAAGAAAGGAATTGAAGCATCAGGAATCAATTCGACAAAGAGGCGACTTCATCCAATGAACGGAAGAAATAAGAGAGATAGGCAAATAAAATAGATACGGGCCAAAATGATAATTATTTTGAAAAAGGGACGCTCTTTTAATTTTAGTTTGGGCCGACTTAAATATTGATTGTGGGCTTTAAATTATTTAAAATTAAGGTTTCATTTTATTAATTGTTCTGAATTTGTATTTCTTCTTTAAACATCTATAATTACTACGTGTTACTAGGGGACAAACTACGTGGCGTAGTTTGAGAATTCGCAACTCAGTGGCTGAGTTGTGGCAGGGTTTTAAGCGTAGACTTAAGGCTAGTCCATAGCGGTTGTCGCTAGTTTACGTGTGTAAGCGTCAGACTGCTTAATTTCTAGTAGAAACCTTGGGGGTAGCACGTAGGCAGGGTTTTGCCGAAGCTGGGTAAATTCCATGTCGTTCTATTTCTGCATTTATTATTCTGCTACTATTCGTGATGTTATTATTCTGATATATCTGTATTGAAATAATTTTATAAACTTCCGTAATAATTTTTATAATTGATAGTATCACCCTATTCACCCCCCCCCCCCCTCTAGTGTGAAATCGATCCTACAAGTGGTATCATAGCCAGGAACAAAAGCCATTTTTTGTTTTAAAAAAAGTTTGATTTTTCAAAAACCAATTTTTTTTAAAAAAAATTGAATTTTTAAAATGGATTCTTTTAATAATGCTTTTGCGGAGGGTCGGTCCATAGTTAGACCACCAATGTTCAATGGTGAATATGCTTACTGGAAAAATTGGATGGAATTTTTTCTGAAAACCATTGACGCTTGGGATATTGTTGAGACAGTGAATAGAGCACAATTATAATTGTAAATAATCATGAAAACCGAAAGATAAATGGACAGGTCTAGAAAATAAGTTACAGAATACTAATGCCAAAGCTATGAATTCGATTATTTTTTCATTAGATCAGTTTGAATTTAATCATGCCTCACATTGTCTAACTGCACATGAAATATAGCACACACTAGAAGTGACTCATGAAGGAACATCTCAAGTCAAAAAATCTCGCCTTGCCATGCTGAGTAGCGAATACGAGAGTTTTACAATGGTCAAGAAAGAAAATGTTAAAGAGATGTATAGACGGTTTTCCAACATCGTATACAAATCAAAAGCTCTCAGAAAATCATACACGGAATTGGAAATAGTCTGAAAAATCCTCAGAGTCCTTCCACGATATTTTGAAGCAAAAGTGACTTCCATTCAAGAATCGAAAGATTTAAAAAAAATCAAAGTTGATGAACTCATCGAAAATCTCACCACTTATGAGCTAGAAATGAAATTCAAGGAAGAGCGTGAAGGAAGAGATACTCGAAAGAAATCAATAGCTCTTAAAAGACAACTGAAAGTGATGATGATGGAGCAGCAGAGTTGGAAATGGTAATAAAGAGATTAAAAAAGTGGAACCGCAAATACAGAAATCCAGCTTTAAATCAAAAATTAAAAAGCAAAATAATCAAAGTTCTAGATGACACAGATCGGCAAGAAATCATCTGTCATAAGTGCAACCAAACCGGACACATCAAGCCCAATTGTCCCCAAAATTGACATGACTTTGAAAAGAAATCAAACAGGATAAATTTTGCAGCCACGTGGAATACAAGTGATGAAGATAATCAAAGTACTAGTAGTGAGAGTGAGAAAGCAGATATTTGCCTTCAAGGTAATATAACTGATAGCGACGATGACGAGCCAAGCGAGGTATCAAAACTCACTCATTCAGAATTACTTATATATTTCCATGAAGTAAATGGTTGTTTTGAACGACTTAGTGAGAAGTATGCCAAACTTGAATCACAAAAAGATAATTTGATAGATTTAAATAAACAACTTGACCAATTAGTTAAAACCTATCAAAGTAGGATCCCTAAGTGTGATAAGTGTTCAACATTCGAAGAAGAGATAAAAAAATCAGAAATCAAAACTAAATCACTTGAAAATGAAATTCTGATTAAATGGTGCACACAATTATTAAACGAAAATGGATCTCTCAAAACACAAGTCCAACAACTGTCAACGACTTTAGATAAATTTTCCAAAAGTGAAAAATCATTGAATATGCTCTTAGGGAAACAAACTGTTAATACAGTCAGACAAGGACTTGGATATAATCAATCTGAACCTGTTAAAAGAAAAATTAATCAAGTCAATTCAATGTGCACAATTTGTAGAAAATTTGGACACAGTCAAAACAATTGTTGGTATAGACCCAAACATGTGAAAACTATACCAATTTGGGTTCTAAAAGGCACAAATATAAATCTCCCAAAGTTAAACGAATCTGGGTGTCGAAAGGAACATATATTAATAGTTTTAGGTCTCCACAAAATTTTTTTTCAAAATATTCTGCCACTAACAACCATGGACCTATAAAAACAAATAGGTCACAAAAATATTTTATCGTGTAGGAGTGGTGGCAGGCTAAGGAACAACAACAGTGTTATCTGGATTCTGGCTGTTCCAGAAACACAACGGACGACAAAGCAAAGTTCCTTAGCCTAGTACGAAGGTGATAGAATCACAATGGACAACAAAAAATAAAATATCGTAAAGATAAAAAAGGTAATGTTATACTCATCTTGAACAATATATTAATGTGATAATCTGCACCATATCAGATTTGAATTAAATCAGTCAGTAATGAGACGATGAAATGAATGATGACATTGATTCTGACTTATTCAAAATTGTTGGCCAATTATATTCTTATGCCAAGAACACCATAAAAATCTCTAGAATCTTTGAACTACTTCATATGTAATAGTTTGGATTGATGATAGTGTTTTATTGGTAAATGATAATACATTTGGTAATTTAACTGCTGACTCTATATTCACAGTTTTTTGTTTATTGGCACAACTTCAATTAAAATTCAGAAGAATATTCATTTAAAAAGTTGAAAAAAAAGGATTACAAGAAATTGTTGAAAATTTCACAGTCTGGTTTATAACATTAACCAAATGATAATTTTGAGTGAAAAAAAATTCAGATGCAGATTACACTGGTAATATAGTTGATAGAAAAATTACTAGTGGAACGTGATTTATGTTGAGACATTTAATAGCTGCATCGTTTTTCAAAGAAAACATCTACATATTTTTCATTTCAAATAATTTTCAAAAAGCAGACATTTTTCTTGTAAAACCCCTTCTAGAAAATCATTTTTTTTACCTTGTTTCAGATTAGTCATTTTGAAAATTTGATTTGATAATTATTTTTGAATTTGAGCTTAAATGACTACATTGACTAATCTGACTCCCTACTAATTATCAAAAAGATAAATAGTGATTGAAAAAGTAACGGGTGTTGATATTTATTATATATTATAACTCAAAATAGTATAATTAGTAAATTTCTTTATAAATCTAAACAAGAGTTATAAAACTTTTTGTTGGTAAAAATTTCATGACCATTTCTATTTCTATCAACCATCACTCATAAAAATCTATTATCGCATGTCAATATGTGATGATTTAAATATGAATCATTCGTTTTTCATTTTATATTTAAAAAAACCAAAGTATTCACTCTCACTTAAAAGTCCTCACGATTATGCATGGGAGAATTACTTGGAATTTTTGATTATGTGCTTACATGCTCATTTAAAAGTCCTCATATTTATGCATGTATGGAACGCATATCAAAATTTATTGATTAAATAGACAAGTTGATTCTAATCCCATTTCAAAGTCCTCACATTTATGCATGGTTAAAAGATACTTGAATTCATTTTTTTAAGTGTGAATACTACTAATCTCATTTAAAAGTCCTAACGGTTATGCATGGTTAGTAGATATTCAAATTCCTGATATAAATATACCACAAATAGACGCAACTATATGGTTTCATATGATGACATCATCTCTATCATTCTAAAGTGGAATATGCGTCAATTAGAGTATTTATGATTTTTTTTTGATTTTTTATTGAAATTAGTATTTTTACTCGATTGAGTTTTAATGATGTATTAATGTTTATCACTTTGTCTCTATTTTTCTAACACTATTATTCTTTTGCTGATAACAAAAGGGGGAGAGAAAAGTTAAGATTTTGAAAAATAAAAGTCAAATTGCATCAAGGCTCATTTGAGTATTTACATTTTTTATTCTCATGCATATATGAAGGGGGAGCGTTTTGTAGAGAGGGAGCATTCAAATAAGGGGAGAAAATCGTAATCAAATACATTTAATAATTCAAAATCTTAAATATATGTTTGCTATCATCAAAAGGGGGAGATTGTTGAGTATGCAAGTATATGATTTTTTGTTTGATGATAATAAACATATATATATATATTCATTTAAATGTATTTGTTAATATACTCTTTTATTTTTTACATAATTAAATAAATATTTGCTGAATAAAATAAATGACACAGAATTTGAATTCAAATGGATATTTTATTCAAACAAATATTTATTACAACTATGAATAGTACAAATTCAAGCTCTCACTATATATGTACAATTTCAATTACAATACAAAGTTGATTACATCACAATTTCAAATTTACGGATGCACCTCACAACATATCACTCATTCACTCGTATTTATCTTTAACTTCATTTCAGATTAAATCCAGCATCTGAGCAATCTGCAAAAATATGCACTGACGCAGTAAAATTGAAAAAGAAATATTTTTGTAGTATAAAATAAAATGTATTTTTGAAAATACTATTTGCCTCAACTATTTGGGTTGTTCATCGTCATTAAAATTTGAATTCATCATATGCGAACAACTTGTGACATGCACAGTGTATCACTGTACATGCCACAAGGCCGTGCACGCCAATGTACACTTGATAAAATTACAGGGACAGGTGAGCACAAGGTCAAACCCAATCAAAAGCCGAGTTCAAATCAAGTGAAATCACGATACAAGCTCCAGGTCAAAACCCGAGTTTTAATCTAGATTCAACACAGGTGCAACTCAAATGTACACATGAATGCTATGATCAAAGTATGCATATATACATGTCGACCAGGCAGCAAACAAAGTCAACAAAACATGCATCACATATATGGTAACCAAACTGAAGTATAGAGCATAAGCAAGTCACAGTCAACTGGTCAAGAAAAACTCACCAGAATGCATCAAGAGACCAAGATCAGTCAACTTAAAAATATGATCTGCCTCAAAGCAATAACGGTTGGGAGCAACTAAGACTCGATGTACACATGAAATCAAGTGTAGTCTTATAAATAAAATCAGACTCAAGTGAAACAAAATGAAGATGGAGTGAGTGGGTGAATACATATGCATCAGGACACAAATGAACACAGAGAAGTACAACATCAAATAACAAACTATAACTCTAACACATCTAACAATGGACTGGTACAAGCGACACATGGAAATGCAAAAACACATGTACATAATTCTACAACAGAGATGAACACAAGCTTCAAAATAAAGTACATATACAAAATTGCTACAAAGAACAAACCACTAGATAACAAACAGTATAAATGAAAACTAATAGACTTCAACGTATGATTAGTGGCAAGCACGCAAATACATAGTGGAAAAGATGAATGCATATACATAGCAGACATACACAGGCAGCGCATACATGAAACAATGAACCAGACAAGGCACATTCAAGTGAAGCAAAAGTCAAGGGAACCATGAAGTACACAACACGCGTGCACAACCTTCAACTGGAATACCAGATGTCCAGGAATCATTTCAAATAATCAATCAAGACAAATATCACAATTCGAATGGTACAAGTAAAATGACCAGAAGCAATGTAACGACCCGGGATTTTGGCAATATTATTATAATTAGAATTTAATCTAACTAAATAAATTACAAGCTTTTCATTTTATAAATAAATAAGATCTTTGGACATTTGCTAGTTATATATGTATTGTGAAGGAAATTTTGATTTGAAAATTTAAAATAGAATCTTTCAAAAATATCTAAAATAAAAATTATTTTATTCAATTAAATTAAAGACTCTACAATTATTGACATTTGATGTTATATATGTAAATGAATGTAATATAAATAATAATGTTTAAAATGGAATAAATCTTATCAATACAAAATATAAGTATAAAATATAATTATAAAACATGTGAGTATAAATTAAATGTTTGGATTGTTAAACTTAATTAGAAACAAAAATAAATACATAAGTCAAAATGTTAACAATAACCATAATAACTTTACATAAACATATAAGATAAGTCTAGAAAAGATAACTTATGTAATAAATGTATAAGCAATGCAAGAGAACAAATTAGCTACCAGCAAAATATCTATGTACATAAAATAAAACAAAATAAAAATATAATAATAAATAATAATTAGATGTAAACATATAGGGAACATATGCATTTAATGCTAGCACAATATTTGGTCATCTCGAATTGCAAAGAAATCATTTCAGCGTCCATACAAAAAATCTAATCGGATCAAAAATACAAAAAATAAAAGCTTGTGCCAGTTATAGCCTCCTCTGTTCAAAATTGTTTCTATATATATATATACACACACACACACACACACACATCATCATCATCTTATTCTTGTTCGTTCATAACTTAGCAAGCCTGTAGAGGAAATCAACATCATCAATTTTCTTTTACAAACTTAAACAATACATTCAACAACAAAAGCAAGGAGGATTTACAGGGAGAATCAAACTGCAGCTTTTCAACGCAACAATTGTTCTATGATCAAAATAACTCAAGTGAGTAAACATACTGTTTTTTCAAATTTAAATTGGTGTATTTGATTTATGAATGGTATGTGTTTTGCTGTATAGTTTAAACAAGCAATTCTGTATATTTTCTGTGCACTGAGAATTTTGATATGGCTTGTTCTTCTACATTTTTGGTTACAAAGCAAAGAAAAGTAGGAAATTTTTTATACTTCTTCATCTAAAATATTTTAAACTTAGGATTTTGAACAAAATAAGTTGTTTAAACTTAAATCATAGCTTTGAATTTTGTTTTGAAGCCTGGCAGTGGAATATGGACTCTGTACATTCTATTTTATAGTAAAAAGGAAATTTTATGATTAATTCAAATATTTTGATTTGTTGATTTGATTATATAACTTGAATGAACATTGAAAAATAAGATTTTTGGAACAAAAATAGTGATTTTTAGTTAAGTGTGTAGAGTGCAGTTTGCAGCTGAACCAAAATCATACTTTGACCAATTTCTGTTAACTAAAGAATTTTTAGATGATAAATTTTTTTATGAAGCTTGCTTGATCCTTGTTGATCTCAGGAAAAATGTTAAAAGAATTATCTAATGCAAGAATCGAAAGGACGAGACAAATTTAGGGTTTTGGTTTGATTTTTGTTGTGGTCTGTAAACGTGGTGATTTCGTCACCACGGTTTGATCCAGTTGCACGAGCTTCTAGGGGTTGGTAGAGTGGGGTATCGGCAAGGTGGTATCGGAGTTGCGTCGCCACTGATGGTCGGCATTAGTGGGTCGAGCCGTTTTTGTACGGTGGGGTTGAAATACAGTTTCAAACGAAAGGGGTAAATTTTGATTTGGAGTTTTTCGCGGCAAATCGAGTTTTTCTTTTGTGAGTGGTGTTGTTTCGTGACTTGCTGGAGGTGTCGTGGTTCGTCGGAGCACCGACGAAGTGTCGTGCACGTGCACGGCAACGAATGGTGTTAACAACTTCGAGTGTTGATCGGCGCGAGTGTTACTCGAGAATGATAGGTGAATGCTTCGAGGGGAACCCTTGGAGCGCAAGCATGTTCGCGTATTACTGCAGTTTTTAATTAAAACTTAGCTAAATAAAAAAAAGGGAGAAGAGTAGAAGAAGTAAAAGGGTAGGAGGAGAAGAAGAGAGAATGACTCGGTAGATAGGAGGTGGATCTCGAGTGTTTACTCAAGTAAACGTATAGTTTCCTCAGGTTTCATTTTCAAGGGATTAGCCTAATAAATTTTTAAGTTAAAAGGTTAAACAAAGTTTAGTATTAAATAAAGTTAATAATGTTGGCAAATTTTAAGTTAAGATTTGATTTAAAAGTTATTAAGGGAAGTTTTCAAATGTAAGATTAATAATTAATTTATATGGTAAGTTAATTAAGATTGTAAATTCAACTATAATTGTAATTAACTAAGTAGTTTAAGATTAAATCAATTTGTAATCAAGATTGGTATTAATAATTAGGTGTCTAATTCATTTGTAATTAAATTCTATTAATCAATTATTAAGGTTATTAATTAATAATTGAGACATAATAAATTAAGTGAGCAAAATGTAAATTAATTAATAAAATAGTAATTAAGATGTAATTAATAAATTTAATGGGCTGATTAATTAGGGATTAATTAAGCAGGATAAAATGGTTTATTCTTAAGTAATTAATTAAGTTAAGTTAATTAAACTAATTTTGATATGAATTGATAATTCTTGTTTGATTGATTTTGATATCTATTTGGTGATATTCTGTGATACTCTGTGATATGCCTTGATATATCTGTGATGTTGGTGTATGATTTATCTATGATAAATGCTATGTTAATTCAAAGTGCTGAATTAAGTTATTTAAACTATTAAACAACCTAGCCTCTAAAATGGCGTTTGGATTTCGATGAGACCGGGATCGGGTGTCAATATGATTATCCGAAAACCACATTGATCCAAATTAAACGTTGGGTCATGGCATCTCAAGTGAGGATTGAGATGGTGTTTACAGAATGCAAGGGTTATCGTCGTTAACTATGAGGGTGATTCCAAAATGAGTGTAACGAGATAATGCCTTCGGTTTCGTTCGAACTCGGAACAAACTTGTACGGAACAATGCTTTCAGCACATCGTCAGGCGGACGATGAGCATTCAAAGAGATATGTTCTATAAAGGTAATCGCAGCCTCAGGCATCATCAACCGGGAATGGGTAAAACAGGGGCGATGCAGCAAGGTTAGGTGGGTAGCACCCAAGCAGGACGAGATATACCCCTGTCTAGATGTCCCTTTATTTTCGGCTGTGTGGGCAGTTGTTGGCCATAAATGTGGGGTTATCTTATTCGGGACTGTTCAGTAAGGAATGGTTCCGGCCTTGTGTTGTAGGGTGTCAGGAGTGATCCTCGATACGGTGATCCAGGCCCCGTACTATGACGGGCGGTACATCAGTAGCCCTGCGATTGATGGAAACCCATTTTCCATACGAGACCCTACGGTTTTGATTTGTATTACCCAGTTTTATGGCTAGTAGCTGGAATTTAATGAATGTAACAATTTCAGCTATTTTCTATTTACTTAAAAACCCTAGACACTATTGTAATATCACTAGATTTCCTATAAAATGTTTTGGTTAGCGTAAGGTAAAAACTTACTCGTGTTTATGTGTGGGAAGTCTTACGTGATACCCTTATTTTCAAAATGGTTTTCAAAGTTAAACAACTTTAACCTGTTTACTCACACCAGACCCATGTCTGACCTGGAGTTTATTCATGTTTTCCATAAACTCTGGGGTACTCATAGCCAAGTGATAGGTTTTGGATTATTGAGATGTGGAGGAGCTTAGGGAAGGAGTTTACACGTATGTTTTTATCTATCTAGTTCCGCTGTGTAGTTGATGTATGTTGTATTTTGGATGTAATAATGACAGATATATATATATATATATATATATATATATATATATATATGACTGTCATGTTGTATGATGTTGTGTAACTCTGATATATGTAAAACTATGTAATAGTTATGTGATGTATTATATTTTGTTCCGTTCCGCTGTGAGATTCTGATGTTGTTATTCTTTCTTTCTATCTATCTTTTCTATTTCTATACATTTCTTTTCTTATTGATGATACGTCTTTCTGTGGTTAGAAGGGAGGGTCGTCACAGTTGGTATCAGAGCATAAGTTGAGATAATACCTAGGCTCTGGAGTAATATTTATCTTGAGAGCGCGTATTTGTATTTTCATATAATTATATACCTATCTAAATTTCTTGAGTTACCTGTCCAGGTGGCCGCCATGAGTTCTGAAATGAGAGGCAGAGGTAGGGGCAGTACCTCGACTGATAATGGACGAAGTCAAACTGCTAGTGAGGCTGTAGATCTAGTTCCACCTCAGGTTAGTTTTGCCGCTTTATGCAAAGACTTCATCAACCTTGGAGGCAAACCATTTAAAGGATCAGAATCGATAATTGAAGTCCAAGCTTGGCTACGCTCTTGTAAGCGCATCTTTAAGAGTATGAAGTTGTTTGATGAATGGAAAAGGGAAATGGCATCATGGCAATTACAGGAACGCGCAGCAGCCTGGTGGGATGCTGCAGTAGCAAACATCTCTGAGGACGACATTCCTTGGGAAAGATTTAAAGAATTATTTGAGGAGAAATTTATGCCAACAGCAGGGAAAACTCGTCTGTACCGGGATCTTCTGAATTTGAAGCAGGGAAGCATGTCTATTTCTGAGTATGATACCAAATTCAATGAACTTTCTTGCTTTGGTCCAGGGCTCATTGATACTTCCCTTAAAAAGAACGAAATGTTTGTGCAAGGTTTAAGGCCAGAGTTTCATGAAAGGATAACGGTGCATTTGAAAGGAACTTTTGTTGATTTAATGATATGGATCCGAGATATGAGAATTTAATGAAAAAGAAATCAGTAGCACCAGTATCAGCAACGGGAGGGAATTTTGCTAATCCGAATAAGTGGAAGTTCAATCCAAATTGGAGGAGGTAGAAGAAGAAGAAGACTGGAAGTAATAACGGGCCTCACAAATGCTATGTATGTCAACAAGAAGGTCACTTGGCGAATAAGTGTCCCAGGAAAGGATTTCAGCAGCAGCAACAGCAACAGCAACCGCATTATAGTGTACCGGGTTCGGCTTTGGTTCAAAGATCTCTATGCTTTAATTGCCACCAACCAGGTCATATGATCAATGATTTCTCGTTACTTCATAAAGCTCAGCAGAATAAGGTATTTGCTTTGGAAGGTGCACCATCTACATCATCTAAAGGAAAGGGAGTACTGGAAGGTACGTTACTTTTAGATGCCAAGTATATTAAAGTTTTGTTTGATTCGGGTGCTTCTTTAAGTTTTATTTCTCTGGAATCTGTAGAGAAGTTTTTTCTTACCCCTAGTACTGTAGACTGTCCCATCTTTATATCTAATCCTTTAGGAGGGGTGACCAAATTAGATACGATCTGTAAGGACTTGAAGATTTCCTATCTATCCCATAGTTTTTCTTGTGATCCTTATGTGTTAAATTTTAAAGGGTTTGACCTTATCTTGGGGATGGACTGGCTTGATAAGTACAAAGTAGTCCTGAATTGTGATGAGAGAATAGTTTCGCTGGAAACCGATTTGGGTAGAATTGCTAGAGTAATGTGTGATGATTTTGGAATTCACTTGAGTAGTCTTTTGCATGGGGTTGAGACTTCTCAAGAGAAGGTTGAAGATATCGATGTGGTCCAAGATTTTCCTCATGTATTCGAGGAAGTCAAATGTCTACCGCCACATCGAGAAATAGAGTTTTGCATTGATTTGATTCCAAGAGCAGTGCCGGTGATTCAGCCTAGTAGGAGGATGGCCCCTAGGGAGAGAGAGGAGTTAGTTAAGCAGACCCAGGATCTTTTGGAAAAGAGGTTGATTAGGCCCAGTTTTTCTTGTTGGGGCTCTGCTGCGGTGTTTGTCACTAAATCGGATGGATCGCTAAGGTTCTGTGTGGATTATAGAGAATTGAACAAAGTGACTATCCGTAATAAATATCCTCTTCCTCGTATCGATGATCTCTTCGACCAGTTGCATGGAGCTTCTGTCTTTTCTCAACTGGATTTAGCATCAAGTTTCCATCAGTTAAGGGTAGCTGAGGACAGTATTCCTTTGACTGCATTTAGGGGACCAAATTGTTTCTATGAGTGGTTGGTTATGCCTTTCGGGTTAACCAACGCTCCTGCTTACTTTGTTGACCTGATGAATCGAGTCTTTCGGGATGTATTGAATAAGTTGGTTCTGGTATTCATTGATGATATTCTGGTCTACTCTAAGACTGCAGAAGAGCACAGGCAGCATTTGAGAATTGTGTTGGAGACCCTGAGGAGGCATGTTTTGAAAGAGAAATTCTCTAAGCGCTATTTCTGGAAATCAAAAGTCAAATTTTTGGGGCACATTGTTTTGGGAGAAGGTATCTCTGTAGACCCAGCAAAGGTGGAGACTATTCTGGAGTGGAAGCAGCCGGAGACACCGACTGAATTTCGCAGTTTTCTAGGTTTGGCTGGCTACTACCTGTGTAGTTAATGCTCCGCTATTACCCCGCTAAAACCCCGCTTTATCTCATAGCGGATTTCTACCGCTACGATTTTTCCATAAAGTCCCAGAATATAGCCTTTCCGCTTTAATCCCGGCTATTTCCACTATATCCCGTTATTTCCGCTATTCCCGCTATAATTTTTTTAATAAAATGAATTGAAAATTTGCGTTTATACATTATAAAATTATGAAACTAATTTATTTGATTTAATTTTTAGTATATTTTCAGAAATGAAAATACTCTAATATTCTACCAAATTCAATACATAATAGTTGTTCGTTTATTTAAAGTATATTCGCACATGTTTTTATTTAAAATTATTTATGTATTATTTATAATTCAACTGAATGACAATTTTTCATTTAATTACCATTTATATATTTGTAAAAACATTAAGTACGAGTTTTATATGCTATTTTAGAGCCGTCCGCTATATTCCACTATATCCTAGATGTATCTCCGCTATGACTTTTTGCACCTCCTCCGCTTTGAATCTACCGAGCACATTAACTGCACAGGCTACTACAAAAAGTTATATCAAGGATTATTCCAAGATTTCTTCACATTTGACTAAGCTGACAAGGAAGGGATCTAAATTCAAGTGGACACCCCAGTGTGAAGAAGCTTTCCAAGAATTAAAGACGAGGCTAACCAGTGCACCAGTGCTAGCTATTCCAGATGGAAAGAGCAAATTTAAGGTTTATACCGATGCATGTATAGTTGGGTTGGGGGCAGTGTTGATGCAGAATTGAAGAGTTATTGCGTACGCGAGTCGGCAATTGAAGCCACACGAGAGAAACTATGTTACGCACGACCTTGAGTTGTTAGCCATTGTTTTTGCTTTGAAGATCAGGAGGCATTATCTTTTGGGAGAGAAATTGGAGTTATTCACAGATCATAAACCTTGAAATATCTTTTCTCTCAAAAGGATCTTAGCATCTTTGGAGTTTGGCATTGGAAGTGAAATCTGATGGATTTTCTTTCCCTCTTAAAGATCATATTTGAGATTTGTCTTTCCACTATTATTGTATCTTCGATGTATATTGATATCATTGTATTAGGATATTGTATTAACCGTTGTATATTAAATGATATTCATTTTTTTCTTTTCTTCTGTTATGCTGTTGTACTTAATGTGTTATAAGATCCGGCGGACCAGATTCGGCATTCGAGTCTGCGGCATTCGAATATGGGTGATGTATTTGATGCCAATTTTCGAAGGTCGAGTCAGGGTCGTTATAGTGGTATCACAAGCTAAGGTTGAATTTTAGCTCAGGAGTATAACACATTAGGTAACTCATTGGAGATAGGGATGCAAACGCCCTATAATGAGTATATCTCTAAGATATCCGTCTGTATGCCTCAGTAAATTTTCTTACTATCCACTGATAGTGAGTATGAGTGGAAGAAGAGGACGAGGTAGGGGACAGGGGAATACTACTATAAATGATCAGTACCATGTAGCAACAAGGAAACAACTCTTCCCAATCTCCTTTGATCCAATTTCAATTCTCTGATTTCTTTGTGGCAGCTCCAAGAAGAAGCATTGGTGTTATGGTGGCCCTTCGAATCATTGTAGAGAAGGTTCTAAATTCCTATTTCATATTCTCTTCATCTGTTCCCTATCAGCTTTTCATTTATAACCTTAGTGAATTTGAAATTTTAAAAATTGAAATAAATTTGTTAATAAAATATGAAGTTAAATTAATTTGTATCGATAAAACGATTCTGGTTAAAACCAAGTTTTGGAAAATTTTGTTGTGATTTCTTGTGAGGATCCAAGCCCGAAGAAGGACAAGTTGGTGTATACTTTGGGATATTCCAACCTGAATTGAGTATCCATTGTTTGTTCAATTGGGTCTAGATATATTCTACGGACAGTTAGTTATCCATTCGAACTAACTGATACCCCTGCTTATTTCGTAGATCTGACGACCCTAATACTTCGTGAGATATTGAATGAGTCCGTTCTCATATTTATTGATATTCTGATTTGGTAACCCAAATATAGAATAAATATTTCAGTTTGATCTTGTAAGACATTCTGCATCTATTCTTTGTTGTCTCCCTATCTAGCAATATTGGGGACAAAATTTTCTTAAGGGGGAAATTTGTAACTTCCCCGTTTTTAAATCAAATTTAACTTAGTAATTAATCTAAACTTTAGATTAAATTGTGAATTAAATTTAATTTTTTCAAATTAAATAAGAGTATGTGTTTTTTATATAATAAATAGATTTTAATTTGAAATTTGGATTTGAAATTCAAATATAAATGTATTGAAAATAAATTGGATTTGAAAATACTATGTTTAAAATTAATAAAAAATGTATTAATTATAATATAATTATTTGGAAGTTATATTTCAGATTTATATAATAATTATCAAGAAGCTATTTAAGGAGTTAAATTCAAATAAATATGAACTTATATATTAGTGTTTAATTAATTATTAAATTATATTCTTTAAAATTATAAACATATATAAATAGTATAAAAGGAAATACAAATGGGAAATTACATGAGAATATATTTAAAACATTAAAATATAAATAAATTAAAGAAAAGGGTTTCAACATAAAAATACAAATAATTGACCTTTGTAAAAGTATGAACATAAGTGATAAACACTTGTAGGCTTAGTACTTACAAGTGGATTTTTATTTTTCTTTTAAAATTTAATTTTAAAATATAGTATTGGCAAAGAAGATGCCAGGCTATTTCTAGTTTTCACATTCATTTCTAAATTTCTTTCATCTTCAAAAGGCAAACCAAAACCTACTCAAGCAAATTCCAGTTTTTGAATGATCGACGTACAGATCAGTTTTTAAATTCAAAGATCAAACCAGAGCAATGCAAAGTAGCTCAAGAGCAATTTGAACATCTAGTAATCAACCTGAGCTAATAAATTCAAACCAATGATTTAACTCAAAAGCAAACCAATAAAGCAACTCAGACCTGAAATGTAACGACTCGGTATTTTCAACCATTCGCATCCATTATAAGTGTATAGGTAGACACTCATGCCGGAATTGAATTGCTCAAAATATCGCGTTGTTAATAAAATTTTGGCAAATCTCAAAATATACAGTAAATAAAAATCACAAATAACAGACACAGAGTATATAATAATGCAGTGGAAGTAAAAGAGATAGTAGTTCATGAAGCTACTAAAAAATATATAAGATACATCAGAGTTAAATGAGATACAACAGAAGAGTAACAAGATACATCACTGAAACACTGGATACTGAAACATAATAGAAGGCTGGATCTTCAAGGAAAGTTCCAACTCCGAAGGTGAAGCTTGAATGCTAACTCAATCAATCTGACCCGAGCGTAAAGCAAAACACAAAATCCTCGAGTCAGGACATAAATACTTATAAACTGTAAATCAACTCAAGTGAACAGTAACAAAATGCATCAGTAACTTAAAGGATGCTTGGGACCGCCCATCCTCTAAGAATCCGTTAAACTATTTACTATGTAGTAATATACGCTATATACGGTAGTGTCTAATCAGTAAAGTATAATCATATAGAAAATAGCGTTAAGGGGATGGTGAACCTTAACGCGGTCGGATCTTTAAAACCAAAATCGTAGTGGGCTCGATATAAGGATATGACACGGCACGCGAGGCAATGCCAGGGTGGATACACCGTTTGCACTCCCGGACCGGTGGTGACGGCAAGCCAGCAGCTTCCACCCACCTCGAACAATGCCCTCGAATCAAAGTGGCGCCACCGAATCGAATCACAACAGTAATAGAATGGTTTCCGATGGAGCATGCTTGATGAAAGGGTGCGACCCTTTGTGTAGCCCGGTATAGCTCCAGTTTTAGTCATATATGCCAACTCACGGGAGTTTGGTCCACGTAATATACCTCGAGAACGTCGCCACCATCCTACTTCATTCTGGAATCTCCACCGCGTACAAAGTTGTTAAAGTGGTTTTCGGTATTGGCCGGCTATAAGACAATATCCGATCCCGGTCTCTTTAACAACCAATCGTTATTATAACCCGTAGTTATAACTTTAAAACAATATTTTATACTTCAAAATAAAATATCCTTTTCAATCCAAATCTTTATCAATAAAGATTAAATCATTTCCAAAACCATTTCAATATATCATCGTAAAATATCTTTCAATTCAAATATTTATCAAGTCATTTCTAACCATTTCAATATATTAAATTTTCATACCCTTTCAACACTACCTTTCAAATCATTTTAATATATCAAAATATCATAACCTTTCAAAGTTTCAGTTCCAAATATCATATCTTTCAAAACTTCTTTTTAAATCATGTTAATATCAAAATGTCCTATCTTTCAAACTCCGTTTTCAAATCATTTAATATCAAAAATATCATATCTTTCAAAACTTCGTTTCAAATCATTTTAATATATCAAAATATCATATCCTTTCAAAACTTCGTTTCAAATCATTTTAATATATCAAAATATCGTATCTTTTCAAACTTCATTCAATTTCAAATCATTATTCATTTTATTCAATCTAAAATACCAATTCAATTCATATTTCAAAACAGTTTATATTCCAAAAATTCTTTTTTATCATTTCAATGAAGTTATTATGTTTAATAATTAAATTATTAAATTTCCAAAATTTCAACTTCCAAAGTTTATTTATTCACTTAAGTTTATCAAAACCGTGAAAATTCACTTTTCGCATTATTTAGAAAACTTATACGGAAAGTTACATTCAAAACAGTTCAATTTAACAAAAGACAGCATTTTAAAATGTTATACTAGGTTTACTTAAATTTCGAATAACTTAGTTAAATTCAAAAATTATAGCACTTACAAAGATTTCTATAATAGCTTTTAATTCAATTTAGCTTTTTAGTTCATTATCATCAACTACAGCATTTACAAATGCTGTAATATCATTTACATTGTAATTAATAGCATTTCAAAAAATGCAGTCAATTAACTTCAAATATTCAATAAAATTTCTCAACCAATTATATTTTTACTAAAACATTTTTAACTTATAAAATCATACATTTTCACATTTATAAACATCATTTAATTTTCCTCAAGTTCATGATTTTATAAAGTTAAATTTCCATTCAAAAATCAAGATTTAATAATAATTCACTTATTAAAATGCAACGTCGAATTTTTAAAATCCATTACATTAAATTTCAACTTAACACTTAAGTTCAAATTCTCAAATATAACTTAGTTTTATTTTTATTTGCTTAACTAAAAGTTCACTTTACGTCAATTTCACAAATTTCCAATTCTAGTTATATTTCAAAGTTTCAACTTAAAATATTTATTCATTTCACATTTCAACTTTATTAAAAATCATAAATATGATAAAAATCATTTTAAATTAATTTAAATTCAAATTATCATATATTTATCATAATTTCATACTCAATTAAATTTCCAATCAAAATTAAATCAAAATTTCCAAAATAACTTACGTTCAAAATTTCTAACTTTTTCATTAATTCATTTCACTTACAATTATTCAGAAAATCAATAGCAATTTACAAAAATCCTTTTTTTTATTAAATTTAAAATCAAAATATTATAATAATTAAATTTCTAAAATATTTAAAATTTTAGAAAAACATATTTTAACTACGGGCCTGTATATAATTTCCTACGCTAGGTAAAGTGATATGGGTAATATATCATTTCAACCCATAATTTACAAAGAAAATCCGGGTTTTATCATTTCAAACCCGCAATCCCAAGTCAAAATGAAAATTTTAAAACCATTCAGGCCTATCATTTCAGCCCATAACATTTTTTTCTAACAAGGAACTTACAGTGTGATCATATACAGAAATAATATAAACAAGGTCAATATCACAATATACAGTCATATATCAGATGTCAGGTGAAAATTAACAGTTTTAACATGGTAATAATATGGTAATAACATGGCATAGCATATCATATGATCATCATTAACTTGCATAAATAATTTTTTATTACTAAACACTTGTCATCAATTCACTTTTCATAAGTATAAATGTCAGAGTGAGAAAGACTCACTTTTTCAAGCTGAAGACCAAAACAACAAACACAAGAGCGATTCCAAAAGCACGACAAGAACGATGACAAGACTACGGACATGAGTGGAGAACGAATCCAATCTACAACTCTTGTGTACAACCCAAAACAAACAATCAAAACAACAAAATTCAATACGACTTTAAAATGCAATAACATTGAAATAAAAGGAGATACGACTACGCAGTCTTTTGCTTTGCCTTCTCTATTGTTTGGTATGGCTATGGGGTCTGATGTGGTTCACATGTGGTCAAGTTTTGGGCTAACATAGCTCGGGTTCAAGGCAAGACAAGGTGGAGTTTGTACATGAGGAGGTGATGTGGTTTTGAAGGCAATTAGGTGGTTTTTGGTCAAAACAAGGGCTCAGCCTTGGGGATTGGGCTCGGCCTGTGATGTGTCTTGACTGGATAGAGGTGCGGAGGGGTGTGTTGTGGTCAGGTCTGGGGAGTTATGGCGGCTATGGTGGAGGTTTGGGTGGTGGTTGAAGTGGATGAGCATGTAGAGGTCAAATAAGCATGGATCTAGGCATCTAGGTTGTAGTTTGAGGGGTTTGACCATCAAAAGGGGTTCGGCCATGGTCAGATCTGATGGGTTAGATGGTGGTAATGGTTGGGAAGAGATGTAGGAGGTGGTGGCCGTGGCTATTGAGGAGAGGCCAAGCAATACACATGAGAAAACAAGGCAAAATACATTGAAAATAAGAAGAAAAAGGTAGAAAAAGATGTAGCCATTACCAAATTTTTTTTCTCAAGATGGAGGCTATGATTTTTAGGGTTAAGAAAGAGAAAAATTTCGTGACAAATGAGAAAGGGAAGTCGGCTGGAGATGGTATAGGGAAATGCCAAAAAAAACAGATGTATTGATGACAAAAGAAACTGCAAAAGAAACAGTGAAACGTTTTTACGTTTCTTAGCCTTTAACCCTTTCAAATTTCTCATATATATTTATATACATCTAAATAACTGAAAATAATTAAAATCTCAGTTAAAATTCGAAAGTATAACAGATAAACAAAGTATTAATAATTAAATATTAATTAGATATGATTAAAATACGAAAAATAGCACAGAAAATGAAAATTTGACTTAAGAATTAGAAATAACTTCAATATACTTTGGAAAAATTTACTTTAATTTAAATACATGTAAAATGAATAAAATAAAGTAAAACACAGCAAATAAAAGTGAGTGCATAAAATAAATAAATAAATTTTAATTATATATAATTAAATTAAGAAAATGGCTTAAAATTGTAGACTAGGCTTTAAAATTAGAAATAAATTCAAAGGAACTTTAGAAAAATTATATTATCATTTTAAAAATACTTAAAAGTCAAAATATACATAATATAACATATTATCACATATTAAAGTAAAATATAACAAAGAAGAAGTAACTTATACAATTTAAAATAGTCATTGTTAAATAACCCTATATACGCACAATATTGCAAAGGGTATAACTTTCACAATTTACATCCAAATTCAACGAAATGAAAAGTGGTGTTCTTAGAATTTTATGTACTTTCATAATAAAAGAAAAAATTAAATTTTTTAAACTTTTAAAATTTTAAGTTGAAAGTCACAGTTTGACTATTTTGACCAAAATCAGCATTTCAGGCAAATATTCAACTTACACAAGTTTGGAATTATAACTCATAAAAAATCAACATTATATTTAAATAATAAATTTAATCATTTCAAATAAGTAAAATAAGTTTTTAAATCAAAATCTTACATTAAAAATAATTAAAATATACAATAAAATAATTACAAAATACAGGGTTGTTACACTCTCCCCCACTCAAAACTTTTCGTCCTCGAAAACGAATGAGGTATGGAAGGGCACAGAAAAGATAGAGTGAAATAGGATTAAGATAAGATGACAAGAAGATTGAAGTTATACCTGATAACTGTTGTTATAGGTAAGTTTAACAAGGTGGAGGTGATCTTTCCAAGATCCTCCAGAATCAAGAACACAAGCACAAAAAAGGTGGATTCAAAATGATTACCAAAGGTCTATCAAAGATTATAGAAAGATTTCTAAACAGAAAGATTATAGAAAGATGCCTATACCGGTCTATAGCAAGATAAGGATGATAAGGACAACCAAAAGATAGTTTGAAAAACAAAATAAGGAAATGAATTTGAAAGCATGGAGATTTCAACTTAAACAGAGAATAAATCTTTACACAAGTTAAATAAATCTTAACTATCTCAAATTTCATTATCTTATTATCCAATCATCTTAAATTAACAATTTTTAGAACCATGGGTTTGAAAAATAATCATTTATTACACTCACATTATACTTAATAAATTTTATTCTTCTTTATTCCTAATCAAAATTAAATTTATTCCTCTCAATATATTTACCACTCATGTTAAATATATTTACACTTTTTTTTATAACTACTCAAATTTTATTTATAAAATCTTTTTATATCGTATATTATCCAATTACATTTTTAACTTCTGAAATTTTGGTAAGTTATATTTGAATGCAATTGTATTATACAAATAAAATTTCCAATTCAATCATTTCAAGATTAAATCATTTATTCAAATTTTTTTTATTTTCTTTTTATAATTGAAATTATTCTTTAAAAATAGAATTTAAGAATTAAATTTCTGATTTCTTCAGACCATTTAGAGATAAGAAATAATATATATACATATATAATATGTCAAATCAAATTTCAATCATATATCTATTATATATATTATAAATCAAGTCATATTTTAGAAATTCAAATCAATTTAATTTCCCAAAACAAAGCTGTAGCAAGACCACAGAACAGTCTCTTAACTTCGAAACTCGAAAATGAACGTCGATGATGTCGCGATCATCACCGAGGTTATTTTCCAGCGACAAAGAGAAGAGCACTTATTTTAAACCTTTAAAATTCTTTGAAAACAAATTCTATTCAAAATACTTTAAATAATATAACCTTTTAAAACTTTAAACCAAAGTTCAAAATAATCGAAATTTAAATCCTCAAATTCTTGTTTTAAATTCATTTCAGTTCCCAAATAAATTTATAAACAAATATTTATAAATCTATTTGTAGAACAATAAATGATAAATCAAGTATTATCATTTCAAATTATCAATTTAAATCATTTCATTAAGTTCCATAAATTTTACTTATATATCAAAATTTATTTCATTAACCATTTTTTTTTTAAAATATGTTGTGTCCGTTTGTTCTATCAAAGTGTTTTAGAAATCCTATCGATAGCGTTGATCAGACGAATCGATCAGAAACCCAAATCAACATCAACAACTCAAACAACACAATATATAAAACACTTTAATTTTACATATTAGTTTACAAAAACACTATACATGAATAGATTTTCAAAGAAGGATAGAGATTCAAACTTTTGATTAACACAAATCAAAGGATATTATGATTTAAAAATAAATTGGAAACAAGGATGACATGATTAAATAACAGAATAGGAAGATGGATAAGCTTATATAAATCATGGGCAACCTTAACCGGGTCAACCATGACTTAAAGAATACGATCAATGTTGATTTTTCTAGGGTAAATCTACATTCGATCTCAAGAGTTAGAGTTTGAAATAACAAAAGATATTAGCATCTAAACCAAGGATAGATAAGAATCTCTGGTGAATCAATGCTAACTGCAAAGGAGTTTTCCCCCTTTTTCAATTAAATTTGAAATTGGCGTGACCGCCGACTCACTAGAAAGATCATTCGAAGCGGAGTTATGGAATGCTCCAGAGTCAAAAGAAGATGAATAGTGAGGGATACGAATGGATTTTGGAACCGTAGGGAATGTTCCAAAATTTAAAGGAATCGAGTCAAAAGAGAGAGATTCAACTCGAATGAAAGTGATTCTGTAAATACATCTGCTCCATATGCTGAGTTTTGCCTAGAGCTAACCAAAGCTCTGATACCAACTGTAACGACTCGGTATTTTCAACCATTCGCATCCATTATAAGTGTATAGGTCGACACTCATGCCGGAATTGAATTGCTCAAAATACCGCGTTGTTAATAAAATTTTGGCAAATCTCAGAATATACAATAAATAAAAATCACAGATCACAGACACAGAGTATATAATAATGCAGCGGAAGTAAAAGAGATAGTAGTTCATGAAGCTACTAAAAAAAATATAAGATACATCAGAGTTAAATGAGATACAATAGAAGAGCAACAAGATACTTCACTGAAATACTGGATACTGAAACAAAATAGAAGGCTGGATCTTCAAGGAAAGCTCCAACTCCGAAGGTGAAGCTTGAATGCTAACTCAATCAATCTGACCCGAGCGTAAAGCAAAACATAAAAACCTCAAGTCAGGACATAAATACTTATAAACTGTAAATCAACTCAAGTGAACAGTAACAAAATGCATCAGTAACTTAAAGGATGCTTGGGACCGCCCATCCTCTAAGGATCCGTTAGACTATTTACTATGTAGTAATATACGCTACACACGGTAGTGTCTAATCAGTAAAGTATAATCATATAGAAAATAGCGTTAAGGGGATGGTGAACATTAACGCGGTCGGATCTTTAAAACCAAAATCGTAGTTGGGTCGATATAAGGATATGACACGGCACGCGAGGCAATGCCAGGGTCGATACACCTTTGCACTCCCGGACCGGTGGTGATGGCAAGCCAGCAGCTTCCGCCCACCTCGAACAATACCCCCGAATCAAAGTGGCGCCACCGAATCGAATCACAACAGTAATAGAATGGTTTCTGATGGAGCATGCTCGATAAAAGGGTGCGACCCTTTGTGTAGCCCGGTATAGCTCCTGTTTTTGTCATATATGCCAACTCACGGGAGTTGGGTCCACGTAATATACCTCTAGAATGTTGCCACCATCCTACTTCATTCTGGAATCTCCACCGCATACACAGTTGTTAAAGTGGTTTTCGGTAATGGCCGGCTATAAGACAATATCCGATCCCGGTCTCTTTAACAACCAATCGTTATTATAACCCGTAGTTATAACTTTAAAACAATATTTTATACTTCAAAATAAAATATCCTTTTCAATCCAAATCTTTATCAAAATAAAGATTAAATCATTTCCAAAACCATTTCAATATATCATCGTAAAATATCTTTCAATTCAAATATTTATCAAAATAAATATCAAGTCAATTCTAACCATTTCAATATATTAAATTTTCATACCCTTTCAACACTACCTTTCAAATCATTTTAATATATCAAAATATCATAACCTTTCAAAGTTTCAGTTCCAAATATCATATCTTTCAGAACTTCTTTTTAAATCATGTTAATATCAAAATGTCCTAACTTTCAAACTCCCTTTTCAAATCATTTAATATCAAAAATATCATATCTTTCAAAACTTCGTTTCAATTCATTTTAATATATCAAAATATCATATTCTTTCAAAACTTCGTTTCAAATCATTTTAATATATCAAAGTATCGTATCTTTTCAAACTTCATTCATTTCAAATCATTATTCATTTTTGTTTGCACAAAAAATGGACAAACACCTCCAAGTCGTATTATTTAGTTGATTATATGTAATTTTCAATGATTTTAGATGAGTATGTAAATATGAGAAAAGTAGGGGCTGAAATGTAAAAGACACACAGATTTATAGTGGTTCGGCCAAAATGTGCCTACGTCCACTTTATATGTTATTATCTTCTTTCTTTCAGGTTACAAGTACAATGCGTTGTATACAAGTGTATGAAAGTAGTTTGAAAGTTCCTTCCTTGCTTGAGCTCTCAAACTTGTCTGCCATTGTTGTACCCCTGCCCCTCTATTTATAGAATGAGGTAGGGGGCAGGGGTCTTGGAAGTATATAACTGCTGGTGGGCCCGGGCTGAAGCGATCTGGACTGGCAGTTGTCTGGTTCGGCGAGGTTCATTCGGTGGTGAGGTTGGACCGGTGGTAGCCTCGTTCGGTAGGGAGATGTTGGAGTTTGGACCGGTGTTGCCTGGTCCGGCTATGGTGGTCCGGTGATGGGTGGATATTGGAGAGGTTGGTCCGGAGGAGATGTGATGGGAAGGTGGTTCGGCAATAGCGTGGTCCGGTGGTGGTATTCGGCGGGGCTTGGACCGGCTATACCGAATGGGTGAAGGAGCATGGGACTGCCGGATGGATCATGGCACATGGAGACGCCGAATGACTTGGGTACATGGAGGTGCCGAATGGGGCTGTGTCCACGGAGGTGCCGAATGGAGCTTGTGGGGTATCGCCGAACGAGGATGGAGACTGCGATCCAAGATGGAACTGACGCCTATTGGTCTTGGGTACACGCGAATAATCATCGAATCAATCAACATATTATCGGCACTTCGAAAGCCCAAAAGCATTCCCTTTCAGTCAGGAACTGATGGTCTCCTGGGTGAGAATTCGCCCAACATTTGAACCACCTATTTGAAGGTGGCTCCTTTCTAGCTCCAGCCTAACTCATATGCCATCCTGGTGAGCCTCTTTGTTATCTTCCAGAGGAGGTACGGGCGTCCTCCTTCTAACCGGGAAATCCGATACTTGTACAACCTGAGAGGCTATAAGAAGGGGTCTCCGTATATTAGTCTGGAGGCGGCCGTGCCCTTCAAACCAGTTCTGGACTTGTATTCCAAGTTCACCATGTTCAAGAAAGAGTGGTTCTTCGTCAAGGACGATGCTGTTTCTTTCCGCCTTTTCACTTCCGGCTGTAAGATTGATTTCATTTATATTTTTCATGTGTTTTGACTGTAGTGTTTTTTCTGACATGCTTCTATTTCTGGCTAGCGACAGGTGGTATTGCAGTCGTGGAGGACGATTCCTTAGTGCGAATGGCTGCTGAACTAAAGGCTATTCCGGCACGGGACCGGTCGGCCTCTTTCTTGATCAGGAACGCAACCCTCTTGGAGTATAATTTGATCTTACCGCGCCAGTCCGTGGTTAAGCAAAGGGATACGGCTGAGGAGAGGGCTGCTAAAGCTAAGGAGGGGGCTACGGTAAAGAGCGGTAAGAGGGAGCCTTTCGCAGCGCGTCCTGCGGTTGGGGGGAAGAAACTGAAGAAGTCCGATGGCCCTTCTCCAAGTACTTGCCCGACTGTCCCGGAGGAGGAAGGTGTGGAAGAGGAGGAAGGAGGCGAAGTTGGAGAAGGGTCGGAGGGTAGAGGAGATGGCGATGGTCAAGGTGGTAGTGGTGTTGCTGCTCTAACCTTTGAACAAGACCTCGAACTGGATGAGGCTCTCCGTCGGGCCTTCGGGGAGTCGGAGGGAGAGTCGGAAACGGAGAAGGAAAAGGAGAAAGAAACGGAGAAGGCAAAGGAAACCGGCAAAGCTGTGGCTTCAGCTAGGGTGACTCCGGCGACGCAAGGTGAACTTTTGTCTTCTGCTGATTCCATTTTCGATAGGGACTTAGAAATTTTTTACGGTTCACTTCCGTCCTGGAATGAGATCCAGGACTTATTGCAGTTCCCCACTCCTCCGCCGGGTTTGTATAATAGATGTACCTCCTCACTTTTCTTTCTTTTTAACTTAGCACATTTTTTGAATTGCGGATTATTGTATGTTCGTAACACTTGTTCTTTATTCCAGGGGCAGGGCAGGCAGTTAAAACGTCGGATGTTCGACATCGTCTTGAACAATTTAAGTCGAGGAGAGCTTCCGCGAAACCTTCTACTGACCGCACTGGGGACGTAGTCAAGTACCGCCCTCTTCTTGGGGTCATCGAAGAGGGCATTCAGAAAAGGAAGCGGAGCCGTTCCTTATTTGAGTCTTCTTCTGCTTCGCAGCTTCCTACTCTGCCTCCCCCTACTCAGCCTCCTCGTGATACTACGGAGGAGAGCACGGAGCCCTGCCCCCCTCCTCCTCCTTCCAAGAGTTCTACTGTCATTCATATAAGGCGTCCCGATGTGCCTCGCCCCGTGCCTCGTGACCCTTTTGCCGGCCATCCTGATTTAGACCCAAGTTTTCGGGACATTTCATTCGATGAGACCACGGGCGAGCACCTCCTTCCCCGCAACCCCATGGTAAGAGTGCTGGACGAGGCCAAATCTTTAGATCTTGATTTACTTACTACACGGGTAGTCACCATGGGGGATGAGGCCAAGGCTAATATCGACCGGGTGGCCGCAGAGACCAAGAAGTTAATGGAGCATCATGCTAAGTTGGTCAAGGCCGGGGAAGAGATCGGGAGTGCTAACATTCGGTTGAGGTTAAAAGTTGCCGATCAGGCCAAGCAACTTGCCGACCAAGCCATCCAGATTTCCCAGCATGAGGAAGCCTCCAAGCGTCTGAAAGAGACCATGGAGAAGGCCAGTAGGGCGGAATTACGGAAGATGGAGGTCGCTTGCAGGGAACGGATTAACATAGCTATCGCAACGGTGGATGAGGTTCGAAATGCGGATCTCGAGCGGGTAGAGGAGTTGTCAGGGAGGCTCGAGGCTGCGGAGATGGCTCAGGCCGAGTTGAAGGAGGAGATGGAGGAGATGAGGAGGTCCCTCAAGTTGAAGGAAGAGGAAATGAGGAGGTCACTCCAGGCTGACTGCTTGAGATACCAATCAGAGAGGGACGTCGCCATCGCCAAGTTGCAAGCTTCCGAGGCCCGGGTGAGGGAGTTTGAGGAAAACGAGGGGATGATGGATGAGATGTTGCAGGATATGTACTTCCACACTTGGAAGGAGGGCGGCTTGTCTTGGATGGACGATTACCCTCGGGTCATGGCCAAAGTGTATCTCCAGGCTTTAGAGGAGGCCAGGGTGAATGCGGGTAAGGAAGGCGGAGAGGCTTTCAACTTGAGTGCGGTTACTGCTCAGTTCTCAAAGGAGGAGCAAGCGGCGGTGAAGGAGGGGATGCGGCTACTCGCTGCAGAGGAAGCGGGCGTGCAGTTGGATGATGAGGATCAAGCGGCGGATGCTGGTGAGTTATTCTTTTCCCTTTCTTTTCTTTCCGTGTTTTCATAACTTGATCGTTCGTTTAATGAATTCCTCTTCTGATCCGGACATGTGGGGCTTCAGATCCACATGCTGGAGGCTCTGATCCTGCGGCTAAGTAGGCTGGGGGAGTTGGTGATGGAGTGTGGATGCATTTGCCATCTTTTTGTTTCTTTCTTATCACTGTTCATGTTAGTCTTTTGATATGCAACTGTAATAAAATTATTTGCAAAGAATAACTTCGTGTGATCTTATAATATAAGCTGATTTTGTCATGTTCAAATGTTGTTGCTATCTTTATGTGCTGTGTGAGAAGTATAATTATGTATATGCCTGTGATTCTAGTTGTGTTTGATGTTAAGTTTTTGCTTGAAATATAATTTCACGTTTTGCAATGTCAGTGTATGAATAAGCTATAGTTACGCATTTATGTACAAGAGAAGAGAGTACCGCCCTTTATGCTTTATTCGCAGGCGGTAGCTTTGAGTGTCTTGTGTAACTGTTCACGGGTATAGCTGAGCGCCCTGCCACCCAGTACGTAGGCTTAGAGCCTCATGAGTGAATGCTTCCTATTTGGTTTCCTGTACTTTAGAGTTTGTTATACAGGATAGGAGAAAAATATTTAAATGAAATGGAAATATAGTAAAAGTAAAACTTCCAGTCACGGAAGGCCGTCGATGTGCTTAAGTTCGTGGCAAACGGGTTTTGTAGTCACTTTCCCTAGCTGTGGGTCTTGGAGACATTTGTCACCCATCTTACGCCTCCGCGGGGAGTTTTCTTTTTTACCACAGCCGCACTTAAGACACATCGGAGCCGAGATCGCGCACGGTAACTACCCGAACCATTATGGTCCGTAATCGTGGGTATTATTCGATTTACCGTGGCCGGCTAGCGTGGGTGCCGTTGGCCGTGAACTACCCCTGGCTGGCCACACCTTATGTTGGGGCTTAAAGTAGGTTCACAGTTACCGGCGAGCCGAACGCCGTAATGAGCTGCCATCGGCTATAGTCGGCCTTTATGATGACTTATAATCGGCTCATTACAGTTGGCTTTGAGGGCAGGCGCGCAATGAGTTAACCCGCAGCAGAGGGATGCTGGAGCAAAAGAGTCTCATTGGCGAGTGCATAGAATCGTGGCGTACCTGTTAGGCCTAGTCCAGATGAGGCCGCGGTGCGTCTTGAGTGGAGATGCCGTAGGATTTTGTTCAACAGAAAGGGATAAAACTTAACAAGTAGCCAAGACATAAAGGAACAAGTTAAAAAGAGACAAGATTTTTTAAAGTGGTTCGGCACGAAAATGCCTACGTCCACTGATTCTCTTTGTTAATTCACTTCATATGGGCAGTACAAGTTAAGAAAAGTATCGACGGAGGTGTCGGATGTTCCATGCCCTCTGGAACACCTCTCCGTCCACTGTTGACAAAATGTAAGCTCCGTTGTGGAGATCTTTGTGAATTACATATGGTCCGTCCCAGATGGGGTCCAGTGCCCCGGGGCGCGGAAAGATTCGCCTGAGGACAAGATCTCCTTCTTGTAAGCTGCGATGCTTGACTTTGGAATTGTATAGTGCTGCCACTTTTTGTTTGTGAGCTGCTGCTTTGAGTGCTGCATCGTTTCTCCTTTCCTCAATCAGATCCAAAGACATGAGGAGGAGTTCTTCGTTTTCTTCTGGGTTGTAGTGGATCCTACGGTGGGAAGGCACAATAGTCTCAACTGGGAGCATTGCCTCCGATCCATATGCCAAAGAGAAAGGAGTATGTCCCGTTGATGTTCTGAAAGATGTGCGGTATGCCCATAGTGCCGTAGGAAGTTCGTCCACCCAAGCGCCTTTTGACTTTTCAAGTTTCTTCTTGATTAGGGTTTTGAGAATTTTGTTGACAGCTTCAACTTGTCCGTTTGCCTGAGGGTAAGCTACTGATGAGAAGCTTTTATGAATTCCATGCTCTTGGCACCAGTCGGCAAATTCTTCGCTGTCAAATTGGAGTCCGTTGTCTGATACGATCTTGAGGGGGACTCCATACCTGCACAGAATGTTTTTGATCAAGAAGTTGATAACTTTTGCTGAAGATATTTTATTTAAAGGTTCCGCTTCCACCCATTTGGTGAAATAATCGACTGCCACTATAGCATATTGGCTCCGCCTCGGCCCGTTGGCAGTTCGCCAATTAAGTCAATTCCCCATACAGCAAAGGGCCAAGGGCTGGTCATTTGAGTAATTTCGTTTGTGGGCAGTCGAGGGATCTTGGCAAACTTCTGACATCTGTCGCATTTCTTAACGAAGTCTAGGGCATCTTTGTTTAGTGTGGGCCAGTAATATCCATATCGGAGTATCTTTCTTGCCAAAGTCTGTCCTCCAGTGTGATCTCCGCATCCTCCCTGATGGATGTTTGTTAATATCTCCTTGGCTTCCCTTCCGGCGACGCATCTTAATAGGGGGCTAGAGAAACCACGCCGGTAGAGGATGCCTTCTTGTATTGTGTAGTGGGGAACTTTTCTCAAGATCTTCTTAGCTTCGTCACGCCTGTCGGGTAGTATGCCATCTTGCAAATATTTCCGGATAGGAGTCATCCATGTTCCTTCTTCGATTGCAGTTATCAGATTCGCTTGTTCGAAACTCGGGGCAAGCTGCCTTGAGATTGCTAATGCTCCGGAAATGGTGCTGTCCTTCATACTAGCTTGCTTTGCAAGTTCATCTGCTTCTTGGTTTTCTTCTCGAGGAATGTGTTTGATTAGATAATGGTCCAATCGATCGAGCAGCAGTCTGCTTTTCTTTAGGTATGCTGTGAGTCGTTCTCCTCGAGTCTGGAATTCTCCTAGTACCTGGTTTACGATAAGCTGAGAATCACTATGAATACATAAGGAATTGATTCCAATTTCTAGGGCCAGTTCCAATCCCGCTATTACTGCTTCATATTCAGCATCGTTGTTAGTGGCCGTGAACTCCAATCTTAATGCATAGTACAACTTTCTTCCCCTGGGGGTGACGATCACAATACCTGCCCCCGAGCCTTGTTCGTTTGATGCTCCGTCTACAAAGAGGTTCCATTTGATGTTTTTTGCTACTTCGGATTGTTCCTTGCCTTCGTTGGTAGTGAATTCGGCAATGAAATCAGCCATGGCTTGTCCTTTGATAGCGGTGCGGGGATGGTAGGTGATATCATACTGACTTAGTTCGATGCACCATTTGAGGAGTCGCCCAGAAGTGTCAGGACGATGGAGCACTTGTCTTAGTGGTTGATCGGTTAGAACCCTGATGGAGTGAGACTGGAAGTAGTGTCGCAGTTTTCGTGACGCGATCAATAAACAATATGCTAACTTCTCAAGTTTAGGATATCTGGCTTCTGCCCCTGTAAATCTCTTGCTTACAAAGTAAACCGGGCATTGTGTGCGGTCTTCTTCTCTTACCAAGGCGGCGCTTAGAGCATGAGATGATACAGCGAGGTATAGGTATAACACTTCACCTCCATTTGGAGTTGAGAGTACTGGTGGTCTCTGAAGGTGTTCGATTAGGTTGAGGAAGGCTTTTAAGCATTCGTCGGTCCACTCGAACCTCCCTTTGTCTTTCTTGAGTGCTTCGAAGAAAGGGACACACTTGTCAGTTGCCTTGGAAATGAATCTGCTTAGGGCGGCCACCTTCCCGTTTAGGCTCTGCATTTCTTTTCGAGTGGAAGGTATCCTTATTTCTTTTAAAGCCCGGACTTGTTCAGGGTTTGCTTCGATTCCTCTGGCGTGGACGATGAATCCTAAGAATTTTCCCGATGAAACTCCGAAGGAGCACTTTAGAGGATTCAGCTTCATTCCATACCGGCGAAGTACCTGAAACATATCATCCAGATGGCTTACATGGTCGTTGGCTTTCCTGGACTTTACCAACATGTCATCCACATATACTTCCATAGTTCGTCCTATCAGTCCTGCGAACATTTTGTTGACGAGGCGTTGATAGGTAGCTCCAGCATTTTTGAGTCCAAAAGGCATGACTTTGTAACAATATAATCCACGGTCGGTGATGAAGCTAGTGTGGTCCTGATCGGGAGCGTGCATGGGGATCTGGTTATATCCGGAGTATGCATCCATAAAAGATAGGAGTTCGTGCCCAGTTGTGCTGTCTACGAGTTGGTCAATTCGGGGAAGTGGGAAGCAGTCTTTCGGGCAAGCGTCATTCAGATTGGAGAAGTCAATACATGTTCGCCACTTTCCATTGGCCTTTTTTACTAGCACCGGGTTAGCGATCCATTCTGGGTAGATGGCTTCCCGTATGAAGCCATTAGCAAGTAGATTTTTTACTTCCTCATCAAGGGCTGCTGATCGCTCTGCCCCCATGCTCCTCTTTTTCTGCTTTACTGGTACCTTGGTGGGATCGATGTTCAACATGTGGCATGCTATGTCTGGGGAGATTCCTGTCATATCGGCATGGGTCCACGCAAATACATCTAAGTTGTGGCGGAGGAAGTCAATGAGTTGATCCTTCAATCCCGTTTTCAGCTGAGATCCGATTTTTAATAGTCTACTTGAATCATGCTTATCTACCGATACGAATTCCATAGCCTCTGCAGGCTCGGCGGTAGCCTCCTCCTCTTTATCCCGGGGGTCTAGCTCATTGAAGGGATCGCTTGTGTATCGAAGAGGAGGGGCTTTCTTTAGTTGCTATGCCTCCAAGCTTTTCATGCAGGGAGTAGTCTCTGCATCTTTTCCTTTATTCTTTCTGCGGTTATTGTGAAGTTCAGTTACGTAGCAGTCTCGGGCAGCATCTTGATCTCCTTCTACTTCTCCTACTCCGTTGTCTGTTGGAAATTTCATTTTCAGGCACCAGGGGGCTAATACAATCTGAAAGTCAGACAAGGCTGGTCTTCCCAAGAAAGCGTTGTAAGCCGAGTGGTTTTCTATTAGTACAAACGTTTGTTTTCGCACAACGGAGCGGGGATGACTTCCTATTTCGACGAAGAGGTCAAGTTGCCCGAGGGGCATCTTTGCATCTCCAGTGAAACCGTGCAGTGGTTTGTCACAGGGGGATACATCCTTTATTGATAACTTCATTTTGTCGAAAGCATGTTTGAACAGGATATTTACGGAGCTTCCCGTGTCTATTAGAATCCGAAAAACTTTTGCTGGACCAAACCAGGCAGAGATGACCATGGGATCCATATGTGGGTACTGTCTTCCTTCCAAATCATGCCTACTGAATACAATGTCATTGTTTTCTCTTCGTTTCGGGTGGCGTTCCTCCGTAATGGAGTTAACATATCCTTCGGCATTTCTAAGCGACTTGCCGTACCTTTCCATCTCTGCCCAACTTCTGTCGGCGATGTGTGGTCCTCCTGAGATGGTAAGGACCACTATCTTCTCTTGACTAGAGCCACTGGTGTTGTGATTGTTGCGATTCCCTCCGCCTACTTCCGGGAGGGGTTGCTTTGAGTTCTCATTGGCAGGAGTTGGAGTCCTGTTCTGACCTTTCACATAACGTTCCAGTCTTCTTCTTCTAATGTGTTCTTCGATCAAGTCCCGAAGATGGTGGCATTCATTGGTGTCATGTCCGTGGGATTCGTGGAAGCGACAGAACTTTCCGGACTTGAGTGCGTTATCTGATTCTTTCTTGTGCGGGGGGCGCTTGTATCCGAGTTCGCCCTGAGTGGCTAGGTAGATGTTTTCGATTGTTTCATTCAAAGGAGTGTAGGAGTCAAATCTTGGCCCTGGTCGATATTGGCGCTTCTCAACCTTTCTGCCCCCAGCATTGTCTCTAGATTCATTTCTTCGAGCGTCCTTAGCTGCAGTGGGAACCTTGTCCTGAACTATCTTGCCTTGTTGCCCTGACTGCCTCTCCGTAGCAGCGTCTTCAAGTCTCATATACTTTCCAGCTTCATGGAAGAAATCAGGCAAGGTAGCTGGTTTTTCCTTAGTTAATCTTCTGGCAAACTTGGTGTCTGGACGTATACCACTACAGAGGGCCATTAGAGTGAGTTTTTCATCGGCATCTTGAACTGCTGCCGCTGCGGCGTTGAACCGTGTTAGATATTGTTGCAGCGTCTCTCCGGGTTTCTGTTTGACATTAGATAGAGAATAAGCATCCTTGGGTTGTTCCACATGGATGCGGAACTGGCTAATAAACCTTTCTTTTAACATCTCCCATGAGCTGATGGATCCTTGGGGTAGATGGCAGAACCAGGAGGTAGCTAGATCTGATAGGAATAGCGGAAAGCATTTACATAATACTCCTTCTGTTGCTCCACTCATGAGCATATGCTGGGTGTATCTCTGCAGGTGTACGATGGGGTCGGAAGTTCCTTTGTAAGGTTCCATGGTTGGCATTTTCCATTCCCGGGGAGTAATGGCAGTTTCGATATTTCGGGTAAAGGGGCTGGTGACCCTAGCGCCTATTCCCCGGTCCCTTTGCTCCCGTTGGACACATTCTCTGAATAATCGTGCCATTCGTTCGTCAGAATTTGGAGCGGACAAAAATGAGCTTGGCTCTTCCTTGCGGGATCTATCTCGTCCAGATGACCTGTAGGGATGGTACAATCTATCACTTCTAGCATTATCCAGTGGTTGTCTTTGGCTGCTTGGATGCATGCTAGGACCAGCCACAGTTGCCCCCTGCCTTGATCTTCCCCTGTGGGGTTCTGTTTCGAGCACATCCATGGGGTCAACTTCGGGCTGGGTCCTAGCTCGGCTCCGTTCAGCGGGGTTTCTATGATTAGGTGGCATGACTGGCTCAGCTACATCCGACCCTCGCCTGGTGCCTCCCCCGCTGGGCTCGGCACCAAGGGCTTCCTCGAGTCGGGATTCGGGCCGAGTCCGGGCACGGCCCCTATCATTGTTGTTTCTGTTGATAGCTTCTTCGAAGAGTGAAGACCTTTGTTGCCTCCGGGATCCTCCGGATTGGGATTCACCCCATGATTCCGTGTTGCGGTTGGACTCTTCAGCATCCCTTAAGCGTGACATGAGTTGGTCCACCAAAGTTTCTTGTTGGGATGTGAAGCGGTTAGTTACTTCAGCCACAACCCTGTCCAGATCTGCCCTAGTGATTGGTTGTTCCGTTGCGGGACCAGTTGGATTCTCCTGATTTTCATCTGGTACTGCTGTTGAAGTGGGCTGATCTGTGATTGCTGGATCTGGAAGGCTGCTAGTTGCGATGTTCTTTCCTTTGTTAACATCCCTTCTCTGTTTGGAAGGCATGATTTCTAAGCAACGGGTGATGTTGTTAGGAAGAAGGTTGAGTGGGAGAAGATGAAACTGGAGTTCAGTTCTCAGTGAAAGCACCAAAAATGTTTGCACAAAAAATGGACAAACACCTCCAAGTCGTATTATTTAGTTGATTATATGTAATTTTCAATGATTTTAGATGAGTATGTAAATATGAGAAAAGTAGGGGCTGAAATGTAAAAGACACACAGATTTATAGTGGTTCGGCCAGAATGTGCCTACGTCCACTTTATATGTTATTATCTTCTTTCTTTCAGGTTACAAGTACAATGCGTTGTATACAAGTGTATGAAAGTAGTTTGAAAGTTCCTTCCTTGCTTGAGCTCTCAAACTTGTCTGCCATTGTTGTACCCCTGCCCCTCTATTTATAGAATGAGGTAGGGGGCAGGGGTCTTGGAAGTATATAACTGCTGGTGGGCCCGGGCTGAAGCGATCTGGACTGGCAGTTGTCTGGTTCGGCGAGGTTCATTCGGTGGTGAGGTTGGACCGGTGGTAGCCTCGTTCGGTAGGGAGATGTTGGAGTTTGGACCGGTGGTGCCTGGTCCGGCTATGGTGGTCCGGTGATGGGTGGATATTGGAGAGGTTGGTCCGGAGGAGATGTGATGGGAAGGTGGTTCGGCAATAGCGTGGTCCGGTGGTGGTATTCGGCGGGGCTTGGACCGGCTATACCGAATGGGTGAAGGAGCATGGGACTGCCGGATGGATCATGGCACATGGAGACGCCGAATGACTTGGGTACATGGAGGTGCCGAATGGGGCTGTGTCCACGGAGGTGCCGAATGGAGCTTGTGGGGTATCGCCGAACGAGGATGGAGACTGCGATCCAAGATGGAACTGACGCCTATTGGTCTTGGGTACACGCGAATAATCATCGAATCAATCAACATATTATCGGCACTTCGAAAGCCCAAAAGCATTCCCTTTCAGTCAGGAACTGATGGTCTCCTGGGTGAGAATTCGCCCAACAATTTTATTCAATCTAAAATACCAATTCAATTCATATTTCAAAACAGTTTATATTCCAAAAATTCTTTTTTATCATTTCAATGAAGTTATTATGTTTAATAATTAAATTATTAAATTTCCAAAATTTCAACTTCCAAAGTTTATTTATTCACTTAAGTTTATCAAAACCATGAAAATTCACTTTTCGCATTATTTAGAAAACTTATACGGAAAGTTACATTCAAAACAGTTCAATTTAACAAAAGACAGCATTTTAAAATGTTATACTAGGTTTACTTAAATTTCGAATACCTTAGTTAAATTCAAAAATTATAGCACTTACAAAGATTGCTATAATAGCTTTTAATTCAATTTAGCTTTTTAGTTCATTATCATCAACTACAGCGTTTACAAATGTTGTAATATCATTTACATTGTAATTAATAGCATTTCAAAAAATGCAGTCAATTAACTTCAAATATTCAATAAAATTTATCAACCAATTATATTTTTATTAAAAAAAATTTTAACTTATAAAATCATACATTTTCACATTTATAAACATCATTTAATTTTCCTCAACTTCATGATTTTATAAAGTTAAATTTCCATTCAAAAATCGAAATTTAATAATAATTCACTTATTAAAATGCAATGTTGAATTTTTAAAATCCATTACATTAAATTTCAACTTAACACTTAAGTTCAAATTCTCAAATATAACTTAGTTTTATTTTTATTTGCTTAACTAAAAGTTCACTTTACGTCAATTTCATAAATTTCCAATTCTAGTTATATTTCAAAGTTTCAACTTAAAATATTTATTCATTTCACATTTCAACTTTATTAAAAATCATAAATATGATAAAAATCATTTTAAATTCATTTAAATTCAAATTATCATAAATTTATCATAATTTCATACTCAATTAAATTTCCAATCAAAATTAAATCAAAATTTCCAAAATAACTTACGTTCAAAATTTCTAACTTTTTCATTAATTCATTTCACTTACAATTATTCAGAAAATCAATAACAATATACAAAAATCCTTTTTTTTATTAAATTTAAAATAAAAATATTATAATAATTAAATTTCTAAAATATTTAAAATTTCAGAAAAACATATTTTATATACGGGCCTGTATATAATTTTCTACGCTAGGTAAAGTGATATGGGTAATATATCATTTCAACCCATAATTTACAAAGAAAATCTGCGTTTTATCATTTCAAACCCGCAATCCCAAGTCAAAATGAAAAATTTTAAACCATTTAGGCCTATCATTTCAGCCCATAACATTTTTTTCTAACAGGGAACTTGCAGTGTGATCATATACAGAAATAATATAAACAAGGTCAATATCATAATATACAGTCATATATCAGATGTCAGGTGAAAATTAACAGTTTTAACATGGTAATAATATGGTAATAACATGGCATAGCATATCATATGATCATCATTAACTTGCATAAACAATTTTTTATTACTAAACACTTGTCATCAATTCACTTTTCATAAGTATAAATGTCAGAGTGAGAAAGACTCACTTTTTCAAGCTGAAGACCAAAACAACAAAAACAAGAGTGATTCCAAAAGCACGACAAGCACGATGATAAGACTACGGACATGAGTGGAGAACGAATCCAATCTACAACTCTTGTGTACAACCCAAAACAAACAATCAAAACAACAAAATTCAATACGACTTTAAAATGCAATAACATTGAAATAAAAGGAGATACGACTACGCAGTCTTTTGCTTTGCCTTCTCTATTGTTTGGAATGGCTTTGGGGTCTGATGTGGTTCAGATATGGTCATGTTTTGGGTCAGGTTTGGTGGGTTCAAGGCAAGACAAGGTGGAGTTTGTACATGAGGAGGTGATGTGGTTTTGAAGGCAATTAGGTGGTTTTTGGTCAAAACAAGGGCTCAGCCTTGGGGATTGGGCTCGGCCTGTGATGTGTCATGATTGGACAGAGGTGAGGAGGGGTGTGTTGTGGTCAGGTCTGGGGAGTGGTGGCGGCTATGGTGGTGGTTTGGGTGGTGGTTGAAGTGGATGAGCATGTAGAGGTCAAATAAGCATGGATCTAGGCATCTAGGTTGTAGTTTGAGGGGTTTGACCATCAAAAGGGGTTCGTCCATGGTCAGATCTGATGGGGTAGATGTTGGTGATGGTTGGGAAGAGATGTAGGAGGTGGTGGCCGTGGCTATAGAGGAGAGGCCAAGCAATACACATGAGAAAACAAGGCAAAATACATAGAAAATGAGAAGAAAAAGGTAGAAAAAGATGTAGCCATTACCAGATTTTTTTTCTCAAGATGGAGGCTACAATTTTTAGGGTTGAGAAAGAGAAAAATTTCATGACAAATGAGCAAGGGAAGTCGGCTAGAGATGGTATAGGGAAATGCCAAAAAAAACAGATGTATTGATGACAAAAGAAACTGCAAAAAAAAACAGTGAAACGTTTTTACATTTCTTAGCCTTTAACCCTTTCAAATTTCTCATATATATTTATATACATCTAAATAACTGAAAATAATTAAAATCATAACAGATAAACAAAATATTAATAATTAAATATTAAGTAGATATGATTAAAATACGAAAAATAGCACAGAAAATGAAAACTTGACTTAAGAATTAGAAATAACTTCAATATACTTTGGAAAAATTTACTTTAATTTAAATACATGTAAAATGAATAAAATAAAGTAAAAAACAGCAAATAAAAGTGAGTGCATAAAATAAATAAATAAATTTTAATTATATATAATTAAATTAAGAAAATGGCTTAAAATTGTAGTCTAGGCTTTAAAATTAGAAATAAATTCAAATGAACTTTAGAAAAATTATATTATCATTTTAAAAATACTTAAAAGTCAAAATATACATAATATAACATATTATCACATATAAAGTAAAATATAACAAAGAAGAAGTAACTTATACAATTTAAAATAGTCATTGTTAAATAACCCTATATACGCACAATATTGCAAAGGGTATGACTTTCACAATTTACATCCAAATTCAACGAAACGAAAAGTGGTGTTCTTAGAATTTTATGTACTTTCATAATAAAAGAAAATTAAATTTTTTAAACGTTTAAAATTTTAAGTTGAAAGTCACAGTTTGACTATTTTGACCAAAATCAGCATTTCAGGCAAATATTCAACTTACACAAGTTTGTAATTATAACTCATAAAAAATCAAGATTATATTTAAATAATAAATTTAATCATTTCAAATAAGTAAAATAAGTTTTTAAATCAAAATCTTACATTAAAAATAATTAAAATATACAATAAAATAATTACAAAATACAGGGTTGTTACATGAAAGCATAAAACAAGATCTGATGCTAAGATCATCTTGACAACAGATTCCAGATCTTTCAAAACTAAAGAAATGAAACAAAAGCAAAGAAGAACCAAAAATAAAGCATGTGAAGATTAACGCATAATAAAACAACAACATCTTCTGCAGATCAAAGCAAGTCAAAAATACAAATAGAAAATTTAGTTCCAGGCTTTTGCTTCCTCACTGTCAACATGTCAGGTGAGCAAATTTTTATTTTAAAACCTTGAATCTGTACCTAAAAATGCTTGTGATTGATTCCTGAAGTAAGATAGTTGCATGGATGTGAATGTATTTATATGAAGTGGTTACATGTCTGTATGTGCCCCTGTTTGTTGTTTACAGGCATATGTTAAATTTAAAAATTTAAAATCTCACTCCTCAACCTCCTTTAGGCTATGATGTTTAAACTAAATAGGATTGAAATATTAAGACATTTATTTTAAAAATACTTTTAGATAAAATTTGTTAAATATTTTCTGGAAAGAGAAAAAATATAGTGGAAACTCAAGCATGTCATAAATTCGAGTGTTCGGATTTACTGATTCATTTATAGAATCAGTTTTGTTATCAAAAAACATGATTTTTGAAATTAATTCCAAGAATTTTTGTTTAGTTTCGAGTTAGGATTCGAGAATTAAATAGAAAGAGGACATTGGGCATTTTCTGACGATCAGCGAAAGGCGTGAGACCAGGACCAACACTGTAACGATTGCGGTTTTTCGTACTTCCGAAAATCCGACATCGACACTCACTTTATCGACTGCCGAGAAATCGAAGGCCGAAAACCGAGATGTTATGGGTTTTAAAAAGAAAAGAAAAGAAAGAAGAGAGGAAAAGAAGAAAGAAAAAGAAAAATAGAGGGAAAAGAAAATACATAATTTTTTAGAAAACAGAGAATTTTAAAAATAGAAGATAGAAGAATTTTAAAATAGAGGAAAATAGAATATAGAGGAAAAAGAGAAACAGAAGAAAATAGGACGGAACAGAAAACAACAGAACAACAACAGAATCTCACAATTCGCAGCGGAACAACATATAATAATAAATGAATAATCTTTAAACAAAGAACTATATCAGTTATTACATTTTATACATTACATTACATCATATCATCAGAGTGTACAACAACATACAACAATCAGTGCAGCGGAAAAAGAAATACTATATAAACTAGTAATACGCCATGCCATCCAGCTTGCCTCTAGCAACTCCAGAATATCCAGAATATCCTGATAAACCTAACTCTTAACTGCCCGTGTGGAAATTGGTGGGCACCCAGAGTTTAGGAAGGAAAACAATAAACTCCAAGTCAGTCATGTGACTGGTGTGAGAACTCAAAACAGTTTATTTATCTTTGAAAACAAAATAGAGGAATATTTTTAAATCAATTCGCAATGCTTTTAAAAATGAGACTACCATAAGACCTCCCACCACACACACAATGCAAACGCAGACTTGGAGGAGATTTCTTCTTATGTTAGTCAAAGATGCTTGATACGCATTTAAAAAGAGCATTTGATATTATTATTAGTGCATAGTGTAGGAAAAATTCATTTCGAAAGTAGAATATAAATCTTAGCCAGCATAGGTACCATTATATTATGCCTACTAATAGCTACCATATTAAATGGCAGGTTCTACAACTAAAACCGTACAAGTTTCGTATTGTTTCTTTGGATTTCCAACAAATGGTCAGGCCAAGGAACTTCCCATTGCCACTGAGAATGCCTCTGGAAAGACATCCCCGAGAACCAAACCGGATCTCTGCCAACACAAGGCCGGGTTACCCCTTAACTGGGTAACTACTGACACGAGCACGCCATTCCCCGGTCCTTTAGGACCTTTTCAACCGAGCGCTCGATATCCAACATCACACCATAATAAATAGAGTGTTTTCAACATGAGTAAGTATCTGGGCTCCATACCATGATACCACCCCTTTCCAAAAGGAAATGCACATACCCTAAGGGGAGCTACAGCAACCCCTAATAACCTTGCCGCATCTTTCCTGTTTTGACCATTTCCGGGATGTGAGGCTCGACGAAGTCACGTCCACAAAAACATACTTTATACAAAAGCCATGCTTTGGGTCAACAAATGATCAACACAATGATCACAAGGATAGACGATCAAATAAGTGATCCTATCACAAATAATCAACACAATGATCATTTCAGCATCACTCAGCATGTCACATTACCAAAATGGGATATATCGCTGATAACTTCAACTATATAACCTTTGAGCACATACGTCTCAAAGAAGGGTGTTAAGCAAAGAATAAATTCTCCGCCACCAACAGAAATATATTTGAATGAAATCGGCTTTATATCTCAAATTGTAATGTCAGGCATACAATCCATACAAGTCTGTTCCGGGATCGAACAGAACCGAAGGCACTTACAAAGAAGTCCTTGCAATCCGGATATTCACAATCCTGATCGGATTCACCATCACATATGGAGAACTCAATACCGGAGCAACTCGGTGCAGAGTCAATCGATAGTTCATCCTATCACTCTCGCAAATACCGGTCTTCAACACCGATCTTCAAATGCGATTCACAACGACGTATCACATATTCGGAGTGGGTTATACGACCCCATGGTCCTTTCCCGGTTAACCCGAATAGTGAGCGCTTATTCAAAAATAAGTGTGCATTCAAATTCAAACAAATCACATCAAATACCCATTCAAAGGGAAATATTGATAGTCGGCTATTGAACTATCAATTGATATGCATACATCACCAGATTCCAAATAATTTTCCAAATTATTTATTTTCCAAAATATCTTTACAAGATATATAATTTCAACACTTCAAAAATAAATCAATATTTATTTTTAACCAATTTCACTTTTCACATATAAATTCCATAATGAATTTATACTTCAAAATATCCATGCATATATGATTTCAACTATTCATTTCAATTTATCTTCAAAAAGATAAATTCTAATTTTTCACTTCATATTGGAAAACATTCCCATACTTATTAAATAAGTAATTCACAATCTTTTATTTTCAACACTTAGAAAATATTCAATACACTTAAACCGAATTAAGTATATATTTCTTTCTTTAAGGAAATCATTCACTTAAACATATTTACTTGGGCCAAAACGAATGTTACGTAAAACATCGTTACGACAACCCAAAATCACTAGTATAGGGATTCGAAATAAAATAGATATATAAATCCCAATACTATACAAAACATTTCCTTTCGGAAATCATTTACTATAACAACAGTGTTATAGTCTACCATTTCCTTTTATTTCTCGAAAACGTCTATTTCAACAATAAATGTTGAAATCTATGGTTTCGAATCACAACACCTTTTAAACCATCGTTAGATCGTTTTAATTCTATTTAAAACATCACATTCAAAAACATTTCCTTTAACGTATTATTCACTATTCAAAAACGTGAATATACTATGTTAATGAACATCATCCTTTTATTCATTTTAATTCAAAGGATTATTCACTATTCAAAAATGTGAATATAACTCCATTAATAGGTTATAACAATTAACTTATCAAAATAAGTCGTTTGCGAATTTATAAAACAACGTTTATAAATTCCATTTCTATTTATTTATAAAAACTTCTTTTTTTATAAATCCTTTTATTAACATATTCCAGTTTATAACTCAATTATAAACTAAACGTTCACATTATAAGTTAATTACTTATAAAACGATTATTTTACAAAATCGTTCTTTTTAAAGACTTTTCAATTTATAAACCTTATAATTTATAAGATTTATTTATTTAACCAAATCTATTCTTCAATTAACTTCACAAATTTATAATCTTACTATTTATAAATTTCATTTATAACTTCACAGTTTATAATTCTATAGATTTCATTCATTTATGAAATTCACTTTCACTACATTCAAACACTTATAAAAACTCGTTTTATAATGTCTATATTTCAATTTATAAATATCCATTTATAAATCTCTAAATATAAATCAGTTTATATTATTATTCTAAAACGTCTTTAAATTCCTTTATAATTTCATCATTTCGATTTATAAAATAATCAAATTTTATAAATCCTATATTTAAACTTTTATCATATATTCAAAAATCCAATTTAAATTATTTTATAAAATCATTAGTTCCTTTCATTTCTCGAAAATCGACTTTTAATCGTATTTCTAAAAATCAACTTTTTAACTATATTTCACAAAAACCATAATTTTTATAACTTTAAAAATTATAACGTTTATTTATTTATAATGGATCAATTCCAAAAATATAGTATATTTTCAAAATCACTTTTAAAATCCTTTTAAAATCCCAAAATCTGGGTCCAATGATGCTACACACCAAATAGTCAATCACGACTAACAACGATATCATATATCGATATGATAATCCATCAAATATCAAAATATCTGAAATAAAATAAAACTGTTGAGGAATCCAGTTGGATCCCTCCAACCTGATTCCTGCATCCAAAAACATTAGCACAATACCAATTTCGCTCCAGTACGAAATTATCGCGGTATATGTTCTTAATAAATATTATCCGCTTAATAACGGCGTAATAGGGTCTCATCCGCTAAACAAAAAATGCGGGAAATCAACAACTGCAATATATACATATGCCAATATATATATATTGATATTATATATAATACCAATTTCACTGTTTATGAAATATTCGCGGTATATGTTTATAATAAATAACATCCGCTTACTAACGGCGTATAATGTCTATTTTAACAATCAATAATTTACAGTCATCATTCAAACATGCATTCAAATATTTTAAATCTAACTATTTAAAATAAAATCGAAATCTATTCGATTGAGTGAGAAATTCTCACCTTGGTTTTAATTTCCGTTTTAGCTTTTATTTCGAATAAAATTAAACGCGCGTTTAATTTTACCCGAAATTCTCACTAACTCCAAACGACTCCAAACCAACTCCATCGCGTAGTGCTCGTCGATACGATTCCAACGCAACTGATTTCGCGCAGTTTCGACCTCGTATGAAAAAGTTACGAATTTTTGAAGTTACACGTGTTTATATAACAAATTTACAACATAACTTAATTAAACTAATTTATAACTAACTTAATCAAGGCCGTTGATTTCATGTTGAGGAGATCCAGGCCGCATATATGCTTCTCCCCCCACTCCCTTGTTCACGCGACTAGCTCCAGTATTTGCACGAACCCAAATTCGATTCTAGGGTTAAATATCGCTAATAAATCGCTAGCTTCCACCTCGATCGAGTTACACCACCATGTGCGCCTCCCCATGCTCCACCACCGCCTCCAATACCATAGAGCTCGGTCGCCCCATTGCATGGAAATTCGTGCCCGACCGTACTCCCTTCCAGCCCAATTTACTGCCTATTCTCTCAACGAGAATTGATCATCACCTTATGGATCGCAAGATCTCAACGAGCTTAACATTTCTCTAGTTGGAGATTTGTTGTGAAAATTGATGGATTAGAAGTTTATAAGAGAAGAAAATCTCAAACTCTCGGCCGTTGAAACGAGGGGGGCGGCTGCGTATTAGAATTAGGGTTTAGGTTTATATTTTTTTTTTTATTATTAATGAAGAGAGAGAGATGGCTATTTATAAGGAAAGTAAGCGTAAACACTATTCATCCCGGGAATTCCGAACTCCGATTTACGCGCCGTAACCAGCGTACCTAGGGTTTATCCCGCGTTCCGGACACAATGGAACAGGTTTCGGAAGCTAATTCGGAAGTATGTGCGAGTTATGGCTAAAAACGTTCAATTTAAATTAAGCCGATTTAAACCGATTTCTAGGTGTTTTAATTCGTACCGGACAAACGGTAAATCCAATTGACTTGAAATTTGAAACCTTACAATAATATCACATTACGGATCCAATGAAACTGGTTTCGTCGAATTCCGAGACTTTTTGAAAAATGGCTATTTTGACTCGCCAAATTTAAATTAAAAACGATTCGATGCGTTTCGAGCTGCCACGATCAAACGATAGCTCCGATTGACACGAAAATTGAAATACGGTAATAACTAACTATTACGGATCCAATGAAACTGGTTTCGTTCAATTCTGAGACTGTTCAAAAATTGACTATTTTACAGTCGATTTTTTTAAGATTAAAATATTCAATTTTCACAGATTTACTTTTAATTCGATTCTAAAAGTTCTAAAATATTTCTATAACTCCAGTATGATTAAATAAAATTTTCCAAATTATTTTCAATCATATTTAACTCAATTTTTAATTATTTCCATAATTTAACGTATTAAATTATTGATTTAATTATTCAATTAAATCCAAAAATTCAAATAAAAATTTATTTGACTTATAAATTCACTTATAAATATTTAAAATTAATTAAATATTCAAATTTAAATTTATAAAAATTCTGGGTCGTTACAATCTTTCCTCCTTAAAAGAATTTCGTCCTCGAAATTACAAGTAAGAAAAGTTATAGAATCTATTAATTTTCCCAAAATTCATGGTTAAACTTCTTACAAATCTTTACTAAGTTTTCCAAATCATACTTAGTTATCTTTTCAAAAACAAACTATATCATTTAACTTTCAATTCCAAAATCAAAGTTAAAGTTTTCAAAAATCTTTCAAATTTTCTCAAAATTTTTCTAACGCCTTAAATTTCCGAAAAAATTCGCCATGTCTCCTTTGCGCGGCTCGATCCGAAAAAAAAATGACAGTATATATATCACAAATATACATCTCATCAAGTAATGAGGCATCCCGCAGGGAAAAAAGTGTAAAAGTACTGTATTTAATCCGAGATATGTACCTTATATTTTATTAGCGAGCATATACGGCTAATATAGCGCTAAAGCGAACTCCAAATGCGAAGCAAACGCAATCCGCACCTACTAAACTCAACAAACAACATGAGAACCATGCACATACGCAAATAATCTCAATATTGTGTCGAATTGTTCTATTCAAGTGTTTAGAAACCCCTTCGGCATAGTCTTGCGGACCACGCTGACGAAAGTTCATATAGCACTCAATAAACCAATCATCACAATATAAAACGATTTCATATTCACTAACAAATACGCTCTCATAGCTATTATTACACTCAAACTCATTCTAGAGTACTACTGACTCTATCTCTAATGAATTATACCCAACAGAACCATGGTTGTCGCTTAACCATAAGAGCTCTGATACCAAATGTAACGATTGCGGTTTTTCGTACTTCCGAAAATCCGACATCGACACTCACTTTATCGACTGCCGAGAAATCGAAGGCCGAAAACCGAGATGTTATGGGTTTTAAAAAGAAAAGAAAAGAAAGAAGAGAGGAAAAGAAGAAAGAAAAAGAAAAATAGAGGGAAAAGAAAATACATAATTTTTTAGAAAACAGAGAATTTTAAAAATAGAAGATAGAAGAATTTTAAAATAGAAGAAAATAGAATATAGAGGAAAAAGAGAAACAGAAGAAAATAGGACGGAACAGAAAACAACAGAACAACAACAGAATCTCACAATTCGCAGCGGAACAACATATAATAATAAATGAATAATCTTTAAACAAAGAACTATATCAGTTATTACATTTTATACATTACATTACATCATATCATCAGAGTGTACAACAACATACAACAATCAGTGCAGCGGAAAAAGAAATACTATATAAACTAGTAATACGCCATGCCATCCAGCTTGCCTCTAGCAACTCCAGAATATCCAGAATATCCTGATAAACCTAACTCTTAACTGCCCGTGTGGAAATTGGTGGGCACCCAGAGTTTAGGAAGGAAAACAATAAACTCCAAGTCAGTCATGTGACTGGTGTGAGAACTCAAAACAGTTTATTTATCTTTGAAAACAAAATAGAGGAATATTTTTAAATCAATTCGCAATGCTTTTAAAAATGAGACTACCATAAGACCTCCCACCACACACACAATGCAAACGCAGACTTGGAGGAGATTTCTTCTTATGTTAGTCAAAGATGCTTGATACGCATTTAAAAAGAGCATTTGATATTATTATTAGTGCATAGTGTAGGAAAAATTCATTTCGAAAGTAGAATATAAATCTTAGCCAGCATAGGTACCATTATATTATGCCTACTAATAGCTACCATATTAAATGGCAGGTTCTACAACTAAAACCGTACAAGTTTCGTATTGTTTCTTTGGATTTCCAACAAATGGTCAGGCCAAGGAACTTCCCATTGCCACTGAGAATGCCTCTGGAAAGACATCCCCGAGAACCAAACCGGATCTCTGCCAACACAAGGCCGGGTTACCCCTTAACTGGGTAACTACTGACACGAGCACGCCATTCCCCGGTCCTTTAGGACCTTTTCAACCGAGCGCTCGATATCCAACATCACACCATAATAAATAGAGTGTTTTCAACATGAGTAAGTATCTGGGCTCCATACCATGATACCACCCCTTTCCAGAAGGAAATGCACATACCCTAAGGGGAGCTACAGCAACCCCTAATAACCTTGCCGCATCTTTCCTGTTTTGACCATTTCCGGGATGTGAGGCTCGACGAAGTCACGTCCACAAAAACATACTTTATACAAAAGCCATGCTTTGGGTCAACAAATGATCAACACAATGATCACAAGGATAGACGATCAAATAAATGATCCTATCACAAATAATCAACACAATGATCATTTCAGCATCACTCAGCTTGTCACATTACCAAAATGGGATATATCGCTGATAACTTCAACTATATAACCTTTGAGCACATACGTCTCAAAGAAGGGTGTTAAGCAAAGAATAAATTCTCCGCCACCAACAGAAATATATTTGAATGAAATCGGCTTTATATCTCAAATTGTAATGTCAGGCATACAATCCATACAAGTCTGTTCCGGGATCGAACAGAACCGAAGGCACTTACAAAGAAGTCCTTGCAATCCGGATATTCACAATCCTGATCGGATTCACCATCACATATGGAGAACTCAATACCGGAGCAACTCGGTGCAGAGTCAATCGATAGTTCATCCTATCACTCTCGCAAATACCGGTCTTCAACACCGATCTTCAAATGCGATTCACAACGACGTATCACATATTCGGAGTGGGTTATACGACCCCATGGTCCTTTCCCGGTTAACCCGAATAGTGAGCGCTTATTCAAAAATAAGTGTGCATTCAAATTCAAACAAATCACATCAAATACCCATTCAAAGGGAAATATTGATAGTCGGCTATTGAACTATCAATTGATATGCATACATCACCAGATTCCAAATAATTTTCCAAATTATTTATTTTCCAAAATATCTTTACAAGATATATAATTTCAACACTTCAAAAATAAATCAATATTTATTTTTAACCAATTTCACTTTTCACATATAAATTCCATAATGAATTTATACTTCAAAATATCCATGCATATATGATTTCAACTATTCATTTCAATTTATCTTCAAAAAGATAAATTCTAATTTTTCACTTCATATTGGAAAACATTCCCATACTTATTAAATAAGTAATTCACAATCTTTTATTTTCAACACTTAGAAAATATTCAATACACTTAAACCGAATTAAGTATATATTTCTTTCTTTAAGGAAATCATTCACTTAAACATATTTACTTGGGCCAAAACGAATGTTACGTAAAACATCGTTACGACAACCCAAAATCACTAGTATAGGGATTCGAAATAAAATAGATATATAAATCCCAATACTATACAAAACATTTCCTTTCGGAAATCATTTACTATAACAACAGTGTTATAGTCTACCATTTCCTTTTATTTCTCGAAAACGTCTATTTCAACAATAAATGTTGAAATCTATGGTTTCGAATCACAACACCTTTTAAACCATCGTTAGATCGTTTTAATTCTATTTAAAGCATCACATTCAAAAACATTTCCTTTAACGTATTATTCACTATTCAAAAACGTGAATATACTATGTTAATGAACATCATCCTTTTATTCATTTTAATTCAAAGGATTATTCACTATTCAAAAATGTGAATATAACTCCATTAATAGGTTATAACAATTAACTTATCAAAATAAGTCGTTTTCGAATTTATAAAACAACGTTTATAAATTCCATTTCTATTTATTTATAAAAACTTCTTTTTTTATAAATCCTTTTATTAACATATTCCACTTTATAACTCAATTATAAACTAAACGTTCACATTATAAGTTAATTACTTATAAAACGATTATTTTACAAAATCGTTCTTTTTAAAGACTTTTCAATTTATAAACCTTATAATTTATAAGATTTATTTATTTAACCAAATCTATTCTTCAATTAACTTCACAAATTTATAATCTTACTATTTATAAATTTCATTTATAACTTCACAGTTTATAATTCTATAGATTTCATTCATTTATGAAATTCACTTTCACTACATTCAAACACTTATAAAAACTCGTTTTATAATGTCTATATTTCAATTTATAAATATCCATTTATAAATCTCTAAATATAAATCAGTTTATATTATTATTCTAAAACGTCTTTAAATTCCTTTATAATTTCATCATTTCGATTTATAAAATAATCAAATTTTATAAATCCTATATTTAAACTTTTATCATATATTCAAAAATCCAATTTAAATTATTTTATAAAATCATTAGTTCCTTTCATTTCTCGAAAATCGACTTTTAATCGTATTTCTAAAAATCAACTTTTTAACTATATTTCACAAAAACCATAATTTTTATAACTTTAAAAATTATAACGTTTATTTATTTATAATGGATCAATTCCAAAAATATAGTATATTTTCAAAATCACTTTTAAAATCCTTTTAAAATCCCAAAATCTGGGTCCAATGATGCTACACACCAAATAGTCAATCACGACTAACAACGATATCATATATCGATATGATAATCCATCAAATATCAAAATATCTGAAATAAAATAAAACTGTTGAGGAATCCAGTTGGATCCCTCCAACCTGTTTCCTGCATCCAAAAACATTAGCACAATACCAATTTCGCTCCAGTACGAAATTATCGCGGTATATGTTCTTAATAAATATTATCCGCTTAATAACGGCGTAATAGGGTCTCATCCGCTAAACAAAAAATGCGGGAAATCAACAACTGCAATATATACATATGCCAATATATATATATTGATATTATATATAATACCAATTTCACTGTTTATGAAATATTCGCGGTATATGTTTATAATAAATAACATCCGCTTACTAACGGCGTATAATGTCTATTTTAACAATCAATAATTTACAGTCATCATTCAAACATGCATTCAAATATTTTAAATCTAACTATTTAAAATAAAATCGAAATCTATTCGATTGAGTGAGAAATTCTCACCTTGGTTTTAATTTCCGTTTTAGCTTTTATTTCGAATAAAATTAAACGCGCGTTTAATTTTACCCGAAATTCTCACTAACTCCAAACGACTCCAAACCAACTCCATCGCGTAGTGCTCGTCGATACGATTCCAACGCAACTGATTTCACGCAGTTTCGACCTCGTATGAAAAAGTTACGAATTTTTGAAGTTACACGTGTTTATATAACAAATTTACAACATAACTTAATTAAACTAATTTATAACTAACTTAATCAAGGCCGTTGATTTCATGTTGAGGAGATCCAGGCCGCATATATGCTTCTCCCCCCACCCCCTTGTTCACGCGACTAGCTCCAGTATTTGCACGAACCCAAATTCGATTCTAGGGTTAAATATCGCTAATAAATCGCTAGCTTCCACCTCGATCGAGTTACACCACCATGTGCGCCTCCCCATGCTCCACCACCGCCTCCAATACCATAGAGCTCGGTCGCCCCATTGCATGGAAATTCGTGCCCGACCGTACTCCCTTCCAGCCCAATTTACTGCCTATCCTCTCAACGAGAATTGATCATCACCTTATGGATCGCAAGATCTCAACGAGCTTAACATTTCTCTAGTTGGAGATTTGTTGTGAAAATTGATGGATTAGAAGTTTATAAGAGAAGAAAATCTCAAACTCTCGGCCGTTGAAACGAGGGGGGCGGCTGCGTATTAGAATTAGGGTTTAGGTTTATATTTTTTTTTTATTATTAATGAAGAGAGAGAGATGGCTATTTATAAGGAAAGTAAGCGTAAACACTATTCATCCCGGGAATTCCGAACTCCGATTTACGCGCCGTAACCAGCGTACCTAGGGTTTATCCCGCGTTCCGGACACAATGGAACAGGTTTCGGAAGCTAATTCGGAAGTATGTGCGAGTTATGGCCAAAAACGTTCAATTTAAATTAAGCCGATTTAAACCGATTTCTAGGCGTTTTAATTCGTACCGGACAAACGGTAAATCCAATTGACTTGAAATTTGAAACCTTACAATAATATCACATTACGGATCCGATGAAACTAGTTTCGTCGAATTCCGAGACTTTTTGAAAAATGGCTATTTTGACTCGCCAAATTTAAATTAAAAACGATTCGATGCGTTTCGAGGTGCCACGATCAAACGATAGCTCCGATTGACACGAAAATTGAAATCCGGTAATAACTAACTATTACGGATCCAATGAAACTGGTTTCGTTCAATTCTGAGACTGTTCAAAAATTGACTATTTTACAGTCGATTTTTTTAAGATTAAAATATTCAATTTTCACAGATTTACTTTTAATTCGATTCTAAAAGTTCTAAAATATTTCTATAACTCCAGTATGATTAAATAAAATTTTCCAAATTATTTTCAATCATATTTAACTCAATTTTTAATTATTTCCATAATTTAACGTATTAAATTATTGATTTAATTATTCAATTAAATCCAAAAATTCAAATAAAAATTTATTTGACTTATAAATTCACTTATAAATATTTAAAATTAATTAAATATTCAAATTTAAATTTATAAAAATTCTGGGTCGTTACAAACACTGAAGGGAGATTAGGGGTAGGAGGCCTTGGCAAAAATAGTGGCTGGGTTTATTATCCATGGTGGTGGAATTGCAGCGGTAAACTAGGGTTCAGTGCTTAGTTTTGATGAATGATAGGAAAGAGGAAATCTCGTCGTCGATAGTGGATTGTAGCAGATCGCACATGCGGGAAATGTCATATGGGACGATGATGAAGCTATGGACATGGTTGTGTGGAATTAGGAGGTCGAGATGGTTGGTGCAAGGCACTTGCAGGTGGTTAGTTTTGTTCCAGTTTGAATCGTGTTGTCAAATTTTAATCTAAAATGAAATCGAGGGACCTGGGTGCTCGCGAGGCTTGAGGGGAACGTAGGCTACTAGCCGAAGGTTGTGGAGTCGGCTGGAATTTCATCGATCGTCTGTGCACATGAATGCGTATCGGTGGGTGTATGGTTTATGATGGATGTGGAGAAGAAAAGTAGTTCTCGGGTATAGCCCAAAGTAGTTGTAGGTTTTCCTCGAAGTAATGAAGCATGAAATAAAACCAAAGTTGAGCTCGGTTAAGCAAGAGTTTGACTCAGGTAAAACGATTGTGAGTCTTGGGTTTGTAATTTTTACAGTTTTAAAAAATTTAAATTTAACGAGTTTTCATTTAATCAAATTTTAAAAACCCTTTGTTGATTTATTTTTGTAAGATAAGAATGTTTATTTTAGTTTTGAATAAATTAAAGGTTTTAAAATATTTAACTAATCAAACTTGAAGTGTTTTAATCCTTTATTAATTATTAATTTATTTTAAATAAATATAATAGAATAATTAAGAATTTAATTAAGAAGATTAAATGTTTGTTTTTATTTAAGATTTTAAGTTAAATTAAGGTATAATGATAATTTATCTTAAAGGATATTTAAAAAAGTTTTAAATGACAATTTTGTAATTAATAAGGATAAATAGTTTATCTTTTAAATTAATTAAGGTCTTGAGTAATTTATTAATGAAATTTAAAAGATGATGTTAATTACTTAATGTAATTAATCAGTGGTTAATTAATTGATGTGATTAATTAAAGGTAAATTTTAAATTGATTTTATTATAATTACTTAATTAAAGATTAATTAATTAATGATAAGTAATTAAAGGTTAATTACTTAATGAAATTAATTACGTATAATCACTTAATGCAATTAATTAAGGAAAATTACTTAATGTGATTAAGTTAAAGGTTGATTAACTAATGCAAGTAATTAAAGGTAAATAATTATTTAAGGATAATTACTTGATTAAAAGGTAATTAATTAACTAATTGAATGATTAAAGGACAATGGCTCAATTAATTTGTCATTAAGTAATGAAATAAATTAGGAATAATCACTTATTATAATTAATTGAGGGTAATTAATTAAATGGTAATTAATTAAAAAGCTAATTAATTATGTGATTAATTAAGGGTAATTAATTAATTAAAGGGATTAAGGAATGATAATTAATTGAGGAGTGATTAATTAATGTAATTGATTAAGGATAATTAAATAAAGGATGATCATTTAATTAAAGGATAATCATTTAATGATTAAAGTTTGATTAATTAATAATTAAGTGTTAATTAATTTATTATTAATGGTTAATGAATAAATGATTAAAGAATAATTAATCAAAATGGTTTGTAATTAATTAATATTAATTAACCAGGATTAGTGATTTATTCATAAGTAATTAATCTGATTTAAATTGATTAGATAAATTAATCGATCTTACTTATGGATGTTTTGGGATTATGTTGAATGTATAAATTGTTTGGTTTCCCTGATGTGTGCTATTACGTGATATGAATTGTATGTTTGAGCTGTGATCTTTGACTTATTTATCTGTAATGCATTTACATTATTTATCTGCGAATCTGTCAATGAAGATAAGCGTTATAGGATTATACCGCTTATTGATGTGTTTGAATTGTGATGATTGATGATATTGCACTATTGTGTAAAACCCTTTGACTACACTATATACACAAATATGGATTTCACGGGGAAATCGGTTAAGTCATAGATATTTTGAAATCTAAATATTATTTTGTTTAAAAGTTGAAGTTTTAATCTAAATGGTTTGGGAAATGAAATTGACTTGAATGTGAAAAGATTTTGAAAAAGAGATTTGAAATTGGAATTTAGTTTGAATAAAATATATCTTATTTTAAGTTTTGAATTTATTTTGGGAATTTGGTTTAAAAGGTTTATGCAAGTTATATAATATATATATGTGGATTTGTCAACCATCTTTAAAGTGTTTTAAAAGTACTATTTTGGGAATTTAAATTTAACCCAAAGTTTATACGTTAAAGGATAAAACTTGTGCATATTTGATTGGATTTTTTTTCGAAAAAAAAAACCCTTGTTTTGTAAATAAAAATATAAAGAAAGGATTTCCAATTTATGTTCAAAGGATTTCAAGTTCGAAAATTAAATTGTTTTGAAAGCTACGAATGAATCTTTTTTAAAGATTGGTGACTTTGTTTTCAAATTGAAGAGGATCATAAAGGTGCATCTTTGTATAAAAGATTTGAAAATGATTTTTTTTTTGAAAACTATGAATGAATATTTACGAAAGATTTGGTGAATATTGTTTCAAAATTAGAGAGTATCTTTAAGAGTGAACCTTTTATTTTAAAGATTAAAAGTGGGAATTTTTTTAAACCATTTGAAAGAAAGGTTTTAGGTAATAAGTTGTGACTTAACTAAGATCCCACTATATCCATATGTTTTTAAATACTGCGCTCATTATTTAGTTTAGCCAGGAGAGGACTTTGTGTCATATAACCCATTCCGAATAATGATGCGACGTTTGCATGAAGACCAGATATTTTCAAAAGTGAAAGGATAACTCGTCGAATGTTTCTGCACCAGCTGATCCCCGATGTAGAGATTTGATCACCCTTTGTGATAGGTAATCTGGACATGATTAGGGATCATCCGGATTGCAAGGGCTTCTTTAAAGCGCCTTCGGTTCTGTTCGAACCCGGAACAGACTTGTATGGATGTATGTCTGATGTTACACTTTGAGATGTAAAGCTGGTTTCTATCGAATACATTTCTGTTTCATGGCGGAGAATTTATTCTCTTAGCTTAACACCCTTCTCTGAGACGTACGAGCTCCGAGGTTATGTAGTTGATGTTTACTAGTGATACATTCCCATTTGGTAATGTGGCATACAAAGTGCTACTGATCATGTGTTGACTAAAGCATGGCTTTTGTGTAAATCGTAGCTTTGTGGATGTGACCTCGTTTGACCTCACAACCAGGAATGGTCGAAACAGGAAAGATGCGGCAAACTTATTGCTTTGTGGTTGTTGGTGTTGAGAGCTCTCGAATGAAGGTTGGTTACGACCGTGGATGGCATACTCGTGATAGTTAGTTACCTAGTAACAGAGGTAACCCGACCTTGTATTTGCAGAGATCTGTTTAGGTTCTCGGGGCGTCCCTCCAGAAGCATACCGATGTGGCCCAGGAAGTTTCTTAATCTGACCATTTGCTGGAAATCCAAAGAAACAATACACACTCTGTACAGTTTTAGTTTTATAAACTGCCATGGAATGTGGCAGTAACCTACTATTGAACATGGTAGTTATGGTAGGCATACAAAATGGTTGTATGCTGGCTAAGATAAATATTATACTTGTAAATGTTTTCCACTATGCACTAATAATAATATTAAAAGGTTTTTGCATATCAAGCATGTTTGACTACCATAAGGAGAAATCTCCTTCAATTCTGCATTTGCATTATGTGTGTTGCGGGAGGCCTTATGGTAGGTTCATTTTTCAAAAAGCATTAGGCGTTTTCTTTTTATTTATTTGGTTTGTTTTATTTCAAATTAAACTATTTCCGTTTGCTCACACCAGTCCCATGACTAACCTGGAGTTTATTATTCTCTTTCTAAACTCTGGATGCCCATAATTTTCCACATGGCAGTCTAGAGTTGGATTTTTCAGATAATCAAATAGTCGGATAGTCAATGTAGCTTTTGGCAAACACATCAGGATCGAGTTTGCTCCACTTCAGCATTGATGGTGATTTGATTTATGGCTTAGCATCTTTGGAGTTTGGCATTGGAAGTGAAATCTGATGGATTTTCTTTCTCTCTTGAAGATCATATTTGAGATTTATCTTTCCACTATTGTTATATATCTAATGTATATTGATATCATTGTATCAGGATATTGTATTAACTGTTGTATATCAAATGATATTCATTTTTTTCTTTTCTTCCGTTGTATTATTGTACTTAATGTGTTATAAGCTCTGGCGAACCAGATCGATGTTTGAATCTACGGCATTGGAATACGGATGATGTATTTGGTGCTGATTTTCTAAGGTCGAGTTATGGTCGTTACATAAAACCTCCATCCTTACAAATGCTAAAAAATAAAAACAAATGAAATAGATGCAGTGGTTAATAGAATACGTCCATACATAGATGAACATCACCAACTCTCCTCTGGAAACTCCAAGCGTCTTCAACTAAACCTGAAAGTACAAAATCTGACCGGAGTATTGAAAATACTCGAATCAGGCTTGATAAATCAGCGTGAGATACTCGATTTATAAAATGATGCCAGTATAATACCTTTAAAAGGAAAGCTGTCTTATAAGACCACGTCCATAGATAAATATGGACGGTTTTAACCTTATGATAACCAAATCACTTTTATACCAAAATAATTTGATATATTTTCTAATGACATTCCTTTGAAAACTCTTTTCGTATAATATATTAAAAATAGCCGAAATTATTACATTAATTAAATTTGATGGCTTACTAGGTACTTTTTAAAAGTAGGTTCTATAATCAAAACCGTAAAGTCAACGTATTGGAATTGGATTTCCAACATGATAGGGAAGTAATGACCATTCAGACCTGAAAAATCCACGTATAATAGTCCTAGTTCACACCAGTGGTTTTACAAGATCTCCGTCAGCCTCTGAGCTACAATACTACACTACCATGGAACATAATATTACTCGGTGGCTTTACACGGTCTCCGTCGGCCTCCATTCCATTCATACAATATGGCAGCAAGTGCCTATAAGGAACTTCCCTTAATAATAGCCTGTAATATGTCCTTTAGACCACATAGTATCCCATATCATTCTTGTGATATGAGGCTCGTGAACCTACGCTATACAAAGCCTCGCTTTACTTTTTGCAAAATTACATTTTGACGCTTTACTTTTTGCAAAATCACACTTGATCATCACAGGTTCCGTTTCAAATGCCATATTGTTATTCCATCAATCACTATTGACATTCGCGAACATACTACCTCTAAGCTCCTACATCTCAGAAAAGGGTGTTAAGCTAAGAGAAGTTGCATTCTCTGCCACCAAAGAGATGTATGCTTGTAAAAGTCAACACTGTGATCTCAGAAATGCAGTGTCAGACATTCATCCCTACAAGTACATTCCAGGATTGAATGAAACCGAAGGCACTCCTCCAACTACCATTAGTAACAAGTAGTCCTTACAATTGAAGATTTTCATAATAGAGCACTACTGCGACCATAAATATATGATGTGGTAAATTTCACCGCCAAAGACTAGTGGCAAGCAGCCCTTCATCATGTAGATCCCCGTCTTCAAAAATCATCATCATCAAATCTTCACTTCCGAATGTATGCATTGGTTCAGAGTGCTTTTTGAATAGGAATTACCCAAATCTGACCCTGGTTTCTCTGAATCAATCATCAATAAACAAGATGTTAAGTTCATATGTGATTATCAATCATCAATAAATTTAATTCATCTTTTTATTCATTCATAGATATCTCTTAATGATATATGAACTAAATCATCTCTTTCTGTGATACCCCACCTCTATACCCACGCTAGCCCAGGACACTATGCAGTAATGTCGTAAACTAGCACAAAGAATAAGCCTGTTGTGGAGCGACCATCCATGTAATTGCTTTGTACGAGCACCGATATGTCAGGTAGTATAACTTCAAGAGGAAATCTGACATACCGGTACAAACTCAAAGCCACTACACAGTGGCTATATGATCTTTGGAACAAATATATAAATAAGCATAGCACAAATGAGTCGCAGACATCCATATCACAAAGGCGAAAACAAATATGAATATAACACATAGAAGTGTACATCAGAGTAGTGGTCAAATAAGATCGACAATATCATAAAAGAATGGATACAAGTGCTAGACAAAAGAATATGTATACATCAAGGAGTCTCTATCTCGAATATATAATAACAAAACTACAAAACTTGAGTAGTTAGCCAAAAGTCAGATGATGTTCCCAAATGAGGAGTCAAGTAGAAGCACCTGTAACATCTCGGTTTGACCCGAGTATTCTTTAATAAGAAAATAATAAATGGATCGGTCTAGCTATAAATATCAGATAAAATGAGATAAAATAATAGATATAACAAAAATGTATGATAAAAATAGTGTCATACTACGACAAGTATACATTTAACAACAAGAATCATTCAATATCTCAAGAAATCTCAAAACACATAAAAGAACGTCATATTCTTTATTTTATTCACTATACCACAAATATTGACAAATATATCAATGCCAATCACAAAATCGGTGAAACACAAATTTTAGAAATTGTCAATTAAAAATTCAGCACAAAAGGGGGAGGCCTATCACAAAACAGGAGCATGAAAACTCACCAACACGTGTATCACAAATGGAAAGCTGTTCCATGGTTGCTAACTATTAATTTTGAGCGGAGGTTCCACATACGGCCCGAAGACCATGGGTCGCTACCCCACCAATTTTGAGCCGAAGCTCCACAGAAATGGGGTTTAGTCTCCCTCGCAGACAAAGAGACATCGCACATTGCTAGTCTAAACCACAAAATGATCATTATCGATCATCTAGTAGTGTCAATTACACTAAGCTAGTAAATAAATGAGTTTATCTTCATGTCCCATAACCATTAGCTTAACTTAAATATTTACGAACAAATTGTAAATCTCCACTCGAAAATTGTCATAAGAGTTTCAATCGGACAAGTCTAAGAATTTACCGACAAAGTAACCGCAAGCGTTTCATATCGCTTGTTTTTCTAATTCGTTTAATGGGATTTCTCGAACGAATGAGGAAAAGGTTTGTGTATACTAATAGATTGGAAACGGTTTTATAAATGAGCTTTGTATTAAAAATAGAGTTGAAATCGTTTTGGTGAAAGAGCTATGATATTTACTACTAGTATAGAAATCTTTGTATTTCAAAGTGACAAATCACAAAAATGATTATAAGAACAATCAATCACCAAAATTCACATTGGATAAAGTGAATCAATTCCATAGAAATCGATACTGAATCCATCAAGATGGATATTCCCACAAATTCCAAAGAAGAAGTCATCAAAGTTAATAATAAATGATAATAACAAATCAGATCATCACTAGTCGATTAAAATTTGGAAACACAAGCAAAATAGGCAATTTGGGCTGGGGCAAGCAGATCAGTCGATTGGACCAGGTGGTCAGTCGACTGACTCAGGGACACGAATTTTCTGTCCCCATGTTCAGCCGACTGACCTCCTGGTCCAGTCGATTGAACCTGCTTCTAAGCATTTTTTATCTTCTGGTTTAGTCGACCGACCTTCTGGTCCAGTCGACCGAACCTGCTTCTGAAGCACATTCAGCCTAGCCCCCAAGTGGGGAAAAAAATCCTAAAATCACGATCAGATGAGCAATGGGCACTAGGGGTTTACGCCAATCGACCACCTCTCCCTATAGGCTCTTCGATACACCACCAAAATCATATTCAAACACCAAGGCTAGGATTTTTAATGATTTTGACTTCAAAACACCAAAAATTGGAATATTCATAAAACTAATTCAATCCAAAGCAAAAGGAACAAGAGTAGATGTTAGGAATTCATACCTAACAACAAAGAAGTTATAGACATAGATGTGAGTTCTAAAACTCACATTTTTCTCAAAAATAAGGAAGGAGAAGCTTGAAAACAAAAGGAAGATCAACTACTCTTCAATTTCAACTTTAAAAGCTCCAATCTAAGTTCATAAGCTAATATTCCCAAAGTTAGGTTGTAGGAAATTTCTGAAATCGGAGAGAGATTGAGATGGAGAAGAAGAAGAAGAGGATGATTACCTAAGCTTCTCTTTGATTTTGGAACTAGAACTTGAATTTGCAAAAGAAATTAGGGTTTAGGATTTTAGTTTCCAATCTCTTCCCCATTATTACTAATGCTTGAAGTGATAGAAAATGAGAATGAATGAAGAGGAGAGGGGGTGGAGTTTGGAGATAAAATGAGTTGGGTTAGTAGGCTGAAGCCCAAACCCAAAACCAAACCCAAAGCCCTAAGAGAAAACATCAAAATTACACTCAACTCTAAACATGTTAATGTTTATACACAAAAAGGTCGCAAACGCCATTTTGAACTCAATGGAAGTGGTCTCAATTTCAAATTCGACTGTTTACAAAAGGTAGCATTTCAAACTAAAATCCGACTAATGATGCTGTATTTAAATAAAATATTTAAATATACAATCGTAAAATATGCGGGTTGTTACAAACTCCCCTCCTTAAAGAAATTGCATCCTCGCGATACTTAAGAAGAAAATAAAGAGTAACAACCATAAAAGCAAATCAACACAAAAGAAAATTTGAAATAAGAAGTTCACCTCAAAGAGCACGGGAGAGTAAGTCGGGGTGTGTTCGCTCGACGAATTCTCTAGATTCCCAAGAGCAATTTTTAGGATTTGAGGACCATTGAACTTTCACAAGCGGGACATCTTTATTTCGAAGGCGTTTAACCTCCGTAGCAATGATACGAATAGGATGTTGCTCATAATTTAAATTAGGCGAAACTTCAATTTCTTCCACAACACTGGGCTCAAGAAAAGAATCAGAATCTCGAAGGCATTTCCATAGTTGGAAACATGAAATAAGTCATGAATAGCAGAAAATTGAGCCGATGATAAAATGCGATAATCCACGGAACCAATGCGTTTAATGATTGAAACTAGACCAATATATTGAGCCACTAACTTTCCCGATCGACTGAAACACATAACAGCTTTCATAGGTGAAACACGAATAAACACCAAATCTCCCACAGAAAATTCTAATTTCCTTCTTCGGCTATCGGCACAGGATTTTTGTCTACTTTGTGCTTCTTTCATCCTATGGGGAATAAGATCAATCTTTTATGTGGAGTCACGAATAAAATCTGGACCAAAACCCAGCCTCTCATCGGCTTCAAGCCAAAAAGAAGATCAGCATGGCCTTCCATAGAGTGCCTTGAAAGGTTCCATACCAATACTAGATGGGAAAATACTATTAAAGGAAAACTCAATGAGTGAAATATGATCTTCCCGACTTCCACCAAAATCAAGAACACATGCATGAAGAAGATCGTCAAGAGTTTGATTCACACGTTCGGATTGTCCATGGGATGAAGATGATAAGTGGTGATAAAATTAAACTTTGTTTCCAAAGCTTTTTGAAAACTCTTCCAAAATCAACTAGTAAACAATGGATCATGATCACTGACAATTGAAGTTGGAACTCCATGCAGTTTAACAATTTCTCTAATACAGAGTTTGGCCAAAAGAGGTACGGTCTGATTAGACCCAACGGGAATAAAATGGGAGGATTTTGTAAGTCTATCCACAATCACCCACAAACTGCCATGGCCTGAACGAGAACGCAGAAGTCTGTCAATAAATTCCACGGAGACTTGATCCCACTTCCAAATTGGAATGTCCAAATGTCGCAATAACCCATCGGGCCTTTGGTGCTTGGCCTTGACAAGTTGGCAAGTCATGAAACGCTTAATTAAGTTAGCAATATCATATTTCATTCCATCCCAATAATAAAGTCGCTTCATATCCGCGTATATTTTACTACTACCAGGATGAATGATAAATTTAGAACGATGAGAATCTTCTAAAATGTCTTTACGAAGATCACTAATATTTGGCACGATAAATGTACCAAATTTTTGAATACCGCCACGAGCATCAATATTAAAGTCTTTCAAACCTTCAATATCACTTTTATCCCTACAACTTTGGCTGAGAAGAGCCAATTCGAGATTTAGCTTTTGAGCTTCAAGAATGCGGTCTAAAAGATAAGGATGAGCCTCAAGGCTACATAGAACAAGAGATGAACATAAATCGGATTCACGATGTTGAATCTCGCAAGTGGTCAAAATCCTAAGACCATTCCAATTGGATATCATTATAGAAACAAATGCTTGTTGCTTACGACTAAGGGCATCTGTAGCACGATTTCTCTTTCCGGGAGTATAAAGAATATCACGATCATAAGACGCAAGAAACTCAAGCCAACTTTGTTGATGCAAATTAAGTTCCTTTTGAGAAATAAATAATTCAAAGTTTTATGATCGGTGTAGAGAATAAATTTCTCTCTCAAAAGATAATGACACCAAATTATAAGGGCAAAAACCATAACCGCGATCTCTAAATCATGAGTGGCATATCTAGTCTCGGAAGGCTTTAATTACCTAGAAGCATAAGCAATAACACGTTCCCTTTGCATGAGGACGGCTCCCAAACAAACATGACTAGCATCGGTATAAACAATAAAGTCTTGGTTCCCTTCGGGAGTCACGGGAATAGGAGTATTGGAAAAGAGTTCTTTTAATTGATCCACTTTCCCGAAAAGCTAAGACTTTCAAAATTACAACTAACGTTATGTAGTCATCTTTCCAGAAAAATTTACTCATTCCAAGTCAATTTACTGTGTTTGATTGTCTTATTAAAGCGTTTAGGAGATTCCTATTAATAACGTTGATCAAGCGCATCGACTAGAATTCTTAAAGCATTTAATGGGCAAAACAACATAAAATCAACTTCTATATGATATAGAACATCTCCCAAAATTTATACGAGTATTCCTTACCCATTTTAAAACAAAAATCCAATTATACTTATAAATTTATCTTATTAAAAAGATTCGTAATTTTTTTTAAATTGCTGTTTTCATCCATAATTAATAAATTCATAGACGGACTCATCGAGATATTCACCGAATACTCGATTCATAAGATGGATGACATAAGCTGGATGGTTCATCAACCAAATGGCATGACAAGCCATTCATAAGAATAATAATGAGTGCGGAATGCAGTTAGTGGAACACTATGGTCCGCAACTCATAGCTAATGAAAACTAGTGGCAAAGTCAAACTAAAAAGACCTTAGCACCACTCGATAGATTTGCTTAGGTGATAACCCTAAGACAAGCTCAAAGATACTGGAAAATTCACAAACTACATGAATGAGGGAAATAACTTTTTCCTCATTATGTGGGTTCAAAGAATAAAATAGTGCCACCAAATTGGAATCGAAATCATTTAAATAAATAGAAATCTGCTTAACAGATTGAAAACGTCGAAGATGGATAGTCCACTAGGGACATAGGATATGGCTTCATAATGATTAAGCCAATCCTTTCACAAAAATTAATTCTGAAGCCTAAGTAATGCATAACATGCAAATTGGCTCGAAAAATCATAGAAATCCCATAAAATAATCTCGACGCCTTTTACAGAACAAACCGAGTGTTGCAGAACCATTAACCGGATTCCCAATTCTAATTGAAGTCATCAAGCTAAAATGTTTAAAGAAAAAGAATCAATAAGCTCTTTTGATATAAAAATAATGAGATGAACTCATATCAACAAGGACTCGAATAGGATAATCACAAAATGAATGTCATCAAGGACTGAATGAGAAATACCTTGACCAAGAGAAGTGTTACTGAGAGTTGCACAACATTCAGCTCTCCCTCCCTCTTGCTTTGAAGTTTTGGACATGAAGATAAGCGATGACCCAAACCATTGCAATAGCGGCAATAAAGGGGTTTCGGGCATTTAATTACATAATGGTCCTTTGAACCACAATTGTAGCATTGCCCACTGCTAGAGGTAGAAGTTTTTGCCACCGAAGTTGCATGCTTCCCTTTCTTGTTGGGATAAGGATCTTTGAACTTATTAGTCCTCTTTTTGTTGTTATTGAAGTTTGATTTGGCGCTCCTAACTTCAACATCGCTCTCTTTACCTGCCTCTTCAAGTCGAAGAGCGATATCGACAAGTTGGTCAAAAGAAACTTCCAACTTCATAAGTAAAGGCTTTTTAAGATTCTTATTCGATCCATAGATAAACCTCTGATTTTTCTTTAAAGGGTTATTTATATACTCGATCCCAAATATATAGAGGGATTCAAAAGATGTGACATAATCTGCCACAGAAGATTCACCTTGAACAAGGTTAATAAATCGATGGGCCAGAGTCACTTTTTCAGCTTCTGGTACAAACTTCGATTCAAATCTTTTCCGGAATTGCTCCCAATTAAGATCTGCTTCAATAATGTCGAAAATCAGAAGCTCATACCAATCTATTGGTCTTTCTTGAAGCATACTAGAAGCCACTTGGACTCGATGTAAATCAATGAGATTCATGCGAGAAAGATGCGATCACATGTTCTTAGCTAATCCTGGACTTCTATAACGCTTTCGAAACCCCTGAATGGCTTTCCACCCAAATTGGTATAATCGCTGCACAAGCGTGCAAATCCGGATTTTGGGTGAGTAGGCTCTGAAATGGGTCCGACAGCTTTAGCATTCTTTACAAGATCTAGAAGTTGTTGAGCTGACATAAATACTCCATCCTAGGGAGTAGCATTGGATTGACCGGTGCTGGTACGGTTTGGTCTAACCATTTCTCTTCTTTAAAAAAGAAAGAAAGAAGAAGAAAAAGGTTATTCTCAGAATGAATATCAAACAATCTTGATTGATAAAACAAGGCATCATAAAAGAAAATAGGATAAAACAGTACGAAGACTCGAATTAAATCCTAAGGCACGACTCCTAAGAAGGACTTAAGACAATGATCCTTGCTAGATTACTCTACATTGTTCCGAAGTTTGGCTCCGATACCAAGCCATGACGCCCCACCTCTATAGTCACGCTAGCCAAGGACACGACGGGGTAATGCCATCAACTAGCATGAAGAATAAGGCTGTTGAGGAGTGACCATCCGTGTAATTACTTTGTACGAGCACCGATATGTCAGATAGTATAACTTCAAGAGGAAATCTGACATACCAATACAAACTCAAAGCAACTACATAGCGGCTATATGATCTTCGGAAACAAATATAGAAATAAGCATAACCCAAATCAGTCATAGACATCCATATCACAAAGGTGGAAACATATATGAATATAACACATAGAAGTGTACATCAGAGTAGTGGTCAAATAAGATCCACAATATCATAATGGAATGGGTACAAGTGCTAGAAAAAAGAATATGTACACATCAAGGAGTCTCTATCTTGAATGTATAATAACAAAAACTACTAAACTAGAGTAGTTAGCCAAAAGTCAGATAATATTCCCAAATGAGGAGTCAAGCAGAAGCACCTGTAACATCTCCGTCTGACCCGAGTATTATTTAATAAGAAAATAATAAACGGATCCGTCTATCCATAAATATCAGATAAAACAAGATAAAATAAGAGATATAACAAAAATGTATGATAAAAATAATGCCATACTGCGACATGTATACATTAAACAACAACAAGAATCATACAATATTTCAAGAAATCTCAAATCATAGAAAAGAATGTCATATTCTTTATTTTATTCACCATACCACAAATATTGACAAATATATCAATGCCAATCATAAAATAGGTGAAACATAAATTCTAGAAATCGTCAACTAAAAATCCAGAAATCACAAAAGTGGGGCCTATCACAAAACGGGAGCATGAAAACTCACCAACACGTGTATCACAAATGGAACGCTATTCCATGGTTGCGAACCATTAATTTTGAGCCGAGGCTCCACAAATGGTCCGAACACCATGGGTCGCTACCCCACCAATTTTGAGCCAAAGCTCCATAGAAACGGGGTTTAATCTCCGTCGCAGACAAAGAGACATCGCTCATTGCTAGTCTAAACCACAAAATGATCATCATCAATCATCTTGAAGTGTCAATTACACTAAGCTAGTAAATAAATGAGTTTAGCTTCATGTCCCATAACCACCCGCTTAACTTAAATATTTACGAACAAATTGCAGGCTTCACTCAAAAATTGTCACAAGAGTTTCAACCAAATAAGTCTAAGAATTAACCGACAAAGTAAACGCAAGCATTTCATATCGCTTGTTTTGCTAAGTCGTTTATTTGGATTTCTCGAAAGAGTGAGGAAAATGTCTGTGTATACTAATAGATTGGAAAACAGTTTCATAAACGAGCTTTGGATTCAAATAGAGTTGAAATCGTTTTGGTGAAAGAGCTTTGATATTTACTGATAGTATAGAAATCTTTGTATTTCAAAGTGGCAAATCACAAAAATGATTGTAAAAACAATCATTCACCAAAATTCACATTTGAAGAAGTCAATCAAACCCATAGAAATCGATACTGAATCCATCAACATGGATATTTCCAAAAATCCCAAAGAAGAAGTCATCAAAGTTGATAATAAATTATAAAAACAAATCGGATCATCACGAATCGATTAAAATTTGAAAACACAAGAAAAATAGGCAATTTGGGCTGGGGCAAGCAAATCAGTCGACTGGACCAGGTGGTCAGTCAACTGACACAGGGACACGAATTTTCTGTCCCCACGATCAGTCGACTGACCTCCTGGTCTAGTCAACAGAACCTACTTCTAAGCATTTTTTATCTTCTAGTTCAGTCAACTGACCTTTTGGTCCAGACGACTGAACCTGCTTCTGAAGCACATTCAGCCTAGCCCCCAAGTAGGGAAAAAATCCTAAAATCGCGATCGAACGAGCAATGGGTACTAGGGGTTTACGCGAATCGGCAACCTAGTCCTTTAGGCTCTTCGATACACCACCCAAATCATGTTCAAACACCAAAGCTAGGATTTTTAAAGATTTTGACTTCAAAACACCAAAAATTGGAATATTCATAAAACTAATTCAATCCAAAGCAAAAGGAACAAGAGTAGATGTTAGGAATTCATACCTAACAACAAAGATAGTTATAGACATAGATGTGAGTTCTAAAACTCAACTTTTTCTCAAAAATAAGGAAGGAGAAGCTTGAAATTAAAAAGGAAGATCAGCTACTCTTCAATTTCAACTCTAAAAGCTCCAATCTAAGAGCATAAGCAAATATTCTCAATGTTAGGTTGTAGAAAATTTCTGAAAGTGGAGAGTGATTGAGATGGAGAAAAAGAAGAGGATACTTACCTAAGCTTCTTTTTGATTTTGGAACCAGAACTTCAATTTGCCAAAGAAGCTAAAGCTTAGAATTTTAGTTTCCAATATCTTCCCCCATTATTACTAAAGCTTGAAGTGTTAGGAAATGAGAATGAACGAAGAGGAAAGAAGGTGGAGTTAGGATATAAAATGAGATGGGTTAGTGGGCTGAAACCCAAACCCAAAGCCCTAGGCGAAAATATCAAAATTCTACTCAACTCTAAACATATCAATGTTTATACTTAAAAAGGTCGCAAATGCCATTTTGAACTCAATGGAACTGGTCTCGTGTTCTAATTCGACTGTTTGCAAAAAGTAGCATTTCGTACTAAAATCCGACTATCGATACTATATTTAAATAAAATATTTAGTTATACAATCGTAAAATATGCGGGTTGCTACACTTTCACTTTTTTAGAGTATATGGAATCATCAAGCCTCTTTTACCAAATCATTTAGTTAATTTTAAAACCTTTTCAATCTTGGAATAATTCCAAATCGTTACACCTTTTATTTAGGAAAACATTTTTATATCATTTCTATGCAATCCAAGTTATTTAAATTTGGAAAATTATTGCTTTATACTTTAGGAAGCTTCGATCCAAGTGAACCAAATTTACGATCCCATCCATCAGGCCAGTCCGGATAGTCAGGGAGAGCAGGAAACCCGTTTTTCAAACTCAAGCCATGGTATTATCTTTCTAACACCCATAAGGCAGTCAAGTTATTTGAACGACTCTAAACCACTTAACATTTAAACATTCCATAAGTGTTTCAAAATAATTTTTGGAAAAACTTAATAATCATTTAAAAACATTTACAAAACATTTGGAAATGAATGGTTGTGGTTAAAACTATATTGCAAAAATTGTAGAGAAGTGCTGTGGAAAAGTGCCGCTGAAAGTACTTTTTAAGCTATATTGATCAAAACGACTTTTCTACCGTTTGGAAATTCATTTTTATAACTCAAATTATTTTTAAAACGTTTTAAAATATTTTTTGAATTTTTTTCATATTTTTAAACAATTTTAATATATCATTTTCAGAGGTATCCTTTTATAGTTTTCGAACTGTAAAACCGCGATTTTTTCAAAAAACTTGTTTTGCTCATATTTAAAAATTTACTTATCGAAATTTGATTTTATTTCTTTTGTTGGAAAACTATGGATATAATAGTTCGGAAAATTCTTATCTCGAAGAATTTTGAGCTATATTCCATTCTATACTTATTTGACTTTTATGGCGCGACATAGCGAAATACCGTGGCGCGACGCGCCTATTTTTGACTTAATTTTTAGTTACCTTTCAAACTTCACCAAAACACTTTAATATGTTTATAAAACATTTATAAACCATTTTCAAAAATTTAAACCAGTATTTTCCATATTAAATCTCCTTTTCACTTTTAAACCATTTCATAATATTATATTACTATAAAAGTTATTGTCAACTTTTTTATATTTTCAAACCATTAAGAGACTAAATAAACTCCATATGGATTTATTTTTCATTAATTATTCATGGTTAATTTCTTAACCATTTCTATTATGATTTCTCATAATTTATTATAACCAAGTTATCAACCATATCAACTCCATATAATCAGCCATATATCATTCAAGTTATCAAATAAGCATTTAAATTTATAATTTAAAAATTCATATAACTATTTTCTAAGTCGGGTACTCATCTTAATAAAACCAAACTTCCTACCAACATTTAATCCAAACAACACTTCAACAAATCATCTTATAGTTCACTATACAAATCCACCTACCATCAAGTGCTCGACCATCCTTCTACCTTCATTATTGCTCTCGGCCTTAACCTCTTGCCACCACCAAGCTCATGGACAAGCCCATCCACCCTCCATAACTCATGCCCTCACCTCCTTTCTCACGACCTAAGGCCCTTTACCATCCAAAAATCATGGCCATTTGGTCATTAAAGAAGGGAAGAGGAAGAAGTATATTAAGAAGTGGTTAGAGAGTAATTAGCGGATTGGTGCTTAAGAACTCCACTATTTTTAACCTTCTTACCTCTCTTAAAGATGAGAAGTTATTAAAGAGCATTAAGGAGCTCAAGAATGGAGAAGAAGAAGAATGAATGAATTTGTGAAGGATGAAAGAGGATATGGGTGGGTATTTATAGGGAGAAAATGGTAGAAAATACTTAAAAGTGCATCGACCAAACTACCCTTAGCCCAATCTGCTCCAATCACATCACAATACATGTTGGTACCGCCCACTATATGCCTCCATCTCTTCATTCACTTCTTGGCATGTGTACATCACTTTTGGATGACTTAAGGGTTAAGTTTTGTGAAATATCTTAAATACTTTAACTTTATTTATATAAAAACGTATAAATGTGTAATGTATACAATTATGGATATATGTATATGTTAGGATAGGTATTTATATCTCATATATGTGTATATGACATATAAACAAGGTTGCAATGACTTTCGTACAACTTCCATTCATTAAATAATTGAAAATCGGGAAACCGATTTCTGGTCACATTTTCATTATTAATTTAAATTAGATATATATGTAACAAAAATTTGAAATTAGTTTTTTATTATTATTAATTAATTAAAATTATCTCATTCGAATTATAAATCATATAAATCAATATTAACAATTATTTACAAAAATTGCTATTTTACCGATAAAGAGATATCAATTTTCTCATATTTTCAAACTGATTATAAATCTTAATAAAACTATTATAAATTATTTATTATCACTTTATACTATTTAAAATGAATATTATCATTTAAAAACAATTATTTGCTTAATTATAATAATTATTAAATTATTAAGTCAGAATTTAAAATCATAAATCAATGATTAAATATAAGGGTATCGCTAAGGATGTCATATATACTTTTTATCTCCAAAAATTAAATAAATAATTTTATTTCATATCATTGTTCAATTATAAAAATAAGTGTATTTATCTAGCTCCGTGCGTGCCGTTTTACGAATATAGAGCTGTTTATCGATAAAATGGTTTTTGGCCATTTTGTCGATATTTCTTTAAAGTTTATATTTTCGTAAACACTTATTCAAATTAATATTATCATTATTGTTTATTATTCAAAACATCATAATCTATGTTTTTAAAAGCTATATTTGGATATTTTAGAAATAAATATAATTTATTAAACTGAAAAATTTGCGGGTCGTTACTGATTTCCCCCCTTAAAAGATTTTCATTCCTGAAATTACACCCAAAAAAAACCCAAAGGTATTTTCCCAAAACATTTGTTTTTAAACTTACATTCGTATGATGCATGCAGATTATCCGATTTGTTATACTAGCTGAATTCTCAATTTTACTTTCGAACTCGTACCGATCCCTCGATCCTCTAGTGCGGACTTTGACCATGCTTTCCAACTAGAACTTTTTGTTTTCCTTGCATATCTTTCAACTATGATAGAAAACGTAAATATCAAAACGCCAATCCTCATCAATTTTTAACGTCAAGAATCGAGTGATAAATCCTTTTTCGGACCGGTGTAAACACCTCGAAGTTTCATACTCGAATCATAGATCAAAATCGTGTGACGATATGATCTACTTACAACTTATTTAACCTTTTCTAATCTTGATGAAAACATCTCAAAAACTTTTATTTTTCATTTAAATACCTTTATAAACCTTTTCTTTAAGATATTTACTCCTAAAAATATTTCTCTCTTTTCCAAAGGAGATCGATTATCTTTTATTTGGAAAATAACACAATTATAATTGTTATTTTAAAGTTCCTTTGAAATTTCGTGGTTAATAAGTCTCATCATGAATTTAATTCCAAACTTATTTTATATTACATAAATTTCCCTTTTATATTTTTTCATAACATTAGGATATGAATTCTCAAACCCATATTTCTCAAACATTAATTTATTTGCTAATTACACTTTATTTTATAAAATATTTTCTTAAATATTTTCTTAATTTAAACATTTTTTATAAGGACATTTCTTTATATTATATAAATTTTTTATTTCAAAATTTCTTATTAAGTTTGGTCGGATATAAGATAGAAGAAATGCTCTAACAGGATAATCCAGTGAGAAGTTTATTAATTAACATCATATTTATACGTCCATTCCTAGTTGTATTACAAAATTTTAGGAATAACTTCTTAAGGAATACAGCCTATCACACATCACCATCATACATATATAAATATTTGAACTTTTATATACATACTATTCTTGGATCCCTGTTGAGGTAGATGGTACTTTATCTTTGAGGCCTTAAGTCAACCACCTTTAATTTTTGACAGTCCTTCATTAAATATTTCCTTTGGCAGCACCAAATGCACATTCATGGACATTCTTTGGTCGTATGTCCTAATCCATTGCAATGGTAGCAACCCTTTACTTCCTGACCGAATTCTAGGTTTCTTCCTCGTTTTAGGGCACCATGCAGAAAATGTCCTTGCCTTTTACACTTGTAACCGAATATATCAACCCTAAAGGATTTTTCTTTCTTCTTTTTATATGCTTTCCTTTTATCCCATTTCTTTTCTTTCCTATTCTTACATAGAACTGCATGATTCCCTTCTTTACCGCTTCTATAACAGTATGTGCCTGCATAAGATCCTAGTTTTAATTTAACTTCCTCTTCTTATGCCGCACATGCTCTTCGTTCTTGCTTTGGAGTCATCCAAAAATCTTTCCCCGAAAAATAAGACATCCTGACCTAAGTGATATACCAAGATATCATTAGAAGGTTTATACCATTTATTTCTTGACCTAGAACCTTTTTTCCAAATTTCTTAATTCAACTTGTTCGGATTTTTCGAACTTGCCTTGATCATCTAATGACAAGGAGAATAATTTTCTAAGTGTTCGATACCGTTCACCTATGCCGACCTATGATCGATACTTAGAAGATTATTCTCACCATCACCAAACTGATTAGGGCCGTATTCTTGGAACTTTCAGAAGGGATAACATCTTACAAATTTTCCAAAGCATATAAATATTTATACATTTATATATATAATATATTCCTTTTAAAATGGTGAGTGGATTTTCCTTATTTAAGTGTTTAGAAATCCTTATCGATAGCGACGATTAGGCCCATTGACTAGAATCTATATACTAATCAACAGATAAATCAACACAAAATATTTTATATCAAATAACAAATATACACTCATATATATATATATATATATATATATATATAAAACTCTCAAAACTCAATTTATGGTATTTCTAATTTTATCTCTAATGAGTCACTCATTCTAGGGTATTACTAACCCTATCTACAATGAGTTTTACTCCACCAAACGTGTTCGCTCAACCTAAGCTCTGATACTAAATGTAACGACCGAGGGTCTTTAACTTACAAAATTCGACACTAATACATCCTTATGCCGCAAATCAAAGTGAAGAAAAGCCTGATTGTTAGGGGAAGAAGAAAATAAAGATAGAACAGAATCTCATACGAATGGAATAACATATATTATTTCAATAATAATCTTTATAGTAACAAAAATTTAAATACAATATCAGAGTCTATCCTAAATTCAGCCAGGACAGTTATAAATCCTTTATCCTTACAAATGCTGAAAAATAAAAAATGCAACAGATGCAATGGATAATATAATATGTTCGTACGTAGATGAAGATCTACAGCAAGCCTTTGGAAACTCCAAGCATCTTCAACTAAACCTGGAACTACTCAATCTGAACTGAGTATTAAAATACCCATATTAGGCTTGATAAACCTTCATGAGATACTTGATTTATAAGTTAATGCTAGATTATAACCTTTGAAAAGAAGGGTGTGACGCCTCACCCCGAGACCCGCACAACAAAGAGCATTACTAGGTAATATTGTCTGCTAGTGCAGACAATAGGGCTGGTTAGGAGCGACCATCCGTAAGCTTTGTCTTAAATAAGTATTAAATACGTCGATTGGGTGCTATATATTTTTTTACCTTTCATATGGATTGACACACACAATTCATGTTCAACACAAAGCCTGGCTAATGGATCTATCCAGAACAAGATATAACAAAATATATATATATATAACGTATCACAGAACAACAGATACATCCATATATAGTTACTTCATAAGTACAATATATGGATGTACATAAGTGAGTGGTAACATAGACCACATATATACATCATGTCCCAAAAGAATATATATAGATCAGAGTATGCAAAATACAACTAGATGATTACACATAATATGATAAGGTAGACTAGCAGAAGCGGCTAAGTAGTCATCACTAACTGGAGCCTAACCTAAAACAATTAGGTCTGACCCGAGTATATAAAATACATGGATTAGTCTAGATTAGTTAAGATGGTTAGACATGATAAATGGAGGATAATATCACATAAAGAAGTAACCACTTAGGTACATATATCAAGGCATACATGAGATAAGTTCAACTTATCAATAAATAAAGATCTCATGTATAAGAAGGTAATCACACAATATAAATGTTCCACCTACGTAAATAACAGGAGCTCAAGGCTTGGTAAAAATCTCAAACACATAGGTAATATGGATGGAAATTCGAAATCTCAATAAATAGAACTCGACTAAGAGTTAGTCGGATAGAAATATAATCATCATAAAGTTATGTAATCACAATCTAGACTAAGATGTCAAATAGCCAATTGGCCATATATAAAATGGTTAAAACATTTTAAAATCAAAATTCTAGAAATCTTAGACAAGCGAAATCTAGAAAATCACTTAGAAAAACAAATATCACATAGAAATAAGTTTCCCACTTAGGGTATGTTTTCCCACTCAAGGAAGGCCGTAGCCTGCCAAGTGCCAGCGTCTCACTCAGATAGTGCCATACACACACACACACACACACCCCACTCAGGTTTCCTAGTATAGACACCACTCTGGCTGTCTAGTATAGGTACCACTCAGGTTAATAAGTTCTTGCATTCCACTGAGAGAGAAAACGTGTTATCAACTTCCAAATAGTAATCCAGACAATGACAACAATGTATCCCATACCAGACGTTCACACTTATTGAACTACTACAAGTGAGTTCATTCCACACAAGCGTGACTTCGCTAGAACAAGTTTTGAATTAACCAATATAATAAACCTACGTGTCCCATACCATGCAATTTATCATATCATTTAAATTCCTTTCACGTTCTCTCGAAGGGTGCAAAAATGTGTGATTTTACATATAAAACACTTACTTCGAGAAAATAGGGTTTTAAACGAATTTTGAAAGCAAATTAGAATTTGCTTCTTTAAAATCCATTTTATTTATTGAAAAACTATATATAACATTAAAATAATTATATTTTTTAAATAAATTTTTTAAAACATTTATTTGAAAGCTATTTTCATATTAAAAATTGTTTTAAAATTGGTTTACAAAACACGTGCACAAAATAGCCAAAATTAATGAAAATTCAATAAAATCAGCATGCCACAAAACCCAAATGAAACTGTTAATTCATAGTATGAATCGATGTTAATTTCTGCTTTCCTATTAGTAGGAATTAGCCGTTTAGAACCATCTCAAGACAATGCACAAAATCATCAAGTCCAAAAATAATTCAACGGATCTGCTCAAACTTGCAAAAGAACTCAGGCCTACGGCTTGTTTTGTCTGTACGCCCCTTTTAAACCTATAACATTCCTGAATTTTATCCAAGATAATTTGATAATTAATTTAATTTATGAAAATTAAATTGCGAATCTATTTGTGAATTAATTAGAAATTTCTAGGATAAATAAATATTTTAGATTTTAAATAGAAGTATAAAGCTTTAAGATTTAACGTGAGAAACAATTGAAATAAATTTTTATTTGAGCAAATGAGAAAATATATCAAAATTTTGTAAATAGAATTTATTGATTTGAGATCCAATAGATTACAAATAGAATTTGATTTGGAATTTAAGAGAAATAAATGATAAATAGAATATAAAAATATATTATAAAAAGGTATTTGATTATTTATTCATTTATAAGTACAAGTTGATTTTATATTAAATTTTGAATTTGCAAATTTAAAAAAAATTGTTTTCAATTCATTTTCTTTTAAAAAGTTATATAAGTATGAATATTCCTAATAACTTGAATTTAAGATGTAAATTAGATTTGATAAAAAGTTTTAAAAACATTGGAACATATAAACAATATCTGTATATCCATGAATCTAAAATGTAAAAACATTTACATACATACATATATATATACACACACATATGTAATTAATTAAAGAATTTAAAATACAAATTTCAAAATTAAAGAAATAAGTGTTTAAAAATAATTTAGAAAATATTTATAAATTTATAAATGTATTTGTTTACTAGGAAAATTTATTTAAAAACTTTTAAATCATTTAAAATAATAATAATAATAATAATATAATAAATTGTTACAAGTGTTAAAATTTTTAAATTCTTAAGTACATGTGTTAACATAAATGTACAAGTGTAAGTTTATTTTAAACTAAATGAGACAATTGTCACAAATTTTACTTATATTTTCTTCAATTTTTAAAAATACCATAAGTTAAGCTTATCGAATCATTTATCTCCCTTCCTATTTCTTTTATACTTTCATTTCAAAAATCTAAACTTTCTCAAACAAGAAATTAATGGCCAAATCTGAAAATCACTTCCTATTCTTATCAAAATCTGTAATTTATTCCTCAAAAACAAGAATTATCTCAAATTTAAAAGAAAGAAATCAGGCCATTTTATTTTAAACATTTGAAAACCTGAATCAAAGTAATTCAAAAATTCAGAGCAAGATTTAATTCAAAAACTTGGAAGCGTGGAACATGCCTGACATCAAATCAAATCCGGCAAACATGAAAGACCTGGAAATTGAATCTCAAAAACCAGAAACCTGAGAAGAAATGAAGCAAACAACAAATTGCAAAATCAAACTAAAGCCTGAAATGGATTCAAGTAAGCAAGCTAAAGTTTGGAAGCAAATCATGGATTCAACAAAACAATTCAAGTTCTTAGATTGAAACTGAAAACCAGAAAAGCATTTCAGAAAAAAAGAAAAGAAGAAAACTCGGAAAAAACAAAATCCCAGTTCTCCACTCTGTTCTCTGCTTTGTCAAAACAGATAGGTGATCAAACATCACCCCTATCAAACTTTACCTGTTTTGTTTGTTGCATGTGATGAATCTGTGGATTTTGTTGTGGAGATTTTGTTTATTTGTGCTTGTATGAACTTCAGTTCATATGTGATGAGTATATGTGTCTGTAAGTCCCCTGTTCTTCTTCTCAGATGCAACAAATTCAAAACCCCAAATCATTTTCTCTATTACCTCTTAGTCTAAAGTTGCTTAAGGGAAATATAGTAAGAAAATCAATACTTTCGTTTTGAAAATACTGGTGAATAGAAGAAAAAAATTGGAAAGTAGTTTTAAATTAGAAAGATGACTTACAGTAAATACTCAAAATGTTAAGATTTTTATTTTCCATAGTTTACTGTTTCATCTATATAATCTGATACGTCTTGGTAAGCTATGAATTTTAAAGTAAAATCACGATTTTTAAAGCTTTTAATCAAGAGTTCTTGTAAGATGAACGGAAACTGGAAACGCATCAAATTCTGGTGACCCCGAGGTTGTGTGGTCTCGAGATTAGGGCCGGGGGTAGTTGGAGGACTAGTGTTCATCAGAAAATTGAAAAATCAATTTTCAGATAACTGGTGTGAACAGTTGGTATAAATTTATAGATTAGGGCACGGTACTGATTGTCGAAGTTCAAAAACAAAATGCGCAGCCGAGAGTGATCAATCTTCGATCAGTCCAGGGGGAAAGAAGGAAGAGGCTCTGGCGAGTGTCTGATCGCGACGGCGAGGCTGCAAATGTTCTAGGTGGTGAGATGAGACATTTCTGCCGACCGATTCCTTTTGTTTATGGGTTCAATGGTTCGATTTTGAAAGTTGATCGGAGTTTATCAACTTGGGAGATCGTAACCTATGGGTGAATCGTCAGTGACGTGTTGGTAGTGTCGTAGGTGGTCGGAGTTGCTTCTTCGAGTTGTGCACGTGAATACATGTGTATGTGTTTATCAGGGAGTTTGAATTTGGGAAGAAGATGGTTCCTGTTCAAGCGCGAGTGAAATGGAGGGTCAATTTGAAGTCGAACTCGAAGCAAATCTGTGGTGCGCCAAGGTTAAAGTTTAAATGAATTTTAAGTATATAAAAAAATGTACAGGGGTCCATTTTTTTTGTTAAAACTCGAAGCTCGGTGATTTCACGTGAGTAACTCGCGAAAGACTTGGGGATTTTGTGTGATTAGCTCGGGTTGATAACGTGGAAACTAGATTTCCAGAATTTAGAAAGAAATCGTGTTTCGAGGTTTTAAATTTAAGAGTAAATTATGTACCGGTTTCAAAAACAGATAAAGATGGGAAATTAGATTTTTAAATACAAAGGAAGAACAAAGTTTAAGAAAATATAAGGGTGACATATGAAGTTTTAAAGCTAAAATAATTTTTTTTAACAAATGAGTTTTTAAAGAAAATAATCCAAGTTCGTGTTTAAACAAGTTTTTCAAAGACTTGGCTTTAAATCTAGAAATATGTTAGAATTGTTTGAATAATTATATTGAAATAATTATTCTTAAGTGTTTCAAATGTAAAGGTTAATTAATTAAGCAATTAAAGAATAATAAAGTGATTAATTAAAGGGGAAATTACTATGATTTAAGGGTCAATTAAATTATGATTAAAAAGAGAAAAATAATAAATAAATAAATTGAGTTTCCAAATTCTTAAATTTAAATTAAGTTTTAAACCTTTTCCAGATTAAATAATGATTTGTTATACCAGTTTTGGAATTGTATGATTATTTAAGGAAGTCATATTATTTAAAAACAAATTTTGTTAAAATAATTTCCTTTTTATATAAGATGTTATCAAAGTTTTTTTTAAAAAATTTGGTTAATATACCTAAACTTCTATTTGAAAGTTTATATTAAATAAACTTAATAATATTTAAAGAAGTTAATTAATATAAAGGATGTTTTAAATTGTTAGTTAACTTTCAAAGTTTAAGTTACATATTTGTTAAAGGAAATTTATTATTTGAAGTTAATTACTTAAATAGAGTAATTAAGATAAATTAATTAATGATTTAAATTGGTTAATCAAGTAATTTATGAAAAATTAATTAAAAATGATTACTTAATGAAAGTAATTTTGGGTGGATAATTAATGAATCAAGTAATTAAAGGTTAATTAATTTAAAGAATCACTAATTACGGGGATTAATTAATTAAGAAATGATTTAATTTATGATGGTGATTAAGATTTAATCAAGAGTAATTAGTGGTAATTTAATTATTGATTAAAAGATAATAAATAAAGGTTAATTAATTTATGAAAATGAATGGGAATAATCATTTATTTTAATTAAGGATAATTAATTAAGAATTAATTTATTAATTATTGAAATTAGTTAAGACTAATTAATCAAAGGATTATTATTAAAGGTTAATTAATGATTAAAAAGTAATTAACCAAAATGGTTTGAAATTAATTAATTAACAAGAATTAGAAATTTATTCATAAGTAATTAATCTGATTTAAACAAATCAGATAATTAACTGATCTTACTCATGGATTCTATGAAATGCTTTGAATTGATTGATGTCCCTGATTTGTTATAATATGTGATATGAATTATTTTGTTTTGTGAATTGTGACGTAATTTATTTCGTGATGAAATTAATTATCTGTGATGTAAATCATTATTTGTGATTTATACATCTGTGATTTGTGAATGAAAGATAAGCGTTACAATTGGTTTGTACCGCTTGTCTGATATAAGCGTTATAGTTTATACCGCTTATTGATATTGCTGTATTTGGACTGTAGTGGTTAATGTTGTTGCACTATTATTGTATAGGACCCCTGGACCACACTATACACACACAAATATGGATTTCACGAGGAAATCAGTTAAGTCACAAATATTTGAATTTAATATTTTGAAATGGTTTTAAAGTTTGAATTTTGAATCCAAATGATTTTGGAAATGAAATTGGGTTAAATTTGAAAAGTATTTGAAAAGGAGTCTTTGAAGATAAAAGTTATTTTAAATAATTTGATTTAGTTTGAAATTTGAAATATTTTGATTTGAATTTGAATTCAATATTTGAAAATGGAATTCAATGAATTGGAAATGAGTTTGAAAACTATTAAACATTTGGTTTAAAGATTGAATGAGTTAGCCCAAATTGAAATGGAATTGTTTTGAAAGGCTATAAATAAATCTTTGTTAATGGTTGGTGATCCTTGTTTTAAATTGAAAGGGGATTTTTAAGATAAATCTTTTGTTTAAAAAAATTTAAGTATGGAAATTGTTTAAACCATTGAAAGGTTTCTGAAAGTAAATCTTTTTGTTTAAAAGATTTGTAAATGGTAATTCGTTTAAACCATTTGAAAGAAAAGTTTTTGGGTTTTAAAGTTATGACTTAACTGAATTCCCATTATCCATATGTTTTCAAATATTGCGCTCATTATTCGGTTTAGCCGGGAGAGGACCTTTGTGTCATATAACCCATTCTGAATAATGATACGACGATATGGATAGCATTTGAAGACCGGTGGTGAAGACCGGATACTTTCGAAAGCGAAAGGATGACCTGTCGAATGTCTCTACACCGAATTGCCCCGGTATAGAGATTTGAGCACCTATTGTGATGGGAAGTCCGGACGTGATTAGAAATTATCCGGATTGCAAGGGCTTCTTTGGAAGTGCCTTCGGTTCTGTTCGGACCCGGAACAGACTTGTATGGATGTGTGTCTGACATTACACTTTGAGATGTAAAACCTGTTTCTATCAAATACATTCCTATTTGGTGGCGGAGATTTATTATCTTAGCTTAACACCCTTCTCTGAGACGTACGAGCTCAGAGATTATGTAGTTGATGGTTACTAGTGATACATTCCCAATTTGGTAATGTGGCATACAAAGCGCTGCTGATCATTTGTTGATCGAAACATGGCTTTTGTGAAAAACGTAGCTTTGTGGATGAGACTTCGTCGAGCCTCACACCCCGGAATGGTCGAAACAGGAAGAATGCACCAATTTTTCAGTTGTAAATGGTAATTTGTTTAAACCATTTGAGAGAAAAAAATTTAGGTTTAAAAGTTGTGACTTAAGTGAAATCTCATTATCCATATGTTTTTAAATATTGCGTTCATTATTCGATTTAGCCGGGAGAGGACCTTTGTGTCATATAACCCATTCCGAATAATGATACGACGATATGGATAACATTTGAAGACCGGTGGTGAAGACCGGATACTTACGAAAGTGAAATGATGACCTGTCGAATGTCTCTGCACCAAATGGCCCTGATATAGAGATTTGAGCACCCACTGTGATGGGAAGTCCGGACGTGATTAGAAATTATCCGGATTGCAAGGGCTTCTTCGGAAGTGCCTACGTTTCTGTTCGGACCCGGAACAGACTTGTATGGATGTGTGTCTGACATTACACTTTGAGATGTAAAACCAGTTTCTATCAAATACATTTTTGTTTGGTGGCGGAGATTTATTCTCTTAGCTTAACACCCTTCTCTAAGACGTACAACCTCAGAGGTTATCTAGTTGATGGTTACTAGTGATACATTCCCAATTTGGTAATGTGGTATATGAAGTGCTACTGATCGTTTGTTGATCGAAGCATGGCTTTTGTGAAAAGCGTAGCTTTGTGGACGAGACTTCGTCGAGCCTCACACTCCGAAATGGCTGAAACAAGAAGAATGTAGCAAGGTTTCAGGCATAGCGCCCCTAGGGTATGACCATTCCTTCTGGAAAAGGGTAGTATCATGGTATGGAGCCTAGATACTTACTCGTTTGGACACTGTAGTATATTTATTACCGTGTGATGCTGTTAGTGGGCCCTCGGATAAAGGTCCCAAAGGACCGGGGGTGGCATATCTTAGGTTTTATTACCCGGGAAGGGGGTAGCGGACCTTGTGTGTTAGTAGAGAACTGAGGGATGGTTCTCGGGGCGTCCCTCCAGAGGCGTACCCATGTGGCAATGCGAAGTTCCTTGACCTGACCATTTGTTGGAAAACCCAAAGAAACAATACGCGCCCTGTACGGTTTTAGTTGTATAACCTGCCATGGAATGTGGCGGTCACTTGCTATTGAACATGGTAGCTATAGTAGGCTACAATGAAATGTTGTATGCTGGCTAAGATTAATATTATACTTTCGAAATGTTTTCCACTATGCACTAATAATAATATCAATGGTTTTTGCCTATCAAGCATGTTTGACTATCATAAGGAGAAATCTCCTCCAATTCTGCGTTTGCATGGTGTGTGTGGCGGGAGGCCTTATGGTAGTTTCATTTTCTAAAAAGCATTGCGAATTTCAAATTTAAATTCTTTGTTTGATTTAAAAGATAAAACTGTTTTGTTTGCTCATACCAGTCCCACGACTGACCCGGAGTTTATTGTTCCTTTCCTAAACTTTGGGTGCCCACTATTTTCCACACGGGCGGTCTAGAATTGGGTTTTTCAAATAGTAGATATAGATATCGATCTAGTAGCTTTTAGTTTTCTCTTTGGTATTCTCTGGAGATCTTGGATATTGGAGTCTTTTGGATTCATGGACGAGACTTTGCTTGTCTAGGTGAAACGTGATGATGGTTCGAGCTATCTATGGAGATTGCTGAGATTGGTGTTTCTTCTGGAGATTCAAGTTCTGTTTTTTCTGCTGCCATTTCATTTGGGTTTTCCGCTATTGCATTGTTATCTTGTATCTCTGATATTGATTCATATTGTATCATTGTTATATCGAATTTTGTATATCAATGATATTCATTTCTTTTCTTCCGCTGTGTTGTTGTACTTAATGTGTTATAAGCTTCGGCAAACCAGATTCGACGTTTGGATCTACGGCATTTGAATACAAGTGTCATATTCGGTGCCGATTTTCGAAGGTCGAGTCAGGACTGCTACAAGTGGTATCAAAGATGAAGGTTAAATTTTTTAGCTCAGGAGCATAACACATTAGGTAACTCATTAGAGATAGGGTGAAGTATGCCCTAGAACGTGTATATCCCTAAGATATCCATTCGAACGTCTCAGTAAATTCTCTTACTATCCACTGGTAGTGTGTATGAGTGCAAGAAGAGGACGAGATAGAGGACAGGGGAGTACCACTACAAATGGTCAGTACCCTGCAATATCGGAAACAACTTTCTATATCAATCTCTTTTGTTCATCATCTCTACCCAATTCTTTGATGTCTTCCTGGCTGCTCCAGGAAGAAGCTTTGATATATTCACAAGGGACACAAACTCCAGATGGGTCAAAATTGTTTATTTGAATGAATTGTTTGCTTTGGTTGCAATAGTTGATAGGTATATTTTGGTTGTTTAAACAAAAAGATTTGGATTGCATCCATATATCTATTTATTTTATTGGGTCCAGGTATATTCTACGAGTGGTTAGTTATCTTGTGAACTAAACAATACCTATGTATACTCGTAGTTCTGGTGACCGAATATCTTGATTTGTTCTTGTATTCATTATTGATATTTTGATTTGGGAAGCCAAATGCAGAATAGATATTCAATTTGATTTGGTGATTCATCTCTATTCTTTCTGCATTTCTTTGTTGTCCCCCTACTTGCAAATTTCGAGGACGAAATTTGCTTAAGGGAGGAATTTGTAACATCCCTGAATTTTATCTAGGATAATTTGTTAATTAATTTAATTTTTGGAAATTAAATTGTGAATCTATTTGTGAATTAATTAGAAATTTCTAGGATAAATAAATATTTTGGATTTTAAATAGAATTATAAAGCTTTAAGATTTAATGTGAGAAACAATTGAAATAAATTTTTATTTGAGCAAATGAGAAAATATATCAAAAGTTTGTAAATAAAATTTATTGATTTGAGATCCAATGGTTACAAATAGAACTTGATTTGGAATTTAAGAGAAATAAATGATAGATAGAATATAAAAATATAATATAAAAAGGTATTTGATTATTTATTCATTTTTAAGTACAAGTTGATTTTATATTAAATTTTGAATTTGGAAATTTAAAAATTAATTGTTTTCAATTCATTTTCTTTTAAAAAGTTATATAAGTATGAATATTTCGAATAACTTGAATTTAAGATGTAAAATTAGATTTGATAAAAAGATTTAAAAACATTGGGACATATAAACAATAGTTGTATATCCATGAATATAAAATGTAAAAACATTTACATATATATATATATGTAATTAATTAAAGAATTTAAATTACAAATTTAAAAAATTAATGAAATAAGGGTTTGAAACAAATTTAGAAAATATTTATAAATTTATAAATGTATTTGTTTATTAAGAAAATTTATTTAAAAACTTCTAAAATCATTTAAAATAATAATAATATAAGAATAAATTATTACAAGTGTTAAAATTTTAAAACTCTTAAGTACATGTGTTAACATTCTACAAGTGTAAGTTTATTTTAAACTAAATGAGACAAGTGTCACACATTTTACTTATATTTTCTTCAATTTTTAAAAATACCATAAGTTAAGCTTATACAATCATTTATCTCCCTTCCTATTTCTTTTCTAATTTCATTTCAAAAATCAAAAATTTCTCAAACAAGAAATTAATAGCCAGATCTGAAAATCACTTCCTCTTCTTATCAAAATCTGTAATTTATTCCTCAAAAACAAGAATTATCTCAAATTTAAAAGAAAGAAATCAGGCCATTTTTTTTCAAACATTTGAAAACCCGAAACAAAGTAATTCAAAAACTTAAAGCAATATTTTATTCAAAAACTTGGAAGCATGCAACATGCCAGAGATCAAATCAAATCCTGCAAACATGAAAGACCTGGAAATTGAATCTCAAAAACCAGAAACCTGAAAAGAAATGAAGCAAACAACAAATTGCAAAATCAAACTAAAGCCTGAAATGGATTCAAGTAAGCAAGCTAAAGTGTGGGAGCAAATCATGGATTCAACAAAACAAGTTCAAGTTCTTAGACTGAAACTGAAAACCAGAAAAGCATTTCAGAAAAAAAGAAAAGAAGAAAACTCGGAAAAAACAAAATCCCAGTTCTCCACTCTGTTCTCTGCTTTGTCAAAACAGATAGGTGATCAAACATCACCCCTATCGAACTTTACCTATTTTGTTTGTTGCATGTGATGAATCTGTGGATTTTGTTGTGGAGATTTTGTTTATTTGTGCTTGTATGAACTTCAGTTCATATGTGATGAGTATATGTGTCTGTAAGTCCCCTGTTCTTCTTCTCAGATGCAACAAATTCAAAACCCCAAATCATTTTCTCTATTACCTCTTAGTCTAAAGTTTCTTAAGGGAAATATAGTAAGAAAATCAATACTTTCGTTTTGAAAATACTGGTGAATAGAAGAAAAAAATTGGAAAGTAGTTTTATATTAGAAAGATGACTTACAACAAATACTCAAAATGTTAAGATTTTTATTTTCCATAGTTTACTGTTTCATCTATATAATCTGATACGTCTTGGTAAGCTATGAATTTTAAAGTAAAATCACATTTTTAAATCATGGATTCAACAAGTTCAAGTTCTTAGATTCAAACTGAAAACCAGAAAAGCATTTCAGAAAAATAGAAAAGAAGAAACACTCGGAAACAACAAAATCCCAGTTCTCCACTCTGTTCTCTGCTTTGTCAAAACAGACAGGTGAGCAAACATCACCCCTATCGAACTTTACCTATTTTGTCTGTTACATGTGATTTATCCATGGATTTTATTATGGAGATTTTGTTTATTTGTGCTTGTATGAACTTCAGTTCATATGTGATGAGTATATGTGTCTGTAAGTCCCCTGTTCTTCTTCTCAGATGCAACAAATTCAAAACCCCAAATCATTTTCTCTATTACATCTTAGTCTAAAGTTGTTTAAGGGAAATATAGTAAGAAAATCAAGACTTTAGTTTTGAAAATACCGGTGAACATAAAAAAGAAAAATTGGGAAGTAGTTTTAAATTAGAAAGATGACTTACAGCAAATACTCAAAATTTTAAGGTTTTTATTTTCCATAGTTTGCTGTTTCATCTATGTAATCTGATATATCTTGGTAAGCTATGAATTTTGAAGTAAAATCACATTTTTAAAGCTTTTAATCAAGAGTTCTTGGTAGATTAACGAAAACTGGAAATGCATCAAATTCTGGTGACCCCGAAGTTGTGTGGCCTCGAGATTAGGGCCGAGGATAGTTTGAGGACTAGTGTTCATCAGAAAATTGAAAAATCAACTTTTAGATAACTAGTGAGAACATTTGGTATACATTTAGGTTTTATGGCACGGTACTGATTGTCGAAGTTCAAAAACAAAATGCGCAGCCGAGAGTGATCAATCTTCAATCGGTCCATGGGGGAAAGGAGGAGGAGGCTCTGACGAGTGTCTGATCGCGACGACGAGGTTGCAGATGGTCTATGGTAGTGGGACGAGATGTCTCTGTTGACCGGTTCCTTTTGTTTATGGGTTCGATGGTTCAAATTTGAAAGTTGGTCAGAGTTTATCAACCTGGGAGATCGTAGGCTATGGGAGAATCGTCAGTGACGTGTTGGTGGTGTCGTAGGTGGTCGGAGTTGCTACTTCGAGTTGTGCACGTGAATGCGTGTGTATGTGTGTATCAAGGAGTTTGAATTTTAGAAGAAGATGGTTCTTGTTCAAGCGCGAGTGAAATGGAGGGTCAATTCGAAGTCGAGCTCGAAGCAAATCTGTGGTGCGCCAGGGTTAAATCTTAAGCGAATTTTAAGTATATAAAAATGTACATGGGTCAATTTTTTTGTTAAAACTCGAAGCTGGGTGATTTGACGTGAGTAACTCGCGAAAGACTTAGGGATTTTGTGTTTTTAGCTCTGGTTGATAACGTGAAAACCGGATTTCCAGAATTTAGAAAGAAATCATGTTTTGAGGTTTTACATTTAAGAATAAATTATGTACCGGTTTGAAAAACAGATAAAGATGTGAAATTAGATTTTTAAATACAAAGGCAAAACAAAGTTTAAGAAAATATAAGGGTGACATATGAAGTTTTAAAGCTAATTTTTTTTTTAATAAATGAGTTTTTAAAGAAAATAATCCAAGTTCGTGTTTAAACAAGTTTTTCAAAGACTTGGCTTTAAATCTAGAAATATGTTAGAATTGTTTGAATAATTATATTGAAATAATTATTCTTAAGTGTTTCAAAGGTTAAGGTTAATTAATTAAGCAATTAAAGAATAATTAAGTGATTAATTAAAGGGGAAATAACTATGATTTAAGGGTCAATTAAATTATCATTAAAAAGAGAAAAATAATAAATAAATAAATTGAGTTTCCAAATTCTTAAATTTAAATTAAGTTTTAAACCTTTTCCAGATTAAATAATGATTGGTTATACCAGTTTTGGAATTGTATGATTATTTAAGGAAATCATATTATTTAAAAACAAATTTTGTTAAAACAATTTCCTTTTTATATAAGATGTTATCAAAGTTTTTTTAAAAAAATTGGTTAATATACCTAAACTTCTATTTGAAAGTTTATATTAAATAAACTTAATAATATTTAAAGAAGTTAATTAATATAAAGGATGTTTTAAATTGTTAGTTAACTTTCAAAGTTTAAGTTACATATTTGTTAAAGGAAATTTATTATTTGTGTAGGATCTAGATTAACCCTTGAGGGGGGGCGTGAATAGGGTTAATAGCAAATTTTCTTGATTTAAACACAAAAATAAACTGCAGAAATAAATATACTGAAAAGTAAATCACACATAAGATTTACCCAGCTTCGGCAACCCCTGCCTACTGCTGCATTCCCAGATTTCTATTAGAATTAAACAGTATCACGCTTACAAACACTCTAACAGACTTGCAAACCCTGCTACCGCCTATAGAGTTTTGCAAACTCGCAACCCCTGCTTACTGAACTAACTCTAAATAGACAATCAGACACAACCTAAAACCTAGGTGGTGATTTACCTAAACTCATTGATTCGTAAAATAAAAACAATAATTAAGAACAATAGAAAATAACCCAAAACTAATTAACAATATTAATAAAAGCCTATAATTAAACAAAAAACCCCTTTTATTTTTAAGACCGGCCCACTTTCTTATTTCACCCGATCCTCTTTTGTCTCGTTCGTGAGAAATAATGGCGGCTTCGTTCTGATTAGGGCTTCGTTCCCTTTTGTTCCAGTTAGGGCTTCGGCTCTTTGTTCCAATTAGGGCTTCGGTTTCTTCAATTGATCTGTGATTTGTTGCCCTAGCTCGCTGCTTCTCTGATGGTTGACTTTTGCTTGTTTGCAGTTGCTCGATCGAGTTCGATGCTTGTGAATTCGGTATGTACTGTCTCCTTTTGCTTTTCTAAATTGATACTTGAACTCGATCGAAATAAATGCCGATGATGATTAGGGTTTTAATAGGATTTGATTTCCTATTTTTGCGTTCGACTGATTGCTTCAAAAATTCTTGCTTTGCCGTTCGATTACGCTTTGATGCTGAGGATTAATCTGACTTTGTCAATTTCGTATTTCTAGTAGCTTGATTCACACGGCTTTGAATTGATTTCGTGATTTGTCATATTTGACTTTGTCACACGCATATCTTCGACTGTTGATTTTGGGTATGTGAATCCACTACTCTGTATTAGCTTCGGTCATCACCATTGCTTTTATATTTTCTCTGCTGCATTTCACTGCACTGTTGAAATTTGTGTCTGCATTTGTTATTTCTGGAGCTCGATTTGCACTTGCTTACTGCTTGATGGTCTTGTGACTCTTGCTATGCCATTGTATTTTATTCTGTATGCTTCATCGTGTTTGTTTATGCGATTCCATGGTTTTGGTTTAACTTTGTACCATTGACTTGATATTCTTAACTGCCTGTATTTTGCATTCATGTACTTGCTGCTATGTTGGTGGCAATCTTGTGTAAGTGCTTGTGTCATCACTTCTTTGCGGTGACATTGTGGTTTGCATTGAGCATTTTGTATGCTTGAAATTTTGGTTTTACAGTTGCACTTGGTTTTGTTGAGTTTGCACTGCTTTACTATATATGTAGGTTGCTGCACCATGTTGTTTGCTGTGGATACTGTGTTCATGTTTGTCGTGCTTGTAGTCTGGTCCATTGAGTTTGATCATCCATTGTAGCTTTTGTGCATTTCTGTCCACTGAGTTATTGCAGTTTCACTTGTATACTTAAGTCAGTGTTGTCTTTGATGTTGTACTTTGGTCTATTGGGCTGCATTTGTATATATTTGATCATTTTTGCTGTCCACTGCAGTTTGTAGTGATATTGAGCATTGCATATTTGAAGTCTTGTATCATTTCTTGGTCATTGCACCGATTCTTGATGGCATTTGGTTCTGCACCATATTGTATGCAGTGTTGCAGTTGTTTGTATGCACTTCATCACTTCAGCATTGCATTGTTTTCACCTCTGACCTGTTGGTTCATTGTGATGTTCATTTTCATTGTTGCCTTGTTGTCTGTGTTGTTGCATTGTATTCTGGTCAGTGGTGCTTTGAGTCTGCACTGTTGCATTTGTATACTTGGTCGAGTCCATTTGCATTCTGCAGGCTTGTACTGGAACTGTTTGTAGTCAATTGCTTTGTCTATTTGCCTTGAGTTGAACCTATCTTGGGTTTGACCTTGTTTTTGATTTCTGTGCCTTTTTTTTTGATTTCTGCACACGAGTTGGCGAGGCAGTGCACACGTATACGAATGTACACGTGTGTACTGCAGCCACTCATAGTTACCTGTCCCTGATAAAAAATACTGATATGCACAGATATTGCACAGTCTAAAAATGATGACGAACAACCCAAATAACTGAGGCAAACAATGTTTTCAAAATCATCGTTTCTTTCAAATTTCAAAAAATATTTCTCTTTCAATTTTACTGCGTTTGAAAATATTTTTGCAGATTACTCAGATGCTGGATTCAAACTGGATTATAGTTGAAGACAAAAATATGAGTGTGAGTGATATGTAGTAAGGTTTTGATGTAAATGTGAAATGTCATGTATTGTAGTCAAAATTGTATATGTATAGTGAGAGCTTGAAATTGTACTATCAAAGTTGTAATAAATATTTGTTTGAATAAAAATTTCTGTTTGAATTCAAAATCTGTTTAACTTGTTCTGTTTGAATTCAAATTCGAATTCTGTGTAATTTAATTTTATTCAACAAATATTTATTTATTCTATAAAAAAAATAAAATAGTACATTACCAAATACATTTAAATGAATGTATATATGTTTATTATCATCAAACAAAAATCATATAGCGCAAGGCGCATATTCAACAATCTCCCCCTTTTGATGATAACAAACATATATTTAAGATTTTGAATATATCAAATGTTATTTGATAATTTCAATTTGCTCCCCCTATTTGAATGCTCCCTCTCTACACAATACTCCCCCTACATATATGCATAGAAATATATAAATGAGCCTATATGCACAGTGAAAATTATTTGACCTTTGCTTGATTCTATTCGACAAAATCTTAACTTTTCTCTCCCCCTTTTGTTATCAGCAAAAGAATAATAGTGTTATAAAATAGGGATGAAGTGATAGACATGAATCAAACATTTAACTCAATTAAATATAAATATCAAATTTCAATAAAACTCAAACAAAAATCATAATTACCCTTGTCAAGCGCATATTCCACTTTCAGAAGTGATGGGGATAAAAATCATCAAAAATCATACAATTCTGTCTATTTGTGGTATATTTATTTCAGGAAATTTGAATATCTACTAACCATGCATAACCGTTAGGACTTTTAAATGAGATTAGTAGTATTCACAATTTTTTTAAAAAATGAAATCAAGTATCTTCTAATCACGCATGACCGTGAGGACTTTTAAATGGGATTAGAATCAACTTGTCTATTTAATTAATTAATTTTGATATGCGTTCCATACATGCATAACCGTGAGGACTTTTAAATGAGCATGGAAGCACATAATCATAAATCCAAGTAATTCACCCATGCATAACCGTGAGGACTTTTAAATGAGAGTGAATACTTTGGATATTTATTTTTAATTTCTGAATATAATAAGTTGAAGCACAAATAATTTCCTTCACAAATTTAAAGATATTGAAGAACAAATGATTTCCTTTGTAAACTACCACAAACTTACATACTAAATATGATCTTGAAGAGTGATGGTCGATAGAAAGATGATAGAAATAGAAATGGTCATGGAATTATTACCCAACAAATTTTTTTTATAACTCTTGTTATGAAATTCTAAAGAAATTTTCTAATTATACTTTCTCGAGTTATAATATATGATAAATATCAACACTCATCACTTTTTCAATCACTATTCATCTTTTCGATAATCATTAGGGAGTTATATTAGTTAAAAAAAATTGTCATTTAGAATCAAATTCAAAAATCAAATTTTAAAAAAAAAAAGATTAGTCAACCTCTATAATTCCCAAATCTAAACGTAATTTGGAAAATCTGTCTTCGGGGAGAGGTTTTGTGAAAATATCAGCAAGTTGAGTTTCTGTTGAAATATATTCAATGCAAATGTCTTCTTTAGCAATGTGATCTCGAAGAAAGTGGTGTCTCACATCAATGTGTTTTGTGCGAGAATGATGGACAAGATTATTTGACAAATCTATAGCGCTCTTACTATCACATTTTAATGGAACTTGTTTATAGACTAAGCCAAAATCAGAAAGAGTTTGCATCATCCATAGAATTTGAGCACAACAACTTCCCAAAGAAATATATTCTGCTTCAGTGGTGGATAATGCAACACAATTCTGTTTCCGACTTGACCATGAGACTAATGAATGTCCTAGCATGAAACATGTCCCACTAGTGCTTTTTCTGTCAACTAATGAACCAGCATAATCAGCATCGGAATAACCTACTAAATCAAAATTTTCACAAGAAGGGTACCATAGTCCAAATTTGTGTGTGTGTGAAAGATATCTCAAAATTCGTTTAGTAGCTTTTAAATGAGATTCTTTGGGATTAGCTTGAAAACGTGCACACAAGCACACAGAAAACATAATATCAGGTCTAGAAGCAGTAAGATAGAGAAGTGAACCGATTATCCCTCGATATTTCTTTTGATCAATTGCAATTCCTTTCTCATCTTTGTCCAACTTTGTTGATGGGCTCATAGGAGTTCTCAATGGTTTGGAATTTTCGACTCCAAATTTCTTCAATAGCTCCAACACATATTTGGATTGTGAAATGAAAATACCATCACTGCTTTGCTTAATTTGAAATCCAAGAAAGTATTTCAATTCACCAACCAAACTCATCTCAAATTTAGCCTGCATGACTTGTTCAAAATTCTCACACAAGAGCTCATTAGTAGCACCATAGATAATATCATCCACATAAATCTGAACAATCAAAAAATCACTTTCTTTATGTAATAGAAACAGATTCGTGTCAGCACTTCCCTTTTTAAAACCATTTTCCAGAAGATATGTACAGAGGCAGTCATACCAAGCTCTTGGTGCTTGCTTAAGACCATATAATGCTTTTTCTAGCTTATACACATGATTTGGAAATTCATGATTTTCAAAACCGGGTGGTTGTTCAACAAAAACTTCTTCTTTTAAATCACCATTCAAAAAGGCACTTTTTACATCCATTTGTTTAAGTTTGAAACCCTTGTAACATGCAAAACTTAGCAAGATTCTAATGGCTTCTAACCTAGCAACTGGAGCAAATGTTTCATCAAAGTCTATGCCTTCTATTTGGTTATAACCTTTTGCAACCAACCTAGCCTTGTTTCTAATTACATTTCCTGATTCATCAAATTTATTTTTAAACACCCATTTAGTCCCTACAATTGGATAGTCATTAGGCCTAGGAACTAAATTCCAAACTTTGTTTCTCTCAAATTGATTAAGTTCATTTTGCATTGCTAAAATCCAATTTTCATCATTAAGAGCCATTTCAACAGAATCAGGTTCAATTTCAGAAATAAAACCACTATGACAACAAAACGCACACAAATTTTCATCAAATGAAGAACGAGTACGTATAGCTTCCGTAGGATCACCAATAATTAATTCAGGAGGATGATTAGGTTTGAACCTTAATTTATCAGCATCAACAGTCCTTCTTTCAATTTTCTCACTAAATGTCCCTTCTTCAGTGCCTTCAGGATCTACTCCATCGTCAACCATCCTTTCAGGCGTTTTTTCCAGATCAGATTCATCAAATTTCACATTGATTGACTCAACAATTGTCTTTGTTCGTTTGTTATATATCCTGTAAGCCTTACTCCTTGTTGAATAGCCCATGAAAATTCCATCATCAGCCTTTGATTCAAATTTTCCAAGTTGATCACCTGTGTTAAGAATGAAACAAGGACACCCAAATATACGAAAATAAGAAATGTTAGGTTTCCTTTCATGCCACAATTCATAAGACGTTTTGCCAAGTATTGGTCTAATCATTACTCTATTCATTACATAGCACGATGTATTCACTGCCTCTGCCCAAAAGATTAGAGGTAGCTTATACTCACTAAACATGGATCTAGCCAATTCCTGTAATGTACGAATTTTCCTTTCAACCACCCCATTTTGTTGAGGTGTTCGTGGAGCAGAAAATTCATGTTTTAAACCATTTTCTTCACAAAAATTTTCAAATTCAAAATTTTCAAATTCGCCTCCATGATCACTTCTCAAGGTTTTAATTGTAACTCCTTTTTCATTTTGAACAAGTTTTGCAAATTTTGAAAAATATTCGAAAGATTCAGACTTTTTGGCTAAAAAGTAAACCCATGTAAATCTAGAATAATCATCAACCAATACATAACAATAACGTTTTCCATTCAAGCTTGAAATTTCATTTGGTCCAAATAAATCCATGTGAACTAGTTCAAGGACCCTTGATGTGCTAACAATGTTTTTAGGACGAAATGATGATCGACTAAGCTTGCCCAAGGAACATGCTTTACACACTTTATTATTTTTAAATTTCTGATGTGGTAACCCTCTGACTAATTCTTTTGATTCAAGTTTTTCTAAGAGACTCATGCTAGCATGTCCAAGTCTCCTATGCCATAAATATGCCTCTTCGTCAGTGGCTACCAAACATCTAGAAAGATTTAGATTATCAAATGAAAGTGAGTAAACATTCCCTTTTCTTTTGCCCATAAAAACAATGTTATTAGAAGATTTATCAATGATTTTGCAAGTATCACTATCAAAAATCACGTTCATACCTTTGTCACATAGTTGGCTAATAGAAATGAGATTGTGATGCAGATTTTCAACGTATAAAACATTAGTCAAGGAAAAAATACCGTTACCAACTTCACCTTTGCCAATAATCTTACACTTGCTATTGTCTCCCATGATCACATTTCCACTTTTAAAATTCTCTAAGCTAAGGAACTTCGATTTGTCACCTGTCATATGTCTAGAACAACCTGAATCTAGAAACCATTCTTGTTGTTCCTTAGCCCGCCAACAGACCTACATAAGAAGAGAGGAAGATGACCTAGAGAAACTCTTAGGTCCAATGTTATTAGTGATAGAAGCATTGTGAATAAACAATCCCTTTGGAATCCATACTTGTTTAGTCCTTTTATTTTTATTCCAATAAACATGAAATTTGTTTGTAGAATTCTTAGGAACCCAAACTTGTATAAATTTTGTGTTCTTGTTCCTATGACTATAATTTTCGGCACGACATGTAAATATTTCACATCTATCAAAGACATTCTTATATTTTGCATTATCATCAACTTGTGTTTTCCCAAAACCTAGTCCTTTTCCGTTGTTAGCAAAAATTTGATTTCCCAATAGCATGTTGAAAGATTTTTCGCCTCTTGAAAAGTTATTCAAAGATTTCTCAAGATTTTGGACTTTGGTTTTTAATGTTGAGTTTTCAGTAACAAGTGAGGTGCATCGATTAATAAAATCCTTTCTCCTAGTGTCGATGGTTTCCTTAAGATTCAAGTTTTCATTTTCAAGACTTTCAAAGTTATTCCTCAATTTTGATAATTCTGAATCTAAAATCTTACATTTTTTACATTCTAGGTTTTGAATATTTTCAATTTCAGTTTCTAACCTAGAATTTTCATGGACAAGTTCTCTCCTATCAGATTTTAGTTTTTCAATTTTAGATTCAAGAGTATCAATCATTTTAGTAAAATCACAACACATTGAAACAAGTTCTTTATACGAATAGTTACTTACCTCACTAGATTCCTCTAAGCTTGCTTCTGAATCCGATTTTGACATAAGACACAAGTTAGCCTCCTCTGAGCTATTATTCGAAACTTCCTCTCCTTCTTCATCATCCCAAGTTGCTGCAAAGGCCTTCTTTTTCTTTTTCTTTCCTTTGTTGTTTTTGAGAAGTGGACATTTTTGTTTGAAGTGGCCAGGCTTCTTGCAGTTATAGCATGTCAATTCATTATCGGAATCGTCAGAATTCTTTGACTTATTACCACTTATTTTCTTCTTTCGTGACTTGAATCTTGACCATTTTTTAAGATTATTGACAGCCATTGCAAGCTCTTCAATTAGATCTTCTTCTTCTTCATCGCTTTCTTCTTTGCTCTTTAAGGCAATCGTCTTCTTCTTTGGTTCAGAGTTGTTGCGTTCTTCCTTTGCTTTTAGCTCAAGCTCATATGTCATCAAGTTGCCAATCAACTCCTCCATGCTTAGTTTGCTCAGATCTTTCGATTCTTGAATTGCTGTGACTTTTGCCTCAAAGTTCATTGGTAAAACTCGTAGTATCTTCCGCACAAGCTCTACCTCAGTGAATACCTTCCCAAGTGCTCTAGCGTTGTATACCAAGGTTGAAAAGCGTCCAAACATATCCTTTATGCTTTCGCGTTTGTCCATCACAAAGTTTTCGTATTCATTGCTGAATAGGGCTAGACGAGACTCCTTGACTTGAGAAGTTCCTTCGTGTGTCACCTACAAAGTGTGCCAAATTTCCTGTGCTGTTGTACAATGAGAAATTCTATTAAATTCATTTTTATCAAGAGCACATATCAAAGCATTCATGGCTTTAGCATTTGTTGTTTTCAATTTCTTATCGTTAGCATCCCACCTATCCTTAGGTTTAGGAATCTCAGTATCACCAACGATTATAGTGGGGGGTTTATAGCCAGTTTCAATAATATCCCAAACTTCATAATCAATAGAACTGAGATAGATACCCATCCTAACTTTCCAACAAGCATAATCGTTCCCGTTAAACATGGGTGGCCTAGCAATAGATTGCCCCATAGAAAAAGCATTATTTTGTAGACTCATGACTCTAGAGTTAAAAAAATATATACCGGGCTCCGATACCACTTGTAGGATCTAGATTAACCCTAGAGGGGGGTGAATAGGGTTAATAGCAAATTTTCTTGATTTAAACACAAAAATAAACTGCAGAAATAAATATACTGAAAAGTAAATCACACACAAGATTTACCCAGCTTCGGCAACCCCTACCTACTGCTACATTCCCAGATTTCTATTAGAATTAAACAGTATCACGCTTAAAACACTCTAACAGACTTGCAAACCCTGCTACCGCCTATAGAGTTTTGCAAACTCGCAACCCCTGCTTACTGAACTAACTCTAAATAGACAATCAGACACAACCTAAAACCTAGGTGGTGATTTACCTAAACTCTTTGATTCGTAAAATAAAAACAATAATTAAGAACAATAGAAAATAACCCTAAACTAATTAACAATATTAATAAAAGCCTATAATTAAACAAAACCCCCTTTTATTTTTAAGACCGGCCCACTTCCTTATTTCACCCGATCCTCTTTTGTCTCGTTCGTGAGAAATAATGGCGGCTTCGTTCTGATTAGGGCTTCGTTCCCTTTTGTTCCAGTTAGGGCTTCGGCTCTTTGTTCCAATTAGGGCTTCGGTTTCTTCAATTGATCTGTGATTTGTTGCCCTAGCTCGCTGCTTCTCTGATGGTTGACTTTTGCTTGTTTGCAGTTGCTCGATCGAGTTCGATGCTTGTGAATTCGGTATGTACTGTCTCCTTTTGCTTTTCTAAATTGATACTTGAACTCGATCGAAATAAATGTCGATGATGATTAGGGTTTTAATAGGATTTGATTTCCTATTTTTGCGTTCGACTGATTGCTTCAAAAATTCTTGCTTTGCCGTTCGATTACGCTTTGATGCTGAGGATTAATCTGACTTTGTCAATTTCGTATTTCTAGTAGCTTGATTCACACGGCTTTGAATTGATTTCGTGATTTGTCATATTTGACTTTGTCACACGCATATCTTCGACTGTTGATTTTGGGTATGTGAATCCACTACTCTGTATTAGCTTCGGTCATCACCATTGCTTTTATATTTTTTTTGCTGCATTTCACTGCACTGTTGAAATTTGTGTCTGCATTTGTTATTTCTGGAGCTCGATTTGCACTTGCTTACTGCTTGATGGTCTTGTGACTCTTGCTATGGCATTGTATTTTATTCTGTATGCTTCATCGTGTTTGTTTATGCAATTCCATGGTTTTGGTTTAACTTTGTACCATTGACTTGATATTCTTAACTGCCTGTATTTTGCATTCATGTACTTGCTGCTATGTTGGTGGCAATCTTGTGTAAGTGCTTGTGTCATCACTTGTTTGCGGTGACATTGTGGTTTGCATTGAGCATTTTGTATGCTTGAAATTTTGGTTTTACAGTTGCACTTGGTTTTGTTGAGTTTGCACTGCTTTACTATATATGTAGGTTGCTGCACCATGTTGTTTGCTGTGGATACTGTGTTCATGTTTGTCGTGCTTGTAGTCTGGTCCATTGAGTTTGATCATCCATTGTAGCTTTTGTGCATTTCTGTCCACTGAGTTATTGCAGTTTCACTTGTATACTTAAGTCAGTGCTGTCTTTGATGTTGTACTTTGGTCTATTGGGCTGCATTTGTGTATATTTGATCATTTTTGCTGTCCACTGCAGTTTGTAGTGATATTGAGCATTGCATATTTGAAGTCTTGTATCATTTCTTGGTCATTGCACCGATTCTTGATGGCATTTGGTTCTGCACCATATTGTATGCAGTGTTGCAGTTGTTTGTATGCACTTCATCACTTCAACATTGCATTGTTTTCACCTCTGACCTGTTGGTTCGTTGTGATGTTCATTTTCATTGTTGCCTTGTTGTCTGTGTTGTTGCATTGTATTCTGGTCAGTGGTGCTTTGAGTCTGCACTGTTGCATTTGTATACTTGGTCGAGTCCATTTGCATTCTGCAGGCTTGTACTAGAACTGTTTGTAGTCAATTGCTTTGTCTATTTGCCTTGAGTTGAACCTATCTTGGGTTTGACCTTGTTTTTGATTTCTGTGCCTTTTTTTTTGATTTCTGCACACGAGTTGGCGAGGCAGTGCACACGTATACGAATGTACACGTGTGTACTGCAGCCACTCATAGTTACCTGTCCCTGATAAAAAATACTGATATGCACAGATATTGCACAGTCAAAAAATGATGACGAACAACCCAAATAACTGAGGCAAACAATGTTTTCAAAATCATCGTTTCTTTCAAATTTCAAAAATATTTCTCTTTCAATTTTACTGCGTTTGAAAATATTTTTGCAGATTACTCAGATGCTGGATTCAAACTGGATTATAGTTGAAGACAAAAATATGAGTGTGAGTGATATGTAGTAAGGTTTTGATGTAAATGTGAAATGTCATGTATTGTAGTCAAAATTGTATATGTATAGTGAGAGCTTGAAATTGTACTATAAAAGTTGTAATAAATATTTGTTTGAATAAAATTTTCTGTTTGAATTCAAAATCTGTTTAACTTGTTCTGTTTGAATTCAAATTCGAATTCTGTGTAATTTAATTTTATTCAACAAATATTTATTTATTCTATAAAAAAAAAAATAGTACATTACCAAATACATTTAAATGAATGTATATATGTTTATTATCATCAAACAAAAATCATATAGCGCAAGGCGCATATTCAACAATTTGTAGTTAATTACTTAAATAGAGTAATTAAGATAAATTAATTAATGGTTTAAATTGGTTAATCAAGTAATTTATGAAGAATTAATGAAAAATGATTACTTAATGAAAGTAATTTAGGGTGGATAATTAATAAATCAAGTAATTAAAGGTTGATTAATTTAAAGAATAACTAATTACGGGGATTAATTAATTAAGAAATGATTTAATTTATGATGGTGATTAAGATTTAATCAATAGTGATTAGTGATAATTTATTTATTGATTAAAAGATAATAAATAAAGGTTAATTAATTTACGAAAATGACTAGGAATAATCATTTATTTTAGTTAAGGATAATTAATTAAGAATTAATTTATTAAGTATTGAAATTAATTAAGACTAATTAATCAAAGGATTATTATTAATTAAAGGTTAATTAATTATTAAAGAGTAATTAATCAAAATGGTTTGAAATTAATTAATTATTAATTAACCAGAATTAGAAATTTATTCATAAGTAATTAATCTGATTCAAACAAATCAGATAATTAACTGATCTTACTCATGGATTCTATGAAATGCTTTGAATTGATTGATGTCCCTGATTTGTGATAATATGTGATATGAATTATTTTGTTTTGTGAATTGGGATGTAATTTATTCCATGATGAAATTAATTATCTGTAATATAAATTATTATCTGTGATATAAACATCTATGATTTGTGAATGAAAGATAAGCGTTACAATTGGTTTATACCGCTTGTCCGATATATGCGTTATAGCTTATACCGCTTATTGATATTGTTGTATTTGGACTATAACAGTTGATGTTGTTGCACTATTATTGTGTAGAACCACTGGACCACACTATACACACACAAATATGGATTTCACGAGGGAATCGGTTAAGTCACAAATATTTGAATTTAATATTTTGAAATGGTTTTAAAGTTTGAATTTTGAACCCAAATGATTTTGGAAATGAAATTGGGTTAAATTTGAAAAGTATTTGAAAAGGAGTTTTTGAAGATAAAAGTTATTTTAAATAATTTGATTTAGTTTGAAATTAGAAACATTTTGATTAGAGTTTGAATTCAATATTTGAAAATGGAATTCAGTGAATTGGAAACGAGTTTGAAAACTATTAAACCTTTGGTTTAAAGATTGAATGGGTTAGCTCAAATTGAAATGGAATTGTTTTGAAAGGCTATGAATAAATCTTTGTTAAAGATTGGTGATCCTTTTTTTAAATTGAAAGGGGATTTTTAAGGTAAATCTTTTGTTTAAAAAAATTTAAGTATGGAAATTGTTTAAACCATTGAAAGGTTTCTGAAAGTAAATCTTTTTGTTTAAAAGATTTGTGAATGGTAATTCATTTAAACCATTTGAAAGAAAAGCTTTTGGGTTTTAAAGTTGTGACTTAACTGAAATCCCATTATCCATATGTTTTCAAATATTGCGCTCATTATTCGGTTTAGCCGGGAGAGGACCTTTGTGTCATATAACCCATTCTGAATAATGATACGATGATATGGATAGCATTTGAAGACCGGTGGTGAAGACCGGATACTTTCGAAAGCGAAAGGATGACATGTCGAATGTCTCTACACCAAATAGCCCCGGTATAGAGATTTGAGCGCCCATTGTGATGGGAAGTCCGGACGTGATTAGAAATTATCCGGATTGCAAGGGCTTCTTTGGAAGTGCCTTCGGTTCTGTTCGGACCCGGAACAGACTTGTATGGATGTATGTCTGACATTATACTTTGAGATGTAAAACCGGTTTCTATCAAATAGATTTCTACTTGGTGGCGGAGATTTATTCTCTTAGCTTAACACCCTTCTCTGAGACGTACGAGCTCAGAGATTATGTAGTTGATGGTTACTAGTGATACATTCCCAATTTGGTAATGTGGCATACAAAGCGCTGCTGATCATTTGTTGATCGAAACATGGCTTTTGTGAAAAGCGTAGCTTTGTGGATGAGACTTCGTCGAGCCTCACACCCCAGAATGGTCGAAACAGGAAGAATGCACCAATGTTTCAGTGGTAGCGCCCCTAGGGTATGACCATTCCTTCTGGAAAAGGGTAGTACCATGGATTAGAGCCAAGATACTTACTCGTGTGGACACTGTAATATATTTATTACCATGTGATGTTGTAGGAGGGCCCTCGGATAAATGTCCCAAAGGACCGGGGGTGGCATATATTAGGTTTTATTCCTCGAGAATGGGGGTAGCCGGCCTTGTGTTAGCAGAGAACTGAGGGATGGTTCTCGGGGCGTCCCTCTGGAGGCGTACCCATGTGGCAATGGGAAGTTCCTTGGCCTGACCATTTGTTGGCGAAACCTAAAGAAACAATACGCGCCCTGTATGGTTTTAGTTGTATAACCTGCCATGGAATGTGGCGGTAACCTGCTATTGAACATGATAGCTATAGTTGGCATACGATGAAATGTTGTATGCTGGCTAAGATTAATATTATACTTTCGAAATGTTTTCCACTATGCACTAATAATAACATCAAATGGTTTTTGCGTATCAAGCATGTTTGACTATCATAAAGAGAAATCTCCTCCAATTCTGCGTTTGCATGGTGTTTATGGCGAAAGGCCTTATGGTAGTTTCATTTTCTAAAAAGCATTGCGAATTTTAAATTTAAATTCTTTGTTTGTTTTAAAAGATAAAACTGTTTTGTTTGCTCATACCAGTCCCACGACTGACCCGGAGTTTATTGTTCCTTTCCTAAACTCTGGTTGCCCACTATTTTCCACACGGGCGGTTTAGAGTTGGGTTTTTCATATAGTAGATATAGATATCGATCCAGTAACTTTCAGTTTTCTCTTTGGTATTCTCTGGAGATCTTGGATATTGGAGTCTTTTGGATTCATGGACGAGGCTTGCTTGTCTAGGTGAAACGTAATGATGGTTCGAGCTATCTATGGAGATTGCTGAGATTGGTGTTTCTTTTGGAGTTTCAAGTTCTGTTTGTTTCTGCTGCCAATTCATTTGGGTTTTCTGTTGTAGCATTGTTATCTTGTATCTCTGATATTGATTCATATTGTATCATTGTCGTATCCAATGTTGTATATCAATGATATTCATTTCTTTTATTCCACTGTGTTCTTGTACTCAATGTGTTATAAGCTCCGGTGAACCAGATTCGACGTTTGGATCTGCGGCATTTGAATACAAATGTCGTATTCGGTAGCGGTTTTCGAAGGTCGAGTCAGGACCGCTGTAAAACCCAGAATTTGAGAAAATATGAAAGTTGTAGAAGATATCATAGCCTTTTCAGAACATCAAAAATTATTGAATTTTGATAAGGAATGAAAAGTTATGACTAAAATAATTCTCAGATCTGAAGTTCAGTACTACTGTCGTTTTAGTCTCGGGGCTATGACACAAGATTGTACTTGCGATCATGTAAACATCAAAATTTAACAAAACCCAAAACATAAAAGTTATAGCAGAAAATCTAAGATTTTTGGAACATCAAGAATCGTCAAATTTGGCCACTATACGAGAAAGATATGCTCAAATTACCAACGACATTTAGCTCAGAATATTATAGTTTTGCAATGACAAGGCAGCGAGTTTTCATCAGGTTTTTTGACCCTCTATGCTAAGAATTTTCAAAAATGTTTACCCTGTAAGTTAACATACTCTTTTTAAGCTTCTCGATTTAATTTTTTTTAATTTCGATTAAAAACGAAAGAGATATGCCCAATTTACTAACAGCGATACACAAAGATGGACATGCAACAAACAATCAAAATTGAGATTTCTCACCTTCAAATCTCAAACTAAGCAAGAAGAGTGAGTTTTCAACTTTCCTTAGATTATCTAATTTACAGTGAATTAGAGAGCAATTCGGAAGCTTTAGGCTTGAAAAAGGACTCAACTACCCGTAGAAATCAGTTACAATGACATACAAACAAAGAAATGAAATTATAGTGAATCAATCTTTCTTAAAGCTAAGAAATAAATGAATTAAAGCCTTTGTTTTGTAGAGATTACCTGTTAGGATCTTTCTCTTGTTTTTAATTTGAGATTTGGGCATGAGATTTGTTAATTTGAAAAAAAGGAGCTAATCTAGTTTCTCTGGCTTTTGTTCAGGAAGAAGGAAAATAAGTATATTTTGTACGCACTTTTTTTCTTCCTTTCCAAACAATTCTTCGGTTAGTATTAGGGTATTGGGCTTCATTTGGATCCAATTAGCCTAAGTATGTTATATTTAGGCTTAATTAAGCTATTGACTTAACATTAACAAATAGATATTTGTACACTATTAACACATTTTAACACCAAATGTTCATATTATAGCATGTTTCAATCTTACAAAAATTTCTACAACCTGTATAGAATCTTTTTAAACCATTTAAACATTATTTCAACATGATACATTATAATTTACATTTACTAAAATATGTGATTTTACACTTAATTGTTTAAAAACTACATTTTCGTCAACTTGAAAATGTACAAAATACATTGTTTTGACAAAATAAATGTGCAAACCTTAGTAGAACATTTTAGCACTCAAATATAGATTTTTAATCAATATTTTACATCTTACATTTTTAATTACAACCTTATAATATACAAAAATACTCTTTTTACAACAAAGATTTGCCAATATAAATAATTTACCAAATTAGTGCATTTTATCATGTATTAACATTTAATACGTGTTTTTATCACCAATTTCATTTTATAAAGTTCCCAAAACTTTATTTCTTCCATATTTAAATTTATTCAAGACTTAATATTTAATTGGATCCTTTTTATTATTTTTATTCGATTCAATACAGCCATAAATTCCATATATTAACCCAAATCTCATTATTTAACCATTTTGAATGATTAAATAAATTATTCTCTCCAACTTTATATTTATTTCTTAATTAAAAAATTATAATCATCATTATTTTTCTTATTCGGGTAATCACAAAACCAGGGTTGTTGCAGACTCCCCTTTATGAAAACCGCTTCCCCGCAATTTCCTAGAGAAGAGCTGTAGTCAACACGATTTATTTCATCTAGAAAAGAAATAGATAAGCTTGAGTTAGGATTTCTCACTCTCAACACCGAAAGATAGAAAACTAGGATAAGATCACTCGATGAATTCTATGGTTTCCGAAGTACAATCATTGGGATTAGCTAACCATTAAATCTTTACGAGTGGAACATCCTTGTTTCAAAGGTGTTTAACCTCCAAAGCAAGTATATGGACAGGATGTTGCACAAAAGATAAATCAGGTGAGATCTTAAGCTATTCTAGTTTAGGAGGATCAATAACAGAATCTGAATTATGAAGGCATTTTCGAAGCTGAGAGACGTGAAACATGTTATGGATGCCAGAAAACTGGGCTAGAAGTGATACTCTATAAGCAATTGGGCCAATATGCTCAATAATAGGAAATGGTCCTAAGTATCGAGGAGCCAGCTTCCCAATCCTACTCAAACGCATCACCCCCTTCAGAAGAGATACATGAATATAAACAAGATCGCCAATGGAGAATTCAAGAGGCTTCCTACGGTTGTCCACGTAGGATTTCTGGTGGCTCCGTGCCTCTTTCATTCTCTGACGAGTGAGATCAATCTTCTCTGAAGCTTCACGGATAGAGTTAGGGCCTAAAATCAACTTCTCCACAGACGCGAACCAACAAGAAGGTGATCGACATAGCCTTCAGTATAGGGTTTCGAAAGGAGCCATACTGATACTGGACTAAAAAGCTTTTGTTATAAGAGAACTCAATAAGAGGTAGGTGGTCTTCCTAACTACCACGAAAATCAAGAATGCAAGCACGATGTAGATCCTCAAGAATATGATTCACCCGCTCAGTCTATCCATCAGACCGCGGATGATAAGCTGTGCTAAAATTAAGCTTAGTACCCAAAGCTTTCTGAAGACTCTGCTAGAAATTACTAGTGAAGAATGGATCTCCATCACAAACAATCGAAGTAGGAATACCATGAAGTCTCCGATCTCCTTAATACATAGCTTAGATAGATCAGAAGTGGTCCTATTAGATTTAATAGGAACTAAATGAGTAGATTTGAAATGACCCTGACTCGGCCTACGAAAATCGACACCCATACTTCACTTGTACTCGAATGCAGCAGATTCAAACGCCGAATCTGGTTCTCCAGAGCTTATAATACATTAAGTATAACAACATAGTGGAAGAAAAAGAATAATATTATTGATATACAACATTTGTTACAATTGAATATCAATACAAATCAGAGCTAAAATATAACAGTGGAAAGATAATCTTCGGCAGAGGAACACCAATATTATTTTCAAAAGGAAGAAGGATAGAAATCCCAACAACTCCATCACTAAAGCCAATGCTCCAAAGATCCAAAACGAAAGCTCGAACAATCATCAATGCTGAAGTGAAACAAATATCATCCCAATGCAATTGCCAAACCAAAAACTTCGAAGGCTATCGAATCTATACCTACTATTTGATTATCTAAAAACCCCAACTCTAGACTGCCCTTGTGGAAAATTGTGGGCAGCAGAGTTTAGGAAAGGAACAATAAACTCCAGGTCAGTCATGGGACTGGTATGAGCAAACAAAAATAGTTTTAAACAAAAACAAACAACAAAAGAAGTTTAAGACTGAAATCCGAAATGCTTTTTGAAAATAAAACTACCATAAGGCCTCCTCGCACGCACACAATGCAAGCGCACAGTTGGAGGAGATTTCTCCTTATGATAGTCAAACATGCTTGACACGCAAAATCATTTTGATAGTATTATTAGTACATAGTGCGGAAAATCTTTCGAAAGTATAAAATTAATCTTAGCCAGCATAGGTACCATTATATTATGCCTGCTATAGCTACCATTTAAGAATGGCAGATTATACAACTGCAATAGTAAAGGGCGCGTATTGGAGATTGGATTTCCAACAAATGGTCAGGCTAAGGAACTTCCTACTGCCACATGGGTACACCTCTGGAGGGACTCCCCGAGAACCTACCCGGCTCTCTGCCAACATAAGGCTGGGTTACCTCTTTAACTAGGTAACTACTACTCGAGTATGCCATCCCCTGGTCGTCTACGACCTTTATCCGTGGATCCTCAACACCAACAACTACAGAGAAAAGTATTTGCAGTAACCACACAGGTTAAATATCTAGGCTCCATACCATGATACCACCCTTTTTTAGAAGGGAATGACATACCCTAAAGGGCGCGACCTTCGAAACCTTACCGCATCTTTCTTGTTTTGACCATTTTCGGCGTGTGAGGTCCTGATGCAGTCTCGTCCACAAAGCTACACTTTTTCACAAAGCCATGCTTCGATCAACAAATGATCAGCAGCACTTCGTAAGCCACATTACCAAATTGGGAATGTATCGCTAGTAACCATCAACTACATAACCTCTAAGCTCATACGTCTCAGAGAAGGGTGTTAAGCTAAGAGAATAAATCTCTGCCACCAAACAGAAATGTATTTAATAGAAACCAGCTTTACATCTCAGTGTAACGTCAGACACACATCCATACAAGACTGTTCCGGTTTCGAACGGAACCGAAGGCACTTCACAAAGAAGCCCTTGCTAATCCGGATAATCCCTAGTCACGTCCGGACTCCCCATCACAAAGGGTGACCAAATCTCTATATCGGGGACCAGTCGGTGCAGAGACATTCGACGAGTTATCCTTTTGCTTTCGAAAATATCCGGTCTTCACCACCGGTCTTCAAATGCTATCCATATACGTCGTATCATTATTCGAAATGGGTTGTATAACACAAGACCCTCTCCCGGCTAAACCGAATAATGAGCGTAATATTTAAAAACATATGGATGTTGGGATTTCAGTTAAGTCACAACTTAAAACCCAAAACTTTCCTTTCAAATGTTTTAAACAAATTACCATTTTCAAATCTTTTAAACAAAAAGATTTACTTCACAACGTTTACCAATCTTTCACAAAGATTTATTCACAACTTTCAAACTAATTTTATTTTCAAATTGGATTAACTCATCCAATCATTAAATCAAAGATTCAATTTCATTGCTTTCAAAACCATTTTCAAAGATTCATTCATAACTTTCAAAACAATTCCCATTTCAAATCGTTTATTTATAAAAGATACACTATTTAAAATCCTCTTCAATTTCAAAACAAGGTTCAACCATCTTTCACAAAGCTTCATTCATAGCTTTCAAAACCATTTCCAAAGATTCATTTATAACTTTCAAAACAACTCCCATTTCAAATCTTTTATATATAAAAAATACACCAATTAAAATCCTCTTCAATTTCAAAACAAGGTTCAACCGTCATTCAAAAAGATTCATTCATAGCTTTCAAAACCATTTACATTTCAAACTTGGAATCTTTTCAATACAAATTGGAAATTCTTTCTTTATTTGAAGGCTATTATCATTTGAAAACAAATAGTTTTCACTTTGGAAAAATCCGATTACGTTTGCACAAGTTAAAGCCCTTTAAGTATTAAACTTGGGTTAAATCTGAATGCCCAAAGCAATACTTTTAAAATGGTTTAACACCCATAATTTCCAAATATTGAATCAATTTCCAATCATGAATTCAAATTCAAATCAAATCGTTTAAATTTCAAAACTTTATCAAGTTATTCAAAATAACCTTTATCTTTTAAAACTCCTTTTCAAAAGCTTTTCATACTCAGTCCAATTCCATTTTCGAAACCATTTGGATTCAAAATTCAATTTTAAAACCATTTCGTTAAATTCAAATATCTTTGACTTAACCAATTTCCCCGTGCAATCCATATTTGTGTGTGTATGGTGTAAGTCTAGGGGTTTTACACAATAGTGCAACATCATCAATATCACAAATTCAGCCACATCAATATCGATAAGCGGTATATTCCTATAACGCTTATCTTTCATTCATAGATTCATAGATAAATAATATACATTCGTCATAAATAAAAATAAATTACATTTATCACAACTCGAATCAAAATATTCATAACACAAATCATTACACACAGAGATATCAAACAATTCAAAGCATTTTATACAATTCAAACAACCATAAGTAAGATTTATTATTGATCTGATTGATTTAAATCAAATTAATCACTTATGATTAAATTATTAATTCTGGTTAATTAATATTAATTAATTACAAATTATTTTAAGTTAATTAACCTTAAATCATTTATTAATTAACCTTTAGATAATAAATAAATCAACCTTTAATTATTAATTGAATAACCTTACTTAATAAATAAATAAATTTTAATCATTAAATAACTAACCTTTAATTATTTAATTATCCTTTAATTAATTACATTAATTAATTAATTGACTCTTAATTAATTATAATGTAATTAATCATAATAAGTTATTATCCCTAATCACTTTCATTAATTAATCTTTAATAAATTAATCATCCTTAAATTAATTACCTTAATTAATTAATTGATTTTAATCTTTGATTATCCTTTAATTATCAAGTATTTAACCTTTAATTACTTTTAATCAATCATGTTAATTAATTACTTAATTAACCTTTAATTGATAACATTAATTAATTAATCCCATAAATTAATTATCCTTTAATCAGTTAAGTAATTAACTCTTCAATCACTTCTATTAATAAATCATTAATTTTTAAAAGATAGAACCTTTTATACTAATTAATCACATTAATTAACTTTCTTTTAATTTATATCATGTATTAATTATCTTAGGATCATTAAGTAATTACACTTAATTACTTTTATTAATAAGACCTCAAATATTTAAGATAAATCATATATCTCAACTATCACTTAATTATTTAATTTAATTAAATGCTTAACATTTATTTAATACAAAATTTCTTGAGAACCTTTGGTTAATCATCTCTTGACTTCACCATTTCATTATATTTGGAAATACTCGGAAATTTATTTAATCATCTTAACAAAATTATTACAAAACCATATCCATAAATTTTTAAGCAAACCATTAAGTTTGTTTCGAAGTCTTGTTAATAGATTTACTTTGAAAACAACAACTTGATCTATATCCTTTCAACGCTTATTAATATTTGAAACTTAATTTTACTTTTATTAAAAATCTGTTTATTTAAACACAACCTAGAAACTCGAGCCAAACCCATCTTTTTCTCGAGTTATGCCCCGTGTATTTCTTCAACCTTTGACTTCGTTTCCCAAACGCAACCAGACCCGAGATTTTCTCGAGTATCTTTTTCTTCCCTGATGCATCAAACAAGACTAAACACAAATCGATCGCGTGCACGTTAGCGATGCACTAGCCATCGCCGTGGCCTCCAATACATCGTCGACAACTTCTTCTATCATCATGAAAAACCAGATTGTCGAATTGAACTTGGAATCGAAATTTACCATATTGACTTCACCTAGAACCACCAGATCTTCACAAATCAGCTTCGCCTCACCAATTCCGGCCACCTAAGCACGAGCTTCCTAGCCCAAAGCTTTGCCATGTCATAACGCATCGGCCCATCACCATGCATCAATTTCGATCACCTATAGATGCTGGAAATACCCCAAGGAATGCCGCGACCCAAACCCAAACTAAAACCTATTTTGTCGACAACCAGTTGCCACGGTCATCTTGATATCCCCTCATCATTTTTTCTAGGATCATCAACACCTGATCCACCTTTACTCTCGAGTACGACGATTATCATTTCACCGATGATCAGAGTTGGACAAAAATATAGATATCGATCAACTCGAGATATCTCAACATCCTTATATTTAAAAATAATGAAATTGCTTTTAAAAATCATCGTTTCAAAATTCAAATCTGTTTTTAAAGTCAAAACAAAAATTCCTGACCTTCGATTTTGAACATATTTTTATTTTTTCCCTATGATTCATCGTTTGATAAATAAACACTCAATAAACATTAAAATAAACATGAACTTGCACTTATAAATCACTTCTCATTCACCAATCAAAACCTAAAATTTGCTTGGGTTGGGGTAATTTAAATTTTTCAGCAGGTTTTTAAAACCTGGAATGTATGCACAGGGAAAAAATTTGCGCTTTTTTTTCAGACATGCATCAACATAGGTATACAGATTTACATTTCAGCATATCATATATCAGAGAACAGAATCAATTCAAACATTCATCAAAACACATAACAAATTTAAGGCAATTTTGCTCACCTGTTTGAAGACAGAGAACTTGTTTTGGCTTGTTCCTGATGTTTTTGAATTTGATTTGTTAATCTGTTGGTGATTTTGATTTAATCTACACTTGATTGCTTTTAATTTATGCTGATTTGAGCTGGAGTGCTTTGCTTCCAGTTTGAATTTTGTTTTTGATTCACACAGATTCTTGCATTTCATTTTGAATTTGTGTGCTGTTGAGTTGCTTCTTGATTTTTGCCTTTTATTTCTTTCTGGTTTGTTGTAAAAAAATCTAAAATGCTTTGCCTTTTATTTTATTTCCTCTTAGGTTGAAGACATTGATTTTCCAAGTTTGAAGATTGTTTGATCTTCAGGCTTGCTTCAAATCTGAGGCTTTTTTTTTGTTCCTTTTGATTTGTTGTTTTCAGGTTGGAGAAGTTGTGAAAGAAAGTATGTAGCCTTGTTTTCATCTCAAATTCATAATGTTTTATATAATTCAAATTAAAAGATAAATTCCACTTGTTCTTCTTTGTTTACACTTGCTAATGCATGAATTAAATTTTTTACAAATGTCATTTTGTGATAAAATTATGTTTGGACCTTGTCTCTAATTTATTTATAAGTTATGTCTAAATCCCCCATTAATCTATATTTATGAAAACATGTTTTTTTAAATTATAAATATATATACAAACAATGTTTTTATTATTTTCAAATGTATTATGTTTCATTAATTTCAAAAGAAAATACATATTAAAACTTTATATTCATTCTTGTTTTAAATTTTAAATTCAAGACATTATATAAATCATAACTTTTATGTTTAAATCCTTTCTTTAAATAAATTTAATTTTTTTATTTAAACCCTTATTTCATTTAATTTTTAATTTGTATTTTAAACCCTTTAATTATTTATATTTTATACCTTAATATATGTAAATGTTTTATATTTTAAATTCATGAATATACAAACTATATTTATTTATTTCAAAAGAAAATTTGTTTTGAATCTTTTTATCAAATCTAATAAATATTTATATATATATATATATATAACTTTAAAGAATGGGATTTAAAATAAATCAAACATTAATAAATAAGTATATAATATGTATATATTTGAATTTAATTCTTTAAATAGCTTTTGTAAATTTTATGTATATCGATTTCACAATATTACTTTTAAATCAAATTGCCTATTTAATGAAATTGGAAAACAAATCTTTATTAATTGAAAATATAATGTTTTAAATCCAATATATCTTATAAGATTTTTAATTTTGGTTTTCAATTCCCAGATTCAATTTGAAATTAATTTGTAAATGAAAACAAATAACAAAACATATTATATTAATTTGGAAAAATTTGAATTAATTCACAATTAAATTCACAATTTAACATTAATTTCCAAATTAAATTTAATTAAAAATCATGATAGTTATAAGATTTATTCAGGCGATCCATAATAACCCAAAAAATACTATTACCCGACCTCGAACGAGGTAGGCCATCAATGAAGTCTATAGAGATTTGATCCCAATTCCACAACGAGACCTCAATAGTTGAAGAAGACCACTAGGATGTTGGAGTTCGACTTTAATGAGTCGACAAGTCATGCATTTACTTACATAACTTGCAACATCACACTTCATGCCTTCCCAATAGTACAAGCACCTCATGTCAGCATATATCTCGCTACTGCCGGGATGTATAGTATATCAGAACAGCGACAATCATCAAGTATGTCCCGCCTAAGATCAGAAACATTAGGCACGATCAAAGATTCTTTATACGAAGGCAACCATGGATATCAATGCTGAAATCCCTTAACTCATCATCATAGGATTTAGACTTACAAAGTTGAATAAGATGCACAAGATCTGGATCCTACCGCTGAGCATCGGCAATACGATCCAATAAGCTAAGACGAGTTTCCAAACTGAATAATAATATAGGAGAATATGAAGCTAGAGTACAATCATGAATATCTCAAAAAGATAGAGTCTCCAACACATCCCACTCAGCTAACATTGTAGAAACAATGGCTGAGTGCACCACAAGGAAACGGGTAGGCAAATTGTAACAGCGTTTAATTGCTGGTTGCAATTATTACTTCCGTATGAAATACAAGAAAATAAACATGGCATTGAACCATGTTGTAATCAATAAGATTTCAACATTTATGTTCGGGTATACAATATTTTTTTTAGGCCGCTTCTTTTCCAGTTATTTTTTTGCTCCCGCGTTTTCTTTCCCATTCCCACCTCTCAATTAGAACCTTGAGAAACAAATTCCCAATTTACTCGTTGCTACTCTGGATAGTCTACCCCTTGTCGCTGCTTTAGATAGTCTGCCCCTTTGTTGTTGTGCTTTTCTCGCCTAAGTCGCCTAAATCAGTGAGCAATCCTCTGGAGAAGTGAACTCTACTCTTAGTTGCTTGCGCTTCCCAATTTAGGGTTAGTTGCTATTTATTTATCATGATTTTAATCTAAGACAAATTTGATTATGATTATTGTTTATAATTTTTGTTCTATGGGATGTCTAACTAATTTTGAACATGATTCGATTGTGAATTTTAGTTGCTGGTGTCGCACTTATCATGGATTTCCTACCAGGCTTTTTCAAAATAATTCAATGGTGCAAGAGTTATGTTTGACGTAGACAATTCAATTTCGTGCTATGGTCTGCTATTTTTATTCATAACAATAATATTCTTACAATTCTTCAGTGTTTGCTGGTTTGATTTCCAAAGGCTAAGCTTAATTGATTTTGTGCTTCTAACCTTTTCCTGATACGTTTGATTTATTGACTATTGTTCTTTTGAACTTAATGAATGAACTTTAAGTTTCATTGGTCATAGAAATGAGAGACTTCAGATAAATGAAGTAACCATCAAGGCAGCAAATGCATATCCTAATAATCCTTTCCAGAGCTCTTTCTCACAAGCTTTTGTTTAAATGAATTCTTATTTACAAGTTATTTAGTTTTCTTTTATTTAGTCTGTATGTGAGTTGATACTGAATTCTTATTTACCAAGAATACTTTCAAGATAATAATAGGCGAGGTGGTAGGGATACAATCATTATTTATGTATTTGGTTAGGCCAATCGTCTAGGATGGTTTCATCAACCTGATCAAATAAAATTTAATGGCTAAACCATTTCTTATTTGATAACTGTTATATGCAAAAGGAAAAACAAAGGAAAGCTAAGCATCCCTACAAATTTTATCAGCTTTGGTGGATTTATATATTGGTCTATTTCATCTAATATGCTATTCAACAGTATGTTATTAACGTATTAAATAGGCAGATGTTAGTTTATCTCACACCATTAATTTTGAGAAAGTAGCTTATTGCATATATTTATGTTACTTTATTTGCGCCTACTAGCATTTTTATTTATTGAATAATTGCTTGGTTATTCTTAAAGATGGTTCCTTATACCAAAAATTTATTTATAAACCCGTTTTCTACACATACACTTAAAGATGATGCCTTGTATGGAACCCTTAATTCTTTTGATTTAAATAATATATAAACATGTTCTAATTCAACTTTATCTTAGTAAAGTTGGGTCTGCTTAAATTTAGGTTGGGACCTAAGAAAAAAAAATACACTAACCTTATGGGCAAGCAAAGAATTAAGGAGTTTCTTACCCATGTGGCTACAATCAAATTCTCAAGCCATAATGCAAATATTGATAAAGTGTCAAAATATTTAGAAGTTGCTTTATTTGTCAAGTAAGGGAAAAAAAGGCCAGTTGGCTATACATATGAGTTGATCCTGAAATGATGCGTCTTATTGTTTGAGCTACCCTATGTTACATAGAAATTAATTTTATTTAATCACTACGCTTCTTGTTCATTGCTACAACAGTATTTCATTATAAAAATCAAGTATCTCATGAAGTATTACAAATTGACATTGTTAATCTCTTTATAGAAACCAAAATCTAATCCATTTGGGCTAATGAAATTTCCGCTACTAACTAGTGCTAGTTGTTCAAAATAGCTGAAAAACACTACTTGAATAAAAAGGTGAGAAAAAGAAACTAAAATAGATAGTAAATCCGCCCTTAAAATAAATACCTCCAATCTGCAGTCACAACCTTCAAGCCAGAATAGTGTAGTGGGCTGACAGCGTAGTAATACTGGTATGCAGCAAATTGTAGGTTGATTACATATAGATATCAAATTATTTTTTTCCTTTTATATATCTTATCTAGTAATGAAAATACACTTAATCCCTAGTGTTCAATTTTTTTCTTTTTTCATTTTTTAGTTTTTAAGATAGTTCTATTTTATATTTGTGCAGATTGACACTTCTCTTCACTTGAACCATTGTAATTTACTTACCTTTTATGTATGTCAAAGTAGGAATAAGAGATAATAAACTTTTTATTTATATCAAAATTGGAACAAGAGATAATAATAGGAATTAATTGCCAAGTTTCCAAATATGGACTTTTGCTTTTTCAATATCAAGATCAGTCTTCTTTAGTTGGCCTGCATCAAGACCATCTCTGTAAGTTGATTTAATTTTATGCCCTAAAATGATTTTTTTATGTATGTGAAGGCATGTTCTATTTTTGAGCGTGAAAGTGAAGAACTAATAGGGAGTTTCTTACAGGAAAATATTAACCGGACCCATGATCATGTATAATAAATTAGTATAAATAGGATTATAACTACTTATCTCATATTTGGCATGTAGATTCACATGGTTGTATTATAACTATTCATTCATCTTCTAAGTTATAATAATGTTATAATAAAGATAATAATCAAGCATTTGTGATTTGAGAAGTAACATCAATATTTTCTCTCTCTCTTTCGTTTAAAAGCTAAGATGTAAAATAAAATTTTATGTCTTACATTAATTGATTTTCTTACCAAATATGTCATGAAAATTATATTATCACAGTCCATTGATAGTTGTTGAAAGTATGTTTAGTCTTGTATTTTCTGGAATTTTAAACCTTAGGTCTTTGTTTTTTATAATTCACAAAACCTACCAAATCCTTAATTTCCAAGTCGAGTTTCAGGGAATTTGGGTATGTTTGTGTCGATTCATTCAATTTATGCGAGAATTTACAGGAGTATGTTTATTAGTATACTCATGAGAATATACTATGGGAAAGTGTACACATTTTAACATTTATAGATGCATTCTTCCTTGACATTAAGCAAATCACTCAAGTAAATTCACAAATCATTTGTATATAAAGTATATGTATTGTCATGGAATTTGTGTATGTGTCAAAATATATCTAAAATAAAAGTAAGTAATAATAAGGTAACGAATAAAAGAATAAGAGAGAACTTAAAAAATAATGGCATTCGCAGGAGGCTGAATAGGACCAGATATATTTGTGAGCAGGTTGTTTTGGAGATTCCTAGAAAAATGGACCATGCCTTAAATACTGAAAACTTTAATGGAATAATTTATTCAAATAAGATGAGCTTACATAATAAGACTTCTAATTCCAGTGAATAATGTATTCTTCCATATTGAGGGTGCAACAGAACCATTTAGTTTATTTTTCTCAAAAGACTCGTAAACAACAAAACATGCAACATTCATTATGTGATCTCTGATAGTAAACCATTTTTTCTATCAATTTTTTTTAAAAGGTTATAAAATTTTCATTTTCAGTAATATAGTGAAAAGAATTGCACTCTAATCTCTAGAGATTAGGAAGGCCTAAAAAGTTTGAAGGAATATGTCTAGTAAGAGAATTCTTCGACAAGTCACTGCAACATCAAAATTAAAATTAATGAAATAATTATAAATGAATTTCACAAAAGAGCAATATAATTTCACTAACATGGTCATTACTAATTGTAATGTTGCAATTCATACCTACATGGTTGTAATATTATTTGAAAGTTCATTTGATGGTATGGGTCCAATCAGAAGGTTCCCGCTAAGATCTCTGAAACATCAAGCTTACAATTTTATAATGCATCAACAATTAATAGTAGAAGAGAAATGAAGTTTACCCATAAATGAAATAAATTTAATTCTATTTGTGTTCAGATATCCAACTTCACATATAGTACTATCAAACAACTCACAAGTAACCAAGTCGACGTATCCTACTAAGATCAGGAACAACCCTTTGCATACTGCAGTTTCTAAGACTCCTAATCGATAAAAATCATCAATTAATGTGAAATAAATGTTTTTGTGGGAAACAAAAAAAATTATTCAACAACAACCACAGGCTCTCCTATCAAAGTAATGTTAAAACAGAGTATTCGTAATGTACGCTTGAGCTTAATTGAACTAGAATTCTATGCCCAAACTAAATATGTCCAGAAAAAGTTCAAAAAGGGGCTGCACAATAAGATTTGAACAAAGAGAATGCACAAACATATGTAACCTACAAATAATTTATAAATATTTGCATTAACATATAATAGTTACACGGCTTATGGGTTCAAATTTGATAAATATGTATCTTATTGAGGGCAAAATAAATAACTGCGGTTGTTTCTCATTTTCTTATCCTCTGAAATTCTCATCATAAATCTATGTTAACTTTAGGCGATGGGGAATGCTCATTTAACAAGCAAGTCTACTATTTAAACTCTCACAACTCACAAATAACCTATGTGAAATTCGACTTTCCTTTTAGACCACTTCACGAAAGTCGTAAGAAGAAGAAAACACCTTAAAATCGCCCGAAGGTTTTATTTATTTATTTTTTACTATTTTGGACCATCATATTTTTTATTCTGGGTATATTGAAGATGAAGAAGTATTCGATTTATTACTCAGTCTAAATGAAGCCCCAATTCCTTAGGAACTTGTTTGCAGCTTTGACACTTCCTTTGGGGATTTTGTTTTGATCACTGTTGCAATTACCATGTTAATGTTGCTGTGGCCTGTTTTCTAGCTATTCTGTTTTTTCATGTAAGGCTATATAATAGCCACTATTATTTAATAAAGATTAAGTTATTAACTGTAGGTTTTGTGTTTGGGTTCTCTATTTTTTATTTTTTGTCATTTTGTTTTCGGTCTCAACAAACTTGTATCAGAACCCCACTGGGCATGAAAGAAAAGCCATAGTCCTCTCGAGTGATTTCCAGAATATATTATACGGAAGTGAAAGATGCAAATTTGGTTATTATAGCTTTGTAGGCAATCCTATGTTGTTTGATAACTTGAAAGAATCTTGTGGATATCCAAAAACAGAAGGTAATACAAAAAGTTTGTTGATCTCTTCATGAAAGGTTTCCAAATATCCATAAACTCATCTCCATGTGTTTTTTCTAGTTTCTTTTTCAAGAGTTGTTATTGCTGTCATAGATTTTGTTGCTCTTCTAACAATGCTCTTTATAGCAATATACAAGTTTAACCAATCATATACCTTCATAAAAAGCTCAAAAAGAACAGTACATGGTGTGTAACCATATATTTTCATGAGGAATGCAAGCTTTTTTTGTTATAATAGAAGTCTGATTTTTACCTCTTCATTAAGAAATTTTTTAAATAGGTCCACCAAAGTTGGCTGTTCTTCAAATGGACATGGCAATTTACACGTACAAGGATATAATGTTGATCACCGAGAATTTAAGTGAAACGTATATCATTGATTATGGCGCTTCAAGCAACATATAGAAATGTGTGATGAAGAACTCAAAGAGATTTGCCATAAAGAGAATATACAGCCATTATAACTTGAAAGAATTTGAAACTAAAATTGACATAGTTGGTAGGTTACCATATCCACTCCTTTATTTATGTAAAATATTTACTAGATTATTTCACTAGAATGGTAAATTATTTTAGTTTTATACTAAAATATGATCGTATATCCAAATTTCTCTATTGAAAATTTGTTCATTATAAATTTAAATTATATTCATGTGCATTATCATTACAGGTTGTGGGACAAATGTATCTAGAAATCCAAAATTTGTTTATTCTAAATTATTATGTTATTTTTTTCTTTTTTGATATTGTATGGAATTGACTAATTTTTATAAAAGTTGACAAAGTTGGTTATGTTTTATAAAAATTAATTACGTTTATAAAAGTTAATTACGTTTATAAAAATTAAGTAAATTTAAAATAAGAATAATAATATAATTTAATAATAGAAGTAGTAATAAAATAAAATTATAATAATATAATAATCATAATAAATTAACTAAATTTAAAATATGTAATTAAGTTAATTAAGTTTTATAATGGTTAAAGAAGCAAACTTTTTTTTATAAATTTAATTTTTATAAAAATTAAGGTTTATGAAATTCATGTTCTCTATTTTAAAATCTTTGTTAAATTGTTATAAAAATTGACTAAGTTTTATAAAATATTTCTAGTTTTTATAGAAACCAACTAGTTAACTAAGTTATATAAAATTTAATTAAGTTTATAAAAATTAATTAAATTTAGAATAATAATAATAATATAATAATAGTACTAATAGTAGTAAAATAATATAATATACTAATATTAATATTATAATAATAAGAACAACAACAAAAAATTAACTAAGTTTTAAATAAGTAACTAAGTTAATCAAGTTTTGTAATAATTAAAGATTATTAGGGTAATTATGAAATTGATTAAATCTTACTAAGTTAAAGATTTATTAGGATACAATAATTAAGTTTTATAAAAATTAATTGAAGGATAAGTTATATAAAAATTAACTAAGTTAATTAAGTTTTAAAAAATCAACAAAATTTGAATCTTTTTAATTAAATTAACTAAAGTTTATGAAAATTAACTTAGTTTTATAAAAATGATGTTATATATTTTGTAATCTTTGTTAAATTGTTATAAAAATTGACTATTTTATAAATTAATTAAGTTAGTAAAAATTAACTAAATTTAAAATAATAATAATAATATAATAAAATTTAATAATTAAGGGTTATTAAAGTACGCAAATAATAATAATAATAATTAAAGCATAAATATAATAAGATGCTTTTCTATGGAGGCCCACTATAGGATTGATATGAGTTAGAGAAGCCATTGGTTGCATGTCCATAATCAAAAGTAGTTATCGAAACAGTTAACACTACATCATCAAATAATCATACGAGTAATATCGAAGATGTCGAGAATGTAGGTAAGTGTAATGACCCGTTAATTTTGGTAAATAAATTTAGTTAATTAATGTGATTTTGTAATTAAATTTTTGTAGAAATAATAAAGGTGATAAATTAGTATTGGAATGAATGCCAAATTAAAATATATCAAGGGTAAGTAAAACTTATTTATTAGTAAATTGAATAAAATTTCAGTTAATGAAATAGCATAATTATTATATCTAGACATAATTGAATACCAAGAGTATAGGGTAGGCATTGAATTAGTTAATGTAAGAACACGTTGTTACAGTAATTGATTGTAATAATATGGGATAAACTGAAATTTGATAAAATTAATGTTAATAAGAAATATGATGGGTGTTATACAGGAATGAATAAAAAGTTTGAAACCAAATAAATTTATGGAAAACATTTAATAGTAATCAATGTAAATATTAGGCAATTGACAATTTATGGATTTGTTAAGATTACAAAGTTATAATTGAGTGTAGATAGGGATATTTGTTTAATTAATTAAAGTAAGAAAGAAATGTAAATGGTATACCTTGGTTACAAAATTTATTTACGGAAGTGATGTAAATATGAATTAATTAATGTACGAATTATTTTATAATAGGATAAAACGTAAACTAACGTAATAAATATAATGCAGGTTGATAAGTATTCATAATGGTTGTGTTGATGTTAAACGTTACTTTAATAATTGTAATATAAAATAACGGAAGTGGAAATGGAAATTAATAGAAACGTAAACATATTTTAAGGTGGTAAATTGGAGAATTGGAAATTTATTTTAAAGTTATATTAATTAAAGAAATAATACATATTAAATTTCAATTTGATTAAATCAATGCAAATTAAGTAATTATAATAAATTGTAGTTGGTAATTAAGGATGAATCTGAGTAAAATTTGGCATTGGAGATAATTATAAAATTTTACCCATTCATCTAATTTATTTGATTAAATCTAAATCAATGGCAACATTGTTGTTAGTAATAGTTGTAAGTGAATTTGAATGCTAAAGGGTAACAATTATTTAGGTTAACCATTTCTTTAGTATGTTGCATAAAATTTGGAAATCAAATTTGAAATTTAAGAAAAATTAGGCAGTACGTTATTGGGAAATGAATGTAATAAATACGTTAATGAAATGTATTATGATTCAATGTTATTTATACCCATAAAATGTCTATTTATTGAACAGCTAGATTTTTAAATCAATAAACGAATTTATTGAGGTTTCAATTTATAATTAATAACATTTAATGTGGAATCAATTACAATTAACTGATTTAAATTATGCAGTTAGGGTATATTTGATTTGTCATTGAAGATGGTTAATTCATAAGATGTATTTTATGATAAGCCTATTTACTTTATGAAGTTTGTTTGATTTAAAAATTTGGAAGCAAGATTTATTATTTGGATTGAAGTGTAAAATTCAATAAATTGAATTTATTGCAAATAAATGAAATTCAACATTTATTATTACGTTAATTGAAACTAGATGTAATGGGAGGATATTTATAATAGATTTTAAATCAAATATTGATTTCATCAGGGGTAATAAAGAAAGTACGTTGCATACAAGAATGGAAATAAAGATTTACAAATTTTGAGATTCGAACTATAATAAATGGATTTAATTGCAATAAAATGAAATTTAATATTTAAATTTTATGTAATAATAAATTTAGATGAAATTTGGAGATATTTATGTAATAGAGTATGAATTCAATGGTAGTCTCATCTATTGGATACTAATATATTGAATAATTGAATGAAAGTCAACTAAAGGGAATTATTGCAAATTTAATTTATAATTTGTGAATATAATGAAATTGAAATTTAATGATGAAATGAAAAAATTTGTTAACTCTAAGTTGACATCTAAATTTGATTTAATTAATGTGAATGATTAAGAAAATAAAAGTGTTAAAAATTGTCAATTTCAGAATCTAAATAGGAAATTTGATTTAATTAATTTATTTTAATTTATTTAGTTAATGTAAAAATAGCCATTTTGGCCACTGACATAGATTTTGACGAAACAAGTTTCATCGAATCCGTAACAGTGAGTTATTGTAGGATTTCCAGTTTCGTATTGATTGGACTTGTCGTTTGATCGTACGGACTCGAAACGCCTTGATTCAATTAATAGAAATCAATTTAAATTCGATTTGAAATTTTTGTTTTTAGCATAACTTCTTCATACGATAGAATTTGGATGTGAAACCTTTTCCATTGCGTTTAGAATATTTTAAAACACCTATTTTGATATATGGATTTACCCAATTTCGTTCCGGAGTTAGAACGGGCTTTTTGGGCCAATTATCGTTGAGCACGTTTATAATTCGGATCCATCTGTTTGTTCCAACTTTATCTATAAATACCCTGCTAAACCCTAGCCTCCACCTATTCTCATTTATCTGCGTGTAAAATTTCATCAGCTCCTCTTCTTCTTCAATGGATGCAAACCTTAGATCCAAGTACAATTCAAAATCCAAGTCAAAAATTCAACGTTCTCAGAAAATTTCAGAAAAAATATATATTGAAGCTCTCGACTAGCGTAATTCCCTGGTGGTGTTCGTTTTTCGATTCAGATTTTCATTTGTCCAGAAATCGTGAATGAACCGAGGTCGTTCATATTGGATTTTCGACGATCCAACGGTGGATCGTCGACTATTTGTCGAACGAAGGATGCTGTTGCGAAGCTAGTGACGAGAAGCTCACGGATCTGCCATTCATTCGTCAAGATGCGGTCGAAATTCGCCAGAAAGTGAGGAAGCGCGGTCGATTTTCGATCTCGGCCAGGGGGGCACGTGGCGACATCGGAGATGGTCAGACAGTGGGGGATGGGGAGGCTCGTCTTGGGCAACGTGGGGATGGTGGTGGATCGATGTGGTTGGGGCTGTGGAAGCGGCAAAGTCCGGTCAAAGCGCTGATATTTGTGGCGGCTCCATGTTATGATGTTCGTGTGCACATAGGGTTTGTGGATTGCGTGTATAGGAAGAGTTACGTGGTATGGACGTTGACTTTTTATTTTATTTATATATTTAAATTCGTTCAAATGTTCCGACGTTAATAACTTTTGCGTATGATATCTGTTTTATGCGTGGCTTCTTGCGTTAGGATCGTATTTATATTCCGGAGATTTTGGTGCTAGTTTGGATGGATTTGGGGACTGGAAAACTTTTGGGTTTAAATTAGATTTAAATTCGATTTAAATTCAAAAGGTGAGTGTTTTAACCCACTCATAATTTCTAAAATTTCTTATGTTTGTTAAATTGATTTATGATGTGTTTTGAAATTTATCTATAACTGTTTGGCATATATTTCACCATTATCTCAGTTAATTTGCATTCATATAATTTACTTGTTATTTATTTAATTTTTCATATAAATTGCCAGTTAAAATTTTTAGTTGAATTTATTTATTGCATTTAAAACTGCTAGTTAAATTTGTTATTTATAATTGCATATAAACTACAGTTAAACAGTTATTTAATTCATTATTGAATTATTAACTGTCAGTAATTAACTATTATTTATTGTTGTTGATTGTTTGAATTGGATGATAAATTGATAAATGTTTGATGATTCATATGATGGATGAATGGATGCTGTATTTATAATGTATAAACTGCAAGTTATTATAAAAAGGCCCGTTTGTTGTAGTGGTGCTTGAGACTTAACGCTCCTGCAACTTGGTTCCTCTTTCCAGGATTGTATTGGATATCAAGATCATAAGAGGCAGGAACTCGGGCCTAAAGCTGTTGGCGCATATTAAGCTCTTCCTATGTGACTAATTATTTCAAAGATTTATGATCGGTATAGAGAATAAAGTAGTCACCCAAAAGATAATGATGGCAAATCTTTAAGGCAAAGACAATAGCGGCCAACTCTAAGTCATGAGTGGCATAGCGAATGTCATTTGGACGCAATTTCCTAAAAGCATAGGCAACTGCCCGATCTCTCTACATAAGCACGGCACCGAGACCACATCTACTAGCATCGATGTATACAACAAGATCTTGATTCCCTCCGGAAACTATAATAATATGAGAATGAGTGAGAATTTCTTTCAATTTCTTAAAAGAAACTTCACACTTATCATACCAAATAAATCGAACGCCTTTTCTAGTAAGGCTAGTGAGAAGAAGAACAATGCAGGAAAAGTCCTTAATGAACCGATGGTAATAACACGCCAACCCAAGGAAGTTGCAAATCTTAGAAACATTCTCTGGCCTTTTCCAATTCTGAACGGCTTCTATCTTCGATGGGTCTATAGAAATACTCTCAGAAGATACAACATGGCCAAGGAACTTCACCTTATTCTCGCAGAAGTGACACTTGGAGAATTTGGTTTTAAGCTGATGCTGACGAAGAGTGTTCAAAATAATTATCAAACGATGAGTATGATCGGCTTCAGATTTAGAATAGATAAGGATATCATCAATGAAAACTAGGACGAACTTATCAAGATATTCCTTGAATACTCGATTCATGAGATGATGAAATAAGCTGGAGCGTTTGTCAAACTAAACTGCATAATGAGCCACTCATAAGAACCATAATGAGTGTGTAATGCGGAAAGAGGAATGCTGTCCTCCGCAACTCGTAGCTAATGAAAACTAGTGGCGAGGTCAAGCTGAGAGAAAACCTTGGCTCCACACAACTGATCGAACATGTCATCAATCTTGGGCAATGGATACTTGTTCTTAATGGTTAACTCATTAAGCTTGCAGTAATCGATGCAAAGCCTAAGAGTACCATCAGATTTCTTGACAAAGACGACCGCGACACCCCACGATGATGAACTAAATTGAATGAATTGCTTGGCTTCAAGCTCTAACAACTACTTCTTGAGTTCCTCATTTTCCTTAGAGGATATCCTCGTGGAAGGACGACTAACAGGCTGAGCATCAGGAATGAGAACAATATAGAACTCAAACGCCCACTTGGGTGGCAAACCCGAAATAGGTCCAAACACATCAGCAAAATCACAAACAACTGGAATTCGAGGTACATCATCATCATCTCGAGACTCAAGAGCAAATAAAGATGCTTCCGAATCACCATCAATATTCTAGAGAATAAGAGACAACTAATCAATTGGATCAGGATGCCTAAGATATAGGATCCTTTCATAACATTGAATTCAAACTTGATAACATTTAAGCCAATCGATCCCCAAAATCATATCAAATCCAAGATAGTGAATAACGTGCAGATTGGCATGGAAAGAAAAGCCACAAGGAACAATCTCAACATCAATACAAAGCATGCTAAGAGATGCAGATCCCCCAATAGGATTCGCAATCCTCAAAGAAGTAACAAGGCAAGAAACATCCAACGTTATATCATTAACAAGCTCCTTCGATACAAATGAGTGTAATGCACCTATATCGAAGAGAACACATATAGAACGATCATGAAATAAAACAGAATCTTCAAGAACAGAAGAAAGGTTACCTCTAGGCTGAGAAGAACCACTAGAAGCATCCATCGAATTAAGCTTGCCTGGGTTAGAACCATTGGAAGCTCTAGGGAAATACCATGCTAAATGTCCGTCTTTCTTAAAAGCACAGCAAAAATGAGGCTTAGGACATTCTCCAATTAAACGGTTGGTAGAATTACAATCGTAACACATCCTAGGCTTGGAAGCCGCCACATTGGGATAAGAGCTAGAACCAATAGATTTCTTCTTACCATGAGGAAAATACTTGGATTTTTGAAAAGGAAACTTCTTCTTATGAGGATTCTTACAAACCTCGGTCTCGTCACTACTATCTGTTTGCACAAAAAATGGACAAACACCTCCAATCCGTATTATTTAGTTGATTATATGTTATTTTTCAAGGTTTTAGGTTACTTATGCAAATATGTATAAAGCAAGGACTAAAATGTAAAAGACACACAGATTTATAGTGGTTCGGCCAGAACGTGCCTATGTCCACTTTATATGTTATTCTCTCTTTTCTTTCGGATTACAAGTACAAAGCTTTAAGTACAAGTATAAGAAAGTTGTTTGAAAGTTCCTTCCTTGCTTGAGCTCTCAAACTTGTCTGCCATTGTTGTACCCTTGCCCCTCTATTTATAGAGTGAGGTTGGGGGCAGGGGTCTTGGATGTATATAGCTGCTGATGGGCCTGGGCTGAAGCAATCTGGTCTGGGAGCGTTTTGGTTCGGCGAGGCTTCATTCGGCATGGAGCTTGGACCGGTGATGGAATGGACCGGTGGCAGGTCGACTCGGTGGTGATGGGGAAGGGATTGGTTCGGCATGAAGGCGTTGTTGGTTCGGTAGAACATGGAGGAGAGGTGGTTCGGTCAAAGTTGATTCGGTAGCGTGGAGAGAAGGTGGTTCGGTTGTAGTTGATTCGGCGGTGTTGGTCCGGTAGTGGGTGTACGGTGGACCGGTGGCTTTAGTTCGGTTGAGGGGTCTGGTTCGGCATGTAGGGGGCGATCTGGTTCGGCTTTGATGTGGTTCGGTAGTAAGGAAGGGCCGGACGAAACTCATTGGTCCGGTGTCCTACATTTGGTTCGGTAGTAGGGAAGGGCTTTGATGTGGTTCGGCATGTAGGGGGCGAGCTGGTTCGGTAGCTAGGTGGTCTTCATTTGGTCCCTGGGTGCCGAACCAATTGGTCCGGTGTCCTACATTTGCCTATAAATAGGGGCTAGACGCCTTCGTTATTTCTTATCAGCCGAACCATCCCCTTGCCTTTGCCGAATCAAAGAGTTATCTCTGCCGAATCAAAGTCTCTACCGAATCAGGTGAGGAGCTACTAGGCCGAACGACCTTTATTTTCAATTACCGAATGAAACTTGGACCTTCAATGCCGAATGAAATTTGGACCTTCAATACCGAATGAAATTTGGACCTTTAATACCAAATGAAATTGGGACCTTCAATACCGAATGAAATTTGGACCTTTAATACCGAATGAAATTGGGACCTTCAATACCGAATGAAATTTGGATCTTTAATACGGAATGAAATTGGGACCTTCAATACCGAATGAAATTTGGACCTTTAATACCGAATGAAACTCGGACCTATTTGTTTATATTTCCATACTCCTTGTTCTAACACCATGTTTTTCTTATGCCACAGATAAATGTCTCGCAAAGCGGAAACTCGATCGGATAGTAAGAAGTCCAAGGATAGGGGGAGTCTTCTTCCGTGCCCCCAGCCCAACCAGGACCGGCGCGACATGGACCTGCCCCAAGGTCGCTAGTGGATGGGTATGGTCCCCAGGAACTTCTGGTCTCCCCTCCCGATTGCTTTCCTAGCTCCTTAAAGGAGGAGCAACTTGATGTTATAGCTCGTTCCTTCGGGATAGATAGAGCGTTTATGCGGTTGCCGGGGAACGGAGTGATGCCGTATGACCCCCCCGAAGGCTACTTCGCTTACAGCAGATATCATCGCATGTGTGGTGCTATCCCGCCTCTCAATTCCTGGATAGTTAGCTTTGTCACATATCTGAAGGTGGCTCCATTCTAGCTTCAGCCTAACTCCTACGCCATTCTGGTGAGTCTTTTCGTCATCTTTCAGAGGAGATATGGGCGTCCCCCTTCCAACCGGGAGATCCGGTATCTGTACAACTTGAGAGGCTACAAGAAGGGGTCTCCATATATCAGTTTGGAAGCGACCGTGCCCTTCAAGCCTGTTCTGGATCTGTACTCGAAGCTCAGTATGTTCAAGAAGGAATGGTTTTTTATTAGGGATGACTCCGTTTCTTTCCGCCTTTTCACTTCCGGCTGTAAGTTGAACTCCATTTATATTTTTCTTGTCCCGATCATAATGCTTCTTCTTATATGCTTTCATTTCTTGCTAGCGACAGGTGGTTTTGCGGTCGTGGAGAATGATTCCTTGGTTCAGACGGCTGTGGAAATAAGAGCCATTCCGGCACGGGATCGGTCGGCTTCTTACTTGATCAGGAATGCCACTCTCCTGGAGTATAACTTGATTCTGCCACGTCAATCTGTGGTTAAACAAAGAGATACAGCCGAGGAGAGGGCTGCTAAAGCCAAGGATGGGGCCACTGCGAAGAGTAGCAAGAAGAGACCTTTCTCGATGCCTCCAGCCGTTAGGGGAAAGAAGCTTAAGAAGTCTGATGGACCCTCTCCTAGTACGTGTCCAGACATTCCGGAGGAGGAAGGTGGAGAGGAGGAAAGAGACAAAGAGGAGAGCGGAGGAGATGGAGAAGGTGAAGGACAGGGTGGTAGTGGTGCCGGCCCTTTGTCTTCTGAGCAGGCAGGGGAGATCCAGGAGTGGACGGATGATGCCTTCCGCCAAGCTTTTGAAGGGTTGGAGGAAGGATCAGCCTCGGTGAAGAAGGAAAAGGGGGGGTAACAAGGCTGGGGTTGGTGCCGATCCATTCCCTAAGAGTTCTTCAGCTGAGGCGGCTCCAGCGATTCAAGGTGAACTTTTGACTTCTGCAGACTCCATTTATGACAGGGAATTAGGAATATTTTATGGCTCGCTCCCGTCCTGGGATGAAATCCAGGATTTATTGCAGGATCCTACTCCTCCGCAGGGTTTGTATAATAGATGTGTTTTCTCATTCTTTTTTAACTTAACCTATTTCTCGAATTATGGACCATTGTATGCTTGTAACACTTGTTCTTTATTACAGGGGCAGGCGAGGTGGCCAAAACTTCAGACGTACGACACCGCCTTGAACAATTCAAATTGATGAGAGCTGCTACTAAGCCGCCAACTGGCCGTTCCGGGGATGTAGTTAAATATCGCCCTCTTCTTGGAGTCATTGAAGAAGGTATCACGCAGAGGAAGAGGAGGCGTTCCTTATCTGATTCACCACCTGGTCCTCAGTCTCCTATTCAGCCTCCCCGAGATACTACGGAGAAGACCACGGAGTTTGTCCCCCCTCCGCCTCCTTCCGAGAACCCTACTGTGATCCGCATAAAGCGTCTCGACGTGCCTCGCAATCCCTTTGCTGGCCACCCGGATTTGGATCCAAGCCTTCAGGATATTTTATTTGACGAGGCCACGGGCGAGCATCTTCTCCCCCGCAATCCCATGGTTCGGATTCTTGATGAGGCTAAGTCCCTAGATTTGGACCTGCTCACTACTCGGATAGCTGCATGGGGGACGAAGCCAAGGCCAACATTGACCGGGTCGCGGAGGAGGTCAAGAAGTTGATGGAGCATCACGCTCGACTGGCTAGGGCTGGGGAGGAAATCGGGAGTGCTAACATCCACGTGCGGCTACAGGTTGCTGATCAGGACAAGAAGCTTGCCGATCAGGCTATCCAGATTTCTCAGCACGAGGCAGCCTCCAGGCAGTTGAAGGAGAGTCTGGAAAAGGCCAGCAAGGAAGAATTGCGAAAAATGGAGGCTGCTTGCAAGGGGCGGATTGATATGGCCATTGCGACGGTGGACGAGGTTCGGAATGCGGATCTTGAGCGGATTGAAGAGTTGTCTGGGAGGCTTGAGGCCGCAGAGCTTGCTTAGGCCAAGCTAAAGGAAGAGATGGAGGAAATGAGGAGGTCTCTCCAGGCTGACCGCTTGAGATACCGATCGGAGAGGGATGCTGCCGTCGCTAAGTTGTTGTCCTCCGAGGCCCGGGTGAGGGAGTTTGAGGAGAATAAGGGGATGATGGATAAGATGTTGCAGGATATGTACTTCCGTACCTGGAAGCAGGGTAATCTATCCTGGATGGATGACTATCCCCGGATGATGGCTAGGATATATCTCCGGGCTTTGGAGGAGGCCAAGGCCGATGCGGATAAGGAAGGTGGAGCGGTATTCAGGATGGACGTGGTAACCTCCCAGTTCTCAAAGGAGGAGAAGGTAGCGGTGAAGGAAGGGATGCGGCTGCTTGCTGCAGAGGAAGCGGGAGTGCAATTGGCTGATGAGGATCAAGCGGCGGACGCTGGTGAGTCTCTTTTCTCTTTCTCTTTTCTTTTTGGATTTTCATAACTTGATCACTTACTGTCCGCTTAATGAATTCCCCTTCTGAATTGGACAGGTGGGACTTCTGGTCACCATGCTGGGAGCTCCGACCCTACGGCTAAGTAGGCTTGGAGAGTTGGTAGGATGAGGGCGAAGCGTGAACACAGCTGGTCACCTTTTGATTTCTTTTTATTGCTGTTCATGTTAGTCCAAAACATTGATGTAACTGTAATAATATTGTTTGTGATGAATGACGTTTTGTAAGTTCATAATATAAGCCGATTCCTTTATGTTGGAATGTTATTGCTATTTTGCTGTGCTGTGTAAGTGATGTAACTATGCATATTACTAGTGACTTGACTGTGCCTGATGCCAAGTTTTTTGCTTAAAGCATAATTTTCTCATTTTGCAATGTAAATGTGATGTGTAAATACGAACTGCAGCTATGCATTAATGTATAAAAGTAGAAGGTACCGCCCTTCATGTTTTGGCCATAGACGGCAATTTCGTGCATCCTGTAAGACTAAGCACGGAATTCTGTTGAGTGTCTCGTCATTTGATTGTAAGTTTCTGTTCCCATTAGCGAACGTTCCCTATTTCATGTCCTGTACTTTCAAGCACCGTTACGGAGAATAGGAGAAAAGTTTTAAATGAAACTGAAATATAGGAAAAGTAAAACTTCCAGTCACGGAAGGCCGTCGATGTGCTTAAGTTCGTGTCAAACGGGTTTTGTAGTCACTTTCCCTAGCTGTGGGTCTTGGAGACATTTGTCACCCATCTTACGCCTACTGCGGGGAGTTTTCTTTTTTACCACAGCCGCACTTAAGACACATCGGAGCCGATCGCGCACAGTAACTACCCGGGCCATTATGGCCCGTAATCGTGGGTATTATTCGATTTACTGTGGCCGGCTAGCGTGGGGGCCGATCGTTAACTGTGAACTGCCCATGGCTGGCCACACCTTATGTTGGGGCTTATGATCGGTTCACAGTCGCCGGCGAGCCGAATCGCTGTAATGAGCTGCCATCGGCTATAGTCGGCCTTTTTTATGATGACTTATACTCGGCTCATTATAGTCGGCTTTAAGGGCCGAGGCAAACAATGAGTTAACTCGTGGTAGAGGGATACCGGAGCAAAGTGTCTCATTGGCGAGGGCATAGGAGCGCAGCGTACCTGTTAGATTTTGTCCAGGTGGAGTTGTGTTGTGAAGTTCTGGATTGAAATGTCATCTGCAAAGGATTTTTTTCAACAGCAAAGGATAAAGTTTAACAAGTAGCCAAGATATAAAGGAACAAGTTAACAAGAGCAAAGTTTTTTAAAGTGGTTCGGCACGAAAATGCCTACGTCCACTGATTCTCTTTGTTAATTCACTTCATATGGGCAGTACAAGTTAAGAAAAGTATCGACGGAGGTGTCGGATGTTCCATGCCCTCTGGAACACCTCTCCATCCACTGTTGACAAAATATAAGCTCCGTTGTGCAGATCTTTATGAATTACATATGGTCCGTCCCAGATGGGGTCCAGTGCCCCGGGGCGCGGAAAGATTCTCTTGAGGACAAGGTCTCCTTCTTGTAAGCTGTGATGTTTGACTTTGGAGTTGTATAATGCTGCCACTTTTTGTCTGTGAGCTGCTGCTTTGAGTGCTGCATCATTTCTTCTCTCCTCAATTAGATCCAAAGACATGTGGAGGAGTTCTTCATTTTCTTCCGGGTTGTAGTGGATCCTACGGTGAGAGGGCACTATAGTTTCAACTGGGAGCATAGCCTCCAATCCGTATGCCAAAGAGAAGGGAGTATGCCCTGTTGAAGTTCTGTAAGATGTGCGATAGGCCCAAAGTGCCGTAGGAAGTTCGTCCACCCAAGCGCCTTTCGACTTTTCAAGTTTCTTCTTGATTAAGGTTTTGAGAATTTTGTTGACAGCTTCTATTTGGCCGTTTGCCTGGGGATAAGCCACGGATGAGAAGCTTTTGTGAATCCCGTGCTATTGGCACCAGTCGGTGAATTCCTCGCTGTCAAACTGAAGTCCATTGTCTGATACGATTTTGAGTGGTGTTCCGTACCTGCACAGAATATTTTTGATTAAGAAGTTGATAACTTTTGCCGAAGATATTTTATTTAGAGGTTCCGCCTCCACCCATTTGGTGAAGTAGTCGACTGCCACTATAGCATATTTGGCTCCGCCTCGGCCCGTTGGCAGTTCGCCAATTAAGTCAATCCCCCATATTGCGAAGGGCCAAGGACTGGTCAGATGAGTAATTTCATTGGTTGGTAGTCGAGGGATTTTGGCAAATTTCTGACATTTGTCACATTTTTTGATGAAGTCTAAGGCGTCTTTGTTCAAGGTTGGCCAGAAATATCCATATCAGAGTATCTTTTTTGCCAGAGTTCAATAGAATTCTCCACAACTTCCCTGATGGATGTTCGATAGAATTCCCCTGGCTTCTCTTCCAGCAACGCACCTCAATAAGGGGTTAGAGAAGCCACGCCGATAGAGGATGCCTTCTTGCATCGTGTAGCAGGAAGCTTTCCTTAGAATTTTCTTAACTTCATTTCGCCCGTCTGGTAGGGTGCCGTTTTGTAAGTATTCTCGGATAGGGGTCATCCATGTTTCTTTTTCTGTTGCAGCTATCAGGTGTACTTGCTCGAAACTCGGGGTTAGCAGCCTTGAGACAGTTATCGCTCCAGAAGCGGTGTCATTTCCCATGCTAGCTTGTTTTGCCAGCTCGTCGGCCTCTCGATTTTCTTCTCGAGGAATGTGTCTGATCAAATAGTGATCCAGTTGGTTAAGTAGCAGCTTGGTGCTCTTTAGGTATGCTGTGAGTCGTTCTCCTCGAGTCTGGAACTCTCCTAGTATTTGATTCACAATAAGTTGAGAATCACTATGGAGACATAAAGAACTGACTCCGATTTTCAATGCAAGTTCTAATCCGGCTATCACTGCTTCGTATTCTGCGTCATTGTTGGTGGTAGCGAATTCCAATCTTAGGGCATAGCGCAGCTTCTTTCCCTTGGGGGTGATTATCACAACACCTGCCCCCGAGCCTTGTTCGTTCGACGCTCCATCTACGAAGAGATTCCATTTGATATCTTTTGCTATTTCAGATTGGTCCTTACCTTCGCCAGTAGTGAATTCGGCAATGAAATCAGCTATGGCTTGTCCCTTGATAGTGGTGCGAGGATGGTAAGTGATATCGTATTGACTTAGCTCGATGCACCACTTGAGCAGTCGCCCAGAGGTGTCGGGACGATTGAGCACTTGCCTCAATGGCTGGTCGGTTAGGACTCTGACGGGATGAGATTGGAAATAGTGTCGCAGCTTCCTTGATGTGATTAGTAAACAGTACGCCAGTTTCTCGAGTTTGGGATACCGGGTTTCTGCTCCCATGAACCTCTTGCTTATGAAGTACACTGGCCATTGTGTGCGCTTTTCTTCTCTTACCAAAGCGGCGCTTAGGCATGGGATGACACAGCAAGATATAAGTATAGTTCTTCGCCTTCATTTGGCGTTGAGAGTATTGGTGGCCGTTGGAGGTGCTTGATTAGGTTAAGGAAAGCTGCTGAACATTCGTCGGTCCACTCGAATTTTCCTTTGTCTCTCTTCAGTGCTTCAAAGAAAGGGATGCATTTGTCTGTTGCTTTAGAGATGAATCGGCTTAGGGCGGCCACCTTCCCGTTTAGGCTTTGCATTTCTTTCCGAGTGGATGGTATTTTGATATCTTGCAAGGCTCGGACTTGTTCGGGGTTCGCTTCGATTCCTCTGGCATGGACGATGAATCCCAAGAACTTTCCTGATGACACTCCGAAGGAGCACTTTAGAGGGTTCAGCTTCATTCCATATTGGCGGAGTACTTGGAACATCTCGTCCAGGTGGCTTACATGATCGTTGGCTTTTCTTGATTTTACCAGCATGTCATCCACATAAACTTCCATAGTTCGTCCTATTAGTTCTGCAAACATCTTGTTGACGAGGCGCTGATAAGTAGCACCAGCGTTTTTAAGTCCAAATGGCATTACCTTGTAGCAGTACAATCCTCGGTCAGTGATGAAGCTAGTGTGGTCTTGATCGGGGGCGTGCATAGGGATCTGGTTATATCCTGAGTATGCGTCCATAAAGGATAAGAGTTCGTGTCCAGCAGTGCTGTCCACGAGTTGGTCGATTCGGGGGAGTGGGAAGCAGTCTTTCGGGCAGGCGTCATTTAAGTTGGAGAAATCGATGCATGTTTGCCACTTCCCATTAGCTTTCTTTACCAGTACCGGGTTGGCGATCCACTCCGGGTAGATGGCTTCACGTATGAAGTCATTGGCAAGTAAGTTCTTTACTTCTTCCTCGAGGGCTGCTGATCGTTCTGCCCCCATACTTCTCTTCTTTTGCTTTACCGGTACCTTGGTAGGATCGATGTTTAGTGCGTGGCATGCTATGTCCGGGGAGATTACGGTCATATCAGCGTGCGTTCATGCAAATACATCCATGTTGTGGCGAAGAAAATCAATGAGTTGATTCTTTAATTCTCTTTTTAGCTGAGATCCGACTCTCAGCAGTTTACTTGGGTCATGTTTGTCTACAGATACGAATTCCATAGCCTCTGCAGGCTCGGCGGTGGCCTCCTCCTCTCCGTCCCTGGGATCTAGTTCGTTGAAGGGATCACTTGTATATCGAAGAGGAGGGGCTTTCTTTAGTTGCTATGCTTCCAAGCTTTTCATGCAGAGAGTAGTCTCTGCATTCTTCCCTTTATCTTTCTTGCGGTTATTGCGAAGTTCGGTTACATAGCAGTCCCGAGCGGCGTCTTGATCTCCTTCTACTTCTCCCACTCCATTATCCGTTGGGAACTTCATCTTCAGGCACCATGGGGCAAGGACAATTTGGAAGTTGGACAAGGCTGGTCTTCCTCAGAAGGCATTATAGGCCGAGTGGTTGTCTATTAGCACGAATGTTTGTTTCCGAACGGCGGAACGGGGATGACTTCCAAATTCAACAAAGAGATCCAATTGTCCGAGGGGCATCTTTGCTTCTCCAGTGAAACCGTGTAGTGGTTTGTTACAGGGGGATACATCCTTCATTGACAACTTCATTTTGTCAAAAGCATGCTTGAATAGGATATTTACTGAACTTCCAGTGTCTATTAAGATTCGGAAAACTTTGGCTGGACCGAACCAGGCAGAGATGACCATAGGATCCATATGAGGGTATTGCCTTCCTTCTAGGTCGCGCCCGCTGAATGTGATATCATTACTTTCCTTCCGCTTAGGGTGGCGTTCTTCCATAACAGAATTGACGCAGTCTCCCTCGCTTCTGAGTGAGTTTCCATATCTTTCCATTTCTGCCCAGCTCTTGTCAGTGATGTGTGGCCCTTCTGATATTGTATGGACCATTATTATCTCTTGGCTGGAACCGCTGGTGTTGCAATTTCCTCCGCCTGTCTCTGGGTGGAGCTGCCCTGGGTTTTCCTTGGTGGGAGCTGGGGTCCTGTCCTGTCCCTTCACATAGCGTTCTAATTTCTTTCTCCTAATGTGTTCTTCAATTAGGTCTCGGAGATGGCGGTATTCATTGGTATCGTGCCCATGAGACTCGTGGAAACGGCAGAATTTTCCGGACTGGATTGCGCGATCTGACTCTTTCTTATACGGTGGGCGCTTGTATGTGAGTTCGTCCTGGGTGGCCAGGAAGATGTTCTCGACTGTTTCGTTCAAGGGAGTGTAAGCGTCAAATCTCGGTCCTGGTCGGTACAAGCGCTTTTCTCCCTTCTTGCCCCCTGCATTGTCTCTGGAGTCGTTTCTCTGAATATCTTTCGCTGCGGCAGGGGCGTTTCCTTGGGCTGTTCTAGCCTGTGGTCCTGTCTGCCTTTCAGTGGCAGCCTCTTCGAGTCTCATGTACTTCCCAGCTTCATGAAAGAAATCGGGCAAGGTAGCTGGTTTTTCTTTAGTTAGTCTTCTAGCAAACTTGGTATCTGGGTGCACACCACTACAGAGGGCCATTAGGGTGAGTTTCTCATCGGCATCTTGGACTGCGACCGCTGCGGCGTTGAACCAGGTTAGATATTGTTGCAGCGTCTCTCCGGATTTCTGTTTGACATTGGATAGAGAATAAGCGTCCTTGGGTTGTTCCACATGAATGCGGAACTGGCTAATGAACTTTTCCTTCAACATTTCCCATGAACTGATGGATCCTTGGGGTAGATGGCAGAACCAGGAGGTAGCTAGATCTGCTAAAAATAGTGGAAAGCATTTGCATAATACTCCTTCTGTTGCCCCGCTCATGAGCATATGCTGTGTGTATCTCTGCAAGTGTACAACGGGGTCGGAAGTTCCCTTGTACGGTTCTATCGTCGGCATTTTCCACTCTCGAGGGGTGATGGCGGTTTCGATGTCGCGGGTGAAAGGGCTGGTTACCCTAGCGCCTATCCCTCGCTCCCTTTTCTCCCGTCGAACGCATTCCCTGAATAATCGTGCCATTCTTTCATCAGAATTTGGAGCGGACAAGAATGAGCTTGGTTCTTCCCTGCGAGATCGATCTCGTCCGGATGACCTGTAGGGATGGTATAGCCTATCACTTCTGACATTATCCAGTGGCTGTCTTTGGCTACTCGGATGCATGCTAGGACCAGCTACAGTTGCCCCCTGCCTTGATCTTCCCCTGCGGGGTTATGTTTTGAGCATTTCCATGGGGTCAACTTCGGGCTGGGTTCTAGCTCGGCTCCGTTCAGCGGGGTTTCTATGATTAGGTGGCATGACTGGCTCAGCTACACCCGACCCTCCCCTGGTGCCTCCCCCATTGGGTTCGGTTCCAAGCGCTTCCTCGAGTCGGAGTTCGGGCTGAGTCCGGGCGCGGCCCCTATCACTGTTGTTCCTGTTGATAGCTTCTTCGAAGAGGGAAGACCTTTGCTGTCTCTGAGGTCCTCTAGATTGAGACTCACCCCATGATTCAGTGTTGCGGTTGGATTCTTCGGCATCCCTCAAGCGTGACATGAGTTGGTTCACCAAAGCTTCTTGTTGGGATGCGAAGCGGTTAGTTACTTCAGTCACAACTCTGTCTAGATCTGCCCTAGTGATTGCTGCCGGTTGTTCCGCGGCAGGGGCTGTTGGATTTGTCTGATCTGCTGTCGTAGTGGGATGGTTCTCTTGATCTGGATCCACTGGATCTGGAGCGCTGCTGGTTGCAACGTTCTTTCCCTTGTTGGTGTCTTTTCTCGGCCTGGAAGTCATGTTTCCTAGGCAATGAAGGGTGCTATTGGGAAAGAAGGTTGAATGAGGGAAGCTGAAGCTTCGAGTTCCAAATTCTCAGTGAAAGCACCAAAAATGTTTGCACAAAAAATGGACAAACACCTCCAATCCGTATTATTTAGTTGATTATATGTTATTTTTCAAGGTTTTAGGTTACTTATGCAAATATGTATAAAGCAAGGACTAAAATGTAAAAGACACACAGATTTATAGTGGTTCGGCCAGAACGTGCCTACGTCCACTTTATATGTTATTCTCTCTTTTCTTTCGGATTACAAGTACAAAGCTTTAAGTACAAGTATAAGAAAGTTGTTTGAAAGTTCCTTCCTTGCTTGAGCTCTCAAACTTGTCTGCCATTGTTGTACCCCTGCCCCTCTATTTATAGAGTGAGGTTGAGGGCAGGGGCCTTGGATGTATATAGCTGCTGATGGGCCTGGGCTGAAGCAATCTGGTCTGGGAGCGTTCTGGTTCGACGAGGCTTCATTCGGCATGGAGCTTGGACCGGTGATGGAATGGACCGGTGGCAGGTCGACTCGGTGGTGATGGGGAAGGGATTGGTTCGGCATGAAGGCGTTGTTGGTTCGGTAGAACATGGAGGAGAGGTGGTTCGGTCACAGTTGATTCGGCAGCGTGGAGAGAAGGTGGTTCGGTTGTAGTTGATTCGGCGGTGTTGGTCCGGTAGTGGGTGTACGGTGTACCGGTGGCTTTGGTTCGGTTGAGGGGTCTGGTTCGGCATGTAGGGGGCGAGCTGGTTCGGCTTTGATGTGGTTCGGTAGTAGGGAAGGGCCGGACGAAACTCATCCAACACTATCCCTCTCTTTCTCGACTGCTTTAAGGTAAGCGCCAAGTCAACTAACTCCTCAAATGAAATGTGAAGAACCGCAAAACCGTACCCATTGAATCGACAACAATCCACACATGTCCGACCCAAAAAGCACCGACTGACGGAAAGTCAAGAGAAAGAAAAGAAGAGAGAAGAAGAGAAGAGAAGAACGTGAGAAGATAGAACTAAACAAAACCATACAGAATCTCACATCGCAGTGGAAAATAGATAATATCATATCAATGATCTTTACAAAAGCGAAACTGTGTATACATATATCAATCAGAGGTCAACAGCCAATCATTAATCATCAGCCTGGACAGTTATAATGTTCCGTCCTTACAACATTCGATAATATACAACAACTAAGCACAGCGGACAATCATTAATCAAAACAGATACGTGTAAATGAAAATGAAGATCTCCAGCTCTCCTGCTGAAGCTCCAAAGCACCAAATCTGAACTTGAAAATATACCCGGTCTAACCTAAGCATTGAAAAGGAAGAATGCCCGGATCAGTCTGGTAAACCAACGTGAGAAATACACTCAACTGAATTTATTAAATTACCAAACTTTTCATTTACCAAAACAAAAGTACCTCACAAGACACATCCACACATAAACATGGACATGTTTTTACCTTACGATAACTAAAAAAATCATATCAAATCCTCTTATATTATACTTGTGTCTAGTATATACAAATAATATTAATTGTAATCGAAATTGTTAAATTGATTAAATTCCAGCATATAGCCTAATATAATTAACATAATCAAAATTCTAGGTACGTAGGGAATTTGGATTTCCTTACAAATGACCATGAGGAGGGACTACCTTCCGGCAGTACATCTCCAAAGGAATGTACCGACGACCATCATAAATGATCCTCTACCAACATAAGACTGGCACACCTCTATAACTAGATGGTACTGAATATATCATCCTACGGTCGTTACCGACCTTTTCTGAGGGCCCTCATAGCACACAAACCACAATAATCAGATACACGACGTCAAAGCGTGTAAAGATATGTCTAGAAGAGGATGATCATACCCTACTTGGGAGTGACCCACTTAGTCTTGCCGCATCTGACCCTGTTTTAGTCATTTTCGGTTGGTGAGGCCTGAGGTAACGATTACCCTTCACATATCGCATATCACATCACTTTTGAATGCCACACGGCCATTTCCGTTGGCTACAAATTACCTTCCACAAAAATACAACTCTTAAGCTCATACATCTCAAGGAGGGTGTTAAGCTAAGAAGCATTGCCTTCTCCGCCACCACTGATGTACATTTAAAAACCGATGTACATAATGTTTTAGAAATACAATGTCAGACAAACATCCATACAAGTTGTCTAGGAACAGGACAAACCGAAAGTACTTTCTTACCACATTCTATCGAAAAATCCCTAGGATTAGTAGCGAATAGTCCTTGCATTGGATATTTCATAATGAAGAGACCACTGCTACTATATGTATATTGGGATTTTAACCCCAAACGATCAACATGCAGTACCTCGCTATGAAAATTATAAATATCAATATCATCACAAGCAGCCTGTACAATCGTTGCATATACATTGGTCCGAAGTGGTTTACAAATAAATCTGATCCTAGTCTCTTCGCACTAAAAACACAAAATCATCTCTCAACCTCACACAGAAACTGAATCTCATAGACTTATCACCTCTCCAACTTTCAACTTGTTATCCTTTGGGTCAAGAAGGAAGCTCGATAGATTGGAGTAATACTCCACACTATACAAATCAACATCCTCAACATAAATGATAATCAAGCCTACACAGAAGGCTATGTACTAAGTGTACGACTAAATAGTTCCTTGTAGGACTAAATAGTTCCCACATCAAGTCGAGGAACTAAAATTTGGCCAAATTTGATAGTCGGTTATTTAACTATCAAAGAAAACAAATAAATATTTAACACCATAAGCCATCACTAAGCTCTTTTAATTAATCTTTTATTAATTAAATCACCTGTCAAATATTCATTTCAAATTATCTTTAAAAAGATATATTCTCAAAACCATTTCAACTTTCCAACATTGGAAAACATTTCCATATACTAATTTAAAAATAAGTAATTCACAATCACTTTATTTTCAGCACTTGGAAAATATTTCATATATTTAAATAGGATTAAGTATATACTTTATTCTTTAAAGAAAACATTCTCCTAAACATATTTAATTGGGTCAAAATGAATGTTGCGTAAAACATCGTTCCGGCAACCCAAAATCACTAGTATAGGGATTCAAAAATAAGATAGATATATAAATCCCATATACTATACAAAAACAATTTCTTTCGAAAATCATTTACTATAAGAATAGTGTTATAGTCCGTCACTTCCTTACTTCTCGAAAACATCTATTTCAAAAATAAATGTTGAAATCTTTAGTTTCGATGCTTAACACATTTTTTAAATATCTACAAACCATTTTACTCCATTTAAAAGATCACTTTCCAAAACATTTATTTCATTTAAAATATTATTCGCCATCCAAAATCGTGAATATACTTCATTTACCACATTCATTACTTCTACACATTTATTAAAGATAATTCACTATCCAAAATTATGAATATAATCCTTTTACCAAATTCATTACTATTGCTCATTAAATTAAAGGATTATCCACTATCCAAAATCATGGATGAAATTCCTTTAATAAACTATAATAATTAACTTAACAAATTCAATTGATTTTGGATTTATACAACAATCACATTTATATTTTATAAAAACTTCTATTTATAAATCTCCTCTATTAAACAATTCCATTTATACGTCAAAAATCCAAATTATAAGTTAATTACTCATAATTCTCTTTATTTCAAAAATCATTCTTTTTATAACTTCACAACTTCATAAATCTTATTCGCTTATAAAATCCAATTATAACTTCATTTTAACATTTACCAAACTCCTTTATAATTCCATCATTTGATTTATAGAAATATCAATTTTATAAATCTTATATAAAAAACCGTTTATATTAATTCAAAAATCTCTAACAAATAGTTAACTGCATATTCCAAAATTAACATTTTGATTATGTTTCACAAAAATCATAATTTTATAACATAAAAAGTTAAAACTTTTATTTATTTCAAATAAATCTATTCCTTTATAACAATTCAAAATTTAATAAAACATCTATTTCCAAAATCACTTGAAAATCCTTTTTAAATTTGAAATCACCACTTCAACATTTTTAATTTACAAAAAATAGGCCCGATGCTGCAACAAAACCAAATATATCAATCACAACATCCAAAACATCATACATCATATGATAATAGCATATGTCACAATATTTGTAAATAAAACAATACTGGTGAGGAATCTAGTTGGATCCCTCTAACCTGTCACCTGCAACAAACATACATATTAGAAATATATGTACAATGTCTGCTTCAAGGCATACATGCGTACAAAGGGCCTTCCGCTCGTACACGGAACATATATGGTCATATTTGCTCCAATAGGCAGGAATATGTCCAAATAACAATCTATATATATATAATATATCATATATTATCCAAAGAATCATCAATCATCATAAATAAATTTATTTCTCACTTATATAAACATATCAGCGAGTCAAAAAGAGCGAGTTGTATTCACACTGATTCCACTAGCAATTGCAGTGTTTTATTCCGAATAAAATTAAACAGCTGTTTAATTTTTTTCAAAATTTACACTAGCTCCAATCAACTCGAAACCATCTCTAAAATGTAGTGCTCGTCAATATGGACCCAATGCAACAGTTTCGTCAAAAACAGACCTCGTATGAAGAAGATATGATGTTTCAAAGTTTATACGATTTTATATATAATTTATTTTCAGTTTTCTTTTAAATTTTTAAACCCTACTTATCTTCGGCCATACAATTTACACATGAGATATCTGGGCCATGTATTTTGTTCTTCCTTCATCATTCAACTTCATATGTAATAACCCAACACCACCGACTAAAACTCGACCGCCGATCCCCCACCGTCCACCAAGGCGACGATCGTAGACCACCAAGAGCTGCGCCTACGCGAGCTCCATCAGAGGCTAAAACATGGTTGAACTCTATCGCCCCTTACCATGAATTTTCAGTTCGAACGCTGTTCAAATGTGACATCGTAGCCTCGTCTTTGCCACACCAAACTCAATCTCCACTGTATAGTCTATAGATCTCTCCACCCTCTCCATTTTCTTATTTGACATCGAAGGCTATAGAGGAGTGGATGAGGAGATAAATGAGGATAAACGAGGGAAGTTTCTGGCCGTTGAACACAAAGAATGGTGGCGGTCATACCTAGTTCTATTACGGTTGGTGCAAAATAGAAAAAATGGTGGCCTTATATAGAAAATTCTGAAACACTATTCATCTGAAAAAATTTCGACTACAAACGAAGCGTGCCACCTGGCGTTTATAATATTTTGCCCCTATTATGAATGCAATGGAATATATATCAATAGAAAATTCAATCGTATTTGGAAGATAGGTTTTCGAATCCAATTATTTAAATTTAAAATTTTACATAAACGAATTTCTACGCGTTTTAGCTTGCCCAGACAAACCGTAAATCCGATTAATGCGAAATTTGAAATCTTACAATAATATAACATTACGGATGTAGCGACCCGACTTCCTATCTCTAGGAAATCGCATCACTAGTAAAGAAAGAAAGGGATAGAAGAAGAAAAGAAAGAGAAAGAAGAAACAAAACAACATCAGAGAACTCACAGAGGAACGAATAAAATATAATATATCAAATAAAATCTTACATAGTATCATAATACATCAGAGTTATACAACTTATTCAACACATATTAGACAGTTATAAACATCTGTCTAATTCATACAACTCAAGCACAAGAGAAACAGATACAACAAACATAGCGGAATCAATATATATCTACACGTCGTAGCCTCCTGCTCCATATCTCCTTCAAGATTCGTCAAGCAAACCTGAATCACTTGACTACTCATACATAATATGAGTACCCAAGAGTTTAATAGAACAGAAAATAAACACTCGGGTCAGACAGGGGTCTGGTGTGAGTAAACGGTTTAAGATTGCTTAACTTTAGAAAAACCTTTGAAAGAAAAGGTATCATGTAAGACTTCCCATACATAAACATGGAAAAGTTTTTACCTTACGCTAACCAAAACATTTGATAGGAAATCCAGTGATATTATAATAGTGTCTAGGGTTTTCAAAATAAAATACAGAAATAGCTGGAATGCTTACATCTCACATTCCAACGTAGTTGGGCACAATCAAAACCGTACAGGCACTTATTAGATTTTGGATTCCATCAATGGCAGGGCTACTGAGGTACCGCCCGTCACAGTACGTGGCGTAGATCACCGTACCGAGGAGTACTCCCACTCCCCTGCAACACAAGGCCGGGACCATTCCTTACTGAACAGTCCCAAACAAGACAACCCCGGCGGTTGTCCGGAATTCAACCACCCCACACAGCCGAATAAAAAGGGACTTCTAGACAAGGGTAAACCTTGCCCTCCAGTGGGAGCGACCCACGAAGCCTTGCTGCACCTCCCCTGTTTTAGCCATTCTTGGTTGATGAGGCTTGAGGCTGCGATTACCTTTATAGGACACATCTCTTAGAATGCTCATCGTCCACCTGACGACGTGCTGAAAGCATTCAATCCATACAAGTTCGTTCCGGGTTCGAACGAAACCGAAGGCACTATCTCGTAGCACTCATTTTGGAATCACCCTCAGAGTCAACGACCATAGCCCTTGTACTCTAATCTCCATCTCGAACCTATAAGTACTATTCCGTCAACTCATTACGGAATCACCCATAGAGTTATACTGACGTATAGCCCTTACACCTCGAGTCTTCACTTGCTCCACTTGGATTAACGACCTAACGTTTAATTGGAATCGATGTGGTTTTCGGATTCCAAATATGGAAACCCGATCCCGGTCTCATCAAAACCAAACGCCATTTTAATGTCCAAGTTGTACTTAAGGGATTTAACAATTTAATTTATATTCAGGATGATATCTAAACAGATAGATGAATAACATTATCACAATTGATAATTCATATCAACATTCATCTCACAAAGCAGCATATCACAATCGTAGTAATCCAAATCATCCAGTATCAACCAATCACCCAATATTAATCATCCAATATCACTCAATATCAAATATCAATCATTCAATATTAACCATTCAATACTAATCAATCACCCATAGCAGAATTGATTATCAATTTAATTAATCTTTTAATTAAATTAATTTCTATCCTTTAATCATTTGGATTATCCTAACTCCTGCTTCATTGATTTATTACAAATCAAATTCATTAATCATCTTCTAATGATTTTCTTTAATTAATCTTCCTTGATTAATTATCCTTTAATTACATTCAAGTAATTAACCCTAACCATATTCAGTAATTAACCTTTAATTACTATCATTAATTACAGAATTAACGATCCTTCATAAATTAATTAACTATAATTAATTACATTAGTCCTTAATTAATTACAATTAATTAATCATACTTTAATTAATTACTTTATTTAATCAACCTTGATTAATTCATTGATTATATTAATTAATGATCCTTATTAATTAATAATCAACTTGTAATTAATCATCTTATTAATTCATAATCAGTAATTAACAATTTGTAATTACTTATCTTAATTAATTAACTTCTTAATTAATTATATTTATCCTTTAATTAATTACTTTAATTAATAAATATTAATTAATTCATTAAGTAATTATTAAACAATTAAATTAATAAATAAATCCTTAATTAATTACTTTATTAATTAATTACAATTTTAAATTAATTACACTTAGTAATTAATCTTAAATTAATCTCATTCTTTAATTAATTAATCACATTAATTAATTAACTAAAATAATTAAGTAAATAACTCTTAGTTACTTACATAAGTAATTATCTCTAATTACTTCCTTTAATAAATCTTAATTACTCTCTTAATTAATTACTTAACAAATAATTATTTACATTATTAAGTAATTCTTAATTCATTAATTAATTAATTAATTGTAACGACCCGAAAATTTCGTTAACTAAATTTGTCATATTTTCCATAATTTTTAATAAAATGAATGTTAGAAATTTGGTGTTGCCATTTGTTCTTATTAAAAGTTAACAATTTAAAATGAGATTTCCAATTCAATAAAATAATGTAAATATTGTGGTTTAAATTTGAATGGAATATGTGAAAACAAGAGTAATTATGGAATAATATGTTATTTATTTAGAGTATTGAATAAAAAAAAACTTTGGTAAGCCAATTTTAATTAACGGTAATGATGCGATATAAGCTAATAAATTTGATCTCAATGCGATAACCATTTAATGAAGGTAATGAAACGGGATTTAGGAAAATGTATACTAGGTATAAATCAAATAGAAGGAAACAAACGTATATATTGAATTGATTCATGAATAAATACTTTGGATAGTAATTGAATGTATAGTAATGGTAATTTAAAACCTAATTATAGTAAGACTGCATAAGATTCAGTAAATTAAGTGGTGGAAAGATTTTTCCTAGAAATACTTTGAAGATGTGAAATTAAAGGTGAATATTAAAATTGGTTAATGTAAAATAACATTGATTAACCGTAAATGGGAATAAATTCGAAAATAAAAATTTATGTTACAAGTGGGTGAAAGTAAAGATAAGGGGCAAGAGTGTTGGAATAGGTATATTAGAATAACTATAAAGTGTAAATGTACGTATTTATAGCAATATGAATTATTGAAGGAAAATAATTGGTAAACGGGGTTTGGGCTAAGGAAATGTTATTGATTGTTTTGAAACCTTATTTATTATGGGTAATTAATTTAGCATAAGCAAAACCAATGCAAATATCTAATTTATCAGTAAAGCAATAATAATAAATAGTAATCAATGCAAATTTTGTAACAATAGAATGTGAAATTTGGGGAATAGACGCAAAGTATATATGAGTTGCTAAAATTATGCATAATAAGTGCAAATTTAATAAATCAATGTCCTGTAGAGGTTGGAGTATGGTTAGTAATAAAAGCTTTTAAAGGAAAAAAAACCTTTAATTTATAAATGAAAATCAATGCATTAAATTAGGTGTAACTGAATGCATGTAAATAATTTTGTAAGAATAAGTTAATAAACAATTTATTTGTGCATACCCGATTTAATTGAAATAACAGAAAAGACAAGAACTTGATTTGCCTAGGTATATATATATATATTGATAAACTATAACTAAATAGAAAGTTTGGTAGTAAATAGGATATAAGAAGACAAAGGCAACTAGTAAATTAATAAATGAATTCATAATAATAAGTAGTAATTAATGCATATATATTTGGCATTAGTGATAATTACAAAACTTTACCCATTTATCTAATTTATTTAATTAAATCTAAATCTATGGCAACATTGTTGTAATGATGGTTGTAAGTGAATTTGAATGTAAAAGGGTAACAATTATTTAGGTTAACCATTTTGAGTATGTTAAGTTAAGAATGGCAATCGATTGAAATAAATCTAAATTAATTATTTTGTTTTGGATAATGTGTTCTAGTTAATAAAGGGGAGCTTATAAGAAATGAAGCATGCACTAATGACATGTATTATAATTCAAATGTTATTTATACCCATAAAAGTGTCTATTTACTGAATAGAAAGATTTCAAATCAATAAGCGAATTTATTGAGGTTCCAATTTATAATTTATAACATTTAATGTAGACTCAATTACAATTAATTGACTTAAATCGTGCAGTTAGCGTAGAATTGTTTTGTAATTGGAGTAGTTAATTCTATAAGATGAAGTTAATGCTAATTCTATTTATAATTGGACCATTTGTTGATATAGATTATAGAAAGCAAGATGTATAAATTTAATTAAAGTATCAACATTCAACAATTGTAATTATTGAAAATTAAAATGGAATTTGAGGATAATAAGGTGAAACCATGAACAAATGTTAGTGCATCCTTATTACTGGTAAAAGATGAGTATATAAAAGTTTGAAAATCAAAAATAGGTTTTTGAAAACTTAATTTATAATTTCTAAATATAAGGAAGTGGAGAAATTAATAAAATTGTGGATATATTTTGAAACGTAAACGAAACGTCTAGATTTACATTTTTAAATATGTTTAAAATAAAATGTAAATGATAAGGAATTTATTTATTTCCTAAATCCATAACGTGTGTAATTAATATTATTTATCTTTCGGGACCACTTCTGTTTGCACGTTAAAATTCGTGCACACCTATTCTTTTGCGATCTATCTATAAATAGACGATCAAAAACCCTAGCCTCCATCTTCTATCATTTGTCTATACGTTCTTTTCTTCAATTCCTTCTCCTCCTCAAATGGATGCAAACCTAGATCTATTTCTATTCAAATTTCAAATGAAAATTCAAACATCTCAGAAAAATTCCAAAAAAATATATGTCGTAATTTTCATCAATACGAATCTACATCTGCTGTTCGTTTCTCAAGACAGTGAACGGTTTTACTAGAAATCGAGGTCAAACGTTGGAAATTCGAAACCCTATATGTGATTTGGGGCTTTTCGATTTAGGAGTCAATTGGGGAAATTGAAAGATGGGTTTTGAAGCACTCATCAAGAGGAGTCGATAGGTGGTAGTCTCGTGGCCTAGCTTGACCAGAGGCATTGGGAATTTGACAATTAGGTTTTCGAAACCCTAAGTTTATGGTGGCGGCGGCGAGAACTAGGGGGTGCCGCACCCACATATGAAGGAAGAGGAGACTTAGGCGGTGACGTTGGTGGTCACGGCGTGGCACATGGTGGTCGAACGGCGAGGGTAATCATGGTCAAAGGTCACGGCTGTAGAGGTTGCCTGCGTGTTTTGTTACGAACGTAGTCGCGTGTGTTTGAGGAGAAGCTTCTGTTGATGACGTGGCATAGCATATAGGGTAGGTTTGTGTTATTTTAAATTTTGTTTTCGTACGTTCAAATCAACATAACTTTCTCATACAAACTCGTTTTCACGCGAGATTTTTTTATTAGGATCGAAATTAAATTCCGGATCTGTTGGCGCTGGTTTGGAACGATTTGGAGACCATCGAATTTTTGGGTTTAAATCGGATTTAAATTCGATTTAAATTCAAAAGGTGAGTGTTTTAACCCACTCACAACTTCTAAAAAGTTTTTATGTTTGTTAAATTTATTTTGGATATGAGTAGAGATTTATTTATGACTGTTTGGCATGTTTTATTCATCATATCTGTTAAATCGAATTTATTTAATATAATTGTTCATTAAATTTTATTACTGCATATAGATTGACAGTTATAGTTATTTATTTGCAGATAAACTATTAGTTTAATAGTTGTTAAATTTATTTTTGAATATAACTTCCAGTTATTACCTGTTATATATTATCGGATATATATTGATATTGTTTTGTTATTGGATGATGATGGTGATTTGGATGATGGATGATGATGGATGAATGGATGTTTTATTTTATATCATTAAACTACAAGTTATCATGCATTTTTCGTTCCATTCGGGATTGTGGTTTGAAATGATATACAACCGCAAATTTTTATTTTTAATTTGCGGATTGAAATGATAAACATCCGTATCACTCGACCATAGGATAGAAAATTATATACAGGCACCGTGGTCTATATATAAAATATTTTAAAGTGATTTATATGGTTTGGATGGGATACGGTTTATAAAAATTTTTAAGTTTTGATATTTTATAAATATTATTCTTCTACATATATACATATGAAGTTAAAATTTTTGAATTTAGGCTGTGTATAAATCTGTTAAATAAAAATGGAAAAATTGAGAAAATGGAATTTGATAAATTTATATTATATGTTTAAGTTTGGAAATTTTAAGGTATGATATTTATAACTGGAGTTTTTCCAAGATAAATTTAAATGAATATTCTAGTATAATTAAATTTAAGGAAATATTAAATTTCTAGAAATTGGAGTTGTATTTATGGATTTTTATGTGAATATTCAAGACTAAATAATAGAACAATTGATTTGTTGAAAGAATAAAATTCCAACTTTAGTTTTGAAATATTAATACTCCAAATGGATATATATATATATATATATATATATATATATATATATATAGAAATTGAAATGGTTTTGGAACTTGAAAGTGATATTTAAATTATGGTTTAGACTTTAAATAAGGAAATATATTTGTAAAACCATGGAAATTATTTTTCTTTAAAAAGTAACCTTAAAGTCAAACCATTTATTTTATATATTGTTGAATATCCAAACCATTCAAGTTCTAGAAGTTATGGTTTTAAAACTATGAATTTTCGAAATATTATGCTTTGAAAGTATAATTCAAATGTTTGGTTTCCAGATCTTATAGATTTTAAAGTAGTATGATTTTTGGAAAATAATTATATTTGGATAAAATGATATCATATTGTTTTGGGTTTTAAAATGATATCGTATTCATAGTTTTTGAAATGGAAATTTTTATTCTGGTTTTTAAGTATAAACTATTTTTAAATGACCGCGGTGTTATAATAACGATGGGTTGGCAAAGAGACCGGGATCGGATATGGACATACTCTCTGTCGATACCGAAAACCACTTTGACTAACCGTGTACGCGGTGGAGATTCCAGAATGAAGTAGGGTGGTGGCGACGTTTCCTGTAAGGTAAATACGTGGACCCAACTCCCGTGAGTTGGCATAAGGTGGCTAAAACAGGAGCGATCGACGGGTTAATGAGGTCATTCCTCTGATCGGACACTCCTCTTCGATATTATACTTTGACTTTGGACTGATTCAGTGGCCACTTTTACTTTGATTTTGGGGGAGTTTGTCCGAGGTGGGCGGCAGCTGCGCGCTGCGCGTTTCCATCGGCCCGGAAGCGTAATTGGTATATCTACCCTGGCATTGCCTAGTTGTGCCGTGTCACCTACCATACCGAGCCTTGTACGAGTTTGGATTTCTCCCGTAGCCCGTGTGGTATCCTCTGGTGGCGTCCCGATCAGGAGGGACTACGATATTGGATGGACTACTGGGACTATTACGTGTTAAGGTGGAAAATGTAAAGCCTTAATGCTATTTAAAAGTATGTTTATTTTATAATTAGACACTATTATAATAGCGCAGTATACTACATAGTAAATAGTTTAACGGATCCTTAGGAGATGTAATCCCGAGCATCTCTTGAGTTACTGCACTCATATTTATTCTATTAATTTAACTTACATAAGATCTTTTAGTTCTGACTCGAGTGTTTTTGTCCTTTCAAATTCGCTCGGGTCAGTTCAAGCGTTTCAAGATTTGAAGACTTTATTTCTGGAGGACGAAGACGGAGATTCTATTATTATTATTAATTATATTCTACTACACTCATATTGTTCCGCTACATTGTTATTGGTATGTGTAACTCTGATATGTATTATATAAATGGTTTTGTAAACAGACTTTTAAACTGTATATTTGATTATTATATTTTATCCTTCCGCTGTGAGATTCTGTTTAGTTTTTTTTCCCCTCTGTTTTTTTCTTATTTACCCCATAACAATCCACCCTTGCGTATGGTTTGAATTGGCACGTGTGTCGATTTAAATCGTGCGAAAAGGCTGGATGTTACAGTTGGTATCAGAGCTTTGGTTTAGCGATAAACCTTGGATTTGTGGGGTTTGACTCTTTGTTAATAGGGTAGTAATACCCTATGGGATTCGCTGAGTGTATATATATGAGAGAGCGTATTTGTTAGTGTTATAAAAAGGTTTTAATATTGTGTTAATCTGTTCCGTTTTGTATTTATAAATTCTGGTTGGTGCATGGGACGCTGTGACATCAATAGGAATTTCTAAACACTTAATAGGACAGACCGACATAATATTTGTTTTTAATATAGGTAAATGAAATAACTTTGCCTATTATATTTTCTATATATAAAAATATTTTATAAAGACACATATTTTGTTGCTATAGATTGGGTGTTAGGTAATGAAAATATAAATAATAGTTGAAACTAAGTTGAAAATAAAATAAATGAAAAGTGGAAACTTAGAACTTAAGTCCGGGGTTTTGAAATTTCTTTCGAATAAATTTTGGAATATAATAATATTGTCTATAAGTATTTTCTGATATAAATGTTTCAATATAATTCGGAAGAATTGTTTAAAAGAAGATTTTGGAGAAAATAAGTTTTGCACTTTCCTCTTTGTCGCTGGAAAATAATTTCGATGATGGCGGTCGCATCATCGACTTTCATTTTCGAGTTTCGAAGGGAAAGGCCACTATAGTAGTTTTACTGCAGATTCATTTTCGAAAAATAAATAAGTTTTGAATTGTTTAAATATAATTAGAGATATATAAGTTGCAAGAATATATTTATCTATTATTTTAAAATAATTTGAAACTTAACCCAGTATTTAAAATTTTAAATTTCCAGTTATTAATTGTTTCAATTATTGTAGTGAACTGAAACATAGGTATTTAATAAATTAAAACCTTTAAAGGGAATAAGAGATTTAATGATAGGTTATAAATGGTATTTAATGGAATTTGGAGTTATAACCTATGAAACAAATAATATTATTAATCATAGGTAATGAGAAACCTGTATAACTTTCAAGTACATTCTTTAAAAACATATATAACTTATTAAATATGAAAAGTTGAAATGTTAAATAAGAGATTGGAATAGAATATTATACAAGTAGAAATTTTGGAAATAATGAAGTATCCAATGAATTGCTATTATAAATGAGAATTTAATGGCATAAACTTAAGTTATAATTGAAATTTTACCATAATTAAAGGTAAGTATTATAAATAGGTGATTTTAAACTTAAGTAAATAAAACGAAACTCTTTAATAAATAAGGATTGAGGTGTATGGTTATAAAATTTAGTATGATTTAAATGCTACTAGTTGAATAAAATGGAAACTAGGTAATATAAATAAATGACTGTAAACCTTAGGTAATAAATTAATAAAATCCTTTATTTATAAGAATGGAGGTTATAAGGTTAAGAATTTAAGTGTAAATAAAAAAAAAGGGTTACTGTAATTTAATATAATAGCATGTAAGCATTTAATAAATGATTGAATTTGAGAAGTGCATTAAATGTAATACAAATAAAAGAGACTTACATAACCTAAATAAAATAAAAATGAATAATGGTAAGTAATAAGTAGAAATAAGGACACAACCATTGAATGGGAAATAAAATTTGAAGTTTGTTAGAAATAAATGTAAATTATAAAAAGGGAAATTTATGTGGGTTGAATAAAAGAAAGGAAATCAAACAATTAAAGAATGTAATGAATTTATATAAGTTGAATTGATTTGTTGGTTTAAATCGATATTGTTTACTTTATAGTTGGCTGGGTAAGGAAATTTGAAGTTGTTGGATGAATAAATAATCTATTTTTGTCCCATCTAAGACTGTTGAGTAAATGATGCACTGGATAGTTATTTTTCATTCCGTACCATTTCAAGTTTTGAACCTGAACAACTATTTGCTTGTTTGATTGAATGGTTGTTTTGTTTTGTTGTGTATACTGTTTGTCGAAATTGATGATTGTGTATTTATTGTTGTTAGTAGTTGAAACCATGAAAATATTTCACTTTATATAAATAGTTAACCTTTTTTAGATTATATAAGTGAAATGCAGGTGTGGAAGCAATTGTTACTGCTTTTGTTTCCATAAATTAAGCGTAATTTGCCCAACAAATAGGTACGTTCCCGGTTTACATTTTGTAGCGCTATATATTTTCCCGTGTTGGGACATACTATTTTGAATATTCTATATGATAAGCCTCTCCGTACAAAGGAGACTCTGCCAAAATTTTCCGTAAATTTTGGACTTAGAATTATGTTGAAAATGTTTTCCAAACTTTAATTATTTAAGTATAAAAGGATATAATGATTATAAAACGGGTATATTTTATTTAAGGTAATAAATTTAGTAAATTACTGTTTATAAGTTAAATATTTTGAATAAGATGTATTGTTATTTAATTCTTTCTTCTCCCTTCTTTTCCTTTTCGGAGACGAAAAGTTTTGAGTGGGGGAGAGTGTAACGACCTGAAAATTTCGTTAACTAAATTTGTCATATTTTCCATAATTTTTAATAAAATGAATGTTAGAAATTTGGTGTTGCCATTTGTTCTTATTAAAAGTTAACAATTTAAAATGAGATTTCCAATTCAATAAAATAATGTAAATATTGTGGTTTAAATTTTGAATGGAATATGTGAAAACAAGAGTAATTATGGAATAATATGTTATTTATTTAGAGTATTGAATAAAAAAAAATTTGGTAAGCCAATTTTAATTAATGGTAATAATGCGATATAAGCTAATAAATTTGATCTCAATGCGATAACCATTTAATGAAGGTAATGAAACAGGATTTAGGAAAATGTATACTAGGTATAAATCAAATAGAAGGAAACAAACGTATATATTGAATTGATTCATGAATAAATACTTTGGATAGTAATTGAATGTACAGTAATGGTAATTTAAAACCTAATTATAGTAAGACTGCAAAAGATTCAGTAAATTAAGTGGTGGAAAGATTTTTCCTAGATATACTTTGAAGATGTGAAATTAAAGGTGAATATTAAAATTGGTTAATGTAAAATAACATTGATTAACCGTAAATGGGAATAAATTTGAAAATAAAAATTTATGTTACAAGTGGGTGAAAGTAAAGATAAGGGGCAAGAGTGTTGGAATAGGTATATTAGAATAACTATAAAGTGTAAATGTACGTATTTATAGCAACATGAATTATTGAAGGAAAATAATTGGTAAACGGGGTTTGGGCTAAGGAAATGTTATTGATTGTTTTGAAACCTTATTTATTATGGGTAATTAATTTAGCATAAGCAAAACCAATGCAAATATCTAATTTATCAGTAAAGCAATAATAATAAATAGTAATCAATGCAAATTTATGTAACAATAGAATGTGAAATTTGGGGAATAGACGCAAAGTATATATGAGTTGCTAAAAGTATGCATAATAAGTGCAAATTTAATAAATCAATGTCCTGTAGAGGTTGGAGTATGGTTAGTAATAAAAGCTTTTAAAGGAAAAAAAACCTTTAATTTATAAATGAAAATCAATGCATTAAATTAGGTGTAACTGAATGCATGTAAATAATTTTGTAAGAATAAGTTAATAAACAATTTATTTGTGCATATCTGATTTAATTGAAATAACAGAAAAGACAAGAACTTGATTTGCCTAGGTATATATATATATATTGATAAACTATAACTAAATAGAAAGTTTGGTAGTAAATAGGATATAAGAAGACAAAGGCAACTAGTAAATTAATAAATGAATTCATAATAATAAGTAGTAATTAATGCATATATATTTGGCATTAGTGATAATTACAAAACTTTACCCATTTATCCAATTTATTTAATTAAATCTAAATCTATGGCAGCATTGTTGTGATGATGGTTGTAAGTGAATTTGAATGTAAAAGGGTAACAATTATTTAGGTTAACCATTTTGAGTATGTTAAGTTAAGAATGGCAATCAATTGAAATAAATCTAAATTAATTATTTTGTTTTGGTTAATGTGTTCTAGTTAATAAAGGGGAGTTTATAAGAAATGAAGCATGCACTAATGGCATGTATTATAATTCAAATGTTATTTATACCCATAAAAGTGTCTATTCACTGAATAGAAAGATTTTAAATCAATAAGCGAATTTATTGAGGTTCCAATTTATAATTTATAACATTTAATGTAGACTCAATTACAATTAATTAACTTAAATCGTGCAGTTAGCGTAGATTTGTTTTGTAATTGGAGTAGTTAATTCTATAAGATGAAGTTAATGCTAATTCTATTTATAATTGGACCATTTGTGGATATAGATTATAGAAAGCAAGATGTATAAATTTAATTAAAGTATCAACATTCCACAATTGTAATTATTGAAAATTAAAATGGAATTTGATGATAATAAGGTGAAACCATGAACAAATGTTAGTGCATCCTTATTACTGGTAAAAGATGAGTATATAAAGGTTTGAAAATCAAAAATAGGTTTTTGAAAACTTAATTTATAATTTCTAAATATAAGGAAGTGGAGAAATTAATAAAATTGTGGATATATTTTGAAACGTAAACGAAACGTCTAGATTTACATTTTTAAATACGTTTAAAATAAAATGTAAATGATAAGGAATTTATTTATTTCCTAAATCCGTAACGTGTGTAATTAATATTATTTATCTTTTGGGACCACTTCCGTTTGCACGTTAAAATTCATGCACACCTATTCTTTTGCGATCTATCTATAAATAGACGATCAAAAACCCAAGCCTCCATCTTCTATCATTTGTCTGTACGTTCTTTTCTTCAACTCCTTCTCCTCCTCAAATGGATGCAAACCTAGATCTATTTCTATTCAAATTTCAAATGAAAATTCAAACATTTCAGAAAAATTCCAAAAAAATATATGTCGTAATTTTCATCAATAGGAATCTACTTCTGCTGTTCGTTTCTCAAGACAGTCAACGGTTTTACTAGAAATCGAGGTCAAACGTTGGAAATTCGAAACCCTATATGTGATTTGGGGCTTTTCGATTTAGGGGTCAATCGGGGAAATTGAAAGATGGGTTTTGAAGCACTCATCAAGAGGAGTCGATAGGTGGTAGTCTCGTGGCCTAGCTTGACCGGAGGCGTTGGGAATTTGACAACTAGGGTTTCGAAACCCTAAGTTTATGGTGGCAGCGGCGAGCACTAGGGGGTGTCGCACCCACATCTGAAGGAAGAGGAGACTTAGGCGGTGACGTTAGTGGTCACGGCGTGGCACATGGTGGTCGAACGGCGAGGGTAATCATGGTCAAAGGTCACGGCTGTAGAGGTTGCCTGCGTGTTTTGTTACGAACGTAGTCGCGTGTGTTTGAGGAGAAGCTTCTGTTGATGACGTGGCATAGCATATAGGGTAGGTTTGTGTTATTTTAAATTTTGTTTTCATACGTTCAAATCAACATAACTTTCTCATACGAACTCGTTTTCACGCGAGATTTTTTTATTAGGATAGAAATTAAATTCCGGATCTGTTGGCGCTGGTTTGGAACGATTTGGAGACTGTCGAATTTTTGGGTTTAAATCGGATTTAAATTCGATTTAAGTTCAAAAGGTGAGTGTTTTAACCCACTCACAACTTCTAAAAAGTTTTTATGTTTGTTAAATTTATTTTGGATATGAGTTGAGATTTATTTATGACTGTTTGGCATGTTGTATTCATCATATCTATTAAATCGCATTTATTTAATATAACTGTTCATTAAATTTTATTACTGCATATAGATTGACAGTTTTAGTTATTTATTTGCAGATAAACTATTAGTTTAATAGTTGTTAAATTTATTTTTGAATATAACTGCCAGTTATTACCTGTTATATATTATCGCATATATATTGATATGGTTTTGTTATTGGATGATGATAGTGATTTGGATGATGGATGATGATGGATGAATGGATGTTTTATTTTATATCATTAAACTACAAGTTATCATGCATTTTTCGTTCCATTTGGGATTGTGGTTTGAAATGATATACAACCGCAAATTGTTATTTTTAATTTGCGGATTGAAATGATAAACATCTGTATCACTTGACCATAGGATAGAAAATTATATACAGGCACCGTAGTCTATATATAAAATATTTTAAAGTGATTTCTATGGTTTGGATGGGATACGGTTTATAAAAAATTTTAAGTTTTGATATTTTATAAATATTATTCTTCTACATATATACATATGAAGATAAAATTTTTGAATTTAGGCTGTGTATAAATCTGTTAAATAAAAATGGAAAAATTGAGAAAATGGAATTTGATAAATTTATATTATATGTTTAAGTTTGGAAATTTTAAGGTATGATATTTATAACTGGAGTTTTTCCAAGATAAATTTAAATGAATATTCTAGTATAATTAAATTTAAGGAAATATTAAATTTCTAGAAATTGGAGTTGTATTTATGGATTTTTATGTGAATATTGAAGACTAAATAATAGAACAATTGATTTGTTGAAAGAATAAAATTCCAACTTTAGTTTTGAAATATTAATACTCCAAATGGATATATATATATAGAAATTGAAATGGTTTTGGAACTTGAAAGTGATATTTAAATTATGGTTTAGACTTTAAATAAGGAAATATATTTGTAAAGCCATGGAAATTATTTTTCTTTAAAAAGTAACCTTAAAGTCAAACCATTTATTTTATATACCGTTGAATATCCAAACCATTCAAGTTCTAGAAGTTATGGTTTTAAAACTATGAATTTTCGAAATATTATGCTTTGAAAGTATAATTCAAATGTTTGGTTTCCAGATATTATAGATTTTAAAGCAGTATGATTTTTGGAAAAGAATTATATTTGGATAAAATGATATCATATTGTTTTGGGTTTTAAAATGATATCGTATTCATAGTTTTTGAAATGGAAATTTTTATTCTGTTTTTAAGTATAAACTATTTTTAAATGACCGCGGTGTTATAATAACGATGGGTTGGCAAAGAGACCGGGATCGGATATGGACATACTCTCTATCGATACTGAAAACCACTTTGACTAACCGTTTACGCGGTGGAGATTCCAGAATGAAGTAGGGTGGTGGCGACGTTTCCTGTAAGGTAAATACGTGGACCCAACTCCCGTGAGTTGGCATAAGGTGGCTAAAATAGGAGCGATCGACGGGTTAATGAGGTCATTCCTTTGATCGGACACTCCTCTTCGATATTATACTTTGACTTTGGATTGATTCAGTGGCCACTTTTACTTTGATTTTGGGGGAGTTTGTCCGAGGTGGGCGGCAGCTGCGTGCTGCGCGTTTCCACCGTCCGGAAGCGTAATTGGTATATCTACCCTGACATTGCCTAGTTGTGCCGTGTCACCTACCATACCGAGCCTTGTACGAGTTTGGATTTCTCCCGTAGCCCGTGTGGTATCCTCTGGTGGCTTCCCGATCAGAAGGGACTATGATATTGGATGGACTACTGGGACTATTACGTGTTAAGGTGGAAAATGTAAAGCCTTAATGCTATTTAAAAGTATGTTTATTTTATAATTAGACACTATTATAATAGCGCAGTATACTACATAGTAAATAGTTGAACGGATCCTTAGGAGATGTAATCCCGAGCATCTCTTGAGTTACTGCACTCATATTTATTCTGTTAATTTAACTTACATAAGATCTTTTAGTTCTGACTCGAGTGTTTTTGTCCTTTCAAATTCGCTTGGGTCAGTCCGAGCGTTTCAGGATTTGAAGACTTTATTTCTAGAGGACGAAGACGGAGATTCTATTATTATTATTAATTATATTCTACTACACTCATATTGTTCCGCTGCATTGTTATTGGTATTTGTAACTCTGATATGTATTATATAAATGGTTTTGTAAACAGACTTTTAAACTGTATATTTGATTATTATATTTTATCCTTTCGCTGTGAGATTCTGTTTAGTTTTTTTTTCTCTGTTTTTTCTTATTTACCCCATAACAATCCACCCTTGCGTATGGTTTGAATTGGCATGTGTGTCGATTTAAATCGTGCGAAAAGGCTGGATGTTACATTAATCCATAATTAATTAACTTTAAACTATTATATTAACCAATTCTTTAATTGATAATATTAAGTGATTCCATTAATCACTTTCATTAATTACTACCATGAGTAACTTCCCTAATTACTTCCCTAAGTAATTACCATTCTAATTACATTCAAAAATTAACCATTGATTACTTCATTAAGTAATCACACTTAGTTAATCCATAATTAAGTGATTATTAAATAAACAATTAACTAATTATTTAAAATTAATTAAACAATTAATTAATTAATTACTTTATATTTCAAAAATCCTTAATTAAGAAAACATTATCCTAAATTAAACTTTTTCTTTTACTTATAATCAATTCATATAGCCAAAGATTCTTAAGTTCATATCAAAAATAATTTAACCATATTTATCTACATAAGTAAATTATTTGAATTTAATCAAATCTAAATATCTTGAAGACAAATTATTTATTTGGATTACAAAATTATAACTTATAACTTTATTTGGAAATAAAGCATTTAGAAATCAAAATTTAAAATCTATAACATTTAAATTTTCCTATTCAAACTTCTTTATTTTGAATAAAATTTTGAAACTTAAGTTTTAAAACAATATTTTAGAATTTTACTTAAAACTTGATTCACTTTTAAAATTCCAAATACTCTTTTAAATTGAAATTCAAAAATTAAGATAATTACTTTCTAAGGCAATCATTTTTAAAACATTTTAAATTTTGAAAATAAATTCAATTGTCATCTTTAAAAGTTTGATTTACTTTCTTCCAAGGACAAACCTTTTAACTTTGTGATTCTATTTTCTTTTTATAAAACTTACTTATAATTTAAACTGCAACTCTAACCCAACACAGCACTAACCAGAAATCAATCGACTAAACTCTTGAGACAGTCACCTAAAACCCCAAGTCGAACACAAAAGAACACAAGTCCTCCCTGAAGATTCCCAGCCCCCTTTATCTTCGAGTCGTACGCGATCATATGCGATATCCCACCCGAGTAAACTCTCGTCTTCCCCAACCCTTCTTCCCAGTGCACATCTATCACGGTGCACATGCACCAACAACTCTGGCCGACGTTGATCGGCGCGTCTATCTCTGACATCCCCACGTTCCTATGCGAACCCAAAATCCCACCCAGATTCAACAATTCATGTTCGAATCGAAATTCGAACCTCATGCTCGAAATTTCCAGAACTGCCGTACCCATAACCAACGTTTCAGATGATCCACCGCCACCAGTAGCTCCGGTATTCACCCTCAAGCAACGTAGCATTACTGAGGCCCCCTCCATCAACTCGCGACCAACCCCGGTCCTCCACCCATGACGCAGAAGCCAAGACAACAGTCGAACCCATAATCCCAAAATAAACCCTAACTTCCCTAAATTCAAGCAAATCACACATTGAAAAATTTATTCAATATTTTTCCCAAATTCTACACCTCAAATACTGCCTACGATCCAAAACTCAACTCGAATCATTAAGTAATTCGACTGCAATCACCAAAAACTCAGAAAAGATTCAAACCCAAAATTCCCACCAGTTACTAATCTAAAAATTTTGATTTGAGTTTCAAAAATCATGATTTCTCACTTACAACAAGATTTTAAGATCAAAACCTAGGTTTGCATCAAACAAAATTTGACCCAATTAATGAATTTACTGTAATTGTTAAATTTGAGAGTTAATTATTCAAGTTTACAACCTGAGACTATTTTTAGATGCTATATGATTTGATTAAAATCATCTCTTCTTTACAAATCAAGGGCAAAAACAGATTCAATATAGGATTACTGATTTAATATGAAATTGGTACCTGTTACATTTATACAGAGCATAAGTTAACTTTCCAGGCAAATTAAAGATTCAAAATTTCAACCATGCATTCAAGATTAAATCCAAAATAACTCATCAACATCATGCTGATCAATCACAAGATCAAGATAAAATTCAAAAAAAATCAAGAACTGTTTTTAAAAGAAATCCATTTACTCACATTTTGAAAGAGGCAGAGCAGGTTTTAAAATTTTCCTCCAAGTTTTGAAAAACTGCAAATCAAGTTTGCTGATGAAAAATCCTCTGCATGCTTTTGAATCGAAGTTGTACATCATGCAGGTTGAAACAGAACTCAATTTTGCAGATTTTAGTTGATAAGAAATTGCAGGTTGAAGATGCATGTTGATTTGCAGACTGCAAATTTGAGTTGCGGTATTATTTCCAAATTTTGCAGGTTTTAAATTTGAACTCAAATTTGATTTACTTTTGGTTTATAAAATTTCAGATTGAAGAACAAATTTTTCTGGTCTCCATTAGAATTAAGAAAAGAAACAAGAATGAAAGTGTTTTGAAAAAAATAAAATAGTTTCTTCTTTAATCATTTATTAAAAATAAGTTGCCACTTGTTATTAGCTTGAACAAATGTCACGAACATATTTTTAAAAGTTACCAAGTGTTATTTAGATATGTTAATATGAATACACATGTCATTAAGTGTTCTTTTTTTTTAAATTGAATTTTATTTAATTTTAAATGTAAATATAAATTTACACATTTACTTACTTAATTGATAAATACTTACATGTATATAAATAAGTTTACTTTTAAAAGAAAATATCCTAAACTAATTATAATATAAATATAATCTTATACATGTATTAAAAAAAAATCTAAGACTTATTCATAAACATTTATAACCATTTAAAATTTAAGAATTATAAAAAGAAATAAAACAAAGCTTGTTTAAATCATTTTTAAACTATCACATTTTAAATACTTTAAAAGAAAGACAAAACAAAGCTTAAATTTCAATATTCATTCATATATAATTTATTAATAGATTAAATTAAATTTTCAAAACAAATATCAAATTATAAAATATGCTTACATATATTATAATTTGAAAATTCAACTTTTAATTTAAAACAAAAGATATTCCCATTCACAATATATATCAAACATATATATTATAAATAGAATAAAATTTCATTAGCTTTTGAAAAATAATTCTAACCAACTTTTAAATTGTTAAAAGATATTGATTATACTTACCAGATTAAATATTTATTATCCTTAATAAGATTAATTTCACCAATTTAAATTAAAATTATAAAGAAAATTTATCAAATTAATTAAATTATTATTACAGATTATTAAATCGATATTTCCTAAAATTCCGGGTCGTTACAACGGATCCAATGAAACTTGTTTCGTCGAAATCCGAGTCTATTTGAAAAACGACTATTTATACACGTTAATTAAATATTAAAATATTCAATTTTTGTAATTTAACTTTCAATTCAATTTTAAAAGTTCTCTATCTTCATTCTAATTTAAATAGAATTTAATTCAACTATATAAATTATTTTTATTCACATTAAATTCGATTCCGATTGTTTCTGCAATTTCGAATAATAGATTAAAATTTTAATTATCCCATTAAATCACTATATTTCAAATATAAGTTATTCAGCTTATAACATTAACTTTTAAATATTTAAAATCAATTAAATATATGAATTTCAAACGACTAAAATTCTAGGTCCTTACTCTCCCTAACTTGAAAGAATTTCGTCCCCAAAATTACTAGGTAAGAAGAAGCTATAAAATCCATTAACTTTTTAAAAATCATTAAGTTAAACTCTTATAAAACTTTTCTAAGTTTTCTAATCCATATATAGTTATCTTTTCAAAAAAACTAATATCACTTAACTTTTAACTCAATATCAAAATTTCTTCAAAATTCTCAAAAATTTTCTAACGCTTTAAATTTTCAAAAAAATTCACCCGCGTCTCCTTTGTGTTGTTCGATCGTAGTAGGTTAACATCACACACATATATATCAAAAATATACATCTCATCTCCGAGGATGAGGCATCCCATAGGGAAAAAAGTGTAAAAGTACGATATGTAATCTGAGATATGCACCTTATATATTATTGGCGAGCATCTACGGCTAATAAAGCATGAAAGCGAGCTCCAAATTCGAAGCATACGCCATCCGCACCTACTAAATACTCAGTAAACAAATGATAAACATTTATATATGAAAGTAATATCAATATACAAAACATAATAATACAACAACTATATATGTCAATATAGCAAATGCAATCAAATGCAACAAATCCAACATCAAACAGCTATCATCCAACTAACATCCAACAACTATCCAATCAATCCATAACCTAATCAATATACATTCATTTCTTATCAACATTCACCGAATTAGTTTACAATTTATCACATTTGATTCATTAACATTGAATTTTACTAACATTCATTTATTCAATTTCAATTAGTTTACATTCGCTAATTTACATTCAAGTTTGTTCACTTTCAAATTAAATCAAATTCCATTCTATTTAGATTCACTTAACTTCCAATTTGAATTCAATATTTAGCTTTCAATTTTATTTATTCTGTAACGACCCAGAATTTCTGTCAATTAAAATTGTATATTAATAAGTGAAATTTATAAGTCGAATAATTTATTTTTCGAATATCTGGATTTAATGGGATAACTTAATCGATAATTTAATATTGGAAATTACAGGAATAATTGAAAATTGGGTTAAATATGATTTAAATTGATTTGTAAAATTTTATTTAATCATATTGCAGTTAGAATGATGTTATAGAACTTTTAAAATTGAATTGGAAGTTAATTTGTGAAAATTGAATATTTTAATATTTAATTGACGAGTTAAAATAGCCATTTTTCAAACAGTCTCGGATTTCGACGAAACTAGTTTTATCGGATCCGTAATGTGATATTATTGCAAGGTTTCAAATTTTGTGTCAATTGGATTTACCGCTTGTCCGAAGCAAGCCAAAATGCATAGAAATTAGTTTAAGTCGATTTAATTTAAATCGATCGTTTATTGCCGTAACTCACAGAGATGATCGAATTAGCCTTCGAAACCTATTCCATTGTGTCCGGAACGCGGGGTAAACCCTAGAAATGTCAGTCACCACACGAGATTTGGAGTTCGGAAAATTTTGGATGAATAGTAATTTGTGAAATTTTCTATATAAGGACGATTATGTTTTCATTTCCAAACCTAACTAAAACCTAACCCTAATTCTAAGCCAACCGCCACTTTAACTTTTAACGGCCGAAATTTAATTTTCTTTTCCCCTCAAAATCTTCAAATCCGTAAGCAATTACAACAAACTTCCAACTGCAAAGATAAAGAGCACAACGAGAGCTACGTATCCAACGGTGGAGATCGAATTTAGGCGAATGGATTGGTGGCAAATGGCTCGCGTTCATCGGGAAGTCACGCAAACATCGCGAGGTCTAGGCAGGGCCGAGCTTCAAGTGTTGGTGGCCGAAGGTAGCTCTCGAGGTGGGCTTCGAGATGGAAGTCTCTGATCGTTGTAGAAGTCATTGGGTTTGTCGCGATAATTGGTGATAGGATGGCGGCTAGTGGGTTTTTCTGCGTGAATAACCTGCAGAAACGTGAAGGGTAGAAGAAGAACAAGTGCGGCCCAGATTCTTAAAAACTGAAATCAACGGAACAGATGGAATAGGTTATAAAAAATTAAAAGAAGATGTAAATTAATTATATTATAATTCGTTCGAACTTTAAAATGATGTAACTTTTTCATACGAGGTCAGATTTCAATGAAACAAATTGCGACGGGTTTGTTTTGTTGAGCACTACGCAATGGAGCTTGTTTGGAGTCGTTTGGAGCTAGTTTGAATTTTGAGTAAAATTAAACGCGCGTTTAATTTTATTCGAAATAAAACGCGAAAACTGAATTGAAAGCAAGGTGAGAACTTCTAACTCAATCGAAATTGTTTCGATTTAAATTTTAAATTGTTAGATTTAAAATTTCTTGATTGTGTGATTGGATGATAAATTGTTATCTATTGTGTTTAATAGACATTATACGCGGTATATTAAGCGGATGTTATTTATTAAAAACAAATACCGCGATAATTCCATCTTGATTGGAATTGGTATTATATATGTACTTGGAGTTGATTTTCCCGCATTATATAGCGAATGAGACCCTATTGCGCCGTATAATAGCGGATAATATTTTATAAATTCCATATACCGCGATATTCCGTATTGGAATGGAATTGGTATTGTGCTAACATCTGTGGATGCAGGGAAACAGGTTGGAGGGATCCAACTGGATTCCTCACCAGTATTTATTTGATTACAGATATTTTGATGTATGTTGATTATCATATACTGATATGTGATGTCTTTGTTGTCGTGATTGACTATTTGGTGTGTTGCATCATTGGGCCAATTTTGGAATTATAAAACGATTTTAAAGTGGTGATTTTCAAATTTAAAAGGGTTTTAAAGTGATTTTTTGAAAATATACGTTTCATTAAAATTTGGAATTGATTTATTTAAAAAAAATAAATGTTACAATATTTAAAGTTATAAAAGTTATGATTTTTGAGAAATATAACCGAAATGTGATTTTTGAAATAAATAGTAAATTAATTTAAAATGGTTTAAATTGAGATTTTGAATTTTTATAAATGGTTTATACAAAAGATTTATAATATTGATATTTATAAATTAAAAACATAGGAATTATAAAACGTGTTTTTATAAGTGTTAAAATGAAATAAATATGGATTTCTTAAGTGAATGAAATTATAGATTTATAAATTGTGAAGTTATAAATTGAATAGATTTTGTAAAATAGAAAATTATAAATAATTAACTTGAAAATTTGATTTTTCACATCTAAATGAGATTTAAATAGAATTGGTTAATAAAGGGATTTTTATAACTTGAAGTTTTTATAATATACAAATGTGAATTTATAAACATTGATTTATAAATTCAAGAGCGATTGAATTTGATAAGTAAATTTTTGTAGCTTATTAAAGAAGTATATTCACGATTTTGGGACAGTGGATAATTTTTGAATTGAATATGTAAAAGTGTTGAATTTGGTTAATGATTTATATTCACGATTTTGAATAGTGAATAATATATTAGAGGAATTTTTAGGGAGTGATATTTTAAATGGAATTAAAATGATTTGAGGTTGTTTTAAAATGCATTAAGTATCGAAACCATAGATTTCAACATTCATTGTTGAAATAGACGTTTTCGAGAAATAGAAGGAATAATGGACTATAACACTGCTGTAACGACCAAGAATTTCTGTCAATTAAAATTCGTATATATAATTAATTTTAAATATTAATAAGTGAAATTTATAAGTCGAATAAATTTTATTTCGAATAATTGGATTTAATTGAATAATTAAATCGATAATTTAATAGTTGAAATTACAGAAATAATTGAAAATTGGGTTAAATATGATTGAAAATGATTCGTAAAATTTTATTTTATCGTATTGGAGTCAGAACGATGTTTTAGAACTTTTAAAATCGAATTAAGAGTTTATTTGTGAAAATTGAATATTTTAATATTTAAATCGACTAGTGAAATTAGTCAATTTTCGAAAGTCTCAGAATTGGACGAAACTAGTTCCATTGGATCCGTAATAGTTTGTTATTATCGGATTCCAATTTTCGTGTCAATCGGAGTTTTCGTTTGATCGTGGCAGCTCGAAACGCGTCGAAATTGTTTTAATATTTATTTGGCGAGTTAAAATAGCCATTTTTCAAACAGTCTCGAATTTTGATGAAACAAGTTTCGTCGGATCCGTAATGTGATATTATTGTATGGTTTCGAATTTCGTGTCAATCGGATTTACCATTTGTCCAGTGCAAGCTAAAACGCCTAGAAATTTGTTTCGCCGATTTAATTTCAAATCGAACGTTTATTGCCATAACTCGCACAGATGACCGAATTAGCTCCCGAAACACGTTCCATTGTGTTCGGAACGTGGGGTAAACCTTAGGAACGCCAACCAGCACACTTCGTCTGGAGTTCGAAAAATTCGGGATGAATAGTGTTCGCTAAATTTTCTATATAAGCCCCTTAAACATTCACTTTTGTAGAAATAAACGACCCTAGGGTTTCAATTTGCTCCAGCCGCCATTATCACGTTCAAAGGCCGAAATTTAATCTTCTTCCTCCTCAAATTTCTTTAAATCCATGAAGCAATCCAAGATACTTTCTAAATGAAAGTTGTAGAGCACTCCGAGTTCTTGAAGTTCAACGGTTATGATCGTTTATGGAGCGGTGGATCAACGGAAAAGTGACCCCAAAGTCATACGCCTGCGCACAAAAATCGAGGTAGTAGATGCAGCCGAGTGGGGTCGGCCTCTGGGCGTGGGTGGTGCTGGCTCGCGCGCGCGTTGTTGAAGTCTTTGATCGAGCTAGAGGGGAGTGTGGTGGCCGCGATTTGGAGCCCTAGTTCGGCCTTGGAGTGGGTTCTTGCGTGTGCGTATAACAAAAAGGAACGAAGATGGAAGCAGGGGATGGCCTGGATGAAGCAAGGTGAAATCATACAGCTAGGATTGGCTAGGGTATTTAGAAAATAGAATTATGTTGTAAATTTTATATTAAAAATTCGTGTAAACTTCGTAAATTCATATCTTTTTCATACGAGGTCGAAAACGCGCGAAACCAGTTGCGTTAGAATCGTATGGACGAGCACTATGCTATGGAATTGGATTGGAATCGTTTGGAGATAGTGAGAATTTCGGGTAAAATTAAACGCGCGTTTAATTTTATTCAAAATAAAAGCTGAAAACGAAATTGAAATCAAGGTGAGAACTTCTAACTCAATCGAATCGGTTTCGATTTTAATTTTAATTAGTTAGATTTAAAATTCTTGAATGTATGTTTGAATGATGATTGTTATCTATTGATTGTTAAAATAGACATTATACGCCGTTAGTAAGCGGAGGTTATTTATTAAAAACATATACCGCGAATATTTCACAGTTCAGTGAAATTGGTATTATTTATGTACTTGGAATTGATTTCCCGCATTATATAGCGGATGAGACCATATTGCGGCGTCTATTAAGCGAATAATATTTTAAATCCCATATACCGCGATAATTTCGTACTGGAACAGAATTGGTATTGTGCTAATGTTTGTGGATGCAGGAAAACAGGTTGGAGGGATCCAACTGGATTCCTCAACAGTATTTATTTGATTATGGATATTTTGATATTCGTTGATTATCATATACAGATATATGATGTCGTTGTTGTCGTGATTGACTATTTGGTGTGTAGCATCATTGGGCCAATTTTGGAATTTTAAAAGGATTTTTAAAAGGTGATTTTTGAAAGTATACGTTTATAAATATTTTTGGAATCGATTCATTTTAAATAAATAAACGTTATAATTTTAAAGTTATAAAAATTATGATTTTCGAGAAATATAGTTAAAAGTTGAATTTTGGAAATATGAGGTTAATGATTTAATGAAATAGTTTTAATTGGGATTTTTGAATTTATTATAAAAAGTTTAAATATAGGATTTATAAAATTTGATTATTTTATAAATCAAAGAAAATGATGAAATTATAAAGGAGTTTAAAGATGTTTAAAATAATAATATAAACTGATTTATATAAAGGATTTATAAATTGATATTTATAAATTAAAAATATTTGAATTATAAAACGAGTTTTTATAAGTGTTAGAATGAAGTGTAAATGAACTTCATAAATGAATGAAATTTATAGAATTATAAACGGTGAAGTTATAAATGGAATTTTATAAGCAGTAGGTTTATAAAATTTGTAAACTTATTAAAAGAATAGTTTTGGGTAAATAAATGAATCTTATAAGTTATAAGATTTATAATTTGGGAAGTTTAAAAGAACAATTTTGTAAACAAATAAATTATAAGCATTTAACTTATAATATGAACTTTTGGTATATAATTGACTTATAAATTGAAATAGGTAAATAAAGGGGATTTATAAAAGGAAGTTGTTATAAAATAAATAGAAATGGAATTTATAAACATTGTTTTATAAATCCGCAAACGGCTTATTTTGATAAGTAAATTGTTATAACTTATTAATGGAGTTATACTCACGTTTTAGACAGTGAATAATCCTTTAAAATAAAATTTATAGAAATGACGAAATTGGTTAACGAAGTATATTCACGTTTTTGAATAGTGAATAATATGTTAAAGAAAATGTTTTGGATGTGATGTTTTAAATAGAATTAAAACGATCGAACGATGTTTTTAAAATGTGTTAAGATTCGAAACCATAGATTTCAAAATTTATTGTTGAAATTGACATTTTCGAGAAATAGAAGGAAATGGTGGACTATAACATTGTTGTTATAGTAAATGATTTCCGAATGGAAATGTTTTATATAGTATTGGGATTTATATATCTATTTTAATTTCGAATCCCTATACTAGTGATTTTGGGTTGTCGTAACGATGTTTTACGCAACATTCGTTTTGACCCAAATAAATATGTTTAAGAGAATGATTTCCTTAAAGATGAAATATATACTTAATTTCGATTTAAGTATATTGAATATTTTCCAAATGTTGAAAATAAAAGGATTGTGAATTACTTATTAATAAATAAGTATGGAAATGTTTTTCCAATGTAAAATGAATCGTTTTGAGAATTTATCTTTTTGAAGATAAATTGAAAATGAATAATTGAAATCGTGTATTCATAAATATTTTGGAATTGTAAATTCACTATGGAAAAAAATGAAAAGGGGAATTTGTTTAAAAATAAATTTTTGAAGTGTGGGAATTAATTTACGGATTTGGAACGTAAATATAAAGTAAATCATTAAGGATTTATTTAATGGATTTAAAAGAACCATGTTGAAATGAAAGTATTTTCGCATAGGGAAAATGATTGAAATTTGTTTTCAAAAGTGGTAAAGAGTAAAGGTGATTTGAAATTTGCTTTCAAATGGTTGAAGTGTGGAAAATATATATCTTGTAAAGATATTTTTGGAAAATAAATAATTTGGAAAATTATTTGGAATCTAGTGATGTTGTGCATTCCATTGATAGTTCAATAACCGACTATCAATATTTACCTATGAATGGGTATTTGTTGTGATTTGTTTGAATTTGAATGCCACACTTATTTTTGAATAAGCGCTCACTATTCGGGTTAACCGGGAATGGACTTTGGGGTCATATAACCCATTCCGAATATGTGATACGTCGTTATGAATTGCATTCGAAGGCCGGTGTTGAAGACCGGATATTTTTGAAAACGGAAGGATTACCGTCGAATGTTTCTGCATCGAATGGCCCCGGTATAGAAATTCCATATGTGATGGGAAGTCCGGACGCGATTAGTGAATATCCGGATTGCAAAGACTTCTTTGTAAGTGCCTTCAGTTCTGTTCGATCCCGGAACATACTTGTATGGATAGTATGTCTGACATTACAAATTGAGATATAAAGCTGATTTCTTTCAAATATATTTCTGTTGGTGGTAGAGAATTTATTCTCTTAGCTTAACACCCTTCTCTGAGACGTACGTGCCCAGAGGTTATGTGGTTGATGGTTATCAGCGATATATTCCCAATTCGGTAATGTGACATGCTGAGTGTTGCTGTGAAATGATCATTGTTTGATCGTTTGTGATATGATCATTTGTTTGATCATTTATCTTTGTGATCATTACTTTGATCATTTGTTGACTCAAAGCATGGCTTTGTACCAAAGCATGGCTTTGTGGATGAGACTTCGTCAGACCTCACACCCCGGAAATGGTCAAAACAGGAAGGATGCAGCAAAGTTATTAGGGGTAGCACCCTTTAGTGTATGTCATTTCTTCTAGATAGAGGTGGTATCATGGTATGGAGCCCAGATACTTAACCTATGTTGTGCTGCAAATTTATTACTTTGTGGTTGTTGGAAATCGAGGATCCTCGGATGTAGATCGGTTACGATCGGGGGATGACATATTCATGTCAGTAGTTACCCAGTTAGGGGTAACCCGGCCTTGTGTTGGCAGAGATCCGGTTTGGTTCTCGGGATGTCATTCCAGAGGCGTTTCCATGTGGCAATGGGAAGTTCCTTGGCCTGACCATTTGTTGGAAATCCAAAGAAACAATACGAGCCTTGTACGGTTTTAGTTGTAGAACCTGCCATCTAATATGGTAGCTATAGTAGGCATAATATAATTGTACCTATGCTGGCTAAGATTTATATTCTACTTTCGAAATTTTTTCTACACTATGCACTAATAATAATATCAAAAATGATTTGATTTTACGTAGTAAGCATCTTTGACTAACATAAGAAGAAATCTCCTCCAAGTCTGCGTTTACATTTTGTGTGTTGTGGGAGTTCTTATGGTAGTTTCATTTTTAAAAGCATTGCGAATCTATTTTAAAATTATACTATTCTTTGTTTTAAAGATTATTCATTTTTCTATTATATGTTGTTCTGTTGTGATTGTGAGATTCTGATATTTTTCTGTTGTTTTCTTTCTGTTTTGTTCTATCTTTTTCTCTCTTCTTCTATCCTTTTCTTTTTCTTAAAACCCTGAGAACTCGTATTTCCGTTCATCTTGAGTTAATCAATGGATATTAGTGTCTATTCAAGGAGTACGGATTTGCAGGTCCTCACATCTGGTATCGGAGCATATGGTTAAGCGACAACCATGCCTCTGTTGGGTATTACTCATTAGAGATAGAGTCAGTAGTAATCTAGAATGAGTTTGAGTATAATAATAGCTATGAGCACGTATTTGTTAGTGAATATAAATTGTTTTGTATTGTGTTGACTAATCGGTTGATTGTTTATAGATTCCGGTCGATGTAGTCTAGCTAACTATCGTAGATAGGGGTTTTTAAACTCTTAAACAAGATAAATCGACACGATATTGTTTTAAATTGGGTAAATGAAATAATTTTACCTTGATTATATTTTATATATAAGGGAATAATTTTTCAGAATTATTAAAGTGTATATAAGTTGATTGTTTGGCTGTTGAAAATGTAAGAATATATATATATAAGTAAATTTAAAAGATGTTTGAATAGTCTAAATAAAAGAATAATTGTATAAGCAAAGAGATATAAGAATTGAATTATAATTAATGTGATTTACAATTGTGAAATAAACTTATATATATAAGAAGTGAAACTATATGAATGTATTTATGAATTTAAAGTTAAATGGAAATTTACTTCAGAATTTGGAATCTGAATTGGATTTATAAGTGGGAATGTAACGCCCCACTCTGTACCCACGCTAGCCAAGAACATTATAGAGAATGCTGTCAACTAGCACGGAGAATAAGGCTGTTGAGGAGCGACCATCTGTGTAATTGCTTTGCGCAAGCATCGATATGTCAGATAGTATAACATTCATTTCTTTATCAAGAGGGAAATCCGACATACCGACACAAAACTCAAAGCTACTACACAGTGGCTATAATATCTTTGGAAACAAATATAGAAATAAACATAACATAAATCAGTCACAGACAATTCATATCACAAAGGCGGAAATAGATATGAATATTACACATGAAAGTGTTCATCAGAGTAGTGGTCAAAAAGATCCACAATAATACAAAGGAATAGATACAAGTGCTAGACAAAAATATGTATACATCAAGGAGTCTGTATCTCAAATGTATACAACAAAAACTACTAAACTTAAGTAGTCAGCCAAAAGATCAGATGAAAGTCCGATAAGGAGTCACGCAGAAGCACCTGTAATATCTCAGTCTGACGCGAGTATTATTTAAGAAGAAAATAATAAACGGATCAGTCTAGCTATAAATATCAGATGAAGTGATATATAATAAGAGATATGACATAAACATATAATAATCACAATGCCAAGCTGTGATAAATAAGTAATTGAAAATCAACAAGAGATTAATCAATATCACAATAATCTACTCAAGATAAAAAGGAATGTCATACTCCTAATTTCCTTCACCAAGCCACAATAAATGACATACATATCCATGCCAATCGTAAAAGTTGGTGAACCATAAATTCCAGAATTCAACACATGAAATCCAGGAATCACAATCAAAGGGAACAACGACGTCGTACAGCGGGACATCCGAAGAACCAAATCACAATCAAAGGGAACAACGATGTCGTACAGCGGGACATCCGACGAACAAAATCACAATCAAAGGAAACAACGACGTCTTACAGCGGGACATCCGATGAACCAAATCACAATCAAAGGGAACAACGACGTCGTACAGCGGGACATCCGATGAACCAAATCACAAAGACATTGCACAATGCTAGTCTAAAACATAAAATGATCGTCATGATCAAAGAGAAGTGCCGATTACACTAAGCTAGTAAATATATGAGCTTAGCTTCATGTCCCACAACCACTAGCTTAACTTAAATATTTACGAACAAATTGTAGATCTCCACTAGAAAATTGTCACAAGAGTTTCAATCGAACAAGTCCAAGAATTAACCGACAAAGTAAACGCAAGCGTTTCATACCACTTGTTTTACTAAGTCGTTTAATTAGATTTCTCATACGAGTGAGGTAAAGGTTTGTATATACTAATAGATTGGAAAACGGTTTGAGAAAACGAGCTTTGTAATAAAATAGTGTTGAAATCATTTGAAGAAAGAGTTTTGATATTTACTACTAGTATAGAAAACCTTTATATTTTTAAAGTGACAAATCACAAAGAAGATTGTAGGAACAATCAATCACTAAGATTCACATTCGAAAACGTGAATAAAATCCAATGAAATCGATATAAAATCCATCAAAGTGGATATATCTAAAATTCCCAAAGAAAATAAGTCATCAAAGTCGATAATAAATGACAACAACAAAAGGGAAACAACACGAATCGATTAAAGTTGGATATTCAAACGAATTAGCAATATAGGCTAATCTGGCAAATTTGAGCAGGTCGGTCGACCGGACTCCCTGAGTCGGTCGACCGAACCAGAGGTTGGAAACCTCTCGGGCACCAGGTCGGTCGACCGAACCAGGGGGGTCGGTCGGCCGAACCAGAAACAGAGAAGATTTTTACAAGCAGGTCGGTCGACCCGGCCCTATTGGCTCTATTGATGTGCAACCTCCAATTCACAACCGAACGAGCACGGACGCTAGGGAATTATGCCTAACGGCTACCCGGCCCTATTGGCTCCTCGATGCACCACCAAAAACACATTTGAACATCAAAGCTATGATTTTTAAGGATTGAACTCAAAACACTAAAAATTGGAATATTCGCCAAATCAATCCAAACCAAAAGCAAATGCACACGAATAAATGTTAGGAATTCATACCTAACAATCGAAGATAAATATAAGCATAGATGTGAGATAAAAATCTCACCTTTGAACTAAAATTTATGAAGATGAAGCTTGAAAGCAAGCTAAGATCAATTCCTCTTCAATAACAACTCAAGAAGCTTCAATCTAAGCTTAAAAGATAAACATTTCCTAAATTAGGTTTAGGGAATTTCTGAAATCAAAGAGAGAATGAGTTGGAGAAGAAGAAGGAAAACTTACCAATGGGTTCTCTTTGAGTTTGGAGCTAGAAGTTGGATTTGCAAAGAAAGCTAGGGCTTAGGAATTTCCATTTCCCATCTCTTCCACCATTTTTACTTTAGCTTGAAGTGTTTGAGTAAAGAAGAGAAGTTATGAAGAGAAGGGGTAGGGCTGAGCTAATAAGGGTGCCGTCCAAACCGAAGTCATAAGCGGGAAAAAGTAGCAAAAATCAACTTTCTCCAAACATATCGAAGTTATACTCAAAAAGGTCGCAAACGTCATTTTGAACTCAATGTGGGTGGTCTCGAGTCCCAATTCGACTGTTTGCAAAAAGTAGCTTTTCGGACTAAAATCCGAATAACGATAAAATATTTAAATATAAAATCAATAAATATGCGGGTTGTTACAGACTCCCCTCCTTAAAGAAATTGCGTCCACGCAATACTTAAGAAGAAAATAAGAAGTAACAACCATAAAAGCATATCAACACAAAAGAAAATTTGAAATAGGAAGTTCACCATAAAGTGCACGAAAGAGTTAGCAAGAAATCTGGTGAAACTTCAATTTCCACAATATTACCGGGCTCAAGAATGAAAACCGGAATCCCTAAGCCATTTCCGTAGATAAAAGACGTGGGGAATGTCAAGAATAGCAGAAAATTGAGCCGGTGCAACGGCGTAGTACGAAAACGGTACGCCCGAGGAACTAGAAACTCAAATAATTTGGGACATCAGCGTAGTACAAAAACGGTACGCCCAATGAACCAAAGCAAAGACATTGATGTAGTACAACGGTACATCCAATGTATCAAAAGGAAAGACATTGATGTAGTACAACAGTACATCCAATGAATCTAATAGCAAAGACATTGATGTAGTACAACGGTACATCCAATGTATCAAAAGGAAAGACATTGATGTAGTACAATGGTACATCCAATGAATCAAATAGCAAAGACATTGATGTAGTACAACGGTACATCCAATGTATCAAAAGGAAAGACATTGATGTAGTACAACGGTACATCCAATGAATCTAATAGCAAAGACATTGATGTAGTACAACGGTACATCCAATGTATCAAAACGAAAGACATTGATGTAGTACAACGGTGCATCTAATGAATCTAATAGCAAAGACATTGATGTACTACAACGGTACATCCAATGTATCAAAAGGAAAGACATTGATGTAGTACAACGGTGCATCCAATGAATCTAATAGCAAAGACATTGATGTAGTACATCGGTACATCCAATGTATCAAAAGGAAAGACATTGATGTAGTACAACGGTACATCCAATGAATCAAATAGCAAAGACATTGATGTAGTACAACGGTACATCCAATGTATCGAAAGGAAAGACATTGATGTAGTACAACGGTACATCCAATGAATCAAATAGCAAAGACATTGATGTAGTACAACGGTACATCCAATGAATCAAATAGCAAAGACATTGATGTAGTACAATGGTACATCCAATGTATCAAAAGGAAAGACATTGATGTAGTACAACGGTACATCCAATGAATCTAAAGCAAAATCATTGATGTAGTGCAAACGGTACATCCAATGAATCAAAAGCAAAATCATTGATGTAGTACAAACGCTACATCCAATGAATCTAAAGCAAAATCATTGATGTAGTGCAAACGGTACATCGAATGAATCAAAAGAAAAATCATTGATGTAGTACAAACGCTACATCCAATGAATCAAACACCATAAAAGAACATCGGACGCTAATCCATAAAAGGAATGAGATAAAGCTCAATAAAATGAAGTGTACCAAAACGTCCGATGAACTTGATTAAAAGATGATTCCATTCAGACAACATCAAAGAATCAACCACTTGTTGATTACGACAAAGCGCATTGGCAACACGATTTCCCTTCCAGGAATAAAAAGAATATCAAGATCATAAGACGTCAGGAACTCGAGTCAACATGGAGTTCCATATGAGAAAATAATTATTCCAAAGATTTATGATCGAGGTAGAGAACAAATTTCTCCCCCAAAGATGATGATGTCAAACTCTAAAAGCAAAAACAATAGCTGCGAGCACTAGATCATGAGTGGCATACCTAGTCTCGGTAAGCTATAATGATTTAGAAGCACAAGTGATAGCACGTTCTCCTTTGCAAGAGAACGGCATACTAACCAATAGGACTAGTATCGGTACAAATAGCAAAGTCTTGGTTCCCCTCCAGGAATCACAAGAATAAGAGTATCGAAAAGAAAAAAATTCTTTTAAATAATCTTATTTCCGAAAAAGTTAAAACTTTCAAAATTACATTTTTATTTTTATGTAATAATCTTTCTAGAAAAATTTACATTTTTACAAGTCAATATATCGTGTCTGATTGTCTCATCAAAGCGTCTAGGAGATTCTTATCGATAACGTTGATCAAGCGCATCGACCAGAATTCTTAATACACTAAATGGGCAATACAATCACAAAATCGTATTCTATAGGATAAGTAAGTTTCTCAAAAACTTCTAAGAATATTCTCTGTTCGTTTTAAGAACAAAAATTCAGTTATACTTCTAAATAAATCTTATGAAAAAGATTTTGCAAAAATTTTAAATTGCTATTTTCATCCAAAAAATCAATAAATACAAGAATCTCATCGAAATATTCATAGAATATTCGATTTATAAAATGGATGAAATAAGCTGGACAAATTGAATGACATAATAAGTCATTCATAAGAATCATAACGAGTGCGGAATGCGGTAAGTGGAATGCTAACTTCCGCAACTCGTAGCAAACGAAAACCGGTGGTAAAGTCAAACTGAAAAGACCTTAGCACCACACAAAAGATTACTTAGGTGATAATCCTAAGACAAGCTCAAAAATACCGAAAAATTTCTCAAACTACATGAATGAGAGAAATAACACTTTCCTTACAAGTGGGCTTAAGGAATAAAATGATGCCATCAAGTTGGAATCAAAATCATAAAGGAAAAATAGAAATCTGCTTAACAGATTGAAAATGTCGAAGAGGAAAAGTCCACACGAGAAAATAGGATATGGGCTTCACAATGATCAAGCCGATCCCTTCAAAAAAATCAATTCCGAAGCCTAAGTAAAAATATCGGCTCGGAAAGAAAAATCCCCTAAAATAATTTCGACATCAATAAAGACAAATTGAGTGTTGCGGATCTACCATCCGGATTCACAACTCTCAAAGAAGTCATCAAGCCCAAAATGTTTAAAGAGAAAGAATCAACAAGTTCTTTTGATATAAAATAGTGAGATGGAACCCATATCAAAAAGAACTCAAATAAGAAGATCACGAAATAAAACAATGCCATCAAGGATTGAGTGAAAAAAAATACCTTGACCAAGAGAAGAGTTGCTAGGGGCTTGCACAATATTTAGCTTTCTCATGTCCTTGTTCAAAAGTTTGGGACATGCAGATAAAAGATGACCCGGTTTCTTGCAATAGCGACAAGAATGGGGTTTTGGACACATATTCGCATAGTGTTCCATAGAATTACAATTGTAGCATCCTCCACGATTATGGATTGGAGTCTTTGCTACAAAAGTAGTTTGCTTCACTCTCTTATTGGGATTAAGGCTCTTGAACTTAATATGCCTCTTCTTGGAAGTCCCAATATCACAAACACTTCCTTTACCAACCTCTCCATGAAGAAGAGTAACATCCACAAGCTGATTGAAAGAAACTTCAAGTTTCAAAGGTAGAACCATTTCGGGGTTCTTACTCAAAGCATAGATAAACTCTTGATTCTTTACAAGATCCAAAAGTTGTTGGGCAGACATAAATACTTCATCCTGGGGAGTAGCACTAGATTGACCGGCGTTGGGAGGGCCTGGTCTAACCATTTCTCTTCTTTAAGAAAGAAAGAAAGAAGAGGAAAATGTTACTCTCAAAATAAATATCAAGGAATCTTGATAGATAAAACAAGGAATCATAAAAGAAAGTAGGATAGAACGGTACGAAGACCCGAATAAAATCCTAAAGCACAACTCCTAAGAAAGACTTAGGACGATGATCCTTGTTATATTATTCTATATTGTTCCGAAGTTTGGCTCTGATACCAAGCTGTGACGCCCCACCTCTATACCCACGCTAGCCAAGAACATTACGGAGAATGTTGTCGAATAGCACGGAGAATAAGGCTGTTGAGGAGCGACCATCCGTGTAATTGCTTTGCGCGAGCACCGATATGTCAGATAGTATAACATTCATTTCTTTATCAAGAGGGAAATCCGACATACCGACACAAAACTCAAAGCTACTACACAGTGGCTATAATATCTTCGGAAACAAATATAGAAATAAACATAACATAAATCAGTCACAGACAATTCATATCACAAAGGCGGAAATAGATATGAATATTACACATGAAAGTGTTCATCAGAGTAGTGGTCAAAAAGATCCACAATAATACAAAGGAATAGATACAAGTGCTAGACAAAAATATGTATACATCAAGGAGTCTGTATCTCAAATGTATACAACAAAAACTACTAAACTTAAGTAGTCAGCCAAAAGATCAGATGAAAGTCCGATAAGGAGTCACGCAGAAGCACCTGTAATATCTCAGTCTGACGCGAGTATTATTTAAGAAGAAAATAATAAACGGATCAGTCTAGCTATAAATATCAGATGAAGTGATATATAATAAGAGATATGACATAAACATATAATAATCACAATGCCAAGCTGTGATAAATAAGTAATTGAAAATCAACAAGAGATTAATCAATATCACAATAATCTACTCAAGATAAAAAGGAATGTCATACTCCTAATTTCCTTCACCAAGCCACAATAAATGACATACATATCCATGCCAATTGTAAAAGTTGGTGAACCATAAATTCCAGAATTCAACACACGAAATCCAGGGATCACAATCAAAGGGAACAACGACGTCGTACAGCGGGACATCCGATGAACCAAATCACAATCAAAGGGAACAACGACGTCGTACAGCGGGACATCCGATGAACCAAATCACAATCAAAGGGAACAACGACGTCATACAGCGGGACATCCGATGAACCAAATCACAAAGACATTGCACAATGCTAGTCTAAAACATAAAATGATCGTCATGATCAAAGAGAAGTGTCGATTACAGTAAGCTAGTAAATATATGAGCTTAACTTCATGTCCCATAACCACTAGCTTAACTTAAATATTTACGAACAAATTGTAGATCTCCACTAGAAAATTGTCACAAGAGTTTCAATCGAACAAGTACAAGAATTAACCGACAAAGTAAACGCAAGCGTTTCATACCACTTGTTTTACTAAGTCGTTTAATTAGATTTCTCATACGAGTGAGGTAAAGGTTTGTATATACTAATAGATTGGAAAATGGTTCGAGAAAACGAGTTTTGTAATAAAATAGTGTTGAAATCATTTGAAGAAAGAGTTTTGATATTTACTACTAGTATAGAAAACCTTTATATTTTTAAAGTGAAAAATCACAAAGAAGATTGTAGGAACAATCAATCACTAAGATTCACATTCGAAAACGTGAATAAAATCCAATGAAATCGATATAAAATCCATCAAAGTGGATATATCTAAAATTCCTAAAGAAAATAAGTCATCAAAGTTGATAATAAATGACAACAACAAAAGGGAAACAACACGAATCGATTAAAGTTGGATATTCAAACGAATTAGCAATATAGGCTAATCTAGCAAATTTGAGCAGGTCGGTCGACCGGACTCCCTGAGTCGGTCGACCGAACCAGAGGTTGGAAACCTCTCGGGCACCAGGTCGGTCGACCGAACCAGGGGGGTCGGTCGGCCGAACCAGAAACAGAGAAGATTTTTATAAGCAGGTCGGTCGACCGGACCAGGGGGTCGGTCGGCCGAACCTGATGCTCTGCAAATTGATGCCCATTTAATTGATGTGCAACCTCCAATTCGCAACCGAACAAGTACGGACGCTAGGGAATTATGCCTAACGGCTACCCGGCCCTATTGGCTCCTCGATGCACCACCAAAAACACATTTGAACATCAAAGCTATGATTTTTAAGGATTGAACTCAAAACACTAAAAATTGGAATATTCACCAAATCAATCCAAACCAAAAGCAAATGCACACGAATAAATGTTAGGAATTCATGCCTAACAATCGAAGATAAATATAAGCATAGATGTGAGATAAAAATCTCACCTTGAACTAAAATTTATGAAGATGAAGCTTGAAAGCAAGCTAAGATCAATTCCTCTTCAATAACAACTCAAGAAGCTTCAATCTAAGCTTAAAAGATAAACATTTCCTAAATTAGGTTTAGGAAATTTCTGAAATCAAGGAGAGAATGAGTTGGAGAAGAAGAAGGAAAAGCTTACCAATGAGTTCTCTTTGAGTTTGGAGCTAGAAGTTGGATTTGCAAAGAAAGCTAGGGCTTAGGAATTTCCATTTCCCATCTCTTCCACCATTTTTACTTTAGCTTGAAGTGTTTGAGTAAAGAAGAGAAGTTATGAAGAGAAGGGGTTGGGCTGAGCTAATAAGGGTGCAGTCCAAACCAAAGTCATAAGCGGGAAAAAGTAGCAAAAATCAACTTTCTCCAAACATATCGAAGCTTATACTCAAAAAGGTCGCAAACGTCATTTTGAACTCAATGGGGGTGGTCTCGAGTCCCAATTCGTGTGTTTGCAAAAAGTAGCTTTTCGGACTAAAATCCGAATAACGATAAAATATTTAAATAAAATATTTAAATATAAAATCGATAAATATGCGGGTTTTTACAGGGAATTTAAGTTAAGTAATACCAAATAATGTTGAAATAGAATATAACTTAAGAGATGTTGAATGAAATTGATTTTGGTATCAAAGTAAATTAATAATGTTAAGTGATAGATGTGAACTTGAGTTATATAAATGAAATTCATCTTTTGTAATTGAATTGAATGAATGAATTGAATGTTAATCAATTAAATGTAAATAAATTGCTATGAAATAATGAATGTAAGTGTAATTCATTAAAATCTAATGTTATTAGAAGTTGAATAGTTGAATGAAAATCAATTTAATTAAACCAATTGAAAGTAAAGGTGTTAAACCAAATTGAATGGATATAAGCAAAGGAATTTGGTAGTAATTAATATACATTGGTTGTTATATGATTGTTAGTTGATTGTATATAATTCATTAAGTGTTAATGAAATTGAAATCTAAAGTAATTGAAATCCAATTGGAAGTTAAGTGAATCTTAAATAGAATTGAATGTGATTGGGAAGTGAACCAACTTGAATATGAATTAGTGAATATAAACTAATTGAAAATGAATGTTAGTAAAAACATCCACTGTTAATGAATCAAATGTGATTAAATTGAGAACCCATTTCATTGAATATTAATGAGAATATGAATGAATATTTATTGGTTATGAATGTTAGTTGGATGATAGTTGGTTGATGGTTGAATATATTGCTTTAACTGCATTTGCTATGGTGGCATATATAGTTATTATGTTGCTATATGTTGTTTATCGATATTATTGTCCATATACATGTTTCTCATCTGTTTGTTGAGTGTTTAGTAGGTGCGGATCGTGTTTGCTTCGCATTTGGAGCTCGCTTTCGCGCTATATTAGCCATATATGCTCGCTAATAAAATATAAGGTACATATCTCGGATTAAATATCGTACTTTTACACTTTTTTCCCTACGGGATGCCTCATCACTTGATGAGATGTATATTTGTGATATATATACTGTCATTTTTTTCCGGATCGAGCCGCGCAAAGGAGAGTATGGCGAATTTTTTCGAAAATTTAAGGCGTTAGAAAAATTTGGTTATTTTTGGAAAATTTTGAAAACTACTTTGATTTGGAGTTGAAAGTTAAACAATAGTAGTTTTTTTTGAAAAGATAACTAAGTATGATTTTAAAACTTAGTAAAGTTTTGTAAGAAGTTTAACTATGGGTTTATGGACAGTTAATAGATTCTGTAACTTTTCTTACTTGGTAATTTCGAGGAAGAAATTCTTTTAAGGGGGAAAGTCTGTAACGACCCAGAATTTCTGTCAATTAAAATTTGTATATTTAATTAATTTTAAATATTAATAAGTGAAATTTATAAGTCGAATAAATTTTATTTCGAATAATTGGATTTAATTGAATAATTAAATCGATAATTTAATAGTTTAAATTACAGAAATAATTGAAAATTGGGTCAAATATGATTGAAAATGATTCGTAAAATTTTATTTTATCATATTGGAGTTAGAACGATGTTTTAGAACTTTTAAAATCGAATTAAGAGTTTATATGTGAAAATTGAATATTTTAATATTTAAATCGACAAGTGAAATTAGTCAATTTTCGAACAGTCTCAGAATTGGATGAAACTAGTTCCATTGGATCCGTAATAGTTTTTTATTATCGGATTCCAATTTTCGTGTCAATCAGAGTTTTCGTTTGATCGTGGCAGCTCGAAACGCGTCGAAATTGTTTTAATATTTATTTGGCGAGTTAAAATAGCCATTTTTCAAACAGTTTCAGATTTCGACGAAACCATTTTCATCGGATCCATAATGTGATATTATTGCATGGTTTCAAATTTCGTGTCAATCGGATTTACCGTTTGTCCGGTGCAAGCTAAAACGCTTAGAAATTTGATTTGCCGATTTAATTTCAAATCGAACGTTTATTGCCATAACTCGCACAGATGACCGAATTAGCTCCCGAAACACGTTCCATTGTTTACGAAACGCCGGGTAAACCTTAGGAACGCCAACCAGCACGCTTCGTTTGGAGTTTGAAAAATCCGGGATGAATAGTGTTCGCTAAATTTTCTATATAAGCCCCTTAAACATTCACTTTTGTAGAAATAAACGACCCTAGGGTTTCAATTTGCTCCAGCCACCATTATCACGTTCAAAGGCCGAAATTTAATCTTCTTCCTCCTCAAATTTCTTTAAATCCATGAAGCAATCCAAGAAACTTTCTAAATGAAAGTTGTAGAGCACTCCGAGTTCTTGAAGTTCAACGGTTATGATCGTTTATGGAGCGGTGGATCAACGGGAAAGCGACCCCAAAGTCATATGCTTGTGCACGAAAATCGAGGGAGTAGGTGCAGCCGAGTTGGGTCGGCCTTTGGGCATGGGTGGTACTGGCTCGCGCGCGCGTGGTGGAAGTCTCTGATCGAGCTAGAGGGGAGTGTGGTGGCCGCGATTTGGAGCCCTAGTTCGGCCTTGGAGTGGGTTCTTGCGTGTGCGTATAACAGGAAGGAACGAAGATGGAAGCAGGGGACGGCCTGGATGAAGCAAGGTGAAATCACACGGCTAGGATTGGCTAGGGTATTTAGAAAATAGAATTATGTTGTAAAATTTATATTAAAAATTCGTGTAAACTTCATAAATTCATATCTTTTTCATACGAGGTCAAAAACGCGCGAAACCAGTTGCGTTGGAATCGTATGGACGAGCACTACGCTATGGAATTGGATTGGAATCGTTTGGAGATAGTGAGAATTTCGGGTAAAATTAAACGCGCGTTTAATTTTATTCGAAATAAAAGCTGAAAACGAAATTGAAATCAATGTGAGAACTTCTCACTCAATCGAATCGGTTTCGATTTTAATTTTAAATAGTTAGATTTAAAATTCTTGAATGTATGTTTGAATGATGATTGTTATCTATTGATTGTTAAAATAGACATTATACGCCGTTAGTAAGCGGAGGTTATTTATTAAAAACATATACCACGAATATTTCACAGTTCGGTGAAATTGGTATTATTTATGTACTTGGAATTGATTTCCCACATTATATAGGGGATGAGACCCTATTGCGTCGTCTATTAAGCGGATAATATTTTAAATCCCATATGCCACGATAATTTCGTACTGAAACGGAATTGGTATTGTGCTAATGTTTGTGGATGCAGGAAAATAGGTTGGAGGGATCCAACTGGATTCCTCAATAGTATTTATTTGATTATGGATATTTTGATATTCGTTGATTATCATATACAGATATATGATGTCGTTGTTGTCATGATTGACTATTTGGTGTGTAGCATCATTGGGCCAATTTTGGAATTTTAAAAGGATTTTTAAAAGGAGATTTTTGAAAGTATACGTTTATAAATATTTTTGGAATCGATTCATTTTAAATAAATAAACGTTATAATTTTAAAGTTATAAAAATTATGATTTTTGAGAAATATAGTTAAAAGTTGATTTTTGAAAATATAAGGTTAATGATTTTATGAAATTGTTTTAATTGGGATTTTTGAATTTATTATAAAAAGTTTAAATATAGGATTTATAAAATTTGATTATTTTATTAATCAAAGAAAATGATGAAATTATAAAGGAGTTTAAAGATGTTTAAAATAATAATATAAACTAATTTATATAAAGGATTTATAAATTGATATTTATAAATTAAAAATATTTGAATTATAAAACGAGTTTTTATAAGTGTTAGAATGAAGTGTAAATGAACTTCATAAATGAATGAAATTTATAGAATTATAAAGGGTGAAGTTATAAATGGAATTTTATAAGCAGTAGGTTTATAAAATTTGTAAAGTTATTAAAAGAATAGTTTTGGGTAAATAAATGAATCTTATAAGTTATAAGATTTATAATTTGGGAAGTTTAAAAGAACAATTTTGTAAACAAATAAATTATAAGAATTTAACTTATAATATGAACTTTTGGTATATAATTGACTTATAAATTGAAATAGGTAAATAAAGGAGATTTATAAAAGGAAGTTGTTATAAAATAAATAGAAATGGAATTTATAAATATTGTTTTATAAATCCGCAAACGGCTTATTTTGATAAGAAAATTGTTGTAACTTATTAATGGAGTTATATTCACGTTTTAGACAGTGAATAATCCTTTAAAATAAAATGTATAGAAATGATGAAATTGGTTAACGAAGTATATTCACATTTTTGAATAGTGAATAATATGTTAAAGAAAATGTTTTGGATGTGATGTTTTAAATAGAATTAAAACAATCGAACGATGTTTTTAAAATGTGTTAAGATTCGAAACCATGGATTTCAACATTTATTGTTGAAATAGACGTTTTCAAGAAATAGAAGGAAATGGTGGACTATAACACTGTTGTTATAGTAAATGATTTCCGAAAGGAAATGTTTTATATAGTATTGGGATTTATATATCTATTTTAATTTCGAATCCCTATACTAGTGATTTTGGGTTGTCGTAGCGATGTTTTACGCAACATTTGTTTTGACCCAAATAAATATGTTTAAGAGAATGATTTCCTTAAAGAATGAAAGATTAATTTCGATTTAAGTATATTGAATATTTTTGTAACAACCCTATATTTTTTACATATAATTTAAATTTGATTTTATTTTATTTTGAAATTATTTTAAACTTGTTTATTTCAAACATTTCATTTTTAAATATAAATTTTTATTATTATTTTAATTATAATTTCAAACTGGTATAAATTGAATATTTCTCTGAAAAATGGATTTGTGGTCAAAACTGGTCAAACTTTGACTTTTAAATTTTAAATTTAAATATTTGAATTCTTTAATTTTGTCTTTTATTATGAAAATAGATTTAATATCATGAATATTGCTTTTTGTTTCGTCGAAATTGAATTTAAATTGTGAAAGTTATACCCTTTACAATATTGTGTGTATATAAGGTTATTTAACAATATTCTTTGTTTTAATTTATATAAATGATATTTTTACTTGATAAATCTTATTCTAATTTGTATATTTATGTTATATTATGTATATTTTGTCTTTTAAATATTTTTAAAGTGATGTTTGAATTTTTCCAAAGCTTATTGAATTTATTTTCTATTTTTAAAGCCTAGTTTCTATTTTCTTTGCTATTTTCTTTGCTATTTTCTTCATTTAAATTATATTTAAATTAAAATTTATATATTTATTTGTGAATGCATTTTAGTTTATGTTATTATCTTTGTTATAAATATTTTTACAAGTACATAAAGATTTTCCAAAGTTCATTGAATTTATTTTTCATATTTTCAAGACTAGTTTGCAATTTTTGCTGTTTTATTAATTAAATTATATGTAATTAATATTTATTTATTTTGTTTACTTTTTTAATTTATTTCTGAGTTTATTTTATCTTTATTTATCAGTATTTTAAATGTATTTAAAATTACAAAAAGAATTATAGAAATATGAAGAGTTTAAAACCTTTCATTTACCTTTGACTTTTCACCTCCCTGCCTTTTCATTTTTCAACCTCCACTTACATTCAATTGTGGCCGTTCCTTATACTATCTTCAGCCGTATCTTTTTTTTATTCATTTTTCACGAAATTTCTTCCTTCTCATCTCTGAAAATTTCAGCCTCCATCATCTCCAAGAGTTTGGTAAAATTCTTTTTCTTTTCCATTGCTATTCTACTTGTTTATGTTGTTTTCACTTGCTTTCTCACCTTTGTAGCTCAGCCCCTTGCTCCTCCTTCACCATGGCTGCCACCACCACCACCTGAGCTAGCCTCCACCACCTCCTCTACAGCCCCAAGCTACTAGCCATGCACCCATGTCACCAAATCCAACAATATCTACACAAACTTCACCTATATGCACCATAGCCAATCACCTATGCCTTCATCACTTTCAACCACCCGTTGGACGCCATCTACTCCACCTCCACCATCCATGGATGACCTAGAACCCGCTGCCACACCATCCTACAGCCCAGTACAGTGATGGCCGCACCATGCTAGCTTGTGGCCGAACCCATATGTTGCATAGGATCCATGGTAGTTGCATTGTAGTGTTAGTTCCATGCACCTATCTCTCTACCATACTTTGCTCCATCATTTTCCCATGCTAGGCCGACCTTTAGGAACCCAGACCAGATCCAAATCATGCAAACACTTTGGATTTGTTTATGCATCCAATTCTATCATTGTTTAATGGTATTTTGTGTTGAAACTTATGTGTTGTTATACTTGTTTTGTTGAATGTATCTAAGGGAATTGATACTTTGGCTCTCCCACTCATCTTTGTGTCGTGTTATCGTTCTTGTTGGGATCTCATTCGTGCATTCGTTGTTGTGTCTCCAGCTCAAACAAGTGAGTTATCCTCACCGGACAATATGTACATATATAACTAGTAAATTGACCCCTTTTGAATCTGTAAAATGCATTATCATGTTACATATGCTATATTATGATTATATGATGTTCACCCATGCTTAAACACCTATTATAACATCTGTTACTGTTATATTATGTTGTTCTGTTATTTTTATCAGTTTATCACACTGCAAGTTCCCTTTAGATTAGAATCACTATGGGTTGAAATGATACATACCCGAACGGACTTTAGAATATGGGAAAATCGTTATGGGCTGAAATGATAGGCCTGAGCGATTTTCATTTTATTTCATTTACTTGGGACTGCGGGTTTGAAATGATAAAACCCGGATTTTTTTTGTAAATTACGGGTTGAAATGATACATTACCCTTATCACTTTACCTAGGCTAGAAAATTATATACAGACCCGTAGTTAAAATATATTTTTCTAAAATTTATAAAAATATGTTTGAAATGTAAATATTATAATATTTTGATTTAAAACATAATTAAAAATGATTTTTGTAAAGTATTATTGATTTTTTGGAAATTTATAGGTTAAATAAATTATGGAAAAGTTAGAAAATTTAAATGTAAGTTATTTTGGAAATTTTGATTTAATTATAATTGGAAATTAAATTAATACGAAATTATGATAAATTTATGATAATATGAATTTAAAATGAATTTAAAATGATTTTATAATATATTAATGATTTTTGAGTAAAGTTAAAAAATGAAAGGGATGATTATTTAAGTTGAAATTTTGAAATATAACCAAATGGGAATTTTTGAATTTGGCTTAAAAGTGAATTTTAAGTTAAGTGAATAAAATTGAAATTAAGTTATATTTTGAAATTTAAACTTAAGTGTTAAGTTGAAATTTAATTCAATGAATTTAAATTTGAATGTTGAAATTTAATAAGTGAATTATTATTAAATCTTTATTTTTGAATGGAAATTTAACTTTATAAAACATGAACTTAAGGAAAATTAAATGTTGTTTATAAATGTGAAAATGTATGATTTTATAAGTAAAGAAATGTTTTAAATAAATTATAATTGGTTGTGAAATTATATTGAATATTTGAAGTTAATTAACTGTATTTTTGAAATGCTATTAATTGCAATGTAAATGATATTACAGTATTTGTAAATGCTGTAGTTGATGATAATGAACTAAAAAGATAAATTAAATTAAAGGCTATTATAGCAATCTTTTTAAGTGCTATAATTGTTGAATTTAACTAAGTTATTTGAAATTTAAGTAAACCCTATTACAGCATTTTTAAAATGCTGTCTTTTGTTAAATTGAACCGTTTTGAATGTAAATTTCCGTAGCGTTTTCTAAATGCTGCGAAAAATGAATTTTCACTGTTTGATAAACTTAAGTGAATAAATGAACTTTGGAAGTTGAAAATTTTGGAAATTTAATACTTTAGTTATTAAATATAATAACTTCATTTTAATGATTTAAAATGATTTTGAAATATAAACTGTTTTGAAATGTGAATTGAAATGGTATTTTAAATTGAATAAAATGAATAATGATTTGAAAGGAAGTTTTGAAAGATATGATATTTTGACATTAAATGATTTGAAGAAAAAAAATGAAGTTTTGAAAGATATGATATTTCGATATTAAAATGATTTGAAAAGAAATTCTGAAAGATATGATAATTTGGAAATGAAGCTTTGAAAGGTTATGAATTTTAATATATTAAAATGATTTGAAAGGAAGTTTTGAAAGGATAGGATAATTTAATATATTGAAATGGTTAGAAATGATTTAATATTTATTTTGATAAATATTTGAATTTGGAAGATATGGTATGATGATATATTGAAATGATTTGGAATGATTAAATCTTTATTTTGATAAAGATTTGGATTGAAATGATATTTTATTTTGAAGTATAAAATATTGTTTTAAAGTTATAACTACGGGTTATAATAACGATTGGTTGGCAAAGAGACCGGGATCGGATATGGGCATACTCTCTGTCGATACCGAAAACCACTTTGACTAACCGTGTACGCGGTGGAGATTCCAGAATGAAGTAGGATGGTGGCGACGTTCTTGAGGTATATTTACGTGGACCCAACTCCCGTGAGTTGGCATAAGGTGGCTAAAACAAGAGAGATCTCGGGCCAAGTGAGGTCATTCCTCCTATCGGACACATTCCTTCGATACTATACTCTTACTGGTGATTGATTAGATGGCCATCCTCCGATTTTGATTGGGAGTGTGTTCTGAGGTGGGCGTATGTGGCTGCTGCGTTACCACCAGCCCGTGTGCGTAATTGGTATATCTACCCTGGCATTGCCTTGTGTGCCGTGTCACCTACCATACCGAGCCTTTACTACGAGTTTGTTTTTCTCCCGTAGCCCGTGTGGTATCCTCTGACAGTCAACCGGAGAGGAGATGGCATGATATTGGATGGACTACTGGGACTATTATGTGTGAAGGTTGATATGGGTAGCCCGGAACGCTATTTAAAAGTAAGTTTTTTTTACTATAGACATTATTATAATAGCGAAATATTACTACATAGTAAATAGTTTAACGGATCCTTAAAGGATGGGCGGTCCCAGACATCCTTTAAGTTACTTGTACCTTATTACAGTTCACTTGAGTTGGTTTACATTATATAAGTATATATTGTCCTGACTCGAGTGTTTGTATTTTTATTTACGCTCGGGTCAGCCTGGGTTATTCACAGATTTGGATTCCACTTTCTGGAGATTGGAATCGCTGGAGATTATCTGCTTATCTAGTTTTATCTATTCCAGTTCTGTTGTTCTATTCAGCTTGTACTTGGTTATCATCTTAAGAGTTCTGTTGTACTTTATTTAGTCTGTTGTATTTTATTTAACTCTGATATATTTACATAGTAGCTTCATGAACTGCTATCTCTTTACTTCCGCTGCATTTCTTACTCTGTGTCTGTGTTCTGTGATTTTTATTTACTGTATATTCTGAGATTTGCCAAATTTTATTTACAACGCGGTATTTTAAGCAATTCAAGTCCGACATGTGCGGATGCGAATGGTTGAAAATAGGATAAATGTATTTACTCGAATGGTTGTTACAGTTGGTATCAGAGCTTTGGTAGCTCTAGGCAAAACTCAGTATATAGGGTAAATGTATTTACAGAATCACTTTCATTCGAGTTTAAACCTCTTCCTTTTTGACTCGATTCCTTTGAATTTTGGAACATTTCCTGTGGTTCCAAAATCCATTCATGTCCCTCACTATTTATCATCTTTTGTTTCTGGAGTACCCCATAACTCCACTTCAAAAGATCTTCATAGTGAGTCGGCGGTCTCGCCAACCTCAAATTTATTTGTAAAAGGGGAAAACCCCTTTACAACAACATCGATTCACCAGAGATTCTATATCCTCGGTTTAGATGCTAGTATCTCTTATAATTTCGAACTCTACATCTTGAGATCGAATGTCGATTTACCCAAGAAATCCACATCGATCTTATTCTTTAAGTCACGGTTGACCCGGTTAAGGTTGCCCGCGATTTATATAAACTCATCCATCTCCCTATTCTGTTATTTAATCATGTCATCTTTGTTTCCAACTTATCTTCAAATTATTCTTGAAGTGTATTTGTAAACTAATATTTAAAATGTTTTATATATTGTGTTGTTTGAGTTGTTGATGTTGATTTGGGTTTCTAATCGATTCGTCTGATCAACGCTATCGATAAGATTTCCAAAACACTTGAACAGAGCAAACTGACACAATATGTTTTTAAAATTTAGTAATGAAATAAATTTTGTGAAATAAATTTTGTAACTATATTATAAATCTTTATCTGGATTTTTATTTGAATTGGTTGTTAAGAAATAATATTTGATTTATATATCATTTTCTATTGTTTCATATATCTAATTGAACTATAAAACATGGTTATAAATTTATTTGGAAATTTAAAATGAATGTAAAACAAGAATTTGAGAATTTAATTTCCGATGGATTTCAAACTTTATGTTTAAAGTTTTAAAGGATATATTATTTAAAGTATTTTCGAATAGAAATTTGTTTCCAAAGAATTTTAAATTTAAATTTAGTGCTCTTCTCTTTGTCGCTGGAAAATAATTTCGGTGATGACTGCAGCATCATCGACGTTCATTTTCGAGTTTCGAAGTGAAGAGACCATTCTGTAGTCCTGCTACAGTTTTGTTTTGGGAAAATTTAATTGATTTTAGTTTCTAAAATAAGAACGGATTTATAACATATGCTGATATATGATTTAAATTTGAATGGATATATATATATATATATAGTATATGAGCATTTATTTATCTCTAAATAGTTTGGAATTTATCGGAAATTTAATTCCTAAATTTTATCTTGAAAGATAATTTCTAAGTATAATTTCAAGATTTGGATAAATATTCAAGCTTGAAATAATTGAATTAGAAAGTTTTATTTGTATAATACACAATTTCATTCCAATATAACTTACCTTAATTTTCAGAAGTTGAATATGTAATTGGATAATATACAATATAAAAAAAAGATTTTATAAATAAAATTTGAGTGGTTATTATAAATGTTATATACTTAAATTTTAGTTATAAAAGGATTAACAGAGGTAAATAAAGAAAAAGTGTAATGGAATAATTTACAATATAAAGTGATGATAAAGGAACTAAGAATAAATTTAAGGCAGTTATAATGAGTGTAAATATATTTAACATAGGTGATAAAATATTTTGAGAGGAATAAATTTAATTTTAATTAGTAGTGAAGAAGAATTAAATTTTATTTGGTACATTTTGAGTATAATAAAAGATTTTTCAAATACATGATTTTAGGGATTTGTTAATTTAAGATAATTGGATGATAAGATAATGAAATTAGAGATGCTTAAGATTTATTTGACTTATGTAAAATTAATTTTCAGTTTAAGTTGAAATTTTATGGTTTCAAATTTATTATTTTATTTTGTTTTTCAAACTATCTTTTGGTTGTCCTAATTTCCCTTATCTTGCTACAGAATGGGAGGCTATTGCATATACCAGTCTGTTTAGAAATCTTTGGTACTCATCTTTGAATCTAAGCACTGCTTGCCATCCACAGACCGTCGGTCAAACGGGAAGGGTGAATCAGATTCTAAAAGATTTTTTTTCATGATTGTATTCTTGATTTTGGAAGATCTTGGAAAGATCATCTCCACATTGTTAAACTTACCTAAGCAACAGTTATCAGGTATAATTTTAATCTTCTTGTCATCTTATCTTAATACTATTTCATTTTATCTTTTTCTGTGCTTTTCCGTACCTCATTCCTTTTCAGGGACGAAAAGTTTTGAGTGGGGGAGAGTGTAACAACCCTATATTATTTTGCATATAATTTAAATTTGATTTTATTTTATTTTGAAATTATTTTAAACTTGTTTATTTCAAACATTTCATTTTTAAATATAATTTTTTATTATTATTTTAATTATAATTTCAAACTGGTATAAATTAAATATTTCCCCGAAAAATGGATTTGTGGTCAAAACTGGTCAAACTTTTACTTTTAAATTTTAAATTTAAATATTTGAATTCTTTAATTTTGTCTTTTATTATGAAAATAGATTTAATATCATGAATATTGTTTTTTGTTTCGTCGAAATTGAATTTAAATTGTGAAAGTTATACCCTTTACAATATTGTGTGTATATAAGATTATTTAACAATATTCTTTGTTTTAATTTATATAAATGATATTTTTACATGATAAATCTTATTCTAATTTGTATATTTATGTTATATTATGTATATTTTGTCTTTTAAATATTTTTAAAGTGATGTTTGAATTTTTCCAAAGCTTATTGAATTTATTTTCTATTTTTAAAGCCTAGTTTCTATTTTCTTTGCTATTTTCTTCATTTAAATTATATTTAAATTAAAATTTATATATTTATTTGTGAATGCATTTTAGTTTATGTTATTATCTTTGTTATAAATATTTTTTCAAGTACATAAAGATTTTCCAAAGTTCATTGCATTTATTTTTCATATTTTCAAGACTAGTTTGCAATTTTTTCTATTTTATTAATTAAATTATATGTAATTAATATTTATTTATTTTGTTTACTTGTTTAACTTATTTCTGAGTTTATTTTATATTTATTTATCAGTATTTTAAATGTATTTAAAATTATAAAAATAATTAGAGAAATATGAAGAGTTTAAAACCTTTCATTTACCTTTGACTTTTCACCTCCCTGCCTTTTCATTTTTCAACCTCCACTTACATTCAATTGTGGCCGTTCCTTATACTATCTTCAGCCGTATCTTTTTTTTTCTTCATTTTTCACAAAATTTCTTCCTTCTCATCTCTGAAAATTTCAGCCTCCATCATCTCCAAGAGTTTGGTAAAATTCTTTTTCTTTTCCATTGCTTTTCTACTTGTTTATGTTGTTTTCACTTGCTTTCTCACCTTTGTAGCTCAGCCCCTTGCTCCTCCTTCACCATGGCTGCCACCACCACCACCTGAGCCAGCCTCCACCACCTCCTCTATAGCCCCAAGCCACTGGCCATGCACCCATGTGACCAAATCCAACAATATCTACACAAACTTCACCTATATGCACCATAGCCAATCACCTATGCCTTCATCACTTTCAACCACCCGTTGGCCGCCACCTACTCCACCTCCACCATCCATGGATGACCTGGAACCCGCTACCACACCATCCTACAGCCCACTACAGTGATGGCCGCACCATGCTAGCTTGTGGGCAAACCCATATGTTGCATAGGATCCATGGTAGTTGCATTGTAGTGTTAGTTCCATGCACCTATCTCTCTACCATACTTTGCTCCATCATTTTCCCATGCTAGGCCGACCTTTAGGAACCCAGAACAGATCCAAACCATGCCTTTAGCCGTGCCATTTCAGATCTGGAGCTGAAGCATAGGTGGTAGAAAGCAAGTGCAAACACTTTGGATTTGTTTATGCATCCAATTCTATCATTGTTTAATGGTATTTTGTGTTGAAACTTATGTGTTGTTATACTTGTTTTGTTGAATGTATCTAAGGGAATTGATACTTTGGCTCTCCCACTCATCTTTGTGTCGTGTTATCGTTCTTATTGGGATCTCATTCGTGCATTCGTTGTTGTGTCTCCAGCTCAAACAAGTGAGTTATCCTCACCAGACAATATGTACATATATAACTAGTAAATTGACCCCTTTTGAATCTGTAAAATGCATTATAATGTTACATATGCTATATTATGATTATATGATGTTCACCCATGCTTAAACACCTATTATAACATCTGTTACTGTTATATTATGTTGTTCTGTTATTTTTATCAGTTTATCACACTGCAAGTTCCCTTTAGATTAGAATCACTATGGGTTGAAATGATACATACCCGAACGGACTTTAGAATAAGGAAAAATCGTTATGGGCTAAAATGATAGGCCTGAGCGATTTTCATTTTATTTCATTTACTTGGGACTGCGGGTTTGAAATGATAAAACCCGGATTTTCTTTGTAAATTACGGGTTGAAATGATACATTACCCGTATCACTTTACCTAGGCTAGAAAATTATATACAGACCCGTAGTTAAAATATATTTTTCTAAAATTTATAAAAATATGTTTGAAATTTAAATATTATAATATTTTGATTTAAACATAATTAAAAATGATTTTTGTAAAGTATTATTGATTTTTTGGAAATTTATAGGTTAAATAAATTATGGAAAAGTTAGAAAATTTAAATGTAAGTTATTTTGGAAATTTTGATTTAATTATAATTGGAAATTAAATTAAATACGAAATTATGATAAATTTATGATAATTTGAATTTAAAATGAATTTAAAATGATTTTATAATATATTAATGATTTTTGAGTAAAGTTAAAAAATGAAAGGGATGATTATTTAAGTTGAAATTTTGAAATATAACCAAATGGGAATTTGTGAATTTGGCTTAAAAGTGAATTTTAAGTTAAGTGAATAAAATTGAAATTAAGTTATATTTTGAAATTTAAACTTAAGTGTTAATTTGAAATTTAATTCAATGAATTTAAATTTGAATGTTGAAATTTAATAAGTGAATTATTATTAAATCTTGATTTTTGAATGGAAATTTAACTTTATAAAATCATGAACTTAAGGAAAATTAAATGTTGTTTATAAATGTGAAAATGTATGATTTTATAAGTAAAGAAATGTTTTAAATAAAATTATAATTGGTTGTGAAATTATATTGAATATTTGAAGTTAATTAACTGTATTTTTGAAATGCTATTAATTGCAATGTAAATGATATTACAGTATTTGTAAATGCTGTAGTTGATGATAATGAACTAAAAAGATAAATTAAATTAAAGGCTATTATAGCAATCTTTTTAAGTGCTATAATTGTTGAATTTAACTAAGTTATTTGAAATTTAAGTAAACCCTATTACAGCATTTTTAAAATGCTGTCTTTTGTTAAATTGAACCGTTTTGAATGTAAATTTCCGTAGCGTTTTCTAAATGCTGCAAAAAATGAATTTTCACTGTTTGATAAACTTAAGTGAATAAATGAACTTTGGAAGTTGAAAATTTTGGAAATTTAATACTTTAGTTATTAAATATAATAACTTCATTTTAATGATTTAAAATGATTTTGAAATATAAACTGTTTTGAAATGTGAATTGAAATGGTATTTTAAATTGAATAAAATGAATAATGATTTGAAAGGAAGTTTTGAAAGATATGATATTTTGACATTAAATGATTTGAAAAAAAAATGAAGTTTTGAAAGATATGATATTTCGATATTAAAATGATTTGAAAAGAAATTCTGAAAGATATGATAATTTGAAAATGAAGCTTTGAAAGGTTATGAATTCTAATATATTAAAATGATTTGAAAGGAAGTTTTGAAAGGATAGGATAATTAATATATTGAAATGGTTAGAAATGATTTAATATTTATTTTGATAAATATTTGAATTTGGAAGATATGGTATGATGATATATTGAAATGGTTTGGAATGATTAAATCTTTATTTTGATAAAGATTTGGATTGAAATGATATTTTATTATGAAGTATAAAATATTGTTTTAAACTTATAACTATGGGTTATAATAACGATTGGTTGGCAAAGAGACCGGGATCGGATATGGGCATACTCTCTGTCGATACCGAAAACCACTATGACTAACCGTGTACGCGGTGGAGATTCCAGAATGAAGTAGGATGGTGGCGACGTTCTTGAGGTATATTTACGTGGACCCAACTCCCGTGAGTTGGCATAAGGTGGCTAAAACAGGAGCGATCTCGGGCCAAGTGAGGTCATTCCTCCTATCGGACACATTCCTTCGATACTATACTCTTACTGGTGATTGATTAGATGGCCATCCTCCGATTTTGATTGGGTGTGTGTTCCGAGGTGGGCGTATGTGGCTGCTGCGTTACCACCAGCCGTGTGCGTAATTGGTATATCTACCCTGGCATTGCCTTGTGTGTCGTGTCACCTACCATACCGAGCCTTTACTACGAGTTTGTTTTTCTCCCATAGCCCGTGTGGTATCCTATGACAGTCACCCGGAGTGGAGATGGCATGATATTGGATGGACTACTGGGACTATTATGTGTGAAGGGTGATATGGGTAGCCCGGAACGCTATTTAAAAGTAAGTTTATTTTACTGTAGACATTATTACAATAGCGAAATATTACTACATAGTAAATAGTTTAACGGATCCTTAAAGGATGGGCGGTCCCAGACATCCTTTAAGTAACTTATACCTTATTACAGTTCACTTGAGTTGGTTTATATTATATAAGTATATATTGTCCTGACTCGAGTGTTTGTATTTTTATTTACGCTCGGGCCAGCCTGGGTTATTCATAGATTTGGATTCCACTTTCTGGAGATTGGAATCGCTGGAGATTATCTGCTTATCTAGTTTTATCTATTCCAGTTCTGTTGTTCTATTCAGCTTGTACTTGGTTATCATCTTAAGAGTTCTGTTGTACTTTATTTAGTCTGTTGTATTTTATTTAACTCTGATATATTTACATAGTAGCTTCATGAACTGCTATCTCTTTACTTCCGCTGCATTTCTTACTCTGTCTGTGTTCTGTGATTTTTATTTACTGTATATTCTGAGATTTGCCAAATTTTATTTACAACGCGGTATTTTAAGCAATTCAAGTCCGACATGTACAGATGCGAATGGTTGAAAATATCGGGTTGTTACAATTTTCCAAATGTTGAAAATAAAAAGATTTGTAAATTACTTATTAATAAATAAGTATGGAAATGTTTTTCCAATGTAAAATGAATCGTTTTGAGAATTTATCTTTTTGAAGATAAACTAATGAATAATTGAAATCGTGTATTCATAAATATTTTGGAATTGTAAATTCACTATGGAATTTATAAATGAAAAGGGGAATTTGTTTAAAAATAAACGTTGATTTATTTTTGAAGTGTGGGAATTAATTTACGGATTTGGAACGTAAATATAAAGTAAATCGTTAAGGATTTATTTAATGGATTTAAAAGAACCATGTTGAAATGAAAGTATTTTCGCATGGGGAAAATGATTGAAATTTGTTTTCAAAAGTGGTAAAGATGAAAAGTGATTTGAAATTTGTTTTCAAATGGTTGAAGTGTGGAAAATATATATCTTGTAAAGATATTTTTGGAAAATAAATAATTTGGAAAATTATTTGGAATCTGGTGATGTTGTGCATATCCATTGATAGTTTAATAACCTACTATCAATATTTACCTATGAATGGGTATTTGTTGTGATTTGTTTGAATTTGAATGCCAGACTTATTTTTGAATAAGCGCTCACTATTCGGGTTAACCGGGAAAGGAACTTTGGGTCATATAACCCATTCTGAATATGTGATACGTCGTTATGAATTGCATTCGAAGACCGGTGTTGAAGAATAGATATTTTTGAAAATGGAAGGATTACCTTCGAATGTTTCTGCACCGAATGGCCCCGGTATAAAAATTCCATATGTGATGGGAAGTCCGAACGCGATTAGTGAATATCCGGATTGCAAGGACTTCTTTGTAAGTGCCTTCGGTTCTGTTCGATCCCGAAACAGACTTGTATGGATAGTATGTCTGACATTACAAATTGAGATATAAAGCTGATTTCTTTCAGATATATTTCTGTTGGTGGCAGAGAATTTATTCTCTTAGCTTAACACCCTTCTCTGAGACGTACGAGCTCAGAGGTTATGTGGTTGGTGGTTATCAGCGATATATTCCCAATTTGGTAATGTAACATGCTGAGTGTTGCTGTGAATTGATCATTGTTTGATCGTTTGTGATATTATCATTTGTTTGATCATTTATCTTTGTGATCATTACTTTGATCATTTGTTGACCCAAAGCATGGCTTTGTACTAAAGCATGGCTTTGTGGACGAGACTTCGTCGGACCTCACACCCCGGAAATGGTCAAAACAGGAAGGATGCAGCAAGGTTATTAGGGGTAGCCCCCTTTAGTGTATGTCATTTCCTTCTGGATAGAGGTAGTATCATGGTATGGAGCCCAGATACTTAACCTATGTTGTGCTGCAAACTTATTACTTTGTGGTTGTTGGAAATCGAGGATCCTTGGATGTAGATCGGTTACAATCGGGGGATGACATATTCGTGTTAGTAGTTACCCAGTTAGGGGTAACCCGGCCTTGTGTTGGCAGAGATCCGGTTTGGTTCTCGGGACGTCATTCCAGAGGCATTTCCATGTGGCAATGGGAAGTTCCTTGGCCTGACCATTTGTTGGAAATCCAAAGAAACAATACGAGCCTTGTACGGTTTTAGTTGTGGAACCTGCCATCTAATATGGTAGCTATAGTAGGCATAATATAATGGTACCTATGCTGGCTAAGATTTATATTCTACTTTCGAAATTTTTTCTACACTATGCACTAATAATAATATCAAAAATGATTTGATTTTATGTAGTAAGCATCTTTGACTAACATGAGAAGAAATCTCCTCCATGTCTGCATTTGCATTGTGTGTGTGGTGGGATGTCTTATGGTAGTTTCATTTTTAAAAGCATTGTGAATCTATTTTAAAATTATCCTATTCTTTGTTTTAAAGATTATTCATTTATCTATTATATGTTGTTCCGCTGCAATTGCGAGATTCTGATATTGTTCTGTTGTTTTCTTTCTGTTCTATTCTACCTTTTTCTCTCTTCTTCTATCGTTTTCTTTTTCTTAAAACCCTGAGAATTCGTATTTCCATTCATCTTGAGTTAATCAATGGAGATTAGTGTCTATTCAAGGAGTACGGATTTGCGGGTCCTCACAACTGTTGTTATAGTAAATGATTTCTTAAAGAAAGTGTTTTATATAGTATTGGGATTTATATATCTATCTTAATTTCGAATCCCTATACTGGTGATTTTGGGTCGTTGTAACGATGTTTTACGCAACATTCGTTTTGACCCAAATAAATGTGTTTGACAGAACGTTTTCCTTAAAGAATGAAACATATACTTAATTTCGATTTAATTATATTGAATATTTTCCAAATGTTGAAAATAAATGGATTTGTGAATTACTTATTTTTATTAAATAAGTATGGAAATGTTTTCCAATATGAAGTGAATATTTTGAGATTTTATCTTTTAAATATAAAATTGAAAATGAATATTAGAAATCGATTTGGAAATCGTATATTCATAGATATTTTGGAATTGTAAATTCACTATGGAATTTATAAAAGAAAGAGAAATTTGTTTAAAAATAAATGTTGATTTATTTTTGAAGTGTGGGAATAAATTTACGGAATTGGTTCGTAAATGTAAAGTAAATCGGTAAGGATTTATTTAATTGATTAAAATGAACCATTTTGAAATGAAAGTATTTCCGCGTAAGGAAAATGATTGCAATTTGTTTTCAAAAGTGGTAAAGGTGAAAAGTGATTTGAAAATTTGTTTTCAAATGGTTGAAGTGTGGAAATTATATATCTAGTAAAGATATTTTTGGAAAATAAATAATTTGGAAAATTATTTGGAATCTGGTGATGTTGTGCACGCCTATTGATAGTTAAATAACCGACTATCAATATTTACATTTAAATAGGTATTTGTTGTGATTTTCTTGAATTTGAATGCTACACTTATTTTCAAAATAAGCGCTCACTATTCGGGTTAGCAGGGAAAGGACCTTGGGGTCGTATAACCCATTTCGAATATGTGATACGTCATTATGGATTGCATTTGATGACCGGTGTTGAAGACCGGATATTTTTGAAAACGGAAGGATTACCGTCGAATGACTCTACATCGGCTGATCTCCGTGGAGGTTTTATCACCCTTAGTGACGGGAAGTCCGGACGTGATTAATGAATATCCGGATTGCAATGACTTCTTTGGAAGTGCCTTCGGTTCCGTTCGATCCCGGAACAGAATTGTATGGATTGTGTGTCTGACATTACAATTTGAGATGTAAAGTCGGTTTCTATCAAATTTATTTCTGTTGGTGGCGGAGAATTTATTCTCTTAGCTTAACGCTGTAACAACCCTGTATTTTATAATTATTTTATTGTATATTTTAATTATTTTTAATGTAAGATTTTGATTTAAAAACTTATTTTACTTATTTGAAATGATTAAATTTATCATTTAAATATAATCTTGATTTTTATATGAGTTATAATTCCAAACTGTGTAAGTTAAATATTTGCTTGAAATGTTGATTCTGGTCAAAACAGTCAAACTGTGACTTTTAACTTAAAATTTTAAAAGTTTTAAATTTAAATTTTTTTCTTTTATTATGAAAGTACATAAAATTATAAGAACACCACTTTTCGTTTCGTTGAAATCGGATGTAAATTGTGAAAGTTATACCCTTTACAATATTGTGCGTATATAGGGTTATTTAACAATGACTATTTTAAATTGTATAAGTTACTTCTTCTTTGTTATATTTTACTTTAATATGTGATAATATGTTATATTATGTATATTTTTACTTTTAAGTATTTTTAAAATGATCATATAATTTTCCTAAAGTTTATTTGAATTTATTTCAATTTATAAAGCCTAGTTGGTATTTACTGCATTTTTCTTTATTTAACTTTCTATTTAATAAAAATTAAATTATTATTTTACCTTGAAAATGTTTTAAAACCATTTTAATTCCAATTTTGTGTTAAAATATTTTTTTTGTGAAGTACTAAATTTTCCAAAGTCATTGGAGATTTTCTTGTAATTTTTATGTCAGGGTTGCTATTTTTAAGCAATTTCTTATTTCCTTTTTCTATTTTACTTAAAATAAATTATTTATTTTATTTTATTCTTACTTAGTTTCGGTTTTAAATAACATTTCTAAGTTTATTTTGTTTTTATAAAATTAAAAAGAAAACGAAATGCAAAAGATTTAGAAAGTTAAGAGATCTTAAAAGCCTGAAACGTAAAGGCGTTTTATCCGTTTCTTTTTACAATTAATACATCAATTTATTGATTTATTTTATGCATTCACTTTCATTGCTTTGTTTTACTTTATTTTATTCATTTTACATGTATTTAAATTTAAGAAAATTTTTCCAAAGTGTATTGAAGTTATTTCTAATTCCTAAGTCTAGTTTTCATTTTTCTGTGCCATTTTTCTTATTTTAATCATATCTAATTAATAATTAATTATTAATATTTTGTTTATCTGTTATATTTTCGAATTCTAACTGAAATTTATAAGTGTTTTCAGTTATTTAAGATGTATATGAATATATATAGGAAGTTTAAAAGGTTTGAAAGTAAAAAAACGTAAAACCGTTTTAACGTTTCATCTTCCGTTTCTTTTCCAATTAATAGATTTAATTTCCTTTGACCGTTCCTTTCCTTATTGTAGCTGTGCATTTCTTATCTCATTTTCACGTGACTTCATTTTTCACGGTTAGAAAGGTTTGGTAATGGCTCCTCTTTTCCTCTTCTTTTTGCTCTTCTTTTTCCATTGTTTTATTATATTTTGCCTTGTTTTCTCATGTGTATTGCTTGGCCTCTACCACCCACCATCACCACCATACTCTCCACCATCCCCTACCACTCTTCCTGGCATCATCTCCAGCCATCATTTCAGATCCATTCATGGCCACACCTCACTTGGTGACAAAACTCCACAAAATTGCAAATAATGTCCAAAATAATGCACTAGCCACCACTATTACTTCACCCCTTCAACCACCACCTTAACCACCACCATAGCCACCTCCACCACTGTAACAACCTTGGTTTTGTTGATTACTTGGAATTTAATTATACCGGTGGTTACAATTTAATAATGGAGAAATAAAAAGAAATTGGAGATTTAAAATTGTTTATTTTGAATAAACATTAAATTTGGAAAGATTAAAATAGAGTTAATATGATAATGTTGGTAATAAATGGTGAAAGATGGAAATATGTTAATTTGGTGATTTATTGAATTACATAGAAGATAAAAAGAATCAACTCTATAATAATTTATTGAAATAAATGTAAAATATTGGAAACAAAGTTTTTAGAAAAAAAAAATTATTGTGCTATTTTGGATGAAAATGAGCATTATAGGATTTTAATTTGATATGGTGCAATAATTTTGCAAATTATTGCCAAATATTGATTTTTGTAAATTTTAGGGAAGTAATAAAATTTAATATGTGTATGTTATAAATAAAAAGATGGAATTATGTTTAAAAATAATATTTGAAGGGTAAAAATGATGTTAATATGGTTATTTGAATTTAATTATGCAAGAAAATAATTTTTGTGTAATTTTTGGTGTTAAAAATATTATTTGTGTAAATTATAGTGTAAATTGTGTATTTAGTAAAAGTAAGAGTTTTAATAATGAAAAATAATTTTTATAGATAAAATTATCTTGTATTTGTTGTAAAGTATTTTATTAGACAGAGAAATATGATTGTATAATTTTATTGTGTTCAAATCTTGTTAATATATGTTGTTTTGGTTCGTTTATACAAGTGTATATGTGTTTAAGTGATAATTATAATTAACAAATTCATTTTTGTTAGTGGGTCTAAGCCCATTTAACTAAACTAGCCTGAAGAAGAAAGTCTTTCTTCTCAAAATAATGTACGTACAGTACATTCCCATTCCCAGAAAACAAAAGAAAATAGAAAACAGGAAAACATTCTTTCCTCTTTCAAACCTAGCCTCAAATCCACCAAATTCTTCAATTATTTGCTGAAATTAATCGAACTAAGGCATTATATTCAGGTAATTGCTACAAAAACCCATCTCTAATTCATCAAATTTTAATTTAGCAAAATTTGATTGTCTGTAATTGGGTTTTTCTTGGTTGCATGTCTTTGTTCTATTTTTATACGGGTTCCTGAAGCTTGTTCTAACTCAAAGCCTTCATCTTTCTTCAACTTTGCTTGAGTTTGCTCTTCTATTTGCAAAGGTGAGTTTATTAACTCACATTTCTAGCTAGATCTTGACTGTAATTGCAAAGATAAGAAAGAAATGGTTTACTGTAATTATACCTAATTTTTACTTTGGATGACTGCTGAAATATAATACGGATGTGCTGTAGTAAAATAGCAATAACTTTCATGTTTCTTATCCATTTGAGGTCAATCTTTTTTTGTTAGAAACTAAATTCAATAAGGAACAGTTTCAGTTTTGATCATTTCTCAAGATTTCGCATTTTTGATGACCTGAAATAGAATTGAAAATAAGGGTATAATTCTGTCTTTTACTAAATTTCCTGAGTTTGAATTCGAAATTGATTCAGCCATATCTTTTTCGTTTTTATTCAGAACTCAATAATTTTCAATGTTTTGGAAACCTTGATCTATATGTGACAACTTTCATGTTGAACATATTTGCAAATTTTATGCAGAGATTGACTGAAATTCTACCACAAACTCTCAGCTCTGTCTGTTTGATAATTACATTGTCTAAACTAAATGCAGTTAGTAAATTAGATGTATGTTCCTCGTTTCTAATCGGATTTAGATAATTCTTGATGTTCTGAAAATAACAGAGCATTTTATAAAACTTTTGTGTTTTTAGTTTTGCAAAATTTTGTGGGTAAGATAGCCGAAACCTTATTTCTTTGCTGCTGTCCTGAGAATAAACGACAGCAACAGTGAATTTCAAATCTGAAAATTATATTGGCCATATCTTTCACGTTTCTTATCCAAATTCAATAATTTTAGATGTTCCGGAAAGCTTAGAATATGTACTTAAAGTTTCATGTTTTGATTTTTCTGAAATTTAAAAGTTAGCTTGGGCAAAATAACGTTTGTTTGTCGCTATCCGGAGAGCAAAACGACAACTATAACAATCATTGACCTAAGGATTGTAGTAGCTTATTTTTGCTCTCACTCTTGTTCTATTTTGATGTTGTTTTTAAGATGTTTTTAGAGCTATGATGCCTATCAACATGCTATCTATATTTAGAGAATTTGAAAATCAAATTTAAATAGAATTTGGATTGATTTTGGGTTAAATTTGAATTGAATTCGTATTGAATTCAAGTTACCGGTCTTGAGTTATCTTTCTTGTTTTTCATTGTTTTCGAACACGGTTTTCACTAAACCATTTTGAAGTGATTTTTAAAATAAACGAACATTTCAAATTATTAATATATGGTATTTTAAAATTATTTTTCTAATATAAAATCTATTTTTTTTTTTTGTATAATAAAAGGAAGTTTAAATATTGGTTTATTAATATTTTCGGGAAAAAAGTTTTAAAACCATATTTTCTCCAGTAAACTATTTAAATATAAAACATACACTTTTGCACTATTCGAACGTATGAGAAAGAGAATTAAATGATTTAGTAAAATACGTGGTATTTGACATGTGCGTTTACTATTTCGGTTAATTCCGGAATTATACGATCGAAACTATTCGGGTTATGATTTTTGAGTTACTTAGCCAAATTTGTGTCGGGTTTTTGAGATTATAATTCCGATATTTAGGAATTATCTGTGAAGGCTAATATTTGGCGAGTTTTATGCTTTGAGATTTTTACTTTGAGATTTATGGTTTATGAGGAACCATCACGATGTATTCACTTGTCGATGAGATGAGACAAGTTACGATGCCATTTAATACTTGTCGATGAGATGAGACAAGTATGGTGTCTCTTTATCACTCGCCAATGAGACTAGGCGAAACATAATTTTCTGAGTTTTATGATGTTCCTAGTGTGGCATCGACTAGCGGTTAGTAAATCGTTAAGTGCGAACGTGTGGTATGGGACACACGTTAACACTTTTTGGGTTCCTATCCGTGAGTTTGTGACACATTCACGATGTTTACCTAACAGAACTGCTTTGAGAGGTGTTAGCGACCTTGTCATGAGGACGAACTGCTTTGGGAGGTGTTAGCGACCTTGTTAGGGCTGACAAAACGGCTTGGAGAGGTGTCAGCGACCTTGTCATGAGGACGAACTGCTTTGGGAGGTGTTAGCGACCTTGTCTGAGGCTTTGGCCATCTGAGTTTAGCACGTGCAGCATTGCTTCGGCATTGCAATCGGGGATTTGGCCAATCCGAGTTTTCTGAGTTTTCTTTTTTATTGCGATTTCACCATTTTAAGATGTTTTATTACATCGATACCTAGTGCAATATGAGATGTTATGTATATGGTGATTTCATTTATGATGTTTTGAACTCTTATTGAGTTCCTTGAGTTATGAGTTTAGATGATTTCATCATTTTATAGGATGTTCTGGGATTTGCCATTTTGGCGAGTTGAGATTTAGATTTATATACAATTATACCGAGGAGATGAGATATAACTGAATTTGGAGATTCTTCTATATTTGAGTTTTAAATCATCCTATATAAGAATGTTTTATGTTTGCCATTTTGGCGAGAGTTTGTATTGATGTTTCTCCTTTTGAAGAGATTTCGTTCATGGAAACCATGTATACATTTTGGGATATCGCCGATGGTATGAGTCGAATGTTTATATTATTTGAGTATTATTGTTGAGTTTACCTCTTTTGAGGCCTTTGTATTTTTAAGTGACATTGTTTCACTTAAGTCATGAGTATGTGTTCTTTCTATTGCCTCTTCTCATTTGAGAAGAATTATCACCTTGTATCTTATGCTTCATATCATCGCCTATCCTTACTAACTGATTGTTTTAGCTAGACTGACCCGTGTATTTTATACTCGAGTTAGACCGATTTGTTTCATGTAACAACCCTGGTTGGAGATTACCACTAATATTAAATTATAATGATAATTATGATTTAATATTGGATTTATTGATTTAATTGGAAGAAAATTTTGAAATATATTGTTTAGTTGATATAAACAATATTGTTGGATAAAATCTTGGGGAAATGTAATTGATGGTGTTTCATCGTGAGGACATGAGATTTATTTCAATTTAAAATGGTTGAAATAAATTCTAAAATGAAGAAGAAATATTTTTATTGTGAATAAAAAAGATAAACATGTGTGGAAATAAAGTTATTACTTTATTTCATGAATTTTTGAGTGGAGTTGTGCGACTACATTCAATTAACATGTAAAATTTGGTGGTATTGCAATTTATTGCCAAAATTGCTTTTTCTTTATTAATAATACAAAGGAAAATGGTTATTAATTAATTAATTACAATAAATATTTTTAGTAATGGTGTTTTTATGTTTTAGGGATGTTAAAATAATTATTTACACTTTATTGGATGGAAAATGTATTTTATGTAACTAAAATATGTCAAATTTGCATTATTTCTTTAAATAGTGTAAATTTGTTAAAAATAAGAGTTTATTGATAAAATAACATTTAAAATTGTTTAAATATGATGATTTTATCATCTTAATAAATTCTAGACATTGCAACGATCGCAACGCAATTTATTTCGTTTAAAAAGGATGAAAATTGAGAAAGATGGAAAAAAAAAACTTCATTTAGCTAAGTAATTAATTTTGGGCCAATGGGTTGAATCCAAACCCAAACCCACTTGAGAAGCATCTGAAGAAAGGAGAAGTACGTACAGACACTTCGTACTCCTTCTTCTCATCTTCTCAAAAGTGAAGAAAGCTTCTAGAAATAGGAATAATGGCCTCCATGCTAATTCCTTGTTAATTTTCTAATTAAATTCGCAAAATCTAGAGTTTCTCTGGTTAAAAACATAAATCAAGGTAATCTCCTACCTCAATAATCTCTAATTCATTAGAAATCTATGGTTCAGTTACTGTAAGTTGGGTTTTGATGTTTTTCCTTCTTGCATGTTTCTATTTCAGCTTCTACAGGTTCTCTAGGCTCAAATCTTCGCTGAAAGGCTTCATCTTGCAAGGAAATTTAGCATCTTTTGCCTTCTTACGGTAAGTTAAAGCTTATGCAAACTGAAATGGCCAGTCTATGAAAAAATCTGAAGCTATAATGTTTGATTACGTATAAAATTTTGCTCCTAATATATGTTATGTCTTGCTGAAAATGGTGCAATTTTGTTTGCCCATATCTTGTGCATCCGGCATCGGATTGCCTTCAGTTTATAGTATACTTGTTAGAGTTCATTTATGCAAAGTTTTGTTGAGTTTCAAGTCCATTTGGACCTTCTTATTTGCTGTCAAATTTGCAAAACCGAGAGGGTATTTGCACAGAAAATAGTAGTAGTGCTCTAATGTCTGAATAGTATTTCCAGCATAACTTTTGCGTTTCAAATTGGAATTTCGAAATTTTAGATGTTCTGGAATCCTTGTAAAATATTCCACAACTTTCTTTTGTTGAGTTTTCAGTAATTTTGATGTTTGCTATGCAAAAAATGACAAAGTTTGTCACTGTCCCGAAAATGTATCAGTCCAGGCTTAACTTTTAACTTTTAGTAATTTTGGCATAACTTTTGTGTTTCAAATCGGAATTTCAAAATCTTGGATGTTCTGGAATCCTTGTGAAATATTCCATAACTTTCGTGTTTTTTATTTTTAATAATTTTGAAGTCCACATAGACAAAAATTGATTTTTTTCGTTGCTGGTCCGTGTTAATAACCAGTGCATAATTTTTTTTTCTATGTAGTATTTCGATCATAACTTTCACGTTACTGATCGAAATCTTGAAATTCAAGATGTTCTGGAATCCCTAGGAAATTTGCTACCACTTTTGTGTTTTTAGTTTTATAAGATTTTGTTGTTTACATGGTGAAAAATTGATGTTTTTACTGTTGGTCTGTCATTGACAGCCACAATATTTATATATTTGTCCGTTTTCGACAATTTCATTTGCATTCTTTTGCAAATTTTTATATATGAAATTTGATGCTAATATTTGATTATTATGTCCAGCAATGGACTAGTCAAGTTAGGATGAGATTTGGATTTAAATTTAATTCAAATTCGATTTAAATTTGAATATCGATTTATGCCGATTAAATTGCAAATTGTTGTCTTTTGAGTTTTAAAAATCCGAATAAATTGCATAAAATCTTCTAAAATCATGGTTTGTATAATAAATGTTTTTATACATTTTTAAAGGTTTTTAAACAATTATTCTTTATTTTCTAGGCTTTCAAAATCATTAAAATTCTTTTAAATGATGAGTTTTCTCTCAAAATCCTTTAGATAAATTTCTAGAAATTGGTTTAAAATCCCATTTTCTCTAGTAAAATATATTATAATTAATTTTATTTATTTTAATTACTTTGATTCTTTTTCGGACGTATGAGAAAGTAAATTAAACAATTTAGTAAAATTACGAGGTACGGGACTCGTGAATTTACTGTATCGGTTAATTTCGGACTTGTACGATCGAAACAACTTTTGGGAATTGTTTGAATTCCTCTTTGATGACAGCCACTTCGTGGTATGTTTTTGATGTATTTAAGTCTTAATTGGGGCATTATTCCATATCAATTTATTTGGTTGATATATATATATATAATCCGAGAACTCCTAATAGGAGTATATTCAATGATGGGCTATGTTGATGGAGATGCTCTTGCCAATGATATGAGGCAAATATTTCGATAGAATTTGATGATGATTGATGAATTTATGGTATTTCTTACTTGTCGATGAGATAAGACAAGTTTGGCATTTCATACCATTCGCCGATGACATGAGGCGATTTTTTTTATGATGATTTAGATGATTTTCATAGTGTGGCATCGACTAGCGGCTAGAAAACCGCTAATTGAGAACGTGCGGTATGGGACGTACGTTACCACTTTTCGGGTTACTATCCGAGAGTTTCTGGCACATTCTAGAAGGACTACTAGTACTTTGAGTCCCGATCGGGCCAAGCATTGTTTGGCTCGATCACTGTGATGGCGGGGGCTCAGCGGACACCGATTGGAGTGAAGACTCCAATCACTATGATGGCGGGTGTTCGGGATGGATATAGATGACGTCATAGACCGAAACAATTCGATGTGAGGATTTCGGTCAATAGATGGATATGGTACCATAATGATGGTAGTACTGGTAAGTAGCACGTGCAGCATTGCTTCGGCATGCGGGATCTGGCCAATCCGAGGTTTCTTTTGATGATTCATGATGATTTCAATTTTGCCACCTTTTTATGTGTTTTCTATAGCTTTATAGATATGAGAAAGGCATATATGATTTCTTGGTGGATTTTGGTAACTTTGAATTTATGAATTGATACTTGGGATTTTATATGATTTTGGAAGGATGATTATTTAATGAATGATTGTTAGGAGTTTCCCTTATACCTACTCACTCATTCTCTTTTGTTAAACCAAGTATATACATAGTTTCAAACCACCTGTAGTGACGTGTAGTAGTTATATGATATCTACTCTTGTAATTCTTATCTGCTTATGTTTCCTTTAGGCTAAAGGGGAAAGTTCCCTTTCACCTTATCGTATTTTTTTCTAACGATAAGATTCAGTTTGCCTGACCCGTGTGTTTGTCACTCGGGTCAGACCGAGTTGCAGGTTAGGTCGGATATCTATCTTTTGTGCTTGGACCCATTTTGATTTTTGAGGGGCTCATGACTATGGACTTGGCTACATCTTTCGTGTTGTCTCTTTTGTGTCAGCTTATTGTACATATTCTTTTATAGAGACGGAGATGTATGTATATTGTGTGGTTACACACCACTATGATGTAGGGTAGTACATTTGATGTTCGGCTGTATTAGTATATATATCTGTGGCTGTTGTTCTGTGATGTGATTGTTATATTTATTGCATTTTGTTTCTGAATAGATCCTACAGCCGTGTAGTATCGTATTGGTTAAACATTGAGTAGGTCGATCACTTGAGATACACGAAAAAATATATGGTAAAAATCGACGTACTTAGTCTTTAGCTAATGCATTACTATTCGGTCGCCCTTAACCAGCCCTATTCTCTGCATTAGTAGACGGAATAACTCATTAATTCTCTTTACTAATGTGGGTCTCGGGGTGGGGTGTCACAGCTTGGTATCAGAGCGAGGATTCAGAAAAAAATGAAATAAACACAGAACAGTGAACACGATGAACCGTACATCAAGTACAATACCCTTGTACATCTCATCCCTTAATCGTGGCCAGACTTGTTATATCCCTATCCTTTTCAATTCCTTTGGGGTAGATAGAAAGGAATATGTCTAGGAATGTTAAATGTTATTCCGTAGTATTCCTTAATTATTGCATTTCAATTGCTTTATATATATATCTACCCTATGAATGATCTTCTCTCATTTTTATCTTTCAGCTATGTCTGGAAGAGGTAGAGCTCGCCCTTCGGCATCAGGACCGTCCAGTGGTTCACGACCCGAAGGTGTTTATATGACTACTGATCAGATTCGAGAGCTTCTTGGGAGCACCCAACCTCCCGCTCCTATTCCATCTTCATCTCCTCGCAAGTCTGTATTTGCACGACTATGCAGTGACTTTACTAATCTTGGAGGCAAGCCATTCAAATGCTCCGAGTCGGTTCTTGATGTGCAAGCCTGGCTTCGCACTTGTGAGCGTGTATTCTTACGTATGGAGCTTTCAGATCATCATCGAGTTCTTGTGGCATCCAGTATGCTACAAGAGCGTGCTTTAGATTGGTACGAGCTTCTTATCGCTGAGGTGGATGAGACTAACCTCACATGGCAGCAATTCCGAGATAGATTTGAGCTTAAGTTCGTACCCGAGTCGGAAAAGGCTCTTCTTACTCGTCGCTTCATTGAGTTGAAGCAAGGCAACTCTTCAGTTTCAGATTATGTGTCTTCCTTTGAGTCCCTCTCTAAGTATGGGTTGGAGTTCATTAGTACCCCATACAAGAAAAATCTTAAGTTCGTATCCGGACTTAAGAAATATTTGAAGAAGTCCTTAATGCTCCAACTCAAGCTTTCTTTTGAAGAGTTAGTTGATGCCGCTCTTCATCTCGAGATAGTTGAGAATGAGAAAGATAGTGATGGCGAGGGTGGTGTTCAGTCTAATCCAAAGAAGAAGAAGTTCCCTTTCCGTAAGCCTAAGTTCTTTCCTTCCAAGAAAAAGAAGCAAGTTGGATCTTCTTCTCAATCTCAAGCCCCTCCTCAAGCTAAGCCTTTTGCTTGCTACAATTGTGGATCTCCTAACCATCCAGTCCGAGAATGTCCTAAGCCCAAGAGATGTAACCACTGTAAAGCTGAAGGACATTTGGTTGCTGCTTGTCCTAAGAAGAATAGAGGTTCTCGTCCGGGGAATCTCAATATAGCAGCTTCTAGTGATGCGACTAAGTCAAAAGGTATATTTTCTCCCATCTTAGAGGGTTCCATTGTTTTCCATGATCGATCGATTAGAGTGCTCTTCGATACGAGTGCGTCACACTCATTCGTATCGAAGGAACTCGTGGATGCCTGTTCTTTGGATGATTCTTGCTTGCTTACTTCTTTGAGGATTGCGAATCCCATCGGGGGTTCCGCAACCCTTAGTTTGTATTGCGATAATGTTGAGATTCTTCTTTGTGGGTTCTCTTTCCGTGCGAATCTGCACGTGATTCCTTCGCTTGGTTTTGATATGATATTTGGTATGGACTGGCTAGTTCGATACGATGCCAGGATTCTTTGTTCCGATAGAGTCATTTATCTCCGCCATCCAGACTCTCCTTCGCAGTTATCTCTTATGCTTCGGGATACCGATTGTGATTCCGTAGCATCCTTATATGCTCTTGATTCTCGAGACGATGAGGATGATGTGTCTCGAATTCCGATCGTTTGTGACTTCACTGATATTTTTGAGCCTGTTTCGGGATTGCCACCCAAGCGGGCCATAGAGTTTCGTATTGACCTCATCCCTGGTGCGCAACCAGTTAGTCGTCCTCCCACGAGGATGTCTACTAAGGAGAACGAGGAACTTAAGAAGCAACTCCTTGAGCTCGAAGCTAAGCACTTCATTCGATCTAGCTCTTCACCGTGGGGTGCCGCGGTAGTATTCGTGAAGAAGTCCGACGGGACTCTTAGGCTTTGCGTCGACTATCGCAAGCTTAATGAGTTAACCATCAAGAATCGTTACCCTTTACCAAGGATCGACGACATGTTCGATCAGTTATGTGGTGCTAAGGTCTTTTCACAGTTAGACCTTGCCACTGGTTTTCATCAGCTCCGAGTTGCGGAGGATAGTATCCCTCTCACCGCATTCCGCACTCGCTTTGGTTCTTATGAGTGGCTTGTCATGCCGTTCGGATTGACGAACGCACCTGCCTATTTTGTCGATCTTATGAATCGGGTATTCAGGGAATATCTCGATAAATTCGTGCTTGTATTCATCGATGATATCTTAGTATATTCCAAGTCTGTAGAGGACCATGCTCGACATCTTAGAATTGTTTTGAGTACTCTCCGAAAGCATCAACTCAAAGCAAAACTTTCTAAGTGTCACTTTTGGGAAAAGCAAGTGAAGTTCTTAGGCCATGTTGTATCTTCAGAAGGTATTTCCGTTGATCCTTCTAAGATCGAAGCTATTCAGAATTGGAAGAGGCCTGAGAATGTTCATGAGATTCGTAGCTTTCTGGGTTTAGCGGGTTATTATCGCCGTTTCATTAAGGATTTCTCTCGCATCGTGCTTCCTCTTACAAACCTCACTAGGAAGGGTGTTCGTTTTATCTGGTCTGACAAGTGTGAGGCTGCCTTCCAGCGATTGAAGGAGCTTCTCACACATGCTCCTGTGCTTGTGGTTCCTGAAGGGAACCAAGATCTCATTGTTTATACTGATGCAAGCCACAGTGGGCTTGGTGCGGTTCTTATGCAGAAGGACCGGGTTGTTGCCTATGCTTCAAGGCAATTACGTCCGAACGAGGTTCGGTACGCGACCCATGATTTAGAGCTTGCAGCCATCGTCTTCGCCTTGAAGATATGGCGTCATTATCTCCTTGGTGAGCATTTCGCCCTTTATACCGATCATAAGTCTCTCAAGTACCTCTTTTCGCAGAAGGAATTGAATATGAGGCAACAACGATGGTTAGAGTTCCTCGCCTCATATGATTTCGATATCGAGTATACCCCAGGGAAGGGTAATCGTGTAGCTGATGCGCTTAGCCGCAAGCATTCGGCAGTTGTTTCCATGATGTTAGCCGAATGGGATGTTCTTGAGACCTTATCCAGCTTCGACATTCATGATCGAGCACCGTCATCTGATTCACCGGTCTTATTATTCAGTATGGTGGCTCGACCTTCTCTTCTTGATCGTATCTCTGAGGCCCAAAGACGTGATGCTTATATTATGCGCCTCATTCAGTCTTGCTCATCTGAGTCCCGTGATGAGGTGTTGCGGGATTATTCGATTGATTCTCATGGTTGCCTTCGTCTGAGGAACCGTATAGTTGTTCCATCTGATTCAGCACTTAGGCGTGACATACTTGATGATTGTCATCGCTCTAAGTATACCATCCATCCGGGTAGCAGTAAGATGTACGCGAATATGCATCGCCTTTACTATTGGGAAGGCATGAAGCGTGATATTGCAAGTTATGTAAGCAATTGCATGACCTGTCAGCTTGTTAAAGCCGAGCATCAGCGGCCATCCGGTCTTCTTCAGCCTCTTGAGGTTCCACAGTGGAAGTGGGACCAAGTATCGATGGACTTCGTTGATGGCCTACCTCGTTCGAGGTCGGGTCATTCTAGCATATATGTTATTGTGGATCGTCTTACTAAATCCGCCCATTTCATCCCTATTAAATCCAATAGGAATGCTCCTCTCTTGGCTAAGCTCTACATTAAAGAAGTCGTGCGATTACATGGTGTTCCTTCTTCGATTGTATGTGATCGTGATCCCTTATTCACCAGCCATTTCTGGACCAGTTTTCAGCAAGCTTTGGGTACAAAGCTTAATCTTTCTACAGCTTATCATCCTCAGTCTGATGGACAGACTGAGAGGGTGAATCGCATTCTTGAAGACCTTCTACATGCATGCATTCTTGATTTCAGTGGTTCTTGGGAGGATCATTTGCCATTGGTAGAGTTCTCCTACAATAACAGCTATCAATCTAGTATTGGTATGGCTCCCTTCGAGGCACTGTACGGAAGACCGTGCCGATCTCCATCTTGTTGGCTAGAATCTGGCGAGAAGTTTATACTCGGTCCAGACTCAGTTCCTGATTCTTCAGAAATGATATCGCTTATTAGACAGAGGATGAAAGAGGCACAAAATCGCCAAAAATCCTATGCGGACAACCGTAGGAAGCCTCTTGAATTCGCTGTCGGTGATCTTGTGTTCATTCGGGTATCTCCTTTAAAGGGGGTGATGCGCTTTAGCTCTACAGGGAAATTGGCTCCTCGTTTTATAGGACCATTTCTGATTACTGAGCGCATCGGTCCAGTTGCTTATCGAGTGACTCTTCCGTCTCATTTATCTGGTATTCATGACGTCTTCCACGTCTCTCAGCTTCGGAAGTGCATTCGAGACTCTGATTCCGTTGTTGATCCATCCGAACAGCTTAAGCTTGAGATCTCACCGAGTCTATCTACTGTTCAACAGCCTATTCGCATGCTTGATTCGGAGGTGAGACGCCTTCGAAGCAAGAACGTGCCTCTTGTAAAGATTCAATGGACAGAAAACCCCAATGATTGTACTTGGGAAACTAGAGAATCTATCGAGCGATCTTTTCCTGGCTTTCTTTCTTCTTCCAGTGACGGTGAGAATTTATTATCTCAAGCTATTTCTTGTTTCTTTTAGTTGAATCATCATAAGTGTTACAGTTTTTCCCCTAGAAATTGCGTGGACGCAATTTTGTTAAGGGGGGGAGTCTGTAACAACCCTGGTTGGAGATTACCGCTAATATTAAATTATAATAATAATTATGATTTAATATTGGATTTATTGATTTAATTGGAAGAAAATTTTGAAATATATTGTTTAGTTGATATAAACAACATTGTTGGATAAAATCTTGGGGAAATGTAATTGATGGTGTTTCATCGTGAGGACATGAGATTTATTTCAATTTAAAATGGTTGAAATAAATTCTAAAATGAAGAAGAAAGGTTTTTATTGTGAATAAAAAAGATAAACATGTGTGGAAATAAAGTTATTACTTTATTTCATGAATTTTTGAGTGGAGTTGTGCGACTACATTCAATTAACATGTAAAATTTGGTGGTATTGCAATTTATTGCCAAAATTGCTTTTTCTTTATTAATAATACAAAGGAAAATGGTTATTAATTAATTAATTACAATAAATATTTTTAGTAATGGTGTTTTTATGTTTTAGGGATGTTAAAATAATTATTTACACTTTATTGGATGGAAAATGTATTTTATGTAACTAAAATATGTCAAATTTGCATTATTTCTTTAAATAGTGTAAATTTGTTAAAAATAAGAGTTTATTGATAAAATAACATTTAAAATTGTTTAAATATGATGATTTTATCATCTTAACAAATTCTAGACGTTGCAACGATCGCAACGCAATTTATTTCCTTTAAAAAGGTTGAAAATTGAGAAAGATGGAAAAAAAAAAACTTCATTTAGCTAAGTAATTAATTTTGGGCCAATGGGTTGAATCCAAACCCAAACCCACTTGAGAAGCATCTGAAGAAAGGAGAAGTACATACAGACACTTAGTACTCCTTCTTCTCATCTTCTCAAAAGTGAAGAAAGCTTCTAGAAATAGGAATAATGGCCTCCATGCTAATTCCTTATTAATTTTCTAATTAAATTCGCAAAATCTAGAGTTTCTCTGGTTAAAAACATAAATCAAGGTAATCTCCTACCTCAATAATCTCTAATTCATTAGAAATCTATGGTTCAGTTACTGTAAGTTGGGTTTTGATGTTTTTCCTTCTTGCATGCTTCTATTTCAGCTTCTAGAGGTTCTCTAGGCTCAAATCTTCGCTGAAAGGCTTCATCTTGCAAGGAAATTTAGCATCTTTTGCCTTCTCACAGTAAGTTAAAGCTTATGCAAACTGAAATGGCCAGTCTATGAAAAAATCTGAAGCTATAATGTTTGATTACGTATAAAATTTTGCTCCTAATATATGTTATGTCTTGCTGAAAATGGTGCAATTTTGTTTGCCCATATCTTGTGCATCCGGCATCGGATTGCCATCAAACTTTTTTCAGTTTATAGTATACTTAGAGTTCATTTATGCAAAGTTTTGTTGAGTTTAAAGTCCATTTGGACCTTCTTATTTGCTGTCAAATTTGCAAAACCGAGAGGGTATTTGCACAGAAAATAGTAGTAGTGCTCTAATGTCTGAATAGTATTTCCAGCATAACTTTTGCGTTTCAAATTGGAATTTCGAAATTTTAGATGTTCTGGAATCCTTGTAAAATATTCCACAACTTTATTTCATTGAGTTTTCAGTAATTTTGATGTTTGCTATGCAAAAAATGACAAAGTTTGTCACTATCCCGAAAATATATCAGTCCAGGCTTAACTTTTAACTTTTAGTAATTTTGGCATAACTTTTGTGTTTCAAATCGGAATTTCAAAATCTTAGATGTTCTGGAATCCTTGTGAAATATTCCATAACTTTCGTGTTTTTTGTTTTGAATAATTTTGAAGTCCACATAGACAAAAATTGATTTTTTCGTTGCTGGTCCGTGTTAATAACCAGTGCACAATTTTTTTTTCTATGTAGTATTTCGATCATAACTTTCACGTTACTGATCGGAATCTTGAAATTCAAGATGTTCTGGAATCCCTAGGAAATTTGCTACCACTTTTTTGTTTTTATTTTTATAAGATTTTGTTGTTTACATGGTGAAAAATCGATGTTTTTACTGTTGGTCTGTCATTGACAGCCACAATATTTATATATTTGTCCGTTTTCGACAATTTCATTTGCATTCTTTTGGAAATTTTTATATATGAAATTTGATGCTAATGTTTGATTATTATGTCCAGCAATGGACTAGTCAAGTTAGGATGAGATTTAGATTTAAATTTAATTCAAATTCGATTTAAATTTGAATATCGATTTATGCCGATTAAACTGCAAATTGTTGTCTTTTGAGTTTTAAAAATCCGAATAAATTGCATAAAATCTTCTAAAATCATGGTTTGTATAATAAATGTTTTTATACATTTTTAAAGGTTTTTAAACAATTATTCTTTATTTTCTAGACTTTCAAAATCATTAAAATTCTTTTAAATGATGAGTTTTCTCTCAAAGTCCTTTAGATAAATTTCTAGAAATTGGTTTAAAATCCCATTTTCTCTAGTAAAATATATTATAATTAATTTTATTTATTTTAATTACTTTGATTCTTTTTCGAACGTATGAGAAAGTAAATTAAACGATTTAGTAAAATTACGAGGTATGGGACTCGTGAATTTACTGTATCGGTTAATTTCGGACTTGTACGATCGAAACAACTTTTGGGAATTGTTTGAATTCCTCTTTGATGACAGCCACTTCGTGGTATGTTTTTGATGTATTTAAATCTTAATTGGGGCATTATTTCATATCAATTTATTTGGTTGATATATATATATAATCCGAGAACTCCTAATAGGAGTATATTCAATGATGGGCTATGTTGATGGAGATGCTCTTGCCAATGATATGAGGCAAATATTTCGATAGAATTTGATGATGATTGATGAATTTATGGTATTTCTTACTTGTCGATGAGATAAGACAAGTTTGGCATTTCATACCATTCGCCGATGACATGAGGCGATTTTTTTTATGATGATTTAGATGATTTTCATAGTGTGGCATCGACTAGCGGCTAGAAAACCGCTAAGTGAGAACGTGCGGTATGGGACGTACGTTACCACTTTTCGGGTTACTATCCGAGAGTTTCTGACACATTCTAGAAGGACTACCAGTACTTTGAGTCCCAATCGGGCCAAGCAATGTTTGGCTCGATCACTGTTATGGCGGGGGCTCAGCGGACACCGATTGGAGTGAAGACTCCAATCACTATGATGGCGGGTGTTCGGGATGGATATAGATGACGTCATAGACCGAAACAATTCGATGTGAGGATTTCGGTCAATAGATGGATATGGTACCATAATGATGGTAGTACTGGTAAGTAGCACGTGCAGCATTGCTTCGGCATGCGGGATCTGGCCAATCCGAGGTTTCTTTTGATGATTCATGATGATTTCAATTTTGCCACCTTTTTATGTGTTTTCTATAGCTTTATAGATATGAGAAAGGCATATATGATTTCTTGGTGGATTTTGGTAACTTTGAATTTATGAATTGATACTTGGGATTTTATATGATTTTGGAAGGATGATTATTTAATGAATGATTGTTAGGAGTTTCCCTTATACCCTACTCACTCATTCTCTTTTGTTAAACCAAGTATATTCATAGTTTCAAACCACCTGTAGTGACGTGTAGTAGTTATATGATATCTACTCTTGTAATTCTTATCCGCTTATGTTTCCTTTAGGCTATAAGGGGAAAGTTCCCTTTCACCTTATCGTATTTTTTTTCTAACGATAAGATTCAGTTTGCCTGACCCGTGTGTTTGTCACTCGGGTCAGACCGAGTTGCAGGTTAGGTCGGATATCTATCTTTTGTGCTTGGACCCATTTTGATTTTTGAGGGGCTCATGACTATGGACTTGGCTACATCTTTCGTGTTGTCTCTTTTGTGTCAGGTTATTGTACATATTCTTTTATAGAGACGGAGATGTATGTATATTGTGTGGTTACACACCACTATGATGTAGGGTATTACATTTGATGTTCGGCTGTATTAGTATATATATCTGTGGCTGCTGTTCTGTGATGTGATTGTTATATTTATTGCATTTTGTTTCTGAATAGATCCTACAGCCGTGTAGTATCGTATTGGTTAAACATTGAGTAGGTCGATCACTTGAGATACACGAAAAAATATATGGTAAAAATCGACGTACTTAGTCTTTAGCTAATGCATTACTATTCGGTCGCCCTTAACCAGCCCTATTCTCTGCATTAGTAGACGGAATAACTCATTAATTCTCTTTACTAATGTGGGTCTCGGGGTGGGGTGTCACATTTCAGGTTAGATATCAGTTTCAGGACATAGCTTTGATGCATCTGCTTGAATATCAGCCTAGCACTTTTGTGTAGATTATATTTCTTTCCGCTTGACTCTGATGTATTTATATTTGATTCGATGTTTATAGTATGGTCGAATACCACCTTTATTGTATTCATATTGTATTGTACTAAACATGTATCATTGTATATGTATATATATGATGTTGATTACTGTTCTGTGATGTGCTTTACATTTATTTATTGTATTTTGTTTTGATAGATCCGTTAGCCACCTATAGTTTTGGATTAAGCATCTACTGTGTATGTCGATCCATTGAGATAGAAATGAAAAATCATAGTGCATTTATCGACGTATTTAGTAGATGTTTAAGACAAAGTTATAGATGGTCGTCCTTAACCAGCCCTATTCTCCGCTTTAGTAGATGGAATTACTCGTTAATTCTCTTTATTAAGGTGGGTCTCGGGGTGGGGCGTTACAGCATGGTATCAGATCTGAATTCAAAACAAAATATGATAAACACAGAACAGAACATATATTACGGTACATCAAAGTACAATATAATTGTTACATTTTCCCTAATAACTGTGTCCTTAACCTTTTTTTTTGAGTCCTTTGGGGTAGATATAAGTTGGGAATATTTCTAGGACTATATTTTATTCCGTAGTATTCCATAATTGAACTAATAATATCTTACCCTATGAGTAATCCTCGTCGTGATCGCTGTATTCGAGATTTCTTCAATATAGTTGCTTTACCCTCATTCGTATTGAAGGTGTTTGTTGAAGTTATATCATTTGATGTTTCTTGTCTTGTTACTTCCTTGAGGATTGCAAATCCTATTGAGGGGATCCACGGTACTTGGCATGTTATGTGAGAATATTGAGGATGTTCCATGTAATTTTCTTTTCGTGCGAATTTTCACGTTATTTGCTATCTTGGGTTTGATGTGAATTTGGGGATGGATTGGCTTGCATGTTATCAAGCTCGAATCCTATGTTTTGAAAGGATCCTATACCTTAGTTATCATAATTCAGCTGAACTGTTATCACTTGTTCTTTAAATTGTGGATGGTTAGTCCAAAGTATCTTTGATTGCCCTTGAATCTCGAGATGAGGATGATGTATCTTGAATTCCTATTGTTTGTGATTCTATTGATGTATTTGAGTCTAATCCGGGTTAGCCACCCAAACGAGCAATGGAGTTCTGTATTGACCTCATTTCTGGTTCTTAGCCTGTAGTCGTTTTCACACGAGGATGTTTACTAAGGAAATGAGTAAAGTAATAAAATTTAAATTGCAATTCTTTCTCATTCAAGATAAACTTATAAGCATGATTTGATTATTGTATTGGGACAAGCTAAGAGTATTTTGTAAAAATTAAATAAGAGGCATGTTTATCAGTTAGAAAATGATTTTGTGTTAGATTGTCCATCAAGTGCTTTAAGACTTCTGGTCGATGCGCCTGATCAACGTCATCGATAAGAATTTCCTAAACGCTATGTCGAGACATTCAGACACGATAAAAGTGAGTGGTAATAAGTAAAAGTTTGACAATTAATCAAAGTGAATTTGTGAACAGGTTTGTCTTAAACTTTGATGGTATTAAAATTTGTTGAAATGAAATTTTAGAATTCTTTTGAAAACAAGGTTGAGTTAATTATCAACTTTAATTAATTTTATATTAACAAAAATATGGAAATTAATTTGAGACTAGAGAAAATAGGAATTTAAATATTTTATTTATTTTAAAAGGCTAAAGTAAATAAGGTAAGGTATAATAAATAAATAGACGTGAGATACAATCCTTAAAAACTGTGAGAATAATTATTAAATTTATATGTAAATCCAAAATTTATTTTTAATGAATGATTCTCTCTTATTAATTGAAAAGATTAGTTATCTCTTTCAAAATGAATCTTTTAAATTAATAGTTTGAAAAGTTAATTTAGTGAGTTAATGAAAATATTTTCAAGTAGTGAATAGTTTCTTTTAAAAAGATAATTACTTGAAGTTATTTATAAAATTTGAATGGCTTAGCTTTCTTTAAGGAGGATCTTGAATAAATGATTTCACAAAAAGAGCATGTTTTGAAAATGTAGTTTGAATTTGGAAAGGTTTGAAAATTCAAATTTTAAAATTGGAGTTAAAAACTGAAATTTTATTTAAAAAAGTGCAATACTAAAACAGCGTTAACTTGAGATTCATCACTCCAAATGTGCTAAATCTTTTTGCAAATGAAATTTCAGTAAGCTATAAAGTTTCATTATACCACTTTAAAAGATTTTGCTATTTATTGGATCTAAAATGGGTTTGAAAATTGATAGACATTTCTGCCTTATTATGAAATTTTCAAGATTTAAGCTGAAACTAAATTTAGCATAACTTTCAAACCGTAAATCAGATTTTGATGATCTTTATATTTCTGGAAAGCACAGACTTAGTGGAACAACTTTAATTTTATAAGTTTCTTCAGATTTTATGGTTTGCTATGTCAAAACCTGTCTTCTTTACAGCAGGTCTGAAATGAAAAAATGACTATTTCCTTTAATAGTGAATTGTAATACTTCTTGTTTGTAAATATGAACTAATATCATCTAATTGAGTTAGTTACAGGTGAAATATGATAGTTGGACTATATTTTGAGCAAAAAGATTATATTTATAATTGAGCAAACTTGCTTTAAAATGCTAAAAAAAAAAGGTATGGATTCAGATTAAGTTTCCAAGTATTAGATTGTTGATATATGTTATGTTCCGACCTAATGGTCAATGTATATTATATAAATTATTTTTGTAATATTGCAAATGACCCTCCGTGCAAGGGAGACTCTGCCGATTTTTTTTTCTAGAAATTTCTAACACTTAGAAAATTTGAGAAACGAATTTGAAAATTTTATGTGTTACAAACTAAACTATGTTTATAGAAGAACTAGAGAATAGACAACTCAAAATTTTTATTTATTCTAAATAAAGAGTAATTAAATTCTATGTAAGAAGCTTTGAGAAATTTTCAAGTGTTGAAAATTGAGAATTTAATTTTTGAAGATAATGGATTTTAAAAAAAAAATTTGATTAGTAAAAGATAATATAAAAATCCATTTCTTGTGTTAACTTGCCTTTGTGCAATTATTTTACAACTTGCATTTGTGCAGCCGTATGAGTTAGCTGATATTTGGAGAAACCACCTACTCCTTATTGGGTTTTCTTTCCGCAATTTTTATCAATTTAATATTGGTATGACTCCCTTCGTAGTATTATACGGAAAGTCGTATCGATTATCATCTTGTAGGTTGGAGTCCGTGATAAATTTGTGATTAAATAATGACTCTATTCGTGAAGCTTCTGAGGAATTGATCTCACCCAATTTATCTATTATGTTGTCTCCAAGTCGTGTTCTTGCTTCGAAAGTGTAATGCCTTCGAAATAAGAATAATCCGCTTGTAAAAATTCAATGGTCCACTAATCCAAATAATTACATTTGGAAAACCATAGAATTTATTGAGCTATATTTTTCGAGTTCTCTATTTTCTTGTATTGAGGGTGAGAAATTTAAACCCTATCTTATCCATCTTCTATTGCCGGATGAAATGAATTGTGTTGAATACAACTCTTCTCTAAAAATTGCGAGGACGCAATTTTTATAAGAGGGGGAGTTTGTAACAACCTTGGTTTTGTTGATTACTTGGAATTTAATTATACCGGTGGTTACAATTTAATAACGGAGAAATAAAAAGAAATTGGAGATTTAAAATTGTTTATTTTGAATAAACATTAAATTTGGAAAGATTAAAATAGAGTTAATATGATAATATTGGTAATAAATGGTGAAAGATGGAAATATGTTAATTTGGTGATTTATTGAATTACATAGAAGATAAAAAGAATCAACTCTATAATAATTTGTTGAAATAAATGTAAAATATTGGAAACAAAGTTTTTAGAAAAAAAAAATTATTGTGCTATTTTGGATGAAAATGAGCATTATAGGATTTTAATTTGATAAGGTGCAATAATTTTGCAACTTATTGCCAAATATTGATTTTTGTAAATTTTAGGGAAGTAATAAAATTTAATATGTGTATGTTATAAATAAAAAGATGGAATTTTGTTTAAAAATAGTATTTGAAGGGTAAAAATGATGTTAATATGGTTATTTGAATTTAATTATGCAAGAAAATAATTTTTGTGTAGTTTTTGGTGTTAAAAATAGTATTTGTGTAAATTATAGTGTAAATTGTGTATTTAGTAAAAATAAGAGTTTTAATAATGAAAAATAATTTTTATAGATAAAATTATCTTGTATTTGTTGTAAAGTATTTTATTAGACAGAGAAATATGATTGTATAATTTTATTGTGTTCAAATCTTGTTAATATATGTTGTTTTGGTTCGTTTATACAAGTGTATATGTGTTTAAGTGATAATTATAATTAACAAATTCATTTTTGTTAATGGGTCTAAGCCCATTTAACTAAACTAGCCTGAAGAAGAAAGTCTTTCTTCTAAAAATAATGTACGTACAGTACATTCCCAATCCCAGAAAACAAAAGAAAATAGAAAACAGGAAAACATTCTTTCCTCTTTCAAACCTAGCCCCAAATCCACCAAATTCTTCAATTATTTGCTGAAATTAATCAAACTAAGGCATTATATTCAGGTAATTGCTACAAAAACCCATCTCTAATTCATCAAATTTTAATTTAGCAAAATTTGATTGTCTGTATTGGGTTTTTCTTGGTTGCATGTCTTTGTTCTATTTTTATACGGGTTCCTGAAGCTTATTCTAACTCAAAGCCTTCATCTTTCTTCAACTTTGCTTGAGTTCGCTCTTCTATTTGCAAAGGTGAGTTTATTAACTCATATTTCTAGCTAGATCTTGACTGTAATTGCAAAGATAAGAAAGAAATCATTTACTGTAATTATACCTAATTTTTACTTTGGATGATTGCTGAAATATAATACGGATGCGCTGCAGTAAAATAGCAATAACTTTTATGTTTCTTATCCGTTTGAGGTCAATTTTTTTTTGTTAGAAACTAAATTCAATAAAGAACAGTTTCGGCTTTGACCATTTCTCAATATTTCGCATTTTTGATGACCTGAAATAGAATTGAAAATAAGGGTATAATTCTGTCTTTTACTAAATTTCCTGAGTTTGAATTCGAAATTGATTCAGCCATATCTTTTTCGTTTTTATTCAGAATTCAATAATTTTTAATGTTTTGGAAACCATGATTTATATGTGACAACTTCCATGTTGAACATATTTGCAAATTTTGTGCAGAGGTTGACTCAAATTCTACCACAAACTCTCAGCTCTGTCTGTTTGATAATTACATTGTCTAAACTAAATGCAGTTAGTAAATTAGATGTATCTTCCTTGTTTCTAATCGGATTTAGATAATTCTTGATGTTCTGAAAAGAACAGACCATTTTCTAAAATTTTTGTGTTTTGAGTTTTGCAATATTTTGTGGGTAAGATAGCTGAAACCTTATTTCTTTGCTGCTGTCCTGAGAATAAACGACAGCAACAGTGAATTTCAAATCTGAAAATTATATTGGCCATATCTTTCACGTTTCTTATCCAAATTCAATAATTTTAGATGTTCCGAAAAGCTTAGAATATTTACTTAAAGTTTCATATTTTGAGTTTTCTGAAATTTCAAAGTTAGCTTGGTCAAAATAACGTTTGTTTGTCGCTATCCGGAGAGCAAAACGACAACTATAACAATCATTGACCTAAGGATTGTAGTAGCTTATTTTTGCTCTCACTCTTGTTCTATTTTGATGTTGTTTTTGAGATGTTTTTAGAACTATGATGCCTATCAACAGGCTAGCTATATTTAGAGAATTTGAAAATCAAATTTAAATAGAATTTGGATTGATTTTGGGTTAAATTTGAATTGAATTCGTATTGAATTCAAGTTACCGGTCTTGAGTTATCTTTCTTGTTTTTCATTGTTTTCGAACACGGTTTTCACTAAACCATTTTGAAGTGATATTTAAAATAAACGAACATTTCAAATTATTAATATATGGTATTTTAAAATTATTTTTCTAATATAAAATCTATTTACTTTTTTGTATAATAAAGGAAGTTCAAATATTGGTTTATTAATATTTTCGGGAAAAAAGTTTTAAAACCTTGTTTTCTCTAGTAAACTATTTAAATATAAAACATACACTTTTGCACTATTCGAACGTATGAGAAAGAGAATTAAATGATTTAGTAAAACACGTGGTATGTGACATGTGCGTTTACTATTTCGATTAATTCCGGACTTATACGATCGAAACTATTCGGGTTATAATTTTTGAGTTACTTAGCCAAATTTGTGTCGGGTTTTTGAGATTATAATTCCGATATTTAGGAATTATCTGGGAAGGCCAATATTTGGCGAGTTTTATGGTTTGAGATTTCTACTTTGAGATTTATGGTTTATGAGGAACCATCACGATGTATTCACTTGTCGATGAGATGAGACAAGTTACGATGCCATTTAATACTTGTCGATGAGATGAGACAAGTATGGTGTCTCTTTATCACTCGCCAATGAGACTAGGCGAAACATAATTTTTTGAGTTTTATGATGTTCCTAGTGTGGCATCGACTAGCGGTTAGTAAATCGTTAAGCGCGAACGTGTGGTATGGGACACACGTTAACACTTTTTGGGTTCCTATCCGTGAGTTTGTGACACATTCACGATGTTTACCTAACAGAACTGCTTTGAGAGGTGTTAGCGACCTTGTCATGAGGACGAACTGCTTTGGGAGGTGTTAGCGACCTTGTTAGGGCTGAAAAAATGGCTTGGAGAGGTGTCAGCGACCTTGTCATGAAGACGAACTGCTTTGGGAGGTGTTAGTGACCTTGTCTGAGGCTTTGGCCATCTGAGTTTAGCACGTGCAGCATTGCTTCGGCATTGCAATCGGGGATTTGGCCAATCCGAGTTTTCTGTTTTATTGCGATTTCACCATTTTAAGATGTTTTATTACATCGATACCTAGTGCAATATGAGATGTTATGTATATGGTGATTTCATTTATGATGTTTTGAACTCTTATTGAGTTCCTTGAGTTATGAGTTTAGATGATTTCATCATTTTATAGAATGTTCTGGGTTTGGCCATTTTGGCGAGTTGAGATTTAGATTTATATACAATTATACCGAGGAGATGAGATATAACTGAATTTGGAGATTCTTCTATATTTGCGTTTTAAATCATCCTATATAAGAATGTTTTATGTTTTCCATTTTGGCGAGAGTTTGTATTGATGTTTCTCCTTTTGAAGAGATTTCGTTCATGGAAACCATGTATACATTTTGGGATATCGCCGATGGTATGAGGCGAATGTTTATATTATTTGAGTATTATTGTTGATTTTACCTCTTTTGAGGCCTTTGTATTTTTAAGTGACATTGTTTCACTTAAGTCATGAGCATGTGTTCTTTCTATTGCCTCTTCTCATTTGAGAAGAATTATCACCTTGTATCTTATGCTTCATATCATCGCCTATCCTTACTAACTGATTGTTTTAGTTAGACTGACCCGTGTATTTTATACTCGGGTTAGACCGAGTTGTTTCAGGTTAGATATCAGCTTCAGGACATAGCTTTGATGCATCTGCTTGAATATCAGCCTAGCACTTTTGTGTAGATTATATTTCTTTCCGCTTGACTCTGATGTATTTATATTTGATTCGATGTTTATAGTGTGGTCGAATACCACCTTTATTGTATTCATATTGTGTTGTACTAAACATGTATCGGTGTATATGTATATATATGATGTTGATTACTGTTCTGTGATGTGCTTTACATTTAGTTATTGTATTTTGTTTTGATAGATCCGTTAGCCACCTATAGTTTTGGATTAAGCATCTACTGTGTATGTCGATCCATTGAGATAGAAATGAAAAATCATAGTGCATTTATCGACGTATTTATTAGATGTTTAAGACAAAGTTATAGATGGTCGTCCTTAACCAGCCCTATTCTCCGCTTTAGTAGACGGAATTACTCGTTAATTCTCTTTATTAAGGTGGGTCTGGGGGTGAGGCGTTACAGCATGGTATCAGAGCTGAATTCAAAACAAAATATGATAAACACAGAACAGAACATATATTACAGTATATCAAAGTACAATATAATTGTTACATTTTCCCTAATAACTGTGTCCTTAACCCTTTTTTTTTGAGTCCTTTGAGGTAGATATAAGTTGGGAATATGTCTAGGAATATATTTTATTCCGTAGTATTCCATAATTGAACTAATAATATCTTACCCTATGAGTAATCCTCGTCGTGATCGCTGTATTCGAGATTTCTAATATAGTTGCTTTACCCTCATTCGTATTGAAGGTGTTTGTTGAAGTTATATCATTTGATGTTTCTTGTCTTGTTACTTCCTTGAGGATTGCAAATCCTATTGAGGGGTTCCACAGTACTTGGCATGTTATGTGAGAATATTGAGGATGTTCCATGTAGTTTTCTTTTCGTGCGAATTTTCACGTTATTTGCTATCTTGGGTTTGATGTGAATTTGGGGATGGATTGGCTTGCATGTTATCAAGCTCGAATCCTATGTTTTGAAAGGATCCTATACCTTAGTTATCATAATTCAGCTGAACTGTTATCACTTGTTCTTTAAATTGTGGATGGTTAGTCCAAAGTATCTTTGATTGCCCTTGAGTCTCGAAATGAGGATGATGTATCTTGAATTCCTATTGTTTGTGATTCTATTGATGTATTTGAGTCCAATCCGGGTTAGCCACCCAAACGAGCAATGGAGTTCTGTATTGACCTCATTTTTGGTTCTTAGCCTGTAGTCGTTTTCACACGAGGATGTTTACTAAGGAAATGAGTAAAGTAATAAAATTTAAATTGCAATTCTTTCTAATTCAAGATAAACTTATAAGAATAATTGGATTATTGTATTGGGACAAGCTAAGAGTATTTTGTAAAAATTAAATAAGAGGCATGTTTATTTGTTAGAAAATGATTTTGTGTTAGATTGTCCATCAAGTGCTTTAAGAATTCTGGTCGATGCGCCTGATCAACGTCATCGATAAGAATTTCCTAAACGCTATGTCGAGACATTCAGACACGATAAAAGTGAGTGGTAATAAGTAAAAGTTTGACAATTAATCAAAGTGAATTTGTGAACAGGTTTGTCTTAAACTTTGATGGTATTAAAATTTGTTGAAATGAAATTTTAGAATTCTTTTGAAAACAAGGTTGAGTTAATTATCAACTTTAATTAATTTTATATTAACAAAAATATGGAAATTAATTTGAGACTAGAGAAAATAGGAATTTAAATAGTTTATTTATTTTAAAAGGCTAAAGTAAATAAGGTAAGGTATAATAAATAGACGTGAGATACAATCCTTAAAAACTGTGAGAATAATTTTTAAATTTATATTTAAATCCAAAATTTATTTTTAATGAATGATTCTCTCTTATTAATTGAAAAGATTAGTTATCTCTTTCAAAATGAATCTTTTAAATTAATAGTTTGAAAAGTTAATTTAGTGAGTTAATGAAAATATTTTCAAGTAGTGAATAGTTTCTTTTAAAAAGATAATTACTTGAAGTTATTTATAAAATTTGAATGGTTTAGCTTTCTTCAAGGAGGATCTTGAATAAATGATTTCACAAAAAGAGCATGTTTTGAAAATGTAGTTTGAATTTGGAAAGGTTTGAAAATTCAAATTTTAAAATTGGAGTTAAAAGCTGAAATTTTATTTGAAAAAGTGCAATACTAAAACAGCGTTAACTTGAGATTAATCACTCCAAATGAGCTAAATCTTTTTGCAAATGAAATTTCAGTAAGCTATAAAGTTTCATTATACCACTTTAAAAGATTTTGCTATTTATTGGATCTAAAATGGGTTTGAAAATTGATAGACATTTCTGCCTTATTATGAAATTTTCAAGATTTAAGCTGAAACTAAATTTAGCATAACTTTCAAACCGTAAATCAGATTTTGATGATCTTTATATTTCTGGAAAGCACAGACTTAGTGGAACAACTTTAATTTTATAAGTTTCTTCATATTTTATGGTTTGCTATGTCAAAACCTGTCTTCTTTACAGCAGGTCCGAAATGAAAAAATGACTATTTCCTTTAATAGTGAATTGTAATACTTCTTGTTTGTAAATATGAACTAATATCATCTAATTGAGTTAGTTACAGGTGAAATATGATAGTTGGACTATATTTTGAGCAAAAAGATTATATTTGTAATTGAGCAAACTCGCTTTAAAATACTAAAAAAAAAGGTATGGATTCAGATTAAGTTTCAAGTATTAGATTGTTGATATATGTTATGTTCCGACCTAATGGTCGATGTATATTATATAAATTATTTTTGTAATATTGCAAATGACCCTCCATGCAAAGGAGACTCTGCCAATTTTTTTTCTAGAAATTTCTAACACTTAGAAAATTTGAGAAACGAATTTGAAAATTTTATGTGTTACAAACTAAACTATGTTTATAGAAGAACTAGAGAATAGATAACTCAAAATTTTTATTTATTCTAAATAAAGAGTAATTAAATTTAATTAAATTCTATGTAAGAAGCTTTGAGAAATTTTCAAGTGTTGAAAATTGAGAATTTAATTTTTGAAGATAATGGGTTTTAAAAAAAAATATTTGATTAGTAAAAGATAATATAAAAATCCATTTCTTGTGTTAACTTGCCTTTGTGCAATTATTTTACAACTTGCATTTGTGCAGCCGTATGAGTTAGGTGATATTTGGAGAAACCACCTACTCCTTATTGGGTTTTCTTTCCATAATTTTTATCAATTTAATATTGGTATGACTCCCTTCGTAGTGTTATACGGAAAGTCGTATCGATTATCATCTTGTAGGTTGGAATCCGTGATCAAGTTGTGATTAAATAATGACTCTATTTGTGAAGCTTCTGAGGAATTGTTCTCACCCGATTTATCTATTATGTTGTCTCCAAGTTGTGTTCTTGCTTCGAAAGTGTAATGCCTTCGAAATAAGAATATTCCGCTTGTAAAAATTCAATGGTCCACTAATCCAAATAACTACATTTGGAAAACCATACAATTTATTGAGCTATATTTTTCGAGTTCTCTATTTTCTTGTATTGAGGGTGAGAAATTTAAACCCTATCTTATCCATCTTCTATTACCGGATGAAATGAATTGTGTTGAATACAACTCTTCTCTAAAAATTGCGAGGACGCAATTTTCATAAGAGGGGGAGTCTGTAACAACCTTGGTTTTGTTGATTACTTGGAGTTTAATTATACCGGTGGTTACAATTTAATAATGGAGAAATATAAAGAAATTGGAGATTTAAAATTGTTTATTTTGAATAAACATTAAATTTGGAAAGATTAAAATAGATTTAATATGATAATGTTGGTAATAAATGGTGAAAGATGGAAATATGTTAATTTGGTGATTTATTGAATTACATAGAAGATAAAAAGAATCAACTCTATAATAATTTGTTGAAATAAATGTAAAATATTGGAAACAAAGTTTTTAGAAAAAAAAATTATTGTGCTATTTTGGATGGAAATGAGCATTATAGGATTTTAATTTGATAAGGTGCAATAATTTTGCAAATTATTGCCAAATATTGATTTTTGTAAATTTTAGGGAAGTAATAAAATTTAATATGTGTATGTTATAAATAAAAAGATGGAATTTTGTTTAAAAATAGTATTTGAAGGGTAAAAATGATGTTAATATGGTTATTTGAATTTAATTATGCAAGAAAATAATTTTTGTGTAGTTTTTGGTGTTAAAAATAGTATTTGTGTAAATCATAGTGTAAATTGTGTATTTAGTAAAAATAAGAGTTTTAATAATGAAAAATAATTTTTATAGATAAAATTATCTTGTATTTGTTGTAAAGTATTTTATTAGACAGAGAAATATGATTGTATAATTTTATTGTGTTCAAATCTTGTTAATATATGTTGTTTTGGTTCGTTTATACAAGTGTATATGTGTTTAAGTGATAATTATAATTAACAAATTCATTTTTATTAATGGGTCTAAGCCCATTTAACTAAACTAGCCTAAAGAAGAAAGGCTTTCTTCTCAAAATAATGTACGTACAGTACATTCCCATTCGCAGAAAACAAAAGAAAATAGAAAACAGGAAAACATTCTTTCCTCTTTCAAACCTAGCCTCAAATCCACCAAATTCAACAATTATTTGCTGAAATTAATCAAACTAAGGAATTATATTCAGGTAATTGCTACAAAAACCCATCTCTAATTCATCAAATTTTAATTTAGCAAAATTTGATTGTCTGTAATTGGGTTTTTCTTGGTTGCATGTCTTTGTTCTATTTTTATACGGGTTCCTGAAGCTTGTTCTAACTCAAAGCCTTCATCTTTCTTCAACTTTGCTCGAGTTTTCTCTTCTATTTGCAAAGGTGAGTTTATTAACTCACATTTCTAGCTAGATCTTGACTGTAATTGCGAAGATAAGAAAGAAATTGTTTACTGTAATTATACCTAATTTTTACTTTGGATGATTGCAGAAATATAATACGGATGCTATGCAGTAAAATAGCAATAACTTTCATGTTTCTTATCCGTTTGAGGTCAATCTTTTTTTGTTAGAAACTAAATTCAATAAGGAACAGTTTCGGTTTTGATCATTTCTCAAGATTTCGTATTTTTGATGACCTGAAATAGAATTGAAAATAAGGGTATAATTCTGTCTTTTACTAAATTTCCTGAGTTTGAATTCGAAATTGATTCAGCCATATCTTTTTCGTTTTTATCCAGAATTCAATAATTTTAAATGTTTTGGAAACCTTGATTTATATGTGACAACTTTCATGTTGAACAAATTTGCAAATTTTGTGCAGAGGTTGACTGAAATTCTACCACAAACTCTCAGCTCTGTCTGTTTGATAATTACATTGTCTAAACTAAATGCAGTTAGTAAATTAGATGTATCTTCCTCGTTTCTAATCGGATTTAGATAATTATTGATGTTCTGAAAAGAGTAGACCATTTTCTAAAACTTTTGTGTTTTGAGTTTTGCAAAATTTCGTGGGTAAGATAGCCGAAACCTTATTTCTTTGCTGCTGTCCTGAGAATAAACGACAGCAACGGTGAATTTCAAATCTGAAAATTATATTGGCCATATCATTCACGTTTCTTATCCAAATTCAATAATTCTAGATGATCCGAAAAGCTTAGAATATGTACTTAAAGTTTCATTTTTTGAGTTTTCTAAAATTTCAAAGTTAGCTTGGTCAAAATAACGTTCGTTTGTCGCTATCCGGAGAGCAAAACGACAACTATAACAATCATTGACCTAAGGATTGTAGTAGCTTATTTTTGCTCTCACTCTTGTTCTATTTTGATGTTGTTTTTGAGATGTTTTTAGAACTATGATGCCTATCAACAGGCTAGCTATATTTAGAGAATTTGAAAATCAAATTTAAATAGAATTTGGATTGATTTTGGGTTAAATTTGAATTGAATTCGTATTGAATTCAAGTTACCGGTCTTGAGTTATCTTTCTTGTTTTTCATTGTTTTCGAACACGGTTTTCACTAAACCATTTTGAAGTGATTTTAAAATAAACGAACATTTCAAATTATTAATATATGGTATTTTAAAATTATTTTTCTAATATAAAATCTATTTACTTTTTTGTATAATAAAGGAAGGCCAAATTTTTGTCGGGTTTTTGAGATTATATTCCGATATTTAGGAATTATCTGGGAAGGCCAATATTTGGCGAGTTTTATGGTTTGAGATTTCTACTTTGAGATTTATGGTTTATGAGGAACCATCACGATGTATTCACTTGTCGATGAGATGAGACAAGTTACGATGCCATTTAATACTTTTCGATGAGATGAGACAAGTATGGTGTCTCTTTATCACTCGCCAATGAGACTAGGCGAAACATAATTTTCTGAGTTTTATGATGTTCCTAGTGTGGCATCGACTAGCGGTTAGTAAATCGTTAAGTGTGAACGTGTGCTATGGGACACACGTTAACACTTTTTGGGTTTCTATCCGTGAGTTTGTGACACATTCACGATTTTTACCTAACAGAACTACTTTGAGAGGTGTTAGCGACCTTGTCATGTGGACGAACTGCTTTGGGAGGTGTTAGCGACCTTGTTAGGGCTGACAAAACGGCTTGGAGAGGTGTCAACGACCTTGTCATGAGGACGAACTGCTTTGGGAGGTGTTAGCGACCTTGTCTGAGGCTTTGGCCATCTGAGTTTAGCACGTGCAGCATTGCTTCGGCATTGCAATCGGGGATTTGGCCAATTCGAGTTTTCTGAGTTTTCTGTTTTATTGCGATTTCACCATTTTAAGATGTTTTATTACATCGATACCTAGTGCAATATGAGATGTTATTTATATGGTGATTACATTTATGATGTTTTGAACTCTTATTGAGTTCCTTGAGTTATGAGTTTAGATGATTTCATCATTTTATAGGATGTTCTGGGTTTTGCCATTTTGGCGAGTTGAGATTTAGATTTATATACAATTATACCGAGGAGATGAGATATAACTGAATTTGGAGATTCTTCTATATTTGAGTTTTAAATCATCCTATATAAGAATGTTTTATGTTTTCCATTTTGGCGAGAGTTTGTATTGATGTTTCTCCTTTTGAAGAGATTTCGTTCATGGAAACCATGTATACATTTTGGGATATCGCCGATGGTATGAGGCGAATGTTTATATTATTTGAGTATTATTGTTGAGTTTACCTCTTTTGAGGCCTTTGTATTTTTAAGTGACATTGTTTCACTTAAGTCATGAGTATGTGTTCTTTCTATTGCCTCTTCTCATTTGAGAAGAATTATCACCTTGTATCTTATGCTTCATATCATCGCCTATCCTTACTAACTGATTGTTTTAGCTAGACTGACCCGTGTATTTTATACTCGGGTTAGACCGAGTTGTTTCAGGTTAGATATCAGTTTCAGGACATAGCTTTGATGCATCTGCTTGAATATTAGCCTAGCACTTTTGTGTAGATTATATTTCTTTCCGCTTGACTCTGATGTATTTATATTTGATTCGATGTCTATAGTGTGGTCGAATACCACCTTTTTTGTATTCATATTTTATTGTACTAAACATGTATCAGTGTATATGTACATATATGATGTTGATTACTGTTCTGTGATGTGCTTTACATTTAGTTATTGTATTTTGTTTTGATAGATCCGTTAGCCACCTATAGTTTTGGATTAAGCATCTACTGTGTATGTCGATCCATTGAGATAGAAATGACAAATCATAGTGCATTTATCGACGTATTTAGTAGATGTTTAAGACAAAGTTATAGATGGTCGTCCTTAACCAGCCCTATTCTCCGCTTTAGTAGACGGAATTACTCGTTAATTCTCTTTATTAAGGTGGGTCTCGGGGTGAGGTGTTACAACCACCTCTGACCTGACCTCCACCCTCTGCCACATCAACCACCACCCTCTAGAAATCAGACCATGACAAAGCCGTGCCCATCCATTGAAGCTAGCACCACAAAACATCCGCAAAACTGCTTAAAACATTGCCTAGACCACACATATCACCACCTACCCTCCATATCTTGCTTTGGCCACCCCTTAGACACCACCACCAGCCACTCCACCACCTTTGGCTGCTGCTCTAGCTACTGTCCATACCTATACAAGCATTGCCAAGCCACCACATGCCTATGGCCGAGCCAAAAATGTCACAAAAACTCAACTTATTTAACCTTGACCCTATATATGATTTATGTTGCACCACTACACCTTCATCTCCACTTGTTGCCTTGCCTAAATGATGTTAAACCTGATCTATATGATGTCATACCTGAGCCAAAGCATCATCATAGCCAAGCATAAGTGTTCCTTAGGCCAAGCATTGAAGTGGTTGAAGCAAGGTCCAATCTATCTTGTTCATTTTGCTTTGTATTTCAAAATTGTCTCAATGTTATTTTATGTTGAATGTTTATATATTGTCTTGTTTGTTTTGTTTTGGGTTTTTGATACAAAATGATATCTTGGCTATCTTTCAACTCAAATCAAAAGTCGTGCAATTGTGCTTGTCGTGCCTTTGGAGTCGTGCTTGTATGTTGTTTTGGTCTCTAGCTTTGAAAAAGGTGAGTCTTTCTCACCCTGACATTTATACTTATGAAAAGTGAATTGATGACAAGTGTTTAGTAATATAAAATGTTTATGCAAATTAATGATGATCATATGATATGCTATGCCATGTTATTACCATATTATTACTATGTTAAAACTGTTAATTTTCACCTGACATCTGATATATGACTGTATATTGTGATATTGACCTTGTTTATATTATTTCTGCATATGATCACACTGCAAGTTCCCTATTAGAAAACAAATGTTATGGGCTGAAATGATAGGCCTGAATGGTTTTAAATTTTTCATTTTGACTTGGGATTGCGGGTTTGAAATGATAAAACCCGGATTTTCTTTGTAAATTATGGGTTGAAATGATATATTACCCATATCACTTTACCTAGCGTAGAAAATTATATACAGGCCCGTAGTTAAAATATGTTTTTCTCAAAATTTTAAATATTTAAGAAATTTAATTATTATAATATTTTGATTTTAAATTTAGTAAAAAAAAGGATTTTTGTAAATTATTATTGATTTTCTGAATAATTGTAAGTGAAATGAATTAATGAAAAAGTTAGAAATTTTGAACGTAAGTTATTTTGATTTAATTTTAATTGGAAATTTAATTGAGTATGAAATTATGATAAATTTATGATAATTTGAATTTAAATGAATTTAAAATGATTTTTATCATATTTATGATTTTTAATAAAGTTGAAATGTGAAATGAATAAATATTTTAAGTTGAGACTTTGAAATATAACTAGAATTGGAAATTTGTGAAATTGACGTAAAGTGAACTTTTAGTTAAGCAAATAAAAAATAAAACTAAGTTATATTTGAGAATTTGAACTTAAGTTTTAAGTTGAAATTTAGTGTAATGGATTTTAAAAATTCAACATTGCATTTTAATAAGTGAATTATTATTAAATCTTGATTTTTGAATGGAAATTTTACTTTATAAAATCATGAACTTGAGGAAAAATTAAATGATGTTATAAATGTGAAAATGTATGATTTTATAAGTTAAAAATGTTTTAATAAAAATATAACTGGTTGAGAAATTTTATTGAATATTTGAAGTTAATTGACTGCATTTTTGAAATGATATTAATTACAATGTAAATGATATTACAGCAATTGTAAATACTGTAGTTGATGATAATGAAAAAAAAAGCTATTGAAAAAAACTATTATAGAAATTGTTGTAAGTACTATGATTTTTGAATTTAACTAAGTTTATTTGAAATTTAAGAAAACACTATTACAACATTTTAAAATGTTGTCTTTTGTTAAATTGAACTGTTTTGAATGTATTTTTCCGTAGCGTTTTTAAATGCCACGAAAAGTGAATGTTCGCTGCTTTGATAAACTTAAGTGAATAAATGAACTTTGGAAGTCGAAAATTTTGGAAATTTAATAATTTAATTATTAAACATAATAACTTCATTTTATTGATTAAAAATGATTTTTGGAATATATACTGTTTTGAAAATATGGATTTAAATGATATTTTAAATTGAATAAAATGAATAATGATTTGAAATGAATGTGGTTTCAAAAAGATATGGTATTTTGATATATTAAATGATTGAAATGTGGTTTTGAAAACATATGATATTTTGATATATTAAGATGGTTTGAAAATGGAGTTTTGAAAGATATGATATTTTGATATTAAAATGATTTGAAAAGAAGATCCGAAAGATATGATATTTTGGAATGATTTAATCTTTATTTTGATAAAGATTTGGTTTGAAATAATATTTTATTTTGAAGTATAAATATTGTTTTAAAAAGTCATAACTACGGATTATAATAACGATTGGTTGTTAAAGAAACCGGGATCGGATATTGTCTTATAGCCGGCCAATACCGAAAACCACTTTAACAACTGTGTACACGGTGGAGATCCAGAATGAAGTAGGATGGTGGCGACGTTCTCGAGGTATATTACGTGGACCCAACTCCCATGAGTTGGCATATATGACTAAAACAGGAGCTATACCGGGCAACAAAAAGGGTCGCACCCTTTCATCGAGCATGTTCCATCGAAAACTATTCTATTACTGTTGTGATTCGATTCGGTGGCGTCACTTTGATTCGAGGGTATTGTTCGAGGTAGGCGAAAGCTGCTGGCTTGCCGTCACCACCGGTCCGGGAGTGCAAATGGTGTATCCACCCTGGCATTGCGTCGCGTGCCGTGTCATATCCTTATATCGAGCCCACTACGATTTTGGTTTTAAAGATCCGACCGCGTTAAGGTTCACCATCCCCTTAACGCTATTTTCTATATGATTATACTTTACTGATTAGACACTACCGTATATAGCGTATATTACTACATAGTAAATAGTTTAACGGATCCTTAGAGGATGGGCGGTCCCAAGCATCCTTTAAGTTACTGATGCATTTTGTTACTGTTCACTTGAGTTGATTTACAGTTTATAAGTATTTATGTCCTGACTCGAGGGTTTTGTATTTTGCTTTACGCTCGAGTCAGATTGATTGAGTTAGCATTCAAGGTTCACCTTCGGAGTTGGAGCTTTCCTTGAAGATCCATCCTTCTATTTTGTTTCAGTATCCAGTGTTTCAGTGATGTATCTTGTTACTCTTCTGTTGTATCTCATTTAACTCTGATGTATCTTATATATTTTTTTAGTAGCTTCATGAACTACTATCTCTTTTACTTCTGCTGCATTATTATATACTCTGTGATCTGTGATTTTTATTTACTGTATATTCTGAGATTTGCCAAAATTTTATTAACAACGCGGTATTTTGAGCAATTGAATTCCGGCATGAGTGTCTACCTATACACTTATAATGGATGCGAATGGTTGAAAATACCGAGTCGTTACAGTTGGTATCAGAGCTTTGGTTAGCTCTAGACAAAACTCAGCATATGGAGTAGATGTATTTACAAAATCACTTTCATTCGAGTTGAATCTCTTCCTTTTTGACTCAATTCCTTTGAATTTTAGAACATTCCCTACGGTTCCAAAATCCATTTGTATCCCCCACTATTCATCTTCTTTTGACTCTGGAGCATTCCATAACTCCGCTTCGAATGATCTTTCTAGTGAGTCGGCGGTCACGCCAATTTCAAATTCAATTGAAAAAGGGGGGAAACTCCTTTGCAGTTAGCATCGATTCACCAGAGATTCTTATCTATCCTTGGTTTAGATGCTAATATCTTTTGTTATTTCAAACTCTATCTCTTGAGGTCGAATGTAGATTTACCCCAGAAAATACACATTGATCTTATTCTTTAAGTCACGGTTGACCCGGTAAAAGTTGCCCGTGATTTATTTAAGCTTATCCACCTCTCTACTCTGTTATTTAATCATCTTGTCTTTTGTTCCAATCTATTCTTCCAAACATTTTGAATTGTACTTGTATATCTATGTTTTGTTTTATATATTGTGTTGTTTGAGTTGTTGATGTTGATTTGGGTCTCCGATCGATTCGTCTGATCAGCGTTATCGATAGGATTTCTAAAACACTTTGACAGAACAAACTGACACAATAGTACTTTAAAATTTTGTTAATGAAATAAATTTTGATATATAAGTAAATTTATGAAACTTAATGAAATGATTTAAATTGATAATTTGAAATGATAATACTTGATTTATCATTTATTGTTCTACAAATAGATCTATAAATATTTGTTTATAAATTTATTTGGGAACTGAAATGAATTTAGAACAAGAATTTGAGGATTTAAATTTCGATTATTTCGAACTTTGGTTTAAAGTTTTAAAAGGTTATATTATTTAAAGTATTTTGAATAGAATTTGTTTTCAAAGAATTTTAAAGGTTTAAAATTAGTGCTCTTCTCTTTGTCGTTGGAAAATAACTTCGGTGATGATCGCGACATCATCGACGTTCATTTTCGAGTTTCGAAGTTAAGAGACTGTTCTGTAGTCTTACTACAGCTTTGTTTTGGGAAATTAAATTGATTTGAATTTCTAAAATATGACTTGATTTATAATATATATATATATATATGATTGAAATTTGATTTGACATATTATATATGTATATATATTATTTCTTATCTCTAAATGGTTTGAAGAAATCGGAAATTTAATTCTTAAATTTTATTTTAAAGAATAATTCCAAAAAAAAAATCTATCAAAAATTTGGATAAATAATTCAAACTTGAGATAATTGAATTGGAAAGTTTTATTTGTATAATACAATTGGACTCCAATATAACTTACCTTAATTTCAGAAGTTAACAATGTAATTGGATAATATACAATATAAAAAGATTTTACAAATAAATTCTGAGTGGTTATAATAAATGTTATACATTTAAATTTTAATGATTAACAGAGGTAAATATAATAAAGGGTAATTGAATGACTTACAATAAAATGATGTTAAAAGAACTAAGAATAAAAGAAAGTAGTTATAAAAAAAAAGTATAAGTATGTTTAACATAAGTGATAAATATATTGAGAGGAATAATTTTAATTTTAATTAGGAATAAAGAAGAATAAACTTTATTAAGTACATTGTGAGTGCAATAAATGATTATTTTTCAAACCCATGGTTTTAAAAAATGATTAATTTTAGATGATTGGATAATAAGATAATGAAATTTGAGATATTTAAGATTTATTTAACTTGTGTAAAGATTTATTCTCTGTTTAAGTTGAAATTTCCATGCTTTCAAATTTATTTCCTTATTCTGTTTTTCAAACTATCTTTTGGTTATCCTTATCATCCTCATCTTGCTATAGACTGGTATATGCATCTTTCTATGATCTTTCTACTTAGAAATCTTTCTATAATCTTTGATAATCTCCACCTTGTAAAACTTACCTATAACAACAGTTATCAGGTATAACTTCAATCTTCTTGTCATCGTATCTTAATCCTATTTCACTCTATCTTTTCTGTGCCCTTCCATACCTCATTCCTTTTCTGGGACGAAAAGTTTTGAGTGGGGGAGAGTGTAACAACCCTGTATTTTGTAATTATTTTATTGTATATTTTAATTATTTTTAATGTAAGATTTTGATTTAAAAACTTATTTTACTTATTTGAAATGATTAAATTTATCATTTAAATATAATCTTGATTTTTATATGAGTTATAATTCCAAACTGTGTAAGTTAAATATTTGCTTGAAATGTTGATTCTGGTCAAAACAGTCAAACTGTGACTTTTAACTTAAAATTTTAAAAGCTTTTAATTTAATTTTTTTTTTCTTTTATTATGAAAGTACATAAAATTCTAAGAACACCACTTTTCGTTTCGTTGAAATCGGATGTAAATTGTGAAAGTTATACCCTTTACAATATTGTGCGTATATAGGGTTATTTAACAATGGCTATTTTAAATTGTATAAGTTACTTCTTCTTTGTTATATTTTACTTTAATATGTGATAATATGTTATATTATGTATATTTTGACTTTTAAGTATTTTTAAAATGATCATATAATTTTCCTAAAGTTTATTTGAATTTATTTCAATTTATAAAGCCTAGTTGGTATTTACTGCATTTTCCTTTATTTAACTTTCTATTTAATAAAAATTAAATTATTATTTTACCTTGAAAATGTTTTAAAACCATTTTAATTCAAATTTTGTGTTAAAATATTTTTTTTGTGAAGTAATAAATTTTCCAAAGTCATTGGAGATTTTCTTGTAATTTTTATGTCAGGGTTGCTATTTTTAAGCACTTTCTTATTTCTTTTTTCTATTTTACTTAAAATAAATTATTTATTTTATTTTATTCTTACTTATTTTCGGTTTTAAATAAAATTTCTGAGTTTATTTTGTTTTTATAAAATTAAAAAGAAAAGGAAATGCAAAAGGTTTAGAAAGTTAAGAGATCTTAAAAGCCTGAAACGTAAAGGCGTTTTATCCGTTTCTTTTTGCAATTAATACATCAATTTATTGATTTATTTTATACATTCACTTTCATTGTTGTGTTTTACTTTATTTTATTCATTTTACATGTATTTAAATTTAAGAAAATTTTTCCAAAGTGTATTGAAGTTATTTCTAATTCCTAAGTCTAGTTTTCATTTTTCTGTGCCATTTTTCTTATTTTAATCATATCTAATTAATAATTAATTATTAATATTTTGTTTATCAGTTATATTTTCGAATTCTAACTGAAATTTATAAGTGTTTTCAGTTATTTAAGATGTATATGAATATATATAGGAAGTTTAAAAGGTTTGAAAGTAAAGAAACGTAAAACTGTTTTAACATTTCTTCTTCCGTTTCTTTTCCAATTAATAGATTTAATTTCCTTTGACCGTTCCTTTCTTTATTGTAGCTATGCATTTCTTATCTCATTTTCACGTGATTTCATTTTTGACGGCTAGAAAGGTTTGGTAATGACTCCTCTTTTCCTCTTCTTTTTGCTCTTCTTTTTCCACTGTTTTCTTATATTTTGCCTTGTTTTCTCATGTGTATTGCTTGGCCTCTACCACCCACCATCACCACCATACTCTCCACCATCCCCTACCACTCTTCCTTGGCATCATCTTCAGCCATCATTTCAGATCCATCCATGGCCACACCTCCCTTGGTGACAAAACTCCACAAAATTGCAAATAATGTCCAAAACAATGCACTAGCCACCACTATTACTTCACCCCTTCAACCACCACCTTAACCACCACCATAGCCACCTCCACCACCTCTGACCTGACCTCCACCCTCTGCCACATCAACCACCACCCTCTGGAAATTAGACCATGACCAAGCCGTGCCCATCCATTGAAGCTAGCACCACAAAACTTCCACAAAACTCCTTAAAACATTGCCTAGACCACACATATCATCACCTACCCTCCATATCTTGCTTTGGCCACCCCTTAGACACCACCACCAGCCACTCCACCACCTTTTGCCGCTGCTCCAGCTACTTTCCAGACCTGTACAAGCATGGCCAAGCCACCACATGCCCATGGTCGAGCCAAGAATGTCACAAAAACTCAACTTATTTAACCTTGACCCTATATATGCTTTATGTTGCACCACTACACCTTCATCTCCACTTGTTGCCTTACCTATATGATGTTAAACCTGACCTATATGATGTCTTACCTGAGCCAAAGCATCATCATAGCCAAGCATAAGTGTCCCTTAGGCCAAGCATTTAAGTGGTTGAAGCAAGGTCCAATCTATCTTGTTCATTTTGCTTTGTATTTCAAAATTGTCTCAATGTTATTTTATGTTGAATGTTTATATATTTTCTTATTTGTTTTGTTTTGGGTTGTTGATACAAAATCGTATCTTGGCTATCTTTCAACTCAAATCAAAAGTCGTGCAATTGTGCTTGTCGTGCCTTTGGAGTCGTGCTTGTATGTTGTTTTGGTCTCTAGCTTTGAAAAAGGTAAGTCTTTCTCACCCTGACATTTATACTTATGAAAAGTGAATTGATGACAAGTGTTTAGTAATATAAGTTGTTTATGAAAATTAATTATGATCATATAATATGCTATTCCATGTTATTACCATATTATTACCATGTTAAAACTGTTAATTTTCACCTGACATCTGATATATGACTGTATATTGTGATATTGACCTTGTTTATATTATTTCTGCATATGATCACACTGCAAGTTGCCTGTTAGAAAAAAAATGTTATGGGCTGAAATGATAGGCCTGAATGGTTTTAAATTTTTCATTTTGACTTGGAATTGCAGTTTTGAAATGATAAAACCCGGATTTTCTTTGTAAACTATGGGTTGAAATGATATATTACCCATATCACTTTACCTAGCGTAGGAAATTATATACAGGCCCGTAGTTAAAATATGTTTTTCTAAAATTTTAAATATTTTAGAAATTTAATTATTATAATATTTTGATTTTAAATTTAATAAAAAAAAGGATTTTTGTAAATTATTATTGATTTTCTGAATAATTGTAAGTGAAATGAATTAATGAAAAAGTTAGAAATTTTGAACGTAAGTTATTTTGATTTAATTTTAATTGGAAATTTAATTGAGTATGAAATTATGATAATTTGAATTTAAATGAATTTAAAATGATTTTTATCATATTTATGATTTTTAATAAAGTTGAAATGTGAAATGAATAAATATTTTAAGTTGAAACTTTGAAATATAACTAGAATTGGAAATTTATGAAATTGACGTAAAGTGAACTTTTAGTTAAGCAAATAAAAAATAAAACTAAGTTATATTTGAGAATTTGAACTTAAGTTTTAAGTTGAAATTTAATGTAATGGATTTTAAAAATTCAACATTGCATTTTAATAAGTGAATTATTATTAAATCTTGATTTTTGAATGGAAATTTTACTTTATAAAATCATGAACTTGAGGAAAAATTAAATGATGTTATAAATGTGAAAATGTATGATTTTATAAGTTAAAAATGTTTTAATAAAAATATAACTGGTTGAGAAATTTTATTGAATATTTGAAGTTAATTGACTGCATTTTTGAAATGATATTAATTACAATGTAAATGATATTACAGCAATTGTAAATACTGTAGTTGATGATAATGAAAAAAAAAGCTATTGAAAAAAACTATTATAGAAATTGTTGTAAGTACTATGATTTTTGAAATTTAACTAAGTTTATTTGAAATTTAAATGCCACGAAAAGTGAATGTTCGCTGCTTTGATAAACTTAAGTGAATAAATGAACTTTGGAAGTCGAAAATTTTGGAAATTTAATAATTTAATTATTAAACATAATAACTTCATTTTATTGATTAAAAATGATTTTTGGAATATATAGTGTTTTGAAAATATGGATTGAAATGATATTTTAAATTGAATAAAATGAATAATGATTTGAAATGAATGTGGTTTCAAAAAGATATGATATTTTGATATATTAAATGATTGAAATGTGGTTTTGAAAACATATGATATTTTGATATATTAAGATGGTTTGAAAATGGAGTTTTGAAAGATATGATATTTTGATATTAAAATGTTTTGAAAAGAAGATCCGAAAGATATGATATTTTGGAATGATTTAATCTTTATTTTGATAAAGATTTGGTTTGAAATAATATTTTATTTTGAAGTATAAATATTGTTTTAAAAAGTCATAACTACGGGTTATAATAACGATTGGTTGTTACAGAGACCAGGATCGGATATTGTCTTATAGCCGGCCAATACCGAAAACCACTTTAACAACTGTGTACGCGGTGGAGATTCCAGAATGAAGTAGGATGGTGGCGACGTTCTCGAGGTATATTACGTGGACCCAACTCCCGTGAGTTGGCATATATGACTGAAACAGGAGCTATACCGGGCAACACAAAGGGTCGCACCCTTTCATCGAGCATGCTCCATTGAAAACTATTCTATTACTGTTGTGATTCGATTCGGTGGCGCTACTTTGATTCGAGGGTATTGTTCGAGGTGGGCGGAAGCTGTTGGCTTGCCGTCACCACCGGTCCGGGAGTGCAAACGGTGTATCCACCCTGGCATTGCCTCGCGTGCCGTGTCATATCCTTATATCGAGCCCACTACGATTTTGGTTTTAAAGATCCGACCGCGTTAAGGTTCACCATCCCCTTAACGCTATTTTCTATATGATTATACTTTGCTGATTAGACAGTACCGTATATAGCGTATATTACTACATAGTAAATAGTTTAACGGATCCTTAGAGGATGGGCGGTCCCAAGCATCCTTTAAATTACTGATGCATTTTGTTACTGTTCACTTGAGTTGATTTACAGTTTATAAGTATTTATGTCCTGACTCGAGGGTTTTGTATTTTTCTTTACGCTCGAGTCAGATTGATTTAGTTAGCATTCAAGATTCACCTTCGGAGTTGGAGCTTTCCTTGAAGATCCAGCCTTCTATTTTGTTTCAGTATCCAGTGTTTCAGTGATGTATCTTGTTACTCTTCTTTTGTATCTCATTTAACTCTGATGTATCTTATATTTTTTTAGTAGCTTCATGAACTACTATCTCTTTTACTTCCGCTGCATTATTATATACTCTGTGTCTGCGATCTGTGATTTTTATTTACTGTATATTCTGAGATTTGCCAAAATTTTATTAACAACGCGGTATTTTGAGCAATTCAATTCCGGCATGAGTGTCTACCTATACACTTATAATGGATTCGAATGGTTGAAAATACCGAGTCGTTACAAACGCCCTTCTCTGAGACGTACGAGCTCAAAGGTTATGTAGTTGATGGTTACTAGTGATACATTCCCAAATTGGTAATGTGGCATAAAAAGTGCTATTGAGCATTTGATGATCAAAGCACAGCTTTCGTATAAAGCGTGGCTTTGTGGACGAGACTTCGTCGGACCTCACACCTCGGAAATGGTCAAAACAGGAAGGATGCAGTAAGGTTATTAAGGGATAGCGCCCCTTTAGTGTATGTCATTCCTTCTGGATAGAGGTGGTATCATGGTATGAAGCCCATATACATAACCTATGTTGTTGCTGCAAATTTATTACTTTGTGGTTGTTGGAATCGAGGATCCTCAGATGTAAATTGGTTACGATCAGGGAATGACATATTCGTGTCAGTAGTTACCCAGTTTGAAGGGTAACCCGGCCTTGTGTTGGCAGAGATCTAAACGTAATGTTAGGTTCTCGGGTCGTCTTTCCAGAGGCGTACCCATGTGGTAATGGGAAGTTCCTTGGCCTGACCATTTGTTGGAAATCCAAAGAAACAATACGATCTTGTATGGTTTTAGTTGTAGAACCTATCATTCACTTATGGTGGCCACCACTGTTTGGATGGTAGCTATAGTAGGCATAAGTGCGAAATGCCTATGCTGGCTAAGATTTATATCTTTACTTTCGAAATGTTTTCTACACTATGCACTAGTAATAATATCAAATGTTTCTTTTTAATGCGTATCAAGCTTCTTTGACTATCATAAGGAGAAATCTCCTCCGATTCTGCGTTTGCATTGTGTGTGTGTGTGTGCGGGAGGCCTTATGGTAGTTTCATTTTCTAAAAAGCATTGCGAATCTATTTTAAAAATATCCCTTTGTTTGTTTTAAAAAGATAAACAGTTTTAAGTTCTCACGCCAGTCCCATGACTGACCTGAAGTTTATTGTTTTCCTTCCTAAACTCTGGGTGCCCACCAATTTCTACACGGGCAGTCCAGAGTCAGGTTTACCAGGATATTCTGGAATTCAGAAGTTGTTGGACGCAAGCTGGATGGCATGGCGTATTCACTAGTATATAGTATTTCTTTTCCACTGTTTGTTGTTTTAAACTCTGATGATGTACTAGAATGTACTGTGATGTAATGAAATAACCGATATAGTTCTTTGTTTAAAGATTATTCATTTATCTATTAGATGTTGTTCCGCTGCGATTGTGAGATTCTGTCATTGTTTCTGTTGTTTTCTTTCTGTTCTGTTTTATCTTTTTCTCTCTTCTTCTATCTTTTTCTTCTTCTTTAACCCTAAAGACTCGTAAGTTTGTTCCTCTTTGGCTAGATTGTTGTGGAATGTTGCCAGTTCAAAGGAGTACGGATTTTCGGGCCTTTACATTTGGTATCAAAGCTTATGGTTAAGCGACAACCTTAGCTCTGTTGGGTATTACTCATTAGAGATAGAGTCAGTAGTACTCTAGAATGAGTGTGAATGTAATAATAGCTACGAGCCCGTATTTGTTAGTGAATATAAAAATGTTTTATATTGTGTTTGCTTATCCGTTGAGATGTTTGTGAATTCTGGTCGGTAGATGGGACGCCATATTATCGATAGGGGTTTCTAAACTCTTAAACGAGATAAAACGACATAGTATCATTTTAAATTGGGTAAATGAAATAATTTTACCTCGATTATATTTTATATATAAAGGAATAATTTTTCAGAATTATTAAAGTGTATATGAATTGATTGTTTGGTTGTTGAATAAGTTAAATAAAAACAACAGCTGCAAAAGAATGAATTGTATAAGCAAATGAATTATAGGTATGAAGTTGTAATTAAAATGATTTACACTTGTGAAATAATCTTTTATATAAGAAGTGAAATTATATAAGTAAAAGATTTATAAATGTGATTTATAATCTAAAAACAAAATTCCAGAGAAGTGTTTTGAAAGGATTTGATATTTTGGAAAATTGTTTTGGAGAAATTAAAGCTTAAACTCTTTTCGATCGCTGGAAAATAATTCCGATGATGATCGCGACATCATTGGTGTTCATTTTCGTGTTTCCAAAAGAGGGATTGCTGCCAAATTGTTTTAAATGAAAGTTGTTTGGAAAATTTGGGTTTGGGTTTTGAAATTTAAAGGATAATTGAATTGGTTTCAAAAATGGTTTTGAAAGATTGAAAAGACTCTGGAATGTTATATAAAATGATTGGAATACAATTATTAAGTTGGAAAATAAATTGTGAATGAATAAATAAAATTTGCAAGTGCAAGGAAATGAAATTGAAATCCATTTTGAATTGGTAAGTAAATAGAATTGGAATTGGAATCTGAATTTGATTTATATGTGGAATATAACTTAAGTGAAGTTGAATAAAGTTGATTTTGGTGTCGAAGTAAATTAATCACGAGAAGTGATGAATATGAACTTGAGTTATATAAATGAAATTCAACCTTATATTGTAAACAAAAATTAGCAATTGAATTGGACTAATGAACTGAATATTAATCAATTGAATGTAAAAGAATTGATATGGGATAATGAATGTAAGTGTTAATTCATTAAAAGCTAATGTTATTGGAAGTTGAATATTGAATGAAAATCAATTTAATATAAACCAATTGGAATTAAAAGTGTTGGACCAAATTGAATGTAAATTAAATAATTTGGTTATGTTGAATATACATTGGTTGTCATATGGATGTTAGTTGATTGTATATAAATTCATTAAATGTTAAATGAAAATGAATTAATGAAACGGAAGGCTATAAATCATTGAAATCAAATTGGAAGTTAAGGGAATCTTAAATAGAATTGAATTTGATTTGTAAGTGAACCAACTTGAATATGAATTAGCGAATGTAAACTAATTGAATATGAATAAATGGATGTTAGTTGGATGCTAATTGGTTGATGGTTGGATTTATTGCTTTTGATTGCAATTGCTATGTGGCACATGTAGTTGTTATGTTGATATATGTTGTATATCAATATTATTTTCATATATACATGTTTCTCATGGTTTGTTGAGTGTTTAGTAGGTGCGGATTGCGCTTGCTTCACATTTGGAGCTCGCTTTCGTGCTGTATTAACCGTATACGCTCGCTAATAATAAATAAGGTACATATCTCGGATTACATATCGTACTTTTTCGCTTTTTCCCCTGCGGGATGCCTCATCACTTGATGAGATGTATATTTGTGATATATATACCGTCAATTTTTTTCGGATCGAGCCGTGCAAAGGAGACTCTGGCGAATTTTTTCGAAAATTTAAGGTGTTAGAATATTTTTGAGAAAATTGAAAATTTTGAAAACTAAGTTTGGATGTGGAAACTTAGTAAAGATTTTGTAAGAAGTTTAACTATGAATTTTGGGAAAGTTAAACACTCAAGAGATTTGAAAAAAAATCCAATTTGAATGGTTTGTTTTGGAAAATTAATGGATTCTGTAACTTTTTCTTACTTGGTAATTTCGAGGACGAAATTCTTTAAGGGGGAAGTTTGTAACGACCTAGAATTTCTGTCAATTAAAATTGTATATTTAATTGATTTTAATATCAATAAGTGAAATTTATAAGTCGAATAATTTATTTTTCGAATATCTGGACTTACTTGGATAATTAAATCGATAATTTAATATTGGAAATTACAGGAATAATTGGAAATTGGGTTAAATATGATTTAAATTGATTTGTAAAATTTTATTTAATCATATTGGAGTTAGAATGATGTTATAGAACTTTTAAAATTGAATTTGAAGTTAATTTGTGAAAATTGAGTATTTTGATATTTAATCGACGAGTTAAAATAGCCATTATTCAAACAGTCTCAGATTTCTACGAAACCAGTTTCATCGGATCCGTAATGTGATATTATTATAAGGTTTCAAATTTCGTGTCAACCGGATTTACCGTTTGTCCGGGGCAAGGCAAAACACACAGAAATTAGTTTAAATCGATCGTTTATTGCCATAACTCACATAGATGATCGAATTAGCCTCCGAAACCTATTCCATTGTGTCCGGAACGCGGGGTAAACCGTAGAAACGCCAGTCACCGTGCGAGTTTTGGAGTTCGGAAAATTTTGGATGAATAGTAATTTGTGAAATTTTCTATATAAGGACGATTAAGTTTTCATTTGCAAACCTAACTAAAACCTAACCCTAATTCTAAGCCAGCCACCACTTCAACTTTTAATGGCCGAAATTTGATTTTCTTCTCCCCTCAAAATCTTCAAATCCGTAAGCAATTACAACAAACTTCCAACTGCAAAGTTAAAGAGCACAACGAGAGCTACATATCTAGCGGTGGAGATCGAATTTGGGAAAATGGATTGGTGGCAAATGGCTCGCGTTCATGAGGAAGTTGCGCATGCATCGCGAGGTCCAGGCAGGGCCGAGCTTCAAGTGTTGGTGGCCGAAGGTAGCTCTCGAGGTGGGCTTCGAGATGGAAGTCTCTGATCGTTGCAGAAGTCATCGGATTTGTCGCGATAATTAGTGATAGGATGGCGGCTAGTGGGTTTTTCTGCGTGAATAACTTGTAGAAACGTGAAGGGTAGAAGAAGAACAAGTGCGGCCTAGATTCTTCAAAACTGAAATCAATGGCACATATGGAATAGGTTATAAAAAATTAAAAGAAGATGTAAATTAATTATATTATAATTCGTTCGAACTTTAAAATGATGTAACTTTTCCATACGAGGTCGGATTTCGACGAAACGAATTGCGACGGGTTTGTTTTGTCGAGTACTACGCAATGGAGCTAGTTTGGAGTCTTTTGGAGCTAGTTTGAATTTCGGGTAAAATTAAATGTGCGTTTAATTTTATTCGAAATAAAATGCTAAAACTGAATTGAAAGCAAGGTGAGAACTTCTCACTCAATCGAAATTGTTTCGATTTAAATTTTAAATTGTTAGATTTAAAATTTCTTGATTGTGTGATTGGATGATAAATTGTTATCTATTGTGTTAAATAGACATTATACGCCGTATATTAAGCAGATGTTATTTATTAAAAACATATACCACGATAATTCCATCTTGATTGGAATTGGTATTATATATGTACTTAGAGTTGATTTTTCTGCATTATATAGCGGATGAGACCCTATTGCGCTGCATAATAGCGGATAATATTTTATAAATCCCATATAACACGATATTCCGTATTGGAACGGAATTGGTATTGTGCTAACGTCTATGGATGTAGGGAAACAGGTTGGAGGGATCCAACTGGATTCCTCATCAGTATTTATTTGATTACAGATATTTTGATATATGTTGATTATCATATACTGATTTATGATGTCTTTGTTGTCGTGATTGACTATTTGGTGTGTTGCATCATTGGGCCAATTTTGGAATTATAAAAGGATTTTAAAGTGATGATTTTCAAATTTAAAAGGGTTTTAAAGTGATTTTTTGAAAATATACGTTTCATTAAAATTTGGAATTGATTTATTTTAAATAAATAAACGTTATAATATTTAAGGTTATAAAAGTTAAGATTTTTGAGAAATATAACCGAAATGTGATTTTTGAAATAAATAGTAAATTAATTTATAAAATGGTTTAAATTGAGATTTTTGAATTTTTATAAACGGTTTATATAAAAGATTTATGATATTGATATTTATAAATTAAAAATACAGGAATTATAAAACGAGTTTTTATAAGTGTTAAAATGAATAAAAATGGATTTCATAAGTGAATGAAATTATAGATTTGTAAATTGTGAAGTTATAAATTGAATAGATTTTGTAAAATAGAAAATTATAGATAATTAACTGGAAAATTTGTTTTTTCACATGTAAATGAGATTTAAATAGAATTGGTTAATAAAGGGATTTTTATAACTTGAAGTTTTTATAATATATAAATGTGAATTTATAAACATTGATTTATAAATTCAAGATTGATTGAATTTGATAAGTAAATTTTTATAGCTTATTAAAGAAGTATATTCACGATTTTGGGACAGTGGATAATTTTTGAATTGAATATGTAAAAGTTTTGAATTTGGTTAATGATTTATATTCACGATTTTCAATAGTGAATAATATATTAAAGGAATGTTTAGGGAGTGATCTTTTAAATGGAATTAAAACGATTTGAGGTTGTTTTAAAATGCATTAAGTATCGAAACCATAGATTTCAACATTCATTGTTGAAATAGACGTTTTCGAGAAATAGAAGGAATAATGGACTATAACACTGTTGTTATAGTAAATGATTTCTTAAAGAAAATGTTTTATATAGTATTGGGATTTATATGTCTATCTTAATTTCGAATCCCTATACTAGTGATTTTGGGTCGTCGTAACGATGTTTTACGCAATATTCGTTGACCCAAATAAATGTGTTTGAAAGAACGTTTTCCTTAAAGAATGAAACATATACTTAATTTCGATTGAAGTATATTGAATATTTTCCAAATGTTGAAAATAAATGGATTTGTGAATTACTTATTTTTATTAAATAAGTATGGAAATGTTTTCCTATATGAAGTGAATATTTTGAGATTTTATCTTTTAAAGATAAAATTGAAAATGAATATTAGAAATCGATTTGGAAATCGTATATTCATAGATAATTTGGAATTGTAAATTCACTATGGAATTTATAAAAGAAAGGGAAATTTGTTTAAAAATAAACGTTGATTTATTTTTGAAGTGTGGGAATAAATTTATGGATTTGGAACGTAAATGTGAAGCAAATCGGTACGGATTTATTTAATTGGTTTAAATAAACCATTTTGAAACGAAAGTATTTCCGCGTAAGGAATGTGATTGAAATTTGTTTTCAAAAGTGGTAAAGGTGAAAAGTGATTTGAAAATTTGTTTTCAAATGGTTGAAGTGTGGAAATTATATATCTACTAAAGATATTTTTGGAAAATAAATAATTTGGATAATTATTTGGAATTTGGTGATGTTGTGCACGCCTATTGATAGTTAAATAACCGACTATCAATATTCACATTTAAATAGGTATTTGTTGTGATTTGCTTGAATCTGAATGCTACACTTATTTTCAAAATAAGCGCTCACTATTCGAGTTAGCCGGGAAAGGACCTTGGGGTCGTATAACCCATTTCGAATATGTGATACGTCGTTATGGATTTCATTTGATGACCGGTGTTGAAGACCGAATATTTTTGAAAATGGAAGGATTACCGTCGAATGTCTCTGCATCGGCTGATCTCAGATATAGAGGTTTTATCACCCTTAGTGACCGGAAGTCCGGACGTGATTAGTGAATATCCGGATTGCAAGGACTACTTTGGAAGTGCCTTCGGTTCCGTTCGATCCCAGAATGGACTTGTATGGATTGTGTGTCTGACATTACAATTTGAGATGTAAAGCTGGTTTCTATCAAATATATTTTTGTTGGTGGCGAAGAATTTATTCTCTTAGCTTAACACCCTTCTCTGAGACGTACAAGCTCAAAGGTTATGTAGTTGATGGTTACAAGTGATACATTCCCAAATTAGTAATGTGGCATACAAAGTGCTGCTGAGCATTTGATGATCAAAGCACAGCTTTTGTATAAAGCGTGGCTTTGTGGACGAGAATTCGTCGGACCTCACACCCCGGAAATGGTCAAAACGGGAAGGATGCAGCAAGGTTATTAAGGGATAGCACCCCTTTAGTGTATGTCATTCCTTCTGGATAGAGGTGTTATCATGGTATGGTTCCCAGATACTTAACCTATGTTGTTGCTGTAAATTTATTACTTTGTGGTTGTTGGAATCGAGGATCCTCGGATATAGATCGGTTACGATCGGGGAATGACATATTCGTGTCAGTAGTTACCCAGTTTGAAGGGTGAACATGCCTTGTGTTGGCAGAGATCTAACCGTAACGTTAGGTTCTCGGGTCGTCTTTCCAGAGGCGTACCCATGTAGCAATGGGAAGTTCCTTGGCCTGACCATTTGTTGGAAATCCAAAGAAACAATACGATCTCGTACGGTTTTAGTTGTAGAACCTATCATTCACTTATGGTGGTCCCCACTATTTGGATGGTAGCTATAGTAGGCATAAGTGCGAAATGTCTATGCTGGCTAAGATTTATATCTTTACTTTCGAAATGTTTTCTACACTATGCACTAGTAATATATCAAATGTTTCTTTTTAATGCGTATCAAGCATCTTTGACTATCATAAGGAGAAATCTCCTCCGATTCTGCATTTGCATTGTGTGTGTGTGCGGGAGGCCTTATGGTAGTTTCATTTTCTAAAAAGCATTGCGAATCTATTTAAAAAATATCCCTTTGTTTGTTTTAAAAAGATAAACTGTTTTAAGTTCTCACACCAGTCTAATGACTGACCTGGAGTTTATTGTTTTCCTTCCTAAACTCTGGGGGCCCACCAATTTCTACACGGGCAGTCTAGAGTCAGGTCTATCAGGATATTATGGAATTCAGGAGTTGCTGGAGGCAAGCTGGATGGCATGGCGTATTCACTAGTATATAGTATTTCTTTTCCGCTGTTTGTTGTTGTAAACTCTGATGATGTAATGTAATGTACTGTGATGTAATGAAATAACTAATATAGTTCTTTGTTTAAAGATTATTCATTCATCTATTATATGTTGTTCCGCTGCGATTGTGAGATTCTATCATTGTTTCTGTTGTTTTCTTGCTGTTCTGTTCTATCTTTTTCTCTCTTCTTCTATCTTTTTCTTCTTCTTTAACCCTAAAGACTAGTAAGTTTGTTCCTCTTTGGCTGGATTGTTGTGGAATGTTGCCAGTTCAAAGGAGTACGGATTTTCGGGCCTTTACAGATTCCGTTTCATATGAATTTCTATTCAATCAGCTAACAGCCATCTATCAACTAATGATATCCAACATAACAAAATTTATTTAATTTTCTCTAAACATTCATTTTGGTTTAACACATTTTACTTCAATTGGTTTAATATATAATTGATTTTCTTTCAATTATTCAATTTAGATTGAATTCTAGTATTCACTATATTCACATTTCTATACAACATTTCTAATGTTTATTATCAATCCACAACTTAAATTTATTAAATTCTATTAACAACATTTTTAATGCTAAGTAATTTAACAAATAAAGTTGAATTTCTTTATATAATTTAAGTTCACATTCATTTAGTTCATTTTATTAATTTACTTCGATACCAAAATCAACTTTATTCAACATCACTTAATTTATGTTTCATTTCAAACTTCATTTACATTCACTTTCACTATACAACATAGTTCATCTCTAATTTATTTCAAATTCTATTTTATTTAACTTTTACTGAAGTCAAATTTCCTATCGCTTATTCAAACTCAGATTTCGTTTCGCTAAACAAAATTGTTTAACCATTTTAACATTTGGTTTTACTTACCTTTTCTCATTTTATAGGTTATACAACTTATTTATCTAAACTTTCAAATTCATGTTATATAATCACTTATCTTTTAAATTTAATTTCCATTCAATAACTTACCTAATCTACTTCAAATCTCATTCACTTTATTTAACTTTCCTTTAGTTAAATTTCAAACCATAAATTTATAATGCTACTCAAATTTATTTAACTTTACCAAATTAAATTTTATTTCATATTATAAATCCAAAACTCATTTCACTTATATTCATCAATTTCAACTTGGATTTCAAATCAAGTTTGTTTATCACAACAGAATTTCAATTTAATATTGGTAGCAAATCCATCACATAGAAACTCGAAAATGATACTGATGATGCTGCAGTCATCACCCTTATTATTCCCCAGCAATAGTAGTAAATTCAGTGCTTTATATTCCTTTAAAATTTTCTTTTATTATTTACAAATCACATTCATTAATCTTACTTATATAATTTCACTATTTCACTTCACTTATATAAGATTCATTCCAAATTTATTTATCATATTTAGATTTGTAATAATATAATCTGTTTACTTTTGAAAACTAACTTTCAAAATAAACAGAGTTCAAATTTCAAATTCTTAGTTTAAATCCATTTTCATTTACCACTCACATTTATAAATATATTCATATAATTTCACTTCTTATATATAAGATTATTTTCACAATTGCAAATCATATTAATTATAATTCCATACTTAATAATTCATTTGCTTATTCAATTTATTCTTTAACAATTGTTGTTGTTTTTTATTTATATTATTCAAACAGCTTTTATTAACTTATATATATATATATATATATATATATATATATATTTCAACCAACCAAACAGTCAATGTATATACACTTTAATAGTTTGTGAGAAATTAATCCTTTATATATAAAATGTAATCGAGGTAAAATTATTTCATTTACCTAATTTAAAATGATACTATGTCGAATTTCCTCGTTTAAGTGATTTGAAATTCCTATTTATAATAAGGCATCCCACATACCGACCAGAATTCACAAACAACTCAACGGATAAGTAAACACAATATAAATCATTTTATATCACTAACAAATACACGCTCATATACATAATACACTAAAATCAATCTAGGATGCCACTGTCCCTATCAATACTGAGTACACATCAAAGCTTAGGAATATACAAAATATATGCACTGATACCAAATGTGATGAACCACAAATCCATACCCTTTGAATCGACAATAATCCACACATGTCCAACCCAAAAAGCACCGACTGACTGAAAGTCAAGAGAAAGAAGAGAAGAGAGAAGAAGAGAAGAGAGAAGACAGAACTAAATAGAGAAATACAGAACCTCACATCGCAGCAGAAAACATATAATATCATATCAATGATCTTAACAAAACAGAAACTATATATATATACAATAATCAGAGTTCAACAATCAATCATTAATCATCAGCCTGGACAGTTATAATGTTCTGTCCTTACAATTGCTGATAATATACAACAATTAAGCACGGCGGATAATCAATAATAAAAATAGATACATGCATACGAAAATGAAGATCTCCAGCTCTCCTACTGAAGCTCCAAAGCATGAATTCTGACCACGTAAATATACTCAATCTAACACTAGCGTTGAAAGGGAAGAACGCCCGGATTAGTATGGTAAACGAGCATGAGAAACATGCTCAACTAAATTTATTAAATTACCAAACTTTTCATTTATCAAAACAAAAGTACCACGTAAGATACACCCTCACATAAACACGGATATATTTTTACCTTACGATAACTAAAACATTTCATATCAAATCGTCTTATATTATACTAGTGTCTAGTATATGCAAGTAATGTTAATCATAGCCGAAATTGTTACATTGATTAAATTCCAGCATATAGCCCAAAATGGGTAATACGATCAAAATGGCAGGTACATAGCGGCGTTTGGATTTCCATACAAATGACTAGGTGAAGGGACTGCCTTCCGGCAGTACATCTCTAGAGGAATGTAACGAGGACCATCACAAAGGATCCTATACCCAACACAAGACCGGCCTAACTATATAACTAGATGGTACCGAATATATCATCCTCCGGTCGTTACCGACCTTTTTCGAGGGCCCTCATAGCATAAAAACCAAAATAATTAGATACACGTACGTCGAAGCGTGTGAAGTTATATCTAGAAGAGGATGATCATACCCTACATGGGAGCGACCCACTTAGCCTTGCTGCATCTAACCTTGTTTTAGTCATTTTCGGTTAAGAAGGCCCGAGGTAATGATTACCTTTCACATATCACATCACTTTTGAACGCCACATGGCTATTTCTGTTGACTACTAATTGCCTTCCACAAAAATACAACCCTTAAACTCATACGTCTCAAGGAGGGTGTTAAGCTAAGAGAAGTCGTCTTCTCTGCCACCACTGAATTATGTTTGTAAAAACCAATGTACATAATCTTTTAGAAATGCAATGTCAGACAAACATCCACACAAGTTGTCTAGGAACAGGACAAACCGAAGGTACTTTCATACCACATCCTGTCGAGAAATACCTAGGATTAGTAGCGAATAGTCCTTGCATTGGATATTTCATAATGAATAGACCATTGCTACTATATGTATATATTGGGATTTTAACCCCAAACGATCAACAAGCAGTCCCCCACTATGAAAATACTAAATATCGATTTCATCACAAGCAACTTGCACAATCATCGCAATATGTTGAACCGAAGTAGTTTTTAGATAAATTTGATCCCGGTTTCTTCGCACCAGCAACGCAAAAGCGTTTCTCAACCTTGCACCGAAACTAAGTCTCATAGACTTATCACGTCTCCAACTTTCAACTTGCTATCCTTCGGGCCAAGAAGGAAGCTTAATAGATTGGAGTAATACTCTGCACTATACGAATCAACATCATCAAAACAAAAGATAATCAACCCTACACAGAAGGCTACGTACTAAGTGTATGAATAAATAGTTCCCACATCAAGTCGAGGAACTAAAATTTGGCCAAATTTGAAAGTTAGTAATTTAACTACCAAAGCAAACAAACAAATATTCAGCACTATAAGCCATCACTAGGCCCTTTTAATTAATCTTTTATTAATTAAATCAATTGCCAAATATTCACTTTAAATTATCGTTAAAAAGATATATTCTCAAAACCATTTCGACTTTTCAACATTAGAAAACATTTCCATATACTTATTTAAAAATAAGTAATTCACAACCTCTTTATTTTCAACACTTGGAAAAATTACATATAGTTAAATATGATTAAGTATATACTTTATTCTGAAGGAAAACATTCTCCTAAACATATTTAATTTGGTCAAAACGAATGTTGCATAAAACATCGTTATGACAACCCCAAATCACTAATAGGTATTCGAAAATAAGGTAGGTATATAAATCCCATATACTATACAAAAACATTTTCTTTCGAAAATCATTTACTATAAGAATAGTGTTATAGTCCATCATTTTCTTACTTCTCGAAAACGTCTATTTCAACAATAACTGTTGAAATGAATTTTACTAACATTCATTTATTCAATTTCAATTAGTTTACATTCACTAATTTACATTCAAGTTTGTTCACTTTCAAATTAAATCAAATTCAATTCTATTTAGATTAACTTAAATTCCAATTTGAATTCAATATTTAGCTTTCAATTTTATTGATTCCATTTCATATGAATTTCTATTCAATCAGCTAACAACCATCTATCAACTAATGATATCCACCATAACCAAATTTATTTAATTTGCTCTAAACATTCATTTTGGTTTAACACGTTTTATTTCAATTGGTTTAATATATAATTGATTTTCTTTCAATTATTCAATTTAGATTGAATTCTAGTATTCACTATATTCACATTTCTATACAACATTTGTAATGTTTATTATCAATCCACAACTTAAATTTATTCAATTCTATTAACAACATTTTTAATGCTAAGTAATTTTACAAATAAAGTTGAATTTCTTTATATAATTCAAGTTCACATTCATTTAATACATTTTATTAATTTACTTCGATACCAAAATCAACTACATTCAACACTTAATTTATGTTTCATTTCAAACTTCATTTACATTCACTTTCACTATGCAACATTGTTCTTCTCTAATTTATTTCAAATTCTATTTTATTTAACTTTTACTGAAGTCAAATTTCCTATCGCTTATTCAAACTCAGATTTCGTTTTGCTTAACAAAATTATTTAACCATTTGAACATTTGGTTTTACTTACCTTTTCTCATTTCATAGGTTATATAACTTATTTATCTAAACTTTCAAATTCATGTTATATAATCACTTATCTTTTAAATTTAATTTCCATTCAATAACTTACCTAATCTACTTCAAATCTCATTCACTTTATTTAACTTTCCTTTAGTTAAATTTCAAACCATAAATTTATAATGCTACTCAAATTTATTTAACTTTACCAAATTAAATTTTATTTCATATTATAAATCCAAAACTCATTTCACTTATATTCATCAATTTCAACTTGGATTTCAAATCAAGTTTGTTTGTCACAACAGAATTTCAATTTACTATTGGTAGCAAATCCATCACATAGAAACTCAAAAATGATACTGATGATGTTGCAGTCATCACCCTTATTATTCCCCAGCAACAGTAGTAAATTCAGTGCTTTATATTCCTTTAAAATTTTCTTTTATTATTTACAAATCACATTCATTAATCTTACTTATATAATTTCACTATTTCACTTCACTTATATAAGATTCATTCCAAATTTATTTATCATATTTAGATTTATAATAATATAATCTGTTTACTTTTGAAAACTAACTTTCAAAATAAACAGAGTTCAAATTTCAAATTCTTAGTTTAAATCCATTTTCATTTACCACTCACATTTATAAATATATTCATATAATTTCACCTCTTATATATAAGATTATTTTCACAATTGCAAATCATATTAATCATAATTCCATACTTAATAATTCATTTGCTTATTCAATTTATTCTTTTACAATTGTTGTTGTTTTTTATTTATATTATTCAAACAGCTTTTATTAACTTATATATTTTTATTTTCAACCAACCAAACAGTCAATGTATATACACTTTAATAGTTTCTGAGAAATTAATCCTTTATATATAAAATGTAATCGAGGTAAAATTATTTCATTTACCCAATTTAAAATGATACTATGTCGAATTGCCTCGTTTAAGTGTTTTGAAATTCCTATTGATAATAAGGCATCCCACATACCGACCGGAATTCACAAACAACTCAACGGATAAGTAAACACAATATAAATCATTTTATATCACTAACAAACACACGCTCATATACATAATACACTAAAATCAATCTAGGATGCCACTGTCCCTATCAATACTGAGTACACATCAAAGCTTAGGAATATACAAAATATATGCTCTGATACCAAATGTGATGAACCACAAATCCATACCCTTTGAATCGACAATAATCCACACATGTCCGACCCAAAAAGCACCGACTGACTGAAAGTCAAGAGAAAGAAGAGAAGAGAGAAGAAGAGAAGAGAGAAGACAGAACTAAATAGAAAAATACAGAACCTCACATCGCAGCAGAAAACATATAATATCATATCAATGATCTTAACAAAACAGAAACTATATATACATACATCAATCAGAGTTCAACAATCAATCATTAATCATCAGCCTGGACAGTTATAATGTTCAGTCCTTACAATTGCTGATAATATACAACAATTAAGCACGGCGGATAATCAATAATAAAAACAGATACATGCATACGAAAATGAAGATCTCCAGCTCTCCTACTGAAGCTCCAAAGCATGAATTCTGACCGCGTAAATATACTCAATCTAACACGAGCGTTGAAAGGAAGAACGCCCGGATTAGTATGGTAAACGAGCATGAGAAACATGCTCAACTAAATTTATTAAATTACCAAACTTTTCATTTATCAAAACAAAAGTACCACGTAAGATACACCCTCACATGAACACGGATATATTTTTACCTTACGATAGCTAAAACATTTCATATCAAATCGCCTTATATTATACTAGTGTATAGTATATGCAAGTAATGTTAATCATAGCCGAAATTGTTACATTGATTAAATTCCAGCATATAGCCCAAAATGGGCAATACGATCAAAATGGCAGGCACGTAGCGGAGTTTGGATTTCCATACAAATGACTAGGTGAAGGGACTGCCTTCCGGCAGTACATCTCTAGAGGAATGTAACGAGGACCATCACAAAGGATCTTATACCCAACACAAGACCGGCCTAACTATATAACTAGATGGTACCGAATATATCATCCTCCGGTCGTTACCGACCTTTTCCGAGGGCCCTCATAGCATAAAAACCACAATAATTAGATACACGTACGTCGAAGCGTGTGAAGTTATATCTAGAAGAGGATGATCATACCCTACATGGGAGCGACCCACTTAGCCTTGCCGCATCTAACCTTGTTTTAGTCATTTTCGGTTGAGAAGGCCCGAGGTAATGATTACCTTTCACATATCACATCACTTTTGAACGCCACATGGCTATTTCTGTTGACTACTAATTGCCTTCCACAAAAATACAACCCTTAAACTCATACGTCTCAAGGAGGGTGTTAAGCTAAGAGAAGTTGTCTTCTCTGCCACCACTGATTGGTAGCAAATCCATCGCGTAGAAACTCGAAAATGATACTGATGATGTTGCAGTCATCACCCTTATTATTCCCCAGCAATAGTAGTGAATTCAGTGCTTTATATTCCTTTAAAAATTTCTTTTATTATATACAAATCACATTCATTAATCTTACTTATATAATTTCACTATTTCACTTCACTTATATAAGATTCCTTCCAAATTATCATATTTAGATTTTCAATAATATAATCTGTTTACTTTTGAAAACTCTCTTTCAAAATAAACAAAGTTCAAATTTCACATTCTTAGTTTAAATCCATTTTCATTTACAACTCACATTTATAAATATATTCATATAATTTCGCTTCTTATATATAAGATTATTTTCAAAATTGTAAATCATATTAATTATAATTCCATACTTAATAATTCATTTGCTTATTCAATTTATTCTTTTACAATTGTTGTTGTTTTCTATTTAGATTATTCAAACAGCTTTTATTAACTTATATATTTTTATTTTCAACCAACCAAACAGTCAATGTATATACACTTTAATAGTTTCTAAGAAATTAATCCTTTATATATAAAATATAATCGAGGCAAAATTATTTCATTCACCCAATTTAAAATGATATTATGTCGAATTGCCTCGTTTAAGTGTTTGAAAATTCCTATTGATAATAAGGCATCCCACATACTGACCAGAATTTACAAACAACTCAACGATTAAGTAAACATAATATAAAGCATTTTATATCACTAACAAATACGCGCTCATATATATAATACACTAAAATCAATCTAGGGTGCCACTGTCCCTATCAATACTGAGTACACATCAAAGCTTAGGAATATACAAAATATACGCTCTGATACCAAATGTGATGAACCGCAAATCCATACCCTTTGAATCGACAATAATCCACACATGTCCGACCCAAAATGCACCGACTGACTGAAAGTCAAGAGAAAGAAAAAAGAGAGAAGAAGAGAAGAGAAGAGAAGAGAGAAGACAGAATTAAATAGAAAAATACAGAACCTCACATCACAGCGGAAAAAATATAATATCATATCAATGATCTTTACAAAAAAGAAACTGTATATATGCATACATTAATCAGAGTTCAACAATCAATCATTAATCATCAGCCTGGACAGTTATAATGTTCTGTCCTTACAATTGCTGATAATATACAACAATTAAGCACGGCGGATAATCAATAATAAAAACAGATACATGCATACGAAAATGAAGATCTCCAGCTCTCCTGCTGAACTCCAAAGCATGAGTTCTGACCACGTCAATATACTCAATCTGACACGAGCGTTGAAAGGGAAGAACGCCGAATTAGTATGGTAAACCAGCATGGGAAACATGCTCAACTAAATTTATTAAATTACCAAACTTTTCCTTTATCAAAACAAAAGTTCCTCGTAAGATACGCCCTCACATAAACACGATTATATTTTTACCTTACGATAAATAAAACATTTCAAATCAAATCGTCTTATATTATACTAGTGTCTAGTATATGCAAGTAATGTTAATCATAGCCGAAATTGTTACATTGATTAAATTCCAGCAAATAGCCCAAAATAGTTAATACGGTCAAAATGGCAGGTACATAGCGGAGTTTGGATTTCCATACAAATGACTAGGTGAAGGGACTGCCATCCGCCAGTACATCTCTAGAGGAATGTACCCAGGACCATCACAAAGGATCCTATACACAACACAAGACCGGCCTACCTCTATAACTGGATGGTACCGAATATATCATCCTCCGGTTGTTACTGAACTTTTCCGAGGGCCCTCATAGCATACAAACCACAATGATTAGATACACGTACGTCGAAGCGTGTGAAGTTATATCTAGAAGAGGATGATCATACCCTACATGGGAGCGACCCACTTAGCCTTGCCACATCTAACCTTGTTTTAGTCATTTTCGGTTGATAAGGCCTGAGGTAATGATTACCTTTCACACATCACATCACTTTTGAACGCCACATGGACATTTCTGTTGACTACTAATTGCCTTCCACAAAAATACAACCCTTAAACTCATACGTCTCAAGGAGGGTGTTAAGCTAAGAGAAGTTGCCTTCTCTGCCACCACTGATTTATGTTTGTAAAAACCAATGTACATAATCTTTTATAAATGCAATGTCGGACAAACATCCACACAAGTTGTCAAGGAACAGGACAAACTGAAGGTACTTTCATACCACATCCTATCGAGAAATCCCTAGGATTAGTAGCGAATAGTACTTGCCTTGAATATTTCATAATGAATAGACCATTGCTACTATATGTATATATTGGGATTTTAACCCCAAACGATCAACAAGCAGTCCCCCACTATGAAAATACTAAATATCGATTTCATCACAAGCAACCTGCACAATCATCGCAATATGTTGATCTGAAGTGATTTTTAGATAAATTTGATCCCGGTTTCTTCGCACCAACAACGCAAAAGCGTTTCTCAACCTTGCACCGAAACTAAGTCTTATAGACTTATCACGTCTCCAACTTTCAACTTGCTATCCTTCAGGCCAAGAAGGAAGCTTAATAGATTGGAGTAATACTCTGCACTATACGAATCAACATCCTCAACACAAAAGATAATCAACCCTACACAGAAGGCTACGTACTAAGTGTATGAATAAATAGTTTCCATATCAAGTCGAATAACTAAAATTTGGCCAAATTTGAAAGTTAGTTATTTAACTACCAAAGAAAACAAACAAATATTCATCACTATAAGCCATCACTAGGCCCTTTTAATTAATCTTTTATTAATTAAATCAATTGCCAAATATTCACTTTAAATTATCTTTAAAAATATATATTCTCAAAACCATTTCAACTTTTCAACATTAGAAAACATTTCCATATACTTATTGAAAAATAAGTAATTCACAACCTCTTTATTTTCAACAGTTGGAAAAATTACATATAGTTAAATAGGATTAAGTATATACTTTGTTCTGAAGGAAAACATTCTCCTAAACATATTTATTTGGGTCAAAACGAATGTTGCATAAAACATCGTTATGACAACCCCAAATCACTAATATAGGGATTCGAAAATAAGATAGGTATATAAATCCCATATACTATACAAAAATAATTTCTTTCGAAAATCATTTACTATAACAATAGTGTTATAGTCCGTTATTTTCTTACTTCTCGAAAACGTCTATTTCAACAATAAATGTTGAATTCTATGGTTTCAATACTTAACACATTCTAAAAACATCTACAAAACATTTTACTCCATTTAATAAATCACTTTCCAAAACGTTTATTTCATTTAAACTATTATCCACTGTCCAAAATCGGAATATACTTCATTTATAACATTCGTTACTTCTACACATTTATTAAAGATAGTCCATTGTCCAAAATCGTGAATATAATCCTTTTACCAAATACATTACTATTACACATTTAATTAAAGGATTATCCACTGTCCAAGGTCGTAGATGAAATTCCTTTAATAAACTATAATAATTAACTTATCAAATTCAATTGATTTTGGATTTATAAAACAATCACATTTATATTTTATGAAATCTTCTATTTATGAATCTCCTTTATTAACCAATTCCATTTATATGCCAAAAATCCAAATAATCACTTAGTTACTTATAATTCTCTTTATTTCCAAAATCATTCTTTTTATAACTTCATAACTTCATATATCTATTCATTTATAAAATCCAATTATAACTTCATTTTAACATTTACAATACTCCTTTATAATTCCATCATTTTGATTTATAGAAATATCAACTTTATAAATCTTATATATAAAACCATTTATAATAATTCAAAAATCCCATTTTAAACTATTTTACAAAATAATTAACCATATTCCAAAATTCACATTTTGATTATATTTCATAAAAATAAAAATTTTTATAACATAAAAATTATAACTTTTATTTATTTCAAATAAATCCATTCCTTTATAAAAATTCAAAATTTAATAAAACGTCTATTTTCAAAATCACTTGAAATCCTTTTTAAATTTGAAATCACCACTTAAACATTTGTAATTTACCAAAAATAGGCCTAATGCAGCAACAGCACCAAATACATCAATCACAACATCCAAAACATCATACATTATATGATAACAGCATATATCATAATATTTGAAAATAAAACCAATACTAATGAGGAATCATGTTGGATAATCCAACCTTTCACCTGCAACAAACATACATATTAGAAACATATGTACAATGTCCGCTTCGAGGCAGAGGCACGTACAAAGAGTCATCCGCTCATACACGGGAACGTATTGGGTCTCATTTGCTCCAATAAGCAGGAATATATCCAAATACCAATCAATATATAGATAATATATCATCCAAACAATCGTCAGTCATCCTAGATAAATTTATTTCTCACTTATATAAAAATATCAGTGAGTCATAAAGAGTGAGTTGTACTCACATTGATTCCAATAGCAGTTGTAGTGTTTTATTCCGAATGAAATTAAATAGCCGTTTAATTTTACCCAAAATATATACTAGCTCCAATCAACTCCAAACTAGCTCTAAAATGTAGTGCTCATAAATACGGACCCAACGCAACTTGTTTCATCAAAAACGGACCTCGTATGAAGAAGACATGATGTTTTAAAGTTTATACGATTTTATATATAATTTTTTTTCAATTTTCTCTTAAATTTTAAAACACTACTTATCTTCAACCGTAAGATTTATACTTGAGAGATCTGGGCCGTTATTTTTTATTCCTCCATCTTTCAACTTCGTATATAATAGGTGTTACAGGTCCGATTTCTTGATGCCCGAAAGTCGACATCAATACGTTCGTTGTATCGAATGCCGAAAAACCGAACCGTTAGGGTTTAAAGAAGAAGAAGATAGAAGAAGAAACAGAAATAATGACAGAATCTCACATATCGCAGTGGAACAAATATAATAGATAAATAAATATCTTTAAACAGAATCACTATGTCAGTTATTACATTACATCACATTACATTATCAGAGTGTACAATAACAAACAGCAGAAAGAAATATTACATATACTAGTGATACGCTTCGCCGTCCAAATTGCTTCTGATCTCCATAGCATCTCTTTTTCGATTTTTGCTCCCGAATAATGCTAACCTAACTCTAGGCTGCCCGTGTGGAAAATTATGGGCACCCAGAGTTTAGAAAGGGAAAAATAAACTCCAGGTCAGTTATGGTACTGGTGTGAGATCTCAAAAAAAGTTATTTCACAAAGAAAAGATAAATAAATCCGCTATGCTTTTGGAAAATGAAACTACCATAAGGCCTCCCGCCACACACATAATGCAAACGCAGAATTAAAGAAGATTTCTCCTTATGATAGTCAAACATGCATGATACGAGCAAAATCTTTTGATATTATTATTATTAGTGCATAGTGTGGAAAACATTTCGAAAGTATAATATTAATCTTAGCCAGCATAGGCATTTCGTACTTATGCCTACTATAGCTACCATCCAAACAGTGGTGACCACCATAAGTAAATGGCAGGTTATACAACTAAAACCGTAAAGAGCTCGTATTGGATTATTGGATTTCCAACAAATGGTCAGGCAAAGGAACTTCCCACATAAAATGAAACGCCTCTGGAGGGACATCCCCGAGAACCTAACCGGATCTCTGCTACACAAGGCCGGGTTACCTCTGTAACTAGGTAACAACTGACATGAGTATGCCATCCCTCGGTCATTACCGACCTTTATCCGAGTGGCCTCAATTCAACAACCACACAGTAAAGTATCTGGGCTCCATACCGTGATACCACTTTTTATAAAAAATCAACATAAGTAAATGTCTGGGCTCCATATCATGATATCACTTTTTATCTAGAAGGAAATGGTCATACCCTCAGAGGGAGCTACCCTCAAATAACCTTGCTTCCACGATTCCTGTTTCGACCATTACCGGTTTGTGAGGCTCGACGAAGTCACTTCCATAAAGCTACGCTTTTTTCACAAAGCCATGCTTCGATCCCAAATTATCAACAAATGATCATCAACACACAGCAGCACTTAGCATGCCACATTACCAAATTGGGAATGTATCACTAGCAAACATCAACTACATAACCTCTGAGCTCGTACGTCTTAGAGAAGGGTGTTAAGCTAAGAGAATAAATCTCCGCCACCAACAAAAATGTATTTGATAGAAACCAGCTTTAGATCTCAAAGTGTAATGTCAGACACACATCTATACAAGTCTGTTCAGGGTTCGAACAGAACCGAAGGCACTTCCGAAGAAGTCCTTGCAAATATGGGTATTCACAATCCCGATCGGACTTCCCATCACTTAGGGAAATATCTATACCGGCGCGACTCAGTGCAGAGACAATCGACGGGTTATCCTTTCGTTCTCGAAAATAACCGGTCTTCACCACCAGTCTTCAAATTCTATCCATATCGACATATCATTATTCGAAATGGGTTATATGACACAAAGTCCTCTCCCGGCTAAACCGAATAATGAGAGTAAATTTAAAAATATATGGATATGGAATTTCAATTAAGTCCCAATTTTAAAATTCAAATCTTTCTTTCAAATGGTTTAAACAAATTACCATTTCAAATCCTTTAGACAAAAAGATTTATTCCACACAGTTCACCCAGTTTCACAAAGATACAATCACGTATTTCAAAATAATTTCTGTTTCAATTGGATTAACTCATTAACTCTTTAAATCAAAGATTTAACTCATAGCTTCCAAAAGCATTTCCGAAGATTCATTCATAACTTGGAAAACCATTTTCCATTTAACTTGAACTTTCTTTTATACAAATTGAAGATTCGTTTCTTATATGAAAGTTTATACCATTTGAAAACAAATAGTTTTTATTTCGGAAAAATCCAATTTCATTTATACAAGTTAAGATCTTTGGGTTAATGTAAATTCCCAAAGCAACACTTTATAAAATGGTTTAAGTTCATGTAAACTTATATAACCTTTTTAAAATCATAAGTTCTCAACATAGAATTCAATTTCAAATTTTTAATTCAAATTTAAATCAAATTTCAAAACTAAATTAATTTATTCAAAATAATTTTTTACTTTGAAAATTCCTTTTCAAAAGTTTTTCCACTTTAAATCCGATTTATATCCAAAACCATTTGGATTCAAAAATTCCACTTCAAAATTATTTCAAAAATCGGTGACTTAACCAATTTCCACGTGCAATCCATATTTGTGTATATAGTATAGTCCAGGGGTTTAACACAATAGTGCGCAACATCAACCATCACAGATTCAATCATATTAACATCAATAAGTGGTATAGTCCATAACGCTTATCTTCGTTCACAGACTCGTAGATAAAATAAATTTATCAATGAGATGTCACAGAATATAAATAAAATTACTATTTGTGAGAAATCCAGTTGGATCCCTCCAACCTGTTTTCCTGCATCCACAATATTAGCACAACCAATAAATATCCATTCAATCTGATAATAATTATCATATTGAGCTAAACAACCAACCAAAAATTTAAATATTGGCTATATAAATTAACTGGTATCCAGATTTGAGTGAGATTAACCCACCTTTGGTTTTCGACGAGCTTTCAAATTTAAATTAAATCAAACGGCGTTCGATTTAACCTAAATTTTTACTTGCTCCGAATAATTCTAGAATTGCTCCACTCCGTAGTACTCGTCACTGCGATTCCGACGCTTCCTGTTTCATTGAATTCTAATACAGTATGTGAAAGATATGTTATTTTAAACATTTAGTATAATTTATAAAACAATTTCTTTCTCTTTTTTTTAATACCAAACAAACATTGACCGTACCCAGAGAAAAAGAAATCGAGGTCGCTCCCTCTCGTTCTTCTTCATCAATACGTATAGGTTCGAACAAAACCCAATCCGCACGCCAACTAGGGTATCAACCCGCTCCCTCGTCGCTCACCGATAGGTTGATCCAAGGCCACCACCTCAAACCCCATCGCCGACTCGACCTCCACCCAAAACCCGTGCGAGCTCGGTTGCCTCCATCACCAGGAAACTACGCGCGAACGACCAGTGAATGCAGCCACGTAGCAACTCTAATCGACGACGATAGCTCGAATCACCCGTTGGATCTGAAGCTCTTGGCGAGCTCTTCGATCTTCCAGTTGGAAGAATTCGCTATTACGTGATGGAATTGATCGCAAATTGAAGATGAAAGTTGATATTTTTCGGCCATTAAAATGATGTAAACGGCGGCCGTGCTAAATTCTAGGGTTTTCTTTGAAAATGTGATATGTGAACGATTATAAATATTATTTTAATATTATCTCCACTTCAACAAGATTTTTACAAACGAACTCCAAACAACGCGTGCCGGGAGGCGATTATAATGTCTTACCTGCATTCCGAACACAATGGAATGTGTTTCGGAGGCTAATCTGATCATATGCGCGAGTTACGGAAATAAACGATCAATTTTAAATTAAATCGACTAAAATAGTTTCTATGCGTTTTGAGCTGGCAGAGTCAAACGACAACTCCGGTTGCTACGAAAAATGAAATCCGAGAATAACTAACTATTACGGATCCAGTAGAACTGGTTTCGTCGAATTCCAAGACTGTACTCAAGAAGGCTATTTTAACCCGTCGATAAATTCGAGTGATTTCCAAATTCGTCGAAATCACTTAAAATTTCACCTTTAAAACTTTACTAACTCTATTATAAATCATATAGAATTTATATTTACATTAGAAACTATTCTGATTCACTTCGAACCAAAATCTGATTATTTGCATTATTATATTATTAAATTCCATTATTAAATTCCATTATTAAATTAATATAAAATCCAAAATCTAAATTTATCGACTTTTGATTCCATCCAAAGGCCCAACATCATTATTTAAATTCAAATAAACTCAAAATAAATTTTAGAAACCAATTCATAATCATTTATATCCAGATACACCAATTATCACAATTCCAAATATTTAATTATTATTATTCAAATCCAATTAAATTACCGTATTTGAAATTTAACTAATTCTATTAATTTAACCAAAATCTTTTTACTTCAAAATCAATTCAAAATCCACATTTAACATTTAAAATGAATTAAATGTTCAAAATTTACGACTATAAATTCTGGGTCGTTACATCCTTCCCCCTTAAAAGAATTTCGTCCCTGAAATTTGCTAAGGTAGGAAAATGCTACTAAACTCAATAGCAAAACCCACTTAGTGAAAATCTCAAATTTTACTTTGCCTAAATTCTTCAATTTCAAATCAAAACTGCTAGTTTCGATTCCTATTCCAAAATCCTTTTTTATTTAAATTTTAATTTGAAATCAATTTGTCGTTAACGAAACGTTTCAAAAATAATTTCTAACTCCTAAAATTTTCAAAAATTTTTGGGAGCGTCCCCCTTGTATGGAGGAGCTTTTGCAATATCACAATAGATATAAATATATATACATCGACCCACACGGTCAGAAAACCAAAAACGGTTCATATTTCCTATTTTTATTACGTAGGCGTACCTTTTATTAGCATTTTAAAAGCATGCGGCTAATTTATATTGCATATATGTGCTCTAACTCTATCGATTGCTTCCCGTACCTGTACTTAATCAACAAACACATCAGTTTTCAATAATATGATAATTTATTAACATTCTATTCATTAAACTATCCAAATACATCAATTACGTAGTTCAAACAAACAAATTACATAATTCAACCTGTTAACCATATATTATAAGCAAGTCCCACGATTTCAATCACCATTTTAATTTCCTAACAAGCCCAACATTATTTTATTTCACTTGAATGGTTTACATTGAAGTTTTCTACATATAATTTATATTTATTCCAATTCAATTCCAAATTAATTTACAAATCAAATTTTTATTTCAAATTTGATACATTTGCCTTTCTTTTATGATTCACTTGCATCTATATACAAATCCACTTGTTAAAATTTGAATCCATTCCAATTTATTCAAAAAATCAACTTTATTTGCTTTTCTTAATCTATTAGCTTTGTTTGCAACAAAACGACTAATCTCAATGCAAATTTGATATCATTCAAACAAACAACAATTACTGAAGTTTATAACCATTTTAAATTAATTCTAAACCAAACTATATTAATTTTACTTCATTTGAAATTATTTACAACCCAAACAACCTCATTTTATTCCATTATCAAATTAAATTCTTATTCTTACATTTCCAATTCATTATCCATTTAGGTTTATATTAATATCATTCAATTCTGGGTTATATACAACTCATACATTCTTATTTCATCACGATAAGAAATTAAAATTCTTTCGCTTGCATTAAAATTTCATTATCTAAATAAATTTCATTCAAGACCATTTCATAAGTTTGACAACAACATTCCACAATTTCCTTAAGCTACTTCAACAACAAAATATCTCAATTTCTTCTTACATCATATTTATTTTAAATTTTAAATTTGATTCTTATCCCATCAAATTCCAATCCATTATAAATTTTAACTCTGTTTATTCACTTATTCAATCTATTTAAAATTTAGTTTATTAACAATGAGACCACTTCAAATCATTTCACTCATTTGAATTTATTTATAATTCAAACCATCACTATTATAATCTAATTCCATTATTCATTTCAATACAAATTCCTTTCAATTTAGTTTACACTAAATTCATCTTCATCCTATTCCTTTAAATTTAGTTAAGTTAAAATTCTATTCATACAATATCCTTTCAACTTAATTAAATTTTCTTTCAATTCAATTCTTTTCCAATTCTAAATCAAGTTTAACTAAATTTTATTTAGCCAACTTAAATTCATTCCACTTCATTTATTACTTAAATAAGAATTGAATTTCATTCAATATTATTTATAACACAACTAAATTTTGATTTCAATTTAATCCAAATTTAACTTAATTTCTTTTTTTAACTTAAATTAAATCCAATTCGGTCCAATTTTATTTTTCTATTCAATTAAAATTTTTCTTTCTAATATATAAGTTTGAAACTTAGTCACTAACTTAAATCCATTCACATCTTGTATTTTTCCTTTATCTTATCTTACTTTACCTTTCATTTAGGATTAAGTTTGAATTCACCATACTATTCAACTATTTTCCATTTATGATTATATTTCCATTTTCTATTTTTAAGTTCACCAACTCATTTACTTAAAGCTTATACTGCTCATTTGAGTTATTTTCATCTTATAATCACAATTCCAGATTATCTATATAACACTTAATAGCTTAAGGATATAAATTTTCATTACACAATTGTAGTCATTTTACATTCCAACTTTATATCCAATCTAATTCAATTTCAAATTTCAAATTTTATTTAACTTATCTTAAGTTAAATTCAAATATATTTTATTCACTACAATTTACTCAAGCTAAATTTTAATTCCAGGAGTAAAATTTTCATTTTTCTTCTTATTAATATCAACTTCACTTAATAGGTTTAATAGTTGATTCATTTTAACTTTACACATTATTTAAATACAATTTTCAGAATTCAATTACCCGGTTTTATTTCAAAACCATTTGAAATGATTATCAACTCATACCTACTTGTTATATCAAATCAAACTTCCAGATTCCAAATCAACTTGTTTTTTATCCAAAAAAAATTTCCTTTTGAAATTTCCAAAACCACTTTTATACCCAACAAGTCCAAACAAATACCATAACCAATCACAACGGAAGCAATCCATCACTTAAGAAACTCGAAAATGAATTCAGATGATGTGGCCATAGTCATCGGGATTATTTTCCAGCGACTGAAGTGAGTTCTGTGCTATCTTACTTTCACAAATTCATTTCAAAATAATTCTCGTTCAAAAATATTTCCCAAAATAATACTCCATCATTGCATTCAAATACTTTGGAAACATTTCAAACATTCCACGGATTTTAAATTCCCAAACTTTTTGTTTTAAATTCAATTTAAAACACCTTTCAAAATTCCCGGAATTTAAATTCTGGTTTAATTCAAATTTAGTTATTCTTCTTTTGGATAAATCATATTTATAGAATTTTATTTTGTTATAAACCCTTTCAAACTTTAGATTTTATATTTGATTATAATATCAACAACCAAACATCCAAATATATATAATATTTTTAGAAAAATTATTCCTTTTATATTAAATATAATTTTGGGTAAAATTATTTCATTTAGCCCACCTTAAAACAATACCATGTCAGTTTATCTTTCTTAAGAGTTTAGAAACCCCTATCGATTGTACTTCCCGTACCGACCAGAATTCATAAACACTCAGCCGATAAGTCAACACAGTGTAAAAAAAAAATTTATATTCACCAATAAGTACGCGCTCATATCTATTATTACACTCAAACTCATTCTACAATACTACTGACTCTATCTCTAATGAGTAACACCAAACAGAGCCAAGTTTTTCGTTAAACCAAATGCTCTGATACCACATGTAACAGGTCCGATTTCTCGACGCCCGAAAGTCGACATCAATACGTCCACTGTATCGAATGTCGCACAGTCGAATGCCTGAAAATCGAACCGTTAGGTTTAAAGAAAAAGAAGATAGAAGAAGAAACAGAAACAATGACAAAATCTCACATATCGTAGCGGAACAAACATAATAGATAAATAAATATCTTTAAACAGAATCACTATATCAGTTATTACATTACATCACATTACATTATCAGAGTGTACATCAACAAACAGCGAAAAGAAATATTACATATACTAGTGATACGCTTCGCCGTCCAGATTACTCCTAATCTCCACAGCATCTCTTTTTCGTTTTTTGCTCCCGAATAATGCTAACCTGACTCTAGGCTGCCCGTGTGGAAAATTGCGGGCACGCAGAGTTTAGAAAGGGAACAATAAACTCCAAGTCAGTCATGGGACTGGTCTGAGATCTCAAAAATAGTTATTTCACAAAGAAAAGAAAACGAAATCCGCTATGCTTTTGGAAAATGAAACTACCATAATGCCTTCCCCCACACACACAATGCAAACGCAGAATTGGTGGAAATTTCTCCTTATGATAGTCAAACATGCTTGATACGAGCAAAATCTTTTGATATTATTATTATTAATGCATAGTGTGAAAAAAATTTCGTAAGTATAATATTAATCTTAGCCAGCATAGGCATTTCGCATTTATGCCTACTATAGCTACCATCTAAACAATGGTGATCACCATAAGTAAATTGCAGGTTATACAACTAAAACCGTAATGAGCTCGTATTGGATGATTGATTTTCCATCAAATGGTCAGGCAAAGGAACTTTCCACATAAAATGGAACGCTCTGGAGGGACGTCCCCGAGAACCTAACCGAATCTCTACTACACAAGGCTGGGTTACCTCTGTGACTAGGTAACAACTGACACGAGTATGTCATCCTCTGGTCGTTACCGACCTTTATCCGAGGGCCCTTAATTCAACAACCACACAGTAAAGTATCTGGGCTCCAAACCATGATACCACTTTTTATAAAAATTCAACATAAGTAAATATATGTGCTCCATACCATGATATCACTTTTTTATGCAGAAGGAAATGGTCATATCCTTAAGGGGAGCTACCCCAAATAACCTTGCTGCCATGATTCCTGTTTTGACCATTACCGGTTTGTGAGGCTCGACGAAGTCACGTCCACAAAGCTTTGCTTTTTCACAAAGCCATGCTTCAATCACAAATGATCAACAATGATCATCAACACACATCAGCACTTAGCATGCCACATTACCAAATTGGGAACGTATCACTAGTAACCATTAACTACATAACCTCTGAGCTCGTACGTCTCAAAGAAGGGTTTTAAGCTAAGAGAATAAATCTCCGCCACCAACAGAAATGTATTTGATAGAAACCAGCTTTACATCTCAAAGTATAATGTCAGACACACATCCATACAAGTCTGTTCCGGGTTCGAACAGAACCGAAGGCATTTTCTAAGAGCCCTTGCAAATCTAGGTATTCACAATCTCGATCGGACTTCCCATCACTTAGGGAAAATCTCTACACAATTAAATTTATAAACAAATAATTTAAAAATTAAATAATTTAAATAAAAGATATCAATTTATAACAATTAAGTCCTTTTTCTTGAATTAACAAAGTTTGGAAAACATTTCATAAAATTTTCTAAGTCAAAAATTCATGAAAAATTTCAACAGAGTCTCCTTTGTACGGAAAGGTCTAGGATAAATAGTAATATCAAATATACCAATATACAACATATAATTCAAACTAATATATCCCAACAACGGGAAATATATATATCCCAACATGGGAACATAATATAACAACGCTATAAACCGTAATCCGAAAACGTACCTATTTGTCGGGCAATTAACGCTTATTTTATGGAACCAAAAGCAGTAGCAATTGCTTCCCTACCCTACATTTCACTTATATAATAAAAAAGTTAACAATTGCATAAGATGAAATATTTAAAGTGGTTTCAACCATCAACAAACAAATCAATACAACATCAAACACTTCCAATAAGGCGTACAACCATAAAATCAATCGTTCATTCATATCAAACAAAACAAATAGTTGTCTGGGCTCAAAGACTTTAAATTGTACGAAAAGAGAAATAAACTACTAAGCGTACCCTTCACTCAATAGTCTGAGGTGAAACTAAATAGATTATTCATACCTTCCAAATAAATGTAAAGTATCCTTGCCCAAACTAACATAAACCAAAACAACACAATTCCAAACAATAGATTAATTTTATTTTTATTAATTTCATTCATATAATGATTTATCTTTTTAATTTACATTTTCTTTTCTCTTACAGTTTCATTTACTTTTATTCATTTCTAACAAAATCTCATTTCACTTATTCATAACATGAAATTTTCTTTTATCATATTACATTCATTTATTCACTGCTTAATTTCATGTTCTTAAGTTTAAAATCTTCTATTTATATTACTTATCTTTCTATTATAATTAACTAGTGCGTGGCCCGTGCTACGCACACGGGCATTGTTGGTTACTAAATTAATGTTAAAAGTTGCTTAGAATATACCTTACGTAGAATAAAGGATTTTAAGGTAGAAGGTATATGTACTGTTGTATTATATTTTGAGTTCGTGCGCAAATATAATGTGTAGGTTAGTTCATTAATATAGTAGATATAACAGAACACATGTATTTTTAAGTATCCTTGCATACAGAAGAAGATAAAAATTTAGATTTGTTTAGAAGAAAAAACATATCTAAAAAAAGGATAGTTAATACGTTCATTCAAAGTGCAGAGCGTTTACAGCACAGGATTCAACCACAATGCACATATAATTTTATGGCAATTTAACACTTTCAAAACAAAACATTTGAGTTGTACATTTTCTGGAACAAAACTAAATTCTTTCCATCTTATAAGTTTATGTGGGCAGGCTTCTTACTCCATCCCCGAGTAAACCATAAGTCCTTGCCCATGATTCAGATGGTAGACTGAATAAAATGGCAATTCCTTTGTATAAGAGCCAAGGCTTTACTCATAATATATCCAACATTGTGGATTAATACCTACAATTTGCAAGCAATATCTCAGTTAAGTGAGAAATAGTTGAACTTAAAGCTATTATACGTAGATTTACCTGAGACCATCACAACTAGTGAATAATTCACCAAATAGTAATGAGTAAAATAACATAGAGTATAAGTGCAAATAGTAATTGATGATGTTGGATTGAATGTATGATGATACTTCACAGTAAAAGCTATATATAGTAATGCAATAAACTGCAAGTATGTTTCGCTATTAAGCTTAACTTCTTCACAACACCATATGCAAAATCCTATAAACCATACAATAGTGACCGTGCCTTTAGGTGCACTAAGTCAGCTTCAATAACGCATCAACATGGTCCCATTTTGCCAACAAAATAAAAAATACGTGATTCTAGTTTGGATATTGGGCAGTGTCGGTAGTGTATTGGGTAGGAAAAGCTATATTAGAATTTGATGTGTGAACGTATTTTGAATGTATGTAGCTGTGGAATGAGGAGTTAAAAAATATGTTGTTGGGTATGGGTTATCATAGTATATGTTTGTACAGACTGACTGTAGAGTCTTTTAGGATATAACCCAAAAAAATGAATTTTATATAGAGATAATTGTAGAGATGTATAATACTGTGATGTGTTCATGCAGATGTAATGTGTGTGTACACACAAATATATATTATATATATGGCGTAGGTTATCAATAAAGTAGTTTTGTAATATAAGTTGCATCTTTATTCTATATGCAATGTGGAAGAAAGTTAACCTTATACAAATTCAGATGTTAGAACATGGAGATTAATTAAATATAAGTGATTCCCAATATGTTTGTTATCACTATGTCATAAAGTTGATCTAAAACAGGAAAATGGCAGTTATATTAGTCAAGTACTTGAGTTTTAAGTGAAGTTGACGAAAGCTTGAAGCAAAATCGTCAGCATATCAAACAGATAATAGTACAGCTGGATGGAAGTACTAATTGCCAAATCCTTATCCTTATCAGTCTCTCTTCTTAGCAATTCAATAAAACTATGCCGTACACAACAAATTCCTCAATTTAACTTGAAAATGGACACAAATTGTACTATATTACAGAACTGTACCTGCTTTTGAAGTCTGAACAGAATCTTATGGTAAGTCGATAGATGATGAACATGAACTAACCAAAAAGATTTGATCAACTCGAGCAATTTGCAAGCAAACCTCTGATATTCATCTCAACTGCAACCAACATGAACCTGTTAATGAAATGAATTGGTAAACGATAAGAAAAATATTTCTTTAAACAAATTTCAGTGTCTATTTATATTATTTATACGAGTATATATGCACGCGCAGGTGGGCCTGCATTTAAAACATTAACACATTTAATATCTCTTAGTGATTATCAAGGGATTTAAATAGTATTAGAAAAGTAACGAAAAACTAAAGGATAATACTCCGCATCCCTCAAATGTTCTAGAACCGAATAAAATCAATTTTAACACTGGTCCCATTGAATTCAATATCCATAGTATTAAACATTCATGAAGGTTAGGCCTAGTCAAAAACATAGCCACTAAAATTAAAATAGTTTTCACAACATATGTCGCGGTTACAAAATTTCTTTCCAGCTTAAGCAATATATCTCCTCTTAGAAACTAATGATCACAACTCCATCAATTTATTTATGGCCGATTCAACCAATAAAACATCCCAAACCATTTAAATACGAAAACAATTGGATTTTAACATAGAATACAAAGACATTATTGAGCTTCATCACACTAAAACTAAAGTCTTACGGTACGCGCTTTGCGCGTAAATTGTTTTTCTTATTAGTTGTATATGTTTAAATTAGTAAAAAATTAATTCTTTACTTTCAAGTGATATTAAAATTTGTATATTTGTACAGGATTGTTTTGAATTTGTAAAGAAAGTTTAATTTTAGATTCTATTTTTAAAAGCGTTTTGAATTTGTAAAGCATGTCTAATTGTTAGATTCTACTTTTAGGGGCATTTGAATTTGTAAATAAGGTTTAATATTAAATGTTATTTTTAAGTGATTAAAATTTGATAATATATAGACCAACATCTTTGGTAGTTCACATTGATATTAAAAAAATGTGGCGCCAAAGCCATAACTATTATTAAAGATTAATAAAGATATATAGATTGTTTGATTTATTTAGAAAGTTTTTGCGTTACATATTTTAATGCAGCTATATATATTTGATTCACTTTTTGAAGTCTAATTGTAATTACATTTGAACAATTCTATTCCATAAATAAATTCTAAAAATTATTCTAATATCAACAAATCAATTACCATCTTGAAGTTTTTCATGTGTGACGAATGTATCATGGAAGAGAATACACAACTATTGCCTTTGACAAAGTGACCAACAATTTTTATTGACCAGTTGAATGCAATTTTTACTCCTAAAAAAATGTTAAGAAAAGAAACATGCAAACATGTGCTTAATGCCTCATATCGGATAATAAATTAGTTTCACCATTCTTGAAAAAAATAGAATACTTCAAAGGTTAAGAATACAGGCATCCACCAAGAAAACGAAACCCAAATTCGACACAGGTCCAAGAAATTGTTCCCCTTAAACCATAGCAAAGGATACTATTATTGCATTACTACTTCAAAAATATAATATGTTAAAAGTTAGGAATATTTTGTTTCATTGTAGGAACATCTAGTGAGAACCTTTAGGAATAGCCCATGTCTTCTGTTTCATGACCATGACAATTTAGTTTCAAAGTCACCGCACCTACTTATCCAACCATTCAACGGATTTGATACATTAATATTAGCAGCACTAAACTGCAAGAGGGCACAACTGTACTTGATACTTGAGGCATTGATAATGCATAGGTTGTGGTTTCATACCAAGGTCTCAAAATGATCAATAAAGCTTAGCCAGAATGGAAATTAACCTGTAAATTGAATATTAAAATAAACTTTAATTAAATCTGAGTAACATCCATGAAATTCACAAAGTTCACTCCCACCCCAATCCAACAAAATAAATCTTGAAACGACACATCCAACTTGTCATGCAACTTGACATCATTACGTACAGTCTTCTATATTGTCATTACAGGAATAAATGCCCTCCAAAATTTCCAATGGCCAACACAATCAACTGATAAACATAGCATCATTTGAACAAACTGTTTCATGCAAATCATCAGCAACTCCTGTGCATGTTTTTGCACGCATCAACAAATCAGCTTTGATATTACCACCCTGCATAAATGCATATTTTTTCCAGTTAATTGTATCCTCTATCAAGTTTTGAATCATTGACTTGTTAAAATCAAGCATTTTAGCTTCTCCAACACATATCAGATTATAACCTATATAAGGTAGAAAAATAAACTTTTGCAACAACACCTGACCAATTTTTGAAATTAACACAAACTGCCCTGTTATATGATTAACAGCTATTTTTACTAAATCATCTTTCCTCCGTACAATTTCACGCACCTAATTTTGTATCATTGTATCATTAATCATAACCAAACCATCACTGCATTCTTCCTCTATCATCCATGTATTCCCAAAGCCATAGTCCTCTCAATCAACAATTAAAATTCTGTCAGTACTCACTGCTTCACCTGTATACTTAATTTGACAGGAAGTCTAATTAGTCGGAAAGCAGTATTGAACATGATACATGTTTAAAAATTGAAATATAGCTTGTGCAGTTTGGTCATATTTCCAACTGTTGTTTTGGTCTGGATTATCTCTTATGTATTTTTTGGGACAAATACAGTGAAATTCTTCTCAATTAATTTCATGAAGTAGAAAACTCATTTCCTAGAAATGATTGATGTCATTTACTATCGTTAGCAGTGGTGCGGTGAAACAGAACCAAGTTGCACTGTCAATCAAAGGCAGTAGCTAATATAATGACCGTTGTTTTTCACTTATAATTAAAGTAAAGAAGTGATTCTAACCAATAATAGGAACGTCCACTTATATGTATATGTGCACACATGCATAAAAATATAAATTAAGGATGTAATGTACCAAAATATTCTGCAACTATATAATGAAATACTTTAGCTTGGAAAAGCTTTTCTATAATGTCAAAAATAACCTTAGCATTGATTATTCATTAAAATTTAATCTCCGTGTGTATTCAAGTTAGATTTATTCACTTAATCTTTTCCTTTCCTATACAATATTAATTTGGTTTCCACTATGTTCTGCTCACTACAGATTTTCCTTCACTCTATGTTCTGCTCACTAAGCTTGCTATCAGCGTACATAATGATTATTTTGGTCAAAAATAGTGTTCTATTACCTATATAAAGTGAATGTAAATGGTCTTACCTGTGCACTTACATTTTTGAGCTTTTTATGCTTCAGTTTTGCACGGCTTCTACTCTTTCTTATCTCTTCGTGCTTCTCTTATTTCTTGTTTCGTAACAGCCTGTTCATGATACGAACATAATAATATTTAGAATTATGTAAGTGATGTATATGCATATGCATATAAAATTCTAGATAATACACCAAAAATGGCTGCAAAACTTCTTTAAAAATAACCATTGATCCTAGATTCAATGCATTAAGTTATTCTTAACGTATAATAATCATAATATAGTTTAAAAATTTAAGTTTAAAAAATGTATGTGTTGGCCTAAAACCTTCGAATATTACTTTGTCTCTTTCTTTCCCTCATCTCATTCGGATTTAAAAAACCAGAAAATGGTTTGATGAATTTAAAAATGAAATGTTATCAAGCAGTGGTGCGATGAAACAGAACCAAGTTGCACTGTCAATCAAAGGCAGTAGCTAGTATAATGACCGTTGTTTTTCAATTATAATTAAAGTAAAGAAGTGATTCTAACCAATAATAGATACGTCCACTTATATGTATATGTGCACACATGCATAAAAATATAAATTAAGAATGTAATGTACCCAAATATTCTGCAACTATATAATGAAATACTTTAGCTTAGAAAAGCTTTTCTATAATGTCAAAAATAACCTTAGCATTGATTATTCATTAAAATTTAATCTCCGTGTGTATTCAAGTTAGATTTATTCACTTAACCTTTTCCTTTCCTATACAATATTAATTTGTTTTCCACTATGTTCTGCTCACTACAGATTTTCCTTCCCTCTATGTTCTGCTCACTAAGCTTGCTATCAGCATACATAATGATTATTTTGGTCAAAAAATAGTGTTCTATTACCTATATAAAGTGAATGTAAATGGTCTTACCTGTGCACTTACATTTTTGAGCTTTTTTGTGCTTCAGTTTTGCACGGCTTCTACTCTTTCTTATCTCTTTGTGCTTCTCTTATTTCTTGTTTCGTAACAGCCTGTGCATGATACGAACATAATAATATTTAGAATTCTGTAAATGATGTATATGCATATGCATATAAAATTCTAGACAATACACCAAAAATGGCTGCAAAACTTCTTTAAAAATAACCACTGATCCTAAATTCAATGCATTAAGTTATTTTTAAGGTATAATAATCATAATATAGTTTAAAAATGTAAGTTTATAAAATGTATGTGTTGGCCTAAAACCTTCGAATATTACTTTGTATCTTTCTTTCCCTCATGTCATTCGGATTTTTGTATCCTGCACTTCAATATTCAATTGTATTTACATGGTTTGCATTCTGTAGACATGTGTATGTATATAGTTTGGTTTTTGCGTAGCCTATTGTACATGCATATATGTAAATATATGAGTCTGTCTGTGCGTGTAGGTTGTGTGTGTTATGAGTTGTATGTGTGCATTTATGTCAACGTGAGAAAGAGTGTTTTCGCTGCTATACGGTATGTGAGTATTGCATATATAAGAATATGCATGTGTAGATATAATTTGTTGTCTGATGAGAATGTAAGAGAGAGGAAACCCAAAGTGTGAGTGAATGCAAATGAAAGCTATGCGTAAGTTAACTGGAAAATTATTCATCTAAATATAATATGATAAAAGTAAGTTTTCTTATTCATATAATACTGTGTTAACATGGAAACATGGGGAGGTGTGAGTATATGTACACCAGGCAAGCATAGTGCGATGCCTGAGGGTCAAGGATGCATGTTTTTCCATTGGTACTTGCGTGCGTTTTAAACTTTGAGCATGTGATTCTCTTGAGCTATTGCCTGTTAAGTACACATATCGTGCATATTTAAATAGTTGTTGTTTTATTTATATTAGTTTGAACTTACCTCCTTAATCTTTGTTGGCATATGCAGGTATATATGTAGGTTTGAGCTAGTTTGTATGCACATATTTTATTGGCACAATAAAACTCACAGCAATATAAAGATGACCACATAATATACCTTATGTATACAGAATTATTCATATATCCTTATACCATGCTCTATTGATGCCATGTTTCAACTATCCAACTTTGTAATGCTGTGAGTTCCCATATCTCAATCTTTTGTTTAATCAACTATTGCTAAATCTATAGGAATATAATTTTTAGGTAATATGTGAATGTAAGTAATTGTAGGAGTACTCTAGTCCATGTAATCCACATTAGATGCATAATATTTCATGCTTCCTGTGGTAAATTTTTAGATGTTCAGAGAATCTGAAATCAATCAGCTAGCCTAAAGCATATCAACAAATCGAATCATGTGATCGGATTTGTCATGAAAATGAGAATATAATAGGTAGTCATCTTAATTCAACCAATATTTTTTTATACATTAACATCATTAGCAAACTTCTTAAATTGATGTAATAAACACTAAACTATTTTTCCATCAATCGCCACAGTATAAAAAGAAGTTGCATGAATAAGCCTATCGATTTTGTATTCTTAATTATGATCATATAATGAAAATATTATCCAAAATGCAGTAGTTGACCAATTATATAATTACAATTCATTCTACCAAACACTTCCGCTACTCCTAGAATTTTTTTAGCCTAAAAGCGGCATCATGCAACATGACACACACACACACACTTGCATCAATTATATTTTTTTTATTTTGGATTTTGTATGGTGGAACGCATATTTTTGTTGAGACACAGTGGATACTAAAATATAGCACCTATATGGCTATTATTGGTTGCTTTAAAAATAATGTTTTTGGCAGCGAAGATATATATTCTCTTGTAATATTATTACTCTATTTAAGCTTATATGCAACTTACTGGGTGGATACTCCAAGAATCAATGTGGGGGATTGCCTTGGATAAAACAAAACTTGTACATTATGCAACTAAGATAGTAAATTATTAAATGTGTTAATAAATATTGTTTTAAAGTGGCCAAAACTTGTTTGAATTAGAAAAGTGATTACATATAACTGATTTATTTCTATGCATATAGTACTGCAAATTTGATTTTGACCAATGATAACTTAAAATCTTTTTTAAGAAACTATACTTGTGTTGACTACTCATGAAACCAAATTCCCATACACATGTTTTTTGCACTTATTTTTCCACATGTGGGAAGAGCGAATAAATTGAGTTTTATTCTTTTGCCAAGGTCTTAACCGCTCATCAATTATTCCAACATAAAGTAGTTATAATAAACTCAATAAGTATAAAAGCTAAGAGACAATAGTATTAATAGCAGCATACAATTTCTACGTTCTTTATAAGTTTCATATGGCCAAAAATATTCGGTTGATGAAACGATTGAGTGGAAAAAATTGTTAAGACTTGTGATCAATGAAGAAATAATGGGGAAATAACATAGAAGACGGTTATCCCAAAGATACATAAGAAAGTCATTATGATTAGAAAAAAGCTGATGTGATAAGTTAATTCATGTTACACAATTTGGGTTCTTATTTATTGCATGAATAAGCCTTTTCTACTATTTTTCCTTGAAATAAAAAGTCCACATAAGAGTGAAGCATACATATTCAGTCTACTGAGCAGTTAACGTGCAATGGTGAACTACATATTATGAATAAAAGCTCTGTCAAAGGATGTTCATAAACTCTTAGTCGTGGAATAACCGGTTAATGTTACCGATGCTTTATGAAAGTAAAAAATTTAAGGCAACATAATATAAGAATTCACAATCTGTATGTAAAGGCAATGTTATAAATTAATAGTAGTTCAATGTAATGAAGTAAAAAATACCTTCTTTACATAAATATACGAACTTGTCCTACCCATCTGAGCAAGGGTTTTATCCATAGGAACTATTCCTCTACGCGTAAAAGCTCATATCACGTTGCAAACAGAGGGAATTTCCATCTACCGGAAAATGATAGAGCCACAAAAATGCTGCAAGGTAAGAAGGATGATAGTAATAAAAGATTGTAGCAGTTTCTAAATAATATGAATTACAGAAAACCTACCAAACTACTGTATTTCTACAAATAGTGTCGTAGCGTCTAATTTTGTATTAAACATACAGTAAACCTAAAGCCCTGATGTTTTTTTAGTCATCTTCCCAAGCATGGAGATAAAAGACAGTAGGACTCCCGAATTCCTACAGTTTAGCCTAATTTTTTGTTTTTGGACACACATCACTGACCTTTATTTTTCTAGCCTCAGCAGCATCCATAAGCATAAAGTCACCATTTTAAATCAAAAGTAGTTGGATTTGAGCACTGATCAATATTCACAGTTTTAATTTTTTAAGGACCTTTATCACAGTAGAAGTACTATGTACTTAAAAGAGCTCCAGGTATGTAGTTTTAGCATGATAAAAAAGAGTGAAATTTTATGAAAATGAAAATCCTTTAAAAGGGAGCAATGTACAGTATCCTCTATGATCAGAAACTACGTTGATGTTAAACCACCTTAAAAAGATTACGAATGTGATCATGTATTGTTTTTCTCATACTGATGCACGGAAGAATTTAGTTAACACCAAAGTGATATTTTCGTACAATTAAAAATCAAGTGAAAGAGAAATTTTAGTGCCATTTCATAACATCCAACTCGGTGGAATTGAAAAAGATTAGGTGAACTTTGAAAGATGTGTATTTTTCATTTGTTGTTAGCCTCCTTTAAACTACTGCATAACAAAAACCAGGAGAATGTGAAAAAGGGTAGGATTTTCAAAAGGGGCCACTACTAATATATTCAATGAAGCAACAAATGAAGTAAAACAAAACTTTAAAGAGACCAAGCAAAGAATTGGTATTTGTTTCAACATGATATCCATCATGGTTGATTAATGATGGCTTGTGCAAATATAACCGATGCAAGAAGGCAAGAGTTTGAAGAGTATTTCACATCAGTTAATTTCCCAACGACAATTTAAGAGCACAATCGTGGTTTATTATCAAAAACATTCATACAAAGAAGACGGAATACCAAATAGTATGAACAATGATTTATCTAAAAATAGTTATGTCACAAAAGTCCTGAGAAAGGAATAAAAATCTACCAGGTCTTTTTAGCACTATTTTCGTCAGATTGGTTTGTTAAACCGTCTATTATTTTTCCTAGGCTTCAAATTCTTTCAGTTACATGTATTTACCAGATTATATACTAAATACATTTCAGGTCAAATAAACAGTGACTACAGAATTTTAAGGTTTACCCACCTTTAGTATTAAAAAACGTTAAATAGTAGGAAAAATGGGTGTGCGTACCATATAGTAGGAACAATATATCATCCAATCAGGTTTTCTGACCCAATCCAATCGACTGGGTGGTCAGGTGTATGCATCATACCCAACTCGAGCGAAAAGGATTAAAAATTAGTGACCTAAAAGCCATTTATGTGAAATAAATAAAAGGGATGTAGCGTAGAATTGGAATAACAAATAATCAAATCAATTTTTACAACAAATTCTATCCACTATGTGTTCGAATACATAAAGATTCTTAATTTGAGCAGTAAATATCAACAAATTACTCACCTGCTTCGAGTTAATATCCAATTTGCGTTCGTAAGTTCACAATCCATATAACATCTCCGGTGTGAATTCATTTAATTCTATATTGATGCCATGTTTAATAAGGTGTGGCTAAATTTTGCAATGAAATCAAATGAGCGTGGGAAACAAATTTTTATTTGTTTAATAGTCATAAAAAAGAGTCAGCGACAATATCAATGTTCTGTTTAACGGATATTTCTCAGTCGAAGATGAGAGGAGGAAAACTTAACCCAAATAAAATAAAAAATAAACGTGAAGTAAATAAAAAGAAAAGAGGGGATCCATACCTATTGACTCTAAATTCAGCAGACTGTACAAATTATCAATTACCGATGTCGGTCAGTCATTCTGCAGAGCATGCGTGAACTGTAAAATTTAAAAAAGACGTAATTAGGTATTGAAAAGAGTTACCGAGAATTTTTCTACTAAATTGAAGCCAAAGTGAAGAGGAGAGAAGTGTGAGTATAAGGATAGAGGAGAGAACAGTGGTTAGTGACCTCTGCTGTGGCGAAAGGTTATGGCAAGGGCAAATTTGACACCAGTGGAATTGATAGCCGGGTTAACAGGTAGAGCGTGGAAGAAGGGAGGGGAGGAGGAAGAGGCAAAGATTAGTCGAACCAACGGTGGGCAGTTGCGAAATGAAGCGGGTAAAGAGGCAAAGGGAAGAGAACAGTAACGGGGAAATTTACGGAGCGGAAGGGCAACAGCGATGGTGTTGTCGAGGAGGGAGGACGGCTAAAGGGAAGGAAAAGGTTCTGAAGTTCGGGTGAGAGGCAAAGTGAAGCAGACGTGGATGAGTAACGGAATGAGGAGAACATCAGTTTACAAACCGAAGTTGAAAAACAATAGGGTAAAAAAGTGATGAGAACACGTGTCAGCAAATCGCTTCTCTGGTTTCTGCTTTCCTTTATAAGTAATAGATTAGTAGTATTCATGTCCCATTTAATTTCTTAGCATTTCCATTTTATTTACTTTAGTTCATAATCATCTATTTATAATACTTACCTTTAATTATATTTAGTTAGTAAAATTTCAATTATAACTTAAGTTATCACAAAATATAGTCAATTCCTTTTTATTAAGGACTTCATTGAATACTTTCACTACTCTAAGTTTTACTTGTATTACATTTTCTTTTAACATTTAACTTTTTATAGTTGGTAAGTTGTATACATGCTAAAGAATGAAATTGACCATTATACAAGTTTATCTTATTTCTTTTAATTAATTTAATGTTCAATAATTATATCCTTTATTTCATAGGTTACAGTTTCAACTTATCTTTAATTTCATTCATAATCTAGCATTAAATTTCTTATTTTAATTAAAGGCTCCAATTATCTACTAGTTTCATTTCGTTTCACTACTATACTTGAACTATTAATTATCAGAAATCTAAGAATTAAATACCGGGTTTTTATTCAAAATTATTATAAAATACTAGATAAACATATGCTTGAAAATTATATCAAATTATATTTAAAACAAATTTTAAAATTTATTTTTTTCATTAAAATAAATCTGTAGTAACTACAACAGTGGCCTTCCAACTTCGAAACTCAAAAATGAACATCGATGATGCGTGAACTCATCACCGAAATTATTTTCCAGCGATAGAGAGGGGAGTACAAAATTTATTTGTTTTCAAAGTTTCTTTTAAACAATTCTTTCACATTTAATTAAAAAAATTATATCAGAAAATACTTCTAATAATATCATTATTATATTTCAACATCATTCAAAAGAAATTTTCAAAACTCCAAAACTTCAGTTCTAAATTTCCAATTTCATTTATTTTATTTTCATTCTTATTTCACCTATTATTTATAAATTTCATTTCCTAACAACCAATATATTGCAACCAATATAAATATCATTTATAAAATTTATTTTGTATATATAGAAAATATGATAGGCAAAATATTTCATTCACCTGTATTTAAAACAAATATTATGTCGGTCTGTCCTATTAAGTGTTTAGGAATCCCTATTAATGTCATAGCGTCCCATGCACCAACCATAATTTATAAATACAAAACAGAACAAATTAACACAATATTAAAACCTTTTATTAACACTAACAAATACGCTCTCTTATATATATCACTCAGCGACTCATCATAGGGTAGTATTACCCTATTAACAAAGAGTCAGACCCCACTAAGCTAAGGTTTATCGCTAAACCAAAGCTCTGATACCAGATGTGACGTCCCGCCTTTTCACACGCTTTAAATCGACACACGTGCCAATTCAAGCCATATGGAAGGGCGAATTGTTATGGGGTAAATAAGAAAAACAAGAAAGAAATAAAACAAACAGAATCTCACAACGGAAGGATAAAATATAATAATCAAATATACAGTTCATGAAGCTGTTTTTCAAAATATTTAATTATACTTACAGTATATATCAGAGTTATACATACCATCGAATATCAATAATGCAGCGGAATACAATAGTATAGTGGAACAATATAATATATATTAATAATAATACTGAAATCTTCGTCTTCGTCCTCCAGAGATAAAGCCTTCGATCCTGAAATTCTCGGACTGACCCGAGCGAATTGAAAAGACAAACACTCGAGTCAGAACTAAAAGTTCTTATGTAAGTTAAATCAACAGAAATAAATATGAGTGCAGTAACTCAAGAGATGCTCGGGATTTACATCTCCTAAGGATCCGTTAAACTATTTACTATGTAGTATATTTCTCTATTATAATAGTGTCTAATTGTAAAATAAACTTACTATTAAATAGCATTAAGGCATTACATTTTCCACCTTAACACATAATATATTCCCATAGTCTATACAGTACCGTAATCTCCCCCGTACCAGGCGTCGTCAGAGGGCACTCCATAGGTATGGTACAAAACCAAAATCGTATAAGATGCGCAAGGGTACGTGACACGGCACAACTAGGCAATGCCAGGGTAGACATACCAAATATGCATCCGGGCTGGTGGTAACGCGTAGCAGCAGCTACCGTCCACCTCGAGCCAAACCCCTAAAAAAGAAAATCAAAAGTGGCCACCGAATCAACCCAAAAGTAAAAGTATCAAATCGAAGGGATGTGTCCGATCAAAACCTCAATTGGCCCGAGAATCGTCCTGTTTTGGCCACCTTATGCCAACTCACGGGGGTTGGGTCCACGTATTTACCTCAAAGAAAACGCCGCTGCCATCCTACTTCATTATGGAATCTCCACCGCGTTTACGGTTGTTAAAGTGGTTTTCAGAGTTGGCAGAGAGTATGACAACTTCCGATCCCGGTCTCTTCAACTACCAAACGTTAATATAACACCGCGGTTATTTCAAAATAATTTATACTTTAAAACCAGAATATGATATTCATTCAAAACCATATAAATACGATAATCATTTCAAATTTAAAAACCAAATCAATATGATATCCTTTTTTATTTCAAATATATCTTTTTCAAAAATCATAGTACTTTCAAAAATATATACCTTAAACCCATAGCTTCGAAACATAATTTTCAAAACTTAAATGGTTTAATATAGATTACTTTATAAAGTAAATTAGCTTTTTAAGTTCTCAAATCAATTCCAAATACAGATTTAAATTCTCAAATAAACCATTTATATTTCCATATATTTCAAACTTTGAATGTCCTATTATTTAATTTTGAAATATTTGCACAATAAATTCATAATCATTTAAATAAACTTAAATTTCCAATAACTAATATTTCCTTCAATTTATTCATAATAGAAATATTCATTTAATTCAATCTTGGAAAATCCAGTTATAAATATCATATCTTTTGAAATTTCAAGTTTAATACAATTACATCAACTTATGGAGTTAAATTCTTAAATAACTCTCAATTTCAAATAAATCTCTAATTTACCTTAAAATCTTAATTTATTTTAAATCTTCATAACTTTTGTATTAAAGTATGATTAAATCACTTAACCATATTTATTTAAATAAAAATCAACTCCATTATTAAACTATTTGTTATTTACCAAATTCATACGTAGTTAAAGCCATGAATTTAACTATATACATATAAAAGTAATATTTATATAATCTCAAAATCAATATTCATTTAACCATATTATATAAAATAATCAAACTTTAATATTGGGCTTATGTTATATTTAAAAGCATATTCATATATAGCTAAAATCAAAATGTAAATTTTGACGTTTATATAACATCAGAATTAATATTTATATAACCAGTATATTCCTTTACAAAACTATAGAAATCAATTTAAAAATATTTTATATAGATACCGCGGTGTCTGTATAAAATTTTCTATCCTATGGTCAAGTGATATGGATATTTATCATTTCAATCCGCAATTTAAAAATAAAAATTACGGTCATATATCATTTCAAACCGCAATCCCGAATGAGATGAAAATGCATAATAACTTGCAGTTTATAACAATATAAACTACATCATACATTCATCCAATATCAACCACCAACCATTTATCGCAATCATCATCAAATTCAACAATAGCATCAATATAGAACGAAAAATAAACAATAGGTATTAAATAGCAGTTTAATTCAATAATAAATTAAATAACTGTTGGTAGTTTATATGAAATAATTAAATAACAATTTAACTGGTAGTTGAAATGCAATGAATAAATTAAATAGCAATTTAATTTAAATAAATGAAATTGATTGAGATGATGATTAAAATATGCCAAACAACCATAAATAAATTTTAAATCACATCTTATATCAATTTAACAAACATAAGAAAATTTATAAGTTGTGATGGGTTAAAACACTCACATTTTGAATTTAAATTGAATTTAAATCCAATTTAAACCCAAAAATTACACAGTCTTCAAATCCGTCCAAACCAATGCCAAAACGTCCGAAATTTTATTACGATCCTAACAAATAAATCGCGCGTGAATTGGATCACGTGTGTAAGAGATATTCGCGTTAGAACGATAAACCGTAAAAATTAAAATAAATAAGATAGTAAATACAATACGTACACGTCATCAACACGGTTGCCACGCGCCCAGGTAACCACGTTCGATCACGAAGACGCCCGCTACCCTCTTCTTTCCCAGTAAACACCGAACCCTAAAGCCGCCAAAGATTTGCAATTATTGTCGCTGCCATAGGTCGTGCCACCTAGATCTGAACCTACCATCACCACCCTCACTCCGAGCCGCCCCTTCCTGTGCCATCCACGGCCATTGCGGCTCCAAAACGATAGCTACCGCCGCCGTGTATTTTTGACCTAATCGAATTCTTGTTATCGATCTGACCGTTGAATCGACCAACTACCTGCGTTGATGAACTCCCCTTGTTGATCTCCACCCAACTGTAACGACAATTTGATGATCCGTTATAGTTCATCGACGATCAACGGATGGCCGGGATTGTTTGCTCGATTTCTGGCTACATCGAACCTCGAATTGAAAAACGAACACCACCATTGAATGACGCTAGTCGAGAGCTTCAACATATAATTTTTTCAAATTTTTCTGAGGAGTTTGAATTTTCATTTGATTTTTGAATTTGCAATTGGATCTAGGGTTTATAGAATTTTGTCTTCCATTGAGGAAGAGGAGGAATAGAATGAATCTACTTACAGACAAATGAGAATTTGGGAGGCTAGGGTTTATAGCGGGATATTTATAGAGAAAGTTGAAATAGAATAAATGGATCGGGTTGAATATGTGCTAACGACAAAGTGGTCCAAAAAGCCCGTTCTGACCCCGGAACGAAATATGGGTAAACCCATGTATCAAAATAGGTGTTTTAAAATATTTTAAATGCAATGGAAAAAGTTTCACGTCCAAATTCCATTGTATGAAGAAGTTATGGTCAAATCAATATTTTCAAATGGATTTCAATTGATTTCAATTTATCGATTTCAAGGCGTTTCGCGTCCGTACGATCAAACAACAAGTCCGATCGATACGAAAATTTAAATCCTAGAATACTACATCGTTACAGATCCGATGAAACTAGTTTCATCGAAATCCGAGTCAGTGGCCAAAATGGCTCTTTTTATATTAATTAAATAAATTAAAAATAAACCAATTAAATCAAATTTTTAAATTTCACTTCCATAGTTGGGAATTTCATCACTTTTATTTTCTTAATCATTCCCATTAATTAAACCAAATTTAGATGTAAATTTAGCGTTGATTAATTTATAAATTTCAGCGTTAAATTTTCAATTTCATTATATTCACAAATTCTAAATTGAATTTTCAATAATTCCTTTGAATTCAATATTCATTCTTATTATCAAATCCATTATGGGCAAATAGATTAAATTAACATTAGGTTCAAAGCTATTACCTTAATATTGTGCAATTTCAACTAAATTTTCAATTAACGAAATAATTAAATATTAAATTTCATTCATTTGAAATAAATCCAATTATTGAAATTTAAATTTCAATAAGTTAACAAACCTTGCTTTAAATTCTTTAAATAAACCAATGGTCATATTAGAATTAGCATTAATTACATCTTATAAACTTACCCCTTTTCAATGACAAATCACATCTACTCCAACTGCACCAATTAAGTCAATTAATTGTAATTGATTTCACATTAGATGTTATTAATTATAAATTGAAATCTCCATAAATTCGTTTATCGATTTAAAATCTTGCTATTCAATAGATTGACATTTTTTGGGTATAATTAACTATGAATTATATTACATTTCATTAATGTATTTATTAATTTATTTCCAATTAACGTACTACTTAATTTCCTTTGATTCCAAATTGATTTCCAAATATTATTTTAATAGAGTAAATAAATACGTAACCCATAAAATTTGATACCATTAACCTTTTATTTCATGAAAAAATTATTGCTTACAACAAATGCTACCACAAGCTTCATAACACTGATTGATTCCATTTCCATTTATTATAAGTTATTTTATTAGTCAGTCATCTCTTTACATTAACCAATAGTCATATTGCAAATAAAATTATCATTATTTCCGATTATTACTTAAATTTTACAGTAACCAAACGTTAAATTTACATTTATTACACTGATCACCAAAGTTTGTTTAACACATTAGATAAACAAGCAACCTACATTAAATACCACCTAATTGCCTTTAATTGCATTTATAAGTTCGTTACTTATCAATCCATATTATAATTTCATATATAAAGCTAATTTTGTTTCATTTCATTAATGTACACCTATTTACATCTTAATTTGAATAACTATTTTATTTAATAAAATCAAACTTTATTTTATATTTTATTACATTTATTGGAATTAAATTTCCAAATCTACTAGATACACAAATTATGACCTTACAGTTATTTCAGTTTATTGGGATTTCATTAAATTAATTATTTATTAACTTATATTAACATAATTGCATTAATTTACATTCAGTAACAAATAAATCAATATATTATCTCACACATTAGTACACTGATTGCATTTGTTTATACTATATTCCATTTAAAACTAAGTCGTAACACTTGAATAATTGTACTAAATTGGAATGTTCATTAACATTCATTAATTATTAACTTACAATAACGTATTTCCTTAATTTATTCCTGTTAACAATGTTTTATTGCATTAATCAATTTAATACTTACCCTTAATTTCTCCTATTCAATTTATATTCAGGAAAAATCTTTTTACTACTTTGTTTATTAAAATTTTATTCAAATTACTAATAAACAGGTTTTAATTACCATTGCTATCTTTTATTTTAGCGTTCATTTCAATATTAATTTATAAAGTTTTTACTTCTACTAAATTTAATTACAAAATCTTATTTAATTAACAAATTTAATTGTCGAAATTTACGGGTTGTTACACCCACTCAGGGATATGTTTTCCCACTCAGTGAAGGCCGTAGCCTGCCAAGTACTAGCGTCTCACCCAAATAGCGATATATATATATATATATATATATATATAGGCACCACTTAGGTTGCCAATATAGACACGACTCTGGTTTCCCATTATTGACACCACTTAAGTTGTCTATTATAGGTACCACTTAGGTTATTAAGTACTGGCGTTCCAGTCGGTAAAAAATGTGTCACTAACTTCCAAATAGTAATCCAAACAGTGACAACAGTGTGTCCCACACCACACGTTCTCACTTATCGGTTTACTATAAGTTAGTCAATTCCACACATGTGTGACTTCAATAGAACAAGTTCGAAATTAACCAATATAATAAAACTACGTGTCCCATACCACTTGGTTTATCACATCGTTTAAATCACTTTCTTATTCTCTCGAAAGGTGCAAAAATGTATAATTTTATATATAAAACATTTACTTCGTGAAAATAGGTTTTTAAATTATTTTTGGAAACTAATTTGAATTTGCTTCTTTAAAATCCCTTTTATTTATTGAAAAAATAATATGTGGCTTTGAAATAATTATATTCTATAAATAAGTTTTGTAAAACATTTATTTGAAAGCTATTTTCATATTAAAAATTGCACGAAATAGCTAAAATTAATGATAAGTCAATGAAATCAACCCACGACAAAACCCAAATGAAATTTTAATTCATAATACGAACCACCATTAATTCCAGCTTTCCTATTAGTAGGAAATAACATTTTAGAACCATCCTAAAATAATGCAAAAAATCATCAAATCCAAAAATAATTCAACGGAAATGCCCAACCTTGCAAAAGAACTCAGGCCTATGGATTATTTTGTCGGTTCACCCCTTCTAAACCTAGAATTTGAGAGAACATGAAACATGAAAGTTGTGGAAGAAATCCTAAGCTTTTTATAAATAATAAATGATCGAATTTAGATAAGGAATGAAAAAGTTTTGACTAAAACAATTCTCAGATCCGTAGTTCGCTACTACTGTCGTTTTAGTCTCGGAGTAGCGATGCTAGAATGTACTTTCAACTATGTAAACTTCAAAATTTGACAAAATCCAAAACATAAAAGTTATAGCAAATAATCTAAGCTTTCCGCAACATTAAGATTCATTAAATTTGGACTCCACTCGAGAATGATACACTCAAATTACTAATGACATTTAGCTCAGAATATTACAGTTTTGCAGTGACAGGGCATCAAGTTGTATCATGTTTTTCGACCATCTATACTAAGAATTTTCAAAAGTGTTTAACTTTAAAGTTAACACTTTTTAACCTTTTCTGAAATTCACAAATTTCTTAATTTCGATTAAAAACGAAAGAGATATATCCAATTTACCAACAACGGTTCACAAAGATGGACATGCAACAAACAATCAAAACTGAGATATCTTACCTTGAAATCTCAATCTAAGCTAGAAGAGTGAGTTTTCACCTCATTTTAGATTATTTACAGCAAATTTACAGTGAATTAGAGAGCGATTTGAAAGCTTTAGGCTTGAAAAACGTCTCAGATACTTGTAGAAATTAGTTATAGTGACATGCAAACAAAGAAATAAAATTACAGTGAATCAATATTTCTCAAAGATGAGAAATAAATGAATTAAAGCATTTTCTTTGTAGAGATTACCTGTTAGGATTAGATTAGCAACCTTTCTCTTATTTTTAATTTGAGACTTGGGCATGAGATTTGTTAATTTGGAAAGAGGAGCTGATTGGGTTTCTCTGACTTTTGCTCAGAGGAAGGAAAATGAGAATATTTGGTACGTACTTTTTTTTTCTTCCTTTCCAGACTAATCTTAGGTTAATAGTTCAGGAATTGGGCTTCTTTTGGATCCAATTACCCTAAGTATGTTATATGTAGGCTTAATTAAGCTATTATGTTAACTTTAACACTAATTAACACATATTTGTATGCTGTTAACCCATTTTAACACCAAATGTTCATATTATAGTATGTTTCAATCTTACAAAAATTATTACGACATGTATAAAATATTTTTACGCCATTTAGACATTATTCTCAACATGTTACAGTAAAATTTACATTTTTAACTAGAATATGTATTTTTACACTTAATTATTTAAAACTTACATTTTCGTCAACTTAAAAATGTACAAAATACATTGTTTTGAGAAAATAAATGTGCAAACCTTATGAGAACATTTTAGTACTCAAATATGATTTTTAATCAATATTTTACATCTTACATTTTTAATTACAACCTTATAATTTCCAAAACTCTCTTTTTACAACCAAGATTAGCCAATAGCAATAATTTATCAAATTATTGCACTTTATCATGTATAAACATTTAATACATGTTTTTATCACCAGTTTCACTTTATAAAGTTCCCAAAACTTTATTTCTTCCATATTTAAATTTATTCAACACTTAACATTTAATTGGATCCTATTTATTATTTTTATTTAATTCAATACAACCTAAAATTCCACATATTAACCCAAATCTCATTAGTTAACCATTTTTTGAATGATTAAATAAATTATTCTATCTTACTTTATATTTATTTCTTAATTAAAAAATTATAATCATCATTATAATTTGTTTACTTAGGTAATCACAAAACCAGGATTGTTACAAAGGTTATCTTATAAGACCACGCCCAAACATAAATACAGACAAGATTTTACCTTATGGTAACCAAATCACTTTTATACCAAAATAATTTGATATTGTTTCTAATGACATTTCGTTGAAAATACTTTCAAATAATATATCAAAGATAGCCGAAATTGTTGCATTAATTAAATTTGACGGCTTACTAGCTACTTTTTAAAAGTAGGTTCTACAATCAAAACCGTAAAGGCAACGTATTGGAATTGGATTTCCAACATGATAGGGAGTTAGTGACCATTTGGACCCAAAAATTCCACGTATAACAGTCTTAGTTCACATAAGTGGATTTACATGATCACCATCAGCCTCCGAGCTATACCACTACACTACGATGAAACAGATTATTACTCGGTGGCTTTACACGATCTTCGTCAGCCTCCATACCTTTCCATCCATACAATATGGCAGCATGTGCCTATAGAGAACTTCCCTCAATAATAGCCCATAATATTTCATTTAGACCACATAGTATCATTCTTGGGACGTGAAGCTCGTGAGGCTATGCTCCACAAAGCCACACTTTGATCATCACAAGTTCCACTTTGAATGCCATATTTCCAATCCTTCAATCACTATTGGCTTTCACGTGCATACAACCACTAAGCTCGTACGTCTCAGAGAAGAATGTTAAGCTAAAAGAAGTTGCCTTCTCCGCCAGCAATAGATCTATGTTTTTTAAAGTCAAAGTTGTGATCTCAGAAATGCAATGTTTGATATTCAGCCATACAAGTTCGTTCTAGGACTAAATGAAACTGTAGGCACTCCCCTTACTACCATAAGTAGCGAGTAGTCCTTGCAATCGAAGATTTTTATAAAAGAGCATTGCTGCCATCATACATATATGATATGGTAAATTTCACCCCGAGGGGCTATTGTTAAGCGGCCCTTCATCATGAAGATCCCCGTCTTCAAAAATCATCATCATCATGTCTTCACTTCTGAATGTATAAATTGGTCCAGAGTGGTTTTCGAATAGGAGTTACTCAACCTGATTCCTCCAAACCAATCATCGATAAAAAAGATGTTAAGTTCAGATATGATTATCAATCATTAATCAATTTATTTCATCATTTTATTCATTCACAGATATCGCTTAGAGACATATTCATTAAGTCATATCTTTCACTTTTTCAGAGTATATGGAATCATTAAGCCTCATTTATCAAATCATTTGGTTAATTTTAAAATATTTTCAATCCTGGAATAATTCCAAATCATTGCTCCTTTTAATTAGGAAAACATTTCTAAATCATTTCTATGCAATCCAAGTTATTTAAATTTGAAAAATTATATCTCTATACATTAGGAAATTTTGATCCGAGTAAACCAAATTTACTATCTCATTTATCGGGCCAGTCCGGATAGCCAGGAAGAGTAGGAAACTGGTTTTCCAAACTCAAGCATATACATTTTCTCTCTAACACCCATAAGGCGGTCAAGTTATTTGATCGACTCTAAACTATTTAACATTTAAACATTCCACAAATCATTTAAAATCATCTTTAGAAAAACTTATTAATCACTTAAAAAATTATAATAGATTTGAAAAAGAATGGCTGCGGTTAAAACTATATTTCAAAAGTTATAGAAAAGTGCTGTGGAAATGTGCTGCTAAAAGTGCTTTTTAAGCTATATTGATCAAAACCACTTTTCTATCAATTAAAAATTCATTTTTATAACTCAACTCACTTTTAAAACATTTTAAAATATTTTAAAAATTTGTTTCAAATTTTAAAACAAATTCAGTATATCATTTTCCAAAAAATCCTTTTATGGATTTCGAACTGCAAAACCGCGATTTTTTCAAAAACTTATTTTACTCATATTTCAAAATTTACTTGTAAAATCTCAATTTTCTTTCTTCTTGGGAAATTATGGATATAGTAGTTCAAAAAATTCTTATCTCGAAGAATTCCGAGCTATATTCCATTTACTCGTTTGACTTTTATGGCGCGAAATCGCAAACTACCTTTACGCAATGCGCCTATTTTTGGCTAAATTTTTAATTACCTTTCAAACTTCACCAGAACACTTTCATATATTAATAGAACATTTATAAACCATTTTCAAACATTTAAACTAATATTTTTCATATTAAATCTCCTTTTCACTTTTAAACATTTCATAATATTATGTTATTATATTCATTTCAACCTTTCTATATTTTCAAAACCATTAAGAGACTAAATAAACTTCATATACACATCCATATGGATTTATTTTTCATTGATTATTCATGGTCAACTTCTTAACCATTTCTATTATGATTTCTCATAATTTATCACAAAAAAATTATCAACTATATCAACATCCTTATAATCAAACATATAATCAATCAAGATATAAAAAAGCATTTACATTTATAATTTAAACATTCATATAATTATTTTCTAAATTGAGTACTCATCTTAATCAAACCAACCTTCCTACCAACATTCAATCTAAACAACAGTTCAACAAATCATCTTATACTTCACTAAAAAACTCCACCTCCCATCAAGTGCTCAACAATCCTTCTACCTTCATTATTGCTCTCGGCCTTGACCTTCCACCACCACCAAGCTCATAGCCAAGCCCATCTACCCTCCCAAACTCACTGCCTCACCTCCTTGCTCATGGCCTAAGGCCCTCTAGCATCCAAAACTCATGGCCATATGGCCATTAAAGAAGTGAAGATGAAGAAGTAGACTAAGAAGAGGTCAAAGAGTAATTAGCGGATTGGTGCTTAAAAACTTCACTATTTTGAACCCTCCAACCTCTCTTAAATAAGAGAAGCCATTAAAGAGCATTAAGGAGCTCAAGAATGGTGCAGAAGAATGATTTTGTGAAAAATGAAGGAGGATATGAGTGGGTATTTGTAGGAAAAAATGGTAGAAAATATTTGAAAGTGCATGAACCAAACTACCCTTAGCCCACTTCCCTTCCATCACATCACAATACACGTTGGTACCCCCCCCCCCATATGCCTTCATCACTCCATTCACTTCCTAGCATGTGTATTTAACTTTATTTATATATAAATGTATAAATGTGTAGTGTATACATACATGGATATATGTATATGCTAGGGTGCTTATTAATGTATTATATATGTGTACATGACATATAGACAAGGTTGTAATGACTTTCGAACAACTTCCTCGTTCGTTTAATCGTTGAAATCGGGAAACTGATTTTCGATCATATTTTCACTTCTAATTTATACTACATATATATGTAAACAAATTTGAGAATAATTTTTTTATCATTATTAATTAATTAAAATGATCTCATTTGAATTATAAAATCATATAATTCAATATTAACAATTATTTACAAAAATTGCTATTATATCTATAAAGCGGTATCAATTTTCTCGTATTTTCAAGCTAATTTATATCTTTATAAAACTATTATAAATTATTTATTACCACTTTATAACTATTTAAAATGGATTATTATCATTTAAAAACAATTATTTCAATAATTATAATAATTATTAAATCATTAAATCTCAATTTAAAATCATAAATCAATGATTAAACATAAGAGCATCATTGAGGAAGTCATGCATACTTTTAAGTTCCAAAATGTAATAAATAATTTTATTTCAAATTCTTTTTCAATCATAAAAATAAGTGTATGTATCCAACTTCGTGCACGACGTTTTACGATTATAGAGCAATTTAGCGATAAAATAGTTTTTGGCCCTTTTATCGATATTTCTTCAAAGTTTATATTTTCGTAAGAGGGAATTAGGCTGAAGGAAAAACCTGAGAACACTTTTAGTCTGAAGGACAGAAGTTTTAAAATTTAGCCTGAAGGACAAAAAATGATATATTCATATAGCATTACACATCCATAATGCTATATTCATATAGCATTACACATCTATAATGCTATATACAACACAATTTTATAAGTTTCTGCATACACAAACAAGCAGCTGTGTAATGCTATATGAATATAGCATTATGGATGTGCAATGCTATATGAATATATCATTTTTTGTCCTTCAGACTAAATTTTAAAACTTCTGTCCTTCAGACTAAAAGTGTTCTCAGGTTTTTCCTTCAGCCTAATTCCTTGTTTTCGTAAATACTTATTCAAAATAAGATTACCATTAATATTTATGGTTCAAAGCATCATAATCTATGTTTTCAAATGTTATATTCAGATAATTTAAAAATAAATATAATCTATCAAACTAACAAATTTGCGGATAGTTACAGATGGCATGTGTAAGTAAGATCCAGGTTCATGGAAATAAAGGTTAGCTCTCCGCTTTTAGTTTCATGAGAAAGTTTGTTTGCACGATTAATACGTATGTGTTTATATTGTATTGATGATTTTATTCCCCATATATGTGAGGTCACTTTTGGATTTTGTAACAACCCGAATTCCATTGGCTTTGAATTTTTCGCAAAAATGCTAAACCCAAGCCCACTGAAACGCGAGTTGGGGATCTGGTATCCTGCAAATAGGCAAAGACAAATATATCATAGCTTAATTAAATATCTCATAGTAGAATGGAATAAAATATAATAGTAAGTAAATACTCACCCAAATGATAGCACTTTCTAAGAAATTGTCATAAAGTTGAGAAGTCTCTACCATCTACCTAACATGTAGGATGTTGAGGAAGGGGTCAGAACAAAGTTCTGGTGAATGAATAAATTATACAATTCTAGGCTTAATTCTACGTATCTCGTTCTGTCTACTATCTGAACCCGCCAACATGGTCTACTTGTCTGGAATTCAGCCGGGGATTTTCTATATCTGTAAAGGAATAATTCGTCAGGCCTAGAATATAGATATTCTAGTTTGTCTATCTCTTTTCTCATTGAGGCTATGGCCCAACACAGCCACCCCTCAACTAATCGAAAATCCTCTAAAGAGTTAAGTGGTCTTGTCCTACTGCAAACAATCTAACATCCAATTAGCGGTGCCCCACATCCAATGTCTCAATAGTCAAAGAACCATTAGACAGTTGGTTTAACTCTAGTCTCTCCCAAAATCGCTCTTGGTCTTGATGCTAACCGATATCAGCATGCGGCTATCCTTAAATTTACTTGCAAGTACTGGACATACAAATACCCTACTCCGAACACCAAGCCCTTTGGACTGTCTACAAAGGTCTGCTTTGTTAGGCTTATAATGCAAATGCAGTCAAGGCATACTCTCTTGATGGAACAACTACAAACCTGCCTCTGGGGTTGTAGCTTCGTTAGGCCTGCCCAAAAGGCCATCCTAGAGTACCCTCACATCCTGTCTCGTACTTCCTTCTAGCCTAAAATAACTAATTTGGACGTGCTTCTCCTTCTTTGAAATCTGTAATGAACTGCTTTGTTACATGCTTCATCCTTTGGGCTTCTCCAAAAGAATCTCAAGTCTTCTATTAGACCCTAAGTCTAATCTTTTAATTTGTCTTTAGCTTACTTTCTTATTCTGTTGGCTACTTATTTACCCTAATTAGCATATTCTTTGCCTCGTCCCACCTCTATCTATTGTGAGCTTTCCATTTATTTAACAGGGAATGCAGTTGGTATGAGCCACATTCATTATCTTGCTTATTTGACTTAATATAAATATTAAGTTCATGAAAGTAGGCCTCTTATTACTTAATTGTAACCTATTTTATAATTCTATCTCTAATTGTCATTTTCTCTTCTTTTATAGTCCGTACATAATTTCGATGTTTCTTTTCTGTTATAATCTGTCTTCTTTTATTATGATATAGAACATTCTTTTATTCTCTTAAATTATATAATTCACTTATCATAATAACTATCTTCTTATATAGTCTGCGCAGTGAATGCAGATCTAGGTTCATTATCGTTTATAACTTCAAGTTTTTATCTAATAATTTACTTGATTCATGTCATACTTTGCTTTATTATCTTCTATTCTAGGAAATAATTCTGTTTTATTTGGTTGGCTATGAAAACTATATCTAAAAATCTATTTCCATATTTTAATATTAATAATACTATAAACAATAATCTGTAACTACTAGATATTTCTTTTTCTATTTTGGAATAGTGTGAAATACTGTGGTTTCTCTATGTTACACTAATTCCCTTTTTCTTTCTTTTATTCTAGCAGTTACGCTCATTATTGTCTTTTAAATATTCAATTATAGAAATGTATCCTATTATCTTAACCAACCAATTAGCCTTTAAGTTACTGCCAAATCCAATTATTAGATTAATTAACTTTTCTCATTTCAACATAATTTATTACAGTAATTCCATTCCTCAAACTTTTATTACTTTACATCTTATTTCCTTCATTTTAGTATTATTAGTCATTTAATCCATATTCACATTTAATCTATTCTAATCCATGTGCGAAGAAAAAGAAGAAAGTAGAAGAAGAATGACGCTTGCATAGATCTCCAAAACGTTGAAACAGATGTAATAAATACGAATACTGTAAATAAACTATAAATTCCTTATAGTTCAGCATAACTTATTTAATAGGATAAATTATTGAATAAAATTATCTAAATGGGAATTTGACGATAATATATCTTAAACATAAAAGATATATGAATAAATCCACTCACATTGCTAGGTTTCTCAATCTCCTTGTTTTTATTTCATATCTGTCCCTAACATTAATATTCACATCCCTTGTAATCCCTATTTGGAATTACAAACGATATATTTACAGATCTATAATACTTGAAAGAGAAAAGGAAGAGATTTGGATTAGAAATAGAAAATAAAACTCAGATCTAGGGTTTTGCCTTTGACATAGCCTTCTGATTTGAACCAATTCCTAATTCCCTAATTAACTATATTCTCTTTCTATTTAGATCTTAATTTGTGTGAATTAGATCTAAAATTTTGTTATTAAGAAAGTGTAGAAGAGATAGAAAATCGCAGAGCTTCTGTAGGCAAAAGAAAAATAATGAAAATAAAAAAGAGGCCCTGCACCAATATTTATAGTGGCTCGAATCAGTGCAAACCATTAGATATAAAACCCTAAATTATAAAGCATACATTTAGTCTATGGACATTAAATTAATATGTTTTCTAATACGTTTGTTTTTATTTCAAATTGATTCTCCAATAATCTTTTCATTGATCACTTTCCCCTTCTCTCTCACAATCTACATATACATATATTTTCTAATGTGATGTTTCTTTTAAATAAGGTTCCCCTATTAATCACCCAATTAATTGATTTCATATGTACCTAGGATTAATTTACTATCCAATTAATCCCTGTATGCACTGTGATTTCGTACCAAATTAAGATGCCAATCAACACCATATTAATTCATCATATATGCATATTAATTTATTTTATTCCCAAAATTATTGTATGCATATATTCTGCAATTGAATTTTGAATCACAATCTCAATTATATATGTTACCATAAGTCTCCATGTTTTTTAATTGACAATTGACTACTTGCATAAATTACCCTTCCTCCATTTTATTTTCTTGCACTAACATATATGTGTCACGACCCGATTTTTCGACGACCAAAAAATCGACATCAATATGTCCACTGTATTAAATGTCGAACAATCGAATGTTGGAAAACCAGACTGTAAGGGAAAGAAGAAGGAGGTAGAAGAAGAGAAAACAAAACAATATCAGAATCTCACAATCGCAGCGGAAAAATATATAATAGTTAAATGACTGATCCCTATACAAAAATAACTATATCTGTTTAACACATTACATCAACAGAATACAACATAATCAATAGCAAAATACTGGACAGTTATATTAACTTGTCCTCACAAAAGCTGACTATGCAGCTTATATTGCATAGCAGAATGTATATCAAGTAAGTGTGATACATCTCGCCATCCAGCTCGTCTCCTGAACTCCATATCATCCTATCATGTATCTTATAATACTCGGTCTGACCCGAGTATTGTAGTAAAATAACACTCGAGTCGTTTGGAAAACAAGCATGAGAAAACACACTCAATTGGATTATTAAAGTTTTCAAAATCCTTTGAAATCAAAGGTATCTCGTAAGATCACGCCACAAATAAACATGCCGGATTTTTACCTTATGATAACCAAAACGTTTTTATCAAATTCGTCTGATATTATAATAGTGTCTATAGAAAGTAAAATAGAATCTAGCTGAAATGCATGCATCTCACGTTACAGCATAGTTGGGCACAATCAAAGCCGTATAGGCGCTTATTGGAGATTGGATTTCATACAATGGCAGGGCTACTGGGTACCGCCCTCATAGTACCTGGTCCAGATAAGAATACCGAGGATCCCTCCCGATCACTTGCAACACAAGATCGGAGCTACCCCTTACTGGATAGTCCGAATAAGATCACCCCGCGGTTGGGATCAGCATCCCCCCACACAGCCGAATAAAAAGGGACATCTAGATAGAGATGACCTTACCGTAAATGGTTGCTAGCCACTTAGCCTTGCTACACCTCCCCTGTTTTAGCCATTCCCGGTTGATGAGGCTTGAGGCTATGCGTTACCTTTTTAGAACACATCTCACTTAGAATGCTCATCGTCCCCCGAAATATTCTAATAGCATTTATCCATACAAGTTTCCCTGGGTCTGGACAAACTGAAACACAGTCTTCATCATCTTCACGGTCTTCATTCGTAAACATTCAAACCGAATCGAAATGGTTTTAGGATAACTAAACCTGATCCCGGTCTCTTCGAAACAATCATTGCATTAGCCAATATTGATAGTCGGTTATTTAACTATAAAACTAAATAATCATTCAACTAATTGTTTTATTTCCACTGAAAAACACCATGCCCCTTTAAAATTTAGCTTTTAAACAAACTAAATCACTTTATCCAAAAATAAATTTTAAAAAGAATTAAATAAACTACTTTAATTACCTTATTCAAAATAATACTTATAAATTCTAAAGTAATTTCCCGAGTAAAACTTTAGCCAAAAACTACTTTTCAAGATAAAACTGTTACATAAGGTATAAATATTTAATAGTTATCATTTGCATCAAAATACTAATTCACACTTTTAAAAATAATTACTAATATAATAAACTTAAATAAATATTTACTTCAACAATATTAAAACAACTTAATAATAATTTTCTAAAACACTCTAAAACCTCTAATTTATACTTAAAAACCTCCTTTGAAATTATACTTGGCTTTAAGGAAAACATACTTTTCATTCCATTATAGCCCATCAAATCATTTATAAATTCTTCTCGATTTAACTCTAGTTTAATTTACGTTTAAACCCCGTAAATTTTCTTTTCCATACTTTTATAAATAAACCATTATTTATTTTTAAACAAATCACCCTTTCCTTATAAATTCCCACCGTGAATTTATACTTTAAAATTATCCACTGATAAATATTTCAATTTATTTATAAACCTAATTTATAAATTCCATAAACTCATTTTCCTTCAATCATAGTTTCCAAAACACTTAATTGATTTCCCAATCGATTCTCTACATTAATTCCATTTTAAAACTTATTTTGATTTATCCAAATTTATTTCAAAATCCATTAATTCCAGTTTTGTCCTTTTATTTCATTTAAAACCTTACTTAAATCTGAAATGCCAATTTCATACTTTATTTCAAAATCAACCTTTTATTTTCCCAACATATTTAAATCTCAAATTTTAAAGAAAAACATATTCCTTTGTACTTATAAAACAATGTTGCTTAAGTCCTTATTTTAAAAAAAAAATCCTCTTTTCCACGTTCATTCCAAAATCCTTATTTTTCCATATTCCGAAATTTATTATATAGGATTTAAAATATCAAACTACTATTTTCCCCAATTCTTTTCTTTTTAAATTTATCCATCTTTACTATAAATTTTGCTTACTTTAAATTTTCCCTTTTAAAATTCAATATTTATATTTTTAAAGTGCCATAATATATCCAGCAATATATTAACATCAAATGAATAAATTTTTCAACATAATATATATCACATAATATCAAACATTTCATATAACTAAATATGAAAATAAATTCAACAATTTTAAGGAATCCAGTTGGTTCCCTCCAACCTATTTCCCTACGTCCACAGATGTTAGCCAACAATTAAAATACCAATTCTGCTTCAAGGTGGAATACCACGGTATGTGGGGTCATCCGCTATATAATGCGAGAATATCAATCACTCTAATATATATACTACTAAATATAATATCGCATCCAGACTGATAATAAATTATCAATTCAAGTAATCAATCAATAATTTAAATTTGACTATTTAAATTAGCTAGTAATCCAATTTGAGTAAGATTAACTCAACTTTGACTTTCGTTTTGCATTCCGACCCAAACCGACTATTTCCTTTATGATTTTGTACCTTGTACAAACATTATACGATTTGTTAACATTTTAAATAATCAAACAATCAATTTCCTTTTAAATAAATTTAATTTAAACTAGTTTTCCTCTAGTAATTTCTTAGTAGCTAAAATAATTAAATAAGTTAATTTTAAACAAGTTAACCACCTTAGTCCATTGTTTTAAAATGACTAGCAAGTTTAAAATGTATATATCTATATTTATTTATTTATTTTCCTTTTTAACCTACAAGTACTGAAAATAACCTATATAGATTTAAAAATTTAATATTTATATAACCTCCTCAACATTTAAAACTTCCATTCCCAAAATCATATATGTATATATATAACTTTTTAATGTAAAATAAGTAAGTGAATGTATAAGTACTTATTAAAACAGAATTATTATTATTATTTTTCCTTTCTTCTGCTTTTTAGTAAAAATTCCCTTTTCTGTACATAGATACAAATGTATATATACATCTTTAGGTTGAAAATAATTTGACATATAAGCCTTACTGTAAAAACTTTTCAGCTTTTATACAGATATATTTGTAAAATTTAAAATCCGATTTTAACATTCATTACTCTGATTACATATATATTTTACTAAATTTAATTGAAAATAGAAAAAATACAATCTATACATAAATAAATCGAGAGAGATTCTCACCACGCTGCTATCGACAACCCACGAGGCAGCCGACCAAGAATGTGGACCGCCGAGTCCCTACAGGCCCCACTCTCCCTTAGCACGTGGCTTCGCATCTGCCATCTCGTCCTCTAGACCTTGCTCCATCACGCCGCCACCATCTGGCTCACGTAACCCTAACTTACTCAACCACTCCCTACCACCTGACTCGCCTGGCATCCAACCCTGGTCGATTTCGAACCCGTGCCCAGCTCCACTTCGATGCTGTCGTCGATGACCCTATCGCGTGCGCTCGTGCACGGCATCGTACTCTATTTTTTGATTTGATTTAGAAAAGAAAAAAAGAAAGGGGATTTCCCTTTGGGAAAATTTAAATTAGAAGGAGACTGTCGCCATTTTTGTTTTGAAATTGGACACTGAAATAGAGTAGTAAAGGGGAAAAGAATTCAAATTTTTAAAGGAAAAGGGAAAAGAATTTCGATCGGCCATTTTTCCCTTTTCACTTGCTTTTGAATTATCTGTTTGGTTTGCGTGGGTTAAAGAATGAAAATAGGGGGAAACACGCTGCTATGTAACCTTGCCTGCAACCCAATGCAACTAGCTATAGTGATTTGCAAAGGAGACCAAAAAGCTTTGATGTGAAAAATATTTCAGCTGATGTTGGCTAGTGTTTTAAAATATATATACACACATATTACTAAATTCAAATGTTCTCGATTTTCGTAGCTTAAAATCGCAAACCCCTATCGAGGCATGCCACCAGGAATTTATAATGTTATATCCCTATTCCGAACGCAATGGGAAAGATTTCGAGTTCTAATTTGATTATATGGAGAAGATAGCTTTTTGGACCAATTATTATATTGAATTTCTGACATGAATTTCAGTGCGTTTACCTATTGTACGACCACACGACAACTCCGAATGCTTCGAAATTTGAAGTTCGATAATAAATACGGATCGAATGGAACTGGTTTCATCGAATTCCGAGACTGTGTCTTGGAAGGCTATTTTTGAATATCAATTTAAATGATATATTTTAAAAACTGAACAAATCATCTTTAAATACAATTTTAGAGGTTCTATCACCTTCAGTATTATCAATATGAATTTTATAAGCCTTGAAATATTTTTAACGAGCTTAAAAAATCAAGATTTAATATTTTACCCAACTTCCAATTATTAAATTCAATGATTGTATTGCCAAATAAATAGTGATATTTGAAATTCAAGTTAAACTAACTTTTAAATATTTAAAATCAATTAAATATTTCAATTTCAAACATCCAAAAATCCCGAGTCGTCGCATTCCTTCCCGCTTAAAAGAATTTCGTCCCCGAAATTGTTAGTTAAGAAAAATGATATATAGCCCGTTTAAATATTTCCCAAAACCAAACAGTTTTTAAACAACTTTCCAAAACAATCTTTTTATTAAAGACACATTATCATTCTCACTAACTTTCCAAACTCACCCATAGGTTCCAAATAATATTACTCTACAATTATCTAAACTATAGTTTAAAACCAAATTTTAAAACTACCAAAATTTTCTTCAAAATTTTTTCTAACTCCTTGAATTTTTGAAAATTTCGCCAGCGTCTCCTTTGCACGGCTAGCTCTGGACAACTACAAAATGCCTCTACGGGCCCTTAAATTTCAAAAGAAAACAAAAGCCAAGTGGCTAGATCAGAAAATCATCAAATTTCATATGGCAATTTAAATACATACCTTTTTGTCGGGCCATCAAATTTATCTTCTGAAATCTAAAAACACCAATTCACACTTTGCCTTTAAAACACCTGTATATCCTACTTAGCAATAACATCCAATTAGAGAATTCAAAATCATTTTATTCATTTCTTTACAAAATTTTCAATATTTGCTTTACTTAAGCCGTATGATGAACATATATCATCTATACGCAATATCAAATCCAATTGCTCACTCGATCACACAACTTCACTTCCAAACTAGTAACGTTCACCCGACTCTCTAGTGCAGACTCATTCTGGCTTCTTGATCAGAAACTGCCATTCTCCTTGCATAGCCACAAACTATGATAGAGAATTTTCAGAATCAATCAAAAATCCATATCCAGGGTTTGCCATTGAAAATCGAGTAAAGAATCCCGACTCGGATCGATATAACTATTTCGAAATTCTATGCTCGAATCTGGATCAAATTGTTATGTGAATAAAATAATATCTGTACGTCCTACGTATTTATCTCAATTGATCATTAGCTATATCAATTTCTTTTTAATCACATTTATTTTGATTTCCATTCGCCTATCCCATTTCACACTTTCCTTTTTACACTTTATTTAATTCTTCATTCAAAAATTAACTTAGAATATTTCTCAATTCCAAATTTACTTAAGAATTTCACCATCCATTTCTTAAGTTCAGTATGAATATTTTACAAACATCTCATTTTCACTTCACCACTTAAGCCCATATCTATTTTCATCTAACTTAAATTTCAATTCCATTTTCAATTAGATTTACCTTTCATTTTTAAATACTGAATTCTATTCATCTTATCCGAAACCATATTTAATTAACCATTTCTTTAATTAGTTCCACTTACAGTTATCAGGTGGCTTGACCAAGTAACAAGAGGCTCGACGTAAGAGGGTCATACGACACCTTGCCTCATTCGGCATTCATGCCTCATTCGGCATTCAAGCCTCGCTCGGCATTCACGCCTCATTCGGCATTCAAGCCTTGCTCGGCTTAACTAAGTCATTGGGCATCTCCCCTCGATCGGCGTCGGGCCTCGTTCGATCTACACTATTCACTCGACACACTGTCTCGATCGGCATGTAGTTACCGTTCGGCATATCTCCCTCGATCGGCACACGAATGTCGTTTGGCCTGGATCCGTGGTTCAGCAATTACCATTCGGTATTTGTGGCTCGGCATATAAAAGTCGCATACTACGGGCCGAGGTATTTTACTCCTAGGCCCATGAGGGAAGTCCTACCCATCTTCGTCTATAAACAGAAGGGCAGGGGCATAGTGAACTGGACCTTTTTTCGATAACACTGGGGAGACTCTGCGGCATTCAAGACTCATTCTCTTTACTTAGCGTTTATTCAAGTAGTTGGTGTACGAATTGTATCTGTAATCAATTGTTGAGTAAAGAAATAAAGATTAACTTAAAAGTGGATGTAGGCAGTTACGTCGTACCACTATAAATCTAATGTTCTTGTCTTTGCATTTAGTTTAGCCAACAATTCTCTGTTCTTATTTACTTTCTTCATTAATCTCTCTACATAGTCTATCTCAAGGGTGTTAGTGACCAATTCTGGTGCTAACATTTTGATGCTTTCGCTAAGAATCAAATTCTCAGCCCGCTAGGCTCTGCTTTGCAGCTACTGGATTGAATAAATCCCCCGAAGGAGATCTAAGTCATTCACAGGATGTCCGTTGATTCTACTTAGAGTTCCTATCAATAACTCTATTATAGGAAGACCACGTACTAGATTGGCCTCTCATAACACGGACGTCAACGAGACTGCTAGCGTACAACAATTAGGACATATCAATCAATAAGCAAATCTAGGTGTAGGGACTGTAGAAGCTCATAACCAGATGGAAGTTATTATTAGGACAAAGTTCAACGACTTGATGAGAGAACTCATGGAAAGTAGAAGATAACTCGCTGAGAAGATTCAAGCTAACGCTAACCTCATGACCTAGCTTACTCAGCAACAGCGTCGGAATGCTGGAGGTAGCCCCGTTCCTTACTCTTCCTCCGATAGCTCGACTTCATCCGATGAACCTCCCAGGCGTAGATGCCGCAAAACGGAAACTACACAAGCAGGTGCTACTGATCAATCAACTAGGGATCACTTACATCTTGGAGACCACACTCAAGCCGGAATGGGAAACTTAGGAGCTGGAGCACATGTGAAGACTAGACGTCTGGCTCACCAAGACCCCAATGAAGTTGGTCCCCAAGATACACGTTTGGAAGACCGCCAACAGAGGAGACATCAACCTGAGCATTCCCCTAGAATAGATTCCAACCTTCTATCCTCCATACAAACTCCAGACTTATCAGCTATGGTCAGACAGTTGATGAGAGAGAATCAAGGCATGCCAATGAAGATTGGGGGATGTCCAGGAGTCATACTCCATTCATGGATACTATTCTACAGGCCGTGTACCCCACGAAGTTTAGCATGCCAACTATCCCGGCCTACGAAGGAAAGACCGACCTCAGGCAGCAAGTGATGAGGTATGAGTGGATGATGGATTCGGCTAGAGCGAAAAATGCAACCAAGTGTAGACGCTTCCCAATCACTTTATCCAGAATCGCCATCACGTGGTTCACTCGACTTCCCCTACGGTCTATATCCAGCTTTGATGAGTTGGCAACGAAGTTTGTAGAACAATTTAGGATACAGGCCACTCGTTCCAAGGATGTGATGTACCTATCTAGTGTAATCTAGGCTCTCGCGGAGTCATTGAAGAAGTCTTGCAAAGATTTCATGTTGTGGCTACTGAAGTTAGCAACCCTAATGACCACACGATTCTGATGGCTGTAATGCGAGCTGTAGATACGAATTCACAGTTTGGAGATTAGTTGGCATGCAAGCCTCCGATCACGCTGAAGCATTTCTATTCGAAGGGTCATCAATTCATAAAGAGGGAGGAAGCTTGATGGACGAGGCGAGATAAGGTATCAGGGCCTGTTCAGGAGACGGTGAAAAGTAGCATCACCGTGAAACAATCTAGTGATAACTCGAGAAAGGTTCAAGTCAATGTCCAGAACAAGCCTGGGCAATCTAAAGGTTCTGGAGGAGGAAATCCCAAAAAGAAAAGAGAAGTAGGGAAATGGAAGCCAAGGATTCCAACCTACAACGAACATACCCCACTGCATGTATCTCTTGAGAATGTTTACCTGTCAACCTGTAATACTTTTCAATACAGAAAGCCTCATCCGAAGGAGTCAACAGAGGAACAGAAGCGGACTGGGAAGTACTATCGCTTCCATGAGACTTACGGGCACAATACAGAGGAGTGTACACACCTACACGATGCCATTGAAAAGATGATTAGATAGAAAAAATTGCAGGTGTTTGCCAAGAACCTTCATGAAGGAAGGCAAGGAACATTGGACCTCGGACGTGGGCTGGCCCTATGCCATCCAAAGGAACCTGCCCGAACTGTAGGGAGACTAGTCATAAACACTATCGTCGGTGGACCTTATCCTGCAGACAAGAACTGGCAGGAGATGGAGCGGTATGCTAACTCTTTAAGGCATGCAAATTATGAATGTTGTTCGAATGTGGAGGACGGGACCCCCGCTAAGCAACAACGCATGATGATAGACGATATAGTATTTAGGAGCCGAGATGCGGACAAGGTGGAGACTCCTGCTGTCGACCCATTGGTTATATCCGCGACAATCGGGCCAGCATATGTGAAAAGAATTTTACTTGATTGTGGAAGTTCTGTTAACGTCATCTTTAAAAAGGCATATGACCAAATGAAGATGGAGACAAAAGATTTAAAGCCATCTAAAGCCTGTATCCATGGCTTTAATGGTGCAGCGGCTGATGTAGTGGGGTATGTTGAGTTGCCAGTTGAACTGGGAGAAGGTGAGCATGGGAGGGTGCGAATTCTATCGTTTATAGTGTTGGATGTTGATTCTCCATATATATTTTTTCTAGGTCGGTCGGCCTTGGTGGAGTTTAGGGCAGCTTTGGCCCCGTTGTGTTTGACTTTGAACTCCCCGATAGACAAAGGAGTTGGTATGGTGCATGGCGATCAGGTGACCGATCGCGCATGTTATGTGGCTGAGCGGAGAGAGGCCTAGCGGAGAGAGAAAGGAAAGGTTGCGAAAAGCTCCATCCACATCCATAATACCAACGATTGAAAAGTAGTGCCCGAGCCCTAGCTCGGTGACACTCTCGAATCTATAGAGACATAGATCCGAGAGATGATGATGGGAAACCTAGGGAAGTAAAAGCAGCACCGGTTGAACTGACGATTGACATTCCAATCAGTCGAGATGGCCCATCATGAGTACTCATGATTGGATCATAACTTGACCCGTCAATGGCCGAGGATCTCACTGATTTCCTTCGAGTGAACCTGAAGTTTTCGCTTGGACACATTCAGATATGTGCGGGATTTCTCCCGCTATTGCGAGTCATATGTTGAACATAGACCCGAAGTGCGTTCCTGTAAAACAAAAAAGGAGAGGCATGGGCCCAGAGAGGTCCACTGCTCTCAGAGAGAAGGTGGACAAACTCAAAGCCAATGGTTCGTCCGCGACACCCTCTATCCTGAATGGGTGTCCAACCCGGTGCTAGTAAGGAAAGCGAATGGAAAGTGGAGAACTTGCATTGATACTCTTATTTGAACAAAGCATGCCTGAAGGATAGTTTTCCTTTACCCAGATTGACCAGCTCGTCGACTCAATGGCTGGACACAAGTTACTGTCATTTATAGATGCGTACTCGGGATGTAATAAGATCTCGATGCATATTCCAGACCAAGAACACACCAGTTTTGTCACATACGTTGGGTTATATTGCTATGTGGTGATGCCCTTCGGATTAGAAAACGTGGGAGTGACTTATCATCATTTGGTGAATCGAATGTTTAAAGACCAGATTTGTAGAACGATGGAAGTCAATGCGGATGACATGCTCGTGAAGTCATGACAGTCAAACGACCACATTCGGGACATAGCGGAGATGTTTGATATACTCAGACATTATGGGATGAAGATCAATCCTTTAAAGTGTTCCTTTGACGTTGCACCAAGGAAGTTTTTGGGTTTCATTGTGAGTTAGCGGGGAATCGAAGCTAACCCGGAGAAGATTCAAGCTATTCGAGACATACAAGTGCCTAAAACTATAAAACAATGCAAAGCTTAAATGGTAGATGGCTGTGCTGAGTCGATTCATATCCAGAGCCACAGATAAGTGTATTCCTTTCTTCGACGTAATAAAGAAAGAAAAAAGAAATTTCAAGTGGACATACGAGGGCGAGCAAGCATTCCGAGTTATAGTAAGGCATTTGGAAAGTCCCTCCATAATATCATAACCGGTAGACCATGAGATGTTGTACATGTACTTGGTTGTATCCCAGAATGCTCTCAGTACGGTTCTGGTTTGCGAGGAGGACCGAGTTCAGAAGCCAGTGTACTATGTCAGTACTTTTAATGGGCGCAGAAAGAAATTATCCTAAGATTGAGAAACTAGCATATTGCTTGGTAATTGCATCACACAAGCTCCGGCTATACTTTCAGGCACACTCAATCAGTGTTTATACTGATCAACCATAGCGGTAGGTACTCCAAGGACCGGAAACTTTTAGAAGGATGTAAATGGAATAACAAGCTGAGTCAGTCTGATATTACCTACTTTCCATGAAGGGCCATACAAGGGCAAGCGCTAGCAGACTTCATTGCTGAATTCACCATGTCAGACGAATCATACGGTAACAATGTCATACCTTCCGTTCGATGGAAGATATACACCGATGGGGCATCTAATGACCATTGTTCGGGAGCTGGCATAGTTCTTGTGACTCCTAAAAACTGATCAGTTTGTTATGCTTTGAAGCTCGAATTTACAGCGACAAATAACGAAGCCGAGCATGAAGCATTGATTGCTGGCTTAAGACTTATCAGAGAACTGGGGGTAGAATCGGTGAAATCTTTTGCGACTCACAACTGGTGGTATACCAGGTGCCGAGGGTCTATCAAGCGAAGGGACAGAGACTTGCCCAAGACCTTGCATGGGTGCAAGAGTTTCTAGCAAATCTAGAATATTAAGATATTTCGCATGTCCCGCATGAACAAAACAGAGAAGTCGATTCATTTGCAAAATCTGCTAGCACTGGGGATGCACAACAAATGGGATTAGTTCCCGTTGAAACCTTACATTCTTCAAGTATAAATATGATGGAGGTAGTTTCATTTTAGAAACAGAAACCAAGAGGGAATCATGGATGACCCCATTCAAGCAATACTTGCTACACGGATCTTGGCCGAAAGAAGGAGAAAAAGATGACAAGTCATTCGTAAGGCTTCGCGATATGTAATACAGGATGGAATAATGTATCGAGGGGATTATCGACCCTCTTTCTCCGATGTATTGCACACGATGAGATAAAACGAGTCCTAAAGGAAGTCCATGAAGGAGAATGCGGTGACCATACCGAGGCAGGGCAGACATTAGCAAAGAAAATCCTCCGCTATGAATACTATTGGCCAACTGTAAATCGGGACGCTGTAGACTATGTAAGGAGATGCGATAAATGCCAGAAGTATGCAAAAATCCCAAGAGCGCCGCTAACGGAACTCACACAAATGGTTAGTCCCGGGCCGTTTGCAATGTGGGGAATCGACATAATCGGTTCTTTACCTAAATCCAAAGGTGGTGTGAAATACGCAATTGTTGTAGTAGATTACTTTACTAAGTAGGCAGAAGCAGAGAGTTTGGCAATGATCACCACCAAAAAGGTCATTAATTTTGTTGTACCATACATTACATGCCATTTTGGCCTTCCATGGACTGTCATTACAGATAATAGAACTCAATTCGAAAGCAAAGAGTTCAAAGAATTTTGTCTAAATATGGCATTGAAAAAAGGTTTGCAGCAGTTGCTCATCCAAAAGCCAATGGAGTGGAAGCCATGAGCAAAATAATTAAGTCCATATTGAAAAAGCATTTGGAAAAGGCTAGAGGCAAGTGGGTGGATGAACTTCCAACAGCACTTTGGGCTTATAGGACCACCCACAAGTCCACGACCGGCCATACTCCATTCGCATTGGCATATGGCATGAAAGATGGTATACCCATAGAACTTGAAGTTCCATCACATCGGGTAACTTATTATGACCCCAAGATGAATCAGGAACTTTTGCTAGAATCGGTGGACTTTATCGATGAAAAACGTGAAGAAGCTGATTTAAGAGCGACCGTGCATAGACCCCGAGTCGTTCGATATTATAAAGGAAAAGTCTGGCCAAGAGTTTTCAACGTAGGCGACCTCATTTTGAAACAAGTTTTTCCGGTCACGTTGCATCTGAGTCCAACATGGGAAGGTCCGTACGTCATTGAGCGGAGGCTTGGGGAAGGAACTTTCAAGCTAGCGACCGTTCATGGTGCGACGCTCTCCCGAGCATGGAATAGCGAGCATCTGAGACATTATTATATTTAGTCTATTCATTTTGTATCTTTGTTGCACTTATTTTTAGTATGTTTTCATTCCGTTCATTCTTAGTTTTCAGCATGTAATAAGACAATTTAGCTTGCTTCATTAATAAAGGCTTGAAGCAATTTCTTCCATGAATTATTGATGTCTCCGTGTATGATAATTTTATTGCGGAAAACCAGAGTTACATTATTCTGTCTGATGTACGAACACGCATAAACAACCTAAATCTCCAAGTCCCCTGAGTGCGAACTGGAGTACTCTAAGTCCCTTGAGCACGGACAAGAGTATAAATGACTCAAAATCTCCAAGTCCTCTGAGTGCGGACTGGATTACTCTGAGTCCCCTGAGTGTGGACGAGATTATAAATGACGTAAAATCTCTATGTCCCCTAAGTGCAGACTGGCGTACTCTGAGTCCCCTGAGTGCGGACCAGAGTATAAATGACTCAAAATATCCAAGTCCCCTTAGTGTGGACTGGATTACTCTGAGTCCGCTGAGTGTGGACCAGCGTATAAACGACTCAAAATCTCCAAGTCCCCTGAGTGCGGACTGGAGTACTCTCAATCCCCTGAGTGCGGACCAGAGTATAAACGACTCAAAATCTCTTTGTCCTCTGAGTGCGGACTGGAGGACTCTGAGTCCCCTGAGTGCGAACTAGAGTATAAACGACTCAAAATATCCAAGTCCCCTGAGTGCGGACTGGAGCACTCTGAGTCCACTTAGTGCGGACCATAGTATAAACGACTCAAAATATCCAAGTCCCTTGAGTGCGGACTTGAGTACTCTGAGTCCCCTGACTGCAGACCAGAGTATAAATGACTCAAAATCTCTAAGTCACCTGGGTGCAGACTGGAGTACTCTAAGTCCCCTAAGTGCGGACCATATTATAAACGACCCAGAATCTCCAAGTCCTCTGAGTGCGGACTGGAGTACTCTGAGTCCCTTGAGTGATGACCAGAGTATAAACGACTCAAAATCTCCAAGTCCCGCGAGTGCAAACTTGAGTACTCTTAATCACCTTAGTGTGGACAAGAGTATAAATGACTCAAAATCTCCAAGTCACCTGAGTGCGGACTGGAGTACTCTGATTCCCTTGAGTGCAGACCAGAATATAAACGAGTCAAAATCTCCAAGTCCCCTGAGTGCGCACTGGAGTACTCTGAGTCCCTTGAGTGCGGACCAGAGTATAAATGACTCAAAATCTCCAAGTCCCCTGAGGGTGGACTGGAGTACTCTAAGTTCCCTGAGTTTAGATCAGAGTATAAACGACTTAAAATCTCCAAGTTCCTTGAGGGCGGACTATTGTACTCCGAGTCCCCTGAGTGCGGACCAGAGTATAAACGACTTAAAATCTCCAAGTCCCCTGAGTGCGGACTGGAGTACTCTGAGTCTCCTGAGTGCAGAGTAGAGTACAAACTACTTAAAATATCCAAGTCCCCTGAGTGCGAACTGGAATACTCTAAGTCCTCTGAGTGCGGACTAGAATATAAACAGCTTAAAAATCTCCAAGTCCCCGGAATGCAGACTAGAGTACAACTGACTGGAAGTCATCAAGTCCCCGGCATACGGACTGAAAAATATTCCAAGTACCCGAAGCGTGGAATAAATGATGTACAATTTCAAAGAATTCTCGAGTTATATGAAGATGAATTGGGGGTTTATGTAACTCCCAACAGCTCGGGTTTCGACTGTAATAACACAAAAAAGCTGAATAGTAAAAGTCATTTGAAAGGAAAAAGAATTAAATTTTATTTAATTTAATTCAAAATAAGGTCCTACGACAACTCCTCCAAAACTTGAGGTCAAAAGTCTAAGATGACTCTCGTCGAACAAGCGTAATAGCTACTTCTTTGATTTCCTCGATTTCTTTTGCTCCTTCGTCTTCTCTGATGACTCCTCCCCTATGCGTTTTCCCTTGGAAGTTTTCCTTGATGGGGAGGTAATAACCGAGGAAGTACGAGGGACCTCTAGTAGCCTAGACCCACCAGGGAGGATGACCTTCAAAGGCTTGTTCAAAGGATCATCTAGGTCCACGACTCAGGGCTCGACTTTGATTTCAGCTTTCCTTTTCTTTTCCTCTACGGGCTGCTCCTTCATGCTTGTTTTAGAAATGTGTCCAGAGGCGCTTGGGATTTCAATTTCATAACTTTCTTCGATGGGGGACGAAGTCTCAGGTTTATCTTCATCAAGCGCTTCGATCACTTAAGCATCTGGACTGAGAATCTCTCCTCATGAGTAGCCTCTCTTGCTTTCTCCTTCTTCTACTTTGCGTCATCGCTCCTCGAAGTGGGCTCGGGATCAGAGCGACCTACGCAAGATCATAAGAGACAAATGTTCGAATATAATGAACTCATGCCAAAAGAAAGGGCCCTTTGAACTTTAAAAAGAAAAGTTATTTATCGGTTTCTTGCTGGCTCTCAACCATCCATGGGTTTTCATCCTCTGGAATGGGAGATCGAACGTGAATGCCGAGGTCTGGGTCTTTCGGGTCAAAACCAGCGTGTTACTCGAATTGATCGAGTACTGGCCGATCAGCCGATTGAGTAGGAGGAAGGACCGGAGACTCGATTCCAAACGGACCGACAAGGACATCTTTTCCGTTGGATGAGGGGGAACCTTTGAAGTAGAGGGCCTTCGTTGTAGACAAGTCTGAAGGCTCGTTCCCTATGAGAAATTCTTTCACCAAAGCCTCCTCGTCAACTTCTTCGGTGTCCAGCTCGACCTTCTTGATCTTCATTAACGTCTCCCATGCCGACTAAAGATTAAAGGTATCCCTCGTCAAAAAAACCCGATGCATGAGGACATGGGCGTTGAATTCTGCTATAAATGGGTAAAACATGCACTTAATCTCCTTCCTGGCACCCTCTATAGCCGCCTCAAGGCGAGTGTCAATCTCCCCGGATGCTATTCTCTTGCCCTCTTCATGGGCTTCATCCTTCAGCATCCCGACCATAGAGAGCTCATCGTCGATCTTTGCGTTCAGGAGTCGCGTAGCAACAATCTCATCACAATACCATTGCGACTCTTCCTGGGCAGTAGTTTTTTCCTCTCTCTCTTTGCGGAGTTGATTCTAACTCTTTGACTCGAAGGGCAAATGCATCCATTTCCTGGTGAACTGAATCCTTCTCTAAAGCCATGCCCCTGCAGCGTTGGATCGCTTCATCAAGTTCTTTCTTGTGAGTTGTCTCCAGACGATTGATGGTCTCCGCAGTATCTTTAGCACTTTGTTAGGCGGCTTTGAGCTGAGATTTGTACGAAGAGAGATCTTCATATTGAGCTTTGGTAATGTCTTTATCATGAATAGCCTCGAGCTTCAGGCAATCAATTTCGTGTTGACACTCAATAGAGACTTCTGAGACTTTTTCGGCTAAGTGAACCAACGCATCATGCTGGACATAGGCATCGTTAGTACAAGCAATAGCGCTTTGTTTGACATGTCCTGGAATCTGATAAATCGCCGGGAGAAATTTCAAGCCATCAAATCAAATCTTTGTGGACGTGGCTTTAAGCTTAACAAGTCGTTCTGCTACCAAAGGATAAGATACAGGCGCGGAAGGAGCCTGCCTGGAGACTACAGGTGTTTTGTGGGGATCCCGGGATTGCCTGGTACTGGATGAACTAGAGTGTTGATCCCGATGGCCCTTAGGCTGGAACCCCTTACGTGCCGACTTCTCTTTGCTGTGCTCCGATTAAGGAGGAGGATCGCAAGAGTATAGCCTTGCTATAGGTTTTTCTTTGGTAGGATGATTCTCAGTGGCAGTAGTCTCGATCGCCAGTGTCATCTCTATCTCGACGTTTGCCGGAACCCGAATCTCGATCGGATTGGTGAAAAATAGATGAACCTCAAAAACGGTTAAGTCCATGTGTACGCCCCATGTCACCTGCATAGAGCTTAATTAACGACAAGTGAACAAAGAGTAGAGTGATGGCAGAAATTTAAGTGCAAGGTGAAATGCACATGTTTGTGTGTGTCCTAGTGTCCCCCGTCGACGGACTAGTTTCTTTATCTTTACTAATATGAGTTTTCTCTCTCTGGTTTTTAGCTTGAGAGCTTGTATCGCCTCTCGTAGGCGAATGAAGCTTATGGGCCTCCAGATCGTCAGAACCATAGTTAAGCAGATCATCAAGTATAGTGAGGTTCGACAGGCCTTTCAAAGAACTCTCAAAGTTTTGTGAGGAAGTCTCTCTCTCCACTGCAATAAGAGTGACATTAGAAGTTCCACAAACTGTTTTCTTCCTCAGCTGGTAGGTCAAGTTCTTCTTTCCCTTCGAAGGGGAAGGTGTCATTTCGATATCATGAACCTCGACTATCGGGTCCTGAGCGGGACTAAGATTTTCACCCTGTACTTCGGGCGTTTCAACTTCTTTAGTCTCCCCCTCCTCTAGTGTGTCAGGGGCATTACGTGCTGAAGACCCAGCCTGCTTTTTTCCTTTGCCCGAAGCTGCCCTGGTATATTAACGCCTTGAGGGGGGCTTATTCGGCGACCTTCCGCAAGCAGCCCAAACTTTGAGAGCGATTCATTTGAAATGAGACATGTGATATCCCAATCTTCTACGGGGATAGCTTGGATAGCTTCGACAGCTTCGGAATACCCAGAGCAATTGAGACGTGGGTTGATACCTATAAAAGTAGAGAAAGAGTTAGAAAAGATGCAGTTTCCGCCAAACACCAGTTTGATCCAGAACAAAAAATTATTCCCTTCCACCCATCTCCTCGCAAAGCCCGAGGAGGGGACGAATGCACGTAGAACCACTCCTTCTTATACCAGGCGAACTTGCACCATGCCCCAGTCAGAATTTGATACTTGCTATGTGGCTCAAGGAATACAAAAGATGGGCTATCTGACCATCTCTTGAAGCGATAGATATAGTGGATATCGCCAGGAGTTGGGAGCCTGAAAAGGACACTCATGAAGAGAATGTAAGTGTCGTATATGAACGCGTGGCTATTTGGATGTAAGCTATTTGGATGTAATTGCGATGGGGCGATCTCGATGTACTATAACAGGTCGCGTAGAAAGGACTATAATGGCGGCACGCTACCGACCCAACACATGAATCTGTTGTAGGCTGTATATCCGACAGGGAGCAAGTGAGGACGATCCTATATTGATGGAACCAACACATCGTCGAAAGGAATCCCATGAACTAAGAATATGCAGTGAAGCATGCTTTCTTTATTCTTTGAGGCCTGCGAATCGATCGATCGTCTAAAAAGATCGCTGCATCCAAGGCGTCAAGAGCCAAATCACAGATGCGATCACGGGACTTTGCATGTCCTATACAGGAGTAGTCGACGGATTTGAAGTTCCAACTACTTCTTATTGAGAAGATGTCCTGGGCCTGTCCGAGATCATGGTAGAGCTAGATTTCCTAGACATCTCTAGTGAATGTTGAATCTAACGAAACACCTGTTTGAACTATACTCGAAAAATAATCGACATTAGACTTAACAACAAAATACTCCCCCCGTGTGGTGTGTGAACTAGTGAGATCATTCACATATAAGTGCCAAGAAATTGAAAGTTACCGAGTTGGTGAAATGAATTTAGGCTTCGAACTATCATCTTTGAAGACCGTCATCGCTAACCGTCTGCGAGAGCTTATCGCAAGATGGTTTACGTTACGAAATCGGCATCGAAACTGTATGAGAAAGGGTATTAACTGTTTTAAGCAAGTTAAGTTCAGGTTTACAGTTGTCAAAACAAGGGATTTATGAGTCTAGATTGTCGGGTATGCTTAATTATTGAAGTCCGTCCTTGTTCACTGTCATATGTTTGGGCATAAGAGATGTGTTAAGTCAATAATGCATTAAGTTCAAGTTGAGATGGTTTTGACTGTCATATGTACATCACTCTCCCACTTTTCCTCTCCATCGTATGGCATGCAGCAAGTCATGCCGAACCACAATCATGTCAAGCCACATCGCTCGGCACTTTGCCCTTAACTCCAATTTCACTCCTGTCCTCCATCACTACCGCTCGGTGCAATTGATTCCTTCGGCAAGTCATGCTGAGTTGCATCGCTCGGCATTTTACCCAGCTCCTACTTCTATCCTGCACTCCCTCCTACCTCGTTCGGCATGAGGGAATCATGCCAAGCCGTGGCCGTACGGAGCCACATCTCTCGGCACGCTAAACCTAACTTTAACTTCACTCCTGTACTTCCCCTCCATCCCTCGGCATGAGGAATTCATGCCGAGCCACATCAATATGTCTTCCTCCAACTCCTTCCTTCAAACAAACTAAACATCTTCCTAAATGGCCAATCGATCACTACTTCGACTCGCACGCTACCTGCGACCAGACATCTCGACCCTAACCGTCCCCTACTGAGCCAAAGTCTTCTTCCATCTTCCTCTCCATTTAATCCTAAGGCTTGTTTAAACCTCGAGTCCGCCTTTCTTATCTACATGACTATCATTGTTTGTGGGTTAGAGAAAGGTCATGAGTTTATATCTTGTCCTAAATCCCTAATTGGGGAGAGTTGAGCAAGTAAATGGTTTGTACCTAGAAGAAAAGGTTGAGGTTCAGTGATGTGCATGCTCGATTTAGAAGCGGAATCCACTCAGATTTGTTGTTGAGGATAGTCGAGAGGTAACGTGAAGGACTCAGGAGTCTTGAGAGAAGTTGAGGTTTTGGCAAAAGTCTGAAAGAAGACGAGTTCATGAGGGTTATTAGAGCAGAGGTAAAAAAGTAAAAGGGAAGAAGGAATGAAGTATCGACCTTTATAGGAACGAAAGTAGGAAGGCGAATAGTCAATGACCGGTAGAACCGGTCAAGAGACCTCCCTCATTCGACATTAATATCGTCCGGCATCAATATGCCGCTCGGCATTTAATGCCTCGTTCGGCATCAATGTCATTCGGCATCAATGTGTTGCTCGGAATTCAATGCCTCGTTCGACGTTCAGGGGATCACTATAGAGAGGACAAAGAGAAGGCTTTAAGAGAAACACGGAGTGCTCATAGTTCAAAGTGCATCATGTTCATCCACATGATACACTTTGGGGGCCAAGTGTTACCTGGTGGTTTGACAAAGTAACAAGAGGCACGGCGTAAGAAGGTCGTTCGGCACCTTGCGTCGTTCGGCATTCAAGCCTCGCTCGACATTCAAGCCTCGTTCGACATTCAAGCCTCGTTCGACATTCAAGCCTCGCTCGACATTCAAGCCTCGTTCCGCATTCAAGCCTCACTCTGCATATGGCCTCCCTTGGCATAAGTAATTTGTTCGGCATCTCCCCTCGATCGGAATCCGGTCTCGTTTGGCCTACATTATTCACTCGGCACATTGTCTCGGTCGGAATTCAGTTACCGTTCGGCACTTCTCCCCTCGATCAGCACACGAACGCCGTTCGGCCTGGGTACGTGGTTCGGCAATTGTCATTCAGCATTTGTGGCTCGGCGTACAGAAGTCGCTTACTACACGCAGAGGTATTTTACTCCTAGGCCCATGAGGGAAGTCGAACCCATCTTCGTCTATGAATAGAATGGAGGGGCACAACGAAATGGACCTTTTTTCGAGAACACTGGGGAGACTCTCTTGCATTCAAGACTCATTCTCTTTACATAGCGTTTGTATTCAAGTAGTTGGTGTACGGATTGTATCTGTAATCAATTTCTGAGTAAAGCAATAAAGATTAACTTAAAAGTGGACGTAGGCAGTTACGCCGAACCATTATAAATCCGATTTTCTTGTCTTTGCATTTAATTTAGCCTATAATTTTATGTTTTAATTTACTTTCTTCATTAATCTCCCTACATAATCTATCTCAAGGGTGTTAGTGACCAATTCTGGTGCTACTTACTAATTTATTTTATATCTCAAAGGACTTTATTTCCCAACTTTAATTATTTTTAGTCCACTTCGAATTAATTCTATAACTTCACTTTACTTTGCACAATTTAAATTAAACATCATCCCAGTATTCAATTTCCATTCATTTTCTTATCATTTCACTTAATTGGTTATTTTGTATCATTTATTTTGACATAATTCAAATTTAAACATTATTCAAATGTTCAGTTCCAATTTCCATTTTGTTACACTAAATAAGTGTGATATCCCGGAATTTAGACAATATCAATTTAATAATCTGTATTTAAAATTAAATTGATTTGATAATTTTATAAATAAATTTGATTTCATTTAATAATCTTCTTTTATTAAATAATTAATTAGTGAATTTATCTTTTAATAAGATAATAAATTTGTTTTCTATTTATACTGTGTATATATATTTATATATTTTAAATAGATGAGTTTGGTTTTAAATTTAATTAATATAGCATATTTTCTAATTCCAATATTTTGGTAATTGGAAAATTATGATTTATTTTTGATTTAAGCTTTTCAAAGCTATTTAATAAAATAACTAAATGATTTTAAATACATAAGAAAAATGTTTTATTTGTTCAAGTTATATTTTAACTTAAGTTTGAATATTAATTTAGATTAAAATAAAGTTATAAAAAAAGATTTTTTTATTTCCTTTTTAAAATTATTGTTTAATAAATATGATTTGTAAATTTAATATGAAGTTTAAAATACAACCAATTAATGAAACATTTATTCATTTAAATGATAAGTAATTTATAACCTCTTTTATAATTTTATTTAAATTATCAAAAATGTTATTTTCAAATAATTGATATATGTGTTGTTTTTATCTATAATTATACTTTGTTTTATTCTTTAAAAATTATTTATCTATATAACTAAGTATTAAAAACTAATTAATTTAGTTAAAAACTTTCATTAACACTTGATTATAAATACTAATTACTTAAAGGACATGTGTGAACATCTTAGAGCATAATATAACATGTGTTAAGTGAATAAGCAAAGATATTAACAAGTGTTCATATTCTACACAAGTGTCAAAATTGTATTTTTATTTTCTTTGATTTTTAATTTATCATAAATATTATTATATAAACTTGCATTTTTCCATTCCTTTCCTTTTTCTCATCTTCATTCCAAAACTAAGAAATTCTTTCAGCTGAAACATTCCACTTTAAAAAAAATTAGAAAACCTGCAAATCATTTTCTATCAAACAAACCTGTAAACCATTTCTTGTTCAAATGCATTCTTTAAAACCATTCCACTTTTAAACAATCCTCAAATCAAATTTAATCTAAGAATCAAAATTCTATAATCTGTCCATCTTCAAAGTACAAAATCAATCCCTGGAACCACTTTCAAAATTGAAATCAAACTCTTCATCCTCAAACCTACAAAATCATTCCCTGTTCATCAAATCAACCAGCATTCAATTCTTTCAAAAAACTGGAAAATCAAGCAAACTGCATTCTTAAAACTCTATAGCCAGCATGCATGGAATTTTCAACTCCGAAGCAAGCAAGCCTGTTCATCAATTCAACCTGCATTCTTCAAAAATCTGTAGCATTTTCAAGCATTTCAGATTTATATCACAAGCAAGGTAATGCTTTTCAAAATATGCCATGTCCTTCATCTTCAAAACAGTGAGTAACACCATTTATTTTATTTTATTTTAAAAAAAAAGTTAAATATATGAAATGGTTACATGTTCATCTCTGAAATTAGAAAGTGAAGTATGGATATTTGGTGCATTTCTGTGATTGCATGAGTATGTGTCTGACTGTATAACCTGTAAATTGATTGTTTGTAGTTTCAAAACTAAAAATCTAAACAAAATTGATTCCATTTCAATCTAGGCTTTGTTAGGATTTAATTTCTAAACCAAAGTTGGTTGTTTCATCATAAAGTAAATTTTAAAATTTGATTTAGGTGAAAATAAATTTAGAAGCTCACCGAAAACCATGAATAACAGAGTAAAATAAGTATAAGTGGAAAATTCAAACTTCTAAATTCATAAATTTAGGAATATCAGTGGAATACTTGAACCAAATCATGAATTTTGAAACCAAAATTAAGATTTTTAGCGTTAGGAGTTAAGTGCAGTTCTTGTTGAACTGGAAAGGGGAAAATTTGAATTTTTCTGGTGATCTGTTTGATCTTAGTGGTCGAGCTTGCTTATGTAGGTGGAAGGGTGATCTGTGAAGCTGGGAAATTATAAGATTATGGTGTTTTTCATTTTGGAGATGGAGATTGTGTTTTAAAGTTTGGAACCGTAGTTTGTATGGGTTTAAGTTTTTGCTTTGGTTCGTCTTCCTCAGTTGATCGAGTTCAACTATATTTTGGGTAATGGTGGCTAGGGCATGGACGAAGCTATGGCCGGAGCCTTTGGAGTTCTGGTGATCGGTAATGGGAGGACGAGGGTCGTTGACAGGTTTGGGTGTGGAGTTTTATTTCTGTTCCAGGTTTGGGAATTTTTGGTCGTGATTTTGAATTCGAGCAAGTGTTGACTGGGACATTGTTTGGATGGTCAGAGTTGATGATTTTCGACTATGGGGAGGTCGCGTTGATGATCAAGGTTGGCCGGAGGCACCGTGCATGTGCACGGTGCATTATTTTTCTGATGAACACTGTGTTGTTAGTTGGGGTGTTGCAAGTTTAGTGGCCTCATGATTGTCTCGGGTAATTCGAGTTTTAACTCGAAGTAAGGTAGGCTTTTAATCGAAGTAAAATTAAATTGCTCGGATAAACTTTTGTTTCAGGTTTTAAAGTAAAAACAGAACTTGTTTTGTTTAAAAAGTTTAAAAAGGTAAAATTTTAAAATGAAAACTGGAATTTAAACTAAGTTTAAAATCTGAATTTGAAATCTGATTTCAAATTAGTTTGAATCATAGTTTTGAAATAATTTGAATTTTGAAATTTAAATTTAGCTTTAAACTTTTAAGTATAAAAGTATATTGATTTAGAATTTAAACTGTAGGTTTTAAATTGTAAAATAGGAATTTGAAATAAGTTTAAATCTGAGTTTTTGAAATCTGGAATTTAGTTTAAATTTCAGTTTTTAAAATTTTAAATTTTTAACTATTTTAGAAATGGTTAAATGATTTAAATTTAAAATGGAGTTCAAATGTAAGTAAAGCTTTAAAGATTTAAGTTTAAATCTGGAATGAAGATTAAAGCCGTATTTCAGTGTTGAAATTGAAGAAATTTTTAAATTGAATTTGTTTTTAAATAACTTGGAATGTTTAAGTGTGTTTTTGAATTGTTTTGAATTTAAATTGAATTTGGTTTAAATTCTTTTAAACTTACTTTATAAAATGGTTATATCTTTAACATAAAGAGATAAAAAGGTTTTAAATTTTGTTAAACTTTGTTTAGGTAAATTTGTATTCATTTTTAAATCTTAAATTTAAAATGAAGTTTAAAGTGAAATTTAAAGTAAATTTAAAACAAATTATTTTTAATACTATGATTTAAGTAAGAAATGTTTATCTTAAAGATAACTAAAATTTAATGATTTGGATTCATTAAATTATTAAGATAATTAAGATGAGTAATTAATTATTTAATTCATTGATGATATGGATGATTAATTAAGTAATTAAGAATTTTTAAATTGTTTAATTAAAGACTTAAGATTAATTAATTAGGGTTAATTAATATGTAATTAAGGATAATTAATTAGATTTTAATTAATGATTAAAGATTAATTAATTAAGTAATTAAGGATTACTTAATAATGCAGTTAACAATTAATTATTTAAATAATTAGAGATTAATTAATTGATAATTAAATATTAATTAACTTGTAATTAATATTGATTAATCTAAGTTAATTTCATAATAAAGTAATTAAGAATAGTTAATGAAGGTCATTAACTTGAGATTATTTAACAATTAATTAATGTGATTAATTTTAATAATTAATTAGATTAATTAATTAATAATAATAATTTGTGTAATTGTTTATTTTGAATTACTGAATGAAGTAATTAATGGATTAATTACTTGATGTAATTAAATGGGTTAATGTGATTAGTATAGATTAATTAATTAAGTTTAATTAATTTAAACATTTGATGATTTGATAATTAATTACTTAATGTAATTAATGGAATTGTAATTACATAGTGAAGTAATTAATTAATAATTACTGGATGTAATTAAAGATGTTTGATGATGGAAGTAATTAAAATTAAACTACTTTGTAATTAATCAAGGGATTAATTGAGATAATTAATTAAGGGTAATTATTTTTTGAAATAAAGTAATTAATGGTAGTTAATTACTAAATGGGATCAATCAAAGGATTAATTAGAGAAAAAAATTAAGGATTAACTTATTCAATGAAGTAATTAAGGGTAGTTAATTACTGGATTGTTATTAATCAAGGGTGATTAATATATATGTTGTTTAATTGAAAATTAATTACTTAATGTAATTAATTTAAATAGAGAAATTAATTAAAAATGAAATTTAGAAATCATTAGTTAATAAAATAAATGATGTAAATTTAGTATTGATTAATTAAGGAATAATTAATAAATGAAGTAATTAATTAATAAAGGATTAATGTAATTAATTTTAGTTAATTAATTGATTAAGCAATTAAAAGTTAATTATTTTAAAAGGTTAAGTATAATTAACTTATGTAATTAATTTAAAGGCTAATTACTTATTGTAATTAGAAAATTTATTAATCAGGAATGATTAACTGAAATGAATAATGAGATGGTGGTTAATTAATTGATCTGCAATCAATTAATGATTAAGTTAAGCAGGATTATAATGATGAAGTAATTAATTTAATTCATTTTAAATTAATTAGAGATAAAGTAATTAATTTAATTCATTTTAAATTAATTATAGATGGTGTGATCACTAAACATTGCTTATGTATGAATGATTGATATTGGTTGCCTTAAATGGTTTGTAATCTCAGCTATGAGATGAGTAATGCTGTGTAATATGGATGCTTCGGTTGCATTGGAATGATAATTTGGATTATCCGTTTATATTGATGATATGGATTATCTGTTGGTGATGATAATGTAGATTATCTATTATGAATCTGTGAATTAACTATCTGTTTGTATATAGATAATGAATTGAATTGTTTTATATTCTAAAACAACTTGGCCTTAAAAGGCACTTTTGGATTTCGGTGAGACCGGGATCGGGTTTCCATATTTGGATATCCAAAAACCACATCGATCCAAATTAACGGTAGGTCATGAATCTAAAGTGAAGATGAAGATTTCGAGTGCAAGGTTATCGTCGTTAACTCTGAGGGTGATTCCAAAATGAGTGTAACGAGATAATGCCTTCGGTTTCGTTTGAACCCGAAATGAACTTGTATGGATTGAATGCTTTCAAAACATCGTTGGGTGGACGATGAGCATTCTAAGTAATGTGTCCTATAAAGGTAATTGTAGCCTCATGCCTCATCAACCGGGAATGGCTAAAACAGGGGAGGTGCAGCAAGGCTAAGTGGGTCATGCCCAAGTAGGATGAGATTTATCCCTGTCTAGATGTCCCTTTTATTTCGGCTATGTGGTGCGGTTGTTGATCCAACTGCGGGGTGGTCTTGTGCAGAACTGTTCGGTAAGGAATGGTTCCGGCTTTGTGTTGCAGGGGATTGAGAGTGATCCTCGGTATGGTGATCTAGGCCATGTATTGTGACGGGCGGTACCCCAGTAGCCCTGCCATTGTATGGAGTCCAAAATCCAATAAGTGCCGTACGTATTAGTTGTGCCCAACTATGTTGGAACGTGAGATGCAAGCATTCCAGCTATTTCTGTATTTTACTTGAAAACCCTAGACACTATTATAATATCATCGGATTTCCTATCAAATGTTTTGGTTAGCGTAAGGTAAAAACTTTTCCATGTTTATCTGTGCGAAGTCTTACTTGACACCTTTCTTTTCAATGGTTTTTTAAAAGTTAAGAAACTTTAACCTGTTACTCACACCAGACCCATGTCAGACCCGGAGTTTATTTTTGTTTTTCTTAAAATCTTGGGTACTCTAATTTTACGAATAGCCAAGGGATTCAGGTTAGCTTTGACGAATTATGGAGGGGCAATGGAGCAGGAGGCTTCTGCGTTGTGGTTATATAATATTCCGCTGTGTTGGTATCTTTGAGTGGTTTCTTTGTAGTGTATTGAGGTAATAACTAGGCAGTGTTTGTAACTAGACAGGTGTTTATAATTGTCTAGTATGTGATGTATTGTGTCTGTAACTCTGATAATTGTTGTATACTATGTAATACTTATGTTATTAATATAATCTATTCCTTCGGCTGTTGAGATTCTGATGTTGTTTCTTCTTTCTCTTCTTTCTTTTCTCTTTTCTATCTCTTTCTTTCTTAAAGACGATTTTATGTGGTGAGAAAGTTGGGTCATCACGGTCGGTATCAGAGCACTAGGTTGAGCGAATACCTAGACTCTGAAGTGGTATCTGTCTTGAGAGAGCGTATTTGTATTTTTAATATATATATATATATATATATAATTATTTCTACCTATCTGTTGGGTTACCTGATCGGGTTTTTCCAATATAAGATATAAAGGTAGATAAGGTAGTGGTGTGCGTAACACAACTACCATTGGTTGGAGGTACATCTGTCGAGACTGTAGACCTAATAATATCTCGAGTGAGTTTTGCTTGGTGTAAGGATTTCATCGATCTCTGAAGGAAACCTGTTAAGGTTTGGAGTTTATCTTTGATGTTGGATGAGTAGAGTTTGGATCTGTCGGTTTGGCAGAAGTAAGTGATGGTATCTTGATACCTTAGGAAGTAGTAGTGTGTGATGAGACGCAGTGACTATGGATGTTTCCGAAGATGTTTCTTTGGAACAAGAGTAAGGAAGTGCGTTTGTTTCGGTGATGTGGCTGAGTCCAGCAGGGTGTTTCTGTTTTCTTTGAGGTCCGAGTTTCTCGAAGAGCTTGGGATTAGGAATTCTTTGGCTTTGGTGTCAGCAGTGCAACTCGGAGTGTTCTGTGTTGGCAGGAAGTCTTCTGGCTGAGTAGTTTTTTCTGAGGTAGAGTTCAGAAGCAGTAGTGTGGATCCTTTTCTTCTGTGAATTGGGTAGACCAGCATAAGCTGTTCCGATTGGTGGAGAGGGAGCACTTTCTTTGGATATTTGGCTGGGTTGATCGCAAAAGTGACTTGCGATAGTTGAGTGTTACCTTGGGTTGTTGGAGATTTTCCGGATGTCTTCAGGGAAGTCATAAGTTTGTCCGCATCTGGAGATTATGTTTTTTTATCAGCTAGTATTCTAGGATTGGTACCGTGGTTTTGCTTAATAGAAGGATGATTCCTTGAGATAGAAGTTGGTGAAGCAACTCAGGTTTCGGAGGAACTTCTGATTTTTTTTTATGGATATGTGGAACCATATTTCTATGCTGGGTTGTCCAGTTTGTGCTCGTATTCTTCATCTGCATTTTCTTCTACTCCGGATCAGAGTTGTGCATCGGAAGCAGTTCAGAAGTGCATCTGTTTTTTCTTTTCCGGATAGGAGAAGTTTGTTCTGTCTTCTGTTGTTTATGGAGTAGAGTTTGTTCTTGATTTTGGGTTGACCTTGAGGAGATCTTGGTGATGGGTTGTTTTGGTCCAGTTGTTTCTAGAGGCATCGACTAGGGTTGACCTGATAGGGAAGGATGTTGACAGTCCAGGATCAGCCGAAGAAATTTTGTGGATAAGAGACGGAGGAATTTGGATTCTAGAGTCGGAGATTTTTTTGGGGTAAGTTTTTCTCCGATCCAAGGAGCTATAAGTTTTGGTAAATCCGTGAAGCTAGCTCCGAGGTGTTTTGGGTTTCTTCTGTGTTTTGGTAAGATAAGTGTTTGGTTTTCAAGAGTTGAATTGCTTGTTTGGATAACTGGGATTCAGTGTGTTTCACGTATCTCTGAGGCAGTACGTGTATGATCTATCTCTGGTTTTGGAACCAGCAGTTCAGGAGGTTCGGTTGTTCAGTCAGACTCGTCTGTAGTCTGATATCTTGTTTAGAGTTGTAGATATAGATGAGATAGGAGCTCTGTAGCTTAGTAGTACTGATTGTTTGGATTCTATAGACCGAGTATCCCGATATTTATACCGAGGAAACTCGTGGAAATACTATCCAGAATTTTTCTGGTTAGTTAGATTTGTTTTGATTGTATGAATTGGTTGTTTTGGTTGTTAGCATATGATTAACATATGATGTATTTTAAAATTGAATTTTAAATGAGATTATTAAATTACCTTTGTTTTAAATTTCGAGGACGAAATTCTTTTAAGGGGGGAGGATTGTGATATCCTGGAATTTTGGAAAATATCAATTTAATAATCTGTATTTAAAATTAAATTGATTTGATAATTTTTCTAAATAAATTTGATTTGATTTAATAATATTCTGTTATTAAATAATTAATTACTGAATTTATCTTTTAATAAGTTAATAAATCTGTTTTCTATTTATAATGTATATATATTTATATATTTTAAATAGATGAGTTTGGTTTTGAATTTAATTAATATAGCATATTTTCTAATTCCAATATTTTGGTAATTGGAAAATTATGATTTATTTTTGATATAAGCTTTTCAAAGCTATTTAATAAAATAACTAAATGATTTTAAATACATAAGACAAATGTTTTATTTGTTTAAGTTATAAATTATCAAAAATGTTATTTTCAAATCATTACTATAGGTATTGTTTTTATTTATAATTATACTTCGTTTTATTCTTTAAAAATTATTTATCTATATAACTAAGTATTAAAAACTAACTAAATTAGTTAAAAACTTTCATTTACACTTAATTATAAATACTATTTACTTAAAGGACATGTGTGAACATCTTAGAGCATGATATAACATGTGTTAAGTGAATAAACAAAGATATTAGCAAGTGTTCATATTTTATACGAGTGCCAAAATTGTATTTTTAATTTCTTTGATTTTTAATTATCATAAATATTGTTATATAAACTTGCATTTTTCCACTCCTTTCCTTTTTCTCATCTTCATTCCAAAACTAAGAAATTCTTTCAGCTGAAACATTCCACTTTAAAAAAAAGTAGAAAATCTGCAAAAACATTTTCTATCAAACAAACCTGTAAATCATTTCCTGTTCAAATGCATTCTTTAAAACCATTCCACTTTTAAACAATCCTAAAATCAAATTTAATCTGAGAATCAAAATTCTGTAATGTGTCCATCTTCAAAGTAAAAATCAATCCCTGGAACCACTTTCAAAATTGAAATCAAACTCTTCATCCTCAAACCTGCAAAATCATTCCCAGTTCATCAACTCAACCTGCATTTAATTCTTTCAAAAAACTGGAAAATCAAGCAAACTGCATTCTTAAAAATCTGTAGCCAGCATGCATGGAATTTTCAACTCTCGAGCAAGCAAGTCTGTTCATCAATTCAACCTGCATTCTTCAAAAATCTGTAGCATTTTCAAGCATTTCAGATTTATATCACAAGCAAGGCAAAGCTTTTCAAAATATGCCTTGTCCTTCATCTTCAAAACAGTGAGTAACACCATTTATTTTATTTTTTAAAAAAAATTAAATATATGAAATGGTTACATGTTCATCTCTGAAATTAGAAAGTGAAGTATGGATATTTGGTGCATTTCTGTGATTGCATTAATATATGCCTGACTGTGTAACCTGTAAATTGATTGTTTATAGTTTCAAAACTAAAAATCTAAACAAAATTGATTCCATTTTGATCTAGGATTTGTTAGGATTTAAGTTCTAAACCAAAGTTTGTCGTTTCATCATAAAGTAAATTTATTAAAATTTGATTTAAGTGAAAATAAATTTAGAAGCTCACTGAAAACCATGAATAACAGAGTAAAATAAGTATAAGTGGAAAATTCAAACTTCTAAATTCATAAATTCAAGAATATCAGTGGAACACTTGAACCAAATCATGAATTTTAAAAACAAAAATTAAGATTTTTAGCACTAGGAGTTAAGTGCAGTTCTTGTTGAACTGGAAATGGGAAAATTTGAATTTTTCTGGTAATGGTGGCTAGGGCATGGACGAAGCTATGGCCGGAGCCTCTGGAGTTCTGGTGATCGGCAGTGGGAGAACGAGGGTCATTGACAGGTTTGGGTGTGGAGTTTTGTTTCAATTCCAGGATTGGGAATTTTGGCCGTGATTTTGAATTTGAGCAAATATTGACTGGGACGTTGTTTGGACGGTCGGAGTTGATGATTTTCCACTGTGGGGAGGTCGCGATGATGATCAAGGTTGGCCGGAGGCACCGTGCATGTGCACGGTGCATTATTTTTCTGATGAACTCTGTGTTGTTAGTTGGGGTGTTGCAGGTTTAGTGGCCTCGTGATTGTCTCGGGTAACTCGAGTTTTAACTCGAAGTAGGGTAGGCTTTTACTCGAAGTAAAATTAAATTGCTCGGGTAAACTTTTGTTTCAGGTTTTAAAGTAAAAACATAACCTATTCTGTTTAAAAGGTTTAAAAAGGTAAAATTTTAAAATGAAAACTGGAATTTGAACTAAGTTTAAAATCTGAATATGAAATATGATTTCAAATTAATTTGAATCTGAGTTTTGAAATAATTTGAATTTTGAAATTTAAATTTGGTTTTAAACTTTTAAGTATAAAAGTATGTTGATTTAGAATTTAAACTATAAGTTTTAAATTATAAAATAGGAATTTGAAATAAGTTTAAATCTGAGTTTTGGAAATGTGGAATTTAGTTTAAACTTCAGTTTTTAAATTTTAATTTGTTTTAACTATTTTAGAAATGGTTAAATGATTTAAATTTAAAATGGAGTTAAAATGTAAGTAAAGCTTTAAAGATTTAAGTTTAAATCTGGAATGAAGATTAAAGCTGTATTTTAGTTTTGAAATTAAAGAGATTTTTACGTTGAATTTGTTTTTAAATAACTTAGAATGTTTAAGTGTGTTTTTAAATTGTTTTGAATTTAAATTGAATTTGGTTTAAATTCTTTTAAACTTGTTTTGCAAAATGGTTATATCTTTAACGTAAAGGATAAAAAGGTTTTAAATTGTTTTAAACTTTGTTTAGGTAAATTTATATTCATTTTTAAATCTTAAATTTAAAATGAAGTTTAAAGTGAAATTTAAAGTTAATTTAAAACAAATTGTTTTTAATGCTTTGATTTAAGTAAGAAATGTTTATCTTAAAGATAAATAAAATTTAATGATTTGGATTCATTAAATTATTAAGACAATTAAGATGGGTAATTAATTATTTAATTAATTATTGATGTGTATGATTAATTAAGTAATTAAGAATTTTAAATTGATTAATTAAAGACTTAAGATTAATTAATTAAGGTTAATTAATATGTAAGATTCTTAATTAGATTTTAATTAATGATTAAAGATTAATTAATTAAGTAATTAAGGATTAATTAAGATTGCAGTTAACACTTAATTAATTAAACAATTAGAGGTTAATTAATTGATAATTAAATATTAATTAATTTGTAATTAATAATGATTAATCTAAGTTAATTTCTTAATAAAGTAATTAAGAATAGTTAATGAAGATCATTAACTTAAGATTATTTAACAATTAATTAATGTGATTAATTTTAATAATTGATTAGATTAATTAATTAATTAATAATCATTTGTGTAATTGTTTATTTTGAATTACTGAATGAAGTATTTTAATGGATAAATTACTTGATGTAATTAAATGGCTTAATATGATTACTATAGATTAGTTAATTAATTAAGTTTAACGTATTTAAACATTTGATGATTTGATAATTAATTACTTAATGTAACTAATGGAATTGTAATTACTTAATGAAGTAATTAATTGATAATTACTGGATGTAATTAAAGATGTTTGATGATGGAAGTAATTAGAATTAAATTACTTTGTAATTAATTAAGGGATTACTTGAGATAATTAATTAAGTGTAATTAATTTTTGAAATAAAGAAATTAATGGTAGTTAATTACTGAATGGGATTAATCAAAGGATTGATTAGAGAATAAATTAAGGATTAATTTATTCAATGAAGTAATTAAGGGTAGTTAATTACTGGATTGTTATTAATCAAGGGTGATTAATATATATGTGGTTTAATTGAAAATTAATTACTTAATGTAATTAATTTAAATAGGGAAATTAATTAAAAATGAAATTTGGAAATCATTAATTAATAAAATTAATGATGTAAATTTAGTATTGATTAATTAAGGAATAATTAATAAATGAAGTAATTAATTAATAAAGGATTAATGTAATTAATTTTAGTTAATTAATTGATTAAGCAATTAAAAGTTAATTATTGTAAAAGGTTAAGTATAATTAACTTATGTAATTAATTTAAAGGCTAATTACTTATTGCAATTAGAAAATTTATTAATCAAGAATGATTAATTGAAACAAATAATGAGATGGTGGTTAATTAATTGATTTGCAATCAATTAATGATTAAGTTAAGCAGGATTATAATGATTAAGTAATTAATTTAATTCATTTTAAATTAATTAGAGATAAAGTAATTAATTTAATTCATTTTAAGTTAATTATAGATGGTGTGATCATTAAACATTGCTAATGTATGAATGATTGATATTGGATGCCTTAAATGGTTTGTAATCTCAGCTATGAGATGAGTAATGTTGTGTGATATGGATGCTTTGGTTGCATTGGAATGATAATATGGATTATCCATTTGTATTGATGATATGGATTATCTGTTGGTGATGATAATGTTGATTATCTATTATGAATCTGTGAATTATCTATCTGTGTGTATATAGATGATGAATTGAATTGTTTTAAATTCTAAAACAGCTTGGGTCAAAAGACACATTTTGGATTTTGGTGAGACCGGGATCGGGTTTCCATATTTGGATATCTGAAAACCACGTCGATCCAAATTAACGATAGGTCGTGAATATGAAGTGAAGGTGAAGATTCAGAGTGCAAGGGTTATCGTCGTTAACTCTAAGGGTGATTCCAAAATGAGTTTAACGAGATAATGCCTTCGGTTTCGTTCGAACCCGGAATGAACTTGTGTGGATTGAATGCTTTCAGAACATCGTTAGGTGGACGATGAGAATTCTAAGTGATGTGTCCTATAAAGATAATCATAGCCTCAAGCCTCATCAACCGGGAATGGCTAAAACAGGGGAGGTGCAGCTAGGATAAGTGGGTCATGCCCAAGTAGGACGAGATTTACCCCTGTCTAGATGTCCCTTTTATTTTGGCTATGTGGCGCGGTTGTTGATCACAACTGCGGTGTGGTCTTGTTCGGAACAGTTCAGTAAGGAATGGCTCTGGCTTTGTGTTACAAGGGATTGGGAGTGATCCTCGGTACGGTGATCTAGGCCACGTACGTATTGTGATGGGCGGTACTCCGGTAGCCCTGCCATTGTATGGAATCCAAAATCCAATAAGTGCCGTACGTATTAGTTGTGCCCAACTATGTTGGAACGTGAGTGTAAGCATTCCAGCTATTTCTGTATTTTAGTTGAAAACCCTAGACACTATTATAATATCATCGGATTTCCTATCAAATGTTTTGGTTAGCGTAAGGTAAAAACTTTTCCATGTTTATGTGTGGGAAGTCCTACGTGATACCTTTCTTTTCAAAGGTTTTTTAAAAGTTAAGCAACTTTAACTTGTTACTCGCACCATCCCATGTCTGACCCGGAGTTTATTTGTGTTTTTCTTAAACTCTTGGGTACTCTAATTTTTACGAGTAGCCAAGGGATTCAGGTTAGCTTTGATGAATTATGGGGGGCAATGGAGGAGGAGGCTTCTGTGTTGTAATTATATAGTATTCTGCTGTGTTGGTATCTCTGAGTGGTTTCTTTGTATTGTATTGAGTTCTAATAACTAGACATGTGTTTATAACTGTCTAGTATGTGATGTATTGTGTCTGTAACTCTGATAATTGTTGTATACTATGTAATACTTATGTTATTAATATAATCTATTCGTTCCGCTGTTGAGATTTTGATGTTGTTTCTTCTTTCTCTACTATCTTTTCTCTTTTCTATCCCTTTCTTTCTTAAAGACGATTTTATATGGTGAGAAAGTCAGGTCGTCACAGTTGGTATTCGAGCGCTAGATTGAGCGAATACCTAGACTTTAGAGTGGTGTCTGTCTTGAGAGAGCGTATTTGTATTTTTAATATATATGTATATATATATATAATTATTTCTACCTATCTGTTGGGTTACCTGATCGGGTTTTTCCAATATAAGATATAAAGGTAGATAAGGTAGTGGTGTGTGTGTAACACAACTACCATTGGTTGGAGGTATATATGTCGAGACTGTAGACCTAATACCGTGTCGAGTGAGTTTTGCTTGGTGTAAGGATTTCATCGATCTCTGAAGGAAACCTGTTAAGGTTCGGAGTTTATCTTTGATGTTGGATGAGTAATGTTTGGATCTGTCAATTTGGCAGAAGTAAGTGATGGTATCTTGATACCTTAGGAAGTAGTAGCTGTGTGATGAGACGCAGTGACTATGGATGTTTTCGAAGATGTTTCTTTGGAACAAGAGTAAGGAAGTGCGTTTGTTTCGGTGATGTGGCCGAGTCCAGCAGGGTGTTTCGGTTTGCTTTGAGGTCCGAGTTTCTCAAAGAGCTTGGGAGTAGGAATTCTTTGGCTTTGGTGTCAGCGGTGCAACTCGGAGTGTTCTGTGTTGGAAGGAAGTCTTCTGGCTGAGTAGTTTTTTCTGAGGTAGAGTTGAGAAGCGTCAGTGTGGATCCTTTTCTTTGGTGTATTGGGTAGACCAGCATAAGCTGTTCTGGTTGGTATAGAGAGCAGTTTCTTCGGATATTAGGCCGGGTTGATCGCAAAAGTGACTTGCGATAGTTGAGTGTTCCCTTGGGTTGTGGGAGATTTTCCAGATGTCTTCAGGAAAGTTAGAAGTTTTTCTGCATCTGGAGATTAAGTTTTCTTATCGGCAAGTATTCCAGGATTGGTACCGTGGTTTTGCTTAATAGAAGGATGATTCCTTGAGATAGAAGTTGGTGAAGCAGCTCAGGTTTCGGAGGAACTTCTGAGTTTTTTTATGGATATGTGGAACCATATTTCTGTGCTGGGTTGTCCAGTTTGTGCTCGTGTCCTTCATCTGCATTTTCTTCTACTTCGGATCAGAGTTGTGCAGCGGAAGCAGTTTAGGAGTGCATCTGTTTTTTCTTTTTCGGATAAGGAGAAGTTTGTTCTGTCTTCTCTTGTTTATGGAGTAGAGTTTGTTCTTGATTTTGGATTGATCTTGAGGAGATCTTGGTGATGGGTTGTTTTGGTCCAGTTGTTTCTAGAGGCATCGACTAGGGTTGAGCTGATCGGGAAGGATGTTGGCAGTCCAGGATCATCCTAAGAAATTTTGTGGATAAGAGACGGAGAAATTTGGATTCTGGAGTCGAAGATTTTTTTTGGGGTAAGTTTTTCTCCAATCCAAGGAGCTATAAGTTTTGGTAAGTCTGTGAAGCTATCTCCGAGGTGTTTTGGGTTTCTACTGTTGGTTAGATAAGTGTTTGGTTTTCAAGAGTTGAATTGCCAGTTGGGATAAATGGGATTCAGTGTGTTTCACGTATCTCTGAGGGAGTACATGTATGATCTATCTCTGGTTTTGGAACCGGCCGTTCAGGAGGTTTGGTTGTTCAGTCAGACTCGTTTGTAGTCTAATATCTTGTTTAGAGTTGTAGATATAGATGAGATAAGAGCTATGTAGCTTAGTAGTATTGATTTTTTGGATTCTATAGAGCGGGTATCTCGATATTTATACCGAGGGAACTCGTGGAAATTCTATCCAGAATTTTTCTGGTTAGTTAGATTTGTTTTGATTATATGAATTGGTTGTTTTGGTTGTCAACATATGATTAACATATGCTGTATTTTGAAATTAAATTTTAAATGAGATTATTAAATTACCTTTGTTTTAAATTTCGGGGACGAAATTATTTTAAGGGGGAGGATTGTGATATCCTGGAATTTTGGACAATATCAATTTAATAATCTATATTTAAAATTAAATTGATTTGATAATTTTTGTAAATAAATTTGATTTGATTTAATAATCTTCTTTCATTAAATAATTAATTAGTGAATTTATCTTTTAATAAGTTAATAAATTTGTTTTCTATTTATAATGTATATATATTTATATATTTTAAATAGATGAGTTTGGTTTTAAATTTAATTGATATAGTATATTTTCTAATTCCAATATTTTGGTAATTGGAAAATTATGGTTTATTTTTTATTTAATCTTTTCAAAGCTATTTAATAAAATAACTAAATGATTTTAAATACATAAGTCAAATGTTTTATTTGTTCAAGTTATACTTTAACTTAAGTTTGAATATTAATTTAGATTAAAATAAAGTTATAAAAAAAGATTTGTTTTATTTCCTTTTTAAAATTATTGCTTAATAAATATGATTTGTAAATTGAATATGAAGTTTAAAACTACAACCAATTAATTAAACATTTATTCATTTATATAATAAGTAATTTATAACCTCTTTTATAATTTTATTTAAATTATCAAAAATGTTATTTTCAGATAATTGATATATGTATTTTTTATTTATAATTATACTTTGTTTTATTCTTTAAAAATTATTTATCCATATAACTAAGTATTAAAAACTAATTAATTTACTTAAAAACTTTCATCAACACTTAATTATAAATACTATTTACTTAAAGGACATGTGTGAACATCTTAGAGCATAATATAACATGTGTTAAGTGAATAAGCAAAGATATTAACAATGTTCATATTTTATACCAATGTCGAAATTGTATTTTTATTTTCTTTGATTTTTAATTGATCATAAATATTGTTATATAAACTTGCATTTTTCCATTCCTTTCCTTGTTCTCATCTTCATTCCAAAACTAAGAAATTCTTTCAGCTGAAACATTCCACTTTAAAAAAATAGTAGAAAATCTGCAAAACATTTTCTATCAAACAAACCTGTAAATCATTTCCTGTTCAAATGCATTCATCAAAACCATTCCACTTTTAAACAATCCTCAAATCAAATTTAATCTGAGAATCAAAATTCTATAATCTGGCCATCTACAAAGTACAAAATCAATCTCTAGAACCACTTTCAAAATTGAAATCAAACTCTTCATCCTCAAACCTGCAAAATCATTCCCTGTTCATCAAATCAACCTGCATTCAATTCTTTCAAAAAACTGGAAAATCAAGTAAACTGCATTCTTAAAAATTTGTAGCCAACATGCATGAAATTTTCAACTCTAGAGCAAGCAAGCCTGTTCATCAATTCAACCTGCATTCTTCAAAAATCTGTAGCATTTTCAAGCATTTCAGATTTATATCACAAGCAAGGCAAAGCTTTTCAAAATATGCCCTGTCCTTCATCTTCAAAACAGTGAGTAACAACTTTTTTTTTTTTAAATATATGAAATGGTTACATTTTCATCTCTGAGATTAGAAAGTGAAGTATGGATATTTGGTGCATTTCTATGATTGCATGAATATGCGCCTGACTGTATAACCTGTAAATTGATTGGTTATAGTTTCAAAACTAAAAATCTAAACAAAATTGATTCCATTTTGATCTAGGATTTGTTAGGATTTAAGTTCTAAACCAAAGTTGGTTTTTTCATCATAAAGTAAATTTTAAAATTTGATTTTAGTGAAAATAAATTTAGAAGCTCACTGGAAACCATGAATAACAGAGCAAAATAAGTATAAGTGGAAAATTCAAACTTCTAAATTCATAAATTCAAGAATATCAGTGGAATACTTGAACCAAATCATGAATTTTCAACCAAAATTAAGATTTTTAGCATTAGGAGTTAAGTGCAGTTCTTGTTGAACTGGAAAGGGGGAAATTTGAATTTTTCTAGTGATCTGTTTGATCTTGGAGGTCGAGTTTTCTTGGTGGAAGGGTGATCTGTGAAGCTGAGAATATTATTATGGTGTTTTTCATTTTGGAGATGGAGATTGTGATTTAAAGTTTGGAACCCTAGTTTGCATGGGTTTAAGTTTTTTCTTTGGTTCGTCTTCCTCAGTTGATCGAGTTCAACTATATTTTGGGTAACGGTGGCTAGGGCATGGACGAAGTATGGCCGGAGCCTTTGGAGTTCTGGTGATCGGCAGTGGGAGGACGAGGGTCGTTGACGGGCTTGGGTGCGGAATTTTGTTTCTATTCCAAGATTGGGAATTTTGGTCGTGATTTTGAATTCGAGCAATTGTTGACTGGGACTTGTTTGGATGGTCGGAGTTGATGATTTTCGACTGTAAGAAGGTCGCGATGATGACCAAGGTTGGCCGGAGGCACCGTGCATGTGCACGGTGCATTATTTTTCTGATGAACTCTGTGTTGTTAGTTGGGGTGTTGCAGGTTTAGTGGCCTCGTGATTGTGTCAGGTAACTCGAGTTTTAACTCGAAGTAGGTAAGGCTTTTACTCGAAGTAAAATTAAATTGCTCGGGTAAACTTTTATTTCAGGTTTTAAAGTAAAATGAGAACCTATTATGTTTAAAATGTTTAAAAAGGTTAAATTTTAAAATGAAAAATGGAATTTAAACTAAGTTTAAAATCTGAATTTGAAATCTAATTTCAAATTAGTTTGAATCTGAGTTTTGAAATAATTTGAATTTTGGAATTTAAATTTGGTTTTAAACTTTTAAGTATAAAAGTATATTGATTTAGAATTTAAACTGTAAGTTTTAAATTGTGAAATAGGAATTTGAAATAAGTTTAAATCTGAGTTTTTGAAATATGGAATTTAGTTTAAACTTCAGTTTTCAAATTTTATTTTGTTTTAACTATTTTAGAAATGGTTAAATGATTTAAATTTAAAATGGAGTTAAAATGCAAGTAAAGCTTTAAAGATTTAAGTTTAAATCTGGAATGAAGATTAAAGCTGTATTTCAGTTTTGAAATTAAAGAAAATTTTAAATTGAATTTGTTTTTAAATAACTTGGAATGTTTAAGTGTGTTTTTAAATTGTTTTGAATTTAAATTGAATTTGGTTTAAATTCTTTTAAACTTATTTTATAAAATGGTTATATCTTTAACATAAGAGATAAAAAGGTTTTAAATTGTTTTAAACTTTGTTCAGGTAAATTTGTATTCATTTTTAAATCTTAAATTTGAAATGAAGTTTAAAGTGAAATTTAAAGTAAATTTAAAACAAATTGTTTTTAATACTTTGATTTAAGTAAGAAATGTTTATCTTAAAGACAAATAAAATTTAATGATTTGGATCCATTAAATTATTAAGATAATTACGATGGGTATTTAATTATTTAATTAATTAATGATATGGATGATTAATTAAGTAATTAAGAATTTTTAAATTGATTAATTAAAGACTTAAGATTAATTAATTAAGGTTAATTAATATGTAATTAAGGATTATTAATTAGATTTTAATTAATGATTAAAGATTAATTAATTAAGTAATTAAGGATTAATTAAGATTGTAGTTAACACTTAATTAATTAAATAATTATAGATTAATTAATTGATAATTAAATATTAATTAATTTGTAATTAATAATGATTAATCTTAGTGATGCTAATTCATCTGTATATGAAATTGAATCAATTTATTCTGACACTACTGAAAATGAAGATGAAATTAATGATTCCTTTGATAATTTTAAAATAAACATGATCACAATCAATCAGACACATAACCAAATAAAAATTATTCCGTTAACCATTTATGCTATACTTCCCAAAAAGGAAAAAGTAAATTATCCAGGTTATACATTATATGCAGCAAAATGCTCCAGATTAAGAAGGTACTTCACAACCGAAGTATTCTTGGATCTACTAATAAAAATCCCACTCGGATATTATGGACAAATTTATAATATACCTAAACATACTAAAGAAAATATTTTTATAACTTATGGATTAATAGAACCTCTTTCTAAAACAAACACTTCTATACTATTTAAAAGTACTAGTATGGAAGATAAAGACTATATTATAGAGCAAGGAGATCCATTAGGACTACTTGTTATACATAAATATGAAGACCTTCCAGTTATAAAAGAAGAAATATACGATCATGATCTATCTACCCCATTAAGTGGTTCTACATCCCGATCGTCAAGGAATAAAGAGTCAGAATCATATCACGAATATAGGATATACATGAACACTTTTACTTCAGAAGAAACATCTAACCCTCAAATGCAAGATAGCACAGGAGAACAATTTGAGGTCACAGACGAAGATTTAGAAAAATTAAAAGAAGCAATCCCTCATTCAGATAAAAAGGATATTTCTAAACCTTTAACTTTTAAATCTCGATTTTTGAATAAACATACATATATATTTGAACGTATGCAAGGAAATGTAGAGTTAAAGGGAGAAGAAGATTTTACTTCCATAAGCCTTTTAAATAAAAATAAAATAGAAAAACTAAAAGCCAAATATCCAAAAATGAAATACCTTCATATAGGTCTAATACAACTAAAAATAACAGGATTGTTTAGATCCGGAATCGATACTCCAATAATGATAGTTTGTATGGATGAAAGAATTATCAATAATCCTTTAAATAGTATTATTGGCGGAGCTAAGTCAAATTTAGCAAACAGATTATTTGGAGTAAATATACATCCCGATTTTTGTATAAGTCTTAATGATCAAAATATAGAAAAAGCTTGTACATTATCAGTAAATTTACAAAATATAGAACTTCTTTCAGGATCCAAAGTTCTTGGCATACAATGGGAACATTGTATGGCCTTAAATGATACTGCTACGTTCAAATCAATTACACCCAAACAATTTGTTAAATTTTTCGAAGTCGGGTAAGGAAAAACAATTCAACCCAGATTGATTGACATAAGACATTTAAAATTCGATAACGAAATTCAAGTTTTTGTGAAATCACTTAAACCAAGAATTCAATTACCTACAGAATATTTTATAGCATCTGGAAATACTATTTCCACCATAACCAAGAATAATGAGGAAAATGCACATTCATCCAACACATTAAAAAGAACTCAATCATACAATAAAATGTCTGATGTGGAGTTAACTCCTGATATATTAAAAACCATCAGTCATCGTATGAGCTTTAAACAAGACAATCCAATAGAAGGAAGAACAATGAGAATACTTGAAAAACAAAAAGAACAGGAATCAAACCGAATGGTTATCAAGGTTCCTACAGAAAATATAAAACATCATGATTAGATCCATAGATCATAAAAGAAAGGCACAGTTACATATATATCTTCCAATAACGATATGTATTCCTGAATATCAAGAATTCACGGTACATGCGTTACTGGATTCTGGCGCAGAAGCCAGTTTATTACAAGAAATATTTATTCCCCAGCAATTCTGGGTACCATTAGACAAAAAAGGAATGCTAAATGATTTTATGGGAAGACAAGTCCCTGTTACTCACAAAGCAAAACACTTACAGGTACAAATACCTGATATACATGGAAATCATAAACTATGCAACTTTGACTTTGCATTACTACTAAAGGAATTTGATAGTGATTGCATCCTGGGGATGGACAACTTAAGACATCTCCCTCCATTCAACAAATATTATTTTGAACTGGATGGCGTTCTTGTGCCTCGAGTAACGCTACCCGCTACAATTGCACCGCATTATACCCCCGCAGCACAGCGTGGTGAAAAACCTGTTACATTAATTGAACATGTAAAAACACCGAAAATCATACAACCAAATATTTGTACATACAATATACCAACCACCAACGAATTTGAAATATTAATACACAATATGTTAGAACCTCTTTATTCAGACGATCCATTAAAATGGTTTGACAAAGCACCACGGTATTGTAAAATTGAATTAATGGAACAATACAAAGACGCTAAAGTCAGAGTTAACAATATTATGGTATCACCAACTGATAAAGAAGAATTTGCAAAACAAATAAAAGACCTCTTAAATTTAAAACTAATACAGAAAAGTTTCAGTACCCACTCATCCCCAGCTTTCTTAGTAAGAAATCATGCTGAAATTAAAAGAGGAAAAGCTCGAATGGTAATAAACTATAGAAAACTTAACAGCTATACAAAGTTTGATGGATATTTTATTCCTTCTGCTGAACGTCTAACAAAACAAATCCAAGGAGCAAAATATTATAGTAAATTTGATGCAAAATCGGGTTTTTGGCAATTAAAACTTGCTGATAAACAGTCCATAGAGCTAACCGCCTTTAGTTGCCCACAAGGACATTTGGAATGGTTAGTTATGCCTTTTGGATTAAAAAACGCACCACAAATATTTCAAAAATGGATGAATTCTATGTTCGGACATTTACCTTTTGTATCTGTCTATATAGACGACATTCTTGTTTTCTCTAATTCTGCAGAAGAACATAAACAACATCTTCTAGCAGTTGTTCAAATATTACTTCAAAACAGTGTTATATTAAGTCCTAAAAAAATTGAATTATTTAAAAAAGAAATAGATTTTCTCGGAAAACGAATTAAAAATGGACAAATTGAATTACAACAACACATTTATACTAAAATTAAAGATTTTCCCGATACATTTAAAACACTAAAAGAACTCCAAAGTTTCTTAGGATTATTAAACTATGGCAGAAAATTTATTCCTAATTTATCCGCTAAGACTCGAAATTTACAGAAAAAGCTTACTGACGAACAAGCAAAATATAAACAGCATAATGGAGAACAACCAAAAAGATGGAACACAGACAAAATTCCGATTACCTTGCAAAAGCAAGAAGAAGAAGAAATACAAAAGATTAAAGACCTAATAAAAGATCAAAAGATCCTCTATTTCCTTCAGATGAAGAATTACTTACACTACAAACTGATGCTTCTGACAATTTCTGGGCAGGAGTATTAATTGCAAAACAAAAAGAAGTTGTAGCATATTCCTCTGGAAAGTTTAGTAAACCTCAGATTAAATACGCTACATATGACAAAGAATTACTAGCTATTAAATTAGCAATCAAAAGTTTACGAATTTATCTCTTGCATAGACAGTTTATAATAGAAACAGATAACAAATCTGTTGCTCAATTCTTAAAAAAGAAAACTGTAAACAATCCAGTAGAAAACCTTCGAAGAATTAGATTAGCTATGTATTTAGAAATTTACAACTATGATGTCAAATACATTCCAGGCTACACTAACTTTGCAGCTGATCTTCTTACCAGGTTATGAAACATGGATGAGGACGATATAAAAAGAATCAAAGAATTATTAGAAACCATGAAAAGACAAGAAGATTTCAAACAAGTGAAATCATCTAAAAAGGCCAAGCAAACCTCCACAGAGGCTTCATCTTCACAGGAATCTGAAGAAACTAATGCTCCCACAGGAGTAAATAAAGAAAAGGTCCAACAGACCAAAACCACTCCAACAAACAAAGGCAAGGTAGCACCTTCCAATACAATTCAGAAATTTGTTCCAATGAACAAAGGAAAAGCAATTGCTCCCACAGGAATACAAAGACCATACATCTCAGCGGTGGTCAAAGATTGGTACAATCTAGACATGAAAGCATCGAATCCTAACCTATATGACAATTTCAATGGATGTTTTAAAGCCATCCAAGCTGCAGACTATAGAGCTGCAAATTTCTAGTTAACTCAACTAGAAAAGGCTTATCTGGGATTGAAGCATACAATATCTCAGAAAGAGAAAAAGTTACAAGAAACTCAGAAACTAGTGACTAAATTGTCACAACATTCTTTTACATCTAGATCTGAAGCTCTAGATTTGAAAGAAGCAGAGTTGTTCACCGATAACACAGCTGAACACAGTCATTTAAAAACAATATTTTCTCAAATGCAAACCTCCGATCTCGTAAATCTAAAATTCAAGATTTTCTGGAATTACTTAGACTTTATGAGATAGAAAACACAAAAACCAAAGAGATGGAGGCTGAAATGACAGTCCAGGATATGATCTCCTTATATCAGCAACATCTCATCGATGAAAGCAATCTTGTTCTATTCATCAAAAAGCTAGAAGACACAGAATTAGTTAAACTCTTAGAAAATGAAGAGTTAATTCTCAATAACAACAGAAGACCACGGCTTGTAGCCTGTTTTTCTTAAATACAAAAATATCAAAAACATATCAAAAAGGGCTTAGTACACGAAACTTATGTTAACACAAGCCATCCTGAAGAATATTCGGGTTATATTCCAGAAATATGTACAGCAAAACTTGCTGGACATACAAGCAGATTTTTTACTATGTTCATGTTCAGAATTTGGAGCGTTTGGGAAGAAAGACAGTACATACGTCTTTATCCCTCCATCCAATTATGGGAACTACATCGGGTAACCGAAAATCCTCAACATGAATTCGTTAAATTCGACCGCAAAGAATTTAATGAAGAAAGTGAACGAATCCTAGAAGCACATGAATTCTTCTCAGAAGCCATTAACAAAGGCGAAATCGGATCACACTCTGCCACTGAAGGCAAAACAGTTTTACTATTAGACTACATATCGGCTTTCGAACCATCAACAGAAAGAATAATGAAGGTTCAGCGCTTTTTAGACAGTCTCAAAATTGGCCCAGTTGGCACAATGGCTCAAGAAGAATACTTTGAAGAACAAGTGGAAAAAGAAAGACTTAGACAAGACTCTATAATGAGAGATACTATGGGTACCGACCCTTTTGACGACGAATCTCTAGCCAATCTAGAAATTCAAAATTAAAAACAGAAGCATGGTGGACCGGCATCCAGGAAGCATCCTTTAAACTAGGGTGACATATCACCTCATATCCTTTCCACCTAATCCTCTGCAAAGAATAAACTAAATGGACACATCCTTCGGCCTAAGAGCCTAAAAGGGACACATATTAGCCCTATACTAGACAGATGTCCAACCTAAGCAATAAAAAATAAAGGAGAGAAGACACTATAAAAGAAGGGGACTACTCTGAAGAAGATCATCAGAAAAATTTTCTTCATTTTCGTGCTTTCTCTTCATTGTATCTGAGTTCTGTAATATTATCTACTGTAGTAATAAAATTTCTATTTCCGCAAGAAGTTTCTGTTGCTGAATATTTTCAATTCTGCTTTCAAGTTTGGGTTTTTCAATTAGGTATCAAGACTATATTATAGAGCAAGGAGATCCATTAGGACTACTTGTTATACATAAATATGAAGACCTTCCAATTATAAAAGAAGAAATATACGATCATGATCTATCTACCCCATTAAGTGGTTCTACATCCCGATCATCAAGGAATAAAGAGTCAGAATCATATCACAATATAGGATATACATGAACACTTTTACTTCAGAAGAAACATCTAACCCTCAAATGCAAGATAGCACAGGAGAACAATTTGAGGTCACAGACGAAGATTTAGAAAAATTAAAAGAAGCAATCCCTCATTCAGATAAAAAGGATATTTCTAAACCTTTAACTTTTAAATCTCGATTTTTGAATAAACATACATATATATTTGAACGTATGCAAGGAAATGTAGAGTTAAAGGGAGAAGAAGATTTTACTTCCATAAGCCTTTTAAATAAAAATAAAATAGAAAAACTAAAAGCCAAATATCCAAAAATGAAATACCTTCATATAGGTCTAATACAACTAAAGATAACAGGATTGTTTAGATCCGGAATCGATACTCCAATAATGATAGTTTGTATGGATGAAAGAATTATCAATAATCCTTTAAATAGTATTATTGGCGGAGCTAAGTCAAATTTAGCAAACAGATTATTTGGAGTAAATATACATCCCGATTTTTGTATAAGTCTTGATGATCAAAATATAGAAAAAGCTTGTACATTATCAGTAAATTTACAAAATATAGAACTTCTTTCATGATCCAAAGTTCTTGGCATACAATGGGAACATTGTATGGCCTTAAATGATACTGCTACGTTCAAATCAATTACACCCAAACAATTTGTTAAATTTTTCGAAGTCGGGTAAGGAAAAACAATTCAACCCAGATTGATTGACATAAGACATTTAAAATTCGATAACGAAATTCAAGTTTTTGTGAAATCACTTAAACCAAGAATTCAATTACCTACAGAATATTTTATAGCATCTGGAAATACTATTTCCACCATAACCAAGAATAATGAGGAAAATGCACATTCATCCAACACATTAAAAAGAACTCAATCATACAATAAAATGTCTGATGTGGAGTTAACTCCTGATATATTAAAAACCATCAGTCATCGTATGAGCTTTAAACAAGACAATCCAATAGAAGGAAGAACAATGAGAATACTTGAAAAACAAAAAGAACAGGAATCAAACCGAATGGTTATCAAGGTTCCTACAGAAAATATAAAACATCATGATTAGATCCATAGATCTTAAAAGAAAGGCACAGTTACATATATATCTTCCAATAACGATATGTATTCCTGAATATCAAGAATTCACGGTACATGCGTTACTGGATTCTGGCGCAGAAGCCAGTTTATTACAAGAAATATTTATTCCCCAGCAATTCTGGGTACCATTAGATAAAAAAGGAATGCTAAATGATTTTATGGGAAGACAAGTCCCTGTTACTCACAAAGCAAAACACTTACAGGTACAAATACCTGATATACATGGAAATCATAAACTATACAACTTTGACTTTGCATTACTACCAAAGGAATTTGATAGTGATTGCATCCTGGGGATGGACAACTTAAGACATCTCCCTCCATTCAACACATATTATTTTGAACTGGATGGCGTTCTTGTGCCTCGAGTAACGCTACCCGCTACAATTGCACCGCATTATACCCCCGCAGCACAGCGTGGTGAAAAACCTGTTACATTAATTGAACATGTAAAAACACCGAAAATCATACAACCAAAGATTTGTACATACAATATACCAACCAACAACGAATTTGAAATATTAATACACAATATGTTAGAACCTCTTTATCCAGACGATCCATTAAAATGGTTTGACAAAGCACCACGGTATTGTAAAATTGAATTAATGGAACAATACAAAGACGCTAAAGTCAGAGTTAACAGTATTATGGTATCACCAACTAATAAAGAAGAATTTGCAAAACAAATAAAAGACCTCTTAAATTTAAAACTAATACAGAAAAGTTTCAGTACCCACTCATCCCCAGCTTTCTTAGTAAGAAATCATGCTGAAATTAAAAGAGGAAAAGCTCAAATGGTAATAAACTATAGAAAACTTAACAGCTATACAAAGTTTGATGGATATTTTATTCCTTCTACTGAACATCTAACAAAACAAATCCAAGGAGCAAAATATTATAGTAAATTTGATGCAAAATCGGGTTTTTGGCAATTAAAACTTGCTGATAAACAGTCCATAGAGCTAACCGCCTTTAGTTGCCCACAAGGACATTTTGAATGGTTAGTTATGCCTTTTAGATTAAAAAACGCACCACAAATATTTCAAAAATGGATGAATTCTATGTTCGGACATTTACCTTTTGTATCTGTCTATATAGACGACATTCTTGTTTTCTCTAATTCTGCAGAAGAACATAAACAACATCTTCTGGCAGTTGTTCAAATATTACTTCAAAACGGTGTTATATTAAGTCCTAAAAAATTGAATTATTTAAAAAAGAAATAGATTTTCTCGGAAAACGAATTAAAAATGGACAAATTGAATTACAACAACACATTTATACTAAAATTAAAGATTTTCCCGATACATTCAAAACATTAAAAGGACTCCAAAGTTTCTTAGGATTATTAAACTACGGCAGAAAATTTATTCCTAATTTATCCGCTAAGACTCGAAATTTACAGAAAAAGCTTACTGACGAACAAGCAAAATATAAACAGCATAATGGAGAACAACCAAGAAGATGGAACACAGACAAAATTCCGATTACCTTGCAAAAGCAAGAAGAAGAAGAAATACAAAGGATTAAAGACCTAATAAAAGATCAAAAGTTCCTCTATTTTCCTTCAGATGAAGAATTACTTACACTACAAACTGATGCTTCTGACAATTTCTGGGCAGGAGTATTAATTGCAAAACAAAAAGAAGTTGTAGCATGTTCCTCTGGAAAGTTTAGTAAACCTCAGATTAAATACGCTACATATGACAAAGAATTGCTTGCTGTTAAATTAGCAATCAAAAGTTTACGAATTTATCTCTTGCATAGACAGTTTATAATAGAAACAGATAACAAATCTGTTGCTCAATTCTTAAAAAAGAAAACTGTAAACAATCCAGAAGAAAACCTTCGAAGAATTAGATTAGCTATGTATTTAGAAATTTACAACTATGATGTCAAATACATTCCAGGCTACACTAACTTTGCAGCTGATCTTCTTACCAGGTTATGAAACATGGATGATGACGATATAAAAAGAATCAAAGAATTATTAGAAACCATGAAAAGACAAGAAGATTTCAAACAAGTGAAATCATCTAAAAAGGCCAAGCAAACCTCCACAGAGGCTTCATCTTCACAGGAATCCGAAGAAACTAATGCTCCCACAGGAGTAAATAAAGAAAAGGTCCAACAGACCAAAACCACTCCAACAAACAAAGGCAAGGCAACACCTTCCAATACAACTCAGAAATTTGTTCCAATGAACAAAGGAAAAGCAATTGCTCCCACAGGAATACAAAGACCATACATCTCAGCGGTGGTCAAAGATTGGTACAATCTAGACATGAAAGCATCGAATCCTAACCTATATGACAATTTCAATGGATGTTTTAAAGCCATCCAAGCTGCAGACCATAGAGCTGCAAATTTCGGGTTAACTCAACTAGAAAAGGCTTATCTGGGATTGAAGCATACAATCTCCCAGCAAGAGAAAAAGTTACAAGAAACTCAGAAACTAGTGACTAAATTGTCACAACATTCTTTTACATCTAGATCTGAAGCTCTAGATTTGAAAGAAGCAGAGTTGTTCACTGATAACACAGCTGAACACAGTCATTTAAAAACAATATTTTCTCAAATGCAAACCTCCGATCTCGTAAATCTAAGAATTCAAGATTTTCTAGAATTACTTAGACTTTATGAGATAGAAAACACAAAAACCAAAGAGATGGAGGCTGAAATGACAGTCCAGGATATGATCTCCTTATATCAGCAACATCTCATCGATGAAAGCAATCTTCTTCTATTCTTCAAAAAGCTAGAAGACATAGAATTAGTTAAACTCTTAGAAAATGAAGAGTTAATTCTCAATAACAACAGAAGACCACGGCTTGTAGCCTGTTTTTCTTAAATACAAAAATATCAAAAACATATCAAAAAGGGCTTAGTACACGAAATTTATGTAAATACAAGCCATCCTGAAGAATATTCGGGTTATATTCCAGAAATATGTACAGCAAAACTTGCTGAACATACAAGCAGATTTTTTACTATGTTCATGTTCAGAATTTGGAGCGTTTGGGAAGAAAGACAGTACATACGTCTTTATCCCTCCATCCAATTATGGGAACTACATCGGGTAACCGAAAATCCTCAACATGAATTCGTTAAATTCGACCGCAAAGAATTTAATGAAGAAAGTGAACGAATCCTAGTAGCACAAGAATTCTTCTCAGAAGCCATTAACAATGGCGAAATCGGATCACACTCTGCCACTGAAGGCAAAACAGTTTTACTATTAGACTACATATCGGCTTTCGAACCATCAACAGAAAGAATAATGAAGGTTCAGCGCTTTTTAGACAGTCTCAAAATTGGCCCAGTTGGCACAATGGCTCAAGAAGAATACTTTGAAGAACAAGTGGAAAAAGAAAGACTTAGACAAAACTCTATAATGAGAGATACTATGGGCACCGACCCTTTTGACGACGAATCTCTAGCCAATCTAGAAATTCAAAATTAAAAACAGAAGCATGGTGGACCAGCATCCAGGAAGCATCCTTTAAACTAGGGTGACATATCACCTCATAGCCTTTCCACCTAATCCACTGCAAAGAATAAACTAAAAGGACACATCCTTCAGCCTAAGAGCCTAAAAGGGACACATATTAGCCCTATACTAGACAAATGTCCAGCCTAAGCAATAAAAAATACAGGAGAGAAGACACTATAAAAGGAGGGGACTACTCTGAAGAAGATCATCAGAAAAATTTTCTTCATTTTCGTGCTTTCTCTTCATTGTATCTGAGTTCTGTAATATTATCTACTGTAGTAATAAAATTTCTATTTCCGCAAGAAGTTTCTATTGCTGTATATTTTCAGTTCTGCATTCAAGTTTTCTGCTTTCAAGTTTGGGTTTTTCAATTTGGTATCTGAATTATACTCAAATTCTGTAGAATTTTCAAATTCTTGTTCAGAATCTTCAAATGAAGAATTTTCTTCATTTGCTTTATATTTAAAATAGTTTATTGCCGTTGAATGATCTTCATAATAAGAATAAAGTTCAGTACTATCTATTTCTCCTGCAAGTTCTTTTTCTTGAAGAATAAGATAATTTCTATAGTAGGTGGGATCAATTTCTTCAACATTTATTTTGTTATTTTCTTCAGAAGTATATTTGACCATTCTAATGCTGTTAAGCGAATGGATTGTTGGTGTATTTCGACCAAATCCTAAGGTCGCAGTTTGTTTTTGAAGTTTATTATTGATATCTTTAACTTCTAATTTAATTTCTTGAAGTAGATCAATCATAAAATTATGAATCCCGTTTACTGGGTTTTTATGAGTAAATTTTAAATTGAATTTGTTTTTAAATAACTTGGAATGTTTAAGTGTGTTTTTAAATTGTTTTGAATTTAAATTGAATTTGGTTTAAATTCTTTTAAACTTATTTTATAAAATGGTTATATCTTTAACATAAGAGATAAAAAGGTTTTGAATTGTTTTAAACTTTGTTCAGGTAAATTTGTATTCATTTTTAAATCTTAAATTTAAAATGAAGTTTAAAGTGAAATTTAAAGTAAATTTAAAACAAATTGTTTTTAATACTTTGATTTAAGTAAGAAATGTTTATCTTAAAGACAAATAAAATTTAATGATTTGGATCTATTAAATTATTAAGATAATTACGATGGGTATTTAATTATTTAATTAATTAATGATATGGATGATTAATTAAGTAATTAAGAATTTTTAAATTGATTAATTAAAGACTTAAGATTAATTAATTAAGGTTAATTAATATGTAATTAAGGATTATTAATTAGATTTTAATTAATGATTAAAGATTAATTAATTAAGTAATTAAGGATTAGTTAAGATTGCAGTTAACACTTAATTAATTAAATAATTAGAGATTAATTAATTGATAATTAAATATTAATTGATTTGTAATTAATAATGATTAATCTAAGTTATTTTCTTAAGAAATTAATTAAGAATAGTTAATGAAGGTCATTAACTTAAGACTATTTAATAACTAATTAATGTGATTAATTTTAATAATTAATTAGATTAATTAATTAAAAATAATCATTTGTGTAATTATTTATTTTGAACTACTGAATGAAGTAATTAATGGATAAATTACTTGATGTAATTAAATGGGTTAATGTGATTAGTATAGATTAATTAATTAAGTTTAATTAATTTAAACATTTGATGATTTGATAATTAATTACTTAATGTAATTAATGGAATTGTAATTACTTAATGATGTAATTAATTGATAATTACTGGATGTAATTAAAGATGATTGATGATGGAAGTAATTAGAATTGAATTATTTTGTAATTAATCAAGGGATTAATTGAGATAATTAATTAAGGGTAAATAATTTTTGAAATAAAGTAATTAATGGTAGTTAATTAATGAACGGGATTAATCAAAGGATTAATTAGAGAATAAATTAAGGATTAATTTATTCAATGAAGTAATTAAGGGTAGTTAATTACTGGATTGTTATTAATCAAGGGTGATTAATATATATACGGTTTAATTGAAAATTAATTACCTAATGTAATTAATTTAAATAAAGAAATTAATTAAAAATGAAATTTAGAAATCATTAATTAATAAAATTAATGATGTAAATTTAGTATTGATTAATTAAGGAATAATTAATAAATGGAGTAATTAATTAATTAAGGATTAATGTAATTAATTTTAGTTAATTAATTGATTAAGCAATTAAAAGTTAATTATTTTAAAAGGTTAAGCATAATTAACTTATGTAATTAATTTAAAGGCTAATTACTTATTGCATTTAGAAAATTTATTAATCAGGAATGATTAATTGAAACGAATAATGAGATGGTGGTTAATTAATTGATTTGCAATCAATTAATGATTAAGTTAAGCAGGATTATAATGATGAAGTAATTAATTTAATTCATTTTAAATTAATTAGAGATAAAGTAATTAATTTAATTCATTTTAAATTAATTATAGATGGTGTGATCGTTAAACATTGCTTATGTATGAATGATTGGTATTGGTTGCCTTAAATGGTTTGTAATCTCAGCTATGAGATGAGTAATGCTGTGTGATATGGATGCTTTGGTAGCACTGGAATGATAATATGGATTATCCGTTTATATTGATGATATGGATTATCTGTTGGTGATGATAATGTTGATTATCTATTAAGAATCTGTGAATTATCTAACTGTGTGTATATAAATGATGAATTGAATTGTTTTAAATTCTAAAACAACTTGGCCTTAAAAGACACGTTTTGGATTTCGGTGAGACCGGGATCGGGTATCCATATTTGGATATCCAAAAACCACGTCGATCCAAATTAATGATAGGTCGTGAATCTGAAGTGAAGATGAAGATTCAGAGTACAAGGGTTATCGTCGTTAACTCTGAGGGTGATTCCAAAATGAGTGTAACGAGATAATGCCTTCGGTTTCGTCCGAACCCGGAACGAACTTGTATGGATTGAATGCTTTCAGAACATCGTCACGTAGATGATGAGCATTCTAAGTAATGTGTCCTATAAAGGTAATCATAGCCTCAAGCCTCATCAACTGGGAATGGCTAAAACAGGAACGGTGCAGCAAGGCCAAGTGGGTCATGCCCAAGTAGGACGAGATTTACCCCTGTCTAGACGTCCCTTTTATTTCGGCTATGTGGTGCGGTTTGCTGATCACAACTACGAGGTGGTCTTGTTCGGAACTGCTCAGTAAGGAATGGTTCCGGCTTTGAGTTGCAGGGGATTGGGAGTGATCCTCGGTACGGTGATCTAGGCCACGTATTGTGACGGCGATACCTCGGTAGCCCTGCCATTGTATGGAATTCAAAATCCAATAAGTGCCGTACGCATTAGTTGTGCCCAACTATGTTGGAACGTGAGATGTAAGCATTCCAGCTATTTCTGTATTTTACGTGAAAACGTAGACACTATTATAATATCATCGGATTTCCTATCAAATGTTTTGGTTAGCGTAAGGTAAAAACTTTTCCATGTTTATGTATGGGAAGTCTTGCGTGATACTTTTCTTTTCAAAGGTTTCTCAAAAGTTAAGCAACTTTAACCTGTTACTCACACCAGACTCATGTCTGACAGGGAGTTTATTTGTGTTTTTCTTAAACTCTTGGGTACTCTAATTTTTACAAGTAGCCAAGGGATTTAGGTTATCTTGGACGAATTATGGAGGGGCAATGGAGTAGGAGGCTTCTGCGTTGTAGTTATATAGTATTCCGCTGTGTTGGTATCTCCGAGTGGTTTCTTAGTTGTAATAACTAGACACGTGTTTATAACTGTCTAGTATGTGATGTATTGTCTGTGTAACTCTGATAATTGTTGTATATTATGTAATACTTATGTTATTAATATAATTTATTCGTTTCGCTGTTGAGATTCTGATGTTTTTTCTTCTTTCTCTTCTTTCTTTTCTCTTTTCTATCCATTTCTTTCTTAAAGACGATGCGATTTTCTGGGGTGAGAAAGTCGGGTCGTCACAATAAATTTGTTCATTCACAAACTTATTTCCAATTTAATAAATTTTATTTCTATGGCCATTTCATTTAACCAACTTAGACTCTTTCCTCAAATTCATTTTTTTTAACTTAATTTATTTATACTTCATCTCAATTCAGATTTTTAATCCTTTATATGTCTTCTAATTTATTTACATTCCATTCACAATCTCTTTAATTTACTTCATTTAATGGGCTCACTTTTCTAACTTATCTCATTTTCACACTTATTTTAATTTAACTCTTCTTTAATTTAAAATTTTCTATTCTAACAAATTTCAAATCTTATAAGTTATCAAACTTATTTATATTCCGTAAACATTTAAAATTAGATTCCACGGTCTTTATAATAATTACTCGACATTTCAAAATCATTTTTCAAATCAATTATATCCAAAATCCTTTGGTATCGAATTATATCTTGAATTTTAAAACCAAACCCAGTTTTGCAAACATTCCAATTTAAAACATTTAGGTAACAATTCCTCTCGTGGAAACTCAAAAATGAACATCGATGATGCTGCAGTCATCAACGAAATAATTTTCCAGTAACCGAAGTGAGTTCAATGCTTTTACTTCTTTTGAAACATTTTCAAATACTTTTGATTCCAAATCCCACCAGATTTCATTCCTAATTCAAAAATATTTTCGAATAATATCACCATTATTTCTCCAAAACCTTTGAAAATTATTTTCAAACTCAAAGGAATTAAATTTTTCCAAATTTCAAATTTTCAAATCCTTTCAATTCTTATTCAAATATTAATCTGGAAATTTTTCATTCCATTCAAATTATAAATTCCATTTATAACTCATATTTACAAATCTCATTTTGTTATAGGAATTCTTTTCTTATCTTTTTGGCTATAACATTATCTTCTTATTTCAATTTCCCCACAAAAATGATAATAATTTAATATTATCACTTCCTAACAACCATGCAACGATATATATTATAATAGTTTATGAAAAATTATTTCTTTTATATAAAATAACTTGGGAAAAATTATTTCATTTACCCAATTTAAAGCAACATCGTGTCGAATTGTTCTGTACAAGTGTTTAGAGATCCCTATCAATAGCGTTAATTACTCGTATTGACCAGAATCCATAAGCCACTTAATAAACCAATCAACATAATATAAAACAATTTTATACTCACTAACAAATACACGCTCATATCTATTATTACACTCAAACTCATTCTAGGGCTCTATTGACCCCATCTCTAAATGAGTAATCCGCACCAGAGCTAAGATTCTCGCTTAACCTTCAGCTTTGATACCAAATATCACGGCCGAATTTTTCGACGGCCGAAAAATCGACATTAATACGTCCACTATATTAAATGTCGAATAATCAAACGTCGAAAAACCAGACCGCAAGGGAAAGAAGAAGGAGGTAGAAGAAGAGAAAACAAAGCAACATCAGAATCTCACAATCGCAGCAGTACAATATATAATAGTTAAATGACTGATCTTTATACAAAAAGAACTATATCTGTTTTATACATTACATCAATAGAATACAACACAATGAATAGTAAATTACTGGATTGTTATATTAACTTGTCCTCACAAAAACTGACTAGGCAGCTTATACTACACAGCGGAATATATATAGTATGTGTGATACATCTCGCTATCCAGCTCGTCTCCTGAACTCCACAGCATCGTATCCTGTATCTTATAATACTCGGTCTGACACGAGCATTATAGTAAAATAACACCCGAGTCAGTCTGGAAAACCAGCATGAGAAAACACACTCGATTGGATTATTAAAGTTTTCAAAATCCTTTGAAATCAAAGGTGTCTTGTAAGACCACGCCACAAATAAACATGCCGGGTTTTTACCTTACGATAACCAAAACATTTATATCAAATTCATGTTATATTATAATAGTGTCTATAGAAAGTAAAATAGAATCTAGGTGAAATGCTTGCATCTCACGTTCCAGCATAGTTGGACACAATCAAAACCTTACAGGCGCTTATTGGAGATTGGATTCCATACAATGGCAAGGCAACTGGGATACTGCATGTCACAGTACCTGGCCTAGATCAGAGTACCGAGGATCCCTCCCGATCCCCTGCAACAAAATATCAGAGCTACCCCTTACTGGATAGTCCGAATAAGATCAATCCGTGGTTGGGATCAGCAACCGCCCACATAGCCGAATAAAAAGGGTCATCTAGACAGGGATGACCGTACCCTAATTGGTTGCTAGCCACTTAGCCTTGCTGCACCACCCATATTTAACCATTCCCAGCTGATGAGGCTTGACGCTATGCGTTGCCTATTTAGAACACATCTCACTTAGAATGCTCATCGTCCCATTGATAATGTTCTGATAGCATTCGTCCATACAAGTTGCTTTGGGTCTGGATGAACCGAAACACCGTCTTCATCATCTTCACGGTCTTCAGTCATAAATGTTCAAACCGGATTGAAGTTGTTTTCAGATAACTAAAACTGATCTCGGTCTCTTCGAAACGATCAATGCATTGGCCAATATTGATAGTCGGTTATTTAACTATCAAACTAAACAATCATTCAACCAATTGTTTTTATTTCCACTGAAATACACCAAGCCCCTTTAAAATTTAGCTTTTAGACAAACTAAACCACTTTATCCATAAATACATTTTAAAAACGTTTAAATAAACTACTTTAATTACCTTATTCAAACTAATGCTTATAAATTCTAAAATGACTTCCTGAGTAAAACTTTAGCCAAAAACTACTTTTCAAAATAAAACTGTTATATAAGGTATAAATATTTAATGGTTATCCTTTGCATCAAAATACTAATTAACCCTTTTAAAAATAACTACTAATGCAATTAACTTAAATAAATATTTACTTCAACAGTTTTAAAACAACTAAATAATAATTTTCTAAAATACTCTTTCAAAACCACTTTTAAAACCTCTACTTTTTGCTTCAAAATCTTCTTTGAAATTATACTCGGCTTTTACGAAAACACACTTTTCATTCCAATATAGCCCATCAAATCATTTATAAATCCTTCTCCATTTATCTCCAGTTTAATTTACGTTTTAACCCTGTAAATTTTCTTTTCCACACTTTTAAAAATAAAAAATTATTTATTTTTAAACAAATCACCCTTTCCTTATAAATTCCTACCATGATTTATACTTTAAAATTATCCATTGATAAGTATTTCACTTTATTTATAAACCTCGTTTATAAATTCCATAAACTCATTCTCCTTTAATCATAGTTTTCAAAACACTTAATCGATTTCCCAATCGATTCTCTGCATTAATTCCATTTTATACTTATTTTGATTTATCCAAATTTATTTCAATATCCATTCATTCTAGTTTTATCCTATTATTTTGATTTAAAACCTTACTTAAATCTGAAATGCCATTTTTATACTTAATTTCAAAATCATCTTTTTATTTTCCCAATTCATTTAAATCTTAAAACTAAAAAAAAATTCCTTCGTACTTACAAAACAATATTGCTTAAGTCCTTATTTAAAAAAAACCTCTTTTCCATATTTATTCCAAAATCCATATTTTTCCATATTCCGGAATTTATTACATAAGATTTAAAATATCAAACTATTTATTTTGCCCAATTATTTTCTTTTTAAATTTATCAAGCTTTACTATCAATTTTGCTTACTTTAAATTTTTCCTTTTAAAATTCAATATTTATATTTTTAAAGTGCCACAATATATCCGGCAATATATTAACATCAAATAAATATTTTTCAACATAATATATATCACAGAATATCCAACATTTCATATAACTGAATATGAAAATAAATTCAACAATTTTAAGGAATCCAGTTGGATCCCTCCAACCTGTTTCCTTGCATCCACAGATGTTTGTCAACAATCAAAATACCAATCCCGCTTCATAGGGAGATATCACGGTATATGGGTTCATCTACTATTATGCGGGGATTGTAAGGTTTCATCCGCTATATAATGCGGGAATATCAATTACTCCAATATATATACTACTATATACAATATCACATCCAGATTGATAATAACTTATTAGTTCAAGAAATCAATCAATAATTTAAATTTGACTACTTAAATTAGCTATTCAAACTCAGCATTAACTTTCGTTTTGCAATCCGACCCAAACCAACTATTTCCTTCATGATTTTGGACCTTGTACAAACATTGTGCGATTTGTTAACATTTTAAATAATTGAAATATCAATTTCCCTTTAAATAAATTTAATTTAAACTAATTTTCCTCTTGTAATTTCTTAGTAGCCACAATAATTAAATAAGTTAAATTTAAACAAGTTAACCACCTTAATCCATTATTTTATAATAACTAGCAAGTTTAAAATGTATATATCCATATTTATTTATTTTTTTCCTTTTAAACCTACAAGTACTAAAAATAACCTATATAGATTTAAAAATCTAATCTTTATATAAACTCCTCAACATTTAAAATTTCCATTCCCAAAACCTTACCTCCATATATATATATATATATATATATATATATATATATATATATATGTCTATATGTATGTTTACCTTTTTAATGTAAAATAAGTACGTGAATGTATATATACTTACTAAAACATAATTAATATTTTTTTTTCCTTTCTTTTGTTTTTACGTAAAAACTCCCTTTTCTGTATATATATATACAAATGTATATATACATTTTTAGGTTTAAAATAATTTGACATATAAGCCTTACCGTAAAAACTTTTCAACTTTTATACAAATATATTTGTAAAATTTAAAAATCTAATTTTAACATTCATTACTCTATTTACATATATATTTCACTAAATTTAAATTGAAAAACTACAATCCACACATATATAAATCGAGAGATATTCTCACCATGCTGCTATCGACAACCCATGAGGTTGCGGACCAAGAATACATGTCATTGGGTTCCCCAACAAACCCCACTCTCCCTTGACATGCGACTTCGATTCTGCCATCTCGACCTCCAGATGTTGCTCCATAACGCGGCCGCCATCTGACTCGTGAAACCCTAACTTACTTAACGACTCCCTACCGCTTGACTCGCTTGGTATCCAACCCTAGTCGAGTTCGAACCCGTACCCAGTTCCCCGTCGATGCCGTCATCGACGACCCTATCACGCAAGCTCATGCGTGGCATCATACACTTCTTTTTGATTTGACTTAGGAAAGAAAAAAAGAAAGAGGATTTCGCTTTGGGAATATTTAAATTAGAAGGAGACTGTCGCCATTTTTGTTTTGAAATTGGACGTTGAAATAGAATAGAAGAGGGGAGAAGAATTCGAATTTTTAAAGGAAAAGGGAAAAGAATTTCGATCGGCCATTTTTCCCTTTTCACTTGCTTTTGAATTATCTATTTGGTTTGCGTGAGTTAAAGAACAAAAATGGAGGGAAACACGATGAAATGTTACCTTGTCTGGAACCCTATTCAACTAGCTAATTTGACTTGCATGGGAGACCAAAAAGCTTTGATGTGAAAAATATTTCAGCTGATGTTGGCCAGTGTTTCAAAATATATACATATTACTAAATTCAAATGTTCTCGATTTACGTAGCTTAAAATCGAGAACCTCTATGGAGGCGTGCTGCCAGGAGTTAATAATGTTATACCCCTATTTCGAACGCAATGGAAAAGGTTTCGATTCCTAATTCGATCGTATGGAGAAGATAGCTTTTTGGACCAATTATTAAATTGAATTTCCGATATGAATTTTAGTGCGTTTACCTATCGTACGACCACACGACAACTCCAAATGCTTCGAAATTTGAAATTCGATAATAATACACTATTACGGATCCAATGGAACTAGTTTCGTCGATTTCCGAGACTATGCATTGGAAGGTTATTTTTAAATATCAATTTGAATGATATATTTTCAAAACTGAACAAATCATTTTTAAATTCAATTTTAGAGATTCTATCACCGTTGGTATTATCAATATGAATTTTGTAAGCCTTTGAAATATTTTTAGTGAGCTTAAAAATCAAGATTCAATAGTTTACCCAACTTCCAATTATTAAATTCAATAATTGAATTGCCAATTAAATAATGATATTTGAAATTCAAGTTAAACTAACTTTAAAATATTTAAAATCAATTAAATATTTCAATTTAAAATATCCAATAATCCTAGTTCGTCACGGTATATTTCTAATCATATCAATTAGTTGCTACAATATTTGTTCCCTTTCTTGTCAGTTCTTGTCAATTCATCACCTCTACTAATTGAGTATTAATTTCCCTCTTAAATAAAACCGTCAATTAATCTTCCCCATTAATTGGATTTATATAATTTCTCTCCCTAATTTATTTGTTACACAAATATATATGTGTTCCAAATAATATTAATTAGTTGCCCTATTTACAAACATTCCTTTGTTTTAAAATTTCAAATGTATATAACTTAATTAAATTATTTGCATATATAATTGTAATTTAACACGGAGTGTAACATTCTCCCCCCTTAGAAAATTTCATCCCCGAAATTTGATAAGGGTTCAATTGTGTAATTTCTCGTAATAATCACGTCCATTTTATGTACATCCAATTTTGCAACAATTCGTGCATAGTGCAAAGTGCAATACATCATAAAATATATGCATGTACAAGAATATCTATGTGGTACCTCCTATGTGAATGTTTTTCTTTTAGAAACTCTTTTTAAAACATGATGCGCGCATTCTAAATATACTTGCAATTTCTATGTGAGTGCTATCTTTTGAAAACTCAGAATGTTTTTCATTCAATTTTTCCAACACTCCGACTGAATAGAGCATAGTTCAACAAATCATTACGTCCAAAACCTACCATACAACTTCTAATTTTTGAATTTTAGAAAATTCTAATTTTCCAAATTCGATTTCTTATGTTATAAAGAAGGTGTAAAATGGAAACTTCATATTTCTCCGATTTTCTTGTGTGCATATCTTCCTTCATACTTGGGATTTAGGCTACTATACTAATAAAAACTATTTACTTCTCCAAGCACAGTTTACGTAAGAAAATATCTCTATTTTAATTTTTCTGTTGACGTTTTTGTCGCTTTCTTTAAATTTGTTATTTTTCTTTTAGTTATCTTATTCTTCTTTTACTCTTTTTTTAATACAACAACTAAACACAGCTATCATCTAGGGAAGGAGGTCTAGGGCCATGTTCACTTTGACATAGAGAGGTCCTACTCTATGAATCTAAGCAACTCATATGCTCCTCCTGCTGCCTATTACTTGTTACCAACTTACGCTGTATTACTCATGACAAATAAGATCTATTCATCTCTTCTATTACATGCCCAAAAAAGAACAACCAAGTCTTATTTACTACAATGGATAAGGGTTTCAATCTATGCAGTCTCTATCAAAAAAACAATTAAGCTTGGGGAAATTTTCTCTTTACATTTCATTTTTCACTAACTAAGGTCTACCAATCCCAACCACGTGTGTCATATCATCTTACTAATAGCATTTCACTATTTTTCTATAGTCTACACACATGAAGCAACATTTATAGGTTTTCACTAGTGTCCCATACACCTTATGGGAACTTTTATTATTACTAAGAGTAGTTACTACTATAACATTATATTTTTCCCGTTACACCTAAGAAATGATTTCTATCTACTCCATACTTAAAAGTATGATTTGGTTTGATATTTATTAATTTTTCTTCAAAAATTAAAACTTCTAGATTTTACCTTTTCAAAAACTTATTTGCTTTTCCACCAAACCCTTTTTTTAAACGTGTCTTTCTTGTTCTTAAAACATTTTCTTTTTTCTTGGCTTTAAAAAATGTCCACATATGTTTTCAAAGTATCCTTCTACTTTTGTTATAGATTTTCAAATTTACTAAAACTAGGGTAAATAAGAATAATTATTTTATCAAAAATCTCTTAACTTTCCTACTCTTGCGATTACTTAACCTTAAAGGAGACCTTAACTAACTATACTTAATGGTTTTATACCTTAATGTATTGGAACTTATGAGAAACCATTAATGCTAAAACCTTCTATGAATCCTTTAAAGGAGGATTTCATGTTTATGTGAAATACTTAGAAATTTCTGTCTTATATTTTATCGAAATAGGCTATACATAATATGGTGTTTTCCATACCTTGCACATCTCTTTCACGTATTCCTTATAGCTTGCAAAAAACATCTTTATTTGTGATTCATAGAAAATTATATCATCATTCATTTTATTCCAATAGATTAAGGTATGTTTACTCTATATTTACTTACATAAGATATTTCCTACTAAATTCATTAATTTATCGTACATTATTTTTGCAAAGAACTCATTTTCAAAACTTCTTTATAACTAGGAAATATTTTCATGTGCTTATTTTAAATAATAAGTGTACATACAAACCACTTTAGAAATTATCTCTAAAACTCGTTTTAGTCAAACAGATGTTGCGTAAAACACCGTTATTATAACCCAAAAATTCTAATATATGGATTCAATAAAAATAAATATTAATTAATCTCATACGCTACGTAAAAACATTTACTTTGGGAATCACCTACTATAAATAGTGTCATAGTCTATACTTCCTATATTTTTACTCAAAACATTTATTATAACAATAAATGTTGTAACCTACGTTTTCGATACTTAACACACACTAGGTTTTATATTTAAAATCATTGTTTACCTACAAAGAAACTAATGAGCTATACATGCCCTATAATTCTTCAAAAAGTATTTCACTTTTAACAAAATTTACATCATATAAAAACCAATTTAAGTTTCATACCACTTATTTTTTCAAAAATCCAATATTTACTTCCTCAACATATTAACAATTGTATTTTTAACCTTTTTTAATTCAAAAGTTTCATTTTTATTAGATTAGACATAAAGTGGATTTTATTCATACAAAAAGCCTATTATTCTTCTCGAAATAAAAAATCTCTCCTTCCCTAAGGAACTTCCTTACTTCCTAAATCATATGGATACAAATTTTTGCTCAAAACATGGCTTATTTGTATGCTATAAATTGGTAGTAACATAGAGCTCTACATACTTGGGTCATCCCAAATCCAACTAGCAAACTATGCACAAATATACTTTTGAAAACTTTCCATATGGTTGGGGACTATTTGGATTTTAGTACATAATATATTTTATATTTTATTCAAAAATACAAATACGTTCACTCACTATCTACCAAGGAATCCTAAACCTAGGCTCTGATACTGAATGTAACAACCCGAATTCCAGTGAGTCCGAATTTTCTGCAAAAATGCTAAAACCCAAGCCTACTGAAACTCGAGTTGGGAATTTGGTATCCTGCAAATAGGCAAAGACAAATATATTAGAGCTCGATTAAATATCTCACAGCGGAATTGACTAAAATATAATAGTAAGTAAATAGTTACCCAAATGATAACACTTTCTAAGAAAGTGTCATAAAGCTGGAAGTCTCTGCCATCTACCTAACTTGTAGGATGTTATGAGGAGGGGGTCAGAACAAAAGTTCTGGTGAACGAATAAATTTTATACTTCTAGGCTTAATTCTACACATATCATCCTGTCTACTTTCTGAATCCCGCCAACAAGTTCTACCTTGTATGGAATTCCGTTGGGGATTTTCTATATCTGTAAAGGAATGCTTCGTTAAGCCTACAATACAGATATTCTAGTTGGTCTGCCTCTTTTCTCATCGTGGATATGGCCCCACGTAGCCACCTCTCAACAAATCGAAAGACCTCTAAAGAGTTAAGTGGTCATGCCCTACTGCAAACAATCTAACATCCAATTGGTGGTGCCCCTCATCCAAGGACTCGATAGTGAAAGGATCACTGGAGTGTTTGTTTAACTCTATTTTTTCCCGAAATCGCTCTTAGTCTTGATGCTAACCGATATTCGCATGCAAGTATCCTTAAACTTACTAAAAGTACTGGACATACGAATACCCTACTCCGAACACCAAGTCCTTCTGACTGCCTATAAAGGTATGCTTCGTTAGGGCCACAGTGCAAATGCAGTCAAGGCATACTCTCTTGATGGAACACCTACAGACCTGCCTCCAGGGATGCAGCTTCGATAGGCCTTCCCAAAGGACCATCCTAGAGTATCCTCATGTCCCATTGTAGTCTTGTACTTCCTTTTAACCTCAAACAACTAAGTTGGCGTGCTTTTCTTTTGCTGAAATTTGTCATGCTGCTTCGTTAGACGCTTCATCCTTTGGGCTGCACCAAACGCATCTCAATTCTTTTATTAGATCCAAAGTCTAATCTTTAATTTGCATTTAGTTTACTTTCTTATTCTATTGGCTACTTATTTACTTAATTAAACATATTCTTGCCCTCGTCTCACCTCTATCTATTATGAGATTTCCGTTTATTTAATAGGGAATGCAGTTGGTATGAGCCACATTCATTATCTTGCTTTAACTTAATATAAATCTTAAGTTCATTAAAATAAGCCTCTTTTATCATTCCTGCTTTATTTGCTTATCGAATTAATATAAATGATTTAAATAAGCTTCTACCATTATTATTGCTCGTTATTTTATTCAAATCTCAAAATAAGCTTTTCTATTCTTATTACTTATTTATAACCTATGTTATAATTCTACCTGTAATTGTCATTTTCTCTTCTTTTATAGTCCATACATAATTCCAGCATTTCTATTCTATTCTAATCTGCCATCCTTTATTATGATATAGAATATTCTTTTATTCACTTATATTATATAATTCACTTATTATAATAACTATCAACTTAAATAGTCTACGTAGTGATTTTAAACCTAGGTTCATTGTCGTTCACAGCTTCAAGTTCTTATCTAATAATTTACTTGATTCATGTCATACTTTACTTTATTATCTTCTATTCTAGGAAGTAATTCTATTTTATTTGGTTGGTTATGAAAACTATATTTAAAAATCCATTTCCATATTTTAGCATTAAATAATACTATAAACAATAATCTGTAACTGCTAGATATTTCTTTACTATTTTAGAATAGTGTAAAATATAGTGGTTTCTCTATTTTACACTATTTCTCTTTTTCTTTCTTTTATTCTAGCTATTACGTTCATTGTTGTCTTTTAAATATTCAATTATAGAAATGTATCTTATTTTCTAATGCAACCAATTAACCTTTTAGTTACTTCCAAATCCAGTTATTAGATTTACTAACTTTTCACATTTTAACGAAATTTATTGTAGTGATTCCATTCCTCAAATTTTAATTACTTTACATCTTATTTCCTTGATTTCAGTATTTTTAATTATTTAATCGATATTCATGTCTAATCTACTCTAATCCATGCGCGAAGAAAGAGGAGAAAACAGAAGAAGAATTACGCTTGCATAGAAATCCGAAACGTACAAACAGATGTAAATAAATACTAATACTGTAAATAAATTGTAAATTTCTTATAATTCAGCATTACATAATTTGTTGGATTAACTATTGAATAAAATTACCTAGACGAGCTAACGATAATATATATTAAATTTAAAAAATATACAAATAAATCCACTCACATTGCTAGCTTTCCAAATCTCCCTGTTTTATTTCAGATTTGTCCCTAGCATCTATATTCACCTCTGTTGTAATCCCTATTTGGAATTACAAATGACATATTTGCAGATCTGTAATATTTGAAAGAGAAAAGGAAAAGATTTGGATTAGAAATAGCAAATAAAACTCAGATCTTGGGTTTTACCTTTGACATAGCCTTCTGATTTAAATCAATTTCTAATTCCCAAATTAATTCTATTCTCTTTCTATTTAGATCTAAATTCATGTAAATTAGATCTAAAATTTTGTTATTAAGAAAGTGTCAAAGATATAGAAAAATGCTAGAGCTTCTGTAGGCAAGAGAAAAATAAGGAGGCACTTCACCTATATTTATAGTGTTTCAAATCAACGCAAACCGTTAGATGTAAAACCCTAAAATTTAAAGTGTACACTCAGTCTATAGACATTAAATTAATTTGTTTTCGTCTGCGTTTGTTTTTATTTCAAATTGATTCTCCAAAAATCTTTTCATTGATCACTTCCCTTTCTCTCTCATAACCTATGGAATCATATGTTTTTAAATGTGACATTTCTTTTAAATAAGATTCCCCTATTAATAACCTAGTTAATAGATTTCATATATGCCTAGAATTAATTTACTATCGAATTAATCCCTGCCCACGCTGTGATTTCTTACCAAATTAATATGCCAATTAACACCATATTAATTCATCACATACATACATATTAATTTATTTATTCATATAATTATTACATGAAAATATTCTGAAATTGAATATTGAATCACAATCTAAATTATATATGTTACTATAACTCTCCATGTTTATTAGTTGACAATTGATTACTTACATAAATTACTCTTCCTCCATTTTATTCTCTTGCACTAACATATATGTTTCTAATCATATCAATTAGTTGCTACAATATATGTTCCCTTTCTTGTCAGTTCCTATCAATTAATCACCTCTACTAATTAATTGAATATTAATTTCCCTCTTAAATAAACACTGTCAATTAATCTTCCCTATTAATTGATTTTATATAATTTCTCTCTCTAATTTATTTGTTAAACAAATACATATGTATTCCAAATAATATTAATTAGTTGCCTCATTTGTGAACATTTCTTTGTTTTAAAGTTTCAACTTTATATAACTTAATTAAATTATTTGCATATATAATTGTAATTTAACGCTGGGTGTTGCAGATTTTTTTTCTTTGTTGATTTGGGCTAGTTGTGGCGAGTTGTAGTTTTTCTGAATCGAGCTGCATAAAGGAGGCGCTGGTAAAAAAATTTGTCACATATGGAAGATTAATAACTCATTTTAAGTAAGAGACTTTGATTAAGTTTAAGGGTTTGGTGATTTTTTCTTCCTTTAGGAATTTTGAGAATGAAAATCTTTAAGTAGGAAGAATGTAATGACTTGAAATTTATAATGTTTCAAACGAGAATATTTAATTTATTTAAATATTTAAATTTGATTCGAATTTAGTAAATAATAAGAAAATTAATTTTTAATACAATGACTCAATTTTTAATGATGTAATTTTAATTTAATTTATATGATTTTTCCATAAATTTTAATTTGAGAAACCTTTAAATTATTGTTTGACATATTTTATGGAACATGATGGTTTTTAGAAGTTTTGTAGAATTAGATAACAAGTGTATTTAATTATTGTTGTGGGATCGTGTCATAGTTTTGTGCATGGTCATATTTTTGTTTTGTCATTCGTGGTTCGTACACCTATGAAATGTTGTGTAGGGAGATGCGAAAATATTTGAATAAAACAAACACCACACCTACTTTTCTTTCGCTCTTGCTCATTTATTTTTTTATCACTTGCAGTAAACCGAATTAAATCCACCCCTTCAAAAATCAATATCAAATCAAATAGAATTTTAAAATAAGGATCATTAAGGCTATGGCGACTATTTCTAAAGTTCTATTAGCGGTAGGTAAAGCTTAGCCATGTTTGGAGAAGTGCTGCAACAGCCCACCTTTTTGTACACTTTAAATTGACGATAAACCACACACATCAGACTCAAACCATACAAAAGAGCAGATTGTTATGGGGGTGAATAAGAAAAGCAGAGAAAGAAATAAAACAAAACAGAATCTCAAAGCGGAATGACAAAATATAATAATCAAATAACAGTTCATGAAGCTATTTTACAAAACATTTGATTATACTTATATAACACAAATCAGAGTTACACACGCTAGAGAATAATAAATAATGCAACGGAATACATGATGCAGTGAAATATAATGAATAATAATAATACGATCTTTGTCTTCGTCCTACAGCAATAAGGTCTTCATATCCTGAAATGCTCAAGCTGAACCGAGCGAATTGAAAAGACAAAACACTCGAGTCAGAACTAAAAGATCTGATGTAAGTTAAATCAACGGTAAAATATGAGTGGAATGGCGTCAGATATGTTTACAGGGTTTGACATCTTGTAACGACCGTTAAATTTATGATATTTAATAAAATGAATTAATATAATTTCTAATTTGGTTAAAAATAAATGTAGAAATTTGGTATAGTGGTTGCAATTTAGTGTAACTATAAAATTTTATGATAATAGATGTGGATAATGTAAATTTTCACAACTTGATTTAAAGTAATTTTTTAAGAAACAAATAAATGTTAAATTTGTGAATGTTAGTATAAACATTAATTTGAATGGTATTCATTAATACAAAGATGCAATAAGTGTAGATAGTAAATTTAATGTCTGTAGAAAGAAGAAAAAGGGGTCTAATAGAAACATAAACTTTAATCATATGAAAAAGGTATAGATCTGAACCAATTTATGAAAATTGATAAGAACAGTGTTTGTAATCAGTTTGGTCATTTAATATTTGAAGACAGAGATGTGTAAATATGTAAATGAATTTATAATGGGAAGGAATGGTAAGAATGAGAAAATATATATAATAAGCATTTGATTCAATTAAGGGAATTAAATTATAATAAATGGTCATTTAATAAATGCAACGTTTGTGAGAAATCATAATAGTTGTGTAAAATGTGTACAAACTTGGATTTGGAAGTTTATTGGATTTATAACGGTTTTGTTATTAAGTGTATGAATTTAAAAGTTATTCCCTTTTGTAAAGTAATAGAAGAATGCATAAAGATATAAACAGGGCTTAATAGAATTGACACTTAATGAATTGAATAAATTACCCATTTATGAAGATGTGTATAGTGGACTATAAATGGCCTAAGCAAATATAAAATGGAATGATCATTGAGATTTGTACTATGAAAATAAATAGTAACATTTATTTGCAAGGAATAAAAGACTATTTAGGTGACTAGAATTTGGAGTAATGACTATTGTATGTTACCTACCCTTGTTTCTTGTTAATTTAGATTTTGGGAATCAAATTCAATTTATCCGCCAATTAACCACAGTTAAAGTGAAATGAATTGGTGATTGAGAAATGTTAAATACAAATAAGATGTAAACCAAAGAAAATCCCATTTGTAATAAATTATGTAGAATAAAGTAAAGAAACTAGGAAATGAAAATGTGAAAATGTGGATGCAGTGAGATCTTAAGTGATAATAACCTTGTTAGGCAAGTGATAACGGAATTTTGTGTATATGTAATATTTACTGGTGTGTCAAGTAATAAACACATAGATGCAAGAAAAGGAAAGTTGGTAGCAATCTATATATGTTATTTATCTTACTTAGTATATTAAATAAGGTTTGGAATTCAAATTTTAATTAAAGGAGTTGGTAGCACGTTAGTAGGAAATAATTGTAAGGGTGGGATAACAACTACTATAAACTACCTAATTTAAATGAGTCAATGAACTTATTTGAAATAACGTTCATCTAAATATGAGTAATTAAAATGGCGGGGTCAACAATAAACGTTACTTTAGAATTAATTTATATTTTAACGGAAGTGTGAAAGTAAAGCAATAGAAGCGTAAGCTTATCAAGGTAGAATTTAGTAGTGAAATGAAAAAATATTAAGAATGTTATAGTATAATGATTGATTGGAAATCAAAATTTACTTGTTTGAATGTAACTTTAGGGAAATTGGATTTAATTAAAATAAAAAGGAAGAAAAAAAATTGGATGAAATTTAATGTTGGAATATTATGTAAATATAAACTTAGATAAAATTTAAGGATATCTACGTAATAGAGTGTAAAACCAATGTTAATTTCATCTATTTAATACTAATAGGTTAATAATAGAATGAAGAGTAAATTTAATGTTAAGTTAATATGAATTAAGGTAATATTGGGGAATAATGTGAATTTTCTTCATAATATGATAAGTTGTAGAATACAACGTAAACTTAAGTATAACCTTTGGATTGAAAACATTGTTAAGGGTTACCTGTTAAATTTGGATGGAATTGGCAATAAATGTTACACTTATGGGTAAGGAAATAAAAATGTCCAGAATTTGAGTATATTAAGAAATGGGGATTGAAATTGAAATCTTGCAACGAATCTAATAATACGTTACATAAGTGTTAAATTAAGGTAACATTTGGAAAATATGATAATGATTTTCAAATTGAACAAGTTGTGGAATTAATATTTGTAAAGAAGAATGAGGGAAGAATAATTTGAAAACATAGCAATATATATTAATGTAAGGTTACCTTAAATAAGTTAAGGCAAACCAATGAAGAATAATATAGATACCTTTATAATATGATGTTTGTGTGTGAAGGAAATGAGAATAAAGTTATTAATAATTTGGAATTTTATTTATGGTAAAAAGTTTATTTGCAATCAAATGAGTTGGAATGGAAATCAAATCTATTTATCTAATTGGATTTAAGTGAGAGTATAAGAGTATATGATTTAATAATTTGATTTATTGCGAATAATTGTAATTTAATTTGGTAATTGGCGAAATGATTAATGATTGAATTAACATAGAACTTGTTGTTAGTTATTAAAATTGTTTAAGAAATCAAAGGAGAGAAATTTTATAAAGTTTTAAATTTTGTAATTGGATTGGCTAAAGTGGGAAAGTGGAATTAATCAACGTTGTTACTTTTATCTCCTTCCCTATTAGATCCTTATGTGATTGCATCCACATTTATTGTTGATTATTCCTATATATTGTCACCAATTAATCGTACTTGATGTATGTTTAGCAATTTTGTCACACAGTTAAAGTATGAATATATATATATGATGTATTCAAATTTTTTTGTATCTAGCACTTAATTAATTTAGAATCAAACTAACGAAACGTGTCATTTATTTTTGTCCCTCCATATTCATTTTCTTTCTAATTAATAAATACCTCTTTTTAATACCTGCTACTTTAAAAAAAAAAGGACTGTTCATATTTGCTATATTTCAATACCAAGTGTTCATATTCACTTTATTTCTAATTAATAGCAGCCTCTCCTTTCAAATCTATTTGTCCCTAAACCTAACTCTAACCTTATAAATAACCTACTTCTTATTCTTCTATTACATTTTGTTTCTCCTAACTCTAACCCTAGCCTCCATGCTATTCTTCTTCTTCTTCTTCTTCTTTTTTCTTGTTTTTCTCAAAGCTCCTTATTATCTCTCATTTTAATTTTTTTTTCTTTCTCTTCAAATATTCTTCTTCTTCTTCTTCAAATTTACTTCTATTTCAAACTTTCTTCTTTTCAAATCTAGATCTTCTCTTCCGTTTTCAGTTCTTATTTTAATCATTTTTTTTCAATTCTTCTTTTTCAAATCTTCTTTTTCTTTCAAACCTTTTAAAATACATACATTCATATAATAAGGAGGAAAATTAAAGTAAATCGAAATAAAAGAAAAATTACGGAACAAAGTTAGCAATCAAGAAGAAGCATATGCATTTTTCACGAGGGAAGGTGGATGTGGCACGGTATTTTATTTTTGTTTTGTTTATTTTTAATTTTTTTTTTATTTCAATTGCAAATCGTTTAATTGTGATAACTTTCACATACGAACTCCGTTTCACACGAAATTTCTTTTGTTAGGATCGTAATTAAATTCCGGATCTGATGACGCTGGTTTGGATAAATTTAGAGACCGTCAAATTTTGGGTTTAAATCGGAATTACATTCGATTTAAATTCAAAAGGTGAGTGTTTTAACTCACTCACAATTACTAGAAGCTTTTATGTTTGTTAAATAAATTTTAGAAATGAATAGAAAATTATTTATGAGCTTTTGGCATGTTATTTCACCCATATCTGTTGAATTGCATTTTTTGAATTTAGCTGTTAATTAAATTGATTGATTGCGTATTAATTGGCTGTTAGAAATTATTGTTTGCATAAGAATTGCTAGTTAACAGTTATGTCAATTATCACTGAAAATAAACTGTTAGATTTATAGTTGATAAATATAATTTGAATTAAACTGCCAATTATTACCTGTTGTATATTCCCAAACATATTTTGTTATTGGTCGATATTGCTTGATGTTTGTGACTGGATGATGGATGTGTTGTTGAATGGATGTTTTATTTGATATCATTAAACTGCAAGTTAGCATACATTTTACATTTCATTCGGGATTGTGGTTTGAAATGATAAAACCGCAAAGTTTTTATTTTATTTTATTGCGGATTGAAATGATAAATATCCGTATCACTTGACCATAGGATAGAAAATTATATACAGGCACCGCGGTCTATATATAACTATTTTAATGTGATTTCTATGGTTTGGATTGAATACGGTCTATAAATCTTAAATTTATATTGTATAAATATTTTATTCCATATTTATATACCTATGAAGTTGAAATTTTGAAATTAAAAGGAATATAAATTTCTTTATTGAAAATGGAAGAAATTTAGAAAATGGAGTTTGGTAAATTTATATCCTATGTTTAAATGTAAAGTTGGAAATTTTAAGATATGATATTTGTAATTGGATTTTCCCAAAATAAATAGAAATGGATATTCTAGTATAATTTGAAGTGGAAAAATTCTATATATATATATATATATATATATTTTACTAGAAATTGAAGTCTTATTAATTATGGATTTTATGTGAATGGTCAAGATTAATTAATAGAATATTGATTTTGAAAGGATAAAAATCCAACTTTAGTTGAAATATTAATGCTCAAAAAATGGATATAAATATATATAAAATTGAAATGGTTTTGGGACTTGAAGTAATATTTTGGATTTTGGTTTAACTTTAAAACAAGAAATATTTGGAAAGCCATGTAATTTATTCTTTATAAAACAACAGTAAAGTTAAACCTTTTTAATTCGCATACCGTTGAATATCCAAACCATTTAGTTTTGAAAATAATGGTTTTAAAATACTATGGATTTTCGAAGAATTATGTTGAAAGTTACAAACAAAATATTGGTTACATGGGATATTAAATAATAAAAAGTGACATAATTTTTGGAAAGGAAAATTTTATTTGGGAAACGATATCATTGATTTGGGCTTTTATAAAATAATATGAAAATAAATTGTTTGTGTTTTTAAAGAAGAAATGATATCGTAATATTATGGTTTTGAAAGGGATTATATTCTGGTTTTAAAGTATAAACTGTTTTTAAATAACCGCGGTGTTATAATAACGATTGGTTGGCAAAGAGACCGGGATCGGATATGGACATACTCTCTGTCGATACCGAAAACCACTTTGACTAACCGTGTACGCGGTGGAGATTCCAGAATAAAGTTGGTGGTGGCGACGTTTCCTGTAAGGTAAATACGTGGACCCAACTCCCGTGAGTTGGCATAAGGTGGCTAAAACAGGAGCGATTCTCAGGCCAATGAGGTCATTCCTCTGATCGGACGCTCCTCTTCGATATTATACTTTGACTTGGATTTGATTCAGTGGCCACTTGTATATTTTGATTTTGGGGAGTTAGTCCGAGGTGGGCGGTAACTGCGGCTACGCGTTTCCACCAGCCTGGATAGCAATTGGTATATCTACCCTGGCATTGCCTAGTTGTGCCGTGTCACCTACCATATCGAGCCTTTACTACGAGTTTCTATTTGTGCCGTACCTATGGAGTATCCTCTGGTAGCTTCCCGATCAGGAGGTATTACGGTACTGTATAGACTATTGGCATTTTACGTGTTAAGGTGGAAAATGTAAAGCCTTAACGCTATTTAAAAGTAAGTTTATTTTACAATTAGACACTATTATAATAGCGCAATATACTACATAGTAAATAGTTTAACGGATCCTTAGGAGATGTAAATCCCGAGCATCTCTTGAGTTACTGTATTCATATTTATTTCTGTTTATTTAACTCACATAAGATTTTCTAGTCTGACTCGAGTGTTTTGTCTTTTCAAATTCGCTCGGGTCAGTCCGAGCGTTTCAGGATAGCAGGTTTTAGCTTTGGAGGACGAAGACGAAGATTCAGTATTATTTTATATATATAGTATTGTACTACACACTCTTTCTATTCCGCTGCCTTGTTGTATTTGGTATGTGTAACTCTGATATTCATTTTATAAGTAAAATCAAGCTTTTGTAAACTGTTTATGAACTGTATATTTGTTATTATATTTTATCCTTCCGCTGTGAGATTCTATTTTGTTTTATTTCTTCTCTGTTTTTCTTATTTACCCTATAACTATCCGCCCTTGCGTATGCTTTGAATTGGCACGTGTGTCGGTTTAAAGTGTGCGAAAAGGCGGGATGTTACATCTGGTATCAGAGCTTTGGTTTAGCGATAAACCTTGGCTTTGTGGGGTTTGACTCTTTGTTAATAGGGTAGTAATATCCTATGGGAGTCGCTGAGTGTATATATATGAGAGAGCGTATTTGTTAGTATTAATAAAAAGATTTTTATATTGTGTTAATCTGTTCCGCTTTGTATTTATAAATTCTGGTTGATGCATGGGACGCTATGTCATCAATAGGGATTTCTAAACACTTAATAGGACAGACCGACATAATATTTGTTTTAATATAGGTGAATGAAAGAATTTTGCCTATTATATTTTCTATATATAAAAATATTTTTATAAAGATATATATTTGGTTGCTATAGATTGGATGTTAGGTAATAAAAATATTCATAATAATTGAAGCTAAGTTGAAATTACAATGAATCAAATTGGAAATTTTAGAACTTAAGTCCGGGATTTTGAAAATCTGTTTTCAAAGGATTTATGAAATATAATGATTTGGTTTATAAGTATTTTCTTATACAAATATTTAGATAATTCGGAAGAATTGTTTAAAAGAAGATTTTGGAGAAAATAAATTTTGTACTTTCCTCTCTGTCGCTGGAAAATAATTTCGGTGATGACGGCCGCATCATCGACTTTCATTTTCGAGTTTCAAAGGGGAAAGGCCACTGTAGTAGATTCTACTGCAGATTATTTTGAAATATTTAAATTTTAATTGTTTTAAATATAATTAGAGATATATAAGTGTAAGAAATTATTTATCTATTATTTCAAAATAAATTGAAATTTGACCGGAATTTAATTCTAAAATTTTCCATTAATTAATTGTTTAAAATTATGTTAGTAAAATAAAAGTTAAGTAATAAATGAATTGAAACCTCTAATTTAAATAAGAGAATTATTGCAAAGTTATAAAGAGAAATTGAGTACATATGAGACAAAGAGTAATATGGATAAACATTAAATTTAATTAAAAGAATGGAGATTAAACTTGTATAAGTTCAATTGCAATTTCCTTAACATAAATAACTTACCCAAATATAAAAGTTGAAGTGTTAAATGAGAAACTGGAATTGAATATTTTACAAGTAGGAATGTAGGAAAATGAAGTATTCAATAAATTACCGTTATAAATAAGAATTAAATGGTATAAACTTAAGTGATAATTAAAATTCTATTGAAAATAAAGTTAAGTATTATTAATAGGTGACATGTTGTAAGATTATTTACTTAAGTATGTTTTAATCTCCCCTATTCCAATATAATGGAAAGTAGGAAGAATTGAAATGACTGTAATCCATAGTTAATAGATAAATAAAAACTTCCACTTATAAGAATGAATGTTAGCAGATTAAGAATTTAAGGGAAATCTTACAAGTGAAGAGTAAGGAAATGAAGATATTCAAATATTTGTTGTTATTAATGAGAATTTATTTTATAAACTTAGGTAATAAAAGGAAACTTAAGTAATAAAAGGAAATACAAATATAATGAATTTTGGGATAATTGGAAAATAAAACTTGTAAGAAATAAAGAAATTCTTCCATAAATGAAGGAATGAAAATCAAAACACTGAATTATGAAATAAATGTATAATAAGCTATTTTGGTGTTGATTTGAATTGTTTGGTTGATGTATGTTTGTTGGGTAAGGAATTGTGGAGTTGTTGGATGAACAAATAATCTATCTTTGTTCCATCTAAGGCTGTTGAGCAACGGATGTACTTGATAGTTATTCTTCTTTCGTACAATTTCGGAATTTGAACCTAACAACTAATTGTTTGTTTGATTGAATGATTTTGTTTGCGGTGTGTGTTGTTTGTTAAAATGTATGGTCGTTGCATTTGATTGGATATGAATGATTGAATCCACTAGAATAGTTCATTTTAAAATAAATATTTAACCTTTTAGGCTTATAAGAAAATACAGGTTATGAAAGCAACTGCTACTGCTTTTGGTTCCGTAATAATAAGCGTATTGCCCGACAAATAGGTACGTTTCCGGATTTCGAATAAAGCGCTATTTTATATATTTTCCCGTGTTGGGATATTTTATTTGGATAATATGTGTAATATATTTGTATATTTGGATATTATATTCTCTCCAGAGTCCCTCCGTACAAAGGAGACTTTGCCAAAAATTTCAGGAAATTTTGGACTTAGAATTTTGTGAAAGTGTTTTTCCAACTTTAATAATTCAAGTATTAAAGGATATAATGATTATAAAACAAGTATATTTCATTAAAGGAAATTAATCCAGTAAAATATTGTTTATAAGTTAATATTTGAAATAAGATGCACTGTAAATCTTCCTCCTCCCTTCTTTTTCCTTTTCGGGGACGAAAAGTTTTGAGTGGGGGAGATTGTAACGACCCGTTAAATTTATGATATTTAATAAAATGAATTAATATAATTTCTAATTTGGTTAAAAATAAATGTAGAAATTTGGTATAGTGGTTGCAATTTAGTGTAACTATAAAATTTTATGATAATAGATGTGGATAATGTAAATTTTCACAACTTGATTTAAAGTAATTTTTTAAGAAACAAATAAATGTTAAATTTGTGAATGTTAGTATAAACATTAATTTGAATGGTATTCATTAATACAAAGATGCAATAAGTGTAGATAGTAAATTTAATGTCTGTAGAAAGAAGAAAAAGGGGTCTAATAGAAACATAAACTTTAATCATATGAAAAAGGTATAGATCTGAACCAATTTATGAAAATTGATAAGAACAGTGTTTGTAATCAGTTTGGTCATTTAATATTTGAAGACAGAGATGTGTAAATATGTAAATGAATTTATAATGGGAAGGAATGGTAAGAATGAGAAAATATATATAATAAGCATTTGATTCAATTAAGGGAATTAAATTATAATAAATGGTCATTTAATAAATGCAACGTTTGTGAGAAATCATAATAGTTGTGTAAAATGTGTACAAACTTGGATTTGGAAGTTTATTGGATTTATAACGGTTTTGTTATTAAGTGTATGAATTTAAAAGTTATTCCCTTTTGTAAAGTAATAGAAGAATGCATAAAGATATAAACAGGGCTTAATAGAATTGACACTTAATGAATTGAATAAATTACCCATTTATGAAGATGTGTATAGTGGACTATAAATGGCCTAAGCAAATATAAAATGGAATGATCATTGAGATTTGTACTATGACAATAAATAGTAACATTTATTTGCAAGGAATAAAAGACTATTTAGGTGACTAGAATTTGGAGTAATGACTATTGTATGTTACCTACCCTTGTTTCTTGTTAATTTAGATTTTGGGAATCAAATTCAATTTATCCGCCAATTTACCGCAGTTAAAGTGAAATGAATTGGTGATTGAGAAATGTTAAATACAAATAAGATGTAAACCAAAGAAAATCCCATTTGTAATAAATTATGTAGAATAAAGTAAAGAAACTAGGAAATGAAAATGTGAAAATGTGGATGCAGTGAGATCTTAAGTGATAATAACCTTGTTAGGCAAGTGATAACGGAATTTTGTGTATATGTAATATTTACTGGTGTGTCAAGTAATAAACACATAGATGCAAGAAAAGGAAAGTTGGTAGCAATCTATATATGTTATTTATCTTACTTAGTATATTAAATAAGGTTTGGAATTCAAATTTTAATTAAAGGAGTTGGTAGCACGTTAGTAGGAAATAATTGTAAGGGTGGGATAACAACTACTATAAACTACCTAATTTAAATGAGTCAATGAACTTATTTGAAATAACGTTCATCTAAATATGAGTAATTAAAATGGCGGGGTCAACAATAAACGTTACTTTAGAATTAATTTATATTTTAACGGAAGTGTGAAAGTAAAGCAATAGAAGCGTAAGCTTATCAAGGTAGAATTTAGTAGTGAAATGAAAAAATGTTAAGAATGTTATAGTATAATGATTGATTGGAAATCAAAATTTACTTGTTTGAATGTAACTTTAGGGAAATTGGATTTAATTAAAATAAAAAGGAAGAAAAAAAATTGGATGAAATTTAATGTTGGAATATTATGTAAATATAAACTTAGATAAAATTTAAGGATATCTACGTAATAGAGTGTAAAACCAATGTTAATTTCATCTATTTAATACTAATAGGTTAATAATAGAATGAAGAGTAAATTTAATGTTAAGTTAATATGAATTAAGGTAATATTGGGGAATAATGTGAATTTTCTTCATAATATGATAAGTTGTAGAATACAACGTAAACTTAAGTATAACCTTTGGATTGAAAACATTGTTAAGGGTTACCTGTTAAATTTGGATGGAATTGGCAATAAATGTTACACTTATGGGTAAGGAAATAAAAATGTCCAGAATTTGAGTATATTAAGAAATGGGGATTGAAATTGAAATCTTGCAACGAATCTAATAATACGTTACATAAGTGTTAAATTAAGGTAACATTTGGAAAATATGATAATTATTTTCAAATTGAACAAGTTGTGGAATTAATATTTGTAAAGAAGAATGAGGGAAGAATAATTTGAAAACATAGCAATATATATTAATGTAAGGTTACCTTAAATAAGTTAAGGCAAACCAATGAAGAATAATATAGATACCTTTATAATATGATGTTTGTGTGTGAAGGAAATGGGAATAAAGTTATTAATAATTTGGAATTTTATTTATGGTAAAAAGTTTATTTGCAATCAAATGAGTTGGAATGGAAATCAAATCTATTTATCTAATTGGATTTAAGTGAGAGTATAAGAGTATATGATTTAATAATTTGATTTATTGCGAATAATTGTAATTTAATTTGGTAATTGGCGAAATGATTAATGATTGAATTAACATAGAACTTGTTGTTAGTTATTAAAATTGTTTAAGAAATCAAAGGAGAGAAATTTTATAAAGTTTTAAATTTTGTAATTGGATTGGCTAAAGTGGGAAAGTGGAATTAATCAACGTTGTTACTTTTATCTCCTTCCCTATTAGATCCTTATGTGATTGCATCCACATTTATTGTTGATTATTCCTATATATTGTCACCAATTAATCGTACTTGATGTATGTTTAGCAATTTTGTCACACAGTTAAAGTATGAATATATATATATATGATGTATTCAAATTTTTCTGTATCTAGCACTTAATTAATTTAGAATCAAACTAACGAAACGTGTCATTTATTTTTGTCCCTCCATATTCATTTTCTTTCTAATTAATAAATACCTCTTTTTAATACCTGCTACTTTAAAAAAAAAAGGACTGTTCATATTTGCTATATTTCAATACCAAGTGTTCATATTCACTTTATTTCTAATTAATAGCAGCCTCTCCTTTCAAATCTATTTGTCCCTAAACCTAACTCTAACCTTATAAATAACCTACTTCTTATTCTTCTATTACATTTTGTTTCTCCTAACTCTAACCCTAGCCTCCATGCTATTCTTCTTCTTCTTCTTCTTCTTCTTTTTTCTTGTTTTTCTCAAAGCTCCTTATTATCTCTCATTTTAATTTTTTTTTTCTTTCTCTTCAAATATTCTTCTTCTTCTTCTTCAAATTTACTTCTATTTCAAACTTTCTTCTTTTCAAATCTAGATCTTCTCTTCCGTTTTCAGTTCTTATTTTAATCATTTTTTTTCAATTCTTCTTTTTCAAATCTTCTTTTTCTTTCAAACCTTTTAAAATACATACATTCATATAATAAGGAGGAAAATTAAAGTAAATCGAAATAAAAGAAAAATTATGGAACAAAGTTAGCAATCAAGAAGAAGCATATGCATTTTTCACGAGGGAAGGTGGATGTGGCACGGTATTTTATTTTTGTTTTGTTTATTTTTAATTTTTTTTTTATTTCAATTGCAAATCGTTTAATTGTGATAACTTTCACATACGAACTTCGTTTCACACGAAATTTCTTTTGTTAGGATCGTAATTAAATTCCGGATCTGATGACGCTGGTTTGGATAAATTTAGAGACCGTCAAATTTTGGGTTTAAATCGGAATTACATTCGATTTAAATTCAAAAGGTGAGTGTTTTAACTCACTCACAATTACTAGAAGCTTTTATGTTTGTTAAATAAATTTTAGAAATGAATAGAAATTTATTTATGAGCTTTTGGCATGTTATTTCACCCATATCTGTTGAATTGCATTTTTTGAATTTAGCTGTTAATTAAATTGATTGATTGCGTATTAATTGGCTGTTAGAAATTATTGTTTGCATAAGAATTGCTAGTTAACAGTTATGTCAATTATCATTGAAAATAAACTGTTAGATTTATAGTTGATAAATATAATTTGAATTAAACTGCCAATTATTACCTGTTGTATATTCCCAAACATATTTTGTTATTGGTCGATATTGCTTGATGTTTGTGACTGGATGATGGATGTGTTGTTGAATGGATGTTTTATTTGATATCATTAAACTGCAAGTTAGCATACATTTTACATTTCATTCGGGATTGTGGTTTGAAATGATAAAACCGCAAAGTTTTTTTTTTTTTTTTATTGCGGATTGAAATGATAAATATCCGTATCACTTGACCATAGGATAGAAAATTATATACAGGCACCGCGGTCTATATATAACTATTTTAATGTGATTTCTATGGTTTGGATTGAATACGGTCTATAAATCTTAAATTTATATTGTATAAATATTTTATTCCATATTTATATACCTATGAAGTTGAAATTTTGAAATTAAAAGGAATATAAATTTCTTTATTGAAAATGGAAGAAATTTAGAAAATGGAGTTTGGTAAATTTATATCCTATGTTTAAATGTAAAGTTGGAAATTTTAAGATATGATATTTGTAATTGGATTTTCCCAAAATAAATAGAAATGGATATTCTAGTATAATTTGAAGTGGAAAAATTCTATATATATATATATATATATTTTACTAGAAATTGAAGTCTTATTAATTATGGATTTTATGTGAATGGTCAAGATTAATTAATAGAATATTGATTTTGAAAGGATAAAAATCCTACTTTAGTTGAAATATTAATGCTCAAAAAATGGATATAAATATATATAAAATTGAAATGGTTTTGGGACTTGAAGTAATATTTTGGATTTTGGTTTAACTTTAAAACAAGAAATATTTGGAAAGCCATGTAATTTATTCTTTATAAAACAACAGTAAAGTTAAACCTTTTTAATTCGCATACCGTTGAATATCCAAACCATTTAGTTTTGAAAATAATGGTTTTAAAATACTATGGATTTTCGAAGAATTATGTTGAAAGTTACAAACAAAATATTGGTTACATGGGATATTAAATAATAAAAAGTGACATAATTTTTGGAAAGGAAAATTTTATTTGGGAAACGATATCATTGATTTGGGCTTTTATAAAATAATATGAAATAAATTGTTTGTGTTTTTAAAGAAGAAATGATATCGTAATATTATGGTTTTGAAAGGGATTATATTCTGGTTTTAAAGTATAAACTGTTTTTAAATAACCGCGGTGTTATAATAACGATTGGTTGGCAAAGAGACCAGGATCGGATATGGACATACTCTCTGTCGATACCGAAAACCACTTTGACTAACCGTGTACGCGGTGGAGATTCCAGAATGAAGTAGGTGGTGGCGACGTTTCCTGTAAGGTAAATACGTGGACCCAACTCCCGTGAGTTGGCATAAGGTGGCTAAAACAGGAGCGATTCTCAGGCCAATGAGGTCATTCCTCTGATCGGACGCTCCTCTTCGATATTATACTTTGACTTGGATTTGATTCAGTGGCCACTTCTATATTTTGATTTTGGGGAGTTAGTCCGAGGTGGGCGGTAACTGCGGCTACGCGTTTCCACCAGCCTGGATAGCAATTGGTATATCTACCCTGGCATTGCCTAGTTGTGCCGTGTCACCTACCATATCGAGCCTTTACTACGAGTTTCTATTTGTGTCGTACCTATGGAGTATCCTCTGGTAGCTTCCCGATCAGGAGGTATTACGGTACTGTATAGACTATTGGCATTTTACGTGTTAAGGTGGAAAATGTAAAGCCTTAACGCTATTTAAAAGTAAGTTTATTTTACAATTAGACACTATTATAATAGCGCAATATACTACATAGTAAATAGTTTAACGGATCCTTAGGAGATGTAAATCTCGAGCATCTCTTGAGTTACTGTATTCATATTTATTTCTGTTTATTTAACTCACATAAGATTTTCTAGTCTGACTCGAGTGTTTTGTCTTTTCAAATTCGCTCGGGTCAGTCCGAGCGTTTCAGGATAGCAGGTTTTAGCTTTGGAGGACGAAGACGAAGATTCAGTATTATTTTATATATATAGTATTGTACTACACACTCTTTCTATTCCGCTGCCTTGTTGTATTTGGTATGTGTAACTCTGATATTCATTTTATAAGTAAAATCAAGCTTTTGTAAACTGTTTATGAACTGTATATTTGTTATTATATTTTATCCTTCCGCTGTGAGATTCTGTTTTGTTTTATTTCTTCTCTGTTTTTCTTATTTACCCTATAACTATCCGCCCTTGCGTATGCTTTGAATTGGCACGTGTGTCGGTTTAAAGTGTGCGAAAAGGCGGGATGTTACACATCTCCTATCTAGTGTCTAACGTGAGTGTAGTGACCTAAAAGATGTTCGGGATTTACATCTCCTAAGGATCAGTTAAACTATTAACTATGTAGTAATATATGCTATTATAATACTGTCTAATAGTAAAATAAACTTACTTTAAAATAGAGCTAAGGCTTTACATTTTCCACCTTAACACATAATAGTGCCAATAGTCTATGTAGTACCGTTATAACTCCTAATCGGACGGCTACCAGAGGATACTCCATAGGTACGACACAAATCAAACTGGTACAAGGTGCACTAGTAGGTGACACAGCAACAAGGCAATGCCAGGGTAGATATATCAATTACGCTCATGGGCTAGTGGTAACAAGTAGCGCGCAGCTACCGCCCACCTCAAGCCACACCCTAAAATCAAAATCAAAAGTGGCTACCAAATAAATCTCAAAGTCAGAATATAATATCGAAGGAGTGTGTCCGATCAGTGGAGCTACCTCATTGGCCCGAGATCGCTCCTGTTTTAGCCACCTTAAGCCAACTTACGGGAGTCGGGTCTACGTATATACCTCAAAGGAACGACGCCACCATCCTACTTCATTCTAAAATCTCCACCATGTAATGGTTGTTAGAGAGGTTTTCGGAGTTGGCAGAGAGTATGAAAACTTTCGATCTCAGTCTCTTTAACAACCAAACGTTATTATAAAACCGCGGTCATTTCAAAAAAAAATTATACTTCAAAACCAAAATATAATTGCCATTTCAAAACCATATAAATATGATATCTTCTCCATTTCAAAACCAATCAATAGGATATCATTTTCATTTCAAATATATCCTTTTCCAAAATCATAGCACTTCCAAATTTATAACAGTTCGAAATCAAAAACACTTGAAATATAACATTTTCGAATCATAATACTTTGAAACTCATAACTTTGAAACATAACTTCCACCACTTAAATGGTTTAAATATTAAAATACTTTATATAATAAAATAGCTTCTTCAATTTCACAAATCAATTCGGAAACAACTCGAATTTCTTGGTTTTAAATTTAACCAAATCATAAATTTCAATTCAATTCAGTTTCCAAGTAAACTATTCCAAATTACGTCGATTTCAAAACAGTTTTGATCCCCAAAATAAACCATTTCAAATTTAATATATTTCAAAGTTGAAGTATTCAATAATTTTAAAACTAAGTTTGGTAATTTCATATATGTGACGCCCCACCTCTATGCTCACAATAACAAAGGTTATTATAAGGAATAACGTCTGCTATTGCGAAGAATAAGGCTTGTTGGAAGCGACCATCCGTACGTTATGCCTTAGATGAGCATTGATTACATCGATAGGAGTTGTATAACTTACTCCCAAAGATATAAATTCAATCCAGATCTAAAACGAAACTACGGTGGCTAAGGAAAAATCCAGAACAACTCATAATATCAACAACATTGATAGTATAATCACATTAGAAACAGAAATATCAGATATATAGCGGAAGACAAGTCTGGAATACATGCTACAACAATCTATAGTTTCCATGAACCATATACACATATACATGGATAACTACATACATAAGATGGGAGTCAAATAACCAAAAGAACTCCTCGAATGCCGGACAAAGACGATGCAGAATCCCCAAAAGCTGAAGCTGCTACAGAATCAGAGATATCAACTATCCTGAAATGACTCGGTCTGACCCGAGTATTATTTAAAAGAAAATAATAAACGGATCAGTCTAATTTATGATCAGAAATAAGAGTATTGTAAACAACACTTAAACAATTAATTATAGTCTCGAATGAGACTATATAGCATAAACAATCAGTATAGTTTAAATGAAGAAATCACAATTTAAACTTCATTAAATCATTTTTCAAATTCACAATTGAATTTAAAACAACAATTCACAAAATCTAGAAATCAAAATTGATAACTAGAAAAATCAGCATAAAAGTGGATCGATCCCAACAGATGGCGAGTTTTAGCTACGCCGCACGTGCATCTCAGATGGCCGAAGCCTACCAAGTACTATAAATTTTTGGCGCCCATCAGATGACCCGAAGGTCCAACAGAGTGACCCGAAGGTCTAGTACTGGTAATTGACCCGAAGGTCCAGCAGAGTGACCCGAAGGTCCAACAGAGTGGCTCGAAAGCCTAACAAAATCATCAAACAGAAGATGTTTCAATTAACGAGTCCGGAATTAACCGAAATAGTAAAACTTTGGTTCCATATTCCGCGCTTTTGCTAGATCGTTTAAATCTCTTCATCGTTTCCTTGAAAGTGCAAAATTGTGTATTTTAGATAAATAACAATTTACGTTCTCAAACGGACAAGTCCGGAATTAAGCGAATCAGTAAAAGTGAGGGTTCATAGTCCTCAATTTTTAAATCGCTTCCTCGTTCTTTTGAAAGCGCAAACTGTAAAATTTTTGAAAACAATTTATATTTTAAAACGATTTTTAAAACACGTGATTAAAACGGCAACATCTGTAGCAATTTTGACGAAGAAATTGCACTTCATAAAACACCGCGTTTTGAAAATATAGCGCCGGTGTAGAAATTCCGTTATAAAAATAACGGCAGCAGATTACGTTAAAAACCAAACATCGGTTCAACGCAAATCAACCGGTAGATTGCACTACTATAAATTCAACAAAATACTACACTGTCCATTTTGAATAAAATTATTATGGCTAGGCACCAGAATGAAATTGACAAAATATTTTAAAACAATTTTTTTTTTTTTTTGGACAAAGCTACACATGCTGACACGGTTATGCTTTATAAACTTGAACCATATTTTCACATGCAAATGACTATCACACGAAAATATAAGTTTGATGCACGTAGGCTTTATATTAAAACAATACAGTAGAAACAATTCACTTTTTCACAAAAGTACTACTCACGTGTACCAAAACCCTGCATGCAAGAGCCAAACTATGTGAACTAATGCTCGCCCTGTAGTTTGATGTAGCAATGCATGTGTATTTTCTAACTTCTAATTTAACAGATCAATAATTTTAAACCATCTTTTTGTGAACACTCTTATATATACAAAAATATAAAAGGGAGCTATCTGGGCACATACATAAGTGCGCATGCAATACATTACTAGACTCAATTGGCCTGGGCATGAATTCATGCAAAACTTGCACGTGTACCACTTATATAATGAAAACAAAATTTATATACACTACAAAATTGGTATGCTTCAGGGACAGCACCCACGCCTATATCAAAAGTGGTATACTCACTTGTATCAAAGCCGGTACACACGCAAATATCCAAGATGAGGCACACGCATGTATAAAAGACAATACATTACCACTTAAAACCAAAACAAAACTCATATTCAACTAAAAATGGTACGCATGCAATTAAACAGGGTCTGGGTATCTTCGATTCATTGTTTTTTTTTTTTTTTTCGTGTAATACAACTTACACCTAAACACAAATTGCAAGGCCTGACTTACACATTACACCCATATATATGCAATGACCCTGAAAATGACACATGCAAGTGCAACTTGAACTTTTAATGCATGCAAATGTGTCCTGGAATTGCCACAGGGAAATGCAACTTATTAATGGAATAAATACTACTTTTACTGGAACTTAAATTACAAGCTCGCAACAACCATCTGGACACAATTTGTAGCAAAAGATAAACTAGAAACGTGAGTTTAAAACTCACCTCTAATTCGCTTCAAAAATTAGTTAGCAAGGAGATTCACGAAGACAAGAATGGCAACCATTTATGCTTTTTGCTCTTCTGTAAAGTTTTCTTTTCTTCTTTTTAATATTTTGAGCAAGTCAAAAATGAGGGGTTGCCGAACAGAGATTTTTACCAAAAAGCATTAATTGAATACGTGCTGGCCAGTATGAAAGTACACGAGCATTGAAGGCTAGATGTGCTCAAGTGGTGATAAAGTACTTGCTGCACAAAAATGACAGCAATTGCAATTGAACGAAGTAAAGAAATAATGTTAAATGTTCACATTATTTGCTCTACTAAATCTTTGCTGCAGCGGAACCAATATTGTTCTTACATGCATTGATTTTTCACGTGAAGGAAAAAGGTGTTTTACCTATCAACGTGCAACCGTTAGCAAGAAGGTACTGACTTGGCAAAAGATTTTTCTTCAAATTTTTGATTTAAATTTTTTTTTTATTTAAAATAATCGCCCCGACAGTAATTCAAAAATTACGGTCGTTACCGATTTTAAAAATATTTATTACGACGGTAATAAAAATCACGGTTGTTACAGACTCCCCCCTTATAAAAATTGCGCCCCCGCATTTTTCTTACTAGAAGCAGTCCATAACGTACACAATTTATCACAACAAAGATTTAAAACAAAAAAAGATAGATAAGAATGCTCACCTCCATCCGAAGAGGAGAGAAAACCGGGATAAGAACGCTCGATGAATTCTCTGGTTTCCCAAGTGCAATCCTTGGGGTTTGCGGACCATTGAATCTTTACGAGCGGAACTTCTTTGTTCCGAAGGTGTTTCACCTCCGTAGCTAGCACACGAACAGGATTCTGCACCATGGTCATGTTGGGTGAGATCTCCAGATCGGGCAATATATGAGGATCAATAACCGAATCTGGTTCACGAAGGCAACGGCGAAGCTGAGAAACATGAAATACATCGTGAATCCCCGCAAACTGGATAGGCAAAGCAATACGATAAGCCACGGGACCAATGCGTTCGGTAATAGGAAACGGTCCAATGTAACGAGGAGCCAACTTTCCTGAGCTACTAAAACGCACTACTCCTTTCATTGGAGAAACCCGAATGAACACATGATCGCCCACCGAAAATTCCAACGGCTTTCTACGATTATCGGCATAAGATTTTTACCGATTTTAAGCCTCTTTCATCCTTTGCCGAATAAGATGAATCTTCTCAGACGATTCCCGAATAAAGTCGGGGCCTAGAATCAACCTTTCCCCAGACTCTAACCAACAAGAAGGTGATCGACACGGCCTTCCATAAAGGGCCTCAAAAGGAGCCATGCCGATACTGGATTGGAAACTATTGTTGTAAGCAAATTCAACCAAAGGAATGTGGTCTTCCCAACTACCACCAAAATCAAGAATACAAGCCCGAAGAAGATCCTCCATAATTTGATTCACTCTCTCAGTCCGACCATCTGACTGAGGATGATATGCCGTGCTAAGATTAAGCTTTGTGCCCAAAGCTTTCTGAAGACTCTTCCAGAACCCACTAGTGAATAGCGGATCTCTATCACTAACAATCGAACTCGGATCGCCATGAAGTCTAACGACTTCTCTAATAAAAAGCTTTGCCAATAAAGGAGCGGTCCGATTGGATTTGATTGGAATGAAATGGGCAGATTTAGTCAGTCGGTCGATAATCACCCAAATGCTAGTAAGGCCTAGCCTCGAACGAGGCAAACCATCTACGAAATCCATAGAGATTTGATCCCACTTCCACAGCGGAATCTCCAAAGGTTGCAAGAGACCACCAGGACGCTGATGTTCTGCTTTAACAAGATTACAAGTCGTGCAACGGCTTACAAAATTTGCCACATCACGCTTCATACCTTCCCAATAGTATAAGCGTTTCATATCAGCATACATTTTACTACTACCCGGATGGATAGTATACTTCGAACGATGACAATCCTCAAGAATGTCATTTCGAAGATTAGGAATATCAGGCACGATCAATGTACCCTTCTTCCGAATACACCTGCGAATATCAATATCGAAATCCCTTAGCTCATCGTTTTGGGAATCCGATTCACAACTCTGAATAAGATGGACAAGATTAGGATCTCGCCTCTGGGCCTCGGCAATACGATCCAAAAGACAGGGACGAGCCTCCATGCTAAATAAAATCATAGGAGAATCTGGAACTGAGGAATGGTCTCGAATATCACAAAGAGATAAAGTCTCTAATATATTCCATTCTGCTAACATCATGGAAACGACAGCTTGTTGCTTACGACTAAGCGCGTTTGCAACTCGATTTCCCTTTCCAGGGGTATACTGAATATCAAAATCATATGAGGCAAGAAATTCGAGCCAACGCTGTTGCCTCATATTAAGCTCTTTCTGAGAAAATAAATACTTAAGAGACTTGTGATCAGTATAGAGAAAAAAATGCTCGCCCAAAAGATAATGTCGCCAAATCTTTAAGGCAAAGACTACGGCGGCTAACTCCAGATCGTGGGTAGCATAACGAATCTCGTTAGGCTTTAGTTGCCTAGAAGCATAAGCAACTACTCTATCCTTTTGCATAAGGACAGCACCGAGCCCAAAACCACTGGCATCGGTATAAACAACAAGATCACGATTCCCTTCGGGAACCACTAATATAGGAGCATGAGTAAGGAGATCTTTTAACTTCAAGAAAGAATTCTGACACTTATCCGACCAAATAAAAGGAACAGCTTTTCTCGTGAGAGTGGTAAGCGGTAAAGCAATACGAGAAAGTCCTTAATAAATCGGCGATAATAACCCGCCAATCCAAGGAAACTGCGGATCTCAGTAACGGTCTCGGGCCTCTTCCAATTCTGAATAGATTCGATCTTGGCAGGATCGACAGAGATACCATCGGAAGAAACAATGTGACCGAGAAATTTCACCTTATTCTCCCAGAAGTGACACTTGGAGAATTTGGCATAAAGCTGATGCTGACGAAGGGTGCTCAAAACAATCTCCAAATGCAGAATATGGTCGGCTTCAGATTTTGAATAAATAAGAATATCATCAATGAAAACCAAGACGAACTTATCGAGATATTCGCGGAATATCCGATTCATAAGATCAACAAAATACGCCGGAGCGTTCGTCAAACCGAACGGCATAACAAGCCATTCGTAAGAACCATAACGAGTACGAAATGCGGTGAGAGGAATGCTATCTTCCGCCACTCGTAACTAATGAAAACCGGTAGCAAGATCGAGTTGGGAGAAGATTTTAGCGCCACTTAATTGATCGAACATGTCATCGATCCTAGGTAATGGATACCTATTTTTGATAGTAAGCTCGTTAAGCTTGCGATAATCAATGCATAGCCTAAGAGTACCATCTGGCTTCTTAACGAAGACAGCGGCGGCGCCCCAAGGAGACGAGCTAGAACGGATAAAATGCTTGGCTTCGAACTCAGATAATTGTTGCTTGAGTTCCTCATTTTCCTTAGCAGACATCCTCGTGGGAGGACGACTGACAGGATGTGCACCGGAGATAAGATCTATACGGAACTCTATTGCCCTTTTTGGCGGCAATCTAGAAATGGGCTCAAAAACATCAGAAAAATTACAAACAACGGGAATATTATCAATGATATCCTCCGACTCGAATGAAGAAATAAGAGCACTATAAGCATGATCCATGTCTGGAAATACAATAGATAACTGTTCGCTAGCATCGGGATGCTTGAGATACAAAGTTCTTTCGGGACATAGGATTTGAACTTCATAACGGACGAGCCAATCCATACCCAATATCATATCAAAATCAAGATGATCCATAACATGCAGATTCGCATGAAAGGAGAAACCACAAAGAATAATCTCAACATCAGCACACAACAAACCAAGAGTAGCGGATCCACCGATAGGATTTACGATCCTCAAAGGGTCGCAAAGAGTAATAACATCCAAATGAATAATATCAACCAGCTCCTTCGATACGAATGAATGTGACGCACCCGTATCGAAAAGAACTCTAATATAACGGCCATGAAATAAAATAAAACCTTCCAAAACAGAAGGAGTAATACCTTTCGGCTGAGAAGAATCACCAGAAGCTTTAGCAACATTAAGCTTCCCAGATTTGAGACCCCTAGAAGCAGTAGGGCACTCTGTAATCCAATGACCCTCTTTCTTACAATAGCGGCAAATGCGAGGCTTAGGACAATCACGGTAAAGATGATCCAGAGATCCACAATTGTAGCACGCCCTCTGAACAGAAGGTGCACTACTAGGCTGAGAACTAGAGGCAACCTGCTTCTTCTTCTTCTGATTAGAATTTGGCTTATGAAATGGAAACCTCTTCTTGTTGGGGTTCTTAGAAACCTCAACATCATCACCACTATCACGTTCCTTTTCAACAGCTTCAAGACAAAGAGCCGAATCAACAAGCTCCTCAAAAGAGAGCTTAAGCTGAAGCAAAAGAACTTTCTTCAAATACTTCTTCAAACCATCAACAAAACGAAGATTCTTCTTGCGTGGAGTGTTAATGAACTCAACTCCGTACTTGGACAAGGCCTCGAAAGATCCAACATAATCAGAAACAGATAACTTTCCTTGCTTCAACTCAAGGAAACTACGAGCAAGATTAGCCTTTTCCGATTCAGGAACGAACTTAAGTTCGAATCGTTCCTTAAACTGAACCCAAGAGAGAGTGGACTCCTCAACTTCCGAAATAAAGAGCTCATACCAGTCAAGCGCACGCTCTTGCAACATACTAGATGCCACAAGAATGCGATGATGATCCGAAAGATCCATCCGAGAAAATATACGCTCACAAGTGCGCAACCAAGTCTGAACTTCCATAACACTTTCCGATCCCTTGAAAGGCTGACCTCCAAGGTGGGAATAGTCACTACACATGCGAGCGAAGGCAGACTTCTGAGCAGGAGCTGCGGGAGTAGCAACAGGAGGCTGGGTACCCCGAAATAGCTCCATAAACAGATCAGCTGACATGTAGACACCGTCCGAATGAGAACCACTAGACGGGTCTGCAGAAGAACGCTTCCCTCTACCTCTTCCAGCCATAGACTGAGAGACAAGAGAAGTTAAAGATCAGTTAAAACAATACACAATGATAAGAAGTTTAACAAATGGAATACTACGGAATATATAATTTATTCCTAGACGTACTCCACATGTTAAAGTGGAAAGAATAGATTAGAAAGGCACGAATAAAACTCTAAATAGTTGTAACATGTGTTCCATTCTCTTTCTGTTCTGTGTATATTATAATTTGTTCTGAAAACCGTGCTCTGATACCAAGCTGTGACGCCCCACCTCTATGCTCACAATAACAAAGGTTATTATAAGGAATAACGTCTGCTATTGCGAAGAATAAGGCTTGTTGGAAGCGACCATCCGTACGTTATGCCTTAGATGAGCATTGATTACATCGATAGGAGTTGTATAACTTACTCCCAAAGATATAAATTCAATCCAAATCTAAAACGAAACTACGGTGGCTAAGGAAAATTCTAGAACAACTCATAATATCAACAACACTGATAGTATAATCACATCAGAAACAGAAATATCAGATATATAGCGGAAGACAAGTCTGGAATACATGCTACAACAATCTATAGTTTCCATGAACCATATACACATATACATAGATAACTACATACGTAAGATGGGAGTCAAATAACCAAAAGAACTCCTCGAATGCCAGACAAAAGGCGATGCGGAATCCCCAAAAGCTGAAGCTGCTACAGAATCAGAGATATCAACTATCCTGAAATGACTCGGTCTGACCCGAGTATTATTTAAAAGAAAATAATAAAAGGATCAGTCTAATTTATCATCAGAAATAAGAGTATTGTAAACATCACTTAAACAATTAATTATAGTCTCGAATGAGACTATACAGCATAAACAATCAGTATAGTTTAAATGAAGAAATCACAATTTAAACTTCATTAAATAGTTTTCAAATTCACAATTGAATTTAAAACAACAATTCACAAAATCTAGAAATCAAAATAGATAACTAGAAAAATCAGCATAAAAGTGGATCGATCCCAGCAGATGGCGAGTTTTAGCTACGCCGCACGTGCATCTCAGATGGCCGAAGCCTACCAAGTACTATAAATTTTTGGCGCCCATCAGATTACCCGAAGGTCCAGCAGAGTGACCCGAAGGTCTAGTACTGGTAATTGACCCGAAGGTCCAACAGAGTGACCCGAAGGTCCAGCAGAGTGGCTCGAAAGCCCAACAAAATCATCAAACAGCAGATGTTTCAATTAACGAGTCCGGAATTAACCGAAATAGTAAAAGTTTGGTTCCATATTCCGCGCTTTTTCTAAATCGTTTAAATCTCTTCATCGTTTCCTTGAAAGTGCAAAATTGTGTATTTTAGATAAATAACAATTTACGTTCTCAAACGGACAAGTCCGGAATTAAGCGAATCAGTAAAAGTGAGGGTTCATAGTCCTTAATTTTGCTGAAGCGTTTAAATCGCTTCCTCATTCTTTTGAAAGCGCAAACTGTAAAAATTTTGAAAACAATTTATATTTTAAAACGATTTTTAAAACACGTGATTAAAACGGCAACATCTGTAGCAATTTTGACGAAGAAATTGCACTTCATAAAACACCGTGTTTTGAAAATATAGCGCCGGTGTAGAAATTCCGTTATAAAAATAACGACAACAGATTACGTTAAAAACCAAACATCGGTTCAACGCAAATTAACCGGTAGATTGCACTACTATAAATTCAACAAAATACTACACTGTCCATTTTGAATAAAATTATTATGGCTAGGCACCAGAATGAAATTGACAAAATATTTTAAAACAATTTTTTTTTTTATTTTTTTTTGGACAAAGCTACACATGCTGACACGGTTATGCTTTATCAACTTGAACCATATTTTCACATGCAAATGACTATCACACGAAAATGTAAGTTTGATGCACGTAGGCTTTATATTAAAACAATACAGTAGAAACAATTCACTTTTTCACAAAAGTACTACTCACGTGTACCAAAACCCTGCATGCAAGAGCCAAACTATGTGAACTAATGCTCGCCCTGTAGTTTGATGTAGCAATGCATGTGTATTTTCTAACTTCTAATTTAACAGATCAATAATTTTAAACCATCTTTTTGTGAACACTCTTATATATACAAAAATATAAAAGGGAGCTATCTGGGCACATACATAAGTGTGCATGCAATACATTACTAGACTCAATTGGCCTGGGCATGAATTCATGCAAAACTTGCACGTGTACCACTTATATAATGAAAAAAAAATTTATATACAACTACAAAATTGGTATGCTTCAGGGACAGCACCCACGCCTATATCAAAAGTGGTATACTCACTTGTATCAAAGCCGGTACACACGCAAATATCCAAGATGAGGCACACGCATGTATAAAAGACAGTACATTACCACTAAAAACCAAAACAAAACTCATATTCAACTAAAAATGGTACGCATGCAATTAAACAGGGTTTGGGTATCTTTGATTCATTGTTTTTTTTTTCGTGTAATACAACTTACACCTAAACACAAATTGCAAGGCCTGACTTACACATCACACCCATATATATGCAATGACCCTGAAAATGACACATGCAAGTGCAACTTGAACTTTTAATGCATGCAAATGTGTCCTGGAATTGCCACAGGGAAATGCAACTTATTAATGGAATAAATACTACTTTTACTGGAACTTAAATTACAAGCTCGCAACAACCATCTGGACACAATTTCTAGCAAAAGATAAACTAGAAACGTGAGTTTAAAACTCACCTCTAATTCGCTTCAAAAATTAGTTAGCAAGGAGATTCACGAAGACAAGAATGGCAACCATTTATGCTTTTTTCTCTTCTGTAAAGTTTTCTTTTCTTCTTTTTAATATTTTGAGCAAGTCAAAAATGAGGGGTTGCCGAACAGAGATTTTTACCAAAAAGCATTAATTGAATACGTGCTGGCCAGTATGAAAGTACACGAGCATTGAAGGCTAGATGTGCTCAAGTGGTGATAAAGTACTTGCTGCACAAAAATGACAGCAATTGCAATTGAACGAAGTAAAGAAATAATCTTAAATGTTCACATTATTTGCTCTACTAAATCTTTGCTGCAGCGGAACCAATATTGTTCTTACATGCATTGATTTTTCACGTGAACGAAAAAGGTGTTTTACCTATCAACGTGCAACCGTTAGCAAGAAGGTACTGACTTGGCAAAAGATTTTTCTTCAAATTTTTGATTTTAAATTTTTTTTATTTAAAATAATCGCCCCGACAGTAATTCAAAAATTACGGTCGTTACCGATTTTAAAAATATTTATTACGACGGTAATAAAAATCACGGTTGTTACAATATATATATATATATATATATATATATATATATGTATGTATATATGTATATATATATATATATTTATATATGTATATATCAAATTCAATTTTCTATTATTTAGTTTTGAAACATTTTACTTAATAAATCCATTATCATTTAAATAAAACCCAAATTACAAATAACTAAATGTTTCCTTCAATATATTTATACATGAAATATTCATTTAATTCACCTTAAACCAAAATCAAGTTATAAAAATCATATCCTTTAAAAATCTCAAATTCAATAAGTTTCAAAACAAACTTATTTGGGTTTAATTCCTAAATACATTCAATTTCAAATAAATTTCAAATTTATCTTCCAACCTTAATTTATTGAAATCATTATAGACTCTATATTAAAATATAATTTAAATATTGAACCATATTATCTTTAATAAAAATCAAACTTATTATTAAGCTTATTCTATGTTAAAACAAATTTATACATAGCTTAAAATCAAGAATAAAATAACCTTTATATAATATCTAAAATCAATATGTATATAAAACCATATATTTCTTTACAAAGCCATAGAAATCATTTTGAAAATATTTTTATATATATAGACCATGGTGTTTGTATGTAACTTTCTATCCTATGGTCAAGTGATATGGATATTTATCATTTCAATCATTAATTTTATATGTTACGGTTGTATATCATGTCAAACCGCAATCACGAATTAATAATAATCCATAACGAACTTGCATTTTTTAACGATATAAACTAAAAATCCATTCAACCAATATCAACAATCAACATCCATCACAATCATCATCCAAAACAGTCCATAATTATCAATATAGAAACTGATAATAAATAACAGGTATTTAACTGGCAGTTATATGTAATAAAAATTAAATAATAATTTAATTCAAATAAATATAATTTAACTGAGATGATGATTAAAAATATACCAAACAATCATAAATAAATTCCTAATAACATAATGAATTAAATTTAACAAACTTAAGAAATTTTAGAAGTTGTGAGCAGGTTAAAACACTCATCTTTTGAATTTAAATTGAATTTAAATCCAATTTAAATCCTAAATTCAAACGGTCTCAGAATTCGCCCAAACTAGCAATTGTCCGGAATTCAAATACGATCCCAATGGAAAGAACCACGTGTGAATTAGACCTCATATGCAAAAGTTATATACGTTAGAACATTATACGATTTTAGAACCAAAATAATAAAAAAAAAAACCACCTGCCTTTGCACAAATAGACACGTCGACTCCACTACTCAGGCGTGTGAATCCAACCTATGAACCCTAACTCACACTGATGTCAACCGCCGCTATCTTTGTAGATTTCACGACTGCCACGTGGATCATTGCTTTAATCAGGCCTCACCATCACTCCCACCATGCCAGGCCGAATTTTCCAGTACCACGCAGCCCTTCGCGTCGTCCCAATAACGAACCTGTTGTCGTCACCTAGGCTGGCGTTCACGGCCAACATGTGAACCTTTGACAATAACGAACACCACTGGAGATCACTGCTCGACCACCTCTGCGCAACGCTCACTTTGATCGTCAATCAGAAGCCGATGGACCGTTGGATCGCCAAAGTTTCATATGGACGGCCGGGATTAAATTAGGGGTTTCTGGAAAAAAATATTGATTCGATCTCAAAAACGAATTACAAATCTGAGATGCTCTCATCGAGAGCTTCAAATCCATATATAATTCGATATAGTTTGTGCAGTTTGAAATTTTGATTTTGAAATTTGCAATTGGGAATTTAGGGTTTGTCTGCCATTGAGAAAGAGGAGCAGCAGAAATTTCTATACGTATAAAAATGAGAAATAGAAGGGCTGCTAGGGTTTATAACGAGGTATTTATAGACAAAGCTGGAAACAGAAAGAATGGACCAGATTGACTGAACGATACACAACCCGAAAAGCCCATTTTGACTCCGAAACAAAAATGGGTCAACCCACGTATCAAAACAGATGTTTTCAAATATTTTAAATTCAGTGGAACATGTTTCTAGTACTAATTCCATCATATGAAGAAGTTATGTTAAATTTAGCTTTTTCAAATTGATTTCAATTAATTTCAATTAAATTAATTTTTAGGCGTTTCGAGCCATACGATCAAACGACAAGTCCGATCATTACGAAACTTGAAATCCTACAATAATTTACCATTATGGATCCGATGAAACTGGTTTCATCAAAATCCGAGTTAGTGGCCAAAATGACTATTTTCCAGGTTAAATCAAATGAATTAATAATTAATTAAATCACCATTTAAATTCAAATTTAATTGTCTACAATTTCCATCACTTTAAATTACCTAATAATTTATAGTCTCTTAGAACAAATTTCTATATTAATTTATTATTGAATATTCAACAAATTTACGATGATTTAATTCTAATTTCAAATAATTCAGTAATAAAAATACGAATCCCAAAATTTCATGTGTTGATTTTCCAATCTTGTTATTGAATCAATTATTAACTTATCATCTTATAGGTAATATTAACATTGGTTTATATACTAGTTCATCAATAGTTTCCCAATTCATACAAATTCCAATTAACATAGTATTTAAGTTCATATACTTACAATAATCCATTTATTATAGATTGAACTTCAATTAATTAATCCTAAATAAATTTATTTGATCTAATTAATTTCATTGAAAAATTAAATAGGTAATTTGTAATGACAGTCATCATAATCATTAATTTACACTTTAGTTTATTATATATTCAACTAATTATTATAATTACTTACATAATAATGAATTCAACCAATTTCCATTAATTATACTAATTCATTTATTTATACAACAATTGCTCTTATTTACTTATATATTCAATTTGATAACCAAGTGCAACAATTTACACTATTTCATTATTGGGATTTCACTCCAGCTATTAGTAATTAGTTTTAATCACCATTGCTACATTTCAATTTTATCATTCACTTCATTATAAATTATAAAGTTTTTATTTCTTTCCAAGTTTAATTACAAAATCTTATTAAATTAACTAGTTAATTATCGAAATTTACGGGTCATTACACTCTCCCCCATCCAAAATTTTCGTCCCCGAAAAGCAAAAAAGGAGGGAAAGAAGGAATTAAGTAATCAATATATCTTACTCAAAATATTAAATTTATAAATAGATAAATTCACAAAATTTAATAATTTAAATAAAGTATATCAATTTATAATCAATAAATCATTTAATATTCACGTAACAAATTTTTTGGAAAATAATTCATAAAATTTTATACGTTCAAAATGCATGAAATTTTTTGGCAGAGTTTCCTTTGTACGAAAAGGCTCAGGAGAAAATATAATATCAAATATAATAATATACATCACAGTATTTCAAAATAATATATCCCACAACGGAAAAAGCAATATAATAATGCTATAAAACCGTAATCCGAGAACGTACCTTTTTGTCGGGCAAATAACGCTGAATTATGAAACCAAAAGCGGTAGCAATTGCTTCCATAACCTATATTTCACTTATATAATCCAATAAGAGTTAATAATTATATAAAATGAAATATTTAAAGTTGTTTGGGTCAAAAACTTTAAATTGTACAGAATGAAAAATAAGCTACTAAGTGCACCATTTACCCAATAGTTTTAGATGAAACTAGATAGATTGTTCATACATCCAAACAACTTTAAAGTATCTTTGCCCAAAAAATCATAAACCAAACAAACAATGACCCCAAGCATAAATTAAGTTCATACTTATTAATTTCATTTCACAACATTTATTGCTTCACTTCCTTTTCATTCATATAATAAATTATCTTTTAATTTACATTTTATTTCTTACGGTTTCATTTCCATCGTTTTATTTTCATATGTTATCTTCATTCAGTGATTACTTTCTCTGATTTTTCATTTATTTCTTACAAAAATTTTATTCCTATTTATTCTTCAACACTTATAATCATTTACTTTTATTCAATTCTTACAAAATCTCATTTTCATTTATTCATATTATGTTAGTTTCTTTTTATTGCATTATATTCATTTATTCACTACTTAATTTCATTTATTTACATTCATTTATTTATAGTGTTCATGTTCAATTCAATTGCTTAGCGTTTCAATTCATTAACTTAAGTTTATAGTCATCTACTTACTATATTTACTTTCTATAATATTTTAATATAGTAATATTTCAATTATAACTTAAGTTTATAACCACTATAACATCAAATTCTTATTTATAAAAGAAATTCATTGAACGATTTCATTACATAAGTTTACTTGTATAATTTCCATTGCATTTTCTTATTAAACATTAAACTTTTAAATCTTTGGGAAAGTTATATATATATATATGCTTTTTAAGAATGCAATTTAAAATTATACAAGTTTATCTTATTTCTCTTAATGAATTAAACATTCAATAATCATATCTTTTGTTTTTATAGGTTACATATTTCAACTTTCTGGAAATTTCATTTTATAACCTAGCATTTAATCTCTTATTTTAATTAGAGGTTCCAATTATTGATGAGTTACATTCCATTTGACTACAATAATTAAAACTACTAATTAACGGAAACTTAAGAACTAACTACCGGGTTAAATTTCAAATCATTTTAAAATAATAGATAGATGTATACACTTACAATTTAAATATCCAAGTATATTCAAAACAATTCGAAATTTATATTTGTATATCAAATAAATTTGTAGTAAAACTACTACAGTGGCCTTCCCACTTTGAAAATCGAAAATGAATGTCGATGATGTTTGCACTCATCACCGTAATTATTTCCTAGCGACATAGAGGGAATTACAGAACATATTTCATTCCAAAGTTTCTTTAAAACAATTCTTTCAATTTATATTGAAATATTTATATCAGAAAATACTTCTAACCCATATTATTATTATATTCTAAAATCATTTAAAGAAATTATCAAAATCCCAGGACTTAGGTTCTAAATTTCCAATTTCATTTATTTTACTTTTCAAATCTTCTTTCCAACCTATATTCATAAATTCCACTACCTAACAACCATTAAATTACAACAAAATATATATCATTTATAAAAAAATTATTTTATATATAGAAAATATAATAGGAAAAATTATTTCATTCACCTATATTCAAAACAAATATTGTATCGGTCTGTCCTATTAAGTGCTTAGAAATCCCTACCGATGTCATAGCATCCTATGCACCAACCAGAACTTATAAATTCAAACGGAAAAAACTAACACAATATCAATACTTTTTATAACACTAACAAATACGCTCTTTCATATATATACACTCAACGACTCATCATAGGGTATTAGTACCCTATTAGTAAAGAGTCATACCCCACAAAGCTAAGGTTTAAACCAAAGCTTCGATACCAAACTGTAAAGACCCACCTTTTTGTACACTTTAAATCGATGATAAACCACACACGTCAGACTCAAACCATACAAAAGAGCGGACTATTATTGGAGTGAATAAGAAAAGTAGAGAAATAAATAAAACAAAATAGAATCTCACGGCGGAATGACAAAAATATAATAATCAAATAACAGTTCATGAAGCTATTTTACAAAACATTTGATTATACTTATACAACACATGTTAGAGTTACACATGCAAGAGAATAAGAAATAATGCAGCGGAATACATTATGCAATGAAATACAATGAATAATAATAATACGATCTTCGTCTTTGTCCTCCAGCAATATGGTCTTCAAATCATGAAATGCTCAGGCTAACCTGAGCGAACTGAAAAGACAAAATACTCGAGTCAGAATAAAAAGATCTTATGTAAGTTTAATCAATGGTAAAATATGAGTGGAACAGCGTCAGAGATGTTTACGGGGTTTGACATCTCCTATCCAGTGTCTAACATGAGTGCAGTAACTTAAGAGATGTTCAGGATATACATCTCCTAAGGATCCGTTAAACTATTTACTATGTAGTAATATATGCTCTTATAATAATGTCTAACAGTAAAATAAACTTACTTTAAAATAGTGTTAAGGCTTTACATTTTCCACCTTAACACATAATAGTGCCAATAGTCTATACAGTACCATAATACCTCCTGATCGGGAGGCTGCTAGAGGACACTCCTTAGGTACGACACAAATCAAACACGTACAAGGCGCGCAAGGATAGGTGACACGGTACAACAAGGTAATGCCAGGGTAGATATACCAATTCGCACACGGGCTAGTGGTAATGCGTAGCGCGTAGCTACCGCCCACCTCGAGCCATACCCCCAAATCAAAATCAAAAGTGGCCACCAAATAAATCTTAAAGTCAGAATATAATATCGAAGGAGTGTGTCCGATTAGAGGATCTACCTCATTGGCCCGATATTGCTCCTATTTTAGCGACCTTAAGCCAACTCACGGGAGTCGGGTCCACGTATATACCTCAAAGGAACGTCGCTGCCATCCTACTTCATTCTGAAATCTCCACCGCGTACACAGTTGTTAAAGTGGTTTTCGAAGTTGGTAGAGAGTATGACAACTTCCGATCCCGGTCTCTTTAATAACCAAACATTATTATAACACCGCGGTCATTTCAAAAAAAATTATTCATCAAAGCCGTAATATCATCGCCATTTCAAAACTATATAAATATATCATTTCCATTTCAAAACCAAATCAATACGATATCATTTTAATTTCAAATATATCCTTTTCCAAAATCATGGCACTTCCAAAGTTAAAACACTTCGAAATCATAAACACTTGAAATATAACACTTTCAAGTCATAATATTTTGAAATGCATAATGTTAAAATATAACTTCCACTGGTTAAATGGTTTAAATATTAAAATACTTTATATAATAAAATAGCTTCTTCAATTTCACAAATCAATTCCAAAACATTTCAAATTTCTAGGTTTTAAATTTAACCAAATCCTAAATCATAAATTTCAATTCAATTCAGTTTCCAAATAATCTATTCCAAATTATGTTGATTCAAAATAGATTTGATCCCCAGAACAAACCATTTCAAATTCAATATATTTCAAACTTTAAGTATTCAACAATTTTAAAACTAAGTTTTGTAATTTCATATATATATATATATATGTATATATATATGTATATATCAAATTCAATTTTCTATTATTTAGTTTTGAAACATTTTACTTAATAAATTTATTATCATTTAAATAAAACCCAAATTACAAATAACTAAATATTTCCTTAAATTTATTTATACTTGAACACCTTAAACCAAAATCAAGTCATAAAAATCATATCCTTTAAAAATCTCAAATTCAATAAGTTTCAAATCAAACGTTGTTGGGATTAATTCTTAAGTACATTCAGTTTCAAATAAATTTCAAATTTATCTTCCAACCTTAATTTATTTAAATCATTATAAACTCTATAATAAAATATAATTTAAATACTTAACCATATTATAATCAATAAAAATCAAACTTATTATTAAGCTTATTCTATATTAAAACAATTTATACATGGCTTAAAATCAAGAATAAAATAACATTTATATAATATCTAAAATCAATATTTATATAAAACCATATATTTCTTTACAAAACCATAGAAATCATTTCGAAAATATTTATATATATATACCACATTGTTTGTATATAATTTTCTATCCAACGGTCAAGTGATATGGATATTTATGATTTCAATCCGCAAATTAATATTTTACGGTTGTATATCATTTCAAACCGCAATCCCGAATTAATAATAATCGATAACGAACTTGAAGTTTATAATGATATAAACTAAACATCCATTCAACCAATATCAACAATCAACATCCATCACAATCATCATCCAAAACAGTGCATAAATATCAATATAGAAACTGATAATAAATAACATATATTTAACTGGCAGTTATATGCAATAATAAATTAAATAACAATTTAATTCAAATAAATTCAATTTAACCGAGATGATGATTAAAAATATACCAAACAGTCATAAATAAATTCCTAATCACATCATGAATTAAATTTAACAAACTTATGAAATTTTAGAAGTTATGAGTGGGTTAAAACACTCATCTTTTGAATTTAAATCCAATTTAAACCAAAAATTCGAACAGTCTCAAAATTCGACCAAACTAGCGTCAAAATGTCCGGAATTTAAATACGATCCAAGCGGAATTTAACGGCCCGGAATTATAGGAAATACCAATTTAATAATCTGTATTAATAATTAAATTGACATGATAATTTTTCTTTATAATTTTAATTTAAATTGGTAATTTTTTTTAAAGGTTAATAAATTTTCAATCTGGTAATTTTGATCAATATCTTTTTAAACAATTTAAAATTGATGAGAATCATTTGTCAAAGCTAATAAAATTTTATTCTATTTATAATATATATACTTGATATATATTGTGGATAGAAATATCTTTTGTTTTAAATTAAAGATGAATTTTCAAATTGTAATATATATATATATGTGTGTGTGTGTGTGTGTGTTATAATTTGAGTTGTTCTGAAATTTAATTTAATCTATTAATAATTTATATATGAATGAATACTGTAATTTGAAGCTTTGTTTTAGAATTTATATTTTTCAAAAGTTAATTTAGATTAATTCAATTGTTTTCAAAAATATAAGATAATTTTTATTTTTAATATGATAATTTAAAAAGGGTTTAATTAAAGCTTTATTTTGTTTCCTTTAAAGTGTTCAAATTTAAATGGTTATAAATGTATGAATATGAATGTTTTAGATTTTAAATTTTACATGTATAAGAAGTTATATTTGTATTATAAGTAGTTTTATAATACTTTCTTTCAAAGGTAAATTTATATTTACATATGTAAGCATTTATTTATAAAGTGAATTAAAAATGTAAGTTTATATTTACTTTTAAATTAAATAAAAGTTTATTAAAATACAAAGACTGTAACAACCCGCATATTTATCGATTTTTATATTTAAATATTTTATTTAAATATTTTATCGTTAATCGGATTTTGGTCCGAAGCTACTTTTTGCAAACGGTCAAATTAGGACTCGAGACCACTTCCATTGAGTTCGAAACGTCGTTTGCAATCTTCTAAGTATAAACATTGATATGCTTAGGGTTAGTGGAATTTCACCACTTTTTCACTCGAGCCTTTGGTTTGGACTTTTAGCCCATTAGGCCCAAGTTCCACCCCCCTTCTTCTTCATTGCTTCATTTCATTTCCTAACACTAAAGCTTCAACAAAAATGGTGAATGGAATGAGAAATTAAAACTCCAAAGTCTTTGTTTTATTGCAACTCCAACATTCAACTCCAAATTCAAGAAGAAGACATCGGAGTCAAGCTTGTGGTTGCTTCTCCATTTGCCTTCAAGCTGTGTTCTTCATTCTCATTGGGTTTTGGAGCAAAGGTGAGATTTTTATCTCACAATTCTAGTCTATAATTATATTGGACTGTTGGGAATGATTCCCTATCACTTTTGCATGCACATTTGCATTTGGTTTGAATCGAATTGGCGAAAAACTCCAATTTTTAGTGTTTTTGGTGAAATTCTGCACTTAGGTCGTTCTGCCTATGCTAGGTCGTACGCGTGGAAAAGTCTCGGCCTCAAAATAGCTCGTTTCCGACCTTAAAATGGCCTACAACGTTAGGTCGCTCGGCACTCGGAATTAGGTCGTAGGTCGTATGGCTCTTAGGTCGTAGGTCGCGGGCTTTTAGGTCGTTAGGTCGCAAACACTTAGGTCGTTTCTGACCTTAAATCCCCTATATAGCCTTAGGTCGCTCGCTCTGGCTCCTTAGGTCGTAAGTCGTGGGCCTTTAGGTCGTAGGTCGTCAGGCCGTTAGGCCTTAACTCGTGTGGCCTTGGTTCTTTAAGTCGCTCGACCTTGCCTTCCATTTTTAGGTCGCATGACCTTCTAACCCACTAGGTCGTTGGACCTATAACCCGTTAGGTCGTTGGGCCTATAACCCTTAGGTCGTTAGGTCGTTAACCCACTAGGTCGCATGACCTATAACCTGTTAGGTCGCTCGACCGTTTACTTCGTTAGGTCGTATGACCTTGTTCCACTAAGTCGCTCGACCCTTAGGTCGTAACACTTTAGGTCGCACGCCTTTCACACCATTAAGTCGCAAGTTTAATTAGGTCGCTCGACCTTAAAACGTTAGGTCGCTTGACCTGTGCTATTGTTAGGTCGCGAGTTCCTTAGGTCGCTCGTCTCCCTTAGGTCGCTTGACCTGTGCTATTGTTAGGTCGCGAGTTCCTTAGGTCGCTCGCCTCCCTTAGGTCGCTTACCTGGTTGAGTCGCACCTCACCTTAGCTCGGCCATGATTAGGTCGCGAGTTTCCTTAGGGTCGCTTACTCCTTTAGGTCGTGACTCTTTAGGTCGAAACCCTTTAAGTCGCTCGATCCTATCCTTCCTTTGGTCTTCACTAGGTCGTACCGTTTTGGTCGGGGCGCTGCCCCGCACCCCGCCGGGGGCGCTGCCCCCGGACCCCCGCGACCTGACCGGGCAGGTCGAACCCCGTAAGCGGTGGCGTTGCCCCCGCACCCCCACCTTGGGGGGTTGCCACCCCCCTGGACCCCCCCTCCGTAGGGGATCTTATCTGAAAAATATTCAACAGAACTTGCTGAGCTGATTTCCTTGGATTTTTATCACATCTTCGAATGTGACCTTTGTGATTGATTGTTTCTACAATCGCTTCTGTGATTTGTCACTTTATAATATAAAGGTTTCAATACTAGTAGTAAATATCAAAACTCTTTCAACAAAATGATTTCAACTCTATTTTTAATAACAAAGCTCTTTTCTTAAACCGTTTTCCAATCTATTAGTATATACAAGCCTTTACCTCACTCGGATGAGAAATCTAATTAAACGACTTAGTAAAACAAGTGGTATGAAACGCTTGCGTTCACTTCGTCGGTTAATTCTTGGACTTGTTCGATTGAACCTCTTGTGACAATTTTATTAGTGAAGATTTACAGTTTGTTCGTAAATATTTAAGTTAAGCAAGTGGTTATGGGACATGAAGCTAAACTTCTATATTTACTAGCTTAGTGTAATTGACACTTCTCGTTGATCTTGATGATCGCTTTATGAATTAGACTAGCAATTGCGCGATGTCTCTTTCATTGCAAGGTTAGGCTAGACACCACTTGTGTGATTCCACTCACACATACCTTTTTGCTTTTTGGTTAGCCTTGACCTCATTCGGGTGACTCAGACTCATCCATATGGGGTAGCTCCCCATGGTCTTCGGACCGTCATGTGATAGGCCTCTTTCCTTTTTTATGATTTCTGGATTTCTTGTGTTGATTTCTGGAATTTATCTCTTTGACTTGTCATGAGTACAAGTTTAGGGTATGATGCCCTCTTTGGATCTTTGAGAAGGTTCTTGTGATATTGATTTATCTCTTATCTGTTGATCTCCTGTTGATCATTATTTGCATACTTATAGTAGTATGTCAGTATGGATATTTTATGTTTATGCCATATCTTTTATTTTATATCATGTCATCTGATATTTATAGCTAGACCGATCCGTTTATTATTTTCTTATAAATAATACTCGGGTCAGACCGAGATGTTACAGGTGCTACTGCTTGACTCCTCCCCCAGTGATTCACTACTCTGACTTTTGGCTACTTGTTTAGATTAGCAGCTTTTGTTGTTTACACTTGAGATATAGACTCATAGTTGTATTCTTTTGTATAGCACGCGTTGCTATTCTTTTGTATTATCGTGGATCTTTTTAGACCACTACTCTGATGTACACTTTTATGTGATATATATTCATATCTCTTTCCGCCTTTGTGATATGGATATCTGTGATGATTCGCATGTTATGCTTACTTCTATATTTGTTTCCGAAGATTATTTTATAGCCACCGTGTGATAAGAAATTACATGGATGGTCGCTCCTCAGCAGCCTTATTCTCCGCGCTAGTTGACAGCACTACATCGTAGTGTTCTTGGCTAGCGTGGGTATAGAGGTGGGGCGTCACAAAGACATATGAAGCTATCTTAAGTCATTCAAATAACACTTGTAAAGCAATTAAGAAAATTAATGACAAGTGTCTTTTTTTTAAAAATTTTACTTTCCCTAATTTTAATAAACATAAAATAATTCATATAAACATAAAGAGAAGTTGTTTTCCTCTTTTATTCCACTTTCTTCCTTCATCTCAAATTTCTTTATTCTCATTTCTTAACTCAAAACTGAAATTTTCTTTAAGCCTGAGAAGTAAAAATCTACAAAGCAAGATTAGAAGCTGTAATTCAAATTTAAACCTGCATTTTCAAATAATATTCAACCTGCCAGTTCAAGATCTTCTCAACAGTTTCAACATTTTTAAAACAAAATCTGCAACTTCAACAACCTGCAATTCAAATCTACTGCAACTTCAAATCAACTCAGAAAGTTCAGATTAGTTTCAACATTTTAAAATCAACAATCTGTAAGCATGCATGCATTCAATTTCCTCAGCAATCAAAAGCATTATACAGATTTAAATTTCAATTGCCTGGAAAAAGATTGAAGCATGCTCTGCTGTGCTCTACATATTAACAGGTGAGTAAATTTTGTTTGAAAAACAGTTTGATCTGGGTTTTTACTACATGCATGTGATGATCTGAAAAATTATCTTGATGTTGCCTGAAAATCATTCAATTGTATTTATTGAATCGATAGTTATATTTATATATGCCTGAAACACCCTGTTCTGTTTTTTTTAAGAACAGATTTCACATCAAAAATTAAAATCTTCCACTAAACATCATTATTTGACATCGATGATTGAAGAGAAGTCGTTTGGTGTTGTTTGTTGTAAATTTTAAAAATAGTTTCATGATTGAAATTGCAACAAATAATTATAAATAAGGAAAATACAGTAAAACTAGGATTTTTGTTAAAAATCAACCACCTTAAATTTAAATTTGAATTACATGCATGTAATCACGATAGAGAATCGTGAATTTTGATATGAGATTTGTAATTTTTAGTTTGGTAATTTATGTGAATTTGGGTTTGTTCGTTTGGGGGGGGGGGGTTTCGAGATTTGCCGTTGATCGGCATGATGTCTGAAGCTGGATTTTGGGTGAAGCTAACTTAAGTGTTGGGAATGAAGGGAAAAATACCATTGAATTTTTCTAATGGTTGTATCAATGGGAATTGGGTCAACTAGGGTTTTAGCATGGTTTTGTTTCGGTCTGACTGTCGTGATTTTTCATGACTTGGTTATTTGATCGGAGGTGATTATATTTGGGGAAGATGAAGCTCGGGATGTGGCGGTTCTATGGTGAGGGCGGCGTAGTTCATCATCGTCAAGTTCGTCGGCCGTGGGTGGTTTTGAGTCGCGTTGTTTTCTGCAGTTCGAGCTTGAAGTTCGAAATTTTGATTTTGATGATATTTCTTGAATCTGGGTTTAAATCCTTGTTCGAGTGGGTTCATGTGATCATCGGCGATGGGCGCGACTATCTACGACGGCCGTAGGCAGGTGACCATGTGCACCGTGCATGTTGATGTGTTCACTGGAAATCATGTTTAGGGAAGACGAGTTGAAGACTCGAAGAAGGCTCGTGTTTTCATCGTGTATGTCTCGATGGCGAGGGGCTGGGGGAAATCTTCGGGGCAGGCTCGTTTTTTTGGCGTGCGACTCGGGTTTTTAGGGTGGTTGTGTTTTGTTAGTTCTGTAAAAGTTTAATGATGAAGTTGCAGCTTAGAACTTGGTGTTGATAAATGAAAGTATGCTTTAAATTTTTTTTAAAACAAGTTATAAAGAAACGAAATACAAAGTTAAACTTGTCGTTCTAGAGTGAAATTAAATCAAACATTTAAAAGTGATAATTGAATTTATTTTCAAAAATTAAAATGTTTTAAGATGATTGTTTTTGAAAATAATTATCTAATTAAATTTTCAAGTTCAATTTAAAAGAATGTTTTGAATTTAAAGTATTAAATCAAAGTTTTAAGTTAAATTTTAGAGTAATAAATAACAAAGTTTTCAAATTTTATTTAAATTGAATAAGTTTAAATTAGATAATTTAAAGTGTTTTAGATTTTGAATTTGATTTCTAAAAGCCTTATTTTCAAATAAGGTAATTATTTTAATTTTGAAATCCAAATAGTATGATTTGTCTTTAAGTTATTAAAATTTGATTTAATTTCAAATAATTTATTTATGTAGATAGTTATGATTAATTTATTTTGATATGAACTTAAAAATACTTAATTAAAATGTGATTTAGTAATAAGTAAAAAGATTAATTAAGATTAATGTTTTCTTAGTTAATTAAGGATTTTAAAAATATAAGAAGTTAGTTAATTAATTATTTAATTAATTTTAAATAATTAGTTAATTGTTTATTTAATTTTAATAATCACTTAATTATGAATTAATTAAGTGTAATTACTCAATGAAGTAATTAATGGTGAATTTTTGAATGAAATTAAGTAATGGTAATTACTTATGGAAGTAATTAATGGAAATTACTCGTGAGAGTAATTAAAGTTGAAGTGATTAATGAATAATCACTTGATGATATTAATTAAGGAATTGATTAATTTAATTGTTTGAAGGTAATTAATTATGAAGTAATTAATTAAATAAAGGATTAAGGATTATTTAATGAAGAAATTAATTACTTGTTAGGTAATTAATTAAGAAAGTAATCAAGATTTATTAATGAAGTAATTAAAAGATAATTACTTATGTAAGTAATTAAGGGTTAATTAATTAATTAATTAATGTGATTAATTAATTTATGAATGAGATTAATTTAAAATTAATTACTAAGTGTAATTAATTAAAAATGTAATTAATTAATAAAGTAATTAAGTAAGGATTATTTATTAAATTAATTGAATAATAATTACTTAATGAAGTAATTAGAGATTAATTAATTAGATTAATTAATCAAAGGGTTAATATAATTAATTAAGAAGTTAACTAATTACGATAAGTAATTACAAATTGTTAATTACTGATTATGATTAATGAGTTGATTAATTACAAGTTAATTATTTAATTAAAGAGAATTATTAATTAATGGGGATAATTAGTTAATATAATTAATGATATTAATCAAGATTGATTAATAAAAGTAATTAATTTAAGTGTGATTAATTTATTGTAATTAATTAAGATTTAATGTAATTAATTATAATTAATTAATTAATTAATGGAAGTAAATGAAGGATCATTAATTATTGTAATTACTGATAGTAATTAAAGATTAATTATTGTATACGGTTATGGATAATTACTTGAATGTAATTAGAAGATAATTAATCAAAGAATATTAATTAAGGAAGATCGTTAAGAGGTGAATAATTTATTTATTTGGAATAAATAAATGAAGAAGGATTTAGGTAATCCAATTGATTTAGAGTTAATCAATTCTATTTATGGACGATTGATTGGTATTGGGTAATTGATCTATATTGGATGATTGATCGATATTGGATGATTGATTGATATTGGATGATTGGTTTTATTGGATATTTGATATTGGGTGATTGGTTGATATTGGATGATTTGGATATCTCTGTTATGTGATATGCTGCTTTATGAGATGAATATTTGTTATGAATTATCTATTGTGATAATGTGATTCATTTATCTGTTTATATCATCCTGAATATAAGTTAACTGTTTAAACCCATAAGTACAACTTGGACATTAAAATGGCATTTGGTTTCGGTGAGACCGGGATCGGGTTTCCATATTTGGATATCCGAAAACCACATCGATTCCAATTAAACGTTTGGTCATAAATCCAAGTGGAGCTTAGTTGAGACTCGAGGTGTAAGAACTATACATCAGTATAACTCTGTGGGTGATCACGTAATGAGTTTGACGAAATAATACTTACAGGTTCGAGATGGCGATTTAGAGTGCAAGGGCTATGGTCGTTGACTCTGAGGATGATTCCAAAATGAGTGCAACGAGATAGTGCCTTCGGTTTCGTTCGAACCTGGAACAAACTTGTATGGATTGAATGCTTTCAGAACATCGTCATGTGGACGATGGTCATTCTAAGAAATATGTTCTATAAAGGTAATCGCAGCCTCAGGCCTCATCAAACCAGGAATGGCTAAAACAGGGGAGGTGCAGCAAGGCTAGGTGGGTAGCGCCCATTTCAGGACAAGATTTTCCCCTGTCTAGAAGTCCCTTTTTATTTGGCTGTGTGGGGAGGTTGATTCGCGACAACTGCCGGGGTTGTCTTGTTCGGGGCTGTCCAGTGTGGGATGGTTCTGTCCTTGTGTTGCAGGAGAGTGGGCATACTCCTCGGTACGTTGATCTAGGCCACGTACTGTGACGGGTGGTACCCCAGTAGACCTGCCATTGGTGGAAACCCATTTTTTTCCTACGAGACCCTGCGGTTTTGTTTGTATTACCCACTTTTTTTGGCTAGTGGCTGGAATTTAATTATGTAACAATTTCGGCTATTTCTTATTTACTTGAAAACCCTAGACACTATTATAATATCACTGGATTTCCTATCAAAGTTTTGGTTAGCGTAAGGTACAAACTTTTCCATGTTTATGTGTGGGAAGTCTTACGTGGTACCTTTTCTTTTCAAAGGATTTTCTAAAGTTAAGCAATTTTACCCCATTTACTCACACCAGACCCTTGTCTGACCCGAGTGTTTATTTTCTGTTTTATTAAACTCTTGGGTAATCATACCATGTATGAGTAGTCAAGTGATTTAGGTTTGCTTGACAAACTCTGGAGGAGATATGGAGCAGTAGGCTTCCACATGTAGATATATTATGGTTCCGCTGTGTTGTTTGGTATCTGTATCTGTTTTATTTGAGTTGTATAGTTAGACAGATGTTTATAACTGTCTAATACGTATTGTTTAAGTTGTGTACTTTGATGTATTATGATACTATGTAATATTTTATGTGATATATTATATTTTATTCGTTCCGCTGTGAGTTATCTGATGTTGTTGTGTTTCTTCTTTCTCTTTCTTTTCTTCTTCTATCCCTTTCTTTCTTCATTAGCGATGCGACTTTCTGGAGATAGGAAGTCAGGTCACCACATTTGGTATCAGAGCATTAGGTTGAATGAATATCTAGGCTCTGGAATGGTTTCTTTCTTGAGAGAGCGTACTTGTAATTTTTATATATAACTATATATATACCTGATTTGTTGGGTTATCTGTTCGGATTTTCCAACATAAGTTTTAGAGGTAGATGGAGTAGTGGTATGTGTGTAACACGACTACCACTAATGGAAGAGGTCCATATGTTTGAGGTTGGAAGTATTTGTCGAGACTATAGGCCTAATACCATCTCGAGTAAGATTTGTAGCTTGGAATAAGGATTTCTCGGTTATCCGAAGGAAATCTTTTTAAAGATTCGGAGTTTATCTAGGAAGTGTAAGTTGGATCTTTCGGAAGTGTTGAAGTAAGTGATAACTACGTGATGAGATGTAGTGTCCATGGATGTTTCAGAAGATGTTTTCTCTTGAAGCAGTTTTAGAAGTAGTTGATAAGCAGTTTTACCTGCCGCAGGGAAGATTTGTCTGTGTAGAAGTTGTCTGGATCCTTAGCAAGGAGGTTGGCTGTTTTGGAATATGAGACTAAGGTCCATGAGTTGCTTCGCTTTGGCATGGTCTTATTTGTCATTTCTTAAGGAGAATGAGATGTTGATGCTTGGTTTGGAGCTCGAATTTCTTGAGAGAATGTCTGCCATCTCGAAGGTTCGTTGTGTGTTTGTTGATGGTTTTGGTTTTTGAGAAGCCTTCGGATTAGAAGTCTTTGGTTAGCTATGGTAGCAGTTCGAATCGAAGTGTTCGGTGTGCTGACGAGAAGGTCTTTTAGCTGTATAGTATCATCGAGGTAGAGTTTGGAAGCAGAAGTGTGCCGTTTCTCCGATGGTTCAGGAATCTTTGTGGTTCTTCGATCAGCAGTCCGGGTAGTTGGTGAAAGTTTTCTTGAAAGGTTAACCTTGTTTGGAGAAGCTTAAAACTGTTCTAATTGGTAAAGAAGGGACAGTTTCTTTGGAATCCGAACTAGGTTGGATCGCAAAAGTGACTTGCGATTAGTTTGGAATTTCTCTTGAGCATTCCTTTGTTTGAGGCTGAGGGTTCTCATGTGAAAGTAGGAGCTACTAAAGTAATCAGAAGTTTGTCTGCATCTGGAGTTGAATTCCATATTGTTTTGGTTCCAGAAGCGATTTTGGTAGTTAGCCTAGTAGTAGAGTTGGTGTAGCAACTCAGAAATTTTTTGGAATTTGGATTGGTCAGATCTAGTTTTTGAGTTAGATTTCTGTTATAAGGTTGTGTGACTGAGTCAGATGTGTCACTAAGATTTTATGAACAAAGTTTTCTGGATATATTGGATAAGTTTGTACTCGTGTTCATCAATAGTATTCTCATCTATTTCAGAATCAGAGTTGTACAGCGGAAGCGAGGTAGCAGTTGTGCAAGGAAGGAAGCAAGTTCAGTTTGCTATTGCTTGGGAAGTAGTGCTTGTGTTCTGGATTTCGACGGATTTTGGAAGACTTTTCTGTTGATAGGATCCAGAAACTAGTTTGCTTTGATCTAATTGTTTCTGGAAGCATCAACATAGGTTGAGCTGATCAGGAAGAAGATTGGCAGCCCAGGATTGTCTATTGAGTTATGAAGATATGAGATAAGAAGTTTGGAATTCGAAGTTAGAGTCTTCATTGTTGTGAAGATTTCTCTAGTTAAGAGAACAGTAACTGGATAAGATTGGATGGTTAGTTCTGAGCTATTTGAGAGTTCTTATCTGTTTTTTTGATAGGATAAGATTGAATTGCCAGTTTGTATAGCTGGAATTCATTGTATTTCATGTATCTCTGAGGGAATACGTGTATGATTCATTGTTGGTTGTGGAATCTGCAGTTCAGTTGGATTTGGAAGTTGAGCTAGACTTGAGTATAGTCTGATGTTCTATTTAGATTGATGGATCTGGAGATGAGAGTAGCTCTGGATTTTAGTGGTGTAGTTAGTTTAGCTTCTGTAGAGCGAGTCACTCGGTGATTTTTTTTAACTTGGGAAACTCTAGATGGTATTAGTAAGATTTATTATGATTTGTGTCAGGATAATTAGTTACATTTGTTCGTTTGATTGGTTGCTTTGGTTGTTAGTAACTGATGATAGGTATGCTTTGCTGTTTGAAATTGAAATCTTTGCTGGGTTATTAAATTACCTTTGCTTTTAAATTTCGGGGACGAAATTCTTTTAAGGGGGGATTGTAACGACCTGGAATTTTAGGCAATATCAATTTAATAATCTGTATTAATAATTAAATTGATTTGATAATTTTTCTTTATAATTTTAGTTTAAATTGGTAAATTTAATTTAAATTTTTTTTAAAGGTTAATAAATTTTCAATCAGGTAATTTTGATCAATATCTTTATAAACAATTTAAAATTGATGAGAATTATTTGTCAAAGCTAATAAAATTTTATTCTATTTATAATATTTATACTTGATATATATTGTGGGTAGAAATATCTTTTGTTTTAAATTAAAGATGAATTTTCAAATTGTAATATATATATATATATATATATATATATATATCTGTGTGTGTGTTTGTGTGTGTGTATGTTATAATTTGAGTTGTTTTGAAATTTAATTTAATCTATTAATAATTTATATATGAATGAATATTGTAATTTGAAGCTTTGTTTTAGAATTTATATTTTTCAAAAGTTAATTTAGATTAATTCAATTGTTTTCAAAAATATAAGATAATTGTTGTTTTTAATATGATAATTTAAAAAGGGTTTAATTAAAGTTTTATTTTGTTTCCTTTAAAGTGTTCAAATTTAAATGGTTATAAATGTATAAATATGAATGTTTTAGATTTTAAGTTTTACATGTATTAGAAGTTATATTTGTATTATAATTAGTTTTATAATATTTTCTTTCAAAGGTAAATTTATATTTACATATGTAAGCATTTATTTATAAAGTGAATTAAAAATGTAAGTTTATACTTACATTTAAATTAAATAAAAGTTTATTAAAATACAAAGACACGTGTAAATATCTTAAATCATTCAAATAACACTTGTAAAGCAATTAAGCAAATTAATGACAAGTGTCTTTTTTTAAAAATTTTACTTTCCCTAATTTTGATAAACATAAAATAATTCATTTAAACATAAAGAGAAGTTGTTTTCCTCTTTTATTCCAACTTTCTTTCTTCATCTCAAATTTCTTTATTCTCCTTTCTTAACTCAAAAATGAATTTTTTTTTTAAACCTAAGAAGTAAAAATCTACAAAGCAAGACTAGAAGCTGTAATTCAAATTTAAACCTGCATTTTCAAATAATATTCAACCTGCAAGTTCAAGATCTTCTCAATAGTTTCAACATTTTTAAAAAAAAATCTACAACTTCAACAACCTGCAATTCAAATCTACTGCAACTTCAAATCAACTCAGAAAGTTCAGATTAGTTTCAACATTTTAAAATCAACAATCTGTAAGCATGCATGCATTCACTTTCTTCAGCAATCAAAAGCATTATACAGATTCAAATTTCAATTGCCTGGAAAAAGATTGAAGCCTACTCTATTGTGCTCTGCATATTAACAGGTGAGTAAATTTTGTTTTAAAAGTAATTTGATCTGGGTTTTTACTACATGCATGTGATGATCTAAAAAATTATCTTGATGTTGCCTGAAAATCATTCAGTTGTATTTATTGAATTTATAGTTATATTTATATATGCCTGTAAACACCCGTTCTGTTTTTTTTTTTAAGAACAGATTTCACATCAAAAATTAAAACCTTCCACTAAACATCATTATTTGACATCGATGATTGAAGAGAAGTTGTTTGTTATTGTTTGTTGTAAATTTTTAAAATAGTTTCATAATTGAAATTGCAACAAATAATTATAAATAAGGAAAATACAGTAAAACTAGGATTTTTGTTAAAAATCAACCACCTTAACTTTTAATTTGAATTACATGCATGTAATCAAGATAGAGAATCGTGAATTTTGATATGAGATTTGTAATTTTTAGTTTGGTAATTTATGCGAATTTGGGTTTGTTCGTTTGGGGGGGTTTTCGTGATTTGCTGTTGATCGGCATGATGTATGAAGCTAGATTTTTGGGTGAAGCTTGCTTAAGTGTTGGGGATGAAGGGAAAAATACCATTGAATTTTTCTAATGGTTGTATCGATGGGAATTGGGTCAACTAGGGTTTTAGCATGGTTTGTTTCGTTCTGATTGTCGTGATTTTTCACGATTTGGTTATTTGATCGGAGGTGATTATATTTGGGGAAGATGAAGCTAGGGATGTGGCGGTTCTATGGTGAGGTCGGCGTAGTTCATCGTCGAGTTCGTCGGCCGTGGGTGGTTTTGAGTCGCGTTGTTTTCTACAATTCGAGCTTGAAGTTTGAAATTTTGATTTGATGATATTTCTTGAATCTTGGTTTAAATCCTTGCTCTTGTGGGTTCATGTGATCATCGGCGATGGACGCGACTATCTACGACGGCCGTAGGCAGGTGGCCACGTGCACCGTGCATGTTTATGTGTTCACTGGAAATCATGTTTGGGGAAGACGTGTTGAAGACTCGAAGAAGGCTCGTGTTTTCATCGTGTACGTCTCGATGGCGAGGGGCTGGGGGAAATCTTCGGGGCAGGCTCGAGTTTTTTTGGCGTTTGACTCGGGTTTTTAGGGTGGTTGTGTTTTGTTAGTTATGTAAAAGTTTAATGATGAAGCTGCATCTTAGAACTTGATGTTGATAAATGAAAGTAAGCTTTAATTTTTTTTTAAAACAAGTTATAAAGAAACGAAATACAAAGTTAAACTTGTTGTTTTAGAGTGAAAGTAAATCAAACATTCAAAAGTGATAATTGAATTTATTTTCAAAAATTAAAATGTTTTAAGATGATTGTTTTTGAAAATAATTATCTAATTAAATTTTGAAGTTCAATTTAAAAGAATGTTTTGAATTTAAAGTATTAAATCAAAGGTTAAATTTTATAGTAATGTTTTAATAACAAAATTTTCAAATTTTATTTAAATTGAATAAGTTTAAAATTAGATAATTTAAAGTGTTTTAGATTTTGAATTTGATTTCTAAAAGCCTTATTATCAAATAAGGTAATTATTTTAATTTTGAAATCCAAATAGTATAATTTGTCTTTAAGTTATTAAATTTTGATTTAATTTCAAATAATTTATTTATGTAGATAGTTATGATTAATTTATTTTGATATGAACTTAAAGATACTTAATTAAAATGTGATTTAGTAATAAGTAAAAAGATTAATTAAGATTAATGTTTTCTTAGTTAATTAAGGATTTTGAAAATATAAGAAGTTAGTTAATTAATTATTTAAATAATTTTAAATAATTAGTTAATTGTTTATTTAATTTTATTAATCACTTAATTATGAATTAATTAAGTGTAATTACTCAATGAAGTAATTAATGGTGAATTTTTGAATGAAATTAAGGAATTGTAATTACTTATGGAAGTAATTAATGGAAATTACTCATGAGAGTAATTAAAGTTGAAGTGATTAATGAATAATCACTTGATGATATTAATTAAGGAATTGATTAATATAATTATTTGACGGTAATTAATTACGAAGTAATTAATTAATTAACAGATTAAGGATTATTTAATGATGAAATTAATTACTCGTTGGGAAATTAATTAAGAAAGTAATCAAGATTTATTAATGAAGTAATTAGAAGATAATTACTTATGTAAGTAATTAAGGGTTAATTACTTAATTAATTAATTAATGTGATTTATTAATTTATGAATGAGATTAATTTAAGATTAATTACTAAGTGTAATTAATTAAAAATGTAATTAATTAATAAAGTAATTTAAGTAAGGATTATTTATTAAATTAATTAAATAATAATTACTTAAAGAAGTAATTAGAGATTATTTAATTAGATTAATTAATCAAAGGGTTAATATAATTAATTAAGAAGTTAATTAATTAAGATAAGTAATTACAAATTGTTAATTACTGATTATGATTAATGAGTTGATCAATTACAAGTTAATTATTTAATTATAGAGAATTATTAATTAATGGGGATCATTAATTAATATAATTAATGATATTAATCAAGATTGATTAATAAAGGTAATTAATTTAAGTGTGATTAATTTATTGTAATTAATTAAGGTTTAATGTAAGTAATTATAATTATTTAATTAATGGAAGTAAATGAAGGATCATTAATTATTGTAATTAATGATAGTAATTAAAGATTAAATACTGTATATGGTTATGGATAATTACTTGGAATGTAATTAGAAGATAATGAATCGAAGAAGATTAATTAAGGAAGATCATTAAGAGGTGATTAATTTATTTATTTGGAATAAATAGATGAAGAAGGATTTAGGTAATCCAATTGATTTAGAGTTATTCAATTCTATTTATGGATGATTGATTGGTATTGGGTAATTGATCGATATTGGATTATTGATCGATATTGGATGATTGATTAATATTGGATGATTGGTTTTATTGGATATTTGATATTGGGTGATTAATTGGTTCTGTATGATTCGGATATCTCTGTTATGTGATATGCTGCTTTGTGAGATGAATGTTTGTTATGAATTATCTATTGTTATAATGTGATTCATCTATCTGTTTATATCATCCAGAATATAAGTTAACTGTTTAAACCCTTAAGTACAACTTGGACATTAAAATGGCATTTGGTTTCGGTGAGACCGGGATCGGGTTTCCATATTTGGATATCTGAAAACCACATCGATTCCAATTAAACGTTAGGTAGTAAATCCAAGTGGAGCTTAGTAAAGACTCGAGGTGTAAGAACTATACGTCAGTATAACTCTATGGGTGATTCCGTAATGAGTTTGACGGAATAGTACTTATAGGTTCGAGATAGTGATTTAGAGTGCAAGGGCTATGGTCGTTGACTCTGAGGGTGATTCCAAAATGAATGCAACGAGATAGTGCCTTCGGTTTCGTTCGAACCCGGAACGAACTTGTATGGATTGAATGCTTTCAGAACATCGTCACGTGGACTATGAGAATTCTAAGAAATATGTTCAAAAGAGGTAATCGCAGCCTCAAGCCTCATCAACCCGGGAATGGCTAAAACAGGGGAGGTGCAGCAAGGCTAGGTGGGTAGCACCCATTTCAGGACAAGATTTTCTCCTGTCTAGAAGTCCCCTTTTATCCGGCTGTGTGGGGCGGTTGATTCGCGACAACTGCCGGGGTTGTCTTGTTCGGGACTGTCCAGTAAGGGATGGTTCCGACCTTGTGTTGCAGCGGAGCGGGCGTACTCCTTGGTACGTTGATCTAGGCCACATACTATGACGGACAGTACCCCAGTAGCCCTGCCATTGATGGAAACCCATTTTTTTCCTACGAGACCCTACGGTTTTGTTTGTATTACCCACTTTTGTAGCTAGTAGCTGGAATTTAATAATGTAACAATTTTGGCTATTTCTTATTTACTCGAAAACCCTAGACACAATTATAATATCACTGTATTTCCTATCAAATGTTTTGGTTAGCGTAAGGTAAAAACTTTTCCATGTTTATGTGTGGGAAGTCTTACGTGATACCTTTTCTTTCCAAAGGATTTTCTAAAGTTAAGCAATTTTAACCCGTTTACTCACACTAGACCTTGTCTGACCCGAGTGTTTATTTTCTGTTTTATTAAACTCTTGGGTACTCATATTATGTATGAGTAGTCAAGTGATTAAGGTTTGCTTGACGAACTCTGAAGGAGATATGGAGTAGGAGGTTTCCACGTGTAGATATATTATGGTTCCCCTGTGTTGTTTGGTATCTATATCTGTTGCACCTGAGTTGTATAGTTAGACTGATGTTTATAACTGTCTAATATGTATTGTTTAAGTTGTGTACTCTGATGTAATATGATACTATGTAATATTTTATGTGATATATTATATTTTATTCGTTCCGCTGTGAGTTATCTGATGTTGTTGTGTTTCTTCTTTCTCTTTCTTTTCTTCTTCTATCCCTTTCTTTCTTCATTAGCGATGCGACTTTCTGGGGATAGGAAGTCGGGTAGCCACACGGAATGAACCGCATGTGAATTAGACCTCGTATGCAAAAGTTATGTACGTTAGAACATTATACAATTTTAAAACCAAAATAATAATAATAAATTCCCTGAGATGTCACGAATAGACACGTCGACTCCATTACTCAGGCCAGCGTATCCAACCCACGAACCCTAGCTCACTCCGATGTCAGCCGTCGCTACCTTTGCAAATTTTACGACCGCCACGTGGATCATCGCTTCGATCAGGCCTCACCATCGCCCCTACCATACCATGCCGAGTCTTCCAATGCCACGCGACCCTTTGCGTTTTCCCCACGACGAACCCATCGTCGCCTAGGGCTGGAGTTCACGGCCAACACATGAACCTCTGACAAAGACAAATGCCCCTGGAGATCACTGCTCGACCCCCTCTGCGCAGCGCACACCTTCGATCGTCAATCGTAAGACGATGGACCGTTGGATCGCTAAAGTTTCATATGGACGGCCGAGACTAAATTAGGGGTTTCTGGAGAAAAAATTGATTCGATCTCAAAAAAAATTGCAAATTTGAGATGCGCTCGTCGAAAGGTTAAAATCCATATATAATTCGATATAGTTTATGGAGTTTGAAATTTTGATTTGAATTTGATTTTGAAATTTGCAATTGGGAATTTAGGGTTTGTCTGCCACTAAGAAAGAGGACCAACAGAAAATTCTATGCATATAGAATTGAGAAATAGAAGGGCTACTAGGGTTTATAACGAGGTATTTATAGACAAAGCTGAAAACAGAAAGAATGGACCAGATTGACCGAACGATACACAACCTGAAAAGCTCGTTTCGACTCCGGAATGAAAATCGGTCAACCCATATACCAAGATAGATGTTTTCAATATTTTAAATTCAATGGAACAGATTCCAAGTCCTAGTTCCATCGTATGAAGAAGTTATGTTAAATTCAGCTTATTTCAAATTGTTTTCATTTAACTTCAATTAAATTAATTTTTAGGCTTTTCGAGCCCGTACAATCAAACGACAAGTCCGATCATTACGAACTTGAAATCCTACAATAATTTACCGTTGCGGATTCGATGAAACTGGTTTCGTCGAAATCCGATTCAGTGGCCAAAATGGCTATTTTCCAGGATAAATCAAATGAATTAATAATTAATTATATCACTATTTAAATTCAAATTTAATTGTCCATAATTTCTATCACTTCAAATTACCTAATAATTTATAGTCTCTTAGAACAAATTTCTATATTAATTTATTATTGAATAATAAACACATTTACGATGGCCTAATTCTAATTTCAAATAATTTAGTAATAAAAATAAGAATCCCAAAATTTCATTTGTTTGATGTCCCAATCTTGTTATTGAATCAATTATTAACTTATCACCTTATAGGTAATATTAACATTTGTTTATATACAGTTCATCAATAGTTCCCCAATTCATCGAAATTCCAATTAACATAATATTTAAGTTCATTTACTTATGATAAACCATTTATTATAGATTGAACTTCAATTAATTAATCCCAAATAAACTGATTTGATCCAATTAATTTCATTGATACATTAAATAGGTAATTTATAATGATTGTTATCATGATCTTTAATTTACACTTAAGTTTATTATATATTCAACTAATTATTATAATTACTTACATAATACTGAATTCATCCAATTACCATTAATTATACTAATTCATTTATTTATATAACACTTACCCTTGTTTACTTATATTCAATTTTATAACCAAGTGCAACAATTTACACTATTTCATTATTGGAATTTCACTCCAACTATCAATAATTAGTTTTAATTACCATTGCTACATTTCATTTTCTACATTCACTTCATTATAAATTATAAAGTTTTTATTTCTTTCTAAATTTAATTACAAAATCTTATTAAATTAACGAGTTAACTATCGAAATTTATGGGTCGCTACATGTGCGGTACTTTAGACATGGATTGAGTGAACTAGGGTTTGGAAATTCATGCGATCTAGGAGACCTGTGGCTATGGTGTTAGTTCCATTGGATTTCTCTTGTCAAAGCGCTTCTTTCATTGGAAATCGGTGGGTTGCAAAACATTCGGGCAAATCGCATCGTTTAGGGTCGAAGAGGTAGGTTTGGAATTGGATTTTGAGGTGGTAGGCTGAGTTGGTCATGGGTGTGGGGGATTGGTTGCTCGAGGGAAGAGATAGTGATCAATGAAGTTGGTTTTGGATTTTTTCATGTGTGGGAGGGGGGACTGGAGCATGCGCGCATGGGCAGGAATAGCTGTGCATTTCTTATTCGTGCACATGCATGGAGCAATTATAGTTTGGGTGGGAAGAAGAAGTTTAAAGGGTAATTGTAATTGATAAATCTAATCAGCATTTAAATTATATTATTTAAAATCAAAATCTTATAAAATGAATAAGTTTCTCATACGAGGTCCAATTGAGATGCGGTCTTTGGCATTGCGCTTGTAATAGCGATAACTACACATTGGATCTAGTTTTGTCAAATTTAGAATAAGTGGAATTTTTAGCTAAAATCGAACGTCATTCATTTGTGATCAAACCGGAACGTCTTTTGTTGGAATTTCGATTAGTTACTCACATCTAAAAGATTACCATATGATATATCGTAGCTGAAATCATTGTTTACATCTTTGGATGAATTATTAGTTTGGTTTGATTGGATATCCACTTTTGAAAGCGAATGACATTTAAGATGAAATACAACGAATTTTGAAGAGAAATCCATTTTCTCACCATGATTTTTAATTCTAGTTATATACCTATTAATTTTAATTTCAATTATATACTTGTTATAAAGGTTGTTAAATGTCAAAGTTAGATAGTTTGGCCATATTGGACATGACATTAATATATGTTAAAAGTTGAACCGTTTTAGTGGAAAATGTAGTAGTAGAATTGGTTAAGTGATATAGTAGCTATTGGCCTCGTACAGTATTTTGAAATACTATTAAGTTCTTTTCTAATTTGGAAATTGTTTCAATTTGGAAAATAATTTTTAATCTAATGGTTTTGGATTTTCTATGATATTTTAGTTAAAAATAGTTTTTGTGTACTTCTCTATTTTACTTCAACCTTTTTATTTTTCCTTTCTAATATTTTTATATATGTAAATGTTTTAAAAAAATTCGAAAGGTATTTATTTTTACAGAAAAGTAGTTACAAAAATGACTATTTCTTTTTAAAGGAAAGAGAATTTATATATTTATAATAAAGTGATTCTATTTTAAAAAGGAGGTAGAAATATTTTGGAATAAATATTTATGGGACGCTTTATATGAATTATTGGATAAAAAGGTAGATTTATAAATGTTATTTTATAAATAAAAGAATAGTTTTACAAATTATTTTTTATAATAAAAAGAATAGGTTATAAATAATATTTTATAAAGGAAAAATGACATCATTTCTAAAATTCTGTACAATAAATCACATATATGGGTTTATAGTATAATGTGGAATGACCGTTATATGGAAAGTATTTGGTTCTATTTTGAAACTCAAAGTTTTGTGGTAAATTGGCTGATTTTATAAAATGGGGTTTTTTTAATAGAAAGGTTTGTATAAAAGGATTTTATAAATATGGTGGAAATGTTTAAAAAGAAATTTTATAATCAAAATCGAAGGTTTTCAAAAGGAGTTTTATAATTATACTTTGATATTTATAAGTGGAGTTCTATAAATGATATTTTATAAAGGAAACTTGTTAATACTATTTTATAAAGGAGATTTATACATGAAGTTTTGTAAAGGAATCTATTATTGGAGTTGTAAACATGAAAGGGTTTTATAAAAAGTAATTTTGTAAAAATAAATGAGATTAGATTTCCAGAAATGATCACTATAACTTACGGTGGTGTGAAAAATATTCTTTTCACACTTAATACCAAATTCTGAGGTATGGAAACTCGTCTCGATCTTGAGAATTAAGAATATGTGTTGAGGCAGGGTTAGTTTTCTAACTTGTCTAATTTCATTATTAATTGAGAGCTAGAACTATTTGAAATCGGGAAGTGGTGTGAAGTATGTTTGGTCTAATTTCTATACGATCCATTTACTCTACACCGAAAGGAGAAAAGTGCTTTCGGTTTATTGTTTCGATATTTTCAAATGGCATTTGTTTTAACCTAATTTAGTATGCTTTTGAAAATTAAATCTTTTAAAGATTTGTGAATTTACTTATACAATTGGGATAAGTATGTGGGTACGTTTTTTAGGTATTAGAAATGTACTGTTTAGTGAATTTACTTATACTGTTGATATAATTATATTAAAAAGTTTTATAAATTTGTAGGTGAAATGGTTTATTACTATACTTATACAGTTGAGACAAGTATATTACTATTTTTCAAGTATTGAAAAGAATAGAGGAGACATGTGAACGTATCTTTGTAAGAGTATTTTGATATAAGTATTTGCAAAGTGGTTTAATTAACGAAAGGATTAATTGCAAAGGCATAGTGGTTGCTTTGTGCTTAGCCATGCTTGGTTAAATCTCTGGTCAAATTGTTTGTTATTTGATGGTTAAATAACCAAGTATCAAATCTTGGCTAGTTTTAAAACTATCTTTGTCGGTACGGATAAACCGAGATCCATATTTTAAAACTATCATTGTTAGGTATCGTAAGGTAAAAATCCATCCGTGTTTATACGCGATGTAGTCTTACAAGATACCTTTAATATTGGAAGGTTTTATAGCATTAAAATCCATATGATGTGTGTTTCTCATGCTGATTTAGCAGACTGCTCCAGATGTTATTTTCTTATAATGCTCGAGTCAGCCCAAGCATGATTTTCCAAATTTAGCTGGATGCTTTGGAGCTTTAGGAGACGCGTTGGATGCCTCCAAAACATGTTCATTTATATTTTATATTATCTACATTAGTTGTTTATATTTATTAGCATTTATGTGGACATGTTGTTATAAGTGTTCGGGCTTATGATAATTAGTTTACTCTGATTGATGGATGTATATTACTGTTTTCTTTTGTAAACATCTATTGTATATTATAGATTACTCGTCATGATGTGAAATTTTGTTATGTCTTTTCTTCCTTTTTTCCCAAATCTCTCTTTTCGGTACTTGGATGCTTGCACGTGAATATCATGGATATGTTAGTGCGGACTTTTGAGGGTGGAAAGGGGGACTCATTACAATATCTGTAAGTTATAAGCCATACCAGTGTGAAACCCACAATACATACACCTAGCATATGAGGAGTAGTTTTTATTCCTATGTTGGAATGAACCATAATCAGTAATAGGGACTTAATTAAGCAGTTATGAGAATTTATGCAAACATTTGGATAAGATTTGATAGATGCCCAGATAGGGAATTGATGAGGGTGGTAAGAGAAATAAATTTTTGAAATAAGATATTTTTGAAAGTGGAAAATTTTAAAGATTGTTTTGAAAAGAGAATATATTTTGAAAATTGAAATTAGAAATTCTTTTATAAGATAATTTATAAACTGATATTATATTTATATAAGATTATAATTGTATGAGAGACTTTGAAAAAAGAAATTAAAAGTCTTATTTCAATGTAAGTGAGATTCTTTCATTTTAACATATATTTTTGGAAGGAAGTTGAAAGACTTAGGATATAAAATTATATGTATATATACACACACATGCACACAAACATATGATTTAAAGAGTCATAAGTGGTTTTCTTAATTGAAATGAATATGGTTAGTAGTTAAAGTGAATTTTGAAAATGTATTTTCGTATATGTGTGTGTATATATATATGATGTATTATTAAAAAGTATTGGAAATTTTCTGTTTGTAAATTAAAGATAATATACTTGCATATATGATAAAATGGATTTAAATTGTATGAAATGATGTTTTGAAATAAAGTAAAAGTATTTTTGAAATAAACCAAATTTAACTAAAATTTAGATGTATTTAAAGTGATTAATATAAGTTGATGAAGTTAGAAGAAAATAATTAATGTTGAAGTTAAAATCTAAAAACAAATGAAATGTTTAAGGAAAAGATTATATTTTATGGCCATTAACAATGTTTTTTAAAACTATATTTTCAAAAAATGATGATATGTTTCAAAAAGGGAATGAAGTTTTAAATTTTGATATCCTGGTGGGTTCTTTTGGTAAAATTTTACTATTACTTTAAGTATGAAAAAGGAATTTCGGAACTATAAATTAAGAATGATTTAACGAGTTGAGAAGCAAATAAGGAAGAATAGGGTTATGCACTGGAAGCAAACCCAAGTGCAAATAAGCCGCCATCTACTATAAAGAAGGGAAAGCTGATTATGAATTAGAAGTGACTTATGATTTTAAATAAGGAATGTAATGGTAAATAGTTTAAGAACCAATCTTACACAGTGCATGAATTTATTGTGATGTCGAACATGTCCAAAGGAGCGATCAACCTAATTATAATTTGCTATGATTTGGAACGAATTAATGTTGGAGTAGATTGAATAACTCATCACGGGACGATGTTGGATGTAGATAGGAATTTGCCTTAAATAAGGATTAGTGTATTATGCACTATTTTATTATATAACGGAGGTTCCGGATACATGAAACTGGACAGAGAAAGAAATCTCATATGCCTTCGAAGAAGATTCTAAGCTTCCTTTCGAACTAAATGAAGTTCATAAGGTCCATGGGTATACTACTTAGACACATGACTCAAAAACAAAGATTTTGTTTGTAGTTATAAAGAAAATTGTGTACCAAATTATTATGTTAAATAAAAATAGAGAAAAATAACTAACCTAATAATAAAATAAATCAGTTAAAATTCATATGAAGGAGATTTAATGCAACAATCTCGATTTTTAGTTAAATTTAATTTGGTAATTAATGTTAAACTGGGAAATTAATGGTGAATTAATTCAAATTTTTCCAAATTAATAAGTATATGTTTTGTTATTTATTTATATTTATATATTAATTTATATTTATATATTTATTTTAAATTGAATCTAGGAATTGAAATTCAAAATATAAAAAGATTGGATTTGAATATATTTTATTTTAAATTAATAAAAGATTAATGATTAATTAAATAAAGATATGTGTTTATTTATATATGTGTACAAATGGAGTTTTAATTTAAATAGAATTTCTAATTGGTAATCTAGAAAAATATTTTGAATAATGTATTGGACTTGTTAACTTTGTATTTTGAAAAATTAAAGTACATATGTATATAAGAATTTTTATTAATAATGTATAATTTGATTTCAAAGCATTTGTCTTAGGGTTATTTAAAAAGTTATATAAGTGTAAATATAGAAAAATGTATGAATAAAATATAAACATTCTTAATAACTTATATTTAAAATGTAAAGTAAGATTTGACAAAAGATTTAAATTATTTTTCTTTTATATGTTTGGAAATCAATAAGATAAACATTTGTAAAATATAAACATATGTAAATATAAAATAAATTAATAAGAAGGTTTAAAGTTAAATCTATAAACTAATTTAGAGTAATGAATTTAAACATAATTTTATCATATGCGACAAATGCTTAATAAGTAACAATATAGATTTGATAAAAATGTTTAACACATTTTCTTTTGAAATTTAACTAGAGATAAATAAATAGTTTGTTTAAATAGTTCAAATCTAAGAAGAAAAGTAATTTATAAAATAAAAAGGTTTAAAATATAAATACTTGATAAAACAAAGGGGATAAACATAAATTTCTTTGTTTAAACAAGTGTAAGCATTTTATTATGAAAATTAGACAAGTGTTGAGTTAGAATAAACAAGTGGCATCTCATAAAAAAATTCTTTTGATTTGAAAATCTCATGAAACATGTATAGGAGAAAATAATCAGGCTATTCTCAAACCTTAAACAAATAAAAAACGAATCAAAACAAAAGAAATCAAACAATGAATCAAAACTGGAATTCAAAGCTTTAGTTTTCAAATTTGGAAATGAAAAATAGAAAGAATCGATGCAAAGATCAGATTTCAGACAAGATCATCTCAGCAAATTTAAGTCTTCAAACCTGGAAATCTAAACAAATTTCAAGCTAAAACAAATCGAGTTCCAGATCGAACAAAGTAGATGCAAATTAAATTCCAGATCAATCAAAGTAAAAAAAAATTCCAGAAGTTTAAAACCTAGTCCTCTGTCTTTATTTCCTTAGTGAGTAAACAAACTTTTTCAAAAGCTAAAAATCATTTATTTCTTAATGCGTGTGTTTGATCTTTGTAAGTGATGATGCATATGAAAATATGTATGTGAATGTTTATACATGAATATGATACACTGGTGAATGCCTATGAATATATATATATATATATATATATATATATATATATATATATATGATTTGTTTGAATAACAAGCTTAGACTTTCCTAAGAAATTGTAATTGCTCTTCACCCAAACAACTTTAGGTCCTGATCTCTAAATGATATATGATTGCATGAATAAAATGTTATTTTTAAAAATAAATCCAAGAGTTTATATTTTATATTTATTTTTAAAAAGAAAGATTACAGTAATATTCCAAAAATAGTTCAAAAATAGATGTTATAATTCTGAGTTTGGGTTTCAATATTAGAATCGTAGTTGAAATTAATGAATTTTAGTAGTCAAATCAAGATTTTTAGTCTGGTATAACGTGCTGAGTTGTTGGATTTTGGGTATTTTGTAAATCATCGGCGAACGGTGACGATCTGGAGTTAGGGGTAGATGTCGAAGAAGGCTTAAGGGATGGCGAATTGTGGAAAAATGATCACCAGAATTGTGACGGCCCTGACTCGACCTTCGAAAATGGGCACCGTATACGACACTCATATTCAAATGCCGTAGATCCAAACGTCGAATCTGGTTCGCCGGAGCTTATAACACATTGAGTATCACAACACAGCGGAAGGAAAAGAATATCAATATATATAACATTGATACAATGACAGATACAACATCTGATATAATATGATACAACAGAATGGTACAATGAATATCAATAATATCAGAGATACCAGACATAGTGGAAAGATAATGATAACACCAGCAGCGGAACAATATCTCCAATATGGTCTTCAAGAGAGAAAGTGGAATAGAATCCAGAACTGTAACTCCATCTCCAAAGCACTAATCAAGAAATAGCTCAAACTCCCAATAACGATGCACAAAGATAAGCAAGTACAGTCGTGATCCAAAGACTGAACTAACTCTAGATAATCTATTAAACCTGACTATCTGAAAAACCCAACTCTAGACTGCCCATGTGGAGAAATTGTGGGCACCCAGATTTAGGAAAGGAACAATAAACTCCAGGTCACTTATGGGACTGGTATGAGTAACCAAAATAGTTGGTCTTTTAAAACAAACAACAAAAGAATTTAGATTGAAATCCGCAATGCTTTTTGGAAAATGAAACTACCATAAGGCCTCCCGCCACACACACAATGCAAACGTAGAATTGGAGGAGATTTCTCCTTATAATAGTCAAACATGCTTGATACGCAATTCTTTTCAATATTATTATTAGTGCATAGTGTAGAAAACATTTCGAAAGTATAATATTAATCTTAGCCAGCATACAGCCATTATTGTATGCCTACTATAGCTACCATGTTCGCTAGCAGGTTACCGCCACATTCCGTGGCAGGTTGTACAACTAAAACCGTACACGGCGCGTATTGTTTTGTTTGGATTTTCAAAAAATGGTCAGGCTAAGGAACTTCCTACTGTGCATGGGTATGCCTCTTGCGGGACGTCCCGAGAACTTAACCAGCTTTCTGCCAACACAAGGCCGGGTTACCTCTGTAACTAGGTAACTAATACACGAGAATGCCATCCCCTGGTCCTTTGGGACCTTTATCCGAGGCGCCTCTAAACCACAAAGCAACAACCACACAGTAAATGAGATTAAAGCCACCATATAGGTAAATATCTGGGCTCTATACCATGATACAACCCTTTACCAGAAGGGAATGACACACCCTAAAGGGCGCGACCCTCATAACCTTGCCACATCTTTCCCGTTTCGACCATTTTCGGGGTGTGAGGTCCTGATGCAGTCTCGTCCACAAAGCTATGCTTTACACTAAAGCCATGCTTTGATCACAAATGATCAATAAATGATCATCAACACACAACAGCACTCAGCATACCATACTACCAAATTGGGAATATATCACTGATAACCTTCAACTACATAACATCTGAGCACATACGTCTCAAAGAAGGGTGTTAAGCTAAGAGAATAAATTCTCCGCCACCAACAGATATGTATTTGAAAGAAATCTGCTTTATATCTCAAAGTGTAGTGTCAAACATACAACCATACAAGTCTGTCCCGGGTTCGAACAGAACCGAAGGCACTTCCGAAGAAGCCCTTACAATCCGGGTATCCACAATCCCGATCGGACTTCCCATCATTTAGGGAGAACTCTATACCGGAGCAACTCAGTGCAGAGTCAATCAACTGGTTATCCTATCATTCTCGAAGACACCCGGTCTTCAACACCAGTCTTCAAATGCAATCCATAATGTCATATCATTATTCGGAATGGGTTATATGACACAAGGTCCTCTCTCGGCTAAACCGAATAATGAGCGCCATATTTAAAAACATATGCATATGGGATTTCAGTTAAGTCATAACCTTTTAAAACCCAAAACCTTCTTCAAATGGTTAAACAAATTACCATTTCAAATCTTTAAACAAAAAGATTTATTTCACAAGGTTCACCCAGTTTCACAAAGATCCATTTACGGTTTTCAAAACAATTTCCATTTCGATTGGATTAACTCATTCAATCTTTATAACAAGGATTTAACTTATAGATTTCAAGCCCGTTTCCAATGATTTATTCATAACTTGGAAAACACTTTTTTTATTTCAAACTAGAAATCCTTTTAACACAAATTGGAAGTTTATTTCTTATGTGAAAGCTTTTATTATTCGAAAACAAATAGTTTTCATTTTAGAAAAATCCGAATTATATTTGCATGAGTTAAAGCTCTTGAATTAAATTCAAATTCCCAAATCAATACCTTTAAAATGGTTTAACCTATATAACTTGTATAACCTCTTTAATTCCTAGTTTCAAATCATAGAATTTAGTTTCAAATTTGAATTTAAATTTAAATCAAATTATTTAAATTTCAAGGCGTAATCAAGTTATTCAAAAATAAATTTTGTGTTTGAATTTCCTTTTCAAAAACTTTTTACTTTAATCCCAATCCATTTCCAAACCCATTTGGATTTAAAAATTCAATGTCAAACTATTTCAAAAATCTGCGACTTAACTAATTTCCACGTGCAATCCATATTTGTGTGTGTATGGTGTAGTCCAGGGGTTTCACACAGTAGTGCAACATCATCAATCATCACAGATAAAGTAAATTTATCAATCGCAAAGATTTACCATTACGATTCGATGTGGGTTTCGGATAACCAACTGGAATCCGACTCACTGTCGCATCGTAATTCAAATGCCGTTTACGGGCAAAAAGGGTTTTCACAGACACATGGAAACAAATCACAAATCACAGTTCAGCATAAAGATATTCGCATCACACAGTAACACAATCATAACAAAAATACCAATCCAGTACACAATATTTGACAATAGTTAATCATCTCAACTAAGGTGAATGTAATTTAAATGAATTAACCACATAATTAACATTTTTATTAATTATTCTATTTAAATTAATTACATTCAGTAATTATCTATTAATTACTTCTCTAAGTAATTATACTTTCCAAATTGTCAAGTGATCATTCTAAATTAATTAAACTTAATTAATTAACTTAAGCTAATCCAATTAAACTCAATTAATTACACTGAATAATTAATTCCTTAATCACTTCCATAAAGTAAATTATTCTTAACAATTCCATAAATTATTATTATTAAATTAATTAATCTAAATTAATTATTAAAATTAATCACATTAATTAATTATTTAAATAATCTTAGTTAATGACCTTCATTAACTAATAACAATTCTTTAATTACTTTCCTAACTAATCTCTAATTATAAATTAATGTAAATCATAAATTTATAAATTAAATAAATAAGCCATTCCTTAATTATCTTATTCATTAAATCGTTTTAATACCTTAATTATCTCTAAGGTAATCCATTTCTTTATTTATGACTTCATTAATATTAAAGTGTGTTTAAAACATTACACTTTTAAATTTAGATTCAGATTTCATTTTGAATTTGAGATTCAAAATGATTGTACATTTAAACATTAACCAAATTCAAATATCAACTTATAAACCTATATAACAAAAGTTCTAACTAGATTACTTAAATTTTTATTTAAAATTAAAGCTTTAAAATACATTACATTTTAACTTGCAAATTCAAGTCAAAACAAATTATTTAATTTTTCATTCAAAATCATTTTTATAAAAGAACTTAATAAAATCCAATTCAAATATTTATTTGAAAAACAAATACTTTAATAAGCTATTTGATTTAAACTTGTTTAAAACATCCAGATTTAAAAACTAATTTAAATCGCAGATTTGAATTCAAGAAACTTGAATCCATATCTAAACATTTGATTTAAATTTGGCTTTAAACTTTGATTTAAACTTGCTTTTAAAATCTTGATTTTAAATTCTTGATTTAAATCCAAATTCATTTTAGATACAAATTTTAAACTGGCTTCAAACCTTCATTTTAAAACTTGCTTTACACCTTTAAATTTGGTTTAAGTTTAAAAACTCAAACACTGTCAGGTTTGTAAACAAAAACCTGTATAAAACAATTTTCTCTAGCCAAGCAAAAAAAAGACTTCGAGTCAAAACGAAAATTCTTCGAGTAAAATACTCGAGTAACTCGAGACAAACTCGAGTTCCACTTGCATATTCCCATATATCAACTCCAGATCACTAGAACAGCTGCCCCATGCATGTGCACAGCTTCGATGATCTTCTTCGGTCGACGCTGCATCATCGAGCAAGTCGACGATCACCTACGAGTTAATCTCCGACCACCCAAAACTCCATCATCACTCGAAAATAAAATCGAGTTAAACCCAACCTGGAAACAGGGAGACCCACCACAACCAAAACCTATCATCGCCACGTTTGCCACGCCCCGACCACCAGAATTCATACAACTCCGGCCATCTACTCGTCAACACTTCTTCTACCACCTCCCAAAACCACGCCACACTCGATCAAACATAGACGGCGTACGAATTGAAATACCAAACCTCGATAAAACTAGGTTTAGAAACGAAATCCACACACTGTTGTCGCCACAGTGGACTTGACATCTTCGAGCATTTTTCCCACCATCGTCGTAGGCCCCTCCACCTCCACGCGAAGCCCCGACCATCAACCACACTCTGATCAACTGAAATTGATCAAAACCCAATTTTAAACAAGACCAAACCACTCACATATCCTTGATCCAAAAATTTTATTTTTCGCTTTAAAAATCATATTTTAGTATAAGAATTCAGTTTATAAACCTGAATTCGAGAATTAAGAAATTCCAATTTTGGCTAATTTTAAAAGTTTGCTCAGTTTCTTGCTTCCTAGAGTTATTAGCAAGTCGATTTAACTTAAATAAATTTTAAATCTTGAATGTCTGCTATAACAAACAATTGTTGTTCCAACACCATGTCCAAATAATAAGTAGAACAAGAGGAAAAGATTTTTGAATTAAAAATCTTGTGCTTAGAATTTAAACAGAGGACATATATAACATAAACAACAGCCTGTACACAAAACACCCTCAACCAAATATAAATAAAGAATTCATGTTTGTATTCAGACATACTTATCACTAATATAACTTGTAATAGATCCATATTTTTTTAAATTATTTAAAGTGATGTTACTCACCTTGTTTCAGAAGAAAGAACAGAGCTTGTATGTTGAAACAGGCTTTGAACTGCTAGCAAACAAAATCATTTCTTTAATCTTCTTGTTGTTTAAACCGTAATGATGTTTTAAATTTTAAATACGACTTTCTTCAGATTTTCTTAACTTTGAATAAACGAACTGAAATGTGAGAAGTTGATATATAGAAAAGTAGCTTATAGGTGATCATTATTTGTTTGTACAGGGTGATATTATTTTGTTTGTAAAATATAAGCCAGTGATTTTTTCTTAATATGGTGGCTGATATGATATTATTGTAGTGCTGAGATGATATCTTGTTTGTGCTTTGCAAATATATATTCTTTTTTTTCATTTGACTATGCAGATTTTTCTTTGGTGGCTGATAGATATATATTGTGTGCTAAAGATGATCTTGCATTAATTTCCATTGTCTTTATCTACATACTTATCCTATTTATTGTACCTAGATATTTAAAAAAAAAAATTGTTTGTTCATACTTAAATATATCTCTATCTTCTTATATAAGTTAATTCATATTTATCTTTCCTCAAGTCTTACTGCTTTGTGATATAATTGAATTCTATTTTTTTAACATGTTGTTTAAATTTAGCTATGTGTTTACTTCATATTTTATAATTTATCATATATATATATATATATATATATATATATATATTTGTTTCAATTTCTAGCTTAAATATTTATTTTGGACTTTAATACTTATTGTCTTATTTTACATTTGCATTCCAATATATATACATATACATATATATATATATATATATATATATATATTTAACTTTTAAAGAAATCGTTTTTAAAGCTTAATTATACTTTAATAAAATAAACACGCATATTTTTATTCAAATTTGGAGAAACTCAATCCAATTTACCAATTAATTTCATAATTTTTTATTCAACAATTAAATTAATTATCAATTTAAACTTAGTTAAAATCCGGGATCGTTACAGATTCCCCCTTAAGAAATTTCGTCCTCAAAATTTGCCAGGGAGATAACAACGATAGATGAAAGATAGAGAAATATCTCTCCAAATCAAACTGAATATCTATTCTGCATTTGAATTACCAATTCAGAATATCAACAATAGATATGAGAACAAACTCATAAAAAAAAATTTCACAAGATACTCGGGTTACCAGATCTACGAATATGCAAGGGCACTGGTTAGTTCGAAGGGATAACTAATCGTTCGTGGAATATATCATACCCCAGAGAAGAGATTGGTGGATTTAATGTCCTACAATTTCTTAAACACAAGATATGGATTCCTACTCAATTCGGAATACCCCAAAGTATATACCAACTTGTCCCTCTTCGGACTTCGATCTACCCAAGAAATTATAATAGAATTTCAAATATGGTTTTAACCGATATCGTTTTTATCGTTTTAATTCAAATTTAGCTTCATATTCTATTAATCAATTTAAATCAATTCAAAACTTCCAATTTATTTTAAAATTTTCAATTTCAAATTCATTAAAGTTTGAATCGAAAAACTGATAAGAAACCGATGAAGATACGAAGTAAGGATTTTCTACAACGATTCGTAGGGCCACCATCACACCGAAACTTCTTTTTGAAGCTGTCACGAAGCAATCAAAGAATTTGGAAACGAATCAAAGGAAATTGACAGAAAAAGTTGTTTACGCTATTGTAGGGTATTGACCATTTGTAGTGGTACTCCCCTGTCCTCTAACTCGTTCTCTTCTTGCACTCATACTTGCTATCAGTGAATAGTAAGAGAAATTATGCACTCGAATAGATATTTTAGGGATATTCATTCTAGGGTATACTTCACTCTATCTCTAATGAGTTACTTAATGTGTTATACTCCTGAGCTAAGGTTTCAACCTTCAGCTCTGATGCCAACTGTGATGGCCCTGACTCGACCTTTGAAAATCGACACCGAATACGACACTCATATTCAAATGTCATAGATCCAAATGTCGAATCTGGTTCGCTGGAGCTTATAACACATCGAGTATCACAACACAGTGGAAGGAAAAGAATATCAATATATATAACATTGATAGAATGACAATACAACGTCTGATATAATATGATACAACAGAATGGTACAATGAATATCAATACTATCAGAGATACAAGACACAGCGGAAAGATAATGATAACACCAGCAGCCGAACAATATCCTAATATGGTCTTCAAGAGAGAAAGTGGAATAGAATCCAAAACTGTAACTCCATCTCCAAATCACTAATCTAGGAATAGCTCGAACTCCCAATAACGATGCACAAAGATAAGCAAGTACAGTCATGATCCAAAGACTGAACTAACTCCAGATAATCTACTAAACCTGACTATATAAAAACCCAACTCTAGATTGCCCGTGTGGAAAAATTGTGGGTACCCAAAGTTTAGGAAAGAAACAATAAACTCCAGGCCAGTCATGGGACTGGTATGAGTAACAAAAATAGTTGGTCTTTTAAAACAAACAACAAAAGAATTTAGACTGAAATCCGTAATGCTTTTTGGAAAATGAAACTACTATAAGGCCTCCCGCCGCACACACAATGCAAATGCAGAAGTGGAGGAGATTTCTCCTTATGATAGTCAAACATGCTTGATACGCAATTCTTTTCAATATTATTATTAGTGCATAGTGCAGAAAACATTTCGAAAGTATAATATTAATCTTAGCCAGCATACAACCATTATTGTATGCCTACTATAACCACAATGTTCAATAGCAGGTTACCGCCACATTCTATGGCAGATTATACAACTAAAACCGTACAGGGAACGTATTGTTTTGTTTGGATTTCCAACAAATGGTCGGGCTAAGGAAATTCCTACTGTCCATGGGTCTGCCTCTAGTGGGACGGCCCGAGAAATTAACCAGCTCTCTTCCAACACAAGGTCGAGTTACCTCTATAACTATGTAACTACTACACGAGCATGCCATCCCCTGGTCCTTTGGGACCTTTATCCGAGGCGCCTCTAAACCACAAAGCAACAACCACACAGTAAATGAGATTGAAGCTACCACATAGGTAAATATCTGGGCTTCATACCATGATACCACCCTTTACCAGAAGGGAATGACACACCCTAAAGGGCGCGACCCTCATAACCTTGTCGCATCTTTCCTGTTTCGACCATTTTCGGGGTGTGAGGTCTTGATGCAGTCTCGTCCACAAAGCTACGCTTTACATTAAAGCCATGATTTGATCACAAATGATCAATAAATGATCATCAACACACAGCAGCACTCAGCTGCCGCACTACCAAATTGGGAATATATCACTGATAACCTTCAACTACATAGCCTCTGAGCTCGAACGTCTCAGAGAAGGGTGTTAAGCTAAGGGACAAATTCTTCTCCATAAGCAGGTATGTATTTGAAAGAAATTTGCTTTATATCTCAAAGTGTAGTGTCAGACATACAACCATAAAATTCTATCCCGGGTTCGAACAGAACCGAAGGCACTTTCGAAGAAGCCCTTGCAATCCGGGTATCTACAATCCCGATCAGACTTCCCATCACTTAGGGAGAACTCTATACCGGAGCAACTCAGTGCAGAGTCAATCGACAGGTTATCCTATCGTTCTCGAAGACAACCGGTCTTCAACACTGGTCTTCAAATGCAATCCATTACGTCGTATCATTATTCGGAATGGGTTATATGACACAAGGTCCTCTCCCGGCTAAACCGAATAATGAGCGCCATATTTAAAAACATATGGATATTGGATTTCAGTTAAGTCATAACCCTTTAGAACCCAAAACCTTCTTCAAATGGTTAAACAAATTACCTAGTTTCACAAAGATCCATTTACGGTTTTCAAAACAATTTCCATTTCGATTGGATTAACTCATTCAATCTTTATAACAAGGATTTAACTTATACCTTTCAAACCCGTTTCCAAAGATTTATTCATACCTTGGAAAACCATTTTTTATTTCAAACTAGAAATCCTTTAAACACAAATTGGAAGTTCATTTCTTATGTGAAAGCTTTCATTATTAGAAAAAAATAATTTTCGTTTCAAAAAAATTTGATTATATTTGCACGAGTTAAAGCCCTTGAATGAAATTCAATTTCCCAAATCAACACTTCTAAAATGGTTTAACCATATATAACTTGTATAACATCTTTAGTTCCTAGTTTCAAATCGTAGAATTTAGTTTCAAATTTGAATGTAAATTTAAATCAAATTATTTAAACATCAAGGCGTAATCAAGTTATTCAAAAATAAATTTTGTCTTTGAAATTCCTTTGCAAAAACTTTTTACTCTAATCCTAATCCATTTCCAAACCCATTTGGATTTAAAAATTCAATTTCGAACTATTTCAAAAATTTACGACTTAACCAATTTCCATGTGCAATCCATATTTGTGTGTGTATGGTGTAGTCCAGGGGTTTCACACAGTAGTGCAACATCATTAATCATCACAGATAAAGTAAATTTATCAATCACAAAAGATTTACAGTTACGATTCGATGTGGGTTTCGGATAACCAACTGGAATCCGACTCCATGTCGCTCGAAATTCAAACGCCGTTTACGGGCAAAAAGGGTTTTCACATACACATGGAAACAAATCACAAATCACAGTTCAGGACAAAGCAATTCACATCACAAAGTAACACAATCATAACCGAAATACCAATCCAGTACACAATATTTGACAATAGTTAATCATCTCAATTAAGGTGAATGTAATTTAAATGAATCAACCACATAATTAACATTTTTATTAATTATTCTATTTGAATTAATTATATTCAGTAACTATCTATTAATTACTTCTCTAAATAATTATACTTTCCAAATTGTCAAGTAATCATTCTAAATTAATTAAACTTAATTAATTAACTTAAGCTAATCCAATTAAACACAATTAATTACACTGAATAATTAATTCCTTAATCACTTCCATTAAGTAATTACACTTAACAATTCCACAAATGATTATTATTAAATAAATTAATCTAAATTAATTATTAAAATTAATCACATTAATTAATTATTTAAATAATCTTAGTTAATGACCTTCATTGACTAATAACAATTCTTTAATTACTTTCCTAATTAATCTCTAATTATAATCTAAATCATAAATCTATAAATTAAATAAATAAGTCATTCCTTAATTATCTTATTCATTAAATCATTTAATACCTCAATTATCTCTAGGGTAATCCATTTCTTTATTAATGACTTCATTAATATTAAAGTGTATTTAAAACATTACACTTCTAAATTTAGATTCAGAATTCATTTTGAGTTTAAGATTTAAAATGATTATATATTTAAACATTAACCAAATTCAAATATCAACTTATAAACCTATATAAGAATAGTTCTAACTAAATTACTTAAATTTTTATTCAAAATTTAAGCTTTAAAATACATTACATTTTAACTTGTAAATTCAAGTCAAAACAAATTATTTAACTTTTCACTCAAAATCCATTTTATAAAAGAACTTAATAAAAATCCAATTCAAATATTTATTTGAAAAACAAATATTTTAATAAGCTATTTGATTTAAACTTGTTTAAAACATTCATATTTTACCGATTTAAATTACAGATTTGAATTCAAGAAACTTGAATCCATATCTAAATATTTGATTTAAACTTGGCTTTAAACTTTGATTTAAAACTTTGATTTAAACTTGCTTTCAAAACCTTGATTTAAAATTCTTGATTTAAAATCCAAATTAATTTTAAATACAGATTTTAAACATGTTTCAAACCTTCATTTTAAAACTTGCTCTACAACTTTAAATTCAGTTTAAGTTTAAAAACTCAAAAACTGTCAGGTTTGTAAGCAAAAACCTGTAGAAAACAATTTTCTCGAGCCAAGCAAAAAAAAGGCTTCGAGTCAAAACGAAAATCCTTCGAGTAAAATGCTTGAGTAACTCGAGAAAAACTCGAGTTCCACCTGCATATTCCCAAATATCAACTCCAGATCACAAGAACAGCTACCCCGTGCACGTGCACAGCTCCGATGATCTTCTTCGGTCAACGTTGCATCATCGAGCAAGTCGACGATCACCTACGAGTTAATCTCCGACCACCCAAAACTCTATCATCACTCGAAATTAAAATCGAGTTAAACCCAACCTGGAAACAGCAAGGCCCACCATAACAAAAACCTGTCATCACGTCGTTCGCCATGCCCCGACCACCAAAATTCATACAACTCCAGCCATCTACTCGTCAACGCTTCTTCTACCACCTCCCAAAATCACGCCACACTCGATCAACCATAAACGGCGTACAAATCGAAATACCAAAGCTCGATAAAACTAGGTTTAGAAACGAAATCCACACACCGCCATCGCCACAGTGGATGTGAGCATCTTCGAGCATTTTTCCCACAATCGTCGTAGGCCCCTACACGACCACACGAAGCCCCGACCATCAACCACACTCTGATCAACAGAAATTGATCAAAACCCAATTTTCAAACAAGACCGAACTGCTCTCAAATCCTTGATCCAAAAATTATAATTTTTTCTTTAAAAATCATATTTTAGTATAAGAATTCAGTTTATAAACCTGAATTCGAGAATTAAGAAATTCCAATTTTGGCTAATTTTAAAAGTTTGCTCAGTTTCTTGCTTCCCAGAGTTATTAATAAGTTGATTTAACTTAAATACATTTTAAATCTTGAGTATCTCTATAACAAACAATTGTTGTTCCAACACCAGTCCAAACAATACGTAGAACAAGAGGACAAAATTTTTGAATTAAAAATCTTGTGCTTAGAATTTAAACAAAGGACATATATAACATAAACAATAGCCTATACACCAAACACCCATCAACCAAATATACACAAAGAATTCATGTTTGTATTCAGACATACTTATCACTAATAAAACATGTAATGGATCCATATTTTTTTAAATTGTTTAAAGTGATGATACTCAACTTGTTTCAGAAGAAAGAACAGAGCTTGTATGTTGAAACAGGCTTTAAACTGCTAGCAAACAAAATCCTTTCTTTAATCTTCTTGTTGTTTAAACTGTAATGATGTTTTAAGTTTTAAATAAGATTTCTTCAGATTTTCTTAGCTTTGAATAAACGAACTGAAATGTGAGAAGTTGATATATAGAAAAGAAGCTTACAGGTGATCATTATTTGTTTGTACAGGGTGATATTATTTTGTTTGTACAGTATAAGCCAAAGACTTTTTCTTAATATGGTGGCTGATATGATATTATTTCGGTGCTGAGATGATATTTTGTTTGTGCTTTGTAAATATATATTCTTTTTTTTCATTTGACTATGCAGATTTTTCTTTAGTGGCTGATAGATATATATTGTGTGCTAAAGATGATCTTGCATTAATTTCCATTGTCTTTATCTACATACTTATCCTATTTGTTGTTCCTAGATATTTATAAAAAAAATTGTTTGTTCATACTTAAATATATCTCTATCTTCTTATACAAGTTAATTCATATTTATCTTTCCTCAAGTCTTTTTGCTTTGTGATATAATTGAATTCTATTTTTTTAACATGTTATTTAAATTTAGCTATGTGTTTACTTCATATTTTATAATTTATCATATATATATTTGTTTCAATTTCTAGCTTAAATATTTATTTTTAACTTTAATACTTACTGTCTTATTTTACATTTGCATTCCAATATATATATATATATTTAATTTTTAAAGAAATCATTTTTAAAACTTAATTATACTTTAATAAAATAAACATACATATTTTTATTCGAATTTGGTGAAACTTGATCCAATTTACCAACTAATTTCATAATTTTTTAATCAAAAATAAATTAATTATCAATTTAAATTTAGTAAAAATCCAGGATCGTTACAAGAATTATAGACGGTCGCGGTGGTCGGTGGACGACGGCGTAGGGTTTTAGTGTGTTGTGTCAAGTTGGGTATCGAGGTAATCTCGACGACAATAGTGCTACGGACTTGATCGCGAGGGGTGAGGTCGTGTCGTGGTGGCATGATGCTGCTCCGGAAGATGCACAGTGGGTTCCAACTATCAGGATGGCGGCAAGGGGATTAGATGATCGGGTTGGAATTTCTGTTGCTTTGAAGTGCTCGATTTTGAATTTCTTTTGAATTCAGATATCTGGTTACGATGTGGGCTGTCGAGGTCGTTTAAAGTTTGATGAAGACCGGAGAGATAGTCGGAGTTGCTTCTCCCTGTTGTGCACGTGTACGGTATGCTTTTATGCACCTAGGTTTGTTGAGTTTTGGGTTGATGTTTTGCTCGGGGAATTATCATGTTGTTAGTGTGATGACCCGTCCCTCTCGACCCTCGAAAATCGATACAAAATACACCACAGAATGATATACCGATGCTTGAGTGCCAGAAAAGATAGATTGTTGAGGAAAAGAAAGAAGATAGAAGAAAGAAGGAACTAAACAATAATAGAATCTCACAATCGCAACGGAACAAAATATAATACATAATATCAGATCTTTACACAAAATGAAAACTATATCTGTTTTATACAATATATCATCAGAGTATCATAAACATACATCAAATTCCAGCCTGACAATTTCGAACAATCTCTGCAGCGGATATAAATAAATATAGAAATACGTCTCGGACTCCAGCTCCTCTCCCGAGCTCCATAGCATCCTATCCTGTAATCTATAATACTCGGTCTGACCCGAGCATTATAATGAAATAACACCCTAGTCAGTCTGGAATACCAGCGTGAGAGAAATACACCCAATTTGATCATTAAAGTTTCCAAAATTCTTTGAAAACAAAAGCATCTCGTAAGACCACGCCACAAATAAACATGTCAGGTTTTTACCTTACGATAGCTAAAACATTTCTTATAAAATCCTCTGATATTATAATAGTGTCTATATACAAATACTTATTAAAATAGCCGAAATTGTTACATGATTAAATTCCAGCTACTAGCCACAAAGTGGGTTATATAAGCAAAACTCGTAAAAGGTGCGTAGGGAGAATGGATTTCCAACTAATGACTAGGCACTGGGGTTCCACCTGTCATAGTACGTGGCCTAAATCACCATTCCGAGGATTACTCCCAATCCCCTGCAACACAAGACCGAGACTACCCCTTAATGGATAATCCCGAGTAAAATCACCCCACGGTTGTGATCAGCAACTGCACCACTAAGCCGAATAAAAAGGGACATCTAGATAGGGATGACCTTACCCTAATGAGTGCTACCCACATAGCCTTGCTGCATATCCCTACTTTTCAGTCATTCCCAGTTGATGAGGCTTGAGGCTAAGCGTTGCCTATTTAGAACGTTTCACTTAGAATGCCCATCGTCCACCTGACGATGTTTCGAAAGCATTCATCCATACAAGTCCGTCCCGAGTTCGAACGGAACCGAAGGCACTACTCCTACTACATCCATTTTGGAATCATCCTCAGGATTAGTAGTGACTAGCCCTTATACTTCACTGCTCTATCTTCGACTCCGCACTCGTTTTTCTTACGAAAAAGTACAAACCGAATCGAAGTGGTTTTCGAGAAATAAATCCCGATCCCGGTCTCTTCGAAACGATCAACGCATTGGCCAATATTGATAGTCGGTGATTTAACTATCAATTAACATTCACAAACAACCATCAAACAATAAATAATTATCCAAATTATTTATCATCCTGAAATATCTTTGCAACATATATTTCCATTTTCAACCCCTTGAAAACAGTTTCAAACCACACACTCATTATGGAATAAATTACCAAATATTGATTTCCACTGAAAACATCTAAGCCAAATACTTTAAGTTTATAATAATTTAAATTAAAGCTATTTACATACTTTATTTGAAATATATACATACTTTTTAAAAGTTTCAAATAAAACTGCTTTATAAAATATAAACTATTTTTCTCCAAAATAAAAGTTAAGTCATACTAAATTTTAAAATAAAGTTATGAAATCCTAACAAGTTTTCAAATAAAACTTTAACCAATTATTTTTAAAATAAAACCATTTCATAAATATAATTATTAATAATATTCTTTTAAAACATAATACCAATTACCCTTTTTAAAAATAATTATTACTATAACTAATTCAATACATATTTACCTTTAATAAATTTTTTACAACTTAAATAAATATTTTCTTAAAAACATTCTTTTAAAATCAAATTTAAATTTTTTTAACTTTTACTTAGAAATCTGCATTAAAACATACTTGGCTTTTCAGGAAACAACACTCCCATTTTCAGAATGAACCAAAGAACCTTTTATAAATCCTACACGATTTACCTTAATTCAAATTTACGTTTAAATCTCATAATCTTTGCCCTTACTTTAAAAATAAACCCTTTTTATTTTTAAACACATTTCCCATTTTCTAGAAATCACTTCCAAAATATACTTAAAATATGACTACTAAATTCTTTATTCAAATTGTATTTTTGAAAATCTATAAAAGTTTCTTGAGTAACTTAACTCAAAAGTTTCCTTTTATATGAGGTTATTATATCAAGTATTCATATTAGATTCCCTTTAGAAAACATAATACAAAATCAACCTTTTAATTAATTAAATACCATAATTACTTAAATAAGTATTTATTTTCACTTAAAAATAATTAAAAATAGTAATAATTTTCCAAAACATTCTAAAAACACATTTTTAAACTTTTAGTTTATATTCCGAAAGCTTTTCTTTGAAAACATACTTAGTTTTCTAGGAAAATACACTTCCTATCTATTTAAAAATAATCTCGCTATTATTTTTAAAACAATTTGCATCTCTTATAGAAATTCCCTCTGGAAATCTATATCTTCAATATTCATCCCTGATAAATATTCCACTTCATTTATGAACCCAGAATATAAATTTTCATTTCACATTCCTTTTTAAATCACAATTTCAAAAAAACTCTTAACAAATTCCAAATCAGTTTCTTGAATTTAATTTCCTTAAATTCATTACTTAAGAATCCCTTTTCATTTCCCTTTTTAATCCCAATTTATTTTATTTAAATTTAAAATCCTAGATTATATTCATCCAACCATATCACAACATAACTAAATTTTCAAATTAAACTACCACAGAATAATAAAGAAAGTACATCACAAATAATGAAGATAATTTCTACATTGTGAGGAATCCAGTTGGATCCCTCCAACATGTTTCCTGCATCTAAAGATGTTAGCACATAAATAAATATCGATCCAATCTGATAATAATTACCATATTCAACCAATCAAACAATCATTTAAATATTAACTATTTATACTAACTAGCATTCTAGATGTGAGTGAGTTAAACTCACCTTGAGTTTCGTCGAGCGTTCAAATTATAATTAAATCGAGCTCATTTGATTTAATCCTAAATTTCCACTTTCTCAATCCGACTCCAGATCTGCACCGCAGCGTAGATCGCATCGCTGCGATCCCGGCGCTGCTAGTTTTGGCGAAATCTGAAAACGTATGCAATAGATATGAAATTTATAAGTTTTAGTTACAAATTTAAAACAATTTTTTTTTTTGTTACCAAACAAGATCCAGGCCTTCGATTAGAGAAAGGAAATCACGACTGCTCCTAACCCTTTCTTCCTTATGCGAATACCCAGGGTTCAAATGAACCCATTGCCGCTGTCTAGGGCTTGGAACTACAGCCCTTCGTCGAGTTTGACGACGATCTGAGTATGCCACAGGAAACTGCATCATGGCACCTTCCTTCGCCCAGAGCCTCGCCTAGCTCGGTCTACCAAACGTCATGCAAAACTTGATTGAAAAGGCGATGAACTCAGCGCAATTCTGGCTTCCATGCTCCTTCGAATTCGATCACAACCATTGAATCTGAAGCTCCCGACGAGCTCTTCGATCTTCCAGGAAGTTTTTGGTATAGGTGAGTGGATGGAGAGAAAATTGGAGGAGAAGGCAAGATTTCCTCGACCATTGAAATAAGGGAATGCAGAGGCTGAGAAAAACGAGGTTTTTGACCATATATGTGTGTATATATATATACATGTAATCTACTTATTTTATTATTAAATTCACTTTTAAACAACTTTCTCAAACGATCTCCAAACAACGCATGCCGACAGGCGATTATAATGTTTTACCCGCATTTCGAACACAATAGAATGTGTTTCGGAAGCTAATTCGATCATATGCACGAGTTACGGAAATAAACGATCAACTTTAAATTAAATCGATTAAAATATTTCTATGCGGTTTGAGCTGCAAAGGTCAAACGACAACTCCGATTGCTATGAAAATTGAAATCCAATAATAACAAACTATTACGGATCTAATGGAACGGGTTTCGTCGAATTTCGAGACTGTGCCCCGGAAGGCTATTTTAACTCGTCGATTAATTCGAGCGATTTTCAAAATCGTCGAAATCATCTAAAATTTAACTTTTTAAAACTTTAATAACTTTATTACAAATCATATAGAAATTATATTCATATCAGAAATCATTCTGATTCATTTCGATCCAAAATTTGATTATTTGCATTGTTATATTATTAAATTCCATTATTAAATTAATATAAAATTCCAAATTTAACCTATCGGCTTTTAGCTCCATCCAAAAGTCCAATATTATAATTCAAATCCAATTAAACTTAAAATAAATTTTAGAAACCATTTCCGCAACATTTGCCTCCAGATTCACAAATTGTTTCAATTTCAAATAGTTAATTATTATTATTCAAATTCATTTAATTACCGTATTTGAAATTATAACTTATTTTATTAATTTAACCATAATATTTTTTATTAAAAATCCAATTATATTTTACATTCAACATTTAAAATGAATTGAATTTCAAAATCTAACGACCAAAATTCCAGGTCGTTACATTCCTCCCCCCTTATAAAAATTTCATCCCCGAAATTTGCTAAGGTAGGTAAATGCTACTAAACTCATTTACTTACCCAAACTTACATTTACTTCACGAAAACCTTTACCTCAATTCCAAAATCATTTGCTTGTTTTAACTCAAAAGCTTCGTTTACAACATCATTACAAAAACAATCTTTTCTAGTTAACCTAAAATTCTCAAAAAAATTCTAACTCCCAAAATTTTTAGGAAATTTTTGACAGCGTCTCCTTTGTAGGAGAGCATTTTACAATATCACAATAATGATAAATATATACATCGACCCACATGGTCGGAAAACAAAATATACCATAATATATATTACTTCCAATTTTATTGCGTAGGCGTACCTTTTGATTAGCATTTTAAAAGCAAGCAGCTAATATATATTGCATATACGCGCTCCAACTCTATCGATTGCCCCCCGTACATGTACTTACTTAAACAAACACATCAGTTTCCCATAATATGAGAATTTAATAATATTTCATTCATTAATGTTAGCCAATTATAACAATTACATATCCAACCAACCAGTTTCCATAAATCATACATGTAAATCATATTTTATAAGCAATTGCAAGGTTTCAACACCATTAAATTTCCCAAATACATACAAATTTCATTTTACTTTACTCAAAAGGGATTTACAACCAAGTTTGATATATTCAATACATATTTGTCACGACCAACTCAAAATCATTACAATATGATCAACATATGCCTACATTATATAAATTTACATTTAAACACCTCCAAATTGATCCACAAGCAATTTTATTTCCAATTTGATTTATTTGCATCATATTCATAATTCACTTCATTTATATGAAAATCCACTAAATTAAATTCCGACCCATTCCAATTTATTTAAAAACCACTTATTTACTTAGTTAAACAATTTACTTCCGTTTATAACAAAACGGAAAATTTTCTATGCAAATTTAAATGTTATTCATGCAATAACCATTACTTAAGCTTATAGCTATTTAAAATTAATTTTAACTCAATTTATATCAATTTTATTCAATTCTGCATTGTTCACAATCCAAACATTCTTATTTCATTGCAATTATTAAATTAAATCCTTACCCTTACATTTCTATTTCATTAACCAATTCAAGTTTATATTAATATCATTCCATTCTAGATTATTTACAACCCATACATTCTTATTTTACCATAATATTTAATTAAAATCATTTCACTTGCATTTCAACTTTATTATCTAAACAAATTTTATTGTGACGCCCCACCTCTATACCCACACTAGCCAAGAACACTACGGAGTAATGATGTCGACTAGCATGAAGAATAAGGCTGTTGAGGAGCGACCATCTGTATAATTGCTTTGTGCGAGTACCGATATGCCAGATAAAAATATGACTTTTCATTCTCAAGAGGAAATCCGACATACCGACACAAACTCAAAGCTACTACACAGTGGCTATAAAGGTCTTCGGAAACAAATATAGGAATAAACATAACATAAATCAGTCATAGAATATTCATATCACAAAGGCGGAATAAGATATGAATACTACACACAAAAGTGTACATCAGAGTAGTGGTCAGAAAGATCCACAATATCACAAAAGAATAGTTACACGAACTATACAAAAGAATAAGTACACATTATGGAGTCTATATCTCTAATGTATACAACAAAAACTACTAATCTAAGTAGTCAACCAAAAGTCAGAGAAATCAATCCCAAGAGAGAAGTCAAGCTGAAGCACCTGTAACATCTCGGTCTGACCCGAGTATTATTTAATAAGAAAATAATAAACGGATCAGTCTAACTATAAATATCAGATGAAACGATATAGAATCAGAGTTATGACTAAACGCATAATAATCACAAGGCCAAGCTGTGATATATAAGTAGTTGATAATCAACAAGAGATTAATCAATATCACAAAATCTACACAAGAATCAAAGAAGGGTCATACTCTTTATTTCGTTTATCAAACCACAAATATTGACGATAATATCAATGTCAATCACAAAAGTCAATGACGCACAAATTCCAGAAGACTACACAAGAAATCCAGAAATCACTAAAGTCAATGAAACACAAATTCACCAATGCACAAATATCGATAAGGCTTATCAATGGAAATCACGAAAAATTGGTGAAACACAAATTCTAGAAATCTACACAAGAAATCCAGAAATCACAAAGGGGGGAGGCCTATCACAAACGGGAGCATAAAGCTCACCAACACGTGTATCACAAACGGAACGCTAATTCCATGGTCGCTAACCATCACAAATTGAGCCGAAGCTCCACAAACGGCCCGAAGACCATGGGTTGCTACCCCATCACAAATTGAGTCGAAACTCCACAAAACGGGGTTTAGTCTCCCTCGCAGACAAAGAGACATCGCACATTGCTAGTCTAAATCACAAAGATGATCGTCATGATCAACGAGAAGTGTCAATTACACTAAGCTAGTAAATATATGAGTTTAGCTTCATGACCCATAACCACTTGCTTAACTTAAATATTTACGAACAAACTGTAAATTTCCACTAGAAAATTGTCACAAGGGTTTCAATCGAACAAGTCCAAGAATTAACCAACAAAGTGAACGCAAGCGTTTCATACCACTTGTTTTACTAAGTCGTTTAATTAGATTTCTCATACGAGTGAAGTAAAGGTTTATATATATTAATAGATTGGAAAACAGTTTTATAAACGAATTTGGTATTAAAATAGTGTTGAAATCGTTTGAGGAAAGAGTTTTGATATTTACTACTAGTGTAGAAAACCTTTATATTTTTAAAGTGACAAATCACAAAGAAGATTGTAGGAACAATCAATCACTAAGATTCACATCCGAAAATGTGAATAAAATCCAAAGAAATCGATATAAAATCCATCAAAGTGGATATATCTAAAATTCCGAAAGAAAAGGTCATCTAAGTCGATAATAAATGACAACAACAAAAGGGAGACTACACGAATCGATTAAAGTTGGATATTCAAACGGATTAGCAAAATAGGCTAATCTGGCAATTAACAGCAGGTCGGTCGACCGGACTCCCTGAGTCGGTCGACCGAACCAGAGGAAGGAAACTTCTCGGGACAGCAAGTCGGTCGGCCGAACCCTGTACTCGGTCGACCGAACCTTAAAACAGAAAGTGCTTATGCACTTGGAAGCAGGTCGGTCGACCGGACCAGAGGGGTCGGTCGGCCGAACCTGTTTCCAGCCTCTTCCCTGCCTATAACAAATGAGGTTCAATCTTGACCAAATTGCATTTTTCTCGACCAACGGCGCTAAGGAATTATGTCAATCGACTACCCGGCCCTATATGCTCCTCGATGCATCACCAAAAACATGTTCAAACATAGAAGTTAGGTTTTTTAACGAATTGAACTCAAAACACTAAAAATTGGAATATACACCAATTCAATCCAAACCAAAAGCAAATGCACATGAATAAGTGTTAGGAATTCATACCTAACAATCGAAGATAAATATAAGCATAGATGTGAGATAAAAATCTCACCTTTTTAACTCAAGAACAAGAAGAAGAAGCTACGAACCAATGGCAAGAACAAGCACTCTTCAATTCCAACTCAACAAGCTTGAATCTAAGCTTAAAAGAGAAACATTTCCTAAATTAGGTTTAGGAATTTTCTGAAATTGGAAGGAGAAAGAGTTGGAGAAGATGAAGAGGAAGCTTACCAATGGGTTCTCATGAACTTTGGAGCTAGGAGATGGATTTGCAAAGTAAGCTAGGGTTAGGAGTTTTAATTTCCACTCTCCACCTCCATTTTCAGTTTTTCTAGAGAGTTAGGAGTTGGAATGAAGTAATGAAGAGGAGAGGGGGATTGGGACTGAGTTAGTAAGTGGTTAATTGGCTCAGCCCATACCAAAACCCTAAGTGAAAAGTAGCAAAATTCAACTTTCTCCAAACATATTGAAGCTTATACTCAAAAAGGTCGCAAACGTCATTTTGAACTCAATGGGGGTGGTCTCGAGTCCTAATTCGACCGTATGCAAAAAGTAGCTTTTCAGACTAAAATCCGACTAACGATAAAATATTTAAACAAAATATTTAAATATAAAATCGTTAAATATGCGGGTTGTTACAGACTCCCCTCCTTAAAGAAATTGCGTCCTCGCAATACTTAAGAGGAAAATAAGAAGTAACAACCATGGAAGCATATCAACACAAAAGAAAATTTGAAATAGGAAGTTCACCATAAAGTGCATGAAAGAGTTAGCAAGAAGTCTGGTGAAACTTCAATTTCCACAATATTACCGGGCTCAAAAATGAAAATCGGAATCCCTAAGGCATTCCCATTGATAAAAGACGTGGGGAACGTCAAGAATAGTAGAAAATCGAGCCGGTGCAATGGCGTAGTACAAAAACAGTATGCCCGAGAAACTAGAAACTCAAACAATTTGGGACATCAGCGTAGTACAAAAACGATACGCCCAATGAACCCAAGCAAAGACATCGATGTAGTACAAACGGTACATCATATGAATCAAAAGCAAAGACATCGATGTAGTACAAATGGTACATCCGATGAATCAAAAGCAAAGACATCGATGTAGTACAAACGGTACATCCGATGAATCAAAAGCAAAGACATCGATGTAGTACAAAAGGTACATCCGATGAATCAAAAGCAAAGACATCGATGTAGTACAAATGGTACATCCGATGAATCAAAAGCAAAGACATCGATGCAGTACAACGGTACATCCGATGAATCAAAAGCAAAGACATCGATGTAGTACAAATGGTACATCCGATGAGTCAAAAGCAAAGACATCCATGTAGTACAAACGGTACATCCGATGAATCAAAAGCAAAGACATCGATGTAGTACAACGGTACATCCGATGAATCAAAAGCAAAGACATCGATGTAGTACAAACGGTACATCCGATGAATCAAAATCAAAGACATCGATGTAGTACAACGGTACATCCGATGAATCAAAAGCAAAGACATCGATGTAGTACAAACGATACATCCGATGAATCGAAAGCAAAGACATCGATGTAGTACAAACGGTACATCCGATGAATCCAAAGCAAAGACATCGATGTAGTACAACGGTACATCCGATGAATCAAAAGCAAGGACATCGATGTAGTACAACTGTACATCCGATGAATCAAAAGCAAAGACATCGATGTAGTACAAACGGTACATCCGATGAATCAAAAGCAAAGACATCGATGTAGTACAACGGTACATCCGATGAATCAAAAACAAAGACATCGATGTAGTACAACGGTACATCAAGCAAAGACATCGATGTAGTACAAACGGTACATCCGATGAATCAAAAGAAAAAACATCGATGTAGTACAACGGTACATCCGATGAATCAAAAGCAAAGACATCGATGTAGTACAACGGTACATCCGATGAATCAAAAGCAAAGACATCGATGTAGTACAAACGGTACATCCGATGAATCAAAAGCAAAGACAACGATGTAGTACAACGGTACGTCCGATGAATCAAAAGCAAAGACAACGATGTAGTACAACGGTACGTCCGATGAATCAAAAGCAAAGACATCAATGTAGTACAACGGTACATCCGATGAATCAAAAGCAAAGACATAGATGTAGTACAACGGTACATCCGATGAATCAAAAGCAAAGACATCGATGTAGTACAAACGGTACATCCGATGAATCAAAAGCAAAGACATCGATGTAGTACAATGGTACATCCGATGAATCGAAAGCAAAAACATCGATGTAGTACAACGGTACATCCGATGAATCAAAAGCAAAGACATCGATGTAGTACAAACGGTACATCCGATGAATCAAAACCCGAATGATTTTTGAAACACCGACGTAGTACAAAAACTGCACGTCCAATGAACTGAACACAATAAAAGGACATCGGACGCTAGTCCTTAAAAGGAATGAGATAAAGCTCAATAAAACGAAGTACATCAAAATGTTCGATGAACTTGATAAAGAGATAATTCCCTTCCGACAACGTCAAAGAATCAACCACTTGTTGCCTACGACAAAGTTCATTGGCAACACGATTTCCCTTCCGGGAATTAAAAGAATATCAAGATCATAAGATACCAGGAACTCGAGTTGACATAAAGTTCCTTATGAGAAAATAAATATTACAAGGATTTATGATCGAGGCAGAGAACAAATTTCTCATCCAAATATGATGATGCCAAATTCCAAAAGTAAAAACAATAGCCGAGAGCACTAGATCATGAGTGGCGTATCTATTCTCGATAAGCTAAAATGATTTAGAAGCACAAGTGATAGCACGTTCTCCTTTGCAAGAGAAAGACATCCAAACCAATACGACTAGTATCGGTACAAATAGCAAAGTCTTGGTTCCCCTCTAGGAATCACAAGAACAAAAGTATCGAAAAGAAAGAATTTCTTTTAAATAATCTTCTTTCCTGAAAAGTTAAAACTTTCAAAATTACATTTATCATTATGTAATAATCTTTCTAGAAAATTTTACAATTTACAAGTCAATATATCGTGTATGATTGTCACATCAAAGCGTTTAGGAAATTCATATCGATAACGTTGATCAAGCGCATCGACCAAAATTCTTAAAACACTCAACGAGCAATACAATCACAAAATCATCTTTTATAGGATAAATAAATCTCTTAAAAAGTTTTAAGAATATTCTTTGTTCGTTTCAAGAACAAAATCCAGTTTTACTTATAAATAAATCTTATGAAAAAGATTTTCAAAATTTTAAATTTCTATTTCCATCCAAAATCAGTAAATACAAGAATAATCTCATCGAAATATCCATAGAATATTCGATTTATAAAGTGGATGAAATAAGCTGGACAAATTGAATGACATAATAAGTCATTCATAAGAATCATAATGAGTGCGGAATGCGGTAAGTGGAATGCTAATTTCCGCAACTCGTAGCAAACGAAAACCGGTGGTAAAGTCAAATTGAAAAGACCTTAACACCACACAAAAGATTTCTTAGGTGATAATCCTAAGACAAACTCAAAAATGCCGAAAAATTTCTCAAACTACATGAATGAGAGAAATAACACTTTCCTCATAAGTGGGCTTAAGGAATAAAATGATGCCATCAAGTTGGAATCAAAATCATAAAGGAAAAATAGAAATCTGCTTAACAGATTGAAAATGTCGAAGATGAATAGTCCACTCGAAAAAATAGGATATGGGCTTCACAATGATTAAGCCGATCCTTTCAAAAAAATCAATTCCGAAGCCAAAGTAAATATCGGCTCAGAAAGAAAGGTCAAATAAAACAATCTCGACATCTAAACAAAAGCAAATTGAGTGTTGCAGATCTACCATCCGGATTCACAATCCTTAAAGAAGTCATCAAGCCCAAAATATTCAAAGAAAAAGAATCGACAAGTTCTTTTGATATAAAAATAATGAGATGAAACCCATATCAAAAAGAAATCAAATAGAAAGTTCACGAATTAAAACAATGCCATCGAGGATTGAATGAAAATACCTTGACCAAAAGTTGCAGCTTTCCTTCTCACTTGCTTGGAAGCTTAGGACACGAAGATAAAAGATGACCCGAACCTTTGCAATAGCGGCAAAAGAGGGGTTTCGGGCACTCCTTTACTTGGTGGTCTGTGGAACCACAATTGTAGCATCGTCCACGACTAGAGGTAGGAACTTTTGCTACCTGAGTTTGTTGCTTCCCTTTCTTATTAGAATCGGGGCCTTTGAATTTGATAGGCCTCTTCAAGTTATTGTCGAAGTTCCGTTGGGCACGCACAACTTCAACATCACCTTCATTATCGGCCTCTTCAAGACGAAGAGCGATATCAATAAGCTGATCAAATGAAACCTCAAGTTTCAGAAGTAATGGCTTCTTAAGATTCTTATTCAAGCCATAGACGAATCTCTGATTTTTCTTCAATGGGGTATTAATGTACTCAACCCCGTATTTAGACAGCGACTCGAAGGATGCGACATAGTCTGTCACAGAAGATTCACCTTGAACAAGGTCTATGAAACGCCGGGCTAAAGTTACTTTTTCAGCCTCCGGCACAAATTTCAATTCGAATCTTCCCCGGAATTGCTCCCAAGTAAGATCCGCCTCAACGATTTCAGAAATTAAAAGCTCATACCAATCTAATGCTCTTTCTTGGAGCATGCTAGAAGCTACTTGGACTCGGTGAAGGTCAATAAGGTTCATGCGAGAAAAGATGCGATCGCATGATTTGAGCCAAGCTTGAATTTCTATAACACTCTCGGATCCCTTGAATGGCCTTCCACCCAAATCGGTGTAGTCTCTGCACAAGCGTGCAAAACCAGATCTAGGATGAGTAGGCTCTGGATTGGGTCCGGCGCTTGAGCGTTCTTAACAAGATCTCGAAGCTGCTGGGCAGACATAAAAACTCCATCTTGGGGAGTAGCACTAGATTGACCGGCGCTGGGACGGCCAGGTCTAACCATTTCTCTTCTTTAAGAAAGAAAGAAAGAAGAGGAAAGAGTTATTCTCAAAATAAATTTCAATCAAACTTGATTGATAAAACAAGGAATCATAAAAGAAAGTAGGATAGAACGGTACGAAGACCCGAATAAAATCCTAAAGCACAACTCCTAAGAAAGACTTAGGACATGATCCTTGCTAAATTATTCTATATTGTTCCGAAGTTTGGCTCTGATACCAAGCTGTGACGCCCCACCTCTATACCCACACTAGCCAAGAACACTACGAAGTAATGTTGTCGACTAGCACGGAGAATAAGGCTGTTGAGGAGCGACCATCTGTATAATTGCTTTGTGCGAGTACCAATATGCCAGATAAAAATATGACTTTTCATTCTCAAGAGGAAATCCGACATACCGACACAAACTAAAATCTACTACACAGTGGCTATAAAGGTCTTCGGAAACAAATATAGGAATAAACATAACATAAATCAGTCACAGAAAATTCATATCATAAAGGCGGAATAAGATATGAATACTACACACAAAAGTGTACATCAGAGTAGTGGTCAGAAAGATCCACAATATCACAAAAGAATAGTTACACGAACTACACAAAAGAATAAGTATACATTATGGAGTCTATATCTCTAATATATACAACAAAAACTACTAATCTAAGTAGTGAACCAAAAGTCAGAGAAATCAATCCCAAGAGAGAAGTCAAGCTGAAGCACCTGTAACATCTCGGTCTGACCCGAGTATTATTTAATAAGAAAATAATAAACGGATCAGTCTAACTATAAATATCATATGAAACGATATAGAATCAGAGTTATGACTAAACACATAAAAATCACAAGGCCAAGCTGTGATATATAAGTAGTTGATAATCAACAAGAGATTAATCAATATCACAAAATCTATACAAGAATCAAAGAAGTGTCATACTCTTTATTTCGTTCATCAAACCACAAATATTGACGATAATATCAATGTCAATCACAAAAGTGAATGACGCACAAATTCCAGAAGACTACACAAGAAATCCAAAAATCACTAAAGTCAATGACACACAAATTCACCAATGCACAAATATCGATAAGGCTTATCAATGGAAATCACGAAAAATTGGTGAAACACAAATTCTAGAAATCTACACAAGAAATCCAGAAATCACAAAGGGGGGGAGGCCTATCACAAACGGGAGCATAAAGCTCACCAACACGTGTATCACAAACGGAACGCTAATTCCATGGTCGCTAACCATCACAAATTGAGCCGAAGCTCCACAAACGGCCCGAAGACCATGGGTTGCTACCCCATCACAAATTGAGTCGAAACTCCACAAAACGGGGTTTAGTCTCCCTCGCAGACAAAGAGACATCGCACATTGCTAGTCTAAATCACAAAGATGATCGTCATGATCAACGAGAAGTGTCAATTACACTAAGCTAGTAAATATATGAGTTTAGCTTCATGTCCCATAACCACTTGCTTAACTTAAATATTTACGAACAAACTGTAAATTTCCACTAGAAAATTGTCACAAGGGTTTCAATCGAACAAGTCCAAGAATTAACCAACAAAGTGAACGCAAGCGTTTCATACCACTTGTTTTACTAAGTCGTTTAATTAGATTTCTCATACGAGTGAAGTAAAGGTTTATATATAATAATAGATTGGAAAACAGTTTTATAAACGAATTTGGTATTAAAATAGTGTTGAAATCGTTTGAGGAAAGAGTTTTGATATTTACTACTAGTGTAGAAAACCTTTATATTTTTAAAGTGACAAATCACAAAGAAGATTGTAGGAACAATCAATCACTAAGATTCACATCCGAAAACGTGAATAAAATCCAAAGAAATCGATATAAAATCCATCAAAGTGGATATATCTAAAATTCCGAAAGAAAAGGTCATCTAAGTCGATAATAAATGACAACAACAAAAGGGAGACTACACGAATCGATTAAAGTTGGATATTCAAACGGATTAGCAAAATAGGCTAATCTGGCAATTAACAGCAGGTCGGTCGACCGGACTCCCTGAGTCGGTCGACCGAACCAGAGGAAGGAAACTTCTCGGGACAGCAGGTCGGTCGGCCGAACCCTGTACTCGGTCGACCGAACCTTAAAACAGAAAGTGCTTATGCACTTGGAAGTAGGTCGGTCGACCGGACCAGAGGGGTCGGTCGGCCGAACCTGTTTCCAGCCTCTTCCCTGCCTATAACAAATGAGGTTCAATCTTGACCAAATTGCATTTTTCTCGACCAACGGCGCTAAGGAATTATGTCAATCGACTACCCGGCCCTATATGATCCTCGATGCATCACCAAAAACATGTTCAAACATAGAAGTTAAGATTTTTAACGAATTGAACTCAAAACACTAAAAATTGGAATATACACCAATTCAATCCAAACCAAAAGCAAATGCACACGAATAAGTGTTAGGAATTCATACCTAACAATCGAAGATAAATATAAGCATAGATGTGAGATAAAAATCTCACCTTTTTAACTCAAGAACAAGAAGAAGAAGCTACGAACCAATGGCAAGAACAACCACTCTTCAATTCCAACTCAACAAGCTTGAATCTAAGCTTAAAAGAGATACATTTCCTAAATTAGGTTTAGGAATTTTCTGAAATTGGAAGGAGAAAGAGTTGGAGAAGATGAAGAGGAAGCTTACCAATGGGTTCTCATGAACTTTGGAGCTAGGAGATGGATTTGCAAAGGAAGCTAGGGCTAGGAGTTTTAATTTCCACTCTCCACCTCCATTTTCAGTTTTGCTAGAGAGTTAGGAGTTGGAATGAAGTAATGAAGAGGAGAGGGGGATTGGGACAGAGTTAGTAAGTGGCTAATTGGCTCAGCCCAAACCAAAACCCTAAGTGAAAAGTAGCAAAATTCAACTTTCTCCAAACATATCGAAGCTTATACTCAAAAAGGTCGCAAACGTCATTTTGAACTCAATGGGGGTGGTCTCCAGTCCTAATTCGACCGTATGCAAAAAGAAGCTTTTCGGACTAAAATCCGACTAACGATAAAATATTTAAATAAAATATTTAAATATAAAATCGATAAATATGTGGGTTGTTACATTTATTCAAGACCACTTATAAAGCTCGACCACAATCATTTTCCAGTTTGCTTAAGTTATTTGAATAAAAAAATAACTCCATTTCTTCTTACATCAGTTTTATTTCCATTTTAAGTTGATTTTTATTCAATCAAATTCCAATCCATTACAAATTTTAATTTAATTTGTTTACTTACTCAATCCATTTTAAATTTTAATTCACCTTTTCAATTCACATCTGAATTTATTAATAACATAACCATTCCAATTATTCTAAACCAAATTTGGGTTTTATTTTGCTTTTCAAATTTTTAACAAGCTACCAAAACTTTATTCATCCCCTTACCCGTTTATTTAATTTAGCTTATGCTAAATTCATTTCCAAACAATTCTTTTTGAATTTAGTTGAATGAGAATTTAATTCATTCAATATCATTCTTACTTAATTTAAATTCCATTTAATTCAATTCTTTTCCAAATTTAATTCAAGTTTAACTAAATTTTATTTAGCCAACTTAAATTCATTCCACTACCTTTACTACTTAAATAAGAATTGAATTTCATTCAATATTATTTATAATGCAACTGAATTTTGATTTCAATTCAATCCAACTTTAACTCAATTTCTTTTTAATTTAAGTTAAATTCAATTCAATCCAATTTTACTTCTTCATTCAATTTAAATTTTTACTTTCTAATGTATAAGGTTTAAAACTTATTTACTAACTTAATTCCATTCACATCTTATATTTTTCTTTGCCTTATCACAATTGGGATTTAAATTTTGACTTTAGCATACCATTCAACCATTACCTATTTATGTTTATAATTCCATTTTCTGTTCATAAGTTGCCCAACTCAATTTCTTAAAGCTTATATTGCTCATTCGAGTCCATCTTCATCTTATAATCCCAATTATAGATTATATATATATATATATAATATTTGATATCTTAAGGACATAAATTTTCATTACACAATTATAACTCACAATTACAAAGTCATTTTACATTTCAACTTTATCCACTTTAATTCGATCACAATTTCAATTTTATTTAACTTATCTTAAGTTAAATTCGAATATGTCTTATTCACGTCCATTTACTCGAGTTAAATTTTAATTCCACGATTAATATTTTCATTTTCCTAATTAATTAGATCAACTTCACTTTAAGTTCAATAGTTGATTCATTTTAACTTTCACATTTTTAAATAGAATTCCCAGAATTCAATTACTCGGTTTTATTTCAAAACCAATTTGAAATTATAAATAACTCATACACACCTGGTATATCAAATCAAACTTCCGGGTTTCCAAAACAACTTGTTTTTGCCAAAACAATTTCCCTTTTTAAATTTCTAAAACATCTTGTATACCCAACAAGGCCAAAAAAATATCATAACCAATCACTACGGTAGCAATCCATCACCTTAGAAACTCGAAAATGAATTCTGATGATGTGGCCATCATCATCAAGATTATTTTCCAACGACTGAAGTGAGTTCAATGCTCCCTTACTTCCACAAATTCCTTTCAAAAACAATTTCCACTCAAAAATATTTCCCAAAATAATACTCCATTATTTTCCTCAAACAATTTGGAAAACATCAAACATTCCAAAGATTTTAAATTCCCAAAGTTTTGTTTTAAATTCATTTTAAAACACTTTTCAAAATTTTCGAGACTTAAATTTTGGTTTAAATCAAATTTTAGCTATACTCTTTTTATTTAAACCATACTTAGATAACCCTATTTGGTTATAAACCATCTTAAATTTTAGATCAAATTTTAGATTCTAATTTGATTATAGTATTAAAACCAAACATCCAAATATATAATAATTTCAAAAAATTATTTCTTTTATATCAAAATATAATTTTAGGTAAAATTATTGCATTTACCCACTTTAAAAACAATACCATGTTGGTTTATCTTGTTTAAGAGTTTAGCAACCCCTATCGATACGGTTGTACTTCCCGTACCGACCAGAATTCATAAACACTCAATCGATAAGTCAACATAGTATAAAACAATTTTTATATTCACTAACAAGTATACTCTCATAGCTATTAATACATGTAACTCATTATAGAGTACTATTGATTCTGTTTAATGAGTAATTTCCCCACCAAAGGCAAGGTTATCGCCAACCTAAGCTCTGATACCACATGTGATGACACATCCCTCTCGACCCTCCAAAATCGACACAAGATACACCACAGAATGATATGCCGACGCTCTAGTGCTGGAAAAGACAGATTGTTGAGGAAAAGAAAGAAGATAGAAGAAAGAAGGAACTAAACAATAACAGAATCTCACAATCGCAGCGGAACAAAATATAATACACAATATCATATCATTACACAAAATGAAAACTATATCTGTTTTATACAATATGTCGTCAGAGTATCACAAACAAACATCAAATTCCAACCTGACAATTTCGAACAATCTCTGTAGCGGATATAAACAAATACGGAAATACGTCTCGGACTCTAGCTCCTCTCCTGAGCTCCACAGCATCCTATCCTGTAATCTATAATACTCGGCCTGACCCAAGCATTATAATGAAATAACACCCGATTCGGTCTGGAATACCAGCGTGAGAGAAATACACCCATTGATTATTAAAGTTTCAAAAATTCTTTGAAAACAAAAGCATCAGACCACGCCATAAATAAACATGTCGGGTTTTTGCCTTACGATAGCTAAAACATTTCTTATAAAATCCTCTGATGTTATAATAGTGTCTATATACAAATACTTATTAAAATAGCCGATATTATTACATGATTAAATTCCAGCTACTAGCCACAAAGTGGGTTATACAAACAAAACTCGTAAAAGGCGTGTAGGGAGAATGGATTTCCAACTAATGACTAGGCACTGAGGTACCACCTGTCACAGTACGTGGCCTAGATCACCGTACCAAGGATTACTCCTAATCCCCTACAACACAAGACCTGAACTACCCCTTACTGAATAATCTCGAGTAAGATCACCCCATGGTCGGGATCAGCAACCACACCACTAACCCGAATAAAAAGGGACACATAGACAGGGATGACCTTACCCTAATGGGTGCTACCTACATAGCCTTGTTGCATATCCCCCTGATTTCAGTCATTCCTGGTTGATGAGGCTTAAGGCTAAGCGTTACCTTTTTAGAACGTTTCACTTAGAATGCCCATCGTTCACTTGACGATGTTCCGAAAGCATTCATCCATACAAGTTCGTCCCAGGTTGGAACGGAACCGAAGGCACTACTTTTACTACATCCATTTTGGAATCATCCTCGGGATTAGTAGCGACTAGCCCTTGCACTTCACTGGTCCATCTTCGACTCCAAACTTGTTTTTCCCACAAAAACGTACAAACTGGATCGAAGTGGTTTTCTATAACGTCCCGTCTTTTCGTACGTTTAATTTAACGCCCCACCTCAAAACCCACGCTAGCCAAGAACACTCCGGAGTAGTGCTGTCAACTAGCACGGAGAATAAGGCTGTTGAGGAGCGACCATCCATGTAATTGCTTATCACACGGTGGCTATAAATAATCTTCGGAAACAAACATAGAAATAATCATATCACAAATCAGTCACAGATATCCATATCACAAAGGCGGAAGAAGATATGAATATATAACTAACACATGAAAGTGTACATCAGAGTAGTGGTCAGTAAGATCCACGATAATACAAAAGAATAGCAACACGTGCTATACAAAAGAATACAACTATGAGTCTATCTCTCAAGTGTATACAACAAAAACTGCTAATCTAAACAGTTAGCCAAAAGTCAGAGTGATGAATCCCTGGGAAGAAGTCAAGCAGAAGCACCTGTAACATCTCGGTCTGACCCGAGTATTATTTAAGAAAATAATAAACGGATCAGTCTAGCTATAAATATCAGATGACATGATATAACATAAAAGATATGGCATAAACATAAACATCCATAATGACATACCACTATAAGTATGTAAATAATGATCAACAGAAGATCAATCAATAAGAGATAATCAATATCACAAGAATCTTCTCAAAGATTCGGAAAGGGCATCATACCCCAAACTTGTACTCATAACAAGTCAATGACATAAATTCTAGAAATCAATGCAAGAAGTCCAGAAATCATAGAAAAGAGAAAGAGGCCTATCACATGACGGTCCGAAGACCATGGGGAGCTACCCCGCATGTGTGAATGGAATCACACAGATTGAGGTCAAGACTAACCAAAAAGAAGAAAGGTATGTGTGAATGGAATCACACAAGTGGTGTCTAGCCTAACCTTGCAATGAAAGAGACATCGCGCAATTGCTAGTCTAATTCATAAAGCGATCATCAAGATCAACGAGAAGTGTCAATTACACTAAGCTAGTAAATATAGAAGTTTAGCTTCATGTCCCATAACCACTTGCTTAACTTAAATATTTACGAACAAACTGTAAATCTTCACTAATAAAATTGTCACAAGAGGTTCAATCGAACAAGTCCAAGAATTAACCGACGAAGTGAACGCAAGCGTTTCATACCACTTGTTTTACTAAGTCGTTTAATTAGATTTTTCATCCGAGTGAGGTAAAGGCTTGTATATACTAATAGATTGGAAAACGGTTTAAGAAAAGAGCTTTGTTATTAAAAATAGAGTTGAAATTGTTTGTTAAAAGAGTTTTGATATTTACTACTAGTATTGAAACCTTTATATTTTAAAGTGAGAAAACACAGAAGCAATTGTAGAAACAATCAGTCACAAAAATCGCATACGGAGATGTGAATAAAATCCAAGGAAATCAGCTCAATGTTTTCAGATAAGATCCCCTACGGAGGGGGGTCCAGGGGGGGTGGCAACCCCCCAAGGTGGGGGTGCGGGGGAAACACCACCGCTTACGGGGTTCGACCTGCCCGGTCAGGTCGCGGGGGTCCAGGGGGCAGCGCCCCCGGCGGGGTGCGGGGCAGCGCCCCCGGCGGGGTGCGGGGCAGCGCCCCCAGCGGGGTGCGGGGCAGCGCCCCGTCCAAAACGGTACGACTTAGTGAAGACAAAATGAGGTCTAACAACCTAAAAGTTAAGGGTCCAATGACCTATAGGTTCACGCGACCTAGGTGGAATGCGACCTACGAGATAGGCAAGTGGAACGACCTAAAGATGAATGGGTCGAACGACCTAACGTGAGCACAGGTGAAGCGACCTATCGGTCCAACGACCTAAGGGAAAAAGGCAACCTAGGTCTAACGACCTAACTGCTCACGACCTAAGGGTCTAAAGGCCACGCGACCTAGAGGAAAATAAGGTTAAGCGACCTAAGTGGGTTCGCGACCTAACGACAAAAAGGGGCGAATGACCTAATAGGTGCGCGACTTAAAGCCATCGCGACCTAACGACCTAACAAGGTCATATGATTAAGTGGTTTCCAACGACCTAATGGTGCAACAGCCTAAGGCCAAACGACTTAAGGGTTCCAGAGGAGAGCGACCTAAAGGAGGCGCGACCTAAAAGAGGCGCGACCTAAAGGAGACACGACCTAAAAGAGGCGCGAGCTAAAGGAGACGCGACCTAAAAGAGGCACGACCTAAAGGAGACGCGACCTAAAAGAGGCGCGACCTAAAAGAGACGCGACCTTAAAGAGGCACGATCTAAAGGAGACGCGACCTAAAAGAGGCGCGACCTAACTCAAACAAGCATTTTGATGACCCAGAGTCATGCCGAGCGACCTAGACCCAAACGACCCACGACCTAGCGACCTTGCGACCTACGACCTAACTCCGAGGTGAAGATTCAAGGCAGTGCGAGTTAGCGCGATAACACGCGAACGACCTAAGGGTTAGGTCGCGAGCGACCTAACTCCGAACACCAAAAATGGCCAGAACGACCTAAGTGCAGAAAATTCACCAAAACGCTAAAAATTGGAGTTTTTCGCCAATCCAATCCAAACCAAATGCTAATGTGCATGCAAAAGTGATAGGGAATCATTTCCAACAGTCCAATATAGTTATAGACTAGATTTGTGAGATAAAAATCTCACCTTTGCACCAAATATCAATGAAAATGAAGTTTTAAGCAAGCAAGAATCAATCCTTCTTCTATCTAAGCACAAGAAGCTTGAATCCAATGTCTTCTTCTTGAATTTGGAGTAGAAAGATGGATTGCAATTGAATTTGAGTTTTTGGAATTTTAATTTCCCATTCCCTCCACCATTAATGCCAAAGCTTGATTAGTTAGGAAATTTATGAAGAGTGAGGAGAAGAGGGTTGGAACTTGGGCTTAATAGGCTAAACTAACCCAAAGTCCAAAGCGGGAAAAGTTAGTGAAATTTCACTAACTCCAAACCTATCGATGTTTATACTTAAAAAAATTGTAAACGACATTTCGAACTCAATGGAAGTGGTCTCGAGTCCTAATTTGACCGTTTGCAAAAAGTAGCTTTTCGGACCAAAATCCGATTAACGAGTTAATATTTAAATAAAATATTTAAATACAAACTCGATAAATATGCGGGTTGTTACATTTAAACTGACGATAAACCACACACGTCAGACTTAAACCATACAGAATCTTGTAGCGGAACGATAAAATATAATAATCAAATATACAGTTCATGAAGCTGTTTTACAAAATATTTGATTATATTTATACAATACATATCAGAGTTGCACGTACTAGCGAATAATAATTAATGCAGTAGAATAAAGTATGCAGTAGAATACAATAATAAATAATAATAAATCTTCGTCTTCGTCCTCCAGAATACGGTCTTTGTAACGTCAGAGGATTTTCGTTCTCCGAAAATTCAACATCGATACTCACTTTATCGACTGCCGAGAATTCGAAGGCCGAAAACCGAGATGTTATGGGTTTTTAAAAAAAAGAAAAGAAAAGAGAGAAGAGAGAAGAAGAAGAAAGAAAAAGAAAAATAGAGGGAGAAGAAGATAGACAATTTTTTTTTTTTTAGAAAATAGAGAATTAGAAAAACAGACAGAAGATAGAAAATTTGAAAAATAGAAATAGACAGAAAGGAAATAACAGAACAGAAAGAACAACATCAGAATCTCACAATTCGCAGCGGAACAACATATAATAATAAATGAAAAATCTTTAAACAAAGAACTATATCAGTTATTACATTTCATTACATTTCATTTCATCATATCATCAGAGTGTACAACAACATACATCAAACAGTGCAGCGGAAAAAGAAATACTATATAAGTAATACGCCATGCCATCCAGCTTGCCTCCAGCAACTCCAGAATATCCAGAATATCCTGATAAACCTTAACTCTTGACTGCCCGTGTGGAAATTGGTGGGCACCCAGAGTTTAGGAAGGAAAACAATAAACTCCAAGTCAGTCATGTGACTGGTGTGAGAACTCAAAACAGTTTATTTATCTTTAAAATCAAAATAGGAATATTTTTAAATTCAATTCGCAATGCTTTTAAAAATGTGACTACCATAAGACCTCCCACCACACACACAATGCAAACGCAGACTTGGAGGAGATTTCTTCTTATGTTAGTCAAAGATGCTTGATACGCAATTAAAATAACATTTGATATTATTACTAGTGCATAGTGTAGAACAAATCCTTTCAAAAGTAAAGATATAAATCATAGCCAGCATAGGTACCATTATATTATGCCTACTATAGCTACCTCCTGAGGAAGCAGGTTCTACAACTAAAACCGTACAAGATCGTATTGTTTCTTTGGATTTCCAACAAATGGTCAGGCCAAGGAACTTCCCATTGCCACATGAGAATGCCTCTGGATGGACATCCCCGAGAACCAAACCGGATCTCTACCAACACAAGGTCGGGTTACTCCTAACTGAGTAACAACTGACCGAATATGCCATCCCCCGGTCCTTTGGGACCTTTTCACCGAGCGCTCGTAATCAATTCACACAATCATAAAGTGTTTTCAACATGAGTAAGTATCTGGGCTCCATACCATGACACCACCCTTTTCCAGAAGGAAATGGACACATCCTAAAGGGTGCTACCCCTCATAACCTTGCTGCTTCTTTCCTGTTTTGACCATTCACGGGGTGTGAGGCTCGACGAAGTCACGTCCACAAAAACATACTTTATACAAAAGCCATGCTTTGGGTCAACAAATGATCAACACAATGATCACAAGGATAGACGATCAAATAAACGATCCTATCACAAATAATCAACACAATGATCATTTCAGCATCACTCAGCATGTCACATTACCAAACTGGGAATATATCGCTGATAACTTCAACTATATAACCTTTGAGCTCGTACGTCTCAAAGAAGGGTGTTAAGCAAAGAATAAATTCTCCGCCACCAACAGAAATATATTTGAAAGAAATCGGCTTTATATCTCAACTTGTAATGTCAGGCATACAATCCATACAAGTCTGTTCCGGGCTCGAACAGAACCGAAGGCACTTACAAAGAAGTCCTTGCAATCCGGATATCCACAATCCTGATCGGATTTCCCATCACTTAGGGAGTCTCTATACCGTTGCAACTCAGTGCAGAGACAATCGATAGGTCATCCTATCGCTTTCGCAAATACCGGGTCTTCAACACCGATCTTCAATGCTATTCACAACGACGTATCACATATTCGGAATGGGTTATACGACCCCATGGTCCTTTCCCGGTTAACCCGAATAGTGAGCGCTTATTCAAAAATAAGTGTGCATTCAATTTCAAACAAATCACATCAAGTACCCATTTAAAGGGAAATACTGATAGTCGGTTATTGAACTATCACTGGATATGCACACATCACCAGATTCCAAATAATTTTCCAAATTATTTATTTTCCAAAATATCTTTACAAGATATATAATTTCAACACTTCAAAAATAAATCAATATTTATTTTTAACAAGTTCCACTTTCTTTATAAATTCCATAATGAATTTATATTTCAAAATATCCATGTATATGATTTCCATTATTCATGTCAATTTATCTTTAAAAAGATAAATTCTAATTATTCACTTCATATTGGAAAACAATTTCATACTTATTCATTCATAAGTATTTCACAAATCTTTTTATTTTCAACCTTTGAAAATATTCAATATACTTAAATCGAATTAAGTATATAATTCATTCTTTAAGGAAATCATTCACTTAAACATATTTACTTGGGCCAAAACGAATGTTACGTAAAACATCGTTACGACAACCCAAAATCACTAGTATAGGGATTCGAAATTAAAATAGATATATAAATTCCAATACTATACAAAAACATTTCCTTTCGGAAATCATTTACTATAACAACAGTGTTATAGTCCACATTTCCTTTTATTTCTCGAAAACGTCTATTTCAACAATAAATGTTGAAATCTATGGTTTCGAATCTCAACACCTTTTAAAACATCGTTAGATCGTTTTAATTCTATTTAAAACATCATATCTAAAACAATTTCTTTAACGTATTATTCACTATTCAAAAACGTGAATATACTACCTTAACAAATTTCATCATTTCTATTCACTTTAACTTAAAGGATTATTCACTGTTCAAAATGTGAATATAACTCTATCTCTAAGTTATAACAATTAACTTATCAAAATAAGTCATTTGCGGATTTATAAAACAACGTTTATAAATTCCGTTTCTATTTATTTATAAAAACTTCCTTTTTATAAATTCCTTTATTAACCTATTCCAGTTTATAACTCAATTATAAACTACAAGTTCATATTATAAGTTAATTACTTATAAAACGATTATTTTACAAAATCGTTCATTTAACTTCCCAAATTATTAATCTTAACTTATAAGATTGTTTATTTATCCAAAATTCATTCTTTCGATAACTTTATAAATTTTATAAACCTATTGCTTATAAAATTTCATTTATAACTTCACAGTTTATAATTTCATAAATTTCATTCATTTAGGAAATTCATTTTCACTATATTCAAACACTTATAAAAACTCGTTTTATAATGTCCATAATTCAATTTATAAATATCCATTTATAAATCTCTTAATATAAATCAGTTTATATTATTATTCTAAAACGTCTTTAAATTCCTTTATAATTTCATCATTTCGATTTATAAAATAATCAAATTTTATAAATCCTATATTTAAACTTTTATCATATATTCAAAAATCCAATCTAAATTATTTTATAAAATCATTAGTTCATATTTCTCAAAAATCGACTTTTAATCGTATTTCTAAAAATCAGCTTTTTAACTATATTTCACAAAAACCATAATTTTTATAACTTTAAAAATTATAACGTTTATTTATTTATAATGGATCAATTCCAAAAATATAGTATATTTTCAAAATCACTTTTAAAATCATTTTAAAATCCCAAAATCTGGGTCCAATGATGCTACACACCAAATAGTCAATCACGACTAACAACGATATCATATATCGATATGATAATCCATCAAATATCAAAATATCTGAAATTAAATAAATACTGTTGAGGAATCCAGTTGGATCCCTCCAACCTGTTTTCCTGCATCCAAAAACATTAGCACAATACCAATTTCGCTCCAGTACGAAATTATCGCGGTATATGTTTTTATTAAATATTATCCGCTTAATAACGGCGTAATAGGGTCTCATCCGCTAAACAAAGAAATGCGGGAAATCAACAACTCCAATATATACATATGCCAATATATATATATTGCTATTATATATAGTACCAATTTCACTGTTTATGAAATATTCGTGGTATATGTTTTTATTAAATAACATCCGCTTACTAACGGCGTATAATGTCTATTTTAACAATCAATAATTTACAGTCATCATTCAAACATGCATTCAAATATTTTAAATCTAACTATTTAAAATAAAATCGAAATTTATTCGATTGAGTGAGAAATTCTCACCTTGGTTTTAATTTCCGTTTTTAGCTTTTATTTCGAATAAAATTAAACGTGCGTTTAATTTTACCCGAAATTCTCACTAACTCCAAACGACTCCAAACCAACTCCATCGCGTAGTGCTCGTCCATACGATTCCAACGCAACTGAGTTTGCATTTTTTCGACCTCGTATGAAAAAGTTATGAATTTTCAAAGTTCGTACACGATTTTTATAACTAAATTCAACATAAACTTTATAATTTTTTATACCCAAACTAGCATAGGCCGTAGGATTTCACTGCAAAGCCATCACAGCCCTTGAACGCAACCCCCCCTTCTTCCTCTTTCACGTTGCAAGCTACAGGTCATTCACGTAAGCTTTGAACCCATTTATCAAGACTAGGGTTTGATCTTGCTCCTCCATTTCTCAACGATACTTCATCAAACCACATGCATTTTGAAGCTCCTCTCCTCCTTCATGTTCGCCCCCAACCATGGCAAGCTCGTCCTGCACATGTGCTTCGAAACGCGTGCGTGAGTCATGACAGTCGGCCCCATCTAGCTTCCCCTACGCAACTCCTAACTCGATCATATCCGTATGGATTTAAAGCTCATCTCCTGCTCTTTATCTTTGTAGTTAACAACTTCTTCTAATTCTTTGTAGATTGGGAGAGATTGAGGGTTGAAATTGGATGATTTCTGACCATTGAATAATTAGGGCCGGCTACATGATATTAGGGTTAGGTTTTTAGTGTTGAAATTTATGAAGGGTGAAGGGTTCTTTTATAGGAAAAGCAAGCGTAAACACTATTCATCTCGGGAATTCCGAACTCCGATTTAGACGCCGTAACCAGCGTACCTAGGGTTTATCCCGCGTTCCGGACACAATGGAACAGGTTTCGGAAGCTAATTCGGAAGTATGTGCGAGTTATGGCTGAAAACGCTCAATTTGAATTAAACCGATTTAAATCGATTTTCTAGGCGTTTTAATTTGTACCGGACAAACGGTAAATCCAATTGACTTGAAATTTGAAATCTTACAATAATATCACATTACGGATCCGATGAAACTGGTTTCGTCGAAATCCGAGACTTTTTGAAAAATGGCTATTTTGACTCGCCAAATTTAAATTAAAAATAATTCGATGCGTTTCGAGCTGCCACGATCAAACGATAACTCCGATTGACACGAAAATTGAAATCCGGTAATAACTAACTATTACGGATCTAATGAAACTGGTTTCGTTCAATTCTGAGACTGTTCAAAAATTGACTATTTTACAGTCGATAATTAAATATTAAAATATTCAATTTTCACAAATTAACTTTTAATTCGATTTTAAAAGTTCTAAAATATTTCTATAACTCCAGTATGATTAAATAAAATTTTCCAAATTATTTTCAATCATTTTTAACTCAATTTTCAATTATTTCCATAATTTAACATATTAAATTATCGATTTAATTATCCAATTAAATCCAATAATTCAAATTAAAATTTCTTCGACTTATAAATTTACTTATAAATATTTAAAATTAATTAAATATCCAAATTTTAAATTTAATAAAATTCTGGGTCGTTACAATCTTTCCCCCTTAAAAGAATTTCGTCCTCGAAATTAACAAGTAAGAAAAGTTACAGAATCTATTAACTTTCCAAAATTTATAATTAAACTTCTTTCAAATCTTTACTAAGTTTTCCAAATCATACTTAGTTATCTTTTCAAAAACAACTACTATTGTTTAACTTTCAACTTCAAAATCAAAGTTGAAGTTTTCAAAATTTTCTCATTTTTCTCAAATTTTTTTTCTAACGCCTTAAATTTCCGGAAAAATTCGCCATAGTCTCCTTTGCGCGGCTCGATCCGAAAAAAAAATGACAGTATATATATCACAAATATACATCTCATCAAGTAATGAGGCATCCCGAAGGGAAAAATTGTAAAAGTACGATATTTAATCCGAGATATGTACCTTATATTTTATTAGCAAGCATATACGGCTAATATAGCGCTAAAGCGAACTCCAAATGCGAAGCAAACGCGATCCGCACCTACTAAACTCAACAAACAACATGAGAACCATGCATATAAACCATAGTATCAATATAAAACATATAGCAACATAACAACTATATATGTCATATAGCAAATGCAACTAAACAATAAATGCAAACATCAACCATCAACCAACTATAATCCATAACCAATAAATATTCATTTATATTCTCATTAATATTAAATGAAATGGTTTTCAATTTAATCACATTTGATTTATTTACATTGGACGTTCTTACTAACATTCATTCTCAATTTTAATTAGTTCGCATTCACTAATTAAATCCTATTCACATTCAATTCTATTCAAATTTACTTACTTCTAATTTGAATTCAATTACATAGCTTTAAATTTCATTAATCAATTTCATTAACACTTAATGAATTCATATACAATCAATCAACTAGCAACCACATAACAATCAATGTATATTCTTTACAACCAAATTCATTTGCTATATTCATTCAATTTGGCTTAATACCTTCACTTTCAATTTGTTCATATTAAATTGATTATCATTCAATTATTCAACTTCCAATAACATTAGATTTTAATGAATTAACACGTACATCCATTATTTCTTATCAATTTAATTTACATTCAATTGGTTAACATCCAATCCATTTATTCAATTCAATTACAAAGTTGAATTTCATTTATATAACTCAAGTTCATATCCATTTAATCCACTTGATTATTTACAACTCATATTCATAGATATATCCATAAAGTTTCACTTCTTAGGTATATAAGTTTATTTCACAATTGTAAATCACTTTAATTATACTTCAATTCTTATAATTCTTTTACTTATACAATTATTCTTTAATTTAGATTATTCAAACAACCTAACAATCAACTTATATACACTTTAATAATTCTGAAAAATTATTTATTTATATATAAAAATATAATCAAGGCAAAATTATTTCATTTACCCAATTAAAAATCAATATTGTGCCGAATTGTTCTATTCAAGTGTTTAGAAACCCCTTCGGCAAAGTTGTACATACCGTGCTGAGGAAGGTTCATATACCACTCAATAAACCAATCATCACAATATAAAACAATTTTATATTCACTAACAAATACACTCTCATAGCTATTATTACACTCAAACTCATTCTAGAGTACCACTGACTCTATCTCTAACGAGTAATACCCTACAGAACCATGGTTGTCGCTTAACCATCAGCTCTGATACCAAATGTAACGTCAGAGGATTTTCGTTCTCCGAAAATTCAACATCGATACTCACTTTATCGACTGCCGAGAATTCGAAGGCCGAAAACCGAGATGTTATGGGTTTTTAAAAAAAAGAAAAGAAAAGAGAGAAGAGAGAAGAAGAAGAAAGAAAAAGAAAAATAGAGGGAGAAGAAGATAGACAATTTTTTTTTTTTTTAGAAAATAGAGAATTAGAAAAACAGACAGAAGATAGAAAATTTGAAAAATAGAAATAGACAGAAAGGAAATAACAGAACAGAAAGAACAACATCAGAATCTCACAATTCGCAGCGGAACAACATATAATAATAAATGAAAAATCTTTAAACAAAGAACTATATCAGTTATTACATTTCATTACATTTCATTTCATCATATCATCAGAGTGTACAACAACATACATCAAACAGTGCAGCGGAAAAAGAAATACTATATAAGTAATACGCCATGCCATCCAGCTTGCCTCCAGCAACTCCAGAATATCCAGAATATCCTGATAAACCTTAACTCTTGACTGCCCGTGTGGAAATTGGTGGGCACCCAGAGTTTAGGAAGGAAAACAATAAACTCCAAGTCAGTCATGTGACTAGTGTGAGAACTCAAAACAGTTTATTTATCTTTAAAATCAAAATAGGAATATTTTTAAATTCAATTCGCAATGCTTTTAAAAATGTGACTACCATAAGACCTCCCACCACACACACAATGCAAACGCAGACTTGGAGGAGATTTCTTCTTATGTTAGTCAAAGATGCTTGATACGCAATTAAAATAACATTTGATATTATTACTAGTGCATAGTGTAGAACAAATCCTTTCAAAAGTAAAGATATAAATCATAGCCAGCATAGGTACCATTATATTATGCCTACTATAGCTACCTCCTGAGGAAGCAGGTTCTACAACTAAAACCGTACAAGATCGTATTGTTTCTTTGGATTTCCAACAAATGGTCAGGCCAAGGAACTTCCCATTGCCACATGAGAATGCCTCTGGATGGACATCCCCGAGAACCAAACCGGATCTCTACCAACACAAGGCCGGGTTACTCCTAACTGAGTAACAACTGACCGAATATGCCATCCCCCGGTCCTTTGGGACCTTTTCACCGAGCGCTCGTAATCAATTCACACAATCATAAAGTGTTTTCAACATGAGTAAGTATTTGGGCTCCATACCATGACACCACCCTTTTCCAGAAGGAAATGGACACATCCTAAAGGGTGCTACCCCTCATAACCTTGCTGCTTCTTTCCTGTTTTGACCATTCACGGGGTGTGAGGCTCGACGAAGTCACGTCCACAAAAACATACTTTATACAAAAGCCATGCTTTGGGTCAACAAATGATCAACACAATGATCACAAGGATAGACGATCAAATAAACGATCCTATCACAAATAATCAACACAATGATCATTTCAGCATCACTCAGCATGTCACATTACCAAACTGGGAATATATCGCTGATAACTTCAACTATATAACCTTTGAGCTCGTACGTCTCAAAGAAGGGTGTTAAGCAAAGAATAAATTCTCCGCCACCAACAGAAATATATTTGAAAGAAATCGGCTTTATATCTCAACTTGTAATGTCAGGCATACAATCCATACAAGTCTGTTCCGGGCTCGAACAGAACCGAAGGCACTTACAAAGAAGTCCTTGCAATCCGGATATCCACAATCCTGATCGGATTTCCCATCACTTAGGGAGTCTCTATACCGTTGCAACTCAGTGCAGAGACAATCGATAGGTCATCCTATCGCTTTCGCAAATACCGGGTCTTCAACACCGATCTTCAATGCTATTCACAACGACGTATCACATATTCGGAATGGGTTATACGACCCCATGGTCCTTTCCCGGTTAACCCGAATAGTGAGCGCTTATTCAAAAATAAGTGTGCATTCAATTTCAAACAAATCACATCAAGTACCCATTTAAAGAGAAATACTGATAGTCGGTTATTGAACTATCACTGGATATGCACACATCACCAGATTCCAAATAATTTTCCAAATTATTTATTTTCCAAAATATCTTTACAAGATATATAATTTCAACACTTCAAAAATAAATCAATATTTATTTTTAACAAGTTCCACTTTCTTTATAAATTCCATAATGAATTTATATTTCAAAATATCCATGTATATGATTTCCATTATTCATGTCAATTTATCTTTAAAAAGATAAATTCTAATTATTCACTTCATATTGGAAAACAATTTCATACTTATTCATTCATAAGTATTTCACAAATCTTTTTATTTTCAACCTTTGAAAATATTCAATATACTTAAATCGAATTAAGTATATAATTCATTCTTTAAGGAAATCATTCACTTAAACATATTTACTTGGGCCAAAACGAATGTTACGTAAAACATCGTTACGACAACCCAAAATCACTAGTATAGGGATTCGAAATTAAAATAGATATATAAATTCCAATACTATACAAAAACATTTCCTTTCGGAAATCATTTACTATAACAACAGTGTTATAGTCCACATTTCCTTTTATTTCTCGAAAACGTCTATTTCAACAATAAATGTTGAAATCTATGGTTTCGAATCTCAACACCTTTTAAAACATCGTTAGATCGTTTTAATTCTATTTAAAACATCATATCTAAAACAATTTCTTTAACGTATTATTCACTATTCAAAAACGTGAATATACTACCTTAACAAATTTCATCATTTCTATTCACTTTAACTTAAAGGATTATTCACTGTTCAAAATGTGAATATAACTCTATCTCTAAGTTATAACAATTAACTTATCAAAATAAGTCATTTGCGGATTTATAAAACAACGTTTATAAATTCCGTTTCTATTTATTTATAAAAACTTCCTTTTTATAAATTCCTTTATTAACCTATTCTAGTTTATAACTCAATTATAAACTACAAGTTCATATTATAAGTTAATTACTTATAAAACGATTATTTTACAAAATCGTTCATTTAACTTCCCAAATTATTAATCTTAACTTATAAGATTGTTTATTTATCCAAAATTCATTCTTTCGATAACTTTATAAATTTTATAAACCTATTGCTTATAAAATTTCATTTATAACTTCACAGTTTATAATTTCATAAATTTCATTCATTTAGGAAATTCATTTTCACTATATTCAAACACTTATAAAAACTCGTTTTATAATGTCCATAATTCAATTTATAAATATCCATTTATAAATCTCTTAATATAAATCAGTTTATATTATTATTCTAAAACGTCTTTAAATTCCTTTATAATTTCATCATTTCGATTTATAAAATAATCAAATTTTATAAATCCTATATTTAAACTTTTATCATATATTCAAAAATCCAATCTAAATTATTTTATAAAATCATTAGTTCATATTTCTCAAAAATCGACTTTTAATCGTATTTCTAAAAATCAGCTTTTTAACTATATTTCACAAAAACCATAATTTTTATAACTTTAAAAATTATAACGTTTATTTATTTATAATGGATCAATTCCAAAAATATAGTATATTTTCAAAATCACTTTTAAAATCATTTTAAAATCCCAAAATCTGGGTCCAATGATGCTACACACCAAATAGTCAATCACGACTAACAACGATATCATATATCGATATGATAATCCATCAAATATCAAAATATCTGAAATTAAATAAATACTGTTGAGGAATCCAGTTGGATCCCTCCAACCTGTTTTCCTGCATCCAAAAACATTAGCACAATACCAATTTCGCTCCAGTACGAAATTATCGCGGTATATGTTTTTATTAAATATTATCCGCTTAATAACGGCGTAATAGGGTCTCATCCGCTAAACAAAGAAATGCGGGAAATCAACAACTCCAATATATACATATGCCAATATATATATATTGCTATTATATATAATACCAATTTCACTGTTTATGAAATATTCGCGGTATATGTTTTTATTAAATAACATCCGCTTACTAACGGCGTATAATGTCTATTTTAACAATCAATAATTTACAGTCATCATTCAAACATGCATTCAAATATTTTAAATCTAACTATTTAAAATAAAATCGAAATCTATTCGATTGAGTGAGAAATTTTCACCTTGGTTTTAATTTCCGTTTTTAGCTTTTATTTCGAATAAAATTAAACGTGCGTTTAATTTTACCCGAAATTCTCACTAACTCCAAACGACTCCAAACCAACTCCATCGCGTAGTGCTCGTCCATACGATTCCAACGCAACTGAGTTTGCATTTTTTCGACCTCGTATGAAAAAGTTATGAATTTTCAAAGTTCGTACACGATTTTTATAACTAAATTCAACATAAACTTTATAATTTTTTATACCCAAACTAGCATAGGCCGTAGGATTTCACTGCAAAGCCATCACAGCCCTTGAACGCAACCCCCCTTCTTCCTCTTTCACGTTGCAAGCTACAGGTCATTCACGTAAGCTTTGAACCCATTTATCAAGACTAGGGTTTGATCTTGCTCCTCCATTTCTCAACGATACTTCATCAAACCACATGCATTTTGAAGCTCCTCTCCTCCTTCATGTTCGCCCCCAACCATGGCAAGCTCGGCCTGCACATGTGCTTCGAAACGCGTGCGTGAGTCATGACAGTCGGCCCCATCTAGCTTCCCCTACGCAACTCCTAACTCGATCATATCCGTATGGATTTAAAGCTCATCTCGTGCTCTTTATCTTTGTAGTTAACAACTTCTTCTAATTCTTTGTAGATTGGGAGAGATTGAGGGTTGAAATTGGATGATTTCTGACCTTTGAATAATTAGGGCCGGCTACATGATATTAGGGTTAGGTTTTTAGTGTTGAAATTTATGAAGGGTGAAGGGTTCTTTTATAGGAAAAGCAAGCGTAAACACTATTCATCCCGGGAATTCCGAACTCCGATTTAGACGCCGTAACCAGCGTACCTAGGGTTTATCCCGCGTTCCGGACACAATGGAACAGGTTTCGGAAGCTAATTCGGAAGTATGTGCGAGTTATGGCTGAAAACGCTCAATTTGAATTAAACCGATTTAAATCGATTTTCTAGGCGTTTTAATTTGTACCGGACAAACGGTAAATCCAATTGACTTGAAATTTGAAATCTTACAATAATATCACATTACGGATCCGATGAAACTGGTTTCGTCGAAATCCGAGACTTTTTGAAAAATGGCTATTTTGACTCGCCAAATTTAAATTAAAAATAATTCGATGCGTTTCGAGCTGCCACGATCAAACGATAGCTCCGATTGACACGAAAATTGAAATCCGGTAATAACTAACTATTACGGATCTAATGAAACTGGTTTCGTTCAATTCTGAGACTGTTCAAAAATTGACTATTTTACAGTCGATAATTAAATATTTTTTTTTTTGAAAAGCAAGAGTAAAACTCATTTTATTGACTTATATCAAATTACAAGATCAAAAACAGATCACAAATCACTCAGAAATCACTCAATTACAATCACAAGACAATAACCCCTCAGTGCCAATACCTATCAAGACAGAACCACTCATTAACAACCTCACAAGACATTACATTGATTAAAAACAAAACATATACACATAGAAAAATAATACAAACTAACTGAAAGATGAAGAAACCCACTACTGCAGTTCAATCCAGAAATAAGCCCTCTACCAGTTATGAATTACCAAGAACATCAAATAAGATTTGCTTTCAAGTCTCTGAGAATTTTGCCATGTATCTGATTATAAAGTTGTGCCACATTCTTGCATCCCACACCAAAAATTCTATCATTCCTTTCTGACCAAACAGCATGTATCAGTTTCTTAAGCAATTTAAGCAACAGTCTTGTCTTCTGAGTTTTCCACCTTGTAGCTTTAAATATATTGAACCATTCCACTGAGCTAACAGGTGATGGTTTATAATAATCTCCATTAGCAAGTAACCTATACCATATCTGAAATACAAAAGTACAATCAAAAAACAAATGCGTGTTACTTTCTGACTCTGATTTACAAAGAACACATAAGTCATCTGATATGATACCCATTCTACAAAGTTTGTCTTTAGTATTTAATGCATTAGCCATCACCTTCCATAACAGTAAATTATCCTTTGCACTACTACCAGTATTCCATATTCTTGAATGCCAAGGGAATTGCAGACCATTTTGACAGAGAGTATTATACACCAGTTTAATGGAATGTTGTTTACCTTTGTCTGACCAGATTAAAGCATTGCCATTATTGATGAAAGTCTGATCAGTGATAGCATTCCATAAGTTCCTAAGTTGGAAGGAACTAGAATATGGTAAAACAATACTACCATCATGCATAAACTCCTCTACCTTAGCTTGTTCAGAAATTCCAGAACTTCTTCTCAAGTCATAATTCACCACTAAACTTAAAATCATACCTTGTTTAGCCCATGGTGAGTGCCAGAATGATAAATCTTTAATCAAAACATAGTTACACTGAATAAGAGGAATGAAAGTCTCTCTAAGTTTGAGAATACATCTCCAACTCCAACTGCAACTTAGTGGAATAGGCATAATCCAGAAATGTTTTTTACCAATAAGATTATTATTGACCCATTGAGACCATAAGTTCCCATCAGATTCAAAGATTTTGTTGAAATATACTGATATGGCTGCCTTATTCCAAAGAAAAATATTAGTAATACCAAGACCACCTTTCCTTTTGGATTCAAATAATTTGTAGAAAGAGATAGGAATCAACTTTCTAGAAAAAGGGTCACCATGCCAAAGAAACTTATTAAATGCACTAGAGATCATATTAATAAGCTTGACAGGAAGTATGTAATGTCTAGTCCAATATGTTGTGATAGCCATTGCAATTGATTGAATGATTGTTAATCTTCCAGCTTGAGACAGTTTATCTCTTGGCCATAATTGAAGCCTTTCAATTATCTTCTCAAAAAGTGGTAAGCAATTTTGTTTAGTAACTCTAGAGAGAAAAATAGGCAAGCCCAAATAGAAAGAATTTTTGGGTAATTCCTTAAGGCCAGAATAGTTAATAATGTCATTCTTCTTACCAGAATCTAACCCAGCAACTAATATATTGGACTTTTGAAGATTAATCAGAAGGCCAGTAATAGAGTAGAAAAGCTCAAGAGCTGACAGTATACACTGAATATTATGGTAAGATGGTTTAGTAAAAATGATAAGGTCATCAGCAAAGAGAAGGTGGGTAATAATAGGTCTTTTACATTTAGGATGAAGTTGAAAGTTTCCATTAGCAACCAGATTCATCAAAATGGGATTGAGAAGCTCCATGACAATTATGAACAAGTATGGAGAAATTGGATCACCTTGCCTAACACCTTGTTTATTTTTAAAATAACCAAATAGACCTCCCTCTCTAGAAATTGAAAACATAGGTGATGATATACAAGTGTAAATCCATGCTAAAAATGGCTTAGGGAAGTTCATTCTGGACATGATTGCTATAATTGAATTCCAAGCAATGGAATCAAATGCCTTTTTAATATCAAGCTTTAACATGCACCTTGGAGAAATATTTTTCCTTTCATACCCATACAAAAGTTCTTGGGTTAAGAGAATATTGTCACTTATTGATCTGCCCTTAACATATGCAGCCTGATTGTTTGAGATGATAGATGGCAAAACTTGTTGTAATCTATTAGCTAAAACCTTTGAAATTATTTTATAAATGATATTACAACATGAAATTGGTCTAAAATCACCAACAGAGGATGGATTAACTGTCTTAGGAATAAGTGAAATAGCAGTGGCAACAAGTCCATTAGGTAATCTATTATTTAGAAAAAAATATTGAATAGCCTTGATAATATCATATCCAATTATCTTCCAACTATGCTGAATAAAATGAGCATTATAACCATCTGGACCTCCACAACTATCACTGTCTAAACTAAAAACTGCAACTTCAATTTCATTATTTGAAATAGCACTTATCAGAAAGTTAGATTGAAGAGTACTTAATGTTGGAAGAGAGATATCAAAGATTGGTTTAATGTCAGGAATGAATTGATTATCTGGAGCTAAAATGGATGTAAAATACTTCACAAAGGCTTCATTAATACCATCAAAATTATCTACCAAATTTCCACTCATGTCCTTTATCAGAAAAATGCTTTCTCTATTCCTTTTAACTTTCAAGTAATCATGAAAATATTTAGTGTTCCTATCAGCCTCTTTATCCAATCTCAAGTGAATTTTTTGCCTGAGAGCTGATACTTCTTTTTGGATAATTTGCTCCAGAGCATTCTTTAATTGCATTTCAGATTGAAGTAAAATATTATCATAAGGTCTAGCACTGAGTTTTTCTTGTACCATAATCAACTGATTCCTAATTTGAGATGATAGTTTAGAATCCTTACCAAATCTTGCTGAAGACCAATTTCTTAGTTGAAATTTCAAAGCTTTCATCTTAAGTATAATGTTTGTGAGAGGATCCTTTCCAAATTGCATACTCCAGACCTGCTTTAAGATATCATAATATTCCACCTGCTTAGTCCAAAAATTAAAAAATTTAAAAGAGTGTTTCCCTCCACAAAAATCATCAAGACCCCAAAGAAAAATTAATGGTCTATGATCAGATAAAGAAGGTTGACAAATGTTATAGAAAGATTTTGACCAATGCTGAATAAAAGATAGATTAATGAAAATATGATCAATCTTGCATAATGTAGGATTACCACTCCTATTACAATTAGACCAAGTGAAATCAGGACCAAAATGTTTAGCAGGAAAAAGATTGGATTGAATTAAAGCACTATTAAGAGGAGATATATCCTTAAGAGATAATGGACAGCCACCACTCTTTTGATTACTAGCAAACATACAATTAAAATCCCCACCAATAATCCAAGGAACAGTTGAAGATAAGGATGGAAGGTAATCTAAGAAAACCTGTCTCAGAGCTGGGGAATTTTGAGCATACACAGAAGTAAGATGAAAATTGATGTTGGAAGGTAAATGAATACAGTTATAATGGATAAACTGGTCAGAGGCACTTATTCTGGAAAGTTTAAAGAAAAGTGGATTCCACATAGTGAGCAACCTGCCATAATTGGATTCAATGAAATTGTTATCATGCAGCCAAGATGGGGCAATCAAACGAACAGCATTAATTGTAGAAGTAATGTCAAGTTTAGATTCAGAAATGCACATTAGATGAATGTTATTACTCTCAATAAAATACTTAATCTCTAATTGTTTAGAGGGTAGATTGGCCCCTCTAATATTCCAAAAAGCAATTTTATTCATTTATTAGGAAGGGGAGGGAACAATGAGGAAGGATTCTTCCTAGTGTGTCTTTGATGTGAATTATTCTTTGAAGAAGATAAAGGTTGAACATCAGAAGGCTTGTATTCCTTACCTTTATTAAGATCAACAGAATCCAAATTACTTACTCCACTAGACTTCTTCATTACCACTGCATTATCAGATGAACTAGAAGGAGGTGGAAGTAAAACATTGCTAGGAGGAGATAGATGCAAATATGGAGAAGGATTTATGATATTCATGGAAGGAGATTTAGAACTGAATTGAGAACAACATGAAGTTGATACAGAGTTAGAGGGAACAGTAGAAACAACCCTTATGACAGAATTAGACAGAATATTGGATGGATTTTCAAGTGATATAGATGAAGAAGAAAGATTAGCATCACAAATTGAATCAGATACAACCCCAACCAAATCACCAGAGTTTGAAACAACAGTTGAGTCACCCTTTGGAACCGAATCAGATAAAGCATTAAAAGGATTTTCAATTGATAAAGATGAAGAAAGAAGATTTACATCACATGGTGATTCAGATACACTAACTTTAGTCAAGGAAGGATTGGAAAAAATTGAAGATGTCTCACACCTCAAGTCATTTGCATCTGAGCAAGAACTAATGTGAATTACTTCTGTAGGAGCTTCCTTACTTCTCTTATCATCAACATTTAACTGAATATTTTCATTGTTCAAAGTGACTTTTTTCCTCCAAATCCCTTTATTTTTTTTATTCACAACCTTCCAACTTTGATCAATAGAATTAGCAGTATTAGTCCTAACTTCATTCTTCTCCAAAGAATGTATATTATTATCCTTATCATCACTGGCAGAATTAACAAATTCACATGTTGCAGTATCATGTCCAAAAATTCTACAGTGAGTACAAATTTTAGGCTTCCAAACATAGGATAATTGAACATCTGGACAATTATTACCAAGTTGAGGAATATGGATAGATTCAGGTAATTCTTGATCAGGCGAAATTTCCACCAAAGCTTTAGCATACTTAAACCTTTGTAACTTTTCAGTGCTACTGTCAAAGCATATTAATCTCCCAATGTGACATGCCAACCAATTAATACCAACCAAAGTCCACAAGATGATTGGAATCCTATGAAAATGAATCCAAATCGGTACTTTCTTTACTTGAGCCTGAGATAATCCAACTGAAGGATCCCATTTTGTAATGATGAACATCCTACCTCTAATAAAGATAGGGTCCGAATTCAGGATATTATCTTTATCTTCTTGATTGGAAAAGTTGAAGTAAAAATTATACCCATCCGATTTAAAATCAACCTCACCCTTAAGTTTCCAAAACCTTTTAAGAAAATTCACAACAGTCAGAAAAGAAAGCGTACCATCAAGAAAGAAACCGACTAAATGATTGTTCCAGTAATTCAGTCCTTCTACTTTAACAAGATCTGGCAGATCCAAAGATGGCTTATCACGCGAAATATCAAAATGAATAGGCTTATATGACCCAGCATTACGAGGCAAAGATTTGAAAAGATTCGACCAATTTGATTTCGGAATACAAGAATCATTGATAGAGGAAGAAACCACAGAATTTGGACCAGCAGAAGCAAGAAGAGAAGAAGAAGAAAGAACAGAAGAAGAGGAGGAAGAAAGGGTTGCCGAAGAAGATGATAAAGATGAAGAAAGATGAGGAAAAGAAACGGAGTCAAAAGAGAACGAAGAAGAAGAAAAAGAAGAAGACGCCATTAAAAATTCTATACTAATTGATTTCAATCAATAATTAAATATTAAAATATTCAATTTTCACAAATTAACTTTTAATTCGATTTTAAAAGTTCTAAAATATTTCTATAACTCCAGTATGATTAAATAAAATTTTCCAAATTATTTTCAATCATTTTTAACTCAATTTTCAATTATTTCCATAATTTAACATATTAAATTATCGATTTAATTATCCAATTAAATCCAATAATTCAAATTAAAATTTCTTCGACTTATAAATTTACTTATAAATATTTAAAATTAATTAAATATCCAAATTTTAAATTTAATAAAATTCTGGGTCGTTACAGTCTTCCAAATCCTGAAATGCTAAGGTTGACCCAAGCGAATTGAGATGACAAAACACTCGAGTCAGAACTAAGAGATCTTATGTAAGTTAAATCAACAATAAATAATATGAGTGGAGCGGCGTCAGAGATGTTTACGGGATTTGACATCTCCTATCCAGTGTCTAACGTGAGTGTAGTAACTCAAGAGATGCTCGGGATTCACATCTCCTATGGATCCGTTAAACTATTTACTATGTAGTAAAATTTTGCTATTATAATAATGTCTATAGTAAAATAAACTTACTTTCAAATAGCATTAAGGAGTGACTCAATATTTCCCTTACCATGTAATTGTCCCAGTAGTCCATCTAATATCATAGTCCCTCCTGATCGAAAAGCCACCAGAGGATACCACACTGGCTACGGGAGAAAACCAAACTCCTACAAGGCGAGCTAGGGTAGATGACATGGTAAAACTAGGCTATGCCAGGTTAGATATACCGATAACGCTTCCGGGCCGATGGTAACACATAGCACGCAGCTACCGGCCACCTCGAGCCAGACCCCCAGATCAAAAAAAAAGTGTCCACCGAATCAATCTAAAAGTCAGAGTAAAATATCGAAGGTATGTGTCCGATCAAAGGTGCTACCTCATTAGCCCGTCAATCGCTCCTGTTTTAGCTACCTTATGCCAACTCACGGGAGTCGGGTCCACGTATTTACCTCAAAGGAAACGCCGTCGCCATCCAACTTCATTCTAGAATCTCCACCGCGTACACGGTTGTTAAAGTGGGTTTCGGAGTTGGCAAAGAGTATAACAAATTCCGATTCCCGGTCTCTTCAACAACCAAATGTTATTATAACACCGCAGTCCTTTCAAAATAGTTTATGCTTTTAAGACCAGAATATAATATCCATTTCAAAACCATATAAATACGATATCCTTTCAAATTTAAAACCAAATCAATATGATGTCCTTTTTATTTCAAATCAATATAATATCATTTTATTTCAAAAATATCCCTTTTTCGAAAATCATAGCACTTCGAAATTATATCCTTCAAATCCAAACATTTGAAATTTTAACACCTTTAAAACATAATGCTTTAAAATTCATAACTTCGAAACATTTCATTTGCTATAAACATTTCAATTTCGATATAATTCAAGGCTTTAAATATTCCAAAATTTCAAAACTAAATTTTATAATTTCGATTCAACAATTAAATCTTCTATTATTTAGTTTGAAATAATTTACATAATAAACCCCTTATCATTTCAATAAGACTCAAATTACAAATAACTAGATATTGCCTTCAATTCATTATACTTGAAATAATCATTTAATTCACCTAGACCCCAAAATCAAGTTATAATAATTATACCTTTTAAAATTTCCAATTTAATAAATTTCCCATCAATCCTTTTGGTTTAATTCTTAAATAAATTAAATTTCATAAAATCTCAAATTATCTCAATTTCAAATCAAATTTATTCAAGAAAAATTCATAAAAAAATCAATTCAAACCAATTTAATTTTTCTTTAAGTCATTAAAACTCTAGATATACAATATCTTAAACAAGTACTTAACCATATAATATAAATCAATCAAACTCCATTATTAAGCTTATTTTTATTAAACAAATTTATACATAGCTTAAATTCAAGAATTTAACTATATATACATATAATAATATTTATATAATATCAAAAATTAATATTTATTAAACCGTATATTTCTTTCCAAAACCGTAGAAATCTTTTCAAAATATTTTTTATATATAGACCACAGTGTCTGTATAAAATTTTCTACCCTATGGTCAAGTGATACAGATATTTATCATTTCAGTCCGTAATTTAAAATAAAAAATACGGTTATATATCATTTCAAACCGCAATCTCGAATGGAATAAAGTGCATAACAAATTTGCAGTTTAGAACAATATAAATACAACATTTATTCATCCAATATCAATCATCAACCATTTATTACAATCATCATCCAATTTAAACAATAACATCAATATAGAGCATATAATAAATAACAGGTAATTACTGACAGTCTATATTCAATAATAAATTAAACAATCTATCTAACTGGCAGTTCATATGCAATAATAAATTAAATAACAATTTAATTCAATAAATTAAAATTTAACTGGAATGATGATAAAATATACCAAACAACAATAAATAAATTTCTAATCATATCAAAATTTTATTTAACAAACACAAGAAATTTTAGAAGTTGGAGTGGGTTAAAGCACTCACCTTTTGAATTTAAACTGAATTATAATCCAATTTAAACCCAAAAGTTGAACAGTCTTCGAATTCATGCAGACTAGCGCCAAAACGTCTGAAATTCCAATAGGATCGCAGCGGTGAAAACCGTTGTGAATTCAACCTCTTATGCAAAAGATATAGCGATTAGAACGTGCTCATGTCAAATTTAATTTAAAATAGAATATAAATGAACTCACCACGTATCTGCCACGTCACCGTTCTAGTCAAATCCTACACACAGAAACTCGTGACCACATTGAACATCGCATAGAACGGCCGCAACTTCGTCCCAAAACTGCGTCGCCATTGCTGCTTACTTCCATGATCTGAACACCTCCCCGCGACCTCCAACCAAAGGCGCACCCACGGCCCGAGTTTCGTCACCTCCGGTAGAGATTTAAGCCACCGCCGCCGCCCTTTTTCATGAAGTAATCGAATTTTTGAGGCTAATCTTGCCGTTGATTCAACTAGCTACCTATGCCGATGCACTTCGCTCGAGAGTCTATTCGACCAAGTAACCTTGATTCGTCGATCAGGCCAAGACCTTTCGACGCAATGGATGGCCGAAAAAAGATCATCAATTCCTGGGCAAACCGAGCTTCGAATCGGAAAATGAATTACAGATCTGGGTTACGCTCTTCGAGAGCTTCGACATTTAATTTTTCTGAATTTTTTTGAGGAGTTTGAAATTTGACTTTGATTTTTGAATTGCAATTGTATTTGAAATTGTCTACCATTGAATTGAGGAGATGAGGAGGAATTGTACGTATAAACAAATGAGAAATAGAGGTAGGCTAGGGTTTATAACAGGGTATATATAGGCAAGGTTGAAATAGAATAGATGAACCCGATTTATAAACGCGCTAAACGATATATGGCTTGCAAAGCCCGTTTCGACTCCGGAACGAAATTGGGTCAATCCTATATCAAAATAGATGTTTTAGAATATTTTAAACGCAATGGAAAAGGTTTCGAGTCCAAATTCCATCGTATGAAGAAGTTATGATAAAATCAATATTTTTCAAATTGATTTCAGTTTCGTTGATTTCAAGGCGTTTCGAGTCCGTACGATCAAATGACAAGTCCGATCGTTACAAAACTTGAAATCCTACAATAATTCACCGTTACATATCTGTTGAAACTAGTATCGACGAAATCTGAGTTAGTGGCCAAAATGGCTATTTTTACATTAATTAAATAATTAAATAATTAATAAATCAAATCACTTTTCAAATTTCAATTCCATACTTAACCAATCCTATCATTTTTGATCTCTTAAATAATTACAGTGATTTAAACAAATTTAGATGTTAATTTAACATCGATTCATCCTTCAATTTCAGCATTAAGTTTCAATTTCACTTTATTCAAAAATTATAAATGTAATTTCCCATAGTTCCATTTAATTAAATAAATTAATAATCATTCCATTTATTATTGCCAAATAAAAGGATTTAACATTGGATTCAAAACTATTACATTAATATTCTCACATTTCATCTAAATTCCCATTTATGTAATATTTAAATATTTAATTTATATAATTGCAATTAATCCTTTTATCATAAATTAAATTCCAATATATTGATAAAAATTAATTTCCATTCCTTTTATTCAACCAATTGTCATATTATAAATAAAATTGACGTTATCTCCAATTACTAATTACAATCAGTTAAGATCTTACCATTGGTTCCATTAGTTTATTTGCATTAAATTAGTTATTGCATTAATTCTCATTAATATAACATTAAGGTTCATTTAACTCTAGTTGATTTCCAATTTTATTATTATACCAAATAAACAGGTAACTTATAACAAGTGTTACCATGACTTTAATTACACTCATGCATTCCCTATTTTCAAGCAATCGTTGCAGTTCTTAAATACTTCTGCTTTTATTTAATTACACTAACTATATTATTATTCCATTAGCTAATTAAGTATTTACATTCGTTTCTTCAATTAAATCTCATAACCAATTATAACAAATTTCAATATCTCACCCGATCCGACCCTTCATTTCAATTTATTCATTTATTAAGTTTTACATTAATAAATCTTTATTTCCAAATATACTCTAATTTAACAACTTCTAAACATTGTATTACTTCTCACATTAATGTAACTTTTGTTTATATTTATTAAAATTTGATTTCTCATTTCAATTAATAGACAACGGGCAACACATAATTATTGCCATCGCTTACTTTTAACTGCATTTATAAGTTTATTACTTACCAACACAGGTTAAAATTCCATATATAACACAAATTTTAATTAATTGTCATTGGCACTGTATTATTTCATTAATTAATTTAATACTTACATTTATTTTATGATATTTCATTTATAAACAACTATAATATTTCCACTTGCTTATCTTATTGAATTCATAACCCAGTGGTAACATATATAAATTTCCATTTAACATGGGAGTCCATTCAATATGTTACAAATTTACTTACATTAACACTATTTCACTTATTTTCGTCATTATTCCATACATAGGTCACAAGTTTTCATTAATTTATACTATCTTATGGAAATAATATACATTTCAAATACTTTATTACATTTATTGAAATTTATTTTCCCAATTTACTAAATACAACAAATTATGACCTTATAGTTATCTGAAATAATTGGGATTGCGCTAAATTAATCATTTATTAGCATACATCAACATTCTTGCCCTCCATACCCATTATAAATTCATCAACGGGTTACAAATTTTTGTAAAATAACCAAATTTAATTATTGAAAATTCACGGGTCGTTACACTCTCCCACACTCAAAACTTTTCGTCCCCGAAAAGGAAAAGAAGGGAAAGAGTAACTTATAAATTAATATATATTATTCAAAACATTATATTCATAATAATAAATTTACAGAATAGGATAATTCAAATAACATATATAGATTTATGAAAAATTAAATCTTTTGTATTCAAATCAATAAGATTTGGAAAACATTTCAAAATATTTTCTAAGTCCAAAATTTACGAAAAATTTCGGTAGAGTCTCCTTTGTACGGAGAGGCTCCAGAGAAAATATAACATCAAATATAACAATATATAACATATAATTTCCAAGATTATGTATATCCCAACACGGGAAAATCAAAATAATAACTCTATAAACCGTAATCCGAGAACGTACCTATTCGTCGGGCAATTAACGCTTAATTATGAAACCAAAAATAGTAGCAATTGCTTCCATAACCTGTATTTCACTTATATAATCCAAAAAGGTTAACAATTATATAAAATGAAATATCTAAAGTTGTTTCACCCACAAGCAAACAATCAATACAACAATAATTACTTGCAATCACAACATACTACCACTATATGAAGGCAAATAAAATCAACCATCCATAGCAAACAAACAAATATTTGTTTGGGTTTAAAAACCTTAAATTGTACAGAATGAAAAATAAACTATTAAGCGTACCATTTACTCAGCAGTCTTAGATGAAACTAAATAGATTATTCCCATGTCCAAACAATTTTAAAGTATCTTTGCCCAAACAACGACAAACAAAACAAACAACGATTTCTAACAACAGAATAATTTTATTCTTATTAATTCCATTCATTTTCATTTATTCAGATCATGTAAGTTTCTTTTTATTGCATTACATTTATGCATTTCTCAATTTCATTTATTTATTTAGTGCCTACATTTATACTATATTTAATTATAGTAACATTTTAATTACAACTTAAGTTTATAACTCTATAACATCAATTCTTATAAATAAAAGCAATTTATTGAACACTTTTTTTACCTACTTTTCTTGTACAATTTCCATTACAATTTCTTATTAAACATTTAAACTTTTAATATTCGGTAAGTTATATATATGTTTTTAAAGATGTAATTGAAAGTTATACAAGTTTATTCTATTTCCTTTAATTAATTTAATGTTCAATAATAATATCCTTTATCTTATAGGTTACCCATTTAATTTCTTTTTTCTTTTTTCTTTTTTTATACTTAGCATTAAATCTCTTATTTCCTTTAGAGGTTTCAGTTATTAATTACCAACGTTCCAATTCACTACAATAATTGAAACTATTGATTATCAGAAACTTAAGAACTAAATACCGGGTTTAATTTCAAATCATTTTAAAATAATAGATAAATGTATATACTTACAACTTATATATCCAACTATATGAAAAACATTTTAAAATTCGCTTTTGTTTATCAAAATTCATCTGTAGAAAAATACTATAGCGGCCTTCCCACTTCGAAACTCGAAAATGAATGTCGATGATGCGTGCACTCATCATCGAAACTATTTTCCAGCGACAGAGAGGGGAGTACCAAACTTATTTCCTTCCAAAATTTCTTTTAAAACATTTCTTTCAAATTATATTGAAATACTTATATCAGAAAATACTTCAAATAATATTATTATTATATTTCAAAATCATTCAAAGGAATTTTCGAAACCCCGAAACTTAAGTTCTAAATTTCCAATTTTCATTTATCTTAATTTCAACCTCATTTCAACTATTATTTATAAATTTCATTACCTAACAACCAATATATTACAAACAAATATAACTTTTATAAAAATTTATTTTATATATAGAAAATATAATAGGGAAAAAAATTTCATTCACCTATATTAAAAACAAATATTGTGTCGCTTTGTCCTTTTAAGTGTTTAGAAATCCCCATTGATGCCATAGCGTCCTGTGCACCAACCGGAATTTATAAATACAAAACGAAACAAATTAACACAATATCAAAACTTTTTATAACACTAACAAATACGCTCTCTCATATATATATATACACACACTCAGCGACACATCATAGGGTATTACTACCCTATTAATAAAGAGTCGGACCCCATAAAGCTAAGGTTTATCGCTAAACCAAAGCTTTGATACCAAATGTATAGTCCCGCCTTTTTGTACACTTAAACCGACAATAAACCACACACGTCAGACTTAAACCATACAGAAGGGTGGATTTGTTATGGGATAAATAAGAAAAAACAGAGAAAGAAAAAGAACAAAACAGAATCTTGCAGCAGAACGATAAAATATAATAATCAAATATACAGTTCATGAAGCTGTTTGACAAAATATTTGATTATATTTATACAATACATTTCAGAGTTGCACATACTAGCAAATAATAATTAATGCAGCGGAATAAAGTGTGTAGTGGAAATAATAGTAAATAATAATAAATCTTCGTCTTCGTCCTCCAGAATACGGTCTTTCAAATCCTGAAATGCTCAGATTGATCCGAGCAAATTGAAAAGACAAAACACTCGAGTCAGAACTAAAAGATCTTATGTAAGTTAAATCAACAATAAATAATATGAGTGGAACGGCGTCAGAGATGTTTACGGGATTCGACATCTCCTATCCAGTGTCTACCGTGAGTGCAGTAACTCAAAAGATGCTCGGGATTCACATCTCCTAAGGATCCGTTAAACTATTTACTATGTAGTAACATTTCGCTATTATAATAATGCTTATAGTAAAATAAACTTACTTTTAAATAACGTTAAGAAGTGACCCAATATTCCCCTTAACATGTAATAGTCCCAGTAGTCCATCCAATATTATAGTCCCTCCTGATCGGAAAGCCACCAGAGGATACCACACGGGCGATTGGAGAAAACCAAACTCGTACAAGACGCGCTAGGGTAGGTGACATGGAACAACTAGGCAATGCCAGGGTAGATATACCAATTACGCTTCCGGGCCGGCGGTAACGCGTAGCACGCAGCTACTGCCCACCTCGAGCCACACGCCCAAATCAAAAAAAAATCAAAAGTGGCCACCGAATCAATCCAAAAGTAAGAGTATACTATTGAAGAGACGTGTCCGATCAAAGGTGCTACCTCATTAGCCCGTCAATCGCTCCTGTTTTAGCCACCTTATGCCAACTCACGGGAGTCGGGTCCACGTATTTACCTCAAAGGAAACGCCGTCGCCATCCTACTTCATTCTGGAATCTCCACCACGTACACGGTTGTTAAAGTGGGTTTTGAAGTTGGCAGAGAGTATGACAAAATCCGATCCCGGTCTCTTCAACAACTAAACGTTATTATAACACCGCAGTCCTTTCCAAGTAGTTTATGCTTTTAAGACCAAAATATAATATCCATTTCAATACCATATAATTACGATATCCTTTCAAATTTAAAACCAAATCAATATGATATCCTTTTTATTTCAAATCAATATAATATCATTTTATTTCAAAAACATCCCTTTTCCAAAAATCATAGCACTTCCAAATTATACCCTTCAAACCCAAACATTTGAAATTTTAACACCTTTAAAACATAGTGCTTTAAATTCATTACTTCAAAGCACTTCAATTGCTATAAACATATCAATTTCGATATATTTCAATGCTTTAAATGTTCCAAAATTTCAAAACTAAATTTTATAATTTCGATTCAACAATTAAATCTTCTATTATTTAGTTTGAAATAATTTACATAATAAACCCCTTATCATTTAAATAAGACTCAAATTACAAATAACTAGATATTGCCTTCAATTCATTATACTTGAAATAATCATTTAATTCACCTAGACCCCAAAATCAAGTTATAATAATTATACCTTTTAAAATTTCCAATTTATTAAATTTTCCACCAATCCTTTTGGTTTAATTCTTAAGTAAATTCAATTTCATAAAATCTCAAATTTATCTCAATTTCAAATCAAATTTATTCGAGAAAAATTCTTAAAAAATCAATTCAAACCAATTTCATATTCATCTTCCAATTTAATTTTTTTTAAGTGATTAAAACTCTAGATATACAATATATTAAACAGGTACTTAACCATATAATATAAACCAATCAAACTCCATTAATAAGCTTATTTTTATTAAACAAATTTATACATAGCTTAAATTCAAGAATTTAACTATATATATAAAATAATACTTATATAATATTAAAAATTAATATTTATTAAACCATATATTTCTTTCCAAAACCGTAGAAATATTTTCAAAATATTTTTTATATATAGACCACGGTGTCTGTATAAAATTTTCTACGCTATGGTCAAGTGATACGGATATTTATCATTTCAATCCGTAATTTAAAATAAAAAAATACGGTTACATATCATTTCAAACCGCAATCCCGAATGAAATAAAGTGCATAACAAATTTTCAGTTTAAAACAATATAAATACAACATCCATTCATCCAATATCAATCATCAATCATTTATTAGAATCATCATCCAATTTAAACAATAACATCAATATGGAGCATATAATAAATAACAGGTAATTACTGACAATCTATATTCAATAATAAATTAAAAAATCTATCTAACTGGCAATTTATATACAATAATAAATTAAATAATAATTTAATTCAATAAATTAAAATTTAACTTGAATGATGATAAAATATACCAAACAGCAATAAATAAATTTCTAATCATATCAAAATTTATTTAACAAACATAAGAAATTTTAGAAGTTGTGAGTGGGTTAAAACACTCACTTTTTGAATTTAAATTGAATTAAAATCCAATTTAAACCCAAAAATTGAACAGTCTTCGAATTCATCCAAACCGGTGCCAAAACGTTCAAAATTCCAATAGGATCGCAACGGAGAAAATGCGTGTGAATTCGACCTCGTATGCGAAAGATATAGCAATTACAACATGCTGAAGTCAAATTTAATTTAAAACAGAATATAAATAAACTCACCCTCACGTATCTGCCACGTCACTGTTCTAGTCAAACCCTACACGTAGAAATTTACGACCATGTTGAACATCGGATAGCACGGCGCCGCTTCATCCCAAAACTGCGCCGCCATCGCTGCCTACCTCCACGATCTGAACACCTCCAACAAAAGGCGCACCCACGGCCCGAGTTTCATCACCTCTGGTCGAGATTTGAGCCGCCGCCGCCCTTTTTCATGACCTAATCAAATATTGAGGCTAATCTAGCTGTTTATTCAACTAGCTACCTTTGCCGATGCGCTCCGCTCGAGAGTCTCTTCGACCCTGTAACAACCCTAGATTTTGCTTATACTTTTAAATTGACTTTATTTTTATTTTTATGTTATTTAAATTTTTTTTTTCAAACATCTCATTTTTTAATATAAATGATGATTATTAAGTGATTTATAGTTCAAACTAGTATAATTCGAATATTTTACTGTAAAGTGAATTTTTGGTCAAAATAGTCAAACTTTGACTTTTAATTTAAATTTTTAAAAGTTTGAAAATTTAAATTTTTTCTTTTATTATGAAAGTACATAAAATTATAAGAACACCACTTTTCGTTTCGTTGAAATCGAATGTAAATTGTGAAAGTTATACCCTTTACAATATTGTGTGTATATAGGGTTATTTAACAATGACTATTTTAAATTGTATAAATTACTTCTTCTTTGTTATATTTTATTCTAATATGTGATAATATGTTATATTATGTATATTTTGACTTTTAAGTATTTTTGAAATGATAATATAATTTTTCTAAAGTTTATTTGAATTTATTTCAATTTATAAAGCCTAGTTTGGTATTTACTGCATTTTTCTTTATTTAAAATTCTATTTAATTAAAGTTTAATTATTTATTTCACCTTGAAAATGCTTTAAATAAATTAATTTAATTCAACTTTCCACTTCATAATAATTTTATAATGAAATGTATAATTTTTCAAGACTAACAGTGATTTATGCACAATTTTAGAACACTGTTTGGTATTTTTAAGGCATTTTCTTCATTATTTTATATTTTTTTCAAATTATACTATTTGTTAGCTCATATTTCTAATTGATTTCGGTTTTTAAAGTATTTTCTCCTGAAATTTTGTTTATGTAAAGTTTTAAAAGGAAAGGAATATGGAAGATTGTAAATCACTTTGAAACGTAAGCCCTTTTATTTGCCCAAACCCTTCATTTCCTTAAACTACTCAATTAATTGCCTTAGCCGTGTAAAACCCTAATGTAGCCGTCATCTCATTAGGTTTTCACGTGAAAAAAAAAGATCATTTTCATTTGTTTCTCACGGCTTCAAAGATCTGGTAATGGCTTCCTTTTCTTTTTCTTACTTTTCTACTTGTTTTCCCTAAATTTTAATTTTTTTCCATTTATTTAAAGACTTTGGCTTTTATTTTCTTAAAAATCTAATTTTGGAAATTTTCTTGAAACGATTTCCGATCATTTGTCCAAATAAAAATAAACAATATCTGAAAATTTGATTTGGATAAAAAGTGTAACTTTAATAGAAATTCTAAATTTTCTAATTCTAAAGGCAAATTTTTCATCTTGAACTGTATACAATTGTGTAACATTTGTTTCACTTTTGTTTTGGTCAGATTTGTTGTATACTTTTTTTTTTTTAAAGGTTAATAATAATTAGTGTGAAACGAGAAATAAACTTTACATTTCTTTTACATATGTTTACATCTGTTTCTTAACTTTATATTTAACAATCAATTGGATGAGGCTAAATCAAATGTTATTAATTATGGTACAATAGCTATTAAATTTTGGTTTAAAGTGATGGTTTATTTTCCTAATAGAAACGTTAGTATTTTAAATTTATTTAATAAGAGAAACAAAATAATTTGTACGTTATTTAATAAGAGAAACAAAATAATTTGTACGTTACTTTGGGCATATATTTAATTGTTGCTCTTGTCTTTTCGTTATCTATTTGATTTTTTTTTCCTTGCGTTAACAATGCAAAGTTTTCAGCCGTATATTCTCTTTTGAGAATCCAAAATCTTGCTCAAGTCTTGCCTTAAATCATTTCCGTGTGTGAATTATTTATTTCCCTCTTGCCTCCCATACGTTTCCACCTATTGGATAGAATTGAATGCCTTAATTTCCTCTACCGTTCAAGCATTTTTCTCTTGCCTGCCCTCTACATAAATTAGTGAGCAAATGTTAATATATTTTTCACGTTCAAAAGTTCCATACCATAAATTATTCATTTTGCTTCCATCAAAATTTGCGTAAGCATCTCCTGAAGGTATGAACCGGCGCATGCTTTTCCTTTCATTTTTTTTTCTCTTTTTTTCTTTCTTTCTTCTTTTCACTCTTGCTTTATTTCATTTGTTCTCCTTTCATTGTTTTGCTTTGGGTTGGTGATACAAAATCATATCTTGGCTATCTTTCAACTCAAATCAAAAGTCGTAAAATTGTGCTTGTCGTGCCTTTGGAGTCGTGCTTGTATGTTGTTTTGGTCTCTAGCTTTGAAAAAAGTGAGTCTTTCTCACTCTGACATATATACTTATGAAAAGTGGATTGATGACAAGTGTTTAGTAATGTAAAATGTTTATGCAAGTTAATGATGATCATATGATAAGCTATGCCATGTTATTATCATGTTAAAACTGTTAATTTTCACCTGACACCTGATATATGACTGTATATTGTGATATTGACATTGTTCATATTATTTCTGTTTATGATCACACTGCATGTTCCCTGTTAGAATAGAATCATTATGGGCTAAAATGATAGGCCTGTGTTATTGTTATTTATCTAAATTTAACTTGGGTTTGCGGGTTTGAAATGATAGAACCGGGAATTTTACTTTTTAAACTGCGGATTGAAATGATACATATCCGTATCACTTGACCTAGGTTAGAAAACTATATACAGACCCGTGGTTATTCTATAAAGTGTTTTGAATATTTTAAGTATTTTAAAAATTATAAATTTATGAAATTTGGTTTAAATAGTTTTTGAAAGGTTTTAAAATAAATAAAATATGATTTTTCTATGTGTTTAAAATGTAATTTATGAATGGATTAACTGGATTTTGAAATATAACTTATGTTTCAAATTTGGAATTTTGACTAAAAATGATATTTAAGTTACATGAATAAAATGGACTTTAATTTTATTTGGAAAATGGTAAATATGATAAATTGATTTATATTTGAATTTAAGTGATTTATTAAAGAATTATTGATTTTCTATAAATTTAAGTGGTTGAATAAATGACTGTTGAAAATGAAATTTTAAAATATAACTTGACTTGAAAATGTGAAATTTGAGTTTTAACTAAAGATGTTAAATTAATTAAATAAACTGGAAGTTTAGTTAAATTTGTGAAATGGTAATATAAATCTGAAATGTTAAGTTTTAATTTATGAAAGAAACGTATAGGTTTTAATTTATGAAAGAAACGTATAGGTTTAAATTTATGAAAGAAACGTATAGGTTTAATTTATGAAAGAAACGTGTAGGTTTTAATTTATGAAAGAAACGTATAGGTTTTAATTTATGAAAGAAACGTATAGGTTTTAGTTTATGAAAGAAACGTATAGGTTTTAGTTTATGAAAGAAACGTATAGGTTTTAATTAATGAGAGAACGTATGGTGTTCTAATTAATGATAGGAACATGTAAATTCCTAATTAATGAAAGAATGGTATAAGTTTTAATTAATGAAAGAAATGTATAAGTTTTTAATTAATGAAAGAAACGTGTAAAGTCCTAATTAATGAGAGAACATGAAAGTTTTAATTAATGCAAGAACATGTAAAGTTTAATTAAGAAAGAAACATGTAAAGTTTCAAGTAGTGTGGTATTGATTTAATTAATAAATGTTCATTATTGTAATAGGAATATAAAATTTAAAACGTACATTTGACACGTAGATTTTAATCAATGTAATGGTGTATTTTAAATTGATTAAAATGATAAATGTTACTTATTGTAATAATAATGTAAGTTAATAAGGTGTTTTTAACTTAACATAAGAATTTCGGTTTAAACTGTATATTACAGTAAGAAAGTTTATTTAACTATAAGGCTATGATAAATTGACATGTTAAAATTTTAAGCTTATCAATACTTTGATTATATACAATGTAAAGTGGAAAGTAGTACATTCCGAAAATGCTATGATTCCTTAAGGTAACATTTCCAAAATGCTATGATAATTTAAAGGAATATTTCAAGTTTAATAAATTTAAAGAAATATTCAATGATTTGAAAATTTGGGTTTTATTTGAATGATATAATATTGAATTATTTTTGAAATGGAAATGATACAATTGTGATATTGTTTTGAAATGAGTATGATATTTTGGTCTTGAAAGTATAAATTATTTGAAATAAATATCCATGGGTTATAATAACGATTGGTTGTTAAAGAGACCGGGATCGGATATTGTCTTATAGCCGGACAATACCGAAAACCACTTTAACAACTGTGTACGCGGTGGAGATTCCAGAATGAAGTAGGATGGTGGCGACGTTCTCAAGGTATGTTACGTGGACCCAACTCCCGTGAGTTGGCATATATGACTAAAACAGGAGCTATACCGGGCTACACAAAGGGTCGCACCCTTTCATCGAGCATGCTCCATCGGAAACCATTCTATTACTGTTGTGATTCGATTCGGTAGCGCCACTTTGATTCGGGGGTATTGTTCGAGGTGGGCGGAAGCTGCTGGCTTGCCGTCACCACCGGTCCGGGAGTGCAAACGGTGTATCCACCCTGGCATTGCCTCGCATGCCGTGTCATATCCTTATATCGAGCCCACTACGATTTTGGTTTTAAAGATCCGACCGCGTTAAGGTTCACCATCCCCTTAACGCTATTTTCTATATGATTATACTTTACTGATTAGACACTACCGTATATAGCGTATATTACTATATAGTAAATAGTTTAATGGATCCTTAGAGGATGGGCGGTCCCAAGCATCCTTTAAGTTATTGATGCATTTTGTTACTGTTCACTTGAGTTGATTTACAGTTTATAAGTATTTATGTCCTGACTTGAGGGTTTTGTGTTTTGCTTTATGCTCGGGTCAGATTGATTGAGTTAGCATTCAAGATTCACCTTCGAAGGTGGAGCTTTCCTTGAAGATCCAGCCTTCTATTTTGTTTCAGTATCCAGTGTTTCAGTGATGTATCTTGTTACTCTTCTGTTGTATCTCATTTAACTCTGATGTTTCTTATATTTTTTTTTAGTAGCTTCATGAACTACTATCTCTTTTACTTCTGCTGCATTATTATATAATCTGTGTCTGTGATCTGTGATTTTATTTACTGTATATTCTGAGGTTTGCCAAAATTTTATTTACAACGCGGTATTTTGAGCAATTCAATTCCGGCATGAGTGTCTATCTATACACTTACAATGGATGCGGATGGTTGAAAATACCGGGTCATTACAGTTGGTATCAGAGCTTTGGTAGCTCTAGGCAAAACTTAGCATATGGAGTGAATGTATTTACAGAATCACTTACATTCGAGTTTGAATCTCTCCCTTTTGACTCGATTCCTTTGAATTTTGGAACATTCCCTACGGTTCCAAAATCCATTCGTATCCCTCACTATTCATCTTCTTTTGACTCTGGAGCATTCCATAACTCCGCTTCGAACGATCTTTTTAGTGAGTCAGCGGTCACGCCAATTTCAAATTGAATTGAAAAAAAGGGGAAAACTCCTTTGCAGTTAGCATCGATTCACCAGAGATTCCTATCTATCCTTGGTTTAGATGCTAATATCTTTTGTTATTTCAAACTCTTACTCTTGAGATCGAGTGTAGATTTACCCTAGAAAAATCAACATTGATCTTATTCTTTAAGTCACGGTTAACCCGGTTAAAGTTGCCCGCGATTTGTATAAGCTTATCCATCTTCCTATTCTATTATTTAATCATGTCATCCTTGTTTCCAACTTATTTTTAATCATAATCTCCTTTGATTTGTGATAATCAAAAATTTGAATCTCTATCCTTCTTTGAAAATTTATTCATGTATAGTGTATTTGTAAACTAGTATTTAAAATTAAAATGTTTTATATATTGTGTTGTTTGAGTTGTTGATGTTGAGTTGGGTTTCTGATCGATACGTCTGATCAGCGCTAACGATAAGATTTCCAAAACACTTTGACAGAACAAACGGACACAATATATATATTTTTTTTAAATTTGGTTAATGAAATAAATTTTGATATATAATTAAATTTATGGAACTTAATGAAATGATTTAAATTGATAATCTGAAATGATAATACTTGATTTATCATTTATTGTTCTACAAATAGATCTATAAATATTTGTTTATAAATTTATTTGGGAATTGAAATGAATTTAAAACAAGAATTTGAGGATTTAAATTCCGATTATTTCGAACTTTGGTTTAAAGTTTTAAAAGGTTATATTATTTAAAGTATTTTGAATAGAATTTGTTTTCAAAGAATTTTAAGTTTAAAATTAGTACTCTTCTCTTTGTCACTGGAAAATAACTTCGGTGATGACTGCAGCATCATCGACGTTCATTTTCGAGTTTCGAAGTGAAGAGACTGTTCTGTAGTCTTGCTACAGCTTTGTTTTGGAAAATTAAATTGATTTGAATTTCTAAAATATGATTTAATTTATAATATATATAGATATATGATTGAAATTTGATTTGACATATTATATATATATATTATTACTTATCTCTAAATGGTTTGAAGAAATCGGAAATTTAATTCTTAAATTTTATTTTTAACAATAATTTCAATTATAAAAAGAAAATCAAAAAAAAAATTGGATAAATGATTAAACTTGAGATAATTGAATTGGAAAGTTTTATTTGTATGACACAATTTCATTCCAATATAACTTACCTTAATTTCAGAAGTTAACAATGTAATTGGGTAATATACAATATGAAAAGATTTTATAATAAAATTTGAGTGGTTATAATAAATGTTATACACTTAAATTTTAATTATAAAATGATTAACAGAGGTAAATATAATAAAGGGTAATTGAATAACTTACAATAAAATGATGTTAAAAGAACTAAGAATAAAAGAAAGCAGTTATAATAAGTGTAAGTATGTTTAACATAAGTGATAAATATAGTGAGAGGAATAAATTTAATTTTAATTAGGAATAAAGAAGAATTAAATTTATTAAATACATTGTGAGTGTAATAAATGATTATTTTTCAAACCCATGGTTTTAAAAATTGTTAATTTAAGATGATAGGATAATAAAACAATGAAATTTGAGATAGTTAACGATTTATTTAACTTATAAAAAAAAATTAAGTTGAAATTTCCATGCTTTCAAATTTATTTCCTTATTTTGTTTTTCAAATTATCATTTTGTTGTCCTTATTATTCTTATCTTACTACAGACTGGTATGGGCATCTTTCTATAATCTTTCTGTTTAGAAATCTTTGTATAGTCTTTGATAAATTTGCACCTTGTTAAACTTACCTATAACAATAGTTATCAGATATAATTTCAATCTCCTTGTTATCTTGTCTCAATTTTATTTCACTTTATCTTTTTCTGTGCTTTCTCGTACCTCATTCCTTTTCGGGGACGAAAAGTTTTTGAGTGGGGGAGAGTGTAATAACCCTAGATTTTGCTTATACTTTTAAATTGACTTTATTTTTATTTTTATGTTATTTAAATTTTTTTTTTCAAACATCTCATTTTTTAATATAAATGATGATTATTAAGTGATTTATAGTTCAAACTAGTATAATTCGAATATTTTACTGTAAAGTGAATTTTTGGTCAAAATAGTCAAACTTTGACTTTTAATTTAAATTTTTAAAAGTTTGAAAATTTAAATTTTTTCTTTTATTATGAAAGTACATAAAATTATAAGAACACCACTTTTCGTTTCGTTGAAATCGAATGTAAATTGTGAAAGTTATACCCTTTACAATATTGTGTGTATATAGGATTATTTAACAATGACTATTTTAAATTGTATAAATTACTTCTTCTTTGTTATATTTTATTTTAATATGTGATAATATGTTATATTATGTATATTTTGACTTTTAAGTATTTTTGAAATGATAATATAATTTTTCTAAAGTTTATTTGAATTTATTTCAATTTATAAAGCCTAGTTTGGTATTTACTGCATTTTTCTTTATTTAAAATTCTATTTAATTAAAATTTAATTATTTATTTCACCTTGAAAATGCTTTAAATAAATTAATTTAATTCAACTTTCACTTCATAATAATTTTATAATGAAATGTATAATTTTCCAAGACTAACAGTGATTTATGCACAATTTTAAAACACTGTTTGGTATTTTTAAGGCATTTTCTTCATTATTTTATATTTTTTTCAAATTATACTATTTGTTACCTCATATTTCTAATTTATTTCGGTTTTTAAAGTATTTTCTCCTGAAATTTTGTTTATGTAAAGTTTTAAAAGGAAAGGAATATGAAAGATTGTAAATCACTTTGAAACGTAAGCCCTTTTATTTGCCCAAACCCTTCATTTCCTTAAACTACTCAATTAATTGCCTTAGCCGTGTAAAACCCTAATGTAGCCGTCATCTCATTAGGTTTTCACGTGAAAAAAAAAGATCATTTTCATTTGTTTCTCACGGCTTCAAAGATCTGGTAATGGCTTCCTTTTCTTTTTCTTACTTTTCTACTTGTTTTCCCTAAATTTTAATTTTTTTTCATTTATTTAAAGACTTTGGCTTTTGTTTTCTTAAAAATCTAATTTTGGAAATTTTCTTGAAATGATTTCTGATCATTGGTCCAAATAAAAATAAACAATATCTGAAAATTTGATTTGGATAAAAAGTGTAACTTTAATAGAAATTCTAAATTTTCTAATTCTAAAGGCAAATTTTTCATCTTGAACTGTATACAATTGTGTAACATTTGTTTCACTTTTGTTTTGGTCAGATTTGTTGTATACTTTTTTTTTTTAAAAAAGGTTAATAATAATTAGTGTGAAACGAGAAATAAACTTTACATTTCTTTTACATATGTTTACATCTGTTTCTTAACTTTATATTTAACAATCAATTGGATGAGGCTAAATCAAATGTTATTAATTATGGTACAATAGCTATTAAATTTTGGTTTAAAGTGATGGTTTATTTTCCTAATAGAAACGTTAGTATTTTAAATTTATTTAATAAGAGAAACAAAATAATTTGTACGTTATTTAATAAGAGAAACAAAATAATTTGTACGTTACTTTGGGCATATATTTAATTGTTGCTCTTGTCTTTTCGTTATCTATTTGATTTTTTTTTTCTTGCGTTAACAATGCAAAGTTTTCAGCCTTATATTCTCTTTTGAGAATCCAAAATCTTGCTCAAATCTTGCCTTAAATCATTTCCGTGTGTGAATTATTTATTTCCCTCTTGCCTCCCATACGTTTCCACCTATTGGATAGAATTGAATGCCTTAATTTCCTCTACCGTTCAAGCATTTTTCTCTTGCCTGCCCTCTACATAAATTAGTGAGAAAATGTTAATATATATTTCACGTTCAAAAGTTCCATACCATAAATTATTCATTTTGCTTCCATCAAAATTTGCGTAAGCATCTCCTGAAGGTATGAACCGGCGCATGCTTTTCCTTTCATTTTTTTTCTCTTTTTTTCTTTCTTTCTTCTTTTCACTCTTGCTTTATTTCATTTGTTCTCCTTTCATTGTTTTGCTTTGGGTTGGTGATACAAAATCATATCTTGGCTATCTTTCAACTCAAATCAAAAGTCGTGAAATTGTGCTTGTCGTGCCTTTGGAGTCGTGCTTGTATGTTGTTTTGGTCTCTAGCTTTGAAAAAAGTGAGTCTTTCTCACTCTGACATATATACTTATGAAAAGTGGATTGATGACAAGTGTTTAGTAATGTAAAATGTTTATGCAAGTTAATGATGATCATATGATAGGCTATGCCATGTTATTATCATGTTAAAACTGTTAATTTTCACCTGACACCTGATATATGACTGTATATTGTGATATTAACATTGTTCATATTATTTCTGTTTATGATCACACTGCATGTTCCCTGTTAGAATAGAATCATTATGGGCTAAAATGATAGGCCTGAGTTATTGTTATTTATCTAAATTTAACTTGGGATTGCGGGTTTCAAATGATAGAACCAGGAATTTTACTTTTTAAACTGCGGATTGAAATGATACATATCCGTATCACTTGACCTAGGTTAGAAAACTATATACAGACCCGTGGTTATTCTATAAAGTGTTTTGAATATTTTAAGTATTTTAAAAATTATAAATTTATGAAATTTGGTTTAAATAGTTTTTGAAAGGTTTTAAAATAAATAAAATATGATTTTTCTATGTGTTTAAAATGTAATTTATGAATGGATTAACTGGATTTTGAAATATAACTTATGTTTCAAATTTGGAATTTTGACTAAAAATGATATTTAAGTTACATGAATAAAATGGACTTTAATTTTATTTGGAAAATGGTAAATATGATAAATTGATTTATATTTGAATTTAAGTGATTTATTAAAGAATTATTGATTTTCTATAAATTTAAGTGGTTGAATAAATGACTGTTGAAAATGAAATTTTAAAATATAACTTGACTAGAAAATGTGAAATTTGAGTTTTAACTAAAGATGTTAAATTAATTAAATAAACTGGAAGTTTAGTTAAATTTGTGAAATGGTAATATAAATCTGAAATGTTAAGTTTTAATTTATGAAAGAAACGTATAGGTTTTAATTTATGAAAGAAACGTATAGGTTTTAATTTATGAAAGAAACGTATAGGTTTTAATTTATGAAAGAAACGTATAGGTTTAATATATGAAAGAAACGTATAGGTTTAATATATGAAAGAAACGTATAGGTTTAATTTATGAAAGAAACGCGTAGGTTTTAATTTATGAAAGAAATGCGTAGGTTTTAGTTTATGAAAGAAACGTATAGGTTTTAGTTTATGAAAGAAACGTATAGGTTTTAGTTTATGAAAGAAACGTATAGGTTTTAGTTTATGAAAGAAACGTATAGGTTTTAATTTATGAAAGAAACGTATAGGTTTTAATTAATGAAAGAACGTATGGTGTTCTAATTAATGATAGGAACATGTAAATTCCTAATTAATGAAAGAATGGTATAAGTTTTAATTAATGAAAGAAATGTATAAGTTTTTAATTAATGAAAGAAACGTGTAAAGTCCTAATTAATGAGAGAACATGAAAGTTTTAATTAATGCAAGAACATGTAAAGTTTAATTAAGAAAGAAACATGTAAAGTTTCAAGTAGTGTGGTATTGATTTAATTAATAAATGTTCATTATTGTAATAGGAATATAAAATTTAAAACGTACATTTGACACGTAGATTTTAATCAATGTAATGGTGTATTTTAAATTGATTAAAATGATAAATGTTACTTATTGTAATAATAATGTAAGTTAATAAGGTGTTTTTGACTTAACATAAGAATTTCGGTTTAAACTGTATATTACAGTAAGAAAGTTTATTTAACTATAAGGCTATGATAAATTGACATGTTAAAATTTTAAGCTTATCAATACTTTGATTATATACAATGTAAAGTGGAAAGTAGTACATTCCGAAAATGCTATGATTCCTTAAGGTAACATTTCCAAAATGCTATGATAATTTAAAGGAATATTTCAAGTTTAATAAATTTAAAGAAATATTCAATGATTTGAAAATTTGGGTTTTATTTGAATGATATAATATTGAATTATTTTTGAAATGGAAATGATACAATTGTGATATTGTTTTGAAATGAGTATGATATTTTGGTCTTGAAAGTATAAATTATTTGAAATAAATATCCATGGGTTATAATAACGATTGGTTGTTAAAGAGACCGGGATCGGATATTGTCTTATAGCCGGACAATACCGAAAACCACTTTAACAACTGTGTACGCGGTGGAGATTCCAGAATGAAGTAGGATGGTGGCGACGTTCTCAAGGTATGTTACGTGGACCCAACTCCCGTGAGTTGGCATATATGACTAAAACAGGAGCTATACCGGGCTACACAAAGGGTCGCACCCTTTCATCGAGCATGCTCCATCGGAAACCATTCTATTACTGTCGTGATTCGATTCGGTGGCGCCACTTTGATTCGGGGGTATTGTTCGAGGTGGGCGGAAGCTGCTGGCTTGCCGTCACCACCGGTCCGGGAGTGCAAACGGTGTATCCACCCTGGCATTGCCTCGCGTGCCGTGTCATATCCTTATATTGAGCCCACTACGATTTTGGTTTTAAAGATCCGACCGCGTTAAGGTTAACCATCCCCTTAACGCTATTTTCTATATGATTATACTTTACTGATTAGACACTACCGTATATAGCGTATATTACTATATAGTAAATAGTTTAACGGATCCTTAGAGGATGGGTGGTCCCAAGCATCCTTTAAGTTATTGATGCATTTTGTTACTGTTCACTTGAGTTGATTTACAGTTTATAAGTATTTATGTCCTGACTTGAGGGTTTTGTGTTTTGCTTTACGCTCGGGTCAGATTGATTGAGTTAGCATTCAAGATTCACCTTCGAAGTTGGAGCTTTCCTTGAAGATCCAGCCTTCTATTTTGTTTCAGTATCCAGTGTTTCAGTGATGTATCTTGTTACTCTTCTGTTGTCTCTCATTTAACTCTGATGTTTCTTATATTTTTTTTTAGTAGCTTCATGAACTACTATCTCTTTTACTTCTGCTGCATTATTATATACTCTGTGTCTGTGATCTGTGATTTTATTTACTGTATATTCTGAGGTTTGCCAAAATTTTATTTACAACGCGGTATTTTGAGCAATTCAATTCCGGCATGAGTGTCTATCTATACACTTACAATGGATGCGAATGGTTGAAAATACCGGGTCATTACAAACCCAATGTCCTTGACTCGTCGATCAGGCCAACATGATTTCGACGCGTGGATGGCCGAAAATAGATCATCAATTTCTGGGAAAACCGAGCTTCAAATAGGAAAACGAATTACAGATCTGGGTTACGCTCTTCGAGAGCTTTGATATATATTTTTTCGGAATTATTTTGAGGAGTTTGAAATTTCACTTTGATTTTTGAATTGTAATTGTATTTGAAATTGTCTGCTATTGAATTGAGGAGATGAGGAGGAATTATATATACAGAAAAATGAGAAATGGAGGTAGGCTAGGGTATATAACAGGGTATATATAGACAAGGTTGAAATAATATAGATGGACCCGATTTATAAACACGCTGAACGATATATGGCCCGCAAAGCCCGTTTCGACTCTAGAACGAAATTGGGTCAACCTGTATATCAAAACAGATGTTTTAAAATATTTTAAAAGCAATGGAAAAGGTTTTAAGTCCAAAATTCCATCGTATGAAGTAGTTATGATAAAATCAATATTTTTCAAATTGATTTCAATTGATTTCAATTTCATTGATTTCAAGGCGTTTCGAGTCCGTACGATCAAACGACAAGTCCGATCGCTACGAAACTTGAAATCCTACAATTATTCACCGTTACGGATCCGATGAAACTGGTTTCGTTGAAATCCGTGTCAGTGGCCAAAATGGCTATTTTTACATTAATTAAATAATTTAATAATTAATAAATTAAATCACTTTTCAAATTTTAATTCCATACTTAACCAATCCTATCATTTTTGATCTCTTAAACAATTACAGTGATTTAACCAAATTTAGATGTTAATTTAACGTTGATTCATCCTTCAATTTCAACGTTTAGTTTCAATTTCATTTTATTCAAAAATTATAAATATAATTTCCAATAGTTCCACTTAATTAAATAAATTAATAACCATTCCGTTTATTATTGCCAAATAGAAGGATTTAACATTGGATTCAAAAATATTACATTAATATTCTCACATTTCATCTAAATTCTCATTTATGTAATATTTAAATATTTAATTTATTTAATTGCAATTAATCCTTTTATCATAAATTAAATTCCAATATATTGGTAAAACTTAATTTCCATTCCTTTTATTTAACCAATTGTCATATTATAAATAAAATTGACATTACCTCCAATTACTAATTACAATTAGTTAAGATCTTACCATTGGTTCCAATAATTTATTTGCACTAAATTAGTTATTGCATTAGTTCTCATTAATATAACATTAAGGTTCATTTAACTCTAATTGATTTCCAATTTTATTATTACACCAAATAAACCGGTAACTTATAACTAGTGTTACCATGCCTTTAATTACACTCATGCATTCCCTATTTTCAAGCAATCGTTACGGTTCTTAAATACTTCTGATTTTATTTAATTACACTAACTATATTATTATTATTCCATTAGCTAATTAAGTATTTACATTCGTTTCTTACAATTAAATCTCATAACCAATTATAACGAATTTCAATATCTCACCTGACCTTTCATTTCAATTTATTAATTTATTAAGTTTTACATTATTAAATCTTTAAATCCAAATATACTCCAATTTAACAACTTCTAAACATTGTATTACTTCTCACATTAATGTAACTTTTGTTTATATTTATTAAAATTTGATTTCTCATTTGAATTAAAAGACTAAATAAACGGGCAACACATAATTATTGCCATCGTTTACTTTTAACTGCATTTATAAGTTTATTACTTACCAACATAGGTTAAAATTCCATATATAACACAAATTTTAATTAATTGTCATTAACACTGTATTATTTCATTAATTAATTTAATACTTACATTTGTTTTCTTATATTTCATTTATAAACCACTATAATATTTCCACTCGCTTATCTTATTGAATTCATAACCCAGTTGTAACATATATAAATTTCCAATTAACATGGGGGCCCATTCAATTTGTTACAAATTTACTTACATTAACACTATTTCACTTATTTTGGTTATTATTCCATACATAGGTCACAAGTTTTCATTAATTTATATTATATTATGGAAACAATATACATTTCAAATACTTTATTACATTTGTTGAAATTTATTTTCCTAATTTACTAAATACAACAAATTATGACCTTACAGTTATTTGAATTAATTGAGATTGCACTAAATTAATTATTTATTAGCTTACATCAACATTCTTGCATTCCATACCCGTTATAAATTCATCAACGGATTACAAATTTTTATTAAAATAACAAAATTTAATTATTGAAAATTTACGGGTCGTTACATTTTCGAGAAAAAAATCGTGATCCTGGTCTCTTCGAAACGATCAACGCATTGGCCAATATTGATAGTCGGTGATTTAACTATCAATTAACATTCACAAACAACCATCAACCATAAATAGTTGCCCAAGTTATTTGTCATCCTTAAAATACCTTTGCAAGATATATTTCCATTTTCAACCCCTTGAAAACAGTTTCAAACGACACACTCCTTATGGAATAAATTTCCAAATATTGATTTCCACTGAAAACATCCAAGCAAAATACTTTAGATTTATAATAATTTAAATTAAAGCTATTTACATACTTTATTTGAAATATATACATATCTTTTAAAAGTTTCAAATAAAACTGCTTTATAAAATATAAACTATTTTTCTCCAAAATAAAATTTAAGTCATACTAAATTTTAAAATAAAGTTATGAAATCCCACACGAGTTTTCAAATAAAACTTTAACCAATTATTTTTAAAATAAAACCATTTTATAAATATAATTATTAATAATATTCTTTTAAAACATAATACCAATTACTGCTTTTAAAAATAATTATTACTATAACTAATTTAGTACATATTTACCTTTAATAAAAAAATTTACAACTTAAATAAGAATTTTCTTAAAAACATTCTTTTAAAATAAAATTTAAAACTTTTAACTTTTACTTAGAAATCTGCTTTAAAACGCACTTGGCTTTTCATGGAACTACACTCCCATTTTCAGAATAAACCAAAGAACCTTTTATAAATCCTACACGATTTACCTCAATTCAAATTTACGTTTAAATCCCGTAATTTTGCCCATGTTTTAAAAATAAACCCTTTTTATTTTTAAACACATTTCCCATTTTCTAGAAATCACTTCCAAAATATACTTAAAATATGACTACTAAATTCTTTATTCAAATAGTATTCTTGAAAATCTATAAAAGTTTCTTGAGTAACTTAACTCAAAATTTTCCTTTTTATATGAGGTTATTATACAAAGTATTCATATTAAATTCCCTTTAGAAAACATAATACTAAATTGCCTTTTTAAATAATTAAATACCATAATTACTTAAATAAGTATTTACTTTAACTTAAAAATAATTTAAAATAATAATAATTTTCTAAAACATTCTAAAAACACATTTTAAACTTTTACTTTATATTTCAAAAGCTTTTCTTTGAAAACATACTTAGTTTTCCAGGAAAATACACTTTCCATCTCTCTAAAAATAATCTCACTATTATTTTTAAAACAATTTGCACCTCTTATAGAAATTTCCTCTGGAAATATATATCTTCAATATTTATCCCCGATAAATATTACACTTCATTTATAAACCCAGAATATAAATTTTCATTTCACATTCCTTTTTAAATCACAATTACTCTTAGCAAATTCCAAATCAGTTTCCTGAATTTAATTTCCTTAAATTCATTACTTAAGAATCCCTTTTCATTTACCTTTTTAATCCCAATTTATTTTATTCAAATTTAAAATCACAGATTATATTCATCCGACCATATCACAACATAATTGAATTTTCAAATTAAACTACCATGGAATAATAAAGAAAGTACATCACGGATAATGAAGATAATTTCTACATTGTGAGGAATCCAATTGGATCCCTCCAACCTATTTCCCTACATCCACAGATGTTAGCACACAAATAAATATCGATCTGGTCTGATAATAATTATCATATTCAACCAATCAAACAAACATTTAAATATTAACTATTTAAACTAACTAGCATTCCAGATGTGAGTGAGTTAAACTCACCAAGAGTTTCGTCGAGCGTTTAAATTTTAAATTAAATCGAGCTCATTCGATTGAATCCAAAATTTCCACTTGCTCAATCCGACTCTAGATCTATGCCGCAGCATAGATCGCGTCGCTGCGATCCCGACGCTGTCAGTTTCTTCGAAATCTGACAACGTATGCAATAGATATGAAATTTATAAGTTTCAATTACAAATTTAAAACAATTTTTTATTTTATTTTTTTATTACCAAACAAGATCCTGGCAATTGATTAGAGAAAGGAAATCACGGCTGCTCCTAACCCTTTCTTCCTAACATGAATACCCAGGGTTCGAATGAACCCATTGCCACCGTCTAGGGCTTGGAACCACCACCCCTTCGTCGAGTTTGACGACAATCTGAGTATGCCACTCGAAACTGCATCACGGCACCTTCCTTCACCCAGAGCCTCGTCCAGCTCGGTCTACCTAACGTCATGCAAAACTTGATTGAAAAGGCGATGAACTCAGCAAAATTCTGGCTTCCACGCTCCTTCGAATTCGATCACAACCGTTGAATCTGAAGCTCCCGACGAGCTCTTTGATCTTCCAGTTGGAATTTTTTGGTATAGGTGAGTGGATGGAGAGAAAATTGGAGGAGAAGGCAAGATTTTCTCGGCCATTGAAATAAGGGAAGGCGGCGGCTGAGAAAAACGAGGGTTTCGACCCTATACGTATATATACACACGTAATCTAATTATTTTATTATTAAATTCACTTTTAAACAACTTTCTCAAACGATCTCCAAACTACGCATGCCGACAAGCGATTATTATGTTTTACCGTATTTCGAACACAATGAAAAATGCTTCGAAAGCTAATTCGATCATATGTGGAAGTTACAGAAATAAACGATCAATTTTAAATTAAATCGATTAAAATAGTTTCTATGCGGTTTGAGTTGCCAGGGTCAAACGACAACTCCGATTGCTACGAAAATTGAAATTTGATAATAACTAATTATTATGGATCCAATGGAACTAGTTTCGTCGAATTCTGAGACTGTGCCCCGGAAGGCTATTTTAACTCGTCGATTAATTCGAGCGATTTTCAAAATCGTCGAAATCATCTAAAATTTCACTTTTTAAAACTTTACTAACTTTATTATAAATCATACGGAAATTATATTCACATCAGAAATCATTCTGATTCATTTCGAACCAAAATCTAATTATTTGCGTTATTATATTATTAAATCCATTATTAAATTAATATAAAATTCCAAATTTAACCAATCGACTTTTAATTCCATCCAACAATCCAATATTATAATTCAAATCCAATTAAACTTAAAATAAATTTTAGAAACCATTTCCGCTCCATTTACAACCAGATTCACAAATTATTTCAATTTCAAACAGTTAATTATAATTATTCAAATTCAATTTAATTACCATATTTGAAATTATAACTTATTTTATTAATTTAACCAAAATCTTTTTTATTCAAAATCCATTTTTATTTTACATTCAACATTTAAAATGAATTGAATGTTCAAAATCTAACGACCAAAATTGCGGGTTGTTACAGTTAGCAAGGATGACTCGTAGCATTTCGGGTTGCTAATTTCTCGGGTAGATGCTTGGGTTTATGGATATGGGATCAAGTTATTCTGTTGTCCAAGGTTTTAGTTTTTTGAAGAAAATTGGTTCAGGGTTTTGAATTATAAATGAAGAGTTTTCCAAATTTAAAGTAGGAATGGAAAATCAAAGTTTAAAATAACGAAAATATTTAACAAGTTTTTAAAAGTTAAATAAAAATGGAACAAGTTTTCAGGAAAGAAATGTGTAGTTAAATTTAAAAGTGTGTTTTAAATGAATATGTTTATAAAGAAAAATTATTTAACAAGTTTAAATAATTTTTAAACATATTTTCCCAAAGTAAAATTATCAAACAAGCTTTTAAATTTATTGAAGGGATTAAGCTTTCAAGGAGAGTGTCAACAAGTTCTTAGAAAAGTTTTCAAAGATCTAAATGTTTAAACATGTTAAATGTTATAATTACTTTGTTTTAAGGTAATTATATATGGAATTGCTTCCTAAATATTTTATAGTGAAGTTTAATAAGAAATTAATAAATATAAGAATTTATCTTTATAAATTGGGTTTGAGATTGATTAAAGATAATAAATTTATAAAATTAATTAAAGGTGATTACTTAATGAAATTAATAATGGTTTATTATGGATGTTAAAAATAAGGAAATTGCTTAGAAAAAGTAATTAGTGCATAATTAATGATTCTAATTAATTTAGAGATCATTAACTAGTGATTATAAGATGGTTAATTGAGATAATTAATTTAAGACAATTAATTAGATTAATTAATTAAGGATAATCAATTGTGGAATTGGTTAAGTATAATTACTTAATGAAAGTAATTATAGGAATTAGTTGCTCAATCTAATTAAAGTAATGTTATTAGTTTAAGTTAATTAATTAGTTTAATTAATTTAAAATAATCACTTGATGATTTGTTAAGTATAATTACTTAATGTAATCTATAAAGTATAATTAATTAGTGAAGTAATTAATGGATAATTATGGGATGTAATTAATTGAAGGATAATTAATTAATGGAAGTAGTTTTGGGTTTAGGTACTTTGTGTAATTAATAAAGAAGGATAATTACCTAGTGGAAGCAATTAAGAATTAATTACTTAGTGTAATTAATTTAAGAACTAACTGATAAAATTTATTTAGAAGTTAATTAGATAATGGGTAATTAATTACTTAATGTGATTAATCAAGGATTAATGAATCTGATTAATTAAAGATTAATTATTAAATGTGTTTAATTAAAACAATAATTAATTGAATAATTAAGGGATAATTACTTAAATGTAATTAAAGAATAATTAATCAAAGAAGATTTGTTAAGGTTAGAGATAATTATTTAATTAATTTGCAATTAATTAATGTTAAGTAAGCAGGATTAAGGTAGTCTAGGTAATTTAGTTAGCGATTAATTAAATTAATTAAGAATTTATCAATCTTACTTATGGATGTTTTGAATTCTATTGATTGTTGAATTGTTTGGTATTCCTGATATGTTATGCTTTGTGTTATGAATTGTTTTGGTGTGATCTGTGATGATGTAATTTATTTTCTATGATAAATTTACATTATTTACCTATGAATCTGTGAATGGAGATAAGCATTATTGGATTATACCGCTTATCGATATTGATATGCTTGAATCTGCGATGATTGATGATGTTGCACTATTGTGTAAAACCCCTGGACTACAACCTACACACACAAATATGGATTGCACGAGGAAATTGGTTGAGTCACAGATTTTTGAAATGGTTTTAAAGTTGAATTTTGAATTCAAATGGTTTGGAAATGAAATTGGGTTTAATATGAAAAGTTTTGAAAAGGAGTTTTAAATAAAAAGTTATTTGAATAACTTGATAAAGTTTTGAAATTTAAATAATTCGATTTGAATTTGAATTCAAGATTTGAAATTGAATTCTATGATTGGAAATTATGGTTTAAAAAGGTTATACAAGTTATAAATGTGTTGATATGGGTTTTAAACCATGTTAAAAGTATTATTTTGAGAATTTGAATTTAACCTAAGTTCGAAAGGCTTTAACTCATGCAAATGTAATCGGATTTTTCTGAAACGAAAACCATTTGTTTTCAAATAATAATAGATTTCATATAAGGAAAGAATTTCCAACTTGTGTTGAAAGAATTTCAGTTTGAAATGAAAATGCTTTTCCAAGTTATAAATGAATCTTTGGAAACTATTTTGAAAGCTATGAATTGAATCTTTGATTTAAAGTTTGGATGGGTTAATCCAATTTGAAAGGGAAATTGTTTTGAAAAGCTTTGAATGAATCTTTGTGAAAGATGGGTGAACTTTGTGAAGTGAATCTCTTTGTTTAAAAGATTTGGAAATGGTAATTTGTTTATACCATTTGTTTGGGTAATAAGTTGTGACTTAACTGAGATCCCAATATCCATATGGTTTTAAATACCACACTCATTATTCGATTTAGCCGGGATAGGACTTTGTGTCATATAACCCGTTTCGAATAATGATACGACGTTATGGATAGCATCTGAAGACCAGTTGTGAAGACAGAATATTTTCAAAAGCGAAAGGATAACTCGTCGAATGTCTTTGCACTAGATGATCCCTGGTATAGAGATTTGATCATCCTTTGTGATGGAAAGTCCAGACGTGATTAGAGATTATCCGAATTTGCAAGGGCTTCTTTGTGAAGTGCCTTCGGTTCTGTTCGAACCCGGAAGAGACTTGCATGGATGTGTGTCTGACATTACACTTTGAGACATAAAGCTGGTTTCTATCAAATACATTTCTGTTTGGTGGCGGAGAATTTATTCTCCTAGCTTAGCACCCTTCACTGAGAAGTATGAGCTCAGAGGTTATATTGTTGATGTTTACTAGTGATACATTTCCAATTTGGTATTGTGGCATATGAAGTGCTGCTGATCATTTGTTGATCAAAGTCATGACTTTATGAAAAGTGTAGCTTTGTGGACGACACTTCATTGAGCCTCATAACCCGGTATGTTCGAAACGGGAATCGTTGCAGCAAGGTTATTTGGAGGTAGCGCCCCCTAAGGGTATGACATTTCCTTCTAGATTATAAGTGGTATCATGGTATGGAGCCCAGATACTTAACTTTTTGGTTGCTGCAAAACTTATTGCTTTGTGGTTGTTTCTTGATAGGCGCCTCGGATAAAGGTTGGTAACGACCGGGAGGTGGCATACTCATGTCAGTAGTTACCTAGTTACAGAGGCAAACCGGCCTTGTGTAGCAGAGATCCAGTTATGTTCTTGGGGAGTCCCTCCAGAGGAATTCCATTTTGTGTGGGAAGTTCCTTCGCCTGACCATTTGTTGGAAATCCAAACAAAACAATACTAGCCCTATATGGTTTTAGTTGTATAACCTGCCATGGAATGTGGCGGTAACCGGCTACTGAACATGGTAGCTATAGTAGGCATACAGTAATGGTTATATGCTGGCTAAGTTTAATATTATACTTTCGAAAGATTTTTCTACACTATGCACTAATAATAATATCAAAAGGTTTTTGGCGTATCAAGAATGTTTGACTATCATAAAAAGAAATCTTCTCTAATTCTGCATTTGCATTGTGTGTGCGGTGGGAGGCCTTATGATAGTTTCATTTTCCAAAAAGCATTGCGGATTCCAATTTTAATTTCTTTTGTTGTTCGTGTTTAAGATAAACTATTTTTGTTGCTGATACCAGTCCCATGACTGACTTGGAGTTTATTGTTCCCTTCCTAAACTCTGGGTGCCCATAATTTTCCACACGGGCAGTTTAGAGTCAGGTTTTTCAGATAATCAAATAATAGGTGTAGAATTCGATAGCATCCAGCCTTTGCATTTGGCGATCGCATTTGCTTCTTTTCAGCATTCGGGCTGACTTACTTAATACAATGTGATGAGGGTTTCTCGCTTCATGTTTGGAAAGCATGTTGGTGGATTTAGCTTTTGGAGTTTTTGGAGCTTTAGCTATGGAGTTGCAGTTGCAGTTTGATGTTGGAGTTCTCTTTTGGAGTTTCTCTATTGATGCTTATCTTTCCGCTGTTGTATATTTACCTCTGATATTGTTGGGATTCTTATTGTATCAGATATTGTATCAATGTTGTATATATTGATATCATTTTCTTCCGCTGTGTTGTTATACTTAATGTTTATAAGCTCCGGCGAATCAGATTCGACATTTGAATCTGCGGCATTCGAGTATAAGTCATGTATTCAGTGCGTATTTTCGAAGGTCGAGTTCGGGCCGTTACATTTAAGCCTAAGTAATACTTATTTAATATTTAAAAATTAGAAAGTACATTTAAAGTAGAGTTGGCTCAGAAAATTTGGTATTAAAAAGGTGATAGAAATATTGTGGTGATGTGGATGAAAATTTAGTTGTAGTGCCTAGACGCTTTTCTAGGATAGGGTCCTTATAACCAAATGATGTTATTATGTAATCTGACTCGGTGATCAGTCCATAGTGTAGAAATTGAAAATAATTGACATTCCCATTCTATCGTTCTATATCATTGGGGTAATGGTTAAAGATGGAAGCAAATGATATTTAGAATTCTATATTGTTTTATAATTTTGTAAAGTTAGGTGACTTTATTTGAGGATGAATATCGTTGACCTCGCATTTTTTTTAATGTTATAATGTTTATGTTCTGCTTGGATGGATGTTTCTCTCTAAGCAAGTGATATCATCTTGATGTATTTGTCTTGGAGGCGACAGTTATTGGTTATTGATACTTGTGTGATGCTCCACCCTAAGACCCACACTAACAAAGGGTATTACTGAGTAATACTATCAATTAATGCATAGAATAGGTCTGGCGAGAAGCGACCATCCATGAATATTTTTTAAGCGAACATTGATATGTCGATTAATATGCTATAATTTTTTCCTGCGAGTGCAATGTAACGACCCGGGATTTTGGTTGTTTGATTTTGAACGTTTAATTTATTTTGAAATATTGAATTTGAATTATTAATTGATTTTGATTATGGAAGAATCAATGAATAAGTTTAAAATTCCAAATATAGCGACTAACGTACGAATTCAATAAATGGTAATTTAATATTTGAAATTGGGAATAAATAGGTGAATTTGGAGTTAAATGTGAATGGAAATGACTTAAAACTCTATTCGAATTAGAGTGATGATAGTGGGCTTTTGAATGGAATTAAAAGTTGATAAATTTGAAATTTGAAATTTATATATTGATTTAATAATGGAAATTAATATATATATATATATATATATATATATATAAATATAGTGTAAATTATGGAATTTTGATTTAATATACTAAAATGGATATAAATTCTATTTGAATTATAATTGAGTTTGCAAGTTTTTTTAAAATGGAAACTTCAAGCAATTTTGTTGATTTTGGGAATCGCTCGATTTAATCGATGCATTAAAATAGCCTTCCGGGGCACAGTCTTGGAATTCGACGAAACCAGTTTCATTAGATCCACAATAGTTTATTATTATCCGATTTCAAATTCCGTAACATTTGGAGTTACCGTTTGGTCGTACAGGATAGAGCGCGTTGAATTTAATATTGAAAATTTAATATTTTAATTCGATTCGAGTGCTATCTTCCACATACAATCGAATCAGGTCCCAAAACATGTTCCATTATGTTTGAATAGGGGTAAAACATTATAAATGCCAGTCGGCTCGTCTCGATTGGAGTTCGTTAGGAAAGGCATGTAAATTTCGAAAATAATGTTAAAATAATATAAATATAAGCCTATATATACACCAAGTAACAGTAAACCATAGCTTTTATTTAACGCAGCCGCCGTTTTCAAATTAATGGCCGAATTTTGATCTTGTTCCACCTCAAATTCCTCTCCATCCATCGAGTATTAACAAAAACTTTCTTAATGGAAATCGAGGAATTCGCCGAGCTCTACAATGTGAACGACTGTGATCGAATATCGTTGAGTAGATCATCGAGAATTGGCCACGAAGGCTGCCGTCTTGTTCGTGTTTTTTATGAAAACTTTGGCATTGAGTCGAGGATGGTCGTGGTTAGTGGAGCGTGGTAGCTGGGGTTACACGATGGTGGTAGTCGATTGTCTCCTGGCGGCCCAAATAGGGAGCGACGATCAAGGGTAAGCGGCAACGTTGTTGGGTTTTCATTCGAACTGGTTTACGCGTTTGAGAAGGAGGGTTGTGCGGCCTTGATTTTGCTAAAGGAAGCATATGACCAAGATTGGTTTAGGTTGTTAATGAAAGGAAATGTAAATTTAATTTAATTTTAAGTTATGAAAACTTATAAAATGCATATTTAATTCATACGTTGTCAGAATTAGACGAAACAAGCGACGACGTAATTGTGGCGATGAGCCTTATGCGGAATTGGAGTCGATCAGAGCTAGCTAAAATTTTAGGTTAAATCGAATGTGTCCAATTTAATTTAAAATTGGAACGTTTGGCGAATTTAAAACTCAAGGTGAGTTAATCTCACTCAATTTTGGACTGTTGGTATTAATTTTAAATAATTAAAATTAATTAATGATTGATTGGTTAAATTGATAAATTTTTTGTGGTTTCATGTGATATCATATATAGTAGTATATATGTATATATTGGAGTGATTTATATCCATGCTACATATGTGTGTGTGTGTGTAACGAATGTGACCCGAAGCGCCCCATATAATAGCGGATGACTCTATACACCATAACATTCCGCCTCGAAGCGGAATTGGTATTCTTATGTTGTGTTAACACCTGTGGATGCATGGAAAACAAGTTGGAGGGATCCAACTGGATTCCATAAAATGTTGACTTTTAAGTGATATATGTTTTTTTTGAGTAATCTGTGATAGATTATTGTGTGATTTGAATTGATTGGATGTTGTGCAGTTTTAAGCTAGAGTGGTATTTTTAATTACCAATAAAATATAGTTTAAATTGGTAAGGAATTGAAAATATGGACTTTGAAGTAAAATATTTATATAGAGTTTTGGATAAATTAATTGGACAAAAATAAATGGTTTTGAAATTTATACTTAACCATTTCTGGATATTGTAAATATAGATTTTAGGATAAAAATACATAAAAGGATTTTTAAATAATAAATTCTTAAGTGGTACTTGTCCAAATATGGAAGGTTTTAAAATGGAGATTTTTAATAGAATGGAAGGGTGGAAGTGAATTTGGAAATAAGTATAAAATTGGTTATACTGGAGCTTAAGTAAGATTTCCAAATTTACGAAATGAAGTTAAAACAGAGGAATTGGGCTTGTTTTAAAAAGAGGATTTTTTTTTTAATTATTAACTAGGTAACTTTAAAAGTGTTAAAAATGTTCCACAAACTACTTATTTAATTATTTTAAATTGTTTAAAGAATATTTAATTATTAATTAGTTATCTTATAATGATTGTTAAAGATTTATTTTTATGTAAGAATTAGTCAACATTATTATTTTAAAAGATAAATTACCAAATATTAATATGGCTTTGTATAATAACTTTTATTTAAGTATATTTACTAGATTAAACTTGGAAATTTATTTAAGAAAATTATAAGCATTATTTTGAGATAATTTTTTAATAAAGTTTCGAGAATATACTCACATGGCGTAATCAGAGGCAGTGAGTGCCTGTAGTTGAGTTTTGGATTTCTCTAGGATAGAGACGTAACCATTGAGCTGTGAATCCATGGATGATACCACAGTGTTTCTTATTTTTTTATTTTGAAAAGAATAGTTTGTGAATATACTAAATTCGATAAGATAAGCACATGCCTTTGGATAAAGAGATTTAATCTATTTAATATTAAATAAAAAGAGATTTGTGTTTTTGGTGGAAAACGAAATATTTGGTTGAATGATTGTTTATTTTATAGTTAAATAACTGACTATCAAATCTGGACCCAAAATATAACTCTGGAAGAAATACTGGAATTATATGGTATAGTTACCATTCGAGGTGTTATACTGTATGTATAAACTCGTTCGTTCTTCTAGGACAATGATAGGGAAATCCATCCACTAATGGTTAGGAGGTGATCTCCAACCTTAATTTTGTCTTTTTATTTCCTAAAGTGTCGGGGTTGAGTTTATCGGAAATATCGAACATTGTTTCGAAGAGACCGGGATCAGATAAGTTATCCAGTAACAACTTCGATCCAACAAGTACGTTTTCTTTGTGAAAACAGGAGCATGGAGTCGAAGATGGAGCAGTGAAGGGCAAGGGCTGATCGCTACTATTCCTGAGGGTGATTCCAGAATGAATGTAGTAGGAATAGTGCCTTCGGTTCCGTTCGGACCTAGAACGAACTTGTATGGATGAATGCTATCAGTACATTGTCATTGAAGGACAATGAGTATTCTAAGTGAAAATTCCTTAAAAGGTAATCGTAGCCTCTAACCTCATCAACCGTGAATGACTGAAAAGAAAAGGAGATGCAGCAAGGCTAAGTGGGTCACATAAAATTAGGTATATTTGTCACCTTTCTACATACCATTGGATATTATTACTACGATACATGGAAGGAGCTCAGAAAGGGTGGGATAGACTGATAGCATATTCAGTCTATCTAGCGATTGTCTGGTCTTATGTTGCAAGGGATCCTGGCATGATCCTCGGTACATTGTTTCCAGACATGTACTATGAAAGGTGATACCAAAGTACCTATTCATTCGTATGGAATCAATTCTCCAATACGTACCTTTACAGTTTTGATTGTAGAGCCTAGTATGTTGTAATTTAATTAATGTAACAATGTTAGCTATTTGAATAAGTATTTGTACTTAGACGCTATTATAATATCAAAGTATTTGATATGAAATGTTTTCGTTATCATAAGGTGAAAACCCGTCGTTTTTATGTGTGGCATGGTCTTACGAGATACCGTTGATTTCAAAGTATTTTGATAACTTTGACAATTCAAATTGAGTGTGTTTTTTCACGCTGGTTTCCAGACTGACTCTAGTGTTATTTTATTATAATGCTTGGGGCAAATCGAGTATTACATGGTTAGGTTAGGATGCTATGTACCTTAAGAGATAGGTTGGAGACCGAGACATTTTCTCGTACTTGTTTATTCTACTCCAGTGTTTGTTAAAATTGCCAGCAATTGCGAGGGCAGGTTGTTATAACTGTCCAGGCGGGTAATTACTGATTTCTACACTCTAATATGGGATATGTATATTACAGTTTTGATTTGTGTAAAGAATTATTTATATTATATGTTATTTAGTCCACCGTGAGATTCTATTTTGTTTAGTTTCTTATTTCTTCTATCTAATTTCTTTCCCCTCAACAATATGTCTTTTCGACACTCGATCGTTCGACATGTTATACAATGAGCGTATTTCTATCGATTTTTGAGGGTCGAAAAAGGCGGTCGTCACATGTAATCAATGTATGCAAGCCAGACTTAAAACTAAACTACCGTGGCTATACTAATAATCCAAAATAATACATGGTCAACAGAATATACACAGTGAAATATAAATAGATACAAGCTGATCAAATTGAATAGATACATAATATCCATGGCAAGACTGTAGTCAAAACGATCCATATAATACATTTGTACTACAGCTCCTAAAACAAATATGTACACAAAAAAATCAAGACTCAATACTAGATACAACACTTTATGAATATGTACATATATATGAAGATAAAATGAATGATAACTAGATAACCGGAGTGAATCCTTTCTAGAATTGTAAAAATAAAGCACCTTAAATATCTTGGACCCAAGTTTTATAAAATAATAAACCAGTCGATCTAGACTATAATGAATGATTTAGAAAAATAAATGATAGATAAAGTGAACTAGAACTCAAGTATAGTCATCAAGTCATGTATCGACATATATCCAATATCCTTTAAAACTTCAAGAACGAAATCGCCAAATATCAAACTCAAGATAGTTTCCACATGCAAAAACCCCAAAACTATTTGGTGATAACAGACATAGCATCAAATCCATAAATCGAAAACAGAAATCGAAAAATCTAATAAAAAGGGAAAGGCGCCTAACTCCAAGATTGGTGAAATAAATTCATCTACATGCTGTAACTCCAAGATAGACGTATAAGTCTATAAACACAAGATATGTATGAGACCTATAAACATCAAGAAAGGAACAAGTCCTGTAAACATTTGGATAGGTATGAGACATATAAACTCCAGGATAGGAACAAGTCCTATAAACTCCGAAGGCGCGTCACAAACTCATCAATAGAAGTGTTAATATAGCAACTGAATAGATAATGACCATGTGTCCCATACCATACGTGTTTACGCAAACATTTACTATACAATAGTAAACTCAACTTGTGCATAACAATGGTTCGATCAAGCAAGTCCTAGAATTAACCGGTAAGGCAAACGCAAGCATTCCATGCCACTCGTTTTATTTAATCGTTTAAATCAATTCCTCATTTGATCGATGTCAGCAATTTTTATAAAATTCTTTACTTTAAAATCATTTTTAGTAAAACATTGATTTTTAGAGGATATATATATATATATATATGTGTATATATATATATAAGCACATTTTTTTCAAATCATTGCTCCCGATCATTTTTAAAAGCATTTTCAAAGAGAATAAAGCTATATATTTATTTATATAACTATTTATATAGAAATTAGACTTGTACTTAAAATGATATTTGTAAAATGATTTAATTTAGAAGTCAACCTTTTATAAATTCAATTTGAAAACGTGCATCATACGTATATCTTACTCCTAAGATCCATAGAACATTTCTATGGTATAATAACTTCAAAAATGAATTCTCAAATTCATAAATCAAAATCCATAAATAGTATTGAAATCGAAATAGAAAATAGCACCAAAATCAACAATTGGGTTCAAGCAATTAAATGTCGAACAAAGGAGCAAACGGAGCCCGTAATGGCGTAACTTGGGTCTCATCCTAAGTCATGACTGGTCCATCGGTCATCATGACCATAACACTGATTAGCACACCTGGGCTGAGCCCCAACATTACCAACGGGTCTCCGATTGCCCATTTGCAGTGATTTCTTAACTGCCATCAAGGGATCTAAAATAACATTCAAACAAGCATGCAAACGCGTACAATTTGATGCAAATCATGACTATATGATGTGGGGTTTCAGCAAACAGAGAATTGCATAGCAAAAGATGCAAATACGATAAGAGATTGAGATTATTTCAACAATTGATTGAGATCATTTCAAAAATTGATTCATTCAATCAACAATGGCAACATGTATCCACTGATGGACTAGAAGTGTGTGAAACTCACCTAAATAAATCTGAAATGGAAGGCTATAGCCTGGAACCTCCTATGCCTTTCTAATATAGCTTCAGCCTAGGCTTTTATCAATATACTTGAATTGATCAAAAGCCCTATGTTTTCTAGCTTTGATTTGGGAAATTTAAGAACTAGGGTTTTGGGACAAAGAGAATTTTGTTTCTTGGTTTACAGGAATGAAAATATGAATGTGAAACTTGTACGTATGTTTGTCATCTCATATTCTTCGTGTTTGGGCTAAATGGGTTAAGATATGGATCCATTTTCCAGGTGTTACTAATTTCCTAAAAAGAAAGCATTGCTAATTTTTTTTAACACTTTATAAATACCAATTTGAACATACAATGTTCTATTAAACTAACATTAATTTCTTTAAATTTTCCCAACATAAATAACATGCTAAATTCTCATATTCTATTAGTGTTGAAATATCTTGTAAAATTAAATACAACTTTTTTAAAGTTTAAAGTTATTCTCAATTATTTTAATAAAATGAACAATTAGTTGGAAAAAAATTATTTTTAACTATAAATCTCAATATTACCATTTAATTAAAATTAAAGCATTTATTGTAATAACGAAATGGAAATTATTTATCTGAAATCTCCTTTATAATAAATAAGTGAATAAACCTTGGAAAATTCATTTTTAAATTAAAAAATTAATTTCGTATATTTTATTCACTTATTTTCTCAAATTACCCTTAGATTACATAATTTGGTGTTTCTATAAATTCTCGATTTACCAATCATTTCTTGGAAATCCTTTTATAAATTTCCTAATATTTCAATCTAAATCTCTTTTTGAATTTGGAAATAAAAATAATTATAAATATAAATTCTCTAATTTTATTTAAAAGAAATTATTGTGATTAATTTAAATCAAATTTTAGATTTAATTCTAGGTAATCTCGACCAGGGTTGTTACAGACCCCCTACAAAAATTGGGTACTTGCAATTTCCATATGGGAAAAGTCTATAACCAATTACGAAGAACACATTTTCTCAAAAGAAATTGAGGTATGACCTAGAGATAACTCAAAACAAGAGACTCATTACAAATGAACCCAAGAAATTACACAGGATGCGTTCGCTCGATAGACTCTCTAGTTCTATAAGAATATTCCTTGGGCTCATCAGGCTATTAGACTTAGATAAGCGAAACAACTATATCTCGAAAGCATAACACCTTCGCGGTAACAAAATGAATTATGCTTTGATTATAAGTTAGATTTTTATGAGGCCTCAAGTGCAAGAAGGATTCTATGCCTAAGAATAGAATCATAATTTTTAAAATGTTTCTAAGGCCGAAACACAAGAAAGACACCATGAATGCCAGAGAACTGGACTGAAAAAAAACTCAGCAACCAATAGGGCCACTACACTTAATGGTCGGGTAGGGTGCCATATATGAAAGAGTTACTATCCCAAATTAACTTAAATACCAATCATCCAATAAGGAAGAAACATGAGCAAAGATTTAATCTCCAGCAGTAAATTCTAAAATATTTCTAAAAGATTCACAAATAGAGTCGAGACTTAAGGTCGATTTCTTTTCCCCTACTCAAACAAACATCAAAGTGATCGATAAGGACTTCCAAATAAATTATCGAGAGGAGACATACTGATATCGGATTTGAATTTATCAATAATGGGAACATTCACCAAGATAGATTTCTAAGATCGTATCTACATTCAAACCTCTTAGAAACTCTCTATTTAATTTTTCTCCATGAAATACAATTTTGTTTATTACTTTATTTATGATGAAGTCAAATGATTGATTTGAATTCTCTGAATTTCTATAATCTTTTACTTCTAGAAATTTCTTAATTTTCTCATTCCTATTTCTCACTATAGATTACTTTTATAACTTATTTTATTGGATTGAAATTTTATGAATTTCAGCCTCATCAATCGAACAAAGGTTATAACCCAAAAGTGGTTTTTAGTTGAAAATTTTCAAATAAGTTTTAAACTTAAATTTCACATCTCAATTTGTTAAAAGTATTTTCTATTCAAAATACTTAACATTCTTAATGTTCTAAGAGACTTGCTAATTAGTCATATTCAAGAATAGTGTATTAATCCTAAGATTCTCCTCATTTAAATTCCAAGGTTCATAATATAAATTATTCTCATCATGAAATTATTCCCTAAGGGGTTTTTTTCCTAAAATTCACACAAGCCCCTATTACAAATTATTTTCTTTTCCAACTCACCACTTACTTATTTCTATATGAAATGAAACACTTAATTAGTTTTTTATTTGAAAGGCTTAATTTATATAATTTATTCTAAAGTATTCACGTTACTTAACTAAATTTCCTTTACAGTCTTACACCATAAATTTCATTTCAAAAATGAAATTTACTTTGTATCAATGAAAATTCAATTATTTTTCTTTGCGTATTTGTTTCCAAATTAAAGAAACTCCCTCTAATTATTTCCAAACTTAGAATTAAGTTTTGAAAACTTGAAGATTTTCCAAAAGAGGTTTTATGGTTAAAGTCCTTTTAGATCAACCATTATCTTTTACCTAGGCACTTCATGTTTATTGCATAGCACGTACATAAATCAATAGGATCCTCCAATTAGATCTTATCCTATTTAGGAATTTACCAATTATATTTTCCATTTATTTTTTAGAATAAAAGAAATGGCTTCCCAAGAAATTATTATAATAACCAAGGCTCCAAAAATTCTTTTTCCCACTCGAAAATCATTTACAATTTATCATCTTTTGAAATCTTCAATGATATTTCCAAATCCTAGATTATTTTTATTTTTGAAATAAATCATTTCCTTAGTGCAAGTTTGAAACTTTAAACACTAGCTAGTTTAAAGTTGAATCGATATATATATATATATATATATATATATATATATATATAATACATACATACATACATATACATATACATATACATACATACATACATATATAAATCTTATGGATTCAATTCACTAACCTCTTCTTAGGACTGTATTCAGTTTCCTCTTAATATTTTAATTAATATCCAAGAGCTAAATAAATCCATAAAGTCATTTCCACAAATTGTTATTTCAAATACAATTAGGGATGACATCTTAACTCACATATCATTTAACCTAAGCTTAAAAATTCAAAATTTGTTTCCAACCGATTTTAAATAAAAGAATCAGGCTTCTCTTTAGCTTTTGCTGATTTAGCTATTCAAAGATTTACCCCTTTGTGTTTATACTTAGATTATAATAGTCTTTGAAAGGCTGTCCAAAGCATACCTCTTAAGGATCTACCGATCCCCTGTCGAACACCAAAAGAAATATACTCTATAGTGCCAAATTCTATCACTTTCAGTAATCGCTAGAATTTAACTAAAACATCCCATACTGCTTTTAAGTACTTACTAGAAGCTAGTAAATCTCACTTGTTACGGGTACCACTGGGAAAACATGAATTATATTCCCTTAAGGATCTATCGGTCCCACCGAACACCGAAAGAGAATACAATCCTAAAGTGTTAAGTACTTCCTAATAGCAATTACAAGAATTTAACCAAGGCATCCCATACTACAAGGCAAAATTCAAGTATTCACTAATAGGCTAGTAAGTTCCACTCAAATATTATATTCAATGAGTTATACTGTATTCGATGAAGCATTACTTGAGGGCATTCAAACCAATTGATAACGTTAAGTCGATTATTAGTACTTCCCCATAGTATAGAACTAAGGCTCCCAAAATATTTTCCTTATAAGATTATAATTTAGAAATCCAATAATAAACTCTTTCATATAGAAAATGATTTCTAAATATTATTTATCTTTATTGATATTTGTATTCTTTCTACTTATAGAAATACTCTTATATTTCCAAAAAATTCATATATAATTATAGTTATATACCTTTATATGCATATTCAAATATCATTTTATTTTAAACCATATTGGTTTCGAAATGTTTTTAATCCTTCTTGAATTAACATATTTCTAAAAATATCATTTTCCAAAATGATTATTTTAATAAAATTGCATGTCCAGTGGTCTCATTTGAATATTTAGAAATTCCTATCAAGCACATTGGCCAGACTCCTTGACCAAAATCCTTAAAGCATCTAACGGACAATGAATATATATATATATATATATATATATATATATATATATATTTCAAAATCCTCTTTTAAAAATAGAGAATACTTATATCTTTATATATACTCGTGTTAAGCCAAATAATAGAAATCTTATATTCATCACCATTAAACATCTTATAGAAAACTTATAGGATGGTATTTTCTAATTAGGCGATGATTTCATTAAAAAATTCTTAATCAACTCTTTAGTTAGAGAAAATAATAGACCATTTAATATTTTTGGTTAATTGGTAATCAAATACCAAACTTATCACCATTTCCAATTGATTAATATTCTTATAATTACAAGATTTGATCCTTATTATGTGTATACACAAGAAATTCAATTTCTCTTGCAAGGATTTCCAATATAAAGAAACCACAAGATTCAATTATTATTCTTTAATTAAAATCCTAACTATCAAGGAATATTTCTTAATTGAATTATAATTATTGCTAGGAATCTTATGCAAACATAAATTCAATCAACCAATCAAATAAATCACAAATTTATAGGATAATGTGCCATTCAGAACCAACCTCTGCTTCTGCTGCGCGACTCTGATAAAAAAAATTGACCAAAAACATTACGATTTGGTGGTTGTATAAAGTACTACATCTCAACTGGGCTTGTGGGATTTCCCAATACTAGAACAAGTTACTCAGTCGTCAGCTAATTACACTTTTAGAATGGATACGATTGGATCGAAGATTGCTTAGGAATCACATGATTTGATGCTCGAAACATTAAAAAGCGGAAACAACGGGAAAGATTCCTAAAATCCTAAAAGATGCTCTCTTATTCTAAGGGAATGATTCCTACTATCTACGCCAGGAACCCCTAATGGACGGTCTCTAAGACTCGCCTAGGTCAAGATTCATGTCCATAATATCATATTTTGTTATGAACTCAGCCCTGAAACCAAGCAGCAATGCTCCATCTCGAGACCCACACTAACAAAGGGTATTACTGAGTAATACTACTTGTTCAGAGAATAAGGCTAGTTAGGAGTGACCATCCATGAATTTTTCTTTACGCGAACATTGACACGTTGGTTAGTATGCTATAAAAAAGGTTTCTCAACTGAAATCAAAATATGCAATCAAAGCTAAAAACAAACTACTATGGCTATAATTATAATTCAAAACAAGATATGATAAATACAAATCATAGAATCATGGATCATAGAATATACACGTATGGAATAAAAATAGTTACAAGCTAATGAAATTGAATAGATACATAATATCAAATACAAGACTGTGGTTATAACGATCCATAAAATACATTTACACTACATCTCCTGAAATGAATATGTACATAAAAGAATCTAGGCATAATACTAGATACAACGCTATATGAATATGTACACATATACAATTGAAAGTAAGATGAATGATAACTAGATAACATAAGTGAATCCTCTCTAGATCTATCAAACCGGAGCACCTAAAATATATTCGGGTATAAACAGGCCAGTCTAGACTATAATGAATGAGTTAGCAAGATAAATGATAGATAAAGTGAACTAGAACTCAAGTATAGTTATTGAGACATGTATCGACAAATATCAAATATTCTTCAAAACTTCAAGAATGAAATCACCAAATATTAGACTCTAGATAGCTTCTACAAGAAAATCTTCGAAACTATTTGGTGATAACACATAACATCAAATCCAAAAATCTCATAAAAAGGGGGAAGGCGCCAAACTCTTAGATTGGTGAAATAAATTCACCTACATGCATGTAACTCCAAGATAGACATATAAGTCTATAAACATCAAGATACGTACGAGACCTATAAACATCAAGATAGGCACGAGACCTATAATCTTCGAAACAGGCATGAGACCTATAAACATCAAGATAGGCATAAGACCTATAAACGTCAAGAAAGGAACAAGTCATGTAAACATCAAGATAGGTACAAGACCTGTAAACTCCAAAATTGGAACAAGTCCTATAAACTCCAAAGGAAAGTCATAAACTCGTCAGTAAAAGTGTTAAATACTTTCATGTAGCAACCGAATAGATCAACAATGTGTCCCATACCATACGGATTTACCCAAACGTTTACTATACAGTAGTAAACTCCACTTGTGTGTAGCAATGGTTCAGCCAAGAAAGTCTGAGAATTGACCAGTAAAACTAACACAGCCTTCCATACCACTCATTTTATTTAACTATTTAAATCAATTCCTTATTCGATCGATATCATGCATTTTTTATAAAATGATTCAATTTAAAATCATTTTAAGTTAAACAATGATTTTTAGCATATATACATATAGTATGTACGTATATATGTATGTATAAGTACACTTTTCAAATCACTTCTCAAAATCATTTTTAAAGCATTTTCAAAGAGAATAATATATATTTTTTAAAACGATTTATATAGAAATTATATTTTGACTTAAAAAATTTTTAGAAAATGGTTTTTTTTAGAAATAGGCCTTTATAAAATTTGATTTGTAAATGTGCATCAAAAGTGTATCTTACTCCTAAGATCGATAGAACATTTCGATGGCATAATAACTTTGAAAATGATTCTCAAATTCATAAATCAAAATCCATAAATAACATCGAAATCGGCAAAGAAAATAGCACCAAAATCCACAGTTGGGTTCAAGCGATTAAATGGAAAGAAGGAGAAAACGGGATCAAATGGAGCACGAAACGGCATGACAAAGTTCTTAGCCCAGGTCATACCGATCCGTCAGTCATCATGACCAGCACACCAGTTGGGAGGCCTAGGCTAAGCCCCAGGCATTACCGGTGGTGCTATGATTGCCCATTGGCGATGATTTCTTCGTTGATTTTGGCCCTGACTCAAATACACTAAAATAACATTCAAATAAGCATGCAAACATGTATAATTTGATGCAAATCATGATCATATGATGTGGGTTTTTAGAAAATAGAGAATTGCATAACAAAATATGCAATTAACATAAGAGATTGAGATCATTTCAACAATAGATTCATTCAATCAACGGACAGCTACATGGATCCATCCATAGAATAAAAGTGTAAGCGAAACTCGCCTAAACAAATCCAAAATGGAAGAATGGAACCTCCTATGCCTTTCTAATATAGCTTCAACCTAGGCTTTTATCGGTATGCACTTGAATTGATCAAAAGCCCTATGATTTCTAGCTTTGATTTGGAAAATTTAAGAATTAGAGTTTTCGGACATAGAGATTTTGTTTCCTAGTTAACGACAATGGAAATATGAGTGAGAAACTTGTACATATGTTTCTCATCTCATATTCCTCCGGTTTGGGCTAAATATGTTAAGATGTGGATCCATTTGCCAAGTATTACTAATTTTCTGAAAAGAAATTGTTGCTAACTTGTTTTAACACTTTATAAATACCAATTTGAACTATACGGCGTTCTATTAAACTAATATCAATTTCTCTAAATTTTCCCAATATGAATAACTTTCCAAATTCTCATTTCTTATTAGTATTGAAATATCATATAAAATTAAATACAACTTTTTTTAATAGCAAAAGTTATTCTCAATAGTTTTAGAAAAATAAATGATTAGTTGGAAAAATATCATTTTTAACAGTAAATCTTAATATTACCATTTAATTAAAATTACATCATTTATCTCAATAACTTGAAATGGAAATTATTTATCATAAATCTCCTTTATACTTAATAAGTGAATAAACTTTGGAAAATTCATTTTTTAAATTACAAAATTATTTTCATATATTTTATTCACTCATTTTCTCAAACTACCCTTATATTATTATTTTTTAGAACAAAACTACATAATTTGTTGTTTCTATAAATTTATAATTTATCAATCATTACTTGGAATTCCTTTTTCAAATTTCCTTATACTTTAATATAAATCCATTTCAGAAGTAAAAAATAATTATATCTATAAATTCTAGAATTTTATCTAAAAGAAATTAGTTTTGATTAACTTAAATCATATTTTAGATTTAAGTCCAGGTAATCTCGACTAAGGTTATTAAAACTTGATTGATGGTTGGTACAACAAGTATATTATTTGGATTGGATGCGAAATGAGTTTGATGACAAGTTCACTACACTAGGACATTATCCATTTTTCTGATGTTCATAAATGTTTTGGTATAAGATTATCATGATTGCTTATTATTATGTTAATTTGATTTATATGGCGATGCACATTCCCTATTGAGTTCTCTCATCCATAATATGGAAGAATAGTAAGTATATGAAATGCTATATGATGAAAGATACCATTTATTAGTTATTATTGGAAAATGAATTGGGTCTGGATTTTGATCATGAAGGGCAATGATCATGAATTCTCGATTTTAAACGATATTTTAGACTAAATTTCATATAAAACTATATGAGGATAAGTATTTTTGTATGTTGAATAAGTATGTAGAAATACTCATATATGGATGAGTATTAAGATCATATGAATTGGTGTTGTCTACGAACAAGATGAAGTACTACGAATTTTATAGATAGTTATGACTTGGAGAATAAATAATTTTTTAGAGTTATAACCCTTGTTTATTAAAGATATTCCCACTTGGATTACCACGAAGGATTATGTAAGAAGTGTTTTTGATTGGTATAGATAAAGAATTCCGAAAACTGATTTTGATAATGGATTTTGAGCTATCGATATAAAACTTGATTTTGGAAATTGAAGAAAAAGATGTTCTGGATTAAATTAATACCAAGTTAAATAAAAAAGCACCACTAATTGGTGTGAATTCAAGTGTTTCAAGATAATTAAAAAAATAATTGTTTGGAAAGAGTGAGGAAAGAGTGTTATAGTTTGTACACAAAAGGGATAAACAAAGGCAATTTTAAGAAAAATGGAATTTGGAAGTCCGAATTTGACTTTGAATGAGGAGCAGATATAATCTTTTCAATCGTCCAATGGATTAAAAGAGATTGTCTATTCATAGAAACTCTTTTGGAGTAGCGATCTAAAAGGGAAGAGTCTACATTGCATGTGAGGTGCATGTGGATAATGTATTATTTAGTCGATTTTTTTAGCTCTACCTTTATCTTAGGTTTGCTTTTCCTTAGTTTAGAATTCCACTTGGAATTAGGATTTTTAATGTTATGGTTGGAAAGTTTGAATAGAATAGAATTTTTCTTGTTTGGATGTTTGCTTGGTTATTTGTTGTAGAACTTAGGATAGAATGTTTGGATAATTTAGCAGGTGAAACTTTGAGTATTAAACTTGTTGGATATTTGGAAAAGTAATATCCTAAGCGTAATGATACCACTTAAGTTAGTTTAGAGGTATAGATGGGAGTTATGCTCACCAAGTTAAGACAATGTCACATTGGATGTTCTTAGGTGAAATAATGAATAGTATGGTGATTTAAATTATTTGGATTTGTTTGGATAAGACACCATCCACTTTGTCTTTCCTGACCTTAGCAATCCAAATGATGAACTGAGGAAAATACTACTGGGTGATTTAAGTGTTGAGTTTGTGCATTTAAGAATGATATATGAGATAACAATTTTGTGTGAGCACGTTTGTGCTAAGGCCACCCATTCTCATGCATTGTGTTGTAATTTATTTGAGATAGCATGGATTGCATTATTTGCAGACATGCATGTACATTTGTGAATGATGTTTAAGAATGAGATTATGACAGTAAGAGATTTTGTTAGATTTGGTTAGAGCTAACTATTTGGTTATTATTATTCAAAAAGTGGAGAAACAGATTCGATCTTTTTAGTTTGACTACTTTCCAAAATGTTTTTGTAACGATCCTATTTTTGAGCTAAATTTAATTCAGTAACTAATATGATTTTTGGGATTAAATTGTGGATTAATTTGAAAATTTTCAAACTAAATAAGATATGTGTTTGTTTATATATATATATATATGTATGTATGTATATATGTATGTATGTATGTATATAAATTGATTGTAATTAGAATTTAAATTTGAAAATCAAAAAAATATTTTAAAAAGGTGTTGAATTTGAAATTCAAAAATAAATATCTTATAAATAAATTTGATTTAACACCCTATATTTTAAAATAATTAATAAATTTTTTTTTGTAATTATAACATGTATATATGTACATTGTGATTTGAAAATTATATTTTGAGTTTGATATAAATGATTTTCAAAAGTTGTTTAAAGTTAAATTCTATTTTTAAAAAACTTATATATATAAATAATATATATGTGTTAATTTATTAATGTGTAGTTAGATTTCAAAAATCAATCTGTTTAAAGTTATAAATATTTATAAAAAGGAAGTGCATTAATTAATTTTAGGAAAACATAAATCATATAAAACCATATTTAAAAATATAACATGTGCATTATATATGTGTAAACGTTATAAACATAGGGTAAATATGATATAAGAGTTTTATTATCATATTTAAATATCAATGCATGAATAAAAAGACAAGTGTAAACCATATAAACATACTTAAACAAGTGTAAAGATAATTTTAAACATGTGCAGCTATTTTAAATATGCATTTATACAAGTGTAAAACATAATAACAAGAGGTTAAACATTTGTAACAATATTAGCATGCAAATAATACAAGTGCCATTGGATTTTTAAAAAAATAATAAATAAAATAAATAATAAATATCACTCTCCTCCTTTTTTTCATTTCCTTTGATCTAATCAAAACCAAAACTAAAGAAAATGAAAACTTGGTAACCAAAATACAAACCAGCAAACAAAAAATTTAAAGGAAAACCAGAAAATAAAATCAAAAGAAAATAACAACCTCTTTTCAAAATTCAAAAGCCTGAAACAAAGCAGATCAGAAAGCAAAGCAAAGATCAACTTAAACCTAAAGCATGCAAGTTAATCCAATTTTATCAAACAACTTCAACCTGTTTCAACCTGATCAAGCAAGCAAAGCAAATTTAGGATCATTTCAATCATCAAATCAGTTTCCAGATAAAAGAACGGAAGTCTGTTCTCTCTATTTTTCATGTGCAAGTGAGCAAACTTCCAATTTAGAAAACATAATCTATTTATATGTTGTTGTTTGTGATAAACAATCGAAGTAATGTTTTTGCATGGTTGAATTTAAATGTATGCATATATATATATATATATATATATATATATATATATATATATATATATATAAAAGTACTGTGTTGATGTGCACGTAAATGTGCATATTTTTACCACCATATTTATTCTATTTAAATTAAATAAATGATCATATTGGGTATTTTAACTTGTTTTAACCAAAATTCATATTAATTCCAAATTTTCACATATTCATCTTCATATAGGGGCAAAATGGTCATTTAAGTGCATATATTTCTTTGAGAAAAATTGATTGGAAATTTATATATTTTTGTAGGAAAATGGTCTCAAATAGGAGTGTTTCATGAAGGAATATGCATGCACAAAGAATATAAATGAATGAAGATGGAAATAATTCAAAGTGAAGATCATGGAGGACCCCACCTACCTTAATGTACAAATTAAAGGCTAATGCACATGCTTTTGGAGTTAATGGTTTCATGTACACTTAATGGGGGATTAAGACATGTTAATGATTACTTGGCCTCCACACTTTCTAAGGGGCATTTTGGGCATTCCTCAAAAATATGAATTAGGGTTTCATACATGTATAAATACTCATATGTTTCATGTAATCTCATCTCTCTTCTCTTAGTCTCTCTTAGGCCCCTTTCTCTTTAGTTTTGTTTAGATCAAATAAAAGAAAGCTCTCTTTCTCTTTTCATGGCTACTTAGCCATTTTTATTTTATGTAATTTTCTTTTCTTTTTATGCAATGTTAATTAGTGTTTCCTCTTACTTACATGTTCATTTCCTTTCATGCTGGTAGCGTAGATTTACTTTTATGCAAGTAGAATAGTTTTCTTTTCATTTGCTTTCTTTTTTATTTCTTTTTTGCTTTCATGTTGTTGCTACATTTGTTAATAAAATGACAAATATGAGAAGCTAAACCCCTTCAATTTAGGGGTAACGAAGCTCTCTAATTAATGTAGCTTCAACATTTTGTTAATTCATTCTCTCTTTTTGTGCTTAATGATGATGATAGAAGTGGTTTTATTTGTTGTTTTTGCTTTGAATTTGATAGTCTATATTGTTGACACCAAATAGGCTATGCTTAAACAATCACTAGCACAAATGCCTCTTCATCAATATATGATTATGACATAAGAAAGTGATTTGAAATTTAAAATTTGATGGTCTATGTTTCTAATCAATAGTTAATAGGCCATACTTAAAATAGATTTAATTCTCATTTTCTTTGTCAAGTGTCATGAAAGTTAGTAAGTTTTTTAAGGGGTGTGTTATAGTTTGATGGCTTATATTGGCTAATCAATAGCTCAAATATGTCATACTTATACTAAACACATCAATTAAAACACTAATGACCATAAAAGAGAGATCATGATTTCATGTGTTGAACTACATGATCTAGAGAGTGGATTTATTCTCTAAATTGTCATTTAACTCTCATATTTGCATTTCTTTTCTTTTTGTTAGTTAGTTAATTTTCTAATTTTCTAGCTTAACATTCTCTTCAACTTTGGTTTAATTTGATTGAATAGAATTTTAAAATCATCAATTCCCTGCGGATCGACCCGTATTCGCCACGTGCTACATTCGTACACCGTGCACTTGCGGTTACTTTTAATCTAAATTTGTTCGACGGTTTTCTAAACCGATAGAAATTCCGTCGAAGAACAAGTTTTTGGCGCCGTTGCCGGGGACTTGTTTTGATTTTGATTTTCTATTCTTCGGATTTGTTTTGTTTTGTGTGTCTATTTTGTGTGACTGCATTTGAAAAAAAAATATTTTGTGTGTTTATATGTGATTTTTCATTGCATTTTGATCTTGTTTCTTGTTTTCTAGTGCATTTGCATATACATTTCTATTAAAAAAAAACTACAACATAGATTATTTCATTGGAAAAAGAAAAAAAATATTCCATTTCAATTTTTCTTATTACAAATTTCATTTTACAAATTTGGTTTCCAATACATTTCAACTCTCACTCTCTGTTTGCAACCTGAAGTGCACTCTGCTTATTTGCATTTTTCTGTGCATGCTACAACAGCCTCACTACCATTACAACTTCCATACAAACTACCCCTCACTGCTTAACATCTGCCTACATACCATATACTTCTGCCTGATACACATTGTTTCCGCCCGCACACAGTGTTGTCATCACCCCCTCCCTGTCACATTTCTGCCCGTTCGCAACCACCTGCAACCCCAACCAAACCCGGCACCATCCTCAAATCACTTCAAACCAGTGACCTTCAACCAATCCTCATTCCACCACCTTCCCGATCAAAACAGTTGCCAACATCAACATCACAGCTACCTAAATTCATCACCACATATCATCGAAGCCTCCACATACCAGTGCACCACAAACTTCTCTACCATTTTCAACAACCATAATCTCGGCCACATTCACATTCAACACCAACCATCTCCATTCAAACAACTCATATCACCATACTACTGCTTTGTTCCACCCTGCCTTCATAACAAATTCTGCGCCCACCCCAGTCAACACTCTACAACAACCCAGTAACTCCCACTAACCTCCGTTCAAAACCATCTCCTCCAACCACTCATCTGTCAAATCACTCCCGAAGCAACTGCTGTTAACACACCAAAACCCACAACCCCTTCAAACCAGAGATTATCACTCAGACCACCCTCTGCCACTTCATTTACATTATTTAGACCCCACTCTTCTCAAACCATACTACACTGCAATTCATCTCTACAAACCCCCTGCTCAATCACCATACCCACTATTCCACCACTTCAAGCACTTGCAATCACCAATTAATTCATTCCCCTGTATATACATCACCGCTCCTCCTTTAATTTCTGTCCAAACAAATCATCAACGTGCCTACATCCCTGACATTTCTGCCATCAACCATTAATACTGACTGTCATTCCAGCCATTAACACTACATCCCCACTTCATTGCTTCAAACTCCCTCCATCGCCTGAACCGAACTCAACTCAGCGGCCACCAACTTTCAAGCATCAAAATCTGATCAAAACTCATACTTTCTTCCAACCACCACTGTATCACTACACACCATCAGCCATCCCTGACCAAGTCAACTGCTATCAACAAGTTTTTCACGCAAACAACCCATCACCTGCTGGAATTCGAACAACCCAAGTCGAAGCTCAATCATCGCTACCCCCGACCTCCTTTACCAATTGCAGAACATCATCTTATTGAACTTCAATTGCCTCGAACATCCCTTCGATCTCGCAAACCCCCTTAAGTCACTCAATCGCCCATCAGAAACCCGATTTCCTCCTCCAACTCATGACCCTCTCAGCAATAAAATAGGAACCGAGCTTAAATTCGAGCCTAGATTTTGAATTCGATCGTGATTTTGGGTTTGATTCGATCGATTTTGGGTTTGTTTGATGTTGACCAAAAATTGAAAAACAAAATTTACTCGTCGTCTTTGGTTTCAGAGAAGAGTCGGACTGTGGGGATAACTAAGTGTGATTTTATTTTTAACATATACAAGGGTTTGTTTGTGGGCTTGCTTCGTGGGCCAGAGTTTGTGTGATTGTGTGTTGAGTTAGAGTTGTTTCAGTGGGGATAACTACATTGTGTTTGAGTTTGAGTTGTTTGAAGTTGTGTATGTATCTTCCAGGTTAGAGGACCGCTTGAGGAAAAAAAATTCCTTTGTTTCAAGGGACAATCAATAAAATTTTGCTTATTTTTTTTTGGTTCCCCCTAGTTTAAAAAAAAACAAACAAATAAGTTTCTAACTTCTTTTCAATAATATCTTTGGTTTTGTTTGATTAATTTCTATTTCATTTGTTTTGATCTTCCCTTTTTTAGTTGCTTCTTTCATATCCCAAAAAAAAAACACTGTATATATTTCTTGTTTTATTTTCAGATTGCCAAAGCAGATTAGGAGAAGGTGCTGCTTGCCAAAAATAATTGCTTCGCTTCGCGTGCCCAAAAAAAACCTACCTGCTTGTTGTATATATTGTTTTTTGTCTTGCATTGTTGGTTATTTGCATTTGCATTTGAAAAAAATTCAAAAACAAAAACCAAAAATCCATTCGTAGTTGCATTGTTAATTCACATTTAATTTCTACTTTGCATTTCATTCTAGAATTTTGTTATTAACAACGATTAGACATCGATAACACTTAATTGTATATTAACAATTTGTCTTATTTGAACAATTTAATTTCTTGGTGTCTAGGCTACGGCAGAGCAATAATCGGTTATAAATATTACGGTGATTCGTAAATATTATACTGAGTTGTTTCTTCAGCTGCATTGCTACGGTGATTCGTGGTGCACCGATAACCCCTGCCCGTTACCTGGCTGAGAACTATCTTGTTGATCTAAGACAATTTGTGATTATACAATTTTGTGTTAACTTAGGATAATTATTTGTAATTAACCACTGCATTCATTTAGTTGCATTAGTTCATGCATATTTATAAAAAACAAAAAAAATTCAAAATCCAAAACAAAAAAAATTGTAAATATTCCTTAATTGTGTTTTTAAAATCCTTTTTTTTTTCAAATCAAAAATCCAAAAAAAATTAATTAATTTTTTTAAAAAAAAAATATATAAAATCTTTTCAAAAAAACAAAAATTTTGAAAAATCAAAAAGAAAACAAAAATCAATTTTCCTTTTGAAATATAAATTTTATTTGTAAATATTTTTCCTTTATAAAAAAAACCAAAAACATTCTTGAAAATGTCCGAGTTTCCCCACTTACGTGAATTTTACGATAGTTGTGAAAATCAATATAATCCATATGATTTCACTTCGAATTCGTATGGATATTTTAACAACAATTATTCTTTAAACAATTCGAATTTTGAAAAACAATGTTTTCAAAACGATGACCAACTCTCGAATCTCGAAAATAGCATTTCATCTCTACATGAAATCTCTAAACAACAAAATCAAATGATAAATGATTTGTGTAATTCTTATTTGTGTAATAACTCGAGTCAAGGATTCCAAAATTTGAATTCAATTCAGAATTCAAACGATTTCGAGTGTAATCCATGCCAATTCAATTTCGAGCTTCAAAATGAATTTCAAAATCAGGACGAAAATGTGAACAGATTTTCAAATAATTTTGGCAATGGGAATAGTTTCAATAACGATATGATTGAACCTTTGGTTGTCAACAAATTCAAAATGAAAATTTTCAAATTAATAATCATGAATTTGATTTTGTTGACCAAATGGAAAAAGATAACGGAGATTTATTACTTGAAAATATAAAAATTTCATGAAAATCATAATCAAATCTCAACTTGTAAAGAATCAAATAATAATTTACCGTTTATCGAAATTGACAATTCTTGTAATCAACAAGTTCAAATCGAAAATTTTCAAGTTAATAATTACAAATTTGACTTTGTTGAGCAAATGAACGAATTTTACGATGATCACACATATCTGTTGTTTGAAACACATATGAAACAACATGAAAAACAAAATCAAATCCCAACGTGTGACAAGTCAAATAATAATCCATCTTTTACCACAATTGACGATTTTCAAATAACAACTTTTGAAACTGAAAATGATGATCTTAATGAAGTTGTTGAAACTACGGTAATTGAGTTGGATTTCAATTCTTTTGAGGGTGTGGAACCAAATTTAAAATCCAATATTCCTTTTCTCAATTTCGAAAATTTGAATACAATAGCTTTGGATTTTGAACTTGAGATACGCAATGAAGTTGTTGATATTTCAACAAAGGAAGATGAATTTAACGAACACGATTTCTTTAGACTTTTTGAAGATGGGTTGTTAGATTCCAAAGGGGACGAACACATCACCATTTTGAAATCAATAATTTTGAAGAATTTTTCAATGACAAACTTGAATTTCAATTTGGTGAAAATAAATGTGAATTTCAATCAATCGTTATATCTACCCCAAAAATCATCGAAAATAAAACAACTCGTAAGATTTTTAATAAAACGACATTCGTTTTTCCAAAGCCACATTCGATTCAAAACCTCTTACGGTTTGGTTTTTCGATCCTAAGCTTTGTCTAGTATACTTGACGAGACAAATGAATCGGTCTTTGGAAGACCGTTTCATTTACTTTTTGGCAATATACTTTCTAATGTCATGTAAACACATTTCATTTTCATGTAAATAATAATAAACGTTCCTTTTGACTTGGGTTGACTTGGGGACACAGTCAAAATCAAGTGTGGGGGGAGACTCATCTTCTTCTTGATTTTTCAGGATTAATTTTTCATTTTTCTTCCAAAAACTCAAAAAAAAAATTCCAAAAACAAAACAAGATTTTTTTTAGCGTTTATGATTTATTTTTAAAGAAACACTATAGGATTAATATATGGTTTTGGTTTATTAAATTGAAATTATTGAAAATTTATTTGTCTTAACAAAAATAAAAATGAAGTTTGATTATAAATAACAATGGTTTAACTAGTATATAGGAAGATTCATACATGTTAATTATGAAATACATCCTAATTGAACATCTTTGTTTTAAAAGTGGTGAATTTAAAGTAAAGGACGTAACATTTTTTTGTCTTCTAAGTTAAATGGTGCTATGATGATTTTCCAAAACTCTCTCTCTCTTAAAAAATATAAAAAAATAAAAAAATAATAACAAAGTATTCACTCTCATTTAAAAGTCCTCACGGTTATGCATGGGTGAATTACTTAGAATCTTTGATTATGTACTTTCATACTCATTTAAAAGTCCTCACGGTTATGCATGTATGGAACACATGTAAAGAAAAGAATAGACTTAACAAAATCCACCTACGGTCGATAGGTGTATGCACAAAAGTGTGTGCACTCGCCCATGCTCTGTACTCCCCTCACATAAGCCCGAAAGGCAGTGCATGGGTGGTATATCTGGCCTTAGTTTACCTGAGCTAGGTGTGTAATTTTTCTTGCAAATAATGAGAGAGCAAGCAATTGAAATCCTAGCACTATTTTTACTTAGTTGATTTGGTTTGTTATTGAAAAGAAATAAAAATACCACTTTGATAAACTTTGATAATCAACTAAGAATCTTTTTCATAATTACACTTTGTTATTAACCAAAATAACAAGTTAAACTATAGTATATTTGTTATGATAACTTTGTTTTTATTGAAAATTTTGACGAGTAAATGACTAAAAAATTTCAAGATGATAACCAAAACCAATATTTAACTTATTTGTGTCGATTTAAAAGTAAATCCTTCATTGTAAATATTTTCAAAAATTCGCATTCATCTCTTTGTAAATAAATCTTGCATTTTGTAAATATTTTCATCCTGCATGTGGATTTTGTGGGCAGTATCCGCTGAAAACCCTCACGAGACAACACTTGTCCTATTGGGGACACCCAGAGGTTTAACGGCTTGTTGCATACGCTCAATGCAATCGTGCTCCCTACGAAAACGGATTTATCTTAGTTTTTCTTTATTCGAGGACGAATAAAAAGATAAGTGTGAGGGTATTTGATGTGCACGTAAATGTGCATATTTTTACCACCATATTTATTCTATTTAAATTAAATAAACGATCATATTGGGTATTTTAACTTGTTTTAACCAATATTCATATTAATTCCAAATTTTCACATATTCATCTTCATATAGGGGCAAAACGGTCATTTAAGTGCATATATTTCTTTGAGAAAAATTGATTGGAAATTTATATATTTTTGTAGGAAAATGGTCTCAAATAGGAGTGGTTTCATGAAGGAATATGCATGCACAAAGAATATAAAGGAATGAAGATGGAAATAATTCAAAATGAAGATCATGGAGGACCCCACCTACCCACCTACCTTAATGTACAAATTAAAGACTAATGCACATGCTTTTGAGTTAATGGTTAAATATACACTTAATGGGGGATTAAGACATGTAATGATTACTTGGCCTCCACACTTCCTAAGGGGCATTTTGTGCATTCCTCAAAAATATGAATTATGGTTTTATACATGTATAAGTACCCATATGTTTCATGTAATATCATCTCTCTTCTCTTAGTCTCTCTTAGGCCCCCTTCTCTTTAGTTTAGTTTAGATCAAATAAAAGAAAGCTCTCTTTCTCTTTTCATGGCTACTTAGCCATTTTTATTTTATGTAATTTTCTTTTCTTTTTATGCAATGTTAATTAGTGTTTCCTCTTACTTACATGTTCATTTCCTTTCATGCTAGTAGTGTAGATTTACTTTTATGCAAGTAGAATAGTTTTCTTTTCATTTGCTTTCTTTTTTCTTTCTTTTTTTGCTTTCATGTTGTTGCCACATTTGGTAATAAAATGACAAATATGAGAAGCTAAACCCCTTCAATTTAGGGGTAACGAAGCTCTCTAATTAATGTAGCTTCAACATTTTGTTAATTCATGCTCTCTTTTTGTGCTTAATGATGATGATAGAAGTGGTTTTATTTGTTGTTTTTGCTTTGAATTTGATAGTCTATATTGTTGACACCAAATAGGCTATGCTTAAACAATCACTAACACAAATGCCTCTTCATCAATATATGATTACGGCATAAGAAAGTGATTTGAAATTAAAATTTGATGGTCTATGTTTCTAATCAATATTTAATAGGCCATACTTAAAATAGATTTAATTCTCATTTTCTTTGTCAAGTTTCATGAAAGTTAGTAAGTGTTTTAAGGGGTGTGTTATAGTTTGATGGCTTATATTGGCTAATCAATAGCTCAAATATGTCATACTTATAATAAACACATCAATTAAAACACTAATGACCATAAAAGAGAGATCATGATTTCATGTGTTGAACTACATGATCTAGAGAGTGGATTTATTCTCTAAATTGTCATTTAAATCTCATATTTGCATTTCTTTTCTTTTTGTTAGTTAGTTAATTTTCTAATTTTCTATCTTAACATTCTCTTCAACTTTGGTTTAATTTGATTGAATAGAATTTTAAGATCATCAATTCCCTACGGATCGACCAGTATTCGCCACGTGCTACATTAGTACACCGTGCGCTTGCGGTTATTTTTAATCTAAATTCGTTCGATTTGGTTTTCTAAACCGATAGAAATTCCGTCGACGAACATGTGTATATGCATGTCTGTGTATATGCATATGTACATGTTTCTATCGTTCTACAGTCTTTGATCTACTAAGAAAAATTTGCATCTTCCCAAAAAATCAGTTATAGACTATGATCTCCAAAGAGAAAATGTTTGAAACCCAGTAACAACATTACTCAAAATTGTTTCAAGTAAATTATTTAGAAAATATTTCAAAATTTGAATACCACAGTAAAATCTTTTTAAAACAAAAATAACAATGAACACAATTTCAAGTTTTGATTGTATATTTGGATTCGTGTTGGGAAATCATGATTTTCAATATAGATAACATAATTTTTAAGATTGTGAGTGATGAGAATTTGTGAGATGACCAGGAAATGTATATTCGTCGAATTCCGACGAACGGCGAGAAGATGTTCATCGTGCTCGAGGCTGAAGGTTGCTTAGGTGTCGATGATCATAGGAAAAATGGAGAGGGAAATTATCATTCACCATGGGGGTGGTGCAACGGTGATTTAGGGTTTTCGAGTAAGTTTGGGTTGTCGTTGTTCTCGGAGGCTTGGCGATAATGTGGGTACATCAGAGGTGATCGGGATGGAGGAAATCAGAGCGTGAGTCAATGGCGAGGCTAGGGACGTGATCGCAAGGTCTCAGGTGATTATAGGCGATGGCGAGGGATGTTTTGTCGATTGGAATGATTTCCAAAAATTGATCAAGCAGCTCGATTTAGATTTCTGGCATTCATCGGGCTGGGTGGTCGGAGCACTCAAGTAGGTTAGCATCGACGTATTGAGGGCGGTGAGGTTGATTGAAGATGGTTGGTTCATCGGTGCATGTGCACACATGTATACTTGTGTCTGGGAGATGTTGTTGTTTGGGGACGAAGGGTTTGGCTCGAGACGATCTCGAGATTGCTGGTGGTTCGACTCGAAGGAAAGTGGAGATGTGAGTATCTTGGGATTAGCTCGGGAATTCTATGATTTGGCTCGGTTTTTTGTTAAGTTGAGTTAACCAAGTTTTTAAAGGTAAATAAAAGTTAATTTGGTTAACAAATTTTCAAGAAAAGTATTAATCAGTTTTTAAAACAAGTTTTCAAAATTTAAATTTAAATGTTTTAAAATTGTTTTGTTTAAAAATAACTATACATTAGTTTATTATTTAATTTAATCCCCAATTGTTTTCAAGCATCTAATTTAAATAAGAGATAAATGGTAATTAATAAAAGAATAATTAATGTATGTGATTAATTGAGGTGAGTAATTAAGAACAATTATTTAAAGGTTAATTACCTAATATGGTTATTTAAAGGTTAATTACTTAGTATCATTATGTAAAGGTTAATTACTCAATGTAATTTATTTAAAGGGTAATAATTAATAAATGTAAGTAATTAAGGAATAATTAATCATCTAAAAGATAATTACTTAATTAGAGGATAATTAAATAATTAAAGGTTAACTATTTAATAGCTTAAGGTTAATTAATAAATGATTAAAGGTTAATTAATTTTATCATTAAAGGATAATTAGTTAATTGAGGGCTAATTAATTGAGGAATAGTTAATTAATTAAGGAAAATTAATTAATATAATTAAGTAATTGAGGATAATTACTTAAGATAAATAATTAAGGATAACTAATTTTTGATTAAAGTTTAATTAATCAATTGATTTAAAAGATAGTTACTTAATGTAAGTAATTAAAGGTTAGTTAATTAATTAATTAGGGGTTAATTAATTGATGAGATTAATTAAAGGTTAGTTAGTTAATAATTAAAGGTTAATTTGTTATGTAAATAATTAAGGGTTAATTAATTAATATAATTAACTTAAGGTTAATTAGTTTAAGGATTATTTAATTAATTAGGGATAATTAATTAAGATGGATAATTAAGATTGATTAATTAATTTCATTAATTAATATCAAATGGTTTGTAATTAATTAATGTTGATTAACCAGGATTAGTAATTTATTTATAAGTAATTAATCTGGTTTAAATTAATTATAATCAAGTGATTAATTGATCTTACTTATGGATGATTGGATTCTATTGAATGCCTTGAATTGTTTAATATCTCTGATGTGTGATGTTATATGATATGGTTATTCTGGATTGAGCTGTGAACTGTGACTTATTTATCTATGTTGAATTTACCTTTTTATCTGTGAATGAAAGATATGCATTATAGGATTATACTGCTTATCAATATTGTTGTGCTTGAATTAACGATGGTTATGATATTTTATTTTTGCCAATGAAACCTCTGGACTACACAAACACACACAAATATGGATTTCACAGGAAATTGGTTAAGTCATGATTATTTTGAATTTAATAATATTTTATTCGAAATGGTGAAAGAATTTCAAGTTGAATTTTGAATCCAAAATGATTTGGAAGTGATTTGGGTTAAATATGGAAATTTTTTGAAAAGGGAACTTTGGAATTAAAATATAATATGGTTTGTTAAAGCTAGGAAATTAAAGTAATAATATGGTTTGAAAAGGGTTATACAGGTTACATAATGTATAAATGTGGATTTTAAACCATTTTAAAGTATTTTATATGAATTATTTTGGGAGCTTGAATTTAATACAAATTGAACTTGCTGAGAGTACGTCAGTTCGTAGATTTTATGATTATACTTTTAAAAGGATATAACTTAAGCATATTTAATCGGATTTTCCCGAAACGAAAACTTTTGTTTTCAAATGATAATAGCTTTCATATAAAGAAAGGATTTCCAGTTTTTGTTAAAAGGATTTCGACTTATGGTGGATCAAATTGAAAATAGTTTTGAAAACTATGAATAAATCTTTGCTAAAGATTTGGTGAACATTGTTTCAAATTGAAAAGGATCTTAAAGGAATCTTTTGTTTAAAAGATTAAAGTGGAAAATTTGTTTAAACCATTCAATAGGAAAGGATGCAGCAAGGTAACATCATTGCTAAAAATTGTTTCAAGTAGAATTATTTAGAAAATATTTTGAAATTCGAATATTATAATGAAATCATTTTATAACAGAAAAGCCAATGAACACAATTTCAAGTTTGGATTGTATATTTGGGTTAGTGTTGTCAAAACATGATTTTTAATATAGATATCATAATTTTTAAGATTGTGAGTGATGAGAATTTGTAAGAAGACCAGGAAATGTATATTCGTCGAATTCCAACGAACGGCGAGAAGATGTTCGTCGTGCTCGAGGCCGAAGGTTGCTCAGGTGTCGATGATCACAGGAAAAATGGTGCAGGAAATTATCATTTGCCATAGGGGTGGTGCGACAGTGATTTTGGGTTTTCAAGTAAGTTTGGGTTGTCGTTGTTCTCGAAGGCTTGCCGATAACGTGGGCACATCGGAGGTGATCGGTATGGGGGGAATCAAAGCATGAGTCAATGGCGAGGCTAGGGATGTGATAACAAGGCCTTAGGTGGTCAGAGGCGTTGGCGAGGGGTGTTTTATCGATCGAAATGATTTCCATAAATTGATCAAGAGGCTCTATTTCGATTCCTGTCAAATTGATCAGAGCTGGGTGGGCGGAGCACTCATGTAGATAGTCAACGATGTGTTGAGAACGGTGAGGTTGGTCGGAGATGGTTGGTTCATCGGTGCATGTGCATGCATGTATACTTGTGTCTGGGAGATGTTGTTGTTTGGGGACGAAGGGTTTGGCTCGAGATAATCTCGTGATCGTTGGTGGTTCGACTCGAAGGAAAGTGGAGATGTGAGTTCCTCGGGGTTAGCTCAGGAATTCTATGATTTGGCTCTGGTTTTGTTAAGTTGAATTAACCAAGTTTTTAAAGGTAAAATAAAAGTGAATTTGGTTAACAAATTTCAAAGCAAAGTATTAAGCAGTTTTTATAACAAGTTTTCAAGATTTAAATTTAAATGTTTTAAAATTGTTTTGTTTAAAATAAATATATATTAGTTTATTATTTATTAATTAAAGAATAATTATTGTATGTGATTAATTAAGGTGAGAAATTAAAGAACAATTATTTAAAGGTTAATTACTTAATATGATTATTTAAAGGTTAATTACATAATACGATCATTTAAAGGTTAATTACTCAATGTAATTTATTTAAGGATTAATTACTTAATTACTTAAAGGAAAATTAATTAATAAATGTAAATAATTAAGGGATAATTAATCACTTAACATAATACTTAATTAGAGGATAATTAAATAATTAAATTTTAATTATTTAATAATTTAAGGTTAATTAATAAATGATTTAAGGTTAATTAAGTTTATGATTAAAGGATAATTAATTAATTAAGGGTTAATTAATTAAGGAATAATTAATTAATTAATTAATTAAGGACACTTAATTAATGTAATTAAGTAATTTGAGGATAATTACTTAAGATATATAATTAAGGATAATTAATTTATGATTAAAGATCAATCAATCAATTGGTTTAAAAGAAAATTACTTAATGTAAGTAATTAAAGGTTAGTTAATTAATTAATTAGGGGTTAATTAATTAATGAGATTAATTAAAGGTTAGTTAATTAATAATTAAATGTTAATTTTTTATGTAAATAATTAAGGGTTAGTTAATTAATATAATTAACTTAAGGTTAATTAATTTAAGGATTATTTAATTAATTAGGGATAATTAATTAAAATGGATAATTAAGGTTGATTAATTAGCTTCATTAATTAATATTAAGTGGTTTGTAATTAGTTAATGTTAATTAACCCGGATTAGTAATTTATTCATAAGAATTAATCTGGTTTATATTAATTATAATTAGGTTATTAATTGATCTTACTTATAGATGATTGGATTCTATTGAATGCCTTGAATTGTTTGATGTCTCTGATGTGTGATGTCTGTGATATGATTATTTTGGATTGAGCTATGAACTATGATTTAATTATCTGTGTTAACTTTACTTGTTTATCTATGAATGAAAGATAAGCGTTATAGGATTATACCACTTATCAATATTGTTGTGCTTGAACTGATGATGGTTGTGATATTTTATTGTTGCCTGTGAAACCCCTGGACTACATAAACACACACACATATATGGATTTCACGGGAAATTGGTTGTCATGATTATTTTGAATTTAATAATATTTTATTCAAAATGGTGAAAGAATTTCAAGCTGAATTTTGAATCCAAAATGATTTGGAAGTGATTTGGGTTAAACATGGAAAACTTTTAAAAAGGGAATTTTTGAATTTAAATATAGTATGTTTTGTTAAAGTTTGGAAATTAAAATAGTAATATGGTTTGAAAAGGGTTATACATGTTATATAATGTATAGATATGGATTTTAAACCATTTTAAAGTATTTTATATGAATTATTTTGGGAGTTTGAATTTAATTCGAATAGAACTTGTCGAGAGTACAGCAATTCGCTGATTTTCTGATTATACTTTTAAAAGGCTATACTTGAGCATATTTAATCGGATTTTCCCGAAACGAAAACATTTGTTTTCAAATGATAATAGCTTCCAACTAAAGAAAGGATTTCTAGTTTTTGTTAAAAGGATTTCATGTTATAAGTGGATCAAATTGAAAATAGTTTTGAAAACTATGAATAAATTTTTGTTAAAGATTTGGTGAACATTGTTTCAAATTGAAAAGGATCTTAAAGAATGAATTTTTGTTTAAAAGATTAAAGTGGAAAATTTGTTTAAACCATTCAAAAGGAAAGGTTTTTGGGCCAAAAGACTATGACTTAACTAAGATCCCAATATATTCATATGCTTTTTTTTAAAATAAGCGCTCATTTTTCGGTTTAGCCGGGAAAGGGCTTTATGTCATAAAACCCATTTCGAATAATGATATGATGAATTGGATAGCATTTGAAGATGGTGGTGAAGACCGAGTATTTTTCGAAAGCGAAAGGGTTATGTGTCGAATGTATCTGCACAGAATGGCCCGGGTATAGAGATTTTGATTACCCTATGTAATAGGGAGTCTGGACGTGGTTAGGGATTATCCGGATTTGCAAGGACTTCTTTTGAAGTGTCTTCGGTTCCATTCAGACCCAGGATGGACTTGTATGGATGTATGTGTGACATTACACTTTGAGATGTAAAGCCAGTTTCTATCAAATACATTTCTGTTTGGTGACGGAGATTTTATTCTCTTAGCTTAACACCCTTCTCTGAGACGTACTAGCTCAGAGGTTATGTAGTTGATGGTCACTAGTGACATATTCCCAATTTGGTAATGTGGCATGCTAAGTGCTGATTATTGGTTGATCGAAGCATGGATTTTGTGAAAAGCGTAGCTTTATAGGACGAGACTTCGTCGAACCTCACACCCCGGAAATGGCTGAAACAGGAAGGATACAACAAGGTTACGGGGGTCACGCCCCTTAGGGTATGTGCATTTCCTTATGGATAAAAAGTGGTATCATGGTATGGAGCCCTGATATTTAACTTATGTAGTTGTTGGAAAATTTGTTGGTGAGGCCTCGGATAAAGGTCGGTGACGACCGGGTGAAGGCATACTCGTGACAATTAGTTACCTATTTATAGAGGTAACCCGGCCTTATGTTGGCAGAGAGCCGGTTAAGTTCTCAGGGCATCCCTCCAGAGGCGTGCACATTCGGAAAGGAAGTTCTTTAGCCTTGGCCATTTGTTGGAAATACAATCACCCAATACGTGCGCCCTCTATGGTTTCAGTTGTAGAACCTGCCATTTAACATGGTAGCTATAGTAGGCATACTATAATGGTATGTATGTTGGCTAAGATTAATATTATACTTTCGAAATGTTTTCCACACTATGCACTAATAATAATATCAAAAGTATTTTCGCATATCAAGAATGTTTGCTTAAGTCAACATGATGGTGGTTCGAACTTTGGTTCGGAGCTTTTGCAATTGAAGATACTATCTTTCCGTTGTTGTTGTTTCCACTGCCATGTATTTTTGTCTCTGGTATATGTTGGTCATTTTTATCAAATGTTGTACCATGTTGTGTCAATTATTGTGTATCAATAAAATTATTGTTCTGTTTCCGCTATGTTGTTATCACCTAATGTTGTTACAAGCTTTGGCGAATCGAATTTCGATGTTTGAATCTGCGCCGTTAGAATACTGGTGATGTATGGATGTCGATTTTCAAGGATGGGAATCCAGGTCATCATAGTTTTCCTATTTACATTATTGTATATTTAGTTAGTATCCAGGTTTGATCTAATGATTACTATGGATTTATTTTGTTTATTTAAGATTTAGGTTTGGATGTTAGATTTTGGATGCTTAGGATTTCGTGGCTTTGTGGTTTACTTAAATTAATATAGATTATTAGAATGTTTGAACCCTTAACTAGTGATATGAAATAAAAAATTGCATTCATATAGATTTCGTCCATGATATAAAAGGATTGCATTACATCATTCCTGTATGCCATCTATATTGTGTACATTCAGGAGAACGATTAGTTCAGGAGGTCGACTACTCAATTGCATTCCCACATTTAGTCAAGTATAATAGGATATTACCATGCATTCCTTTTTTTGAAATGGTATTTAGATACAACATGTCACTGGGATAAAAGAACACAAAACACATATCAATATATGTTCGAACCATGCTACGCAAGTTTTGAACTTATGACCTCTAGCACAAAAGCTGAATCACTTAACCACTGGGACAATGGTGTTTGTCATCTTGCATTGCTGTTTGTACATCTATGTGATACATATATGTATTTATATGATTTTGGTTGACTTGGTTGAATGGATTGACTTGGCTGTTGTGTTAGTAATTTCAAGGATAAAATTCTTTTCTTTAGGGGGAGAGTGTAGTAACCTCGTATTTTTCAATAATTTAAAGTAACGAAATAAGCTAAATAATTTGAACCGAAGGGCAATATCATCATTTTTTAAATCTTTGAATTTGAAAATGAAACTAGCGCCATTGCGACCATCTCATTCTTTTTGTATGCACACAGTATATTCATTTGCCTGAGTCGGTGTCCTAATGCGAGAGATATTGCAATTTTTGCACTTTGAAAATTTGAAAATCTAAATTGCGCTAACTTAGGAAATTTGAACGAACACCCTATCTTAACTATATACTCCAGTTATTTATTGTCTTCATAATTATAAAAATAATTTTCTAAGTACATGTCTTCTTCTTCGTACAAATTTCTAAAACCCACTTTAATTCGAACAACATATTCTCCTCAAATTTTTCATTATATTTACTTATTTAAGTACGGTGTCAAAGATCAAGCCACGGCTTATATACGATCATGGATTATTAGGTTTGGAGGCAAATAAATTGTAACACCCTGCCTTTTTGTTCGCTTTAAATCGATGGTAAACCGCACACGTTAGACTCAAACCATATAGAAGGGCGGATTGTTATTGTGGTGAATAAGAAAAAAGCAGAGAAAGAAAAACAAAACAGAATCTTGCAGTGGAATGACAAAATATAATAATCAAATAAATAGTTCATGAAGCTATTTTACAAAACGTTTTATTATACTTATACAACATAGAATCAGAGTTACACATGTCAAAGAATAATAAATAACAATGCATCGGAACAGTGTGATGTAGTGAAACAATGTAGTAAATAATAGTAATGAAATCTTCATCTTCGTCCTCCAGAAGTAAGGTTTTAAACCCTAATATGCCCCGGCTGACTCAAGCAAATTGAAAAGACAAAACACTCGAGTCAACACTAAAAGATCTTTTGTAAGTTAAATCAACAGTAAATAATATGACTGGAACGGCGTCACAGATGTTTACGGGATTTGGTATCTCCTATCCAATGTCTAACGTGAGTGCAGTAACTTAGCAGATGCTCGGAATTCACATCTCCTAAGGATCCGTTAAACTATTTATTATGTAGTAATATTTCGCTATTAAAATAGTGTCTATAGTAAAATAAACTTACTTTAAAATAACATTAAAGAGTGACCCAATATTCCTCTTAACACCTAATAGTCCCAATAGTCCATCCAGTATCATAGTCCCTCCTGATCAGAAAGCAACTAGAGGATACTCCATGGGCTATGGGAGAAAACCAAACTCATACAAGGCTCGCTAGGGTAGGTGACACGACACAACTAGGTAATGCCAGGGTAGATATACCAATTACTATCTAGACGGGTGGTAACACGTTGCAGCCACTACCACCCACCTCGAGCCACACTCCTAAATATCTAAGGTGCGCAACAATCAATCACAAAGTAATAGAATGGCATACGAAGAAGTGTGTTCGATTAGAGGAGCTGCATCTTTAGCCCAGAATCGCTCCTGTTTTAGCCACCTTATGTCAACTCTTGGGAGTCGGGTCCACGTACATACCTCAATAGAACGTCGCGACCATCCTGTTTCATTCTGAAATCTCCACCGTGTACACGGTTGTTAAAGTGGTTTTCGGAGTTGGCAGAGAGTATGACAACTTCCAATCCCGGTCTCTTTAACAACCAAACGTTATTATAACACCGCGCTCAATTTCAAAAGAGTTTATACTTTAAAACCAAAATATCTTTGCCTTTTTAAAACCATATAAATATGGTATCATTTTCGTTTTCAAACCAAATCAATACGATATCATTTTCATTTCAAATATATCCTTTCCCCAAATCATAGCACTTTCAAAGTTATAACACTTCGAAATCAAAACTCTTGAAATATAACACTTTCAAATCATAAAACTTTGAAACTTATAACTTTGAAACATAACTTCCACCACTTAAATGGTTTAAATATTAAAATACTTTGTATAATAAAATAGCTCCTTCGATTTCACAAATCAATTCCAAAACATGTCGAATTTATAAATTTTAAATTTAACCTAGTCCTAAATCATAAATTTCAATTCAATTCAGTTTCCAAATAAACTATTCCAAATTATATCAATTTAAAAACAGACTTGATCCACAGAATAAACCATTTCAAATCCAATATATTTCAAAATTTAAGTATTCAACAATTTCAGAACTAAGTTTGGTAATTTCATAAATATATATATCAAATTCAATTTTCTATTATTTAGTTTTGAAATATTTTACTTAATAAATCCATTATCACTTAAATAAAACCCAAATTACAAATAACTAAATATTTCCTTCAATTTATTTATACTTGAAATATTCATTTAATTCACCTTAAACCAAAATCAAGTTATAAAAATCATATCCTTTAAAAATCTCAAATTCAATAAGTTTCAAATCAAACTTATTTGGGTTTAATTCTTAAATAAATTCAATTTCAAATACTTAACCATATTATCTTCAATGAAATAAAACTTTATTATTAAACTTATTCTATATTAAAAAAAATTTATACATAGCTTAAAATCAAGAATAAAATAACATTTATATAATATGTAAAATCAATATTTATATAAGACCATATGTTTCTTTAAAAATCCATAGAAATTATTTCAAAATATTTATATATATAGACCGCGATGTCTATATATAATTTTCTATCCTATGGTCAAGTGATACAGATATTTATCATTTCAATCCACAATTTAATATTTTACGGTTGTATATCATTTCAAACCGCAATCCCGAATTAATAATCCATAACGAGCTTGCCGTTTATAACAATATAAACTAAGCATCCATTTAACCAATATCAACAATCAACATCCATCACAATCATCATCTAAAACAATCCATAAATATCAATATAAAAACTAATAATAAATAACAGGTATTTATCTAGCGGTTTATATGCAATAATAAATTAAATAAAAATTTAATTCAAATAAATTCAATTTGACTGATGTTGATTAAATATACCAAATAATCATAAATAAATTCCTAATCACATCATGAATTAAATTTAACAAACATAAGAATTTTTAGAAGTCGTGAGAAGGTTAAGACACTCGCCTTTGGATTTAAATTGAATTTAAATGAAATTTAAATTCAAAATTCAAGTGATCCGAGTTGGTCCAAACTAGCGTCAAAATGTCTGAAATCCCTGTATGATCCCAATGGAGAAAACCACGCGTAAAATAGACCTCGTGTGTAGAAGTTATACATGTTAGAACATTCGAAATTTAGATTTAAATAAAATAAATAAATCAAAGATTTTACCACAATTATCGGCCACGTAAGCGTCTCTACCGAACCCTACACAGCAGAACCACGATCGCACGAACCCTAAACGAAGCCGTTACCAAAAAACTACACGAACGCTGACCAAGGAGCACCGTGACCAGGCTAGACCTCGTTGGTGACTCAACTCCGCCTGCAGATGCCCTCTGGCCCACCTACGCCTTGACGGCACGCCTAGAAAACGCTGTCGCCGCCACATGAATTCGAACCCAAATCGAATTATTCTGATCGATCTGCCCATCAACTCGCTGCCAACCCATGCCGATAGTCTACCCACTTGACTCTCCACACGACCATGCCTTCAATTTGACGATCAGTCAAGGTTCATTGATGAGCGATGAACGACCAAAAACAAAATAACAACTTTCGTCCACATCGAAATCCTGATTGAAGAACGAATCATATTTTTGACTCGCGCTCGTCGAGAGCTTCAAATCCATATATAATTCAATATATATTTAGGAATTTGAATTTTTGGAATTAAATTTGGAGTTGAAATTGCAATTTGAATTAAGGGTTTTAATCGTCTGCCATTGGGATGAGGAATTGAGAAGGAGATGTACGTATAGACAAATGAATATGAGGAGTGGCTAGGGTTTGTAACGAGGTATATATAAGCAAAGCAGAAATAGAATAGATGGAAAAGAATGATCGAACGATAAACGACCCGAAAAGGCCGTTTCGCCTCCAGAACGAAAATGGGTCAACCCATAAATCAAAATAGATGTTTTAAATGATTTTAAACTCAATGGAACAGATTCAAGTCTTAATTCCATCGTATGAAGAAGTTACGTTAAAATCAGCATATTCTAAATTGATTTCAATTGATTTCAATTAAATCGATTTCTTGGCATTTCGAGCCCGTACGATCAGACGACATGTCCGATCGTTACGAAACTTGAAATCCTATAATAATTCACCGTTACGGATCCGATGAAACTAGTTTCGTCAAAATCCGAGTCAGTGGCCAAAATAGCTATATTACAGTTAATTAAATAAATTAATATTTAATTAATTAAATCACTTTTTCATTTCAAATTTAATAATTCACAAATTTTATTATTTTTGATTTCCTAAACAATTACAATAATTTAAACAAACTTATATATCAAATTCAAAGTTGATTGATTTACCCATTACTGTATTTAATTGCAATTTTAATAAATTCATTAATTATCAATTGAAATTCCAATAAATCCATATATTTGATTTCCCACTCTTATTGTGAAATCAATCATCGACTTATCATTTTAAAGGTAATTTTATTATTGGTTTATATCCTAATACATTAAAATTCCATTTCATCCTAATTTCTATTAACCTAGTATTTAATTCCATTTACCTACAATAATCCATTTATTATAGATTGCATTCGAACTAATTATAATGAATTCCAATAATTTGATTAATTCCCTTCTTTATACTCCATTATTACTCTATAGCATAGTTAACACTTATTTCACATTTTATTTGCATTAATATATTCAAATTTCCAAATTTCCTTTATATTAATTATTATTTTCAATTATTGAATTTGTCAAATATATACATTTATTATAATTAAAACGTCAATCAATTTATTCAACTTAGTTTCATTCTTTTACTTTTATCTATGAATAAAACATACATTTCCATCCATTTTATTATGTCTATTATTACTTATGAATACATTTACGTTTCAACTTATTTTATTACATTCACCCTTTTAGTTATTGCCTTAATTCTCATTAATATAACATTAATGATTTCCTATTTTAATTTAGTAAGCTAACTAAATAGGTAACTTATAACACTCATTACCATTAACCTTACATTACACTTAAGTTTATTATATATTCAACTAATTATCACAATTACTTACATAATACTGAATTCATCCAATTACCATTAATTATACTAATTCATTTATTTATACAACACTTACCCTTATTTACTTATATCCAATCTTATAACCAAGTGCAACAATTTACACTATTTCATTATTGGATTTTCACTTAAATTATCAATAATTAGTTTTAATTACTACTGCTTCATTTTCATTTTTAACATTCACTTCATTATAAATTATAATTTTTTTTATTTCTTTCTAAATTTAATTACAAAAATCATATTAAATTAACCATTTTAATTATCGAAATTTGCGGGTCGTTACACAAAATTCCAAATAAGGAGCAATTTAGTGGCTTTTGGATTATTATGAGTAGACTATGCCTAATTTGCAATATACTATTTTCAATATACTATTTTCAATAACATCTAGTTCTAAGAAATTATGGTTTAGTATTAGCGGGCTTGGATTATGGATATAATTGCTGAAGTATAACAGAGAATGATTGTAATATAAATCTGAAATTTAATGTAATTTAGTGACATAATCAATTTAAAAGGAGAAATTGAATTTTTTTGTCAAACAATGCAAAGAAATGTACATTGAAGATTGTATATGATGTACATACGATCAACAATCATTATAAAGTACAAGCGATATTGTAAGTTTGGATTTATGGATGATAACTTTATGCACCAAAGGGTTAAAACTGAAATTCGGGTGGATATATACTTTATTGTATATGTATGGATATTATAAAAAGGTATGTTGAAAAACCAAGCTTTTGATATATGTATGTATGTATTTATCTTTCGAAAAAAAGTATGTATGTATGTAACATAATTAAAATGCTTGTGTAAATCATATAGAAAGTTTATAAAATGTTTTCAAAGAGGTATTTATATGTTTCATAAATTACATACATTATAAAATGTATTTTATATGAATTATTAAGTAAATATTTAAAGATATATGGAACAAATTCATTGCATTGGATGTGGAATGTATTAAAATATATGTGCGTAATATATATCTATAAAATATATAAAAATGTTGTTGAGGTGAAAAATGTTATTTCAAGTGATAACATAATTTTAATATGAATATAATTTGATTTTGAAGTATGTTCTGATACACACACAAAAGAAATTATATTAATACCTTAAAAACTAGTCCTATATTCACTCACTTTTGGAGTGATTTCTGAAATGATTTCAAATTCAACTCCTAGTGATTTTGGAGTAGATGAATAGTAGAGACTTCAGTTTGAATTTATAAGAAACAATTTAGAAAACGAGTGGAAAATGAAGAAGATGCATTTAAGTGACGACTGGAAATGTATATAATTTTTTTGGAAATTATCGGGTTTTTGTAAAAACCGTGAATACTGGTCGGCCAGTGTGTAGTACACCGGTCCATCGGTGTGAAGTAAAACTTTATAATAGACTTAGGCCAATGAATCCAAGTTTAACAAAATAAATTATATGAATTTGAGGGTTTTTCCTTCAGGTTTTGACATCGATTTGGTGATGTTTTGATATGGCTTTTTGACCTTATTCAATCAGAATGCTGTGGACGTTTATATATATATTGATGAATGTGTGTGTATGTGATATATATTTGAGTATATATGTATGAATAGTCGTTTGTTATTGATGTTTGGTTTGATTATTAATTCTTAGATCTCTATTGGTTACGTGGTAAAATGATCACTTATTATGTGTTAAAAACCTTAGATGTCTGTTGTTGTGTGAAATGGGTCCACACGTCGTATATGGAACTGCATCCATTTGATATTCAATCTTGTATTAATGCAATGGGGTGGGTTTGGCTTTGAGTATGGGTTTGACCATACCATCGATCATTTTAATGTACTGGATTTGAGTATAGGTCAGACATACCATCGACCATTGTATTGGATTGAGACCTTGTTTCACAAAGTTTGTCATGTAACATTTTTGTAGTTTGACTAACTTATTGGATGCAGCTGAAATATGACAAAGGTATGGTTTGTTACCATAATTATCTTGGTATTATTTGGGAACGAGTAGAGTATGTTATAGAGCAGACCGCTCGTCGGACCACAGTCCAACACTCTCCCTATGTTTTCCCCTTTTTATTCTATCACTAGGTTGATGAAAACCAGAGCATTATACCAACTAACATTAGATGGTGCAAATGATGAAGGAATTTATGTTGTATATAGATATGTAAATAAGTAATAATATGAAATTGATAATGTAGAAAATTTAGTTGCTAATACTTTAAATTGTAAAACTATGAGTTTTCCTTTCGACTATCTTGGTTTTGTTATCTGACCTTCAAAACTTAAGCATGATGATTGGTTAATAATCATTGATAAAATTAAAAATAAGATTACTAATTGGAATGTGAGATTCTTATCTAGAGCTGGTAGATTGATTTTGATTAATTTTGTCTTATCAGCTCTCCCTATCTATTGGATGTCTATGCACTTTTTTCCAGACTGGGTGATAGATAAAATAGATAAATTTAGAAGGGATTTCCTTTGGAGTGGTGATAATCCTAACAATAGCATTGAATGTTTAGTTAATTGGAATACTGTCTGTAAGTCTAAAAAAGAGGGTGGTTTAGGAGTCATTAATTTACATAATATGAACCTGTCTCTTCTTGGTAAATGGTTATGGAAACTCAGAGATACTAGTGATAATGCCATTTGGAAGGAGACTATTTCTAATTTCTACTATAATGGTAGTTATAATCTCTATCATATTAGTCCTTCGATTTATAGTAGATTATCTTATTTTTGGAACTCCATCTTAAAATGTAGTGATATTTTCAACTTAGGTATTAATATTATTGTTCATTCTGGTAATAATACTTCTTTTTGGCACGATAGTTGGATTTCCTCTACTCCTCTTAAGTATGAGTTCAAAAATTTATATGATATTTGTAACTTTAAATTTGCGTTTATTTATGATGTTTTTAACTCTGAAAGTGACCCTCCTTGGATTTTCAATTTTAATAGTATTTTAGTAGGCCCTACCCTTAGACATCTTTATTTGCTTTATGCTAAGCTAAATCTGTATAACATTGACAATGATAATGACCATATTAGTTGGGAGTGGGATAAGAGTAAGAAATATTCTTCTAATTCCTTTTACAAATTTATTAACTTTTCGGGGGTTTCTGCCAATAGTTTTAAATTTATTTGGAAGTCAAATGCTCCTCCAAAATCTAAGTTTCATATATGGCTCATCATTCATGGTAAATTAAACACTATTGAATTTTTAAAAAAGAAAAATATTAATATTGATAATAAATGTTATTTTTGCAACACATACTCTGAAGATATTAATCATATTTATTATGAATGTTTGGATACTCATTTTATTCTTTTAAAGACCCTTATTATTTTTGAGTTTAATATTAGCTCTAGAGTTTCTGATTGTTTTTTCTACTGGAACTCTTTTAGATTTAGGTTCAATAAGAATTATAGATACGTGCCTGATTCTTTATTCACTATTTCTTGTTGGTACATTTGGTTTGAAAGAAATCAAAGGATTTTTAATAATAAAAATCAACATTATAATAATTTGATAATTTTAATTTCTAATTTCTGTTTAAATTGGATTTCTAATCCCAAATATAAATTAGCCAAAAATAATTGCTTTAAGGATTACCTTAACAAGGTTAGAAATAATATTAACATATTCAAACTTAATATCAATAATTTTGCTTCTAATAATACTTTTATTAATCCCTTTTCTGATTTAAATAATGTTCATATGTTGCATCATAATTCTCTTACTATTTTTGGCCCATAAATTAGTTTCTTGTTTTGTTTTTTTCTTTTTTTCTTATATTTTCTCATTCTTAGAATTGTTTGTTTTTTGTTCTAGATTATACTTGCTTTCATTTACTCTTTGGTTTTTATTCTCACGTATATGTATATAAATTCTATTTATATACATATATGTGATTCATTCTAACTTGATTTCCTAGTTTTGTTATAGGTTTGGTTTAGATAGGTTGCTGGTTTTTCTCTTGAGTGGTTTGCAGGTTTGCTTGAAGCTTTATTCAGGTTGGCAGGATAGCTTTTCTCAGGATTTCGGATTGCGTCTGGCATTTCTTTTGTTTACTTCAGGTCTTCGGTGTGGAGTTTTTTCTTTTTGGTCCACCTTTTGGAGTCCTTCTCTATGGATCATCTGAGGCATTTTCACTGAGTTTTGTGCTTTAGTATTTCAGATTTTAGATACCTCTGACACCCTATTATTGGGCGGTGGCCTTACCGGAGCTCGGTATTAGGGTGTAATGGGCGGTGGCTTTGCCGGAGCTCATTTGAGGGGTTTCTTTTTCTTTATTTTTTTAGTTTTATAGTCGTGCCACCTGCCAGGCATGTTGGCAGCTCTTTCTTTTTTGTTATATATATAGCGCTCCATGTGTGCTCTCCTCTTTTATTAGAGGATCACACTTTTTCTCAAAAGAAATTGATATTGTGTTTATTAGACTTGAATAGTATTTGGTTGTATTTGTCTATATACATACATTAAACTTGCTACTATGAAGTAAAGTGTTATTGTGATGATATGTCTTTCTTACTCTTAAAGACGACAATTAACGCATCCACAATATTCATGTGCCGATCATCAAGGTGTTTGAAAGAAAATCCATTCAGGTAAAAACAAAAGAAAAGGAAAGACGAAAGAAACAGAGAATCTCACAGTACAAGGCAATTATATATAATAGATCATAAAATAGTGCACATGGTCAATTCCAAAGTGAAACATCAGAGTTACAGAAAGTACTAACTTCGGTCAAGGACAGTTATAACTACCTACCCCATAATGCTGATACAAAATATACATACATAGTGGAAATAAAATAAATAACTGGATACACTGAAGCCTCCTACTTCATGCTCCTCTAAAATGCGTTAGTAAGAACTTAGACTACTTGGTTCTCACAAAAATTTGAGTACCTAAGAGTTTTAGGAAAGAAAAAAAATCCAATTCAGATATGGGTATGGTGTGAGTAAACTCCAAACAATTGAAATTTTATACTTATAAAATTCTTTTAAATAAAAGGATCTCATAACACCATATCGCACATAAACACGGATAAGTTTGAACCTTACGATAACAAAACATTTACATAGGAAATCCAGTGGTTACAATAATGTCTAGGCTTAAAATAAATATTTAATCATAGCCGAAATGGTTACATTAATAACATTCCAGCATAAGAGGTATACAAGTAAGTCTATAAAGGCACTTATTGGAGAATGGATTTCATCAATGATAGGGCAACTAAAGTACCGCCCGTCATAATGCACCCACTACAAGAAAAACCATTTATAGTTGCAAAAATCGGTGGCGTTTTATTGTAAATGCAACAAAAAATAGATTACCAAATAATATAAACGTGGCAAAAAATAATTCACGTTTCCCGCTTCTAAAAAAAAGAATTCGCGCGAACTAAATAAATGTAACCTATCATTTTACTCTCATACTTAACAAAATTCTCGTCCCTAATTTGCTTTCTTCTTCAGAAAAAAATTTACCCTTTTAATCGTGTTAAATTTTCATCGCACTCAAGTATCATCGTCAACTCCGTCGTTTCCCCCTTACTCAACATCGAGTCGCGGCAGCCAGCAAATCTAGGTATAATTAGGTATGAATCTTTTAAATCGATTAGGTATATTTAGGTATGAATCTGTTAAATCGACTTTGTGATTCTATTTGGCTTTTATATGAATTTGAATGCATCTTATTTTCGTATTTTTTCCTAAACTATTACTGAAATGGTTGATTTAACCCTAATTGCAATGATCTGTTGGGAAATCTGCTTTGTTTTCTTTGAGTATATGAATGTTCTGTTGAAGTGGTTCAGTGAATCAATGGTTGCTTGCTGAGAGGAGGTTGAGGTTGCGTGTTTCGGGAATTTGGTGGGTTCAAGTAGCATTGATGGAGGTCGCGGTTTTGTTGGCGATTGGGTATTGGCTGGCTGGATGGTTGAGAGTGGTAAATGTTGGAGCATAAATAGTCTTTTGTGGAGTGGCAGGCACTGGAAATATGTCAGTTGTGTGGATGTGAGGTAGTGAAGAGGAGGCGGTGAAGTTGACGGTTGGTTTGGTAAGAGGGGGCGAGGCTGGGGGAAGGATGTGAGTATGTGTTCGTAAGAAGTGGTAGAATGTCAGAGGGCAAGTTGATGAATGTTGCGTGAGTCTCTGGTAGTTCGCTACGGAGGCTGGGTTGTTGATGTTTTGTTGAGTTGTAGTATGAAGTGCAGTTGCGAACAGGTTGCAGGTTGGAGAAATGGGAAGGAGGATGGTCTGTGGTTGCTTGGGGTTTGTAGTTGGAGTGGTCACTGTTGTAGTGTGTGAATATGGTGCAGTTGGTTGTATCAGTGCAGTAGTCAGTAGGTTGTAGAATGGTTATTGAAGCAGGCTACAGGAATGTAGGCAAGTGGATATTGTCTTTGGTGATATGAATGAATGTGGTGTGTATGAGATGAAAGTGGGTACTGTTATAGGCTGGTATGAAACTGTGTTGTTGTGAGGAGTGAATGAATTGTTTAACAGTGGAGTGGGGGAGTGATTGCAGTGTTGAAGTATATTTATGGAAGTGGTTGAATTAAACAATGTTGTGAGAAGTGGTAAAATAGGAGGATTGAGTAGTATGGTGATGAGAGGTTGCTGCGTTTTTTGAAAGTTGCAGTAATGTGTGGCAGCGGAAATGCACCGGCGTTTGTTGGTGATAGGTGGGAGGAAGTTTGGTCAGTGGTCTGTGTGTAATGGTGAAGTGCAGAGATTTGCAAAAGTTTTGTTGAAGTGGAGTGACTGGAATGTTGGTTGTTGAAGTGGAGCGTTTGTGGATGGATTGACAAAGGAGGGGCAGATAGCTGTAACTGTTATGCAGCAGTTTGGAGGGTTGTGACTTGGTCAGTTATGTGTGGGTAGGAGTGTGGTGTTATGCATGGATTAATTATAAATACATGTAAATCTGAGGTTAAATGCAAAATATAAGTGTAAAATTTATATTTTTGGAAACGTATTCTTTGCCTTTGTCTACTAAACCACCATGGTTATATGCAGTAGTGCTACAAGTATTTGTACTTCAACATCTAGTTATTTTTTTGATTACAACAGATAACCAATTTATACGTCAAAGATTGGAAACTTATTTGCCTTCAAATGTCGATAATGGAAAAAGGCTGGGTTTTTTTAAACAGGTGCTAAAACCATGATTAACTTATTATGTATTTTGAGAATTAGAACATATAATCTAATACTAAAGCTCACTTTTTTTTTACTTTTCTCATAGAACTAGTATAGAATACCGACAAGGAGCAATGAATTTCGTGCATGCTGCAAAGAGGAATGTAAGAAGTGTAGAAAAATTTTTATGCCCTTGCAAGGATTGTCGGAATCTTAGTCGTCATGATGACCAAATCATCGTTGAACATTTAATTATAAAAGGAATGAATTCTAAATACATTGACGGTGTATGTTTTAACCATGGTGAAGAGATAAATGTAGAGAATAAAACAAATATGTTTGACGTATATGAACTATTCAAGATGATTCACTATGAAGATGAAGATTTTTTGAATCAAGATTTTTTTGATGATGATAAAGATGATGTTGATACTCGAAGAAAAGAGGATGAGTTAGTCAAGAACTTGGAAGATGCAGAAACTCCCTTATATCCTGGTTGCACAGATCACACAAAATTATCTGCCATCACCGTCTTGTATAATCTTAAATGCGAGACTGGCTTGTCCGATAGTGGTTTTGATAAGCTTTTAGCTGTGCAACATCTATTTCTACCGAAGGATAATGTGCTTCCCAAAACCTTATATGAAGTCAAGAAATTTCTTAAAGCATTCGATATGGGTTTTGAAAAGATACATGCTTGTGAGAATGATTGTTGCCTTTTCAGAAAAGAATACAAAAATTTAGAAAGTTGTCCAAAATGTGGTTCCTCGAGATGGAAGAAAAATCAAGATATTAAAGAGGTTATACAAGGTGTTCCAGTTAAAGTATAGAGATATTTCCCAATTATTCTTAGGTTTAGACGAATGTATAGATCTCAAAAGATGGCTAAAGAATTAAGATGGCATTTTAATAATAAAAGTAACGATGGAAAAATGCGTCATCCCGTGGATTCTATGACATGGAAAATGGTGGATGAAAAGTATAAATCTTCTTCATCTGATCCACGCAATCTTAGGCTTGGTCTTTCTACAGATGGATTCAATCCATTTTCCATGTTGAGTTCGAAATATAGTTGCTGGCCGGTAATGCTTGTGAGATACAATCTCTCGCCTATGTTGTATATGAAGAAAGAAAATATTATGTTAACTTTACTTATTCCAGGCCCAAAGCAACCCGGGAATGATATTAATGTATATTTGGCTCCTTTGGTGGAAGACTTACATCACTTGTGGTCTAATGGAGTTACTGCTTATGATGCATTTAGTAAAACTTTATTTAAACCGAATGCAATTTTGTTATGGACGATTAATGATTTTCCGGCTTATGGAAATCTTGCTGGATGTCGTGTGAAAGGGAAAAAAGCTTGCCCATTATGTGGTGTCAATACCCATTCTCGTTGGTTGAAACATAGTCGAAAGTTCGCCTACATGGGTCATAGAAGATTTCTACCTCCTTCAGATTCACGGAGGAAACAAAAGGCATTGTTTGATAATACCGTAGAGACAAATGGTGCTCCTAGAATGCTTTCTGGGAGAAACATCTATGCGTTATTGAAGGATTATCCAAATGATTTTGGAAAAGGAATAGAGGAGAAAAGTAAGAAGAGAAAGCATGTCTATGATAAAGAAGATGAATATCATGATACTAACAGTTCTACAAAAGTAGAGCTATCAAGGTGGAAAAAACGATCAATTTTCTTTGATTTGCCTTATTGGAAGGTTAGTGGTTAATTTATTTATTTTTCATTGTTTTAATACAAGAAAAACGCAATAATGCATTATTGTTTTGGTTTTCATAGGAACTTCCATTACGTCACAATTTAGATGTGATGCATGTGGAGAAGAACATTGGTGAAAGCCTATTGGGCACAATGTTGCATGGAAATAAATCCAAAGATGGAACCAACTATAGAAAGGATTTAGAGGATTGGGGAATTCGAAGTGATCTTCATACACAACCTCGTGGGAATAAAACATATCTTCCACCGGCTCCATATATGTTGTCAAAATCCGAGAGAAAAATATTTTGCAAAAGACTGTATGATTTCAAAGGACCGGATGGCTACTGTTCAAATTTAAAAAATCGGATTTCGTTCTCGGATTGCAAAATTAGTGGATTGAAGTCATATGATTACCATGTATTAATGCAACATTTATTGCCAGTAGCATCGAGAGGGTTCATGGCAAAGAAGGCAAGAAAAGCGATAATTCGCTTATGTTCTTTTTTCAACAAATTATGTCAACGTGTTCTTGATAGAGAGAAGGTAGAACAAATCAATGTTGAAATTATTGACGTTTTATGTGAGCTTGAAATTTTTTTTCCACCATCTTTCTTTGATATAATGATACATTTATCCATTCATCTTGGAAAAGAAGCACAAATGTGTGGACCTATTCATTTTTGATGGATGTACCCATTCGAAAGATATATGAAGACACTCAAAGATTATGTCAGAAACTATGCACGACCAGAGGGATGTATTGCAGAATCGTATCTTGCAACAGAATGCATGTTGTTTTTCAATGAATTTTTGAAGAAATCAGGACATATAGAGGAGAAAGGAGCTCGAAATGAAGATTATGAAAGTAGTAGAATATTAGAGGGACGTCCAATTTCAGTATCGAAGACAATTAAATTACCAGTTAATGAGAAAGAAAGTGCTCATTTAGCTGTGTTAATGAATATGGCCGTGGTGGAACCGTTTATAGAGTAAGTTTATGTTATATTGTTTTAAATATTTTGATGTGTTTGCAATGATATATATAACTTAAAATCAATTGTTCAATACTAGTTTGCATTTGGAGGAATTAGAAAATTCAGACCAACGCATGACAAAAAATGCGACCTTACTTTGGGAAACACATACAAAAAGTTTTGTCGATTGGATTAAAAGGAAGGTTAGTTAAATTTCAAATATATTCTCATTCAACTATCAATATTACTATATAAATGTACATGCTAAATGAAATTTGTTGTAGATACCTATTACCTCCAAGGATCATAATGACATGTTAATATGGATTGCTTTTGGTCCGAAGGATGATGCCATGCCTTTCAAAGGATATATCATCAACGAGCAACGTTTTCATGTAAAAGATTTAGGGAGAGAAACTCAGAATTGTGGGGTGACTTTTGATGCAACTACTATGTGTAGAGCAAGTGCTAAAGATATGTCCCAAGTGGTTGATGTGGTCACTTATTATGGAATATTGACAGATATAATTTTATTAGATTATCATTTGTTTTATATTCCAGTTTTCAAGTGTCGTTGGACGTATAAAGGAAATGGAGTAAAAGTTGATGATGATGGGTTCACTCTTGTTAATTTACATCAAGCATCATTTTCACGAGACCCATACATACTTGCATCTCAAGCAAAACAAGTATTTTATTCAAGAGAGAACGATGTTTCTAATTGGTACGTTGTAATGAAAGCACCATCGAGAAGTTTTAATGATATAGAGGAGCACGATTGCATCGAGGAAGATATTCAAGTGGTGGAAGATGAAATAACTGAAGCGGATGATGAAGACGTTTGCTATGTTAGAGAGGATTGCGAGGGCATAATTGAGTAGATTATATGTTCTACTTGAGCATAGTTGTTCATTTGCTTTAGTGATGGTTGAACTTATATATTAAATCCGGGCTATTTGGAAATTTCATTGAACTTGTATTAATTTTCTTTAGTGATTGTACCATTTAATTTTCTAATCCATTGCAAATGCATGTACCATTCAATTTTTGTTCTTTTTGTTTTGATCTTTGTATACTTCCAAAGACAAAGCATTATATGTTCTTATCAATTCTGTTTGCATATATTGCTTGATAATGAGTAGTGTTCTTATCAATTCTGTTAGCATTACATGTACATTTTCTCATAAAATTACAAATCTGTTCATCATCTCAAGGCTTTTAGGCCTGCTTGTTTGGTATGCAAACTGCCACATCTCTTTTCAGCTACATGTTGATGATATTTAAGTGTTGTTTGTTAATATTTATCGCTGCTTATAGTTTACATGTGCTTATTGGTTTATACTGTGTTTTCTGTCACTTGCAGAAAAATATGTCTACAACATCTGTACGTACCTGCTTGCAGAGAAAGGCTGAAGAACAAGCAGTCAAAGGTAAGAACAAATAGTCAAAGCGAAAACGTAAAGTTCCAGCTAGTATAAATGAAATAGAAGAACAACCAGACAATGCTAAGAAGCAAGCCACTGTTCACAATGAAGAAGACGAACAACCACTAGATGATATCCCCTCTGACCCAAATGAAGGACTCCGCTCAGAAAATGAAACCCGTCCTGAACAAAGTGCCGATGCCGAGCTGGAAATTGGGAAACAAAGTGAAGCTGAAATCGAAAGTACATCTCGGAAAAGAGGCGGTAGAGGTCCAGCAAAAGCAAAAAGACTCCCGTCATGCAGTCAGGATCGAATTGAAGTTGAGTTCAATGATCTAGGTATACCAGTAGGGCAAGGGTCGGTATATTTATCCTCTTTTCTTCGACCGCTTGTGCGGGAGCAGGTTCCATACACCATTGATGATTGGAGGAATATTAGTGATGACTTAAAAGAAGTTTTGTGGTAGTCGGTTCTGGTATAAAGCAGGCATCTATTATTTAACATTCTGACTCTAATATGTTTTGAAAATGACTTCTAATATTGCATGGTCTTGCCAATTATAAATTGAAATTGCCATCTACCTGTCAGTCGTATTTAAATTAAATAAATTTTACTAATATCATGTTTTGATGTATTGTTGCAGATTAGATTTAAATTGGAAGAGGAATGGCAAAGAAAAGCTATATTTCAACAAATGAGAGTACTTTGGAGATCGTCAAAAAGCAAATTGGTTCGAAATTTGCAAAAAGCGGAGAACGATGAGGAAAGACTTAAAATGAAACCTACGAACATAAAAAGCATAACCGATTGGAGGAAGTTTGTGAAGGCGAAAAAAAGTCCGAAGTTTAAGGTAAATCATTCCTACTAAACTCGTCTGGCATGTTTCTACAAATCCATCTACATAGTTAGCAACAGATAAATTTCTTTAGAAGTGAAGTCCAAGTGTTGGTGGATGCTGAGGGTTCCTGTTTAGGTATTAGCTGCAGGAACCTATGACAGTACAAAATACAAATGTGTTATGACAAGCACAGGAACATTTTAAATGAAGTAAAAAAAACACTTTGCAAGTTAGTTCAATCTATAAATATTATTAGTAGATATGGAATGTTGTATATGTCACTGAGTTATCCAGCACTAATAATACCAAATAAGTATATGACCATGATGAATTGATTTTCAAAAATTGCAATCCTCACCATACATATTTACCCTGCATTATAAATATTAGATAGTTCTTTTTTTATGATTTTGGTTGTTAAATTCTAGCATCTTTCAACATTTTCAGCAAAAAAGTGAGAAATATTCAGCCCTTAGGTACACACAAATTCCGCATACAATCGGTCGTAGGGGAATGGCTAGAAAGACCGAAGACATGGTAAGTTAATTAACTATAGTATTATTTAACATTATTTTATACATGTCAGTTTATTAATTTAATGTTATTATATTTTTAGAAAAAAGAAAGTGTAGATCCATCGTCCATAAGTAGAGCTGATGTGTGGATTAGACCTCACATTAAAAAAACTGGTGAACCAGTGAAAATGGAAGCTAGGAATACTATTGTAAAATTGTTTTTAATTTTATTGGTATTTTTTTTTGAAACTATGATATTTTTACCATTGTACATTATCTATGTGTATTTATTTATATAGGAGGAGATCAAAAAATATGGTAGCATATCCCAATCCGGCTCGTCACGGACTGATATTGGAAAAGATGCTCTTGTACATGTACTGGGACAAGATAAACCGGGACGGTTAAGGGCATTGGGCAGGGGTTGCACTTTAACCAAGCTAGCTTTGGCCCAGTCCAAAGATAAACAAGTGTCTCGGTGTCGAGAGGAAATAGCAGAATTGAAGGGAATGATATAGACTCTGATGGACCAGAAGGTAAATTTTTGGAAATTAATTTATATTCGTAAAATATTAATTTATATTCATGCTTTGCTGTAGGGTAAAGAAAGTTCGAGAAGGAACTCACCTGATTCGGTAAAAATAATATTTATATTACTCAATAAATGAAATTTATATTTTAATTTTTTAATCCAGTAATTGGTTTAATTTTCGGTTGATTAATTATAGAGCGACGACGAAGTATGTTTGCTGTTGAATCGGGATGGAACCTCTGGAGTTGTTGCCCATGGGAGGCTGTTGTCCATGGACCCAGATGACGTTGTCAATGGCATTCGTCTGGGACCAAATGCCGGGAGCGTTGTTATAGATTCAGTGGATAAAGCAGATACATATTTATGGGGGCCTACACCTGAAATGGCAGTCTTAGCAGACGCTAAGAATAAGGTAGTTGCTTGGCCATCAGTTTGCATCAAGGTCCTGCTGCGAACACGGTTGAACTGTAGTGCAGCCAGTACGGTAATTTTTTTCACGTTAAGTATATTAGTGTAATATGCTGCGAGCTTATTGATGTCTAAAATGCAGCGAGCACACCCCCCATCTGAATAAAAATTTAATACATATTCGTTGTTTTTGTATAGCATACTAAAGTCTTGAATTTCACTTCTTATTTTTAGAGTACCAGCATCATCGAAGACACTTGCAAGATTTACGGTTGGACTGAGGGTGAAGGTGTAATTGCCGAAGGAAGAATCCATGCCACTGATCCAAAATATACTGTTAATGATATTCCACTCGGTCCGTCTGTTGTTGTGATTTGGGTGGACAAAGTAGTAAATAATGATGCTTATTTGTGGCGACCCACATCTGATATGTCGTGCATTGGAGATGCAGTTGGTATGAAAATAGCATGGCCAAGTTCAAAAGTAGAAGCTGATCAAGAAAAACTAGATGAGAGTCGTGATGATACTGAAAATGTTGTGAATTCTCCCATGAAATCCGCACATATGGTCATGAATAAATCGCAAAATGTAAGTATTAATTTTCAAATTTGAAGAAGTTAACTGTGTATGAAAGTTTATTTAATGTGCATGTATACATTGTGCATAATAATCTCTTTTCTTTCAGCCAATTGCAACCATGCAAAAGGATGCCAAATGCCAGTTGATCGATTTGGGTGGAGCAGACGTAGTGGCGGAAGGAAGTATTGCATCAACTGATCCGATAACGATGGTCCATTGTCGTCCGCTGGGACGTAATGCTGTAAAAGTTTGGATTGAACTGGTGATAGTTCCAGATGCAGAGATATGGAGACCAACATCGGGTCTGACGTGCATGGATAATTGCTTTGGCGTTCCCATAGCTTGGCCAATGGAAAAAATCATTATTAAGTCAAAATGAAAGGTATATAATTTTTTTTATATATACATTAGGAATGCTAGCAGCTAAAGTGCAGATAGATTTTTGGTAAACTGATAAAAGTACATAAGTAGGGGTGTTATATTCGAATTGTGATTGAATGATTGTGATTGGTGAGGAGTTATGTATGGATTGTGGTGGAATGTTAGTGATGCAATATCATATCTACTTAAGAACTTTCTCTATCATATAAAATATCTCACGCATATTCACTTTAACAGGATTCACTCATTCTTCTTCTGGAATTAATTAAAACCTATTATTGTCATTTTCTAAATTAAAAATAAAATCCAAGAAATTATTATAAATTCTGATATTCGAGCATGTTCATTAAGACACTCTTAGGCTTTTCTGGCACAAGTCCATCTATCGCATTACTAGGTTTTAGGCCCTGTGTCGCGTGCGTAATCTAAGATAAGAAAAACAGTGGAAGGAGACAGAGTGGAACGTGATTTACAGGTGAGTGTTACCACTCACAAACCTATGGCAAGCTGCTTTTGTTTTGTGTTTTCCCAAGTACTATGGTGTTTGAGAGTGTGTGCATGCTAGCCTGCTAGGTATATGTGTTGCTACTGCCTTGAATTTCTATGTGCATGAAGAGAGTGTGTGTGTGTTTTAGTGTTTTGTATTGGTGTGCATATAGGTGTGTGTTGCCTGGAGTATATGTGTTCTTACTTACGATCTGTGTTTTTGTGTGTACGTATGAGCGTGTGTGTTGATTAATTTGTATGTGTGTAACATGTAGGTGCGTGCATGATTTTGTATATATGCGCTAGTGTGTTTATGAGGATGTGTGCTTACCCAACTGTGTGTGTGTGTGAGTGTGATTGTGTTCAAATTATCATCTATTTACTCAATATCATACTACTGAGTAAACAGATGATAATTTTAACACAGTATCTAGCACGAATAATTTTATTACGGTACATTAGCATAAAGTAGCGAGAAACTTATAGCAAGTAAATTCCTAGTTATAACTAGAAGTGTTGGATGTGCCATATTATTCACTAATTAATTTTTTATATATATAAACCTTGTCTTAAGCGGTTAACTATCATTTAAGGCCATGTAACCATGATTAAGCAATGTGTGTTCTACATTGTGTTGTGTGTGTGCATTCAAATGCTATATGTTTATGCGTGAGTGCATTTGTGTTTGTGTGTCTATATATATAGTGTTATGTATTGTAAGAACTGTTGTGTTTATATTGAATGGATGTTGTGTGTGTTTGTGTGTTGTCTTCATATATTTGAGTTTCAGTTTTGTTGTTGTGTATCTCACGTGCATGGGGTGTATTGTTGTGCTTTTTGGTGTTTTAGACTTATTTAATTGACCGTTACACTGTTACAATACTCTTACTATATCATATCTTGTCCATTTTGTAGAATTGATTTCATTTCTTTATGCATAGGTACATCCCTATTTACCTATGCAAGTTTTAGTAATTTATATTTTTAAAATACATATGTCTGTATATTTATTTAGATATTACTTTAGTATAATTGATGGTGAGGAGTTATGTATGGATTGTGGTGGAATGTTAGTGATGCAGTTTTAAGTTTAGGTTTTGTTTTCTCACTCTTTTGTTCTGTTCTTTGTTTATAGGTAGTTCAGGTTTTGAAGACATCAGCAATGATAGGTAGTTCAGGTTTTTATGGTGGTTTAGGTTTTGCTCGGTACTTTGGTTATTTTAGACGTTTATTTCAAATTTATATGTACGGTTATGACACTTATGGTAGTTTGGTTATAACACTTATGGTAGTTTGGTTGTGTATGTGTACGGGTAGCTTTTTGTCGACACCTATGTATGTGGATGTATGAATGTCTATGTATCTTGTGGATCTTCAATGTGTATACGTATTTTGTAGTTGTTTAATATATTGTGTTCAAAAGTGTATGTGCTTGCGTATTCTGTTATTATATAATTGCATGCTGGATCAATGGTAAATCTGGAGTAGCAGGTGGAGGGAAACAAACGCTACTGGATATTATTTATTTTGGTAGCGTTAAAATGTCGCTACAAAAGAGTGATTAAAAACTCAAGTACACTTATGCTGGCGTTTATTAAGCGCTACAAAATAGTGATTAAAACTCAAGCACACTTATTCCGGCGTTTATTAAGCGCTACAAAAAATGTATATAACGCCATGAAAAGGTAACGTGGAGGAGAAAACCCTTTCGGTGGCGTTAAACAGGCGCTACAAAAAATTTAGATAACGCCATAAAAAAGTATCATGGAGGAGAAAACTGAAAGTCGGGGGTAATTGATAGGATCGTGTAATATGGAATAGCTATATGGTTAATGTATATATGGTAAGTAAAAATCGCACCAAGATTTTATACTGGTTCGGATCACTTATCCTACGTCCAGTCCCTAAGCTTCACTTAGGTATTCACTAACTACAAAACCCTCTCTTAACCCGGAGGAATAGGTTTACAACTTAGCCGAACAACCGAACGGGATTTCTTTGCCTCAAACTACCTAAGAGGACTTCAAACCTCAATGCTAAACAAGTTTTGACTAGTTGTGTTCTTTATAACACGAATGAGTCTAATGTAGTACAATGTTCCTATAATCTTATCCTCAAGAATATGAAATATGTTTGTGAAGATTAAGGAATTATGAATTTGCTATGAATCAAATATATTAAATATAAACAGTGATTCAAGCAAAGAGAGTAGTGATTGCTTTGATAATGTTTAGAAAATATGATCAAGAAATAGATAGATTAGAGTAAGAGAATTCGATGATTTGAATGATGTTTGAATCATGTATTTATAGTTGTAAAAAGGATGCATGTATTGCCAAGTGTTGTAGGTAAGAGAAGCTTCCATTTCTATTGAGGAATGGTCGCAACTCTTGAGAAGAAGAAGGTGTCCTTTCATGCAAAATTATCAGGTTCAAATTCAGTCGACTGTGCAGGAATTTCAGTCGACTGAAATTATAGTAGGAATCTTTCTGGAAAATTTTCAGTCGACTGTGCAGAAAATTTAGTCGACTGAAACTGTGCATATTTGTACATGTTTGCCAGTTCAGTCGACTAGTAAATTCAGTTCAGTCGACTGACATATGAATTTATGCATTATGAAGAATTGAAGTATGCTCAGTAAAAAATTAAAGTATAATGAATGTGTTCTTGTGTTTGTGCAACTCTTGAGGATAGATTTTAACAAATAAACCTATATATATAAAAATCATACTCAAGTTTATATTTTATCGATCTTCCTCTATCTTGCATATATTTCTTCCTTTATACATTGTCATTGATCAAAAATCTTCGTGTATCAACATTCTCCCTCTTTTTGATTGATGACAATACTTGATTTTCTAAAGATATTTAAACTTTCTCCCCCTGAATGTGTACACCTATCTTTCCTACAAAAATAAAGTTAGTACCATAGATTTTCTCCCCCTTTGTCATCGACAAAAAGGAAGTAATAACCGCAGTTGCATGGAATTAAAACAATCAGTTTAAGCAAGAATGAATCTTAGAATTGCATAAAAAAATGCATAAAATATAATAGTTCAAATGTCATAGTTGCAAGAAACATAATAGAACAATAACTCAAATAAATTACTGATCCTTATCCCAATCATAAGAACCTTCTCTGTCTCCTGGTTCTCTAATGACTGGTCCTCCTGATGATGGTCGATAAGGTCTTCCTCCTTGTCCACCACTAGCTCCACTTGTGCTGCTACTGGTATGCTCCTCGGATGACGTCCATGTAAATGTTGGTGCAGGACGCTTGCCACGAGATGTTGAAGCGGTAGTAGTGCTTGAGCATGAGATAGCGTCCCAAAGCTTATTAAAAAATCCTTTGATTTTGTCAAGCTTTTTATCCACCTTTTTAAGACGATTATCAAGAATTTGTTGTTTTCTTGATAATATTCCTAAGGATTGGTTGGTAGAGTAGGTCGGGTCAACAAGACGAATTTCATCTTCTTGTTTAAAATGTTCTTCGGGTTGAGGTGGCGGAGGTTGTTGTTGTTGCTCTTGACGCCTAGCTTCCCATTCGGCAAGTGATATAAATCGAGGAGGTCGAGTAGGGAGTTGCATAAGGCTTATGGTCCGATGGTTTATTTGATGGACCATTGTGTTTTCTGAATCCGGTAATGGTGTATCAACATTGAGGAGAAGGCGCATGATATATTCTCCAAAGTAAATTGTGCGCATTTTACCATTATGAAACGAGAGAAACTCATCAAGGATTAGTTGTACCCAATTGACTTTAATATTGCCAAAGATGGCATATAAAGCTCGATAGTTAATTGGGTAAACGATTTCATATGAGCCCGTGCGAGGAGTGATCGTTCTCATTAGAGTTTTATGTAGAATTCTTGCTCGAGGACGAAGAGAAGTAGATTTCAAATCTTGGAAATTTATATTATCATCCATAAATTGGTGATTTATGTTATCACGAATTTGTGGATTGAATTCTATTTCTTCTAGTTTCCTTCTGATATTAGTTGACCCTAAAATGTGAGCTATTCGATCCAAAGAAAACCAAACCTTCTTTCCGCAGACCATGCTCCAAACACTGTCGTTTGGATTCCTTGGAGTTTGGTGTCCAAGATTGAGATTTGCGTAGAACAATTTGACCATAATATGATTTATGGCAATGTCATTCCGTTTCAAATCAAGAAGAGGAGTTAAGCCTGCTCGATCAGTGAGCTCTTGGAAATTGTAGGTGTGAAGACTTTGGAAATCTACAAATGAATGCTCGAAAATTCTTGAGTTCTTCATCTTGTTCCATCGGGTTATCGCGATTTCATCATATAGCCATTGAGCAATTTGAGCATCAATGGGCTCAGAGGATGAAGAGGATGAAGCTCTAGATCGTTTTGGTGCCATTTGCTTTTGATTTGAGGGAGATTGGAAGTATTTGAGATCTAGGGTTTTGGGGAAATTTGGGGAAGAAGATGTAAAAAGTGATTTTGGAAGTGAAAAATTGATGTAAATAAAGGGAATTTTACCTAGAAAAGGCCGTTCAGTCGACTGAAAATGTCTGTTCAGTCGACTGAATTGTAGACCGAAAGTTTATGGGTTTGAATTCAGTCGACTGAACAGAGATTTTAGTCGACTGAATATTTTCCCGAGAGTTTCTGTTAAGTTTCAGTCGACTGTGCAGAAATATTTAGTCGACTGAAAATATGGAAAGAATGTTTTCTGTTTACATTCAGTCGACTGGGCTTATAAGTTCAGTCGACTGAGTCATGTACTTTTGTTGTTTCAGGTTCTTTTTGAATTTAAACAATTTATTTGAAGAAAAATAGTTACAAATAATATATTTCAAATTGAATTATTTCTTTTGAGAAGGACTTGGATTCTTCTTTCCTTCATTCTTCATGTAATTTCTATCCCATGAATTCGGACTATATTGTGGTGTCTTAGGAGACATCCATGGATTGACGGGATCGTTTTGTGTACGATAAGATGAAGATGGATCAAATGAACTGACGGGTCGAGGCAGGGGCTCAGTCACTTCATTCTTCTTTGATCCACAGAAACGTAAGCCAATTTGCTCTAGAAAGTTCAAACGTCTAGCTGTAACCTTTTGCTCGAAGTATAGTTCTCGTTGAAGGTCAATCTGTTGTTGTTGAAAGTGATGAATCTCATCAATCTTTCTTTTCGTGTCCGGAGAAATAAAAAGTCCACGCTTAGCCTTCTTGGTTTCTGGAGTGTAACCAGTATGATAATTTTTCCAATTATACATTGGCTCATGTGGTGGTGTTGGTGTGGGAAATTTTGGTGATGTTGGAGAGTTTTTGCTTGACGATGTGATGTTGATTGGAGAGTAGGAGTTGTTAGATGACATTTTGAGTTTGTTAAAATTTTAATTGTAAAAATTAGATGTTTTAAAAACTAAATTTGTTTAAGAATTTATAATAGAATTTGAGTAAACAATTAATGGTTATTGTTTAGCTAAGATTTTTAACCACATAAAAATTTAATGATTAAGCAAAACTTTGTTAAAAATGTAAGGATGTTATTAATAAATCAGTTAAAAATGTGAGGATTATAATATAGCTGAAAATAACTCTTGATTTATGTTCAGTCGACTGAAAAAATAATTTAGTCGACTGAAATATGTATATATCTATTGTAAATTTAATTGATATCTTTAATGGATATTATCCCTAATTCTCGTCGAAGTTTTATGAAGGAATTTTCTAATAAGGGTTTAGTAAATATATCGGCAATTTGATTTTCGGTAGAAATATGTTCTAGATTAATTATACCTTTCTCGATATTGTCACGTAAAAAATGGTGACGAATATCTATATGTTTTGTACGAGAGCGATTAACTGGATTTTTAGATAAGTTTATTGTACTAGTGTTATCACAATATATTGTAGAATTTGTTAAATTTATATTAAAATCTTTGAGTGTTTGTTGCATGTATATAACTTGAGTACAAGCTAATGCGGCTGATATATATTCTGCTTCGCAGGTGGAAAGAGAGACGCAATTTTGTTTCTTACTAAACCATGATACAAGTGATTTTCCAATAAAATGACATGTACCACTTGTACTTTTTCTATCTGTTCGAGATCCACCAAAATCAGCATCACTGAATGATACTAATTCAAATGTACACTCTTTTGGATAAAAAAGTCCAAATTCTTTAGTGTAGTTAAGATATCGTATAATTCGTTTAACTGCTCTTAAATGTGATTCTTTAGGATTAGATTGAAAACGTGCACATAAGCATACACTCATCATTATGTCTGGTCTACTTGCGGTTAAGTAAAGTAAGGAGCCTATCATACTTCTATATAATTTTTGATCTACACTTTTGCCATTGTCATCTCGATCGAGATGAGTAGTAGTACTCATAGGAGTAGGTTTAGCTGAAGTGTTTTCCATTCCAAAACGTTTAATTAAGTTTGTACAATATTTCTCTTGGTTTATAAAAATTCCATTTGATAATTGTTTTATTTGAAGTCCAAGAAAGTATGATAATTCTCCCATATGAGACATCTCAAACTCTTTAGTCATTATATTTGAAAATTCTTTGCATAAATTTTCATTTGTTGATCCAAATATAATATCATCTACATATATTTGAATTATTAAAATGTCTTTTGAAGTATCTTTAATAAAGAGTGTTTGATCGACTTTTCCAATTTTAAATCCCGAATTTAATAAATAACTTTTAAGTCTTTCATACCAAGCACGAGGTGCTTGTTTAAGACCATATAGTGCTTTCTTTAATTTATAGACATGATCTGTATATTTTTCGTGTATAAATAAAGGAGGTTGTTCTACATATACATTTTCTTTGATAAAACCATTTAAAAATGCACTTTTCACATCCATCTGATAGAGTTTGAAATTGTGAAAACACGCAAAAGCTAAAAGTATACGAATTGCTTCAAGTCTTACGACGGGAGCAAATGTTTCTTCAAAATCAATACCTTCCTCTTGATTATATCCTTGTGCTACTAGTCTAGCTTTATTTCTTGTTATATTACCTAATTCATCTACTTTATTTTTGTAAATCCATTTTGTTCCTATTACTGATTGATTATTAGGACGGGGAAATAATTTCCAAACGTCGTTACGTTCAAATTGATTTAATTCTTCTTGCATAGCAATAATCCAATAATCATCTGTTGATGCTTCTTTAGGATTTTTAGGTTCTATTGAAGAAATGAACGCTACATGACCCATTTGATTTAGTTGATTTCTTGTTCTAACTTGAGAATTCATTTCTCCTATAATATTTTGAGTTGGATGATCTCGTAATATTCTAGGAGGGGATCTTAAATTATTATTTTCAAGATTGTTTCTTCTATATTTATTAATTCTTCATCATCTTTTATACTTAAATTTCTATTAAAATTTTCATCAAAAGATATATGTAAGGTTTCTTCAATTATGTTTGTATGTTTATTAAATACTCGATATGCTTTACTTCGTTCTGAGTATCCTACGAAAATTCCTTCGTTAGCTTTTGGATCGAATTTTCCTAATTGATCTTTTGTATTTAAAATGAAACATTTTGATCCAAATACTTTAAAATACGATATATTTGGCTTTTTGTTATTAAATAGTTCATAAGAATTATTTTTAGTTAGTGGTCTAATTGATATTCTATTTAATACGTAACATGCAGTAGCAACGGCTTCTGCCCAAAAATGTTTTGGTAAGGAAGATCCATTTAATAATGTTCTTGCGCATTCTTGTAATGTTCTATTCTTTCTTTCTACAACTCCATTTTGTTGAGGAGTTCTAGGAAATGAAAAATTATGATTTATTCCTTTCTTTTTACAAAAAGTTTCAAAATCCTCGTTTTCGAATTCTCCTCCATGATCGCTTCGAATATTTTTAATTTTTAAGTCTTTAGCATTTTGAATTCTTTTGACAAATGTTTTAAAATTTTCAAAAGTATCACTTTTATTTTTCATAAAAATAGTCCATGTATATCTTGAGAAATCATCAACTATTACAAATACGTATCGATTATGATTAATGGATTGAACTTGTGTTGGTCCAAATAAATCCATATGGAGTAATTCTAATGGTTGTGTAGTCGAAATAATTTTCTTAGATTTGAAAGATGATTTTGTTAATTTACCTTTTTGGCAATCATCACAAAGATTATTTATTTTAAAGTTTATCTTGGGTAGACCTCTTACTAAATCATTTTTAGAGAGTTTTCTAATAGTTTTAAAATTTATATGACAAAATCTTTTGTGCCATAACCAAGGATCATTGTCTTTGGCAAGTAGACACATACTTGCATTATGATTAATATTCATATTTAAAATGTAAATATTTCTATCTCTATTTCCTTCAAAAACAGGATTTTGGTTTTGATCAAAAATACTACATTTATTATCCGAAAAAATTATTTTAAAGCCTTTGTCACATAGTTGACTTATGCTAAGTAGGTTATGTTTTAAATTTTTAACTAATGAAACATTTGTTATAAAAGGTAATTTTGATGTACCGTAATTGTTCACATCTCCTTTGCCAATGATATAGCCTTTTGAATTGTCTCCGAAGGTAACCGAGCAACCATCAAAGTACGTTATGTTTGTAAGCATATCTTTGTCTCCGGTCATGTGTTTTGAACAACCACTATCTAATATCCATTTTTTCTTTTTGAGTGGGACCTAAAAATAGATATAAAATTATTGGTACCCACTTTTTAATAGGGTCCTAAAGAAGAATTAGTTTAGGAAACCAAACCCAATTTGGTTTAGTATCCTTTTTATAGATATAGTTTTTATTATGGTGAACATTATCTATAAATGTTTTAATATATTTATTCCTAATTAAAATATTGTTAGTCTTTGGAATCCAAATTTTGACTATCTTGGTTTCTTCTTTTGTTTGAATAGATTCTTGAAGTAATATTTGTTGTTTTGAATTTCTAAAATTTTTATTTTTAGAAATTTTTACTTCCTTTTTATATCCTAATCCATGTTTGTTTGAAGAGGATTGAGAATTTTCTAAAATTTTAGATAAATTTTCTCTTCCTTTATTAAAGTTAGAAACATTTTTAGTAATGTTATCTAATCTAGCTTGAAGACCATTGTTTTCTAACTCAACTTGTCTAATTTTTGTTTTTAACTCATGATTTTCAGAAGCAATTATATCATTCTTAATCTTTTGAGTTTCAATTTCTTGACTTAAAAGTGATAATTGAGTTTCTGAGTTTGAATAAGATTCTTGAACTTTTTCAAGTTCTTCTTCAAGAATTTTCTTTTCATCATGTAACATATCTCTTTCAAACTCAGCTTTATTTTGATTTTCATGAATTTCCTTAATTTTCTTTTTAAGACTTTTTATTGTGCTTAAAAGTTCAGTGTTTACTTCAATTAAATCATCGAAAGTTAAATTGCTTACCTCAGACTCTTGAGCCATGAAGCATACATTTGCTTGTTCATTGTCGCTATCACTATCACTTTCAGATGAAGATGAATCTGAATCGTCCCATGTTACAGAGAATGCCTTCTTTTTGAATTTATCTTTTTTGTTTTTGTTGTTGAAACTTTTCTGATTTTCCTTCTTTTGTTCTTGGCAATCCTTTTGCATGTGTCCTTTCTTGTGACAATTAAAGCATTCTATATTTGAGGAAGGAGGTTTACTCATGAAATTCTTTTTGAATCCGTTTTTGTTTCCTTTTCTAAATTTTAAGAATTTTTTGAAATTCTTGGCTATGAATGCTAAATCCTCATCTTCCGATTCTGAATCTTCTTTTTCCGCGTGAAAAGCAACATTCTTTCTTTCTTGAGCTTGATCTTTCTTAGCTTGCATATTAACTTCATATGACATGAGATTTCCAATTAATTCTTCTGGTTTCATTGAAGATAGATCGTTTGCTTCCTCGATTGCTAGCACCTTTCTTTCCCATTCATCAGTGAGTGAATTTAGAACTTTAGATACAATATCAAAATCCGTAAACTTTTCTCCCAATCCGATTAAGGCATGATGAATGTCTTGAAATCTTGAATACATGTCATTGATGGATTCATTTTGTCGCATTCTAAAGTTTTGGAATTGATTCTTTAGCATGGAGATCTTTGTTTGTTTGACCTTGTTAGTGCCTTCGTGTATGGTTCTAAGTGTCTCCCATATCTGATGTGCAGTAGTACATATGCTAACCCGGTTGAATTCATTTCTATCAAAGGCGCAAAATAGCATATTCATTGCTTTGGCATTTACACTAGCTTCATTCTTCTGAGTTTGTGTCCATGTAGGATAGTCGGTAGTGGGTACAACGAACTCTACTTGAGTGGCGTTCCATGCTTCGAAGCTAGTTGCTTGCATATAAATCCTCATCCTTGTAGCCCAATAGTTATAGTTAAGTCCATTGAAAAGAGGTGGTCTTTGAGTAGATTGTCCTTCGGCAAATGTAGAGTTATAGGCAGAAGTTGTACTTGTACTTGCGTTATTTTCCATATTATCAATATGTCTAATAACGGTGTTATGGTTATAGGACGACCAGGCTCTGATACCAATTGAAAGTCGGGGGTAATTGATAGGATCGTGTAATATGGAATAGCTATATGGTTAATGTATATATGGTAAGTAAAAATCGCACCAAGATTTTATACTGCTTCGGATCACTTATCCTACGTCCAGTCCCTAAGCTTCACTTAGGTATTCACTAACTACAAAACCCTCTCTTAACCCGGAGGAATAGGTTTACAACTTACCCGAACAACCGAACGGGATTTCTTTGCCTCAAACTACCTAAGAGGACTTCAAACCTCAATGCTAAACAAGTTTTGACTAGTTGTGTTCTTTATAACACGAATGAGTCTAATGTAGTACAATGTTCCTATAATCTTATCCTCAAGAATATGAAATATGTTTGTGAAGATTAAGGAATTATGAATTTGCTATGAATCAAATATATTAAATATAAACAGTGATTCAAGCAAAGAGAGTAGTGATTGCTTTGATAATGTTTAGAAAATATGATCAAGAAATAGATAGATTAGAGTAAGAGAATTCGATGATTTGAATGATGTTTGAATCATGTATTTATAGTTGTAAAAAGGATGCATGTATTGCCAAGGGTTGTAGATAAGAGAAGCTTCCATTTCTATTGAGGAATGGTCGCAACTCTTGAGAAGAAGAAGGTGTCCTTTCATGCAAAATTCTCAGGTTCAAATTCAGTCGACTGTGCAGGAATTTCAGTCGACTGAAATTATAGTAGGAATCTTTCTGGAAAATTTTCAGTCGACTGTGCAGAAAATTTAGTCGATTGAAACTGTGCATATTTGTACATGTTTGCCAGTTCAGTCGACTGGTAAATTCAGTTCAGTCGACTGACATATGAATTTATGCATTATGAAGAATTGAAGTATGCTCAGTAAAAAATTAAAGTATAATGAATGTGTTCTTGTGTTTGTGCAACTCTTGAGGATAGATTTTAACAAATAAACCTATATATATAAAAATCATACTCAAGTTTATATTTTATCGATCTTCCTCTATCTTGCATATATTTCTTCCTTTATACATTGTCATTGATCAAAAATCTTCGTGTATCAACAAAAACCTTTTCGGTGGCGGCAAATAGGCGCTACAAAAAAGGAATTCTATGGCATTATAAAAACGCTATCAAAAAAAAAATGGCAGCGTTTACAAAAGTGCAACTAATACTCGAGGATTTTTAGTGGCATGTTTTTTCGTAACGATTATCGAAACGCCATTAAAAATACTTAGTGGCGGTGTTTGGGCGCTACAAAAAATCAGTTTTCTTGTAGTGACCTCTAAATAAAATGTACAGAGGTGGAAAACCTTTCAACCCCTACAAATCAAGGCCGGTCTACCCCTTACTGGATAGTACCGAATATGATCATCCCTCGGTTGCGATCAATGACCATGTTGACCCCGAAAGCTTATACCAGAAGGAATAATATCTATTTAGCTTGGGGATGATCACACCCTAATGATAGCAAACCACATGGACTTTAAGTATATCCTATGTTTCATTCATTCCTAGTTGTGAGGCTTGAGGCTACGTTTACCTTTTTATGTAGCAATCTCACTTGGAATGCTAGCATTCGTCTATACAAGTTGTGTAACGACCCCACTACAATGCCTAGTTTTGGAAGGAACAATACAAGTAACGTCGTCTGCTAATCTGGAGAATATGGCTTGTTAGTGGTGATTGAATGTGAATATATCTTTCTACTAATATTGACACGTCAATTATACCATTCTCACTTAACATCTGAACTAAATTTGATGTGTACAACATTAATACAAAGTAATAGACACACCAATGTCTCAGAATTAGAACAATATATATCATATAAATAATAATCACAGATCATAGTGCAATAAATATCATCTTATACCAATACAAATTATTTAGTTTACAAAATGAAATACTTTAAAATTCTCTAAGCTCAATTGTACATCTTATAAACATATTCACAAATTTCAAAAATGAGATAACTAAAAAGTCGAAAGGGTTTATCTCCTTATTAGTTCAAATATTCAAAGGTCAACTTGTCTTGTAACCTGAAAAGTCTTGGCCGGACCCGAGAAAAAAAAACACCTGGGTCAAACTATCTCTAAATATCCAATAGGGTGAGAACATAATATAACACAAGAATAAACAATATATAGGTAAATACAGCTGTCCATGAAATAACGAGTCATGGGAATTAATTTAACTTAGAGTTCATTACAAGACATATGGTTGTACATTTAAGTCACAAACACATATTAGTCATCAAAAACACTGAATTCACGGAACAAAACATAATATCTATAAGCGTGCTAATATCAATAATTAACTCAGAATAGGATTATAAGTTTAAGTCACAAACGCGAAGTTGTCCCTAAACACAGAATAACAAAATTAACTTAACATCCATCACAAGACATAAGAACATTTATTTATTTCACGAACACAGACACAGGAACATATATTTATTTCACTAACACAAGACACAAGAATATTTATTTATTTCACTAACACAAGTCACAAGAATTTATATTTATTTCGTGAACATAGAATAGTCACAGAATCGAAGAGATCCTAATCCAAACCGATCATAGTGATCGTCCAAAACGATCGCAATGATTGTACTCAAAACCCATGGCAAACAAACAAAAAAATTGGTATCATTCGAACCAATCTGAAACCAAGGATCGTACACAGACCGGAAAGACAGAATCATAGAATGATCTCAAGAATAGTCCATACCGATCAAGGTGATCCTATAATCCATGACCCGATAAGTCTACATTTTTTTGATATTATTATATTCTTATGTTCGAAAAGAAATCCAGGAATAAACTTCTTAAGGATCTAATAGCCACTTACCGTGCACCAAAAGAGAGTAAACTCTAAAGTGCCAAATACTGCCACCTTTAGTAATCACTAGAACTTAACTAATACGTCCCATACCGTATGGTGAAGTCTAAGTATTTGCTAAAGCTTGTAAATATCACTTATTACAGATACCACCGGAAAGCCTGAATTACATTCTCTTAGGGATATAGCAACCACTTGTCGAACACAGAAGAGAATACAGTGCTAAAGTGTTATGTACTTTCCCAAACATGGTCACAATAATTTAACCAAGCATCCTATGCTACTCGGTGGAATTCGAGTATTCGCTAATGTTTTAGTAAATTCCACTCAAACATTCTATTCAATGGGTTGTGCCATATTCGGCGAAGTATGAATCGAAAGCATTTACACCAATCAATAACACTAAGTCGATTATTAGTATTCCCAAATTAGAGAATTAAGGTTCTTAAAATATTTATTTAATTTATCACTTAATAAAATTTTCTGTTATTCCAAATTTTTCCAATTGTATTTACTTTATGAACTAAGATTTACCATTTTCCGAAACCATATTGATACTTAAATTTCCCTAAAGTTGTATTGTTCACGAATCATATTTTAAAGCCATATATATATATATATATATTTAAGTAATCACTAATTCCCTAAAACCATATTTATTACCCTTAGAAATGTCCAAAATAGTATTTATACTCTAGCATAAACAACTTAAGTTTATACTTCAAAATCATGTTTCTAAATCTCATAACCATTTTATTTATAGGTAAATTATTTTTATCTTTCACAAAACATATTTCCAAAACCATAACTATTTACACTAGTAATACTAAATATAAATAGAACTATTTGATAAAACTATTTATAAAAAAGATTAGACCAACCATAAAACAAGTTTAATATTTATAACCTTACCAAACTCTTCTTACCAAATTATTGGTGTTTATGACAAAATATTTATATCTATAAATAAATAGATATATCTTTATTTAATTCCAAATCTTTTAATCAAACGATTCAAAATCCAGAAACACGTTAGAATTCATTATGACTAAATAGTAGGTTACCACAAGATTTAGTAATGAACTAACTCTGTAGAATTCTAACTCTTAACTATAGCCCAATTCAAACTTACAATATAAATTGATTATTTTAAATATATATTTATATATAACCAACGACCAAAAAAGCCACTCTAACACCTGGTCACAACATTACAAACACAACAACACACACTAGTTTAAGAAGTGGGTCGGAAATGCACTGGCCATTTCAACCGCTTCACCAGTTAAAACTCAGTCACGAATGCCAATTTTAAAATGCAATTTCAAGCCTTTAAATCATATAATTTTCAAAAAACTATAACATGAAAGTTGATCCTAATGTCTTAGATTTCTACCAAAAAAAAGCGTGCATAATTTGAATTTATGGTTATAAAGTTATGACTATTTTACTGTCAACCATCAACCCATAAAATTGGATATGGCTATGCTATTACATCATTTTCAAACATAATTTAGAGCCTTTTAAACGTAGTATTTCGAAAAATGCTCAAAAAGGAACTTATAGCTTATTTAATGTAACGATCTATCTTTTTGGACGGTTTAAATTGACGATAAACCATACACGTCAGACTCAAACCATTCAAAAGGGTAGATTATTATGAGGTAAATAAGGAAAATATAGAGAAAGAGAAAAAACAAATACTAAATCTCACAGCGGTATGAAAAAATATAATAATCAAATAAATAGTTCATGAAGTTGTTTTGCAAATAACATTTTATTATAGTTATACAATACGGAATAAGAGTTGCAAACAACCAGAATAAATAAATGTAGCGAAATAACATGATGCAGTGGAATAAATATAATAATATTAACAGTACAAAATCTTTGTCTTCATTCTCTAGAGATAAGGTCTTCAACCTAAAATGCTCCGGCCGACTCGAGCGAATTGAAATAACAAAACACTCGAGTCAAAACTAAAAGATCTTATGTAAGTTAAATCAACGGTAAATATGAGTGCGATGACATCAGAGATATTTAAGGGGTTTGACGTCTCCTATCCAATGTCTAACATGAGTGTAATAACTTAAGAGATGTTCAAGATTCACATCTTCTAAGGATCCGTTAAACTATCAAACTATGTAGTACAATATGCTATTATAATATGTCTACAGTAAAGTAAAGTATTAATATAGCGTTAAGGCGTTACCCATAACCCCCTTAACACGTTTATATAATGCCGTAGTCTTTACAGATACTGTAAAATCCACCTCTAGATGGGATATCAAGGAGCACTCCATAGGTTTGAAAAAAACAGACTTGTAGAAGACCCGATAGGGGAAGTGAACATGGCACTCAAGGAAATGCCAGGTAGATATACCAACAATCTATCCGAACTGGTGGTAACGCATAGCAGCTACTACCACCCACCTCGGAACACACTTCCGTAATCAAAATCGATGGTGGCCACCAAATCTACTCAAAGTCATAATATGGTATCGAAAAAATGTTTCTGATCGAAGGTGCGACCTCACTTGGCCCGACATGGCTCCTATTTTAGTCACATCTAAACTGACTCATGGGAGCCAGGGTCATGTAAATACCTCATACAGAATCGTTTGCCAAAACGTCCTACTTCATTTCTGGAATCTCCACCATGTACACAGTTGTTAAAGCGGTTTTCGGTATTAGCAGAGAGTATGACAATATTCGATCCCGATCTCTTTAACAACCAAATGCTTATTTCACACCGGATGGTTCTTTTATGTTTCAAAAGTTAATTCATACTTAATATCAAAATATCATATTCGATTTCTACCCATATCACTTTCGAAATCATATTCACTTTCAAAACCACAATCACTTTCAAAATCATCTTCACTTTCAAAATCATATCTTCTCAAATATGTCAATTCACACAAAAAGTAATCAATTTAAAATTCCAACTTAAGTTGTATCATCATCAAGGATTTGAATATAAATACTTCAACTTTCCATAATTTGTAATTTTAGAAAATAGTTTAAACGGTCATAAATAGTTTAATAGTTTAAAAATAGTTTAAATAAATAAAAATATTTTAAATAGTAAAATATTTTAAATAGATTTAAATTTGGTTTAAGTAGATTTAAATTGATTTAAATAGATTAAATGGACTTAATTTGATTTAACATGTTTAAATAGATTAATTATAGATTAAGTGGAGTTAAATTATGTTAAGTAGATTTTTAAATAGGTTAAATAAATTTAAAATAGAGTAAATAGATTTAAATTATATTAAATAGATTTAAAATAGATTAAATAAATTTTATTAGTTTAAAATAGGTAAAATTGATTAAATTGTATTAAATAGGTTATAATAGATTAAAATAAATTAAAATGGTTTAAATTGATTAAAATAGTTAATCGAATCAAAATAGTTTAAATTAGCTTAAAAATAGATTTCAAAGTTATATCTAAACATTTCAATAACTCTATTTCGATAATTCATTTATATTTGACACTTAAACTATGAAATTCAAATTTAAATCCTTTAACCGGTTCATTAAATCAATTCCAATTTCAGCATTACTGCTTGGATGTTGAAAATAATTCGGTTTATATAGATAATTTCTATTTCAAAATACCAATTGACTGAATTGAAAACTTTAAAGGAATAAAAATCAATTAATTTAACAAATCTGTTGTCCATATATAATTTTCTACCCAATGGTCAAGTGATACAGATATATCATTTCAACCCATAAGGAACTGGCAATGTCAAAACAATATAAAAAATATAATATACAGTCATCCTATGTCAAAAATCAAACATCCATCACAATCATCTTTCAAATCAATCAATAAACATCAATAGATAACTGATCATCAATAACAGGTATTAAATTGACAATTTAAATTCAGTATCAGATTAAATGTAAAAAAAGTCAAATTTAACTAGAATGACAACTTAAATACACCAAATATCGATCAATAAATTTCTAATCACCTCATTAATTTAATTTAACTAACATAAGATAACCTAATAGTCGTGAGTGTGTCAAAGCACTTACCTTTGAATTCAAATCGATTTGAAATTCAAAAAAGGCCCAAATTTCAGTAATCTCGAAATTCGTCCAAACCAGCGTCTAAATGTCCCAAATTTCAATACGACCCAACGGAACAAACCGTGCATGAAGGGGACCTCGTATGCAAAAGATATTAAACTTAAAACATTGAGTTTTAAATTGAAAATAAAAAAATTATAAAAGAAAATACATTACCCTTCCACGTCATCAGTCAAAAAAAGGATCTCTCCTCTCGTATACGAATCCTAGCATGCAGACGTTCGAACAACACCTGCCGCCACTCCTTCCACCGTCGTTTTCCACCTCCACACAACCTTCTACCGAGATCAGCCATCTCCATTGCACAACGCACCCATGGCCGCACCTCCCGCTACCAACACGCGGCCTCCGACGTCGTTCTCAACCAAGCCACCGCCAACAAGAGGAACCCTAGTCAAATTTCTATGCTTGATCCAACAATCAACTCATTACGTCAACCACCTGGATGAACTCCCCTCGACCCTCTCCACAACCCAGTACCAACGGATCGCCGATCCTTTGAAGTTGATCATAATGAAATGAACGGCCATGAATGTTTCGGGCAATTCCGACCAAACCATGATCCGAATTGAAAGACAAATCACAACTTTTAGTTCCGCTTGTCGAGAGCTTCCAAACGATATATAATTTGTTAGGGTTTTGAGGGGTTTGATTTTGGAATTGAATTTGAAATTGAATTTGCAATTAAATTTGCAATTGGGACTTAGGTTTTTTGGTCTGTCATTGGAAAGAGAGAAGCAGATAGAATTGATGTACAAACAAATGGAATGAGAAATAGCTAGTTTTTATAGCAGGCTATTTATAGGCAGATCAGAAATAGAAATGAAAGGACTAGATCGATATGAAGGTTGGACGATAAACTACTCGAAAAGCCCGTTTTGTATCCGGAACGAAAATGTGCCAACTCATACATCAAAGTGGATGTTATCGATAATTTTGAACTCGATATACCAAGTTTCAAGTCCAAGTTCCATCGTATGAAGAAGTTATCATAAAATCAGCTTATTTCAAATTGATTTCAACTGGATTGATTTCTAGGCGTCTCGAGTCCGTATGATCGAACGACAAGTCCGATCGCTACGAAAATTGTTTTCCTACAATAATTCACCGTTACTGATTCGATGAAACTATTTTCGTCGAAATCCGAGTCAGTGGTCAAAATGACTATTTTTACATTAATTGAATAAATATTAAATCAATAAGAACACTTTTTTATTCAATATTTATAAACTAACAAACTTCATCATTTTTGATCACTTGGACATTTATAATAACGTAAAGAAAATTTACATATCAAATTCAGCATTTAATATTTCACTAATTTCAATGTTCAATTCCAGCCGCAATTAAATCCAATTAATTAAAATTAAATTCCAATTAATTGTATTAATTTGATTTCAAACTTTTATTCTAACAATTTTTACTCTACAGACATTGTTATCATTGTTTATATCCTGTTACGCTAACCTTCTACAATTATTATCTTAATTTTCATTAACGTAGTATTTAATTACATTTAATTAAAATAGATCCATTTATTATAGCTTAAATTCCAATAATTTGATCAAACTCGATTTCCATTCTTTTTATTCAATCAATTATCATATTATGAACAAAATTTACATTGATTACATCTCATTGAATTCATATTCTACAATTATCAATTTAAGCTTCATTAACTACACTAATTGAGTGAATTAATTGCAAATGATTTTATATTTAAGTTAACATGCAAAATAAATAGGTAACATATAATAATGGTCACCATTAACTTTTAGTCACATCTTATAAGTTTATTATCCACAACAAGTGTCATAATTACTACTATAACAGTAAATTTATTCAATTAAAATTCATTGCAAATTCTTTCATTAATCAATCAATACTAATTTATCTTTTGCTCTTTTAATCCAATTATCTATTAATACATACATTACTAAAATTTACTTACAGTCTATATCAATTATAAATCTTTAATCTTTTTAATTAATTGGAATTACATTCCAAGCTCTTGTCAATTATCTTAAAATAATACGATTTCATTTCATTCCAGTCATATTCTTATTATTAAATCACAAATTTAAATTTCTTCCAACACTAAATCACAAAAATTTGTTAAATTAACCATTTTTAATTATCGAAATTTACAGGTCGTTACGCTCTCCCCCACTCAAAATTTTTCATTCTCGAAAAGGAAACAGAAGAGAAATGAAGGAATTGAGAAATCGATATATATTATTCAAAATATTAAATTTATAAACAATTAATTCACATAAGTAAATAATTTGAATAAAGTATATCAATTTATAACAATTAAATCCTTTATATTTAAGGTAACAAAAGTTTGGAAAGCATTTCAAAAAAATTTCTAAGTCCAAAATTCATGGAAAATTTCGGCAAAGTCTCCTTTACACGGTGTAACAACCCTATTTTTAGCGATTACCTGAGAATATTAAATTATAATGGCGGTTATAATTTAATAGTCAAGCTGTAACGCCCCACCCCGAGACCCACCTTAGTAAAGAGAATTAATGAGTAATTCCGTCTACTAAAGAGGATAATACGGCTGGTAAAGGGTGACCATCTGTAACTTTGTCTTAAACATCTACTGAATACGTCGATAAATGCAATATAATTTTTTTCATTTCTATCCCACTAGATCGACATACATAGTAAATGTTTAATCCAAAACTATAGGTGGTTGACGGATCTATCAGAACAAAATACAATAACTAAATGTAAAGCACATCACAGAACAGTAATCGACATCATATATATATACATATACACTGACACATGTTTAGTACAATACAATATGAATACAATAAAGGTGGTACTCGACCACACCATATACATCAAATCAAATGTAAAAATAGCATCAGAGTATGCGGAAGAAATAAACTACTCAAGCGAAAGAAGAGATGATATCCAACACCAACTTCAAGCTAAGTCCAATAGATGATACCTGAAATAACTCGGTCTGACCCGAGTATAAGTACACGGGTCAGTCTAGCTACACAAATCAGTCAATATTGATAATTTGAAGCAGAATGGATATAGTGATACTTCTTCTCGAATGAGGAGAAGGATTAGATAACTCATAGCTCAATACATAAGTAACAAATGCTACCTAAGTGACTAAATACCTTGAAAGAGGTAACTCAAACTCAATACTCAAATAAAACACAAGTGCCTCATATCATTAGCGATAACCCATAATGAACTTAAGTCAACTCATATAAAGTGACAGAGCTGAGAGTTTTCAACAGCATTTTGATCAATTTATTCTCAAAATATGAAAATTTGTTCAACAGTGAAGTTATCACATATAAAATAAGCTTTCCGGAACTTCAAAAATCATCCAAATCGGACAAGAAACAAGGAAGATATGATCAATTTACTAACTGTGTTCAGTTTGGATAACATAATTACTAAAGTGACAGAGCTAAGAATTTGCAACAGCATTTTTATCAATTTATTCTCAAAATATGAAAATGTGTCTAACATTAAACTTGTCACATATAAAATAATCTTTCCGGAACTTCAAAAATCATCCAAATCGGACAAGAAACAAGGAAGATACGATCAATTTACTAACTGTGTTCTGTTTGGATAACATAATTACTAAAGTGACAGAGCTGAGAGTTTGCAACAGCATTTTGATCAATTTATTCTCAAAATATGAAAATCTGTTCAACAGAAAAGTTGTCACATATAAAATAAGATTTTCGGAACTTCAAAAATTATCCAAATCGGATAGGAAACATGGAAGATATGATCAATTTACTAACTGTATTCAGTTTGGATAACATAATTACTAAAGTGACAGAGATGAGAGTTTGCAACAACTTTTTGATCAATTTATTCTCAAAATATGCAAATGTGTTCAACAGTAAAGTTATCACATATGAAATAATCTTTCTAGAACTTTAAAAATCATCCAAAGCCGATAAGAAACTAGAAAGATATGCCTAAAATAATTTCTATGTTTCAAAGCTAAGATTAAAACACGGGAAAGAAGGGTTACATCTTCTTCAAACTCAAGTTACTCTTAGTAAACAACTTAATTACAAAAAGTAATGAACATGAAAGTTGTTTCTTATAAAAGCATCTTCCGACTGGAAAAACCTAACTCAATTTCAATCTACCATTTCAAAGTTACGGTGATTTCAATATCAGGTTTCAACAAAAGTATTGCACAGAGCAGAGCTGTGTACATCGGTTTCAAACCCAATTTCGATCCTCTAAACCATGGAATTTCTTAAAGTGATTAAAATAAAAGTTGTAGCTAATAGAATGATCTTTCAACAGCAAAAGGATTGATCTAATTTAGATAAATTAGAACTAGGATATCGTTGTTTTACTGCAGTGATACTTTTACAAACAATTTTCAGCAAACTACAACCATGCAATCATTCAAATTCAAGCAACCAATTCACAACTAATTTGAAAGCAATTCAATCATCAAACCATCCAATTCAATTCTATTATCAACTGAAAATTATTCTCATAGATTAAAGGTAGTAGTATGAGTGATTAACTCACCTTTTACTTTCCTATAGCTTGTTAAATCCTCTTTTAAGCCTTGCTAACCTCTTAGCATCTCCAAAATCATCAAAAAACTCAAGAACAAAATTTGGACAGCAAGCAGTTTGATCAAAAAGGGGATCAAAATCATTCTTTTAGAATTCTAAAGGATAGAGATAGAGTTTAAAACACATACTCTACATTATTGGACAAAATCCCTTTGATTTGAGCTTTGAATTTTGAAATTAGGAACTAGGGTTTAGGAAGATGAATGTTTTACTGAGAAGGAGAATGAATGTACTGATGTTTTTGGAAGAGAAATATGTTTCTCATTTCTTTGCTAACAGGCCAAGTGAAGTTTGTTAATGGGCTAGAGTCCAATTTTTCAAGAAAATTAGCTTAGGTTGTAAATTAATCACTTAGTTACATGTTAACAATGCACACCTTCAAATTCAATCATCTATTCAACTTTATTTCATATCAAAAACTTATAAAACTTCGTATCCATGATGATAAAATGTTATATACTCAAAATAAAAGATTATTTATATTTTTAAAACTTTTTATCATCGTATTTCTTTTCCTTTTTATAAATAACAAATTTACATCTTTAATTACAAATTCCATTGTAATTAACATTATAAATTACACAAAAATAATATTTTTGTGTAATAAAATTTTATAACCCTTTTCAAACATAGTTTTACACTTAAATTATATTTTTAAACTCAATTCCATCATTATTATGAATATATCTCATCTTAAAATTAATCACTTCTTTTAAAAATCATTAAAAGAAGTAAATAGCAATAATTAACAAAATTATTGCATTAACTCTAAATAAAACACATTTTCCTCATTTTATTTTCTCAAATCATCTTAATAAAGTTTTCATAATATTTTCTCATTTTTATCCTCAAATATATTGTTTATTCCCAATAAACAATTTAAATTCCTCATTAGTTATTAATTTACACTATTAAATTATAACCGCAGTTATAATTTAATATTCTCAGGCAACCGCAAAATTAGGGTTGTTATAGACTCCCCCTCTTACAAAAATTGCGTCCCCGCAATTTTCTTGAAAAAGAGCTGTAAACAACATAAAAGATACAATCATCGAAGGATAAAGACATGCTTGAATTCCAAATCATTCATACTCTCAATATAGAATGGTCGAAAGAAATGATCAAAAACTAACTCGATTAATCCAATGGCTCATCAAATGCTAAAATGGTGGTTAGTGAACCATCAAATTTTCCAAGTAACTCGAAAGAATTTCGAAGATATCCCGTCTTCGATCAAAATTCAATAAGATGCTCAACAATTAATCAATCGAAAATGATTGATTTCATAAAAATCTACAAATAGAGTCGGGATCAAACTCACTTAAACCCGAACTCTAAGCAATAGAGAAGAACATCAATAAGATTTTCTGCATAAATATGCGGAAAGAACATCCTCACAATAGGGTAGTCACAATAGACAAGATAGATAAATCACAAGATGGCTTCTCAAAAGGCCACCAAACTCGAATGACCTCGAAAAATGCACGTCGATAATAATAGCTCAAAGATAGAATATACTCAAGAACAAGGATATAAGCTCAAATTATCTTTTAATCCAAGATATTTATAATTTTAAATATCAACATCTTTTAAATTTTAAAATCTCAATTTTCAACATTTGAAAATTTCTCAAAGTCTTTACTATATTACTTAGTACGCAATTTAAAACTCAAAGTTAAAATTCAAATTTCATCTCTTACTTCAAAATTAGTTTCCAAAGAATTTTGTAAATCCATAATAATATTCCTAAAAATAAGTTATGGGTTTAAATTTTCTTTACTCTTCTATTAAATCCCCTAAATAGTTTTTAAAACAATCTTCAAATTCTCTTATTATACTCTTCCCTTAAAACATTCAATATATATAATATAGATTCTAAAATCTCAAAATTTGTATTTCCAATAAAGCACAGCTCTACAATAATCTCATTTATATTCTCATTTTTGTAATTTAAAAGTAAATAAATGGCATTGCCTCACCATTGAGTCTCTAATAAATAAATATATCTGTTGGCTGCAGAGTTGACCGAACGATCAAAACTGCCTCGCCACTCTATTACTCATCTCTAAAATCAATGGCTGCAATGACCATTCAAAAATAAATTTAATATTTAATATCAAAATATTATTTTCAAAATCTCAATGCTTAAAACACAAATCATCGTGCTTGATTGCCTCATCATAGCATTTAGGAGATTCCTATCGATAACGTTGATCAGGCGTATCGACCAGAACTCTTAACTGCTCGATGGATAACCCAACATTCTCAAATTATTTCTATGAAAGAATACTGCTCATATAAATATATTCTTAAAACATTCTTTGATTTTTAAAATACCTCAAAACTCCAACTTCTGTTTTTAAAACTCATATATATGGCTTCAAAAACTCAAACCAAAGAACATTAAGAGAATGCATCGAGATATTCCTAGAGTACGCGATTCACAAAGTCAACAGAAGGAGATGGAGTGTTGGTCAACTCCTACATGAGGATGAGCCACTTTCGAAAATCATCAAGACCAAAGATAAGCCAGATATTCTCCTCGAAGGAAAAGAAGCATACAAACCACAAATCATTACTTCAAACAAAGTAATGCTGCAAAGGATAGCACCGATTGAGTATTCGAATGGATATTTAAAGAAACTGAATGATAAACTCAATCGAACTCGAATAATCTAGAAACTCACCTCATTCCTTAGTGGATATCCTCGTGGAAGGATAATCGAAGAGCTAAGAGCTAGGAATAAGGTTACCTCAATATTCGATTGCCTGATTGGATGTCAAATCCGAACGGACTCACAAAAATCAACAAAGTCACCTTGATTGGAAGTCGAGATATATCATCAACATCTCAATACTCAAGAGTGAATATAGAAACTTCGGAATCATTATTAACATTCCAAAGTGATACAAATAATAAAACAATCAAATTAGGATGCCTAAATAATTGTAGGATCCTATAACAACAAAAAGGATCGGACTTGACATCAAATAAGTCAATCCATCTCAAATCAAATACATCTCAATATAGTGGGAAATAAACAAATACTCACTAAAGCAGCAACAAATAGAAAACTCAGAATGCTCACAACAAGACAATCGTTGTCGACCCATTAATAGGGTTCACAACTTTCAAAGGAATACAACAAGAATGCTTCAAAAAAATCAATTAGTTCCATCGATATGAACTCACTCGTATCGACAAAAATAAGAATACAATAATCCTAAATAAGATTATTTATAAGATAATATGACACCCAAACTCTATTATGGAATACTACGGAATACAATATACATATTCCTAGACATATTCCATCTCAACATATCCTAATACACGAAAAAGAATTAAAGCACGATTCAAAAACAAGCTCGAATAAAGGACAATGATTCACTTGTACTGTACTTTGACGTATCGTGATATACATACTGTTCTATGTTTATTCTACTTTGTTCTGACCACAGCTCCGATACCAAGATGTTACGCCCCACCCCGAGACCCACCTTAGTAAAGAGAATTAACGAGTAATTCCGTCTACTAAAGAGGAGAATAGGGCTGGTTAAGGGCGACCATCTATAACTTTTTCTTAAACATCTACTGAATACGTCGATAAATGCAATATAATTTTTTTCTTTTCTATCCCAATAGATCGACATACATAGTAAATGTTTAATCCAAAACCATATGTGGTTGACGGATCTATCAGAACAAAATTCAATAACTAAATGTAAAGCACATCACACAATAGTAATCGACATCATATATATATATATATATATACACACACACACACACATATACACTGATACATGTTTAGTACAATACAATATGAATACAATAAAGGTGGTACTTGACCACACCATATACATCAAATCAAATGTAAAAAAAGCATCCGAATATGCGGAAGAAATAAACTACTCAAGCGAAAGAAGAGATGATATCCAACACCAACTTCAAGCTAAGTCCAATAGATGATACCAGAAATAACTCGGTCTGACCCGAGTATAAATACACGGGTCAGTCTAGCAACACAAATCAGTCAATATTGATAATTTGAAGCAGAATGGATATAGTGATACTTCTTCTCGAATGTGGAGAAGGATTAGATAACTCATAGCTCAATACTTAAGTAACAAACGCTACCTAAGTGACTAAATACCTTGAAAGAGGTAACTCAAACTCAATACTCAAATAAAACACAAGTGCCCCATATCATTAGCGATAACCCATAATGAACTCAAATCAACTCATATAAAACTCAAGCAAAACTCAAATGGTTCGATGAACCATTACTCCGGAAAGGATAAAACTCATCTAAATCACAAATAGAAGTCATGAAAGCAACACAAGACAACTCCATAAGATTGTGAGATCTCAAACTCATAAGTAGGCCAAGGCGGCTAAATCTCACACATACATCTCAATCATAAAAACTCATGGAACTCGATATGAATTCAAACTCATAAAATCTCAAATTCAATAAAGAATTCGATGCATGTTCAAAACTCTGAAAATCTTAACACTAGTGAACCAAAAACGGCGAATTCAAAACTCATAAAACCCAGATTGGCCATATCCCTAAATACAATGCCGAAGCAATGCTGCACGTGCTAAACTCAGGCGGCTGAAGCCTTAGACAAGGTCGCTAACACCTTCCAAAGCAGTTCGTCCTAATGACAAGGTCGCTGACACCTTTCCAAAGCAGTTCGTCCTCATGACAAGGTCGCTGACACCTTTCCAAAGCAGTTATGTTAGGTAAACATTATGAATGTGTCACAAACTCACGGATAGGAACGCGAAAAGTGTTAACGTGTGTCCCATACCACACATTCGCACTTAGCGGTTTACTAGCCGTTAGTCGATGCCACACTAAAAACATCATAAAACTCAAAAAATTATATCTCGCCTAGTCTCATTGGCGAGTGATAAAGAGATATCATACTTATTTCATCTCATCAATAAGTATTAACTGGCATCATATCTTGTCTCATCTCATCGACAAGTGAAAAACATCATGATGGTTTTTCATAAACCATAAATCTCAAAATATGAAATCATAAACTCAAGACTTGCCTTATGCCATTGGCAAGTAAATAAAACATCGTGATGGTTCTCATCGATCATACTTCTACATAGGAGATCTCAAACCATAATTCTTGCCAAATATTAGCCATCTTAAATAATTCCAATAAATAGAAATTATAAAACTCAAAATACGCCATAAAATGGCAAAACATCTCAGAATCAATAATCTCAAATAGCTTCGATCAACCTATACTCAAAATATGCAAATGTGTTCAACAGGAAAGTTGTCACACATAAAATAAGCTTTCTGGAACTTTAAAAAAACATCCAAATCGGACAAGAAACAAGGAAGATATGATCAATTTACTAACTGTGTTCAGTTTGGATAACATAATTACTAAAGTGATAGAGCTGAGAGTTTTCAACAGCATTTTGATCAATTTAATCTCAAAATATAAAAATTTGTTCAATAGTGAAATTGTCACATATAAAATAAGCTTTCCGGAACTTCAAAATTCATCTAAATCGAACAAGAAACAAGGAAGATATGATCAATTTACTAACTGTGTTCAGTTTGGATAACATAATTACTAAAGTGACAGAGCTGAGAGTTTGCAACAGCATTTTGATCAAATTATTCTCAAAATATGCAAATGTGTTCAACCGTAAACTAGTCACATATAAAATAATCTTTCCGGAACTTTAAAAATTATCCAAATCGGATTAGAAACAAGGAAGATATGATCAATTTACTAACTGTGTTCAGTTTGGATAACATAATTACTAAAGTGACAGAGCTGAGAGTTTGCAACAGCATTTTGATCAATTTATTCTCAAAATATGCAAATGCATTCAACAGTAAAGTTGTCACATATAAAATAAGATTTCCGGAACTTCAAAAATCATCCAAATTGGATAGGAAACAAGGAAGATATGATCAATTTACTAACTGTGTTCAGTTTGGATAACATAATTACTAAAGTGGCAGAGCTGAGAGTTTGCAACAACATTTTGATCAATATATTCTCAAAATATGCATATGTGTTCAACAGTAAAGTTATAATATATAAAATAAGCTTTCCGGAACTTTAAAATCATCAAAATCCGATAAGAAACTAGAAAGATATGCCTAAAATAATTTCTGTGTTTCAAAGCTAAGATTAAAACACAGGACAGAAAAGTTACATCTTCTTCAAACTCAAGTTACTCTTAGTAAATAGCTTAATTACAAAAGTAATGAACATAAAAGTTGTTCTTATAAAAGCATCTTCCGACTGAAAAAAACCTAACTCAATTTCGACCTACCATTTCAAAGTTATGGTGATTTCAATATCAGGTTTCAACAAAAGTATTGCACAGAACAGAGTTGTGTACATCGGTTTCAAACCCAATTTCGACCCTCTATACCATGGAATTTCTTAAGGTGATTAAAACAAAACTTGTATCTAATAGAATGATCTTTCAACTGAAAAAAGATTGAGCTAATTTGGATAAATTGGCACTAAGATATCGCTATTTTACTGCAGTGATATTTTTACAAACAATTTTCAGCAAACTATAACTATGCAATCATTCAAATTCAAGCAACCAATTCACAACTAATTTGAAAGCAATTCAATCATCAAACCATCCAATTCAATTCAATTATCAACTGAAAATTATTCTCATAGATTAAAGGTAGTAGTGTGAGTGATTAACTCACCTTTTACTTTCCTATAGCTTGCTAAATCCTCTTTTAAGCCTTGCTAACCTCTTAGCTTCTCCAAAATCACCAAAAAACTCAAGAACAAAATTTGGACAGCAAGCAATTTGATAAAAAAGGGGATCAAAATCATTCTTTTAGAATTCTAAAGGATAGAGATAGAGTTTAAAAAACTTACTCTACGTTATTGGACAAAATCTCTTTGATTTGAGCTTTGAATTTTGAAATTAGGAACTAGGGTTTAGGAAGATGAATGTTTACCGAGAAGGAGAATGAACGTACTGATGTTTTAGGAAGAGAAATATGTTTCTCATTTCTTTGCTAACAGGCCAAGTGAAGTATGTTAATGGGCTAGAGTCCAATTTTTCAAGAAAATTAGCTTAGGTTATAAATTAATCACTTAGTTACATGTTAACAATGCACACCTTCAAATTCAATCATCTATTCAACTTTATTTCATATCAAAAATTTATAAAACTTCATATTCATGATGATAAAATGTTATATACTCAAAATAAAAGATTATTTATATTTTTAAAACTTTTTATCATCATATTTCTTTTCCTTTTTATAAATAACAAATTTACATCTTTAATTACAAATTTCATTGTAATTAACATTATAAATTACACAAAAATAATATTTTTGTGTAATAAAATTTTATAACCCTTTTCAAACATAGTTTTACAATTAAATTATATTTTTAAACTCAGTTCCATCATTATTATGAATATATCTCATCTTAAAATTAATCACTTCTTTTAAAAATCATTAAAAGAAGTAAATAGCAATAATTAACAAAATTATTGCATTAACTCTAAATAAAACACATTTTCCTCATTTTATTTTCTCAAATCATCTTAATAAAGTTTTCAGAATATTTTCTCATTTTTATCCTCAAATATATTGTTTATTCCCAATAAACAATTTAAATTCCTCATTAGTTATTAATTTACACTATTAAATTATAACCGCAGTTATAATTTAATATTCTCAGGTAACCGCAAAATTAGGGTTGTTATAGACTCCCCCCTTACAAAAATTGCGTCCCCGCAATTTTGCTTGAAAAAGAGCTGTAAACAACATAAAAGATACAATCATCGAAGGATAAAGACATGCTTGAATTCCAAATCATTCATACTCTCAATATATAATGGTCGAAAGAAATAATCAAAAACTCACTTGGTTAATCCAATGGCTCATCAAATGCTAAAATGGTGATTAGTAAACCATCGAATTTTCCAAGTAACTCGAAAGAATTTTGAAGATATCCCGTCTTCGATAAAAATTCAATAAGATGCTCAACAATTAATCAATCGAAAATGATTGATTTCATAAAAATCTACAAATAGAGTCGGGATCAAACTCACTTAAACCCGAACTCTAAGCAATAGAGAAGAACATCAATAAGATTTTCTGCATAAATATGCGGAAAGAACATCTTCACAATAGTGTAGTCACAATAGACAAGATAGATAAATCACAAGATGGCTTCTCAAAAGGCCACCAAACTCGAATGACCGCGAAAAATGCACGTCGATAATAATAGCTCAAAGATAGAATATACTCAAGAACAAGGATATAAGCTCAAATTATCTTTTAATCCAAGATATTTATAATTTTAAATCTCAACATCTTTTAAATTTTAAAATCTCAATTTTCAACATTTGAAAATTTCTCAAACTCTTTACTATATTACTTAGTAAGTAATTTAAAACTCAAAGTTAAAATTCAAATTTCATCTCTTACTTCAAAATTAATTTCCAAAGAATTTTGTAAATCCATAATAAAATTCCTAAAAATAAATTATGGGTTTAAATTTTCTTTACTCTTCTATTAAATCCCCTAAATAGTTTTTAAAGCAATCTTCAAATTCTCTTATTATACTCTTCCCTTAAAACATTCAATGTATATAATATTGATTCTAAAATCTCAAAATACGTACTTCCAATAAAGCACAGCTCTACAATAATCTCATTTATATTCTCATCTTTATAATTTAAAAGTAAATAAATGGCATTGCCTCGCCATTGAGTCTCTAATAAATAAATAAATATATCTGTTGGCTGCAGAGTTGACCGAACGATCAAAACTGCCTCGCCACTCTATTACTCATCTCTAAAATCAATGGATGCAATGACCATTCAAAAATAAATTTAATATTTAATATCAAAATATTATTTTCAAAATCTCAATGCTTAAAACTCAAATCATCGTGGTTGATTGCCTCATCATAGCATTTAGGAGATTACTATCGATAACGTTGATCAAGCATATCGACCAGACCTCTTAACTACTCGATGGATAACCCAACACTCTTAAATTATTTCTATGAAAGAATACTGCTCATATAAATATATTCTCAAAATATTCTTTGATTTTTAAAATACCTCAAAACTCCAACTTCTCTTTTTAAAACTCATATATATGGCTTCAAAAACTCGAACCAAAGAACATTAAGAGAATGCATCGAGATATTCCTAGAGTACGCGATTCACAAAATCAATAGAAGGAGATGGAGTGTTCGTCAACTCCTACATGAGGATGAGCCACTCTCGGAAATCATCAAGACCAAAGATAAGCCAGATATTCTCCTCGAAGGAAAAGAAGCATACAAACCACAAATCATTACTTCAAACAACATAATGCTGCAAAGGATAACACCGATTGAGTATTCGAAAGGATATTTAAAGAAACTGAATGATAAACTCAATCGAACTCGAATAATCTAGAAACTCACCTCATTCCTTAGTGGATATCCTCGTGGAAGGATAATCGAAGAGCTAAGAGCCAAGAATAAGGTTACCTCAACATTCGATTGCCTAATTGGATGTCAAATCCAAACGGATTCACAAAAATCAACAAAGTCACCTTGATTGGAATTCGAGATATATCATCAACATCTCGATACTCAAGAGTGAATACAGAAACTTCGAAATCATTATTAACATTCCAAAGTGATAGAAATAATAAAACAATCAAATTAGGATGCCTAAATAATTGTAGGATTCTATAACAACAAAAAGGATCGGACTTAACATCAAATAAGTCAATCCATCTCAAATCAAAAACATCTCAATATAGTGAGTAATAAACAAATACTCACTAAAGCAGCAACAAATAGAAAACTCAGAATGCTCACAACAAGCCAATCATTGTGGACCCCTTAATAGGGTTCACAACTTTCAAAGGAATACAACAAGAATGCTTTAAAGAAATCAATTAGCTCCATCGATATGAACTCACTGGTATCGACAAAAATAAGAGTACAATAATCCTAAATAAGATTATTTATAAGATAATATGACACCCAAACTTTATTATGGAATACTACAGAATACAATATACATATTCCGTCTCAACATATCCTAATACACGAAAAAGAATTAAAGCACGATTCAAAAACAAGCTCGAATAAAGGACAATGATTCACTCGTACTGTACTTCGACGTATCGTTATGTACTATTCTATGTTTATTCTACTTTGTTCTGACCACAGCTCTGATACCAAGATGTAACGCCCCACCTCGAGACCCACCTTAGTAAAGAGAATTAACGAGTAATTCCGTCTACTAAAGAGGAGAATAGGGCTGGTTAAGGGCGACCATCTATAACTTTGTCTTAAACATCTACTGAATACGTCGATAAATGCAATATAACTTTTTTCTTTTCTATCCCAATAGATCGACATACATAGTAAATGTTTAATAAAAAACTATAGGTGGTTGACGGATCTATTAGAACAAAATACAATAACTAAATGTAAAGCACATCACAAAACAGTAATCGACATCATATATATATACATATACACTGACACATGTTTAGTACAATATAATATGAATACAATAAAGGTGGTACTCGACCACACCATATACATCAAATCAAATGTAAAAAAAGCATCAGAGTATGTGGAAGAAATAAACTACTCAAGCGAAAGAAGAGATGATATCCAACACCAACTTCAAGCTAAGTCCAATAGATGATACCTGAAATAACTCGGTCTGACCCGAGTATAAATACACGGGTCAGTCTAGCTACACAAATCAGTCAATATTGATAATTTGAAGCAGAATGGATATAGTGATACTTCTTCTCGAATGAGGAGAAGGATTAGATTACTCATAGCTCAATATTTAAGTAACAAACGCTACCTAAGTGACTAAATACCTTGAAAGAGGTAACTCAAACTCAATACTCAAATAAAACACAAGTGCCTCATATCATTAGCGATAACCCATAATGCACTTAAGTCAACTCATATAAAACTCAAGAAAAACTCAAATGGTTCGATGAACCATTACTCTGGAAAGGAGAAAACTCATCTCAATCACAAATAGAAGTCATGAAAGCAACACAAGACAACTCCATAAGAATGTGAGATCTCAAACTCATAAGTAGGCCAAGGCGGCTAAATCTCACACATACATTGCAATCATAAAAACTCATGGAACTCGATATGAATTCAAACTCATAAAATTTAAAATTCAATAAAGAATTCGATGAATGTTCAAAACTCTGAAAATCTTAACACTAATGCACCAAAAACGGCGAATTCAAAACTCATAAAACCCAGATTGGCCATATCCCTAAATACAATGCCGAAGCAATGCTGCACGTGTTAAACTCAGACGGCTGAAGCCTTAGACAAGGTCGCTAGCACCTTCCAAAGCAGTTCGTCCTCATGACAAGGTCGCTGACACCTTTTCAAAGCAGTACGTCCTTATGAAAAGGTCGCCGACACCTTTCCGAAGCAGTTCGTCCTCATGACAAGGTCGCTGACACCTTTCCAAAGCAGTTCGTCCTCATGACAAGGTCGCTGACACCTTTCCAAAGCAGATCTGTTAGGCAAACATCGTGAATGTGTCACAAACTCACGGATAGGAACCCGAAAAGTGTTAACGTATGTCCCATACCACACATTCGCACTTAGCGGTTTACTAGCCGTTAGTCGATGCCACACTAAAAACATCATAAAACTCAGAAAATTATATCTCGCCTAGTCTCATTGGCGAGTGATAAAGAGATACCATACTTATTTCATCTCATCGATAAGTATTAACTGGTATCATATGTTGTCTCATCTCATCGACAAGTGAAAAACATCATGATGGTTTTTCATAAACCATAAATCTCAAAATATGAAATCATAAACTCAAGACTTGCCTTATGTCATTGGCGAGTAAATAAAACATCATGATGGTCCTCATCGATCATACTCCTACATAAGAGATCTCAAACCATAATGCTTGCCAAATATTGGCCATCTTAAATAATTCCAATAAATAGAAATTATAAAACTCAAAATACGCCATAAAATGGCAAAACATCTCAGAATCAATAATCCCAAATAGCTTCGATCAACCTATACTCAAAATATGCAAATGTGTTCAGCAGAAAAGTTGTCACACATAAAATACGCTTTCTGGAACTTAAAAAAAACATCCAAATCCGACAAGAAACAAGGAAGATATGATCAATTTACTAACTGTGTTCAGTTTGGATAACATAATTACTAAAGTGACAGAGCTGAGAGTTTTCAATGGTATTTTGATCAATTTATTCTCAAAATATGAAAATTTGTTCAACAGTGAAGTTGTCACATATAAAATAAGCTTTCCGGAGCTTCAAAATTCATCCAAATCGGACAAGAAACAAGGAAGATATGATCAATTTACTAACTGTGTTTAGTTTGGATAATATAATTACTAAAGTGACATAGCTGAGAGTTTGCAACAGCATTTTGATCAATTTGTTCTCAAAATATGCTAATGTATTCAACAGTAAACTTGTCACATATAAAACAATCTTTCCGAAACTTCAAAAATCATCCAAATCGGACAAGAAACAAGGAAGATATGATCAATTTACTAACCGTGTTCAGTTTGGATAACATAATTAGTAAAGTGACAGAGCTGAGAGTTTACAACAGCATTTTGATCAATTGATTCTCAAAATATGCAAATATGTTCAACAGTAAAGTTGTCACATATAAAATAAGATTTCCGGAACTTCAAAAATCATCCAAATCGGATAGGAAACAAGGAAGATATGATCAATTTACTAACTGTGTTCAGTTTGGATAACATAATTACTAAAGTGACAGAGCTGAGAGTTTGCGACAACATTTTGATCAATTTATTCTCAAAATATGCAAATGTGTTCAACAGTAAAGTTATCACATATAAAATATTATTTCCGGAACTTTAAAAATCATCCAAATCCGATAAGAAACTAGAAAGATATGCCTAAAATAATTTCTGTGTTTCAAAGCTAAGATTAAAACACAGGACAGAAAGGTTACATCATCTTCAAACTCAAGTTACTCTTAGTAAACAGCTTAATTACAAAAAGTAATGAACATAATAGTTGTTCCTTATAAAAGCATCTTCCGACTGAAATAAACCTAACTCAATTTCGATCTACCATTTCAAAGTTATGGTGATTTCAATATCAGGTTTCAACAAAAGTATTGCACAGAGCAGAGCTGTGTACATTGGTTTCAAACCCAATTTCGACCCTCTAAACCATGGAATTTCTTAAATTGATTTATATAAAACTTGTAGCTAATAGAATGATCTTTCAACTGCAAAAATATTGAGCTAATTTGGATAAATTGGCACTAAGATATCGCTGTTTTACTGCAGTGATATTTTTACAAACAATTTTCAGCAAACTACAACTATGCAATCATTCAAATTCAAGCAACCAATTCACAACTAATTTGAAAGAAATTCAATCATCAAACCTATGCAGTTAATGCGCTCGGTAGATTCAAAGCGGTGGAGGTGCAAAAATTCATAGCGGGGATACAACGAGGATATAGTGGGATATAGCGGATGGCTTTAAAATAGCATATAAAGCTCGTACATAATGTTTTTACAAATATATAAATGGTAATTAAATGAAAAATTATCATTCAGTTGAGTTATAAATAATACATAAATAATTTTAAATAAAAACATGTGCGAATATACTTTAGATACACGAAAAACTGTTATATAACATAATTGAATTTGGTAGAATATTAGAGTATTTTCATTTCTGAAAATATATTAAAAATTATATCAAATAAATTAGTTTCATAATTTTATAATGTATAAATGCAATTATTCAATTCATTTTATTGAAAAAGATATAGCGGGAATAGTGGAATATAGCGGAAATAACGGGATATAGCGGAAACAGAGGGATTAAAGAGGAAAGGCTATATTTTGGGGCTATATGGAAAAATCGTAGCGGTAGAAATCCGCTATGAGATACAGCGGGGTTGTAGCGGGGTAATGGCGGGGCATTAACTACACAGCATCAAACCATCCAATTCAATTCAGTTATCAACTGAAAATTATTCTCATAGATTAAAGGTAGCGGTGTGAGTGATTAACTCACCTTTTACTTTCCTATAGCTTGCTAAATCCTCTTTTAAGCCTTGCTAACCTCTTAGCTTCTCCAAAATCACCAAAAAACTCAAGAACAAAATTTGGACAGCAAGAAATTTGATCAAAAAGGGGATCAAAATCATTCTTTTAGAATTCTAAAGGATAGAGATAGAGTTTAAAACACTTACTCTACATTATTGGACAAAATCCCTTTGATTTGAGCTTTGAATTTTGAAATTAGGAACTAGGGTTTAGGAAGATAAATGTTTTACTGAGAAGGAGAATGAATGTACTGATGTTTTTGGAAGAGAAATATGTTTCTCATTTCTTTGCTAACAGGCCAAGTGAAGTTTGTTAATGGGCTAGAGTCCAATTTTTCAAGAAAATTAGCTTAGGTTGTAAATTAATCACTTAGTTACATGTTAACAATGCACACCTTCAAATTCAATCATCTATTCAACTTTATTTCATATCAAAAACTTATAAAACTTCGTATTCATGATGATAAAATGTTATATACTCAAAATAAAAGATTATTTATATTTTTAAAACTTTTTATCATCGTATTTCTTTTCCTTTTTATAAATAACAAATTTACATCTTTAATTACAAATTCCATTGTAATTAACATTATAAATTACACAAAAATAATATTTTTGTGTAATAAAACTTTATAACTCTTTTCAAATATAATTTTACACTTAAATTATATTTTTAAACTCAATTCCATCATTATTATGAATATATGTCATCTTAAAATTAATCACTTCTTTTAAAAATCATTAAAAGAAGTAAATAGCAATAATTAAAAAAATTATTGCATTAACTCTAAATAAAACACATTTTCCTCATTTTATTTTCTCAAATCATCTTAATAAAGTTTTCAGAATATTTTCTCATTTTTATCCTCAAATATATTGTTTATTCCCAATAAACAATTTAAATTCCTCATTAGTTATTAATTTACACTATTAAATTATAATCGCGGTTATAATTTAATATTCTCAGGTAATCGCTAAAATTAGGGTTGTTACACACGGAGAGGTCTGGGAGAAATAATAATATCAATAATAATAATGTATATCATATTTTTCAAAATAAATTATCCCAAACCACGGGAAAATAATATAATATTTCTAAAACCGTAATCCAAAAGTGTCGGGCAAACAAACACTAATTTATGAAACCAAAAGTAGTAGCAATTGCTTCCATAACATGTATTTCACTTATATAATCCAAAATAAATAATAATTATATAAAAGGGAATATTTTTGTTATTTCTATTAGTCACAATCAAATCAACACAACATATAATAGTCATAAGCCACAAAACCTTACAATCATCACTTGCAAATCAAAGCAATCAACTATCCATTCGTAGCCATCAAAACACAGGGTTCGTTTGGGTTCAGAACTTCTAATCATATAAAATGATAAATAAACTATGAAGTAAACTATACACTCAACAGTCATAGATAATTTATAGATTATTTAGACATCTTTATATAAATAGAAGTATCATTTCCCCACCAATACATAAGCCAATACAAACAAAGAATCCAACACATTTTTAAGTTTACTCTATTTATCTTTTCACATCATTTATTGTTCATTTTTTTCTTCTCCATATAGTGATTTTCATGTTCATTACTTACAAAATTTAAATTTTCATTCATTTATGTAAGGCTTATTTCATTAATTTACATTCTCTACTTACATAGGTTATATCCATTTCAATTATTTGATTATTATTATATAAATCTCTTTATAATTTAATTCACCATTAGTGGATAGTATTTTTCAGATTCATTCTTCCATATATAATATTTTGGATATTAAATCTATTTTCAAGTCATTTCAATGTTTTTTGAAATTATAAGCATTCAATTTATATAGTGCTCATTTTAAATTATAAATGGCATTAACATTAATTTAAGTTTATAATTATTTTCTTACAGTGTTCACCTTTACCGTTAATGTGACGCCCCACCTCTATACCCACGCTAGCCAAGAACACTACGGTGTAGTGCTGTCAACTAGCGCGGAGAATAAGGCTGTTGAGGAGCGACCATCCATGTAATTCCTTATCACACGGTGGCTATAAAATAATCTTCGGAAACAAATATAGAAGTAAGCATAACATGCGAATCAATCACAGATATCCATATCACAAAGGCGGAAAGAGATATGAATATATATCACATAAAAGTGTACATCAGAGTAGTGGTCTAAAAAGATCCACGATAATACAAAAGAATACAACTATGAGTCTATATCTCAAGTGTAAACAAAAAAAGCTGCTAATCTAAACAAGTAGCCAAAAGTCTGAGTAGTGAATCACTAGGGGAGGAGTCAAGCAGTAGCACCTGTAACATTTCGGTCTGACCCGAGTATTATTTATAAGAAAATAATAAACGGATCAGTCTAGCTATAAATATCAGATGACATGATATAGAATAAAAGATATGGCATAAACATAAAATATCCATACTGTCATACTACTATAAGTATGCAAATAATGATCAACAGGAGATCAACCGATAAGAGATAAATCAATATCACAAGAATCTTCTCAAAGATCCAAAGAGGGCATCATACCCTAAACTTGTACTCATGACAAGTCAAAGAGATAAATTCCAGAAATCAACATAAGAAATCCAGAAATCATAAAAAGGGAAAGAGGCCTATCACATGACGGTCCGAAGACCATGGGGAGCTACCCCACATGTGTGAGTGGAATCACACAGATTGAGGTCAAGACTAACCAAAAAGCAGAAAGGTATGTGTGAATGGAATCACACAAGTGGTGGCTAGTCTAACCTTGCAATGAAAGAGACATCGCGCAATTGCTAGTCTAATTCATAAAGCGATCATCAAGATCAACGAGAAGTGTCAATTACACTAAGCTAGTAAATATAGAAGTTTAGCTTCATGTCCCATAACCACTTGCTTAACTTAAATATTTACGAACAAACTGTAAATCTTCACTAATAAAATTGTCACAAGAGGTTCAATCGAACAAGTCCAAGAATTAACCGACGAAGTGAACGCAAGCGTTTCATACCACTTGTTTTACTAAGTCGTTTAATTAGATTTCTCATCCGAGTGAGGTAAAGGCTTGTATATACTAATAGATTGGAAAACGGTTTAAGAAAAGAGCTTTGTTATTAAAAATAGAGTTGAAATTGTTTGTTAAAAGAGTTTTGATATTTACTACTAGTATTGAAACCTTTATATTATAAAGTGACAAAACACAGAAGCAATTGTAGAAACAATCAATCACAAAAATCGCATACGGAGATGTGAATAAAATCCAAGGAAATCAGCTCAATGTTTTTCAGATAAGATCCCCTACGGAGGGGGGGTCCAGGGGGGTGGCAACCCCCCAAGGTGGGGGTGCGGGGGCAACGCCACCGCTTACGGGGTTCGACCTGCCCGGTCAGGTCGCGGGGGTCCAGGGCAGCGCCCCGTCCAAAACGGTACGACCTAAGTGAAGACAAGCGGCCTACGACCTAAAGCAAAGTGAGGTCTAACGACCTAAGGGTTCACGCGGCCTAACACAATGGCCGAGCGACCTAACTGGAGTTAAGGGAGGCAAGCGACTTAAGGTCCAACGACCTACGACTCAAGCAAGCCGAGCGACCTAGTGTGGAGGGGTCGAGCGACTTAAGGAATGCGAACGACCTAAGGTCTAACGACCTACGACTTAACAGAGTCGAGCGACCTAAGGTCTAACGACCTACGACTTAACAGAGTCGAGCGACCTAAGGTCTAACGACCTACGACTTAACAGAGTCGAGCGACCTAAGGTCTAACGACCTACGACTTAACAGAGTCGTGCGACCTAAGGTAAATGGTCCAATGACCTAACTCGAACGACTTATCTGGAGCTTAGGTCGGAGACGACCTACGAGATAAACCAGGCCGACCTAGTGGACGAGCGACCTAAGGTAAATGGTCCAACGACCTAACTCGAACGACTTATCAGGAGCTTAGGTCGGAGACGACCTACGAGATAAACCAGGGCGAGCGACTTAACGTTTTCCTAGAGATTATAGGTCGGAAACGACCTAAGACTTAAAGCTTAACTCGCGAGCGACCTACGGCTTAAGGCCTTACTTGTGAGCGACCTACGACTTAAGGCTTAACTCGTGAGCGACCTAATTCCGAAGTGCCAATTCTTCCAGAACGACCTAAAGTTAACTCGTGAACGACTCACGACCCATGGACGAACGACTTAACTCCGAACGACCTAAAAATGGCCAGAACGACCTAAGTGCAGAAAATTTACCAAAACGCTAAAAATTGGAGTTTTTCGCCAATCCAATCCAAACCAAATGCTAACATGCATGCAAAAATGATAGGGAATCATTCCCAACAGTCCAATATAGTTATAGGCTAGAATTGTGAGATAAAAATCTCACCTTTGCTCCAAAACCCAATGAAAATGAAGAACAAAGCTTGAAGGCAAATGGAGAAGCAACCACAAGCTTGAATCCGATGTCTTCTTCTTGAATTTGGAGTTGAATGTTGGAGTTGCAATAAAACAAAAACTTTGGAGTTTTAATTTCTCATTCCATTCACCATTTTTGTTGAAGCTTTAGTGTTAGGAAATGAAATGAAGCAATGAAGAAGAAGGGGGGTGGAACTTGGGTCTAATGGGCTAAAAGTCCAAACCAAAGGCTCGAGTGAAAAAGTGGTGAAATTCCACTAACCCCAAACATATCAATGTTTATACTTAGAAGATTGCAAACGACGTTTCGAACTCAATGGAAGTGGTCTCGAGTCCTAATTTGACCGTTTGCAAAAAGTAGCTTCGGACCAAAATCCGATTAACGATAAAATATTTAAATATAAAAATCGATAAATATGCAGGTTGTTACAGTTAATCTGATTATAATTTAGCTTAAATTGTTAACCTAAGTTTATAATCATTTTTCTTACATTATTTACTTTTATTACATTTAATTAGCTGCATTTTCGATTATTAACTTAAGTTTATAACAGTTTACAATATCAAAATTCTTACTTGTAAAAGTAATTCCATTAAACACTTTCATTTGCTAAAGTTTTGCTTGTATAATATTCTATCACATATCCTATTTAACATTACATCTTTTAATATTTTGGTAAGTTATATATAAATACGTATTTATATATATTTGTCTTTTAGACTGCAATTAAATATACCCAAGTTTCCCTTATATATTTAGTTAACAAAATGTTCAGTAGTTATTATTTCTTATATTCATTTCCTTTTTAATTTAAAATTTTAAAATTTTAGTTTCTTATCTATTTCATTAACCATTTTATTATCAAACTTCTTATTTTAATGTTAGGAGTTTACAATTATTAATATAATCAAGGTTCCATTCATTAATAATTTCAATTTCAAATTTATAGGAACTTAAGAACTAAACAACCGGGTTTCACTTCAATTATTTTAAAATAATATATATGTATATACACATAACTTATATATATCCAATAAAATTAGGAAAATTTAGATTTGTCTTCAAACAAGAGTATAGTAAGACTACTACAACAGCCTTCTCTTTTTGAAACTCGAAAAATAAATGTCGATGATGCGTGCACTCATCATCGAAATTATTTTTCAGCGATAGAGATGGGAGTACAGAACTTATTTCCTTTAAAAAATTCTTTTAAAACATTTTTTTAGAACACATTGAAATATTTATATCAGAAAGTACTTCTAAATACTACTACTATTTTATTCTAAAATCTTTCGAAAGAAATTGTCACAAATCCTGGAACTTCAGTTCTAAACTTTCGATTTATATTTACATTATTTGTAAATCCTACATTTCAATCGATATTTATAAGTTTTCTCTACCTAAAAAACAATATATTAAATCCATATATATCATTTATAAAATTTATTATTTTATATAAAAAATATATAATAGGTAAAATTATTTCATTTACCTATATTTCAAAATAAATATTGTGTCAGTCTTCCCTATTAATTATTTAGAAATCACCATTGATGTCATAGCATCCTATGTACCGATCGAAATTTATAAATATTAAACAGAAAGAACAATATAAAACCTTTTATAACACTATTAAATATGCTCTCTCATATATATACACTCAACGACTCATTCTAGTGTATTACTACCCTATTTAATATGAGTCGGACCCTACAAAGCTAAGGTTATTGCTAAACCAAAGCTCTGATACCAACTGTATCGACCTGCCTTTTTGAATGGTTTAAATCAGCGATAAACCATAACGTCAGACTCAAACCATTCAAAAGGGTATGTTATTATGGGGTAAATAAGAAAAACAGAGAAAGAGAAAAAATAAATACAGAATCTCATAGCGGAATAACAAAATATAATAATCAAATAAACAGTTCATGAAGCTGTTTACAAATAACATTTGATTATAGTTATACAATACAAAATTAGACTTACGGACAACTAGGATAAATAAATAAATAAATGCAGCGGAAAAACATGATGTAGTGGAATAAATATAATATATAGTAATAGTTCAAAGTCTTCGTCTACAAAATCTTCATCTTTGTCCTCTAGAGATAAGGTCTTCAACCCTGAAATGCTCAGGCAGACATGAGCGAATTGAAAAGACAAAACACTCGAGTCAGAATTGAAAGATCTTATGTAAGTTAAATCAACGATAAATATGAGTGCGACGGTATCAGTGAAGTTTACGGGGTTTGACATCTCCTATCTAGCGTCTATTAATGCAATAACTTAACAGATGTTCGTGATTTACATCTCCTATGGATCCGTTAAACTATCTACTATATAGCATAATACGCTATTTTAATATGTCTATAGTAAAGTGAGGTATTAAAATTGCAATAAGGCATTACTCGGTATTTTCAACCATTCGCATCCGCACATGTTAGCCTTGAATAGCTCAAAATATCGGATTGTTAATTTATATTTGGCAAAATTCCACATATACAGCAAATAAATCAATCACAGACACAGAATATTACAACAATAAGCACTGAAAACTAAAGAATAATAGTTCATGAAGCTATTATATATATAATAGGGTTAAAACAAGATACAACAGAAGTCTTGAATACATAGAAGTCTCAATACACTAGTCAAATACCAGATCAGAATATATCACAGGAGTCAACTGGATAACTGCAAGCTGAATAGATAGATGGATCTCTAAGCGAAGCTCCAACCCCAAAGGTGAGTCTCAAATGCTGTGGCACTCAGTCTGACCCAGGCGTAAAGCAAAACATAAAACACTCAAGTCACGAATAACATTCTTATATCAATAAATCCAACTCAAGTGAAATATCAACTGAAATCCAAGTAACTCAAAGGATGTTTGGGATACCCATCCTGTAAGGTTCCGTAGAACTATCTACCATATAGTAATATACGCTATTAACAACCGAATGTTATGATAATACCGTGGTCATTTCAAAATATCATCCTTCAAAACAAAATATCATATCCGTTTCAAAACCATATCGATACGATATCATTTCTCACTTAAAATAATATTCATTTTAAAAATCATAGCACTTCAAAGTTATACCACTTTCCAAATTATAAAGCTTACAAATTATAACACTTTGGAAATCATAAGACTTGATAACATAATACTGTGGAATTCATAATTTTGAAATCATAATGCAACGACCCGTAAATTTCGATAATTTAATGTAGAAAGAAATGAGAATCTTATAATTTATATTGGAGCGAATGTTAGAAATTAAATGTGCAACGGTAAATAAAATCAATTCTTAACAATTGAATGAAATACAAATAAAGAAATAGTGGAAAACATTACAGTTTGTTAATTAAATATGATTGTGTAATTAATACTGAAAGAAATAAAATTGGAAATGGTATTAATGAAATAATAACTAAAATGAATTGCAACTGTGTAAATGGAGGTTAATTAATAATAACCTGGATGTAATTACAATAAGTGAAACAATGTGAAGGTTATAACTTGGTTACAAAATTTATATATGGAAGTGGATGTAAATATTGAATTAATTAATGAAAATAAAATCTAGATGTATGTTTGGATAGAACATAAGTGAAAGCAATTAGTAGTATGGAAATAAATGCCAACATTGATTTGTAGGTAATAGAGGCTTACTTATGTGACTAAAGAGTAACAGTAATGTTTATTGTGGGTTACCTATTTATTTAGATGGTTAACTGGAATTAGAGATAAATTGTAATTGTATGTGAATTAAGGTAGAAATGTTAACGGCAGTTGATAAATAACCAATTTAATGCAATTAAAATTGATTGAAACGACTGTTTAGGTTATAATGGAGTGTAAATAGAAATATTTGGTAATAAATTGAATATAAGAAAACGAAGGCAATTAGTGAATTAGTTAATAAATTCATAATAATAAATAGCGATTAATTAAAAGTAAGGATAGTAATTATTGTAATAATGAAAATGGGAGTCAATTGAATTTAATGAACCTTAATGTATATAAATGAGAATAAGGCAATAGTCACAAGATATGAAGGAAGTAGGATGAAGTGAAATGTAGTTTATTTGTAAAACAATAAGTGATGTAATATAGGAATGAAATCAAAATAGATAAGTTTAATTGAGACTTTAATTTCAAATAATGTGTGAAATTGACCAAATTATATAGTGAATGGGAATTGGATATAATCAATGTTAGTAAGAAATTACAACATTGGTTTGGAAATGATTTAAACTTGTGAGAATGTGATTGATAGCTGATGATGTCAAATTTTTATAAGTTACCTTCTTTCATGGAATTGAAAATTTAATTTTTAATAAATGTAAATAAATGTTACTTCATCTGAAATGTAATACCATGTTTAGGAATTGTTAAATTGTATATATTAAGGAAATGAATGGGAAAACAAGGTAACTAAGCTTATATGGTGGTAATGAATTTAACAAAAAGATTTGGATTAAAACAAATCAAATCCATTGAAATCCAATTTATAATAAGTGTAATTTTTGGGGCAATTGAAGTTAAATTCTATGCAATTGAAATAAAGATAAATTAGAAGAAACATTAATGTATCTGGATATATACCAAAATAAATGGTACCTAAGATTGATAATATGATAAATAGGGAATTTAAAAAAATGAGAATCTTGATTTATTTATTTGAAATTAAAAGTAAATAATTGAGTTTATTGCAATTAAGTAGAATTAAACATTAATTATTACGTTAATTGAAAATTTTGTTTAAATTGGATATTATTAATGTTATAGATATTGAGCCAATATTAATTTCATCCAATTGGCATCAATAAATTGAATAATAGAATGGAAGTGAATTTAATAGATTTATTTGAAATTAAATTTGTAATGTTGAATTTAAGGAAATTGAGGAATTTATCAATTTTAAATCAACAGTTAAATTTGTGTAAATTAGTATAAATGTTTAGGAAAAATTTAAAATGACAAGAATTGTCGATTATAGGATTGAAATTGAAGGTTGATTTAATTAATTAAATTTTAATTTATTTAATTAATATAATAATAGCCATTTTGGCTTCTGACTCAGATTTCGACGAAATCAGTTTCATCGGATCCGTAGGGTTTCAAGTTTCGTAGCGATCGGACTTGTCATTTGATCGTACGACGCGAAACGCCTTGAAATCGATTAATTGAAATCAATTTGGAAAATATTGATTTTAACATATCTTCTTCATACGATGCCAATTTGAACTCGAAACCTTTTCCATTGCGTTTAAAATATTTTAAAACATCTATTTTGATACATGGGTTGACCCAAAGTCGAAACGGGCTTTTTGGGCCACTTTGGCATTAACGCGTAAATCTATGTTATCCATCCATTCAAATGTCAACCCTGCCTACGTATATCCTGCTATAAACCCTAGCAGCCTCTGTTCCTCATTTCTATACGTGCAGAAACTTTTGTGCTCCTCTTCCTCAATGGCTGTAAACCCTGATTTATCCAATTCAAATTCCAATTAAAAAATCAACTTTAAAAAATCCAAACTCCTTAGAAAAATTCAGAAAAAATATATGCTGAAGCTCTTGACGGGCGCATCTCAGATCTGCAATTTTTTTCTCGACTCGAGTTATTGTTTGTCCTGGAATCAGCAATTTATTTTCGGCCGTTCGTTTTGGCTTGTGTGTTCGACGGTGGATCTTCGCCCTTGCGGCGATCAGGAGGCACGGAGTGGTAGAGCTCGCCGAGGAGGACTTAGGGATGAAGTCGCTCTCCTGAAGGATGTCATGATTCGTCATGGTAGGCCGTGATGTGGCGGCAGCGCTGGTGGATAGGAGAGGTCGCACGGAGCCGCACCACCGTTATCAGAGGCGCCTCGGCCTGTAGTAGGGTCCAGAGGGTTCAGATCTTGGCGAACGTGAGTTGGAGGACGACGAAATGATGGTCAAAGTTCGACATGGATATGTCGGTTTCATGTAGATGCGTGCCAATATTCTGTGAGAGGACGACGGGAGTGGTGCTAGCTGACGTGGCAAGGGTATTGTTGTTTATTTTATTTTTGATTTCAAATCTTCTAATTCGAATATCTCTCACATACGAAATCCGTTTTACCAGAGGTTTCTTTTGTTAGGATCGTAATAAAATTATGGACATTTTGGCGCAGGTTTGGACGAATGTGGAGACTGTGCAATTTTTTGGTTTAAATTGGATTTAAATTCGATTTAAATTCAAAAAGGTGAGTGTTTTAACCCACTCACAACTTCTAAATTTTCTTATGTTTGTTAAATTGATAAATGATGCAATATAAAATTTATTTATGGTTGTTTGGCATATTTTTAGTCATCATCTCAATTAATTTCATTTATTGCTATTTAGTTTATTCATTGCATTTAAACTGCCAGTTAAATTGTTAATTAATTATTCATTGCATATAAACTGCTAGTTAAACAGTTATTTAATTTAAATTGAATATAAACTACTATTTAATACCTGTTGTTTATTATCCGTTCTATATTAATGCTATTGATTGAATTTGATGATGATTGTGATAAATGGTTGATGGTTGCTATTGGATGAATGGACGCTGTATTTTATATTGTATAAACTGCAAGTTATTGAGCATTTTCATTTCATTCAGGATGACGGTTTGAAATGATATATAACTATAACATTCCCGTTTTTATATCAAATTGAAATTGGAAATAATTTTAATTTTTGGAATTTAATTATGGTTTAATCTGGTGTTTTCCAAAGTTTAATAGATATTTGTTTGTTTATTAATGTAAATGAATGTAAAGATGATTTTTAAATAGAATTTCTAATTGGAAATTCTGAAATAAATATTTTGAATAATATTTTAATCACAAATTTAATTGTGAATTTATTTGAAGATTTGAAGAAAAAAAATATAAAGATTGTAAATAAAGGAATCAATTTAAAAATTCAACAGATTGATAACTTGATTCATTAATAAGAAAAAAATGTTTTTTTTTATCTTTAAAGTAAATAAAGATTAATGATTTGCAATTCAAAAGTGAATATTTTATAAATAAATTATAATTTGAAAATGTGAATTTGAAAATGTGAATTTGAAATTCAAATGTTATTATATTGGAAAGTTATATTTTTAAATTAATATAGTAAGAGTTGTTTAAAACTAAATTTCATATTATTTAATATACTTATCTCTTGAAGATCAATAAGGATTAAATTAAGAGTTTACATACCTTCTTTTAAAATTAGTTTGAACTATATATATATATATATATATATATATATATGAGTGTAAGAAAGTAAAATAGTTAGTTTTATATGTAAATATATACTCAAGCTTTGATATGAAGATATTTTTTTAAAAAAAGAATAAGATTTAAAACTACAAATTAAATATGTATATAAAAAAGAATGAAAATTTAAAAAAATCATATATATGCATATGTGTGTGTATATAATATATCTTTTTAAATAAATATAGTTATAAATATAAAAGAATAAACATTAATCATAAATATATTAACATGAAGGTTTAAAAAAAATGTATAAATTAATTGAAAAAAGTTTAAAAACATAAAATAACTATATGTTAACAAGTGTTGAAAGAAAAGTATAAGAAACTAACAAATGCAAACATAATGATACAAGTGGCAAGCAAAGGATTTTTCTTTTTATCTAAAATTTATAAATTCAAAGAAAAAAAATCTAAAAGTTCAGAACCAGTTTGTTTTCATTTTCTCAAGCACTTCAAAAGGAAAAGGTATGAGGAGCTTCAACCTGAAAATCAAAATAAATAAATAAAAATCTGAGAAGAAAATGAAAAAAAACTGATGAGAGAGGAAAGTGAAAAGCAAGGTTTCAAAGCAAAAACAGAATGCAAATCAAAGAAAAGAAAACTGCAAAATTTAAAAACAAGATAAAATTTCAATTCTGAAGCAAAAGCAACTTCAAAATTTAAAGCTATAAGATCAGATCAAACATGCAACTGCAAATTCAAGTAGCCTTCAATTTGAAAAGCAAAAGAAGAAATATCAAGACAAAGGAAATGGAAATCTGGAAACCAGAAGCAAGAAGGAAAAAATCAAAATCTGTTCTTCTGTCTTCATCAATACATGGTGAGCAAACCTTTATCACTTATATATATATATATATATACATACTTGAAGTTGCTTATATGTTTGTGAATGAGCATGCCTGAATGTGTGAATACTGATTTTTAATGGCTTGTGCATGTTTGTATAAACAGACATATTATCATTTTGTTCATATATAAGTTCCAGTTCTCTCCAAATTAAACTTTTACTGCCATACAACTAATGTCTCTAACATTATAGATTGAATTTTAAAAATAGTGTTAAGTAAAAACAATTAGTGATACTCTGGAAAAAGGACACACAACATTAGAAAGAAATTTGGTCCAAAAATTGTATATCTGGAATTCAAGCTTCAATTAGATGAGTGAATTCGTGTTGAAAAATATGAATTTTGGCACAAATATCTCGATTTTTAATAACGAGATTGATAAGGAAGATAGAGTTGAACAGAATTCATTTTTTGGCCAACTGCCGACGATCTATGTCAAATGGAGGCTCTTGAAGGTAGCTCAGGGGCTCGTGATCATCAGAAAAATGTTCAACAAATTTTTATTTCATCGTAACAATCGGTCGAAGTCAAAATAGGGTTTTGGCTACAGGTTGTTCGGCAAGGTTCTGTAAAGCAAATTCGTGGACCATGGTGGGTTATAGATGATCGGACCAGGGGGAATGGTCGTGGGTCATCGGAGCAGTTGGGGTTGTGGTCGCGTGGCGTCCGGAGTTCTATGGTGGTGGTACTGGGGATTTTCAGGTGGTTTTTCTGATGGGGTGGTTCAAGTTTTTTTGGGGTTGGGCTACTCGATTGCATTCTCGAGTTCGATTCAGGTTCCTGAGTGTTTGGGTTAGCCAGTGTTGTTGTTGATGACTCGCTGATGGCAAGAGTGATAATCAGAAGCAGCAAGCTGAGGCGTAAACACGTGCACAACGTGTAGTGAGTGTGAGTGAAAAAAAATTGGGGAAGAAAGACATTGAACTCGAAGTTATTCTCAGGTCGAACGCGTGCCGGTGTGAGTTTTACTCGAGTGGATTTATTAGTGCGTAGGGTTAAATACTCAGATAAATTTAAGTTGAAGGATTTTGAGGCATACACGGTAAAACTGGGTGAAAACTCAAAGTGTGGCTCGAGTGTTCTGGGTGGATGACTCGGGATTGTTAATCTGTTACCTGATTTTAATTTAAAGGAAGAAAAAGAAAATTGCTTCCAGTTTTATAGCACAAAAGTTTCTTTTAAGATTGCAAAGTAAACTTTTATTTAAACAAAGTTTTAAGTATATTTAAACTAAATAAGTTTTCAAAAGGAAAACAAATCAAGTCTAAGATTGAAAACGAGTTTTAAACAAGGTTATAAATCAAAATTTAAAATAAACAAAGTTTTAAGATAAATCTATTTAATAAGATTTTCAAGTTAATTTTAAAAGGAATTTGGTTTAGATTCTTTAAAAAATATTTATAAGGTATGTATTTCTTTAACATAAGATTTAAAAGGTTTTAAAATGGTTTTTAACTTTTTTCAAGTTAAATTTGTATTCATTTTAAATCTTAAATATAAAATGAAATTTAAAGTAAATTTGAAAGTAAATTGTTTTTAAATACTTTGTAAATGGTAACTTAATTATTAATACGAACAAAGTTTTATCTTAAAGTAAATTAGAATTTAATGATTTGTAATTCATTAAATTATTAAATTAGTTAAAATGGATAATTAATTTAATTAATTAATGAAATGGATAATTAATTAAAGTAATTAAGGGTTTTAATTTGATTAACTAAAGTTTAAGATTAATTATTCTTAGAATAATTAATTTGCAATTAAGAAATCATTAAATGAATAAGATTAGATTTTAAATTAATGATTAAAGATTTATTAATTAAATAATTAAGGATTGATAGATTCAATAATAAAGATTTGTCAATTTGTAATTAATATTGATTAGTGTAAGTATAATTACTTAAGAAAAGTAATTAAAGGATTGTTAATAGTTAGTAAAGGTCATTTACTTAAGATTAATTAATAATTAATTAATGTGATTTTGTTGGGTTAATTAATTAAGTTTAATTAATTTAATCAATGGATGATTTGATAATAATTACTTAATGTAATTAATGAAGTATAATTACTTAGTAAAGAAATTAATAATTACTGGATGTAATTAGTGGAAGATGATTTAATTACTTTATATGATAAATCAAGATATTAATTAAGGATAATTAACTAGGAGTAATTAATCCATTTAATGAAGGTAATTAAGGGATGATTATTAATTAAGGTTAATTAATTAATTAAGAATAATTAATTAGAAGGTTTTAATTAATTAACATTAATTAACCAAGATTAGTGACTAATCTGATTTAGATTAATCAAAAAATTAATTGACATTACTTATCGATGTTTGGATTGGATGATTTAATTGATTAATATCCCTGATATATGATGCTTTGCGTTATGAATTATCTTGATTTGTGTTGTGATCTATGATATAATTTATTTATCTTTGATGTAATTCATTATCTACGATGAACTTATATTATTCACCCATGATCTGTAAATAAAGATAAGCGTTATAGATTATACCGCTAATCGATATTTCTGTGTTTGAATCTGTAATGGTTGATGTTGTTGCACTATTGTGTGTAAAATCCTTGGACTACACCGTACACACACAAATATGGATTTCACGAGGAAATCGGTTAAGTCATAGATTTTTAAATAGTTTGATTTGAATTTGAATCCAAGATTTGAAATTTAATTCTGTGCTTAAAATTTATGGTTTAAAAAGTTTATACAAGCTTTAAATCTGTTTATATGGGTTTTTAAACCATTTTAAAGGTAGGGTTTTGAGAATTTGAAATTTAACCCAAGTTTATATTTGAAAGGACTTAACTCGTGCAAATAAAAATCGGGTTTTTCAAAACGAAAACAAGTGGTTTCAAATAATAATTATGATAAAAAGGTTTCAAATTTGAAATTGAATGGTTTTGAAAGCTATAATTGAATCTTTGTGAAAGATAGTTGAACACTATTTTGAAATTGAAGAGGATTTTTAAATGGTGTATCTTTTATATATAAAAGATGGAAACGAGAATTGTTTTGAAAGCTATGAAAAAAGAGTCTTTGGTTTAAAGACCGAATGTGTTAATCCAACTTGAAATGTAATTGTTTTGAAAGACTATGAATAAATCTTTGTTTCAAAATTTGGTAAACCTTGTTTTAAATTGAAAGGGGTCTTTAGAGTGAATCTTTTGTTTAAAAGATTTAAATGTGGAAATTGTTTAAACCATTAAGGGTTTTTGAAATGAATCTTTTTGTTTAAAAAGAATACTAAATGGTAATTTGTTTAACCATTTGAAAGAAAAGTTTTGGATAATAAGTTGTGACTTAACTGCAATCCCATTATCCATATAATTTTAAATATTGCACTCATTATTCGGTTTAGCCGGGAGAGGACCTTTGTGTCATATAACCCATTCCGAATAATGATACGACGATATGGATAGCATTTGAAGACCGGTGGTGAAGACCTGATATTTTTCGAAAACGAAAGGATAACCCGTCGAATGTCTCTGCACTGACTGGTCCCCAATATAGAGATTTGATCACCCTTTGTGATGGGGAGTCTGGACGTGATTAGGGATTATCCGGATTTGCAAGGAATTCTTTGGAAGTGCCTTCGGTTCTGTTCGAACCCGGAATAGACTTGTATTGATGTGTGTCTGATGTTACACTTTGATATGTAACATTGGTTTCTATCAAATACATTTCTGGTTGGTGGAGGAGATTTATTCTCTTAGCTTAACTCCCTTCTCTAAGAAGTATAAGCTCAGAGGTTATGTAGTTGATGTTTACTAGTGATACATTCCCAATTTGGTAATGTGGCATACGAAGTGCTACTGATCATTTGTTGATCAAAGCATGGCTTTCGTGTAAAGCGTAGCTTTGTGGACGAGACTTCGTCGAACTTCACAACCCGGAATGGTCAAAATAGGAAGAATGTGACAAGGTTATTTAGGGGTAGCGCCCCACGAGGGTATGTTCATTTCCTTCTAGATAGAGGTAGTATCATGGTTTTGAGCCCATATACTTACCCTATGTGGTTGCTGCAAATTTATTACTTTGTGGGTGTTGGTGTATCCCGGGATAAAGGTTGGTTACGACCGGGGGATAGCATACTCGTGTAGTAGTTACCTATTTACAGAGGTAACCCAGCATTGTGTTGGCAGAGATTCGGTTAGGTTCTCGAGGCGTCCCTCCATAGGCGTACCCATGTGGCAATAGGAAGTTCCTTGGCCTGACCATTTATTGGAAAATCCAAAGAAACAATACGCGCCCAGTACGATTTTAGTTGTATAACCTACCATAAAATGTGGCGGTAACCTGCTATTGAACATGGTAGCTATAGTAGGCATAAGTGCGAAATTCCTATGCTGGCTAAGATTAATATTATACTTTCGAAGTTTTCCACATGCACTAATAATAATATTAAAATGTTTTTCGCGTATCAAGCATATTTGACTATCATAAGAAGAAATCCCCTCCAATTCTGCGTTTGCATTGTGTGTGTGGCGGGAGGCCTTATGGTAATTTCATTTTCCAAATGCATTGCGGATTTCAAATTTAAATTCTTTTGTTTGTTTTAAAAGATAAAAATGTTTTCGGTTGCTCATACCAGTCTCATGACTGACCCGGAGTTTATTGTTTTTTTTATAAACTCTGGGTGCCCGTAATTTACCACACGGGCAGTCTAGAGTTGGGTTTTTCAGATCGTAGATAGTAGATATCGATTTGGTAGCTTTTAGCATTCTCTTTGGAATTCTTTAGAGTCTTCGGATTCTCGGACTGGACTTGCTTAACTTGGTGAAACTGGATGGTGGTTCAAGCTAATGGTTTGGAGTTATAGCTTTGGGGCATTGGATTGGAGTTATCTTTTGGCTATTTGTTTTCCGCTACCATATCATATTGTTATTCCTCTATAGCATTGTTATCTTGTACCTCTGATATTGATTCATATTGTATCATTTTTGTATCAAATGTTGTATATCAATGATATTCATATCTTTTCTTTCGCTATGTTGTTATGCTTAATTGTGTTATAAGCTCCGACGAACCAGATTCGACGTTTAGATCTGTGGCATTTGAATACGAGTGTCATATTCGATACCAATTTTCGAAGGTCGAGTCAAGGTCGTTTCAATTGGTATCAGAGCTGAAGGTTGAAGCTTTAGCTCAGGAGTATAACACATTAAGTAACTCATTAGAGATAAGGTGAAGTATACCCTAAAATGAGTAATCCCTAAGATATCCGTTCGAATGCCTCAGTAAATTATCTTACTATCCACTGATAGTAAGTATGAGTGCTAGAAGAGAACGAGATATGGGACGGGGGAATACCACTATAAATGTTCAATACCTTGCAATAGCGGAAACAACTTTCTCTATCAATCTCCTTTGATTCGTCTTTTCAATTCTTTGATGATTCCTGTTAGCTCCAGGAAGAAGCTTTGATTTTGCATGGGACATAAACTCCAGATGGGTCAGAATTGTTTGTTCGGATGAATTGTTTGCTTTGGTTGTTATGGTTGATAGATATATTTTGGTTGTTTAAACTAAAGGTTTTGGATTGCATCCATATATCTATTTATTCTATTGGGTTCTGGTATATTCTACGAGTGGTTAGTTATCTTTTGAACTAATCAATATCCCTGTATATTTGTAGATCTGGTGACCCGAGTGTCTTGATTCATTCTTGTATCTATTTTGATATTCTGATTTGGTAAGCCAAATGCAGAATAGATATTCAATTTTATCAGAAAAATATTTCTCTGTCTTTCATTTGTTCTTGTTTGTCTCCTTTTCAAATTTCGAGGACGAAATTTTCTTAGAGGGGGGATTTGAAACATTCCCGTTTTTAAATCAAATTGAAATTGGAAATAAATTTAATTTTTGGAATTTAATTATGGTTTAATCTGGTTTTTTCAAAGTTCAATAGATATTAGTTTGTTTATTAATGTAAATAAATGTAAATATGATTTTTAAATTGAATTTTTAATTGGAAATTCTGAAATAAATATTTTGTATAATATTTTGGTTACAAATTTAATTGTGAATTTATTTGAAGATTTGAAAAATAAATAAATAAATAAGTAAATATATAAAGATTGTAAATAAAGGAATCAATTTAAAAATTCAACAGATTGATAACTTGATTCATTAATAAGAAAAAAATGTTTTTATCTTTAGAATAAATAAAGATTAATGATTTGGACTTCAAAAGTGAATATTTTACAAAAAAATTGTAATTTGAAAATGTGAATTTGAAATTCAAATGATATTATTTACAATCTCATATTATTTTAATATTGGAAAGTTATATTTCTAAATTAATATAATAAGAGTTGTTTAAAACTAAATTTCATATTATTTAATATACTTATCTCTTAAAGATCAATTAGGATTAAATTAAGTGTTTACATACCTTCTTTTAAAATTAGTTTGAACTATATATATATACACATGAGTGTAAGAAAATAAAATAGTTAGTTTTATATGTAAATAAATACTCAAGATTTGATATGAAGATATTTTTTTCAAAAAAAAGAATAAGATTTAAAACTACAAATTAAATATGTATATAAGCAAGAATGAAAGTTTTATAAACTCACATATATGTGTGTGTGTGTGTGTGTATATATCTTCTTAAATGAATATAGTTATAAATATAAAAGAATAAAACATTAATCATAAATATATTAACATGAAGGTTTAAAAACAATATGTATAAATTAATTGAAACAAGGTTAAAAACATAAAATAACTATATGTTAACAAGTGTAGAAAGAAAAGTATAAGAAACTAACAAATGTAAACATAATGATACAAGTAGCAAGCAAAGGATTTTTCTTTTTATCTAAAATTTAGAAATTCAATGAAAAAAAATCTAAAAGTGCAAAACCAGGTTGTTTTCATTTTCTCAAGCTCTTCAAAAGGAAAAGGTATGGGGAGCTTCAACCTGGAAATCAAAATAAATAAAAAAAAATCTGGGAAGAAAATGGAAAAAAACTGATCAAAGAGGAAAGTGAAAAGAAAGGTTTCAAAGCAAAAACAGAATGCAGATCAAGGAAAAGAAAACTGTAGAATTTAAAAAACAAGATAAAATTTCAATTCTGAAGCAAAAGCAACATCAAAATTTAAAGCTATAAGATCAGATCAAACATGCAACTGAAAATTCAAGCAGCCTTCGTTTGAAAAGAAAACGAAGAAAAATCAAGACAGAGGAAATGGAAATCTGGAAACCCGAAGCAAGAAGGAAAAAATCAAAATCTATTCTTCTGTCTTCATCAACATAAGGTGATCAAACCTTTATCACTTACATATATACTTGAAGTTGCTTGTATGTTTGTGAATGAGCATGCCTGAATGTGTGAATACTGATTTTTAATGGCTTGTGCATGTTTGTATAAATAGACATATTATCATTTTGTTCATATATAAGTTCCAGTTCTCTCCAAATTAAACTTTTACTGCCATACAACTAATGTCACATTATAGATTGAATTTTAAAAATAGTGTTAAGTAAAAACAAATAGTGATACTGTGACGCCCCACCTCTATACCCACGCTAGCAAAGAGTATTAATAGATAATACCGTCTGCTAACACGGAGAATAAGGCTGTTTAGGAGCGACCATCTATGGCCTTGCTTTAATTATCTATTGAATACATCGACAATTGCCTTACCAAGCAGATCGACATGTCCAATGAATACTTAAAACAAAGCCAGAGGTGGCTAGAGGATCTATCAGAACAGAATATAACAACTCAAATGTAATATACATCACAGAACAGTAAACCATCATATACACACATATACTGATACAAAGCAGAGTATACAAAATAATACATGTCAAGTGGTATAGAAAACCACAATATACAGACGAGTCAATAGAATACATATCAGAGTTATAACAGAAAGGACTACACAAAAAGCTAAGACAAAAAGGAGTCAGCGGAATAGTCCATGCGGAAGCAAAAGAGGCTAAGTCCAAAGCACCTAACCTGAAACATCTCGGTCTGACCCGAGTATAAAATACCCGGGTCAGTCTAGCTAAACAAATCAGTTAGATAAACTGAACAATAATAAACCTGCAAGGTCATACAGTATAACAAATATCTCCAGAGGAGAAAACACAATCATCAACAAGAGATGAATCATATAGAACAAGCCTCATATCATCGGCAACATATAGAAACAAAGGATACGAATATAACAAAACAAGCCGAATGGCAAATAACAAATACCAATAAGGTATACAAGTTCCACAAGGTAATCGTTATACATCATGCGGCTCAAAAACAGACCAACACGATGGGCGATACCAAGGGAATATAATATCAATGAAACATATGATTGCTCGAGCTCAGTACTGTACAACAAGGATCCATAAGCCCGAAGGCTCCAAACCCAAGTATCACCCATGCGGCACATAAGGCCAACATCAGAGCGAAACTATATAGGGCGACAAACCCGAAGGCACAAACCCAATATCACCCATGCGGCACATAAGGCCAACATCATAGCGATACTATAGGGCGACAAACCGTAGTGGTGAAGGTCGAAGACCCAGTACTGGACACCACTAACTGGCGGAATGTGTCACAACTCTCGAAAAGGAATCCGAAAAGTGTTAACGTATGTCCCATAACCACTCGTTCACACTAAACGGTTTACTATCCGTCAGTCCCTTTCACACTCAAAGCAGTACAAAGTTACCTCATATCATCGATAAACCAAACCCGAAGGTCAAAACAATCAATCGAATAGGTCAAGGATTAATCGGAAGGATAAACGCACAGATTCATGGTCCGTGTTTTGCCCAACCATTTAATCACCCTTCCACTTCGTTCGAAGTGCGAAAGTGTGTGTTTTAAATAGAATTTATAAATTAGAGAAACGAACTTTTAAATGCGATTCGAGAGATTATTTTATAAAAACCCGTGGATTAAAATAAAAAGGAATCATCAAAGTCAAAACAATTGATAATCATACATAGGATCATCATGAATCGATTCAAATTGGAAATTCAATCCCAAAAAGGCAAAGTGGGCTGAAACAGCAGGTTCAGTCGACTGAACAGAGTTTTCAGTCGACTGACCCTATACCTGGAAAATTTTCCAGGTTTAGGAAACTTTCTGTTTCTAGGTTCAGTCGACTGTGCAGAGTTTTTCAGTCGACTGAATCATGCCTGGAAATTCTCGGGTTTCAGGTTCAGTCGACTGAACAGAGTTTTCAGTCGACTGAATCATGCCTGGGCTGTTTTTCAGCCTTATTCAAATGAAGAGCAAACTCTCCCAAAATGCAATCGGACGAACACTGGCTCTAAGGGCTTATGCCAATCGACAACCCGGCCCTATATGTTCCTCGATGCATCACCAAAACATGATTAAAACATCAAAGTTAGGATTTCAAAGATTTGAACCCAAAACACTAAAAATTGGAATATTCCCCAATTCAATTGCAAGTGCATATGAACAAGGTTTTAGGAATTCATACCTAACATCAATGAAATCAAGAGAAGTAGATGTGAGTTCAAAACTCACCTTTTTAACCCAAGAACAAGAAGAAGAAGCTCAAATGCAAAGGAAAGGCTAACCACTCTTCACTCTTACTCAACAAGCTTCAATCTAAGAATAAAACACATATTTTCCTAAATTAGGTTTAGGATATTTTCTGAAATTGAAGAGGAGAAGAGATGGAGAAGATGGAGAAGAGGCTTACCTATCCTTCTCTTTGAATTTGGAGCAAGAATTTGGATTATCAAGAGCAACTAAGGCTTGGGAGTTTCTATTTCCTCTTCCTTTCCCCCATTTCAGTTGGAGCTTGAGTTTAGAAGTGAAGAGGAGTAGGAATGAATGAATGGGAGGAGATGGGCTGAGTTAGAGGGTTAAGTGGGGTTTGGGGCTGAACCCAAAGCTAAAGCCCAACCAGAAAAAGTAGCAAAATTCAACTTACTCCAAACATACCAAAGATTATACTCAAAAAGATCGCAAACGACGCTTTGAACTCAATGGAAGTGGTTTCGAGCTCCAATTCGGCCGTTTGCAGAAAGTAACATTTCGGACCCCAAAATCCGACTAACGACGCTATACTTAAATAAATCATTTAATTATAAAATCGTTAAATATGCGGGTTGTTACAGATCACCCCTCCTTACAAAATTGCGTCCCCGCAATTTCTAGAGACGATATTTGTAACAACTACATACAACATTCAAAAGAAAAGGAAATAAGCTTGAGATGAAAAGACATTCTCATCGTTTCAAAGCAAAGATAGAAAATCCGGATAAGATTGCTCGATAAACTCTCTGGTTTCCCAAGTACAGTCATTGGGATTAGCGGACCATTGAACCCTAACGAGCGGCACGTCCTTGTTTCGAAGGTGTCGCACCTCCGTGTCAAGCACGGGAATAGCTTGCTGTACAATAGATAAGTCCGGTGGGACCCCAAGCTCTTGCAAATCAGGAGAAGTAATAACAGAATCCGACTCCCGAAGACACTTCCGAAGTTGAGAGACGTGAAACGCGTCATGAATACCAGATAAATGAGCTGCAAGTGAAACTCTATAAGCCACAGGGCCAATACGTTCAGTAATAGAAAACGGTCCTATATAATGAGGAGCCAATTTCCCAGTCGTACTGAAACGCATAACCCCTTTCAAAGGAGAAACACGAATAAAGGCAAGATCACCGATCGAGAACTCGAGAGGCTTCCTACGGTTGTCCGCGTAGTACCTCTGGCGACTCTGTGCCTCTTTCATTCTCAACCAGATAAGATCAATCTTCTCGGAAGAATCACGAACAAAACCTGGACCAAGAATAATCTTCTCCCGAGATTCCAACCAAAAAGACACTAGGCTGAAAACTATTATTGTAGGAGAACCCTACAAGAGGTAGGTGATTCTCCTAACTCCCACAAACATACTAGCACAAAAGAATAACAGAATAAGAAGTTCACCATAAAGTGCACGAAGGGGTAAGTCCGAACTTGATTGCTCAGAGAATTCTATGGATTCCTAAGCTCAAAATAATTTGGAACACCGACGTGGTACAAACAATACGTCAAATGAACCAAAGCTCAACAAAATGAAGTACAACAAAACGTCCGATGAACTTGGTAAAAAGATCATTCCATTCGGACATCAACAAAGAAACAATCACTTGCTGCTTACAACCAAATGCATTGGCAACACGATCCTCTTTTCGGGAATAAAAAGAATATCAAGATCATAAGATGCAAGGAACTCGAACCAACACTAGGTTCCCTATGAGAAAATAAACATTTCAAAATTGTGATTGGTGAGGAGAGCAAAATCCCTCACCCAAAAGTAATGATGCAAAATACAAAAGACGAAAACAATAGCCACGAGCACTAAATCATGAGTGGCATATCTAGTCTCGATAGGCTATAACTATTTAGAAGAATAAATGATAGCACGTTCTCTTTTGCAAGTGAACGACATCCAAACCAATACGATTAGCATTGGTACTAAAGAATAAGCATTGGTTCCCTACGGGAATAACAAGAATAGGGATATCGAAAAGAAAGAGTTCTTTTAAACTAATTTTCTTTCCCAAAAAGCTAAGACTTTCAAAATTACAATTATCTTTATGTAATAATCTTTCAAGAAAAATTTACTTATTCCAAATCAATTTACTGTGCTTGATTGTCTCATCAAAGCGTTTAGGAAATTCCTATCGATAACGTTGATCAAGCGCATCGACCAGAATTCTTAAAGCACTCAATGGGCAATACAATCACAAAATCATCTTCTATATGATAAACATGTTTCTAAATTTTTTTAAAAATATTCTTTGTTCGTTTAAAGAACAAAAATCCAATTATACTTATAATAAATCTTATGAAAAAGATTTGCAAAATTCTTTAAATTGCTATTTTCCATCCAAAATCAATAAATACCAAAATGGAATCATCGAGATATTCACAGAATACTCGATTCATAATATGGATGAAATGAGCTAGACAAACTGAATGACATAACAAATCATTTATAAGAATTACAACGAGTGCGGAATGCGGTAAGTGGAGTGCTAACTTCCGCAACTCGTAGCCAAATGAAAACCAGCGGTAAGGTCGAGCTAAAAAGACCTTAACACTACTCAAAAGATTGCTTAGGTGATAATCCTAAGACAAGACCAGAAATACCAGAAAATTCTCAAACTACAAGAATGAGAGAAACCACACTTTCTTTATCATGGGGACTTAAAGAAAAATGATGCCATCAAATTGGAAATCGAAATCACAAAGGAAGATAGAAATCTTTTTAACTGATTGAAAATGTCGAGGATGAAAAGTCCACTCGGGATATAGGATATGGCTTCATAATAATTAAGTCAATCCTTTCAAAAAAATGTCAATTCCGAAGCCTAAGCAACGCATAACATGCAAACTGGCTCGGAAAGAAAAATCTCATAAAATAATCTTGACATTAATACAAGCAAATTGAGCGTTGCGGATCCACCAATTCGGATTCGCAATTCTCAAAGAAGTAACCAAACAAGAAACATCCAAAGATAAATCATCGAAAAGCTTCTTCGATACGGAAAAAAAATCTGAAGCACCCATATCGAAGAGAACTCGAATACAATAGAACCTTTTTTTTTATAAATGGAGATGTACCTTTTCCCCGAGAAGAACCTCCAGAAGCATCCGTTATCTTTAGCTTGCTAGATAAAGGATTTTTCGGAACAATAGGACAAGTGAAAATACGATGGCCTTCCTCCTTGCAATAGTGGCAGAAGAGAGGCATTGGGCAAGCTCGAATCACATGATCAGGGGAACCACAATTGAAACACTTCCGAGTGAAAGGTTTTCCAACAGACTGAGACTGAGGATCAGATTCAACGGGCTTTTTCTTCTTGGAAGGGAAAAATTTCCGCTTATCGAATGGAAACTGCCTCTTGTTGGCGTTCTTACGAACCTCAACATCATTCCCACAATCACACTCCTTCTCGAAGGCTTCGAGATGAAGTGCCGAATCAACCAACTCCTCAAAGGAAAGTTTAAGCTGGAGCATTAAAGACTTCTTAAGACATTTCTTAAGACCAGATACCAATTTCAGATTCTTCCTATACGAGGTGCTAATGAATTCAAGACCATATTTAGATAAGGCTTCGAAAGATGCAACATATTCAGAAACGGAAGAATCCCCTTGCTTCAATTCAAGAAAGCGCCGGGACAACAAAGCTTTCTCAGATTCAGGAACGAAATTGAGTTCGAATCGTTCCCGAAACCGAGTCCAAGAAAGAGCAGACTCATCAAATTCAGCTAAAAGAAGCTCGTACCAGTCAAGAGCACGCTTTTGCAATAAGCTAGAAGTTACAAGAACCCTATCATCGTCAGAAAGATCCATGCGAGAGAGAACATGCTCGTACATGCGAACCCAAGCTTGGACCTCAAGAACAATCTCGGAGCCTTTAAATGGTTTCCCTCCAAGATGAGAAAAAACACTGCACAAACGTGCGAAGGTGGACTTGCATGGAGGAGATGTTCGAGTAGGAGCTGGCGGCTGCATGCTCCTAAACCACTCTAAAAACTGATCGGCAGACATATAGACGCCGTCTGGATGTGAGCCACTGGATTGCCCAGCATCCGTGCGTCGTCCTCCAACTCTTCCAGCCATAAGCTGGAAGTTAAGATAAGGTAAAGATCATTCCCAAGGTAGATAATTCAATATGGAATACTATGGAATTTAAATGCATTCCTAGGCATAATCCCAAATCCTATCTAACCTTTGATGGTAGAAGTAATAGAGACACACGATGATTCAAAGATTTGTATCACTTATCACACTCTGATGTATCGTAATATGTGCTCTATTCTGTGTTTATCATATTTTGTTCTGAACCTCGCTCTGATACCAAGCTGTGACGCCCCACCTCTATACCCACGCTAGCAAAGAGTATTAATAGATAATACCGTCTGCTAACACGGAGAATAAGGCTGTTTAGGAGCGACCATCTATGGCCTTGCTTTAATTATCTATTGAATACATCGACAATTGCCTTACCAAGCAGATCGACATGTCCAATGAATACTTAAAACAAAGCCAGAGGTGGCTAGAGGATCTATCAGAACAGAATATAACAACTCAAATGTAATATACATCACAGAACAGTAAACCATCATATACACACATATACTGATACAAAGCAGAGTATACAAAATAATACATGTCAAGTGGTATAGAAAACCACAATATACAGACGAGTCAATAGAATACATATCAGAGTTATAACAGAAAGGACTACACAAAAAGCTAAGACAAAAAGGAGTCAGCGGAATAGTCCATGCGGAAGCAAAAGAGGCTAAGTCCAAAGCACCTAACCTGAAACATCTCGGTCTGACCCGAGTATAAAATACCCGGGTCAGTCTAGCTAAACAAATCAGTTAGATAAACTGAACAATAATAAACCTGCAAGGTCATACAGTATAACAAATATCTCCAGAGGAGAAAACATAATCATCAACAAGAGATGAATCATATAGAACAAGCCTCATATCATCGGCAACATATAGAAACAAAGGATACGAATATACCAAAACAAGCCGAATGGCAAATAACAAATACCAATAAGGTATACAAGTTCCACAAGGTAATCGTTATACATCATGCGGCTCAAACAGACCAACATGATGGGCGATACCAAGGGAATATAATATCAATGAAACATATGATTGCTCGAGCTCAGTACTGTACAACAAGGATCCATAAGCCCGAAGGCTCCAAACCCAAGTGTCACCCATGCGGCACATAAGGCCAACATCAGAGAGAAACTATATATGGCGACAAACCCGAAGGCACAAACCCAATATCACCCATGCGGCACATAAGGCCAACATCAGAGCGATACTATAGGGCGACAACCGTAGTGGTGAAGGTCGAAGACCCAGTACTGGACACCACTAACTGGCGGAATGTGTCACAACTCTCGAAAAGGAATCCGAAAAGTGTTAACGTATGTCCCATAACCACTCGTTCGCACTAAACGGTTTACTATCCGTCAGTCCCTTTCACACTCAAAGCAGTACAAAGTTTACCTCATATCATCGATAAACCAAACCCGAAGGTCAAAACAATCAATCGAATAGGTCAAGGATTAATCGGAAGGATAAACGCACAGATTCATGGTCCGTGTTTTGCCCAACCATTTAATCACCCTTCCACTTCGTTCGAAGTGCGAAAGTGAGTGTTTTAAATAGAATTTATAAATTAGAGAAACGAACTTTTAAATGCGATTCGAGAGATTATTTTATAAAAACCCATGGATTAAAATAAAAAGGAATCATCAAAGTCAAGACAATTGATAATCATACATAGGATCATCATGAATCGGTTCAAATTGGAAATTCAATCCCAAAAAGGCAAAGTGGGCTGAAACAGCAGGTTCAGTCGACTGAACAGAGTTTTCAGTCGACTGACCCTATACTTGGAAAATTTTCCAGGTTTAGGAAACTTTCTGTTTCCAGGTTCAGTCGACTGTGCAGAGTTTTTCAGTCGACTGAATCATGCCTGGAAACTCTCGGGTTTCAGGTTCAGTCGACTGAACAGAGTTTTCAGTCGACTGAATCATGCCTGGGCTGTTTTTCAGCCTTATTCAAATGAAGAGCAAACTCTCCCAAAATGCAATCGGACGAACATTGGCTCTAAGTGCTTATGCCAATCGACAACCCGGCCCTATATGTTCCTCGATGCATCACCAAAACATGATTAAAACATCAAAGTTAGGATTTCAAAGATTTGAACCCAAAACACTAAAAATTGGAATATTCCCCAATTCAATTGCAAGTGCATATGAACAAGGTGTTAGGAATTCATACCTAACATCAATGAAATCAAGAGAAGTAGATGTGAGTTCAAAACTCACCTTTTTAACCCAAGAACAAGAAGAAGAAGCTCAAATGCAAAGGAAAGGCTAACCACTCTTCACTCTTACTCAACAAGCTTCAATCTAAGAATAAAACACATATTTTCCTAAATTAGGTTTAGGATATTTTCTGAAATTGAAGAGGAGAAGAGATGGAGAAGATGGAGAAGAGGCTTACCTATCCTTCTCTTTGAATTTGGAGCAAGAATTTGGATTATCAAGAGCAACTAAGGCTTGGGAGTTTCTATTTCCTCTTCCTTTCCCCCATTTCAGTTGGAGCTTGAGTTTAGAAGTGAAGAGGAGTAGGAATGAATGAATGAGAGGAGATGGGCTGAGTTAGAGGGTTAAGTGGGGTTTGGGGCTGAACCCAAAGCTAAAGCCCAACCAGAAAAAGTAGCAAAATTCAACTTACTCCAAACATACCAAAGATTATACTCAAAAAGATCGCAAACGACGCTTCGAACTCAATGGAAGTGGTTTCGTGCTCCAATTCGGCCGTTTGCAGAAAGTAACATTTCGGACCCCAAAATCCGACTAACGACGCTATACTTAAATAAATCATTTAATTATAAAATCGTTAAATATGCGGGTTGTTACAGATACTCTGGAAAAGGATACACAACAGTAGAAAGAAATTTGGTACAAAAATTGTATATCTGGAATTCAAGCTTCAATTAGATGAGTGAATTCGTGTTGAAAAATATGAATTTTGGCACAAATATCTCGATTTTTAATAACGAGATTGATGAGGAAGATAGAGTTGAACAGAATTCATTTTTTAGCCAACTGCCGACGATCTATGTCAAATGGAGGCTCGCGTTCGATATTGAAGGTAGCTCAGGAGCTCGTGATCATCAGAAAAATGTTCAATAAATTTTTATTTCATCGTAACGATCGGTCAGAGTCAAAATAAGGTTTTGGCTATGGGTTGTTCGGCAAGGTTCTGTAAAGCAAATTCGTGGACCATGGTGGGTTATAGATGATCGAACCAGGGAGAATGGGGTCGTGGGTCATCGGAGGAGTTGGGGTTGTGGTCTCTTGGCATTCGGAGGTCTATGGTGGTGGTACTGGGGAGTTTCAGGTGGTTTTTCTGATCGGGTGGTTCCAGTTTTTTTTTGGGGTTGGGTTACTCGATTGCATTCTCGAGTTCGATTCAGGCCCCTGAGTGTTTGGGTTAGCTAGTGGTGTCGTTGATGACTCGCTGATGGCCAGAGTGATGATCAGAAGCGGCGAGCCGAGGCGTACACGTGCACGGCGTGTACTGAGTGTCAGTGAAAAAAAAATTAGGGAATAAAGACATTGAACTCGAAGTTATTCTCGGGTCAAACGCGTGCTAGTGTGAGTTTTACTCGGGTGGATTTATTAGTGCGTAGGGTTAAATACTCAGATAAACTTAAGTTGATGGATTTTAAGGCATACGGGGTAAAACTGATTTTAATCTGTTACCTGGATTTATTAGTGCTCTAAGGGCTCGAGTGTTCTGGGGGATGACTCGGGCTTGTTAATCTGTTACCTGATTTTAATTTAAAAGGAAGAAAAGGAAAATTGCTTCCAGTTTTATAACAAAAAAGTTTCTTTTAAGATTGCAAAGTAAATTTTTATTTAAACAAAGTTTCAAAGTATATTTAAACTAAATAAGTTTTCAAAAGGAAAACAAATCAAGTCTCAGATTGAAAACGAGTTTTAAACAAGGTTATGAACTAAAATTTAAAATAAAAAAAGTTTTAAGATAAATGTATTTAATAACCAAGTTTTTTATAAGGTATGTATTTCTTTAACATAAGATTTAAAAGGTTTTAAAATGGTTTTTAACTTTGTTCAAGTTAAATTTGTATTCGTTTTAAATCTTAAATATAAAATGAAATTTAAAGTAAATTTGAAAGTAAATTGTTTTTAAATACTTTGTAAATGGTAACTTAATTATTAATAAGAACAAAGTTTTATCTCAAAGTAAATTAGAATTTAATGATTTGTAATTCATTAAATTATTAAAGTAGTTAAAATGGATAATTAATTTAATTAATTAATTAATGAAATGGATAATTAATTAAAGTAATTAAGTGTTTTAATTTGATTAATTAAAGTTTAAGACTAATTATTCTTAGAATGATTAATTTGTAATTAAGAAATCATTAATTGAATAAGGTTAGATTTTAAATTAATAATTAAAGATTTATTAATTAAATAATTAAGGATTAATAAATTCAATAATAAAGATTTATCTATTTGAAATTAATATTGATTAGTGTAAGTATAATTACTTAAGAAAAGTAATTAAATTATTGTTAATAGTTAGTGAAGGTCATTTACTTAAGATTAATTAATAATTAATTGATGTGATTTTGTTGGGTCAATTAATTAAGTTTAATTAATTTAATCAATGAATGATTTGATAATAATTACTTAATGTAATTAATGAAGTTTAATTACTTAGTAAAGAAATTAATAATTACTGGATGTAATTAGAGGAAGATGATTTAATTACTTTATATGATAAATCAAGAGATTAATTAAGGATAATTAATTAGGAGTAATTAATCCATTTAATGAAGGTAATTAAGGGATGATTATTGATTAAGGTTAAATAATTAATTAAGAATAATTAATTAAATGGTTGTAATTAATTAACATTAATTAACCAAGATTGGTGACTAATCTTATTTAAATTAATCAGATAATTAATTGACATTACTTATCGATGTTTGGATTGGATGATTTAATTGATTGATATCTCTGATATATGATGCTTTGCGTTATGAATTATCCCGATTTATGCTGTGATCCGTGATATAATTTATTTATCTGTGATGTAATTTATTGTCTACGATGAACTTATATTATTCTCCCATGATCTGTAAATAAAGATAAGCGTTATAGATTATACTACTTATCCATATTTCTGTGTTTGAATGTATAATGGTTGATGTTGCTGCACTATTGTGTGTAAAACCCTTGGACTACACCGTACACACACAAATATGGATTTCACGAGGAAATCGGTTAAGTAACATATTTTTAAATAGTTTGATTTGAATTTGAATTTGAATTCAAGATTTGAAATTTAATTCTATGTTTAAAATTTATGGTTTAAAAAGGTTATACAAGCTATAAATCTGTTTATATGGGTTTTTAAACCATTTTAAAGGTATGGTTTTGAGAATTTGTAATTTAACCCAAGTTTATATTTGAAAGGCCTTAACTCGTGCAAATAAATATTTGGTTTCTAATAATAATTATGATGAAAAGGTTTCAAATTTGAAATTGAATGGTTTTGAAAGCTATAATTGAATCTTTGTGAAAGATAGTTGAACCCGTTTTTGAAATTGAAGAGGATTTTTAAATGGTGTATCTTTTATATATAAAAGATGGAAACGGGAATTGTTTTGAAAGCTATGAAAAAAGGGTCTTTGATTTAAAGACCGAATGTGTTAATCCAACTTGAAATGGAATTGTCTTAAAAGACTATGAATAAATTTTTGCTTAAAAGATTGGTAAAACTTGTTTAAAATTGAAAGGGGTCTCTAGAGTGAGTATTATGTTTAAGAGATTTAAATGTGGAAATTGTTTAAACCATTGAGAGTTTTTGAAATGAATCTTTTTGTTTAAAAAGAATTGTAAATGGTATTTTGTTTAACCATTTGAAACAAATTTTTTGGATAATAAGTTGTGACTTAACTGGAATCCCATTATCCATGTAATTTTAAATATTGCGCTCATTATTCGGTTTAGCCGGGAGAGGACTTTTGTGTCATATAACCCATTTCGAATAATAATATGACGATATGGATAGCATTTGAAGACCGGTGGTGAAGACCGGATATTTTTCGAAAACGAAAGGATAACCCGTCGAATGTCTCTGCACCGACTGGTCCCCGGTATAGAGATTTGATCACCCTTTGTGATGGGGAGTCTGGACGTGATTAGGGATTATCCGGATTTGCAAGGACTTCTTTGGAAGTGCCTTCGGTTCTGTTCGAACCCAGAACAGACTTGTATGTATGTGGGTTTGACGTTACACTTTGAGATGTAAAACTGTTTTCTATTAAATACATTTCTGTTTGGTGGTGGAGATTTATTCTCTTAGCTTAACACCCTTCTCTAAGACGTACGAGCTCAGAGGTTATGTAGTTGATGGTTACTAGTGATACATTCCCAATTTGGTAATGTGACATACGAAGTGCTGTTGATCATTTGTTGATCAAAGCATGGCTTTCGTGTAAAGCGTATCTTTGTGGACGAGACTTCGTCGAACTTCACAACCCGGAATGGTCAAAACATGAAGAATACAGAAAGGTTATTTAGGGGTAGCGCCCCCTGAGGGTATGTTCATTTCCTTCTGGATAGAGGTGTTATCATGGTATGGAGCCCAGATACTTAACCTATGTGGTTGCTGCAAATTTATTACTTTGTGGTTGTTTGTGAATCTTGGGATAAAGGTTAGTTATAACCGGGGGATGGCATACTCGTGTAGTAGTTACCTAGTTACAGAGATAACCCGGCCCTGTGTTGGCAGAGATCCGGTTAGGTTCTCGGGGCATCCCTCCAGAGGCGTACCCATGTGGCAATGGGAAGTTTCTTGGCCTGACGATTCGTTGGAAAATCCAAAGAAACAAAACGCGCCCTGTACGGTTTTAGTTGTATAACCTGCCATGGAATGTGGCGGTAACCTGCTATTGAACATGGTAGCTATAGTAGGCATAAGTGCGAAATGCCTATGCTGGCTAAGATTAATATTATACTTTCGAAATGTTTTCCATAATGCACTAATAATAATATCAAAACGTTTTCCGCGTATCAAGCATATTTGACTATCATAAGGAGAAATCTCCTCCAATTCTGCGTTTGCATTATGTGTGTGGTGGGAGGCCTTATGGTAGTTTCATTTTCCACAAAGCATTGCAGATTTCTAATTTAAATTCTTTTGTTTGTTTTAAAAGATAAAAATGTTATCAGTTGCCCATACCAGTCCCATGAATGACCCGAACTTTATTGTTCTTTTCCTAAACTCTGGGTGCCAACAATTTACCACAGGGGTAGTCTAGAGTTGGTTTTTCAGATAGTAGATATCGATTCGGTAGCATTCAGCATTCTCTTTGGAATTCTTTGGAGTCTTCGGATTCTCGGACTGGACTTGCTTAGCTTGGTGAAACTGGATGGTGGTTCAAGATAGTGGTTTGGAGTTATAGCTTTGGAGCACTAGATTAGAGTTATCTCTTGGCTATTTGTTTTCCACTGCCATATCATATTGTTATTCCGCTGTAGCATTGTTATCTTGTACCTCTGATATTGATTCATATTGTATTATTGCTGTATCGAAGTATATCAATGATATTCATATCTTTTCTTCCGCTTTGTTGTTATACTTAATTGTGTTATAAGCTCGGGCGAACCAGATTCGATGTTTGGATCTGCGACATTTGAATACGAGTGTCATATACGGTGTCGATTTTCAAAGGTCGAGTCAGGGTCGTTTCAATAACCGTAATTTTTATTTTTAAATTACGGGTTGAAATGATAAATATCCGTATCACTTGACCATAGGATAGAAAATTTTATACAGACACCGCGGTCTATATATATATATATATATATATATATATATATATATATATTGAAATGATTTTCTATGGTTTTGTAAAGAAATATATATGGTTTTATGAGATATTGATTCGGATATTTGATAAAGGTTATTTTACATATGGTAAAATTCTTGGTTTAAGCTATGTATAAAATTGATTAATTAAATGAGTTTAATAATGGAGTTTAATTTTTTTATATTATATGGTTAAGTACCTACTCAAGATATTGTATATATAGAGTTTTTGAATGACTTAAATGAAATTTAAGTTGGAAAATAAATATGATATTGGTTTAAATTGAATTATTTGAAAATTCAACTTAAATAAAATTTGATTTCAAAAATAAATAAAAATGGAGATTTTAAAGGGTATGATTCTTATAACTTGATTTGGTTTAAAGTGATTTAAATAAATATAAAGTTGAGATAAATGAATATATAAAGTTAAATAAATTGAAAGAATATCCAGTTGTTTGAAGTCAAAAGTTTTATTTAAATGATATTAGATTTATTAAGTAAATATTTCAAATCTAAATAATAATAATAGAATTTGATATATATATATATATATATATATATAATTATCAAAGAATTAGTTTTGAAATGTTGGAATATTTAAAGCTTTGAATAATTGAATTTAAATGGTTTGTTGAGAGGTTCAAATCGGTATTTGGAATTTATGTGTAAAATTAAAGAAGCTATTTAATTTTGTAAAGTAATTTAGTATTTAAACCATTGAAGTATATAAAGTTATGTTTCAAAGCTATAGATTTCAAGGTATATAGATTTGGAATGCTATGATTTCTTGAAAAAGGATATATTTGAAATAAAATGATATCATATGGATTTGGGTTTTAAAATAGAAATGACATCGTATTTATATGGTTTTGAAATGGATATTTTATTCTAGTTTTAAAGTATAAATTATTTTGAAAGACCGCGGTGTTATAATAGCGTTGGGTTGTTAAAGAGACCGGGATCGGAAGTTGTCATACTCTCTGCCAACTCCGAAACCAATTTAACAATCGTGCACGCGGTGGAGATTTCAGAATGAAGTAGGATGGTGGCGGCGTTTCCTTTGAGGTAAATACGTGGATCCAACTCCCGTGAGTTGGCATAAGGTGGCTAAAATAGGAGCGATTGAAGGGTTAATGAGGTAGCACCTTTGATCGAACTCATATGGATTAGGGTTTTAAAATAGAAATGACATCGTATTTATATGGTTTTGAAATGGATATTTTATTCTGGTTTTAAAGTATAAATTATTTTGAAAGACCGCGGTGTTATAATAGCGTTGGTTTATTAAAGAGACCGTGATCGGAAGTTGTCATGCTCTCTGCCAACTCCGAAAACCACTTTAACAACCGTGCACGCGGTGGAGATTTCAGAATGAAGTAGAATGGTGGCAGCGTTTCCTTTGAGGTAAATACGTGGACCCAACTCCCGTGAGTTGGCATAAGGTGGCTAAAATAGGAGCGATTAAAGGGTTAATGAGGTAGCACCTTTGATCGGACGCATCCCTTCGATATTATACTTTGACCTTGGGATTGATTCGGTGGTCACTTTTGATTTCTTTGATTTGGGGGCGTTGTTCGAGGTGGACGGTAGTAGCAGCTACGCGTTACCATCGACCCGAAAGCGTAATTGGTATATCTACCCTGGCATTGCCTAGTTGTGTCGTGTCACCTACCCTAGCGCGCCTTGTACGAGTTTCTATTTGTGTGGTACCTATGGAGTATCCTCTGGTAGCCTTCCGATAAGGAGGTATTACCGTACTGTATAGACTATTGGCATTATTACGTGTTAAGGTGGAAAATGTAAAGCCTTAATGCTATTTAAAAGTAAGTTTATTTTACTAATAGACACTATTATAATAGCGAAATATTACTACATAGTAAATAGTTTAACGAATCCTAAGGAGATGTGAATCCCGAGCATCTCTTAAGTTACTGCATTCATATTTATTTATGTTGATTTAACTCACATAAGATAATTTAGTTCTGACTCGAGTGTTTTGTCTTTTCAATTCGCTCGGGTCAGTCCGAGCGTTTCAGGATTTTTAGATTTTATTCTGGAGGACGAAGACGAAGATTTGTAGTATTATTATCTGCTATATTATTCCGTTACACCATTCTATTCCACTGCATAATTATTATTCTATGGTATGTGTAACTTTGATATGTACTGTATAAATATAATCAAATGTTTTGTAAAATAGCTTCATGAACTGTATATTTGATTATTATATTTTATCATTCCGATGTGAGATTCTATTTTGTGTTTTTCTTTCCCTGCTTTTTCTTATTTACCCCATAACAATCCACTCTTCCGTATGGCTTGAATTGGCACACGTGTCGATTGAAAGCGTGCGAAAAGGCGGGATGTTACATCTGGTATCAGAGCTATGGTTTAGTGAAAACCTTAGCTTTGTGGGGTCTGACTTTTTATTAATAGGGTAGTAATACCCTATGGGAGTCGTTGAGGTTATATATATGAGAGCGCGTACTTGTTAGTGTTATAAAAGGTTTTAATATTGTGTTAATCTGTTCCATTTTGTATTTATAAATTCTGGTTGGTGCATGGGACGCTATGACATCAAAAGGGATTTCTAAACACTTAATAGGATAGACTGACATAATATTTGGTTTTAATATAGGTAAATGAAATAATTTTGCCTATTATATTTTCTATATATAAAATAAATTCTATAAAGATTATATTTAGTAGTAATATATAGGTTGTTAGGTAATGAAATTTATAAATAATAGTTGAAATAAGATTTAAAATAAATAAATAAAATTCGAAATTTAGAACATAATTTCCAGGCTTTTGAAAATTTCTTTCGAATAATTTTGGAATATAATAATATTGTTTATAAGTATTTTCTGATATAAGTATTTCAATATAATTGAAAGAATTGTTTTAAAAAGAAACTTTGAAAAGAAACTTTGAAAAGAAATAAATTTTGTACTTCCCGCTCTGTCGTTGGAAAATAATTTCGGTGATGAGTGCACACATCATCGACATTCATTTTCGAGTTTCGAAGTGGGAAGGCCACTGTAGTAGTTTTACTACAGATTTATTTTGACAACCAAATATAAATTTCTGATTGTTTGAGTATAATGGGATAAATAAGTTTTAAGTATATATTTATCGATTATTTTAAAATGATTTTTGAATAAAACCCGGTATTTAAATTCTTAAGTTTCCGTTAATTATTTTTTTTAGTTATCATAGTAAAATGGGTTGTAAGTAATTAATAATTGGAACCTCTAAAGAAAATAATAGATTAATGCTAGGTTATAAATAAAGTTAAAAGAAGCTGAAATATGTAACCTAAGATATGATTATTGAACGGTAAATTAATTAAAGGAAATAGAATAAACTTGTATAACTTTCAATTACATTCTTAAAAAGCATATATATAACTTACCAAATATTAAAATTTGAAATGTTTAATAAGAAAATGTAATGGAAAATTGTACAAGAAAAATTTATATAATGAAAAGGTTCAATGAATCACCTAAATTAATAAGAATTTGATGTTGCAGTGTTATAAACTTAAGTATAATTGAAAGGCTACTAATTTAAATATATTTTGATAGAGATTAAGTATTATAAGATAGTAGTTAAAACTTAAGTAAATGTTGAGGTTATTTATAATAAAAATAAATAGGAAAGATGAATACATTATAGTTGAAAATGTTACTGTAAGTAAATATAATATAAGGTAAGGATTTTAAATAAAAGATTATAAACTTAAGTACATGAGATTTAGCAGTGAATAAATTTAAGTAATATAATAAAAGGAAAATTTCATGACATAAATAAGTGAAATGAGATTTTGTTAGAAATGAAGAAAAAAATGAATATATAATACAATAAAAAGGAGAACTGAGATGATGTGAATAAATTAAATGAAGATAAGTATTATATGAAAGAAAAGGAAATCAAACAACAAAGGCCATAAAATGAAATTGAAAAATTAACTTGATTTGTTGTTCGAAATTATTGTTTTCTTGGTTTATGGTTGTTTGGGCAAGGATACTTTAACTTTGTTTGGATGTATGAATAATCTATTTAGTTTCATCTAAGACTGTTGAGTAAATGATGCGCTTAGTAGGTTATTCACCATTCTGTACAATTTAAAGTTTTGAACCCGAACAACTATTTGTTTTGCTTGATATGAATGAATGGTTGATTTGTGTTGATTTCTTTATGATGGTTGCATACCTGGTTGCAAGTGATTGTTGTTGTATTGATTTGTTTGTTGATAGTTGAAACCACTTAAATATTTCATCTTATATAATTTTTAACCTTTTTGGATTATATAATTGAAATGCAGGTCATGGAAGCAACTGCTACTGCTTTTGGTTCCATAAAATAAGCGTTAATTGCCCAATAAATAGGTACGTTTTCGGATTACAGTTTATAGCGGTATTATATTATTTTTCCCATGTTGGGAAATATTATTTTGGAAAATATATGTTGTAAATTGTTATATTTGATATTATATTTTCTCCCGAGCCTCTCTGTATAAAGGAGACTCTGCCAAAATTTTCCATAAATTTTGGACTTAGAAAATTTAGAAAATGTTTTCAAACTTTATTAATTTGAGTATAAAAAAAGATTTATGGTTATAAATTGATATTTTATTTAAATTGTAAAATTTTGTAAAATTTTATTTATAAATTTAATATTTCGAACAAGATATTGATTACTTAATTCTTTCTTTTCCTTCCTTTTCCTTTTCGGGGACAAAAAGTTTTGAGTGGGGGAGAGTGTAACGACTCGTAAATTTTGGTAATTTAGTTTGTTAAATTTATAATATTTTGTAATTTAATGTAGAAAGAAATGAAAATCTTATAATTTATATTGGAGCGAATGTTAGAAATTAAATGTGCAACGGTAAATAAAATCAATTCTTAACAATTGAATGAAATACAAATAAAGAAATAGTAATTTGAACCTGAAACCTTTTCCATTGCGTTTAAAATATTTTAAAACATCTATTTTTATGTAAGGGTTGACCCAATTTCATTCTGAAGTCAAAACGGGCTTTTTGAGACACTTTGGTGTTAGCGCGTAAATCTATCTTATCCATCCATTCAAATGTCAACCCTGCCTATATATATCCTGTTATAAACCCTAGCAGCCTCTGTTCCTTATTTCTATACGTACAGAAGCTTTTGTGCTCCTCTTCCTCCATGGCTGTAAAACCTAATTTATCCAATTCAAGTTCCAATTCAAAAATCAACTTCAAAAAATCCAAACTCCTCAGAAAAATTCAGAAAAAATGCTAATGCTCTCGACGGGCGCATCTCAGATCTGCAATTTGTTTCTCGATTCAAGTTATCGTTTGTCTTGGGATCAACAATTTATTTTCGGTCGTTCGTTTTGGCTTGTGTGTTCGACGGTGGATCTTCGCCCTGGCGATGATCAGGAGGCACGGAGTGGTAGAGCTCGTCGAGAAGGACCTGGGGATGAAGTCGCTCGCTTGAAGGACATCAGGATTCGCCGAGGTAGGCTGTGACGTGGCGGCGGCGCCGGTGGATAGGAGAGGTCGCACGGAGCCGCACCACCGTCATCAGAGGTGCCTCAGCCTGTAGTACTGTGACGCCCCACCTCTATACCCACGCTAGCCAAGAACACTCCGGAGAAGTGCTGTCAACTAGCACGGAGAATAAGGCTGTTGAGGAGCGACCATTCATGTAATTGCTTATCACACGGTGGCTATAAATAATCTTCGGAAACAAACATAGAAATAATCATATCACAAATCAGTCACAGATATCCATATCACAAAGGCAGAAGAAGATATGAATATATAACTAACACATGAAAGTGTACATCAGAGTAGTGGTCAATAAGATCCACGGTAATACAAAAGAATAGCAACACGTGCTATACAAAAGAATACAACTATGAGTCTATATCTCAAGTGTATACAACAAAAACTGCTAATCTAAACAGTTAGCCAAAAGTCAGAGTGATGATTCCCTGGGAAGAAGTCAAGCAGAAGCACCTGTAACATCTCGGTCTGATCCGAGTATTATTTAAGAAAATAATAAACGGATCAGTCTAGCTATAAATATCAGATGACATGATATAACATAAAAGATATGGCATAAACATAAACATCCATAACGACATACCACTATATGTATGTAAATAATGATCAACAGAAGATCAATCAATAAGAGATAATCAATATCACAAGAATCTTCTCAAAGATTCGAAGGGGGCATCATACCCTAAACTTGTACTCATAACAAGTCAATGACATAAATTCCAGAAATCAACACGAGAAGTCCAGAAATCATAAAAAGGGAAAGAGGCCTATCACATGACGGTCCGAAGACCATGGGGAGCTACCCCACATGTGTGAGTGGAATCACACAGAATGAGGTCAAGACTAACCAAAAAGCAGAAAGGTATGTGTGAATGGAATCACACAAGTGGTGTCTAGTCTAACCTTGCAATGAAAGAGACATCGCGCAATTGCTAGTCTAATTCATAAAGCGATCATCAAGATCAACGAGAAGTGTCAATTACACTAAGCTAGTAAATATAGAAGTTTAGCTTCATGTCCCATAACCACTTGCTTAACTTAAATATTTACGAACAAACTGTAAATCTTCACTAATAAAATTGTCACAAGAGGTTCAATCGAACAAGTCCAAGAATTAACCGACGAAGTGAACGTAAGCGTTTCATACCACTTGTTTTACTAAGTCGTTTAATTAGATTTCTCATCCGAGTGAGGTAAAGGCTTGTATATACTAATAGATTGGAAAACGGTTTAAGAAAAGAGCTCTGTTATTAAAAATAGAGTTGAAATTGTTTGTTAAAAGAGTTTTGATATTTACTACTAGTATTGAAACCTTTATATTATAAAGTGACAAAACACATAAGCAAGTGTAGAAACAATCAGTCACAAAGATCGCATACGGAGATGCGAATAAAATCCAAGGAAATCAGCTCAATATTTTCCAGATAAGATCCCCTACGGAGGGGGGGTCCAGGGGGGGTGGCAACCCCCCAAGGTGGGGGTGCGGGGGCAACGCCACCCCAAGGTCAGGTCGCGGGGGTCCAGGGGGCAGCGCCCCGACAAAACGGTACGACCTAAGTGAAGGCAAGAGGCCTACGACCTAAAGCAAAATGAGGTCTAACGACCTAAGGGTTCACGCGACCTAACACAATAGCTGAGCGACCTAACTAAGTGCGCGACCTAGTGGGTAAGGAGGTCGAGCGACCTAAGGAGAAAGGAGGCAACGACTTAAGAGTGCAAGATAGGTCGAACGACCTAACGATGCTGAGTCATACGACCTAACTGGGGTAGAGGGGACACGCGACCTAAAGGTACGCGACCTAAGAAAGCACGCGACCTATCGGCAACAAGGATCGAGCGACCTAACGGCAACATGGGTCGAGCGACCTAACTTTGCCGCGACCTATAAATGTCACGACCTAAGGCCATAACGACCTAAGAAACAAAGGGGAGCGACCCAAAAGAGGAAGGGTTTAACGACCTAAGCAGTGAAGGGGCCAAGCGACCTAGCGTGGTCAACGACCTAAAAGGGTTCGCGACCTAAGAAAGTGCGCGACCTAAAGCACACGCGATTTACGACCTAAGGAAAGTAGGCGATCTAACTCCACACACAAGGCCTAACGACCTAAGAGTTAAACGACCTACGACCTACGCCACCAACTCACGAGCGACCTAAGTACTAGGTCGTGAACGACCTAACTCCGAACACACGAAAAGTGGCCAGAACGATCTAGGAGCTATCTCGTACGCGACCTACGACCTAAGATCCACACGACCTAACTCCGAACGACCTAAAATGGCCAGAACGACCTAAATGCAGAAATTTCGCCAAAACGCCAAAAATCGGAGTTTTTCGCCAATCCAATCCAAACCAAAAGCAAATATGCATGCTAAAGTGATAGGGAATCATTCCCAACAACCCAAGATAGTTATAGACTAGAATTGTGAGATAAAAATCTCACCTTTGCACTAAAATTTATGAAGATGAAGCTTGAAAGCAAGGAGAAGCAATCCAAAGCTTGAATCCAATATCTTCTACTTGAATTTGGAGTTGAATGATGGAGTTGCAATTGAATTTGAGCTTGGAGTTTTAATTTCCCATTCTCTTCACCATTAATGCTAAAGCTTGAGTTAGTTAGGAAATTTATGAAGAGTGAGGAGAAGAGGGTTGGAACTTGGGCTTAATAGGCTAAACTAACCCAAAGTCCAAAGCGGGAAAAGTTAGTGAAATTTCACTAACTCCAAACCTATCAATGTTTATACTTAAAAAGTTGTAAACGACATTTCGAACTCAATGGAAGTGGTCTCGAGTCCTAATTTGACCGTTTGCAAAAAGTAGTTTTTCGGACCAAAATCCGATTAACGATTTAATATTTAAATAAAAATATTTAAATGTAAACTCGATAAATATGCGGGTTGTTACAAGTACCGTCCAGAGTCTTGGCGAACGTGAGTTGGTGGACGGAGAAAAGATGGTCAAAGTTCGACCTGGATACGTCAGTTTCCTGTAGTTGCATGCGAATGTTCTGTGAGAGGATGATGGGAGTGGTGCTAGCTGACGTGGCAAGGGTATTGTTGTTTATTTTATTTTTGATTTCAAATCTTCCAATTCGAATATCTCTCACATACGAAATCCGTTTTACGAGCGGTTTCTTTTGTTAGGATTGTAATAAAATTTCGGATATTTTGGCGTTTGTTTGGACGAATTTGGAGACTATGTAATTTTTGGGTTTAAATTGGATTTAAATTCTATTTAAATCAAAAAAGGTGAGTGTTTTAACCCACTCACAACTTATAAATTTTCTTATGTTTGTTAAATTGATATATGACATGATATAAAACGTATTTATGGTTGTTTGGCATATTTTGAATCATCATCTCAGTTAATTTCATTTATTGCTATTTAATTTATTCATTGCATTTAAACTGCCAGCTAAATTGTCAATTAATTATTCATTGCATATAAACTGCCAGTTAAATAGTTATTTAATTTATTATTGAATATAAACTGCTATTTAATACCAGTTGTTTATTATCCGTTCTATATTGATGCTATTAATTGAATTTGATGATGATTGTGATAAATGGTTGATGGTTGATATTGGATGAATGGATGCTGTATTTTATATTGTATAAACTGCAAGTTATTGTGCATTTTCATTTCATTCGAGATTGCGGTTTGAAATGATATATAACAGTAATTTTATTTTTAAATTACGGATTGAAATGATAAATATCCATATCACTTGACCATAGGATAAAAAATTTTATACAGACACTGCGGTCTATATATATGAATATTTTGAAATGATTTTCTATGGTTTTGTAAAGAAATATATATGGTCTTATGAGATATTGATTTGGATATTTGATAAAGGTAATTTTATATATGGTAAAATTATTGGTTTAAGCTATGTATAAAATTGATTAATTAAATGAGTTTAATAATGGAGTTTAATTATTTTATATTATATGGTTAAGTACATACTTAAGATATTGTATATATAGAGTTTTTGAATGACTTAAATGAAATTTAAGTTGGAAATTAAATATGATATTGGTTTACATTGAATTATTTGAAAATTATACTTAAATAAAATTTGATTTGAAAAATAAATAAAAATGGAGATTTTAAAAGTTATGATTCTTATAACTTGATTTGGTTTAAAGTGATTTAAATAAATATAAAGTTGAGATAAATGAATATATCAAGTTAAATAAACTGAAAGAATATCCAGTTGTTTGAAGTCAAAAGTTTTATTTAAATGATATTGGATTTATTAAGTAAACATTTCAAATCTAAATAATAGTAATAGAATTTGATATATATAGAATTATCAAAGAATTAGTTTCGAAATGGTGGAATATTTAAAGCTTGGAATATATGAATTTAAATGATTTATTGAGAGGTTCAAATTGATATTTGGGATTTATGTGTAAAATTAAAGAAGCTATTTAATTTATAAATTAATTCAATATTTAAACCATTGAAGTATATTAAGTTATGTTTCAAAGCTATATATTTCAAGATATATAGATTTGGAAGTGCTATGATTTCTTGAAAAAGGATATATTTGAAATAAAATGATATTATATGGATTTGGGTTTTAAAATAGAAATGATGTCGTATTTATATGATTTTTAAATGGATATTTTATTCTGGTTTTAAAGTATAAATTATTTTGAAAGACCGCGGTGTTATAATAGCATTGGGTTATTAAAGAGACCAGGATCGGAAGTTGTCATACTCTCTGCCAACTCCGAAAACCACTTTAACAACCCTGTGCGCGGTGGAGATTCCAGAATGAAGTAGGATGGCGGCGGCGTTTCCTTTGCGGTAAATACGTAGATCCAACTCCCGTGAGTTGGCAAAAGGTGGCTAAAACAGGAGCGATTGACGGGTTAATGAGGTAGCACCTTTGATCGGACGCATCCCTTCGATATTATACTTTGACCATTGGATTGATTCGGGGCCACTTTTGATTTCTTTGATTTGGAGGTGTTGTTCGAGGTGGGCGGTAGTAGCAGCTACGCGTTACCACCGACCTGGAAGCGTAATTGGTATATCTACCCAGGCATTGCCTAGTTGTGCCGTGTCACCTACCCTAACGCGCCTTGTACGAGTTTCTATTTGTGTCGTACCTATAGAGTATTCTCTGGTAGCCTCCCGATCAGGAGGTATGTAACAGCCCTAGATTTTTGACTATAAATTTCTTTAGTTTATTTTAAATTTGTTTTATTTGTTAAATTTCATCTCTAAATATTTTTAAAATGATAATAGAATTTTTTCAAAATTTACTGTATTTATTTCCTATTTTTAAGGGCTGTTTTCCTATTTTCTGCTATTTTCTTCATTAAAAATTATATTTAAATTAAATTTTAAATATTTATTTTGTGAATGTATTTTTATTTTATGTTATTATTTATGTTTAAAAGTAATTTACGAGCTCATATTAATTTTCCAAAAATTATCTTATTTAATTTCAAATTTTCTAGTCTAGTTCACTATTTTTAGCTATTTTCCTTAATTTGACTTTACATAATTGATAAATATTATATATATTTTTATATTTTGAAAAAATTTCGAAATTTTATCTGGTATTGTTATTACTACCATAAATATAAAGTTATATAAATAAAATAAATAAATATGAAGAGTTTTCGACTTTTGAATTGCCTTTTGCCTTTTTGAATTCCACCTCTTCATTTCCACACAACTCTTCATTTCTTTTGCCATAACTCTCCACATCTTCAGCCGACCATTCATTTTTCATTTCACGTATCTTTATCCTCCTTCCTGAATAAAAAAATTTCGGCCTCCTCTTGCTTGAGAAGTTTGGTAAAATTCTATTTCCTTTTTTTCTTCTTTTTTCGCTTATGTTGATTTTTCTGGTTGGATTTTGCACTTGCTTCACCTCATGTAGGTTCGACCATGCCACCTTGCTGCCTAGCCGCCTCCACCACCTGATGTCACACCACCAGCACCTCCTCCTCACCATCCACCCAAGCCATGAACCCCCTTGGTGATGCATATCCACAAAAGTTTCAAAACACCCTTCATACTAGCCTAACCGAGCACCACTCTCATTCCATCACCTCACCACACCCCTAGCCGCCACCTACCACACCACCACCACCTCCAGCACCTCCAACACCCATGGCCACACCACCACATTGGACTCTACTCCTCTGGCCGTGACACCTAGGGCCTTGGCCGAGCCCAATTCATGGCCCAAAACCCATGTGTATGCATGATTTTGTGTTCTTGCCTTCACCCACCTTTACACCATCATTCCAACATGTAGGACGAACCCATACTCACCCAAAACAGACCCAAACACCTGCAATTATGTTGTATTTCCCCTTATGGCTGAGCCTAGTAAAGGGTAAAAGCAAGCGCAAGCATTTATATTTGATTCCGTGCAGTCCATTCTAGTGTAGTTTTGATCGTAGTTGATTTGAAACTTATCGATGTTATATTGTTTTTGTTTGATATGTATCCAAGGAATTTTACACTTGGCTCCTCCATTCGAATATGTATCATGCTTTTGTGCTTGTGTAGATCCCGTTTGTGCAATTTGTCGTTGGGTCATCAGCTCAAACCGGTGAGTTATTCTCACCAGACAGTTTTATACTTATATGAATAGTAAATTGATCGTTTGTGAATATGTAAACTGCGTCACCATATGTTATTTGCTATGTCACTATTATATGATGTTCACGCATGATTAAACACCTGCTATATCATATGTTACTGTTATATTATTGATGTTTGTTATTTTATCAGTTAATCACACTGCAAGTTCCCTTTAGATTAGAATCACTATGGTTTGAAATGATACACACCCGAACGGACTTTAGAATAAGGGAAAATCGTTATGGGCTGAAATGATAGGCCTGAATGATTTTCAATTTATTTCATTTACTTGGGACTGTAGGTTCGAAATGATAAAACCCGGATTTTCTTTGTAAATTACGGGTTGGAATGATATATATTACCCGTATCACTTTTCCTAGTGTAGAAAATTATATACAGACTCGTAGTTAATATATGCTTTTCTAAAAAATTTAAAATTATTTTACAAATGTAAATATTAAAATATTTTTATTTAAAACTAATTAAAAATGATTTTTGTAAAATATTATTGATTTTCTGAATAATTATAAGTGAAATAAATTAATGAAAAAGTTAGAAAATTTCGAATGTAAGTTATTTTGGAAAATTTGATTTAATTATAATTGGAAATTAAGTTGAATATGAGATCATGATAAATTTATGATAATTTTAATTTAAATGAATTTAAAGTGATTTTATATCATATTAATGATTTTTATTAAAGTTGAAATGTGAAATGAATGAATATTTAAGTTGAAATTTTGAAATATAACTAAATTTGGAAATTCATGGAATTGACTTAAAAGTGAATTTTTAGTTAAGTAAATAAAAATAAAACTAAGTTATATTTGAGAATTTGAACTTAAGTGTTAGGTTTAAATTTAATGTAAGGAATTTAAAATTGAACATTGCAATTTAATAAGTGAATTAGTGTTAAATATGAATTTTTAAATGGAAATTTAACTTTATGATATCATGAAATTAAGAAAAATTACATGGTGTTTATAAAAGTAAAAGTGAGTGATTTTATAAGTTAAAAGTGATTTAAAGAAAAATATAATTATTTTGAAAATATATTGAAAATTCGAAGTTAATTAACTGCATTTTTGAAATGCTATTATTTATAATGTAAATGATAATACAACATTTGTAAATGCTGTAGTTGATAAGTGAACTAAATAGCTAAATTGAATTAATGGCTATTATAGCATCTTATAAATGCTATAATTGTTGGTTAAACTAAATTTTCTTTGAAACTAATGTAACTCTATTACAGCATTTTAAAGGCCGTCTTTTGTTAATTGAACTGTTTTGAATATAACTTTCTGTAGCATTTTCCAAATACTGCGAAAGTTGAATTTTCACTGTTTTGATAAAATTTAAGTGAGTAAATGAACTTTGAAAGTTGAAAATTTTGGAAATTTAATAATTTAATTTTTTATTTAATAACTTCATTTTTAGATGATTTAAATGAAGTAATTTGTTTGGAATTAAACTATTTTGAAATGTGAATTAAAATGGTATTTTTTAATTGAATAAAATGAATATGTTTTCAAATGAAATGATAAGTTTGATATTTTGAAATGGATTTGAAATGATATTTGATTTTTGAAAAATAAATACCATTTTTAAATTATAACCATGGGTTATAATAACGATTGGTTGTTAAAGAGTCTGGGATCGGATATGGACATACTCTCTGTCGATACCGAAAACCACTTTAACAACTGTGTACGCGGTGGAGATTCCAGAATGAAGTAGGATGGCGACGACGTTCCTAAGGTACATTTCGTGGACCTAACTCCCGTGAGTTAGCATAAGGGGGCTAAAATAGGAGCGATCTCGGGCCAAAGGAGGTAGCACCTCTGGCTGAACACACTTCTTCGATACCATTCTATTACTGTTGTGATTGTTTGGGTGCACCCCTTGATTTTGGAGTGTTGTTCAGGGTGGGCGTATGTGGCTGCTGCATTACCACTAGCCCGTGTGCGTAATTGGTATATCTACCCTGGCATTGCCTTGTGTGTCGTGTCACCTACCATACTGAGCCTTTACTACAAGTTTGTTTTTCTCCCGTAGCCCGTGTGGTATCCTCTGACAGTCACCCGGAGTGGAGATGGCATGATATTGGATGGACTACTGGGACTATTATGTGTGAAGGGTGATATGGGTAGCGCGGAACGCTATTTAAAAGTATGTTTATTTTACTGTATACATTATTATAATAGCAAAATACTACTATATAGTAAATAGTTTAACGGCATCCTTTAAGTTACTTGTATCTTTATTACAGTTCACTTGAGTTGGTTTACATTATATAAGTATATATCGTCCTGACTCGAGTGTTTTGTGTTTTTCTTTACGCTCGGGTCAGCCTGAGTATTCACAGCTTTGGATTCTCTTCCTGGAGCTGGTCTTTCATTGGAGCTTCTGCTTATCTACATATTTATCTACTTCTGTTTTAGCTGTTCTAGTTTATCTCATGTATTAATGGACTTCTATGTATTTGGCATTTCTATTATGTTGTTTTCAGACTGTATTATGTATTTGGTTTGAGACTCTGTTATAGCAGCTTCATGAACTACTATGTTATTTTATATTCCACTGCGAGTTATTCTGTTTGTTCTGTGTCTGTGATTTTGTATATTTGATTTTATTTGCTCCAAATTTATTTACAATCTGTTATTTAGCATCATTCAAGTCTTACATGTGTGAATTATTGTCGATTTGAATGGTACGAAATTGGGGGTTGTTGCAGTTGGCATCAGAGCTTTGGTTTTGGCAACCATTGCCTCTGCGGAGCAGAAAGTCATTAGAGATAGGGTATTTCTACCCTAGAATGAGTGAAATCAATCTCAGAATCATATCTTTGTGAGAGACGTATTTTCAAAGTATAAAATGATTTTTCAAAATGTTTTCAAAGGATTTTCAAAGATTATTTTGATATATAAAATTTTATTGCTTTTAAAGGATTTTCAAATGTTTTCTAATTTTCCTTTCTTCTGTATCTACCTTGATAGGATTTTTCCTTCTTTAAGATATTCATCCAAGTGTATTATCTTGCCTTATCTTAATTTATCTTTGGCTTGTCTTTATTCTTGTCCTAAATTCATTCTTGATATTTTTCAGGATGAATCGAGGAAATGCTAGAGGTAGGGGTGGTGGTATTGCCCTAGCTCCTCAACCTGTTGCTCCAGTCAGGTTCATTGTTCTTTGTAAGGAATTCTCTCAACTAGGTGGAACCTCATTCACCGGTTCAGAGACTATTATTGAGGCTCAGCAGTGGTTGCGGATTCTTGAACGGATATTTACTGGTCTTGACATTACTGATGCTCAGAAGCGTCAGCTAGCAGCCTGGCAGTTGCATGATTCTGCTTTAGATTGGTGGGAGTCCGTTACGGCTAACACCGTTGAGGCTGATCTCACTTGGAAGCAGTTTAGGTATCCTTTGTGTTATCTTAATTTTGTTCCTATATTTTTTTCCTTCCTTTGAATCTATCTTAAGCTTTTTTTCTGTATCTCTTTTCCAGGGAGGCTTTTGTGGCAAAATTGATGCCAGAAGCCGGAAAATCTCAGCTTTATCTTGAGTTTATGGATTTGAAGCAGGGTACCATGTCTTTTGCTGAGTATGAGAGGAAGTTCAATGAACTTTCCGAATTCAGTCCTAGCCTTATTGACACTCCTCTTAAGAAGAATGAGAAATTCATTGCCGGTGCTCGTCCAAAGTATTATTGTCGCCTTATTTCTCATGTTCATGGTTCTTTCACCCAACTCATGGATATGGCTATTTGCTATGAGAATCCCACATCCAAAGGTCCTGCTGTTTCTGGTGCTCAGTCTTCCTCTGCTATTTCCAAGAAGCGTAAGCCAAATTTCCAGCAGTAGAAGAAGAATTTGTAGAAGCGTCCTGGTTTGGGATCTTCATCATCTGCTCCTGCTCAGAGGCAACCGGTTGATCTCTCCTCCATCACTTGCTGTAGGTGTGACCGGAGAGGGCACTATGCCAATAGCTGTCCTACTTTATCTGGTGCTGCTGTTCCTCCACCCGTTCAGTCGGTTAGACGTGATCTCTGCCATATCTGTCTCCAGCCCGGTCATTTTAAAAAGGATTCCCTACCCAGCAGAGTGGTACTCCTTCTGGTATATTTGCTGTCACTTCTGCCTCATCTCCAATTCCTCCACCTGCTTCTGCTCCTAGTGATGACCAAGGTACACTCCAGGGTTCATTTACTTTATTTCATCATCATGTTCGTGTGTTGTTTGATACTGATGCTTCACATAGTTTTATTTTTGTTGATTTGTGTGATAAGTTTGAGCATCTCCTTTCTCCTGAGTATACTTCTGTTCTGTTATGTATTTCAAATCCTATTGGGGGTCCTGCTAACCTTAACCGGATTTGTCGAGAGGTGAAACTTCTCCATTCTGATCATCGCTTTAGTGGTGATTTCTATATTCTGGGCTTCGATGCCTTTGATTTATTGCTTGGTCAGGATTGGTTAGTGAATCATGATGCTCATATCTCTTGTAGAGCCCGGTCTGTTCGTCTCTTTGATGATCATGGGAATGCCTTGATTATTCAGTGCCGCATGCCTCGGGATTTTGCTGGCAACTTTATTTATTCTTTGGATTCTTCTCCCAGTGATCTTGATTCTACTTCAATGGTTAGACTATATCCCGATGTATTTGGTGAAGTCGCTTCTTTACCTCCTAAGCGGAAAATTGATTTTCGAATTGATCTTATTCCTGGTGCTCGACCTGTTGTTCTTCCTCCTAGAAGAATGGCACCCCGCGAGAAGGTTGAGATGGGAAAGCAAATTGAAGACTTATCTTCCAAAGGTCTGATTAGGCCTAGTTTTTCTGAATGGGGAGCTGTGGTGGTTTTTGTCACCAAATCCGACGGTTCTCTTCGGATGTGTGTTGATTATAGGGAGCTTAACAAGCTCACTATGAAAAAAAGATATCCTATGCCTCGTATCAACGATGTGTTTGATCAGCTTCATGGTGCCACTATTTTCTCTCAGCTTGACCTTGCCACAGGTTTTCATCAGCTCAGGGTTGCTGAGGATAGCATTCCCAAGACTGCTTTCCGCACTGAGAATGGATTTTATGAATGGTTAGTCATGCCTTTTGGTTTGACTAATGCTCATACTTTCTTTGTTGATTTGATGAATCGTGTTTTTCGTGATGTGCTTAATAAATTGGTGCTAGTCTTTGTTGATGATATCCTTGTCTTCTCTAAGACTAAGGATGTGCATAAGTCACATTTGAAATATGTTCTTGAGACTCTCAGAAATCATCAGTTAAAGGCTAAATTTTCTAAATTCCATTTCTGGAAGGATGAAGTCCGTTATCTCGGGCATATTGTTTCTAGTAATAGAGTTTTTGTTGATCCAGTCAAGATCACCGCGATCAATGTAAGTCTTTCTTTCTTCTCTTTCTCTATCATTTTAATAATTCTATTTTTTCTGTTGTCCTTATTTTCTCCTGATTCTATTCGAGGATTGGGAAACTCCAAAGACTACATCTGATATTCGTTGTTTTCTGGGCCTTACCGGTTATTACCGGAGATTCATTGAGAATTTTGCTCGGATTGCTGCATCTCTCACAGCTTTGACTCGGAAGAATGCCAGATTTGTCTGGAGTGATCAGTGTAAGGCTGCATTCAGTGAGATGAAGAGCAAGCTAACTTCCGCACCAGTTCTTACTGTTCCGATTGGAAGTGAGGGATTTACAGTTTATATTGATGCTAGTCGTGAGGGTTTGGGCGCTGTTCTCATGAAGGATGGTAGGGTCATTTCCTATGCCAGCCGTCAGTTGAAAACCCACGAAGCAAATTATGCTGCTCATGATTTAGAGTTACTTGCTGTTGTCTTTGCTTTGAAACTTTGGAGGCATCATCTTCTTGGAACCAAGTTTGAGCTTTTCACATCATCAGTCTCTGAGATATATCTTCTCCCAGAAGGATCTGAATCAGAGGCAAGTTCGTTGGCTTGAGTTTCTGGCTTCTTTCGACCTCGACATTAACTATTCTCCCGGTAAAGCTAATGTTGTGGCCGATGCTCTGAGTCGAAAGCAGGCTTTGTTGTGTCAGCTTGTTGTTTCTTCTTCTCCTCTTCTGGATCGGATTATGGCTAAGCAAGATGAGGATGAGATGCTTAGATTGATGAAGGAGAGTGTTTGTAGCAGAGTTGGCGGTAGTAGTGGTAGTAGTGGAGCTCAGATTGATAATAGAGGGATATTGAGGATTAATGGCAGGATTTGTGTTTCGAAGGTTGATAGTTTGAGGCAGGAGTTGCTTCAGGAGAATCATCGATCCAGACTTTCTATTCATCCTGGTGTGTCAAAGATGTATCATGATATGAAGAAGATTTATTGGTGGAAGGGGATGAAGAGGGATATTTCTATCTTTGTTAGTCGGTGTGCGACTTGTCAGCAAGTCAAAGCCGATCACTAGAAGATGCCTAGTTTGTTGCAGCCCCTTGAGATTCCTAATTGGAAGTGGGAACAGGTTTCCATGGATTTCATTGATGGTTTACCGAGGACTCGGAAGGGCAATGAGAGTATCTGGGTTATTGTGGATAGACTGACCAAGTCCGCTCATTTTATTCCGGTCAAGTCTACTCGTTCTGCTTCTAGTTTATCTGAGATTTACATGAGAGAGATCATTCGTCTCCATCATGTTCCTCTCAATATTGTTTGTGATCGTGACCCTATTTTTACTAGTCAGTTCTGGAAGGCTTTTCAGGAATCTTTGGGTACTCGTTTGAATCTAAGCACTGCTTACCATCCTCAGACCGACGGTCAAACGGAAAGAGTAAATTAGATTCTCGAGGATCTTCTTCATGCTTGTGTGCTTGACTATGGAGGATCTGGGGAAGATTATTTCCATCTTGCCGAATTTACCTACAATAATAGCTATCAGGCATAATCTTATCTTCTGTTTTCAGTCTATTCTTGATCTTTTTATCTATCTCATTCCATCTTTATATTCAGCCCAGTCTCAAAATGTCTTCGTTTGCTGCTTTATACGGACGACCTTGTAGATCTCCATCTTTTTGGATTGAATCCGGTAATCGTTTGGTTCTTGGTCCTGAAGTGATTTTGGAAGCTTCTGAGAGAGTTAGGAGATTAAGAAAAGGTTGAGAGTCGCTCAGGATAGACAGAAGAAGTATGCCGATAGGCGTAGGCGGAATTTGGAATTTGCTGTTGGTGATCAAGTGTTCCTTAAGGTTTCTCCCTTGAGGAATGTCATTCGCTTTGGTCGTAGAGGGAAGCTTTCTCCTAGGTTCATTGGTCCTTTCCGCATTGTGGAAAGAGTTGGTTCTTTGGCTTATCGTATGGATTTGCCCGAGAAGCTTTCTGGAGTGCATGATGTATTCCATGGCTCGCATCTTCGCCGTCATCTTCATGATACATCTCTTATTGTCCAGCCTTCTGCTCTTGATAGTTTGGATATTGTGCCTAACCTGACTGTTCGGAGGAAGCCACTTCGTATTGTTGGTAGAGATACGAAGCAGCTCAAAAGGAAATCAGTTAATCTGGTCAACGTACAGTGGAGTACTGATGATCGAGACTGTACCTGGGAAACGGAGGTGAGCATTCGTGCTTCGAATCCAGAATTATTTGTTTCAGGTACTATGTTGTTTTTCTATCTTGTTTCTCTTATTTTTTCCCTTTCCGTTCTTTTCGAGAAAGAAAAGATTTGAGTGGGGGAGAGTGTAACAGCCCTAGATTTTTGACTATAAATTTCTGTAGTTTATTTTAAATTTGTTTTATTTGTTAAATTTCATCTCTAAATATTTTTAAAATGATAACAGAATTTTTCCAAAATTTACTGTATTTATTTCCTATTTTTAAGGGCTGTTTTCCTATTTTCTGTTATTTTCTTCATTAAAAATTATATTTAAATTAAATTTTAAATATTTATTTTGTGAATGTATTTTTATTTTATGTTATAGTTTATGTTTAAAAATACTTTACAAGCTCATATGAATTTTCTAAAAATTATTCTATTTAATTTCAAATTTTCTAGTCTAGTTCACTATTTTTAGCTATTTTCCTTAATTTAACTTTACATGATTGATAAATATTATATATATTTTTATATTTTGACAAAATTTCGAAATTTTATCTGGTATTATTATTACCACTAGAAATATAAAGTTATATAAATAAAATAAAGAAATATGAAGAGTTTTTGACTTTTGAATTGCCTTTTGCTTTTTGAATTCCACCTCTTCATTTCCACACAACTCTTCATTTCTTTTGCCATAACTCTCCACATATTCAGCCGACCATTCATTTTTCATTTCACGTATCTTTTTCCTCCTTTCTGAACAAAAAAATTTCGGCCTCTTCTTGCTTGAGAAGTTTGGTAAAATTCTATTTCCTTTTTTCTTCTTTTTTCACTTATGTTGATTTTTCTAGTTTGATTTTGCACTCGCTTCACCTCATGTAGGTTCGACCATGCCACCTTGCTGCCTAGCTGCCTCCACCACTTGATGACACACCACCACCACCTCCTCCTCATCAGACACCCAAGCCATGAACCCCATTGGTGATGCATATCCACAAAAGTTTCAAAACACCCTTCATACTAGCCTAACCGAGCACCACTCTCATTCCATCACCTCACCACACCCCTAGCCGCCACCTACCACACCACCACCACCTCCAGCACCTCCAACACCCATGGCCACACCACCACATTGGACTCTACTCCTCTGGCCGTGACACCTAGGGCCTTGGCCGAGCCCAATTCATGGCCCAAAACCCATGTGTATGCATGATTTTGTGTTCTTGCCTTCACCCACCTTTACACCATCATTCCAACATGTAGGACGAACCCATACTCACCCAAAACAGACCCAAACACCTGCAATTATGTTGTATTTCCCCTTATGGCTGAGCCTAGTAAAGGGTAAAAGCAAGTGCAAGCATTTATATTTGATTCCGTGCAGTCCATTCTAGTGTAGTTTTGATCGTAGTTGATTTGAAACTTATCGATGTTATATTGTTTTTGTTTGATATGTATCCAAGGAATTTTACACTTGGCTCCTCCATTCGAATATGTATCATGCTTTTGTGCTTGTGTAGATCCCGTTTGTGCAATTTGTCGTTGGGTCATCAGCTCAAACCGGTGAGTTATTCTCACCAGACAGTTTTATACTTATATGAATAGTAAATTGATCGTTTGTGAATATGTAAACTGCGTCACCATATGTTATTTGCTATGTCACTATTATATGATGTTCACGCATGATTAAACACCTTCTATATCATATGTTACTGTTATATTATTGCTGTTTGTTATTTTATCAGTTAATCACACTGCAAGTTCCCTTTAGATTAGAATCACTATGGGTTGAAATGATACATACCCGAACGGACTTTAGAATAAGGGAAAATCGTTATGGGCTGAAATGATAGGCCTGAATGATTTTCAATTTATTTGCTTTACTTGGGACTGTGGGTTCGAAATGATAAAACCCAGATTTTCTTTGCAAATTACGGGTTGAAATGATATATTACCTGTATCACTTTTCCTAGTGCAGAAAATTATTTACAGACCCGTAGTTAATATATGTTTTTCTAAAAAATTTAAAATTATTTTAGAAATTTAAATATTAAAATATTTTGATTGAAATCTAATTAAAAATGCATTTTTGCAAAATATTATTGATTTTCAGAATAATTATAAGTGAAATAAATTAATGAAAAAGTTAGAAAATTTTGAATGTAAGTTATTTTGGAAAATTTGATTTAATTATAATTGGAAATTAAGTTGAATATGAAATCATGACAAATTTATGATAATTTGAATTTAAATGAATTTAAAGTGATTTTATATCATATTAATGACTTTTAATAAAGTTGAAATGCGAAATGAATGAATATTTAAGTTGAAATTTTGAAATATAACTAAATTTGGAAATTCATGGAACTGACTTAAAAGTGAATTTTTAGTTAAGTAAATAAAAATAAAACTAAGTTATATTTGAGAATTTGAACTTAAGTGTTAGGTTGAAATTTAATGTAAGGAACTTAAAATTGAACATTGCAATTTAATAAGTGAATTAGTGTTAAATATGAATTTTTTAAATGGAAATTTAACTTTATGATATCATGAAATTAAGGAAAATTACATGGTGTTTATAAAAGTAAAAGTGAGTGATTTTATAAGTTAAAAGTGATTTAAAGAAAAATATAATTGTTGTGGAATTATATTGAAAATTTGAAGTTAATTAACTGCATTTTTGAAATGCTATTATTTAAAATGTAAATGATAATACAACATTTGTAAATGCTCTAGTTGATAAGTGAACTAAATAGCTAAATTGAATTAATGGCTATTATAGAATCTTATAAATGCTATAATTGTTGGATTAAACTAAATTTTTTTTGAAACTAATGTAACTCTATTACAGCATTTTAAAGGTTGTCTTTTGTTAAATTGAACTGTTTTGAATATAACTTTCTGTAGCATTTTCCAAATGCTGTGAAAGTTGAATTTTCACCATTTTGATAAAATTTAAGTGAATAAATGAACTTTAAAAGTTGAAAATTTTGGAAATTTAATAATTTAATTTTTTATTTAATAACTTCATTTTTAAATAATTTAAATGAAGTAATTTGTTTGGAATTGAACTATTTTGAAATGTGAATTAAAATGGTATTTTTAAATCGAATAAAATGAATATGTTTTCAAATGAAATGATAAGTTTGATATTTTGAAATGGATTTGAAATGATATTTGATTTTTGAAAAATAAATACCATTTTTAAATATATTTTTTGAATTACCTAGAGAACCAAGCTTCGCTTGTAAACTCTAGGGAAGTGTGTGCCTGCCAAACACATACTTCGGGTACTTGTTACAGGGTTGTCAGTTTCGGGGCTCGAACTCGTGACTTTGGATCACGCAGTCCGGACCATCAACCAACTGCGCCAACCCTGTTGGCTAATACTATTTTTAAATTATAACTATGGGTTATAATAACGATTGGTTGTTAAAGAGTCCAGGATCGGATATGGACATACTCTCTGTCGATACCGAAAACCACTTTAACAACTGTGTACGCGGTGGAGATTCCAGAATGAAGTAGGATGGCGACGACGTTCCTAAGGTACATTTCGTGGACCTAACTCCCGTGAGTTAGCATAAGGGGGCTAAAATAGGAGCGATCTCGGGCCAAAGGAGGTAGCACCTCTGGCTGAACACACTTTTTCGACACCATTCTATTACTGTTGTGATTGTTTGGGTGAACCCCTTGATTTTGGAGTGTTGTTCAGGGTGGGCGTATGTGGCTGCTGCATTACCACCAGCCCGTGTGCGTAATTAGTAAATCTACCCTGGCATTCCCTTGCGTGCCGTGTCACCTACCATACCGAGCCTTTACTACGAGTTTGTTTTTCTCCCGTAGCCCGTGTGGTATCCTCTGATAGTCACCCGGAGTGGAGATGGAATGATATTGGATGGACTACTGGGACTATTATGTGTGAAGGGTGATATGGGTAGCCCGGCACGCTATTTAAAAGTATGTTTATTTTACTGTAGACATTATTATAATAGCAAAATACTACTATATAATAAATAGTTTAACGGATCCTTAGAGGATGGGCGGGCCCAGGCATCCTTTAAGTTAATTGTATCTTTATTACAGTTCACTTGAGTTGGTTTACATTATATAAGTATATATTGTCCTGACTCGAGTGTTTTGTGTTTTGCTTTACGCTCGGATCAGCATGAGTATTCACAGCATTGGATTCTCTTCTTGGAGCTGGTCTTTCACTGGAGCTTCTGCTTATCTACATATTTATCTACTTCTGTTTCAGCTGTTCTAGTTTATCTCATGTATTAGTGAACTTCTATGTATTTGGGATTTCTATTATATTGTTTTCAGACTGTATTATGTATTTGGTTTGAGACTCTGTTATAATAGCTTCATGAACTACTATGTTATTTTATATTCCGCTGCGAGTTATTCTGTTTGTTCTGTGTTTGTGATTCTGTATATTTGATTTTATTTTCTCCAAATTTATTTACAATCTGTTATTTCGCATCATTCAAGTCTGACATGTGTGGATTATTGTCGATTTGAATGGTACGAAATTGGGGGTTGTTACAAGGTATTACGGTACTGTATAGACTATTGGCATTATTACGTGTTAAGGTGGAAAATGTAAAGCCTTAACGCTATTTAAAAGTAAGTTTATTTTACTAATAGACACTATTATAATAGCGAAATGTTACTATATAGTAAATAGTTTAACGGATCCTTAGGAGATGTGAATCCCGAGCATCTCTTAAGTTACTACACTCATATTTATTTCTTTTGACTTAACTCACATAAGATATTTCTGACTCGAGTGTTTTGTCTTTTCAATTCACTCGGGTCAGTCCGAGCATTTCAGGATTTGAAGATTTTATTCTGGAGGACGAAGACGAAGATTTGTAGTGCTATTATCTACTATATTATTCCCTTACACCATTTTATTCTGCTGCATAATTATTATCCTATGATATGTGTAACTCTGATATGTACTGTATAAATAACCAAATGTTTTATAAAACAGCTTCATGAACTGTATATTTGATTATTATATTTTATCGTTCTGATGTGAGATTCTATTTTATGTTTTTCTTTCCCTGCTTTTTTTTATTTACTCCATAACAATCCGCTCTTCCGTATGGTTCGAATTGGCACGTGTGTCGATTTAAAGCGTGTGAAAAGGCGGGATGTTACACATAACTTTCTACTTGAACAGTTTAGATATTAATAATAGTATATATGATAAAATAGTTTATAAATAAAATAGTTTATATTATAATCGTTATAAGTTCAAATAGTTTATATTAAAATAATTAGTATATTAAAATAGTTTCTATTAAAATAGTCTTTATTAAAATGATTTATATTAAAATAATTTATAAAGTAAAATATAAAAATAGTTTAAATATAATTCAAAATACTTTATATAATAAAATAGTTTCCTCAAATTTCATAAATTGATTCAAATCAACTTGAATTCTAAAACTCAATTAAATTCAATCTCAATTTATTAATTTCAACTCAATTCCGTTTCTAAATAATCCATTTCAAATTATATCAATTTCAAATACAAATTTGGACCATAAAATAAAATATTTAAATTTCAGTATATTTCAAAGCTTTAAATATTACACACTTTCAAAACTAAATTTGATAACTTCATATATAGCTTAATTTAACTTCATTATTTTTTGGTTTTGAAATATTCACTTAATAAATCCAATATGATTTAAATAAAACCCAAATTACAAATAAACTAATATTTCCTTCATTTTATTTAAACTTGAAATATTCATTTAATTACCTTAAACCAAAAGTCAAGTTATAAAATCATATCCTTGAAAAATCTGAAATTCCATAAGTTTCAAATCGATATAATTAAATAAATTCTTAATTAAAGACCATTCAAATCAATTTCAAATCTATCTTCCCAACCTTAATTTAATACAAATTATTATAAACTCTACATATAAAAATAAAATTTTAAATAAACTTAAAGATATTATATATAAATTAAATCAACTTTATTAAATTAAATCTTATTATTAAGCTTCTTTTACAATAAAACTAATTTATACATATTTTAAAATAGTAAAAGTATAAGTAAATTATCAAAATTTATAATTTTAAAACAAACTTATAATTTTAAATTTTTTAAAACATATAGATTTAAAATCAAGAATTTAAACATTATAAAATACATTTATATATAATATCTTGAAATCAATATTTATTAAAACATATATTTCTTTCCAAAACCATAGAAATCATTTCAAAATATTTATATATGTAGACCAACGGTGTTTGTATATAATTTTCTATCCTATAGTAAAGTGATACAGATATTTATCATTTCAATCTGCAATTTAAATATATACGGGTATCTATCATTTCAACTCGCAATCCCAAATTGAATTCAATGAAAATCGCTTGGGTTGATCATTTCGGCCCATAACGATTTCCTCCTATTCTATAGATCGTTCGGGTATGTATCATTTCAACCTATAGTGAATTCTATACTAACAGGGAACTTGCAGAGGGATAACAGATATAATAATATAATAGGCATATATTATCAATATAAATAACTAGATAATGGTGTAGGATGTCACAGGTGAACATATACGGATAATAGCAATGTAAAAAACTAACAACATCATATTTCAATTGTCGTTTCAATTGAAATCAAATTTAATAAATATTAGAACGTTAATCATGAGTGATTGCTCACCTTTTGAGGCTAGAGATGAATGAGATGATTACAAATCCAAGCATGAATTCCAAAGCAAAGTAAGATTGGCACGAATTTGACGACATAACAGATAAAAAGGAATCGATGAGAACAATCAAATGAGTTTTGATATAAAATGAATATATATATATATATATATTATTAAGTTATTATTTCCCTAAAATTAATATTCAATTAAAATACATATTTAAAATCTATATATATATATATATAAATATAATATCAAATAAACCCTTACTTTATCTTTCAAAAATTAAATAATACGTACATAAAAAATTTATAACTTTATATATATAACAACTTTATGTGACTTACACTTTAAACAACTATGTATATATATATATATATATATACATACCTATTAATACTTCAGATCCAACTTTTATAAAAATCATTACTTTATTGAAATCATTATATCTGCATATAACTCGACAATATAACAAACTATTATATACTTTGGAATCATCAATATATAAAAAAATATAAAAGTTGGTATATATATAAACTTAGATAACTTTTCATACTTTATAATGTATAACAGCTTGATACGTGTAAACTGTATACACCTGTTATACTTTATAAACTTTATAAACTACAACATATATACCTTTCATAAACTAGAACACAAAATAGTGTGTGTGTGTGTGTATACATATATATACACACACACATATACATATATATATATAGAACATAAGAGTAGTGCTACGGTTTTAAAACAAGAGAGGACAGCAGACTTGCTAATTAATATATATATAACTTCATATATACTGTGATATTATAAAATTAATATGAGAAATATATACTAATACAAATAAACTTACAGTATATATAATAAATATTGTAATATATATATATATATATAAATGTATGTATGTATGTATGCTTTGTAAACAATATGTTTTTATATATACACACGTTTCATAAACTCAATATACATACTTTATTTCAATACCTCAAACATCAGCATAACACGAACGCATCACAATATATATATGACAAAAGGAAGACAGGAAGCTGCTCACTACTGGAAGAAGGAGGGAATGGCGAGCTCAGGTGGAGTTGCGGGTGGAGCTTGGGTGTACTATTGGCTGGCGGAGTCGAGAGGAGCGGTTGAGGTTACCTTCGACCTAGGTGGGCTGTGCGGTCTTGCATGGGGTTTTGGCTAGCTTGGTGGAGTTCAGACGCATGGCATTGGGGACTGGGAGGTAGGGGTGAAGGCGGATGGGTTGGTGATGATCGGTGCTAGCTGTGCAATGGTTTTGGGTGAGCTCGGCAAAGCATGGCGGAAGGAGGATACATGCATTGGGGTGAAGGTGGTCGTATTGCATGGAGGGTTTCAGAAGCAACAAAAATAATAATAAAAGAAGCTCGAAATAAATATAGGGAGGAGAGGAAGATAATGGATCAATAAAGAAATTAGAGAAAGGGATAGAATAAGAAAGGAGAAGAGGGGTGGATAGAGAAAAGTGAACCAGAAGATAAAACGAAATGATAACCATATGCTGCAATAATAGGAATAACAAAAGATAGATATAAATATGTGGAGAATAATAAAAGACGATGGCTGACAGTGTCCAAATGGTGGAATATTGAAAGGTCACAAGAAAAAAAGTCACAAAATCGGTACTGATACCGATTCCCTTTTTCATTGATTCCGCTATGTACCGGACTTCAAACACAGAGTTTAATATACCGCAGGGATCAACATGACGAGAAGATGAAAAGGGTATACAGATATTAGTGGTACGATTATCCTATCAAAAGTCGATAATCGGTGGCGATAATGCTCCTAATTTACCGAAAATAAGATAGATGGAGCAGTAGCATTCCAAATTTGACGAAATGAAATATGACGTCTCACTCAGAAGATTATTTACAAATTTATTACGTAAAAATATTCAAGTTTGAAAAATATTTTATTATCATCAAATATTAACTAATTCAAATTGAAATTAAAATTACACAATAAAATAAACTTCCATATTATCTGATGAAAATTTACCGTTTTTTATTTTTATATAGACCTATTCCAAATATCAAATTTTTATTTCAAAATTTAATTTTTTAAAATTTCACAAAATTCGGTTAATTACTTAAATAAAATTATTAAAAATTTACGGGTCATTACATTACCCATATCCCCCTTAACACATTTTATATGATGTCGTAGTTTGTACAGATATAATAAACTCCATCCGCAAGTGGGCTATCAGGGAACACTCCATAGGTATGGCACAAAACAAACTCGTAGATGGCGCGATAGGGCAAGTGAACACGGCACTCGAGGAAATGCCAGGGTAGATATACCAATTGTGGATTCGAACTGGGGGTAACGCATAGCAGCTACTACTGCCCACCTCAGAATACACTCCCATAATCAAAATTTAGGGGTGGCCACCAAATCATCAAAAAGTCATAATATGGTATCGAAGAAATGTGTCCGATCGGAGGTGAGACCTCACTTGGCCTGGCCTGGCATGGCTCCAGTTTTAGTCACATCTAAGCTAACTCACGTGAGTCAGAGTCACGTAAATACGACATAAAGAATCATTTGCCAAACCATCCTACTTCATTTCTAGAATTTCCACCACATACACACTTGTTAAAATGGTTTTCGGTATTAGCAGAGAGTATGACAATATCCAGTCCCGGTCTCTTTAACAAACAAATGCTTAACCACACCGGATGATTATTTTACATTTCAAAAATAAATTCATACTTAATATCAAAATATCATATTCTACTTCAACTAATATCACTTTCGAAATCATATTCACTTTCAAAACCATATTTACTTTCAAAATCGTCTTCGCTTTCAAAATCATATTTACTCAAATATGTCAATTCACAGGAAAAGGTATCAATTTCAAATTCCAACTTAAGTTTTATCATCATCAAGGATTTAAATATAAATACTTCAATTTTCCACAGTTTGCAATTGCAAAAAATAGTTTAGATAGTAATAAATATTCTAATAGTTTAAAAATAGTTTAAATTAATTAAATAGTTTAAATAGTGAAACATCTTAAATAGATTTAATTTATTTTAACTAGATTTAAATGGTTAAATAGATTTAATTAGATTTAACATGTTTAAGAATATTATTTATAGATTAAATAGAGTTAAATTGTATTAAGTAGATTTTTAAATAGGTCTAATAAATTTGAAATAGATTAAATAGATTTAAATTATATTAAATAGATTTAAAGTAGATTAAACAAATTTTATTACTTCAAAATAGGTAAAATAGATTAAATTGTATTAAATAGGTTATAATAGAATAAAATAAATTAAAATGGTTTAAATTAATTAACATATTTAATTTAGTTAAATTATTTTAATTTTAGATTTCAAAGTTACATCTAAACATTTCAATAACTCAATCTCGATAATTCATTTATATTTGACACTTCAACTAAGAAATTCAAATTTAAATCCTTTGACAAGTTCATTAAATCAATTCTAATTTCAGCACTAATGCTCGGATTTCCAAAAATAATTCAGTTTATATAGAATAATTTCTATTTCAAAATACCATTTAACTAAATTCAAAACTTTAAAGAAATAAAATCACATAATTTAACCAATATGATGTCCGTGTATATATTTCTACCCTATGGTGAAGTGATACAGATATTTATCATTTCAATCCACAATTTAAAACTTTACGGTTATATACCATTTCAAACCACGGCCCCGAATTTAACAAAATCCATAAAATCGCTCGAGTCTATCATTTCAACGCATAACGATTTTTCTCTAATCTATAGATCGTTTGGGTATGTATTATTTCAATCCATAAGGAACTGGCAGTGACAATATAAAAATACAATATCCAGTCATCCAATATCAAAAATCTAACATCCATCACAATCATCATCCAAATCAATTAATAAACATCAGTAGATAATTGATCATCAATAATAGGTATTAAATTGACAATTTAAATAAAATATTAGATTAAATGCAATAAAAGTCATATTTAACTAGAATGACAATTCAAATATACCAAACATCAACCAATAAATTTCTAATCACCTCTTAAATTTAATTTAACTAACATAAGATAATCTAATAGTTGTGAGTGGGTCAAAACACCCACCTTTGAGTTCAAATCGATTTAAAATTCTAAATAAGGCGTAAATTTCAACAGTCTCATAATTAGTTGAAACTTGCGTCAAAATGTCTGGAATTTTGTTACGATCCCAGTGGAACAAACCACGCGTGAATCAGACCTCGCATGCAAAAGTTATTACCATAGAACATTGAGTTTTAAATTGAAAATAAAAAAATATAAAAGAAAATACATTACCCTTACACATCTCGGTCAAAAAAAACGCGTCTCTCCCCTTGTATACGAACCGTAGCATGTAGAAAATCGAACAGCACCTACTGCCGCTCCTTTCACCACTGTTTGCCGCCTCCATACAAGCTTATATCGAGATCAGCCACCTCCATTGCGCAGCCCTCCCAAGGCCGCATCTCCGGCCACCAACACGCGGCCTCTGGCGTCATTCTCAACCCATCTGCCACCAACAAGAGGAACCCTAATCGAATTTCTACACTCAATCCAACCATCAAATCATCATGCCAACCACCTGGATGAACTCCCCTCGACCCTCTCCAAAACCCAGTACCAACGGATCGATGATCCGTTGAAGTCGATCGCAACGAAATGAACGGCCATGACTTTTTCAGGCAATTCCGGCCGAACCATGATCCAAATTGAATAAAAATCACAGTTCTGAGTTGCACTCGTCTAGAGCTTCGAAATGTTATATAATTTATTAGTGTTTTGAGGAGTTTGATTTTGGAATTGAATTTGAAATTGAATTTGCAATTGAATTTGCAATTGAATTTGAATTGGGACTTAAGTTTTTGTTTGCCTGCCATTAGAAAGAGAGAAGCAGATAGAATTGTACGTACAGAAAAATAGAATAAGAAATAGCTAGGGTTTATAACATGCGATTTAGGCAAATCAGAAATAGAAATGAATGGACTAGATCGTTTGAAGGTTGAACGATAAACGACCCGAAAAGCCCGTTCTGTCTCAGGAACGAAAATGGGCCAACCCATATATCAGAAAAGATGTTTTCAATAATTTTAATTCAATGAAATAGGTTTCAAGTCCAAATTCCATCGTACGAAGAAGTTAGCATTAAATCAGATTATTTCAAATTGATTTCAGTTGAATTAATTTCTAGGCGTTTCGAGTCCGTATGATCGAACGACAAGTCCAATCGCTACGAAACTTGAAATCTCACGAAAATTCACCATTATGGATCCGATGAAATTGGTTTCGTCTAAATCCAAATCGGTGGCCAAAATAGCTATTTTACATTAAATAAATAAATAAATAAATAGTAAACCAATTAAATCATTTTTTTATTCGATATTTATAAATTAACAAATTTTATCATTTTTGATCACTTAGACATTTATAATAATATAAAGCAAATTTACATATCAAATTCAGTGTTTAATATTTCACTAATTTCAATGTTCAATTCCAACTATAATTAAATCCAATTAATTAAAATTAAATTCCAATAAACTGTTTTAATTTGATTTCAGACTTTTATTCTAACAATTTTTACTCTATAAACATAGTTATCATTATTTATATCTTGTTATACTAACCTTCTACAATTATCATCTTAGTTTTTATTAGTGTAGTATTTAATTACATTTAATTGCAATAAATCCATTTATTATAGCTTAAATTCCAATAATTTGATCAAACTTGATTTCCATTCTTTTATTAAATCGATTATCATATTACGAACAAACTTTGCATTGGTTACATCTTATTGAATTAATATTCTTAAATTATCAATTTAATCTACATTAACTGCACTAATTGAGTGAATTAATTGCAGTTGATTTCAAGTTTAAGTTAACATGCTAAATAAATAAGTAACATGTAATAATTTTCACCATCAACTTTTAGTCACATCTTATAAGTTTATTATCCACAGCAAGTGTTATAATTACTAGTGCAATACTAAATTTATTCAATTACAATTCATTACACATTATTTCATTAATCGATCAACATTTAAGTTATCAGTTGCTCTTTTAATCCAATTATCCATTAATACATACATTACTAAAATATATTTACAATCTATATCAATTATAACTCTTTAATCTTTTTAATTAATTGGAATTATATTCCAAGCCATTTTCAATTACCTTAAATCAATACAATTTCATTTAATTTTAGTTATATTCTTATTATTAAATCATAAATTTTTATTTCTTCCAACATTAAATCACAAAAATTTATTAAATTAACCATTTTTAATTATCGAAATTTACGGGTTGTTACATTTAAATATCTTTTTACCACAAAAATATTGAACCAATTAGGGCCATTTCACACCAAGATATGGCTGTTTTACGGCAGCGATTTTCATAATTTATTTTCAACAAACAATCAAAAATCATCAAATTCAAGCAACCAATTCAAAATCAATTTGAATGCAATCTAATCAACAAACTATCCAATTCAATTCAAAGAAACTAATAATTATTCTCGTAGATTAGAGGTAGTAGTGTGAGCGATTAACTCACCTATTATTTTCCTATAGCTTGCTAAATCCTCTTTTAAGCTTTGCTAACTTCCTTGCTTCTCCAAAATCACATAAAATCTCAAGAGAAAAATTTGAACATTCAAACAATTTGATCAAAAGTGGGATGAAAATCATTCTTTTAGAGTTCTATAGGATAGAGATAGGGTTTAAAACACTTACTCTTCATTATTGGACAAAATTCCTTTGATTTGAGCTTAGAATTTGGAAACTACGAACTAGGGTTTTTATTTTTATTTGAGAATTTGGTTTTCTGGTTTCTGATAGAAGAAGAATTAGATAAGAATATACACATGTGTTTTATTTTCTATTTACACTAGTTCTACTTGGGCTAAATCAGGTATGGTAAGAATCCAATAAGAAGTGTTGCAAGTTAAATTCCTAAATGAAAGTATTACTAATCCTATTATGTTTTATTACATCTTTAAAAACTATATTACACTAAACCAAAATAAAAACCGATTTCTCTATTTTTATATAAACCAAATCTCAAATTAAAAATCCACATTTTAACAATGAATCACAATATCGACATTTTGTCTAACTACCAAAATTAATAATTTATGAAGTAATATTTCAAAATTTTAAATTGAAATTCTAATTAAGAAATGAAACTCATTTCTTAATTAAATCTAACTAAGAAATGAAACTCATTTCTTAATTAAATCTAATTAATTATTCTCAATACTAAATTTAATTTTTACAATTAAATTTCACAAATTGCAATTAAAAATTAATTATTCATAATTGAATTTAATTAATTAAATAATTAACAACAAGGTTGTTACAAGTTGTTTAGGATATCAACAACGCATTACTTCTACTATGTCCATTTTGAAATCATCCTTAGGATTAGTAGCAAGTAATCCTTGCACTTCAAAGAACTCCATCTTCAATTCCATTATCTTCAAGGAGTTTTCTGATTCGTTTGCTTACGTTGGTTAAAGCGGTTTTCAGATAACTTATGCCATCCGATCTTGGTCTCTTCTAGCCAACATTAGATAATTTTAAAATGGGCCAAGTTATTAACAATAGACAAATCCACTATCTAGGGTGTGTATAGATTTACATATGAATAATAAGACATTCTGTACTTATCCGCAGTTTCTAATTTCAAACAGTGCTATCTCTTGATTAGCAATGAAGTTGGACAAGCTAGAAAATTAACCTTGACTCGACGTACATTCTTACTTTTTGGGATAATGACAAATTTCCGTATCTCGGAATTTAGTGTTAAGTATACAATAAAGTATCTTTTGTATACCTAATTTTTCATGATCCACGTATCTAAGTTAACTCTCTCATATTTATCATGTTTTCGATATTTTGACTTCTTTATCCCTCAGCTAAAATATCAAGTTCTAAATCTCACAAATAGAGAAAAGTCTACTCATCAGCTTTTCGTGCTAAATACAAGATGGCTTACTTTTCATAAAACGTGTCAATGTTTTAACATAACTTATCATATTTGTTTGGCTACTTAATGGCAACATACAAAGAAATCTCTTGTATTTTAAAACCATTGTGATGTCCTAGGCCGAGGCCCACGTTAACAAAGAGTATTACTGAGTAATATTGTCTACTAATACGGAGAATAGAGCTGGTTAAGGGCGACCATCTATAGACTTATCTTAAATATCTATTGAATACGTCGATTAGTGCTCTAGATTTTTTTTCCTTTCTCAAGTGGATCGACATATCCAATAAATGCTTAGTACAAAACTACATGAGGCTATAGGATCTATCAGAACTAAATACAACATTTCAAATGCATAATACATCATAGAATAACAAGCAGATGTATATACATATATATACACTGATAAATCCCAATATGATACAAATAATACATCATAAGTGGTATGGCGGCCACAATACACACACGAGTCAAAACAATATACATATCAGAGCAGCAAAAAAAAGACTACAACAAAAAGGGCTAGCAGATAAGTCCATGCGGAAGTAGAATAGGCTAAGCCCATAACGGTACCTAACATGAAACACCTCGGTCTGACCCTAGTACAAAAAACACGGGTCAGTCTAGCTAAACAAATCAGTTTATAAGGATAAATGATAATATAAGCATAAGGTAAAGTGTAAGATATCCCCTCGAATGAGAAGAAATAATAATAAGAGCATGTCTCTACTTCAAATAATGTAATTACACTAAGTGTATGTCCTCAAAATAGGTAAATTCACCAAATAACACTAAGTATAATAAATGCCTCATATCATCAGCGAAATCCCAAACCACTAAAATGGTTTCTATAAATAATATCTCCAAAATAGGAGAATCCCAAATCTCGATCGCAAAACTCACCATAAATGGCAATCACAAAAATATTCTCTCAATTAGAAGTCTCAGACACAAAATACGCCAAAAATGGCAATCTCATATATCTCCAAATAGAAGAGTATAAATCTCAAATAAATGCCAAATGTTGGCAAACCCAATTCTCAAATATAGAACTCGATAAGGAGTTCAATTTTCAAAGATGTAATCGCTATATATAATATCTAGAACGGCTCAAATGGCAATAATGTAAAGTGGCGATAAACTTGGAAAATCATAAGGAAATCAATGAAATCATCTCAAAGATACAACACGTGCTTATGATCGAAGACCGCCAAGTACGGTTCTCCCAATATAAGGCGCCATGTCTCTTAGACAAAGGTCCCGAAGGACAAATAGATACCTCTCTTAGAAAAATATCTCGAAGGAAAATATCCTGAAGTACAAATATGTCGCCATGACAAACATCTCTTAGACAAACATTGAAAAATGATCCGGAGGTCCAGTACTAGCAAATACGTCCCTTAGAAAAATGTGTCACAGACTCTCGGATAAAAACCCAAATAGTGTTAAGGTGTGTCCCATACCACACGTTCGCACTAAACTGTTTGCTAACCGCTAGTAAATTTCACACTAAGAGAAGAAAAAAGTTTACCTCATCTCATCGGTAAACTTGACCGGCGGGTCAAAAAGATCAAACAGACAAGTCAAGAATTAACCGATGAGATAAATGCACGTGTCCCATACCACGTATTTTGCCAAACCGTTTAATTCTCCTTCTCATTCACTTGAATATTGCAAAAACGTGCATGTTATATATAAAATAATTTACTTGAGAAAGCAAGCTTTTAATACTAATTTTTGGAAGCCATATTTGAAAATTCCCTTATTATCGAGAATACATAGATTCTATATTTGAAATAATTTAAAAATATCATATAATAATAATAATTTAAAATGCCCATTTATTTTAGAAATTGTTTCAAAAAGATTTGGAAAAATCCATGCTTGAAAATGATCGAAAACCCAAAAAAATTATTCAAATTGATATTCAAATCCAATTCAAATTAAATTCAAATTTAATCCAAAATTTGAATTTCAAAATCTTCAAAATCTGGCTAGTCTACTGATAGACATCATGGCTTCAAATTTTTTTGGAAATATAACCAAAACATGAAGTAGAAGTCGAAAGTCTGACGAGAAAAGGACATAAAAATGCATATGCAACACAATACCCATATCTGAAATCTTCTCTGGTTTCAACTTTTGGACATAAAACAGGTGGCCAAACAACCATTGATTGAACTTAAAATTGCTGTACATATAGTAGAAAGCTTTTGATTTCAAACAAAAAAAGAGTCAATAAATTCTGACTCACTGTCTCAAACATGGACGCAGAAAATATTTGCAATAGTTCAAAAACTAAAATATGCCCAGGCCAGAAAACCTTCTTGGGTCCAACTTACAGGCATAAAATAGGGGACAAGCTACCTCATATTGAGCTGAAAATTGATATGCACATAGTAGAAAATTTTATCATTCAAACAAAAGAAGAATCAATGAATTCCGACTGAAAATGAAAAAGTTACACTGTCTCAGACATGGACTCAGGCCATGTTTGCAACGGATCAAAAAACAAAATGTACAGGCCTGAAAACCATCTCGGGTTTAACTTTCAGGCATGAAATAGAGGAGAAAATTAATTTGAATTGAGCTAAAAACTGGTACGAATATAGTAGAAAACTTTATCTTTCAAATGAAAAATAATCGACGAATTCGACCAAGAAACGAAAGAGATAGGTTGTCTCAAACATGAACTCAGGCCATGTTCGCAACAACCTGGAAAACAAATGTGCACAGGTAATTTCCAAGCCGCGCATTGATTTTGCAGCAAAGTTTTCAAGTATCGATCGAAAGAGTTTTGCTATGAAATTTTGTACACTTATACTACAACACATGGACTATCAACTGAAGAAAATCTGGCAGCATTTTATTGCTGGATTTGGAAGAGGCTAGCATGCAAAGAGACAACCCAAAACAATTTTCACATAAACAAAAATATTAACAGAAAATGAAATATTGAATCTATATTACAACAATTTTTGGCATTTTGAAGCTTTTTCTTTAGTTAGCATTATGTGAGCAGCAACTCACCTTATTTTTTGAAGTGCAAAAATCATATTTTGAGTTAAAAGATTGGAGCTTTGAGCAAATTTGGCCTTCAAGAACATATAAAAGCTTGAAATAGGAACATGCAAAAGAAGAAAAGAAATTAAAAGAAAATTAAATTCTCAAATTCATATTTTCATGAAATATTTGTGTTTTGGAATGGATTACCTTTTGATTTCTCTTTAGATTTGATAAAAATAGCAACTTGTCTGAAGAAATTTGAAGACATAAAAGCTTTAGGTTGAAAATGGTGGAGTTTCTTTTTCTTATTTTCTAGAAAGAAGAAGAAGATGGTGAGGTAAAAATGTATATACTGTAACTTTTCTCACTTCCTCTTTCTGGTAGTGAGCAATAATGGGCGAAATGGACTCAAAATTAAAAGAAAACAATTTATGTTAAGCTAATATAATTAATGCAAGGCCAAATGTATTCATATTTACACTATGTAAATAAACAAATGCCATTTTCTTTTAAATTTTTAAAGAATAAAGTATGTAAATTTACATACTTATGAAATAACATATTTTATACTATATAAAAAGATTAATTTTAATTTTTAAAACATTTTTATTATTAAAATTCTTTATTTTACAAAATACACAATTTTCACAAATAAATGCATAAATCCTTATTTTTAACTTCAATAATCTAAATAAAATTATTTTTCTTCCATAGAAAAATAGAACAAACCATTTCAAATTCAATTTTAAAGCCAAAACAAATTTTTAAACCAAATTTCATCTTTTTATTAAATAAACAACATTTAAAAATCAAATACTTCCTTTAAAAATTATTAAAAGAAATAATTGGAAATAATTAATAAAATTATTGCATTTACACTAAATAAAAATCATTTTCCATTCATTATTAAGTCAAACAAACAAAAAAAAAGTTTCCAAAATTTATTTTCGTATTTTATTTCTAAAATTCATTGTTTATTCCAAATAAAGAATTTAAAATCACCAATTTTATTTTAATTCACAATATTAAATTATAACTACCGTTATAATTTAATATTTATAGGTAATCACCAAAACCAGGGTTGTTACAGACTTCCCCCTTAATAAAATTGCGTCCTCGCAATTTCTAGAAAAGATTTTATATTTAACTCATTTATTTCATCAATCAAAAGAAAGATAGACAAGCTCGAGTTTAAAAATTTTACTCTCAACACAAATTAATAGAAGACCACGGTAAAATTGCTCGATAAATTCTATAATTTCCGGAATATATTCGTCGGGATTAGCAGACTATAGAATTTATATAAGCAATACCTCATGATTTCGAAGGCTTCTCACCTTCAAAACAAGAATACAATAGAATGCTACCCAAAGGATCAAATAAATGAGACTGATTTCTAGGAAATTTCTCGAATAGAGTTGAGATTTAGCTCTACTTTTATCCCGTACTCCAATCAACAAGATAATTATCGATACAACTTTTTGTGTGTCATTACGGAAAGAAACACACCAACATAAGTTTGACAATAAGAAAGGTAAGAGAATTCGACGAGAGGTGGTTTCTTCAAACGCCACCAGACTCAAGTGACTGCATAATGCACGATGTTAGATAATGGCTCAAAGACTAAACAAACTCGAGGAATGAATTTCTATACCCTTATTTTACCAAAAAAATATTTTTAAGGTTTCAGAAACCTAATTTCTTTATAATCAAATTCTCAAATTTCAATGTTCCGTAAATTTTCAAGACTTCTTACAAAAATCCAATTTATTCTCTAAACTCTTTATTTAAAGGGTATAAAATGCTTTACTCATAGATTCTACCACAATATATTTCATTTTGAAATATATACTTTCATACAAAACATAAACCAAATTATATTCACAAAATAGGTAGAATGCACTTAATTAATAAGAAAACAAGTTGTGTCAAATAAAAACCTAATGTAAAGATCTTGAATTTTGACCCAGAAAAACTGCATATTTAAATAAAAGTTGTTCTACTTAGTCTAAGCTTTCCAGCGATATATAGACCATAAAAATCAGATTCATGGATTAAAAGTTATGCTAAATTTATATTCAGCATAAATCTTAGAAAATCTCTTATAGGACAGAAATGTCTATCCATTCTCAAACCCATTTTAGACTCAGTAAAAAGAAAAATCTTTTAAAGTGTTAAAAAGAAACTTTATAGCTTACTGAAAGCTCTTTCATTTACAAAACAATTGAATTCATTTGGAGTTATAAATCTCAAGTTATCATTGTTTTAGTCCATCACTTTTCCAAACAAAATTTCAGATTTTAAATCAATTTGAAATTTGAAATTTTCCCAAACCATTTTAATCTCAGACTACATTTTCAAACAAGCTTTTTGCTATATCATTTATTAAATGATCTTCTTTTTTCCGGGAAAGCTAAGACATACAAAATTGTGATCAACTTTATGCAATCACCGAAAAATAATAATACATTGAGCGGAAATACTTTCATTACTTTTCAAAATCTAGCTTTAAAACAACTAACTATGAAAACTCCTTTTGGAAGAGATAACTAATCTCTTTCATTATCAAGAGATGATTATTGATTATCCATCAAATAAATTATTGGGATATATATATATATATAAAGTTTAAAATTATTCTCATAATCTAAAATGATTATACTACATGGATTGTTCATTTACCAAAACAATCCAAATTCACATTCCCATTTGTCACAAAAATTAAATTTCCGTCTAATTATTAACATAAAACTTATTTAAGTTGATCATTAATTCAAACTTGTTTTCAAAAGAATTTTTCAATTTCAAACCCACAAGTTTTAATACCATTTAAGTTTAAAATAAAAACTAGCTCACAAATTTATACTAAATGTTTTAACCTAACACTTCTTTATTTTCTCTTAAGATAGAATTTTATATCCATCCTCTACTATTACTCAAATAACTAAGCGTCAAAACAATTTTTTTTCATAGTCATCATTAATAAGTTAAACTAAACTATTCAATTAATATTTTAGTTTTTCGAACCAAAGTATTCTTTTACCTTAAATACATCATTTTATTAATCAAAGCATTAAATGAAAATTTCTTCTGATTAAGATATCCCCTTAATTAGAATTATTCACTTTTACTTACCTAAATACTATATTCAATTTCCTACATTTTAAATAATATAACGGCATTGCCTCGCCATTGATTTACAGCGAATGACCCCATCGATTGGCTGTAGAGTTGATCAAATGATCAAAACTGCCTCGTCACTCATCCAACACTCACCATGGTTCAATGGTTTCATTAAACATTTAAAATAAAAACTAATACTCCACTATATTCATTATTTTCAAACTTTACTTATTAAAATTTAATTTACCGTGTCTGATTGTCTCATCACAGCGTTTGGGAAATTCCTATCGATAAGGTTGGCCAAAAGCATCGACCAAAATTCTTAAAGCCTAGACGGACAACCCAACACAAAAATTCATTTTCTTTAAAATGAAATACCTCATATATAATACTCAAATATTCTTTGTTTTTCCCAAAAAAATCCAATTTCTCTTAGAAACATATCTTCAATTTTTGAAAAATTTGAAAACTCTCTTAAAATCAAGAAACACAAATAGAGCTCATTCAGATATTCTTAGAATACTCGATCCTCAAGTTTGATGGAATAGACTAGAGTGTTCATTATTCTAAACGGTATAAGGAACCACTCACATGACTCATAATGAGTGTGGAATGCGGTAAGAGAAACGCTATCCTCTACGACTCATAGCTCATGAAAAATTGGTGTACGGTCAAGCTGAGGAATGACCCTAGTACCACACAATAGATTAAATGGTGAGAAATAAGATTTAAGAGTAAGGTTAAGATATCTTCTCGAATGAGAAGAAGAACACTAACAACATATCATTACTTCGAGTGAAGTAATTTTACAATGTATATCAACAATTGAGTATCCAAAGAGGATATCTCAAAAGGAGGCTAGAATGACAATATCAAATAAATTCAATGAATCACCTCATTTTCCTAGTGGCCATCATCACGGGAGGATGATCGAAAAGCTAAGAACCGAGAATGAAGTCAATATAATATTCAATTGCTCGATTGGGTGTCATACCCGAACGGAATCACAGAAATCAATAAAGTCATAATGACTAGAATTCGAGATATATCATCAACATCCCGAAACTCAAGAATGAATATAGAGACTACAGAACCATCAATAACATTCTGAAGTACAAGAAACAACGAATCAGCCAAATTAGGATACCTAAATATAAGATCCTTCAAATCACAGAATGTGGCTTGATAATATGCAAGCCACTCCATCTTAAACCATTCCAAATTCTAAACAGAAAAATAGCGTGCTAATTGACACGAATAGATAAGCTACAAGGAACAATCCTAAAATCCTTGAGCATCATACCAAATGTTGCGGATCCCTTCAAGAGGATTCGCAATCCCCCATGAAATCACAAGATAAGAACATCAAAAAGCATCAACAAATTCCTCCGATACGGATGAATGTCAAGCACCCATATCTAAGAGGACTCGAATAGAATAATCACAATTTGGAATACTCCTAAGATAAGATACTATAAATTCTATTATGGAATACTACGGAATAAAATAACTCATAGACATATCCCAAACTTTTATCCCAAATGGCACGATAAGGTATAGAATATGATGAATAAGGGATTCTTACACACGTACTATGCTAGGATGTATCGTAATATATGCTTATGTTCTGTGTTTATCATATTTTGTTCCGAACTCGGCTTTGATACCAAGTTGTGACGCCTCACCCTGACACCTACATTAACAAAGAGTATTACTGGGTAATATTTTTTACTAATGTGGAGAATAGGGCAGGTTAGCGACGACCATCTATAGTCTTGTCTTAAATATCTATTGAATACATCGATTAGTACTCTATATTTATTTTCCTTTCTCAAGTGGATCAACATATCCAATAAATGCTTAATGCAAAACTACAAGTGGCTATATGATCTATAAGAACAAAATACAATAAATGCATAACACATCTAGTACAATAAATATATATATATACACATATATACTGATACATCCCAATACAATACAAATATTACATCACAAGTGGTATGACGACCACAATATACACATGAGTCAAAATACATATCAGAGCAGCGACAAAAAGACTACAACAAAAGGGCTAGCAGATAACTCCATGCAGAAGCAGAATAGGCTACGTCCATAAGGGTACCTAACTGAAACACCTCGGTCTGACCCAAGTACAAAATACACGGGTCAGTCTAGTTAAACAAATCAGTTTATAAGGATAACTGATAATATAAGCATAAGGTAAAGGGTAAGATATCCTTTCGAATGAGAAGAAACAATAAGAAGAGCTTGCCTCTACTTCAAATAATGTAATTACACTAAGTGTATGTCCTCGAAATAGGTAAACTCAACGAATAACACTAAGTATAATATATGCCTCATATCATCGGCGAAATCCTAGAAGCCACTAAAATGGCTTCTATGAACCTTATATCCAAAATAAGAGAATCCCATATCTCAAACTCAAAACTCGCCATAAATGGCAATCACAAAAATATTCTCTAAATAGAGAAGTCTCAGACACAAAATACGCCAAAGGCAATCTCATATTTCTTCAAATAGGAGAGCATAAATCTCAAATAAACGCCAAGTGTTGGCAAACCCAAATCTCAAATATAGAACTCGATAAGGAGTTCAATTTCCAAAAATGTAATCGCTATATATAATATCTCGAACGACTCAAATGGCAATAGTGTAAAGAGGCGATACATTTGGGAAATCAAAGGAAATCATTGAAATCATCTCTAAGATATAACATGTGTTTTTGGATGAAAACTACCATGTACCGTTCTCCCAAAATAAGCGCCACGTCTCTTAGACAATGTCTCGAAGGAAATAGATATGTCTCTTAGACAAACATCCCCAAGGAAAAATTTATCGCAATGACAAATGTCTCTTAGACAAATATCCCAAAGGACAAATGACCCGAAGGTCCAGTACTGGCAAATACTTTCCTTAGACAAATGTGTCACAAACTCTCAGATAAGAACCCGAACAATGTTAGCGTTGTCTCATACCATATAGTCACACTAAACGTTTTACTAACCGCAAGTAAATTTCACACTCAAAGCAATAAAAAGTTTACCATACTCATCGAGAAACTCGGCCCGCAGGTCAAAACGATCAAACGGACAAGTCGAAAATTAACCGATAAGATAAACGCATGTGTTTTATTCCATATGTTTTACCAAATCATTTAATTCTCCTTCTCTTTCACTCGAATAGTGCAAAAACATGTATTTTATATGTAAAATAATTTACTTGAGAAAAAAAGCTTTTAATACCAATTTTTGAAAGCCAAATTTGAAAATTCCCTTATTATCGAGAATAAATAGATTTTACATTTGAAAATACTTTAAAAATATCATATAATAATAATTTAAAATGCCTATTTATTTTAAAAATTATTTCAAAAAGGTTAGGAAAAATCCGTGCTTGAAAATGAATAAAAACCCAAAAAAATCACTCACATCGATATTCGAATTCAATTCAAATTAAATTCAAATTTAATCCAAAATTTGAATTTCAAAATATCCAAAATTTGGCTACTCTACTGATAGACATCACTAGCCTCAAAACATTTCAGAAATATCACAAAAACATGAAGTAAAAGTCAAAAGTCGGATGGAAAAAGGACATAAAAATGCATAGGCAACAATACCCAGGTCAGAAATCTTCTTTACGTTCAACTCTCGGACATGAAACAAGTGGCCAATGACATTTGATTGAGCTAAAAATCGGTTTGCGTATAGTAGAAAACTTCTACTTTCAAACGAAAAGGAATCGATGAATTCCGATTAGAAACGAAAAAGTTACACTGTTTCAAACTTGGACTCAGACCATGTTTGCAACTGCTCAAAAACAAAAATTTGCCCAGGCCTGAAAACCATCTTGGGTCCAACTTACAGGTCTGAAACAGATGACCAAACTACCTCATATTGAGCTAAAAATTGTTAGGCACATAGTAGAAAGCTTCATCTTTCAAAAAAAGAAGAATCAATCAATTCCAACCGAAAATGAAAAAGTTACACTATCTCAAACATGGTCTCAGTCCATGTTTGCAATAGTTCAAAAAACCAGAAATGTACAGGCCTGAAAACCATCTCAGGCTCAACATCCAGGAAAGAAGCATAGGACCAAATTAACTCGTACTGAGCTAATAACTAGTGTCCATGTAGTAGAAAACTTTATCTTTCAAAAAAAAAAGAATCTATGAATTCGAGCAAGAAACGAAAGAGATATGATGTCTCAAACATGGACTCTAGCCATGTTTGCAGGAACTCATAAAATGTGTACATGTAATATCCACGCTGCGCATTGATTTTACAACAAAATTTTCAAGTACCAACGAAAGATTTTTTCCATGAAATTTGCAGCTTATACTACAACACATGGACTATCAACTGAAGAAAATCTGGCAGCATTTTTTTTTCCAGAATTGGAAGATATTAGCATGCAAAGAGACATCCTAAAACAGTTTTCATAGGAACAATAATATCAACAGAAAATGAAACATTGAAGCTATTTTACAGCAAGTTTTGGCATTTTGAAGCTTTTGCTTCAGCTAGCATTATGTGAGCAGCAGCTCACCTTATTTTTGAAGTGGAAAGTCAGATTTTGCGCTGAAAGATTAGAGCTTTGAGTTAATTTGGCCTACAAGAACCTATAAAACCTTGAAATAGGAACACGCAAAAGAGGAAAAGCAATTAAAAGAAAATTAAATTCTCAAATTCATATTTTGATGAAATATTTGTGTTTTGGAATGGATTAGCTTTTAATTTCTCTTTAGATTTGATACAAAATGTAAATTATTCGTAGAAATTTGGAAATGTAAAAGCTTTAGGTTGAATATGGTAGAGTTTCTTTTTCTTATTTTCTAGAAAGAAGAAGAAGATACTGATGTAAAAATGTATGTACTGTAACTTTTCTCACTTCCTCTTTTATGTAATGAACACTAATGGGGCACATGAACTCAAATTAAAAGAAAACAATTTATGTTAAGCTAGTATAATTAACACAAAGCCAAACGTATTCATATTTACACTCCAAATAAACAAATGCCATTTTATTTCAATTTTTCACACAGTAAAGTATGTAAATTTACATACTTACGAAATAACATACTTAGCACTATATAAACATATTAATTTTAAGTTTTAAAATATTTTTATTATTAAAATCCTTTATTTTAAAAAAATACATAATTTTCACAAATAAATGCATAAATCCTTATTTTTAACTTTAATAATTTTACAAAAATTATTTTCTTCCATAGAAAAATAGGACAAACCATTTCAAACTCAATTTTGTCGCCAAAACACATTTTTAAACCAAATTTTATCTTTTTATTAAATAAATAGCATTTAAAAATCAAATACTTCCTTTAAAAATTATTAAATGAAATAATTGGCAATAATTAATAAAATTATTGCACTTACACTGAACAAAAATCATTTTCCATTCATTATTAACTCAAACAAACAAAATAAAGTTTTCGAATTTTATTTTCATATTTTATTTTCATATTTTATTTTCAAATTTCATTGTTTATTCCAAATAGAAAATTCAAATCTCCAATTTTATTTTAATTCACCCGTTATAATTTAATATTTACAGGTAATCGCCAAAGTAGGGTTGTTACAACCATCCTTGTAAAGAAAATTGCTTTTAAAAAAATCTAGCTTTGGAAATAAAGTGATTTAAAATTAAGACTTTATTTAATTAACTAATAATTGTAACTTCCCTCTACATGGAGGCCCAAAACTAACGACTATGGATGCTACAGTCATCTATATCTATTCATCCTTTGCGAACAAATACGGCGGTGTTAGATATATTGATACACAGAAAATATGAATGTGGAGAAATTTTAAAACATCAAACAAGATCACATTTCATTTCAAAACATTTACAAATTCATTACATAATCTCACTATCGTTAACAACGTTCAGAGAAGATATATTTATTAAACATATGCCAAGAATGACATATGAAGACGACCCTTGGATAATCAGAGTATATAAAGGCAGTTTAACAACTTTTCCATTAGAAACAACATAGAAAAATCAAATAAAAGAGAACTCTATATATCTATCATGCCTCCTTCATGTCTTCGGAAGCTTTATTCGTTAATGAGATACCTAAAAACCTCAACCTCAAACTATTCAAAATCAATTGAGTAACCGAGAGTTTAAGGAAAAACATAAACGTTGAGTCAGATATAAATCCTGGTATGAATAGTAATCTACCATCTCAAATTATTTAGAAATTTAGCGATACCACGTCGCTTAGCGGAATATGTTTCCCTTTACTAATATCCTAAAACCTTTTTATAAAACCATATACTATGCTGTTGCAGCCATAATGGTTAAAACATCTTAAAATAATATGATATGATGATATGCAAAATAAGTGAATCAATTTTAGATTACCCATCCCCATTCATATTGAATATCTATCACAGTTTTAGTTTTTAGGATTACTATTAAACTGATAGTTTTCACGAGCTTACTAATAATAGGTTAAACGTGTAAGGACTCCTTGTCCAATTACATAGTTTTCATTGGATCACTATGAACCTATTAGTAACTCCAATATCTTTTCTTCTATCCTAGATTTCATGGGCTGACTAGTAACCTATTGACTATTTATTAATATCTTAATCTCTTATCCGGATATTGTTTTCATTGGGCTAATTATTAACCTATTGGCCCCTGGCAATATCAAATCATAGTTTTCATGGGCTAATTATCAACCTATCTTTCTAATATCTTCATTTAAACATAGTTTTCATGGGCTTACTATGAACCTAGTGGCCCATGCTAATATCTTTTTTTATACTCAGTTTTCATGGGCTTACTGAGAACCTATTAGCATATGCCAATGTCTTCCTTTAATATTTTAGCATCCTACATTCTAGTCTTCTTGACTTATTAAATGAAATTCTACTCATTCAGGGGTTAACTTAATTTATATTCATTACTGGGTCAACCTAGTTGGTTATTATGCTCTTCCCCAAATTACCATTATGGGTCCATTACAATGAGAATATATAGATATATGCAGATGAAAACATAGAAATTTGGTTAATCCCTTTAACCTTTTAATCAAAGAAAATTCTTCAAAAACTCCTTTTCATAACACTTTATTTATTTATTTATGCCATGGTTTTCTTTTAAAATGAGATTGGGTTATTATTTTGGAAAAATAGAGCCTTTCAAAACCTTTGAAATCTTGCTTTCGACTTCATTGGATAACCTCCTTCGAAAGCATAAAAATATCTTTTCAAAACATTAGGATCCTGCCTTTCGAACACTTAAAACCTTTCTTTTGAAATCTTTCAAACATATTAAAGTATTAGCATTTAACTTTAGAAGTATAGCTTCGAAACCAACTGAAAGTACCCCTTTCGAAACCATTGGGTTTATATTTGAAATATTATTTAGGTCAAAGTGAATATAAATGAAAGTATCTCTTTCGAAACCATTCTTTATCACATAAAAGTATTGGGGAAAACATGATGGCATCGGCACCATCCCTTTCGAAAGCTTCAAAACATTTATGTAAAACACTGAAGGATAGCTTCAAAACCCCCTTCCGAAGCCATTGCCTTCGAAACCCATGAACCCTTTCAAAAGCATTTAGGAAGTGGCCTAATACATCTTAAAAACAAACATTACCCTACGAAAGCGTTGAGAACTTCAATACATACGAAAGGCAAAAGAACGGTAGTAGGGCTTCGACTAGGTTGGATCCTATTCTTTCGAAAGCTATTAGCACCAAAATTGGTCACTAACACCCTTAGAAAGATTGTGTATAGAGATTAATGAAGAAAGTAAATTAAAATAGAAAACAATATATAAATTTAAATGCAGAGGGCAGGAACACCAAATTTATAGTGGTTCGGCGTAACTGCCTACGTCCACTTTGAAGTTGATTTCTATTGATTTCCTTGATAGTTGATTACACATACAATCTGTTTCTAATGACTTGAATACAAGTGCAAAGTAAAAGATTGAGTCTTGAATGAGCGTTGAATGCAGTAGAGTTTCCCTTGTGTTCCCAAAAAAACTGATCCTTTTCACTGTGCCCCTGCCTCTCTATTTATGGATGAAGGTGGGTTGGACTTCCCTGGTGCGCCTGGTAGCTGGATATCATGGCCCAAATGGAGTAGACTCTGTGTGCCGGCCCGAACATGACGAACGGCTAATTGCCGAACCAACATCTTCATGCCGAATGATGCGATGGGTTGAGTAATGCCGAACCGTCATCTTCGTGCCGAACGATGCGATGGGTTGAGTGAGGGGTGCAGGCCGAACGAGGATCGATGCCGAACGAGGATGAGGCCGAGCGAGGCTGGAATGCTAAATAGTCCAGGAATGCCTATTGAAGCATGGATGCCGGGCGTTATCAATGTCGGGCGTTATCTAATGCCGAACGCCCACTAGATGCAGAGAGCTCTGCCATGTTAAACGAACTCGTCTGCTGAACACTTCCCAATGCCGAACGCTTCTAAGTGCCGAGCCCTCCTTTCTGCTGAGCGTCTCTTTATGCTGAGCGCTCCTAAATGCCGAGTACTTCCTGGACGCCGACCGTGATGATGTGCCGAACAATCCAATTGAGCCGAGTACCAAGTTGCCTAGTTAAAATCTCCAGGAAACACTTGCCCCCCAAAGTGTATCGTGTGATCGAACGTGATGCGCTTTGAATCACGTATCCCCCGGGCTCCTCTTCGATCCTTGATTTACTTCTCTTGGAGGTTGTTTTCCCATGAATATCAGATGTGGTAGTGTGTGCCGAGCGTAGCGCGAATGCCGAACAATACAACCAAGGTCGGATGCTCCATATGTGCCGAGCGACTTCTTATCCCGAAGCCGAACGATGCGACTTTGACCAATTCCACCGGCCATAGCCTCTTCGACTTCTTCTTCTTCGCTATAAAGGCAATCATTTTCCCCCTTCTTCTCTTTTCACTTTTTTACCTCTCCTATCTCGTACTTGCTAACCTCGTCTGTTAACAGATACGAAAGACTTAACTAATCCTTCCCAAGCCTCGATCTTCCAACTAGGTACTGACTCCTCTATCTAAAACCTTTCCGTGATTAAACAGTTTCAATAAGAGGCTTGAGTTCGTAAATTAGAACCGTAGCAGAGAGGAAACCGAAACTCGATTAAGATATTTTTAGGGTAAACGATGTGGAGGAAAGGAAGGAAGAATTGGCCAGGGATAAACACGCGAGGGAGTTGTCGGGTGATGTATTGTGGTTCGACATGGTTTCTTTATGTCGAACGAGATTGGAGGAGAAGAAAGGATGAAGGAGGAGAGGAAAATGAAACCGTAGTTAAGGGAGGATTGCCGAGCGTTGGGGCTCGGCGTAGTCTGGTTTAGCGTGTCTCACCACATGTTGAACAGTGGGTTGGGAGGTTTGGGGGGAAGCATAAGTTAGATGGGATGCCGAGTGTTGTTTCGACCAAATAGAATCTTAGCCAAACGATACTATGTCGAGCGCTACCTAGGTCAAATGTTAATTAGGCCGAACAAAAGTTTGACCGAACAATATTCGGGCCGAAAGGTAGCTGGTCCGAACGACAGTTTGGCCGGTCGGTACTTAGGCCGAACAACTTTTAGGCCATGCCATTATGAATGCCGAACCATCCCTTAGCTTAGGCCGAACAATACACAAGCCGAACAATTATAAATGCCGAACCATTTTTTACAGGCCGAACACTTATGGATGTCGAACCATCGTTTGCCTTGCCAATCATATAGCAAAACAAGGGCAGAGACTCTAGCATATTATCGTATTGAGCTGATCCGGACCGATAACTTAAATTTACAAGAATAGACAAAAGCTTTTAACTCGTAGTGCCAAGGCCCGAGTCCAAAATTGAAAGCATCGCAAGGCTGGTTTTCGGAGATGGTCAACGATGACGGTCTTCAAAGGAGATAGTCCCAAGCTCGACTTTATATCATTAATTCTATGACTCATAATCTCTTAGTACTTAAACACGAATGATTGCACTAGTTCACACACCACACGGGGGGAATTCTTGTGTTGTTAATTCTGACGTCGATTGTTTTTCGAGTATAGTTCAACTAGGTACTCTGCAGGATTCAATATTTATTGGAAATATCTAAGAGATCTAGCTCCGCCACGATTTCTGATAGACCGAGACCGTCCACCCGACAAGAAGTCATGGATGTTTCAAACCTTTCAACCTCCCCTGCACACAACTTAGCCCCCGATGCATTGGAGGCAATGATTCTTTTGGATAATCCTGCTGGTTCACTGGCTTTGAAGGTCAATGAAGTTGTGCTCGGGTGAATATACTCCATCCATGGGTTCCCTTTTGACAACGTGTTGGTTTCCTTGGGGCACGATCGTCCACACTTGCCCCTAGTTGGATACACGGCGTGTAATAAATTCATGTGCTGGGTTGGTAGCGTGCCACCGTTCAGTTTATTTCTTCAGGATGTGCTGCACTACATTGACATTGCCCTTCTTATATCAAGGAGATGCTACTCCTTTTTTTAACTCTATCAAGGCTTCCAACTCCTAGCGATATCGGATATATTTATATGGTCAAGAAGTGGGGAGATAGCCCCTCTTACATGTTTCTCGAGCCTTATCGCAAATGCCAAGTTTTAACCGAGGCGTGGAGCAAGTTTTCCCTATACAAACAGGAATGGTTCTTTGTGCATTGCCCTTCTGGTTTTGCGAGGAGATGGGTTGAAGGAAGTAAGTCTTCTTCTTGAAACGATACTCATATTTGGTCGATACTATGCCTTTTTTAACTCTTGTTACATCTTCTCAGGTATCAATCCACGTCCTGACAGCCGTGGATATTCTGAGGCCGTTAAAGCTATTAGAGCTCTTCCCGCCGATGAACGAGATATCCGAACTCTCATTTCAAATGAGTCACTATCGAGGTTCAGACTATTAGATGAAGGTCGTCGGGCAAGCCTTCCTGAGGGCGTCTCCATACCCAAGCCCGCTTCGGTAAAGGGAAAAAAGTGGCTGATTCGTCATCACGTTACACCCCTGGTGCACAAGAAGAGGGGGAAATTCAAGGGAACGAAACACCCGAAGCACAAGGTGAGAACTTGGGTCCCACTCAGGATCTAATAGTCGATGTACATGATATCGAAACGTCATCTTCCCCTTCAAAGAGGAAAAAGGGATTGACGTACAAGATTAGAAAGGAGAAGGTTGGCAGAACTTCAAAAGTTACACTTATTCCAACGGAGAACGAGGCATCTTCACAGCATGTAGAAAGTTCTTCAAGGGCCTATTGAACCTCTCCATTTCCGATGACCTGCTCAATTATGACTTCGACGATCCAGAGGCATTTAAGCTTCATTCACCATCGAAGGCGATGCGGGCGTTCTAACCCAAAGTCAGGGAGAGAAAACTCCTATTAGCAAAGCAACTGGTCCGTCGGGGGAAACATTAGGACACACATGAAAACTTGCACTTCAATTTGCACTTAGATTTTTGTCGTCACACTATTCTTTGATAATTCGATGTTATTTGAATTCTGTACAGGTAACATGTGCGCTAACATGGATTCGATCGTCTTCGTGGTTTATCTATTTTTTATCAGTCCGGACGGGACTCGGGTTCCGAGAGACGTTGAGATAGGGACGGTAACGGCGATAAAGACCATCATTCTCGGGACTCATCATGTCGGAGGAAAACTTACTATCAGCCAAAATACCACCAGGATAACTCTTCTCACCCGGAGCAAAGTAAAGACGAGCGTGGCCATAAGAGGTCACAATCTGATGCTCCCCGGGATCCGATTCCTCTTCCACTTGGCAGTCCCGAGATTCTCACAGGAGAGGCGAACTTTCAAAGCTGTATCCTATCGCTCCCGCAGCAGACCCATCGGCATCGGAGAGGCTGGCGAAGCTTAAAGATAAATTTCCAAAAATCTGCTTCGATGGCCTGAAATTCCTCCCGGCGATTCATCCTATCCCCGGACACGTCAAGCAGAGCGCCGTTGCCTATACAAACGACGTCTATGTTCAACACGTTGCATTTGCTCACTTGGCCAAAAAACATTCTGAAGTCTCCGTGGAGCGCCAACATGAAATCGATCGTCTGAAGCTTGAGGCTATCCACGACAAAGATATCATTAATGCTCAAGACGAAGAGATTGCAGCTTACGAGTCTGAACTTGAGGTCGCCCATCAGAGCGCCAAGGACATTGCTGAGGCCGTCACTTGTCTGGAATCAACTCTTAAGAAAGAACTCGACGGGGCAGTTCAACGATGTGGGGCTTTGGCTCTAGAGAAGGACTCAGTTCAAAAGGAGAGGGACGCACTCAGCCTCCGAGTCAAGGAACTGGATGATCAGCTTTGTAGGGAGAAGGAAGAGAAAACGGCCGCCCAAGAAGAGTCACAATGATACTGTGATGAGATCATTGCTACTCGACTTTTAAAAGAAAAACTTAAGGGCGAGATTTACAGGGTTGAGGCGTTAAAAAGTGAAGCCCGTGAAGAGGGGCAAGAAGACGGCGTCCATGGATATCGATTCGCATCTCGAGGCGGCTAGAGAAGAAGAAAGGGAGAAGGTCAAAAATATGTTTGACCCGCTAATTGCTGAGTTCAATGCCCACGTTCTCATTCATCGAGACTTGACTTTCTTGGGCGAGGGTTATCTTGAATCTCTGGCCGAGGCATGGGAGGCCTTGATAGAAATCAGGAAGGCCGAGCACGGAACCTAAGATATTGATGAGGGGGCCTTGATAAAAGAATTCCTTAAAAGAAAAGAGCCTTCGGACTTGTCTACAGCTAAAGCTATATATGGTAAAGGCTCCCCCTCAAAGAAAGGGAAAGAAGTTATTACTGGTCCGTCTGGGGTCGTGCCTCCAGCTCATGTACCTACTCGATCGGCCGATTGGCCGATACTCGATCCATTTGAGCATCATATCGGTTACAATCCGGAGGAACCCGGTCTTGGCGTCCATATTCTGTCTCCCATCCCAGAGGGTGAGATCCCCTTGACGGCTGAGAGCCTGCCGAACCTGGTAGATAACTCTTCACTTTAAGATTTCAAATGTCGTCATTCTTTATGAACGACTATTGTATTCTAGTGCTTGTTTTTCGTGCTTTTGCGCAGGTCGTTTTGATCCCGGGCCTACTCCGAGGAGCGATGTCGCCAAGGAGGTGGAGGAAAAGATAGGTGAAGCCAGTCAGGCAGGAGAGGCTCCCGGGCCAGATGCTTAGGTGATTGGGGCACTAGATGAAGACAAATCTGAGACTTCTTCTTCCATCGAGGGGAGTTATGAAGTAGAGACCACAGGCGCCTCCGAACACACATCTGAGCTGAGTATGAAGGAGCGGCTCGAGAAGGAGAAGAGAGAGACGGCCGAGATCAAGGTTGAGCCTTGAGTTGTGGACCCAGACGTTCCCTTGCACAAGCCATTGAAGGTCATTCTTCCTGGCAGGTCCAAGCCCGTGGATGTTCCTCGTACTTCTTCAGCTGCTACCCCTCCATCAAAGAAGAGTACCAAGGGTAAACGCACAGGGAAGGAGCCGTCCGAGAAGGCCACGGAGGTGAGGAAGTCGAAGAAGCACAAGAAGTGACCATTACTCTTGTTCAACAAGAGTTAGTTTAAGCTTTGTAATTATTTTCATCTACTTTCGTAGTCTTTGTAAATAGATTGTCTACTCTGAACTTTGTAGCAAAAACTTTGACTGAATAAAGTTTAGTTCCTTTTTTCTGCCTTTCAAAAGGGTCTTGTCGTTCAATTTTTGTATGATTGTGATTCAAATCCATGCTGCTGTGAATAACATGGACTTCTCGGTTCACCTTCATATAGCTCGGAGAATCTTCAAGAGTTGTCCGTTTTTCCTCCCGCGCTTCAAGCACTTAGAATATTTTTTAGTCCGCACATCGAGGACTTTGAGTACTCCAGTCCACGCTCTGGGGACTTGGAGATTTGAGTCGTTTATACTCGAGTCCGCGCTCCGAGGACTTAGAGTACTCCAGTCCGCACTCTGGGGACATGGAGATTTGAGTCGTTTATACTCGAGTCCGCACTCCGGAGACTAGAGTACTCCAGTCCGCACCCTAGGGACTTGGATATTTTGAATTGTTTATACTCGAGTCCGCACTCCGGGGACTTGGAGATTTTGAATCGTTTGTACTCGAGTCTGCACTCCGGGGACGTAGAGTACTCCAGTCCGCATCTTGGGGACTTGGAGATTTTGAATCGTTTATACTCGAGTCTGCATTTCGAGGACTTAGAGTACTCCAGTCAGCACTCCAGGGACTTGGAGATTTTGAATCGTTTATACTCGAGTCCACACTTTAGGGACATAGAGTACTCCAGTAAACACTCCGAGGATTTAGAGATTTTGGATCGTTTGTACTCGAGTCCACACTCTGGGGACTCAGAGTACTCCAATCTGCACTCCGGGGACTTTAAGATTTTGAATCATTTCTACTCGAGTCCGCACTCCGGTGACTTAGAGTACTCCAGTCCGCACTTCGAGGACATGGAGATTTTGAATCGTTTATACTCGAGTCCGCACTCCGGGGACTTAGAGTACTCTAATCCGCACTCCTAGGACTTGGAGAATTTGAATCGTTTATACTCGAGTCCATACTCTGGGGACTTAGAGTACTCCAGTCTGCACTCCGGGGACTTGGAGATTTTGAATCGTTCATACTCGTTCATACGTCAGCCAGAATAATACGGTTTCATTTGCCTGTCACAGGATTATCATATGCAGAAACATTAGTCATTTATGGAAAAGATGGCTTCAAGCCTTTATTAATGAGAGCAAGCTGAATTGTCTTACTATATGCCAAGAACTAGGCATAAAAGCATACTGGAAATAAGCACAACTAATACATGAAAGAAATAGACTAAGTATAATAATGCTGCAAATGCTCGTTGTTCCATGCTTGGGGGAGTGTCGCACCATCGACGGTCGCTAGCTTGAAAGTTCCTTCTCCAAGCTTCCGTTCGATAATGTATGGACCTTCCCATGCGGGATTCATATGAGACGGGATCGGAAAAACTCGTTTCAAAACGAGGTCTCCCACACTAAAAATTCTTGGTCCGACCTTTTCGTTATAATATTTTACGACTCTATGTCTGTATGCGGTCGCTCTGAAGTTGGCTTCTTTGCGTTTTTCGTCAATGAAGTCCAACGATTCCAATAAAAGATTCTGGTTCGACTCGGGGTCGTAATGAGTTACCCGTTGTGATGGAACTTCAAGTTCCACGGGTATGACGGCTTCCGCGCCATATGCCAATGCGAATGGAGTGTGGCCGATCGCGGTCTTGTGGGTGGTCCTGTAGGCCCAAAGCGCCGTTGGAAGTTCATCCACCCACTTACCTCTAGCCTTTTCCAGACGCTTTTTCAATATGGACTTGATTATCTTGTTTACGGCTTCCACTTGTCTGTTGGCTTTCCGGTGAGCAACCGCTACAAACTTCTTCTCAATGTTGTATTTCTGACAAAAATCTTTGAACTCCTTGCTCTCAAATTGAGTTCCATTGTCTGTAATGATGGTCCGTGGAAGGCCAAAACGGCATATGATATTTCGTACGACGAAATTAATAACCTTCTTAGTGGTTATTGTGGCCAGAGGCTTTGCTTCTGCCCATTTAGTGAGTAGTCGACCGCAACTATTGCGTATTTCGCTCCACCTTTGGCTATGGATAAAGAACCGACAAGGTCAACTCCCTACATTGCAAATGGCCAGGGGCTAACCATTTGCATGAGTTCCAAAGGCCGGGCCTCTCTGCATTTTTGCATATATCTGGCATTTGTCACATCTTCTCACATAGTCTGCGGCATCCCGATTCACAGTTGGCCAGTAGTATCCATAACGGAGGACTTTCTTCGTTAATGTCTGCCCCCAGTATGGTCACCGCACTCTCCCTCATGGACATCCTCCAGGACTCGTTTTATCTCATCATGGGCAATACATCGGAGTAATGGGGTTGAGAATCCCCTTCGATACATTATTCCGTCCTGCATTACATAGAGAGAAGCCTTACGAAGGACTTGTCGTCTTTCGCTCCTTTCTTTCGGCAAGATCTCGAATAGCTGGTACCGCTTGATTGGGGTCATCCACGATTCCTTCTCGATTTCCATTTCTAACACGAAATCTACCTCCATTATATCTATACTCAAAGCATGGAGGGTCTCAACAGGAAATAATCCCATCTTTTGCGCATCACCAGTGCTTGCGAATTTTGCCAATGAATCGGCTGCTCGGTTTTGCTCGCGCGGGACATGTGAAATATCATAATACTCGAGATTCGCTAGCAGCCCTTGAACCCGGGCCAAAGATGGGCCAAGTCTCTGCCCTCTTGCTTGGTAATCTCCCCGGACTTGGTACACCACCAACTGAGAGTCGTTAAAGATTTCAACCAATTTTACTCCCAGTTCTTTGATAAGTCTTAAGCCGGCAATCAACGCTTCATATTCGGCTTCGTTATTAGTTGCTGTGAATTCAAGATTCAAAGTGTAGCAAATTGATCGTTTCTCAGGAGTTACTAGAACTATGCCAACCCCCGAACAATGGTCGTTAGATGCCCCATCGGTGTACATCTTCCATCGAACGGGAGGCATGACATTGTGATCGTTTGATTCGTCTGTCATAGTGAATTCAGTAATGAAGTCAGCTAGTGACTGTCCTTGTATGGCCCTTCACGGCAGGTAGGTAATGGCGAACTAACTTAGATCAATATTCCATTTTAACATCCTTCCGGAAGTTTCCGGTCATTGGAGTATCTGTCGCAAAGGTTGATTAGTATAAACACTGACTGAGTGTGCCTGAAAATACGGGAGAAGCTTGCATGATGCAATCACCAAGCAATAGGCTAGCTTTTCAATCTTTGGATACTTTCTTTATGCCCCCGTCAAGCGTTTGCTAACATAGTAAACTGGCTTCTGAACCCGGTCTTCCTCGTGAACCAGGGCTGTGCTGATGGCATGCTGGGATACAACCAGGTATACGTACAACATTTCGTGGCCTATACAAAATCGGGGGACTTTCCAAGTGCCTTACAAGAGCTCGGAATGCTTCCTCACAGTCGGATGTCCACTCGAAATTCCTCTTTCCTTTCTTTATGACATCGAAGAAAGGAATACACTTGTCTGTGGCCCTGGATATGAATCGGCTCAGCGCGGCCACCTTTCAATTCAAGCTTTGCACCTGTTTTATGGTTCTGGGCACTTGTATATCTCGGATAGCCTGAATCTTCTCTGGGTTAGCCTCGATTCCCCGTGCATTCACAATGAAACCCAGAAACTTCCCTGACGCTACATCGAACGTACACTTCAAAGGATTGATGTTCACTCCATAATGCCTGAGTATGCCAAACATTTCTGCTAAGTCTCGGATGTGGTTGTTTGACTGTCGTGACTTCACGAGCATGTCATCCACATAAACTTCCATCGTTTTACCAATCTGGTCTTTGAACTTTCGATTTACCAGACGCTGATAAGTTGCTCCTGCGTTTTTCAATCCAAAGGGCATCACTACGTAGCAATACAACCCAACGTTTGTGACAAAAATGGTGTGTTCTTGGTCTGGGAGGTGCATCGGAATTTGGCTATACCCAGAGTACGCATCTATAAATGATAGTAATTCGTGTCCGACGGTAGAGTCGACGAGCTGGTCGATCTAGGTAAAGGGAAACTATCCTTCGGGCATGCTTTATTCAGATCAGAGTAATCAACACAAGTCCTCCACTTTCCGTTTGCTTTCTTCACCAGCATTGGGTTTGATACCCATTCGGGATAGAGAGCGTCGTGGACGAACCCGTTGGCCTTGAGTTTGTCCACCTCCTCTTTGAGAGCTGTGGACCTCTCTGGGTCCATACTCTCCTTTTCTGTTTTACAAGAACGTACTTGGGGTCTATGTTCAACATATGACTCGCAACTGTTGGAGAAATCCCGCACATATAAGAGTGAGTCCAAGCGAAAACATCAAGATTCGCTCGAAGGAATTCAACGAGGTTCCCGGCCACCAAGGGGTCGAGTTGTGATCCAATTTTAAGAATTCGTGACGGGTCATCCCGACTGATGGGTATGTCAATTGTGAATTCAACCGGTGCTGCAACGGTTTCCCTGGGTCCCCCATCACTGTCTCTCGGATCTATGTCTCTATAGATTCTAGAATGTTTCCCGAGCCAGGGCTCGGGGGCTACTTGTCAATCATCAGCATTTCGGATGCAGACGGAGCGGTTTGCAACCTTTCCTTTCTCTCTACGCTAAGACTCTCTCAGCTCAGCCACATAGTAGGCACGTCCAGTCACCTGATCGCCGTGTACCACTCCTTCTCCACTGTTTGTGGGAAATATTAACGTCAAACACAAAAGGGCCAATGATGCCCTAAATTCTGCTAAGGCTGGACGTCCTAGAAATACGTTATGTGGAGATTCAACGACCGATACTATGAATGGTAGGATTCGCACCCTCCTACGCTCGCCTTGCCCCAGTTCAACTGATAACTCCACATATCCCACTGCTGCGCCGTTAAAGCCATGGATTCAGGCATTGGATGGTTTCAAATCCTTAACTTCCAGCTTCATTTGGTCATATCCTTTTTGAAGATGATGTTAACGGAACTTCCACAATCAATTAGAATTCTCTTCACAAACGCCGGCCCGATTGTCGCAGATATGACCATCGGGTCGATGGTAGGGGCCTCCACCTTATCCGCATCTCGGCTCCTAAATACAGTATCATCATCCATCATTTACTGCTACTTTGCAGGAGTCCCATCCTCCACATTTGAACAACACTCATACTCCGCATGTCTTAAAGAGTTAGCATATCGCTTTATCTCCTGCTAATTCTTATCCGTAGGATGAGGTCCGCCCGCAATCGTATTGATAACCAATCTACCCACAGTTCGAGCTGGTTGTTCTAGTTGGCGTGGAGCTGGGCCCCGCCCGGGGTCCGATTTCTCTTGTCTTCCGTCTCGTGGGTCTTTGACGAACTCCTGCAGCTTCTTCTGTCTAATTAACTCTTCAATAGCATCATGGAGGTGCCTGCGCTCCTCTGTGTTGCGTCCATAAGACTCATGAAAGCGGCAGTACTTCCCATTCTGCTTCTGTTCCTCCGTTGATTCCTTTGGGTGTGGTTTCCTGTTGCAAGTTGACAAATAGATGTTCTCAAGTGATGCATTAAGCGGAGTGTATTCAGTGTATGTCAGGATCCTTGACTTCCATTTCCCCGTCTCTCTCTTCTTTCCAGGATTTCCACCTCCAGATCCTTTAGACTGCCCAGGCTTGTTTTGGACGTTGACTTGAGCTTTCCCCGAATTATCGCTGGTTTGCTTCATGGCGACAATACCTTTCTCAGTCTCCTGCGCATGCCCTGGTGCCTTGTCTTGTCTTGTCCATCGAGCTTCTCCCCTTCTTATGAACTGATGAGCTTTCGAATAAAAAGGCTCTAGCATGGCCGGGGGCTTTCCCGTCAACCAATCTCCAAATTCAGAGTCTGGATCCACTCCACGCATTACCACCATCAAATTTGTGTGGTCGTTTGGATTGCTCACATCAGTAGCAGCAACATGAAATCTCTTCAAGTATGCTTTCAATGACTCTCATGGGGCCTGGATTACGCTTGATAAGGACATCACATCCTTTGGACGAGTGGTGTGTATCCTGAATTGCTCTATGAATTTCATTGCCAATTCATCAAAGTTGGATATAGACCGTGGGGGAAGTCGAGTAAACCACATGGTGGCCACTTCGGACAGGGTGATTGGGAAGCACCTACACTTGGTTGCATCATTAGCTCTTGCAGAGTCCATCATCCATCCGTACCTCATCACATGCTGCCTAGGATCAGTCTTCCCTTCGTAGGCTGGGATAGTTGGCATATTGAACTTCTTGGGGTACTCAGCCTGTAGGATACCATCCGTAAAGGAAGTATGGCTTCTGGTCACTCCCCAATCTTCATTGGTCAAGCCTTGGTTCTCTCTCATCAACTGCCTGACCATAGCTATCAAGTCCGGAATTTGTATGGAGGATGGAAGGTTGGTTTCCGTTCCACGGGACCGTGCGGGTTGATATCCCGCCTAATTTGGGTTTTAGAGATTCGGGTGTCCGGTCTCTTCATGGGCTTGATTCCCGACACCTGCTTGTGCACCTTCATCCTTACGGCATCTACGCTTAGGAGGTTCATCAGCTGACATTGAACTATCAGATTTAGAATAAGGGGCAGGGTTACCTCCAGCATTATGGCGCTGTTGCTGAGCGAGTTGAGTCATGAGGTTAGTGTTGGCTTGAATCTGCTCAACAAGTTATCTTCTACTTTCCTTGAGTTCTCTTATCAAGTCGTTGAACACTATATGGGAAATGACTTCCTCTTGGTTTTGGGTGGAGGGCCCTGCACCTCTTGTTGCTTGCTGATTTCTAGGTCCAACTTGTACGCTAGCAGTTTTGTGGACATCTTCGTTATGGGAGGCCGATCTGGTTCATGGTCTTCCCATGGTAGAGTTGTTAGTTATAACTCTGAATAGAATCAACAGACGCCTTGTCAATGATTTTGGATCTCCTCTAGGGGATTTATGCAACCCAGTAGCTACAAAGCAGAACCTAACAGCCTGAGAATTCAATTCTCGGTGAAAGCACCAAAATTGGTCACTAACACCCTTATAAAGATTGTGTAGAGAGATTAATGAAGAAAGTAAATTAAAATAGAGAACAATATATAAATTTAAATGCAGAGGACAAGAACACCAAATTTATAGTAGTTCGGCATAACTGCCTACGTCCACTTTGAAGTTGATTTCTATTGATTTCCTAGATAGTTGATTAAAGATATAATCCATTTCTAATTACTTGAATACAAGTGCAAAGTAAAAGATTGAGTCTTGACTGAGTGTTGAATGCACCGGGGTTTCCCCACTTTTCCCAAAAAACTGATCATTTTCACTGTGCCCTTGCCTCTCTATTTATAGAAAAAGATAGGTTGGACTTCCCTGGTGGGCCTAGTAGCTGGATATCATGGACCAAATGGAGTAGACTCTGTGTACCAACTCGAACATGCCGAACGGCTAATGCCGAACCATCATCTTTGTGCTGAACGATGCGATGGGTTGAGTGAGGGTGCAGGCCGAATGAGGATCGATACCGAATGAGGATGAGGCCGAGCGAGGCTGGAATACTAAATAGTCCAGGAATGCCGAGTGAAGCATGGATGTCGAGCGTTATCAATGTCGTACGCTCTCCAGACGTCGGGCGTTATCCAATGTCGAACGCCCACTAGATGCCGAGTGCTCTGCCATGCCGAACGAACTTGTCTGCCAAACACTTCCCAATGCCGAACGCTTCTAAGTGTCGAGCGCTACTTTCTACCGAGCATCCCTTTATGCCAAGTGCTCCTAAATGCCGAGTACTTCCTAGACGCTGACCGTAACGATGTGCCGAACAATCCAATTGAGCCGAGTACCAAGTTGCCTGGTTGAAATCTCTAGGAAACAAAAGCATTTATTTACAACTAAAGGAACTCATTCCTAAGCCCTTATTTTTAAAACAGAAAATGGCAACAACTTCGAAAGCTATTTGAAAACTCCTTTCGTAAACATATGTTTCGACTATGTCTAAAGCTTTAGTAAAATAAAGTCAGACACTTAACTTTTTAAAACAAACTAAGGTATTGACCCCATCAGAAGCAACGCTTTTGACACCATGCCTTTCTCCTTTCCTCCAAACCACTACTTACCATCAAGGTGATACCTCGTTTATTGGTTTCGGCTTAGTAGGGTTTCGACTTAATCGAAGGCGAAAGGTAGGAGTCGAAAGTTACCTCTAATAGAGGCAAAACCAATTTTCTAGGTAAAGGCTAATTAAAGCCACTTAAAACAAGTTATATCTAACTAACCTGCCTACGTGTAAATATGTGATTGGTTACCTCAACTTTTCCATGCTTTGCAAAAGTTATCGCCGCTTAATATTTAAATAAGTGTCAAGATTTATTTTTGCAGACAAGCCCTTCCATTAAAAATATAATTAAATCATTTAGATCCTCCTCTCCTAATAATTTAATTGGTATAAAACTTAAGAAAAATCCCCAAAAATTGCTAAAATTCACTTTCATCATGTTATCTAACATATCAAAATTTCAAACCCAAATACTTTATATAATTTCTGAAATAAATTTCTAAACCCAATTGACCATATTTTCATTCGAAAACTCATATCAATCTTTCCATAGCTTGAAAATTATCAAAATTAAAATCCAATTCCAAAATCATGTTTTTCATAACATATAAATTTTCTATGGCATTTAAACATAAATTTCTATCGGTTTTACTCTAAAACCGTGAAAATCTTAATTTAAACAATCTTGTTTAAATTAAACAAACTCTAATTCAAGCATATCATCATCCAAACATCATATATATGAATGTAATCTTAAATCCAAAACATATATTCATAAAATAGAGATGTAACTATTATTAACCTTGATTGAGATAAGGAGATTGGACTGAGATTGATATTTATTCCCCTAGCTTTTAATCTTAATGTTTATTGATTTCTCTTCTCTTTTCCTTGTTAACGGCCGGCTCCCTTTAATGTTTGCATTTTATTTTTTTGAAAATGAAGAATGAACATGAATGGCTCAAGGGATAATATACATACACACACACACACACACACACATATATATAGGTAAAGGTAGATGTTACTAATTCCTATTATACCCTTATATAAATTTAATTAGCTTATAAACCATTCTTATGCGCATTTAAATTGATAAGCACGACCACTTAATATTTATTCAAATCTCAATGCTCTTAACACTTAACATCTACATTATTCTATTTATTTTATCTAATTAAATGTCCTGAATATTGTTATCAAAAATTGGGGACGTTATAGGCTCCCCTCCTTAAAGAATTTCTTCCTCAAATTTCAGTAAGGACCAAATACTAGTTACAGCAATCATCTATAACAACTCCTAACACTATACTAGTCTACCTGATTATCGATTATCAATATAAATCTAATATAGACATACCCTCAAACAAGATCCGAATAAGTATCTCGAATCTTGTCTTCTGTCTCCCAAGTATAGTCCTTTCGTTGTCGCTCTACTAAACTTTCATTAACTTGACCATCTTAGATCTCAATCTTTTCTCATCTTGCCACAACCCGCACTGGTTGCCTAACAACTGCCAAATTAGGCTCTACTACCAACTCTTCCAACTTTGTTAGAGGAATAGTAGTCTCTGGATCATGCACATACTTGTGAAGATGACACACATGGAATAATTATGGACACCTACCATATTGCTCAGTAACTCTATTCCGTATGCGGCTTTTCAATCCTTTCTACAATCTAGAATGGTCCAACATATCTCGGTTCTAGCTTCCCTAACTTTCCGAATCATATCACACCCTTCTTCAGTGATACGTAAATAAAAACCCTATCTCCAACTGAGAATTCTAGTTCTTTATGCCTTTTATCTACATAACTCTTCTATCTAGGTTGAGCTTCCATTATCGGTTTTCGGATCAACTCAATCTTCTCTGAGCCTCTCCAATCATCTTTGGACTTCAGACTAATCTGTCTCTAGTCTCTATTCCATGGCCTTCCATACAAAGCTTCAAAAGGCGCCATTCTTATACTGATCTGGTAACTATTATTGTAGGAAAAATTAATCAAATGTAGGTGATCTTCGCAAGATCCACCAAAATCCAATGCACAAGCTCTCAACAAATCTTCGAGTACTTTATTGACTCTTTCTATCTACCCTTCCGTCTGTAGATGATATGTTGTACTCATCTTTAGCTTGGTACCTAATACTCTCTATAGACTTCTCAAAAATTCGCAAGCAAATAATCCATCTCTGTCACTGGCTATGCTACTAGGAATTCCATGAAGTCTAACTTTGTTCTTCACGAACAACTTCACCAAAACAGGTGTCATTCTGGTTGGCTTGATTGGAATGAAATGGATGTTGTTGGTCAATCTGTCCACTATGACCCGTATGCTTTCATTTCCCATATTCGACCTTGGCAGCCCGTCAATGAAATCCATGGATATGGAATCACAGTTCCATACTAGAACCTCTAAAGGATGAAGCAACTCGCTCGGCTTTTGGTGTTCGGCTTTTGGTGTTCGGCTTTCATTTGTTGATAGTTAGCACACCGCCCAACCCATATGCCAACATCCCTCTTCATGCCTTCCTGATAGAAGCTCCACTTCATGTCTTGATACATCTTGGTCCTCCCAGGATGAATCGTAAACTTGGATCGATGACACTCTTCTAGAACTTCTCTTCTCAAGTTCTCTATATTCGGAACACATACGCGTCACTTCTTTCTCATCCATCCTCTCTGGTCGGTGAAAAAATCTTTCAGAATGTCGATTTATGGTCCCATTTCAAGCCTTCTAATTCTATCGGCTAATATTGGATCCTCTTTCTGCTTAGACGCTATCCTTTCGATCTACACTGGTCGCACTTCTAAATAGGCTAACGTAGTGGCACTCTGACTAGAACCAGCAGTCGATCTCGACTTTATACTATAGGTAGTCAAAGATTCCAAATCTTTCTATTCCGCTAATGAAGCTAAGACCACATTCTGATGTTTTCTGCTAAGAGCATCTGCTACCTTATTTCCATTCCCACAAGTATATTCTACACCAAAATCGTAAGCAGCCAAAAAGATCCAACCGTCTCTGCTGTTGCATATTCAATTCCTTTTAAAAGAATTAGTATCCTAAAGACTTATAATTCGTGTATAGCTCAAATCTCTCCTCTAGGAGGTAATGTCTCCAAATCTTCAACGCGAAGATCACCATAGCAAAATCCAAATCATGAGTAGGGTATCTCACCTGATGCGGTCTAAGCTGTCGAGAAGCGTAGGCAATGACTTCACCATTCTGCATCAATACAGCTCTCAATCCTATTCCACTTGCAGTATTGTACACCACCAACCCTTGGTTTCCATCTGGAACAACTAACACCGGTGCGTTGGTTAACAAATGCTTTAAATTAAGGAACCCTTTCTCACATTTTTCAGACCAAATGAACTTCACATCCTTCATGGTCAAATTAGTCAAAGGTGATGCTATCCACGAAAAAGCCCTAATGAATCTTCGGTAATATCCAGCAAGTCTAAGGAAACTTCTGATCTTGGTTACCGTCTCTATTCTTTTCCAATTATGGACAGCTTCGATCTTAACTGGATTTATTTCCAAACCCTCCTTTGAAATCATTTGACCAAGAAACTTGACTTATTTCTTCTAAAAATGACACTTAGAAAACTTCACCTTCAGCTAATGCCGCCTTAGCGTCTTAAGCACTACTCTTAGATGATCTTCACACTCCCTTTCATCTTTTGAGTACACCAAAATGTCATTTATGAATACCATTACAAACCTATCCAAGTGCTCTTGGAAAACTCAATTCATAAAATCCAAAAAGAAAGCAAGGGCATTCATAAACCTAAATGGCATCACTAACCATTTATACAAAACGCGCCTAGTTCGAAATGTTATCTAAGGAATACTACCCTCTATCACTCTCAACCGATGGAACCTCATTGCCAACTCCAATTGAGAAAACACTTTAGCTCCACTCAATTGATTGAACAGGTCATCTATTCTCGGAAAAGGATGCTTATTCTTGCTCATCCTTTCGTTCAGCTTATGATAGTCGATGCACATTCTAAACGACCCATCTGGCTTCTTCACAAAAACCGCAGCCGTTCCCCAAGGCAAACTGCTTGGTCTAATGAAACTTCTACCTTCTAGATCCACTAGCTGCACCTTCAATTCTTTCATCTCAGTCGGTGTCATCCTGCTAGGTGGTCTACTGACATGTTCAGCTCCTGTCACAAGAGCTATCCAAAAATCAACAACTCATTTCAGAGGTAGCCATGTGATTGGCTCAAAAATCTGTGAACTTTTGCAACTCGAATATGACTTAGCTCCTCGCCCACTTTTGGGCACGTAACAAGGCATAAATGCTTCGGTCGAAATTCTTCACTGAGAAGATTATTCGACATGACTATCTGGGTTTCTTACTAATATTTCCCCATATTGGAAAAATATCATAGCCTCATATCTACCCAATCAATCCATTCCTAAAATAATCCCGAAATCTATGAAATCATAAACATGCAGAGTGCATGCAAGCATACGACCAAACAAACCAAGTTCTAACTAGTCACATCTCATCCCTAAAGTTACATACCCTCCTACTAGATTCGCAACCGTTAAGGAAGAAACAAGGTAGGTGGGTTCTAAGCATAACCTATCAACCAGATTTTTAGATATAAATGAATGTGATGCACCAGTATCAAATACTGTCCTAACTGGAATACTCTAAATCAAAAAACGTACCTTCCATCACAGTCTTCCCTTTATCAGCTGTAGTTGGTCTTGAAGAAAATGGTGGTCCAATAACAAATACTTTTCCTTTGTCCGCTCTAACTGGCTTTGCACACTGGTTCTTGCATTGCCCAACTTTACGCAATTGTAGCACTTAGCATGCTTCTTATCTGCAGTCTTCTTCCCCTTGCCTGACAGGCACTCAATTGCAAAATGACCCTTCTTGTCATATTTGTGGCAGACTAAATAAGTTTTTTCTTTCTTAGCTATATCTCCCTTCTAAGCTCCTTTCTTTTTGAAGAACTTCCTGTTCTTTCCATGAGGACTCTGGGATTCAACTGGCTTCTCTCTAGCATAAACAACAAGCATATCTTTTTACCGGATTTCCATCTCTACCACTGCATTACTAGGATCTTGGATGTGTTAGGGTTGCCCTAGTAAGTTCGGGCTTCAGTCCTTGAATGAACCTTTCATTCCTTCTGATGTCAGTGTCTACAGTAGCATATCCATATCGAGATAGCCCATCAAATTTATTAGCATACTCTATAACTGACATACCTCCCTGAACTAAATCCCGAAACCTCCGCATCAATGCTGACTTAGCAACCTTAGAAATAAGTCTCTTTTTAATCTCCTTTGGAAATCACCCAAGTCATCTCTTCCTCCAGAACTCCAACTGTCACACTATTCCACCAATGAAGTGATGATCCTTACAACTGCTTAGAGGCCAACCTTCTCTTTTTTTCATCTTCTAAACCCAGATCAGCAATATTCTTTCATAATGCAACAGCCAATTCTCTACTTTGATAGCATCCTCCATTCCTATAAATGGCTTTCCACCCAAACTGGTGTAGTCTCTGTTCAGCTTAGCATAATTATTCCCAACTGGAGCCACAAGATTAGCTCTTCCGATATTTCCAACAACACCAGTAACAACTCTGGCTTGCATCAAATTAGTAAAGAACCGATACATCATCCCCGCATCTATTGGCGGATTTCCAGTACCCATATTGGCTTCCACTTTTTGATTAGCATTAGCATGTCGACCTTGGTTCCTCTGGGTGTTTGGTCGATCATTTCCATCTGTTGTGGTCCTTCCTCCACCCAGATTTCCTTTTCCATTTTCTACTTCCATATCTTCTTTCTAGTAAATCTGCATATGAACCTTAGTAAGATACAAAAGAAAGGTCTAAGGGAGAGGGGAATACGTACTTATATATATACAGCTATATGTCAAATACAAGTACGTTACAATAGCGTGATCCTAAACCCCAATCATATTTCTCTAATTCATTATATTACGCTTGAAAATCCTTTTGAGTTTAAAATTTGTTTAGGTTTCATAGACCTATGCTTTGATACAAACTTATAACATCCCCCTACTTGGATGCCTAAAACTAACAGTTATGGATGTTGTAGTCATCCACAGTTATTAATCCTGGACGACCAAATATGGCGGTGTTATATACATTGGTACATAGAAAAACATGAATATGGAAAAAAATTAAAACATCAAAAAGATCACATTTCATTTTAAAAACATTCTAAATTCATTACATAATCACATTATTGTTAACCACGATCAAAGAATATATATTTATTACAACATACGCCAAGAGTGACATATGAAGATGCTCCCTTACATGATCATTGTGTATAAAGGCAATTTAACAACTTTTCCATTACAAACAACATAGCGTAATCAAATAAAAGAGAACTCTGTATATGCATCATGCCTTTCCGCATGTCCTTGGAAGCTTTATTCGTCTAATAAGGTACCTAAAAACTTCAACCCTCAAACTACTCAAAATCAATTGAGTATCTAAGAGTTTAAGAGGAAAACATAAACTTCAAGTCAGACATAAGGCCTGGTATGAATAATAATCTACCATCTCAATTCGTTTAGATATCTAGTGAGACCGTGCCGCTTAACGGAATGGGTTTCCTCTCACTAATATCCTAAAACCTTTTTATAAACCATATACTATGCTCCTGCAACCAAAATGGTTAAGACATCTTAAAAAATATGATACAATGATATGAAAAACAAGTGAATCCTTTTTGGGTTACACATCCCCATTTATTTTAACTATCCGTCACAGTTGTAGTTTTTAGGATTACTATTAACTTAATAGTTTTCATGAGCTGACTAGTAACTGGTTAAATGTTTAAGGACTCCCTGCCAATTGCATAGTTTTTATGGGATCACTATGAACCAATAGTAACTCCAATATCATTTTTTATCCTAGTTTCATGAGCTGACTAGTAACCTATTGACTATTTGTCAATATCATAATCTCTTATTCGAGTATAGTTTTCATGGTCTAACTATTAACCTATTGGCCCTTGTCAATATCAAATCATAGTATTCATGGGCTAACTATGAATCTATCTTTTTGACGTCTTGATTTATACATAGTTTTCATGGGCTTACAATGAACCTACTGGCCCATGCTAATATCTTTTCTTATATACGGTTTTAATGGGCTAACTGAGAACCTATTGGCCCCTACCAATGTCGTCCTTTAGGAGTTAACTGAGAATTTGGTTGTTCTTGACCTACTAGATGCATATAGGAGTTAACTTAATTTATATTCACTACTCAATCAACCTAACTGGTTATTCTGCCCTTTCCTAAATTATTGTTATGGGTCCATTACAATGTGAATATATACATATATGAGAAGTAAACACAATAATTTGGTTAATCCCTTTAAACTTTTAATCGAAGAAAACTTCTTCATAAACTCCTTTTCATAGCACCTTATTTATTTATTTATTCCATGGTCTTCTTTTGAAATGAGATTGGGTTATTTGTTTTGAAAAATAAAGCCTTTCTAAACCTTCGAAATCTTACTTTCGACTTCGTTGGACAACCTTCTCCGAAAGCATAAAAATATCTTTTCAAAACATTAAGCTCCAGGCTTTCGAACACTTTAAAACCTTTCTTTTGAAACCTTTCGAATGTATTAAAGTATTAGCGTTTAACTTTAGAAGCATAGCTTCGAGACCAATTGAAAGTACCCCTTTCGAAACCATTGGGTTTATACTTAAAAAATTATTTGGGTCAAAGTGAATATAAACGTTTGACCCAAATAGATCACTTAAGAAAAATCACTAAAATTTACTAAAATTCACTTTCATCATGTTATCTAACATATCAAAATTTCAGACTTAAATTCTGTATATATATTTTCTGAAATAAATTTCTAAACCTAATTGACCATATTTCATTCGAAAATTCATATCAATCTTTCTCTAGCTTGGAAAATTATCAAAATTAAAACCCAACTCCAAAATCATGTTTTTCATAACATATAATTTTCCATGGCATTTAAACATCAATTTCTATCGGTTTTACTCTAAAACTGTATAAATTTTTATTTAAACAATCTTGTTTAAATTAAACAAACTTTAATTCAAGCACACCATAATCCAAATATCATATACACGAATTAATCTTAAATCCAAAACATATATTCCTAAAATAGAGATGGAATTGTTATTCACCTTGATTAAGATAAGGAGATTGGAAGGAGATTTATTCCCCTAGCTTTTAATCTTAACTTTTGTTTTATTTCCCTTCTCTTTTCCTTATTAATGACCCCTTAATGTTTGTGTTTTATTTTTGTGAAAATGTAGAATGAATGTGAATGGCTTAAGGGACGAAATATGTATAAGGGTAAAGGTTAGATGTAGTTATTCCTATTATGCCCTTATGTAAATTTAATTAGCTTATAAACCATTCTTAATCCCATTTAAATTAATAAGCATATCCACTTAATATTTATTCAAATCTCAATCCTCTTATCTCTTAATATCCACGTTATTTTATTTATTTTATCTACTTAAATCTTATGAATAATGTTATTAAAAATTAGGGATGTTACAATAATATTTTAAATCTTTTATTGAAATACTAAATAAATAATAGTTAAACCTTTAATTAATAATTAAATCTTTATCCTAATTAATAATTAAATAATAATTATACCTAACTTAATTAATAATTAAATAATAATAAACCTTTCTTAATTAATTAATAATAAATTAACCATTACTAATTAATTAATAATAGTTAACCTTTACTTAATTAATAAATTAGTAATTAATAATAAATAACATTTTATTAATATTTTAAAATTCCCTTTTATTATTTAATATACTATAAAAGACTTTCAAAAATAATTGAAGTAAAACTCTTTTTAGTTTACACAAGAGTGGTCGATTTACAAACTGCATCCATATAGAGTATCGCTGTATGGAATTTAACTTTCTAACTTGATTTATACATCAAAGTATCCTTTAAATCCTTTACTTTTATATTTAAATTTCTTAAACAACTTTGTACAAAGGTTTTGAAACCCAATAGTAAAGTTTGGAAACTTTTAGAGAACATTTCAAAAGGATACAGAAATAAAACAAGTAATAAACTACTTGGGATCTCGATGTCGACAATAAACCAGTTCAACTATTAAATTTCCATTCAACGGCCAAACATCCATATACACAAGACAAACATATATCCAAATGTAACCAACATCCATAAATAAGTAGAGGCCATCACTTACACATAATCACTTAAACATTTCGACTATATTTCAAGTTAACAACAAATCATTACATATAAACGCATATATGTATAAATATAAGAAATATTACTTTACAAACAAAAACTAATCATTATTACTAACAACAATAACAAATTTTAAAAATTTGTTTCAAAGGTTAGATTTACTCACCGAAACCAAACGATTATAAATCAGAACTGTTATAACCTAGCACCAACACATGGATCTACTTTCCTTTTCAAAAACTTGACCTTAAGGGCCTTGGGAAGTGGATTTTAGGTTCAGCCTAGGTTGTGTGGCTTTGATTTTCTTGAGGAAGGTGGGTTTGTGCTTGTTTTTGGAAGTTAAGAGAAGTAGAGACTAAAAGAAAAGGTTTTTTACATAGATTTTAAGGATTTAAGAGGAAAAGGAAAGGAATTTTACTTAAGAAAAGATTTAAGAAGCCATGTAAGGCAAGGTGGAAGCTTGAAAAAGAAAGAGAAGCGATTGAAAACAAAGAAATGAAATGGGAAAAATGTAGAGTTATTTTTATATAAATTCAAATATTAGAAATTACCCTTTTACCCTTCAACCATTACCCTCCATACTTTGTTGCCATATCACTCCCTCCTCCTTTGCCTTGTTCCTCATGCAACCCCCAAGCACAATCCCCTATTCATAACATTACTTCACTTCTTATATGATGTGATGTTAATATTTTCACATTTCTCGTTTATTTTAAAATTTAAAAAGAAAAGTCAGCATTTACTATTTTTCTTAAGAAAATAATTTCAACTTATTTTACTATAACCAAATCACATGTTATATATATATACTGCGGTGTATACATCTTGTTCCGATAACTTTTAGACAATGAAAAATCGAATATCCGAGAAACGATTTTCGGTCTTGTTTTTCATTTATTTTCTGAACTAATTATTTTTGTAAACCAAATTTAAAATCAATTTCACCATTAAGCTATTATTTAAAAGAAGTTTATTTGAGTTATAAAATCCGTTAATTAAATATTTAAAAATATATCAAATATTCTTACTTAAAGTGATTAAATTATGGGTCGTTATATTCTACCATTTAGAAGAATTTCATTTCGAAATTAGCATAAAAGGATAACTCAAAATAACTCAAAAAGGGCATATATTATATATTATGAAACACATTCAATGATGCATACTAAGCAACTACATCACAAACAGTGAATACATAATTCTCACAAAAAGCAAACTACTAATCCAACATCAATTCATGATAAGCCTCCCTCATGCCATCTACTGTCTCCCAAGTGCAGTCTCTAGGGTCTTCACTTCAATGAACCTTAATCAATCTCACAACTTAATTAACAATTATTTCACATCCCGATTTAAAATGCGAAGTGGGTGTCTTATCACGGTCAAATTTGGTTCCACCTCTAAATCCTCCTAAACAGATGGCTCAACTATAACCACCCATCATTCATCTTCATAGAATAACGTATCATTAATAAGAAAGAAAGGGATAGGAAAGAGAAAGAAAGAGAAAAAAGAAGAAACAACACATCAGAATCTAAACAGCGGAACGAATAAATTATATTAATAACATAAAATATTACATAGTATGCAACAACTATCAGAGTTACACAGATAATACATCACATCCTAGATAGTTATAAACACCTGTCTAGTTATTACAACTCAAATTCAACACAGAGTAAACACAGAGATACCAAACACACTGGAACACTAAACATATCTACAACGCTGAAGCCTCCTACTCCATTACTCCTCCACAATCCGTCAAAGCTAACCTGAATCCCTTGGCTACTCGTAAAAAATTCGAGTACCCAAAAGTTTAATAAAACAGAAGATAAACTCCGGGTCAGACATGGGTCTGGTGTGAGTAACAGGTTAAAGTTGCTTAACTTTTGAAAAACCTTTGAAGAGAAAAGGTATCACGTAAGACTTCCCACACATAAACATGGAAAAGTTTTTACCTTACGCTAAACAAAACATTTGATAGGAAATCCAGTGATATTATAATAGGGTCTAGGGTTTTCAAGTAAAATATAGAAATAGTTGGAATGCTTATATCTCACGTTCCAACATAGTTGGGCACAACTAAAACGTACGTTACTTATTGGATTTTGGATTCCATACAATGGCAGGGCTACCGGGGTACCGCCCGTCACAGTACGTGGCCTAGATCACCGTACCGAGGATCACTCCCAATCCCCTGCAACACAAGGCCGGAACCATCCCTTACTGGATAGTCCCGAACAAGACAACCCCGCAGTTGGCGCGCGATTCCAACCGCCCACATAACCAAAATTAAAAGGGACCTCTAAACAGTGTAAAATCTCGTCCTACTTGGGCATGACCCACTTAGCCTTGCTACACCTCCCCTGTTTTAGCCAGTCTCGGTTGATGATGCTTGAGGCTACGATTACCTTTATAGGACACATCTCTTAGAATGCTCATCGTCCACCTGACGACGTTCTGAAAGCATTCAATCCATACAAGTTCGTTCCGGGTTCGAACAAAACCGAAGGCATTATCTCATTACACTCGTTTTGGAATTACCCTCAGAGTTATACTGACGAATAGTCCTTACACCTCGAGTCTTCACTCTTCACTTAAGATTCACTACCTATCTTTAACTTGGATCGATGTGGTTTTTGGATATCCAAATTTGGAAACCCGATCCTGGTCTCATCGAAATCCAAAGCATGTCTTTTAAGGCCAAGTTGTTTTGATGTTTAAAACAATTTAATACAATTATCTATATACACATAGATAGATAATTCATATATCACAATAGATAATCAACATTATCATCACAACAGGTAATCCATATTATCATTATCAAAGATGATCCATATCATCATCACAATGCAACCAATGCATCCATATCACTCAACATTACAAATCTCATTTTTGAGATTTCAACCATTCAAAGCAAACCAATATCATCCAATCATATATAAGCAACGATCTATAATCACCATTTGTAATTAATTTAAAATGAATTAAATTAATTACTTCCATCTCTAATTAATTTAAAGTAAATTAAATTATTTACTTACCTCAATATAAATCTTGCTTACATCACCATTAATTAATTACAATTTAATTAATTAATTATACTCTAGTAAATTAACTTAATTAATCACCCTTGATTAATAATTCTTTAATTACATTCTAGTAATTATCCTTAATTAATTGCACAAGTTAATTACTCTAAACCAAATACAGTAATTAACATTTAATTACTTCATTAATTAATTAACTATAATTAATTACATTAAACCTTAATTAATTACAATTAATTAATTACCATTAATCATTTATCATTGATTAATTAATCTTAATTAATCAATCTTAATTACATCATTAATTAAATTAATTAATGACCCTTAATTATATTTAATTAATCATCTTATTTAAATTAATTACATTCAGTAATTAATCTCAATTTAAACCATAATTACTAATCACCTTTGATTAATCACATTCGGTAATTAACTACCTTAATTACTTCATCAAATTAATCACTCCTTAATTAATTATCTATAATTAATCCCTTGATTAATTATACAGTAATTTAATCCAAATTACTTTCACAAATAAACCATCTTCCACTAATTGCATCCAGTAATTATCATTAATTACTTCACTCAGTAATTACATTCCATTAATTACATTAAGTAATTATTATCAAACCAATGAGTGATTAAAATTAATTAAACTTAATTAATTAATTAACTTAAACTAATCACAATAAACTCCATTAATTACATTAAGTAATTAATTTCTTAATTACTTTTATTTAGTAATTAAACTTAAATAATTTTCACAATTTATTATTATTTATTAATTAATCTAATTAATTATTAAAAATTAATCATATTAATTAATTATTAAACAATCCTTAGTTAATGACCTTCATTAATAAATCTTTAATTACTTCTCTAAAGTAATTAATTGAGATTAATCAATATTAATTACAAATTAATTTATCTATAAAACACATTAATTAATCTCTAACTTTTTAATTAATCAATCACTTAATTAATTTTTTAATTACTTGATTAATGAATTAAAATAATTAAATTAAAATCAAATCTTATCTAATTAATGATTTCTTAATTACAATTTAATCAATCAAAATTAACTTACTTAATCCTTTAATTAATTAAATAAAACCCTTAATTATTTAATTAATTACCAAATCATTAATTTATTAAATTGATTAATTAATTATAAATCTTAATTACCTTAATCATTTTAATGAATTATAAATTATTAAGTTCTAATTAACTTTAAGATAAATATAAATCCTATTAATGATTAAATTATCATTAGCAAGGTATTTTAAAAACAATTTGTTTTTAAATTTTCCTTTAAATTCCATTTTAAATTCAAGACTTAAAATGAAATCAAGTTTTTTACTTTAACAAAACTTTTAAAACAATTCAAAAACTTTTGTATTACATGTTAAAGAATCTATTTGTCTTATAAAAGAATTTTAAAATCAAATTCAGTTTTAAACTTAAACCATACTTTAAAACATTCAAAGTTGTTTTAAAACATTTAAATTCAAAAGCTTATTTTATTTCAACCCAGGATTCAAATTCATTTTTGAATTCAGATTCTATCTTCAATTCGAACACTCTGTTCAAATCTTATGTTTCAGATTTTAAAACCTCATTATAAAATACATATGATTCAAACTTAATTAACATTTGAATTTATAAATTTTCTTTTCTTTTCAAATCCTAAGATTCAAATTCAATTTGAATTCAGATTAACAATTCAGATTTAAACTTAAATTTATAATCTTGTTTTAAATCTCATTTTTTTCAGATTTTTAAAACCACATTATAAAATACCGTAACCAATTTTTAGTTGTTAATCATTCCCTTTATTTTTAAAAAGAAAAATTCAAATCTCATTTGAATTCAGATTAAACTTATTTTAAAACTTTTGTTTACAACCTGCTTTTGCTTCTTCTTTTTAAATTTGGTTTAAATTTCAAACTGGAAACTGTTAGGTTTCTGAAACAAAACCTGAAACTAAACTTACTCGAGCTTATACAAATTTACTTCGAGTCATACCTCACCTTACTTTGGGTAAAACACTCAAGTGACTCGATCATTACACGAGAAGGATTTCACCCATTCCAAAACCCTTCACTAGAAAAATAAAATGCATGGTGTACGTGCACTGTGACGCCGATCAACTTCGGCCTCTCACCATGGCCTCATCCCATCGGCAACCACCCACGCTACAACCTACGATCATCAGATCGTCTCCATCCACCTGAATTTAAAAACCAAACTCAACCCAAAATCTGGAAACACAGAGCCTCCCCCAAATCCAAACCTGTCAACGCCGAAACCTAGCTCCTCCGATCACCGTAAAAGTTGAAACTCCGGCCACATCCTCTCTTCAAACCCCTCAACCAATTCCCAAACTCTGGTGGAGCTTGATCCACCAGAGATGTTGAACGAACACATTAATTGCCCAACCCAAAAACTAGGGCTACAGGCAAGATCTACCTCATGTCGTCACCACGTCACCTTGATCTACCATCTGACAGTTTTCCATGATTCTCCGATTATCCTTTTTCCTTCGTATAGAAACACGACCCCCAGAACAATTGAATCACCAGAAACTCCCAAAAGCAATATTTCTGGTCAAAATAGTAATGTACATCCATACCCAAGCTAAAAACTTTGTTTTTAGTTTTAAAAATCAAGATTTTGATTAAGCTTTCAGATTTTATACTTAGATTAGTGAATTCATATGTTTGAAAGTTAACAATCATCAAGCTTGCACTGTTCTTAAAAGTTTCCAGTGAGATTGTCAAACTTATTTTATCTTAAATAAATTTAAAACTTACTGCATAACCAAACAAATAATATTGGTCTATATACTAAGTTCTAACAGATCTTAGATCAAAAGATAAGGATTATTTTTGCAATTTGGATCCCAAAAAACAAAGAACAGAGGTATTATATTTTTTGTAGCAGGCATGCACATATTCATCCAAATATTCACAAGCAAACTAATTTCCAGAGACGAATTAGGCAACCAACATTATACTTAATTCATTTTAAAAAAAATGTTACTTACCTGTCATAAAAATATGAGTAGAGCCTCAAATAGTTTTTGTAACATCCCACCCTTTTGGACGATTTAAATCGACAATAAACCACACATGTCAACTAAAATCATTCAAAAGGTAAGACTGTTAATGGGGTAAATAAGAAAATAATAGAAAAGAAGGAAAGATAAAAAATAGAATCTCACAGCGGAATGACAAAATATAAAAATCAAATAAACAGTTCATGAAGCTGTTTTATAAATAACATTTGATTACACCTTTACAATACAAATCAGAGTTACACATAGTAGAAATAAATAAATAATGCAGCAGAACACATGATGTAGTGGAATAATTAATAATAAATAGTAGACTCGGCTCCGTCTTCATCCTCCAAAATATAATGGTCTTCAATACACTAAAAAAAAGCTCAGACTGACCCGAGCGTAATAAAAAGACAAAACACTCGAGTCAGGACTAAAGGATCTTATGTAAGTCAAATCAAAATAAGTATAATAGAAATATTACTATAATGGATTCAGAGATGTATAACAGGAATTTCATCTCCTATCAAGTGTACAATGTGGATTTAATTATTTAAAAGATTTCAGATGATTCAAAAATACCAATCTTAATCATTTTAATTAAAATAGATCCGAATTTTAAATTTAAAACTTAAATCTTTCAAATAATTCAATTCTAATAAATAATCCAAATTAAAGAAATTACACGGTTATATGTCATTTCAACCAGTATCCAAATCAAAATTTCCAAATCAATGGAAACAACTCGAGTTATCATTTCAATCCATAGTGGTAACAAAGATATATACATAAATAAACATCCAATCATCCATAATGACAACCAATAACATCCATCACAATCCAACATCCAAATCAGCCAATAAATCACAACAATCAATTGATTATCATTATCAGGTGTATAACTTGCAATTTATATTCATTATTAAATAAATGGAAAATTCAATTCAATATAAATTCAAATTTAACTTAAATGACAATCTAGTTATACCAAAAACAATTAATAAATTTCTAATCACATTATAAATTTAATTTAACTAGCATAAGGTAATCTAGTATTCGTGAGTGGGTTGAAACACTCACCTTTGATATTTAGAACGCAAAAATCCAAACAAAGATGCCTTTTCCAATAATCTCCAAACTCGGCCAAACCTATTTTATGTTATTAGGAATTCCAATACGAGTCCAAGGGAAGAAACTACGCATGTATCAAAGCTCGTATGAGGAAGATATTCAGGTTATAAGGATATAAAATAAAATAAAAATACATACATATTTAATTCTTAAAATAAGAAACTTTAATAACTCACGTTTTCAAATTTGATGTACCCAAAACAAAGGCAAGAAATGGAAAGCCTAAACCATTAAGGCTAATGTTCAATTTTTTTGAAGGCTTCTTGCAAAAGAAGGCAAGGCGATGAGGAAAGGTATGGATGTGGTTAAGTAAGAAATGGATGCTCACACTTTTTTATTCTTTTCTTTTTCTAAACATAGCTTCAGTAAAATGAATTGGCAGCAATTAAGTAGAGGTATAAAGCTATGTTGACACTGAGACTTTGAGGGAAACAAATAGAGGTCTGATGTTTGAAAAATAAGAAATTTTTAGGGGAAAGAATGATATATGATATAAAACAAAAGAAGAAAGGGAAGTGACAAATGAAATATGTATGGAAGGGACAAATAAAACAAAACTGTATGATCTAAGTAGATTCTTTGGGAAATAAATAAACAAAACGGAAGAATAAGAAAGGATATAAATTCACGTTTCAATTACATCAAAGAATTGCAATAAAACAAAATGTGGAAATGGTGGCAGGTGTATTGAATAATAAGGAAATGAAGGGACCACTTAGGATCTAGTTGATTGCATGATCCACTCGATTAAACATATTATCACTGAATGTACCCTTTTTCACACTCGTTTACACATAATTAACGTATAGTAAATAAATTTGAATACAATAACCAGTGCAACGTTACAAAAAAATAAAAGATGATGTAGAACTCAAATTCAAGTTTTTTTTTCTTTCAAAATAATGTTTTTCTCATAGGGGAATTGCACAACCTAAAAAGTCAATTAAATTTAAACTTCAAGATTAGTGTTAAAATCACTTATATACAGCCTCAAATGTATACTTAATTACTGTAAAATATTGTTTTAAAATTCATTTTTTTCTTCTTTATATAGAATTATTTTTACCTTAAAAATGAAAATGTTCATTTTATTTTCATTAAAATTTTCTTTTTATTTTTTTACAATAATGTATGTTTCTTTCGTTAAATCCAAAAATTAATATTAATGTTTCTTTTTTAAAAAAAATTGAAAGATCCCAAATCGACATAATTGTAATTAATTTCAAAATTACACTTATAACGGATTATAACAAACGTACATTTCTTTCATTAAACGCCATTAATTTCAAATAAATTCTCTTTCCCTTTTATCAGAAGCTTCCAAGTCAAATTAACGGCAATAAATTCATTAATTAATTTAAATTCCAACATATACTTATTTTGTTTTTTTAATCTTATTATTCAATCAATTATCATATTATATATATGCTTAACGTTGGTTTACCATTTCATTACCTCAATCTTCTATATTTATCACTTTAGTTCATATTAACTGTAGTAGGTAATTAGATTAACTGCAATTGATTTTCAATTTAATTTCAATGGATTAAATAAATAGGTGATGAATGACAAATGTTACCTTTTACTTACTTAATCGCATTTACAAGATTATTATTAACAACAAATGCTAAGACTACTTACACAATCCTGATTATACTCAATTTTCTATTAATTTCATATAATTTCCCCTTTTATATAACATTTAATTCATTTCCTTATTTCAACTTATCATCAAATAACGTTACAATTATTTTAATCACTAACATACAATTCCAACATTAAACCCAACATTCAATTGCCTTAATTCAATTAATTACCCATTCAATATTAAAACGATAAATTAATGAGAAAATAGTTAATACAATCGTTTATAATAATAATTCATACCCCTTATCTTATTCTTTACAACCAAGGGTTATAATTTGCTTACCCAAAAAGGTTTTATATTCAATATTAACCTATTTCAATTAACTACATACAAGTCACCATCTACATCATTTAATTTATTTCATTATTTACAATCATAACCAAGTTAACCTACAATATATTTCAATTAGTTTGAAATTACTGTAAATATTTATCAATAGCGTTCAGACAACACCATTGAGTTCATATTCAATATTAGCCAATTCTAATTGATTACGTATGTAAAGACCCGTAAATCCGTACTCCTTGAATAGACACTAATCTCCAGTGATTAACTCAAGATGAACGGAAATACGAACCCTTAGGGTTGAAGAAGAAGAAAAAGATAGAAGAAGAGAGAAAAAGATAGAACAGAACGGAAACAACAGAACAATATCAGAATCTCACAATCGCAGCGGAACAACATATAATAAATAAATGAATAATCTTTAAACAAAGAACTATATCAGTTATTACATTACATTTCATTTCATTACATCAGAGTGTACAACAACAAATGACATCGACAATGGAAAAGAAATACTATATACTAGTAATACACCATGCCATCCAGCTTGCCTCCTGCAACTCCTGAATTCCAGAATATCCTAATAAACCTAACTTTTGACTGCCCGTGTGGAAATTGGTGGGCACCCTGAGTTTAGGAAGGAAAACAATAAACTCCGAGTCAGTCATGTGACTGGTGTGAGAACTCAAAACAGTTTATCTTTAAAATCAAAATAGAGGAATATTTTAAAGTCAATTCGCAATGCTTTTAAAAATGAGACTACCATAAGGCCTCCCGCACACACACACACAATGCAAACGCAGAATCGGAGGAGATTTCTCCTTATGATAGTCAAAGATGGTTGATACGCATTAAAAAGAAACATTTGATATTATTACTAGTGCATAGTATAGAAAACAATTTCGAAAGTAGAATATAAATCTTAGCCAGCATAGGCATTCCGCACTTATGCCTACTATAGCTACCATCCAAATAGTGGGGCGCCACCATAAGTGAATGATAGGTTCTACAACTAAAACCTTACAAGATCGTATTGTTTCTTTGGATTTCCAACAAATGGTCAGGCCAAAGAACTTCCCATTGCCACATGGAAACGCCTCTGGAATGACGTCCCGAGAAACAAACCGGATCTCTGCCAACACAAGGCCGGGTTACCCCTAACTGGGTAACTACTGACACGAATATGTCATCCCCCGATCATAACCGATCTATCCGAGGATCCTCGATTTCCAACAACCACAAAATTTGCAGCAACAACATATGTTAAATATCTAGGCTCCATACCATGATACCACCTCTATCCAGAAGAATGACATACACTAAAGGGGTGCTACCCCCTAATAACCTTGCTGCATCCTTCCAGTTTTGACCATTTCCGGGGTGTGAGGTCCGACGAAGTCTCGTCCACAAAGCCACGCTTTATACAAAAGCTGCTTTGGGTCAATCAAATGATCATAGAAATGATCACCAAGATAAATGATCAAATAAATGATCCTATCACAAATGATCAAACAATGATCATTTCACAGCAACACTCAGCATGCCACACTACCAAATTGGGAGTATATCACTAATAACCTTCAACTGTATAACCTCTGAGCTCGTATGTCTCAGAGAAGGGTGTTAAGCTAAGAGAATAAATTCTCCGCAATCAACAGAAATATATTTGAAAGAAATCAGCTTTATATCTCAATTTGTAATGTCAGACATACAATCCATACAAGTCTGTTCCGGGATCGAACAGAACCGAAGGCACTTCCAAAGAAGTCCTTGCAATCCGGACATTCACTAATCACGACCGGACTTCCCGTCACTAAGGGTGATAAAACCTCTATATCGGAGATCAGCCGATGTAGAGTAACTCGACGGTAATCCTTCCGTTTTCAGAAATATCCGGTCTTCAACACCGGTCATCAAATGCAATCCATTATGACGTATCACATATTCGGAATGGATTATACGATCCCAAGGTCCTTTCCCGGCTAACCCAAATAGTGAGCGCTTATTCAAAAATAAGTGTGGCATTCAAATTCAAGCAATCACAACAAATACCTATTTAAAGGTAAATATGAATAGTCGGATTATTTAACTATCAATAGGCGTGTTCAACATCACCAAATCCAAATAATTTCCCGAATTATTTACTTTCCAAAATATCTTTACTAGATATATAATTTCCACACTTCAAAAATAAATCAACGCTTATTTTTTTATCAAATTCCCCTTTCTTTTATAAATTCCATAGTGAATTTACACTTCCAAAATATCCATGAATATATATGATTCCCAAATCGATTTTTAATATTCATTTTCAATTTATTTTTAAAAGATAAAATCTCAAAACATTCACTTCATATTGGAAAACATTTCCATACTTATTTAATAATAAGTAATTCACAAATCCATTTATTTTCAACACTTGGGAAATATTTAATATACTTAAATCGAAATTAAGTATATATTTCATTCTTTAAGAAATCATTCTCTTAAACACATAAATTTGAGTCAAAATGAATGTGGCGTAAAACATCGTTACGACGATCCAAAATCACTAGTATAGGGATTCAAAGTTTAAATAGATATATAAATCCCAATACTATACAAAATATTTCCTTTCGGAAATCATTTACTATAACAATAGTGTTATAGTCCACCATTTCCTTTTATTTCTCGAAAACGTCTATTTCAACAATGAATGTTGAAATCTATGATTTCGATATTCAACACATTTTAAAACATCTTTAAAACGATTAACTTCATTTTATAATATCACTTTTCCAAAACATAACCATTTTATTCAATAATATATTCACTGTCCAAAATGGTGAATATACTTCACTAACCCCATTTCAATATTTACAACACGTTTTGTTTTCAAGAATTTATTCGCTATCCAAAATCGCGAATAAATTACCTTTCATAAACTTCTATATTCAATTTATCAAATCCAATTGATTTCGAATTTATAAACAATGTTTATAAATTTCATTTACATGTCGAAATTTCAGTTTATAAGTAAATTACTTATAAACCATTTATTCACCAATCCATTCTTTTATATCAACATCAATTTATAAATCTAAATTCTTATTTACTTATAAATCTAGGTACAAACTTTATTTTAACACCCATAAAAGCTCGTTTTATAATTCCAATAATTTTAACTTATAAAAATCAATTTAAAGATCTTTTATATAAACCGTTTATAATAATCCAAAAATTCCAATTTAAACCAATTCATAAATTTATTAACTATTTATTTCCAAAAATCTCATTTCGGTTATATTTCTCAAAAATCTTAATTTTTATATCATAAAAATTTATGACATTTTAATTATTTAAAATTAATCAATTCAAAATTTAATAAAACATATACTTTGAAAAATCACTTTAAAATCCTTTTAGAAATCAAAATCGTTACTTTAAAACTTCAAAAATGGATCTGATGATGCAGCAGCACCAAATAGTCAATCACGACATCCAAATATCATATATCGATATGATAATCAACAAATACCAAAATATCTGTAAATAAATCAATACAGTTGAGGAATCCAGTTGGATCCCTCCAACCTGTTTCCCTGCATCCACAGATGTTAGCACAATACCAATTCTGCTCCAGTACGGAATTATCGCGGTATATGGGATTTATAAAATATTATCCACTTAATAGGCGGCGCAATAGGGTCTCATCCGCTATAACATGCGGGAAATCAACAACTGCAATATATACATATGCCAATATATATATATATATATATATATATATATATATATATATATATATTTCTATTATATTAATACCAATTTCACATACGGTGAAATATTCGCGGTATATGTTTTTAATAAATAACCTCCGCTTGCTAACGGTGCATAATGTCTATTTTTAACAATCATCATTTATCATACAATCAACAATTTTAAATCTAACTATTTAAAATATAGATCGAAACCGATTCGATTGAGTGAGAAGTTCTCACCTTGATTTTAATTCCGTTCCAGCCTTTTATTTCAAATAAAATTAAACGGACGTTTAATTTTACCCGAAATTTTCGCTAGCTCCAAAAGACTCCAATCAAGTTCCATTGCGAAGAGCTCGTCGAAACGAAGCCAACGCAAAAAGTTTCGTCCAAAACGGACCTCGTATCAACAAGTTATAGCATTTTGAAGTTAATACAAATTTTTAAATAAATTAATATACAACTTAAATTTTTATTTTAACCTAACTTTAATCATAGCCGTCCATTCCTATGCAAACAAAATCTGGCCGCACTCTTGAGCTTCTCCCTCACGCACGTTCATCAGTAAACCAAAACCATAGCCACCACCTCTCATCAAATTATTGCGACCAACGCAAGCATCTCCCACTCGATCAGAGACTACCATTGCAAAGCTCTCACTCGACTCCACCCTCACCCAAGTCGCGACCAAGCTTGGTCGAGCATAGATGCTGGAAAAACGTGGTCGACCGTGCACAAACGCGGCCAATTTAGAACCTCCACGATGCTTCGATCATCATCATCTCCGTATGGATCTATAGCCCTTCCAATGCTCTACGTTTTTGCAGTTGAAGCTTTCTTGAATTGATTCACGGATTGGAAGTAATTGAGAGAAGAAAATGGGAAATTTTCGGCCATTGATTTTTTGAAACTGGCGGCCGGCCATTAGGAACTAGGGTTTCCTTCTTTTTTTGTGAATAAAGGGGGGCTATTTATAGAAAATATCGAACACTATTCATTCCGGAATTTCCAAACTCCGATTTACGCGCGGTGACCAGCGTTTCTAGGGTTTATCCCGCGTTCCAGACACAATGGAACAGATTTCGGAAGCTAATTCGATCATCTGTGCGAGTTATGGCAATAAACGTTCAATTTAAATTAAACCGATTTAAATTAATTTCTAGGCGTTTTGGCTCGCCCCGGATAAACGGTAAATCCAATTGACACGAAATTTGACACCATACAATAATATCACATTACGGATCCGATGAAACTGATTTTGTCGAAATCTGAGACTGTTTGAAAAATGACTATTTTAACTCGCCAAATTAATATTAAAACAATTTTGATGCGTTTCGAGCTGCCATGGTCGAACGATAACTCCAATTGCTACGAAAATTGAAATCCGATAATAACAAACTATTACGGATCCAATGGAACTAGTTTCGTCCAATTCTAAGACTGTTCAAAAATTGGCTATTTTACAGTCGATAATTAAATATTAAAATATTCAATTTTCACAAATTAACTTTTAATTCGATTTTAAAAGTTCTATAACATCATGATAACTTCAATATGATATAATAAAATTTTACAAATCAATTTTAATCATATTTAACCCAAATTTCAATTATTTCTGTATTTCCAACTATTAAATTATCGATTTAATTATCAAATTAAATCCAATATTCGAAAAATAAATTATTCGACTTATTAATTTCACTTGTTAATATTTAAAATCAATTAAATATACAAATTTAAATTATCATAAATTCTGGGTCGTTACAACATATAATTTCAACATTCAATGTATTTCCTTATTTTTAGTTATAACTAATTATAACCTTAAAGTCACTTCAATTAATTGGAAATTAGATTAAAATAGTTAGCAATTACCTTATATTAACATTATCAACATTACATTCTAGTTATTCTTCTCCTTGTAACATCAATTTTTTTTAGTTTTATTTTAATATAAAATATTATTTAATTAATATTTTAATAATCGAAAATTATGGGTCGTTGCACTCTCCCCTACTCAAAACTTTTCGTCCTCGAAAAGGGAAAAGGAGGAAATTAGGAAAAGGAGAAAATAAGGAATCATTATATTTTATTCAAAGTATTCAATTTATAAACAATTATTTTTCATAACTAATTAATTTAAATAGAATATACAATTAATTACAAGTAATTCTTCATATTCAAGTCTACCAAAGTTTGAAAATATTTCACTTTTCACAAAATTTCTAAGTCTAAAATTTACGAAAAATTTCGGCAGAGTCTCCTTTGTACGGAGAGGTCGTGGAGAAAGAATAATATCTATAATCATCATATATGTATTATATTAAAAAAATAAACATCCCAAACCATGGGAAACAATATAATATTGCTAGAAACCTGTAATCCAAAAATATACCTATTAGTCGGGAAAAGAATGCTTAATTTATGAAACCAAAAGCAGTAGCTATTATTTCAATAAACTTGTACTTCACTTGTAAAATCCAAAGAAGTTAATAATACGTGAAAAGAGATATATTTAAGTTGCTTCAATTAATAACAAACAAATCAACACAATATAATAATAGTCACATGCAAACAAACAACATGACCATCATATGTAACAAAGGAATCAATCATATGTCCATAGCAACCAAACTGATGATTTGTTCAGGTTCAGACATTTTTAGTCGTACAAGTGATAAATAGACTATTAAGTGTACCCTATGCTCAATAGCCTTAGATAAATACTTGATATATTATCTATACATCCTTATAGAGTTAGAAGTATCCTTTCCTATCATCTCAAAAGACAAAATAACCAATAATTTCAACACAATATTTAAGTTTATTCAATTGGTTTTTTTTTTACATCATCACTATTCTTTTTTTTCTCATATAACGTCCTTTTCTTTTTCTTACATGTATATATATAAATTATTTCACAATATTAACTTACATACATAACATTTCTTGTTCATCAAAATTCTTATTTACAAATAATTTCATTGAACGCTTCCATTACTTAAGTTTTACCTGTATAGTATTCTATTACATATTCTATTAACATTTCAACTTATTAAACATTTTTGGTAAATATATGTGTTTTAAGAATGTAATTGAGTGTTATACAAGTTTATTTTATTCATGTTGGTTAACAAAATATTCAATGATTACATATTCTAAATTTTTATATCTTTTGATTTACAAGTTACAAATTTCTAATTTCTTATATATTTTATTCGAAAAATTCCACTCTTATTTATTTAATTAATTATTATTTATATAAAGGCCAATCACTTACATAGTTTGTTTTCCATCAAAGATTTAAGCCATTAATGAATCATTTCATAAAATATTACTTAAGCTTCTACAGCCTTACTTAATTTTATAGCTTAATTTAGTTATAGAATAGAAATTTAAGTTTTTGGTGTTCGCCCTTGAAGAGAAAAGAAATACTTCAATATATCTAAAAATTCAATTAAAACATTTAACCTCATTCACTTAGTAGGAATATAAGATAACTTTAAAACATCTTTATAGCATTATGCAAGGACTTTCCCAATGTTTAAACAATGTTAGAAATTTATATGAAAAATTTATATTAAAACATTATGATAAGATTTTAAAAATAAAGTTCCTTAAATCTGATAATTTATTAGACCCAATATTCCAAATAAGTATAAACTCTAGAACATTAAAGTGAAACTAATAGCATACTCAAATCTTGCACTAAATATCTAAATAAAAGTATAAATTTTCATAGATTCGTGATTAATTTTACACACTTGGTTTAAAATGAATATTCAAATCATGGGAAAAACATTTATCATAGTTTAATACAAAATTCAAATAGTAACTAAACCTATAAATTTAGTACTAGTACTTCGAAATCAAGTAATTATTTAAAACCATACTTCCAAAATTGAGATTGAGATTCTAATTTATTTTCCAAGTATATTTAAAACTTCGCAAATCATTTTTTCCATTTATATAATATATCTTCAAATTATACATTCAAAGAAACTTATAAAAAAAAATTACAAAAAAAAAATTCATTTGAAAACTTCATTTGCAAATCAATCATCTTTAATGTTTTAATACTTTACAAAAAAAAAATTCTATAAATTTTCTTGCTTCATTTATTAATACCATTTCAGTAATTTTAAATAACATCTTTTTAAATATATGTAAATTATTTGAAAACGATTACTTACATCATTACTTATATTTAAAAAGAAGCTATTGAAAACCTTAAATCCATTATGTTTAAATTTTATTAGTTTTAAATCTCAAAATACTTTTAAACATCATTAATAAATCAATAATCATTAACTTTAAAATGTTTTATTTAATTAATAACTTCTGACAATATTTAGAACACTAATAATTTACTACTAAACCATGTTGTACATAAATAAACAATATTTAAACATTTTAAAGTATTTAGAAAGGAAAAATGATCAAAATATCTTTTATATAATACTTTATCAAAATACTTTTATAACTCGATGTTTTAACAGGTTTATCCTTGTTCTTGCTGACTCTGGCCATGCGTTGATCAGACGCATGGCTAGAATTCTCCAAGTACTTAGCAGACCTGTTTCAACACCCAATGAAAATACTTAAAATCATTGAAAATAGATATGGAAAGTACGTTCCCCCATGGATTGCGGTTACGCAATGGTTATGCCGCTATCCCAACGGAATCAATTGTAGCTGTAGGCATCTCACCCCTCGAGTTACGCTATCCAATAATATCAAATGAATATAATAAGTGACCCACCAAAGGGATCCGATAATGACCCACCAAAGGGATCCGATAATGTCCCACCAAAGGGATCCAATAATGACCCACCAAAGGGATCCGATAATGACCCACCAAAGGGATCCGATAAATGACCCACCAAAGGGATCCAACAAATGACCCACCAAAGGGGTCCGATGGAAGGTACTTCCCATATCATTTATTTCAAAACATGTCATACCATATATAGTCACCATTCAGAATCATAGCTTCAAATATCGCACTTATATCATAAGATTTCATTTTCAGATAGAGTATTTTCCAAAATCAATAGTTTCAAATATATCAAATCATTCTTATATAAATTCCTTTATATATAAGATTTATCTCTTCAGATCAAAAACCTTCCAAAATCAACATTTTTAAAAATCACCTTATACTTATATAAAGTCTGTCTTATGCAAGAATAAAAAAATTTGCAAATCAATTACGCTGCATGAAGATCCATATGGAATTGAACATTTTTGCTTTGCAAAAGGTTTTGAATTTAGAATAGTTCTTTTTTTTTATATACAATCATTTTGTGAAATAGTTTGGTATATAAAATGGTTGTGGAAAATTGTAACGACCAAAAATTTTCGAACCCGAAAATTTCAGATAGTTATGGAAAAGAAGAAAGAGATAGAAGAAGAAGAAGAACAGAACACCAAAATCTCACATTCGCAGCGGATAAAGTATAATAAATAATAACAGTTTACAAAAGAATATTTTATCTGTTGATTACACTTTAATACATCAGAGGTACACATATATACAGTCACTAATCATATACAAATCATGTCTCGGATATATAATCATATACTGCAGCGGAAATACTCCATACGTACTTGCCATCCAGCTCGTCTGCTGAGCTCCAGAACGTACCTACCTGAAAATCTGTAATACTCGGTCTGACCCGAGCATTACACCAAAGTAACACCCGGGTCAGGCTGGAAACCAGCGTGAGTAAACCCATCTAACATGTAACACCAAAGCATACAACTGAATGAAAACCCGGGTACTCATATCAATTCACAAAGCCACAATTTATTTTAGACATCACTTATTCCACACATCAATTTCTAAGTACCAAACTTAGATAAAATAATCCAATTCACTTAAATCATTTCATTCTAGCCTATTGATTTCACAAATCAATTTATAAAATTCGAAGTGGTTTCGGGTATTTCCCAATACACGACCCCGGTCTCTTCGGAACTCATATCATCAACCCAAGTTATCCAGATGAAATACACAACATTTCATATCAGAGGTATCAACTAATTCAAAGCATCCAATACCTTTCAGCCAGTTATAAGCAAAGCTTAATCACACAAATCAATTCAATTGATTCTAATTGAATTTTCAAACCTCGATCACTTAGATTCCTTAACTTACATTTATTAACTCCAAATCAATTTAATTAGTCAACCCATCATTATTCATCTTAACTTATCTACTTGGACTAAGTTCTCAGATTCATTAACTTATAATCACTTACATTGATTAATAATCCTTGAATTAATCATGCTCATAAATTTACTAACCCTCCATAAATTTTGTTACACTGATTAAACAAGTAATTAATCCTCAATTAAGTAATTACCAATAATTACCCCCTTTGATTTATGATATTAAGTAATTTTCTTCGACTTCTTTTATTAGTAAATTCTATTAACTACATTGATTAATTACCTTAATCAATCATTGATTTTTCAAATTATTAATTACTCTAGAATTTAATTAACCTTCAATTGCTTATATTATATTAATTGTTCACAATCATTAACTACTCATCTTAATTAACTTCTTAGTTTCCATTAACAAACTCGCTAAATTATCTATAGTCTTATACCGCATCCTCGATTAATCCTTCTGTGTGAAAATACTTCTTTTAAGTAATTTACTTAGCATACTCAACCACCATGAAAAGAAACCCATCAAATTGTTTATCAAACCGATGATAAAAGTCTAACAAGTAAGGCCCTTTTCTTAGAAACAAACATGTTCATTTCGGACAGAAATGTAACCCGAGCTTGCACCTCAATTTCATATATATAGATGGCCGAATTTTAAAAAGTGACACGTACGAAAGTTATCACATTCTTCCTGCAGTTTCCAAAACTTTAAAAATTATAGGATTAGGATAAGAAACGCAAAAGTTATACACAAAATACTAGCTCAGGTTTGCACAAGACACTGAGTACTCTACAACAACAGGACAGCAAGTTTGCAAGAGGTTTTTCAACATATTAATCAATGAATTTCAGAAAATGATACACATAAAAGTTATAGGCGTTTCCGTTAGCTTTTCATAATGACCAAGATCATCGAATTTGGATCAACGGTTCAAAAGCTATGACCATTTTACTAAAAACATTAAGCATAGCCTGAACTTATGCATTTGCAGGACAGCAACCAACAATTGCAATTATGGCATAGAAAACATCGAAATCAGGCAAAACGAATAAAGCAAAAGTTGCAGCTAAGTTTCTAATCTTTCCGGAAGATTAAAAATTACCGAATTCCGATAAGAATTGTAAAAGTTATGGATAAAACAATTCTGAGATTTGAATTTCATAACTTCTGTCTTTTGTCTCGAGACAGCGATAAACAATTATAATTTTGGCCAAGATTACATTGAAATTTCAAAAAACTCAAAAATTAAAAGTTTTAGAACAAAGTCTAAGCTTTCTGAAACATCTAAATCTATCGAAATCGGTTGAGCAATAAAGAAGTTATGGCCAATTTAGTTTTAGCCTTAAGCACAGAGCTAATATTAGTTTTGCTCTCGGGATTACAGTAGAAATATTCAATTTTGACATAGCTAACTTCCAAATTACAGAAAACATAAAACATCAAAGTTGTAACACATGCAATAAGCTTTCCAAAACATCCAAGAAATCGAAATTTCATTATGAATTGAGAAAGTTATGGTCAAATTACTAAGATGCGTTTTTGATAGAACCGAGACACTTTTACTTACAACTATCATCTCTTCAAGAATAACATGAATACTAGAAATTTAAATAGGTTTTCTCACATTAAAATTTTATATTTGCCTTGACTCCTTTTCCTTGGCTTTCTCCAAGCTTTTTCACTTTATCTTACTTTTGTTTTTGTTTTGTGAAAGAAAGAAAAATAAGTGAACGTTTCCACCCTTTACATAGTAATTTTCAAGGCTAGTTTGGTAATTTTAGTTTTGGACACTTGTCTACTTCTCTTTGCACAAGCTTTAGAATGTTGACACATGTCTACTTAGGTGTCTTAAGATGTTTCTACACATAGACACCTAATGGGGTTATGTGTCATAATTCTATTTCATCTTAAGATAGGTGTATGGTCCATATTATGTCACTTGTCTTCACCATGTCATGTCACTTATCCTATACTTATAAATGTATACATACTTATACCTTTTGTATTATTTAAAAGCATACATAAATATAAATAAAATAGAGAAGGTGTAGTAAACTATCGATTTACACGATATATTATTAAAACTGACAAATCACCTTTAAATTAGATTCCAACCATTCTATTATATTCAGTCCTATCATTATAAATTTTATAAGCCTTCAAATTGTTATTAACAGGCTTACAATTCTATATTCAATATTTTACCCAATTTCAAATTATATAAAATAATTTAATTATCAAGTAAATATTAATATTCGGGAGTCAAGTTTACAATTAACGTTTAAATATTTAAAATCAATTTATTATTCCAATTTAAACTGTTAAAAATATCGGGTCGTCACATTCCTCCCCCCTTAAAAGAATTTCGTCCCCGAAATTTGTAGTTAGGATGAATGGTTCAAAACCCGTTTACTTTTTCCAAAACCCACATTCAACATTCTACCAATTATCTTTTATTAAAGACACTTAACCTTAACCAACTTCCTAAAACCTTCTATAGTTTTCACGCAATACCCTTTTGCTCAATCCTTTAAATTTCAATTTAAAACCAATTTTGAGTTATCGAAATTTTCTCAAATTTTTTTTTTCTAACTCTCTAAATTTCCGAAAAGGTTTGCCAGCGTCTCCTTTGCGCGGCTAGCTCGGTACTACTACAAAAGGCCTCTCCGGGCTCCCAAATTCCAAAAGAAAACAAATGCCAAGTGACCACATCAAAACCCAATCCAATTCCATACAGAAATTTAAATACATACCTTTTTGTCGGGCCATTCACATTTATCTTTTGGAATCAAATCCAATTTCTTCCTTAAATTTAAACTTAACTTACTTTACTTTAATTTATTCCAACATCAAACTTAAGTTTACTTCTATTTGACTCTCATTTAATCAAATTCCATTAAACTCAGTTAGCCTACCATTTCATTTTAATTCACCTACACAGTTTATCAAAATAATATCCAAGCGTATACTTAACTCATTTATACTTCAAATCAATATGCCACCGAACTTAAGTTCAGTCTGATAATCCAATTTCAATCATAACCTTGATTTATTTTTTTATTTTTTTATTCAATCAGACTTCGTCCATTTATTATTTAATTCCATTAACTCATTTTATATTGCAGTTTCTTAATTCATTTGCGAATTTATTTTATCTATACAAAGCCATTCTCAATTTACTTGCAACTTTCGTTAAATATTATTCATATCACGTTTGAATTTTATTTGTAATTCAAACCGTCACTTTTCCAATCCAACTCTATTTTATTTCTACAACATCTCTTCTTATTTAATTCATTATCAAATCCAAGTCAAATTCTATTGACAAATTCGAATTCATTTCCAAACTCCATTATTAATTTACAATCCATTTGTTTAATCGAGTAAAATTTTATTAACATACTTTATCAAATAATTATTTATTAGCCTACTTCCAACTTTTATTACAAAGAAACTTACTTCATTAAATTTTCTCGAGTTCTTATTTTATAATTCCTGTTTGGATTTCCCTTTTAATTATTAAAATTTAGAAATGCCTTTAAATTCAGATAATATTTTATAAAACATATTTCTTATAACTCGATGTCTCAAACAGTCCATCCTTGTTCTCATAGAAATTTAGTCATACGTTGATCAGGCGTAGAACTGAAAATCTATAAATACTTAGCAGACTCATTTTCAACACCCAGTGAAAATACTTTAGAAAGTAATTTTATTGAAAATGTAGAAAACATTTTTGAAAATAGAGGATATATCTTTGGTGAGAATGCTCTGGAAATCATCACCCCTATCCATGGTCACAGTTACATTCCAGGGTTACGTTGCCATCGCAGCAAAAGTCCATGTAACTGCAGGCTCTCCGCGGCCTCTCGATTATGCCATGGAACCCACACAACAGATCACGGTTACACCCAGGGTTACGTTGCCGTCGCAGCAAAAGTCCATGTAACTGCAGGCTCTCAGTGGCCTCTGATTTTCGCTGTCGAAATGAAACCTCTCCACTCCTACATAGGTCGCAGTCTGCCGATATAAAATCAAACGCAGACTGTTGGCTCTCAGCGGCACACACGACTTTCGCTATGTTATACCATAGGTCGCAGTCTACCGATATAAAATCAAACGTTGACCTTGGCTCTCAGCGACACACACGACTTTCGCTATGGTATATTCTACTCATAATCCCCAGGAACTAGTTTCGTCCGGACTCCTCACAGGATTAACTTTAGAACCCCCCCTGGGGCTCAAGGCAGCACCACCCGGTGGTACTCCTGAGAAGTTCATTTCAAGGGAGCGCCTTTTTCCCCAGAGCCATCATCAAAACATTTTATACTATGCACATATAGTATCTTTAAATCATACACCTAGTATGATCTCATACAAAGCTCCTTTACACCAAATCGATTATTTCAAATTCGATAATTCTCAAACTAGGCTTTCCAAATTCTTATATTGATTTTACCCAAAAATCAAAAGCCTTTCCAAATCCAAATCCAAAGGTTCCCAAAACCTTTTCCCAAAATCCTCATATGATCCTTTATATATATATATATATATATATATATTCAGATATATAAAATCTTTTAAATCTTTGGATCATTTCAAACTTGCATAAAATTCCTTTTATACTTCAAAACATTTCCAAAAACCCTTTTCTTCTGGCAAAATATTCATCAAGGGGAGTTCCATTTTATTAAACAAAGATATTTAACTTTGTTTACTCAAAATCAAATATTCAAATTTGATTACTCCTTTCAATATCATTTTCATTCAAATCCGTACGATGTACACATATCATCCGTACGCTATACCAATCTGATCGCTCACTCGATCGCACAATTTCATTTCCGAACTAGTATCGTCCACCCGACTTCCTAGTGCGGACACAGATCGGGTTTCTTGATTAGAAACCGTCATTCTCCTTGCATAGTCTAACTATGATAGAGAATATCCAGAACTAATCAACAATCCATATCCAGTTTCGCCGTCGAAAATCGAGTGAAAAATCTCAATCGGATCGATATAACTATCTTGAAATTCTGTGCTCGAATCTGGATCAAATCACTATGCGAATAGAATAACATACGTACACCCTACATTTTTTTTTACTGGTTATTAGCCAAATCAATTCCATTTTTATTTACATTCACTTTGATTTTCATTCACTTACTCACAATTGCTTTAATCCCTTTGGATTATCACCTCTATTCTTATCTCGATTGAGTATTTAACCAATAACAGTTTGAATTCCGACCAGTTTATTTAGAAAATAGCTTTAAATTTTTATTTTTATTTTTGAAAATAGATAAGTAGTTGGAAAATAAATACTAGTTTGTAAAATAGCTGTAAAATAGTTCAGTAATTGTAAAATAATTGGAAAATAGTTAAATAGTCATAGAAATTTTAAATAATTCCAAAATAGCTATAAAATAGTAATTAATAGTTGAAAATAGCAATTAGTTATAAAATAGTTAGAAAATTGTTAAACAGTTTCAAAAATAATTGTAAAACAAGTATAAGATAGTTTGGCTTTTAAAAGAAAGGTTGTATACATAATGAATAGCTTGGAAAAATAGGTTTGTATTAAAACAGTTTATATTAAAAATAGTCCAGAGTCAAAACTGTTCACTCCCCAATCTTCATTCCCAATCAATTCAATTTAAATTTCCTCTTCCATTTAAATTGACCCCATTCTAATTTAAATAACTTCAATTTCCATTGAAATCTATTTAACCCAATTCAAGTTGAATTCCTCAGTTTCTTTCCAAATTTAACTTTATTCAACCTTGATCCTACTAATTCAAATAAATTTCAATTGAACAAGTTCCAATTTCAATTCATTTCAACTCCAGTTTGAATTAATCCCAATTTCAAACTCCATTCCACAACAAGCTGAATTATTCTTGATTTCCTCCCAAATTAAATTCAAATTCCATTTGAATTTGAAACTATTAAACTTTAATTACAATTCCTAATTATTCAAATCAATCCAATTCAAATTTTCCATTTGAATCTTATACTCATGCATCTTCAATCACACTTTCAATTACTTCAAATCAAATTCAATTCGAACCAATTCAAATTCCAAATTTAAACCATCTCGAATTATATATAAATTTGAGTTAATACTTCAAATGTTGATTTAGTTCCTTTAAATCAATTTTCCTTTAAAGTTTTTAAACAATTCAATTTTGAGTCCAAATTTCAAAATTCCATTCTAAAACATCCGTCAAATTCCAAATTCCAGATCTCAAACCCATTTGAGATCACACAAACACCCCGTTCAAATTAACCATTTAACTTCCCAAGTTAAATCTTAATTTCATCTTCAAATTTCCAAATCAGGTTGATCATTCCAACTTATTTAACTTTTTCTCCATTTAAACTCAATTCACTTAATCCAGTCAACCTTACCCAATTTGAACTTCCATTTCAATTTTTAAACTTCTCATAAATAATCTTCCCACTTATTAAGTTCAAAAAAAAACTTATCACCTTGGGTATCACATCTTATTTCAAACTCAAAACTCACCATTTAGAGTTATTTCCAACCACCTTTGATATTATGTATATCCACATGTATACATATTAATTTCTTTTACATACCAAGTTATACTTTAAAATTTTAAACCACCTTTGGTTTAAATTCAAAACAAATTTCTTTTTAAATTTTCAAACAACTCTTGTTTGAAATAGGACCATTTATTCAAAAGCATTAAATAATATTATTTGTTATTTCTTTAAATTAATTACATCATTAATTAATCACATTCGGTAATTAACTTATTTCTTAATTACCTTCATTAAGAAATTGTCCCTTAGATTACTTACCTCTAGCTACTTCATCAAGTAACTCCTTCTTATTTATCAATTCCAATTATTATCCATTAATTAATCTCATTAAATAAAGTTTAATTATTTAATTGATTATCCTTATCCTGAAACCTTTCCCAATTTCAAGATTTTATTTCAGTTTGAATTTATTTCAAACTTATCTTTATTCAATTTCAATCTTAGTTTGGTTGTGTTCTATTACTTCTCAATTTAATTTCAATAATTTTAACAACCAATTCCCTTTATATTTATTTGAAAGAAATATTGCTTTTTATATATATCGAAACATATTCTTATATAAAATCATTTAAAATCTTTATATAAGAAAATAACAAGTACGCTCTCTCATATATATATTCACTCAACTCATTCTAGGATACCACTTACCCTATCATTAATGAGTAATACCATTAGAGCCAAGGTTCTCGCTTAACCTTCAGCTCTCATACCAAATGTAACGATCCGAAATTTTCGAACCCGAAAATTTCAGATAGTTATGGAGAAGAAGAAAGAGATAGAAGAAGAAGAAGAACAGAACACCAAAATCTCACATTCGCAGCGGATAAAATATAATAAATAATAACAGTTTACAAAAGAATATTTTATCTGTTGATTACACTTTAATACATCATAGGTACACATATATACAGCCACTGATCATATACAAATCATGTCTCGGATATATAATCATATACTGCAGCGGAAATACTCTATACGTACTTGCCATCCAGCTCGTCTCCTGAGCTCCAGAACGTACCTACCTGAAAATCTGTAATACTCGGTCTGACCCGAGCATTACGCCAAAGTAACACGCGGGTCAGGCTGGAAACCAGCATGAGTAAACCCATCTAACATGTAATACCAAAGCATACAACTGAATTAAAACCCGGGTACTCATATCAATTCACAAAGCCACAATTTATTTTAGACATCACTTATTCCACACATCAATTTCTAAGTACCAAACTTAGATAAAATAATCCAATTCACTTAAATCACTTCATTCTAGCCTATTGATTTCACAAATCAATTTATAAAATTCGAAGTGGTTTCGAGTATTTCCCAATACCCGACCCCGGTCTCTTCGAAACTCATATCATCAACCCAAGTTATCCAAATGAAATACACAACATTTCATATCAGAGATATCAACTCATTCAAAGCATCCAATACCATTCAACCAATCATAAGCAAAGCTTAATCACACAAATCAATTCAATTGATTCTAATTGAATTTTCAAACCTTAATCACTTAGATTCCTTAACTTACATTTATTAACTCCAAATCAATTTAATTAGTCAACCCATCATTATTCATCTTAACTTATCTACTTGGACTAAGTTCTCAGATTCATTAACTTATAATCACTTACATTGATTAATAATCCTTGAATTAATCATGCTCATAAATTTACTAACCCTCCATAAATTTTGTTACACTGATTAAACAAGTAATTAATCCTCAATTAAGTAATTACCAATAATTACCCCCTTTGATTTATGATATTAAGTAATTTTCTTCGACTTCTTTTATTAGTAAATACTATTAACTACATTGATTAATTACCTTAATCAATCATTGATTTTTCAAATTATTAATTACTCTAGAATTTAATTAACCTTTAATTGCTTATATTATATTAATTGTTCACAATCATTAACTACTCATCTTAATTAACTTCTTAGTTTCCATTAACAAACTCACTAAATTATCTATAGTCTTATACCGCATCCTCGATTAATCCTTCTGTGTGAAAATACTTCTTTAAAGTAATTTCCTTAGTATACTCAACCACCATGAAAAGAAACCCATCAAATTATTTATCAAACCGATGATAAAAATCTAACAAGTAAGGCCCTTTTCTTAGAAACAAACATGTTCATTTCGGGCAGAAATGTAACCCGAGCTTGCACCTCAATTTCATATATATATAATGCCGAATTTTAAAAAGTGATACAAACGAAAGTTATCACATTCTTCCTGCAGTTTCCAAAACTTTAAAAATTATAGGATTTGGATAAGAAACGCAAAAGTTATACATAAAATACTAGCTCAGGTTTGCACAAGACACTGAGTACTCTACAACAACAGGACAGCGAGATTGCAAGAGCTTTTTCAACATATTAATCAATGAATTTCAGTAAATGATACACATAAAAGTTATAGGTGTTTCCGTTAGCTTTCCAGAATGACCAAAATCATCGAATTTGGATCAACGGTTCAAAAGTTATGACTATTTTACTAAAAACATTAATCTTAGCCTGAACTTATGCATTTGCAGGACCGCGACCAACAATTGCAATTATAACATAGAAAACATCGAAATCAGGCAAAATGAATAAAGAAAAAATTGCAGCTTAGTTTCTAATCTTTTCGGAACAATAAAAATTACCGAATTCCGATAAGAATTGTAAAAGTTATGGATAAAACAATTCTGAGATTTGAATTTCATAACTTCTGTCATTTTGTCTCGGGACAGCGATAAACAATTATAATTTTGGCCAAGATTACATCGAAATTTTGAAAAACTCAAAACTTAAAAATTTTAGAACAAATTCTAAGCTTTCTAAAACATCTAAATTTATCGAAATCGGTTGAGGAATAAAGAAGTTATGGCCAATTTAGTTTCAGCCTTAAGCATAGAGCTAATATTGGTTTTGCTCTCGGGATTACAGTAGAAAGATTCAATTTTGACATAGCTAACATCCAAATTACAGAAAACACAAAACATCAAAGTTGTAACACATGCAATAAGCTTTCCAAAACATTCAAGGAATCGAAATTTTATTAAGAATTGAGAATGTTATGGTCAAATTACTAAGCTGCGTTTTTGATAGAACCGAGACACTTTTACTTACAACTATCATCTCTTCAAGAATAACATGAATACTAGAAATTTATATAGGTTTTCTCACATTAAACTTGTATATTTGCCTTGACTCTTTTTCTTTGGCTTTCTCCAAGCTTTTTCACTTTATCTTACTTTTGTTTTTGTTTTGTGAAAGAAAGAAAAATAAGTGAACATTTCCACCCTTTACATAGTAATTTTCAAGGCTAGTTTGGTAATTTTAGTTTTGGACACTTGTCTACTTCTCTTTGCACAAGCTTTAGAATGTTGACACATGTCTACTTATTTGTCTTAAGATGTTTCTACACATGGACACCTAATGTGGTTATGTGTCATAATTCTATTTCATCTTAAGATAGGTGTATGGTCCATATTATGCCACTTGTCTTCACCATGTCATGCCACTTATCCTATACTTATAAATGTATACATACTTATACCTTTTGTATTATTTAAAAGCATACATAAATATAAATAAAATAGAGAAGGTGTAGATAGTATATTGTAAACTATCGATATACATGATATATTATTAAAACTGACAAATCACCTTTTTCCAACCATTCTATTATCTTCAGTCCTATCATTATAAATTTTATAAGCCTTCAAATTGTTATTAACAGGCTTACAATTCTATATTCAATATTTTACCCAATTTCAAATTATATAACTCAATAATTTAATTATCAAGTAAATATTAATATTCGAGAGTAAAGTTTACAATTAACGTTTAAATATTTAAAATCAATTTATTATTCCAATTTAAACTGTTAAAAATATCGGGTCGTCACAAAAATAGTTTGTAAATAAAGTAGTTTGTAAAATAGTTTGAAAATAAAATAGTTTGTAAAATAGTTTGTATAAGAAAAATTAAAGAAAATAGTTTGTATAAGGAAAATAAAAGAAAGTAGTCTGAAAAATGGTTTTAAATTAATAGTAGTTTTTCATAAAAGAAAATCCCAATTTAAATTGCAAACATATCAACTTTCAATTTCAATGCCAAAGCATATCAATAATATTAGAACATAAGATGTACACATGTCATCATTTCGCAACATTACATTCGATCGTTCGCTCGATCACACAAGTTCGCTTTCGAACTAGTATTGTCCATTCTACTTCCCTAATGCGGACTTCGATATGGTTTCTTGACTAGAAACCATCATTCTTCTTGCATAGCCATATACTATGATAGAGAACTCTAGAATCAAACCAAAAATCCATATCAATATTCACCATCAAGAATCGAATGAAAAATTCTAATGCGAAATGGTGTAATTCACCTCAAACTTACGTACTTAAATCCGGATCAAATTAATTATGCGAATAAAATAATATACGCACAACTTACGTATTTATTTCAATTTGATTCATCACAATTATACTTCAACTAAATTCATTATTAATCTCATTGATTAATGAAAGTATCATTTCATACTTTAATATTTGTTTCACATAATTTCTCCATTTAACATATAACTTTAATTTATTCATTCTCATTATATTGCTTATATTTCTCTTCAATTTAAATTACATTCATTCCACATGTAATATTTATCATTTAATATTACATTTATTGCCAAATCATTTCATAAGGAATTTTCTTAAGTTTATAACCAAATTATAAAAACATAATTCCTTTTTATAAGACATTGTTCAGGTTTAAAGTTATCACAACTTTATTTATAACCATTTATTATAACATCCATTTATTTCATAACAATTTACAAGTCATGGTTTTATTTATAATCAATTCACATTAAATTCATACTAATTCAGAAGGTTTTGATTATCCAAAATATCTAAATATTACATTTTTTAATAGTTGAACTACGGTCAAAAACAACAAAATTCACAACAACAATAATTAGCCAATGCTTTTAAACTGATAAAATGCAACTAATCAACAATAAATGATAATAACTAAATATTACCATTTCATAAATCAAACACATTACAAATAACTATATTAGTTATAAAAATTTAATCCTCTGCATATCATATAATATTAGGAAAAAAATTCATTTCAAAACACTTTTATAAAACTAACAAATACGCGCTCTCATATATACACTTAGACAACTCATTCTAGGGTATTACTACCCTATCTCTAATGAGTTAACCCCAACAGGCTAAGGTATGTCTAAACCAAAGCTCTGATACCAACTGTAACATCCCACCCTTTTGGACGATTTAAATCGACAATAAACCACACATGCCAAGTAAAATCATTCAAAAGGTAAGACTGTTAATGGGGTAAATAAGAAAATAATAAAAAAGAAGGAAAGATAAAACACAAAATCTCACAGCGGAATGACAAAATATAAAAATCAAATAAACAGTTCATGAAACTGTTTTATAAATAACATTTGATTACACCTTTACAATACAAATCAGAGTTATACATACAGTAGAAATAAATAAATAATGCAGTGGAACACATGATGTAGTGGAATATTAATAATAAATAGTAGACTCGTCTCCGTCTTCATCCTCCAAAATATAATGGTCTTGAATACACTAAAAAAAGCTCAGACTGACCCGAGCGTAATAAAAAGACAAAACACTCGAGTCAGGACTAAAAGATCTTATGTAAGTCAAATCAAAATAAGTATAATAGAATTATTACTATAATGGATTCAGAGATGTATAACAGGAATTTCATCTCCTATCAAGTGTACAATGTGGATTTAATTATTTAAAAGATTTCAGACGATTCAAAAATACCAATCTTAATCATTTTAATTAAAATAGATCCGAATTTTAAATTTAAAACTTAAATCTTTCAAATAATTCAATTCTAATAAATAATCCAAATTAAAGAAATTACACGGTTATATGTCATTTCAACCAGTATCCAAATCAAATTTCCAAATCAATGGAAACAGCTCGAGTTATCATTTCAATCCATAGTGGTAACAAAGATATATACATAAATAAACATCCAATCATCCATAATGACAACCAATAACATCCATCACAATCCAACATCCAAATCAGCCAATAAATCACAACAATCAATTGATTATCATTATCAGGTGTATAACTTGCAATTTATATTCATTATTAAATAAATGGCAAATTCAATTCAATATAAATTCAAATTTAACTTAAATGACAATCTAGTAATACCAAAAGTAATTAATAAATTTCTAATCACATTATAAATTTAATTTAACTAGCATAAGGTAATCTAGTATTCGTGAGTGGGTCGAAACACTCACTTTTGATATTTAGAACGCAAAAATCCAAACAAAGATGCCTTTTCCAATAGTCTCCAAACTCAGCCAAACCTATTTTATGTTATTAGGAATTCCAATACGAGTCCAAGGGAAGAAACTACGCATGTATCAAAGCTCGTATGAGGAAGATATTCAGGTTATAAGGATATAAAATAAAATAAAAATACATACATATTTAATTCTTAAAATAAGAAACTTTAATAACTCACGTTTTCAAATTTGACGTACCCAAAACAAAGGCAAGAAGTGGAAAGACAAAACCATTAAGGCTAATTCTCATTGTTCAATTTTTTTTGAAGGCTTCTTGCAAAAGAAGGCAAGGCGATGAGGAAAGGTACGGATGTGGTTAAGGAAGAAATGGATGCTCACACTTTTTTATTCTTTTCTTTTTCTAAACATAGCTTCAGTAAAATGAATTGGCAGCAATTAAGTAAAGGTATAAAGCTATGTTGACATTGAGACTTTGAGGGAAACAAATAGAGGGCTGATGTTTGAAAAATAAGAAATTTCTAGGGGAAAGAATGATATATGATATAAAACAAAAGAAGAAAGGGAAGTGACAAATGAAATATGTATGGAAGGGACAAATAAAACAAAACTGTATGATCTAAGTAGATGCTTTGGGAAATAAATAAACAAAACGGAAGAATAAGAAAGGATATAAATTCACGTTTCAATTACATCAAAGAATTGCAATAAAACCAAATGTGAAAATGGTGGCAGGTGTATTGAATAATAAGGAAATGAAGGGACCACTTAGGATCTAGTTAATTGCATGATCCACTCGATTAAATATATTATCACTGAATGTACCCTTTTTCACACTCGTTTACACATAATTAACATATAGTAAATAAATTTGAATACAATAACCAGTGGAATGTTACAAAAAAATAAAAGATGATCTAGAACTAATATTCAAGTTTTCTTTTTCTTTCAAAATAATGTTTTTCTCATAGGGGAATTGCACAACCTAAAAAGTCAATTAAATTTAAACTTCAAGATTAGTGTTAAAATCACTTATATACAGCCTCAAATGTATACTTAATGACTGTAAAATATTGTTTTAAAATTAATTTTTTTCTTCTTTATATAGAATTATTTTTACCTTAAAAATGAAAATGTTAGTTTTATTTTCATTAAAATGTTCTTTTTATTTTTTTACGATAATGTATGTTTCTTTCGTTAAACCCAAAAATTAATATTAATGTTTCTTTTTTAAAAAAAATTGAAAGATCCCAAATTGACATAATTGTAATTAATTTCAAAATTACACTTATAACGGATTATAACAAACGTACATTTCTTTCATTAAACGCCATTAATTTCAAATAAATTCTCTTTCTCTTTTATTAAAAGATTCCAAGTCATATTAACGGCAATAAATTCATTAATTAATTTAAATTCCAACATATACTTATTTTGTTTTTTTTAATCTTATTATTCAATCAATTATCATATTATATATATACTTAACGTTGGTTTACCATTTCATTACCTCAATCTTCTATATTTATCACTTTAGTTCATATTAACTGTAGTAGGTAATTAGATTAACTGCAATTGATTTTCAATTCAATTTCAATGGATTAAATAAATAGGTGATAAATGAAAAATGTTACCTTTTACTTACTTAATTGCATTTACAAGATTATTATTAACAACAAATGCTATGACTACTTACACAATCCTGATTATACTCAATTTTCCATTAATTTCATATAATTCCCCCTTTTATATAACATTTAATTCATTTCCTTATTTCAACTTATCATCAAATAACGTTACAATTATTTTAATCACTAACATACAATTCCAACATTAAACCCAACATTCAATTGCCTTAATTCAATTAATTACCCATTCAATATTAAAACGATAAATTAATGAGAAAATAGTTAATATAATCGTTTATAATAATAATTCATACCCCTTATCTTATTCTTTACAACCAAGGGTTATAATTTGCTTACCCAAAAAGGTTTTATATTCAATATTAACCTATTTCAATTAACTACATACAAGTTCACCATCTACATCATTTAATTTATTTCATTATTTACAATCATAACTAAGTCAACCTACAATGTATTTCAATTAGTTTGAAATTACCGTAAATATTTATCAATAGCGTTCAGACAACACCACTGATTTCATATTCAATATTAGCTAATTTTAATTGATTACATATATTTTCAACATTCAATGTATTTCCTTATTTTTAGTTATAACTAATTATAACCTTAAAGTCACTTCAATTAATTGGAAATTAGATTAAAATAGTTATCAATTACCTTATATTAACATTATCAACATTACATTCTAGTTATTCTTCTCCTTGTAACATCAATTTTTTTTAATTTTATTTCAATATAAAATTATAAAATATTATTTAATTAATATTTTAATAATCAAAAATTATGGGTCGTTACAGTTTTGCAAAAGCTTCGAAAACTGGAATCCTGTGCTTGAGTTAAAACTGCAGTTGCTTATCAGTTAAAAATGCTCTTTGGTTGAAGATGCAATTGCTTGTAGAAAACCCAGATTGAAGAAAAATGCAGTGGCCTTGATTTGAAGATGCAGCCCTTTGATTTTTTTTTTAAGATGGTGAATTGATTACAGTTTTGTTTGTTTGAAGTGGAAAATGAATTTTCAGGCTTCGGATTTTCAAGGACTTGACTTTTGAAAATGTTATAGGGAAAAATGATTTTGTTTTGAGAAATAGTTTCAGGGAGTAGATGGATTTATTGGTTTGAGAATAGAACATGCTAAGCTTTTAGATTTAGAATAATAGAAGAAAAGGGAAGGGAAGAAGATTTATCCATATAAGGGCCGAAATTTGTTTTTGTAAAAGAAAATCTAAAATAAATGACACTTGTCTTTAAATTTAACATTTGTCAATTTGAAATGTTTAATGACTAACACTTGTTACATGAAGCCTTAGTATATTTACATATGTCCTTTAATTTATATAATATTTACATTTGTCTTTTAAAGTTAATTAGTTATATTTAATTGTTAATTAGTTATTTAGTTAATATGTTAATATGAGATAAATGTGAATCTTTGTTTAATTAATTAGTTAATATATACTTATTTACATGTAGATAATTTTAAAATGGATAAATCCAATTTTATTTATAAAATAAAGTTTATACAAATATTTTAAAATTAAAACAATTAAAAATATTTGTACTTTAAATTTTCAAAGATTTGAATTCAAATTCAAATCAAGTTATATATATATATATAACTACACAGTTAAATTTTTAAAAATAATTATTTTTATTGAAAATATATTTGTTAAAACCAATGTATTATTATATTTTGAAAATAACAAATTTGATAACTATAAATAATTTATAAAAGAAATTATTTTCTTTATTAATAAATTATTTACTTTATCCAACTATATCAAAATAAACCTTATTGTTATTTTTATTTAAATTTAAACTTAAGTTAAACATATTTTAAACCATTTAAATAATTTGCCTTATGTATTTAAAATCATATAGTTATTTATCATATACTTTTAAAAAGTTAATATCAAATAAATCAATTTAAACAAATTAAATTTTTATCTTATCAATTTAAAACCATATTTTATTTATTAAATAACCTTTTAAAAGTTTAACTTTAAAATTATACCCAATTTTACCAAATATATATATATATATGTTATTTAGAAAACAAGATTTATTTATTTATTAAATTAAAACTATATTTATTTACAATATACACATATCCTACATACATTATAAGTAGAAAACAATTTATTAGCTTTTAAAAGATAAAATTTATCAACTAAATATTTTTTCAATTCGATTATTAAATTAATTCCAATCTTATTTAGAAAAATTATCAAATCAATTTAATTTTTAATTCAGATTATTAAATTGATATTGCTTAAAATTCCAGGTCATCACATTCCTCCCCCCTTAAAAGAATTTCGTCCCCGAAATTTAAAACAAAGGTAATTTAATAATCTATTTAAAGATTTTAATTTTATAACACAAGCATATATCAAACATAAGCTAACAACCATAACAATCAATTCACCCAATCAAACAAATCTAACTATCCAGACAAAATTCTGGATAGAGTTTCCCCGAGTTTCCCAAGTATATATATACCGGGATACTCGCTCTATATAATCCAAACTGTCAACACTACTAAGTTACAGAGCTCCTACTCATCTAGATCTACAAAACTAGACAGCATATCAGACTACAGACGAGTCTGATTCAACAATCAAATCCTCTAGAATTGCTGGTTTCAAAACCAAAGATAGACCATATACGTACTCCCTCAGAGATACGTGAAATACATCGAATCCCAGTTATCCAAACTAGCAATTCAATCTTGAAAACCAAATATTTATCCAACCAAAACAGAGAAAAGATCCAAACATCTCGGAGTTAGCTTTCCATCCTTACCCCAAAACTTATAGCTCCTTTGACCAGAGAAAACTTAACGAAAACCAAATCTCCGACTCCAGAATCCAAATTCCTTCGTCTCTTATCCATAAAATGTCTTCAGACGACCCTGGGCTGCGTACATCCAAACTGATCAGCTCAACCCTTGCCGATGCCTCTAGAACAAACAGAACTAAAAATAACCTAACCCAATGATCTCCTCAAGATCAATCCAAAACCAAGAACACAACTCTACTCCATAATCAGCAGAAGACTGAACTTACTTCTCCTTATCCGGAAAAGACAACAGAAACACTCCAAACTGCTTCCGCTGCACAACTCTGATCTGAAGTAGATAAGAAAATGCTAATGAATAACACAAGCACAAACTGGACATCACATCCCAGAAATATAGTTCAACAGATCCATAAAGAAAACTCAGAAGTTCCTCCAAAAATCTGAGCTGCTTCACCAAACTCTATCTCTAGGTACCATCTTCTACTAAGCTGAACCACCAGTTCCACTCCTGGAATACTAGTCGATAAGAAAACTCAATCTCCAGATGTGGACAAACCTCTGTCTTCCCAGAAGACGTCCAGAATATCTCCAACAATCCAAGAGAACATTCAACTATCGCAAGTCACTTTTGCGATCAACCCAGACCATTTTAAAAAGAAAACTGTCATCTCTTTACCCAACAAAACAGCTTACACTGGCCTATCCAATCCATTAAAGAAACGGATCCACTCTGCTGCTTCTGAACTCTGACTTCAGAAAAACTACTCAGCTAAGACCTCCCTGTCGGCACACAGAACACTCCGAGCTGCACTACAGACACCGATGCCAAAAACTTCCCAATCCAAATCTCTTCGAGAAACTCGGACTTCAATGCTAACCACAACGTCCTGCTGAATCCAGCCACAACAACGAAGCAGACACACTTCCCAGAACTTGTTCCAAAGAAAACATCTTCGGAAACAATCCATGGTCACTGCATCTCATCACGGAGCTACACTTCCTGTCGTATCAAAATGCTATCACTTGCTTCTGCCCAACCGACAGATCCAATATTCAACTCATCCAACATCAAAGATGGACTCCGAACCTTAACAGGTTTCCTTCGGAGATCGATGAAATCTCTACACTCTGCATAACTTACTCGAGACAGTATTCGGTCTATAGTCTCAACAGATACACTTCCAACCTCAAACACAAACTCCAACAAATGATAGTTGTCGTGTTACAAAGACCACTACCTCCTCTACCTTTATAACCTATATTGGAAAAACCCAAACAAGTAACCCAACAGATAGGTAGAAATAGATAAATATATATAAATATATTTAAAATTACAAATACGCTCTCTCAAGAAAGAAATCACTCCAGAGCCTAAGTATTTGCTCATCCTAGTGCTCTGATACCACTGTAATGACCCGTCATTCATCTTCACAGAATGACGTATCATTAATAAGAAAGAAAGGGATAGAAAAGAGAAAGAAAGAGAATAAAGAAGAAACAACACATCATAATCTAAACAGCGGAACGAATAAATTATATTAATAACATAAAATATTACATAGTATACAACAACTGTCAGAGTTACACAGATAAATCATCACATACTAGACAGTTATAAACACCTGTCTAGCTATTACAACTCAAATACAACACAGAGATACCAAACACAGCGGAACACTAAACATATCTACAACATTGAAGCCTCCTGCTCCATTGCTCCTCCACAATCCGTCAAAGCTAACCTGAATCCCTTGGCTACTCGTAAAAAATTTGTGTGACGCCCCACCTCTATACCCACGCTAGCCAAGAACACTCCGGAGTAGTGCTGTCAACTAGCACGGAGAATAAGGCTGTTGAGGAGCGACCATCCATGTAATTGCTTATCACACGGTGGCTATAAATAATCTTCGAAAACAAACATAGAAATAATCATATCACAAATCAGTCACAGATATCCATATCACAAAGGCGGAAGAAGATATGAATATATAACTAACACATGAAAGTGTACATCAGAGTAGTGGTCAGTAAGATCCACGATAATACAAAAGAATAGCAACACGTGCTATACAAAAGAATACAACTATGAGTCTATATCTCAAGTGTATACAACAAAAACTGCTAATCTAAACAGTTAGCCAAAAGTCAGAGTGATGAATCCCTGGAAAGAAGTCAAGCAGAAGCACCTGTAACACCTCGGTCTGACCCGAGTATTATTTAAGAAAATAATAAACGGATCAGTCTAGCTATAAATATCAGATGACATGATATAACATAAAAGATATGGCATAAACATAAACATCCATAATGACATACCACTATAAGTATGTAAATAATGATCAACAGAAGATCAATCAATAAGAGATAATCAATATCACAAGAATCTTCTCAAAGATTCGGAAAGGGCATCATACCCCAAACTTGTACTCATAACAAGTCAATGACATAAATTCTAGAAATCAATGCAAGAAGTCCAGAAATCATAGAAAAGAGAAAGAGGCCTATCACATGACGGTCCGAAGACCAAGGGGAGCTACCCCACATGTGTGAATGGAATCACACAGATTAAGGTCCAGACTAACCAAAAAGCAAAAAGGTATGTGTGAGTGGAATCACACAAGTGGTGTCTAGTCTAACCTCGCAACAAGAGACATCGCACAGTTGCTAGTCTAAATCATCAGAATGATCGTCATGATCAACGAGAAGTGTCAATTTCACTAAGCTAGTAAATATAGAAGTTTAGCTTCATGTCCCATAACCACTTGCTTAACTTAAATATTTACGAACGAACTGTAAATCTTCACTAATAAAATGTGTCACAAGTGGTTCAATCGAACAAGTCCAAGAATTAACCGACGAAGTGAACGCAAGCGTTTCATACCACTTGTTTTACTAAGTCGTTTAATTAGATTTCTCATCCGAGTGAGGTAAAGGTTTGTATATACTAATAGATTGGAAAACGGTTTAAGGAAAGAGCTTTGTTACGGAAAATAGAGTTGAAATCATTTTGTTGAAAGAGTTTTGATATTTACTACTAGTATTGAAACCTTTATATTTTTAAAATGACAAATCACAGAAGAGATTGTAGAAACAATCATCACAAAGATCACATTCGGAGATGTGAATAAAATCCAAGGAAATCAGCTCAAAAGCATCAAAGTGGAAGTTCCCCAACGACCAAACGTGGCCGAGATAACCAGAGATGGTTTGTCTCGAAGAAAGGTCAACTCAGCATCTCAACAAAGCAAGTTCTGTTGAATGTTTTTCAGATAAGATCCCCTACGGAGGGGGGGTCCAGGGGGGGTGGCAACCCCTTTAGGTGGGGGTGCGGGGGCAACGCCACCGCTTACGGGGTTCGACCTGCGCAGTCAGGTCGCGGGGGTCCAGGGGGCAGCGCCCCCGGCGGGGTGCGGGGCAGCGCCCCGACTAAAACGGTACGACCTAGTGAAGACAAAATGAGGTCTAACGACCTAACGACTCAAGGGTCATACGACCTAACGACTCAAGGGTCATACGACCTAACGACTCAAGGGTCATACGACCTAGTGTTGACTCGCGAACGACCCAACTGAAGCGACCTAACTTCGAACATGCCAAAAACGGCCAGAACGACCTAACAGCGGTTTCTCCCCAAAAACACTAAAATTTGGAGTTTTTCGCCAATCCAATCCAAACCAAATGCAAATGTGCATGCTAAAGTGATAGGGAATCATTCCCAACAGTCCAATATAGTTATAGACTAGAATTGTGAGATAAAAATCTCACCTTTGCACCAAATATCAATGAAAATGAAGTTTTAAGCAAGCAAGAATCAATCCTTCTTCTATCTAAGCACAAGAAGCTTGAATCCAATGCCTTCTTCTTGAATTTGGAGTAGAAAGATGGATTGCAATTGAATTTGAGTTTTGGAATTTTAATTTCCCATTCCCTCCACCATTAATGCCAAAGCTTGATTAGTTAGGAAATTTTATGAAGAGTGAGGAGAAGAGGGTTGGAATTTGGGCTTAATAGGCTAAACTAACCTAAAGTCCAAAGCGGAAAAAGTTAGTGAAATTTCACTAACTCCAAACCTATCGATGTTTATACTTAAAAAATTGTAAACGACATTTCGAACTCAATGGAAGTGGTCTCGAGTCCTAATTTGACCGTTTGCAAAAAGTAGCTTTTCGGACCAAAATCTGATTAACGAGTTAATATTTAAATAAAATATTTAAATACAAACTCGTTAAATATGCGGGTTGTTACAATTTGAGTACCCAAGAGTTTAAGAAAATAGAAGATAAACTCCAGGTCAGACATGGGTCTGGTGTGAGTAACAGGTTAAAGTTGCTTAAATTTTGAAAAACTTTTGAAAAGAAAAGGTATCACGTAAGACTTCCTACACATAAGCATGGAAAAGTTTTTACCTTACGCTAACCAAAACATTTGATAGGAAATCTAGTGATATTATAATAGGGTCTAGGGTTTTCAAGTAAAATACGGAAATAGCTGGAATGCTTACATCTCACTTTCCAACATAGTTGGGCACAACTAAAACGTACGACACTTAATGGATTTTGGATTCCATACAATGGCAGGGCTACCGGGGTATCGCCCGTCACAGTACATAGCCTAGATCACCGTACCGAGGATCACTCCCAATCCTCTACAATACAAGGCTGGAATCATCCCTTACTGGACAGTCCCGAACAAGACAACCCCACAATTGGCGCACGATTCCAACCGCCCACAGAGCCGAAATAAAAAGGGACCTCTAGACAAGGGAAATCTCGTCCTACTTGGGCATGACCCACTTAGCCTTGCTGCGCCTCCCCTGTTTTAGCTATTCTCGGTTGATGAGGCTTGAGGCTACGATTACCTTTATAGGACACATCTCTTAGAATGCTCATCGTCCATCTGACGACGTTCTGAAAGCATTCAATCCATACAAGTTTGTTCCGGGTTCGAACGAAACCGAAGGCATTATCTCGTTACACTTGTTTTGGAATCACCCTTAGAGTTATACTGACGAATAGTCCTTACACCTCGAGTCTTCACTCTTCACTTAAGATTCACGACCTATCGTTAATTTGGATCGATGTGGTTTTTCGGATATCCAAATTTGGAAACCTGATCCCAGTCTCATCAAAATCCAAAGCGTGTTTTTTAAGGCCCAGTTGTTTTAATGTTTGAAACAATTCAATACAATTATCTACATACACATAGATAGATAATTCATGTATTACAATAGATAATCAACATTATCATCACAACAGATAATCCATATTATCATTATCAACGATGATCCATATCATCATCACAATGTAACAAATGCATCCATATCACTCAACATTACAAATCTCATTTCTGAGATTTCAACCATTCAAGGCAAACCAATATCATTCAATCATGTATAAGCAATGATCTATAATCACCATTTATAATTAATTTAAAATGAATTAAATTAATTACTTCGATCTCTAATTAGTTTAAAGTAAATTAAATTAATTACTTACCTTAATATAAATCTTGCTTACATCACCATTAATTAATTACAATTTAATTAATTAATTATACTCTAGTAAATCAACTTAATTAATCACCCTTGATTAATTATTCTTTAATTACATTCTAGTAATTATCCTTAATTAATTGCACAAGTTAATTACTCTAAACCAAATATAGTAATTAACCTTTAATTACTTCATTAATTAATTAACTATAATTAATTACATTAAACCTTAATTAATTACAATTAATTAATTACCCTTAATCATTTATCATTGATTAATTAATCAATGTTAATTACATCATTAATTATATTAATTAATGATCCTTAATTATATTCAATTAATGATCCTTAATTATATTCAATTAATCATCATATTTAAATTAATTACATTCGGTAATTAATCTCAATTTAAACCATAATTATTAATCACCTTTGATTAATCATATTCAGTAATTAACTACCTTAATTACTTCATCAATTTAATCACTCCTTAATTAATTATCTATAATTAATCCCTTGATTAATTATATAAAGTATTTTAATCCAAATTACTTTCACAAGTAAATCATCTTCCACTAATTGCATCCAGTAATTATTATTAATTACTTCACTGAGTAATTACATTCCATTCATTAAGTAATTATTATCAAACCAACAAATGATTAAAATTAATTAAACTTAATTAATTAATTAACTAAACTAATCACAATAAACTCCATTAATTACATTAAGTAATTAATTTCTTAAATACTTTTATTTAGTAAATAAACTTAAATAATTTTCACAATTGATTTTCATTTATTAATTAATCTAATTAATTATTAAAAATTAATCATATTAATTAATTGTTAAATAATCCTTAGTCAATGACCTTCATTAACAAATCTTTAATTACTTCTCTAAAGTAATTAACTGAGATTAATCAATATTAATTACAAATTAATTTATCTATAAAACCCATTAATTAATCTCAAACTATTTAATTAATCAAGTGATAATCTAAAATTTGATTAATTTTTTAATTACTTGATTAATGAATTCAAATCATTAATTTAAAATCAAATCTTATCTAATTAATGATTTCTTAATTACAATTTAATCAATCTTAATTAACTTACTTAATCCTTTAATTAATTAAGTAAAACCTTTAATTATTTAATTAATTACCAAATCATTAATTTATTAAATTAATTAATTAATTACAAATCTTAATTACCTTAATAATTTTAATGAATTATAACTTATTAAGTTCTAATTAACTTTAAGATAAACATAAATCTTATTAATGATTAAATTATCATTAGCAAGATATTTTTAAAACAATTTGTTTTTAAATTTTCCTTTAAATTCCATTTTTAATTGAAGATTTAAAATGAAATCAATTTTTTTACTTTAACAAAAATTTGAAAATAATTCAAAAACTTTTGTATTACATGTTAAAGAATCTATTTGTACTATAAAAGAATTTTAAAAGAATTTTAAAATAAAATTCAATTTTAAACTTAAACCATACTTTAAAACATTCAAAGTTGTTTTACAACATTTAAATTCAAAAGCTTATTTTATTTGAACCCGGATTCAAATTCATTTTTGAATTTAGATTCTAAACTTAGATTTGAACACTCTATTCAAATCTTATATTTTAGATTTTAAAACCTCAATTTAAAATACTTATGATTCAAACTTAATTACAACATTTGAATTTATAAATTTTATTTTCTTTTAAAATCCTAAGATTCAAATTCAATTTGAATTCAGATTTACAATTCAGATTTAAACTTAAATTTATAATCTTGTTTTAAATCTCATTTTTTTCATATTTTTAAAACCACATTATAAAATACTGTAACCAATTTTTAGTTGTTAATCATTCCCTTCTTTTTATAAAATTTATTTAATTTTAAAAAGAAATGTTCAAATCTCATTTGAATTCAGATTAAACTTATTTTAAAACTTTTGTTTACAACCTGCTTTCGCTTCTTCTTTTTAAATTTAGTTTAAATTTCAAACTAGAAACTGTCAGGTTTCTGAAACAAAACCTGAAACTAAACTTACCCGAGCTTATACAAATTTACTTCAAGTCATACCTCACCTTACTTCAGGTAAAACACTCAAGTGACTCGATCATTACAAGAGAACGACTTCACCCATTCCAAAACCCTTCACCAGAAAAATAAAATGCACGGTGCACGTGCACCGTGACGCCGATCAAATCCGGCCTCTCACCATGGCCTCATCCCATCGGCAACCACCCACGCTCCAAACTACGATCATCAAATCTCTCCATCCACCTGAATTCAAAAACCAGACTCAACCTAAAACCTAGAAACACAGAGCCTCCCTCAAATCCAAACCTGTCAACGCCAAAACCCAACTCCTCCGACCACCGTAAAAGTTGAAACTCCGGCCACATACTCTCTTCCAATCCCTCAGCCAATTCCCAAAATCTGTGGAGCTCGATCCACTAGAGATGATGAACGAACACATTAATTTCCCAACCTAAAAACTAGGGCTACATGCAAGATCTACCTCCTGTCGCCACCACGTCGCCTTGATCTACCATCTGACAATTTTCCATGATTCTCCGATCATCCTTTTTCCTTCACAAAGAAACACGACCGCCCAGAACAATTGAATCACCGGAAACTCCCAAAAGCAATATTTCTGGTCAAAATAGTAATGTACATCCATACCCAAGCTAAAAACTTTGTTTTTAGTTTTAAAAATCAACGTTTTGATTAAGCTTTCAGATTTTGTACTTAGATTGCTGAATTCATTTGTTTGAAAGTTAACATTAATCAAGCTTGCACTGTTCTTAAAAGTTTCCAGTGAGATTGTCAAACCTTACTGCATAACCAAACAAACAATATTTGTCTATATACAAAGTTCTAACAAATCTTAGATCAAAAGATAAGGATTATTTTTGCAATCTGGATCCTAAAAAACAAAGAACAAAGGTATTATATTTTTTGTAGCAGGCATGCATACATTCATCCAAATATTCACAAGCAATCTAATTTCCAGAGACGAGTTAGGCAACCAACATTATACTTAATTCATTTTAAAACAAATGTTACTCACCTGACATAAAAATATGAGTAGAGCCTCAAATTGTTTTGCAAAAGTTTTGAAAACTGGAATCCTATGCTTGAGTTAAAACTGCAGTTGCTTATCAACTAAAAATGCTCTTTGGTTGAAGATGCAATTGCTTGCAGAAAACCCAGATTGAAGAAAAATGCAGTGGCCTTGATTTGAAGATGCTGCCCTTTGTTTTTTTGAGATGGTGAATTGATTACAGTTTTGTTTGTTTGAAGTGGAAAATGAATTTTCAAGCTTTAGATTTTTAGGGACTTGATTTTTGAAAATGTTATAGGGAAAAATGATTTTGTTTTGGGAAATGGTTTCAGGGACTAGATGGATTTATTGATTTGAGAATAGAACATGCTATGTTTTTAGATTTAGAAAAATAGAAGAAAAGGGAAGGGAAGAAGATTTATACATATAAGGGCTGAAATTTGTTTTTATAAAAGAAAATCTAAAATAAATGACACTTCTCTTTAAATTTAACATTTGTCAATTTGAAATGTTTAATGACTAACACTTGTTACATGAAGCCTTAATATATTTACATATGTCCTTTAATTTATATAATATTTACATTTGTCTTTTAAAGTTAATTAGTTATATTTAAATGTTAATTAGTTATTTACTTAATATGTTAATATGAGATAAATGTGAATCTTTGTTTAATTAATTAGCTAATATATACTTATTTACATGTAGATAATTTTAAAATGAATAAATCCAATTTTATTTATAAAATAAAGTTTATACAAATATTTTAAAATTAAAACAATTAAAAATATTTGTACTTTAAATTTTCAAAGCTTTGAATTCAAATTCATATCAAGTTATATATATGTATATATAACTACACAATTAAATTTTGAAAAACAATTATTTTATTAAAAATATATTGGTTAAAAATAATGTATTATTATATTTTGAAAATAACAAATTTGATAACTATAAATAATTTATAAAAGAAATTATTTTCCTTATTAATAAATTATTTATTTTATCCAACTTAATCAAAATAAACCTTATTGTTATTTTTATTTAAATTTAAACTTAAGTTAAACATATTTTAAACTATTTAAATAATTTACCTTATGTATTTAAAATCATATAGTCATTTATTATATACTTTTAAAAAGTTAATATCAAATAAATCAATTTAAACAAATTAAATTTTTATCTTATCAATTTAAAACCATATTTTATTTATTAAATAACCTTTTAAAAGTTTAACTTTAAAATTATACCCAATTTTACCAAGTATATATATTATTTAGAAAACAAGATTTAATTATTTATTAAATTAAAACTATATCTATTTACAATATACACATATCTTATATACATTATAAATCGAAAACAATTTATTAGCTTTTAAAAGATAAAATTTATCAACTAAATATTTATTCAATTGGATTATTAAATTAATTCCAATCTTATTTACAAAAATTTTCAAATCAATTTAATTTTTAATTCAGATTATTAAATTGATATTGCTTAAAATTCCTGGTCATCACATCTACAATCAGTGATAAGTCATGCAAATACTTCCTCAAATGTGAAGTAATGACCTGATATTTTCAACCATTCGCATCTGCACATGTCGGACTTGAATTGCTCAAAATACCATGTTGTAAATAAATTTGGTAAATCTCAAAATGTAAAGTAAATAAATAATCACAGACCACAGTCACAGAGTAAATATTAATGCAGTGGAACTAAAAGAGATAGTAGTTCATGAAGCAACTTTATAAAAATAAGATACATCAGAGTTAAACAAGATACAACAGAAGAGTATCAAGATACATTAGGTACAAATCAAAATACATCGCTGAAATCACTGGATACCGAAAGCAAAATATATGATTGGATCTTCAAGCAAAGCTCCAACTCCAAAGGTGAGTCTTGAATGCTGAATCACTCAATCTGACTCGAGCATAAAGCAAAACACAAAACACTCGAGTCAGGACATAAATACTTATGAACTGTAAATCAACTCAAGTGAATAGTAATAAAATGCATCAGTAACTTAAAAGATGCTTGGGATCGCCCATCCTTTAAGGATCCGTTAAACTATTTACTATGTAGTAATATTTCGCTATTACAATAATGTCTACAGTAAAATAAACTTACTTTTAAATAGCGTTGAAAGGTTACCCATGTAGCCCCCAACATGTAATAGTCCAGTAGTCCATCCAGTATCAGCATATCTCTAGATCGGGAGACTAGCCTAAATACTCCATGGGCAACGGGAGAAGAAAAAACTCATAGTAAGGCTCGCTATGGTAGGTGACACGACACACAAGGCAATGCCAGGGTAGATATACCAATTACGCACATGCACTGGTGGTAACGTAGAAGCCACATACTCCCACCTCGGAACAGACTCCCAAATCAGTATCGGAGGATGGCTATCAAATCAACCACAAGTAGGAGTATAGTATCGAAGAAATGTGTCTGATAGGAGGAATGACCTCACTTGGCTGGAGATCGCTCCTGTTTTAGCCACCTTATGCCAACTCACCGGATTTGGATCGACGTAGTATACCTCAAGGACGTCGCCACCATCCTACTTCATTCTGGAATCTCCACCGCATACACCGTTGTTGAAGTGGTTTTTGGAGTTGGCAAAGAGTATGACAACTTCCGATCCATGTCTCTTTAACAACCAAACGTTATTATAACGCCGTGGTCATTTCAAAATAGTTTATACTTCGAAATCAAATCATTTCATTTCCAAAACTATATTCCTTTCAAAATAGTATATACTTCGAAATCATAACTATTTTTATTTAAAAACCATATTCAAATAAAAATAGTTTATGATATATCATTTTCATTTCAAACATATATTAACTTTCAAAAATCATAATACTTTCAAAATTATAACTCTTTCGAAACCAAAATACTTGAGATCATTACAGTTTAAAAATCATAACATTTCAAAATCATACATTTGAAATCATGAAACATTTCTTTAATTCTTTACAATTCACAAATTTATTCAATTAACCCAAATTTCAAATTTCCAATTTAATTCAATTCAAACCATCTGTTTCAATTCAATTTACTTTTCCAACAAGCCATTTCAAATCTTATAAATTTCAAATATAGATTTGATCTACAAAAATAAACTATTCAATTTTTATGCCATTCAAAACCATTTCAAATCATTTAAAATATCATATCCTTTCAAAACCACATTATCAAATCATTATTTGAATTAAAAATAAAATATTCAAAATTTAAATATCATTTTAAAATCAAATATATCATTCATTTATTATTCCATGTATCATTACAAAATACATTTCAAAATTCCATTCAAAAAATCATTTATCTCATTTCATTCCATTTAACACAAAACCAAGTAAACTTTATTTAAATTTAAATTCAATTTGAATTCTTAAAAATTCAAATTTAAATATTAAAATATTTTCAAAACTCCTAAATTTTTATTTCAAAAGTTTAATCATTTAACACTTTAAAATATAACTCAAATAGTGTTAAAATCTATAATATTTCAAACATTGTCAAAATATAGCAACGATGGCATTTATAATGTATTAGCATAGCTTGTAGTTTCCAAAGTAGTTTAATTTAGGAATAACGGCATTTATAAAATGCCGTAATAGATATTTAGTTACTTCAACAAGGTTAAATTCAAAAACAACAGCATTTAAAAATGCTGTCATAAGACCATAGCATTTTTGGGAAATGCTATTAATAAAATTCCAAATTTTATTATAACTTTTCAAAAACAATAAAACTTCAATTTTAGAAAATTTTAAACTTATAAATAATATTTTAGGCTTCTAAACTTTCACATTAAATCAATTTAACATATGAATTATCACAATAAATTTTTACAATTGAATATCAAATTTTAAAAACTCAATTTATTTGTTAAGTCAGAATTCACTGTTTATTAACTTATAAATTAAATAAAACTTAACATTTTACTTTAAATATCATTTCAAACTTTAAATTAAATTTCCATTATTTATTTACATTTTAAAAATAAAATTTAAAGTCAAAATCACATTTACTTCAAATTTACATACTTAAATTCACAAATTCAAAACTTAATACTTAGGTTTCTCAAAACCATAAAATATATATTTAAATCAAAATTTCATACTTTTAAAATACATATCTTAATAAAAATCATTTAAAAATATACCACACGGTATGTATATAATTTTCTAACCTAGGTCAAGTGATACGGATATTTATCATTTCATTCTGCAGTTTAAAAAGATAAGCCGGGTTCTATCATTCCAAACCCGCAATCCCAAGTAAAATAAAATACAATAAAAATCGGTCAGCCCTATCAATTCAGCCCATAACGATTTTTCCCTATTCTAAAGTCCATTCGGGTATGTATCATTTGAACCCATAGTGATTCTATTCTAATAGGGAAATTGTAGTGCGAACATATGCATAAACAATATAAACAATGTCAATGTCACAATATAATGTCATATATCAGATGTTAAGTGATAATTAACAGAGTTAACATGGTAATAACATAGCATAGCATATCATATCATCATCATTTACTTGCATAGCATTTTTAATTACTAAAAAGTTGTCGTCAATTCACTATTTCATAAGTAAAATGTCAAAGTGAGAAGGACTCACCTTCTCAAGCTGGAGATAACCAATCAAAACACATAGAACAAATCCAGAAAGCACGATATGGCACGACATAGCACGAAACAACACGACATGATTCAAATGAGAGATATAGCCAAGATATGATCTCGTAAACAACCAATAAAACAAAACAACATATACATGAATATTCAATACAAAACAACATTGAAATGAATTGAAATAAAAAGCAACGAAGGACAAAATAGTTAGACCTTGCTTTTGACCATTCAAAAGCTCGACCAAAGGAATATATGCTCAGCCATTGATGTGTGTTTGGGTCAGGTATGGTATCATGACTTATGGCTAGAAGGAGATGAAGGTGTAGATTTGTAACATAAAGCGTACATAGGGTCAAGGCTAAATAAGTGGAGTTTTTGTGAAATTCTTGGCTCGGTCATCCTTGTTTCAGATCTGGTGATGGTGCAGCAGTGGCCAAAGGTCATGAAGCAACTGGTGGTGGTTCCAGGGTGGCCGAGAGGAGTATGTGAAAGGATATTGGCATTAAGGCTCGGCTAGGCAAGTTTAAGGGTTCCTTGCAAATTTTGAGGTGTTTGCAATATAGGGGAGGCCACAGCCCGACATGACCAGAGAAGGAGGGGAGGAGGAGCTGCTGTGTAGGTGATAGTGTGGTCGGTGGTGAAGGTGGAGTAGTGGGGCCGAGCAAACTATGTGGAAGAGGAAGGTAAAACTTAGAAAAAAAATGAAAAAAGAAAGGAGATGAAGCCATTAGAACTTAATTTTTTTTATCAAGATAAAAATGTCGTGAGTTTTGGTGAGAAAGGAGTTTTCTCACGTGAATGAGAAGAAAAATACACGGCTATAGGCTAGAGAGATATACGGCCAAAGCAAGGAGGGGAAAATCCAAAAGACAAATGAAAAGCTAAGGTAAATGAAAAGTCAATGGAAATGAAAGGTCTAAGTCCCCTTGTATTCTATTTTCTTTTTCTCTAAATAAACTAAATACAATTCAGAAAATAAAAGTAAAAGATGAACAAAATAAATTGAAAAAGAGAAATAAATAATTATTTTAAGGAAAAATAGAATATAAATAGGAAAATAGCTAATATATTGAAACAAGCATTTAAAAATATAAACAATGTACAATAGACATTTAAAAATTATAACAACACTTTAAAATGTTTTAAAAATAAAATATATACATAACATGTCATATATACATACTAGAACACGATTTGACAAACCAAAATATTAATTATGTAAATTAGAATAAACAATTCTGTTAAATAAAGCAATTTACACACTGTATTGTAAAAAGCATAAGTTTCATAATATAAATCAGATTTCAACGAAACGAAAAGCGGTATTCTTGAAATTTTATTTATTTTCATAATAAAAGATAAACTTCAAAATTTCAAATATTTAAATTTTAAATTTAAAAGTCAAAGTTTGACCAAATTGATCGAAATTCACATTTTCTGAAAAATATTCAATTTATTCATGTTTGAAATTATTATTCACATACAAATCAAAATTTACACTTAAAATAACAAAATTTATCCATTTTAATAAATAAAATAAAATAATGTTTTTAAATCAGAAATTAAGTTATAATAACTAAAATATACAATTAAAATAATTACAAAATACAGGGTTGTTACACTTTCCCCCACTCAAAACTTTTCGTCCCCGAAAAGGAATGAGGTACGAGAAAGCACAGAAAAGCATAGAATGAAATAAGATTAAGACAATATCACAAGAAGATTGAAATTACACCTGATAACTGTTGTTATAGGTAAGTTTAACAAGGTGGAGATGATCTTCCCATGATCCTGTTGAAGCAAGAACACAAGCACGAAAAGGTCTCTAGAATCCGATTCACCCTTTTCACTTGACCGACGGTCTGTGGATGGCAAGCAGTGCTCATATTCAAAAATGAGTACCAAAGGTTATTAAAGATTATAGAAAAATTTCTAAACAGATTGGTATAAGCAATAGCCTCCCCATTATGTAACAAGATAAGGGAAATAAGGATAAACAAAAGATAGTTTGAAAAACAAAATAAGATAATAAATTTGAAACCATGAAAATTTCTACTTAAATTGTAAATTAATTTTACATAAGTTAAATAAATCAATCTCTAATTTCATTATCTTATCACCCAATTATCTAAATAAACAATCTCTATAATCATGGATTTGAAAAAATCGTTTATTATACTCATAATGTACTCAATAAATTTATTCTTCTTTATTCCAAATTAAAATTAAATTTATTCCTCTCAATATATTTTATCACCTATGCTAAATATATTTATAATGCTTTAAATTATTCTTAGCTCCTTTAACAACATTTTATATTATAAATTATCCCATTACCTTTTTCTTTATTTACCACTGTTAATCTTTTTATAACTAAAATTTAAGTGTATAACATTTATTATAACCACTCAATTTTTTATATAAAATTTTGTTTTATATTGTATATTATCAAATTACATTTTCAACTTCTGTATAATTTGGGTAAGTTATATTGGAATGAAATTGTGTATTATACAAATAAAACTTTCCAATTCAATCATTTCAAGCTTGAATATTTATCCAAATCTTGAAATTATACTTAAAATTATCCTTCAATATAAAATTTAGGAATTAACTTTATGATAAGTTCCAAACAATGTAGAGATAAATAAATGCACATATACTATATGTATATCCATTCAATTTAAAACATATATCAACATGTGTTATAAATCCAGTCTTATTTTAGAAATTCAAATCAATTAAGTTCCCCAAAACAAAACAGTAACAAGACTACAGAATGATCTCTTCACTTCGAAACTCAAAAATGAATGTCGATGATGCTGCAGTCATCACCGAAGTTATTTTCCAGCGACAAAGAGAAGAGCACTAATTTTAAACTTTAAAATTCTTTGGAAACAAATTTCTATTCGAAAATACACTAAATAGTATATCCTTTAAAACATTAAATACAAGGTTTGAAATCCATCGGAAATTAAATTCTCAAATTCTTGTTTTAAATTCATTTTAAATTTTCAAATAAATTTATAACCATGTTTTGTAGTTTGATTATATATATATATATATATATATATATATATATATATATGAAACAAGAGATAAATTCAGTTATTATTTCTTAACAACCAATTCAATAAAAATACAGAAAAAGATTTATAATAGTTACAAAATTAATGTCATTACCAAATTTGAAAAACAACATATTGTGTTAGTTTGCTCTGTTCAAGTGTTTTGAAAATCTTATCGATAACGTCGATCAGACGAATCGATCAGAAAGCCAAATCAACATCAACAACTCAAACAACAAAATATATAAAACATTTGAAGTATTAGTTTACAAATACAATTCAAGAATGATTTGAAGATAAGTTAGAAAAAAAAGATGAGATGATTAAATAATAGAATAGGAAGATGGATAAGCTTATATAAATCATGGGCAACCTTAACCGGGTCAACCGTGGCTTAAAGAATAAGATCGATGTGGATTTCTAGGGTAAATCTACATTCGCTCTCAAGGGATAGAGTTTGGGATAATAAGAGATACTAGCATCCAAACCGAGGATATAAAATCTTTGGTGAATCGATGCTATTGTAAAGGAGTTTCACCCCTTTACAAATAAATTTGAGATCGCGAGACCACCGACTCATTATAAAGATTATTTGAAGTGGAGTTATGGGATACTCCAGAATCAAAAGAAGACGAATAGTGAGGGACAAGAATGGACTTTGGAACCGCAGGAAATGTTCCAAAATTCAAAGGAATCGAGTCAAAAGGAAAAGATTCAAACTTGAATGAAAGCGTTTCTGTAGAACATTTACCATATATGCTAAGGTTTGCCTAGAGCTACCAAAGCTCTAATACCAAATGTAACGACCCGATATTTTCAACCATTCGCATCCGAACATGTTGGAGTTGAATTGCTCAAAATACCATGTTGTAAATAAATTTGGCAAATCTCAGAATGTACAGTAAATAAATAATAACAGATCACAGACACAGAGTAAATAATAATGCAGCATAATTAAAAGAGATAGTATTTCATGAAGCTACTATATAATAATACGATACATCAGAGTTAAACAAGATACAACAGAAGAGTATCAAGATATATCAAGTACAAATCAGAATACATCACTGAAATCACTGGATACTGAAAGCAAAATAGATTGTTGGATCTTCAAGCAAAGCTCCAACTCCGAAGGTGAGTCTTGAATGCTGAAACACTCAGTTTTACTCGAGCGTAAAGGAAAACACAAAATACTCGAGTCAGGACATAAATACTTATGAACTGTAAATCAACTCAAGTGAACAGTAACAAAATGCATTAGTAACTTAAAGGATGCTTGGGATCGCCCATCCTTTAACGATCCGTTAAACTATTTACTATGTAGTAATATTTCGCTATTATAATAATGTCTACACTAAAATAAACTAACTTTTAAATAGCATTGAAGAGTTACCCATATAGCCCCCAACATGTAATAGTCCCAGTAATCCATCCGGTATCACCATTTCTCCAGATCGAGAGACTACCCTAAATACTCCATGGGCTACGGGAGAAAAAAAAACTCATAGTAAGGCTCACTATGGTAGGTGACATGGCACACAAGGCAATGCCAGTATAGATATATCAATTACGCACACGGGCTGGATGTAACGTAGCAGCCACATATGACCTCCTCGAAACACACTCCCTGATCAACATCGGAGGATGGCCCTCAAATCAACCACAAGTAAGAGTATAGTATCGAAGAAATTTGTCCGATAGGAGGAATGACCTCACTTGTCCCGAGATCGCTCCTGTTTCGGCCACCTTATGCCAACTCATGGGAGTTGGGTCCATGTAATATACCTCAAGGACGTCGCCACCGTGCTATTTTATTCTGGAATCTCCACCGCGTACACGGTTGTTAAAGTGGTTTTCAGAGTTGGAAAAGAGTATGAAAACTTTCGATCCCGATCGCTTTAACAACCAAACGTTATTGTAACGCCGTGGTCATTTCAAAATAGTTTATACTTCGAAATCAAATGATTTCATTTACAAAACTAATTCCTTTCAAAATAGTTCATACATCGAAAACATAACTATTTTATTTCAAAACTATATTCAAATCAAAATAGTTCATACATCGAAAACATAACTATTTTATTTCAAAACTATATTCAAATCAAAATAGTTTATGCTATATCGTTTCCATTTCAACATATATACACTTTCAAAAATCATAATACTTTCAAAGTTATAACTCTTTCGAAACCAAAATACTTGATATCATTACACTTTAAAAATTATAACAATTCGAAATTATACATTTGAAACCATGAAACATTCCTTTAATTCTTTACATTTCACAAATTTATTCAATTAACCCAAATTTCAAATTTCCAATTTAATTCAATTCAAACCATCAGTTTCAATTCAATTTAGTTTTCCAACAAACCATTTCAAATCTTATAAATTTCACATATACATTTGATCCACAAAAATAAACTATTCAACTTTTAATATATTTCAAACCTTTAATATCCACATTTCAAAACTAATTTGAAAATATCATATATATATATATATATAGACACACACACACACATATATACATACATACATATATAATTCACTTTCATAATATTTAGCTTTGAAATAATCACTTACGAAAATACAATATCATTATAACAAACCCGAATTACATGTAAAACAATTATCCTTTCATACTAATATAAACTTCAAATATTCATTTATCGAATAAATCAAAACCAAATATCATTCCAAATTCACATTCTTTATCATAATAAAGATTATGCCATTTAATGCCATTTCAAAATCATCATATTCTTTCAAAACCTCATTATCAAATCATTATTTCAATTCAAAATAAAATATTCGAAATTTAACTATCACTTTAAAATCAAATATATCATTCATTTATTATTCCAAGTATCATTACAAAATACATTTCAAAATTCCATTCAAAATTCCATTTATCTCATTTCATTTCATTCCATTTAACACATAACAAAGGAAACTTTATTTAAATTTAAATTCAATTTAAATTCTTAAAAATTCAAATTTAAGTATTAAAATATTTTCAAAACTCCTAAATTTCAAATGTTAAATCATTTAACACTTTAAAATATAACTCAAATAGTGTTAAAATCTATAATATTTCAAAATTCTCAAAATATAGCAACGGTAGCATTTATAAAGTGCTATTGTAGCTTATAGTTTCCGAAGTAGTTCAATTCAAGAATAACGGCATTTATAAAATGCAGTAGTAGATTTTTAGTTACTTCAACAAGGTTAAATTCAAAAACAACAGCACTTAAAAATGTTGTCATAAGACCATAGCATTTTTGGGAAATGCTATTAATAAAATTCCAGATTTTATTATAACTTTTCAAAAACAATAAAAATTCAATTTTAGATAATTTTAAACTTATAATCATATTTTAGGCTTCTAAACTTTCACACTTAAATCAATTTAACATATGATTTATCACAATAAAATTTTATAATTGAACATCAAATTTTAAAAACACAATTTATTTGTTAAGTCAAAATTCACTATTTATTAACTTATAAATTAAATAAAACTTAACATTTTACTTTAAATATCATTTCAAACTTTAAATTAAATTTCCATTATTTACTTACATTTCAAAAATAAAACTTAAAGTCAAAATCACATTTACTTCAAATTGAAATACTTAAATTCACAAATTCAAAACTTAATATTTGGCTCTCTCAAAACCAAAAAATATATATTTAAATCAAAATTTCATACTTTTAAAATACATATCTTAAAAAAAATTATTTAAAAATATACCACAGGGTCTGCATATAATTTTCTAACCCAGGTCAAGTGATACGAATATTTATCATTTCAATCCACAGTTTAAAAAGAAAACTCGGGTTTTTACATTACAAACCCGCAATCCCAAGTAAAATAAAATATAATAAAAATCGCTCAAGCCTATCATTTCAGCCCATAAGGATTTTTTCCTATTCTAAAGTCCGTTCGGGTATGTATCATTTCAATCCATAGTGATTCTATTCTAACAGGTAACTTGCAGTGTGAACATATGCATAAACAATATAAACAATGTCAATATCAAAATATAATGTCATATATCAAATGTCACGTGATAATTAACAGAGTTAACACTGTAATAACATAGAGTAGCATATCATATCATCATCATTTACTTGCATAGCATTTTTAATTACTAAACACTTGTCATCAATTCACTATTTCATAAGTAAAATGTCAGAGTGAGAAGGACTAACCTTTTCAAGCTGGAGAAAGCTAATCAAAACACACAGAACAAATCCAGAAAGCACGATACGACACAACACAGCCCAACACATCGCGACATGATTCAAATGAGAGATATAGCCAAGATATGATCTCGTAAAGAACCAATAAAACAAAACAACATATACATGAATATTCAATACAAAACAACATTGAAATGAATTGAAATAAAATGCAACGAAGGACAAAATAGTTAGACCTTTCTTTTGACCATCCAAAAGCTCGACCAAAGGAACATATGCTCGGCAATTGATGTGTGTTTGGGTCAGGTATGGTATCATGACTCACGGCTAGAAAGAGATGAAGGTGTAGAGTTGTAACATAAAGCATACATAGGGCCAAGGCTAAATAAGTGGAGTTTTTGTGACATTCTTGGCTCGGCCATGGGCATGTGGTGGCTCGGCCATGCTTGTTTCAGATCTGGTGATGGTGCAGCAGCGGCCAAAGGTCATGAAGCAGCTGGTGGTGGTGGTTCTAGGGGTGGCCAAGAGGAGTATGTGAAAGGATATTGGCATTAAGGCTTTGGCAGGCTGGTTTAAGGGTTGCTTGCAAATTTTGAGGAGTTTGCAACATAGGGTAGGCCACGTCCAGGCATGAACAGAGGAGGAGGGGAGGAGGAGTTGCTGCATAGGTGATGGTGTGGTCAGTGTTGAAGGTGGATTAGTGGGGCCGAGCAAAATATGTGGAAGAGGAAGGCAAAACTTAGAAAAAATGAAAAAAGAAAGGAGATGAAGCCATTAGAACTTAATTTTTTTTCTCAAGATAAAAATGCCGTGAGTTTTGGAGAGAAAGGAGTTTTTCAAGTAAATGAGAAGAAAAATACGTGGCTATGGGCTAGATAGATGTACGGCCAAATCAAGGAAAGGAAAAGCTAAAAGACAAATGAAAAGCTAAGGTAAATGAAAAGTCAATGGAAATGAAAGGTGTAAGTCCCCTTGTATTCTATTTTCTTTTTCTTTAAAGTAAACTAAATACAATTCAGAAAATAAAAGGAAAAGCTGAACAAAATAAATTGAAAAAGAAAATTAAATAATTATTTTAAGGAAAAATAGAATACAAATAGGAAAATAGCTAATATATTGAAACTAGCATTTAAAAATATAAACAATGTACAATAGACATTTAAAAATTATAACAACACTTTAGAAATATTTTAAAAATAAAATATATACATAAAATGTCACATATACATATTAGAACATGATTTTACAAACAAAATTATTATTTATATAAATTAAAATAAACAATTTTGTTAAATAAAGCAATTTACACACGGTATTGTAAAAAGCGTAACTTTCGTAATATAAATCAGATTTCAACAAAATAAAAAGCTGTATTCTTAAAATTTTATTTATTTTCATAATAGAGGATAAAATTAAATTTTTTAAATATTTAAATTTTAAATTTAAAAGTCAAAGTTTGACCAAATTGACAAAATTCACATTTTTTGGAAAATATTCAATTTATTCATATTTGAAATTATAATTCACATGCAAATCAAAATTTATATGTAAAATGACAAATTTTATCCACTTTAATAAATAAATAAAATAAAATAAAGTTTTTAAATAAGGAATTCAATTATAATAATTAAAATATACAATTAAAATAATTATAAAATACAGGGTTGTTACATGTGACGCATGGAAAACATTATGAACTACTAACAACCTCTCCAGTAACTCAACTCTATTGGCAAACGGCCCAATCCTATCAAGAATTCAAAATGGTCTAACATATCTTGGCACCAACTTCCTAGCTCTACTAAATCGAGCAACACCTCTAATCGGGCAAACCTTCACAACCACAAAATCTCCAACTAAAAATTCTAAATCACTTTGCCTCCAATCGATATAGCTTTTATGTCGATCTTGAGCTTTCTTCGTCCCCCACTTGATCACCGCAACTTTCTCTGTAGCTTCCCAAATCATATCGGTCTCATGCACTATCCGATCCCTGTTTTCTACACAACACACTAGTGGCTTGCATGGTCGTCCATAAACAGCTTCATAGGGCACCATGCCAATGCTTGCTTAATATTGTTGTTGCAAGAGAATTACACCAAGTTCAAATGATCTTCCCATGATTCCCCAAAGTCCAAGTTGCATGCTCTCAACAGATCTTCCAAGACTTAGTTAATTCTTTCTGTTTGACTATCCAATTTAGGATGGTAGTATGTGCCTAAACTTAGCTTTGTTCCTAAAGCTATTTGTAGTGACTCCTGAAATTGGTTGGTAAAGACTGGATTCTGATCACTTATAATGCTAATCGAAACTCCATACATTCAAACAATCTCTCTCATATATGAAACGATCCACAAACCCATACTTCTTGAATCAACACTATTTCCATCATATCAACTCAAAGTGAACGGAAATACGAACCATTAGGGTTAAAGAAGAAGGAGATAGAAGAATAAAATAGAACAACATCAGAATCTTACCAACGCAGCGGAATGAAATATAATAAATAATAAATGATCTTTACACAAATACAAATCTGTTTATACATTACATCTTCAGAGTATACATAACACACAACTGGACAGTAATCATAACATGTCCTCACAAACTGAATGCATAGCTAATCACACAGCGGAATATTTAAAACAAGTATGGAAATGCTATCGCCATTCAGCTCGTCTCCTGAGCTCCATAGCATCCTTTCCTGTATTCTGTAATACTTGGTCTGACCGAGCATTATAGTGAAATAACACCCAAGTCAGTCTGGAATACCGGCGTGACAAAATCACACTCAATTTGATTATTTAAGTTTCAAAATCCTTTGAAAACAAAAGCATCACGTAGGACCACGCCATAAATAAACATGTTGGGTTTTTACCTTACGATTGCCAAAATGCTTTTTATCAAACCCTTATGATATTATAATAGTGTCTATATAAAGTAAAATAGAATCTAGCTGAAATGCTTGCATCTCACGTTTCAGCAATAGTTGGGCACAATCAAAATCGTACAGGCGCGTAGGGAGAATGGATTTCCAACTAATGACTAGGCACCGGGGTACCACCTGCCACAGTACGTGGCCTAGATCACCGTACTGAGGTTCCCTCCTGATCCACTACAACACAAGACCGGGACTACCCCTTACTGGATAATCACGAGTAAGATCACCCCACGGTTGGGATCAGCAACCGCCCACACAGCCGAAATAAAAAGGGACATCTAGACAGGGATGGCCTCACCCTAATGGGTGCTACCCATATAGCCTTGTTGCATAACCCCTGATTTTCAATCATTCCCGGTTGATGAGGCTCGAGTCTAAGCATTACCTTTTAGAACACATCTCATAGAATGCTCACCATCCACCTGACGATGTTCTGAAAGCATTCAACCATACAAGTCCGTTTCGGGCTCGAACGGAACCGAAGGCACTACTCCTACTACATCCATTTTGGAATCACCTCAGGATTAGTAGCGACTAGCCCTTGCACTTCCCTACTCCACCTTTGAATCTAAACTCGTCTTCCTCACGAAAACGCACAAACCAGATCGAAGTGGTTTTCGATCGGAACGATCAGCGCATTGGCCAATATTGATAGTCGGTTATTTATTTATCAATTAACATTCACAAACAAACATCCAATATAAATAATTTCACCAAATTATTTACTAATCTCAAAATATCTTCACAAGATATATTCCACTTTTCAACCCTTTGAAAATAGTTTTCAAACCACTCTTCTCATGGAGTGAATTCCCAAATATTTATTTCCACTGAAAACACCAAGTACCAATACTTTAGATTTTTAAAATAATTTAAAGAAACTTTATTTAAAATACACCTTAAACATTTAAATTTAAAAACTACTTTAATTCTTTATTCAAAGATGTATACTTTAAGAATATTTAAAATAAAGCTACTTAATAAAATAATAAAACTAAATTTTTATCCTTTTAAAAAATAATACCAAGACACCTTTAAGTAATTACTACTAAGATAAATTTGAAAAATACTTACTTTAAAATTTAAACATTTATAATAAATTTTCTAAAACACGCTTTCAAAGCAACTATAACTTTTAACTTATACTTAAAAATTTGCTTTGAAAACGTACTTGGCTATCCACGAAAATACGCTTCTCTTTCACATCTTTTAAAAGTAAATCACTATTTATTTTTAAACAAATTTACACTTTCCTTTATAAAGTCCCACCGCGAAATTTATACTTCCAAATATCCACTGATATCCGCTTCACTTTATAAACCCAGTTTATAAATTTCATAGTCCCACTCTCCTTTAAATTTCCAATTTCAAACACTTGAATCAATTTCCAAATTGATTTCCAGTTTACTCCATTTTGAAATAAATTCATTTACTTACTCATTTATTTCAAAACCCATTGACTTCGGATTTTTAATTCTTACTTATGCTTTAAATTCTTTTAACCGAAAATACCAATTTCATATTTTTCAAATTCCTTCTTTATCCTTTCACTAAATTTAAACCTTGAATTGTTTAAAATAAATTCTTCATTCCTTTACGTAATATCACTTAAGTTTTAAAAAAAATCACTTATTCCCATTTATTCAAAAATCTCATTTCTCCATACTCGGAATTTTATTTATTAGAATTTAAAAATTCAACTTTCATCTTTTCTAGTTCACTTTTTAATTCATCCAACGTTCAAAAATTATTTTTACTTAAGAATTCTCTCGTTTTATTTTCCTAACAAAAGTCCAATCTATGCATTTTTGATAACTCAGTATACTCAAATATAATCAATCAAATGCAGCATCCTATATTCCAATTATTAATATAATCCATCATAGAATATCAAATAATCATAACACAAAATTGTTAGAACAATCTAAATAATTTTGAGCAATCCAGTTGGATCCCTCCAACCTGTTTCCCTGCATCCACAGATGTTAGCACAATACAATAATACCAATTCCACTTCGAGGTGGAATATCGCGGTATATGTGATTTATATAATATCATCGGCTATTATGCGGCGCATAGGGTCTCATCCGCTATATAATGCGTGGAAATCAATCACTCCAATAAATACTATATATATTCTATTAGCACATCAAATCAATTCAACCATTCAACCCATTATTTAAATTTAATCATTTAAATTTAAATAGCAATTCAGAAGAGTGAGATTAACTCACCTTTGACTTTTAATTTGTAGTCTGATCCAAACCGGCTTGTTTGCCTCACGATTTTAGACCTTGTTCAAGAAAATTACATATTTTTACTAATTACCGAGGTAATTAAATTTTGTTTTAAATTAAAGTTGACTTAAAATTTTAGATCGTATAACTAATTAAATTACATGATTGCACAAAAACAACATATAACTTCGTTTTACATTTACAGAATCATACGCAACAGAAAAGAAGCCCGGCCCGAAACCACAATGCTTTCCTCAACTCAACTTCGGTCCTGCTTCCCAACCTCAACCTGCCATGCTGCCTCTACTGTCACGACCCCGACTACAGCCACCTACGCACCCATACTTCATCTTGCAAGCCATCGCCTCCAAGACTAATCCAAACGTCAAATTCAAATTCATGACATAGCATCAGTCTCAGCCTTGCTCCAGGCCACCGCCGCTTGCCAAACTCCCACTTGCTCACTCTGCCTCCTATTGCGCCATGCCACATCGGCCACCATGAACTTCAAAAACAAGGTGGTGTGCATCCCTCTGCATCGATGACGATGAATTCATTCGTGATTGAGGAGCGAATTAGATTGGGCGCGATTTGATTTATGAAGGGAAAGAAGAATCACAAGATTTCGACTATGGTAGAACGTGATTTCTTTTGCAAAAATTTTTGATTCTCTGAGTCGTATCGAAGAGGGCAAACTTCGATTTTTTGATTAGAGATGGAGGAAGGGTATAAATTGCGATTTCGAACTGCCTTGAACAAGAGAAACGATATTTATTTTCAAAGAGGAAGCGCCATTTTTTTCCGAGCTCTCGTTTTTATTTGAATCGGATAGGATAGGCTCGCGAGTTTTAAAAAGGAAGGATGGCAGACCGTGATTTAACAGAAAGAAGATGGAAATGATTTCTTCTGTATTGAATGCTTGCTACAGGAAAGGCAAAAAGTTGTGATAGTGAAGGGAGCAGGCTGATGGGAAAAATAAAAAAAGGCAGTTGAGGGGAAAGAATTATAGCTGAAGGTTGACTGGGCAATATAAATTTACATATATCAAATTAAATTCAAATTTTTCTTGATGAATGCAACTTAAAATTTCAAACTCCTATCGAGGCATGCGGCCAGTCGTTTATAATGTTATACCTATATTCCGAACGCAATGGAAGAGGTTTTGAGTGCTAATTCAATCGTATGGAGAAGATAGCTTTTTGGACTCAGTTATTATATTGAACTTCCGATATGATTTCCAGCGTGTTTATATATTGTATGCTCACACAACAACTCCAATCATTATGAAAATTGAAATCCAATAATAATACAATATTATGGATCCAATGGAACTGGTTTCATCGAAATCTGAGATTGTGTCTCGGAAGGCTATTTAAATATCAATTTAAACGATGTATTTTTAAAATTGAACAAACTACTATTAAATTCAATTTTACCCCATCTATTACTTTCAATATTATCAATATAGATTTTATAATCCCTTTGAAATATTTTTGACAAGCTTATAATTCTAGATTTTATATTTTACCCAATTACCAATTATATAATTCAAAAGTTGAATTTTCCAACAAATCATTATATCTTAGATCCTGAATTTACTTTATAAATGAAAACCATACTTTCCATATTCAAAATCAATTCATAATCCAAATCAAATATTTAAATCCATTTAAACATCTCAAATTAACCGTTTAAAAAAAATCTGGGTCGTTACATTCCTCCGCCCTTAAAAGAATTTCGTCCCCGAAATTGCTGGTTAGGAAGAATGGTCCAATACCTATTTACTTTTCCCAAAACCAACAATTCAACATCCTACCAACTATCTTTTTATAAATGACCCATTATCATTCTTGCTAACTTCCCAAACTCTCCCATGTTTTCAAACAATACTATTTGCTCAATCATTCAAATTTCAATTTAAAACCAAATTTTGAATTATCAAAATTTTCTAAAAAATTTTCTAACTCCCTAAATTTCCGAAAAATTTCGCCAGCGTCTCCTTTGCGTGGCTAGCTCGGTACAACTACAAAATGCCTTTACGGCCTTCCAAATTCCAAAAGAAAACAAAACGCCAAGTGGCTAGGTCAAAAACCCAATCAAATTTCATACAGAAATTTAAACACATACCTTTTCTTTGTCGAGCAATTCAAACTTATCTTCTGAAATCAAAACCAATTTTCTTTTTCCTTTATAGTACCTGTATATCCTACTTAGCAATAATATCCGATCACAACATTCAAAACACTTTATTGACTTCCTTAAAAAATTTCAATATCTATTCATTCAAGCCCGTACGATGTACATATATCGTCCGTACGCAATATCAAATTCGATCACTCGCTCGAACACACAATTTCACTTCGAACTTGTATCGTCTACCTGACTTCCTAGCGCGGACTCAGATCTGGTTTCTTGATCAAAAACCGTCATTCTCCTTGCATAGTCACAACTATGATAGAGAACTTCAGAATAAATCAAAAATCCATATCCAGGGTTCACCGTCGAAAATCGAGTGAAAATTCCTAACTCGGATGGATATAACTATCTCGAAATTCTATGCTCGAATCTGGATCAAATTGCTATGCGAATAAAATAGTATACGTACATCTTATGTATTTATCTCAATTGATTATCAACTATGTCAATTCTCTTTTTATTCACTTTCATTTTGATTTCTATTCACTTATCAACGGTTATCATTTCATATATTTTTATTAAATCTTCACTCAAATGCTTGTTCACTATATTCTCCCGACACCCATATTACTTAAGAATTCTACCATTTCTTCTTAAGTTTAATATAAGTATTTTATACGGTTCTTATATTTATTTTCACTTCACTACTTTAGTTTATATCTACTTCTATCCAAATTGGTTCACCCATTTCCATATGAATTCAATTTATCTTCAACTATGAATATTGAATTTTATCTTCCATTTATAACTGATTCATATCATTATTATAAATTAGTTTCATCCACTAATTTATTTTAATTTCCAATTCATCTTATCTCGAACAATATTTAATTGTTCATTCTTTAAATTAGTTCCACGTACTAATTTATTTTTAAATCTTAAATAAAAGTTTATATGCAAATTTTTACATCCTTTAGTTCCTTCGAACAAATTCTTCAATTTTCACTTTACTTTACATAACCTAAATTAAATTTCAATTTCCACTTTCAATTCTATTTGCTTACCAGTTTAAATTTAATTTCAATATTAAATTTCACTTCCAAGTTGAATGTTATTTATCCAATCAGAATTCCATTAACATACTCACTTAACTAATTTATTCCAATTAGTTCATTTCCCATCTTTAATTCAATATTCGATTTTTACCCTTCAAAAAAAACACTTCACTTAATTTTCTTGAGTTCGATCTATTTTATAATTCAAATTTTGGATTTTCATTCATTTCCCAAAATACAAACAATTTTATTTTGGCTTATTTATTCCACTTCTAAGTTTTCTAAGTCGAACTTATTTATATCCATACTTCATCCATTACAATCGATCCCGTTCAAATTTTACTTTTTAACTCAGGATTATATATTTTATTTAGCCAAGAATATATTTTTATTCAATGGGTTTTCAATTCTTTTATAATCCATCGAAATCTATTTATTCCTGTTCAGTCTTATTTAACTAAACTCCAGTTAAATCTAACCTCTTATTATTTTTTTAACTTCACATCATTCATTCAAATTTTATTAAGTAAGAACTTAATTTCGTTTAATATATCCACCACGTGATATAGTTCCATGTCAATTATATTTCAACTTTAATCCAAATCCAGTCGCAATATTATTAAACCTAGCTTAAGTTCATTTAATTAGACTTTCTCTTCTAAAAATTAACTTTTTACAAGTTAATTTCATTTTAGGAAATTTTCAAACTTTATGAATTTCCAAAACTTTTTATAATCCATAAACATTTTTAGTTAAACCTCCAAAGTTTAAGCCATTACTTAAACACTCAAAACATTTAAACCAATTCCAGAGTCTTCAATAATCACTTAAGTATTTCAAAAATCATTTGAAGTCAATTATATCCAAAATTCTTTGGTAAATTCAATTACCTCGTTGAATTTCAAAAGCAAACCCAATTTTTGCAAACAATTCCAATTTAAAACAATTTGGTAGCAATTTCTCTCTTGGAAGCTCGAAAATGAACATCGATGATGCTGTAGTCATCACCGAAGTTATTTTCTAGCAACCGAAAGAGTTCGATGCTTTTATCTTTTTAAAATCCCTTCAAATATTTTTAAATTCCAAATCTCTCTAGATTTCAAATCCAATTCAAAAATATTTCTTAAATACATATATTTTTTTCCTAAACCCTTTGAAAACCATTTTCAAATTCAAAGGAGATTAAATTTTCCAAATTTTCAAATTCAAAGCCTTTCAATTCATATTTAAACATTACTCTTGAATTTTCATCACAATTTATTTTCGAATATTTCTCTAGAATTCTATTTCAAATTATAAATCATATCTACAATTTACATTTACAAATCCCATTTGTATATGAATTATTTCTTATTCAATCCTTACACAACAATGATAATAATTTAATATTATCACTTTCTAACAACCAGGCAACCATATATAGCTAATAATTTACAAAAATTATTTCTCTTATATACAAAAATAATTTGGGTACAATTATTTCATTTACCCTATTTTAAAACAATACTATGTCGGTTTATCTTGTTCAAGAGTTTAAAAATCCCTATCGATGACATGGCGTCCCACATATCGACCAGAATCCACAAACACTCAACCGATAAGTCAACACGATATAAAACTACTTTTATATTCACTAACAAATACGCGCTCATATCTATTAATACTCTCAAACTCATTGTAGAGTACTACGGACTCTATTCTATGAGTAATCCCTACCAGAGTGAAGGTTCTCGCTTAACCTTCAGCTCTGATACCAAGTGAAACGACCCACAAACCCGCACTCCTTGAGTCAACACTATTCTCCATCATATCAACTCAAAGTGAATGGAAATACAAACCATTAGGGTTAAAGAAGAAGGAGATAGAGGAAGAAAATAGAACAACATCAGAATCTTACCAACGCAGCGGAATAAAATATAATAGATAATAAATGATCTTTACACAAAAAATAATCTGTTTATACATTACATCATCAGAGTATATATAACACACAGCTGGACAGTAATCATAACATGTCCTCACAAACTGAACGCATAGCTAATCACATAGTGGAATATTTAAAACAAGTATGGAAGTACGTATCGCCATTCAGCTCGTCTCCTGAGCTTCATAGCGTCCTTTCCTGTATTCTATAATACTAGGTCTGACCCAGGCGTTATAGTGAAATAACACCCGAGTCAGTCTGGAATACCAGCGTGAGAAAATCACACTCAATTTGATTATTTAAGTTTCAAAATCCTTTGAAAACAAAAGCATCTCGTAAGACCACACCACAAATAAACATGTCGTGTTTTTACCTTACAATAGCCGAAACACTTTTTGTCAAATCCATCTGATATTATAATAGTGTCTATAGAAAGTAAAATAGAATCTAGCTAAAATGTTTGCATCTCACGTTTCAGCAATAGTTGGGCGCAATCAAAACTGTACAGGCACATGGAGAGAATGGATTTCCAACTAATGACTAGGCACTGGGGTTCGACCTGTCACAGTACGTAACCTAGATCACCATACCGAGGATCCCTCCCGATCCGCTGCAACACAAGACGGAGACTACCCCTTACTAGATAATCCCGAGTAAGATCACCCCGCGGTTGGGATCAGCAACCGCCCACACGGCCGAAATAAAAAGGGACATCTAGACAGGGATGACCTCACCCTAATGGGTACTACCAACTTAGCCTTGCCGAAAAACCCCTGATTTTCAGTCATTCTCGGTTGATGAGGCTCGAGCCTAAGCGTTACCTTTTAGAACACATCTCTTAGAATGCTCAGCGTCTACCTGACGATGTTCTGAAAGCATTCGTCCATACAAGTTCATTCTGGGTTTGAATGGAACCGAAGGCACTACTCCTACTATATCCATTTTGGAATCACCTCAGGATTAGTAGGGACTAGCCTTGCACTTCATTGCTCCACCTTCGAATCCAAACTCGCCTTCCTCACGAAAACGTACAAATCAGATCGAAGTGGTTTTCGAGAATTTAATCTCGATCCTGGTCTCTTCGAAACCATCAGTGCATTGGCCAATATTGATAGTCGGTTATTTAACTATCAATTAACATTCACAAACAACCATCCAATATAAATAATTTCACCAAATTATTTATTAATCTCAAAATATCTTCACAAGATATATTTCCACTTTTTAACCCTTTGAAAACAGTTTTCAAACAACTCTTCTCATGGAATGAATTCCCAAATATTTATTTCCACCCAAAACACCAAGTACAAATACTTTAGATTTTTAAAATAATTTAAAAACACTTTATTATAAAATACACTTTAAACATTTAATTTGAAAACTACTTTAATTCTTTATTCAAAGATATATACTTTAAGAATATTTAAAATAAAGCTTCTTAATAAAATAATAAAACTAAATTTTTATCCTTTTAAAACATAATACCAAGACACCTTTAAGTAATTACTACTAAGATAAATTTGAAAAATACTTACTTTAAACTTTACACATTAATAAATAATAAATTTTCTAAAACATGCTTTTAAAACAACTTTAAGATTTTAACTTATACTTAAAAATTTGCTTTGATAACGTACTTGGCTATTTAGGAAAATACGCTTCTCTTTCACATCTTTTAAAAATAAATCACAATTTATTTTTAAACAAATTTACCCATTCCTTTATAAATTCCCATCGCGAAATTTATACTTTCAAATATCCACTGATATCTGTTTCACTTTATAAACCTAGTTTATAAATTCCATAGTCACATTCTCCTTTAAAATTTCAATTTCAAACACTTAAAACAATTTCCAAATTGATTTCCAATTTACACCATTTTGAAATAAATTCATTGACTTACTCATTTATTTCAAAACCCATTGACTTCAGATTTTTATTTCTTACTTATGCTTTAAATTCTTTTAACTGAAAATACCAATTTTATATTTTCCAAATTCCTTCTTTATCCTTCACTAAATTTAAATCTTGAATTGTTTAAAATAAATTCTGCATTCCTTTACATAATATCACTTAAGTTCTTAAGAAAATCACTTATTCCCATTTATTCAAAAATATCATTTCCCTATACTTGGAATTTTATTTATTAGAATTTAAAAATACAACTTTCATCTTTTCCAATTCAATTTTTAATTTATCCAACTTTCAAAAATTATTTTTACTTAAGAATTCTTTCCTTTTAGTTTCTCATCAAAAATTCAATCTATATATTTTTGATAACTCGGTATACCCAAATATAATCAATCAAACGCAGCATCCAATATTCCAATTATCAACATAATCCATCACAGAATATCAAATAATCATAACACAAAATTATTAGAACAATATAAATAATTTTGAGGAATCCAGTTGGATCCCTCCAACCTGTTTTCCTGCATCCACAGAATTAGCACAATGCAATAATACCAATTCCACTTCGAGGTGGAATATTGCGGTATATGGGATTTATATAATATCATCCGTTATTATGCGGCGCATAGGGTCTCATCCGCTATATAATGTTGGGAAAGCAATCACTCTAATACATACTATATATATTCCACTATATATAATATAACACGTCAAATCAATTCAATCATTCAACCAATTATTTAAATTTAATTATTTAAATTTAAATAGCAATCCAGAAGAGTGAGATTAACTCACCTTTGACTTTTAATTTGCAATCTGATCCAAACCGGCATGTTTGCCTCATGATTTTAGACCTTGTTCAAGAAAATTACATATTTTTATTAATCACCGAGGTAATTAATTTTTCTTTTAAATTAAAGTTGACTTAAAATTTTAGATCGTTAAAAATAATTAAACATTCCTTTGGAAACCACATCTGATATGTAAAATGATCTATAAATTTTCAAAAATATGATTTTTATGTAACTTTCCAATTCAAAACATTTAAAATCCCTGTTTTTCATAAATCTTTATTATATTTCGGTTTCATGATTGCACAAAAACAACATATAACTTCGTTTTAAATTTACAGAGCCATACCTAGCAGAAAAGAAGCCCAGCCAGAAACCACAGTGCTTTCCCCAACTCAACTTCGGGTCCTGCTTCCCAACCTCGACCTGCCATGCTGCCTCTATTGTCACGACCCCGACTACAGCCACCTACGCACCCAGAATTCATCACCCAAGCCATCGCCTCCAAGACTAATCCGAACGTCAAACTCCAATTCAAGACACAACATCAGTCCCAGCCTCGCTTCAGGCCACCACCGCTTGCCAAATTCCCCTTGCTCGCTCCACCTCCTACTGCACCATGCCACATCGGCCACCATGAACTTCAAAAACAAGGTCGTGCACATCCCTCTGCATCGATGAGGACGAATTCATTCGCGACTAAGGGGCGAATTAGATTGGGTGCGATTTGATTTATGAAGGGAAAGAAGAATCACCAGATTTCGACTGTGGTAGAACGCGATTTCGTTTGCAAATATTTTTGATTCTCCAAGTCATGTCGAAGAGGGCAAACTTCGATTTTTAGATTACAGATGGAGCAAGGGTATAAATTGTGATTTCGAACTGCCTTGAACCAGAGAGATGATATTTATTTTCAGAAAGGAAGCGCCATTTTTTTTCTGGTCTCTCGATTTTGTTTGAATGTGAAGGATAGGCTCCCGAGTTTTAAAAAGGAAGGCAGGGAGACTGTGATTTAACTGAAAGGAGATGGACGAGATTTCTTCTGTATTGAATGCCTGCTACAGGGATGGCAAAAAGTTGTGATAGTGAAGGAAGCAGGCTGATGGGAAAATAAAAAGGGCATCAGAGGGAAAAGAATTACAACTGAAGGTTGATTAGGCAATATAAATTTATATATATCAAATTAAATTCAAATTCAAATTTGTCTCGATGAATGCAACTTAAAATTTCAAAATCCTATCGAGGCGTGTCGTCAGGCATTTATAATGTTATACCCCTATTCTGAACGTAATGGAAAAGGTTTCGAGTGCTAAATCAATCGTGTGGAGAAGATAGCTTTTTGGACTCATTTATTATATTGAATTTTCGATATGATTTCCAGCGTGTTTATATATCGTATACTCATACAACAACTCCAATCACTATGAAAATTGAAATCCGATAATAATACAATATTACGGATCCAATGGAACTGGTTTCGTCGAAATCCGAGATTGTGCCTCGAAAGGCTATTTAAATATCAATTTAAACAATGTATTTTTAAATTGAACAAGCTACTGTTAAATTCAATTTTACCCGATCTATTACTTTCTGTATTATCAATATAAATTTTATATGCCCTTTGAAATATTTTTGACAACCTTATAACTCTAGATTTTATATTTTACCCAATTACCAATTATATAATTCAAAAGTCGAATTTTCCAACAAATCATTATATCTTAGATTCTGAATTTACTTTATAAATGAAAACCACACTTTCCATATTCAAAATCAATTCATAATCCAAATCAAAGATTTAAATCCATTTAAATATCTCAAATTAACCATTCAAATAAAATCTAGGTCGTTGCAATATAAATCTCTACCAAAGTTGTTGCAGTCCTGGTCGGCTTTACTGGAAGAAAATGAGCACTCTTGGTTTGCCGATCCATAGTGAGATAAACTTCTTTATTACCTTTCCTTGTTCTGGGTAAACCATCAATAAAATCCATTGATATTTGTCCCCATTTCCATTTTGGGATCTCTAATGGCTGTACTAATTCAGTAGTCTTTTGGTGGCCACCCTTAATTTGCTGACAGTTCACACATCAACTGACATAGATTGAGACATCTCTCTGCATCCTCGACCACCAATATACTCACTTCATATCTTGGTATATCTTATAAACTCTGAGTGGATACTCAACTTAGATTTATGGCATTCCGTTAAAACTTATTGCCTACGACCATCAATATCTGGAAAGAAAAACCTTCAGTTCATCTTCAAAATCCCACTACTATCTACCTCGGAACATAGACATCGGCCTTCCTCCATTCCTTGCATAAATTTTATAGGATGACTACCTTTCCTTTATTTACTTATAGTCCTCCCTAAAGCAGTCGAAGTAACTTCCAAACAAGCATAAACGACATTCCTTCTCTGAGCATCCGCTACCATGTTTGCCTTTCTCAGTGTATATAAAATATCTAAGTCATGTTCCATCAAAAATTCCAACCACCGTTGATTCCTTATATTCAAATCTTTTTATATGAATGTATACTTCAAGGACTAGTGATTCGTAAAGCGCTCGAACTTTCCATCAAATTAGTAATGCCTCCACATCTTTAATGCAAACATAACAGTCAACAACTCCAAATCATGTGTTGCATAATTTCTCTTAAGAAGCTTCAGCTGCCTGCTAGCATAACCAATGACTTTACTATGCTACATCAGAACTGCACCCAATCCTACACTACAGGCATATGTATAAATAGTCAATCCTTCGCTTTCACTCGGAATAGCTAAGACCGAAGCACTGGTCAACCTCTTCTTCAACTCAATGAATGCCTCCTCACACTTTGAAGTCTAAAAAAACTTCTCATTTGTCTTTGTTAACTTGGTTAGGTGCGAGGCAATCTTGGAGAGGTCATGGATGCACCTTCTACAATATCTGGCCAAGCCTAAGAAATTTTGCACCTCTATTGGAGGCTGCATTGTCTTAAAATATTCAATAACCCTACCTTTGTCGGATTAACCGAAACGTCATCCTTCGACATGGCATGTCCAAACAGGCAAGAATTACACTTAGAAATTTTATCTTTCCAAATGTGTTTCCTTAACATCCCCAGCACTACTTCTAAATAGTGTTTGTGTTCTTGCTTAGTCTTAGAGTAAATAAGGATATCATCTATGAACACTAACAAAAATTTATTTATCACATCCCTAAAAACTCAATTCACCAGATGTACAAAGTAAGCGGGTGCATTAGTTAGCCTAAAAGGCATAACCAAGCACTTAAAGAAACAATATAGTCCTCTAAATATTTTCAAGGGTATACTATCCTCTTCTATGCTTAACTTGTGTAATCCTGTGACAAATTTCAATTTGGCGAATACTTTAGCACCATGAAGTTGGTCAAACATCTTGTCTATATAGGTTAAGTGATACTTGTTCTGAATCATCTGTTTGTTCAGCTCCCTATAATCCATATGAAGTCTTAAATAATCATCAGACTTTGTGAAAAAACAACCGTTGCTTCCCAACCTAACGAATTTCCTAGTCAGTCCTCTTCTCAACAAATCATCCGCCTAATCCCTTAACTCCATCTTATCTCTCGGAGCCATTCTACAACAAGTTGAATCATAAGTTTCCAACCGAAAATTAAGTCAATATGAAACTCAATCTTCCGATGTGGAGGCAGACTATTAACTTCTTCAAAAACATTAGGAAAATCCTTAACAATTTCTGTCGATCCTAATTCTTCATTGGGTGAATCCAATGCATTCAAGAAACTACTCATTTGCTTGATCGGTTCTTCACATGTTATTCTTTCCAATACCCTTACGAACTTGGCTTTCAACACTACTTTCCACTTGACACAATCTAGAACACCTTTATACTTAGACAAACAGTCCATATGGAGTATAACATCAAACCCATTAAAATAAAAAAACATGCATGTCCCGAAAGATGGGGTGGGTAAAATAAGCAGTTTTCACATTTTCACAAATCATACACAGACAAGTTAAACTACTTATGTGAATAGGCACACAAATAGGGGTTTCTACGACTTTAGTGGAAGGTTGCAACTTACTTGCCGATTCTAGAGAAATAAAACTATGGAAGCCTCGATATCAAACAACACCCAAAATAAAATGCCATTAACAAATAATGTACCATCAAAAAGTCCCTTTTCTTTCACATCCCTTAAGGTTGAGGGTTTATCCTTGATAGCATAAACATTAACTTGCTCTCCTTTCTTTATCAATGGATAATCCTTCACCATATGCCTTGGTTGGTGGAATTAAAGTAGAATGCCTTCTGAACCATCAAAGAAATAGGTCCTGGCTGCTACTATTGAATTCTAGAACTCTTACAGAATCTTGTGAAATAACCCTTCTGATTACACTTATGACAAATATAATCTTTGAAACAAACTTCACGTGCCCTTCATCTTGGCTTTACTTTCCACTGCTTCTTCCCTTGATGATTGAACTTCCTCTTATTTGAGTTGTTGTTATTAACAATATATGCTACTTCCAGCCTTTTCTCCTCAAGAACCTTATACCTCAAAGCCATGTCTATCAAACCCACAAAAGATCCCTTCAGGTAGGCAATAATCTTCTCCTAAATTCCTTCCCTCATCCCTATCACAAACATCTCATTTTAATAAAAAAAAAGGTACCAATCAACTCAGATCGAATCATGATAGCTCATTAAACTTGGTTTCATATTCAGAAACAGAAATATCTCCTTGCTTAAGATCTAAAAAACTCTATACATATGGGTCTTTTTTGTGACAAGCATAAACTGATTTTCAAACACCTCCCTGAATCTAGCCTAAGAAAAATAATCCTTCAAAACATTCGCTGCAATAAAGTCTCACCATGCTACAACTCCATCTTGCAACTACCAAGATGCTAAGAAGTGCTTATACTCATCTGAAATATCCAGCCCCTTGATATGCATTTCCTAAGAACAAAGCCAATCATGGAATTCGATGATCGATTCCTTGCCCTTAAACGACTTTACTCCCAAATTAATATAATCTCTGCTTGACACTGCAAAGTTCACACGGGGCTGCACTTTTGTTGATACTCCAACTGTAACAACCCACCTCGAAACAGGCCTAAATTTCAATCCAGAAAAGGCCCATCGATACTTAGATCCATTTTAGGACGAGTTATTGGTAGTAAAAAGAAATAACATTGTAGAGTCAGAAAGTTCAAAGCTCACAGCAGACGGAACAAAATATAATAGTAAAGTATACCCATTTATTTCAAAACCATAAAAAGTCATGTAACAACCCATTTTTTGATAATTAAAAATATTAAATTAAATATGACTATGAAATTTAATGCTGTGAGAAATAAAAATTATGATGTATGAATGAAAAAAAATCATTTGAATGTGATTTAATAATGTTGATTGGATGTAATTGACAACTGTTAATGTAATTTCAATTAATGTTATTAATGAAAGTTAATTACGAATAAAATTAAATGTTGTATTAAATATTGAAATCATTTGTTATTTGATTAAAATTGGTTCTAACATATAATTTAAAATTAGATGTTAGTAAGTACTTTATAGTTCTTATCTATAACCAATAAATCAATGGGTTTGAATTTATTAGTTGTAACAATTGATTTATTCTCATCATATTATCTAATTCAATGAAATTAATTTAGAAATCAATGGAACTAAATATAATTCAAACATTGCAGTCAATACGAGTTAAGATGACAACCGTAGAATATGAATGTAATAAAATGTAAAGTAATGTTAATTATATTCATAAGGTAATAGTTAAATTAACATAAGAATTTAAATCAAAATAAAAGAACTTGTTTGGAATTTAAATTATAATGAATTGATTATTACTGTTCTAGTTGAACACTGAAATTTGTGTAATTTTTAAATATTGGATTTAACATGAAAATTGTATTGCAAACGATTCTTAATTTCTGTGTAATCAATAATGATGGAAATTGTTAACTTTTAGTTTAGAATTTAAAAGTGATTAAACTGATTTAAAAAAATAATTGATTAAATTTGCCTTTTGGGCACTGTCTTGAATTTCGACGAAACCAGTTTCGTCGGATCCGTAACAGTGAATTATAAAGGATTTCAAGTTTCGTAGCGATCGGACTTATAATTTGATCGCGTGAGCTTGAAACGCGTAGAAATCAATAATGGAAATTAAATAAATATTATTCAATTTAAAAGCTAACTATATATAATGGAATTTGGGTAACTAGTTTCATTGAGTTTAAAAATATTGAAATCCTATATTTCGACATATTGGATGACTCATTTTCATTCCGGAAAGGAAATGGGTTTTTTGGGTCGTTATTATCGTTTCAATAAAAATCGATTTGTCTATCCATTCTTATTCATCTCTATCCATATAAATAGATATTTGTAGAAACCCTAGTAGCTTCTATTCTGACTTTTGTACGTATAAATTTCTATCACCGGTTCCTTCCCAAATGGCTATCATCTCAAACCCTAATTCCCAATTCCAAATCAATCGAAAAATTCAAACTCTTCAAACCCTATCGAATTATATATGATTATGAAGCTCTTGATGATCGCGATCTACTGCTGTAATTCATTTTCCAATTGGAGGCACTGTTTGTCTAGAATTGGGTGAAACATTCTCGACCGTTCGTTGTAGGGTTTGCAATCCGATAGTGGATCGTCGACCCTTCGATGATTGGAAAGCTGCAGCTGGTAGTGGAGATGAGGACGAGTGCATTCATATGGTTGAATCATGCCGTAATCGATAATTTTCACCAGATCCGAGCCATAAAGGCAGGCGTCGGTGGGTCCACATGGTAGAGCTGGAGGTGATGGTGTAGTGGTCGGGGGTGCGGCATGAGGCGAGCTTCTCAATAGTGGCGTTGGATCTCGGTATAGTGGGCTCTAGAATGCGACGTTTACTAATGATCATTGGCTGTTGTTGCATGTTTTCGGTTCGACTTTGTCTGTAGGCTTTAGGGAAGGTAAGTTTAATTACGTATTTGCCCTTGATTATTTTTAATTTAATTTAAAATTTTATAACTTCTAATACGAATAACTTTCTCATACGAGCCCCGATTGATGCGCGATTTCTTCCATTGGGATCATATCGAAATTCCGGACAATGTGGAACTAGTTTGGTTGGTTTTGTAGACTGTTAGAATTTGGGTGTTCTTTTGGATTTTAATTCGACTAAAAATCAATGGTGAGTGTTCAAACCACTCACGAAATACTAAAATATTTTGATGTTCGTTAAATTGAAATCATGAAGTAATTTAAATATATTGATTATTATTTGATGGTTTAAAATTATATTTATATTGAATTTCATCGATAATACGTAATTTAATTTGACAGTTAAATTGAAATTAACATATAAATTGAAATTAGAATTTAATTTTCTAGTTAAACACCCGAGAATTTATAACTAGTAATCTGTTATAATATGTGACTGTTTTGGATGTTGATTATAATGGATGCCTAATGATTGATATGTTTGATTTTTAGATGTTTGTTTATGCTGATTTATTCCTGTTATTCACCGTAGATGTTTATGCTAATTTATTCCTATTATTCACCCTGGATGTTACGGGCATCAAATTAATCTGATGTTGAATAAATTAAGAAATAGGTTTAAACATATACACCCATGACACTTGATTTGGATTGAAATGACATATATCCATCCTTGAAATTAAAATTAAAATTAAAATAAACTAATCACTTAGCCATAGGATAGAAAATTATATAAGGACACCGTTGGTCGGTTTTAAACTATTTTCTAAATTGTAATGTATGTTTTGATTTAATAAATTTGATTTTAACTAATTTAAGATTTTTTTTTAAATTTATATTTTAGTTAATATAACTTTAAAAAGTCTAAAATTTAAAATTTAAAATTGTAATTTTATTTAGTTTTAAAATACACAATTTAAATAATCTAATATAATAAAAACCCTTTAAAATTTAATTTAACAAAATATTCAATATAGTTTTAAAAGATTTATTTAAAAATTTAATTTATGATATTAAATGTAGACTTTTATAATAACTTTAAAAGATAAAAAGTTTTTGTAAAAGATTTTAGTAGTTCATAAAAGATTTTCATAAAAGATTTAATAATGGTTTTATAAAGGAGTTGTAAAGTTTTTGAAGGTTTTCACAAAGGGTTTTATAAAAGAACTTGTATAAAGGGATTTGGAAGCTTTTGAAAAGAATTTGCATAGAAGTTTATGAAAAAGGGAAGAATTATTAACTATTTTGGAATTTATTAATAGCTTTATAAATGGTTCTAAGGCATATCAATAGTTTATAAATGGTTTAAGAGAGATTTATAAATTATTTCCGAAATTTATTGAAAGAAAATCTTCCTTGGTATTTATAAATATATTTATACTTTTGGAATAAGTATATGGATACCTTGATATGAACGTATAAACTATTTTGGATTGTTTTTTCAATGACCACAGCGTGAAATAAGCGGTTGGTTGTTAAAGAGGCCGGGGTTGGATAGTATCATACTCTCCCAATTCTGAAATCAGTTTAACAATTGTGCATGTGACGGAGAATCCAAAACGAAGTAGGATGGTTTGGTGAACACTACCGGCATGATGTAAGAACACAACCCTGACTTTCGGGTCACCTTGATATGATAAATCAGGAGCTTTACTAGGCCAAGTGAGGTCACTCCTCCTATCGGACACGCTTCTTTGATACCATATCTGTTATTTTGAGATTGTTTGGTGGCCACCCTCGATTTGATTATGGGATTATGCATCGAGGTGGGCGGTAGTAGCTGCTATGCGTTACCACTAGTCCGAGAGTGCAAAATGGTAGAACCCTACCCTGGGCATTACCTTGCGTGTCTTGTCATATGCCTTATCGAGCCCACTATGATTTTTGTTTGTGTCATACCTATGAAGTGCTCCCTGATAGCCCACCAATTTACGGTGGAGTTGACAGTATTGTATATACTACGATGCTTATATAAAATATGTTAAGGGGGAAATGGGTAATGCCTTAACGCTATTTTCAATATTATACTTTACTGATAGACACTACATATAGATAGTTTAACGGATCCTTAAGAGATGGAAAAATCACGTAACATCTCTTAAGTTATTATACTCACGTTATACATCAGACAAGAGATGAAAATCTTATAACATCTCTGATGCCATTACATGCATTTTCCATGTGATATTGATTTGACTTACATGAGAATATTTTAGTTCTAATCCGAATATTTTGTCTTTTCATTTTGCTCATGTCAGTCTGAGCTTTCCAGCGTATTTTAACCATTTTATTTTTAGAGGATGAAGATGGAGATTGTTATACTATTGATTATATTTATTCCACTTCATCATGTCATTCCGCTGCGAGATTTTGTGTTTGTTTTCACTCTTTCCTTTTATTTTCTTATTAAACCCCACTGGTGATCAACCCTTTTGAATAGTTTGAGTTTGACATATATGGTTTATTGTCGAATTAAACTGTCCAAAAAGATGGGTCGTCACAGTTGATATCAGAGCTTTGGTTTAGAGATAGCCTAGCATGTTGGGGTTAACTCATTAGAGATAGGGTTACTAATACCCTAGAATGAGTCTAAGTGTAAATATATATAGGAGAGCATATTGTTAGCGCTATAAAATGTTTTTTATATTGTTTTAATTTATTCTATTTATTATTTACAAATTCTTGTTTGTACATAGGATGCTATGGCATCGATAGGGATTTCTAAACACTTAACAGGGCAAACCGACGTAATATTGTTTTTGAAAATAGGTAAATTAAATAATTTTGCCTAGTAGAATATTTTTGTGTATATAAAATATGTATATAAATTTCCACAAATTGATTTTTTGTATATTATTTGTCAGGAAATGATAATATTCAATTATTGTCATTTATTGATTGGTTAGTCTTAGTTCTTAAAACTATTGACTATTGTATGTTATAAGAAGTGTAATTTTATAAATGTGGTTTGCAAAATATGATTTTTCAAGTAAATTGAATTTAGATTGAAAATTTGAGAATTAAGTTCAGGTATTGAAAATTGTTTTCAAGGATATTGGAAAAGGTAGTATTAGTATTACTTGAAAGCATTTGAAAATAGAAAATTTTTCAAAAGAGATTTGAAAGAAATGTTTTAATTTTTTTTTTAAAGAAAATATGTCATGTGCTCCTCTCTTCTGTCGCTGGAAAATAATTTTGGTGACGATCGCGACATAATCGACGTTCGTTGTTGAGTTTTAAAGTGGGAATACCACTGTAGTAACTTTGCTACACATTTGTTTTGATAAAAAATCTTAATTTTAAATTTTCTAATTATGATTTGGTATACAAAGAATATAAGCATATTATATTTCAAGATTATTTGAAATGGAACCCGATATTTGGTTCTTAAGTTTCAATAAAATAGGGATTTCAATTATTGTAATGAAATGAAATCTTAACTATATTATTAGTTAGAAACTTTTAAAATGAGAAATAAGAAATTAGTGGCTAAGTAATTAATGAAACTTTAATGAAATAGGAGATTCGTCACTTGTAAAATAAATGATAATGAAAATTAAGAAGATGTGAACCATTGAACATTTTAGTAAACTAACATGAATAAGATAAATTTGTATAACACTCAATTACATTCTAAAAACTTATATAAAACTTACCAGAAATGTAAAAAAGTTGAAATGTTAAATATAAATATGTAATAGCATATAATACAAATAAAAAATTAATGATAAAAGTACTTCAAAATGAACATATGTTTTTAAATAAATAATTAAGATGTACAAGGAATGTTAGAAACTTAAGTAAATAATTTGAAATGCTTGATAATTAAATTGAATGGTAAAAGTGAAGTTCTATTTAAGGAAATGAATCTTATAAAATGTTAATAAACATAAGAGAATATTTTGGAATAATTTACAAATGGTTCATAAATAGATTAATATTAAATGATACTATATAAATAGGAATAAATGTGAGCTAAATTTAAGTGAACTCGAATATTGATTCACTAACGACTACTAATCAAGTATATAAGTAAATAATAAATGTGAATTAACTGCAATGGAATGTATGTAATACTTTAAAAATGGATTTTTTGATGCTTCCAAGTAGGAATGGCAATGGTGCGGGTTAGGGTGGGTTTTTAATGCCCCATACCCGCGCCGTAGACCTGGTGCGGGTCTGGAATTTTGCCTCGTACCCGGGACCCGTACGGGTCAGGCTAGACACGACCCGCCCCAAGACCCGATGAATCTCATGTATTGATTCAAAATTGTATACCAACTTACATATATTTATTTCTTTATACTCATTATCACCAAATAATACATGAAATACAAATAACAACGTGTCTAAGGAAAGCTAGTAAAAATGTTGTGTACAATAACAATTTAGAAAATATATACATATGTTATTTTATAATTATCAATGACGCAACTTAATACTCTAATTTTTTATATTGATTATTTATTGGAACATTTTAAAATCCATGCTAGAATTACTTATATCTAAGAAGATTAACAAATCATTATAGTAATAAAGCAATTTCATGAGATGTTAGTAGTGCGGGTCGGGTTGGGGCGGGTCAACCGAGCCTCGACCCAACCCTAGACCCGGAGCGCTCAAGAATGGGTCACGGGTCTACCCCCCCCCCCCAATGACCCAATGAGGCGGGTCTAGACGGGCCAAAACAGGGGCGGGTCGACTGGGTTTGGACCCTACACCCGCCTCATTACCATCCCTACTTCGAAGTATTAAATGGAATTAATTATATAACTAAATGAACAAAAAAGGGATAACCTTGTATGAATAAATGAAAATGGATAAAAGGTCAATAACGTGAAAAGAAACCAATCGAAATTTTTTAAATAATATTTAAAATCCTTCATGTTTGTCTTATGAGATGTTTGGGGAATGATACGTTGAATTGTTTAAGGTTGTATGAATAATCTACTAAGAAATTACCTGAGGGTTGATGAGCGTAAGGTATGCATGGTAGTTTATTTATCACTCTTAGACGACGAAAAGTTTCTGAGCCTGGGAAAACCATTAGTTTTGAGTGCTATGCATGTATGATGGTTTCTTTTGTTGCATATAATGGTTGTACTACTTTTGTTTGCATATGGTTATTACATATGTTGTATTGCTTGTGATATTAATTGAAACCACTAAAATATTATTCTTTTACATAATTTTAACACTTTTGGATTATGTAAGTGAAATACAGATTTATAGAGGCAATAGCTATTGCTTTTGGTTTCATAAATAGTTTGTTTGCCTGACAAATAGGTACGTTTTTGGATTATGGTTTTTGTAACGATATTTTATTTTTTTCCCATGGTTTGAAATATTTTATTATTGAAATATGATATATACATATTTAAATTATTGATATTATTATTTTCCGGACCTAACCACGTAAAGGAGACTCTGCCGAAATTTTTCATAAATTTACGACTTAGAGTTTTTGTAGGAGTTGAGTTGTTTTCAAATTTTATTAAATTTAATTATGTAAGTTTAAATTGTTTACAAATTGAATGTTTTAAATAAAATATACCAAATTTTTTAATTCCTTCTTTATCCTTTTCGAGGAAGAAAAGTTTTGAGTGGGGAGATAGTAACAACCCATATTTTTTATAGTTAAAAATATTAAATTAAATATGATTTTTGGAATTTAATATTGAGAGAAATAAAATTTATGATCTATGAATGAAAAAAATCATTTTGAATATGATTTAATAATGTTGATTGAATGTAACTGACAATTATTATAGTAATTTCAATTAATGGTAATAATGAAAGTTAATTAGGATTTGTATTAAATGGTGAAATCATATGTTATTTGTTTAAAATTGGTTCTAATACAGAATATGAAATCATATTTTGGTAAGTAATTTATAACCCTTGTCTGTAACCAATAAATTAATAGGTTCGAATTTATAAGTTGTAATAATTGGTTTATTCTCATCTTATTATTTAATTCGCTGAAATTATTTAAAATCAATGAAATTAAAGATAATTAAAACATTGCATTTAATATGTGTTAAGACGATAACCGTAAATATATATGTAATAAAATGTAAACTAATGTTAATTATATTCATAAGGTAATAGTTTAATTAATATAAGAATTAAAATCAAAACAAAACAATTTGTATGGAATATGATTATAGCGAATTGACTTAATACAGTTGTAATTGAACACTGAAATTTGTGTAGTATTTAAATATTTGATTTAACATAGAAAATCATATTGTAAAAGATTATTAATTCTTGGGTAATCAAGAATGATGGAAATTGTTAACTTTTAGTTTTGAATTTAAAAGTGATTAAATTAATTTTAAATAATAATTCATTTAATTAACGTGAAAATTAGTCTTTTGGGCACTATCTCGAATTTCGACGAAACAAGTTTCATCGGAGCCATAACAGTGAATTATTATAGGATTTCAAGTTTCGTAGCGATCGGACTTATCATTTGATCGTGCGAGCTTGAAACGCGTAGAAACCAATTAATGGAATGTAAATGAATATTATCCAATTATTAAAGATAACTTCTATATACAATGGAATTTGGGTTTAAAACTAGTTTCATTGAGTTTAAAATTATTGAAAACCAACATTTCAATATATTGGATGACTCATTTTCGTTTCGGAAACGAAACGGGCAATTCGGGTTGTGGTTATTGTTTCGACCCAAATCGATCTGTCCATCCATTCTTATTCATCTCTGTCCATATAAGTAGATATTTTATGAATCCCTAGCAGCTTCTATTCTGATTTCTATAGGTACAAATTTCTATCTCTTGTTCCTTCTCAAATGGCCGTTATCTCAAACCAAAATTTCCAATTCCAAATCAATCGAAAAATTCAAACTCCTCAAACCCTATTAAATTATATATCATCTAGAAGCTCTCGATGAAGGTAATCTGCTAGTGTAATTCTTTTTTGATTGGAGGTTCTATTTGTCTAGAATTAGGAGAAACATTCTCGGCCGTCCGTTGTAGGGTTTGCAATTCGACGATGGATCGTCGACCGTTCGACGATCGGGAAGTCGCTGTTGGTAGAGGAGATGAGGACGAGTGCATCCATACGGTTGAATCATGCTGTAGTGGATATTTTCATCAAATCTGGGCCATAAAGGCAGGCAGCAGTGGGTCCACATGGCAAAGGCAGAGGTGATGGCGCGTTGGCGGGGGTGTGGCAGGAGGCGAGCTTCTCGTTGGTGGCGTTGGATCTCGTCGTAGTGGGGCCTAGCACATGGCATTTGGTGATCATTGGCAACTGTTGCATTTTTTGGATTTGACTTGGTCTCTAGGGTTTAGAGAAAGTAAGTTTAATTACATTTTTGCCCTTGATTATTTTAAATTTGATTTAAAATCTTATAAATTCTAACATGAATAACTTTCTCATACGAGCTCTGATTGATGCTTCCTTTCTTCCATTGGGATCATTTCGAAATTCCAGACAATGTGGAATTGGTTTGGTTGGTTTTGGAGACAGTAGGAATTTGGGTATTCTTTTGGATTTTAATTTGATTAAAAATCAAAGGTGAGTGTTCAAACCACTCACAAAATACCAAAATATTTTGACGTTCATTAACTTGAAGTCATGAAGTGATTTAAATTTATCAATTGTTGTTTAATGGTTTAAAATTGACATTTATATTGAATTGCATCGATAATATAATTTAATTTGACAGTTAAATTGAAATTGAAATTGAAATTGACATTAAATTGAAATTAGAATTTAATTTGCTAGTTAAGCATTCGAGAATTTATAAGTAGTAATCGGTAATGATATATGACTGTTTTGGATGTTGATTGTGCTGAATGCCTAATGGTTGATATGTTAGATGTTTGGATGTTTGTGTAGTGACCAGGAATTTCATTGCTTTGATTTGCAAATGTTTAACTGGTTTTAATATTCAAATAAATGGTTTTATGATGAAAATAAAACTTTTTTTAATGATAAATAATAATGGTGAAATAGTTTTCAAAATTAGTTTACAAAATTATATTGTTCGATGAAATACGGGAAATGTGATCGGAATTCCTTTTTCGAATTTTTGACTTTTCGTCAATTAGAATTCTTCAAAACGTTGTGAACTCTAATGGAAAGATATAAACATTCAAAATGAAATAAATATGTATATGTAATGCCCCTGAATTTTAATTAACATCATTCGAGATATTTAATTGGATAAATTAAATAGAATAATGTGAATAATTAGGGAGATGAGATTAATAAATCCTATGGCAATGTCTAAATGAATGAACTAAAACGAGACTTAACTAAATTTATGAGGAGGAATTTCCTAAGAGGTGAATTTGGAAATGGGGCTACATTTCTTTGTATATATCTCTTCCTCCACCTTCATAAACTTCCACTTTTTCATTCTTAACTCCCATATATTTCAATCGGCCATTAAAATGCTCTGGGAAGATTTTAAATTGAAAAATAAGCTAGTGAATTATCTCATTCTCCAATTAACCAATCAAGGTGAATAATCTTGTTTATCATCTCGTTTCCTATGTTTGGATCATGGGCTATACCTGATTCTTGTTTATGATTTGGTTAGGATATAACCATTTAAACCTTTGTTTGGATAAGACATAAGTGTTTTAAAATGTTAATGGGATAATTAACACGTTTTCATTTGGTTTTGGTAAAATTCCAAGTTATTTCGATCTTCATATGCTTTGAAATTATAATATGTTAAAGTATATGATTCGTTGGATTTTTGGTTACTTTCGAGAATTTTTCCTTGGTGATTTACTAAGGTAATTAAATTATTTAAATTCAAGGGCTAAACTTAAATTTTGCTTTCGAAAATATTTACATTCGGAAGGAAATTGCTTTTGGAAATATTTTAGGAATAAGTACATTATTTTGAGAAAAAGGTCAACTTTTGTGTACTTTTTACGAGTTGGAAGTACAGGAGAATGTTCCTCAGCCAGTCAAAATTAGACAATCAAGATAAAAACATCACTTCACTGGGCCCATTTCTGTCTTCAACTCCAACAAGCCCGCTTTTACCCTTTCGATGAAGTTGAATGGTACCTTTCGCCTTAGACAGAAGGTAAACAGTTACCCTTCGCCAATTCGAAAGGTAGGCTTGGGGCCGAAGGGAAGAAAAGGGCGAAGGGATTGGGAGGCTGCTTCTTTTGCTTTCGGGTAGAAATATAATTGCTTTCGAATTAGTTAAAGGGGGATCCTTCGACTCTATCATTTTATAAGAGATTAAAATTTTAGTATATTCAAGATGGGGTTTCGAAGGGGATCTTCGAAAGCCTATAACTTCAAGAGTACTGTTTTAAAATGTTTTCAAAAAAGGTGTTTTAATACCATTCAGCTAGCCGAAGGATTAACATTCCGACGAGGTCGGAAGTATACTTCCGAAGGGTTGGTTCTAACACCAACACTTCATTGATTTTGAATGATTGTGAAAGGTTTTGATTTCGAAAGGCATGATTTTGAAAGGTTTTGAAGGAGTTATCTCCAATGATTGTGAAAGGTTTTGATTTAAAAATGTTTGATTTTGACTTGGTTATATTCTTCAAGCCTAATATGATGATTGTGAAATCTATCATGGATGGTCTTGATAGATTTTACAAATTAAGTGGGTTAGCCATAAATTTGTCCAAATCTGATTTAATGATTGCTGGGGTGGCCCCTGAATTAATAACTCATATTACTTCCTTCAGCTCAATCTCACATAGAACTGAGACATCCATGTATCTTGGCATTCCATTAGCAACATCGAGAATTTCTTTAGCTCAGTGCATACCACTATATGATAGAATTACTACCAGGCTCTCTATCTGGACTAATAGATTGCTTAGTCAAGCAGGCAGGCTCACCCTAATTAATTCCATTATTTTCTCCATGGCAGTGTATTGGTCTCGGTCCTTCATTCTTCCATCCAAGCTTCTCAAAATGATAAGGTCTGCCATGTCCAATTTCTTCTGGCATGGATCAATTAATGCCAGGAAGTTTACCCCATGTGCCTTTTCCAAACTTGAAAGACCTAAATCGTGTGGTGGTCTGGGTATTAAAAACTTACTTCTATGGAATCGTGCTGCTATGGTAAAGCACATTGACAATCTTTTGAACCATAAAAACTGCTTATGGGTGAATTGGTCTTACAAATATATTATATGTAACAAGAATTTCTGGACGATGGATATACCTCTGTCATGTAGTTGGACATGGCGTAGTTTGCTCAAAATCAGATCTCAGATTCTTCCATATGCTAGAAGTAATATTGGAATTAATGGTCGTCTATCTTTCTGGCATGACCCATGGGTCAAGGAAGGAACTATACTTAGTCACTGTCTTCCAGTCAACGAACAAATTCAATCTGGGATTAATTCTACTGCACTCGCTTCGGTCTGCATATATGATGGAAAAGTTGTTCTCCCATACTCGAGCAACCTGACTGTTAGAAATCTTTGGTACCAATTAAATGGAATTAACGTTATTATCTATCCTGATGATGGTATATCATGGTCGTGCTGTAGTGACACTTTCATGATTGGTGCTATGTACAAGAAATTTATTTGCCAATCCAATTCTTCCCTTCTATGTTGGTACAAACGTATATGGTTGAAACACAATTCTGAAAGTCAGAGCTTGATGTTATGGAAGATATTTGGAAATTCATTAAAGACAAAAACTAAGCTGAGGCAGTGTGGACTAATCGTTGATGCAACGTGTAGTTTATGCAATGCTGAGGTCGAGGACACTCTTCACCTCTTCTTCAGCTGCTCTTTTGTTCACAGCTTATGGTGCTGGATCACTTCCATCATCTCTGGAAGGTCAGTTGTGAATGACAGCGAGGAATAATGGGATATCATATTCAAGGCTACAATATGGAGAGGTGAATCAACGTACATACTGCTATTTTCGCTTAAAATATTCACTGCAACAATTTGGGAGGAGAGAAATGCTGTCATATTCAGTGACAAAAGAAAGACTATCAGGCAAATGAAAGACAGTATCATTGGGAATTTGAAATTCGGGATTGCTGCTTCGAGTCATCGTTTCGAATCTCGCTTCCTGAGGGCCCTTTCGTCTTGTTAAGTGGTTCTTATATTGTGTTGTGTTTGTTTTTTCTTTTATATTCTGTTGATATGCCTATTCTCCTTGTATTCTAGTTTCTGAGTTTTTGCTCGCCTACCATTTTGGTGGGTATGTTTTTCCTTGCAGTACTTCGTTCTTGGTATATCAATAAATGGTAGGAGTCCATTTCTAACCCCGCTGGCTTTGCCAAAAAAAAATGTTTGATTTTGAATGGTTTTGAATGGGTTATCTTCAATGATTGCGAAAGGTTTGATTTTTAAAGGTTTTGAAGGGGCTATCTTTAATGATTGCGCAAGGTTTTGATCTTGAATACTTTTGAAAGGTTGATGAATGTTTTTATAAGGGGGATACCCCAGGATTTCGACAAGGTCGAAAGGCATGATTTTGTTATACTTTCAAAAGGAAGGCTTCCAAAGGGGCTCACTTCGAAGGTTATTTTCTTTCAAATGGGACTTCATTCGAAGGGTTTTAAAGAGCTGTTTTTAGCCATTTTTCTTGAGTAAAGTTTTGCTAATTCGAAGGGGCAACTTTGAAGGGTTATAGCATAATATACTTATCTTTTTTCGAATATATAAAGGGGATCCTTATTTAAATCGAATGTTATAAAACCTTGGGACACCGGGGTGGGTTTAATGTTTTCGATACGTAGTTTGGGGTTACAAATAGAAATATGATTCGAAAATATACATTGGGGCTGTCAATATGTTTTTTTTTTAATTTAACCTAATTGGGGCTACCAATAGGAATAGGTTAAATAGGTGGTATACCTGAGGAAAATAATTAATCATGGGGAACATGCATTTTTATAAATAATTATGGGGATCATGATATTTTAATTGACCAAGTGATGGGTTCTTGGTCAATAGGAAGCCATGGAATGTGTGGTGGATAGCCCGTATCAAATTTCTAAAGTAAAGAATGTTTTGCCAGAGGTGGTTAGCCTAGGGATTTGGCACCCAAGGGTTCATAGTCATCCTAGGAAAACTATGGAGTGTGCGGTGGATAACCCACACCATCTTTTATAAAACAATATACGATGGATAATCTGCATTTATTTTAAAGGAACTTAGGACGGACAGTCCTATTAAAGTTTTGAGGAATAGTCATTTTAAATATTTTAGTGGGGAACTCTAATAAATTGATTTTAGATGGGAAACATAATATATTGCTTTTAGATGGGATATCTAATAAATGGGTGGATGGGATATCCAATGTATATGATTTAGGGTTTATTTCTATAATTTTAAGACAAATCATTTTGGGTGCAGGGTATAGTAAATGATTTGCATGTTTTCTTTTGGATACTAGTGAGCGGAAATCCTATTTTGCTAAGCGGCGTGGTCTCACGAGCTATCCATTTGTGATAAGAGATGATAGGGGATTATTCATACCTGACTTATTGCCTGACTAGAAGTTTATGTTTCTCCACAAACTCTTGGGTACTCAAAATTAATTTGAGTAGTCTGAGAGTGAATGACTTTCACCTTTTTGAACGAATAAGCTTCCAAAGAGGTGTGGGAGGCAGTGTTAGCTATATAGGAGCTATTTTGTGTATTCCACTGTGATGTACTAAGAACTTTACAATTCATGTTTATTAGTTCTCTGATCTTCATAAGGGGACATCTTCATATGTCGCTCTTATCGTATTTGGTACAAGCATAAGTGATCTGAGCATGGTTAACATCTGAGATTATGTAATTAAATCTTAAATTGAAATTCATAAGAAATGAGAAATTCTGTTTTGTTGAGGTTTAAAATTTTTCATATTCTTGTGTTCTTGTGTATCAATATTAACTATGCTGCATTTGGTCGCCAGGAAATAACAACTATGGATAACTGCAGCATCAGCAATGATTAGCTTTACGCCTCGGAAGGCTGGATTTACACTATAGGTGTGTATGTATATATGTGTGTAATTATACTTAGGTATATATAAAAAAGGAAATTATCACATCACGGGGATATGATTTGACATAATGGCAATTGAGGGAGACAATAGGACACATAGGGGTCATTTCATGTTGGATCATGTAGTATGAAGAGGGTACAAGGGTGGTGACATGGCAAGGTAGGAGTGGAGGGCATCGTAAAGGGTTAATTAGGTAATTTTACATATTCATTTTATATAAAAACATTTCACTTATTTCTTTCTTCCATTTTCAATTCATTTCTAATTCTTTCCTAAGTCTCTTCTTCTTTAAAGCTTTTAATAATCTTTATTGGCTTTCAAAATAACTTTTCATAATTTAAGATTTGAAAAATTAACTTTTAAATGTTTTAAATACTTGTTTAAAGGTTCCTTAATTTCAATTTAAATTCCTCCATTTTTACCTCTACTTTGTTCGGCCAGAACATCCTTTAAATTTTTCACAAAATTAAGATTTTATTTTTTTCAAACCTTTTATATTTCCAATGGCTACAATTTTTTAGTTTATCACCTTTTCTGATTTCGAGCTTAGATGCTCTAATTTTTCATTTTTAGCAAGAGTGTTTTTGAACCTAGATTTTGATGTCCGAAAATACTCCTCACTGTTTTGGCCATAACTTCCTCAAAGTTAACTTTCTTGAGTAATTCTTTCTTAAATAATATAGGAAAGAATAATATAAAACTTTCCTTTTGATCACTTTTCCAAAAATTCATGAGGAAAGGGTCCAAAATTTGAGTGCAAAATGACCCATTTTCGAGAAGAATTTGTGGCTTTTCAAGCTTTCCGAGCTCTAAAGCATTTCAGGTTTTCAAAAACTATAGTGAGTAAAATTCTTAAGTTTTTAGGAAGAATATACTTATATATGTGTGTGTGTGTGTTGGTTATGTGGTTATATATATATATACACAAACACATACATACATACATACATTTATATATATTTAATTATTTGTTTTGAGTTGTGGTATTATTTAGATATATTGGTTATAAAAATGTTGTGATTGTTGGTTATGTTTTGTGATGGTATGATTTGGTATAGTTGAACTTGGATATGCCGTATATGTTAATCGTGTGTTAAAGCTAAAGCAAGTTAGCATGTAAACTAGTTAGTAAAGTGAAATTATGGGTATTCGTAGCGATAGTCGCTATGGATGCTATTCGTTTAAAATTTTGATTCTTGTAAAGTTTGGATTTTCCACTTCAAATTGTTTTGTGAATATTTTATAAACTAAATAATAATGTTTTTAAAAGTTAATTAAGGATTTGATAATGAATTGTTAATAATTTAGGTTTTAGTAATTGATAATTAATTAAATGTTAACTTATAATTGATAATTAATTGTTAATTAATTAGGATTTAAATATGGATTAAACTTATAACTAATTATTTTAAAAAGAGTTTTAAAGTTTTGAATTCTTTAGTTTTCAAAAGAAAGATTGTTTAAAGGTACTTTCAAAGATGATTTTGAATACAAGTGATTCAACTATTGATACCATTAAGAAACCACATAACTATAAATGAGTTATAATGTAGATTATTGGGTTGCTTGGACATGTGTTAGTAGAATAAATCCCCATTCTGCTATAAATTGATTGTTTATTTGTTTGGTTATGCGGACATGTATTAGTAGAATAAATCCTCGTTGTAACAACCCGCATATTTTACGATTAAATATTTAAACACTTTATTTTAATATTTTATCATTAGTCGGATTTTAGTATGAAAAGTTACTTTTTGCATACGGTCGAATTAGGCTCGGAACCACTTCCATTGAGTTCAAAACACCGTTTGCAATCTTTTTGAGTGTAAACTTTGATATGTTTGGAGTTAGTGGAATTTTGTTACTTTTTCACTTTGGGTTACGGGTTTGGTTTAACCCATTTGCCTAAACTATTAACTCTAACTCAACCCCCTTCTCTTCATAACTTTACTTTCAATTCCTAACACTTAAGCTTCATCAGAAATGGAGGAAGGAATGGGAAATTAAAACTCCAAGCTCAAGTTCTTTTGCAAATCCAACATCTAACTCCAAATTCAAAGAGTAGCCATTGATTTTTCCTTGCTTTCAAGCTTCTCCTTCATTGATTTTGTGTAAAGGTGAGATTTTTATCTCACATCTTTGTCTATAACTATCTATGATTGTTGGATATGAATTCCTAACACTTTTTTATGTGCATTCGCTTTTGGTTTGGATTGAATTGGTGAAAAATCCCAATTTTTAGTGTTTTGGGTTCAAATTTTTAAAAATCCAATCTTTGAGGTTTAAACACGTTTTTGATGATGCATCGAGGAGCCAATACGACCGGGTAGCCTATGGGCATAATCCCCTAGCATCCGTGCTCGATCGGTTGCAAATTGGGAGTGTTTTTGCACTCCAAACCCTTAGGTCGCTTGGTGTGCACACTGGTGACTTTCGGCCTGCAGTTAGCTCGTTCGGTTTTAGGTCATTTGTTCCATAGGTCGTTAGGTCGTTCGGCTTGCATTCCCTCAGCCTGTAGCTAGGTCGCTCGTGTTAGGTCGCTCGGCCTTCTTAATTCATTAGGTCGTTAGGTCGCGACCATGCTAGGTCGTTCCACCTTAGGTCATTGCTCGACCTTGTGTTTCCCTTTAAGTTGTTAGGTCGCTCGGCTTTTCCCCCTTGGGTCTTAACTCCCTAGGTCACTCGGCTAGGTCGTTCATGCACTAGGTCGCTCGGCCTTCCGCAGTTAGGTCGCTCACCCATTTCCTTAGGCTGTTAGCTCCTTAAGTCGCTCAGCTGTTGGGTCGTGGATGCTAGTTCGTCCCCTTTTAGGTCGCTTGGCCTAATATGTCGCTTGCAACGCTTAGGTCGCGTCCCCTTAGGTCACACAGCCTAAGTCGCTTCTTCCTTAGGTCGCGTACCCCTTAGGTCGCACTACCTAGGCCGCAACTCTTAGGTCGTTCCACTATTGAGTCACGCCATGTTAGGTCGCGCCAGCCTTAGGTTGCGCCATATTGTTGCTCTGTTAAGCCGTGTTCTATTTCTTGAGCCGCTGATTTTTTGTGTTGACTTATGTTAAGTCGTAAGTCGTGACTTTTAGGTCGCAAGGGTATTTCCACTTTGATAGATTTGTAATCGAATTCTTTGGATTTCATTCACGTCTTCGAATGTGAAATTTTGTGATTTATGATTTCTATAATTATTTTTGTGATTTGTCACCTTACTTCACTCGTACGAGAAATCTAATTAAATGGCTTCGTAAAATAAGTGGTATGAAACGCTTGCGTTTACTTCGTCGGTTAATTCTTGGACCTGTTCAATTGAATCTCTCGTGACAATTTTCTAGTGGAGATCTATAATTTGTTCGTAAATATTTAAGTTAAGCTAGTGGTTATGGGACATGAAGCTAAGCCTTTATATTTACTAGCCTACTGTAATTGACACTTCTTGATGATCGTTGATGATTATTTTTTGTGATTTAGACTAGAAATTGTGCGATGTCTCTTTGTCTACGAGGGAGACTAAATCCCGTTACTGTGGAGCTTTGGCTTAATTTGGTGGGGTAGCGACCCATGGTCTTCAGGCCATTTTGTGGAGCTTCGGCTCAAAATTAATGGTTAGCAACCATGGAATAGCGTTCCATTTTGTGATACACGTGTTGGCGAGTTTTCATGCTCCCGTTTTGTGATAGGCCTCCCCCTTTTCTGATTTCTGGATTTTCATTGATGATTTCTAGAATTTGTGTTTCACCATTTTCGTGATTTGCATTGATATGTGTTATCAACATTTGTGCATTGGTGAATTTGTATGTCATCAACTTTTTGGTGAATAAAGATATTGAGTATGACATTCCTTTTTATCTTTGAGGAGATTCTTGTGATATTGATTAATCTCTTGTTGATTTTCAATTACATACTTATAACAGTATGGCTCTATGGTTATTATATGATATGTCATATCTTTTATTCTATATCATTTTATCTGATATTTATAGCTAGACTGATCCATTTATTATTCTCTTAGTAAATAATACTCGGGTCAGACCGAGATGTTACAGGTGCTTCTGCTTGACTTCACATCTGGGATTATCACCCTGACTTTTGGCTAACTCTTAGGTTAGTGGTTTTTGCTGTATACATTTGAGATATAGACTCATAGATGTATCCATATTCTTTTGTCTAGCACTTATAGCTATTCTTTTGTGATATTGTGGATCTTGTTTGACCACTACTCTGATGTACACTTTCATGTGCTATATATTCATATCTATTTCCGCCTTTGTGATATGGATATCTGAGACTGATTTGCGTTATGCTTATTTCTATGTTTATTTTCGAAGAATATATATGGCCACTGTGTAGTAGCTTTGAGTTTGTATCGATGTGTCAGATTCTCTCCTTAAACCAAATGCATGTTGTACCATCTGACATATCGGTGCTCATACAAAGCAATTACACAGAAGGTCGCTCCTCAACGGCCTTATTCTCCATGCTAGTTGACGCATTACACCGTAGTGCCCTTGGCTAGCGTGTGTATAGAGGTGGGGTGTCATAGCTTGGTATCAGAGCCAATCTTCGGAACAATGTAGAATAATCTAGCAAGGATCATCGTCCGAAGTCCCTCTTAGGAGTCGTGCTTTAGGATTGAATTCGAGTCTTCGTACCGATTCATCCTATTTTCTTTATGATTCCTTGTTTATCTATCAAGATTTCTTGATATTCATTTGGTGAATAACCTTATCCTTCTTCCTTCTTTCTTTCAAAAGAAAGAGAAATGGTTAGACCTGGCCGTCCCAGCGCCAGTCAATCTCATGCTACTCCCCAAGATGAAGTATTTATGTCTGCCCAACAGCTTCTTGATGTAGTAAGGAATGCTCAAGCAGCCGGATCTAATCCGGAGTCTACTCACCCTAGGTCTGGATTTGCACGTTTGTGCAGTGATTATACCAATTTGGGTGGAAAGCCACTTAAAGGTTCTGAAACCATTATTGAAGTCCAGGCTTGGCTGAGAACGTGCGATCGAATCTTTTCTCGCATGAATCTTGTTGATCTTCACCATGTTCAGGTGGCTTCTAGTATGCTCCAAGAAAGAGCATTAGATTGGTATGAGCTTCTGATTTCTTAAATAAATGAAGAGAATCTTACTTGGGAGAAATTCCGGGAACGCTTCGAATTAAAACTTGTGCCAGAAGCTGAGAAGGTGATCGTAGCTCGCCGATTCATTGACCTTGTTCAAGGTGAATCCTCCGTGGTAGATTATGTCGCATCCTTCGAGTCACTTTCTAAATACGGGGTCGAATATATAAACAACCCATTGAAGAAAAACCAACGATTTGTCTATGGCTTGAATAGAAATCTCAAGAAGCCATTACTTCTAAAGTTAGAAGTTTCTTTGATCAACTCGTTGATATCGCTCTTCGACTTGAAGAGGCAGATAAAGAAAGCGACATTGAAGTTATGGGTGCCAAACCGAACTTCAACAACAAGAAAAGGCCTAATAAGTTCAAAGGTCCTTATCCCAACAATAAGAAAGGGTAGCAAGCCCCTCCGACAACTAAGACTTCTACCTCAAGTGGTGGGCAATGCTACAACTATGGTTCTAAGGACTATTATGCGAACAAGTGTTCGAAGCCTCGTACTTGTCGCTATTACAAAAGCCTGGATCATTATTTATCTTCTTGTCCCAAACTTCAAAATAGGAAGGAGGGAAAGCTTAATGTTGCTCAAGCCCTTGGCAACACATCTCATGGTAAAGGTATTTCTCATTCTATCCTTGATGGCATTATTTTATTTCGTGATCATCCTATACGAGTTCTTTTTGATACGAGGGCGTCCCACTCTTTTATTCAAAAGAACTTGTTGATACTTTTTCTATGGATGCTTTGTGTTTAATGACATCTTTGAGAATTGTGAATCCGGTTGGTGGATCCGCAACAATCAGTTTATTGTGTAAAGATGTTGAGATTATTTTGTGTGATTTTTCTTTCCAAGCCAATTTGCATGTTATGCACTACTTAGGCTTTGGAATGATTTTGGGAATGGATTGGCTTAACCTCTATAAAACCCAAATCCTATGTCCTGAGCGGACTATTTATCTTCGACATCCTCAATTTGTTAAGCAGATTTCTGTTGACCTTAAAGATTCGGATTACAACTTAGTTGCATCTTTATATTCTTTAAATCCTCATGACGACGATAATAATGTGAGGAAGATATTATTTCTCTTATTCACATTGTTCGTGAATTTTCTGACATATTTGTGCCCGTTTTAGGATTACCACCTAAGCGAGAAAATGAGTTCAGAATCAATCTCATCCCTGGAGCTCAACCTATTACTCGTCCTCCTTATCGTATCTCCAATAAAGAAAATAAAGAGATGCGCAAACAATTATCCGAATTGGAGACGAAGCAATTTATTCTCTCTAGTTCCTTGGGGAGCTTCGGCAATTTTTGTGAAGAAATCTGATGGTACACTTAGGCTTTGCGTTGACTACCGCAAGCTTAATGATCTTACTATCAAGGATAAATATCCTTTACCTCGGATTGATGATCTATTCGATCAACTTAGTGGTGCTAGAGTTTTTCATAATTAGACTTAGCTACCGGTTTTCATCAGCTTCGTATTGCAGAGGATAGCATTCCTTTAACATCGTTCCATACTCGTTATGAATCTTATGAATGGCTTGTTATGCCATTTGGTTTAACGAATGCTCTGGCTTATTTCGTTAACCTTATAAATCGAGTTTTCAAATACTTCCCCGACCGGTTTGTTCTCATCTTTATTGATGATATTCTGGTGTATTCTAAAACCGAGGAGGAACATGAAAAGCATCTTCGAATTGTGTTGGAAACTCTTAGGAGTAATCAATTAAAAGCAAAATTTTCGAAATGCCATTTTTGGCGATCTCGTGTGAAGTTTCTCGGTCATGTTATTTCCGAATCCGGAATTTCCGTGGATCCTTCAAAGATTGAAGCAATTCAAAACTGGAAGAGACCGGAGAGTGTGACGGAAATTCTTAGTTTCCTTGGATTGGCCGGTTATTACCACCGTTTCATAAAGGACTTTTCCAAAATTTCCGTGCCTCTTATTAGCTTGACAAAGAAGGGAGTTAAGTACATTTGGTCGGACAAATGTGAAGCTTCTTTTCAGAAATTAAAAGAACTCCTTTCCGATGCTCCTATTCTTGTGATCCCAGAGGGAAACCAAGATTTTATTGTTTATACCGATGCTAGTTGCATTGGTTTGGGTACCGTTCTTACGCAAAGGGAACGTTTTATTGCTTATGCTTCTAGGCAATTGAAGCCAGTCAAGACTAGATATGCCACTCATGATTTAGAGCTCGCGGCTATTGTTTTCGCCCTTCGTATTTGGCGTCATTATCTTTTGGGAGAAAATTTTATTTTATACACCGATCATAAATCCTTGAAGTATCTATTTTCTCAAAGGAACTCAATTTGCGTCAACAAAGTTGGCTCGAATTTCTTGCAGCTTATGATCTTGATATTCTTTATACTCGCAGAAAGAGAAATCGTGTTGCAGTTGCACTTAGTTGTAAGCAACAAGAGGTTGTTTCTATGATGATATCCGAATGGAATGATCTCGGAATTCTATCCACTTGTGAGATTCGAGATCGTGTTTCCGATTTATGTTCATCTCTTGTTTTATGTAGCCTTCAGGCTCATCCTTCTCTTTTAGACCGCATTCTTGAAGCTCAAGAGATAGATCATGAATTGGCTCTTCTTGGCCAAAATCTTAGGGATAAAATTGATATTGAAGGTTTAGAAGACTTTGATATTGATTATCGCGGCGGTATTCGAAAATTTGGTAGACTTATCGTGCCAAAGGTTGGTATTCTTCGTAAAGACGTTTTAGAAGATTCTCATCGTTCTAAATTTACCATTCATCCCGGTAGTAGTAAAATGTACATGGATATGAAGCGGCTTTATTATTGGGAGGGAATGAAATCTGATATTGCTAACTTTGTTAAGTGTTGCATGACTTGCTAACTTGTCAAGGCCAAACACCAAAGGCCCGGTGGGTTTTTGCAACCTTTAGAAAATCCAATTTGGAAGTGGGACCAAATTTCCTTGGATTTTATAGACGGCCTTCCCCGTTCTCGTTCGGGTCATGATAGCTTATGGGTGATAGTCGATCGACTTACTAAATCCGCCCATTTTATTCCCGTTCGGTCCAATCGAACCATTCCTCTCTTGGCCAAACTCTTTATTAAAGAAATTGTAATATTGCATGGAGTCCCTACTTCTATTGTTAGTGATCGTGATCCATTATTTACTAGTGGATTTAGGAAGAGTCTTCAAAAAGCTTTGGGAACGAAACTTAATTTTAGCACCGCTTATCATCCCCAGTCCGATGGGCAAACTGAGCGTGTGAATCAAACTCTTGAAGATCTTCTTCGTGCATGTGTTCTTGATTTTGGTGGAAGTTGGGAAGATCATATTTCTCTTGTTGAGTTTTCCTATAATAATAGCTTCCAATCCAGTATTGGTATGGCACCTTTCGAGGCACTCTATGGAAGGCCATGCCGAGCTCCTTCTTGTTGGCTTGAAGCCGGTGAGAAGATGGTTTTAGGTTCAGATTTTATTCGTGATTCCACATAAAAGATTGATCTTATTCGTCATAGGATGAAAGAAGCCCAGAGTAGACAAAAATCCTATGTCGATAACCAGAGAAAGAAATTAGAATTTTCTGTGGGAGATCTTGTGTTTATTCGTGTTTCACCTATGAAGGGTGTTGTACGTTTCAGTAGATCGGGAAAATTAGCGTCTTGATAAATTGGGCCATTTCCTATCATCGAACGTATTGGTTCTGTGGCTTATCACCTTTTATTACTGGCTCAATTTTCTGTTATTCATGACGTGTTTCACGTTTCTCAATTACGAAAGTGTCTTCGTGATTCCGATTCTTTTCTTGAGCCCGGTATTGTGGAAGAAATTGAAGTTTCACCTAATTTAACTTATGAGCAACATCCTATTCGTATTATTGCTTCGGAGATCAAGCGCCTTCGAAATAAAGATGTTCGGCTTCTTAAAGTTCAATGGCCCTCAAATCCTCAGGATTTCTCCTGGGAATCTAGAGAATTCATCGAGTGAACACATCCAGACTTACTTTCTTGTGCTCTTTGAGGTGAACTTCTTATTTCAAACTTCTTTTATGTTAATATGCTTTTATGGTTGTTACTATATATTTTCTTCTTAATTATTGCGAGGACGCAATTTCTTTAAGGAGGGGTGTCTGCAACAACCCGCATATTTTACGATTAAATATTTACATATTTTATTTAAATATTTTATCGTTAGTCGGATTTTAGTCCGAAAAGTTACTTTTTGCAAACGGTCGAATTAGGACTCGGAACCACTTCCATTGAGTTCAAAACACCATTTGCAATCTTTTTGAGTGTAAACTTTGATATGTTTGGAGTTAGTGGAATTTTGTTACTTTTTCACCTTGGGTTTTGGGTTTGGTTTAGCCCATTTGCCTAAACTATTAACTCTAACTCAACCCCCTTCTCTTCATAACTTTACTTTCATTTCCTAACACTCAAGCTTCATCAAAAATGGAGGAAGGAATGGAAAATTAAAACTCCAAGCTCAAGTTCATTTGCAAATCCAACATCTAACTCCAAATTCAAAGAGTAGCTATTGATTCTTCCTTGATTTCAAGCTTCTCCTTCATTGATTTTGTGTAAAGGTGAGATTTTTATCTCACATCTTTATCTATAACTATCTTTTATTGTTGGGTATGAATTCCTAACACTTTATCATGTGCATTTGCTTTCGGTTTGGATTGAATTGGTGAAAAATCCATATTTTTAGTGTTTTGGGTTCAAATTTTTAAAAATCCAATCTTTAATGTTTAAACACATTTTTGATGATGCATCGAGGAGCCAATACGACAGGGTAGCCTATGGGCATAATCCCCTAGCATCCGTGCTCGATCGGTTGCAAATTGGGTGAGTTTTTGCACTCCAAACCCTTAGGTCGCTCGGTCTGCACAATGGTGACTTTCGGCCTGCAGTTAGCTCGTTCGGTTTTAGCTTGTTCGTTCCATAGGTCGTTAGGTCATTCGTCTTACATTCCCTCGGTCTGTAGCTAAGTCGCTCGTGTTAGGTCGCTCGGCCTTCTCATATTCATTATGTCGTTAGGTTGCGACCATGCTAGGTCATTCCACCTTAGTTCGTTGCTCGACCTTGTTTTTCCTTATAAGTTGTTAGGTCGCTCGGCTTTTCCCCCTTGGGTTTTAACTCCCTAGGTCGCTCAGCTAGGTCGTTCATCCACTAGGTCGCTCGGCCTTCTGTAGTTAGGTCGCTCACCCATTTCCTTAGGCCGTTAGCTCCTTAAGTCACTCGGCTGTTGGGTCGTGGATGCTAGGTCGTCCCCCTTTAGGTCGCTTGGCCTATTATGCCGCTTGCAACACTTAGGCCGCGTACCCCTTAGGTCGCACAACCTAAGCCGCTTCTTCCTTAGGTCGCGTACCCCTTAGGTCGCACTACCTGGGCCGCAACTCTTAGGTCGTTCCACTACTGAGTCGCGGCATGTTAGGTCGCGCCATGCCTTAGGTCGTGCCATGTTGTTGCTCTGTTAAGCCATATGCTATTTCTTGAGCCGTTGATTTCTTGTATTGACTTATGTTAAGTCGTAAGTCGTGACTTTTAGGTCGCAAGGGTATTTCCACTTTGATAGATTTGTAATCGAATTCTTTGGATTTCATTCACGTCTTCGAATGTAAAATTTTGTGATTTATGGTTTCTACAATCATTTTTTGTGATTTAGACTAGCAATTACGCGATGTCTCTTTATCTACGAGGGAGACTAAACCCCATTTCTGTGGAGCTTTGGCTCAATTTGGTGGGGTAGCGACCCATGTTCTTCGGGCTGTTTTGTGGAGATTTGGCTTAAAATTAATGGTTAGCAACCATGGAATAGCGTTCCATTTTGTGATACACGTGTTGGCCATTTTTCATGCTCCCGTTTTGTGATAGGCCTCCTCCCTTTTGTGATTTTTGGATTTTCATTGATGATTTCTAGAATTTGTGTTTCACCGATTTTCGTGATTTACATTGATATGTGTTATCAATATTTGTGCATTGGTGAATTTGTGTGTCATCAACTTTTTGGTGAATAAAGATATTGAGTATGACATTCCTTTTTATCTTTGAGAAGATTCTTGTGATATTGATTAATCTCTTGTTGATTTTCAATTACATACTTATCACAGTATGGCTCTATGATTGACATATGATGCGTCATATCTCTTATTCTATATCATTTTATCTGATATTTATAGCTAGACTGATCTGTTTATTATTCTCTTCTTAAATAATACTCGGGTCAGACCGAGATGTTACAGATGCTTCTGCTTGACTTCACATCTGGGATTATTACCCTGACTTTTGGCTAACTACTTAGATTAGTGGTTTTTGTTGTATACATTTGAGATATAGACTCATAGATGTATCCATATTCTTGTGTCTAGCACTTGTAGCTATTCTTTTGTGATATTATGGATCTTGTTTGACCACTACTCTTATGTACACTTTCATGTGTTATATATTCATATCTATTTCTGCCTTTGTGATATGGATATCTGTGACTGATTTGCGTTATGCTTATTTCTATGTTTGTTTCCGAAGAATATATATAGCCACTGTGTAGTGGCTTTGAGTTTGTATGGATGTGTTAGATTCCCTCCTGAAACCAAATGCATGTTGTACTATCTGACATATCGGTGCTCACACAAAGCAATTACACAGAAGGTCGCTCCTCAACAGCATTATTCTCCATGCTAGTTGTGGCACTAAACCGTAGTGCCCTTGGCTAGCGTGGGTACAGAGGTGCGACGCCACACTCGTTCTGCTATAAATTGATTGTTTGTTGGTTTATTTGTGCGGACATGTGTTAGTAGAAAAAATCCCCGTTCTGCTATGAATTGGTTGAACTGCTTGGACATTTTTTAGTAAAACAAATCACCACCCTGTTGTTATGTTATTTGGGTATGTATAGTTAGTTCATATTGGCATGTTATTCCCTGATTTGGATATGAGTTTTATTTACATATTTGTTGACCTATGTAAATAACTGTTAAGTGAATTGAAATAGAAACTGAATGGTAACTTAAATTAGCACAATGGGAATTGCTAAGCCTCTCTTCAAATTACTAAAGTATGTTTTTGAATTAACTATAATTCTTCAACCAATTTAGATTTAAAGGTTATAAATGATTTTCTAATTTTATTATAACATATAAAGTTGTTTTTAAAAAATATTTTGTTTTTAAAAAGGGGTGTATTAAATAAAAAGTTTTACCTAAAATGATTTACAAACGATACCTCGAAAAAGATATTTTATAAAGGAGAATCTTTAAAGGAATTATGAAGGAAGATTTTCAAATAGTTTTAAAAATAGAAAGAGATTTTATAAATCATTTTAGATATTTTTGAAAGAAGTTTTAAATCTGGTTTGAAAACTTTTAAGCGGTTTGAAAGGTGAAGGGATCTTATAAAAAGAATTTTTATAAGGGATACATAAATGGGTCTTATAGGAGGTTATGATTTTGAAAGGGAATTGTTTGGCCATTTAATATGGAATTTTAAGGAAAGTGAATTTCCAAAATATTTTGGTTAATACTTGTATTTTTTCAAGTATAAAGGAATGTTAAGGGTTTAGGGAAGTGTTTTGAAAGGATCTTTTGATCAAGTTTATAAGCGATTTTATTAATTAAAGATTAATTAATAAAGGATTAGAGAATCCCATATGGAATCGAATCAATGTTGAATTACTTTTATTTGATAGCTAAATAAGCGACTATCAATCTGGACCATAATGTAACTTTGGAAGTATTTAGATGAAGCATGATAATTATATGGTATAGTTACCGTCGAAGGTACTATACTGTACGTATAAACTCATTTCATTCTTCTAGGATGAATGATAAGGAAATCCATCGAAAAATGTTTAGGAGGTGAACTCCGCTGTTATCTTTTGTTTGTTTATTTCCTAACGAACCGGGATTGAGTTTACTGAAACTATAGAAAGTTGTTTCGAAGAGACCGGGATCGGATATGTTATTTGAAAACCACTTCGATCCAACTCAAGCGTTTCGAAATGAGGACATCTTGAAGCATGGGATCGAATACCGAGCCATTGAAGTGCAAGGGCTGCTTGCTACTAATCCTGAGGTTGATTCCAAAATAGATGTAGTAAAAGTAGCGCCTTTGGTTTATCCTTATCCTGGACAACTTGTATGGATGAATACTAGCATGGCATTAATGCTTGGAGAGCAGTATTAGCATTCCAAGTGGGATTTCTATTCTAAAAGGTAAAACGTAGCTTTAAGCTTCATCAATCGGAAATGACTGAAAATCAGGGGAGATGTAGCAAGGCTAAGTGGGTCGCGACCATTAGGGTATGGTATCACCTTTCTAGATACATCTACATATTTATGGATTGGTTATACATGAGATATCGATAAGAAGAGTTGCAAAGCAACTGGGGTGATGAATTATTCGGTATTATCCAAAAGGAGTAGGTCGGTCTTGTATTGGCAGGGGATCCAAGCGAGGTCCTTGGTACATTTTCTAGACGTGTACTATGATAAGTGGTACCCCATTGCCTAGTCATTATATGGAATCCATTCTCTAATAAGCGATGTACGGTTTTAGTTGTATACTAAATATGTTGGAATGTGAGATGCAAGCATTCCGGCTATTTTACTATTTTACTTTGAACCCTTAGACATTATTATAACATCACTAGATTTTTATATAAAAGTATTTTGGCTATTGCAAGGTAAAAACTCATCCGTATCTATATGCGGCGTGGTCTTACGAGATACTTTTGATTTTAAAAGAATTTAAAAGTAATAATTTAGTTGCTTTGATTTTACTCACACCAGACCCATGTCTGACCTGGAGTTTTATTTTCTTTCCCTAAAACTCTTGGGTGCTCAAATTTTGACGAGCAACCAAGTAGTCGGGTTTCCTACGGATGCATTTTGGAGGAGCTTGGAGTAGGATGCTTCACCGATAGTTAACTATTATTATTTTGTTTCCGTTGTATTATATGTATCTTGTATCAGTTATGTAAGGATAGGTTGTTATAGCTGCCCTAGGTTAGAAATTGTTTTAGTATGACTTTGATGTATCATTTTGTAAATGATTTTGTGAAGTACAACTTTGATGTATCATTTTGTAAATGATTTTGTGAAGTACGACTTTGATGTATCATTTTGTAAATGATTTTGTGAAGTACTATGTTGATTAATATATATTTTTCTGTTGCGTTATGAGATTCTCTGATTTTTTGGTTTTTCTTCTATTCTATCTCCTTTCTTTTCTCTAACAATCTTCTTTCTGGCACTTAGTTGTTTGGCAGTGAATACGGTGGACGTATTAGTGTCGACTTCTGGGTTCGAAAAGGCGGTTCGTTACATGTGGTATCAGAGCGCAAGGTTAAGCAAGAACCTTGGCTTTGGTGAGGCAACTCATTAAGAGATAAGGTAATGGAATGCCTTATTATGAGTTTGAGTGTATTACATAAGAGCGTGTATTTGTTAGTGATATAAAAAAATTCGTATTCTGTTGATTTATCGATTAAGTGGCTTATGAATTCTGGTCGATATGGAAGGTACATCCATATCGATAGGGTTTCTAAACACTAGAACTAGGTAAATCGACACATATTGTTTTGGAAATTGGGTAAGTGAAATGATTTTACCCGAAAATATGTTTTATACATAAGAGAATGATTTTGAAAAATAGTATCGTATCTTTGAGGTGTTTTTGCTAAGAGATAATAATATTTTATTATTACCATGTAGGGTTTGTTTTGTCATGCTCATCCGGTTTAAGCATTGATTAATGTTAGTGTGTATAGGTAGCTTTCCCTTTTTATGATTGGGTTAGGTAAGTAGAAATTGGGAAAACATTAAAGCGAACACCTTGTGAATTAAGTTTTATAATTTGATTATAAGGGGTTCGATTGATAATGTGGGGTTAAATTTGATTTAACAAAAGATGTTATTAGAAGCTAGAATATTTGACATAAATATTTAGGAAATATTTTATAAAAGTTTATTTATAAAATGGGTTTATAGGAATATGTGTTGGACTAAAAAGAATTTAAGGTGAAAAATTGAAAACTTAAATCCCGATGCTTTTGAAAAATGGTTTTCAAGGTTTTGAAAGATAATAATATTATTATTTGAAAGCAATTTTAGTTTAAGAATAAGAAGTGAAAATGTTAAGTAAAAGATGTTTCCTTTGAATTAGTTAGTAAGGAATGAGTCTTGACTGTTTTGTGATGATCAGAATAATCTTCTAAGTGACGATTAGATGTTTGCCTAGGTGAATGCTTTGGGGTACTTAGTAAATTATTCTCTTTATCATTGTACAATCAAAACAAGTTCAAATCCGAACGGAACCAAAGCGATTTGGCGATAAATGTTTTGTTGGAAAATATAAAGTATTGTTTCAAAAAAATAGATTTTAAAATAAAAGAAATAAAATTAAGTTAACTGGTTGAGTGGCTCGAAAATAACTAAAAATTGGGAAAGAGATGTGTTCAGATGGTAAACATTTCTCTTGAGTATTACCTTTCTTGATAAGAAAAAATATGATGCTATCTGGGAATACCTTGTTCCATAGTATCATTTTGGAATTACTCAGGCTATATGTAAATTTTCTAAGGATTGAAATTATAGTATCATTTCAAAAATGTTTTAAAATAAAAACGTGGGTATTTGAATCTTGAATTTTCTTAGGGAGATAAATTCCGAATGGAATAGTGGGATTAGATAGGGGTATATACTCTTAGGATATAGGGAAGTATCACACAGTTCGAACCTAAGTTAGTTATGAAATATTTTCATAAATAATTTAGCGAGAGTAGAATTGGTATAAGGAGAACCAATTAAGTAAGTGCATAAATTGAATGTAGATCATTTCTTCTTCTCATATAGTTAATCTAAAATTCGAGTACATGATTTTAAAGTGTTTGCACCAGTTCCAAACAAGGATCTATTACTCAATTTTCGATGGTGAGCACTTGTTGAGGATTTTTGGTATGGGACCTATGTTTTTTATCATAGTTACAACTATGTAAGGAGAACAGAGGTTCCAAATCAAAGAGACTGATCGAAGTCGTACTAGAAAGTCAGGTAAATGATATTAGTTCAGAAATTAAATTATGTTTTTAAATAGTGATCAAATCATATTTTTGTACAAGAATGGTCTATGTACATCATATGGACTAATGTATAGTGTTAAGTGATTTTGGATAGAATCTGAGGTGTAATTTCGAGGATAAAATTCTTTTAAGGGGGAAGAACATAACGACCCAGAATTTCACTACTTTCATTTATGAATATTTAATTAATTTTAAATATTAAAATAAATGGTTTTATAATGAAAATAAAACTCTTTTTAATGATAGATAATAATGGTGAAATAGTTTTCAAAATTAGTTTACAAAAATATATAGTTCGATGAAAAACGCGATATGTGTCCGGAATTCATTTTTTGAATTTTCAACTTTTCACCAGCTAGAATTTGTCGGAACCTTGTGAACTCTAATGGAAACATATAAACATTCAAAATGGAAATAAATATGTATAAGTATTTATGTCTTAATGTGTGTATGTATGCAATTATAATTAGGTATATACAAAAAAAGAAATTGTCACATCATCGGGACATGATTTTGACATAATGGAAAATGGGGGAGACAAGAGTACATTTGTGGGTCATTTCGTGTTGGATCAAGTATTATTAGGAGGGGACAAGGGGAAAGACAAGGGTGGTTACATGGAAAGCTAGGAGTGGAGGGCATTATACGTTGACCCAAAAAATGGACCAACACCCTGGTTTGAGTTTGAAAGCACCATCCTATTCTGACAGAGCAATGTCACAGATAACAGATATAGAGAAGGAACAGTAAAAAAAAGTAGTTAGAGAAATTTTATAGTGGTTCGGCTGTTAATGAAGCCTGCATCTACTTTATAGTTTTATTATAGACTGATTGTTGTTACAAGAGATGTTTGATTACAAGGCATTGATTATTTCTAGCTAGATTGGATCTCCAAAGTTGGAATCCACTGGATAATCACTGCATATTCCTTTGGAGATTGTTAAAAGGAAGGAAGAGAGTGAAGAATAATTTCAGCAGAGCTTCCACAACCAGTATGGAAAAGATCTCCTTTGTGTTGCAGGTGGCATGATATTTATAGGGGTTGGATGGCTTCTGAGCCAGGCCCATCATTATCAGCTTACAACAGGGACTATAAGCCCCCCAGGAGGTTCTGGCTCGCCAAATTGGCCAACACCATTGTCGCCGACGACCCATGTTCTTCGGCTCGCAGTGACCCATGTCGTTGGGTCGCCAACGACCCATGGACTTGGTTCATTTCATGAGCCAAGTTTTGCCTTCTTTCTTTGTTTTACGTAACTCGTTTATTTAGGGCTTTGTGGAGATGCATGGGGTTGCTGACGATCTGGCCACAGAGGACTTTCCTAGATTCCAAAATTGGAGATGTTTTCACAGACATTCCTTGCTGTCATCACATGTCGACGGCAAGCCATTAGCTGCTTACGTTCAAATACTTGTTGGGCTGTAACGATGCTGGTCTCTCGGCTTCAGTGATCCTAATTGTCACCTTAATCGTATAGCTTGGCCCTCGTTGATCTCTTTTTGTAACTTCTCTGGTTAAGCCTGAACCATCCTACCATCTTTAGCATGTCTTGATTTCTATTAGTACCTGCTGGGTGAAAAACCCGGATAACATTTGCCCCAAGAGTATGTCTTCGTTTTCAGTAAGGTGTGATCTACAAGTTATCATTTTCCATATCCATTTGCTAGCTTTCCAATGATTACATCACAGCTAGCTCGACGCACAGGTTAGCGCAAAATCATTGGTTATTTTCCTTTGGTTCTGACTGTTACTGTTTGCCACAATGTATCAAATTTCTGTCTGTTTCCCGCATGCCTTGTAATGACGAACAACTATAAGAGATCGAGTCTGAGAAGAATATTTGAAGTTTCTTTTCCTCTCCTCTCTTCTTTTCTTTTTCTTCTTTTTTTCTTTTTTAGGGTCGCTAGTGATCCATGTGGGACGGATCGCTAGCAACCTAACTGCATAGGAGAATTTTTAAAGCTATAGAGTTAGGTTGGGTCGTTGGTGACCCATGATGGTTTAGGTTGCTGACGACCTGATTACATAAGCAAAAAAAAATTCTTTTTTGCTTTCCTACTTAAATTCGAACCGACCCAATTTTCTCATTCAACCTATGGTGAAGCTATGTTTTGTCTTGAACTATTGTACGTCATTCTAGAGCATAGTCTTGCTCTTGGTCTTTAACTTCTTCTTTTAGAGAATTTGGTTAAATTCCAAACGATGTTTTTGAATTCCTATGCAACAATTTATTCCAAAATCAGATATAGTGGGTGAATCAATCGTATTGCTCTCCTTATTTCTTAATTCTAGTGATCTTGAAAAGAAAATCTTCCTGTGTCACTTCGGACAGCGGCTTCGTGATCGATCGTTGATCGATAACGGGTAAGTGTGGAAGAGATAATTTCAAAGAATTACATGGAATATTTTTCAAATGTAAGCAAGCTATCTACGTTAGATTGTTTGTTTGTAATATTCAGGATATTGGACTCTTCCCATGTAGATAAGACACAGCATCTGACCCGGTCAATGCTCAAAACATGACGGCCAACATATGCCGGCTTCCCATGGATTCTGAGCGTTGGTTATACGGGGATGTTATTTAAAGTAAAACATACCTAACAGGGTCGAATGCCAATTTTTGTCGTTGAAATGACTTTTCGGTCATCCAATCTTTAGTTTGGTAGAGGTACTCCTACTCCTTTAGAAGCTAGGTCCTTCATGATTTAGGCTTCGCTTATTGTCCCTATCATATTGAGATGATTGATTATAGTTAAATTACAAGGCATGGTTGCTCTTGTAGAGTTGTAGTTAAAGTTCGATCGGGCGCAGCTTCAGTCTTTGGAAACTAGTGCGTGAGTTATTCGATCGCGAATATCCTTCCTTTATAGTTTTTTGAATTCGATCTGCAGATTAGCTTCTATCTTAGGGGACTATTTGCTTACTTACTTGGCTTCAAAAATTGCTTTTTATTGAACTATGAGATAGCTTGGTTAAGCCAGTTCTATGGCCGATCCCTACTTATTCCCAATTGAGTTTGTTTCAACAAAGTATTGGTGTAAATACCTTAGTCCGTAGCACTGATTACTTTGGCTACTAAACCAACACATTTTGGGGGACTAGGTCTCCTAAGAAATAAACCCAATTTCCCTAGTTTGATTGACATGAGAGCTCCTATCTTTAGGAGTTAGGGATTCATTGCTTGGTCCCAAGATCTAAGTGTTATAATGATTCCAATATGTATTAGGAAGATGCATTTCTAGCATCTTTTGCTGAAGTAAATTCTTCTAAGTCCAGCATTAAAATCCTAATCATGTGTTGGTTTCTATCTTCGTAAACTCGTGCACGGATGACTCAAACCTTGATGCTATTGATCTTCGAATAAGTCAGATTCAAGTAGGTAGGATTAAAGAGTCAATCAATCTTTTGCTTCTATTTTTGAAAGCCGATGTGTCGATGTTTCGTTTTGGGCATTCTTCCTAGCATCACCAAACTTCGGGTAATGGCATATTCTTGGCCAACCTTGCGGTTATTCGTGTTTGTTCTTTTGAAAATTTCTTCCGATTAAGTATCTGTGCTTCTATCCCTTCTTGAGGGACTAGTTATTTTGTATGCATGTACTTGGGCGATTGGGAGAGATGAAAATTTGTGGGGCGAATTGCTCAATTCCCCCTAGTCTGTCTCTCAATCCCATTCTGAAATTAAAGAAGTTCTAGGATTTTATTTCCGACCTTCCATGACTACTCCCGCTTGTCCTTGGCCATGCGTGCTCTTCTTGGTTGTTGACATTGTCATAGAAGTTTTGTTCATATGTCAACACCTATCTTTGAGAATTGATAACGTGGCTGCTTTGTTCCAAGCAACATTCCTCGAGGTTGCCTACCTTTTGGCTATGTCAAAATTCTTTCTAAGTAGAATTTAGGAAATTCAGGTGTGCACCGGCTTTCATCCTTAGAAATTAGTATACAGGAAATTCAACCTTGGGATTTCCTTTCGATGCTGCTTTATTCCTATGCAGTGGCTGATTCCTGTGATGAAATGTCGAACCATCTGGCTGACCTATGAAAGGATATGTCTTCAGGTCGTTGCCTGTCATTGGGCATAAGTAGTTTTCTTAAGAGAAGGTAGAAACTCTATTGAGGACCAACTTTTATCTCCGGAAGCTAGTGCATCGATGGTTCACTACGATTAGTGTTTCTCATCATCCCTGTAGATTAAAGTTTTCATGGCATTGTCGGGGTAGTGCTAGTACTTAGTGAGTAGAATATTTCTTGGAGTTTTCCGGGCAACACCAGTACTTATCAATAGAATGTTTCCCAGCATCGTCGGTGCAACACTGCTATTTAGGAAATAGAAAATTTTCACGGCATTGCCAAGGCAACACCAGTACTTAAAATATAAGAGAAGTCCTTGGCTTTGGCGAGGCAACACTGACACTCAGGAGGTTGGGATCGATTTCCCCTATCTATTTGGTGGTGCCCTTAATAAGTTGGATACTAGTTTTGGCCTTCGAAAACTAGCACTTCCATGGTGGGATTATCGAAGTATTTTCTTAGTGCTGGTTGTCTTCGAGCAGTGTTAAAGTCATGTCGGTGAGGGTTGAATCATTCATCTGATCCTATAGATTGAGTAGATTCTTTTTAACCTAGTGTGGCTATTTTCTCAACGTTGCTTAAATCCGGACGGTGCCAGTTCTAGAAGGGTGAGAGTCACAAAAATTTCCGCTGCCTAGCTTTGTTTATAACCATCAAGTACTACCCTTGGATATGCAAGGCTGTTGCTTAACCATTTCCATAGTTATTCTTATTCGTGAAAAATCATATTTCCTCCAACCGGTTTTTGTTATGTTCTGATAACTACCTTTGGAACCCTTCATGTCTACAAGCTATATTTCAGGGTCTTATAGAAAATTTAAAATTGAGTAGCAAGTTATCACATTGCCCCCGATACGACCGCATTCATTCTTACACTGATCATGGACTGGTAGATTTCAGTAATGTTTGTCTTGAATCTACTGCACTTAACCTTGCTTGTTTCAGGTCATATGCATTATGCTAGGCTGATAGCATTATTGCTGATATCAACCATATTTATTGGTTCCAATCTTCAGGAATCAATGGTTTAACTGTTTGACAAGCGTTTTCTCCTTGTCGCGGTCTGTCTTCGGATAATAGCTGGTTTTCTGCAAGATAGGGTTTGAGACCTCAGTCGAGCACCTGCTTCTATTCTTTAAAAACTTTATGTTGATGATTTGATTTTGGAACAGCCTTCTGTCGTCATTTATCTCTGAATGACGGCGAGTTCCTTATTTTATTACAAGTTGGAGCGATCTTTTATCATGACCAAGTGTTAATGCGTTCTCTGCCCTCCGGTCCATAGGGATGATTATTCTGAGCAATTGATGTGAGACTTGGCGTTCAGGAAAGCTCCCTAGATGCCCGCGATCAAAGATACATCGCAGCACCTATAATTGGGAACTCGTGATTTGGATGCCTTGAATTTTGATTTGTACATTAACTTTGCGGTTTGTGAGGTTTGCGGTACTACCGAAGCAGTGTCGGTTTATTTGGGTAATGGGAGTTGATCCCTGTTAATCGTTGTACCCGGCTTTTGAGAGTGTGCGGCTTATGAAATTCCTCTGTGATGCCTATCTTCAGGCAATGTGAGAGGTTTGCATTTTGAAAGTTAGTGCATGACTTATTGGATGCACTGCTTCTTGTTTTCTTCGGTGTTGCCTATCTTCAGACAGCGTAAGGAGCATATATTTTGGCGCTCCTCGACGTAGCCTATCTCCGGGCAATGTAAGGACTTAGTTTTTGATGGTCCTCAGCATTGCCTATCTCCGGGAAATTCAAGGAGTTAGCTTTTTAGTGCCCTTCGGCGTTGCATATCTCCGAGCAACGTCAAAAAATTACTTTTTTATGTGCAGGTTTTGATGCACCTTGGCGTTGCCTATCTTCGAGCAATGCAAGGAGTGTAAGTTATGATGTTCCTCAGTGTTGCCTATCTTCGGTCAATGTGAGGAATTAGTTTTTTAGTGCTCCTCGGTGTTCCCTACCTCCGGGCAACGCGAGGAGTTAGTTTTTGATGCACGACTTACAAGATGCACGACTTTTGGTGCTCCTTGGTGTTTCCTATCTCCGGGAAATCCAAAGAGTGTAATTTTTGATGGTCCTCGGCATTGCCTATCTCTGAGCAACGCGAGGAGTTAGTTTTTGATGTGCAGCTTACGAGATGCACAGATTTTGGTGCTCCTTGGCGTTGCCTATCACCAGACAACACGAGGAGTTAGCTTTTGATGCTTCTCCTTGTTTCCTATCTCCGCGCAATGCGAGAGATAGTTTTTTGGTGCTTCTCGATGTTGTCGGGGAAACAATGGTTTTTAGAAGGCAAGGATCAGGTTCCTTAGATCCATCGGTTTGAGCTGATTTGCTTCCGTTGACTCTGCAGGTAGTTATTGTGAACATAATTTTTTCGCTTCAAATAGGTAAATAGTTTTTAGATTAGGTAAATGTTGCTTGGGCGAGATCCTCCCGTATTTCGGGAAAAAGTGTATAGCCAGATAGATAAGGTTTACATGGTGGAGAGATCAATAACCGACCACATGGAGATGGTTATGAAGAAAGAGCTTAAGGAGTTTGGGCATGACTCTTAGCTCTTGGTCCAAACTGCCTTTAGATAATGGTCTTTGACTGGCATATGGTCTAAGAGGAGGATGAATTGGTCACCAAGAGCGGTAAAATAGTAGTTGGAAAGAAGTGGGCAAGTATTATGTTAATATTCATTTATTGCACTACTTAGGTCATTAAGTCTGCGGTTGTTGGAATGCCTGAATTTGTGATCAGGCACAACAGAACCGTGGTATGATTAGTCTCGGCCTTTCTTATGGCTATTCAAGTGTGTGTGGTGCTTCCCATGCCACAGGATTGTTGGCGCACTTGAATTTTATATATGATCTCTCCACAACTCTTTTGGTTGTCCCCCGGTACAGTGGATGCGGTTCTCCTAGGTGTCGAATCTTAGCTTGATTCGATTTGGCTTCTGATTGGTCACAAGGTCAGTTTAGTTTTGGCTTAGTTTCTTGGAGAGAATTTGTAGCTCTGGAATTTAGCACTATTTGTATCATCGGTCATTGGAAGTGATTCCATTTATTTTGCGGAGTGACTAGTATGATTGTCAATTTGTGGTCATGGAACATGATTTGACATCATTGACTTCGTAGAGCTCTGGATGAGATGACTGTTGATCTTCTGGTTCGCTGATCTACTGGTTTGCCTTCATGACACTCTATTTTCTGAAAGTCCTTCACATTCACGAATGGTTTTTCCAGATCAGATGACCGCTGGTCTACCGGTGTACCATCGACACTCTAGTTCGTGAAAGACCTTTGCATTTGTGAACGGTTTTTTGGATCAGATGACCGTCGATCTATTGGTGCACCTTCACGACGCTCTAGTTCGTAAAAGACCTTTGCATTCGCAAATGGTTTTTTTGGAACAGATGACCATTGAACTACCAGTGTACCTTCACGATGCTCTAGTTCGTGAAAGACCTTCACATTCGCGAAAGGTTTTTGTTTCAGATGACCGCTGATCTATCGGTGCACCTTCACGATACTCTAGTTCGTCAAAGACCTTCGCATTCATGAAGGGTTTTTTTGGATCAGAGGAACGTTGATCTACCTATTTACCTTAATGATGCTCTAATTCGTGAAAGACCTTTGCATTCGCGAATGGTTTTTTTGATAAGATAACCAGTGATCTACCGTTTTACCTTCACAATGCTCTAGTTCATGAAAGACCTTCACGTTCGCGAAGGTGTTTTTTGGATAGATGATTGTTGATCTACCAATGCACCTTCATGGCACACTAGTTCATGAAAGACCTTCACGTTCACGAAGGGTTTTTTGGATCTGATGATCACTGATCTGTCGGTTTACCGTCAGACGCTCTAGTTCATGAAAGACCTTCACGTTCATGAAGGGTTTTTGTGGTCGAATGTCCAGTGACTAGACAGCCTTGGAATGATAATATATCGATTCCAAGGGGAGTTTTGGTTCATGTGTTCGATGGCTCGACAGTCGTAAAGAAATGAATCATCGACTTTAAGAAATTTTTTTCGAATTTAGCTCAAGGTAACACGGTTTTATCAGTTCCTATAAGGTAAGTTGTTAGATCTATTTGTTCGATGATCCTTTGGAGAAGACTTCTCGATGCCCCTAGCAATGCCGGTTCTCAAAAGGGGGATTTACAAGACTCGTCAATGGCATAGAACCATTTCTTTCGCCATGCTATCTACAATACCCCTAATGTCCCATTACAGCTCATTTGGAAAAGGCGAGTAAACAAGGATGGATGAAAAGGCATCTCTTTAGGTTATTGTACCACTCCTTAGTGCTAGCTAGATGGAGTGTTATTTGATTATCTTCCTTTCGTCTGATTTCATCAGTTCATCGGGGCACTTTTCTGTTGGGTCTTAGTAGCCTTGCTTTGATAAAAGGTCCCTGAGGGCCTGTAGCTCCTTCGCCGTTTGGAATGTTCTTTGGCACACTGCCGAGTTTTTCTTCTTCTAATTGCATTACATATAGTCTTTAGAACCGGTTTGTATTATTTTGCCAATTTTAGGTTGGAATTTCTGGAATAGGGAATGGTTGAAACCCATTCATCGGCTCTTGGTGTTTACAATCTATTCCACATTCTGGGAACATAGAGTCATTCTGTCAGCGGTCGACTCACACTCGATTTGTGCTTATACTTTGGTCCACACTCCAGGGAGTTAGAGTTCATGAGCAGTCGCAATTTGGACAAATTATTTGTACTCCAGTTCGTAGTCGAGGACTGGGTGATTTCTGTGAATCGTTTATACTCTAGTCCGCGCCTTGGGGACTTAGAGTTCTCTAGTCCGCATTCCGAGGACTTAGAGATTTTTTGTGATATACTCTAGTCAGCGCTCCGGGGACTTAGATTTCTCTAGTCCATGCTCCGTGGACATAGAGATTTGTATTGAGAGAAGTTATATTTCCACCCATTTGATTTGGAAACTTGGCAATTAGACGGGTGATTCATGTCCACTTGATAATTGCGGCTCCTCCAATTAAGTCGGGAAAAAAGTAGGTGATGAAGGATTTGACCACATCCATGCTGAGATCATATGATCGACTCTTACATAATTTGCTTCGTATTCTTCTAGAAAGTAGAGATAATGAGTTATTAAGTGGGCAATTAAGTTATGTTTGTTTCGGCCTGTAACCATGTCCATTTGTTGAAATCTAGGCTCGATCAGTAGAAAGCCGATCGCGACTACTTCGAGTCTAATACAAAAGTTTCTGGGTGGACAGTCAGTCATGTCTACTTTTTATTAGATTCTAATCTTGTCAGCTACTTTATTCGATGCCTCGACGTTCAAAATCAGTGGTACATAGTTGCTCATGGACGATCGAATCACGTTCGGCTTGTTGAAACTCCATAGGCTCAATCATGGTCTGTGGAGATTGGTTGGTGGCCATGTCTATATACTTGGTCATCTGCATCGTTTTGGAAGTAGTTTGGTTCAACTTGGTTGTAGTTCACAACATAATTGAAATTAAAATAAAATAATTTGAAGAAGATCGAAATCTCATTGATAAGTGAAGCAACATCGTGTGCTCGCTATTCCACTTTTCCCCTAGTTCCTTTCAACGGGTGGCGCCACTCAATGGTCTAATTGATAATCAGAGTTCTTTATTAATAGATGTCGAATGTTCCCTACTCGCCATTCTATAAGGATTGCACATACTGTTGAAGTTTCATTTTCGAATCAGCTTTTCAATCACAACTCAAAGATGTTTCTAATCACTGGTGTTAGGACCATGTGCATCTTGGAAAATACAACATTCTAGGGATTTTTCTCTACATACATGTGGACTCTCTCGAGGCTAGTTTCTAGTGCTGCTTTGAGTCATGAGTGTTCAAGTAGAGTTATCAATTGAATCGTTCAAAGGAGCATATGAGTCGAATTTTGATATCCTGGGTTGTATCCTTGAATCTGAGTCCTTCGCCAATGGGCCCGTATTGTTCTTTCTCCTAGTTTTCTCTTCCTCCTCCTTGCTTAGCTTCTGATTCACTTTGTAACAGAGACGATCCAAGGTCGCAAGAGGCTCTTAAGCTAACTAGCTACTGAGATCTATCTAGCATCTTGGAATAAATTAGATAATGAAATCACACCATTGGTGTGAGTCGCAAGCATTCTAAACTGCTCGACGAACTTCTGATTCAGTTGATTGAATAAGGAGATGGAGTTAGGTGATAATCGCATAAAGCGCATGATCGATACACCTTCGAGGAATATAGGCATGAGACGTAGTCAAGAGTTAGTATGATGTATGCACGCCCGAGATATGAGCAAAGGAAGAAGGATCAATATTGTCTGATCGGTGGAAAGTTACTTGGAGTTGGACCAAAGAAAATATGCTAGTTTCTTGGAGTCAACTGTTGGTTTTCTTGGAGTCACTAAGTTCAAAGGGCTGGTGATCAGCGCTTAGAATCAGTTTTGTGTTTGCATAGGGGAAAAAATGGTTTACCTAAGTGTAGCTTTGGGCCAAAGTTTCTTGGTTTTGCTTCGTGTCAAATGAGTGATTTCCCATGTTCAACTTTGGGATAGGACTAAAGTGAGTTTTTCAATGACCATTTTGACGATTTTGATGATTTTCGATGACGATCATTGGTGATTCGATGATGGGAGCTCCATAATAGGATTGGAAGCTGGTCAGTTAGGAGTGATCACAATATAGCATGGGAGCTTGGCATTGTAATTGATCACGGTTTGTGTCATATCTTCTTGGTCCTCTTACTTATAAGAATGTTGTTTGAGTAGCAGTCCCTCATCTGTTGCTTGGATTTCTAGCATTTTGCATGCTGGCATATTCATCCAATTTTTCTTCCTCAAATTGTTTGTCATCTTCAGAGCAGGAGAGAGCCACCCTTATACCTTTTCATAGGGTTTCCACTCCTAAGTTCAAGTTTGTAGCCGATCCTTTTGGAGTAGGTAGAGTGTTAACATTTTCTTCCGACGTGATTTTTCTTAGAGCTCCGTCGATTGCTTCCTTTCGACTGTATCCTCTTCGAACAACACAGACGGTGGTGGATCCATAGCTTCTGGCTCAATGGCGACCTGGCAAAATAGTATAGATCATTGGTGATCCATAGTACATAGATTGCTATGTACTTAATTGATTTCAATGCTTTGTCTTCCGAAGTTTATGGCGGTCTGGTGAAAAGGTATGGATCGCTAACAACCCATAGTGCATGGACCGCTAGTGACACATGTACTAAAGTGACTTCTAGGTTTTGCTTTAGGAACGCGTCTACTATCTCATGTTGATGTTCTCCATCACCTTAGAAATGTGTTTGCTTACTTTTTCTCCGATCCTTGTTAGTTGGTTCTTCTGTTCTCAATAGTATAACTTCTAAGCAAAGATCGAGGATCTGACTTCTAAACCTATCTGATCCAAAGTAGATAGCTAGATCTAAACCTGAGTTGGGCTCTCAAATGAAGCGCCAAAATGTTGACCCAAAAAATGGGACAACACCCTGGATTGAGTTTGAAAGCACCAGCCCTATTATGACAGAGCAATATCACAGATAATAGATATAGAAAAGAAATAGTAAAAGAAATTAGCCAGAGAACTTTTATAGTGTTTCAGCAATTAACGAACCCTACGTCTACTTTAAAGTTTTATTATAGACTGATTGTTGTTACAAGAGATGATTGATTATAAAGAATTGATTATATCCTAGCTAGGTTGGATCTCTAGAGTTGGAATCCATTATAGAATCAAAGCATATTCCTTTAGAGATTGTTATGAGGGAAGAAGAGAGCGAAGAATAATTTCAGCAGAGGTTTCGCAACTAGTCCAGAGAAGATCCCCTTTGTGTTGCAGGGTGCATGATATTTATAGGGGTTGGAGGGCTTCTAGACCAGGCCCATCATTATCAACTTACAACAGGGACTACAGGCGACCCAAGAGGTTCTGGCTTGCCAAATGAGCCAACACCATTGGTTGCTAGCGACCATGGTGTTTGGGTCGCCGACAAACCATGGTCCATGGGTCGCTAGCGACCCATAGACTTGGTTCATTTCGTGAGCCAAGTTTTGCCTCCTTCCTTCATTTTCTGTAACTTCTTTGTTTGAGGCTTTGAGGAGGTGCATGGGTTGTTGACGATCCAGCAACAGAGGACTTTCTCGGATTTTGAAATTGGAGATGTTTTCACAGATATCCCTCATTGTCGTCACATGTCGATGGCAAGCCACTAGCCACTTACGTTCAAATACTTATAGGGCCGCAAGGATGTTGGTCTCTTGGCTTCACTGGTCCAAATTGTCGCCTTAACCGTATAGCTTGGCCCTCATCGATCTCTAGTCGTAACTATTCTGGTTAAGACCTGAAACATCCTACCAGCTTAAGGTTGTCTGGATTTCTATTGTTATCTGCTGGGTTAAAAATCCAAATAACATAGTACAAGGGTTAATTAGGTAATTTTACATATTCATTTTATATTAGAAACATTTTTCTTATCTATTTCTTCCATTTTCATTTCATTTCCCATTTTTTATTAAGTATCTTCTTCTTTAAAGCATTTAAAAAACTTTAATGGCTCCCAAAATAACTTTTCATGTTTTAAGATTTCAAAAACTAACTTTTAAATGTTTTAAAAACTTGTATAAAGGTTCCTTCTTTTCCATTTAAATTTCTCCATTTTTACCTCTATTTTGTTGGACCAGATCATCATCTAAATTTCATCAAACTAAGATTTTTCTTTTATTCAAACTATGTATATTTACAGTGACTATAACTTTATCGTTTACCACTTTATCTGATTTCGATCTTTGGTGCTTCAAAATTTCATTTTTTTGTAGGAGTGTTTTTTAACCTTGATTTTGATGTTTGAAAATACCCCTCACTGTTTTGGCTATAACTTCCTCAAAATTTAAATTTTGTTGAGTAATTCTTTTTTTTTTTAAATGTTATAAGAAAGAATAAAACTTTGCTTTTGATCGCTTTTCCAAAATCCGAGAGGAAAGAATCCAAAAGTCGAGTGCAAAATGACTCATTTTCGAGAAGAATTTGTGGCTTTCCAAGTTTTCCAAGCGCTAAAATTTTAAACTTTTCAAATCCTTTGGTGACTAAACTTCTTAACTTTTTGGGAAGAATTTACCTATATATATGTGTGTGTGTTGGTTATGTGGTTGTGGGTGTGTGTGTAATTGTTTGGTTTGAATTGTGGTATTGTTTAGATATGTTGGTTATAAAAAGGTCGTGATTGTTGGTTATGTTTGGTGATGATATGATTTGGTATATTTGAACTTGGATATATCACATGTGTTAATCTTGTCTTGAAGCTAAAGCAAGTTAGCATGTAAACTAGTTAGTAAAGTTAAATTACAAGTATCCATAGCGATAGTCGCTATGGATGTTGTTTGCTTAAAATTTTGATTTTTCCAAAGTTTGATCTTTAGACTTCAAATTGTTTTGTGAATATATTAGAAACTAAATAATAACATTTTTAAAAGTTAATTAGGGATTTAATAATTAATTGTTAATTAATTAGGTTTTAGTAATTGACAATTTATTAAATATTAACAAGGTTTATTAACTTTAATTAAATAAAGATTAACTCTTAATTAATTATCTTTTAAAGTTAAGATTTATTTTAATTAATTATTAATTAAGTTAATTAAGTATGGGTTAAGTGAATTATTTATATTTAATTTATCATTAATTAAATATAGGACTAATTACTAATCAAGGGTTTAATTATTTGATTAAAGATTTAATTTATAATTAATATTTACTAATGGTTTAATTTATTGTTCAGGTTTAATTAAATATTATTTAATTAATTGAGATTAATTAACATTTAATTATCAATAAAGGTCTAATTAATTGTTTAATAATTAATAATTAATTAATTTTGGATTTAATTAATATTTAATTGTTATTTAACTATTTAATTAAATTAAGTTAAGATTCAATTAAAATTAATTATGATTTAAATATAGATTTGACTTATAATTAGTTATTTTAGAAAGGGTTTAAAAGTTTTAAATTCCTTAGTTCTTAAAAGTAAAATTGTTTCAATGTACTTCTTTTTCAAAGATGGTTTTGAGCACAAGTGATTCAAGTGTTGATACCATGAAGAAACCATATAACTGTAAATGAGTTATAATGTAGATTGTCGGGTTGTTTGGACATGTATTAGCAAAATAAATCCCCGTTCTACTATAAACTGACTGTTTTTTTGTTTTGTGGTATGGTCATATATTAGTAGAATAAATCCCTGTTCTACTGTAAATTGATTGTTTGTTGGTTTGTTTGTGTGGACATGTGTTAGTAGAATAAATCACCGTTCTGTTATGAATTGGTTGAATTGTTTGGACATTTGTTTAGCAGGACAAATCACTACCCTTCTATTATGTTATTTGGATATGTATATCATAGTTAGTTCACATTCACATGTTATTCCCTGATTTGGATATGAGTCGTATTTACATATATGTTGACCTATGTACATAACTGTTAAGTGAATTGAAATTTAAACTGAATGGTAACTTAAATTAGCACCATTGGAATTAAGCCTCTTTTCGAATTGCTAAAGTATGTTTTTGAATTAACTATAATTCTCTAATCAAGTTGTGTTTAAAGTTTATAAATGATTTTCAAATTTTATTATAATCTATAAAGTTATTTTTAAATGAATCTTGTTCTTAATAAGGGGTTTATTAAATAAAAGGTTTTACCTAAAGTGATTTACAAACGATATCTTGAAAATGATGTTTTATAAAGGAGACTCTATAGAGGAATTATAAAGGAAGATTTTTAAATAGTTTTAAAAATGGAAAGAGACTTTATAAATCATTTTGGATATTTTTTAAAGAAGTTTTAAATCTTGTTTGAAAATTTTTAAGTGGTTTGAAAGGTAAAGGGAACTTATAAAAAGAATTTTTATAAGGAATACATAAATTTGTCTTATAGGAGGTGATGTTTTTGAAAGGGAATTGTTTGGCCATTTAACATGGAATTTGAAGGAAAGGGAATTTCCAAAATGCTTTGGTAAATACTTATATTGTTTTTTCAAGTATAAAGGAATGTTAAGGATTTGGGTAAATGCATTGAACGGATCATTTGATCAAGATTATAAGCGATTCTATTAATTAAAGATTAATTAGTAAAGGCTTAAAGGATCCCATATGGAATTGAATCAATGTTGAATGATTTTTATTTGATAATTAAATAACCGACTATCAAATTTGCACCAAAATGTAACTTTAGAAATATCTAGGAGAAACATGAGAATTATATGGTATAGTTACCATCGAAGGTGCTATACTGTACGTATAAACTCATTTCGTTCTTCTAGGATGAATGATAAGGAAATCCATCCAAAATCAGTTAGGATGTGAATTCCCCCCTTATCTTTTGTTTGTTTATTTCCTAAAGAATCAGGCTTGATGTAACGACCAAATTTTTCGACTTTCGAAAGTCGACATATATACGACCAATGTATCAAGTGCCGAACAATCGAATGCCGGAAAACCGAACCGTTGGGGTTAAAGAAGAAGAAACAGTAACAACAAACAAAATCTAACACTTCGTAGCGGAATAATATATAATAGATAAATGAATAATCTTTAAAACAAAAGAATCATATCTGTTATTACAATTCAACACTAGAGTTTACAACGACACCATTCAACACTAGGCATTTACAACATCTAATCCATATTAAAACTTGAGTTACAACAATCCCAACGCAGCGGATAGTACATAGTATAATGATACATCTCGCCATCCAGCTTGCCTTCAGATCTGTACAGCATCTTTTCTGACTTCGCTCCAGAATAATGATAACCTGACTCTAGGCAACCTGTATGGAAAATTATCGGCACCCAGAGTTTAGAAAATGAACAATAAACTCCATGTCAGTCATGAGACTGCTGTGAGATCTTAAAAACAGTTATTTTCACAAAGAAAATAAAAAGAAATCCGCTATACTTGTGGAAAATGAAACTACCATAAGGCCTCCCGCCACACACACAATGCAAACACAAAATTGGAGAAGATTTCTCCTTATGATAGTCAAACATGCTTGATACGAAAAATCCTTTGATATTACTATTATTAGTGCATGGTGTGGAAAACATTTCCAAAGTATAATATTAATCTTAGCCAGCATAGGCATTTCACACTTATGCCTACTATAGCTACCATGTTCAATAGCAGGTTACCGACATATTCCGTGGCAGGTTATACAATTAAAACCGTACAGGGCGTGTACTATTTCTTTAGATTTCCAACAAATGGTCAGGCTAAGGAACTTCCTACTGCCACATGGGTACGCCTCTGGAGGGACGTCCCGAGAACCTACCCAGATCTCTGCCAATAAAAGACCGGGTTACCTTTGTAACTAGGTTACTACTACTTGAGTATGCCATCCCCCGGTCGTTTGCGACCTTTATCCGAGGATCCTCAACCACAAAGCAACAACCACAAAGTATAATAAATTTGTAGAAACCACATAGGTTAAATATCTGGGCTCCATACCATGATACCACCCTTTTCCAGAAGGAAATGAAATGCCCTAAAGGGAGCGACCCACGTAAACTTGCCACATCTTTCCTGTTTCGACGATTTCCGGGGTATGAAGTCTGATGTAGTCTTGTCCATAAAGCTACACTTTTCACAAAGCCATGCTTTGATAAAAAAATAATCAGCAGCACTTCGTATGCCACATTACCAAATTGGGAATGTATCACTAGTAACCATCAACTACATAACCTCTGAGCTCGTACGTCTCAGAGATGGGTGTTAAGCTAAGAGAATAAATTCTCCGCCACCAACAGAAATGTATTTGATAGAAACCAGCTTTACATCTCAAAGTGTAACATCAGACACACATCCATACAAGTCCGTTCCGAGATTGAATGGAAGCGAAGGTACTTCAAAAGAAGCCCTTGCAAATCCGGATATTCACAAATCACGTCCGGAATCCCTATCACAAAGGGTGATAAAATCTCTATAACAGAGCAACCCGGTGCAGAGACATTCGGCAGGTAATCCTTTCATTTTCAAAGATACCCGGTCTTCAACACCGTCTTCAAATGCAATTCCATTTCGTCATATCCTTATTCGAAATGGGTTTTATGACACAAAGTCCTCTCCCGGCTAATCCGAATAATGAGCGCTTATTTTTAAAAGTAAGTGTGCATTCAGATTTCAAACAAATCAGAACAAATTTCCACTTTGATCTTTTAAATAAAAGATCCATCACAACTGCAAAGGTTCGATGTGGTTTTCGAATATCCATTTGGAATCCAACCCCCGGTCGCATCAAAATTCAAATGCCATAAAAAGGCCAATATGGATAGTTGGTTATTTAATTATCAATCAACATTCACAACAATCGCCAAGATTTAAATAATTTCCCCCCAATTATTTATTTTCAAAAGATCTTCGCACAACATAATTTTAACACTCCAACCATTTGAAAACAAATTTCAAATCACTTTTCAATCTTTTAAAAACAAATTTCAAATCACTTCCCTTGCATGGAATAAATTTCCAAATACTTAATTAATTCTACTGAAAATCTACCGAGTTTAAATATTTTAAAATATTTATTTTAAATATTAGGTATGAAAAATTTATACCAGTATCTCATATAAAATTCGATTCCAAACTAATTTTTAAACAAAATTAGTAAATAGGGTATAACTACTCAAATATCCACTTTCTAAATCAAATATCAATTTTATTCTTTAAAATAATCCCTTCTATAATTAATTAAATAAATAAATCTTTACTTTAAAGATTTACAAAATAACTTAAGAAACTAATTTCTCCAAAATATTTTTTTAAAACCAAATCTAGAACTTTTAATTTATATTTCAAAAGCTATTTTAAAAACATACTCGTCTTTTCAGGGAAAATACATCTTCGTTTTCAAAATGGATCATTTCAAATCAATTTATAAATCTTTCTGGATTTGTTTTAAATTTACGTTCCAAATCCGTAAATTCATTTCTACACTTTCAAAAATAAACCAACATTTATTTTTAAAACAAATTCCCCTTTCCTTTATAAATTTTCATTGTAAATTTAAATTTTCAAATATCGACTGATATAGGATTTTCAATTCGTTTTTTAAATATTCACTTTCCTAATTCCAAATCAAATCCTAAATTAATTTCCAAAAAATTTATTTTTAGACACCAATTCAAATTTCAAATTGATTTCCCAAAGATTCATTTTTTTTGAACACCAAATCAATATCAAATTGATTTCCCACTTTATTTTCAAAACACCAAATCAAATTTAAAATTGATTCTCAAATTTATTTCAAACACCAAATTTATTATCTTTTAAAACAAATCCCTTCTTTTAAATTTATCCAATTCTCAAAAAAATTACTATAAATTTCAACTTTAATTTCAAAAATGCAATTTTATTTATTTTCGGTATCCTACGATACCAAAAATATATTTGGCAAAACTATAGCCTTCAACGGTTTCATTCACAAATATAATATCACATATATCATAAATAGTCAACACACAATATTGAAACAAATTCAATATTTGAGGAATCCAGTTGGATCCCTCCAACCTGTTTTCCTGCATCCACAGACATCGGCACAATAATTTAAATACCTATTCCACTTCGAGGTAGAATATCGTGGTATATGCGATTTATAAAATATCATCCGCTATTATGCGGCGCATAGGATTTCATCCGCTGTATAATACGGGAAATCAATCACTCCAAATGCATATATAATGCCAATTCCACTTTGAGGTGGAATATCGCGGTATATGAGTTCAATATAATATCATCCGCTATTATGCGGCGCATAGTGTCTAATTCAATACAACCGATAACAATCATCATCCAAACAAACAACCAATATTTTAAATTAACTATTTAAATTAAATCGAGTATCTGATTATGTGAGAAAATCTCACCTTTGATTTGAATTTACAGTCCATTCCAACTCATTTCCATTCCGATTCCATTCCAGCTTGTTTTCACGATTTTAACCTTGTATAAGATTATACAGTTGATTAATATTTGAAACAATTGGACAAATTAATTTCCATCTAATAAATATTATTTTATCTAATTAATTTAATTTCAAACAAATTTTCTTTTAATAAAATACTTGAACTAATTGAATAATCACTTACCATTAAATAATTTAATTAACTAATATTTTATTTTTTAAACTAATTTTTTTCTTTCAAATAAAATATTTTAGCAACCACAATAATTACATAAGTTAACTAAATAATTTAATTACTAAAATAAATTAGTAAATTGTATTTTGTGTCTATTTTATACTTTTTTACGCACATATAAAAATAGGCTACATGGGTTAAAAAAATCTTATCTTTGTATATATAAATTCTTCAACCTTTATATACTTATTTATTAAATTAAAATAAACAGTATTGTAAATACGTACTTTTAATTTACCGATTAAAGTTAAAAATCAACAAATCGTTTATAAGTTTTATACATATGTAAAATTTAAAATTAAATTACCTTAAGTAAACAGGAAACCGATCAACAATATCACCTGCTTGAATCATCGCGTCGACCATCGTCATCAAATTCGCGACCCAAACCCTAATGCAACTGCCGCCTCGCCGCTTTGAGTCTGACATCATGATCGAAGATCTTCGATCGCGATGATGAACATGAACCACCTAGTCTTGACCGGTACCATCATCGTGAATACTCGCTCACCTTTACCAATCAAAATCGCCTCGAGATCCTAGCTCAACATCTCTAGCTCGTCGCAATCCACCACACGAGCGCCTCGACCCAAACCCTAACGCGAATTGTCGCCGTCCTCCACTGCTTGATGTCGCCGCAATCGAGCATGATGTCGCTGTTAATTTGATTGCGGTCCATCTTCTCTTTTTTTCGCTTGGCTACCATTTTATCGATTTCAATTGAGAAAAGAATTTGGGAAAAGGCGGCCATTTTATTTCATTTTTTAAATTGAACCTAGAATTTAAGTTATCTTTTCATATATTATATATTTTTTTATTAAGGAAAGATGCATGAAAACATTTATATGAAATTCTGAAGAAACAAGGGAGACATGCCTGAGATTTCTCAATGTGTCTAGCTACATCGTTCAATGAAAACTATATTATTTATATTTTAAATTCGAATTTAATTCGTCTAGCAATTTCAACTAAAAATTCCAAACTCCAATCGAGGCGTGCAGCTTGGCGTTTATAATGTTATACGCCTATTCCGAACGCAACGAAAAAGATTTCGGGTCCAAATTGATCGTATGGAGAAGATTATTTTTTGAACCCAGTTATTAAATCAAATTTTCGATATACATTCGGCGTGTTTGCTTATCGTACGATCAAACGATTACTCCAAACATTACAAAAATTGAAATCCGATAATAATAAGATATTACGGATTCAATAGAACTGGTTTCAATGAAATCCGAGACTATGCCTCGGAAGGCTATTTTTAAATATCGATTTAAACGGTACAATTTCAAAACTGGATTATTCGCTTTCAAATCCAATTTTAAAAATTCTACTATCTCTAGCATCATCAATATAATTTTACATGCTTTAAATATATTTTTAACAAGCTTAAAACTGAAGATACAATATTTTACTCAATCTCAATAATTAAATTCAAAATTTTAATTGCCAAATAGAAGGTGATATTGGAAATTCAAGTTAAACTGTTCTTCAAATATTTAAAATCAATTACATAATTCAATCTCAAATATTCAAAGATTCAGGGTCGTCACATCCTCCCCCCTAAACGAATTTTGTCCCGAAATTACTAGTTAAGAAGAATGATCCTTAATCCATTTACTATTTTCCCAAAACCAAATAATTTTATCAATTTGCCAAAACAATCTTTATATTAACAATCCATTATCGATTCAACTAACCTTCCACCCTTAACCATATTGTTTTCTTAACCAATTCAAATTTAAATTTAAATTTAAATTTTAAATTTTCAAAATTTTCTCAAAATTTTCGTATCCCCCTAAATTTTCAAAAAATTTCACCAGCGTCTCCTTTGTGCGTCTAGCTCGGTACAACTACAAAGTGCCACAACGGGCTCCTAGATTTTAAGAAGAAAATAAAAGGCTAAGTGGTTAGACAAGAAAATCATCAAATTTCGTACTAAAATTTAAATACATACCTTTTTGAGCAATTCCAATTTATCTTCAAAATCAAAATCCCAATACCATTTTTCTTTATATCGCTTGTATGCTATTTAATAGCCATATCCAATTTCTACATTCAAAAATTATTTTGCACATTACATTACAAAAGTTTCAGTATATATTTCTCTCAAATCCGTACGATATCCATATACCATCCGTACGCATTATCAAATTCAATCGCTCACTCGATCACACAATTTCACTTTCGAACTAGAATCGTCCACCCGATTTCCTAGTGCGGACTCAGATCTGGTTTCTTCATCAGAAACCGTCATTCTTCTTGCATAGTTCTAAACTATGATAGAGAATTTTCAGAATCAACCAAAAATACACATTCAGGTTCGTCGTCGAAAATCGAGTGAAAAATCCTAACTTGGATCGATATAACTATCTCGAAATCCTATGCTCGAATTCTGGATCAAATCGCTTATGTGAATAAAATAATATACGTACATCCTATGTATTTAATCCAAATTGATTATTGGCTTTATCAGTTACTTTTCTTTTATTCACATTTATTCTTCCTTCACTTATTCACAATTACCTTTTCACAATTTCCAGTTTAATCTTCATTCACTTATCAGTTTAGAATATTTCCTTAACTCTAAATTTTTACTTAATAATTTACTATTTATTTCTTAAGTCCAATAAATATTTCATAAAACTTTTTATATTTATTCTTCACTTCACCATTGGAGTTTATAACTTCATATATTAAACTAGATTTCAAACTCCATATGAATTTAATTTATCTTCCATTTATAATTATCAAATTCAATTCATTTCAAACCAAATTTATTTTGGTCATTCCTTCAATTAGTTTCACTTACTAATTTTTAGTTTAATACTTTGCTTTGTTTATCACAAATCAAACTCAATTCCAATTCAATTATATTTACTTACAAATTCGAAATGAATTCCAAAATTTAATTTCACTTTCATTATCTTGCAATTGTAAATTTATTTATTCATTCACAATTTATTTTCCACATTAATAAATTTTATTCCATAACTATTTAATCAGATTCCAAAGTCTTTCCAACATTTAAAAAAAAATCATTAATTCAATTTTTCTTTTGAATTTCCAAAACCAAATCCAGTTTGCAAACAACTTCCATTTAAAATAATTTGGCAGCAATTCCTCTCTTGGAACCTCTCTTGGAAAATCGAAAACGAACACCGATGATGTCGCGATCATCATCGGAATTATTTTCCAACGACCGAAAAGAGTTTAGAGCTTTTATCCGTTCAAAAATATTTTTCCAAACCTTTGAAAATTATTTTCAAACTCGAAAGGGATTTAATTTGCAAATTTTTCAAATTTCAAATCCTTTCAAAACACTTCTCTGGAATTCTATTTCGTATTATAAATCACATTTACAATGCATATTTACAAATTCCATTTGTATAGAAATATATTTCTTAACCTTTGGTTATGATTTCCATTTCTTATTCAATGATTAATGATAATAATTTAATATTATCACTTCCTAACAAACAAGCAACCTTATACTATAATAATTTATAAAAAAAAAATCTTTCTTTTGTATAGGTAAAATTATTTCATTTACCCTATTTTAAAACAATACTGTGTCGGTTTACCTCGTTTAAGAGTTTAGAAACTCCTATCGACACAGTTAGCTAGACTGCATCGACCAGAAAACACTCAACCGATAAGTCAACACAATATAAAACAATTTTAAATTCACTAATAAATACGTGGCTCATATCTATTATTACACTCAAACTCATTCTAGAGTACAACTGACTCTATTTCTAATGAGTATTCCCCATTAGAGCCAAGGTTGTCGCTTAACCAAATGCTCTGATACCATAATGTAACGATCCAATTTTTCGACTTTCGAAAGTCAACATCAATACGACCAATGTATCAAGTGCCAAACAGTCGAATGCCGGAAAATCGAACCATTAGGTTTAAAGAAGAAGAGGATATAAAAAGAAACATAAACAATAAACAAAATCTCACACTTCGCAATGGAACAATATATATAGATAAATGAATAATCTTTAAAACAAAAGAATCATATCTGTTATTACAATTCAACACTAGAGTTTACAACGACACCAATCAACACTAGGCATTTACAACATCTAATCCATATTAAAACTGGACTTACAACAATTCCAATTTAGCAGAGAATACATAGTATAATGATACGTCTCGCCATCCAGCTTGCCTTCAGATCTCCACAGCATCTTTTTTGACTTCGCTCCAGAATAATTATAACCTGACTCTAGGCTTCCTGTGTGGAAAATTATGGGCACCCAGAGTTTAGAAAAGAAACAATAAACTCCATGTCAGTCATGGGACTGCTGTGAGATCCTAAAAACAGTTATTTTCACAAAGAAAATAAAAAGAAATCCGCTATGCTTGTGGAAAATGAAACTACCATAAGGCCTCCCGCCACACACACAATGCAAACGCAAAATTGGAGGAGATTTCTCCTTATGATATTCAAACATGCTTGATATGCAAAATCATTTGATATTATTATTATTAATTCGTAGTGTGGAAAACATTTCGAAAGTATAATATTAATCTTAGCCAGCATAGGCATTTCGCACTTGTGCCTACTATAGCTACCATGCTCAATAGCAGGTTACCGCCACATTCCATGGCAGGTTATACAACTAAAACCATACAGGGCGCGTATTGCTTCTTTGGATTTCAAACAAATGGTCAGGCTAAGGAACTTCCTACTGCCACATGGGTACGCCTCTGGAGGGACATCCCGAGAACCTAGCCGGATCTTTACCAACACAAGGCTGGGTTACCTCTGTAACTAGGTAACTAGTACTCGAGTATGCCATCCCCCAATCGTTTGTGACCTTTATCCGAGGATCCTCAACCATAAAGCAACAACCACAAAGTATAATAAATTTGCAGCAACCACATAAGTAAAATATCTGGGCTCATACCATGATACCACCCTTTTCTAGAAGGAAATGACATATCCTAAAGGGCGCGACCCTTATAACCTTTGCCGCATCTTTTCTGTTTCGATCATTTCCTAGGTGTAAGGTCAGACGAAGTCTTGTCCATAAAGCTACACTTTTCACAAAGCCACGCTTTGATCAACAAATGATTAGCAATACTTCGTATGTCTCATTACCAAATTGGGAATATATCACTAGTAACCATCAACTACATTACCACTAAGCTCATATGTCTCAGAGAAGGGTGTTAAGCTAAGAGAATAAATTCTCCGCCACCAACAGAAATGTATTTGATAGAAACCAGCTTTACATCTCAAAGTGTAACGTCAGAAACACATCCATACAAGTCCGTTCCAGGATCGAACGAAACCGAAAGCACTTCAAAAGAAGCCCTTGCAAATCCGGATATTCACAAATCACGTCTGAATCCCATCACAAAGGGTGACAAATCTCTATACCGGAGCAATCCTGTGTAGAGACATTCGACAGGTAATCCTTTCGTTTTCGAAAATACCCGGTCTTTAACACCATATTCAAATGCGATTCCATTTCGTCGTACATTCGGAAAGAGTTTTATGACACAATGTCCTCTTTCGGCTAATCTGAATAATGAGGGCTTATTTTTAAAAGTTAGTGTTCATTCAGATTTCAAGTAAATCACAAAAAATTTCCACTTTGATCTTTTAAATAAAAGATCCATCACAATCACAAAAGTTCGATGTGGTTTTCGAATATCCACTAGAAATCCGACCCTCGGTCGCATCAAAATTCAAATGCCATAAAAAGGCCAACATGGATAGTCGATTATTTAAATATCAATCAACATTCACAACAATCATCAAGATTTAAATAATTTTCCCCCAATTATTTATTCTCAAAATATCTTCGCATGATATAATGTTAACACTTTAACCATTTGAAAACAAATTTCAAATCACTTTTCACTTTTCAATCTTTTAAAAACAAATTTCAAATCACATCCCTTACATGGAATAAATTTCCAAATATTTATTTAATTCCACTGAAAATCTGACGAGTTCAAATATTTTAAAATATTTATTTTAAATATTAGCTATGAAAACTTTATACCAATATCTCATATAAAACTTCAATTCTAAATTAATTTTTAAACAAAATTAGTAAATAGGGTATAACTACTTAAATATCCACTTTCCAAATCAAATATCAATTTTAATCTTTAAAATAATCCCTTCTACAAATAATTAAATAAATAAATCTTAGTTTAAAGATTTACAAAATAACTTAAGAAACTAATTTCTCTAAAATATTCTTTTAAAACAAACTCTAGAACTTTTAATTTATATTTCAAAAGCTATTTTAAAAACATATTTGACTTTTCAGGGAAAATACATCTTCCTTTTCAAAATGGATCATTTCAAATCAATTTATAAATCTTTATGGATTTATTTCAAATTTATGTTCCAAATCCGTAAATTCCTTTCCACAAAAATAAACCGACATTTATTTTTAAAACAAATAACCCTTTTCTTTATAAATTTTCATTGTAAATTTAAATTTTCAAATGTCGACTGATATTGGATTTTCAATTCGTTTTTCAAATATTCACTTTACTAATTCCTAATCAAATTCTAAATTAATTTCCAAAAAACTTATTTTCAGGCACCAATCCAAATTTCAAATTGATTTCCCAAAGATTCATTTTTTTAAAACACCAAATCAATATCAAATTGATTTCCCAATTTATTTTCAAAACACCAAATCAAATTTCTAATTGATTCTCAAATTTATTTCAAACACCAAATTTATTATCTTTTAAAACAAATTCTTCTATTAAATTTATCCAGTTCTCAAAAAATAATTTTTTTTACTATAAACTATCAACTTTAATTTCAAAAATAAAATTTTATTTATTTTCGGTATCCTAACATACCAAAAATATATTTGGCTAAACTATAGCCTTTAACGATTTCAGTCACAAATATAATCACACACAGATCATAGATAGTCAACACACAATATTGAAACAAATTCAATATTTGAGGAATCCAGTTGGATCCCTCCAACCTGTTTCCCTGCATCCACAAATGTTAGCACAATAATTTAAATACCAATTCCACTTCGAGGTGGAATATCGCGGTATATGGGATTTATAAAATATCATCCGCTATTATGCGGCGCATAGAGTCTCATCCGCTATATAATGTGGGAAATCAATCACTCCAAATACATATATAATACTAATTCCACTTCGAGGTGGAATATCGCGGTATATGGGTTTAATATAATATCATCCGCTATTATGCAGCTCATAGGGTCTAATTCATCCAAACAGATAACTAATAATTTAAATTAACCATTTTAATTAAATCGAGTATCCGATTGAGTGAGAAAATCTCACCTTTGATTTGAATTTGCAGTCCATTCCGACTCATTTCCATTCCGATTCCATTCCAGCTTGTTTTCACGATTTTAAACTTGTATAATATTATACAGTTGACTAATATTTGAAACAATTGGAAAAATTAATTTCCCTCTAATAAATTTTATTTTATCTAATTAATTTAATTTCAAACAAATTTTCTTTAAATAAAATACTTGAACTAATTGAATAATCACTTACCATTAAATAATTCAATTAACTAATATTATATTTTTTAAACTAATTTTTTTTCTTTCAAATAAAATATTTTAGCAACCAAAATAAGTACATAAGTTAACTAAACAATTTAATTACTAAAATAAATTATTAAATTGTATTTTTTCTATATTTTATATATTTCTTTACCGCGTATATAAAAATAGGCTATGTGGGTTAAAAAAATGTTATCTTTATATATATTAATTCTTCAACCTTTATATAATTATCTATTAAATTAAAATAAATAGTATTGTAAATACGTACTGTTAATATACCGATAAAAGGTAAAAATCAACAAATCGTTTATAAGTATTATACCTACGTAAAATTTAAAATTAAATTACCTTAAGTAAACAGGAAGCCGATCATCAACATCACCTGCTCGAATCATTGCGTCGACCATCATCGTCAAATCGTGATCCAAACCCTAATGCAACTGCCGCCTCGCCGTTTTGAGCCTAACATTGCGATCGAAGATCGTCGATCCCAAAATTGAACACGAACCACCTCGTCTTGATCGGTACCATCATCGCGAATACTCACTCACCTTTATCAATCGAAATCGTCTCATGACCCTAGCTCAACATCTCTAGCTCGTCGCAATCCACCACGCGGGCGCCTAGACTCAAACCCTAATGCGAATTGTCATCGTCCTCCACTGCCTGATGTCGCCACGATCGAGCACGATGCAGCGGTGAATTTGATCGCGGTTCTTCTTCTCTTTTTTTTTGCTTGGCGGCCATTTTTTCAATTTTCGATTGAGAAAAGAACTTTGGGAAAAGGCGGCCATTTTATTTTGTTTTTTAAATTGAACCGAGAATTTAAGTTATCTATTCATATATTATATTTTTTACTAAGGAAAGACGCGTGAAAACACTTGTACGAAATTCTGAAGAAACAACGGAGACGTGCCTGAGATTTCTCAACGTGTCTAGCTACAACATTCAATGAAACTATATTATTTATATTTTAAATTTTAAATTCGAATTTAAATCTTCTAGCAATTGCAACTAAAAATTCTGAATTTCAATCGTGGCATGTCGCTACACGTTTATAATATTGTACGCCTATTCAAAACTCAACGGAAAAGGTTTCGGGTCCAAATTCGATCATATGGAGAAGATAACTTTTTGAACCTAGTTGTTAAATCAAATTTTCAATATACATTCAGCGTGTTTGCTTATCTCACGATCAAATGATCACTCCAAACATTACGAAAATTGAAATCCGATAACAATACAATATTACGGATCCAATGGAACTGGTCTCGTCGAAATCTAAGACTGAGCCTCGAACGATATAGTTTCAAAACTGAAAAATTCGTTTCAAATCAAATTTTAAAAATTATACTATCTCCAGGATCATCAATATAAATTTTTCGAGCTTTAAAAATATTTTTAACAAGCTTAAAACTGAAGATACAATAATTTACTCAATCTCAATAATTAAATTCAAAAATTTAATTGCCAAATAGAAGGTGATATTTGAAATTCAAGTTAAGCTATTCTTTAAATATTTAAAATCAATTAAATAATTCAATTTCAAGTATTCAAAAATTCAGGGTCGTCAGTTCACCGAGACTATCGAAAGTTGTTTTGAAGAGATAGGGATTAGGTATATTATTCAAAAACAACTTCGATCCAACTCAAGCGTTTCGAAATGAAGACATCTTGAAGCATGGGATCGAAGACGGAGCCATTGAAGTGCAAGGGATGCTTATTACTAATCTTGGGAATGAATGCTAGTATTGCAACGATGCTTGGAGGGCAATGTCAGCATCCCAAGTGGGATTGCTATTCAAAAAGGTAAAACGTAGCCTCAAATCTCATCAATCGGGTATGAATGAAAATCAGGGGAGATGCAGCATGGCTAAGCGGGTCCTACCCATTAGGGTATGTTATCACCCTTCTAGAAACATCTACATATTTATGGATTATTTGTGCATGAGATCTCGATAAAAAGGGTTGCAAAGAAACTGGGTTGATGAAATATTCCGTACTATCCAGAAAGAGGCAGGCTGGTCTTGTGTTGGCAAGGATCCAAGCGAGGTCCTCGGTACATTTTCTAGATGTGTATTGTGATAGGTGGTACCCTAATGCCTAGTCATTGTATGGAATCCACACTCGAATAAGCGTTGTATGGATTTAGTTGTATACCAAGTATGTTAATATGCGAGATGCAAGCATTCCAGCTACTTTAATATTTTACTACGAACCCTTAGACTTTTTATAATATCACTGGAGTTTTATATAAAAAAGTTTTGGTTATCGTTAGGTAAAAACTCATATGTTATATGCGGCGTGCTCTTACGAGATACCTTTTATTTTAAAAGAGTTATAAAAGTAATAATTCAGTTGATTTGAGTTTACTCACACTAGACCCATGTTTGACACGGAGTTTTATTTTCTTTCCATAAACTCTTGGGTGCTCAAATTTTTACGGGCGGCTAAGTAGTTCAGGTTTCCTGCGAATGCATTTTGAAGGAGCTTGAAGCAGGAGATTTCATCGATAGGTAGTTATTATTTTTTTGTTTCCGTTGTATTATATGTTTCTTGTATCAGTTATGTAAGGATAGGGTGTTAAAATTGTCTTGGTTAGAAATTCTTTTAGTATGACTATGATGTATCATTTTATAAATGACTTTGTAAAGTACTATGTTGATTAATATATATTATTCCGTTGCATTATGAGATTCAGTGATTATTTAATTTTTCTTATCTTCTATCTCCTTTCTTTTCCCTAACAATATGTCTTTCCGGCACTTAGTTGTTTGACATGTGAATGTTGTGGATATATTAGTGTCGACTTTTAGGGTTCAAAAAGGCGGGTCGTTACAGTTTGTTTAGGCTAATTTATTCCTGTTATTCACCCTAGATGCTTTTGCTGATTTATTCCTATTATTCACCTTGGATGTTACAAGCATCAAATAAAATTAACATTAAATAAAATTAACATTAAATAAATTTAGAAATAGGTTGAAATGATATATACCTATGGCACCTAATTTGGATTGAAATGATATATATCCATCCCTGAAGTGAAAATTAATCGATCATTTGGCCATAGGATAGAAAATTACATACGTACATCGTTGGTCGGTTTTAAATTATTTTCTAAATTTTAGTGTGCGTTTTCAATTAATAAATTTGATTTTAAAAATTAATTTAAAGATTTTTTAAAATTTATATTTTAGTTCATATAAGTTTTAAAAATCTAAATTTTATGATTTAACTTTTAATTTCATTTAGCTTTAAAATATTTAATTTAAATAATATAATATAATAAAAACATATTAAGATTCAATTTAATAAAATATTCAATATAGTATTAAAATATTTATTTAAAAACTTAATTTAAGATAATAAATGTAGACTTTTATAATAACTTTGATAGTGTAGACTTTTATAATAACTTTGATGGATAAAAAAAAATTTTAAAAGATTTTATAAAAGATTTTAGTATTTTATAAAGGATTTCATATAAGATTTATATAAAAGATTTTATAACGGTTTAATAAAGGAGTTGCAAAGGTTTTAAAGGATTTTATAAAAGAACTTATATAAAGGGATTTGGAAGCGTTTTAAAGGAATTTGCGTAGAAGTTTATGAAAACGGGAAGAGTTGTAAACCGTTTTGGAATTTATAAATAGCTTTAAAATGGTTCTAAAGCATATAAATTGTTTAGAAATTGTTTAAGAGAGATTTATATATCATTTTAGAAATTGATTGACAAAAAATCTTCCTTGGTATTTATGAATATATTTATACATCTGGAATAAGTATATGGATATCTTGAAATGAACGTATAAATTATTTTGGATTTTTTTCAATGACCATGGTGTGAAATAAGCGGTTGGCTGTTAAAGAAACCGGCGTCACATATTGTCATACTCTTTGCCAATTCCGAAACCACTTTAACAACTATGAACATGGCGGAGAATCCAAAATGAAGCAGGATGGTTTGGCGAGCGCTACCGGTATGAGGTAAGAATGCAGCCCTGACCTTCGGGTCCGCTTAATATGACTAAAGCAGGATCTATATCAGGCCAAGTGAGGTCGCTCCTCCTATCGGTCATGCTTCTTCGATACCATATCTGTTACTTTGTGATTGATTAGTGGCCACCCTCGATTTGATTATAGGAGTGTGTCTCGAGGTGGGAGGTAGTAGCTGTAATGCGTTACCATCAGTCCGAGTGTGAAAAACGGTAGAATCCTACCCTGGGTAATGCCTCGCGTGCCTTGTCATCTACCTTATCGAGCCCACTACGATTTTGGTTTGTGTCGTACCTATGGAGGGTCCTTGAATGCCCACCAGTTTATGGTGGAGTTTACTGTACTGTATAGACTACGATGCTTAAATAAAATGTGTTAAGAGAGATACAAGTAATGCCTTAACGCTATTTTGAATATTATATTTTACTGATAGACACTACACATATAGCGTATACTACTACATATAGATAGTTAAACGGATTCTTAAGAGATGGAAAAATCCTGTAATATCTCTTAAGTTATTGTACTCACGTTATACACCGGATAGGAGATGAAAATCCTATGACATCTCTGACGTCATTACACGCATTTTCCGTGTGATATTGATTGGACTTACATGAGAATATTTTAGTTCTGATCCGAATGTTTTGTCTTTTTATTATTCTTGGGTCAGTTTGAGCTTTTCAGCGTATTGAAGAATATTTTATTTTTGGAGGATGAAAATGGAGATTGGTATACTATTAATTATATTTATTCCACTGCATCATGTTGTTCCACTGCACTATCGTATTATACTTGCTGTATGTATAACTCTGATTGTATTGTAAAAGTGTAATCAAATATTATTTGTAAAACAGCTTCATGAACTGTTTATTTGATTATTATATTTTATCATTCTATTGTGAGATTCTGTGTTTGTTTTCATTCTTCCCTTTTATTTTCTTATCGAACCCCATTGATAATCTACCCTTTTGAATGGTTTGAGTTTGACACGTTGGTTTTTTGTCGATTTAAACTGTCCAAAAAGATGGGTCACCACATAATATCATTACAACAATTGTCTAAATCCACAGTTACATATAATAATAAATAACGCCACTAGCCAAGCTTCTCCATCTCTAAGCATCATCATCGCCATCACTTCGTCCTTAATCTGTATTGTAATGAGAAACAACTCAAAAAAACAAGTATCTAGTGAATAAAAAGCTCGAGTCTTACCTTGTCAGCATCGGCAGTACATTTCAAAATAAGAATAAGTCTACGAACATAAACCCATTAATGCCAGAGGTAGATCCTACACATTAATACCTTCTATTCTAGAAGTAGGTTTCTAGAATCCGATATCCCAATCATATGTCATAAATAGCTAATAATGTGAAAGACGGTACCCAAGCCACTTAATAATTCCAAGTGGAAAAAAGGAGACTCTGGTTATTTAGAAATTTAATTAAGGCAGACCCCATCATTTAAGATCTATTTCCAAAAGCGTAGTTGACATCACATAAAATCCCACTTAATACTTCTAAGTGGAAAATAGGCAGACTTTCGTCATTTAAGACCTTAAATAAGGCAGATCCCATCATTTAAGAACTATTTCCAGAAGCGGACCCCTGTAGAGATGCCACCTTACGTAACCCCTTGGTCATTTAATACTTCATCTATGGAAAAGAGGTAAGTCCAACCACTTAATACCTCAAAGCCCCAAAGTGGGCCCTCTATCTTATGGCCCATACTCATAATGACGTCTCACATTTGTCCACTATTCATAGCAACTGGTTGCCAGGTTAGCTAGGTAGATTACCCCTATAGAATTTGGAACTAACCTCGCGTCATCATAAGGATATCTTACATCAATAAAAGTGTACAAAACTACTGGTAGCTCAAAGGTAGGGTAGACTTTTGTTATGTAACTCTATTGACCTCACATCCCTATGACTTAGCCACAAATCAATTACTCTATATATATACACACACACACACACACATATACATATATATATATATATATATATGTATGTATGTATATGTGTGTGTGTATATATATATATATATATATATATATATATATATATATATGGACACACACATAGAGACACGCTCATCTCACCGTTTCATAAATAAGGCCTTATAAGGAATCTTCCTTATTATGCCTTAAAACAATAATTAGGCTATCTAATCATTTCCTCCTATTTTCGCCTTAAAATCAATTACCTTCCTAATAGGGGAAATAAATGTAAATAAACGCCTAAATAACTATGCCATAAAAGCAGCAATTATATGCTAATTATGTAAATAGAGATATATAAATATTCACACCTAATTAGTTCTAAATGCATGAATTTTACGCTCTAAACAAGCGTTAAATGTAAATTCCCTAACCAATCATAATTACAAGTCTTTTTTCTTAAAATTCCTAAGATTTTATGGGATTCTAATATCCAAAACAGGGAATAAATACTCATAACCAAAAATGCAATAAAAACCCTATATATAAAATAGAAACTCAATTTATTACACCGATTCAATGGAATATCTTAAACAATAAGAATTGCAATCTAAACCCCATATTCTATTCAACTCCTCTTTTATAAAGAAATAGATAAGAATAAGTAGTGTAAGCTATGAATAGAATTCATAATCTAAACCCCTTATTTGATCGAAGGATCACAATTTATCTCAAAGAAGAAGCAGAAGTGGAATAGACTATGGAATTATTCAAAAATTATATAAACAAAACAAATCTCATCAAATTAATGTAAATAATTAGGAATCTCCACATAGAATTGACATACGGAAATAATAAGAAATTTTAGCGAATTTTATATATCATATTTTCGAAATTCCAAATCCCTAAAGCATATTCAAATCCAAAACGAAATACACTAAACAATTGCTGAAAGGAAATATTATGTTTTCCTCTCATAGATCAATCTTAGCTACACTTAAATGGATTTGTAGCCTTCCGATCTCTTCCAAAATCTCTCTCTTTTGATATGAACACGCAATAGGTAGGAGGTATATATATTCATTAGATTCAAAATAATTAGAGAAGAATAGGATAATAATAGATGGGAGGAAGAAGAAACAAATAGGAAATGCGTTTAATTCTTACCTGAACTCTCTGTGGAGTTTTTGAATCTTATTAGAGAGAGATAACAATGTTGAAATTCATCGTATTCCTTAAAATAATACAAATAAAAGTGAAGAGAATATGGTTCAATTTATAGGAATTGAAACCCACTAGAACTTCAAGATGGTAGGTAGGAAACGGGTAAATCTGGAGCATATAAACGAATAAAACATAGCTTTAAATTCAAGCCGCCACTGGCAATTTTTATTGCCAAGTGGTCGATCAACTTTGGTCGACCAGTCGACCGCTACTGTCAACGTGTTGACTTATACAGGTCGACCGCTCCTTTACTTCGGGGAACGATTATTTATTTCTGTTGCACGATTAATTTTTTCCTAATTAACTTTTTAGCGTTAAACGTTTACTTAGCCCCGAAGCTAATTTTTGTAATTTAAACTGTAAATTTGGTTTCTCATTTCAATTTGAATTCAAATTAAATTAATTTAAATCCGAGAACTTCAATTGCTTATAACTTCTTTGCTCGAACTTCATTTTCAGCATATTACATATGGAAACAGATCGAAATTTCACTACAAACGCAAGGGGATAACTTTCGTGGTTAAAATTCAACTTTATAAAATTTCCATATCCAACCTCTATCATATTTAATTCAATTTAGTTTATTTATTTATGGTTCATTTTATGGGGTGTTACATTATCCCCCCTTAAAAAGGATTTCATCTCGAAACCTTTCAAGGGGAGAACAGATTAACTCGCAATAACATCCATGTTATATAGCCAAGTTCTCTATACAATCATCTACCTAACCAATAGTGCAGTGTGATTATATGCTGCATACATGCTAAAATGAGTTCAATCCTAGCGTGAGTGTGTAATCATGTCATGTAAGTATGTATGAAAATATCATTAATATGCATAGAAATTCCTATATGAGTGCAAAGTGATTGTGAAGAAGTGTAACAACCATCTCATACCATCCAATCTAGCAACCGTGATGTAACCAAAATCCTAATTTTGGACAGAAAAATTTCTAGTGGAAAGCCCTGTGTGATTATTTTTCATCTTCTCCTCGGTCTCCCATATGTTTTCCGCTTGATTGTCCCCCGTTGTACTCGGACCAACTTAATTATTTTATCGCAGCGTCTCCTAGTACAATGCTCCACAATGCGTACAGTGGAACGAGGCACTACCAGCTTCATCTTAAAATCCCCTAGTTGATCAGGCTCTATTCTGCTAGCGGTGCCTTGAAGGTATTTCTTAAGTTGAGAAACGTGGAAAACATTGTGGACTCTTATAACTTGTTACGAAGCTCTGCATAATATGCCAGTTTTCCTATTCTTTTTGAAGTTTTGATTGCCCTAATAGATCTAGGCGCTAAGTTCAGACTTGCCAAACCTAATAACTTTTCTAAAAGGGTAAACTTTGACAAATACCCATATCTTCAACCTTAAATTCAAGCTCTTTCCTTCTTTTATCCTCATAAGATTTCTTATTATCTTGCGCTACCTTTATCCTTTGCTTGATCATTTATACTTTTTCAATGGTACCAAGGATCAAATTTGGTCCGAGCAATTCTTTGCCGGTGGATTCCCACCAACAACTAGGTGATTTGCATGGCCACCTATAAAGAGCTTCGAAAGGGGCCATAACAATCATCGTTTGATCGCTATTATTATAAGAAAACTCGACCAATGGTTGACGCTGCTCCCAATATCCTTTGAAATAAAAGACAGAATCTCTCAATATGTCCTTCAAAATCCAATTCATTCTTTCTATTTGTCTGTCAGTTTGTTGGTGATATGTCATCCTAAGGTTCAGTGAAGCTCCCAGAGCTATTTGTAGGCTCCTCCAAAACTCGCTAGTTAACGAGGGGTCCCTATCACTGACTATGATTATAGGAATTCCATATAGATGAACTACCTCCTTGATATAAATATGGATGAGAGAGGCGCAGTCCTACATCTCGTAATCTGAACAAAATGAGCACTCTTTGAGATTTTTTCCACAACAACCCAAATAGCATCATTGCCCTTTTGACTTTTAGGAAATCATTCCACAAAATCGATCGAAATATGTTCCCACTTCGAAGTGGGAATTTCCAACGGTAATACTAATCCACCAGGCTTCCCTTGCTCAGCTTTTATCTTTTGACATGTCAAATATCTAGCAACAAAATTAGCAACGCTCCTTTTCATTCCTTTCCGAAGAAAATTCTCTTCATGTCCTTGTACATCTTATCTTCTCAGGGATGTACATTCATTCTTGAGTGATGACACTCCATAAGCATATCTCTCATCAAATCATCAATCACTGAGATGTGAAGACGTCCATCTCTTCTCAAACATCCCTTCTCAATAACTGATTATCTCCTAGAATAGGGAAACTGCTCTCTTTTCCTTAAGTTTTCCTAAATCTCTAATAACTTTTCATCTTTTACTTGCTCATGCCTTATACAATCCATCAAGGCTAGTCCAATTTCCATAACTGATAGAAAACCTTGGATGGATACTATTGATAGTTAGAGGTTAAAATTCCATAGAAACCCCAACTGTCTCATTCATCTATAGCACATAAGGTAGTATGTCTCCAACTAAGGGCGTTGGCAACTATGTTCCCTTTTCCAGGGGCATATTGAATACCAAAGTCAAAGGATGCTACATACTCCATCTATCTCTACTGCCTAAGGTTTAGACCCTTTTGAAAAAATAGGTATTCGAGTTACTTATTATCAATGAATAACTCAAAATTTTCCCCTGTAACGACTCTTAAAATTTTAATGGTTTTAACAACGTAATTAACTGAAATTTTGTGAAATTTTAAATAATTGAATTTGAAAATTAAAGTTTGAAAATAGTCAATTTCCATCTGATAATATGGAAGTTTATTTTCTTATGTAATTTTATTTCAATTTAAATTAGTTAATGTTTGATGACAATAAAATGTTTTCAAACCTGAATATTTTTACATAATAAATTTGTAAATCATCTTCTGAGTGAGACGCCATGTTTCATTTCGCCAAATTTGGACTGCTATTGCTCCATTTATCTTATTTTCGGCGTTTTAGCAGCACTTTTGGTACCGAATGTCGAATTTTGATAGGATGGTCCTATCACTGATACTTGTCTACCATTTTGATAGTCTCATCGTGTTGATCTCCATAGCATATTCGTTTATGTGTTTCGGAGTCCGAGGAGGCAACGAAATCTACGAAAACGATTTCTGTATCGGTTCCACAATTTGGTTTTTGGATTTCCCTGACCATTCTTTTCTCATCCTATATAAACCAATAGTCATAAACTTTAATATGATTTTCTAGAATTCAACTCTGGCTATTGCTGTTCCCTATTTTAATTTATTATACGGTGGTTAGTTCATTTACTTTGGTTGGTTCGTCCATTTCCGTCGTTATGTGGAAAGAAAAAAATAAATATAATACAATTTCCCATTGCTCCTCTCCTTCATTTTTAGCTGCTTCCATCTTTGCTTCCTTCCCCCTCTCTTTTTCTTATCCGAGGCTAGCAACTTGTAACAACTCAGAATTTGACCACTTTAAAATGTAATATATAAAGCGATTTTAAATGTAAAATAGGTAAGGTTTTATTATTCAAACAATATTAGATGGATTCGGAAAAAGAAGTATGCACAAAAATAGTAACATTTTCCTATAACGACAAAAGTGATAAAATGCTGATTTTAGAAAAGTATGTTTCAATGGTTAAATAAATTATTTTAATTTATTTGTAAATGTTAATATTTTAAATAGCGTTATACAAATTGATTTTTAAATTTGGTTTAAATAAATAAATAGTTTAACTAAAATGTCAAAATGTGACCGTAAAACATTATGTCGAAAATCAACGTTTTGTCGATTAAAAGTTGTCGCAACGTCGTCGCACCTTTATTTTCTTATGTAGGAACATATATTCAAATAATGTAAGTATTAATTAATTCACTTAACATGTTTAATTTTACTAAATAAGATTATAAAAATTCTAGAAGTCATTAGTAAAAGTAAGTAAGAATTAACAAAAGTGAGAAAAAGTAAACATCAAATCACATCAAATCAAAACCAACATAATTATTATTTTACATAGCTTAGTTCCTAAGGGATTAATACATAAAGTAAGAAGTGAAAGGATGATGTTAAGTTTTGAAAAAGTGAAGATTGTTTTATGTTGAAGTAAGGTTAGTATGGTAATTTGGTAAGAGGTTATTTTGGTAAATTACCACCTTTTCTTTTTCTATAAATACCCACCTCTTCTTCACTTTCATTCACATTTTTCTTCTTCTTCTTTTCTCTAGGTTTTTCATCTTCTTCCTCTTCTATTTAATGGCTTTCAAGCATAGAAAAAATTTATAAATAAATAATGTAATAATATTTTCAAAATATTCAAAAGAAATCAATGTACATTCTCTTCAAATCAAACTCATATTTTCTCCATATTTTACTTCTTCTTCTCTTGACCATAACTTCTTCAAAACTGAACCAAAATACAAAATTATTTTATTCAAAACATGTACTTTTCCAGTGGCCACAACTTTCATGTTGACCACTTTATCTCGCACTAAAGTTAACTATATCAAAAATACATTTCTTTCTAATGCATTTTCTGGCCCAGTTTTTAAAGCAGAGAATATGTCATTTTGTTTTGATCATAACTTGATCACAACAGATCCAAATTAAGAAATTATTTTCCTAAAACCATATAAAATTCCAGTGGCTATAATTTTTATGTTGATAACATTTTCCAGTTATGAAGTTTTCTATACCTTAAACTCAATTCTTTGAAGCGTATTTTCGGGCTTCATTTTTGTCAGTCCGACAATACCTCTTTTTCATTCTATCATATCTCCCACAAAAATACTTGGATTCAAATTATTCTTTTTTTAGAATTCAATAAAAAAGAATTTTCAACAACTTTTTAGTTAAAAAGTTTTTCGAATTTTGTGAGTAAGAGAGTCAAAAACAAGAGAGAAGATGACCCTTTTTTGGATCTAAATCTTGGGAATTCAAGTTCAAAGCTCTATCGCTTCTTCTCTATATTTTCGACCAACCACCATATTAAGTCTCGGCCAAGCTATTGGAAGGGATATGGTGTTGTTTTCTAGTGTTTAATAGAGTAGGAATTAATTAGTGAAGTGTTGGTTGATTAGAATGTTGGTAGGAAGTTAATCGCTTTTGTTTATGGTGAGAAACTCTATTTAGCATCTCTATTTATATATATACATGTATGATGATGTGTTATGATTGCTAGAATGTTTATATATGTTTTGATCATCAAGTATTGATTGTTTGATGTGATTGTTAATTTTTTTACCAAGTCACGTTAATACACGTCGATAAGCACAAAGGAAATTACTTTCCTTCTGAGAATGAAATGTTGTATATGGAATGCTTAAACCTTTTGGAAATAGTTTTAAAATGAGTTAGAAATGTTTATAAACATTCAAAAATGTTTAAAAAAATAAAGGAATAAAATCAAGATTTTATCTTTTATATTTTAAATGTCTCCAAAATAAATTTCCAGAAAAATAATGCTTTTGCCGTAAAGTGACCCAAGTTTAAAATTGACATTTTAAATGTTTTAAAAATATGAAATGAATCTTAAAAATATTTTAAAATGTATTTAAATAGATTTAAGTTGAAAATATGGATTTATAAATGATATAAAAGTCGTTTTGAAGAATATAGCTTTTAAACGCTATTTGAACACTTTTCACAGCACTTTGAAATAACTTTTGAAATGCAGTTTTAAACTAAATAATTCTTTATTTTATATTTTGTGAATGATATTAAAATAATAATTAAGTTATTTAAAGATGATTTGGAAGTTTTAAAAAGAGTTTGAATAAATGGTTAAGAGAAATTGTTTATACCACTTAAACAAAAGGTGAAGAAGATTGAATATAATAACAAACTGGTATGCAGAAACAAATAGTACATTTGTCCCATCTATGAGATCTAGGAAGATAAAACAAGGTGTTTAAGTAAGGTTTGGAATGGAGCAACCAGTGCCCTGAACTTATCTGACCTATATTTTCTCTTCTAGGCGAGGGTTGGAACATATCGAAAGGAAAGCCCGGATGCTCTAAAAGATCAAAATTAAGTTTTTCTAAGATAAAAGAAAAGAAATAAATTCTTTGAATTTGTTATAAATAGTATATTTATAAGATTTACAAAATTGATATTTTATAAATAAAAGTTATGGAATTATAAAAGTATTTTATAAATATTAAATTGGAAATCCAATTTATATATAGTTTGCAATTGAAATTTAGAAAAGAATTTGTAATGGATTTTATAAATAATAAGATTTGAAAGGAATGAAATTGTAAATAAGAGTTTTATAAGTAATTAAATTATAATTGGATTTTGACTTATAAGTGCGATATAAATGGAATTTGTTAGTAAAAATTTTGTATATATGGAAGTTTATAAAATATAAATGGAATTTATAAACACCTTTTTGTAAATCTAAAATCAATTTAATTTGATAAGTTAAATGAGAACGTTTATTAAAGGAATTATGTTCGCAATTTTGGACAGTGAATAATCCTTTAGATTAAATGGATGTTTTGGAAAGTGATATTATAAAAGGGGAATATTTTCCCTAAGTTAAAAGTTAAGAAGAAAAATCTTTGATTAAGATTTAATGAATGATTTGGAAAGGTTTTACTAAGCAAAAGAGAAAATGATTTGGAATTATTCCAGGATTTAAAAAAAGTTAAATAAATCAAATGATTTGATAAATGAGGCTAAATGATTTCATATACATTTGAAAAGAAAATGGAATAAATTGAAAAGAATGTATCAAAGAAAGATATTAGATTAGATAAAATATGAAGTAATTGATTGATGATTGATATCCACATATGAAGTTAACATCTTTTTAAGCGATGATTGGCTTTGATGGAGCCGGAGTGGGATTTGGGAAATTTCTATCCGAAAACCACTTCGAACCTATGTATACGTTCGAAAGTGAAGACATATTGAAGATGATGATTACTGAAGACCGTGGATCTTTATAGCGTGAAGACTTCTTGTTGAACATGCTCTAGGTCTTTCCCATTATAGAGTTATTTATAGCAGTGGTCTCCTCGTTGAGGAGACTTTACAGATTGCAAGGACTACTCGCTACTAGTGGTAGTAGGAGAGTGCCTTCAGTTTCGTTCAGTCCCAGAACGAACTTGTATGGATGTTTGTCTGACATTGTACTCTAAATCACATTTGAGTGGTTTCTATAAATGTATATCAGTTGGTGGCGGAGAACGCAACTTCTTTTAGCTTAACACCCTTTCCCAAGACATATGAACTCAGAAAGTTATACTTTTCTAGAAATCAGTCATGTGACGTGGAATGACAATGTGGCGTTCAAAGTGGAACTTGTTTTGATCAAAGCGTGGTTTTGTATGAAAAGCGTGGCTTTGAAGAAATTGATCGTAGTTTCGCGAGCCTCATATCCCGGTTATGATGGGATACTATGTGGTCTAACAGACGCAAATTTGGAATAAGTGAGTGTGTATGGTGGTGTCAAATACGTTTGGCCCATTAGGGGATACGTCCCTCAAGGCATTTATTGCCCCATTTTGATAAAGTAGTTAGCTTGAAAAAAGAAGGGAACTACTGGTTATCGGTGGTAGTATAGAAAGTATAGTTCCAAGTGACTAGTTTGAGAAAAGCGATTAAGGCACCGTGGGAACTATGTTTATTATGCGTGGATCGAAGAAAAGGTCACTAGTTCTTTATCATGTTGGAAATCCAATCCCAATATGAGATTTACGGTTTTAATTGTATTCCCAAAATAGCTGTAATGACTTGCAAACATTTCAGCTACCCCCTTTCTGTTATCATATATTCTGTTCGATATATTCCATTGACCCAGTCCAGATATATTACCTTAGACTTAGTCCAGATATTGATACCTTATTTGAATAAGTTTATTTGCAAATGTTTTCAAAGAGATGTCATTAGAAATAATATCAAAGGTTTTGATATAAAAGTATTTTGGTTATCATAAGGTAAAAACCTATCCGTGTTTATGTGTGGGCGTGGTCTTATGAGACACCCTTCTTTTCAAGATTTTGACGACAACGTCGTTTTAAAATTTCAAGTATCTCACGCAAGTTTATTAAGCTTGATCTGGGTATTTTCAATACTCGGGTCAGATCCGAGTAGTTTCAGGTTAAGTTGAAGAAGGTTGGAGTTTCCAGAGGAGAACTAGAGATCTTCATCATTGTATTAACGTATTCTACTATCCGCTTCCTCTAGTGCATTTGTTTTGTTGTTTGTCAGCATTTGTAAGGGTAGGTGTTATAACTATCCAAGCTGAATCTAGTTTAGACTCTGATGTTGTATTTAAATCTTTTCGCTATAAAGATTATTATTGAAATAATATATGTTATTACATTCATGTGAGATTCTGTTCTGTCTTTATTTTTCTTTCTGCCCTTAATGATCCGCTTATTCGTACAATTTGAGTTCGACATGTGTGGTTTATTGTCGATTCAAAGGGTACAGAAAAATGTGCCATTACATTTGGTATCAGAGCTGAGGGTTAAGCGAGAACCTTGGCTTTGGTTGGGTAAAGACTCATTAAAGATAGGGTTAGTAATACCCTAGGATGAGTAACTCATTAGAGATTGGGTTAGTAACACCCTAGAATGAGTTTGAGTGTATTATATATGAGCGCGTATTTGTTAGTGATTAATAAATTGTTTTGTGTTGATTTATCTATTGAGTGATTTATGGATTCTGATCGATGCGCCTGATCACCAATATCGATGAGGGTTCCTAAACATTTAAACAAGGAGAACCGACACACTGATTTTGAAAAGATTTGTAAATGAAATAATTTTACCTAGGATTATATTTTGAATATAATGTATATATTTTGAAAATTTATATAGTTAGAAATCAAGATTAATGAAATTTAAATATGAACATCTTGTGATTAGAATTTCACAGTTTGACTATAAGGTGTTTCATAAAGATAATCGATAAGTAAGAAATCTGATAAGGTAATTAAGTTCTTTAATACTTATCCAAAAATAATAAATTGATCAATTGTTTAATTTAAAAGTTTAAGTATAAATACATTGTGAATTGAGTTTCACGATTTGACTATAAGGCATTCAATAATAAGATTTATTTAAGGAATGAAAATATAAGACAACAATGTATTTAAATTATAGAAAATGATTTGTAAAAGTTGTATATAAAAAGAATGAGAATTTGAATTCGAGTAATTTAAAATAATTGTGGTAATTTAAATGAAGATTAATTAATATAAGATAAAATGAATTCACGAGATAGGTTTTACAAAGTAATCTCTAAAGGATTTTGAAAATTGTACTATTGCAAATATAAAAAGGTATTTTATTATAACTAATTCGATTGGCTCGAAAATAAACTAAAAATGGGCAAGAGATGTGTTCGTTTGGTAAGCAGGTCTCTTAAGTATTACTCTTCTTGTTAAGAGGATATATGATACTATTGTACTGCCCAGTTCGTTGGATTATTTTGTATTTACTCGATCTATGTAATTTTCTTAAGTTAGAAGAAATAATGTGAATCATTGATCAGTAATCTTTATAAAAGTATTTAAACTAAAGATAAATTGGAATCACTAATTGATAAGATAAAGCGGAATTCTCGATGATTTTGGACAGTCGAAAATTTCTGAATCATACATAACTCAGAGCTAAGAAATTTAGGAAAACTTTTGGTAAAAGATTGTGAAACATTCTGAGTAAACGAAATTGGATAAGTATAATTTATAAATGTGATTATAAAAAAAGGAAATTATAACCCAGAAAATAGTTTATTCCAGCATTAATTAAGGATTTGGACTTAAATCTTTAAAATATAATTGTTTGCATAAGTTATAAGATGTAATAAACTTAAGTAATAGTTTTACGAATGATTTATAAATAACAATAGTATTAAAGGAAATATACCGAGTTAAAAGATTGTGGGAAAACTTTTTTATACAGATAAATTATCTTTTGAGTGAAAAATGGTTTCTTTAGGATATTTTCCTTTAATAAAAACACTTAGAAATAAATAATTAAAGGGATTATATAAAGAAGCACATTTATAAAGTGTTTGAGCTTAAGATAAAGTATTTATGAAAGTTTTGAGATGTAATAAATACATATATATAGATATTTCGTCACACAAATGTTGATTTAATATTCGAGTATAGAACTTCAAGGTGTTTACACTAGTCCGAAAAAGGATTTATCACTCGATTTCTTGATGACGAACATTGATGAGGACGTTGGTTAGGTACTTTAGTTTTCTATCATCGTTCAGCACTATGCACGGAAAGCAAAGGTTTTTGAGCAAAGAGCCTGATTAAATTCCGCACTAGAGGATCGGGGGATCGATACTAGTTTGGAAATGAAGTTGTGTCTTCTAATAGGAGATCGAATAAGATATTTCATATGGATGATCTATGTATATTATATGGAATTAAATTTAAAGATAAATGTTTTAAGTAAACTTTTATTTGGGTAATTTCGAGGACGAAATTCTTTTAAGTAGGGGAGAATGTAACGACCCAGAATTTGACCGCTTTAAAATATAATATATAAAGTAATTTTAAATGTAAAATAAGTAAGGTTTTATTATTCAAACAATATTAGATAGGATTTGGAAAAAAAGTATACAAAAAAATAGTAACATTTGCCTATAACGACAAAAGTGACAAAATGCTAATTTCAGAAAAGTATGTTTCAATGGTTAAATAAATTATTTTAATTTATTTATAAATGTTTATATTTTTAAATAGCATTATAAAAATTTATTTTCAAATTTAATTTACATAAATATATAGTTTAACTAAAAGGTCAAAATGTGACCGTAAAACATTTGTCGAAAATCAACGTTTTGTCAATTAAAAGTTGTCGCGACGTCGTCACACCTTTATTTTCTTATATAGGAACATATATTTAAATAGTTTAAGTATTAATTAATTCACTTAGCATGTTTACTTTTACTAAATAAGATTAGAAAACTTCTAGAAGTCATTAGTAAAAGTAAGTACGAATTAACAAAAGTGAGAAAAAGTAAACATCAAATCATATCAAATCAAAACCAACATAATTATTATTTTACTTATCTTAGTTCTTAAGGGATTTATAAATAAAGTAAGAAGTGAAAGGATGATGTTAAGTTTTGAAAAAGTGGAGATTGTTTTAGGTTAAAGTAAGGTTAGTTTGGTAATTTGGTAAGAGGTTATTTTGGTAAATTACCACTTTTTTCTTTTTCTATAAACACCCACCTCCTTCTTCACTTTCATTCACATTTTTCTTCTTCTTCTTTTCTCAAGCTTCTTCATCTTCTTCTGCTTCTCTTTAATGGATTACAAGCCATATAAAAAATTAGAAATAAATATTTTCAAAATATTTTCAAAATATTCAAAAGAAATCATTGTTATTTCTTTTCAAATAAAACTCATTTTTTCTCCATATTTTATCTCTTCTTCTCTTGGATATAACTTCTTAAATACAGAACCAAAATGCAAAATTTTCTTTTTCAAATCATGTATTTTTCCAGTGGCTACAACTTTTTTGGTGACCTCTTCATCTCATTCTAAAGATAACTACATCAAAAATACATTTCTTTCCAGTGCATTTTCTGGCCCAGTTTTTAAGCCAGAGAATAGGTCATTTTGTTTTGATCACAACTTGATCATGGCTGATCGAAATTAAGAAAATCGTTTTTTAAAACCATATAATATTCTAGTGGCTACAACTTTTATGTTGTTAACTTTTATTGATTTTGAAGTTTGCTATACGTTAAACTCAATTCTTTGAAGTGTATTTTCGGGTTTCATTTTTGTCAATCCGATAATACCTCTTCTTTATTCTATCATATCTCCCTCAGAATAACTTGGATTCAATTTTTTTATAAATTCAATGGAAAAGAATTTGAAACAACTTTACAGTTAACAAGTTTTTCAAATTTTATGAGTAAGAGAGTCAAAAATAGGAGAGAAGATGACCCATTTTTTGGATCTAAATCTTGGGAATTAAAGTTCAAAGCTCTATCGCTTCTTCTCTGTATTTTAGGCCAACCTCCATCTTAAGCCTCGGATAAGATATGGAAGGGAGAGGGTGTTGACTGCTAGTTTTTAATGGAGTAGGAATTAATTAGTGAAGTGTTGGTTGATGAGAATGTTGGTAGGAAGTTAATCGCTTTGGTTTATGGTGAGAAACTCTATTTAGCATCTCTATTTATATATACACATGTTTGATGATGTGTTATGATTGCTATGAATGTTTATATATATTTTGATCATCAAGTATTGATTGTTTGATGTTATTGTTAAATAGTTTTACCAAGTCACGTTAATACACGTCGATAAGCACAAAGGAAATTACTTTCCTTTTGAAAATGAAATGGCGTATACGGAATGCTTAAACCTTTTGGAAATAGTTTTAAAATGAGTTAGAAATATTTTATAAACATTTAAATATGTCTAAAGAAATAAATGAATAAAATCAAGATTTTATCTTGTATATTTTAAATGTGTCCAAAATAATTTTCTAGAAAAATCGCGCTTTTGCAGTAAAGTGACCGAAGTTTAAAATTGATATTTTAAATGTTTTAAAAATACGAAATAAATCATAAAAATATTTTAAAATGTAATAAAAGAGATTTAAGTTGAAAATATGGATTTCTAAATGATATAAAAGTCGTTTTGAAGAATATAGCTTTTAAAACGCTATTTGCAACACTTTTCGCAAGGCTTTTGGCAGCTGTTTGAAATAACTTTTGAAATGCAGTTTTAAACTTAACAATTCTTTCCTATATATTTTGCGAATGATTTTAAAAGAATAATTAAGTTATTTAAAGATGATTTGGAAGTTTTAATAAGAGTTTGAATAAATGGTTAAGAGAAATTGTTTATACCACTTAAACAGAAAGTGAAGAAGGCAGAATATAACAACAAACTGAGTATGCGGAAACGACTAGTACATTTGTCCCATCTATGAGATCTTGAAAGATAAAACAAGGTATCTAACTAAGGTTAGCAATGGAGCAACCAGTTCCCTGAACTTACTTGGTCTATATTTTCTCTTCTTAGGCGAGGGATGGAACATATCGAAAGGAATGCCCGAATGCTCTAAAAGATCATAATTAAGTTTTTCTAAGATAAAAGAAAATAAATAAATTCTTTGAATTTATAATAAATAGTGTGTATATATATAAGATATATAAAATTGATATTTTATAAATAAAAGTTATGGAATTATAAAAGTATTTTATAAATATTAAATGGGATTGTAATCCAATTTATATATGGGTTTGCAATTGAATTTAGAAAAGAATTTATAATGTATTTTTATAAATAATAAGAATTGAAGGAATGAATTTGTAAATAAGAGTTTTATAAGTAATTAAATTATAATTGTATTTTGACTTATAGGTGAGATAGAAATGGAATTGTTAGTAAAGAAATTTTATATATGGAAGTTTATAAAATATAAATAGAATTTATAAACACTGTTTTGTAAATCTGAAATCAATTTAATTTGATAAGTTAAATGAGAAAGTTAAATAAAGGAATTATAAGTGATATTATAAAAGGGGAATATTTTCCCTAAGTTAAAAGTTTAGAAGGAAAACCTTTGATTAAGATTTAATGAATGATTTGGAAAGGTTTTACTAAGTAAAATAGAAAATGATTTGGAATTATTCCAGGATTTAGGAAAAGTTTAATAAACTAAATGATTTGATAAATGAGGCTTAATGATTCCATATGCATTTGAAAAGAAAATGGAATAAATTAAAAAGAATATATCTAAGAAAGATATTTGATTAGATAAAAGATGAAGTAATTGATTGACGATTGATATCCATATATGACTTAACATCTTTTTAAGCGATGATTGGCTTCGAAGGAACTGGAGTCGAATCTGGGAAATTCCTATCCGAAAACCACTTCGAACCAATGTATACGTTCGAAAGTGAAGACATGTTGAAGATGATGATTATTGAAGACTGTGGATCTTTATAGCATGAAGATTGCTTGTTGAACAAGCCCTGGGTCACTCCCATTATAGAGTTATTTATAGCAGTGGTCTCCCCGTTGTGGAGATTTTTCGAATTGCAAGGACTACTCGCTACTAGTGGTAGTGGGAGAGTTATTTCGGTTTCGTTCACTCCTAGAACGAACTTGTATGGATGTTTGTCTGACATTGTACTCTAAATCACATTTGAGTGGTTTCTATAAACGTATATATCAGTTGGTGGCGGAGAAGGCAACTTCTTTTAGCTTAACACCCTTTCCCGAGACATATGAGCTCAAGAAGTTATACATTTCTAGAAATCAGTCATGTGACGTGGAATGACAATGTGGAATTTAAAGTGGAACTTGTTATGATCAAAGCGTGGTTTTGTATGAAAAGCATGGCTTTGAGGAAATTGATCGTAGCTTCGTGAGCCTCACACCCCCGATATGATGGGATACTATATGGTCTAACAGACGCAAATTTGGAATAAGTGAGTGTGTATGGTGGTGTCAAATACATTTGGCTCTTTGGGGGATGCATCCCTCATGGAAATTATTGCCCCATTTTGATAAAGTGGTTAGCTTGAAAAAAGCAAGGAACTACCGGTTATCAGTGGTAGTATAGCAAGTATTGTTCCTAGCGACTGGTTTGAGAAAAGCGATTAAGGCACCGTGGGAACTATGTTTGTTATGCATGGATCGGAGAAAAGGTCACTAGTTCCCTATCATGTTGGAAATCCTATCCCAATACGAGATTTACGGTTTTGATTGTATTCCCAAAATAGCTGTAATGACTTGCAAACATTTCAGCTATCCCCATTCTGGTATCATATATTCCGTTCGGTATATTCCGTTGACCCAGTCCAGATATATTACCTTAGACTTAGCCCAGATATTGATACCGTATTTGAATAAGTTTATTTGCAAATGTTTTCAAAGAGATGTCATTAGAAATAATATCAAATGTTTTGATATAAAAGTATTTTGGTTATCATAAGGTAAAAACTCGTCCGTGTTTATGTGTGGGTAGGGTCTTATGAGACACCTTTCTTTTCAAGATTTTGATGACAACGTCATTTTAAAATTTCGAGTATCTCACGCTGGTTTATCAAGCCTGATCCGAGTATTTTCAATACTCGGGTCATAACCGAGTAGTTTCAGGCTGAGTTGAAGACGGTTGGAGTTTCCAGAGGAGAGCCGAATTCTTTATCATCGTATGGATGTATTCTATTATTCGCTTCCTCTAGTGCATTTGTTTTTTTGTTTGTCAGCATTTGTAAGGGCAGGTGTTATAACTTCCAAGCTGAATCTTGGTTAGACTCTGATATTGTATTATAATTTTTCCGATGTAAAGATTATTATTGAAATAATAGTGTTATTCCATTCATGTGTGATTCTGTTCTGTCTTTTTTTCACTCTACCCTTAATGATCTGCTTATTTGTACAATTTGAGTTGGACATGTATAGTTTATTGTCGATTCAAAGGGTATGAAAAAACGGGCCATTCCATAACTGCTCCTCCTCACGCAACCCCTCAACAGCCACCTTCTCCAAAGCGTCGGCCTCACCACTTCTTCAATTTTCCTCCACGACTCAAAGCTCTACTGCCCATCCAAGCACAGATCCGCAAACCCCTGCACTCCAACCGATACTCCACCGCCTCACTTTCCCTCCCCTACATGCAAGCCTCAGCCTTACCCCATGCTCCACCCTCCCTCTCGCAACGGTAAAGCCTCCATCACCGTGTACTCAACCCAGCTCTATCAACTCACGTGAATACATATATGGTAAGGGTATATATATAGTTGTATATATATTGCGTAAATACATATTGTGAGAAAATGTGGATTACGGATCTTCAGACTAGAACTAACACTAGAGGGGGGTGAATAGTGCTTATAAAGAATTACTAAATCTTTTGAGTTTATGTTATTTAAACGCAGATGCGTGCAATATGCGGACACAGATATCATCACAGAAACAAACGCAGATGCAAAAATAAAATAAAAGCAGTAAAGAAAATAACACACTGGATTTTATACAGGTTCGAAGTTACCCTACATCCAGTCCTACACATAAGTACGGATTTCCTTCCAAAAGCAATTTTTACAATTACACCCTCGATCTCAAGGATACGAGGTACACCCTCCAGAATCACAATCCTCTGGGTAGAGATACTTGATTTTCCGGGCAACAAGTTCACCCACTTGATTTTACGGGCAACAAGTTCACCCAATTGATTTCCCAAGGCTACAATCACACCTTATCACGCTTGATTGATTTTCAAGGCTACAATCACACCTTTTCTCGCTAAGTTGATTACAAAAATCCTATAACTCTGAATAGCACTGAGTATCTTGTTGAGATAGTGATAGAGAATCAAACTACGAATAATCGAGTTCGGTTCAATGTTGATTTCGGCAGAGTAATGGTAAGAGTATGTATTAAGAAAAGTGGAAGAAAAAGAATAGAACTGAAAGACCAGAAAATCTGATGTTAAATTCATTGAAACTAACCCCTATTTATAGAAGAACAACAGCCATGTCCATTCGTGAAGAGTTATGACGAATAGACATTTCTTTTGAAATTTAAATTTTGAACTTAACTGACACTATGTCGACATGGTCACCATGAGTATGTCAACATCCCAAGGCAATTTTTGATGATTTGATTTACTTTGAAAATAACCTTTATCTTATATTAAAACTATTTTAAACTTTATAAATATATCGACTATAGTTAAAATTCATAAGTAAATATAGAGAATAATATATATAGAATTTAACTATAATTTTTTATTTAAATCTAAGTATAAATATTTAAAAGATAAATATATTATATTAAAAGATGGTTTAAAATAAGGAGTAATTTGACTTTGAATTTAAAGATGATTTTGAGGATGATTTTGAGGCTAAAATTATTTAAAATCAGGATAGAGGTTTTTGATTCTTTTTAAAGGAAAGTTTTGAAATCATTTTGAAAACAAGATAATTTTTGTAAAATCATTTGAATAAAAATTAGCGGATACAAAACAATGTTCCACTAGATTTTTCGTAGGTTCCATCCTACTTTGGGTTCCATCCCTTTAACAGGCTCGAAGTTGATTCCATTCCACGAATAAATTGGATTTTAAGATGCCAGTGCTTTTCAAGGAGTTTTAACAAAATTCTTAACTAAAATACTTATTCTTTGAAGTCTTGAACTCTTGATAATCTTGATATCATGAGTCTTCAATCTTGATATCTTGAATCTCTATGTTGTACGGTCTTCATTCTTGGTACCTGCATGGTTAAATCCTGCATATATATATATATATATATCTGAACTTATAGTGTTAGTATTTATATTTTATAATCTATTCTAAGGTTGTTGTCATCAAAACCATCATCTCACAGACTAACAATCTCCCCTCTTTTGATCATGACAACCTTTGTTTATAAAATATTACTTCTATCCTAATAACTCCCCCTTAATTTATGCCCTAGTTACCCTATTTTATACTTCTCCCCCTTTGTCATCAACAAAAACAAACTTTAAACTTTATAACTCCAAACTATATAACTCCAAACTCCCCCTAAATCTAATACCCTATGATATGTGATTATAATGATAGTGTTATCATAAGTAATTAACACTTAGATGTAAAACTAAAAACTTACTACTAACTATTCTAACTAAAATCCATGATAATACTTATAATACATTACGTATAAAGTTGTATTTACATGAGCGTTTAGAACATAAAGAAACACAAACAACAATTGAGAAGAAAGAAAAGAAACTAAATAGGAGGTCTATGAATCGAATAATGCGGATAGTGGAAACAGAAATTTCCACGTTGTTCAACAAGATTCCCATCTTTATCAAAGCATACTTCTCCAACGCAAATGACTTAATCATCATCTTCCGCTTGCGATTCTTCCATGGGTTCTTCTTCTTCTTCTTTGCTGGCCTCTTGTTCTTGATTATGTGAAGAATCTTCGTCAATCAAGATAGGGTTGGCTTGATTATCCATTAGAAATTTTTGCAAATTCCTAAGAATCTTGCCTGGCCTCTCTTGTTCCTTTGCCATACGGAGTTGAATCACTTGAATTTCAGTCATCATCTGAAGTGCATCCTTTAGAGACTCCCCCATTTTTGTTACACGAGCGAGAGTAGTACGCTGAAATGGAAAGAAGTACGAGTGGGAAACGAAAATGTCGAATTTACGTTTGATTTGGAAGATGATGTAATGATTTTATTTATTTCAGAAGATAGAATAGAAAGAGAACAGAGAGAATGATCAAAAATTCGAAAATAAGAAAAATATATATCCAATTTTTGAATTTTGGTGGGAAAAATTTTTAAAAATAAAAAACGGTATATTTCGACATGGATATATGGGGGATGTCGACGTGCTACTTTATATTTTTACTATTTGATATATTTTAGTATTAATTATTTATTATAATGGATATTTATATTTTAAATTTCAGTTATTGAATAAATACCTAATTCTCTTCTTAATTTAATAAATATTGATTCATTTAAGGGTTTTTTTAAAATATCAGCAATTTGATTCTTAGAATTGATATAATCGAGAGTAACTACTTCCTTACTTATATTATCTCTGAGAAAATGATGTATGATATCAATATGTTTAGTTCGAGCATGTTGAGTAGTATTTTTGGATAAATTTATTGCACTAGTATTATCACAATAAATTGGTGATTTCGAGATATTTATATCATAATCTTTTAAAGTTTGTTGCATATATATTACTTGAGAACAAGCCAAATCAGCAGAAATATACTCTGCTTCAGTTGTTGATAAAGAAACTGTGTTTTTCTTTTTACTAAACCAGGAAACCAGAGAATGCCCCAAAAAGTGACAAGTCCCACTTCTACTTTTTCAGTTTGATTTACAACCAGCATAATCAGCATCACAGTAAGATATCAAGTCAAAAGAATTAATTTTAGGGTAAAATAAACCATAATCAGATGTGTGTTTAACATATCTTATGATACATTTTACGGCTTTTAAGTGGATCTCTTTAGGTTGGGATTGATATCTGGCACAAAGACAAACACTATGCATAATATCAGGTCTACTAGCAGTAATATGGAGTAGTGATCCAATCATTCCTCTATATAATTTTTGATCTACATCTTTCGAGAGATCTTCTTTACTATGGTACTCATTTGTTGCCATGGGAGTGGGTTTTCCACTTGCAGTAGTCAAACCAAATTTACTAATTAGGTCTTTAGCATATTTTTCTTGACTAATAAAGATACCATTATCTAATTGTTTTATTTGTAATCCTAAAAAGAAATTTAATTCACCCCTGTTACTCATCTCAAACTCTTTTGTCATTATTTTGGAAAATTCTTTATTCATTTTAAAATTAGTTGATCCAAAAATGATATCATCTACGTAAACTTGTACTAGTTGAATATCACTTTTATTTCTTTTAATAAAAAGAGTATTATCTACTTTACCAATTTCAAAATTTGATTGTAATAAATAAGATCTTAGTCTGTCATACCAGGCTCTAAGAGCTTGTTTTAGACCATATAAAACTTTCTTAAGTTTGTAAACATGATTTGGTAATTTATCATTTTCAAAAAGTGGTGGTTGTTCAACATATACTTCTTCTTTTACAAATCCATTCAAAAGGCACTTTTAACATCCATTTGAAATAATTTGAAATTATTATGATTTGGGAAAGCAAGTAGAATCCTAATGGCTTCCAATCTTGCTATGGGAGCAAAGGTTTCAACAAAATCTATTCCTTCTTCTTGACAATAACCTTGAGCGACTAATCGAGCTTTATTTCTAACTACCTCTCCTTGTTTATTCATTTTATTTTTATAAACCCATTTAGTTCCAATTATAGTTTTATTTTCAAGTCTAGGAACAAGTTCCCAAACATCATTTCTATTAAATTGATTTAATTCTTCTTGCATAGCCAAAATCCATGAATCATCAGTTGATGCTTCTTTTGGATTTTTGGGTTCAATGGCTGATATAAAAGCCACATTACTCATTTGACTTAGTTGATTTCTAGTTTTAACAACAGATTGCATATCTCCCAGTATATTTTCTATAGGATGATCTTTTAAAAGTTTAGTCCTTTTATTAGGATGATTAATTTCATTATTAGTTTCAATTAATTCTTGATTTTGAGTGATTAAATCATCTTCATCATTTGTATCTTCAGAATTTTTGAAATTTTCATCAAATGAAACTTGCATTGTTTCTTTGATGGTGTTAATTTTTAAATTAAACACTCTGTATGCTTTACTTCTATTAGAGTATCCGATAAAGATTCCTTTGTCGGATTTAGGATCAAATTTGTGTAAATTACCTTTTGTATTTAAAATAAAGCATTTACTTCCAAAAATTATGAAATAAGATACCTTAGGTTTCTTTGAATAAAGAAGTTCATAAGATGTCTTATCAGTTAAAGGTCTAACTAAAATTCTATTTAAAATATAACAGGCGGTAGCAACTGCTTCTGCCCAAAAATTCTTTGGTAAATTACTATCTGAAAGCATAGTTCTCACACACTCTTGAATCGTCCTATTTTCACGTTCTACTATTCCGTTTTGTTATGGAGTTCTCGAAAATGAAAAATTGTGAGTTATTCCTTTTTTATTGCAGAATTCCTCAAACTTTTCAATTTCAAATTCACCACCATGATCACTACGAATAGTTATAATTTTTAAAGAAAATTGATTTTGAATTCTTTTCGAAAAGTTCTTAAAACATTCAAAAGTATCACTTTTATGTTTCAAAAATATTGTCCATGTAAATCTAGAATAATCATTTACAACTACAAAAACATATTTACTACGATTTATTGATAGAATTTGAGATGGACCAAATAAATCATGATGAAGTAATTCAAGAGGTTTTGAAGTTGAAATTATCTTTTAATTTAAAAGAACTTTTTCTAAGTTTTCCTAATTGACAAGAATCACATAGACTATCTACTTTAAAATTCTTTTTAGGAAACCCTCTTACAAGATCATGTTTTGACGACAAGATTTTGAAATTCAAATTCCCAAATCTCTTATGCCAAATCCAAGGGTCACTTGTAGTTACCAATAGACACAGGTTATTATTTGAAACTTTCATACTAAGAATATAAATATTCTTTTTCCTGACTCCCTCAAATATAATGGTTGAATTATTATCTTCAATGTGACATTTATCTTTTTCAAATTTAATTTTATATCCTTTATCGCATAATTGACTTATACTTAGCAGATTATGTTTCAGATTCTTAACTAGCAAAACATTAGTAATAGTAGGAATTTTAGAATTACCGACTTTGCTGATGCTAATCACATATCCTTTTGAATTGTCTCTAGAATTAACCAGTCCTCCGTCTTTGAATATAATATCATTCAGTATATCTGGATTGCTGTCATGTGTCTAGAACATCCACTATCAAGTATCCATTTGTTCTTTCTGATCTACATAATTTGTCCGTTGTTGATTGATTCCTCAACGGCCATAAAGCATGTTCCTGCACATCAAACAATTTTAGTAGATAACTTAAATTTGAATTTGATTACATGCAGACTCATGAAATAATGAAGATTTGAATATTTCTAAATGAGTATTAACAAATATAGTCATTTTAAAAGGTTTTTCGAAAATCAGATTATGAAACTTTGAAAACCTTGCTTTTATACCAATTGTGAGAAAATGCGGATTACGGATCTTAAGGCTAGGATTAACACTAGAGGTTTTAGATTCTTTTAAAAGGAAAGTTTTGAAATCATTTTGAAAACAAGATAATTTTTGTAAAATCATATGAACAAAAATTAGCGGATACAAAACAATGTTCCACTAGATTTTTCATAGGTTCCATCCTACTTAGTGTTCCATCCCTTTAACATGCTCAAAGTGGATTCCATTCCAGGAATAAATTGGATTTTAAAATGTCAGTGCTTTTCTAGGAGTTTTAACAAAATTCCTAATTAAAATACTTATTCTTTGAAGTCTTGAACTCTTGATGTAACAACCCGATATTTTCAGCCATTCGCATCCGCACATGTCGGATTTGAATTGCTCAAAATACCGCATTGTAAATAAATTCGGAGCAAATGAAATACAATCACAGAATCACAGACACAGAAATATCAGAATAACTCGCAGCGGAAATAAAAATACCATAGTAGTTCATGAAGCTACTATAACAAACTCTCAAAACATAATACATAATACTAGTCTGAAACATATACAATAGAAATCTCAAATACATAGAAGTTTATAAATACCAGAGCTGAAATAGAACAACAGAAACTGAAAGGAAATAGATAACTAGACAAGTAGAATCTTCAGCGATTCCTAGCTCCAGAAAAGAAATCCAAAGCTAAGGTGTAAATACTCAGGCTGACCCGAGCGTAAAGTAAAACACAAAACACTCGAGTCAGGACAATATATACTTATATAATGTAAACCAACTCAAGTAAACTGTAGTAGAAATGCACAATAACTTAAAGGATGCTTAGGATCGCCCATCCTTTAAGAATCAATTAAACTATAAATTAATTACATCCCGTGGTTAAAATTTCAAAATGGTATTTTATACTTCAAAATCAAATATAATTTCAAAATTCAATATCATTCAAAATATCATATCTTCCAAGCCACATTCATTTTTATTTAATTTAAATACCATTACAAAACACATTTCAAAATAGTTTATATTTCGAAACAAATTACTTCATTTTAAATCATAAAATGAAGTTATTATATTTAATAATTAAATTATTAAATTTCCAAAATTTTAGTCTTTTCAAAATTCATTTATTCACTTAATTTATTAAAACAGATGAAAATTCAACTTTCGCAGCATTTAGAAATTGCTACGGAAATTTACATTCAAAACAGTTCAATTTAACAAAAGATAGCATTTAAAAATGCTGTAATAGGGTTACATTAGTTTCAAATAAAACTTAGTTAAATTCAACAATTATAGCATTTACAAAATGCTATAATAACCTTTAATTAAACTTAGCCATTTGGTTCATTATTACCAACTACAGCATTTACAAATGTTGTATTATCATTTACATTAGAATTAATAGCATTTCAAAAATGCAGTTAATTAACTTCAAGTATTCAATATAATTTCACAAACAATCATATTTTTATTTAAATCATTTTTAGCTTATAAAATCATATAATTTCACTTTTAAAACAGTCATTCAAATACCCTTATATTCATGATTTTATAAAGTTAAATCTCCATTCAAAAAAATCAAAATTTAATAATAATTCACTTGTTAAATTCCAACATTAATTTTTAAATTCATTAAATTAAATTTAATTTAACATTTAAGTTTAAAATTTTCAAATATAACTTAATTTCATTTTTATTTACTTAACTTAAAATTCACTTTTAAGCCAAATTCACAAATTTCCAATTTTAGTTATATTTCCAAATTTCAACCTAAATATTCATTCATTTCACATTTTAACTTTATTCAAAAATCATTAATATATTATAAAAATCATTTTTAATTCATTTAATTCAAAATATCGTAAATTTATCATACTTTAATATTTAATTTAAATTCTATTTATCACCAAATTATAATTTCCAAAATAACTTACATTTCAGATTTCCTAACTTTACCATTTGTTTTTTCACTTATAAATTTTCAGAAAATCAATAATGCTTTACAAAAATCATTTTTAATCAAATTTAAATCAAAATATTATAATATTCACATTTCTAAAATATTTTAAAATTTTAGAAAAACATATTTTAACAACGGGTCTGTATTTCATTTTCTAGCCTAGGTAAAGCGATACGGGTAATATATCATTTCAACCCGTAATTTACAAAGAAAACCCGGGTTTGATCATTTCAAACCCGTAATCCCAAGTAAAAGAAAATAATTGAAAATCATTCAGGCCTATCATTTCAGCCCATAACGATTTTCTTCTATTCTAAAGTCCGTTCGGGTATGTATCATTTCAACCCATAGTGATTCTAATCTACAGGGAACTTGCAGTGTGATAAACTGATAAAAATAACAGAACAACATAATATAACAGTAACAGATGTTATAACAGGTGTATAATCATGGGTGAATATCATATAATCGTAATATAGCAGGTGTAACATGATAATGCATTTTACAGATTCAAAAGGGGTCAATTTACTAGTTATATATGTACATATTGTCTGGTGAGAATAACTCACTGTTTTGAGCTGTAGACACAACGACGAATGCACGAATGAGATCCAAACAAGCACGATAACACGACACAAAGATGAGTGGAAGAGACAAAGATTAATTCTCCTTGGATACATGAGACAAAACAAATAAATATAACATAAGTTTTCAACCCAAATTCAATTAAACAAAGCTAGAAATGAATACACAAAACATCACCGGAGTGTTGCACTTGCTTTCTACCATCTATGCTTCAACTCCAGATCCGAAATGTTTGGCTAAGGGGTGTGTTTGGATCTGGTTTTGGGTTCATAGGTCAGCCATTGCATGGATATAAAGGAGTAGAGATATATGCGCAAAGGTATGAGCATGACACTACACTACAAGGCAAAAAAATGGTTTCAAGGCAAAACAAGCCACGGCCAAAGGCAAGTGGTCACGGCCAGGTCTGGTGTGGTCAGTAGGAGGACATGGCAGTGGTGTCAGGTCAGGAATTTGCTGGAGATGGTGGTGCAAGTGGCGGCCAAGGTGATGGTTTGAGTGGTGGAACAAGATTGGCGCTCGGCTAGGTTGAACAAGTGGAGTGTTTGCATAAACTTTGGTGGATCTAGTCATAGATGACCACGGCATGGCTTGGTCAGTGGGCTGGAGGAGATGGTGACCTGATGTGGTGATGGTGGAGGCGGCTATAGTGCTGGAATGGAGAGGAGCCGATCTTAGAAGTGATGAAAGCAAGTGCAATTCACATGGAAACAAGAGAAAATTATAGAAAAGAAGAAATTTTACCAAACTCTTGAGATCAGAAATGGCCGAATACTTTTGAGGAAATGAGAGAAAAAATGAAGTACGTGAATGAGAAATGAGGGTGGCAGGTGAAAGAATGAAGAGATATGGCCATTTGAGTGAAAAGAAACGTTAAAATGTGAAAAGGTGGGAAAATCAAAAGCCATAGGAAACAAAAGGTCACAAACCCTTTCAATTTACCTTTTATTATTTATATAAATTTATGTAGCTGAAATAATAATAGTATCAGATAATATTTCGAAATTTTTAACAAATATACAAATATATATAATATTTATCAATTATGTAAAGTAAAATTAAGGAAAATAGTTAAAATAGTGAACTAGACTAGAAAAAATTGAAGTTAAATAAAATAATTTTTAGAAAATTCATATAAGCTTGTAAAGTATTTTTAAACATAAATAATAACATAAAATACAAATATATTCACAAAATAAATATTTAAAATTTAATTTAAATATAAAATTTTAATGCAGAAAATGGGAAAACAGCCCTTAAAAATAGGAAATCAACACAGTAATTTTTGGAAAAATTCTATTATTATTTTAAAAATATTTAGAAATGAATTTTCATAAATAAAATAAATTTAAAATAAAATAAAGAAACTTAAAATGAAGAAAATGGCAGAAAATTAGAAAACAGCCTTTAAAAATAGGAAATAAATACAGTAAATTTTGGAAAAATTATATTATCACTTTAAAAATATTAAAAGACAAAAATATACAAAAAAAACATATGAACACATATTAAAATAAAATATAACAAATAAATATGATTTTTATAATCTAAAATAGACAAAATTGCAAAATAAAACAAATTATACTCAAAATTGAAATGTGCATAACTTTCAAAGTTTAAGTCCGTTTTCAACGAAACAAAAAGCAGTATTCAAGTGGTTAAATCTATTTCCATAATAAAAGATAAAATTTAGGAGTTTTAAATATTTAAATTTGAAATTTAAAAGTCAAAGTTTGAACAGAAATTCATCTTTCAGTAAAATATCCAATTTATACCTGTTTGAAATTATAATTCACATACTAATCAACACTTATATTTAAAAATGTGAAATGTTTGAAATAATACAAGTTTAAAAATAATTTCAAAATAAAATAAAGTCAAATATTAAAATATATGAAAAATCTAGGGTTGTAACAGTCTCCCCCACTCAAATCTTTTCGTCCTCGAAAAGGAAGGAAGCGGAGAAACAACAAGAAAGAACAATAGGTTGGAATACATCCCCGAAAGGAGGTAGGGAAAAAAAGATAGCTAGGGGGTAAAGTAGGCTAAAAGGAAAGGATGAACCTTATTTGAACCATTATACATTTCAATTTAAATTTTTTTTTAGTATGATGAATAGTCATTTGATTCAAATCTGATGGTTCAAAGTAAACAATATTTAAAACATTTTAAATTTAAAAGGGAAAATAACTGATCAAAATATTTTTTATATAGTACTTTATCAAGATACTTTTATCAAAATACTTTTATAACTCGATGTCTTAACAAGTTTATCCTCGTTCCTGTAGATTCTGGCAGTGCGTTGATCAGGCGCAAAGTTAGAATTCTCCAAGTACTTAGTAGACTTGTTTCAACACCCAGTGAAAATAATGAAAACACTTTTAAAAACAGATATGGAAAGTACAATCCAAACAAATCAACCAAACCGAAACAGTTGTCTAACCATGGATCGCAGATACACAATGGTTACGCCTGGATCCCCCAGGAAACAATCCGTATCCGTAAGCTTTCTCAGCCCTGCGAGTTACACCGTGATGACGAGTAGAATGCAGGATACACAATGGTTAATCCTGGATCCCCCAGGAAACAATCCGTACCCCTAGGCAAGACTCAGCCAGGCACTTGCGCTACTCTTCGCGACCTACACAGATTGCAGGATACACAATGGTTACGCCTGGATCCCCCAGGAAACAATCCGTGCCCCTAGGCAAGACTCAGCCAGGCAGTTGCGCTATGTAGTCGCGATCATAAGACCACGGGGATCGCCGTGGAATTCGATGGACACTCGAGTATCATATCCGGAAAACCCAAATCAAAGAGAGAGAATAATATCGATAGAATGAATCCACAGTGTGGCCACAAAGCGGATATCAAGCAGAAGGCACTTTCCATATCTTTACTTCGAAAATATGTATCATATAGTACCTTTCAAAATGACTTTCAAATATCATACTTATATAAAGTCCATATATATAAGATTTCATTTCAAATCAAATACTTTCCAAAATAATAGTATATCAAATCACACTTATATAAATTTCGATTATATAAGATTTCATTTTTTTTCAAAATTGAGTACCTTCTCAAATTCAATAGTTTCTGAATCAATAGTTTTCAAATCAACTGCATACTTACACAAATCAATTTTTATATAAGTTAGATTACTCCCAAATCAAGTATTTAGTAAATCAAGGTTCTCAATTTTAATTTGTTCAATATCAATTCAGTTTCAAAAAAATCATATATGATTTCACCAAATCCTTTCTTCCAAATTACATATATTCAGTTTTAAATTTTTTAAAGCCAAAGATTTAGAAGATAATCCAAAGTTCCGAATCAACAACATTTATGCCAAACAAATTCATTTCTATTTCAAACATATATTCATTATCAAAAAATCATAATACTTTCAAAGTTGTAAATCTTTCGAACCCAAAATACTTGAAATCTTTACACTTTGAAAATCATAACCCTTTGAAATCATACATTTGAAATCATAAAACATTCCTTTAATTCTTTACATTTCACAAATTTATTCAATTAAACCCAAATCTAAAATTTCCAATTTTAATTCAATTCAAACCATCAGTTTCAATTCAATTTATTTTTCCAACAAAACCATTTCAAATATTATCAAATTTCAAATATAGATTTGATTTACAAAATAAACTATTAAATCTTAAATATTTTTCAAGGCTTAAATATACCATATTTCAAACTAAATTTTATAATTTCATATATCTCAAATTTTCTTAATTATTATTTACATATGTCATCATTTCGCAACATTACATTCAATCGCTCGCTTGATCACACAAGTTCGCTTTCGAACTAGTATTGTCCATTCGACTTCCCTAATGTGGACTTCCATATGGTTTCTCGACTAGAAGCCAACAGTCTCCTTGCATAGCCATATACTATGATAGAGAATTCTAGAATCAAGCCCAAAATCCATATCAAATATTGCCCATCAAGAATCAAATGAAAAATCCTAACATGAAATGGTGTAATTCACCTCGAACTTGTGTACTCAAACTTGGATCAAATTGATTATGCGAATAAAACAACATACGTACAACTTATGTATCTATTCCAACTTCTAATAAATAGTTTTAGAAAGATGTTGCTAAGTTAAAACATTTAAAACCAAATTTTCCTCAAACATTTGAAGACTAATTTTTATCCAAAACATTTCAAACTAAATTTCGTATTAGTATAATTCAAAATAGTCTTATTTATTTACTTAACAAAAACAGTTTCAACTTATACAAATCATATTATTTCATACTTGAAGCATACAAGCTAAACTTATATTCTTTATCAAATACCTTATACCTTTCAAAATTTCTTAGCTTTGAAAAGTTAAAGTTGATTTGGAGTGCTCGAACCTTCAAAATAGTCGAAGAAATCATAATTTCAAATCCAAGAGTGGAAAATCACTAACAAATCAGTAAATCAATTCCAATAGATAAGGTTATATCAAAACAAATCTGAATCTCGAGGACTGAACACCGACTTACTTTAAATCATTTTATATATATATATATATATACATATACATATATCTTTCAAATATCAAACCATATTTCAAAATCTGAAATCAAAATTGATTTCACAAAATCACTCGCATAGCAAAGCTACTAGAGTGGCCTCTCCCCCACTCAAAAACGCGAAAATCAATGTCGATGATGCATGCATTCATCATCGAATTTATTTTCCAGCGACATAAGTGAGTTCTGGACTTCAATTAACTTTGAAAAAATTCTTTGAAATTCCTTAGAAATCATTGAAATTCATTCGAATACATTTGAAACATTTTTTATATGAAAAAATATCTTTAAATCATATTATTATTATATATTTTCCAAAATCTTAAAACCGATTTCAAAACACCGGAGTTCGATTCCTCGAAATTCAAATTCAAAACCCTTCAGTTATAAATCATTTTTGTATAAATCAAGTTCTTATAAAATTTTCAAAATTTCCAATTCTTTCGAAGCTTCCAATTTTCATTTTAAAAGGTATATAATCCTTATTGGAAACATTTCACTTTTTATATACAAAATATGGTCATCCTTAATAATTTTGATGTATGCACAATTTCAAAATACAACCAAACACAAATTTCCAAAGGATGATTCAAGGAAGGATTTCAAACAAACGAAGATTCAAAATTAGAGGAACTCTAATCAAATAGAATTCTAGTTCGAAGATAAACTCAAACGAAGATGAGATAATTTAATTACCAAATAGAGGATAGATAAGCCTATATAAATCTCGGGCGACCTTAACCGGTCAACCGAGACTTTAGGGATATAATCAATACGGAAATCTAAGGCAAATCGACCTTTGATCGCCAGAGATAGAATCCGGGTAGAGCAGGAGATAGATAGCATCGACATCCGAGGATACAAAAATCTCCAGTGAATCAAAGCCAATTGTAAAGGAGTTTCACCCATTTACAAATCATTCAACAATTTACAGAATCACCGCCCTTTAGAGACGTTATTCCAAAGTAGAGTTACAGAATGCTCCGAATCAAAAGGAAAAATGGGGAAAACAAGACTGGATTCCAGAATAAGTCGGAGCGTTCCAAAGTTCAAGAAATCCTAATCGGTAAAAATCTTAACCAAGAGATTTCTAACAAGGTGGATACCGAAGAGATGAAGTTTATAAAATCTTAATTTCGAAATAAGAACATTTTTATACCAAAATAATCTTTAAAAATCTTTTAAAATCATTTGGAAATCATTTTATACTTCGAAAACACGTTCTCTCACAAGGAAATGATTCTGAGATTTATTTCACTCATTTTAGGGTATTTCTACCCTATCTTAAATGAGATTTTGCTCCGTAGGCTAAGGTTTGCCTAAAACCAAAGCTCTGATACCAACTGTAACAACCCGATATTTTCAGCCATTCGCATCCGCACATGTCGGACTTGAATTGCTCAAAATACCGCATTGTAAATAAATTTGGAGCAAATGAAATACAATCACAGAATCACAGACACAGAATTATCAGAATAACTCGCAGCGGAAATAAAAATACCATAGTAGTTCGTGAAGCTACTATAACAAACTCTCAAAACATAATACATAATATTAGCCTGAAACATATACAATAGAAATCTCAAATACATAGAAGTTTATAAATACCAGAGCTGAAATTGAACAACAGAAACTGAAAGGAAATAGATAACTAGACAAGCAGAATCTCCAGCGATTCCTAGCTCCAGAAAAGAAATCCAAAGCTAAGCTGTAAATACTCAGGCTGACCCGAGCGTAAAGTAAAACACAAAACACTCGGGTTAGGACAATATATACTTATATAATGTAAACCAACTCAAGTAAACTGTAGTAGAAATGCACAATAACCTAAAGGATGCTTAGGATCGCCCATCCTTTAAGAATTAGTTAAACTATAAATTAATTACATCCCGTGGTTAAAATTTCAAAATGGCATTTTATACTTCAAAATCAAATATAATTTCAAAATTCAATATCATTCAAAATATCATATCTTCCAAACCACATTCGTTTTTATTTAATTTAAATACCATTACAAAACACATTTCAAAATAGTTTATATTTCGAAACAAATTACTTCATTTTAAATCATAAAATGAAGTTATTATATTTAATAATTAAATTATTAAATTTCCAAAATTTTAGTCTTTTCAAAATTCATTTATTCACTTAATTTATTAAAACAGATGAAAATTCAACTTTCGCAGCATTTAGAAATTGCTATGGAAAGTTACATTCAAAACAGTTCAATTTAACAAAAGATAGCATTTAAAAATGCTGTAATAGGGTTACATTAGTTTCAAATAAAACTTAGTTAAATTCAACAATTATAGCACTTACAAAATGCGATAATAACCTTTAATTAAACTTAGCCATTTGGTTCATTATTACCAACTACAGCATTTACAAATGCTGTATTATCATTTACATTAGAATTAATAGCATTTCAAAAATGCAGTTAATTAACTTCAAGTATTCAATATAATTTCACAAACAATCATATTTTTATTTAAATCATTTTTAGCTTATAAAATCATATAATTTCACTTTTAAAACAGTCATTCAAATACCCTTATATTCATGATTTTATAAAGTTAAATCTCCATTCAAAAAAATCAAAATTTAATAATAATTCACTTGTTAAATTCCAACATTAATTTTTAAATTCATTAAATTAAATTTAACTTAACATTTAAGTTTAAAATTTTCAAATATAACTTAGTTTCATTTTTATTTACTTAACTTAAAATTCACTTTTAAGCCAAATTCACAAATTTCCAATTTTAGTTATATTTCCAAATTTCAACCTAAATATTCATTCATTTCACATTTTAACTTTATTCAAAAATCATTAATATATTATAAAAATCATTTTTAATTCATTTAATTCAAAATATCGTAAATTTATCATACTTTAATATTCAATTTAAATTCTATTTATCACCAAATTATAATTTCCAAAATAACTTACATTTCAGATTTCCTAACTTTACCATTTATTTATTTCACTTACAAATTTTCAGAAAATCAATAATGCTTTAAAAAAATCATTTTTAATCAAATTTAAATCAAAATATTATAATATTCACATTTCTAAAATAATTTAAAATTTTAGAAAAACATATTTTAACAACGGGTCTGTATTTCATTTTCTAGCCTAGGTAAAGTGATACGGGTAATATATCATTTCAACCCGTAATTTACAAAGAAAACCCGGGTTTGATCATTTCAAACCTGTAATCCCAAGTAAAAGAAAATAATTGAAAATCATTCAGGCCTATCATTTCAGCCCATAACGATTTTCTCCTATTCTAAAGTCCGTTCGGGTATGTATCATTTCAACCCATAGTGATTCTAATTTACAGGGAACTTGCAGTGTGATAAACTGATAAAAATAACAGAACAACATAATATAACAATAACAGATGTTATAACAGGTGTATAATCATGGGTGAATATCATATAATCATAATATAGCAGGTGTAACATGATAATGCATTTTACAGATTCAAAAGGGGTCAATTTACTAGTTATATATGTACATATTGTCTGGTGAGAATAACTCACTGTTTTGAGCTGGAGACACAACGACGAATGCACGAATGAGATGTAAACAAGCACGATAACACGACAAAAAGATGAGTGGAAGGGCCAAAGATTAATTCTCCTTGGATACATGAGACAAAACAAATAAATATAACATAAGTTTTCAACCCAAATTCAATTAAACAAAGCTAGAAATGAATACACAAAACATCACCGGAGTGTTTGCACTTGCTTTCTACCATCTATACTTCAACTCTAGATCTGAAAAGTATGGCTAAGGGGTATGTTTGGATCTGGTTTTGGGTTCATAGGTCAGCCATTGCATGGATATAAAGGAGTAGAGATATATGCGCAAAGGTATGAGCATGACACTACACTACAAGGCAAAAAAATGGTTTCAAGGCAAAACAAGCCACGGCCAAAGGCAAGTGGTCACGGCCAGGTCTGGTGTGGTTAGTAGGAGGACATGGCAGTGGTGTCAGGTCAGGAATTTGCTGGAGATGGTGGTGCAAGTGGCGGCCAAGGTGATGGTTTGAGTGGTGGAACAAGATTGGCGCTCGGCTAGGTTGAACAAGTGGAGTGTTTGCATAAACTTTGGTGGATCTAGTCATAGATGACCACGGCATGGCTTGGTTAGTGGGATGGAGGAGATGGTGACCTGATGTGGTGATGGTGGAGGCGGCTATAGTGCTGGAATGGAGAGGAGCCGATCCTAGAAGTGATGAAAGTAAGTGCAATTCACATGGAAACAAGAGAAAATTATAGAAAAGAAGAAGAAATTTTACCAAACTCTTGAGATCAGAAATGGCCGAATACTTTTGAGGAAATGAGAGAAAAAATGAAGTACATGAATGAGAAATGAGGGTGGCAGGTGAAAGAATGAAGAGATATGGCCATTTGAGTGAAAAGAAACGTTAAAATGTGAAAAGGTGGGAAAATCAAAAGCCATAGGAAACAAAAGGTTACAAACCCTTTCAATTTACCTTTTATTATTTATATAAATTTATGTAGCTGAAATAATAATAGTATCAGATAATATTTCGAAATTTTTAACAAATATACAAATATATATAATATTTATCAATTATGTAAAGTAAAATTAAGGAAAATAGTTAAAATAGTGAACTAGACTAGAAAAAATTGAAATTAAATGAAATAATTTTTAGAAAATTCATATAAGCTTGTAAAGTATTTTTAAACATAAATAATAACATAAAATACAAATATATTCACAAAATAAATATTTAAAATTTAATTTAAATATAAAATTTTAATGCAGAAAATAGCAGAAAATGGGAAAACAGCCCTTAAAAATAGGAAATCAACACAGTAATTTTTGGAAAAATTCTATTATTATTTTAAAAATATTTAGAGTTGAATTTTCATAAATAAAACAAATTTAAAATAAAATAAAGAAACTTAAAATGAAGAAAATGGCAGAAAATTAGAAAACAGCCTTTAAAAATAGGAAATAAATACAGTAAATTTTGGAAAAATTATATTATCACTTTAAAAATATTAAAAGACAAACATATACATAAAATAACATATCAACACGTATTAAAATAAAATATAACAAAGAAATATGATTTTTATAATCTAAAATAGACAAAATTGCAAAATAAAACAAATTATACTCAAAATTGAAATGTGCATAACTTTCACAGTTTAAGTCCGTTTTCAACGGAAAAAAAAGCAGTATTCAAGTGGTTAAATCTATTTCCATAATAAAAGATAAAATTTAGGAGTTTTAAATATTTAAATTTGAAATTTAAAAGTCAAAGTTTGACCAGTTTGAACAGAAATTCATCTTTCAGTAAAATATCCAATTTATACCTGTTTGAAATTATAATTCACATACTAATCAACACTTATATTTAAAAATGTGAAATGTTTGAAATAAAACAAGTTTAAAAAAATTTCAAAATAAAATAAAGTCAAATATTAAAATATATGAAAAATCTAGGGTTGTAACACTTGATAATCTTGATACTCATGAGTCTTGAATCTTGATATCTTGAATCCCTATACTGTACAGTCTTCATTCTTGGTACCTACATGGTTAAATCCTGCATATACATATATATCTAAACTTATAATGTTAGTAATTATATTTTATAATCTATTCTGAGGTTGTTGTCATCAAAACCATCATCTCACGGACTAACACATATATGTGTTGAATTCTTTGGTTAGTGATTTGCTCAGTGCTTTTTTAGGATCTTGGCTCTAGCCAAAAGTATGTGTATGATAGCTTATATGCGTATATCACTATTGCATATATATTATAATATATTCCTATTCCTTGTTCTCTTTATATATACATTTTATTTTATACTACATATTAAAGTCTGCATGGTAACATACATACATATCTTATTATATAGCTATATATTTGGGTCTGCAAGTTATATATGTTGTTATATATGTTATGTCAGAAGCTATATATATATTAATATATATATATATATATATATATATATATATTAATATACATATATGTCGTGTGTATTTTATGTTAGTTTATGTGAATTTTAAAATATGTTAGTTGATAAAGTTATGTCAGTGGTATCAAATGTTAGTAATATACATATAAGTATTGTTTGTAGTTTATCTTATATATAAGCTGCTACATATAATCTACAGTTTTCATATAAATGAATATTCGATTTTACGCACATATGAAGGTGTGTAATTATATATATATATATATATATATATATATATATATATATATATATATTACTATAGGTTGTTGTATATAAGTGTTCAATATAAATAATATTATAAAGAAGTTATATGTATTAGTTTATGAAAGTTTTAAACAAGGCACATATATGTATGAAAAGTATATATTGATAATATGTTTAAAGGGTTAACATTTATGTAGTTACATATATATAGTTTATATACTATTTTACCTGGGCTACATACAAGTAAGTATATATATGAGTAAATTATACTATATAAGTCTACTATGTAAGTTACAGTATATTATTTATATGAATCTACAGTGTATGCATATATTCCTCTTCAGTTGTATATGATGTATCATATAAATGTTTGATTATATATACATGAATTTATATAAGTAATATGTATTATTATTTTGATCTTAAAATACATATCGTTTATATATATACACACTTCATTGTTCCTTAGACGGTATTGTAATTTAGTACATGATTTTATAATTAGTTTATTTATATAAGTACATATGAATCTGGTTGGACAATCATATATAGAGATTTAGTGTATAGGTGTTTAAATTTAGTATTTATTTAAATATATATATATTTTAAATATGAGTTTAAAATCTTGTATTAATTATTAGAGAATATATATACATATGGTTATAATATTTATTCTTGTTCCAATTTATGTTAAGCTAATTTTGATTTGTTTCCATCAATTCCTTATTTATAAGCTTTGTTCGTCAAATTCGTGCCAATCTTGCTTTTCTCTCGAATTCGTGTTTGGATTCGTAACCCATCTCATTCTCGTATCTTGTCTCGAAAGGTGAACAATCACCCACGATTAACATTCTTATATTTATTAAATTTGATTCCACTTGAAATGACGATTGAAATATGCTGCTAAATTGAACTGTTAATTTTAGAATTGCTATATACGATATGCTATGATACTGTTCACCTGTGAGATACGACATCGTATCCTGTTATTTATATTTTATTATCATTGATGATGTATGCATTTTATTATCATTGATGATATATGCATGTTGTTAATATGTTATATTATTATCATAGCTATTCCCCCTCCGCAAGTTCCGCGCTAATTAGTATTCTCTATGGGTTGAAATGGTATATACCCGAAAGATAATGTAGAATAGGAGAAAATTGTTATGGGTTGAAATGATAAACCCAAGTGATTTTTATTGAATTAAATTTTGGGATTGCGGGTTGAAATGATATATATCCATATATATTTAAATTACAGGTTGAAATGATGCATATCCATACTACTTGATCATAGGATAGAAAATTATATATACAAACACCATTGGTCTATATATACCTATTTTGAAAATGATTTCCAAGGTTTTGAAAGGAAATATATGGTTTTATTTAATATTGATTTTAACATATTATATCTATAACATATATATATATATATGTTATTTTTATAAAGGTTTAAATTTTAGATTTTTAAATTTATATGTTTGAAAATTTTAAATTTATATGTTAGTTTTGAAAATATCAATTTGAAGATTTTTTTTCTTATAATTTTACTATTTTAATATATATATGAACAATTTTAAGTATAAAACAAATTTAATAATAAGCTTATAGTTAATAAAATTTAATTTAATCAGTATACATTATGTTTGAGTATTTATTTAAAATTATATTTTAAAGATAGAATTTATAATAATTTTAATAAATTGAGGTTGGGTAGATAAATTTGAAATTGATATGAAATTATATTTATTTAAGAATTATACTTAAATAAGATTGATTTGAAACTTATTGAATTTGAGATTTTAAGGATATGATTTTATAATTTGATTTTTATTTAAGTTGATTTAATGAATATTTTTATATTTAAACAAATTTGAATGGGATAGTTAGTTTTATTTAAGTGTATATCTTGAAAGTTATTTAAATGATATTAGATTGACTAAGTGAATATTTCAATATTATATAATTGTAAAGTTTAATTTAAAACATAAATGAATTTATCAAATTGGGTTATTGTAAATGTTTAAATATTTTAAACTTTGAAATCTATTGAAATCAAAATGATTTATTTTTGTACAAATGTTTATTTGAAATCGATACAAAATGATTTATTGAGATTTGAATTGAACTGAAATGGAAGAATTGAGATTTGATTTAAATGGGATTTTGGAATTTGAGTTAATTCGAATTGATTTGTGAACTTTGAGGAAACTATTTTATCATGTAAAATATTCTAAAATATGTATAAATGTTTTTACTTTATAAATTATTTTAATATATATACTATTTTAATATAAAACTATTTTAACATGCAAATTATTTTAAAATAAAACTATTTTAAAATATAAATTATTTTAGTATAAACTATTTTAACCTATAATTATTTTTAATATACTAATTATTTTATTATATAAACTACTTTAACATATAACTATTTCATTTCATATACTATTTTTAGTATCTAAACTATTTAAGTGGGAGGTATTATGATTTCAAAATGTTATAATTTCCAAGGTATTATGATTTCCAAAGTGTTCTGATTTTAAAAGTGTTATAATTTCGAAAGAGTTTTAATTTTGGAAAGTGCTATAATTTTGAAAATGAATATTATTTTAAAGTGGGTAATGATCTCGAATTGATATGGTTTTGAAATGAATATGATATTTTGGTTATGGAGTATGATATTTTGAAAAGACCATGGTGTTATAATAACGTGTGATTGTTAAGGAGACTGGGATCGGATTCTCATACTCTCTGACAATTCCGAAAACCATTTTTACAATTGTATACGTGGTGGAGATTCTAGAATGAAGAAGGACGGTTGGCGATGATCCTATATGAGGTATATACATGGGCCGGACTCCCGTGGGTTAGCTTAAGGTCGCTAAAACAGGAGAAATTGACGGGCGAAGTGAGGTAGCTCCTTCGATCGAACATACTTCTTCGATACCATTTTATTACTTTGTGATTGATTGGCTACCCTCGGATTTTTGGGAGTATGGTTCGAGTTGGACGGTAGCTACGGCTATGCATTACAAACAGCCGGAAACTGTAATTGGAGTACCCTCTATGAGTTTGTTTTATACCATACCTCTGGAGTGCCATCTGACGACCTCAAGTTTGCGAAGGAGATTACGGTAGTGTATAGACTATGGGAATATATAAAATGTGTTAAGGGGGATATGGGTAATGCCTTAACGCAATTTTAATACTTTTACTTTACTATAGACATATTATTATAGCGTATTGTACTACATGGTAGATAGTTCCACGAATCCTCAAAGGATGGGTATCCCAAACATCCTTTGAGTTACTTGTGTTTCAGTTGATATTTCACTTGAGTTGGATTTATTCGTATAAGAATGTTAATCCTGACTCAAGTGTTTTGTGTTTTGCTTTATGCTTGGGTCAGACTGAGTATCACAGCATTTGAGACTCGCCTTTGGAGTTGGAGCTTCGCTTGGAGACCCATCTATATCTATTCAGTTTTCAGTTATTTAGTTGACTCCGGTGTTATATGCAGATTTTGTTTTTTGACTATTATATTGAGACTTCTATGTATTTGCGACTTCCATTGTATCCTGTTTTAACTCTATTATATATTTAGTAGCTTTATGAAGTACTATTCATTTATTTTCGATGATTATTGTCATATTACTCTGTGTTTATGATTTTTTGATTGGTTTATTTACTATATATGCTGAGTCTTTTCCAAATATAAATTAACAGTTTGATAGTTTGAGCAATTCAAGTCTGACATGTGTAGATGCGAATGGTTTGAAATATTGGGATGTTACATCCCCCTAGAGATAATGCCTCCATATCTTTAAGGCAAAAACATTGGCTGCCAATTTTAAATCATGCACTGGATACCTCTTCTCATGGTTCTTTAGTTGTCTACTAGCATAGACAACTACCTTCCCTTCTTGCATAAGAACTGTCCCTAATCCTGTACCACATGCATCTATGAAAATGTGAACAACTGCATCTTTGAAAATCATAAACGGCTTGGTTCCATCTAGAATAGTGAGCACAAGTGCACTAGATAATTGCTCCTTAAGCTTCTCAAATGCCTTGGTGCATTTATCATCCCAAACAAAAGCTAGTTTCTTTTTAGTCAATCGGGTTAAAGGGGTTGCTATTTGTGCGAGGCTCTTAATGAACTTTCTGTATTAGCCAGTCAACCCTAGAAAACTTTTAACCACTTATGCATTACTAGGAGTATTCCATCCTTGAATAGCTTCCACTTTGGCAGGGTCTCCTGCTAATCCTCGTTTCGAAACAATATGCCTAAGAAACCTAACTTCATTTTTCCAAAAGTGGCACTTAGAAAACTTGTCTTTGGGTTGGTTTCTTCTCAAGGTCTCCAATACCTTCCCAAAGGTAGCCCTCATGCTCCTTCTTGCCTTTATAGAAAACCAATATATCATCAAGAAACACCATGACAAATTTATTAATTTACCTTCTAAATATTGAACTCATCAATTCCACAAAGTATGATGGGGCATTCGTCGGTCCACAAGGCATTACTTCCCACTCATAGTGGCTATATGGATGTGGAATGCGGTCTTCGGCTTGCTTTCCTCTAAAATCCTCAACTGATGGAATCTCGTTGCTAAGTCTAACTGGGAAAATACTTTATCCCTAACAAGTTGGTCGAACAAGGCATCTATTCTAGGTATAGGATACCTATTCTTCCTTGCCAACTTGTTCAACTCCCTATAATCGAAGCAAAATCTCAAAGAACCGTCTGCCTTAGTAGCCAAAACAACATGGGCTCCCCACACGAAAGTACTGATATAGATGAATCCTTTCTTCAATAGCTTTGAGATTTGCTTATCCAATTTCATTCTTTCTTTAGGGGCCATATGTCTCAAAGGCGGAGCGATCGATCTTGCATCCTTCTCCAAATCGATTCAGAACTCAATCTCCATATAGGGTAGGAGACCTAAGACCTCCTTGAAGACATCAAGAAATTTATAACCTACGAGTATGGATAATCGCTCTCGAACAACAGATAGACTTAGTGAGTATAAATGTCTTAACCCTATTAAAGCTTACGGTGTACAAAGAACTTCTAGGTCACGGCCTCCATGACTCCTTGATCGTACTACCCTTTTATCACCGTCAAGAATGGCTCCATAGTATAACAACCAATCCATACCCAAAGTTAGCCCATACCATTCGAAATTTAGAACATACGTAGTACATATGAAATCAACATCGCATATGTCTAACACTAGGTCATTGTAAATATAGAAAGATGGGTTGAACCCCCAATGGGATTAGAAACCTCTATTAGGCTGTTGACCATCTGGGTTTTGAAGGTTTAAGAAATTTACTACACCTCTGGCTACAAAGGAACGTGATGCCCCCGAATCAAATAGGGTACGAATAGTAACCCCAAAAATAAGAGTTATACCTTCTATAGATGATTTTCCTTGGTCTCTTGGTGGCTTACTGGCAATAGGGATAGCTTCAATAGCATAGGCCTATCCATATGGTCCTTTCTTAGCCATCTTGGAACAAAGATTCTTTTGATGCCTTTCCTCATGGTATTTAAATCACCTTCCTTTAAAGGCTTCCTTTATCAGACTCACCCTACAATCTTTAGCTTCATGACCCTTCCTTTGGTATTTCTTACAAAGCCTTACATTATTCTAAAACTTCCCCTTCAACTTCTTGTTGGCCCGAAAGCTCCCCTTCTTTGACCTTCCTTGCTTTTGGGTCAGTGCAGACTTCTCTTTCTCTCCATTCCTTATCTTCCTCATTAGCTACTTGCATCATCGCCGTTTATACCAGCATCTCATACATGGCCCTTATAGGTACTTGGGTCAACAACATTTCCCTTAGCAGGGTATTTAAGGCCTTTATGAACTTCATGGATTTTTTCATAGGTGTATCTACCAGGCTCATCCTAAATTTAGGCAATTCGGTAAACTTAGTTAAATACTCGTTAAGGGTAGAATCTCTATGTCTCTAGTGAATGAATTTTTCCAATTGCAAACTAACCACTGCTCTAGACGTGAATCTCATCTCAAATCGGTCTTTGAATTCGTCCTAAGAGAATATCCTTCTCGGTGCTTATCTGTGATGACTCGGAATTTTAGGCAATATCAAATTTAATAATCTATATTAAAAATTAAATTGATTTGATATTTTTTATAATTTTAATTTAAATTGGAAAATTTATTCTTTTATAAAAAAATAATTATTTTTTGGGCGAAAGTTTATCTATTAAAAACTAATAAAATGTTTTCTATTTATAATGTATATATTTGTATATATTGTAAATAGAAAAGCTTATGAAATTTAATAAATAACTATACAATTTAAAAATATTTGAGGAAAATGTTAATTTCTTTAAATTATATTTTAGCTTAAGTTTAGATTTAATTAAAATTAATAAAAAGGTTTGTTTTATTTTTTTTAAATATTGCTTGATAAATATGATTTGAAAACATATGTATAAAAAATAAAATATAATTTACGTATGATACATTAATTCATTTAGTAGTAGAAGTAATTTAGAATATTTTAATAAATTATTTAAAATTGGAATTTTTTTATTTTTAAACAATATTAATAATGTATTTTTTATATATAGATATAAATAGATTTTAACAAAAATAGAATTGTTATTTTCAAATTAATATGTTGTTTTATATGTATATATATATAAGTTGACTTTAATTTGGATTTTTAAAATTTAATTTGAATTTAAAATTGAAATTCAAAAGATAAATATTTTGAAGTATTTTGGGTTTTAAAATATATGAATAAGATTTTAATTATAATTGGTTTTATAACATTTTCTTTAAAAGTAATACATATATAAATTTAGATAAGAATTATAAAATAGGTTTAAAAGTTTTTATTTACATTTAAAACAAATAAAATTACTTATAGGACAAGTGTAAATATATTAGGCCTAATATAACAAGTGTTAACTAATTAGCAATACTTATGACAAATGTTAAGATGATAAATAAGTGTCATTTTAGCTTTTTATTTTTCTTTTATTTTATTTAATCACAAAATTTAACTTATAAATACCTATGTTTCCTCCCTTTCATTTCTTTTCTATCTTTCTCTATTCTAAACTAAGATAACTCAATCAAAATTTCTCAAAATCAATAATCTATTATCCACATTTCTAAAACTAGAAAACTTATCAAAATTTTAACCCGTACCTCTCTTAAAATCTGGAACCAAAATCCTGAAACCCGAGACTAAACAAAAGCAAACAACTTCAATTTTAAACGCAAGCATTTTCTTCAACATGGAATCAAAATTTGCAAACTAGAAAGCTGTACATTTTCAACATCCTCCTTAAACCAGAAATTTATAACCTGTCACCATCTTCAAAATCAAAATCCTGCAAGTTTTTCTTCAACCTGGAACTAAGCCAGCATGCATTACAGTTTCTAATCAAAGCAATTGTGTTTTGTAATCAAGTTTTAGCAAAAAGGCTCGTACTTCAACAATGCAAGTTTTTAAATCAAACATTTCCAGCAAATTCAAGTTTTAAAGTATCGAAAGCTATTTCTAAAATAAGGAATAGCAACTCAAGTTTTCAAATCAAAACGGTTGCTAAGTGCTCTGCTCATCATCTTTCTCAGATGAGTAACATATTTTTTAAAAATAACTTAAGGAATGAAATCTAGTTGCATGGTTAATATCTAAAATAAGTATGTTTTTGTGTATGTATATTAGTGAATTTCTGATCATTTTTGGAGGTATGATGTAAGCACGCTTGATAATACCTGTAAATATCTCTGTTCCAAGTTTTCAAGCTCAATTTTTGATTTAAAATCCTTTATCTTTTCATCTAGTCACTAATAGGATTTAAGTTATAAAAAAATAATATTTATTTAATCATAAATTGAAGTTTAAAAATTTATTTAAGTACAAATAAATTGGAATTTGCTCTAAAAAATCAAGTAGAACATGGCAAGCTTGAGGTTTGTTAAAATTCAAACATATCAATTCATTGATTCTGGTATAAAATCTGAATCCTTAAACTAAATCATGATTTTTAAGAATGAAATTACAAGTTTTAGTTGTGGAATGTGCGAGTAGATCGAGTTTGTTCAGATTTTGAGTATTGAGTGGTTTTTGATAATCTAAGTGGTTTGGGGAGTTGCGGTCATCACTGGAGGTGGAGGAGTGAACGGAGTGTTTGAGAAAAATGGCAAAAGTGATGGCAAGTCACTATAGCGGTGGCTGGTGATCGATATAGGCTGTAACCCTAGTTTTAGGCTTGGTCAAAAAAGTGTCCATTCCATCACCTCTGGTGGATCGAGCTTCACCGAATTGTGTGAAATTATAGAAGGAAGGTTATCATAGGTATGGCTAGAGTCCTTGACATTCCGGTGGTCGAAGGAACGAGCATGAGGTAGTTCCAGGCTTTATCTGTTGTTCCTGGTTTAGGCCTAAATGCTTGATTTTGATTTCGAGTTGTTATTGAGGTTCTGATGGTCGTATTCTGGTTTGAGGTTAATCGTCGACATGAGTGAGTCATTGTGGATGATCGGAGGAGGGTGGTTGGTCAGTGCATGTGCACGGCTAAGGGTTGGTGTTAGTGTTTTGGTCTGGGGTATTTTCTCGAAGTAGAACTCGTGTATTTGGAAGGGTAACTCGAGTAATCTCTCGAGTGATTCGTGGGTGCTTTAGTTACAGGTTTTTAAAACTTTAAAATTTAAACTAAATTTTGAAAAAGGGTAGAAAGTTGGAGTTTCCCAGGTAAGAGCTCGAGTGGGCTTCGGGTTAAACCCGAAGTAGCATCGTAAATAGATTTATTTTTAAAAGTTTTTAAAACAAAAATCAAGGTTTGAATTTAAATAATTTAGTTTTTAAAACTCTTGTAAATTTCTTTATATAGGATCAGTTGTGACGACCCGGAATTTTGAGCAATATCAATTTAATAATCTTTGATAATAATTTAATTGGTTTGATCATTTTTATTAAAATTGACAAGTTAGATTCTTTTAAAAGGGTAATAATAATAATAATTTGTTAATATCTATCAAAAAAATTTCTTGACAGTATAAATTGACAAGTTTAATTCTTTTAAAAATTTATAATATTTCAATTTGGAAATATTTATTTTTGGCAATTTAATATTGGTAAGATTTATTTTCCAAAAGCTAATCAAAAATATTTTCTATTAATAATATATGTATTCATATATCTTGTAAATAGGAAGTTTTTAATGAAATAAAACTTTTTATTTAAATTTTAATATGTATGTTGTATATATTATGATTTGGTTTGTGTTCAAAATTTAATACAGTAATTATCAAATATAATGTTAAAACGTTTTCTATTTGAAATGTGTGTATATATATTTGTATATATATATTTGAAATAGGAATTTTATTAATTTGAATTTAATAAGTATTTCCAAACTTTATTATATATATATAGTTTTGTAATTTGAAAGGTTAATTTGATTTAATGCTTTTAAAATGATAATTGAGATTTAAATTTTAATAGCAAAGTTAATTTCTTATTTTATAAACATATATTTTAGTTTTTGTTTTAAATAAGAATAAAATTTGAAGTTCATTTTCAATTATTTTTGGTATTCTTTCATTTTAAATTTTTATCATAAGATAAAATTGTTTTAAGAATTTTTATATAAAGAGATAAACTAAGTTTCTCTATTTATAAACAAATGATAGAATTAAACTGATTAAAACATAAGCTATTTATAAATGGCCATATGAATTTGCTTTTAATATATTTATGAAAGTCTAAAGTTTATTTTTATATGATAATTTTTTTTATAATAGTACATAAATACATTGTATAAGGCTTAAATAAATTATTAAAAATAAAATGAATCTTTAAAAAAAACATTTATAAAACATTAAGAAAATACTTTAGTAAATATTAATTTAACATTTTAACACTTGTAAACATTTTAGTATATGTAAAGACAATTGTAAACTATGAACATATATGTGTAAGCAAACTAAGGGCTTAAAATGACAAGTGTCATTCTCTTGGTTTATTAAATTAAAAAGAAAAGAAATTAAATTGTGAAATAAAAGATGAGCTTTATTTTCAGCAAATTACTTTCTCCTTTCAGCAATTTAATGCAAACAAACATCAATATTAAAAAAAGGAAAGAAGGAAGAAAACTGTAAAATCTGAAGTAAAGAAAAAATCTGGAAATTCAAACAGAGGAAAGCAAGTTAAATTTCAACAAATCTACTGCAGTAAAATCATTTCAACATGCACAAGAGAATTCAGTAATCATCAGCAGATTTTATATCAACATGCAAGGATAGATTCAAGGAATTCAAGAACAGGCAAATAAATTCAAGGCCTAGAAACAAAATATACAGTCCTAATCCTCTTCAAAACATAGGTGAGTAAATGATTCTTTTAAAACACAGCTTTTATCTGGATTCATCTTGTTATATGGTAATGTCTTGATGTTATAAGAAATATCAGATTTAGATTTGATGCATGTTTGGAATGAGTTTCTGATGTGCCTGTAAAAAAAAAAATAAAAAAAAAATGAGTCATGTGTTTTATAAAAACAGTCTTCAACCTCGTGAAAATTCTAAAACTTGCTTTTGATTTCGGGGTGGACCATGATTTGTAAAGAAAAGATGATTGTATTCAAATCATCCAGCATCTAAAAATAATTACAGATTGTTAAATTAAGTAATTAGCTCGAATATTTAAAATTTGCAGTAAAAGTATAAATTGGGTTGAAAAATTTTGATTGCAAATTAGTGTTTTGATTCTAGAATCATATTGCAAATAAGAAAATATGATTTTTGAAGCATGAATCACGAATTTTAGAGTAGTAATTTGTGAGAATTTGGGTTTTGTTTGATTTGTGCACTTTGGTCAATTAGGGACGAACGGCGGCAAACCAATGGACGAGGTTGTGCTCGAAGGTGGAGGAGGCTACGGTGGTCATCAGAAAAATTCTGGTGTATTTTATTGATGAGTGGGGTGATCGTAGATTGGGGTAGTAGGGTTTTGTTACTCTGTAAAAGTCGATGATGTTCTGATGGGTTCTACGACGTCGAGAGGTTGTCGGGGACAATCGTGTAGGGGTCTGGAGGTGCTGGAGTGGGAGACTTAGCTTTTGGAAGGAGGAAGTGGCGTCTAGTGACAGGGATCGACGGCGGCGGTCGATGTTGAAGGTGGGTATTTTTCGAGCAGTTTGAGTTGGAGAGCTTAATTTCGATCCTCGATCGAAATAAATTATCTGGGTTGTGCGTTGTGTCGTAGGGGTCGAAGATGACTTGTGGGTGGTCGGCGTGGAGTTCGCCAACGTCCATCGGCGCTGTGCACGCTAACGTGCACAGAATCATGTTTTCGGTTAGGGGTTCCAGGGAGAAGAGGGAAGGGAACTCGAAGATGGTCTAGGGTTCGTGTGGGTTGAGCTCGAACAGGTATAGCGTTTGGTTTGCTCGGGGTAGTCGCGTGTATTTCTGAGTGTTTGCTCGAATTTGTCGAGCATGTTTTTAGTTGGGTTCAGGGAGTTTAAAGCTTTAAAATTTATTAGCAAAGTTTTAAAAGTTTTAAAACAATGATAATGTGATTGTGTAGATAATCAAAGTTTCAAAAACAAATGTTAAAACAAGTTCATATACAAATAAATCTGGAAGTTTTAAAAGTTTAAAATGTTAACGGTAATGTTTTTAAAGTTTTAAAAAACAAAAGAAAACTTGATTTTGTCAATGATTAAAGTTTTAAAACAGGAGTTAAACAAGTTTTACTTATAAAACTAAATTTGTTTTAAAGTTAAGTTTTAAACAATTTCTTATTTTGAAATATAAAGTTTTAAAAATAAAATAAGCGAATTTTAAAATAAAGTTTGTATTATATTTTAGTTTAATAACTTTCGAAAGTTAAAAAGTTTAATATGAACGTTTAAATTATTTTAATTATAATTGATTTCTCATATATTTTATTTTAAATAAGGTTTAATTATTTAGAATTTGGTAATCAATTATAATAGAGATTTTCTTAAGAAATTTAGAATTTTGGTTTAATTTAAGAAAATAGGTTTTCTTAATTAAGAATCTTTATAATATAAGAAATTAAGGAATCATTTAATTAAATTTAAATGATTAAGTTAAGTAATTAATTAAGTAATTGACTTGTGATTTATTAAAAATAATCACTTGAAGTTGATTAAGTATAATTACTGGGTAAAGTACTTAAATGATTAATTACAGGAGGTAATTAGGTAAGAAATAATTACTTTATAAAGTAATTTAGTGGATGTTATTAATAATTAATCACTGGAGTTATTAATTTAAGAATTAATTAATACAATTAATTAAAGGTTTTAATTATTTAATGAATGGTTAAATAATAAAGGATTAAGAGAATTTAATTAAGTGATTAATTACTTGTTAAAGTAATTAATTAAAAAGAAATTTAATTAATGAACTATTAATTAATTAATGGAAATAATTAATTAATTGTTAATTAATTTATAATTAAGTTTTAATTACTAAATGTAATTAAAAAGTAATTAATCAAATGTGATTAATTAAAAGTAATTAATTAAAAATGATTAATTATAAATGATTAATCAAGTATGATTAATTAAAGATAATTAATCAAGAGTAATTAATCAAGTATAATTAATTAAGGATGATTAATCAGGTGTGATTAATTAAATAATTATTAAGGTAATTAAATAATAATAAATCAAGTGTGATTTATTTAGAAAGTAATTGAGTGATAATTACTTGGATAATTAAGAAGTTATTAATCAAGATGATTAATTAAATTTGTGGTTAAGGAATAATTACTTATTGTAATTAAGTAATAATTAATCAAAGATGATTAATTAAAGAGAATAATTAAGTGATGTTTATTAATTAATTTGTAATTAATTAATGAATAGTAACATGGATTGATGATAATCCAAGTGATTAAGTAAGAATCAATTTAATTAAGGATTAATTAAATTATTTAAGTTGGATCAACCTTGTGTATGAGTGATTATTGATTGGTTGATTAGTATCATTGGATGAGTTAATGATAATGGTTGATATTTTATGTCGTTGGTTGATATGTGATGATATGAATGTGATGTATCTAAAATGTGATATATGCTGCTTTGTGATATATATATGGGTGAAGGTGATAATAGAAGATTATCTATTTGTGTTATGAATCATTCATTTATGTTTAAGTGATATTTCTGAATATCTATTGCTTAAATCCCTTAAGTAAAACTTGGACATTAAAATGGCGTTTGTATTTGGTGAGACCGGGATCGGGTTTCCATATTTGGATATCCGAAAACCACACCGATCCAAAATAAACGTTAGATCGTGAATCCAAGTGGAGCAAGTGAAGACTCGAGGTGTAAGAACTATACGTCAGTATAACTCTGTGGGTGATTCCGTAATGAGTTTGACGGAATAGTGCTTATAGGCTCGAGATGGTGATTCAGAGTGCAAGGGCTATGGTCGTTGACTCTGAGGGTGATTCCAAAATGAGTGCAACGAGATAGTGCCTTCGATTTCGTTCGAACCCGGAATGGACTTGTATGGATTGAATGCTTTCACAACATCGTCAGGTGGACGATGAGCATTCTAAGATAGATGTGTTCTATAAAGGTAATCGCAGCCTCAAGCCTCATCAACCGGGAATGGCTAAAACAGGGGAGGTGCAGCAAGGCTTCGTGGGTAGCTCCCACTGGAGAGAGAGATACATCCCTGTCAAGATGTCCCTTTTTATTTCGGCTTTGTGGGCAGTTGGTCTGCAGCCAACTGCGGGATGGTCTTGTTCGGGACTGTTCAGTAAGGAATGGTCCCGGCCTTGTGTTGCAGGGGAGCAGGCGTACTCCTCGGTACGGTGATATAGGCCACGTACTATGACGGACGGTACCCCAGTAGTCTTTCCATTGATGGAAACCCATTTTCCCTACGAAACCCTACGGTTTTGTTTGTATTACCCACTTTTGTGGCAGTAGCTGGAATTTAATAGATGTAACAATTTCGGCTATTTCATATTTATTTGAAAACCCTAGACACTATTATAATATCACTGGATTTCCTATCAAATTTTTTGGTTAGCGTAAGGTAAAACTTTTTCATGTTTATGTATGGAAAGTCTTACGTGATACCCTTTCTTTTCAAAAGGATTTTCTAAAGTTAAGCAATCCTAAACTGTTTACTCACACCAGACCTCTGTCTGACCCGAGTGTATATTTTCTATTTTATTAAACTCTTGTTTACTCATATTATGCATGAGTAGTCAATGTGATTCAGGTTATCTTTGACGAATTCTGGAGGAGCTTTGGAGCAGGAGGCTTCAGCGTGTAGATTATAGTTAGAGTTTCCGCTGTGTTGTTATTCTGTATGATGTCTTGTATTTTATTAGACAGAAATGTTATAACTGTTTAAATTGAAATGTATAGTTGTGTACTCTGATGTATATGATACTATGTATATGTTCAATATTATATTTTCAATCGTTCCGCTGTGAGATTCTGATGTGTTGTTTTTTCTTTCTTCTCTTTCTTTTCTTCTTCTATCCCTTTCTTTCTTAATTAGTGATGCGATTTTCTGGTGATAGAAAGTCAGGTCGCTACAGTTGGTATCAGAGCATTAGGTTGAGTGAATACCTAGGCTTTGGAGTGGTGTCTATCTTGAGAGAGCGTACTTGTAATTATATATATATATATATATATATATATATATATATACACACCTAATCTGTTGGGGATATGTTTGGATTTCCAACATGGGTTATATAGGTAGATAAGGTAGAAGTGTGTGGAACACGACTACCGCTAATGGAAGAGGCTCATATGTTATGGTTAGAGATGTGTCTATCGAGATTGTAGATCTAATACCATCTCAAATAAGCATTGTAGATTGGTGAAAGGATTTCATTGATTCCAGCGGAAGTCTTTTCAAGAATTGGAGTATATTCTTGGATTGTGGGTTGATTTTCTCCTGAGTGAGTGGGATTTCCTAGAGTTGAATCTGTCAGCTGGGTAGAAGCAAATAATGGTATCCTGATAGCTTCGGGAAGGAATAGCTGTGTGATGGGTTGCAGTATCCATAGATGGTTTTGAAGATGTTCTTCTAGAGCAAGATTTAGAAGATGTTGGAAGAACAGTGATGCCTACAACATGCATGGTTTGGATGTTTGGGGATCTTTTAGATCTCAAGTAAGGGGGTCTTATCTATGTTGAAGTATGAGACTAAGGTCGATGGGTTTCCTCATTTCGGACATGGTCTCAATTGTTTTCCTTAAGAAGACAAGTGGTTGGTGTTGGGTTTGAGCCAAGTTTCTTGAGAAGATGTCTACCGTCTCAAGGATTTTTGTTGGAATTGGGTGATAGTTTTGTGTTTCAAGGAGCTTTTAGTTAAGGAAGATCTTTGGCTTAGTAGTATCATTGAAGTGAAGTTTGGAAGCAGTAGCGTGGATCTGTTTCTTCGATGATTCTGTAATCTTCGAGATTGTTCTATCGGCAGTCCCGGCAGTAGTGAAGGTTTATCCATTTCTTCAGGAAGCTCAGCAGAGTGGGATATCTGTTCGAAGTAATCTATCAGTTTTCTTTTAGATAAGCCATTCTGGAAGGATTGATCTTGATTTAGCTGTTCTGGATGGGAAGATAGTTCTTTGAATTCAGAACTGAGTAGGATCGCAAAAGTGACTTGCGATTAGTTTAGGAATCTTTGAGTAATCTTTGGTTTGGGATTGAGGCATCTTATATGGAGGTAAAGGCAACTTAATGTAGTCAGAGATTTTCCAGATGTTTTTGAGGGAATCAGAAGTTGACCCGAATCGGAGATTGAGTTTTCTTATCAACTTGGATTTCTAGAAGTAGTATTGATGATTCAACCATATAGTAGGATGACTCTTGGAGCGAGAAGAGTTTGGTGAGGCAGCTCATGATTCTTTGGAGAGGGATTTATCACCTAGTTTCCAAATTAAGATTCTATTGGGTGTTTTGATCAAGTGGAAGGGTCAATAAGATTTTTATGAGTCGGATAAACTGTGTATGGGGAAAGATTGTGCTTGTGTTCTTCGATAGCATTCTTATCTACTCCAGATCAGAGTTGCGCAGCGGAAGCGAGATAACGGTTGTTCTAGAGTAGGAGCAATCGGGAGTTGTAGTTTTCTTGGATTAAAGGATTTCTTTAGGGAAGTCAATTATGAAAGAATTTTCTGGACTTGTAAGGTAAGGTTGTCTAGTGCAACTGTTTTATTATTCCAGATATGAGATATAGGTTTGAAGTCCACTGATGCTTGTGGTATAGAGTTGTATTTTGGATTTCAGCAAATTATTTTTGGGAGAGCCATTTTGTTGAGTAGGACCTGGAGATTTGGTTTGATTTTGGTCCTGTTTGTTTTTTGAAGCAATTAGCAAGGGTTAGGCTGACCAGGAATATTGAAGGTGACTCGGAGCATCAGAAGAGTATGTAGTTAAGAATTGAGGCGATTTGGAATGTGCAGTTAGAATTTGGATATTGTCTTAGTTTTATCCGATCAAAGGAGATATAAGATTTGGTAAAACTGGAGAGATAGCTCCGGAAGTATTTTGAGTTTTTTTTTCTGTGTTCTTTGGCGATTAGATTTTGATCTATAGGATTGAATTGCCAATTCGGATAACTGGAATTCATTGTATTTCACATATTTCTGAGGAATATGTGTATGATTCTTCGAGTGATAGAATCAGCAGTTTAGAAGAATTTGGTGGTTGAACTGGTTTTGAGTTTATTCTGATATCTTGTTTAGATTTGAAGGATCATATTAGGAGGTTCTATTCAGAATTTTCCCGGATAGATAAAATTGTTTGTTTGAATTGATTGCTATGATTGATTGTGCGATTGCTGTTGAAAAATAAATTATCCGGGTTATTGAATTATCTTTGCTTTTAAATATCGAGGACGAAATTCTTTTAAGGGGGAAAGAATGTGACGACCCGGAATTTTGAGCAATATCAATTTAATAATCTTTAATAATATTTAATTGATTTGATCATTTTTATTAAAATTGACAAGTTAGATTCTTTTAAAAGGGTAATAATAATAATAATTTGTTAATATCTATCAAACAATTTCCTTTATAGTATAAGTTGACAAGTTTAATTCTTTTAAAAATTTATAATATTTTAATTTGGAAATATTTATTTTTGGCAATTTAATATTGGTAAGATTTATTTTCTAGAAGCTAATCAAAAATATTTTCTATTTACAATATATATGTATTGATATATCTTGTAAATAGGAAGTTTTTAATGAAACAAAACTTTTTATTTAAATTTTAATATATATGATGTATATATTACGATTTGGTTTGTGTTCAAAATTTAATACAGTAATTATCAAATATAATGTTAAAATGTTTTCTATTTGAAATGTGTATATATATTTGTGTGTGTGTGTGTATATATATATATATATATATTTGAAATAGGAATTTTATTAATTTGAATTTAATAAGTATTTCCAAACTTTATTATATATATATAGTTTTGTACTTTGAAAGGTTAATTTGATTTAATGCTTTTGAAATGATAATTGAGATTTAAAACTCGGGTTCAAATACCCATAGGTTTTTTGTTTGCTTACTGGCTTCATATAATTCGGAAAACACTAGTTTTCTCGAAGCCTCTTGCTCGTATCTCTCATCAAAAGGTGCTATTCTATAATGTCTCTTAGTATATCCCCTGCTAACCCGAGCGAACATTCAAATATCTGTCCTACATTCATTCGAGAGGGTACTCCTAATGGATTGAAGACCATATCAACAGGTGTTCCATCTTGCAAGTAACAAAGTTAATTTCTTATTTTATAAACATATATTTTAGTTTTTGTTTTAAATAAGAATAAAATTTGAAGTTCATTTTCAATTATTTTTGGTATTCTTTCATTTTAAATTTTTATCATAAGATAAAATTGTTTTAAGAATTTTTATATAAAGATATAAACTAAGTTTCTCAATTTAGAAACAAATGATAGAATTAAACTGATTAAAATATAAGTTATTTATAAATGGCCATATGAATTTGCTTTTATGATATGTATGAAAGTTTATTTTAATATGATAAAAACATTTTATAATAGTACATAAATACATTGCATAAGGCTTAAATAAATTACTAAAAATAAAATGAATCTTTTAAAAAAACAATTATAAAACATTAGGAAAATACTTTAGTAAATATTAATTTAACATTCTAACGCTTGTAAACATTTTAGTATATATAAAGACATTTGTAAACTATGAACATATATGTGTAAGCAAACTAAGGGCTTAAAATGACAAGTGTCATTCTCTTGGTTTACTAAATTTAAAAAAAAAATTGTGAAATAAAAGATGAGCTTTATTTTCAGCATATTACTTTCTCCTTTCAGCAATTTAATGCAAACAAAGATCAATATAAAAAAAAGGAAAGAAGGAAGAAAACTGTAAAATCTGAAGCAAAGAAAAAATCTGGATATTCAAACAGAGGAAAGCAAGTTAAATTTCAACAAATCTACTGCAGTAAAATCATTTCAACATGCACAAGGGAATTCAGTAATCATCAGCAGATTTTATATCAACATGCAAAGATAGATTAGGGGGAATTCAAGAACAGGCAAATAAATTCAAGGCCTGGAAACAAAATATACAGTCCTAATCCTCTCCAAAATATAGGTGAGTAAATGACTCTTTTAAAAACAGCTTTTATCTGGATTCATCTTGTTATATGATAATGTCCTGATGTTATAAGAAATATTGGATTTAGATTTGATGCATGTTTGGAATGAGTTTCTGATGTGCCTGTAAAAAAAAATATAAAAAATAAAATAAGTCACTGTGTTTTATAAAAACAGTCTTCAACGTCATGAAAATTCTAAATCTTGCTTTTGATTTCGAGGTGGACCATGATTTGTAAAGAAAAGATGATTGTATTCAAATCATCTAGCATCTAAAATAATTACAGACTGTTAAATTAAGTAATTAGCTCGAATTTTAAAATTTGCAGTAAAAGTATAAATTGGGTTGAAAATTTTGATTGCAAACTAGTGTTTTGATTCTAGAATCATATTGCAAATAAGAAAATATGATTTTTGAAACATGAATCACGAATTTTAGAGTAGTAATTTGTGAGAATTTGGGTTTTGTTTGATTTGTGCACTTTGGTCAATTTGGGACGAACGACGACGAATCAATGGACGAGGTTGTGCTCGAAGGTGGAGGAGGCTACGGTGGTCATCAGAAAAATTCTGGTGTATTTTATTGATGAGTGGGGTGATCGTAGATTGGGGTAGTAGGGTTTTGTTATTCTGCAAATGCCGATGATGGGTTTGGGTTGCTCGGGGTAGATGGGTTCTACAACGTCGAGAGGCTGTCGTGGACAATCGCGTAGGGGTCTGGAGGTGCTGGAGAGGGAGACGTAGCTTCTGGAAGGAGGAAATGGCGTCTAGTGACAGGGATCGTCGGCGGTGGTCGATGTTGATGGTGGGTGGTGTTCGAGCAGTTTGAGTTGGAGAGCTTAATTTCGATCCTCGATCGAAATAAATTATTTGGGTTGTGCGTTGTGTCGTAGGGGTCGAAGATGACTTGTGGGTGGTCGGCATGGAGTTCGCCAACGTCCATCGGCGCTGTGCATGTTAACGTGCAGAGAATCATGTTTTCGGTTAGGGGTTCTGGGGATAAGAGGGGAGGGAACTTGAAGATGGTCTCGGGTTCGTGTGGGTTGAGCTCGAAGTAGGTATAGGGTTTGGGTTGCTCGGGGTAGTCGCGTGCATTTCTGAGTGTTTGCTCGAGTTTGTCGAGCATGTTTTTAGTTGGGTTCAGGGAGTTTAAAGCTTTAAAATTTATCATTAAAGTTTAAAAGTTTTAAAACAACGTGATTGTGTAGATAATCAAAGTTTCAAAAACAAATGTTAAAACAAGTTCATATATAAATAAATCTGGAAGTTTTAAAAGTTTAAAATGTTAACAGTGTTTTTAAAGTTTATAAAAACAAAAGAAAACTTGATTTTGTCAATGATTAAAGTTTTAAAACAGGAGTTGAACAAGTTTTACTTATAAAACTAATTTTTTTTTAAAGTTAAGTTTTAAACAATTTCTTATTTTGAAATATAAAGTTTTAAAAATAAAATAAGTGAATTTTAAAATAAAGTTTGTATTATATTTTATTTTAATAACTTTCGAAAGTTAAAAAGTTTAATATGAATGTTTAAATTATTTTAATTATAATTGATTTCCAATATATTTTATTTTAAATAAGGTTTAATTATTTAAGATTTGGTAATCAATTATAATAGAGATTTTCTTAAGAAATTTAGAATTTTGGTTTAATTTAAGATAATAGGTTTTTAATTAAGAATCTTTATAATATAAGAAATTAAGGAATCGTTTAATTAAATTTAAATGATTAAGTTAAGTAATTACTTAAGTAATTAACTTGTGATTTATTAAAAATAATCACTTGAAGTTAATTAAGTATAATTACATGGCAAAGTACTTAAATGATTTATTACATGAGGTAATTAGGTAAGAAATAATTACTTTATGAAGTAATTTAGTGGATGTGATTAATAATTAATCACTGGAGTTAATAATTTAATAATTAATTAATACAATTAATTAAAGGTTTTAATTATTTAATGAATAGTTAAATAATAAAGGATTAAGAGAATTTAATTAAGTGATTAATTACTTGTTAAAGTAATTAATTAAAAGGAAATTTAATTAATGAAGTATTCATTAATTAATGGAAATAATTAATTAATTGTTAATTAATTTATAATTAAGTTTTAATTACTAAATGTAATTAAAAAGTAATTAATCAAATGTGATTAATTAAAAGTAATTAATTAAAAATAATTAATTATAAATGATTAATCAAGTATGATTAATTAAAGATAATTAATCAAGAGTAATTAATCAAGTATGATTAATTAAGGATGATTAATCAGGTGTGATTAATTAAATATTTATTAAGGTAATTAAATAATAATAAATCAAGTGTAATTTATTTAGAAAGTAACTAAGTGATAATTACTTGGATAATTAAGAAGTTAGTAATCAAGATGATTAATTAAATTTGTGGTTAAGGAATAATTACTTGTAGTAATTAAGTAATAATTAATTAAAGATGATTAGTTAAAGAGAATAATTAAGTGATGTTTATTAATTAATTTGTAATTAATTAATGAATAGTAAGATGGATTGATGATAATCCAAGTGATTAAGTAAGAATCAATTTAATTAAGGATTAATTAAATTATTTAAGTTGGATCAACCTTGTGTATGAGTGATTATTGATTGGTTGATTAATATCATTGGATGAGTTAATGATAATAGTTGATATTTTATGTCATTGGTTGATATGTGATGATATGAATGTGATGTATCTAAAATGTGATATATGCTGCTTTGTGATATATATAAGTGAAGGTGATAATAGAAGATTATCTATCTGTGTTACGAATCATCCATTTATGTTTAAGTGATATTTCTGAATATTTATTGTTTAAATCCCTTAAGTAAAACTTGGACATTAAAATGGTGTTTGGATTCGGTGAGCCTGGGATCGGGTTTCCATATTTGGATATCCGAAAACCACACCGATCCAAAATAAACGTTAGATCGTGAATCCAAGTGGAGCAAGTGAAGACTCGAGGCGTAAGAACTATACGTCAGTATAACTCTTTGGGTGATTCCGCAATGAGTTTGACGGAATAGTGCTTATAGGCTCGAGATGGTGATTCAAAGTGCAAGGGCTATGGTCGTTGACTCTGAGGGTGATTCCAAAATGAGTGCAACTAGATAGTGCCTTCGGTTTCGTTCGAACCCGGAACGGACTTGTATGGATTGAATGCATTCAGCACATCGTCAGGTGGACGATGAGGATCCTAAGATAGATGTGTTCTATAAAGGTAATCGCAGCCTCAAGCCTCATCAAACTGGAACGGCTAAAACAGGGGAGGTGCAGCAAGGCTTCGTGGGTAGCTCTTACTGGAGAGCGAGATACATCCCTGTCTAGATGTCCCTTTTTATTTTGGCTTTGTGGGCGGTTGGTCTACAGCCAACTGCAGGATGGTCTTGTTCCGGTCTGTTCGGTAAGGAATGGTCCCGGCCTTGTGTTGCAGTGGAGCGGGCGTACTCCTCGGTATGGTGATCTAGGCCACGTACGGTGACGGGCGGTACCCCAGTAGCCTGCCATTGATGGAAACCCATTTTCCCTACGAGACCCTACGGTTTTGTTTGTATTACCCACTTTTGTGGCTAGTAGCTGGAATTTAATAGATGTAACAATTTCGGCTATTTCATATTTATTTGAAAACCCTAGACACTATTATAATATCACTGGATTTCCTATCAAATGTTTTGGTTAGCGTAAGGTAAATACTTTTCCATGTTTATGTGTGGGAAGTCTTACGTGATACCCTTTCTTTTCAAAAGAATTTTCTAAAGTTAAGCAATCTTAAACCGTTTACTCACACCAGACCCCTGTCTGACCCGATTGTTTATTTTCTGTTTTATTAAACTCTTGGTTACTCATATTATGTATGAGTAGTCAAGTGATTCAGGTTATCTTTGACGAATTCTGGAGGAGCTTTGGAGCAGGAGGCTTCAGCGTGTAGATTATAGTTAGAGTTTCCGCTGTGTTGTTATTATGTATGATTTCTTGTATTGTATTAGACAGAAATGTTATAACTGTCTAAATTGAAATGTATAGTTGTGTACTCTAATGTATATGATACTATGTATATGTTCAGTATTATATTTTCAATCGTTCCGCTGTGAGATTCTGATGTGTTTTTTTCTTTCTTCTCTTTCTTTTCTTCTTCTATCCCTTTCTTTCTTGATTAGTGATGCGATTTTCTGGTGATAGAAAGTCGGGTCGCTACATCAGTGTTTCTTAATATTTGATTTAAAAGTTTGTAAATTCGATTTAAAATTTTATCAAAGTTAAATTTGTTAATCATTTTAAATCTTAAATTTAGAAGTAAATTCGAAAGTAAATTTAAAAGTAAAATGTTTTCAATTGCATTTATAAATGATAATTAAGTCATTACTAAGGATAAGGTTTTATCTTAAAAATTAATTAAGATTTAAATGATTTGAGATTAATTAAACTAATAAGGTAACTAAAGAGTTATAAAATAATTTAATCAATTAATGATTACGGATTAATAAATAAGTAATTAAAGGTTGTAAGTTAATTAAGTAGAAGTTAATTAATTTATAATTAAGGATCATTAATTAGATAAGTATAGATTTTTAATTAATGATTAGAAATTAATTTAATCAAGTAATTAAAGGTTAATTAAGTTACAGTTAAGCTTGATTAATTAAGTAATTAGAGATAGATTAATTGGTTATTAAAAATTAACTAATTTGTAGTTAAAAGATGATTAATTTAAGTTTAATTACTTCGGAAAATAATTAAAGAATTGTTAATAGTTAATGAAGATCATTAACTAGGGATTATTAAATGATTAATTAATGTGATTAATTTTAATAGTTAATTAGATTAATTAATTAAGGATAATCAGTTGTGGTATTGTTTAAGTTTAATTACTTAATGAAAGTAATTAATGAATTAATTACTCAATGTAATTAATTAAGTAATGTGTTTAGTTTAAGTTAATTAATTAGTTTAATTAATTTAAGTTAATCACATGATGATCTGTTAAGTATAATTACTTAACGTAATCTTTAAAGTGTAATTACTTAGTGAAGTAATTAGTGGGTAATTACTGGATGTAATTAATTGAAGAATGGTAGTAGTTTTGGGTTTAATTACCTTGTGTAACTAATATGAAGGATAGTTACCTAGTGAAAGTAATAAATAATTAATTACTTAGTGTAATTGAATTAAGAATTGATTAATAAAGTTATTTGAAGATAATTAAGTGATGTAATTAACTAAGGGTAATTAATTACTAATGTGATTAACCAAGGCTGATTCATGAATAAAGATTAATTAAATATTAATTATCTAATTTGATTAATTAGAACAATAATTAATTAAAGAAGTAATTAATGATGTAATTAAGGGATGATTAATTAAGGTTAATTAATCAGTATAAGTGATTATAGAGAAATTAGTTAATTGTAATTAATTAAGGATTAATGTAAATAATTATAGTTAATTAATTATTGGAAGTAATTAAAGCTTAATTATTGTAATGGTTAAGGATAATTAATTTGTGTAATTAATTAAAGGCTAATTACTTAATGTAATTAGAGGATAATTAATCAAGGGTGATTAATTAAGATGATTAATTAGATGGTGATTAATTAATTGGTTTTTAATTAATTAATGTTTAAGTAAGCAAGATTTATAACGATGAAAGTAATAAATTTAATCTATTTAAATTAATTAGAGGCAAAGTAATTAATTTAATTTATTTTAAATTAATTATAGGTGATGTGATTAATAGATCTTTGTTTATGGATGGCTGAATGATATTGAATGCCTTGAATTGTTTATCTTTGATATGAAATATGTGCTGATTTGTGATATTGGGTGTTTTGGTTGAATTGTGATGATAATGTGGATTATCTATTTGTGATATTCTGAATTATCTATCTGTGTGAATATAGATAAAAGAATTGAATTGTTTTAACTTTCAAACAACTTGGCTTTAAAAGATGGTGTTTTAGATTTCGATGAGACCGGGATCGGGTTTCCAGATTTGGATATTCGAAAACCACATCGATTCAGATTAACGATAGGTCGTGAATCTCAAGTGAAGATGGAGATTCAGAGTGCAAGGGTTATTGTCGTTAACTCTTAGGGTGAATCCAAAATGAGTGTAACGAAATAATGCCTTCGGTTTCGTTCGAACCCGGAATGAACTTGTATGGATTTGTAACAACCCGAGAATTTTCACCAATTTATAATCATCGTTAATCGATTAATATTGTTGCTAATCGCTATTTGGAGTTTGTAAAACCCGAATTAAATTCCTTTCAAAAATTTGATGAACTTGGTTGCGGGCTTCAATCTCAATTTGGCCCACGTTTTCATTTAATTTGGGCCGTGAAAATTAACTAAAGCAAATAGCCCGCCTCCCCTTTTCATTTCTGGTTCGCAACCCTAATGAACGATCGAAAGAAATTAATGGCGGCCTCGTGATTTTTTGTTTGTCCCTCTTCTTCGTTCCTCTTGCGCTCGTTCGCAGCTCCTTCTAATCGCGTCGTGGAAGGTGAGTAATTCATATTACTCACATCTAATTCAAGCGTGTTTCTTTGTTGATGATTTCATGGGTTTTGTCGATCTCGTATAACCTGGTACCTTGATTTATTTGTGAATTAACTTTGTTATGCTCTGTACTTCGATTCATTTGGTATGCCGTACTTGCATATACACCTTTGCTGTTCCATAGCCTCGGCTTTAACTTGATTTTCTTGTTCGATGTTTTTGACCTGCTGTTGATCATGGCTTCGGCTGTGCTAGGGTTGTTTCCCCTGATTCATTTGAAGTTGTAGCCTTGATTTTCATTTTTTGATGTTACTAGAACTTGTTGCAGTGCCTTGCTGTTGTGACTTGATTTTGATGATGTTGAATTAGTCATCTGACTTTGTGTATGCTAATCTCTAGTATTTGACATCGTTTATGGTTTTCTACTTTTGTATAAGTAGTGTCGCAGACTTGTGTTTTGTGGTCTTCATTGTTACCTGATATCACTCGTGCCTGCATTGATCTGGCACCGTGCCTTCGAGTTATACACAACACTCTGTTGCATAGTTCATCTACTTGCTTCAGAGTTGCGTTAGTATTGAATGTGAGCATGTTATTTTATTCTGAATTTCGAAAGCTTGTTCTGGTTTTGACTTTTATGGGCTTGGTACATTGGTTTGTTGCTGAGTTCGTCCATTTAGTCACCGTGTATATATATATATATATATATATATATATATACACACACACACACACGTACATGTATGTATGTGCGTATATATGTATGTTGTGATTCTTATTCATTGAGCTTCAGGCTAGACTTGTTAATTTTTTTCTGTTCGATTTTTGCCTTGCCATGAGCATATGTATATTGCTGCGGCTTCGATAGATCCATGTTGTACCTAGTCCCTTTTATTGTTTACTGGTATCTCTTGACAGTTTTGTATTGATTGATGTACTTTGGTTCTTTGATTTAATTGTTGTCATTTACGGTCTCAATGCTTTATTGTCACTTCCTATAGTTTGTGCAGTCGAACTTGCATTTTGTCAGTTGCAGTGTCTCGACCGTCATGTCTGCACTCGTTCTTTTGATAGTTGCTTGTTACTTTGAAAGCGCAGCACTTGCCTCTGTTATCATTTCTTTTTACTGATTCGCCTTTGATGGTTTGCCCTGCTGCCACATATGTGCATCCGTGTATGTACATACATATGTATGTGTGGAAGCATGTATGGATTTGGGTATGCCTTGCTGGTTTGTATCGCACTGAGTTAACACTCATATGTGTCGAGGCATTACATCGCAATGACCACTGACTTCATTTGCATTTTTTTTATGTTTCATTTAGTGGACACTGTGTGACATTCCTGAAATTTTAGCCAAGTTAATTTGGCAATTAAATTAATTTTTGAAAATAAATTGTGAATTAATTAGAAAATTTTCTAGGGTAAATAAATAAATAATTTGATTATAAATAGAAATTTATATTTGAAATTTAAGAATAAGTGATTTATAAAACAAGTATTGAACTTCAAAATAAAATGTATTAAAATAAATTAGAAATTAAAAAACTTTAAAAAGTTGAACAAATAAAAAAAAGAAAAATGTGTATGAATGTAAATTGTGTTAATATAAATTTTAAATAAGTGTATAAACATGTTGAACAAAAATTTAATGTAAGTACATATACATGAGTTTATATTTCAAGTTGAGATTGAAAATTTAATTTTTATTTAATATAGATATAAAAGAGTAAATAAAAGGAAAATGTATTTATTTAAATAGGAAGCACAAAATAAAGTTATATTTGAGTGTTATTAACATGAAAATGTAAAATACAAATTTATATACATGAAAGACTTAAGTGAATGTGGTATAAAATTTATTTAATAAATTCTTGTACTTTGAAAATTTAAATGTAGACAATGAAATATACATGCACCTGGTTTGGAGTAGGGTACTTAACAAAATCTAAGCTCATGATTTCATTTTAACAAATGGCATCCAATGTCTATAACTGAATAAAAAAAAATAGGATTAAAAAATTATAGAGACTTTTCATTTCCCCATGTACAATCATAAAACATCTCAGCAAATCTGAACAAACAAGTAATAAAAGATTTTGCATTTCAAATCTCAACAAAGACAAAAAAAAGATAAATCAGAAAAAAAAAAGAAGAAGAAATAGCAACCTGGGAAAAGCAAGTCTGGGTTCAAAGCCATAACCCGAGCAAATTAAAATTCAGCAAAGTAATCAAGATTTAAAGCAACATCCTTATGCAGTTCTAAAATCTGGAAGCAAATGCAAGTTTGCAGTTACTGGAAATCAAATGCAAAGCTTTCTAGAAACAATTTCAAAGGCAACAACAGATCATCTTCAAAACCAAATTTCAATGTCCAAATATGATCAAGTTTTCAAACCAGCAAACTAAATGTCAAAACAGAAATAAGTTGAATCAAAAGCAAGGATCAAACAACCTGAAAAGCATTCAAGCATTCAAGTGTAATTCAACCTGAAGCAAGTTGAAAAATCTGGAAAAAACAATTTGAGGCAAGTATCATTTTTTTTAATTTGAACTAAATACTGTTAATCAGTATTAAAACAAAGATTTAAACAATCATGTTTGATCAGTTAACAGAAGGAAATCCAAAGTTTCAAAGCACTTGAACAAATCAAAAGAAAAAGAAATGCAAAGCAATCAAAGAAAAGAAAAAAATGTTCAGGCTCAAAAAAAAAAACTCCTCTCTGCCTTCCTTGTTCTCTGCTGCCTCTGTTCCTCTCTGTCTTCTGAAGTCCAGGTGAGCAAACACACTTGAACACATTCTTATGCTTTGATATGTGAGTTGATGCTTGAAATATATGAGTTTAGTGATGACTATGTCAGTATGTTTGCATGAATTTGCTTGTGCATGTTTGTTTTTCCTCTGAATATCTCTGTCTTAGTTCTAAGGCTCAAGTTTGTTTCAAAATTCAGTACCCCTTGAATTAAATCACTGTTAGGATTTGGAATGTAAATAAAATTTGTTTGTTTATTGATAAAGTAAGTTTAAATTTATTTAAGTTAAAATAAATTTCAATATCTCACTGGAAGTATAAAGAAACAACAGTGGATGTTATACAAAGTGAAAACTTGAACTTTGTAAATTATGAATTCAGTATTATAAAGTGAAAACACAAACCAAATCATGATTTATAACACTAAAATCAAAATTTTTAAGGCAGGATTGTGGGTGTAGTTTTGTACTGCCTTGTTTTTGGGTTTTAGGAGATCACAGGTGATTCCAGTGATGGGGAAGGATGAGTTTCTTCCAGTAGGCAGAGGAGTGTTCAGTGAAGCCTGGAAAAATATTGGGTGGCGATGAAGTTCATCGTAGTGGTTGCGGTGATGAGTTTTTGTCCACAACCCTAGTTTTACTGGGTTGCAATTTTTGCTTAAGTGCGATTTCCTCTGTTGATCGAGTTGCTTGGGGTCTCGGGTACTGGAAGGTGGTGGGTTGACGAGGTCTTTGCCAAAGTTTCAGGGACAACGGTGGACGGAGGCGTGTGGATGTGGCATTGACAGGTTTGGGAAGATACCTGTTATCTGTTCCAGGTTTTGTTGAAGTGTGCCAAGTTCGGTTCCAGGTTTGAAGTCCAACAGCTCGGTTTCGATTCGTGCCATACGAGATCATCTGGGTGGTTGGAGTTATTTAGGGGGTTGAAGGTGACATGCGGGAGGTCTCGGGGGGTGGTCAGAACACTGGCGGCAACGTGCAGGTGCACGACCATGTTCAACGTGCATGTGGTATTAGTTTTGTACTCGGGTGGATCTCGGGGAAAATGGGAAATAACTCGAAGCATGTAAGCTTCTGACCCGAAGTAAAATTTTAGCTTGCTCGAGTACATTATTTCAGGATTTAAGCAAAACAGAAGCTTGTTTTTTTGCAGTTTTGAAATTTAAGTTAAGTTTAAATTTAAACTAAAAGTTTAGCTTAGAATTTAACTTGAACCTAAGGATGAATTCAAATTGTTTGAATTATTATTCTGTAATAATTTAAATGCAGAATTTTAAATTTGGTTTGATATAAAAAAAAAAAAAAAGAAACAGAACTGTTTCAGTTTTATAAGATTTGAATTAAATGCAAACTACAAATGTGACTTAGGATTTTGAAAACTGAATTTTAGTTGAATTCAAATAGGTTTGAATTATGTTTTTTGAAAATAGTTTAAATTCTGGAAAAATTCAAAGTTTAAGTTTTTAAAATAAACAGAAAAACTGTTTTCTGTTTTAAATAAAAAGGTAAGTTTAAATTTGAAAGTGGAGATTTAAACTGAGTGTAAGTTTGGAATTTGAATATGAATTCAAATTTAATTTGTCAGATATTTGAAAACATTTATGTTTTTAAATTCAAATTTGATCTTAAACTCTCAAGTGTAAATGCATTGTTGATTTGCATATTGAATTGGAAAGTTAAGTATTTAAAATTAGAAGTTCAAATGAATTCAAAACTGAGTTTTAAATCTTAATTTAAATTTTAAACTTCAGTTTTAAAATAAAGATTTAAATTTAAATTGCTTCAAATGATTTGTATTTGAATTGAAGATGTAAATTATAGAAAGAGTTTTAAAGAATTAAACTAGAATGAGTTTAGAAGTTATATTTCAATTTTGAGATTTTAAAGAAATTTTTAAATTGATTTGAATTTGATTTTAATTTGAATTTAAATCTTTTTGAACTTAGTAATAAAGTATATGTTTCTTTTAAACATATAAGATTAAGTTGTGTATTGTTTTAAACTCTTATTTAAGACAAATTTGAGCCTTTAAGTTTAAAAGAAATGTTAAATGGAATTTAAAGTAAAATAAAAAAACATTTTGTTTTTAAATGCATAATTTAAATAAGGAATGTTTATCTAAAGATAAAGAAAAGTTTAATGATTTGTAATTCATTTAATTATTAAGGTAGTACAAATGGATAATTAATATAATTAATTAATTAATGAAATGGATAATTAATTAAAGTAATTAAGGGTTTTAATTTGATTAATTAAAGTTTAAGATTAATTTTTTTCTTAGAAAAAATAAATTTGTAATTAAGAAATCATTAGTTGAATGATATTAGATTTTAAATTAATAATTGAAGATTTATTAATTGAATAAATATGGATAGTAAATTAATTAGGACTAATAAATGAAAGTAATCATGTAGGTAATAAATTTAAAACCACCCAGTTTATTCATCTTAATTGTAGATGCTGATTGTTATTGAATGTTGTGTGATGGATTGATATATTTGATATGTGATGTGATGCTATGTGATACTTTGTGCTGATCTGCTATATTTGTGATGAATATACTGTCGTATGAGTATGAAGCCCTTTGACCCGTAAAACGGCATTTGAATTTCGATGCGACAGGGAGTCGGATTTCAGTTTGTTATCCGAAACCCACATCGAATCGTATTAGTGAATCTTTGTGATTGATAGTTTAATTTACCTATGAATCTGTGAATATAGATAAGCGTTATGGGTTATACCGCTTATCAATATGATTATGATGTTGTGCACTATTGTGTTGAACCTCTGGACCACACTTATACACACACAAAAATGGATTGCACGTGGAAATGGGTTAAGTCACCGATTTTAAAAATCGTTTTAAAATTGAATTTTTTCCAAAATAGTTTTGGAATTAGAATTGATGCTTTTGAAAATGAGTTTTCAAAAATAAAAGTTATTTGAATAACTTGATTGAGTTTTGAAATGTAAATAAATTAATTTAAATTTGAATTCAATATTTGAAATTGAATTCTACGACTTGGAAACTATTGTTTAAAAAGTTATTCAACTTACAAATGGGTTATATGGGTTTTAAACCATTTTTGAAGGTGATGTTTTGAAATTTAAATTCAACTCAAGATTTCAACTTGTATAAATTTGATTTGCTTCTCATAAGAAATGGACTTCCAAGTTGTGTTAAAAGGATTTTCAAGTCTAAAAGGAAAATTGTTTTCCAAGTTATAGATAAATCTTTGGAAATGGGTTTGAAAGCTATAAATCTTTAATTTTAAAGATTTAATTTGGTTAATCCAAATTGAATGGGAATTGTTTGGAAATCTATGGATAGATCTTTGTGAAATTTGGTAAAACTTTGTGAGATTGATCTTTTTATTTAAAGATTTAAAATGGTAATTTGTTTAACCATTTGGAAGGAAGTTATGGATTTTATAAGTTGTGACTTGACTAAAATCCCATATCCATATGTTTTAAAATATGGTGCTCATTATTCGGTTTAGCCGGGAGAGGACCTTGTGTCATATAACCCATTCCGAATAGTGATACGATGTTATGGATAGCATTTGAAGACCGGTGTTGAAGATCGGGTGTCTTCGAGAACGTTAGGATAACCTATCGATTGTCTCTGCACCGAGTAGCTACGGTATAGAGATTCCCTTAGTGATGGGAAGTCCGATCGGGATTGTAGATACCCGGGTTGGCAAGGGCTTCTTCGGAAGTGCCTTCGGTTCTGTTCGAACCCGGAACAGACTTGTATGGTTGTATGTCCGACATTACAATTTGAGATATTTAACTGATCTCTATCAAATACATTTCTGCTTGGTGGCGGAGGATTTATTCTCTTAGTTTAACACCCTTCTCTGAGACGTACGAGCTCAGAGGTTATGTAGTTGATATTTATCAGTGATATTCCCAATTTGGTAATGTGGCATGCTGAGTGCTGCTGTGTGATGATCATTGGTTGATCATTTGTGATATGATCATTTGTTTGATCATTTATCTTTGTGATCATTGCTTTGGTCATCTGTTGACCCAAAGCATGGCTTTGTTGCACAAAGCGTAGCTTTGTGGACGAGACTGCATCAGGACCTCACACCCCGGAAATGGTCAAAACAGGAAAGATGCGGCAAGGTTATGAGGGTCGCGCCCTTTAGGGTATGTCATTCCCTTCTGGTAAAGGGTGGTATCATGGTATGGAGCCCAGATACTTACTCATGTGGATACTGCAGATCTATTACTTTGTGATACTTTGTGGTTGTTGCGAGCACTCGGATAAAGGTCCCAAAGGACCGGGAGATGACATATTCGTGTAGTAGTTACCTAGTTACAGAGGTAACCCGGCCTTGTGTTGGCAGAGATCTAACCGTAACGTTAGTTCTCGGGACGTCCCGCCAGAGGCGATCCCATGTGGCAGTAGGAAGTTCCTTAGCCTGACCATTTGTTGGAAATCCATTCATCCAATACGCGCCTTGTACGGTTTTAGTTGTAGAACCTGCCATTTAACATGGCAGCTATAGTAGGCATAGCATCATGGTACCTATGCTGGCTAGGATTTATATTATACTTTCGAAAGATTTTCCACTATGCACTAGTAATAATATCAAAGAATTTTTCTCGTAGTAAGCATGTTTGACTATCATAAGGAGAAATCTCCCCCATGTGTGCGTTTGCATTGTGTGTGTGCCGGGAGGCCTTATGGTAGTTTCATTTTCCAAAAAGCATTACGGATTTATTTTAAATTCCTTGTTGCTTGTTTAAAAAGACCAAATGTTTTTGTTTGCTCATACCAGTCCCATGACTGACCTGGAGTTTATTGTTCCTTTCCTAAACTCTGGGTGCCCACTATTTCCCACACGGGCAGTCTAGAGTTGGGGTTTTCAGGTAATCAGTAATAGGTGTAGATTCGATAGCTTTCAGCCTTAGGATTTGGCAATCGCATTTGGATCGAGTTGCTTCTCTTCATTTTGATTTGGGAGTTCGAGCTATTCTGGATTAGTGCTTTGGAGATTACCGATACTGGAGTTCTTCCTTGAAGACTATTTTGGAGATTTGTTCCGCTGCTGGTGTTATCTTTTATTTCCGCTGCTATTCTTTGTATCTCTGATAATGTTGATATCTATTGTACCATTCTGTTGTATCATTCATGTTGTATCAGTTATTGTATCAAATGTTGTATATTGATATGCTATTCTTTTCTTCCGCTGTGTTATTTACTTAATGTGCTATAAGCTCCGGCATGACTCGAATTTCGACGTTTGAATCTGCGGCATTCAAGTACAGTGGAGTACGGATGTCGATTTTCGAACGCTGGAATTTGGATCGTGACATTTTGGTATCAGAGCTGGTGGTTAAAACCTTAGCTCAGGAGTATAACACATTAAGTAACTCATTAGAGATAGGGTGAAGTAAACCCTAGAATGAGTATATCCTTAAGATATCCGTTCGAATGCCTCAGTGAATTCTCTTACTATTCACCGATAGTAAGTATGAGTGCGAGAAGAGAACGAGATAGGGGACGGGGGAGTACCACTACAAATGGTCAATACCCTGCAACAGTGGAAATATCTTTTCTCTATCAATCTCCTTTGATTCGATTTCGAATTCTTTTTGATTGCTTCGTAGCAGCTCCAGAAAGAAGTTTCGGTGTGATGATGGCCATACGTATCGTTGTAGAAAATTCTTACTTTGTATCTTCATCGATTTCTTATCAGCTTTTCGATCTAAACTCTAATGAATTTGAAATTGAAAAATTAAATAAATTGGAAATTTTAAATTAAGTAAACTGGTTAACTAATATGAAGATTTAATCTATCTATTTATTCTCTGGGATCCGATATAGTCTACGAACGATTAGTTATCCCTTCGAACTAATCAATGCCCTTGCATGTTCGTAGACCGGTGAGCCCAAATATCTTGTGTAATAATTATATGAGGTTGTTCTCACATTGTCGATATTCTGATTTGGTAAGCCGAATGCAGAATAAATATTTCGATCTGATCTGATCAATCATTTCTTTATCTATTATCTTTTCTTTCTCGTCTTCCTTGCAATTTCGAGGACGAAATTCTTTTAAGGGGGGAAATTTGTGACATTCCTGAAATTTTAGCCAAGTTAATTTGGCAATTAAATTAATTTTTGAAAATAAATTGTGAATTAATTAAAAAAATTTCTAGGGTAAATAAATAAATAATTTGATTATAAATAGAAATTTATATTTGAAATTTAAGAATAAGTGATTTATAAAACAAGTATTGAACTTCAAAATAAAATGTATTAAAATAAATTAGAAATTAAAAAACTTTAAAAAGTTGAACAAACAAAAAAAAGAAAAATGTGTATGAATGTAAATTGTGTTAATATAAATTTTAAATAAGTGTATAAACATGTTGAACAAAAATTTAATGTAAGTACATATACATGAGTTTATATTTCAAGTTGAGATTGAAAGTTTAATTTTTATTTAATATAGATATAAAAGAGTAAATAAAAGGAAAATGTATTTATTTAAATAGGAAGCACAAAATAAAGTTATATTTGAGTGTTATTAACATGAAAATGTAAAATGCAAATTTATATACATGAAAGACTTAAGTGAATGTGGTATAAAATTTATTTAATAAATTCTTGTACTTTGAAAATTTAAATGTAGACAATGAAATATACATGCACCTGGTTTGGAGTAGGGTACTTAACAAAATCTAAGCTCATGATTTCATTTTAACAAATGGCATCCAATGTCTATAACTGAATAAAAAAAAATAGGATTAAAAAATTATAGAGACTTTTCATTTCCCCATGTACAATCATAAAACATCTCAGCAAATCTGAACAAACAAGTAATAAAAGATTTTGCATTTCAAATCTCAACAAAGAAAAAAAAAGATAAATCAGAAAAAAAAGAAGAAGAAGAAATAGCAACCTGGGAAAAGCAAGTCTGGGTTCAAAGCCATAACCCGAGCAAATTAAAATTCAGCAAAGTAATCAAGATTTAAAGCAACATCCTTATGCAGTTCTAAAATCTGGAAGCAAATGCAAGTTTGCAGTTACTGGAAATCAAATGCAAAGCTTTCTAGAAACAATTTCAAAGGCAACAACAGATCATCTTCAAAACCAAATTTCAATGTCCAAATATGATCAAGTTTTCAAACCAGCAAACTAAATGTCAAAACAGAAACAAGTTGAATCAAAAGCAAGGATCAAACAACCTGAAAAGCATTCAAGCATTCAAGTGTAATTCAACCTGAAGCAAGTTGAAAATCTGGAAAAAACAATTTGAGGCAAGTATCATTTTTTTTAATTTGAACTAAATACTGTTAATCAGTATTAAAACAAAGATTTAAACAATCATGTTTGATCAGTTAACAGAAGGAAATCCAAAGTTTCAAAGCACTTGAACAAATCAAAAGAAAAAGAAATGCAAAGCAATCAAAGAAAAGAAAAAAATGTTCAGGCTCAAAAAAAAAAACTCCTCTCTGCCTTCCTTGTTCTCTGCTGCCTTTGTTCCTCTCTGTCTTCTGAAGTCCAGGTGAGCAAACACACTTGAACACATTCTTATGCTTTGATATGTGAGTTGATGCTTGAAATATATGAGTTTAGTGATGACTATGTCAGTATGTTTGCATGAATTTGCTTGTGCATGTTTGTTTTTCCTCTGAATATCTCTGTCTTAGTTCTAAGGCTCAAGTTTGTTTCAAAATTCAGTACCCCTTGAATTAAATCACTGTTAGGATTTGGAATGTAAATAAAATTTGTTTGTTTATTGATAAAGTAAGTTTAAATTTATTTAAGTTAAAATAAATTTCAAAATCTCACTGGAAGTATAAAGAAACAACAGTGGATGTTATACAAAGTGAAAACTTGAACTTTGTAAATTATGAATTCAGTATTATAAAGTGAAAACACAAACCAAATCATGATTTATAACACTAAAATCAAAATTTTTAAGGCAGGATTGTGGGTGTAGTTTTGTACTGCCTTGTTTTTGGGTTTTAGGAGATCACAGGTGATTCCAGTGATGGGGAAGGATGAGTTTCTTCCAGTAGGCAGAGGAGTGTTCAGTGAAGCCTGGAAAAATATTGGGTGGCGATGAAGTTCATCGTAGTGGTTGCGGTGATGAGTTTTTGTCCACAACCCTAGTTTTACTGGGTTGCAATTTTTGCTTGAGTGCGATTTCCTCTGTTGATCGAGTTGCTTGGGGTCTCGGGTACTGGAAGGTGGTGGGTTGACGAGGTCTTTGCCAAAGTTTCAAGGACAACGGTGGACGGAGGCGTGTGGATGTGGCATTGACAGGTTTGGGAAGATACCTGTTATCTGTTCCAGGTTTTGTTGAAGTGTGCCAAGTCCGGTTCCAGGTTTGAAGTCCAACAGCTCGGTTTCGATTCGTGCCATACGAGATCATCTGGGTGGTTGGAGTTATTTAGGGGGTTGAAGGTGACATGTGGGAGGTCTCGGGGGGTGGTCAGAACACTGGCGGCAACGTGCAGGTGCACGACCATGTTCAACGTGCATGTGGTATTAGTTTTGTACTCGGGTGGATCTCGGGGAAAATGGGAAATAACTCGAAGCATGTAAGCTTCTGACCCGAAGTAAAATTTTAGCTTGCTCGAGTACATTATTTCAGGATTTAAGCAAAACAGAAGCTTGTTTTTTTGCAGTTTTGAAATTTAAGTTAAGTTTAAATTTAAACTAAAAGTTTAGCTTAGAATTTAACTTGAACCTAAGGATGAATTCAAATTGTTTGAATTATTATTCTGTAATAATTTAAATGCAGAATTTTAAATTTGGTTTGATATAAAAAAAAAAGAAAGAAACAGAACTGTTTCAGTTTTATAAGATTTGAATTAAATGCAAACTACAAATGTGACTTAGGATTTTGAAAACTGAATTTTAGTTGAATTCAAATAGGTTTGAATTATGTTTTTTGAAAATAGTTTAAATTCTGGAAAAATTCTAAGTTTAAGTTTTTAAAATAAACAGAAAAACTGTTTTCTGTTTTAAATAAAAAGGTAAGTTTAAATTTGAAAGTGGAGATTTAAACTGAGTGTAAGTTTGGAATTTGAATATGAATTCAAATTTAATTTGTCAGATATTTGAAAACATTTATGTTTTCAAATTCAAATTTGATCTTAAACTCTCAAGTGTAAATGCATTGTTGTTTTGCATATTGAATTGGAAAGTTAAGTATTTAAAATTAGAAGTTCAAATGAATTCAAAACTGAGTTTTAAATCTTAATTTAAATTTTAAACTTCAGTTTTAAAATAAAGATTTAAATTTAAATTGCTTCAAATGATTTGTATTTGAATTGAAGATGTAAATTATAGAAAGAGTTTTAAAGAATTAAACTAGAATGAGTTTAGAAGTTATATTTCAATTTTGAGATTTTAAAGAAATTTTTAAATTGATTTGAATTTGATTTGAATTTGAATTTAAATCTTTTTGAACTTAGTAATAAAGTATATGTTTCTTTTAAACATATAAGATTAAGTTGTGTATTGTTTTAAACTCTTATTTAAGACAAATTTGAGCCTTTAAGTTTAAAAGAAATGTTAAATGGAATTTAAAGTAAAATAAAAAAACATTTTGTTTTTAAATGCATAATTTAAATAAGGAATGTTTATCTAAAGATAAAGAAAAGTTTAATGATTTGTAATTCATTTAATTATTAAGGTAGTACAAATGGATAATTAATATAATTAATTAATTAATGAAAATGGATAATTAATTAAAGTAATTAAGGGTTTTAATTTGATTAATTAAAGTTTAAGATTAATTTTTTTCTTAGAAAAAATAAATTTGTAATTAAGAAATCATTAGTTGAATGATATTAGATTTTAAATTAATAATTGAAGATTTATTAATTGAATAAATATGGATAGTAAATTAATTAGGACTAATAAATGAAAGTAATCATGTAGGTAATAAATTTAAAACCACCCAGTTTATTCATCTTAATTGTAGATGCTGATTGTTATTGAATGTTGTGTGATGGATTGATATATTTGATATGTGATGTGATGCTATGTGATACTTTGCGCTGATCTGCTATATTTGTGATGAATATACTGTCGTATGAGTATGAAGCCCTTTGACCCGTAAAACGGCATTTGAATTTCGATGCGACAGGGAGTCGGATTTCAGTTTGTTATCCGAAACCCACATCGAATCGTATTAGTGAATCTTTGTGATTGATAGTTTAATTTACCTATGAATCTGTGAATATAGATAAGCGTTATGGGTTATACCGCTTATCAATATGATTATGATGTTGTGCACTATTGTGTTGAACCTCTGGACCACACTTATACACACACAAATATGGATTGCACGTGGAAATGGATTAAGTCACCGATTTTAAAAATCGTTTTAAAATTGAATTTTTTCCAAAATAGTTTTGGAATTAGAATTGATGCTTTTGAAAATGAGTTTTCAAAAATAAAAGTTATTTGAATAACTTGATTGAGTTTTGAAATGTAAATAAATTAATTTAAATTTGAATTCAATATTTGAAATTGAATTCTATGACTTGGAAACTATTGTTTAAAAAGTTATTCAACTTACAAATGGGTTATATGGGTTTTAAACCATTTTTGAAGGTGATGTTTTGAAATTTAAATTCAACTCAAGATTTCAACTTGTATAAATTTGATTTGCTTCTCATAAGAAATGGACTTCCAAGTTGTGTTAAAAGGATTTTCAAGTCTAAAAGGAAAATTGTTTTCCAAGTTATAGATAAATCTTTGGAAATGGGTTTGAAAGCTATAAATCTTTAATTTTAAAGATTTAATTTGGTTAATCCAAATTGAATGGGAATTGTTTCAAAATCTATGGATAGATCTTTGTGAAATTTGGTAAAACTTTGTGAGATTGATCTTTTTATTTAAAGATTTAAAATGGTAATTTGTTTAACCATTTGGAAGGAAGTTATGGATTTTATAAGTTGTGACTTGACTAAAATCCCATATCCATATGTTTTAAAATATGGCGCTCATTATTCGGTTTAGCCGGGAGAGGACCTTGTGTCATATAACCCATTCCGAATAGTGATACGACGTTATGGATAGCATTTGAAGACCGGTGTTGAAGATCGGGTGTCTTCGAGAACGTTAGGATAACCTATCGATTGTCTCTGCACCGAGTAGCTACGGTATAGAGATTCCCTTAGTGATGGGAAGTCCGATCGGGATTGTGGATACCCGGGTTGGCAAGGGCTTCTTCGGAAGTGCCTTCGGTTCTGTTCGAACCCGGAACAGACTTGTATGGTTGTATGTCCGACATTACAATTTGAGATATTTAACTGATCTCTATCAAATACATTTCTGCTTGGTGGCGGAGGATTTATTCTCTTAGTTTAACACCCTTCTCTGAGACGTACGAGCTCAGAGGTTATGTAGTTGATATTTATCAGTGATATTCCCAATTTGGTAATGTGGCATGCTGAGTGCTGCTGTGTGATGATCATTGGTTGATCATTTGTGATATGATCATTTGTTTAATCATTTATCTTTGTGATCATTGCTTTGGTCATCTGTTGACCCAAAGCATGGCTTTGTTGCACAAAGCGTAGCTTTGTGGACGAGACTGCATCAGGACCTCACACCCCGGAAATGGTCAAAACAGGAAAGATGCGGCAAGGTTATGAGGGTCGCGCCCTTTAGGGTATGTCATTCCCTTCTGGTAAAGGGTGGTATCATGGTATGGAGCCCAGATACTTACTCATGTGGATACTGCAGATCTATTACTTTGTGGTTGTTGCGAGCGCTCGGATAAAGGTCCCAAAGGACCGGGAGATGACATATTCGTGTAGTAGTTACCTAGTTACAGAGGTAACCCGGCCTTGTGTTGGCAGAGATCTAACCGTAACGTTAGTTCTCGGGACGTCCCGCCAGAGGCGATCCCATGTGGCAGTAGGAAGTTCCTTAGCCTGACCATTTGTTGGAAATCCATTCATCCAATACGCGCCTTGTACGGTTTTAGTTGTAGAACCTGCCATTTAACATGGCAGCTATAGTAGGCATAGCATCATGGTACCTATGCTGGCTAGGATTTATATTATACTTTCGAAAGATTTTCCACTATGCACTAGTAATAATATCAAAGAATTTTTCTCGTAGTAAGCATGTTTGACTATCATAAGGAGAAATCTCCCCCATGTGTGCGTTTGCATTGTGTGTGTGCCGGGAGGCCTTATGGTAGTTTCATTTTCCAAAAAGCATTACGGATTTATTTTAAATTCCTTGTTGCTTGTTTAAAAAGACCAAATGTTTTTGTTTGCTCATACCAGTCCCATGACTGACCTGGAGTTTATTGTTCCTTTCCTAAACTCTGGGTGCCCACTATTTCCCACACGGGCAGTCTAGAGTTGGGGTTTTCAGATAATCAGTAATAGGTGTAGATTCGATAGCTTTCAGCCTTAGGATTTGGCAATCGCATTTGGATCGAGTTGCTTCTCTTCATTTTGATTTGGGAGTTCGAGCTATTCTGGATTGGTGCTTTGGAGATTACCGATACTGGAGTTCTTCCTTGAAGACTATTTTGGAGATTTGTTCCGCTGCTGGTGTTATCTTTTATTTCCGCTGCTATTCTTTGTATCTCTGATAATGTTGATATCTATTGTACCATTCTGTTGTATCATTCATGTTGTATCAGTTATTGTATCAAATTTTGTATATTGATATGCTATTCTTTTCTTCCGCTGTGTTATTTACTTAATGTGCTATAAGCTCCGGCATGACTCGAATTTCGACGTTTGAATCTGCGGCATTCAAGTACAGTGGAGTACGGATGTCGATTTTCGAACGCTGGAATTTGGATCGTGACACACTGGTTCACTTCCACTTCATGTAGAGATTGCATTTGTTTTGTCCACTTGTTCATTGTAGTTTGCCTTGGGTTTGAGCATCACTAATCTGATAATACTCGTATCAGTCATTAGTGTAGCATTGTGAACAGACACATTCGTTTGTTTGGTCTCTTATTGGTTTAAGTTGAAGTTTGCAGTTTGATTATTTTACTCTTTGGCCTTTCTTTCTTGATGGCATTTGATCCAGACAGTGTTGTATTATGATTTGTACCTGTGTTGAATCCAACTGATAGCTCGGATTTGACCTTGTGCCGATTCCTATTTCATCACTGTAGTGGCGAGGCAGTGCACACGTGCGTGTACTGCAGCCATACAGTATTGACATTTAATTTGATATTTAAATTATTTGAACCTTCATTGATTTTGGTTCGTTGATCTTTTGGTACATCATCACTATAGTGGCAAGGCAGTGCACGCAAGCGTGAACTGCAGCCACACAGTATTGAGTTTTTAGGTACGACATCACTAGAGTGGCAAGGCAGTGCACGCAAGCGTGAACTGTAGCCACACGGTATGGCATGTATGATATTCTATTTGTTTTGACTTATGGATCTTTTTGAGTATTCCATATTCCGTAGTGGCGAGGCAGTGCACGCGTGCGTGTACTGCAGCCTTACTTGAATTAATATTTTAATTGATATTTCACTGGTTTGAATTATTTCATTTTTTTTCAATTCAATATTCTGAATTTCATTCTGATTTGGTTTAATTACTGTCGTCTATTCATTATTTAATTATTATTGCTTCTGTGCACTAATAACTGAGTTTGAATTAGATTGACCCGAGTATTATTTTCTTTTGAATCTAATACTCGGGTCCGACCGAGTATTTACAGGTTGTAGATATTCTGCTTTGGGTTGCTTCTAGAGCTATGAAGTTCTTTCATATCTTTTGGAGTAGTCGTCGTCATTTGTAGTAGTCTGTATAATTGTATTGGAAGATATGTATTCATGTATATTATATACGTTAATGTACTTGTATATGTAACTTCCTGAGTCGACTGTTGTAGTTGTATCATAAGTACCGTGTCAAATGTATTGTAACTGACATCAGTTATTATATATATATGAGACTTTCTGTTTTATCTGTGTTCCGTATTTATATTATCTGTGTTATTATTTTATATCTATTGTCCTAAACTACTATGAACCATCGTAGTTCGTTTTATACTGGAATTGGGGTATGTCGATGGGAGTAAATAAATCAGAGATGAAAAATGAAAGAATATATATACCACTCCTATCGAGATAACCAATACTAGTGTAAGGCCTAACTACGGATGGCCGCTCCTCAACAGCCTTATTCTCCGTGCTAGTTGACAGCACTACACCATAGTGTTCTTGGCTAGCGTGGGTATAGAGGTGGGGCGTCACAGCTTGGTATCAGAGCCTGGGGTTTAGGACAAGTATAAAACATTACTTAGATAGTACATCTGTTGCAACTAATTGTTGATGTTTTATCTCTCATCTTTGTATATGATTATCTTTGATTGTTAGGTATGAATTCCTAACGTTTATTCATGTGCATTTGATTTTTTGATTTCGTGAAAGTATTATGGCTTCGGTCTCCATTTGCTTTGCGAACTCAAGTTCGGTTTTTTATGTTGATTCATTTTGTACTCGACTGTGGCCATTACTTGTTGATTTCGGCATTTACTTGATTTTCATTTTTGTTGAAGTCATTTATGCATTTATGCTCGTTTTGCTTTGTTATTCCATTTGTCAATCGATTCTTCCTTTCCGATTATTTTTTGTCATCTTTGTCGACTTTGATAACTTCTATTTCTGGGATTTTTAGGTATTTCTACTTTGATGGATTTGGAATCGAATTCTTTGGATTTTATTCACGTCTTCGACTGTGAATTTTTATGAATTGATTTGGTTTCCAAATTTAACCGATTCGTGTAATTTCCCCGATTTGTTGCTATCATTTATTAGCAACTTTAGTGACATTTTCTTCGGGATTTTTGTGAACATACCTTTCGATGAATTCGGTATCGATTTCTTTGGATTCTATTCACGTCTTCGTATGTGAATTCTTGTGATTGATTGTTTCTCCAATCATTTTTGTGATTTGTCACTTTAAAAATATAAATGTTTCAATACTAGTGTAAATATCAAAACTCTTTTATCAAAATGTTTTCAACTCTATTTTCAATATCAAACTCTTTTCCTAAACCGTTTTCCAATCTATTAGTATATACAAACCTTTATTTCACTCGTATGAGAAATCTAATTAAACGGCTTAGCAAAACAGGTGGTATGAAACGCTTGCGTTTACTTCGTCGGTTAATTTTTGACTTGTTCGATTGAACCACTTGTGACATTTTTCTAGTGAAGATCTACAGTTTGTTCGTAAATATTTAAGTTAAGCTAGTGGTTATGGGACATGAAGCTAAACTTTTATATTTACTAGCTTAGTGTAATTGACACTTCTCGTTGATCATGATGATTATTTTATGATTTAGACTAGCAATTATGTGATGTCTCTTTGTTTGCTTTCTGGTTAGGCTAGACACCACTTGTGTGATTCCATTCACACATACTTGCTTTTTGGTTAGCCTAGACACCATTTGCGTGATTCCATTCACACATATCTTTTTGCTTTCTGGATAGGCTAGACACCACTTGTGTGATTCTATTCACACATACCTTTTTGCTTTTCGGTTAACCACCATGAGATAGCGTCTCAATTTGCGTTGCACGTGTTGGTGATTTTTCATGCTCACGTGTAGGTGAGTTTCCATGCTCCCGTTCTCGCTTTGCGTTGCACGTGTTTGTGATTTTTCATGCTCACGTGTAGGTGAGTTTCCATGCTCCCGTTCTCGCTTTGCGTTGCATGTGTTGGTGATTTTTCATGCTCACATGTAGGTGAGTTTCCATGCTCCCTTTCTCGCTTTGTGTTGCACTTGTTGGTGATTTTTCATGCTCACGTGTAAGTGAGTTTCCATGCTCCCATTCTCGCTTTGCGTTGTACGTGTTGGTGCCTTTTCATGCTCACGTGTAGGTGAGTTTCCATGCTCCCGTTCTCGCTTTGTGTTGCACGTATTGGTGATTTTTCATGCTCACGTGTAGGTGAGTTTCCATGCTCCCTTTCTCGCTTTGCGTTGCACGTGTTGGTGATTTTTCATGCTCACGTGTAGGTGAGTTTCCATGCTCTCGTTCTCGCTTTGTGTTGCACGTATTGGTGATCTTTCATGCTCACGTGTAGGTGAGTTTCCATACTCCCATTTGAGTTTCCATACTCCCATTCGATTTTTCATACTCCCATTCGAGTTTTCATACTCCCATTTGAGTTTCCATACTTCCATTCGAGTTTTCATACTCTCATTCGAGTTTTCATACTCTCATTCGAGTTTTCATACTCCCATTCGAGTTTTCGTACTCCCGTTTGAGTTTTCATACTCTCATTTTGTGTTTTCTGGATTTCTTGTGATGATTTCTAGAATTTGTGCTTCACCAATTTTCGTGATTTCTATTGATAAGTTTTATCAATTTTTGTGCATTGGTGAATCCGTGTGTTATTGACTTGTTATGAATACAAGTTTAGGGTATGATACCCTTTCCTATCTTTGAGAAGATTCTTGTGACATTTTTGATGAATGAAAATTCATTAGTATTATATTTTGATGCCAATTATTTCGATGAAATTTTGACGTATGTCGAAATTGTTACCGATGTTGCTATTTTATATCACGTGTTTTAAAAATTTGTTATTCTTCAAAATTGTTTCAAAATAAAAATTAAAATTGATTTCAAAATTTTTACAGTTTACACTTTTAAAAGAATGAGGAAGCGATTTAAACGTTTCAGAAAAATCGAGGACTATGACCCCTTTCTTTTACTGATTCGCTCAATTCCGGACTTGTCCGTTTGAGAATGTGAAATGTTATTTTTTTTAAAATACACAATTATGCACTTTCAAGAAAATGATGAAATGAATTAAACGATTTAGTAAAACTCGTGGTTATGGGTCATGTGCGTTTGCTATTTCGATTAATTCCGGACTCGTTAATTGAAAAGTTTGTGATTTCTGATTATCGTTTTGATAATCGGATGTTGGTGATTTCTGATTTATCGTTTTTGATAATCAGATATTTGTTGTTTTTGATTATCGCTTGTGATAATTAGATATTTGAGATTCAATTATCGTTTGTGATAATTAAATATTTTTTATTTCTGATTATCGTTTTTGATAATCAGATATTTGTTGTTTTTGATTATCGCTTGTGATAATCAGATATTTGAGATTCAATTATCGTTTGTGATAATTAAATATTTGTGATTTCTGATTATCGTTTTTGATAATCAGATATTTGCTGTTCTGATTATCGCTTGTGATAATCAGATATTTGAGATTCAATTATCGTTTGTGATAATTAAATATTGGTGATTTCTGATTATCGTTTTTGATAATCAGATATTTGCTGTTTCTAATTATCGTTTGTAATAATCAGATATTTGAGATTTAGTTATCGTTTGTGATAATTAAATATTCGTGATTTAAGATTTGATTATCGTTTTTGGTAATCGAATATTTGTTGATTTAAAATTTGAGTATCGTTTTGATAATTGAATATTCGCTGATTTGAAATTTGGTTACCGTTGTGGTAATTCCTGATTATCGTTTTTGATAGTTAGATATTTGCAATTTTTGTTTTCTAATTATCTTTGTTGATAATTAGATTTTGCTGTCTCCTAATTATCGTATCGATAATTAGATATTGATGTTTCGTGATTTCTGTATTCTGACTATCTATTTGATAATTAAATTTTGTTGAGAATTTGTGAATTTCTTTTATGAAAATAAAAGATTTCTTTGGTGTTTATATAGTACTACGCCGGGGTACCGACTCAATTTTCTGCTATTCATGACGTTTTCCGCGTCTTCCAATTACAGAAATGCCTTACGGATTTTCGATTTTTATTCTTGAGCAACCTTCTATTCACATCATTGCTTCGGGGGTGTAGCACCTTCGAAATAAAGATGTTTCTCTTGTGGAGATTCTCAATGGTTCTCAAATTCTAGGGATTTCTCTTTGGAATCCAGAGAATTCATCGAGCAAACCCGTTCAGGCTTTCTCTTTCATGCTTTATGGTTGTTACCTTTTGTCCATTTATTCCTTATGATTGCGAGGACGCAATTTCTTTAAGGAGGGGAGTCTGTAACAACCCGAGAATTTTCACCAATTTATAATCATCGTTAATCGATTAATATTGTTGCTAATCGCTGTTTGGAGTTTATAAAACCCGAATTAAATTCCATTCAAAAATTTGATGAACATGGTTGCGGGCTACAATCTCAATTTGGCCCACGTTTTCATTTAATTTGGGCCGTGAAAATTAACTAAAGCAAATAGCCAGCTCCTTTTTCATTTCTAGTTCGCAACCCTAATGAACGATCGAAAGAAATTAATGGCGGCCTCGTGATTTTTTGTTCGTCCCTCTTCTTCGTTCCTCTTGCGCTCGTTCGCAGCTCCTTCTAATCGCGTCGTGGAAGGTGAGTAATTCATATTACTCACATCTAATTCAAGCATGTTTCTTTGTTGATGATTTCATTGGTTTTGTCGATCTCGTATAACCTGGTACCTTGATTTATTTGCGAATTGACTTTGTTATGCTCTGTACTTCGATTCATTTGGTATGCCGTACTTGCATATACACCTTTGCTATTCCATAGCCTCGGCTTTAACTTGATTTTCTTGTTCGATGTTTTTGACCTGCTGTTGATCATGGCTTCGGCTGTGCTAGGGTTGTTTCCCCTGATTCATTTGAAGTTGTAGCCTTGATTTTCATTTTTTGATGTTACTAGAACTTGTTGCAGTGCCTTGCTGTTGTGACTTGATTTTGATGATGTTGGTTTAGTCATCTGACTTTGTGTATGCTAATCTCTAGTATTTGACATCGTTTATGGTTTACTACTTTTGTATAAGTAGTGTCGCAGACTTGTGTTTTGTGGTCTTCATTGTTACCTGATAGCACTCGTGCCTGCATTGATCTGGCACCATGCCTTCGAGTTATACACAACACTCTGTTGCATAGTTCAACTACTTGCTTCAGTGTTGCCTTTGTATTGAATGTGAGCATGTTATTTTATTATGAATTTCGGAAGCTTGTTCTGGTTTTGACTTTTATGGGCTTGGTACATTGGTTTGTTGCTGAGTTCATCCATTTAGTCACCGTATATATATACGTACATGTATGTATGTGCGTATATATGTATGTTGTGATTCTTATTCATTGAGCTTCAGGCTAGACTTGTTAATTTTTTTCTGTTCGATTTTTGCCTTGCCATGAGCATATGTATATTGCTGCGGCTTCGATAGATCCATGTTTTACCTAGTCCCTTTTATTGTTTACTGGTATCTCTTGACAGTTTTGTATTGATTGATGTAATTTGGTTCTTTGATTTAATTGTTGTCATTTACTGTCTCAATGCTTTATTGTCACTGCCTATAGTTTGTGCAGTCGAACTTGCATTTTGTCAGTTGCAGTGTCTCGACCGTCATGTCTGCACTCTTTCTTTTGATAGTTGCTTGTTACTTTGAAAGCGCAGCACTTGCCTCTCTTATCATTTCTTTTTACTGATTCGCCTTTGATGGTTTGCGCTGCTGCCACATATGTGCATCCGTGTATGTACATACATATGTATGTGTGGAAGCATGTATGGATTTGGGTCTGCCTTGCCGGTTTGTATCGCACTGAGTTAACACTCATATGTGCCGAGGCATTGCATTGCAATGACCACTGACTTCATTTGCATTTTTTTTCTGTTTCATTTAGTGGACACTGGTTCACTTCCACTTCATGTAGAGATTGCATCTGTTTTGTCCACTTGTTCATTGTAGTTTGCCTTGGGTTGAGCATCATTAATCTGATAATACTCGTATCATTCATTGGTGTAGCATTGTGAACAGACACACTCGTTTGTTTAGTCTCTTATTGGTTTAAGTTGAAGTTTGCAGTTTGATTATTTTACTCTTTGGTCTTTCTTTCTTGATGGCATTTGATCCAGACAGTGTTGTATTATGATTTGTACCTGTGTTGAATCCAACTGATAGCTCGAATTTGACCTTGTGCCGATTCCTATTTCATCACTGTTGTGGCGAGGCAGTGCACGCGTGCGTGTACTGCAGCCATACAGTATTGACATTTAATCTGATATTTAAATTATTTGAACCTTCATTGATTTTGGTTCGTTGATCTTTTTGTACATCATCACTATAGTGGCAAGGCAGTGCACACAAGCGTGAATTGCAGCCACACGGTATTGAGTTTTTGGGTACGACATCAATAGAGTGGCAAGGCAGTGCACGCAAGCATGAATTGCAGCCACACGGTATGGCATGTATGATATTCTATTTGTTTTGACTTATGGATCTTTTTGAGTATTCCATATTCCGTAGTGGTGAGGCAGTGCACGCGTGCGTGTACTGCAGCCCTACTTGAATTAATATTTTAATTGATATTTCACTGGTTTGAACTATTTCGTTTTTTTTTCAATTCAATATTCTGAATTTCATTCTGATTTGGTTTAATTACTGTCGTCTATTCATTATTTAATTATTATTGCTTCTGTGCACTAATAACTGAGTTTGAATTAGACTGACCCGAGTATTATTTTCTTTTGAATCTAATACTCGGGTCAGACCAAGAATTTACAGGTTGTAGATATTCTTCTTTGGGTTGCTGCTAGAGCTATGAAGTTCTTTCATATCTTTTGGAGTAGTCGTCGTCATTTGTAGTAGTCTGTATAATTGTATTGGAAGATATGTATTCATGTATATTATATACGTTAATGTACTTGTATATGTAACTTCCTGAGTCGACTGTTTTAGTTGTATCATAAGTACCGTGTCAAATGTATTGTAACTGACATCAGTTATTATATATATATATGAGACTTTCTGTTTTATCCGTATTCCGTATTTATATTGTCTGTGTTATTATTTTATATCTATTGTCCTAAACTATTATGAACCATCGTAGTTCGTTTTATACTGGAATTGGGGTATGTCGATGGGAATAAATAAATCAGAGATGAAAAATGAAAGAATATATATACCACTCCTATCGAGATAACCAATACTAGTGTAAGGCCTAACTACGGATGGCCGCTCCTCAACAGCCTTATTCTCCGTGCTAGTTGACAGCACTACACCGTAGTGTTCTTGGCTAGCGTGGGTATAGAGGTGGGGCGTCACAGGATTGAATTCTTTCAGAACATCGTCAGGTGGACGATGAGCATTCTAAGAGATGTGTTCTCTAAAGGTAATCGTAGCCTCAAGCCTCATCAACCAGAAATGGCTAAAACAGGGGAGGTGCAGCACAAATAAGTGGATAGCATCCAAGTAATATAAGATTTCCCTTGTCTAGAGATTCCTTTTTATTCGACTATGTGGGCAGTTGATTGCAATAACTGTTGGTGTTGTCTTATTCGGAACTATCCAGTAAGGAATGGTTCCGGCTTTATGTTGCAGGGGATTGGGAGTAATCCTCTGTATAGTGATCTAGGCCACGTACTGTGATGGGTGGTACCCAAGTAGCCTTGCCATTGATGGAAACTCATTCTTCCTACGTGCCTTTACGATTTTGATTTTATACCTATGTATGTTGGAATTTAATACATGTAACAATTTCGGCTATTTCTTATTTATTTGACAACCTTAGACCATATTATAATATCATTGGATTTCCTATTAAATGTTTTGCTTATTGTAAGGTAAAAACTTTTTCGTGTTTATATGCGGGAAATCTTTCGAGATACCTTTTGTTTTCAAAGAATTTTCAAAGTTAACCAACTTTAACCTATTACTCACACCAGACCCATGTCTGACCCGGAGTTTATCTTCTGTTTACTTAAAATCTTGGGTACTCAAATTTTTACGAGTAGCCAAGGGATTCAGGTTAGCTTTGATGAATTCTGGAGAAGATATGGGGCAAGAGGCTTCAGCGTTTGTAGATATATAGTCTTCCGCTGTGTTGGTATCTCTGAGTCGTTTGTTTGAGTTGTATCTTGTGTTGTAATAACTAGACAGGTGTTTATAACTGTCTAGTATGTGATGTATAAGTTGTGTAACTCTGATAGATTTTGTATACTATGTAAATTTTATGTGATTAATATAATTTATTCGTTCCGCTGTTGAGATTTTGATGTTGTTTCTTCTTTCTTCTCTATCTTTTCTCTTTTCTATCCCTTTCTTTGTTAATGATGATGCATCTTTCTCTGGAGAGAAGGGTGGGTCATCTCATTATCTGTTAAAGTTCCACCAATTCAAGGCTTCTTCCCTAAGTGGCCAAGCAATTATTCTTCTTCTTAGGTAATAACCCCAACTAAGCTCTCTAAATATCTTCTCGCAGTTACTAATCCAAGATTTAATTTTCAAATATCCTTCAGTTCCAGATTATGTCTTCCCTTCCATATTGAGAAAGTCCTTACATAACTTAGGAAAGTTAATAGGATGGGGTGTTGCATCGGCTGACGGGGTAGTGGGTGCTACCGGTGCAGCTGGAGGAATAGGAATCTGCTCAGCTATCCTAAGATATTTTTAACCTATTCGAGCATTCCACGAATGGGTGGTATTCTATGGGTAGGGTTCCCTTGTTCAAAAGAAGATTGATTATAAGCCATATCAACTATCTACAGGTGAATCCTTTATTGAGAAGTTCCTAAGATAGTATTTACATGTTGAAAGAAAGAAAAGTTTGCCTAGTGTACGTGCATATGTTCAAGAAGAGAGGGGATGTGTGCGTGTATAGTAAGAACTCATTGAAAATTCTTTTTGAAAAACCTTTTTCAAAATAACAAATACGTTTCTTATACGTATAATTTTTCCACGTTGATCAGGTAACCTAGGCTCTGATGCCAAATGTAACAACTCATCCCAGAACAGGCCTAAATTTCGATGTAGAAAAGGCTTATCGAAACTTGGATCCATTCTAAGGCAAGCTATTGGCTGCAAAAAGAAATAACATTGCAAAGTCATAACTAATCATTCAAAACTCACAATATATGGAACAAATATAATAGTAAAGTGTACCCATTTATTTCAAAACCATATAAATGTCATAACACAAAATCTCATAAAAACCGTAGCATAATATCTGTTACAACAATTGTCTAAATCCATGGGTACACATAAATGCAAATAATAATAATAAATACTGCCACTAGCCAAGATTCTCTATCTCTAAGCATCATCATTGCCATCACTCCATCCTTAACCTTTGTTGTAATGAGGAGAGAGTCAGAGCAACAAGTGTCTAGTGTATAAAAACCTCAAGTCTTACCTTTTCAGTACTTGGGCAGTATATTTCAAAATAAGAATTTGTCTACGAACATAAAACCATTAAATTTATTTAATACTTCTTTATAAGGAAAGAAGGATTGTCCAACCACTTAATACGTTCCATTCCAAAAGTAGATTTCTAGGATCCCATATCTCAATCATACGTCATAAGTAGTTAATAATGTGAGAGATGGTACCCAAGCCACATAATACGTTCTAGTGGAAAATAGGTAGAATTTGGTCCCTTAGGACCCTAATTAAGGCAAACCCCATCATTTATGACTTATTTTCAAAAGGATGCTCCTCAATGGTACTATTTAGCTAACATCATATGCAATCTCATAGGCCCCTTAATACTTCCAAACGGAATATAGACCGACTCTGGTCATTTAAGACTTTATGTAAGGGAGATCTCATCATTTAAAACTTTTTCCCAAAAGAAGACTCAGGTAGAGATACTACTTATTGTAGCCCCTTGGCCATTTAATACTTCATCAAGGGAAAAGAGGGGGGTCCAACCACTTAAATACCCAAAACCCCAAAGCAGGCCCTTCACCTTATGTCCCATACTCATAATGATATCTCACATTAGTCCATTATTCGAAGGAACTGCTAGCCAGATTAGCTGGGCAAATTTCCCTACAGAATTTGGAATTAACCTTGCGTCATTACAAATATTTATCTTAAGGACATGTCACATCAATAAAAGTGTACACAACTGCTGATAGCCTCAAAGTGAAGGGCAGACTTCCGTCATGTAACTCTGTAACCTCGCATCCCTAAGACTTAGCCACAAATCAATATATACATATATACATATACATACATACATACACAGATACATACATAAATACATATATATATATATATATATTAAAAAAAACACACGCTCATCTCATTGTTTCATAAATAAGGCGTTAAAAGGATCTTCCTTATTATGCTTAAATTAATGATTAGGCTGTATAAAAATTTCCTTTTATTTTCGCCTCAAAATCAATTACCTTCCTAACGGGGGAAATAAATGTAAATAAATGCCTAATTAGCTACGCCATATACGCAGTGATTATACATTAATTATGAAAATAGAGATAAATAAATATTCACACCTAATAAGTTTTAGATGCATCGATTTTACGGTCTAAACTAGCGTTAAATGTCAATTCCCTAATCAGTTATTACTTCAAGTCCTTTTTCTTCAAATTCTCAAGATTTCTTGGGATTCTAATGTCCAAAATAGGTAATTAATATTCATAATCAAAACTGCAATAACAGACTTGTAAATAGAATGAAACTATTTATTACACAAATTCAGTGGAATACATTAAATAGTAAGAATTGAAATATTAACCTCATATTCGATTCAACTTCTCTTTTACAAAGAAATAGATAAGAAAAAGTAGTGTAAATTATGAATATAATTCATAATCTAAACCCCTTATTTATTGAAGGATCACAATTCGACCCAAGCGGAAGGAGAAATGGAATAGATCGACAAATTGTCAAAAATTGCATAAACGAAACAAATCCCATCAAATTAATGTAAATAATTAGAAATCTCAGCGTAGAATTGGCATATCAAAATAAAAAGGAAATTCAGAGGATTTTATCTGTTATATATTTGAAATCCCAAAATCCCTAAGGCATATTCAAATCCAAAAAGAAATATGCTAAACAATTCCTGAAAAGAAATACTAAGGTTTCCACTCTTAGATTAGCCTTAGCTTCACTCAAGTGGATTTATAACATTCCGATCTCTTTAATAATCTCTCTTTTATATAAACATACACTATATGGAAGAAGTATATCATTTCATTAGATTCGGAATAATTGGAGAAGAATAGGATAAGAAGAGATTGTAGGAAGAAGAAATAAATAGGAAATAAGCTGAATTCTTACCTGAATTCTCTATGGAGTTTCTGAATCTTATTAGAGAGAGATAGAAATGGCAGAATTTAGTTGTATTCTCCAAAATAATATGAATAAAAGTGGAGAGGATAGGGTTCAAATTATAGGAGTTGAAATGCATCAGAATCATAGGATGAGAGTAGGTAGGAAACGGGTAATTCTGGAGCGTAAAACCGAATAAAACATAGCATTAAACTCTAGTCGCTACCAGCAACATTTGTTGCCAAGCGAACGGTCGGCTTTGGGCAGTCGGTCGCCCACAATGGTCGATTGGTTGACCTATATAGGTCGACCACTCCTCTATTTTGGGGAACGATTATTTAATTCCGTTGCACGATTATCTTATTCCCTAATTAACTTTTTTAACATTAAAGTTACTCAAATGTTTACGTAGCCCCTAAGCTAATTTTTGAAATTTAAACCTAAATTTTATTTCTCGTTTGAATTTGAATTCAAACTAAATTAGTTTAAATATGAAAACTTCAAATGCTTATAATTTCTTTACTTGAGCTCTGTTTTCAGTGTATTGTATATGGAAACATATCAAAATTTCATCACGAATGCAGTGGAATAACTTTCGTGATTAAATTTAAACTTTTATAAAAATTCCTTATCTAACCCCTATCATATTTGATTCAATTTACTTTTTTATTTATGGTTAATTTTACGGGGTCATACACCAACTCTTCTAACATTTGGAGCTCGACTATTGGTGGTTGTGGTGCTAGTAGATCCCCTTCCTTGTCTTGCCCTATTACTCATTCTTACTACCTGGATATAGTAAGATACCCGTAGAATTCTTAGATGAGATTTTCCAAGGAAAAAGGGTATTAATAAAATATATCAAAGCTGACCGAAATAACTCTAACATATATATATATATATATATATATAATTACAGTATATGCTCTCATACACTAAACTCATTTTAGGGTATTACTAACCCCATCTTTAAAGAGTCGACCCCAACCAAGACCTAGGTGTTCTCCCAATCTAAGCTCCGGTGTTATTATGACAATTTGCTCTTCTTATTACTAAAGAGACACTTAATACATCCACAGTATTCATGTGCCGGTCATGTAGGTGTTCAAAAGACAATCCATTAGGGTAAAAATAAAAGAAACAAGAAGATAGAAAAACAGAATCTCACAGCACGGGGCAATCATATATTATAAAACAAAAGATAGTACATATGGTCAATTCCAAAATGAAACATCAAAGTCACAAAAGGTGTTAACTTCAACCAGGGATAGTTATTACTACCTGCCCCACAGTTTTGATACAAAATATACAAACGTAGAGGAAATAAAATAGATAACTAGATACAACGAAGCCTCCTGCCCCCACGCTCCTCCGAAATGCATTAGTAAGAACCTGGACTGCTTAGTTACTCATGCAAATTTGAGTACCCAAGAATTTTAGGCAAAGAAAGAAAAAATCTGAGTCAGGTATGAATTTGGTGTGAGTAACCTCCAAATAACTAAATTTATATACTTATAAAATTCTTTTAAAATAAAGGTATTTCGTAAGGCCATTCCGCACATATAAACGGACAGGTTTTTAGCTTACGATAACCAAAATATTTACATAGATAATCCAATTATATTATAATAATGTGTAGGGTTTTAAATAAATATTTAGTCATAGCCGAAATGGTAATACTAATTACATTCCAACATTATAGGTATACAATTAAGTTCGTAATGGCGCTTATTAGAGAATGGATTCAATCAATGATAAGGCTATTAGGGCAACGCCTCGTGACAGTACACCTCTAGGTAAAATTTACCAAGATCGAAAACCTTTTAATTCTTGTGAGTTAAGACCGGTCACCCCTTTTTTGAGAGTATCGGATAAGATTATCGCTCGGTTACGATCAACAACCGTACTGGGCCCAGAAGCATATACCAGAAGGAATAATATCGATCTAGATTAGGGATGATCACACCCTAATGGTAGCGAACCACATAGCCTTAAAGCAATCCTTGTTTTAGTCACTCCTAGTAGTGAGGCTTGAGGATACGTGTATCTTTTATATAGCAATCCTACTTGGAATACTAACACTACCCTTTAGACGACGATGCAATGGTATCATTCGTCCTTACAAGTTTTTCAAGATATGAATAAACCGAAGGCACTACTTCTACTATATCGATTTTGGAATCACTCTTAGGATTAGTAGCAAGTAGACCTTGCACTTCAAAAAACTCTGTCTTCGATTCCAACATCTTCAAGATGTTTTCCAATTTGAACGCTTACGTTGGTTCGAAATGGTTTTTGGACAACTCATGCTGTCCAATCTCAGTCTCTTCAAGCGAACATTCGATAATTTTAAAATGGCCAACTTATCGATAGTGGATAAATCCAACTTCTATGGTGCGTATAGATTAGCATATGAAAAATAAGACATCCTATACTTATCCTCACTTTTAGATTTCAAATAGTATCTTGATTAATAATGAAGTCGGACAAGTTAGAAAACTAACCTTGACTCAACATAAATTTTTACTTCTTGGGATAGAGACGAGTTTTCATACCTCGAAATTTAGTGTTAAGTATATAATGAAATATCTTCCGTATACTTAATTTATCATGAACTATTTATCAAAATTAACTCTCATATTTTTGGCTTTCTCTATCCCTCACTTAGAAAATCAAGTTCTAAATCTCACAAATGGAGAAAATTCTATGCATTGGCTTTTTTTTACTAAATACAAGATGACTTGCTTTTAAATCTAAATACAAGAGGACTTACTTTCCATAAAATATGTTAATGTTTTTACATGCCTTATCATATTTGTTTGGCTACTTAATGGAATAAATAAAAAAAATCCCTTGCATTTTAAAACCATCCTTTAATCAAAATTGCTTTTAAACAAACCGACCTTTGTAAATAAAGTGACTTAAAACTAAGAACTTATCTAATTAATTAATCATTATTTAAATATTTTATTTAAATACTAATTAAGTAATAATTAAACCTTTAGTTATTAACTAATTAATAATCAAACCTTTATTTAGTTAATGATTAAATAATAATTAACCATTCTTAGTTAATTAAGACTTAATAATAATTGACCTTTCTTAATTAATTAATAATTAAAAATAATTAATCGTTATTTAATTAATAAATAATAATTAAACATTAAGTAATTAATATATAACTAAATAATAATTAATAATATTTTAAAATTCCTTTTTAATGCTTATGATATATTTTAGAAGACTTTTCAAAAATATTTGAAGTAAAAACTCTTTTTAGTTTACACAAAAGAGGCTGATTTTCGAACTATATCCATAGAGACTATCGGTATATGGACCATAATTTTCTAACCTGATTTATACATCCAATATCCTTTAAACCCTTTCCTTTTATATGTAAATTTTTTGAAACCCAAAAGTAAAGTTTGGAAAGTTTTAGAAAACATTTCAAAACGACAAGGAAACAAACAAGTTATAAATTACTCGAGATCTCGATGTTAACAATTAACCAATTCAAGTATTAACTTTCCATTCAACATCCAAATATCCATATACATCAGCCCAATCACATATCCAACTGTAAATAACATCCATAAACAATTGAAGACCATCACTTGCACATAATCACTTAAACGCTTCAATTATATTTCAAGTCGACAACAAATCATTGCATATAAACACATATGTGTATGAAAACAAACAATATTACTCTCTAAACCAAACAACTAACTATTATTATGATCAATAATAATAAAGTTTAAAACTTTATTTTCAAAGGTGTGACTGAATCACCAAAACCTAATGAATATAAATCAAAGCTACTACAACTTAGCACCAACGTCCAGATCTACTTTCCTTTTCAAAAACTTGACCTTAAGGGCCTTAGGAAGTGGATTTTTGGTTCGGCCTAGGTGGTTTGGGTTTGGACTTACTTGAGAAAGGTGGGTTTAGGCTTGTTTTTGGAAGCTAAGAGAAGTAGAGAGTATAAGGAAGGTTTTTAAATAGTTTTTAAAGATTTAAGAGGAAAAAGAAAGAACTTATACTTGAGAAAAAGAAGCCATGGAAGGAAAGGTGGAAGTTTGAAAATGAAAGAGAAGAGTTTGAAAATATAGAAATGAAATGAAACAAGAAATGGGAAAAACATAAAGTTGTTTTCATATAAATTGAAATATAAGAAATTATCCTTTGACCCCTTAAACATTACCCTCCATACTTTGTTGCCACATTACTCCCACCTCCTTTGCCTTGTTCCTTATGCTACCCCCTAGCTCACTCCACCTTCTCATTGCATTACTTCTCTTATGATGTGATGTTACCTTTTTTACATTTTTCATTTTATTTTAAAATTTAAAAAGAAAAGTCAACATTTACTATTTTACTTAAGTAAATAATTTCAACTTATTTTGCTCTAAAAAGAACATGTTATTTATATATGTGTGTCTATATATACTCTAGTGTAAACAAATTGTTTTGATAAATTTTAGATGATGGAAATTTGAAAATTCAAAAAAAAATTAGTCGCGTTTTTGATTTTTCTCCGAACTAGTTATTTTTTAAACCAAATTTGAAAATAAGTTCAACATCATTATTTGTTACTTAAAAGAGGATTATTTGAGTTGTAAAATCCACTAATTAATTATTTTAAAATATATCAAATATTCCTAGTTAAAGTTATTAAATTACAGGTCGTTACAGTTATTTAATATACATTACATGTTATGTGCTTTCGCTATGAGCTATGAAAGAGATAGATTAATTTTGTTATCTTGTTTTGTCTCTTATTGTTTTAACCTAACGATGCATCATTTTTATGTTTCCACGAACACACTGTAAGCTGTGTTAAACTGAAAAGTAGAAAAAGAGGGCTGTTACAGTACATTGTCATACCTATGAGGTAAATAACAAACTACGATCGATGACATTTGTGACGCCCCACCTCTATACCCACGCTAGCCAAGAACACTCCAGAGTAGTGCTGTCAACTAGCACGGAGAATAAGGCTGTTGAGGAGCGACCATCCATGTAATTGCTTATCACACGGTGGCTATAAATAATCTTCGGAAACAAACATAGAAATAATCATATCACAAATCAGTCACAGATATCCATATCACAAAGGCGGAAGAAGATATGAATATATAACTAACACATGAAAGTGTACATCAGAGTAGTGGTCAGTAAGATCCACGATAATACAAAAGAATAGCAACACGTGCTATACAAAAGAATACAACTATGAGTCTATATCTCAAGTGTATACAACAAAAACTGCTAATCTAAACAGTTAGCCAAAAGTCAGAGTGATGAATCCCTGAGAAGAAGTCAAGCAGAAGCACCTGTAACATCACGGTCTGACCCGAGTATTATTTAAGAAAAATAATAAACGGATCAGTCTAGCTATAAATATCAGATGACATGATATAACATAAAAGATATGGCATAAACATAAATATCCATAACGACATACCACTATAAGTATGTAAATAATGATCAACAGAAGATCAATCAATAAGAGATAATCAATATCACAAGAATCTTCTCAAAGATTCGAAGAGGGCATCGTACCCTAAACTTGTACTCATAACAAGTCAATGACATAAATTCCAGAAATCAACACGAGAAATCCAGAAATCATAAAAAGGGAAAGAGGCCTATCACATGACGGTCCGAAGACCATGGGGAGCTACCCCACATGTGTGAGTGGAATCACACAGATTGAGGTCAAGACTAACCAAAAAGCAGAAAGGTAAGTGTGAATGGAATCACACAAGTGGTGTCTAGTCTAACCTTGCAATGAAAGAGACATCGCGCAATTGCTAGTCTAATTCATAAAGCGATCATCAAGATCAACGAGAAGTGTCAATTACACTAAGCTAGTAAATATAGAAGTTTAGCTTCATGTCCCATAACCACTTGCTTAACTTAAATATTTACGAACAAACTGTAAATCTTCACTAATAAAATTGTCACAAGAGGTTCAATCGAACAAGTCCAAGAATTAACCGACGAAGTGAACGCAAGCGTTTCATACCACTTGTTTTACTAAGTCGTTTAATTAGATTTCTCATCCGAGTGAGGTAAAGGCTTGTATATACTAATAGATTGGAAAACGGTTTAAGAAAAGAGCTTTGTTATTAAAAATAGAGTTGAAATTGTTTGTTAAAAGAGTTTTGATATTTACTACTAGTATTGAAACCTTTGTATTATAAAGTGACAAAACACATAAGCAAGTGTAGAAACAATCAGTCACAAAGATCGCATACGGAGATGGGAATAAAATCCAAGGAAATCAGCTCAATGTTTTTCAGATAAGATCCCCTACGGAGGGGGGGTCCAGGGGGGTGGCAACCCCCCAAGGTGGGGGTGCGGGGGCAACGCCACCGCTTACGGGGTTCGACCTGCCCGGTCAGGTCGCGGGGGTCCAGGGGGCAGCGCCCCCGGCGGGGTGCGGGGCAGCGCCCCGACCAAAACGGTACGACCTAGTGAAGACAAAATGAGGTCTAACGACCTAACGACTCAAGGGTCATACGACCTAACGGCTGCGACCTAGGGGTCTAAGGGGTCAAGCGACTTAGTGGTTGCGACCTAGAGGTGTTCGCGACCTAACGATGACTCACGACCCAACATGGCCGACTTAACAGAGTCGAGCGACCTAAGGTAAATGGTCCAACGACCTAACTCGAACGACTTATCTGGAGCTTAGGTCGGAGACGACCTACGAGATAAACCAGGCCTACTTAGTGGACGAGCGACCTAAGGTAAATGGTCCAACGACCTAACTCGAACGACTTATCTGGAGCTTAGGTCGGAGACGACCTACGAGATAAACCAGGCCGACTTAGTGGACGAGCGACCTAAGGTAAATGGTCCAACGACCTAACTCGAACGACTTATCTGGAGCTTAGGTCGGAGACGACCTACGAGATAAACCAGGGCGAGCGACTTAACGTTTGCCTAGAGATTATAGGTCGGAAACGACCTAAGACTTAAAGCTTAACTCGCGAGCGACCTACGGCTTAAGGCCAAACTCGTAAGCGACCTACGACTTAAGGCTTAACTCGCGAGCGACCTAACTCCGAAGTGCCAATACTTCCAGAATGACCTAAAGCCCTGCGACCTATGGTACTAACTCGCGAGTGACCTAACGACTTAACTCGTGAGCGACCTAATTCCGAAGTGCCAATTCTTCCAGAACGACCTAAAGTTAACTCGTGAACGACTCACGACCCATGGACGAACGACTTAACTCCGAACGACCTAAAAATGGTCAGAACGACCTAAGTGCAGAAAATTCACCAAAATGCTAAAAATTGGAGTTTTCGCCAATCCAATCCAAACCAAATGCAAATGTGCATGCAAAAGTGATAGGGAATCATTCCCAACAGTCCAATATAGTTATAGACTAGATTTGTGAGACAAAAATCTCACCTTTGCACTAAAGTTTATGAAGATGAAGCTTGAAGGCAAGGAGAAGCAATCCAAAGCTTGAATCCAATATCTTCTACTTGAATTTGGAGTTGAATGTTGGATTTGCAATTGAATTTGTGCTTGGAGTTTTAATTTCCCATTCCCTCCACCATTAATGCCAAAGCTTGATTAGTTAGGAAATTTATGAAGAGTGAGGAGAAGAGGGTTGGAACTTGGGCTTAATAGGCTAAACTAACCCAAAGTCCAAAGCGGAAAAAGTTAGTGAAATTTCACTAACTCCAAACCTATCGATGTTTATACTTAAAAAGTTGTAAACGACATTTCGAACTCAATGGAAGTGGTCTCGAGTCCTAATTTGACCGTTTGCAAAAAGTAGCTTTTCGGACCAAAATCCGATTAACGAGTTAATATTTAAATAAAATATTTAAATACAAACTCGATAAATATGCGGGTTGTTACAGACTCCCCTCCTTAAAGAAATTGCGTCCTCGCAATATATATAAGATGGAAATAAAAAGTAACAACCATAAAAGCATATTAACACAAGAGGAATTTTGAAAGAAGAAGTTCACCTCAAGGAGAAGGAGTAAGCAAGTCCGGATGTGTACGCTCGATGAATTCTTTGGATTCCCAAGAACAATCCTTAGGATTTGAGGACCATTGAACCTTCACAAGCGGAACATCTTTATTTCGAAGTCGTTTAACCTCAGAAGCTATAACTCGAATAGGATGCTGCTCATAAGTTAAATTCGGAGAAACTTCAATTTCTTCCACAACAGCAGGCTCAAGAATAGAATCGGAATCCCGAAGGCATTTCCGTAATTGAGAAACGTGAAATACATCATGCATAGCAGAAAACTGAGCCGGCAATGCAAGGCGATAAGCCATGGAACCAATACGTTCAGTGATAGGAAATGGCCCAATATATCGAGGCGCTAACTTCCCCGATCGACTGAAACGTACAACACCCTAGGTGAAACACGAATAAAAACAGGATCCCCAACAGAAAATTCTAATTTCCTTCTTCGATTATCGGCATAGGATTTTTGTCTACTCTGGGCTTCTTTCATCCTATGTCGAATAAGTTCAATCTTTTCCGTGGAATCACGAATAAAGTCTGGACCTAAAACCAGCTTCTCACCGGCCTCAAGCCAACAAGAAGGAGATCGGCATGGCCTTCCGTAGAGTGCCTCGAAAGGTGCCATACCAATACTAGATTGGAAGCTATTATTATAGGAAAATTCAACAAGTGAAATATGATCTTCCCAACTTCCACCAAAATCAAGCACACAAGCACGAAGAAGATCTTCAAGAGTTTGATTCACACGCTCGGTTTGTCCATCGGACTGGGGGTGATAAGCGGTGCTAAAATTAAGCTTCGTTCCTAAAGCTTTTTGAAGACTCTTCCAAAATCCACTAGTAAACAATGGATCACGATCGCTAACAATAGAAGTAGGAACTCCATGCAATTTTACAATTTCCTTAACAAATAGTTTGGCCAAAAGCGGAACGGTTCGGCTAGACCGAACCGGAATAAAATGGGCGGATTTAGTAAGTCTATCAACAATCACCCATAAGCTATCATGACCCAAACGAGAACGGGGAAGGCCATCTATAAAGTCCATGGAAATTTGATCCCACTTCCAAATTGGAATTTCTAAAGGTTGCAATAACCCACCAGGCCTTTGATGTTCGGCCTTGACAAGTTGGCAAGTCATGCAACACTTAACAAAGTTAGCAATATCAGATTTCATTCCCTCCCAATAATAAAGTCGCTTCATATCAGCGTACATTTTACTACTACCAGGATGAATGGTGAATCTAGAACGATGGGAATCTTCTAAAATATCTTTACGAAGATCTCTAATATTTGGTACGATAAGTCTACCAAATTTTCGAATGCCGCCACGAGAATCAATATCAAAGTCTTTCAAACCTTCAATATCAATTTTATCCTTAACATTTTTGCCAAGAAGAGCCAATTCAGAATCTAGCCCTTGAGCTTCAAGAATGCGGTCTAAAAGAGAAGGATGAGCCTCAAGGCTACATAAAACAAGCGATGAGCATAAATCGGATACGCGCTCTCGAATCTCACAAGTGGATAAGATCTCGAGATCGTTCCATTCGGATATCATCATAGAAACAACTGCTTGTTGCTTACGGCTAAGAGCATCGGCGACACGATTACCCTTACCGGGGGTATAAAGAATATCAAGATCATAAGGTGCAAGGAACTCGAGCCAACGCTGTTGACGTAAATTAAGTTCTTTTTGAGAAAATAAATATTTCAAAGACTTATGATCCGTGTAAAGAATAAATTTCTCTCCCAATAGATAATGACGCCACATTCGAAGGGCGAAAACAATAGCCGCGAGCTCTAGATCATGAGTGGCATATCTAGTCTCGGCCGGCTTCAATTGCCTAGAAGCATAAGCAACAACACGTTCTTTTTGCATAAGAACGGCACCCAAACCAACGTGACTGGCATCGGTATAAACAACAAAATCTTGATTCCCCTCGGGAATCACAAGAATAGGAGCATCGGAAAGGAGTTCTTTCAATTTCTGAAAAGAGGCTTCACATTTGTCCGACCAAATGTATTTAACTCCCTTCTTAGTCAAGCCAGTAAGAGGCACGACAATCTTAGAAAAGTCTCTAATAAAACGGCGGTAATAGCCCGCCAATCCGAGAAAACTACGAATCTCTGTCACACTCTCCGGTCTCTTCCAATCTTGAATCGCTTCGATCTTTGAAGGATCCACGGATATCCCGGATTCGGAAATAATATGACCGAGAAACTTCACACGAGATTGCCAAAAGTGGCATTTAGAAAATTTCACCTTTAATTGATTACTCCTAAGTGTTTCCAATACAATCCTAAGATGTTTCTCATGTTCCTCCTCGGTTTTTGAATACACTAGAATATCATCAATGAATATGAGAACAAACCGATCGAGGAAATCTTTGAAAACTCGATTCATGAGGTCAACGAAATAAGCTGGAGCATTCGTTAACCCAAATGGCATAACAAGCCATTCATAAGATCCATATCGAGTACGGAATGATGTCAAAGGAATGCTATCCTCAGCGATACGAAGCTGATGGAAACCGGTTGCCAAGTCCAATTGTGAAAAGACCTTAGCACCACTAAGCTGATCGAATAGATCATTAATCCGAGGTAAAGGATATTTATTTTTAATAGTAAGATCGTTAAGCTTGCGATAATCAACGCAGAGCCTCAGAGTACCATCGGATTTCTTTACGAAAATAGCCGAAGCTCCCCAAGGCGAGGAACTAGAGCGAATAAATTGCCTCGTCTCCAACTCAGATAATTGTTTACGCATCTCCTCATTTTCCTTATTGGACATGCGATAAGGAGGACGAGTAATAGGTTGAGCTCCAGAAACAAGATTAATTCTGAACTCAATTGCTCGTTTAGGTGGCAAACCTAAAACGGGCTCGAATATGTCGGAAAATTCACGAACAACATGAATACGAGAAATAATATCATCTTCATCATCATCGTCATCACGAGGATTTAAAGAATATAAAGATGCCACCAAACAGGATTCTGAATCTTTAAGATTAACAGAAATCTGTTTAACAGATTGTGGATGTCGGAGATGAATAGTCCGCTCAGGACATAGGATATGGGCTTGATAACGGTTAAGCCAATCCATTCCCAAAATTATTCCAAAGCCTAAGTAACGCATGACATGCAAATCGGCTAGGAAAGAAAAATCACATAAAATAATCTCCACATCTTTACAAAGCAAACTAAGAGTTGCGGATCCACCAACAGGATTCGCAATTTTTAAAGAAGTCATCAATGCAGTAACACTTAAGGAAAAAGTGTCTACCAGTTCCTTTGATATAAAAGAATGGGATGCACCCGTATCAAAGAGAACTCTAATAGGTTGATCATGAAATAAAATAATACCATCAAGAATGGAATGAGAAATACCTTGGCCACGAGATGTGTTGCCAGGGGCTTGAGCCACATTTAACTTTCCCTCATTCCTGCTTTTACGTTTGAGGCATTGATGTATAAAGTGATCTGGGCTCTTACAATAGCGACAAGATTTGGGCTTAGAGCACTTATTCGCATAATGATCCCCAGACCCACAGTTGAAGCAACTCGCACCACTAGGAGAAGGAGACTTTGCCGCAGGGATTGCCTGCTTACCCTTTTTGTTGGGATAAGGACCCTTGAATTTGTTTGGCCTCTTCTTGTTGTTGAAGTTTGGTTTAGCGCCTTCCACTTCAACATCACTCTCTCTATCAGCCTCTTCAAGACGAAGAGCGATATCGACGAGTTGATCAAATGCGACTTCTAGTTTCAGGAGCAGTGGCTTCTTAAGACTCTTATTTAAGCCATAAACGAACCTCTGGTTCTTCTTCAATGGGGTGTTGATGTATTCAACCCCATATTTGGAAAGCGACTCGAAGGCTGCGACGTAATCAGTCACAGAGGATTGACCTTGAACAAGGTCTATAAAACGTCGAGCCAAGGTTACTTTCCCAGCTTCTGGTACAAACTTTAACTCGAAGCGTCCCTGAAATTGCTCCCAGGTGAGATCCGCTTCATTAATTTCTGAAATAAGGAGTTCGTACCAGTCCAATGCTCTCTCCTGGAGCATGCTGGAAGCCACCTGAACGCGGTGGAGATCGATAAGGTTCATGCGAGAGAAGATTCGATCACATGATTTTAACCAAGCCTGGACCTCGATGATATTTTCCGAACCTTTGAAGGGCTTCCCACCCAAGTTGGTGTAATCGCTGCACAAGCGTGCAAATCCGGACTTTGGGTGAGTGGGTTCTGGGTTAGCTCCAGCTGCTTGAGCATTAGTTACTAAATCAAGAAGCTGTTGAGCAGTCATAAAAACTCCATCCGGAGGAGCAGCACCAGATGATCCAGTTCTGGGACGGCCTGGTCTAGACATTCTCTTCCTTAAAGAAAGAAAGAAGAGAAGTAAGAAGGTTATTTACCAATGAACATCAAGTAATCTTGATAGATAAAACAAGGAATCATAAAGGAAATAGGATGAATCGGTACGAAGACTCGAATTAATCCTATGGTAGGACTCCTAAGATAGACCTAGGACGATGATCCTTGTTAAGTTATTCTACATTGTTCCGAAGTTTGGCTCTGATACCAAGCTGTGACGCCCCACCTCTATACCCACGCTAGCCAAGAACACTCCGGAGTAGTGCTGTCAACTAGCACGGAGAATAAGGCTGTTGAGGAGCGACCATCCATGTAATTGTTTATCACACGGTGGCTATAAATAATCTTCGGAAACAAACATAGAAATAATCATATCACAAATCAGTCACAGATATCCATATCACAAAGGCGGAAGAAGATATGAATATATAACTAACACATGAAAGTGTACATCAGAGTAGTGGTCAGTAAGATCCACGATAATACAAAAGAATAGCAACACGTGCTATACAAAAGAATACAACTATGAGTCTATATCTCAAGTGTATACAACAAAAACTGCTAATCTAAACAGTTAGCCAAAAGTCAGAGTGATGAATCCCTGGGAAGAAGTCAAGCAGAAGCACCTGTAACATCACGGTCTGACCCGAGTATTATTTAAGAAAAATAATAAACGGATCAATCTAGCTATAAATATCAGATGACATGATATAACATAAAAGATATGGCATAAACATAAATATCCATAACGACATACCACTATAAGTATGTAAATAATGATCAACAGAAGATCAATCAATAAGAGATAATCAATATCACAAGAATCTTCTCAAAGATTCGAAGAGGGCATCATACCCTAAACTTGTACTCATAACAAGTCAATGACATAAATTCCAGAAATCAACACGAGAAATCCAGAAATCATAAAAAGAGAAAGAGGCCTATCACATGACGGTCCGAAGACCATGGGGAGCTACCCCACATGTGTGAGTGGAATCACACAGATTGAGGTCAAGACTAACCAAAAAGCAGAAAGGTATGTGTGAATGGAATCACACAAGTGGTGTCTAGTCTAACCTTGCAATGAAAGAGACATCGCGCAATTGCTAGTCTAATTCATAAAGCGATCATCAAGATCAACGAGAAGTGTCAATTACACTAAGCTAGTAAATATAGAAGTTTAGCTTCATGTCCCATAACCACTTGCTTAACTTAAATATTTACGAACAAACTGTAAATCTTCACTAATAAAATTGTCACAAGAGGTTCAATCGAACAAGTCCAAGAATTAACCGACGAAGTGAACGCAAGCGTTTCATACCACTTGTTTTACTAAGTCGTTTAATTAGATTTCTCATCCGAGTGAGGTAAAGGCTTGTATATACTAATAGATTGGAAAACGGTTTAAGAAAAGAGCTTTGTTATTAAAAATAGAGTTGAAATTGTTTGTTAAAAGAGTTTTGATATTTACTACTAGTATTGAAACCTTTGTAATATAAAGTGACAAAACACATAAGCAAGTGTAGAAACAATCAGTCACAAAGATCGCATACGGAGATGGGAATAAAATCCAAGGAAATCAGCTCAATGTTTTTCAGATAAGATCCCCTACGGAGGGGGGGTCCAGGGGGGTGGCAACCCCCCAAGGTGGGGGTGCGGGGGCAACGCCACCGCTTACGGGGTTCGACCTGCCCGGTCAGGTCGCGGGGGTCCAGGGGGCAGCGCCCCCGGCGGGGTGCGGGGCAGCGCCCCGACCAAAACGGTACGACCTAGTGAAGACAAAATGAGGTCTAACGACCTAACGACTCAAGGGTCATACGACCTAACGGCTGCGACCTAGGGGTCTAAGGGGTCAAGCGACTTAGTGGTTGCGACCTAGAGGTGTTCGCGACCTAACGATGACTCACGACCCAACATGGCCGACTTAACAGAGTCGAGCGACCTAAGGTAAATGGTCCAACGACCTAAGTCGAACGACTTATCTGGAGCTTAGGTCGAAGACGACCTACGAGATAAACCAGGCCGACTTAGTGGACGAGCGACCTAAGGTAAATGGTCCAACGACCTAACTCGAACGACTTATCTGGAGCTTAGGTCGGAGACGACCTACGAGATAAACCAGGCCGACTTAGTGGACGAGCGACCTAAGGTAAATGGTCCAACGACCTAACTCGAACGACTTATCTGGAGCTTAGGTCGGAGACGACCTACGAGATAAACCAGGGCGAGCGACTTAACGTTTGCCTAGAGATTATAGGTCGGAAACGACCTAAGACTTAAAGCTTAACTCGCGAGCGACCTACGGCTTAAGGCCAAACTTGTAAGCGACCTACGACTTAAGGCTTAATTCGCGAGCGACCTAACTCCGAAGTGCCAATACTTCCAGAATGACCTAAAGCCCTGCGACCTATGGTACTAACTCGCGAGTGACCTAACGACTTAACTCGTGAGCGACCTAATTCCGAAGTGCCAATTCTTCCAGAACGACCTAAAGTTAACTCGTGAACGACTCACGACCCATGGACGAACGACTTAACTCCGAACGACCTAAAAATGGCCAGAACGACCTAAGTGCAGAAAATTCACGAAAATGCTAAAAATTGGAGTTTTTCGCCAATCCAATCCAAACCAAATGCAAATGTGCATGCAAAAGTGATAGGGAATCATTCCCAACAGTCCAATATAGTTATAGACTAGATTTGTGAGACAAAAATCTCACCTTTGCACTAAAGTTTATGAAGATGAAGCTTGAAGGCAAGGAGAAGCAATCCAAAGCTTGAATCCAATATCTTCTACTTGAATTTGGAGTTGAATGTTGGATTTGCAATTGAATTTGTGCTTGGAGTTTTAATTTCCCATTCCCTCCACCATTAATGCCAAAGCTTGATTAGTTAGGAAATTTATGAAGAGTGAGGAGAAGAGGGTTGGAACTTGGGCTTAATAGGCTAAACTAACCCAAAGTCCAAAGCGGAAAAAGTTAGTGAAATTTCACTAACTCCAAACCTATCGATGTTTATACTTAAAAAGTTGTAAACGACATTTCGAACTCAATGGAAGTGGTCTCGAGTCCTAATTTGACCGTTTGCAAAAAGTAGCTTTTCGGACCAAAATCCGATTAACGAGTTAATATTTAAATAAAATATTTAAATACAAACTCGATAAATATGCGGGTTGTTACAACATTCTCTAAGAACTTCTTTCCTTTGATAATCCATATTTGACATGTACAACCGTCCCTTCTTTTTAAACCATTCTCTTTGGTCAAGAACAAAGTATTTAAAATTATTAATCTCACTCGCCACTTCTAGTCCTTTAATCACTTGACTAATATTGGACCATCATTTTACATTACTACAATTCTTTCAATCAACACCAATCAAACTTCTAAATAAGAAATCATTGCAGTACTCTTGACTAAATCTGGCCGTCGACCTCATTCTAAGTCCATAAGAAACCAACATCTCTAAATTATTCCATTTAGATAACATTTTCAAAACTACGTTTTGATGTTTTTTACTAAGTGCCTCTGAAACTATATTTGTTTTTCTCAACATATACTCAATCCCAAAGGCATAAACCCATTGGTCATTGGTCAATAAATGCTTTAGCTTTTAAAATGCTTTTTCATATTTATTGATCCAAACATGATGTCCTTCCTTGTTATCTTAGTCATTGTTGCTACTATACAAGAGAAATCTTTATTAAATCTCCGATAGTAGCCAGCTAAGCCTAAGAAACTTCTAACCCCAGTTATAGTACTAATTATTTTCCAATTATTAATAGCTTTAATCTTCATTGGATCCATAGATATTCCATTTTTCAAAACTACGTGTCCAAGAAACTACATTTCTCTTTCTTAGAAATGACATTTGGAAACTTCTCCTTTAGTCGATGCTACATCATCGTATCTAGCACTATTCTAAGACGAACTTCACAACCTCATTCGTTCTTGCAATATATCAAGATGCCATTAGTAAAAACTAACATGAACCTATCCAAATGCACTTAAAAGATTCAATTCATCAATTCTACAAAGAAAGCAGGCGCATTGGTTAGTCCGAAGGGCATGATATACCACTTATATAAACCATATCTTGTTCAAAAGCTATCAATGGTATACTTTTCTGCACTACTCTTAATTAATGGAAACCCGTTAATAGGTCCAATTGCGAAAACACATATGCTGCACTCAAGTGATCGAATAATTCATATATTCAAGGCAAAGGATACAAATTATTTATCGTCTTCTTCTTCAATTTTCTATAATCAATGCACAATCTCAACCATCCATCTGGTTTCTTCACGAACACTATTATAGCTATGCAAGGTGAATTTCTTAGTCCTATTAAATCTTCCCTTCTAAATCCACTAACTCGACCTTTAACTCCTTCATTTTAACAGGTGTCATCCTGCTAGGTGGTTTACTTGCGGGTTCGACTTAAGTACGAGATCTATTTGAAACACTATGGCATGTTTTGATAGCAGTCTCACAATGTGCACAAAAATATCTGTGTACTCTCTTACTATAAAAACCTGATTAATTTCATCCTCCATGCCTTCCATAGCACCGAACATTTCACATACGTAGAAACTTGGTTCAATTAATGAGTATATAATTCAACCATGGCTGTGACGACCCACTGTTTTGATTGATTTAAATTGAAAATAAACTACACATGTCTATGTCAAATAGTCCAAAAAAATAGATTATCAATGGGGTTTGTAATAAGAATCAGTACACAGAATCATAGGCATAGAAATTACAACATAGAATCTCATAGTGGAAATAAAACAAATACATAAGTAGTTCATGAAGCTACTAATAAAGTTTACATCGGAGTTTCAAAGTTTTAAAATAACAAACTGGAAATAAAAAGAAATTCACTACTACAAGTAAAAATTGAAATAGGGAAATAATACTAGATAAAAGTGGAGCCTTCAACTAAGTCATTGCCTTAGAAAATTACTCCTCAAACTCAGTAATACTCAAACTGACCCGAGCATAATGAAAAAACATACATCCAAGCCAAAACTAAAATACTTATGTAAGTTAATTCAAACTAAGGCGTACAATAAGGAAAATAATTTAAGAGATGTTACGGGAGTTTCCATCTTTAAGAATCCATTAAGCTATCTGTATGCAGTAGATATGATATGTGTGTAATGTCTATTAGTAATGTAAATATTAAAATAGCATTAAGGCTTTACATTACCCCCCATTAACAAATTTTTAAGAATTTTTCAACATTTTTCCTTATAACACAACCAGTAATGTCGATAGCTAGGGAGGCGCCGTGATAGAATAACACTAAAACAATATTGTAGTAGTCTCATATACGAATAATCGCATGACAAGGCATGTGAGGTGATGTCCAAATAGGAATCCACTAGTTTATCCTTTTTGGTTAGCCGTAACCCCTAACGGTTGAGTACGTCCATCCATCCAAAATCAAACGTGCACACCAATTGAGTTAAAAATCAAGATCGTAATATTAGGGGAAGATGTGTGCTAAAGGTAGCTAACATATTGGCCAGACATAGGCTCACATTTTAGTCATTTCAAATTGACACAAGTGTTGGGGTGATCCATTATAGTTCTATTTCTTCATTCCAATAACTGTTCACCAATTCAACCTCTACATTCTGGATAATATCCACCGCGTATATAGCTATTAAAATGGTTCTGACGTTGATAGAGAAAATACCAATATATGACCCCGGTCTCTTTGATAACCAATTGTTAAATATATAAAAGTATGTCGTTTTGTCCATTTTAGTTTTTATAAAAAAATTCGTTAAGAATCTCCGAAAATGTTCAATATAAAAGTCCATTTTACTTCAAGAATTTACAAACAAGATTCGAAAATTTCCACAAATTTTATTATTTTTAATAATTAAAATACATCATTTCTACATTTATTATTTATAAAAAGCCTAAAAATTTGCAAAAAATTGCAGATTAAATTTCAGAGTTCTTAAAACAACATTATAGAATTTTCGATAAAGCTTTAAATTTTTCCAAATTAATTTGATAAATTTTCCAATTTTCAAACTACTAATTTCAAAGATTGAATTATTAATATTATTAGATGATGGAAATAAATTTTTGTCGCTTTTTTAAAGATTCTTCAAATAATATGCAAAAGCTATAGAAAAATTTTCACGTTGAAATAATGTTTTTATAAAATTACAAAATTTCAATAATCCTATTTTCAAAAAATAAAATATTGAAAATAAAAGGTGATAGAATTTTGTACAGATTTACTTAAAAAATACTCCTTGTGATGAGTTGGAGTTATAGAATTTTAAGTTAAAATAACACTATTTTCAAAACCCCTATTTATTCGTAATTCATTTAATAATTTATTTAAAAAAATCTACACGTAAACTTGCGACAAAATTTTAGACTACAATATTCAAAATATCATTTACTTTAACATATCAAAATTTTGAATTAAATATATAGGTGTACGAAAAAATTTTGAATAAGGACAGACGAAAATATTTGCCAAAAATCATATTTTGGGCCAAAACAATAAAATTATCTATTCTAATTTTTTCCACATATTAATATAAGACATCCAAGGGTTATTTATATCGCCATTAAATGTTCAAACTATCTACATGACAATCAATACAACTTCAATAACTCTAACAAGATAGTAACAAGTAAAATCAAATGGTCAAACATATATATAATCACCATATCATCAATTATTATCAGCTTATAGGCCTATAAAAACAATCAAAATCCAAATCAACTTAATTAAACATGTATCACAATAATCATCAACTATTGCATATCAGGATGTTCAACTGGCGATGATATTCAATTTTAATGCCAGTTTAAATTCAGAAACATCAAAACAAAATAATTTATCGCAGCATGATGTTGATTCAACCTGCAATACAATTGATATTATTTCATTAGTTAAAACACTCACCATTTTATGCGAATTTGAAACTGCTCAACACAAACAATGAATAGGACTATGGATCTCAACAAACGGACACTAGCTGACACGATCAACAAGATGACATACATACTAATTAGTAGCTGTTGCGTTTGGAGGTTGCAGAACGGGTAGGTGGTGGTGGTATAGGGTGGCAAGCTTTTGGGTTTTTGATTTTTTTTATAAGAATGAAGGCGGCCGATCTGATATGAGGAGTTGGAGGTGAGGCGAATGGGTTGCAGGTAGATCTCGAGGTGGCTTAGGGAGGGCAGAGGGATGATGGTAGGCGGAGGCAGTGGGCCATGGGAAGGAAATGGGATTTTGGTGGCGGCTTCGGGTAAGGAGAGGGTGGTGGTTCTTGTGGTTGGATGCAGGCCGAGGGTGGACAAAGGCAGAGGCAGGTGGATGGTGCTAGATACAGGTTTGGTTGAGCTAGAGTGGAGAGGTATGATGCAGGCGAAATGTAGGATGGCTGCAGGAAAAAAAAGAAAAAAAGGAAGAAGTAAGAGAAAAAACAAAGTGTAGATTTTTTTGGAAAGTGGAGGCAGAAGATAATTGGTATGATTTTATATTTGAACAGTAGAATGCAAATAGTTTATATTCATTTGGCTTTCTAAAACATGTAAACAACGTAATCGAAGAAGGACAATGCATTGTTTAACCAAATCATCGGGTGACGTAGCTAGACTTCGTCCTACAAACTCAAACGTACGTAGACATTATTTGTGTACGGTCCTTATTTCAAATTATACTATGCCCTGAATTTATAATTCAAACAGCTCTACAGCATACATTGGATGTACGAAAACAAAAATGAAATTATTGATTTCCTCAATGCTCGGATACGGACGTAATAGCGAACATAATTTTCAATTTTAACATTTGTGTCAAAATTAATTGTTGCCACTAATTACACCGACTCATAACGTATAACAAACTTCAAATTACAGTAAACGGAGCTAAAAAGATCAAAATTTGATGAAACAAACTTTGACGTGTTACTTAGAAAATTTTCTAGAATAATTAATGTAAAAATATTTTCAGTTCGAATATTAATAATTTCCATTAAAATATTACCCGATTAGAGTAAATTTTGAAACATAATAAATTTTTCGAAATGAACAAACTAAAATTTCATATTAAACTTATTGAACACATTTTAAATCATAAAATTTAATTTTTTAAATACTTATTCAAAACCATTATTTAATTTAATAATTTAAAATGGTCAAAAATACCGGTCATTGCAATAGCAATCAGGGGGTTTTAGGGATGTTACTCTATCTTGATAGAATATCCTAATTTCATATTGACTTAATCAATACATACCCAAAATTATCCAAAATCCATAAAATAAAACACCTACAAATAGCAAGCGAACTCATGTTCTAATAAATCAGAATGTAAATGGTCATACCTTATTCGAAGAATTGCATAGCCATGAACCATTCACAACCCTCAAAGAAGTAATAAGGTATGTTGATTCTAGGTCTAACTTATCTATTGGACATTTAGAGATAATTGAATGTAATGCACCTATATCAAACATTACTTTAACATGTATGCCTTGTTTCAAAACTATACCTCTCATCGTAATCTTTCCTTTCTCTTCACCAGTTGGTCTAGAATCTGAGGATTCCAAAGAAAAAAATCTTTTATCTTTCATCTTCGACTGGTTTAGGACAATCCTAACTGAAATGCTTTTCTTGTCGCTATTAAAGAATTTCATTCCCTTCTTATCGACACCTTTCTTGTTGTAACCAGAAAGACACTGATTTGCAAAGTTCCCAAAACAGTTTCTAAGGATGTCGAGCATGTAGCAAGCCCAAAGTGGTATCGAATGACAACAGATGCCAAAAGAATATGGTGTAAAAGATATTTAACCTGAAGACAATCAAAGAAAGATATTGCATTATTAAGAGATATTGAATACTTAAATGTCGAGCCTTTACAATTATAACTATTGTGAAACATGTATAAGGGCAAAGGATGTTGAGCTTTGAAGAATATAAGGGATATTGAATATCTACAGTTGTCAAAGATGTCACATTTTTTCAGTATCCAAATGATGTCAGATCGCATCAATATAAAGAGAGATATTGAATTTCATTAAAACAACGAAGGATGTCAGATATTAATAGTGTAGAAGGTTGTCGAATATTGAGAACACAAAGAAGGACGTTGGATATCGAGAATATAAAGAAGAATGTCGAATTTTAACAATGTGAATAGGGATGTCGTATGACATTAACATAATAGCAATGCTAAGAATTGAAAATCTGGATAGGATATCGAATATCCTCAATCCACCTAATATTGCATGAAACGTGGCAGTCGATCCACCTACCTCCACCTATATAAACAGGGACCCAATGGCAACTTAGATCGGGTGAATTCTTCTTATCTCATTTCTTACCATTTTCAAAGTTGTAAACCTTAAATTGAATTGGGGAATTGTAGGTACTATTGTAAAGTGGTGATTTTTGCATATAAGGATTGAATAATAAACTTTGCATAGCATATTACTAGTGAATAAAGATATTTGACTATGATACACCTTATGACATGGGCATAACTTCTTTATGCACATGCATAAGTTCTTTGGAGATGCAGATTAATTTTCCTCTTGAAAGTTGACATCATGAACATGCGTACTTCACTTTGGATTGTATACTTCTTATAGGTTAACATAAGGCCATTCAAGTCTTTTATTAACCAACTCTTATTTTCCTTGCATATTTGGGGTTGACAAGGAAATTTTTTAACTTTTTGGCGCTAGAAGGAGGGCTTGAACCTCTGTATCCCTACATATTCCGATAAAAGGCTTTCCCTAGCTTGCATACAAAGAATATAAAGAATCTTCCTAACCTGCATATTTCTTTAAAGGACTATCCATGTCTTGTATATCCTAACAAAGAACTTTGGACACTTTTTCTTCTTATGGAAGACTTGTCCATCCAGCATAACCCATTAAGTCGCATAATAATTATCTTTGAATAAGGATCTTTTGAGCCTCGCTTGGCCAAACCAGTTTACCAAATCACCCAGGACCCTCAATTTCATGAGGAACAAGGGTTGAGGTTTTTGATGCTAAAATTTATAAAAGAAAAGAGACAAATGACTTCCTATAATTTGGATAAGTGGAGCATTATTCCATTTCATGTGAGCTTTATCCCAATCCATGACTATTATCCTATTATGGGACAAAAGAATACAAAAAAGGATGCTTATTCTTAGGAATGAGGGAAGCCATACAACTCCAATTTAAGGGAATGATTTTCGAAAGAGAAAGAACAAAAGACTTCAACAAGTTTACCTAAAAGTGGAAAGGAATAGTAGATCGCTTTTCTACACAAGTCAAAACTCAAGAATCTTTAAAGATAAAGTTCATGGATAATACTAATGCGATAATCTGATGATTCAAGAAAGTTAGATGGGAATGAAAAAGCATAGTGCCCTAGACGTTCTAGATCTTTTAAGATGCGCTCTCTTACCACTTCCTGTGAGAATATCTACTACCCACCTGAGGAAAAGATAAACTATTGGCCTTCTAAGAAGAGACAACCAAGAAACGAATGGAATCAAGAGGCGCTTATTGCCAATATCATCGAACAAATGGGCATGGTGCTCACCAATGTCGAAGCTTAAAAGGAATGACTGAAAGCTTCTTGGGAAAGGGAAATCTTGATGAGTTTATACTAAATCCATAACGAAGTGAAATTCTTCATGAAAAGGAATTATGAAATAAAGGAAAAGCCTAAATCATAACCTATAAGGTAATAAGGAGTAAAGGAAAAGCCTTTAATCCCGCCACAAGAGCCTGACCAGTGCACCTCATAGAGGGTGGTCAAAGTAAGTCTTTGGTCCCGCCTAAGTTGGCCTGGCCAAAGTACCACAAGTCATCTGTAACGTCCCAAAATTTTATCATTATAAATTAAAATATTTAATTAATTTAAAATTTTAAATAATTGGTTTTAAAATATAAACTCTTTTTACTCAAATATAGCATTTTATTTTTAATATTTGAATAATGGATTTTATAATTAAAATAAAACTCCTTCAAATAATAAATAACGATGGTGAAATAATTTTCAAAATTTGTTTAAAAATATTTAGTTCGATGAAAAATCTAAAATGTGACCGAAATTCATTTTTCGAATTTTCTATTTTTTATCGTTTAAAAGTCGTTGAAAAAGTTGTAAACATTTTACTATGCATATACACATACATATACAAATAACATAAGAATGGTTAGTGATAATATAGGTAAAGTATGTTCACTTAAGTTACTATAAAAAGCTTAAAATAAAAAAATTAAACATTGAAAAGATGTGAAAAAGGAAACATCACATCACTAAACATTACGTGCTCATGTACTAAATGCATAATTGAAAAAGATGGTAAGGGGAGAAAAGAATGTGGCTTGTGATGTGATATGGAGGGGAGACAAGATGAGATGGCATTTGATTTATAGAGCGCAAGGTGCATATGGCTATTTTGTAATTTGGTAATTCCAATTTGTATAAAAAAAAAATTCTAATTTCTTCTCATTCTTATTTTCATTTTTCAAAATCTTTCTCTTCCTTCTTAATCACTTTACCTCTTCCATGGCTTCCTTGGTTTTCCAAATGATCGAAAATCATTTCTTTCCTACTTTTAAAGCATGAAACGTTGCTTAAAATGTAACGACCCGCCTTTTTGGATAGTTTAAACCGACGATCAAATACACATGTCGATTCCAAACCATTCGAAAGGGCAGATGGTTATTGGGGTAAATAAGAAAAGAAGAGGAAAGAGAAATAAAAGAAAGGAAACAACACAGAATCTTGCAGCGGAACGATAAAATATAATAATCAAATAAACAGTTCATTAAGTTGTTTACTATACTTTGATCATTATTTATACAACATTTATCAGAGTTATACATATTCAACAGAACAAATAAAATAATGCAGCAGATAGCATGATGCAAGGGTAATAATAGTAATAGTATACCAAATCTTCGTCTTCATCCTCCAGAATAGATCTTCAAAAATCTGAAAAAACTCAGGACTGACCCGAGCGTAATGAAAAGACAAAACACTCGAGTCAGGACTAAAATATCCTTATGAAAGTTAAATCAATAGTAAATAAATATGAGTGTAACGGCGTTAGAGATGTTTACGGGGTTTGACATCTCATATCCAGTGTCAACGCTCGTGCAATAACTCAAGAGATGTTACGGGATTTTCCATCTCTTAAGGATCCGTCAAACTATCTACTATGTAGTACAATACGCTAAGTAGATAATTCCTATCAGTAATATAAGGTATCAAAATAGCGTTAAGGCGTTATCATAATCCCCCTTAACACATTTTTATAATGCCGTAGTCTATACAGCACCGTAAGCCCCACCGTAAACTAGTGGTTATCAGAGGGTACCCCATAGGTATAACACAAAACATAACGTAGTGGTCGCGAATAGGATAATCAGTATGACAAGGTACATGAGGCGATACCAACTAGGATACTAGTAGTTGCGTGATCCGGACTGATGTTGAGCATAGCCAGCAGCTACCCCAACACCGCGAAACAACACTCCCAAATTAAGGGGTGCACCCAAATCAAATCACAAATGTAATAGATATGGTATCGAAGAAGTGTGTCCGCTAGAGATGGCGAACCTCAATGGCCCGGCGCGGCTCCTGTTTTAGTCATGTCAGGGGTCATCCAATATCGTTCTCTTTCTTCAGTCAACGCGTTCACCAAACCATCCACTTCATTCTGGATCAACACTCCGCGTATAATAGTTATCAAAGTGGTATTCGTTATCGACAGAGAGTATGTCCATATCCGATCCTGGTCGCTTTAACAACTACGTATTATTACACCGGTGGCTCTTTTACATTTCAATCAATTCATAATTGATATCAAAATATCATATTCGCTTCAAAATCAAATCCATTTCAAATATCATCATATCTATTCAAAATATAAGATTTCGTTTCAAAAATCATTTTTCGCCTCAATATCTCATTTCGATTTCCAAATCATTTCGAATTTCAATTTAGGTTGCAACTTCATTTAACCCAATTCGTATTTACATTCGAGATTTAAACATAAACATTTCACCTTATTGACCAACTTGAATTTTTAGAAAATAGTTTTAAGTAGTTTAAAAGTAGTTTTAAATAATTAAAATAGTTAAAATACTTAAAATCTTAAAATGGATTTAAAATAGATAAATTAGTTTAAAATAATTTAAATTGGGTTAAGTAGATTTAAAATAGATTAAAATAGTTCAAGTATTCAAAAATGGTTTATATAACAGAGTAATTTGGAAAACAAAATAAAACAGCTTCAAAACCAGTCCATTTCAATTATAACTTCCCAATTCAAATCAACTTCAATTTCCATTCTACCGATTCAATTTCGATTTCAATTCAAATCAATGTCAACTTTGACTTCAAATTAATTCATATTTACATTCACCTTCAATTAATTCAATTTTAATTTAAATCGATTTGGAGCTTGATTTTCAAAATATCAATTTATAACACTTAACAAAATTATCCTTCAATATTCAAATTTAAATCCAAATTTCAAATATGATTCAATTTCAAGCTCAATTTCAAAATATCATTTTTATGTCACATTTACTTAGTAATACTCAAAGCTCGAAATAATGTTCAATCTTTAAAACAAATAAATTTTCGAAATTCAATCATATCCCAATTTTTAAATTTCAAATTCTCAACTTAAATTATTTAACAATTTATTTTAACCAAAATTTATTTCAACATTCCAAACTCAATTTTTCGATAAATTCGATTTCTATAAATTGATTTCTATTTATAACCTTTAAATCAAAACATTTAAATAAATTTCAAATCGACGATTTTAAAAATTATTAATTTAGCCAATCCGGTGTCCATATATAATTTTCTACCCTATGGCCAAGTGATTAGTTATTTCAATTAAATGTCAGGGATGAATATATATCACTTAAACCAAATCATAGTGTCATATATATGCATAACAATATATATAAGCAAATAAACATCCAAACATTTAAATATCAACCAATAACGTCCATCGAAATACATCATCCAATAAACAATACAATTCATGACAATTTCATAGTTGTCAATGTCAGGTAATTTAATCGCAATTCAATTTTAATTTCAATTTAACTGTCAATTAAATTTTTAACCGTTAATTCAAATGACAATCTATATGACAATTAAATTTTATCAAACAAAGACAAATAAAATTCATATCACTTCATAATATTAAATTTAACTAGCATAATAATATTCAGTACGTTGTGAGCGTTATAAAACACTCACCTTGATTTCAATGTAATACCAGCTTTTTATTTCGAATAAAATTAAGCGAGCGTGTAATTTTACCCGAAATTTTCACTAGCTCCAAATGACTCCAATCCAGTTTCATAGCGTAGTTCTCATCGATACGATTCCAGCGCAAAAAGTTTCGTCCAAAACGGACCTCGTATGAAAGAGTTATGCATTTTAGAAGTTTACACAAATTGAAATATAAATAATATACAACTTTTATTTTATTTCTAACCCTAACAGATCTGGGCCATCCATCTCAAAGCCTGCAAATCCAAGCCATGTGCGTTCTTCCTCCTTCCTCTCTCACGTGCGTTCATGCCCAGTAATTTACCGTGCCCAAGAACCCATAGCAAGTAAGCTAGGGTTTGAAATTGCCACCACCACGCTCGACGAGAAGTTGATCAGCTAGCGCCAAATGGAAGCTCATCTCCCCCTCTACCTTCGACCGCAACTATGGTGAACTCGGCCCCACCCCTTGCCTCGATTTGTGTGAAAATGCAGCGGCTTTGAACTTGATTTCCTGTCTATCCGAAGCTCCATTTCAGATCATGACCGTTGGATTTTTAGATCTCGTCGAGATCTACAACTTTGTAATTGAGAGTTTTTGCTAATTCTTCACGGATTTGGAGATAATTGAGGAAGAAGTTTCGAAATTTCTGGCCATTCATCTCTATAGTGGCGGCTAAGGGCTGAAACCCTAGGGTTTTCTTTCTGTTTTGCAAATGAGAATATAATCGTCCTTATATAGAAAATTGCAAAACACTATTCACCGAAAATTTTCCGAACTCCAAACGAAGCGTGCCGGCTGGCGTTTCTAGGGTTTACCCCGCGTTCCGGACACAATGGAATAGATTTCTGAAGCTAATTCGATCATCTATGCGAGTTACGGCAGTAAATGATCAATTTTAAATTAAACCGATTAAACGATTTTTTTTTGGCGTTTTGGCTTGTCTCGGACAAACGGTAAATCCGATTGACACGAAATTTGAAATCTTACAATAATATCACGTTACGGATCCGATGAAACCTGTTTCATCGAAATCCGAGACTGTTTGAAAAATGGCTATTTTAACTCGTCAATTTAATATTAAAACAATTTCGATGCGTTTCGAGCTGCCACGGTCAAACGAAAACTCCGATTGCTACGAAATTTGAAATCCGATAATAACAAACTATTACGGATCTAATGGAACTAGTTTCGTCCAATTCTGAGACTGTTCAAAAATTGGCTATTTTTCAGTCGATAATTAAGTATTAAAATATTCAATTTTCACAAATTTACTTTAATTCGATTTTAAAAGTTCTACAACATCATTCTAACTTTAATATGATAAAGTAAAATTTTACAAATCATTTTTAATCATATTAAACCCGTTATTCAATTATCCCATAAATTCCAATTTTAAAAACTTATTAACTCTATTAAAATCCAAATATAACTTACATTCACTTTGGAAACCAATTTGAATAATACTAAATCAAATATCAATTATTCACTCTATTTTCATATATTAAATTTCAATATCAAATTAATCATATCACATTCGAAATTTAATTATTCAAACTTCTGTAATATTAAATTTAAACAAATTTGCTTATGCTTAAATCACTATCTTTTGAAATATTCAAAATGAAATTATAAAATTTAACCTTTAAACTAATTCACTTCTTAGAACCCTATTTTTATTTTACAGTTATTCAATTATTCAATAAGTTTTAAATATTTAATTTAAACAATTTACCGATTCAATATTCAATATTTGATTTTAAATAGATTTTACTTATCACTCAAATACTCTATTATACCCAATGAATTCAACATTTATTATCCTATCCGACTATTGATTTCAAAGGCGTTCGCTAAGTAGTATTTATTTTTCAATACTAATTACTATTCAAATCTTCGAAACCGATCTATTTAAAATTTGTATTTCTACCTAAATAATTCACAATTCTTATTCACTTATTTACATTTGTTTTTCCATATATTCCCTTAACCAAGTTATAACATTTGAGTCAATTCAATTAGATTAGAACTCCATTCAATCTATAAATAATTACTTGGATAATTATTGTTGCAATTCATTCCAGTTATTATCATTCCAAACGACTTACAATTTTTTTCTAACACTAAATCACGAAATCTTATTAAATTAGCTATTTTAATTATCGAAAATTTACGGGTCGTTACACTCTCCCCCACTCAAAACTTTTCGTCCCCGAAAAGGAAAAAGAAAGGAAAAAGAACTAAGTATAGAATTCAACACTTGATATATTTTATTCAAAGTTACCAACTTATAAAACAATGAAATTTCATTTATAAAGTCATAACTACGCTTCCACTAAGTTACTCCGAACGGCTTTCTAACTTTAAAAGTTAGTTATCAAAACAAGTTATAAAAATTTTAAAACTTGAAAAATTTTCTAACACCCAGATTTTACGAAAAATTTCGGCAGAGTCTCATTTGTGCTGCTCGATCGGAAAAAAAATGACAGTATGCATATCACAAATATACATCTCATCAAGTGATGAGGCATCCCGCGGGGAAAAAGTGTAAAAGTACGGTATGTAATCCGAGATATGTACCTTATATATTATTAGCGAGCATATACGGCTAATATAGCACGAAAGCGAGCTCCAAATGCGAAGCAAGTGCAATCTGCACCTACTAAACACTCAACAAACCATGAGAACATGCATATATGAAAATAATATCAATATACATCATATAGCAACATAACAACTACATATGCCAACATAGCAAATGCAAGAAAAGCAACAAATGCAACCATCAATCAATTATCATCCAACTATCATCCAACAAATCCATAACCAATCAATATAAATTCACTTCTCATTAATATTCATTCACTTAGTTTTCAATTTTGATCACAGTTGATTCATTAACGTTGGATTTTACTAACATTCATTCTTAATTCAATTAATTAACATTCACTAATTTATATTTACATTAGTTCACTTCCAATTTGAATCAAATTAAATTCTTTTAAATTCATTTAACTTCCAATTTGATTTGAATGATTTATAGCTTTCAATTTCATTAACACTTACCGAATTATATACAATCAACTAACAATCATATACCAACCAAATCATACCCAACATAACCAAATTATTAATTTTACATTCAATTTGGTTTATCTCTTTCAATTCCATTTTATTCTTAGCCATACCAAATTCTTTTGTTTACATTTACCTCATATTCAGTTTCAGTTAATAGCCAATTTATTTGCGGACATTTTATTAATGCAGAACATTTTATTAATCATCACTTTAATTTATAGTCATTCCAGAAAAGTCTAACATCTTATATACGACTTTTCTTAGTTTATAGTTATCTCAAAAGTTGCAAATTTATCTTCACATACTTGGCATCTTAAATTTCCAATATTAACTTTAATTAAGTCCGTAAGCCGTACATATATCATCCGTGAGCAATATCAACCTAATCGCTTATTCGATCACACAATTTCACTTCCAAACTAGTATCGTTCACACGACTCTCTAGTGCGGACTCAGATTTGGTTCGTTGATTGGAAACTGTTACTCTCCTTGCATAGCCATATACTATGATAGAGAATTCCAGAATCAAATTAAAAATCCATATCCAGGGTTCGCCATCGAAAATCGAGTGAAAAATCCTAACTTGGATCGATATAAATCATCTCGAAATTTTGTGCTCGAATTTGGATCAAATCGTTATGCGAATAAAATAATATTCGTACAATCTCACGTATTACCTTCCAATAGATTTCTATCCAATTTATCTATACTAAATTATTTTAATGGCTTCTATTTTTTTCACTTAATTACTCACAATCCATTATTCAGTTAGTATATTCATTTCTTTACATAGCATATTCTTCAACATTATCTTTTCTTAAACATCATATCATAGAATTTTGCCTACTCGGGTTCATTTTAAACATTCTATATAATTTAATTAAATTCAATTTCATTTTCCAATTGATTCTTAGCTATAAGAAATTCCTTTGTTTACATTTATTGCATTTTCATAATTTCAGTTAATAACGAATTCATTTGTGAAACATTTTATTAACCGACACTTTAGTTTATTAATCATCCTATAAAAGTCTAACCTCTCCTAAATGACTTTTCTTAGTTTACAGTTATCTTAAAGGTTACAAATTCAAAAAAAAATTCTATGCAATTTATATTTATTTTCTATAACCAATTTACAAAAGATATTATACAATTCATTTGTCTTCTTTCTTAACTTCACTTACTTGTTCCATTTATCCATTCAACATTTCATGCTATATTTAAGTTTTTATAATTTTTATCACAACCAAATTTTACATTTATATACATTTTAATTCCTTTTGAGTTTTCCTTACATGTATACTTCAATTGTTTTCAGGTTCTGTTTAGTTGTACAATATCTCATTACATATCCAAAACATCATTTCAACTTCTTAATATTTGGTAAGTCATATTATATGTTATTAGAATGCAAATTTTGCATTATACAAATTTATAGAATTTCATTTTACTTAATTAGAATGTTCACAAATTTGATTTGTTTAAATCCTCTTTACCCTTCAACTTTAAAGGTACACTAAAACTCTAAAGTTTTTCCAAAACATAAGCTTAGATATCTTAATCCTCTTATTTTATAAATTCTGGTTATTCACATTTCATTCAAATTATTTGAAAATTATTAATTAACAGAACTTAGAAATTTAAATGCCCGGTTCTTTTCAAATTGTTTGAAATAAACATATATACTTATATCTTTAATATATCAAATCATACCTTTGGAGTTAAACCAAAACCCATTTACCCAAAATAATTTCGAAGAAAAGCCAAGCTTCTTAGAAGTCTCCCCCACTTTGAGACTCGAAAATGAACGTCGATGATGCTGCGCAGTCATCACCGAAATTATTTTCCAGCGACAGAAGAGGAGTACTGAATTCATTCCTTCTTTTTTTTTAAAAATCCTTTCAAAATATTTCCATAACAATTTCCAACTAATATTACTATATATTTCTTCAAAATTTTGAGAACCATTTTTCAAAATCTCCAGGTCTTAAATTCAATATTTCCAATTTAAATCTATTTTAATTTATAAGTCGCCTTTATAAAATATTCTTATAGAATTTTCTTTCTTAACACATTCCACAAGTTGTTTTGTTATTGTTTGTTTTGTAATAAACCTAAATTATTAAATTACAATACCCAATTAATGATAACAACCAATATTATCATTCCTAACTACAAGGTAAGCAAGATAAGTCAAAATACTTTCTGAAAATAAATCCTTTATATACAAAATATAATTAGGGCAAAATTATTTCATTTACCCAATTTCAAAACAATACTATGTCGAATTTTTCTGTTTAAGTGTTTAGAGATCCCTATCAATCACGTTAATTACTCGTATTGACTAGAATCCATAAGCCACTCAACAAATCAACCGACATAATATAAAACATTTTATATCACTAACAAATATGCTCTCTCATATGTATACACTCAGCGGCTCATCATAGGGTATTACTACCCTATTTATAAAGAGTCTGACCCCACAAAGCTAAGGTTATCGCTAAACCAATGCTCCGATAACAACTGTAACGACCCGCCTTTTTGGACAGTTCAAACCGACGATCAAATACACATGTCGATTCCAAACCATTCAAAAGGGCAGATGGTTATTGGGGTAAATAAGAAAAGAAGAGGAAAGAGAAATAAAAGAAAGGAAACAACACAGAATCTTGCAGCGGAACGATAAAATATAATAATCAAATAAACAGTTCATGAAGTTGTTTACTATACTTTGATCATTATTTATACAACATTTATCAGAGTTATACATATTCAACAGAACAAATAAAATAATGCAACAGATAGCATGATGCAAGGGTAATAATAGTAATAGTATACCAAATCTTCGTCTTCATCCTCCAGAATAGATCTTCAAAAATCTGAAAAAACTCAGGACTGACCCGAGCGTAATGAAAAGACAAAACACTCGAGTCAGGACTAAAATATCCTTATGAAAGTTAAATCAATCGTAAATAAATATGAGTGTAACGGCGTTAGATATTTTTATGGGGTTTGACATCTCATATCCAATGTCAACGTGCATGCAATAACTCAAGAGATGTTACGGGATTTTCCATCTCTTAAGAATCCGTTAAACTATCTACTATGTAGTACAATACGCTAAGTAGATAATGCCTATTAGTAATATAAAGTATCAAAATAGCGTTAAGGTGTTACCATAATCCCCCTTAACACATTTTTATAATGCCATAATCTATACAGCACCGTAAGCCCCACCGTAAACCGGTGGTTATCAGAGGGTACCCCATAGGTATAACACAAAACATAACGTAGTGGTCGGGAATAAGATAATCAGTATGACAAGGTACATGAGACGATACCAACTAAGATACTAGTAGTTGCATGATCCGGACTGATGTTGAGCATAGCCAGCAGCTACCCCAACACTGCGAAACAACACTCCCGTATCAAGGGGTGCACCCAAATCGAATCACAAATGTAATAGATATGGTATCGAAGAAGTGTGTCCGCTAGAGATGGCGAACCTCAATGGCCCAGCGCTGCTCCTGTTTTAGTCATGTCATGGGTCATCCAATATCTTTCACTTTCTTCAGTCAACGCGTTCACCAAACCATCCACTTCATTCTGGATCAACACTCCACGTATAATAGTTATCAAAGTGGTATTCGGTATCGACAGAGAGTATGTCCATATCCGATCCCGGTCGCTTTAACAACTACGCATTATTACACCGGTGGCTCTTTTACATTTCAATCAATTCATAATTGATATCAAAATATCATATTCGTTTCAAAATCAAATCCATTTCAAATATCATCATATCTATTCAAAATATAAGATTTCATTTCAAAAATCATTTTTCGCCTCAATATCTCATTTCAATTTCCAAATCATTTCGAATTTAAATTTAGGTTGCAACTTCATTTAACCCAATTCGTATTTACATTCGAGATTTAAACATAAACATTTCACCTTGTTGACCAGCTTGAATTTTTAGAAAATAGTTTTAAGTAGTTTAAAAGTAGTTTTAAATAATTAAAATAGTTAAAATAGTTAAAATCTTAAAATGGATTTAAAATAGATAAATTAGTTTAAAATAATTTAAATTGGGTTAAGTAGATTTAAAATAGATTAAAATAGTTCAAGTATTCAAAAATGGTTTATATAACAGAGTAATTTGGAAAACAAAATAAAACAGCTTCAAAACCAGTCCATTTCAATTATAACTTCCCAATTCAAATCAACTTCAATTTCCATTGTACCGATTCAATTTCGATTTTAATTCAAATCAATGTCAACTTTGACTTCAAATTAATTCAATTTTACATTCACCTTCAATTAATTCAATTTCAATTTATATCGATTTGGAGCTTGATTTTCAAAATATCAATTTATAACACTTAACAAAATTATCCTTCAATATTCAAATTTAAATCCAAATTTCAAATATGATTCAATTTCAAGCTCAATTTCAAAATATCATTTTTATGTCACATTTACTTAGTAATACTCAAAGCTCGAAATAATGTTCAATCTTTAAAACAAATAAATTTTCGAAATTCAATCATATCCCAATTTTTAAATTTCAAATTCTCAACTTAAATTATTTAACAATTTATTTTAACCAAAATTTATTTCAACATTCCAAACTCAATTTTTCGATAAATTCGATTTCTATAAATTGATTTCTATTTATAACCTTTAAATCAAAACATTTAAATAAATTTCAAATCGACGATTTTAAAAGTTATTAATTTAGCCAATCCGGTGTCCGTATATAATTTTCTACCCTATGGCCAAGTGATTAGTTATTTCAATTAAATGTCAGGGATGAATATATATCACTTAAACCAAATCATAGTGTCATATGTATGCATAACAGTATATATATAAGCAAATAAACATCCAAACATTTAAATATCAACCAATAACATCCATCGAAATACATCATCCAATAAACAATATAATTCATGACAATTTTATAGCTGTCAGTGTCAGGTAATTTAATCGCAATTCAATTTTAATTTCAATTTAACTGTCAATTAAATTTTTAACCTTTAATTCAAATGACAATCTATATGACAATTAAATTTTACCAAACAACGATAAATAAAATTCATATCACTTCGTAATATTAAATTTAAATAGCATAAAGATATTCAGTACGTTGTGAGCGTTATAAAACACTCACCTTGATTTCAATGTAGTTCCAGCTTTTTATTTCGAATAAAATTAAAAGAGCGTTTAATTTTACCTGAAATTTTCACTAGCACCAAACGACTCCAATCTAGTTCCATAGCGTAGTGCTCGTCGATATGATTCCAACGCAAAAATTTTCGTCCAAAACGGACCTCGTATGAAAGAGTTATGTATTTTAGAAGTTTACACAAATTGAAATATAAATAATATACAACTTTTATTTTATTTCTAACCCTAACAGATCTGGGCCATCCATCTCAAAGCCTGCAAATCCAAGCCGTGTGCGTTCTTCCTCCTTCCTCTCTCATGTGCGTTCATGCCCAGTAATTTGCCGTGCCCAAGAACCCATAGCAAGTAAGCTAGGATTTGAAATTGCCACCACCACGCTCGACGAGAAGTTGATCACCTAGCGCCAAATGGAAGCTCATCTCCCCCTCTACCTTCGGCCGCAACTATGGTGAACTCGGCCCCACCCCTTGCCTTGATTTGCGTGAAAACGCAGCGGCTTTGACCACGATTTCCCGTCGATCCAAAGCTCCATTTCAGATCATGACCGTTGGATTTGTAGATCTCGTCGATATCTACAACTTTGTGGTTGAGAGTTTTTGCTAATTCTTCACGGATTTGGAGATAATTGAGGAAGAAGTTTCAAAATTTCTGGCCATTCATCTCTATAGTGGCAGCTAAGGGCTGAAACCCTAGGGTTTTCTTTCTGGTTTGCAAATGAGAATATAATCGTCCTTATATAGAAAATTGCAAAACGCTATTCACCGAAAATTTTCCGAACTCCAAACAAAGCGTGCCGGCTGGCGTTTCTAGGGTTTACCCCGTGTTCCGGACACAATGGAATAGGTTTCCGAAGCTAATTCGATCATCTGTGCGAGTTACGGCAGTAAACGCTCAATTTTAAATTAAACCGATTAAACGATTTTTCTAGGCGTTTTGGCTTGTCCCGGACAAACGGTAAATCCGATTGACACGAAATTTGAAATCTTACAATAATATCACGTTACGGATCCGATGAAACTAGTTTCGTCGAAATCCGAGACTGTTTGAAAAATGGCTATTTTAACTCGTCAATTTAATATTAAAACAATTTCGATGCGTTTCGAGCTGCCACGGTCAAACGAAAACTCTGATTGCTACGAAATTTGAAATCTGATAATAACAAACTGTTACGGATCCAATGGAATTAGTTTCGTCCATGTAACGACCCAGAATTTTTATAAATTAAAATTTGAATATTTAATTAATTTTAAATATTTATAAGTGAATTTATAAGTCGAATAAATTTTTATTTGAATTATTGGATTTAATTAGATAATTAAAACAATAATTTAATATGTTAAATTATGGAAATAATAAAAAATTGAGTTAAAAATGATTGAAAATAATTTGGAAAATTTTATTTAATCATACTGGAGTTATAGAAATATTTTAGAACTTTTAAAATCGAATTAAAAGTTAATTTGTGAAAATTGAATATTTTAATATTTAATAATCGACTGTAAAATAGCCAATTTTTGAACAGTCTCAGAATTGAACGAAACCAGTTCCATTGGGTCCGTAATAGTTAGTTATTATCGGATTTCAATTTTCGTGTCAATCGGAGTTATCGTTTGATCGTGGCAGCTCGAAACGCATCGAATTATTTTTAATTTAAATTTGGCGAGTCAAAATAGCCATTTTTCAAAAAGTCTCGGATTTCGACGAAACTAGTTTCATCGGATCCGTAATGTGATATTATTGTAAGGTTTCAAATTTCAAGTCAATTGGATTTACCGTTTGTCCGGTACAAATTAAAACGCCTAGAAATCGACTTAAATCGGTTTAATTCAAATTGAGCGTTTGCAGCCATAACTCGCACATACTTCCGAATTAGCTTCCGAAACCTGTTCCATTGTGTCCGGAACGCGGGGTAAACCTTAGAAACGCTGGTTACGGCGTCTAAATCGGAGTTCGGAATTTCCGGGATGAATAGTGTCGCTCGTTCCTTATAAATAGACCACCATCTTCATAAATTTGATAAAAAATTATCACGAAACCCTAGTTTTATGTTGTAGCCGCCAGTTTCATAATCAAGGGCTGAAACTTAATCTTCTTCATCCTCTAATTTCTCAAAATCCATGCAATATTATCAAAAACTTTCTGAAGCAAAGATGAAGAGCACGAGATGAGCTTTAAATCCATACGGATATGATCGGGAATGGAGCATCGTAGGGGGAGAAAAAGGGGGCCGACCGTGCTAGGACACGCACGCATTTCCAGGTGAAATATGAGGCCGAGCCTTATGTCCTTGGGGCCAGAGGTAGAGGAGGTCGAGAGCAATGTGATGGTGGTAGTTTGATGAAGTGTAGTTGTGTGATCGATGAGTATAATCAAACCCTAATTGTTAGAGTTGGGTTCGGCTATAGGGGGGGGGGTGTCGGCCTGTAGAAGATGAAGAAGAGAAGGAGTGCGTTCAAGGGTCTTGATGTTGCAGGCTTGAGATCCAGTGGCTTAGGTTGAAAATTAGTTAAGTTTATGTTGAAATTATGTTATATAAATACGTGTAACTTCAAAAATGCATAACTTTTTCATACGAGGTCGGAAAAATGCAAACTCAGTTGCGTTGGAATCGTATGGACGAGCACTACGCGATGGAGTTGGTTTGGAGTCGTTTGGAGTTAGTGAGAATTTCGGGTAAAATTAAACGCGCGTTTAATTTTATTCGAAATAAAAGCTAAAACGGAATTTAAAATCAAGGTGAGAATTTCTCACTCAATCGAATCAGTTTCGATTTTTTTTTAAATAGTTAGATTTAAAATATTTGAATGCAAGTTTGAATGCAAGTTTGAATGATGATTGTATATATTGATTGTTAAAATAGACATTATGCGCCGTTAGTAAGCGGATGTTATTTAATATAAACATATACCGCGAATATTTCATAAACAGTGAAATTGGTATTATATATAATATCAATATATATATATATTGGCATATGTATATATTGCAGTTGATTGATTTCCCGCATTTTTTTTTGTTTAGCGGATGAGACCCTATTACGCCGTTATTAAGCGGATAATATTTAATAAGAACATATACCGCGATAATTTCGTACTGGAACGAAATTGGTATTGTGCTAATGTTTGTGATGCAGGAAAACAGGTTAGAGGGATCCAACTGGATTCCTCAACAGTTTTTATTTGATTTCAGATATTTTGATATTTGATGGATTGTCATATCGATATATGATATCGTTGTTTGTCGTGATTGACTATTTGGTGTGTAGCATCATTGGACCCAGATTTTGGGATTTTAAAATGATTTTTAAAGTGATTTTTGAAAATATACTTTATTTTTGAAATTGATCCATTTTAAATAATTAAACGTTATAATTTTTAATGTTATAAAATTATGGTTCTTGTGAAATACAGTTAAAAGCCGATTTTTGAGAAATATGAACTAATGATTTTATAAAATAGTTTAGATTGGATTTTTGAATATATTATAAAAGTTTAAATATAGGATTTATAAAATTTGATTATTTTATAAATCGAAGTGGTGAAATTTTAAAGGAATTTAAAGACGTTTTAAAGAATAATATAAATTGATTTATATTAAGAGATTTATAAATGGATATTTATAAATTGAAATATTGACATTATAAAACGAGTTTTTTTATAAGTGTTTGAATGATGTGTAAATGAATTTCATTAAAAATGAAATTTATAGAATTATATAACGGTGAAGTTATAAATGGAATTTTATAAACAATAGGTTTATAAAATTTGTAAAGTTCAAAGGAACGATTTTTGCAAATAAATAAATTATAAGTGTTTGACTTATAATTTGGACTTTTGGTTTATAATTAAGATTATAAATCGAATAGGTAAATAAAGAAGATTTATAAAGGAAGTTGTTATGAAATAAATAGAAATGGAATTTATAGACGTTGTTTTATAAATTCGCAAACGACTTATTTTGATAAGTTAATTGTTATAACTTAGGAATAGAGTTATATTCACATTTTGAATAGTGAATAATCCTTTGAATTAAAATGAATAAAAGGATGGATTTGTTAAAGAAGTATATTCACGTTTTTAAATAGTGAATAATACGTTAAAGAAAATGTTTAGAATGTGATGTTTTAAACAGAATTAAAACGATCTAACGATGTTTTAAAGGTGTTGAGATTCGAAAACATAGATTTCAACATTTATTGTTGAAATAGATGTTTCGAGAAATAAAAGGAAATGGTGGACTATAACACTGTTGTTATAGTAAATGATTTCCGAAAGGAAATGGTTTGTGTAGTATTAGGATTTATATATCTATTTTAAATTCGAATCCCTATACTAGTGATTTTGGGTTGTCGTAACGATGTTTTACGCAACATTCGTTTTGACCCAAATAAATATGTTAAGAGAATGTTTTCCTTAATAGAATGAAATATATACTTAATTCGATTTAAGTATATTGAATATTTTCCAAGGTTGAAAATAAAAAGATTTGTGAATTACTTATAATTGAATAAGTATGGAATTGTTTTTCCAATATGAAGTGAATAATTCGAATTTATCTTTTTGAAGATAAATTGAAATGAATAAATTGAAATCATATGCATGAATATTTTGAAATATAAATTCATTATGGAATTTATATGTGAAGTGGAATTTGTTTGAAAATAAATATTGATTTATTTTTGAAGTGTTGAAATTGTATATCTTGTGAAGATATTTTGGAAAATAAATAATTTGGAAAATTATTTGGAATCTGGTGATGTATGCATATCCATTGATAGTTCAATAGCCGACTATCAATATTTCCCTTTGAATGGGTATTTGATGTGATTTGATTGAATTTGAATGCACACTTATTTTTGAATAAGCGCTCACTATTCGGGTTAACCGGGAAAGGACCATGGGGTCGTATAACCCATTCCGAATATGTGATACGTCGTTGTGAATTGCATTTGAAGATCGGTGTTGAAGACCGAGTATTTGTGAAAGCGATAGGATGACCTATCGATTGTCTCTGCACTGGGTAGCTCCTGGTATAGAGATCTCCTAAGTGATGGGAAATTCGATCGGGATTGTGAATACCCGTATTGCAAGGGCTTCGTAAGAAGTGCCTTCGGTTTTGTTCGAGCCCGGAACAGACTTGTATGGATTGTATGTCTGACATTACAATTTGAGATATAAAGCCGATTTCTTTCAAATATATTTCTGTTGGTGGCGGAGAATTTATTCTTTGCTTAACACCCTTCTCTGAGACGTACGAGCTCAAAGGTTATGTAGTTGAATGTTATCAGCGATATATTCCCAATTTGGTAATGTGACATGCTGAGTGATGCTGAAATGATCATTGTGTTGATTATTTGTGATAGGATCGTTTATTTGATCGTCTATCCTTGTGATCATTGTGTTGATCATTTGTTGACCCAAAGCATGGCTTTTGTATAAAGTATGTTTTTGTGGACGTGAATTCGTCGAGCCTCACACACCGTGAATGGTCAAAACAGGAAAGAAGCAGCAAGGTTATGAGGGGTAGCACCCTTTAGGATGTGTCCATTTCCTTCTGGAAAAGGGTGGTATCATGGTATGGAGCCCAGATACTTACTCATGTTGAAAACACTTTATGATTGTGTGAATTGATTACGAGCGCTCGGTTGATAAAGGTCCCAAAGGACCGGGGGATGGCATATTCGGTCAGTTGTTACTCAGTTAGGAGTAACCCGGCCTTGTGTTGGTAGAGATCCGGTTTGGTTCTCGGGGATGTCCATCCAGAGGCATTCTCATGTGGCAATGGGAAGTTCCTTGGCCTGACCATTTGTTGGAAATCCAATTCCCAATACGAAACTTGTACGGTATTAGTTGTAGAACCTGCTATTCACTTATGGTGGTCACCACTGTTTGGATAGTAGCTATAGTAGGCATACGATAATGGTCGTATGTTGGCTAAGATTTATATTCTACTTTCGAAATGAATTTGTTATACACTATGCACTAATAATAATATCAAATGTTATTTTAAATGCGTATCAAGCATCTTTGACTATCATAAGGAGAAATCTCCTCTTATTCTGCGTTTGCATGTGTGTGTGTGCGGGAGGCCTTATGGTAGTCTCATTTTTTAAAAGCATTGCGAATTGAATTTAAAAATATTCCTCTATTTGATTTTAAAGTTAAATAAACTGTTTTGAGTTCTCACACCAGTCACATGACTGACTCGGAGTTTATTGTTTTCCTTCCTAAACTCTGGGTGCCCACCAATTTCCACACGGGCAGTTAAGAGTTAGGTTTATCAGGATATTCTGGATATTCTGGAGTTGCTGGAGGCAAGCTGGATGGCATGGCGTATTACTAGTTTATATAGTATTTCTTTTTCCGCTGCACTGTTTGTTGTTGTATGTTGTTGTACACTCTGATGATATGATGTGATGTAATGAAATGTAATGTAATAACTGATATAGTCCTTTGTTTAAAGATTATTCATTTATTATTATATGTTGTTCCGCTGCGAATTGTGAGATTCTGTTGTTGTTCTGTTGTTCCCTTTCTGTCCCGTTCTATTTTTAAAATTTTCTATCTTCTGTTTTTATAATTCTCTGTTTTCTAAAAATCGTCTATCTTCTTTCCTCTCTATTTTCTATCTTTTCTCTCTTTTTCTTTTCTTAAATTCTTTTTAAAACCCATAACATTCCGGTTTTCGGCCTTTGATTTCTCGGCAGTCGATAAAGTGAGTATCGATGTCGGTTTTTCGAAGTCGAAAATTCCCGCGTACGTTACATTTGGTATCAGAGCTGATGGTTAAGCGACAACCATGGTTCTGTTGGGTATTACTCATTAGAGATAGAGTCAGCAGTACTCTAGAATGAGTTTGAGTGTAATAATAGCTATGAGAGCGTATTTGTTAGTGAATATAAAATTGTTTTATATTGTGATGATTGGTTTATTGAGTGGCATATGAACTTTCGTCAGCGTGGTCCGCAAGACTATGCCGAAGGGGTTTCTAAACACTTGAATAGAACAATTCGGCACAATATTGATTTAGAAATTGGGTAAATGAAATAATTTTACCTTAAGTATATTTTGTATGTAAAGAAATAATTTTTCAAAATTATTAAAGTGTATATAAGTTGATTGTTAGGTTGTTTGGATAATCTAAATAAAAGAATAATTGTATAAGCAAAAGAATTATAAGAATTAAGTTATAATTAAAGTGAATTACAATTGTGAAATAAACTTATATATACAAGAAGTGAAACTATATGAATATATTTATGAATGTGAACTTAAGTTATTTAAAATGAAATTCAACTTTTGTAATTGAATTAAATGAATGGATTGAATGTTAATCAAATAAATGTAAATTTAAATTGGTATGAAATAATGAATATAAGTGTAATTCATTAAAAATTTAATGTTATTAGAAAGTTGAATAGTTGAATGAAAGTTAAATTAATTAAACCAATTGTAAGCAAAGTAAATAAATTTGAATAGAATTGAACGTGAATTGGATTTAATTAGTGAATGCAAACTAATTAAAATTGAGAATGAATGTTGATAAAATCCAATGTAAATAAATCAAATGTGATTTGAATTGAAAACCCTTTCATTGAATATTAATGAGAATATGAATGAATATTATTGATTATGAATGCTAGTTGGTTGATGGTTGAATATATTGCATTTGTTGTTTGTTTCATTTGCTGTGTTAGCATATATAGTTATTATGTTACTATATGTTGTATATTGATACTATTGTCTATGTGCATGTTCTCATGTTGTTTGTTGAGTGATTAGTAGGTGCGGATCGCGTTTGCTTCGCATTTGGAGTTCGCTTTTGCGCTATATTAGCCGTATATGCTTGCTAATAAAATATAAGGTACATATCTCGGATTAAATATCGTACTTTTACACTTTTTTCCCTTCGGGATGCCTCATTACTTGATGAGATGTATATTTGTGATATATATACTGTCATTTTTTTTTCGGATCGAGCCGCGCAAAGGAGACTATGGCGAATTTTTCCGGAAATTTAAGGCGTTAGAAAAATTTGAGAAAATTTGGAAAATTTTGAAAACTTTAACTTTGATTTTGAAGTTGAAAGTTAAACAATAGTAATTGTTTTTGAAAAGATAACTAAGTATGATTTTGAAAGTTTAGTAAAGTTATTGTAAGAAGTTTAACTATGAATTTTGGGAAAATTAATAGATTCTGTAACTTTTCTTACTTGTAATTTCGAGGACGAAATTCTTTTAAGGGGGAAAGATTGTAACGACCCAGAATTTTTATAAATTAAAATTTGAATATTTAATTAATTTTAAATATTTATAAGTGAATTTATAAGTCGAATAAATTTTTATTTGAATTATTGGATTTAATTAGATAATTAAAACAATAATTTAATATGTTAAATTATGGAAATAATAAAAAATTGAGTTAAAAATGATTGAAAATAATTTGGAAAATTTTATTTAATCATACTGGAGTTATAGAAATATTTTAGAACTTTTAAAATCGAATTAAAAGTTAATTTGTGAAAATTGAATATTTTAATATTTAATAATCGACTGTAAAATAGCCAATTTTTGAACAGTCTCAGAATTGAACGAAACCAGTTCCATTGGGTCCGTAATAGTTAGTTATTATCGGATTTCAATTTTCGTGTCAATCGGAGTTATCGTTTGATCGTGGCAGCTCGAAACGCATCGAATTATTTTTAATTTAAATTTGGCGAGTCAAAATAGCCATTTTTCAAAAAGTCTCGGATTTCGACGAAACCAGTTTCATCGGATCCGTAATGTGATATTATTGTAAGGTTTCAAATTTCAAGTCAATTGGATTTACCGTTTGTCCGGTACAAATTAAAACGCCTAGAAATCGACTTAAATCGGTTTAATTCAAATTGAGCGTTTGCAGCCATAACTCGCACATACTTCCGAATTAGCTTCCGAAACCTGTTCCATTGTGTCCGGAACGCGGGGTAAACCTTAGAAACGCTGGTTACGGCGTCTAAATCGGAGTTCGGAATTTCCGGGATGAATAGTGTCGCTCGTTCCTTATAAATAGACCACCATCTTCATAAATTTGATAAAAAATTATCACGAAACCCTAGTTTTATGTTGTAGCCGCCAGTTTCATAATCAAGGGCTGAAACTTAATCTTCTTCATCCTCTAATTTCTCAAAATCCATGCAATATTATCAAAAACTTTCTGAAGCAAAGATGAAGAGCACGAGATGAGCTTTAAATCCATACGGATATGATCGGGAATGGAGCATCGTAGGGGGAGAAAAAGGGGGCCGACCGTGCTAGGACACGCACGCATTTCCAGGTGAAATATGAGGCCGAGCCTTATGTCCTTGGGGCCAGAGGTAGAGGAGGTCGAGAGCAATGTGATGGTGGTAGTTTGATGAAGTGTAGTTGTGTGATCGATGAGTATAATCAAACCCTAATTGTTAGAGTTGAGTTCAGCTATAGGGGGGGGGGTGTCGGCCTGTAGAAGATGAAGAAGAGAAGGAGTGCGTTCAAGGGTCTTGATGTTGCAGGCTTGAGATCCAGTGGCTTAGGTTGAAAATTAGTTAAGTTTATGTTGAAATTATGTTATATAAATACGTGTAACTTCAAAAATGCATAACTTTTTCATACGAGGTCGAAAAAATGCAAACTCAGTTGCGTTGGAATCGTATGGACGAGCACTACGCGATGGAGTTGGTTTGGAGTCGTTTGAAGTTAGTGAGAATTTTGGGTAAAATTAAACGCGCGTTTAATTTTATTCGAAATAAAAGCTAAAACGGAATTTAAAATCAAGGTGAGAATTTCTCACTCAATCGAATCAGTTTCGATTTTTTTTTTAAATAGTTAGATTTAAAATATTTGAATGCAAGTTTGAATGCAAGTTTGAATGATGATTGTATATATTGATTGTTAAAATAGACATTATGCGCCGTTAGTAAGCGGATGTTATTTAATATAAACATATACCGCGAATATTTCATAAACAGTGAAATTGGTATTATATATAATATCAATATATATATATTGGCATATGTATATATTGCAGTTGATTGATTTCCCGCATTTTTTTTTTGTTTAGCGGATGAGACCCTATTACGCCGTTATTAAACGGATAATATTTAATAAGAACATATACCGCGATAATTTCGTACTGGAACGAAATTGGTATTGTGCTAATGTTTGTGATGCAGGAAAACAGGTTGGAGGGATCCAACTGGATTCCTCAACAGTTTTTATTTGATTTCAGATATTTTGATATTTGATGGATTGTCATATCGATATATGATATCGTTGTTTGTCGTGATTGACTACTTGGTGTGTAGCATCATTGGACCCAGATTTTGGGATTTTAAAATGATTTTTAAAGTGATTTTTGAAAATATACTTTATTTTTGAAATTGATCCATTTTAAATAATTAAACGTTATAATTTTTAATGTTATAAAAATTATGGTTCTTGTGAAATACAGTTAAAAGCCGATTTTTGAGAAATATGAACTAATGATTTTATAAAATAGTTTAGATTGGATTTTTGAATATATTATAAAAGTTTAAATATAGGATTTATAAAATTTGATTATTTTATAAATCGAAGTGGTGAAATTTTAAAGGAATTTAAAGACGTTTTAAAGAATAATATAAATTGATTTATATTAAGAGATTTATAAATGGATATTTATAAATTGAAATATTGACATTATAAAACGAGTTTTTTTATAAGTGTTTGAATGATGTGTAAATGAATTTCATTAAAAATGAAATTTATAGAATTATATAACGGTGAAGTTATAAATGGAATTTTATAAACAATAGGTTTATAAAATTTGTAAAGTTCAAAGGAACGATTTTTGCAAATAAATAAATTATAAGTGTTTGACTTATAATTTGGACTTTTTGTTTATAATTAAGATTATAAATCGAATAGGTAAATAAAGAAGATTTATAAAGGAAGTTGTTATGAAATAAATAGAAATGGAATTTATAGACGTTGTTTTATAAATTCGCAAACGACTTATTTTGATAAGTTAATTGTTATAACTTAGGAATAGAGTTATATTCACATTTTGAATAGTGAATAATCCTTTGAATTAAAATGAATAAAAGGATGGATTTGTTAAAGAAGTATATTCACGTTTTTAAATAGTGAATAATACGTTAAAGAAAATGTTTAGAATGTGATGTTTTAAACAGAATTAAAACGATCTAACGATGTTTTAAAGGTGTTGAGATTCGAAAACATAGATTTCAACATTTATTGTTGAAATAGATGTTTCGAGAAATAAAAGGAAATGGTGGACTATAACACTGTTGTTATAGTAAATGATTTCCGAAAGGAAATGGTTTGTGTAGTATTAGGATTTATATATCTATTTTAAATTCGAATCCCTATACTAGTGATTTTGGGTTGTCGTAACGATGTTTTACGCAACATTCGTTTTGACCCAAATAAATATGTTAAGAGAATGTTTTCCTTAATAGAATGAAATATATACTTAATTCGATTTAAGTATATTGAATATTTTCCAAGGTTGAAAATAAAAAGATTTGTGAATTACTTATAATTGAATAAGTATGGAATTGTTTTTCCAATATGAAGTGAATAATTCGAATTTATCTTTTTGAAGATAAATTGAAATGAATAAATTGAAATCATATGCATGAATATTTTGAAATATAAATTCATTATGGAATTTATATGTGAAGTGGAATTTGTTTGAAAATAAATATTGATTTATTTTTGAAGTGTTGAAATTGTATATCTTGTGAAGATATTTTGGAAAATAAATAATTTGGAAAATTATTTGGAATCTGGTGATGTATGCATATCCATTGATAGTTCAATAGCCGACTATCAATATTTCCCTTTGAATGGGTATTTGATGTGATTTGATTGAATTTGAATGCACACTTATTTTTGAATAAGCGCTCACTATTCGGGTTAACCGGGAAAGGACCATGGGGTCGTATAACCCATTCCGAATATGTGATATGTCTTTGTGAATTGCATTTGAAGATCGGTGTTGAAGACCGAGTATTTGTGAAAGCGATAGGATGACCTATCGATTGTCTCTGCACTGGGTAGCTCCTGGTATAGAGATCTCCTAAGTGATGGGAAATTCGATCGGGATTGTGAATACCCGTATTGCAAGGGCTTCGTAAGAAGTGCCTTCGGTTTTGTTCGAGCCCGGAACAGACTTGTATGGATTGTATGTCTGACATTACAATTTGAGATATAAAGCCGATTTCTTTCAAATATATTTCTGTTGGTGGCGGAGAATTTATTCTTTGCTTAACACCCTTCTCTGAGACGTACGAGCTCAAAGGTTATGTAGTTGAATGTTATCAGCGATATATTCCCAATTTGGTAATGTGACATGCTGAGTGATGCTGAAATGATCATTGTGTTGATTATTTGTGATAGGATCGTTTATTTGATCGTCTATCCTTGTGATCATTGTGTTGATCATTTGTTGACCCAAAGCATGGCTTTTGTATAAAGTATGTTTTTGTGGACGTGAATTCGTCGAGCCTCACACACCGTGAATGGTCAAAACAGGAAAGAAGCAGCAAGGTTATGAGGGGTAGCACCCTTTAGGATGTGTCCATTTCCTTCTGGAAAAGGGTGGTATCATGGTATGGAGCCCAGATACTTACTCATGTTGAAAACACTTTATGATTGTGTGAATTGATTACGAGCGCTCGGTTGATAAAGGTCCCAAAGGACCGGGGGATGGCATATTCGGTCAGTTGTTACTCAGTTAGGAGTAACCCGGCCTTGTGTTGGTAGAGATCCGGTTTGGTTCTCGGGGATGTCCATCCAGAGGCATTCTCATGTGGCAATGGGAAGTTCCTTGGCCTGACCATTTGTTGGAAATCCAATTCCCAATACGAAACTTGTACGGTATTAGTTGTAGAACCTGCTATTCACTTATGGTGGTCACCACTGTTTGGATAGTAGCTATAGTAGGCATACGATAATGGTCGTATGTTGGCTAAGATTTATATTCTACTTTCGAAATGAATTTGTTATACACTATGCACTAATAATAATATCAAATGTTATTTTAAATGCGTATCAAGCATCTTTGACTATCATAAGGAGAAATCTCCTCTGATTCTGCGTTTGCATGTGTGTGTGTGCGGGAGGCCTTATGGTAGTCTCATTTTTTAAAAGCATTGCGAATTGAATTTAAAAATATTCCTCTATTTGATTTTAAAGTTAAATAAACTGTTTTGAGTTCTCACACCAGTCACATGACTGACTCGGAGTTTATTGTTTTCCTTCCTAAACTCTGGGTGCCCACCAATTTCCACACGGGCAGTTAAGAGTTAGGTTTATCAGGATATTCTGGATATTCTGGAGTTGCTGGAGGCAAGCTGGATGGCATGGCGTATTACTAGTTTATATAGTATTTCTTTTTCCGCTGCACTGTTTGTTGTTGTATGTTGTTGTACACTCTGATGATATGATGTGATGTAATGAAATGTAATGTAATAACTGATATAGTCCTTTGTTTAAAGATTATTCATTTATTATTATATGTTGTTCCGCTGCGAATTGTGAGATTCTGTTGTTGTTATGTTGTTCCCTTTCTGTCCCGTTCTATTTTTAAAATTTTCTATCTTCTGTTTTTCTAATTCTCTGTTTTCTAAAAATCGTCTATCTTCTTTCCTCTCTATTTTCTATCTTTTCTCTCTTTTTCTTTTCTTAAATTCTTTTTAAAACCCATAACATTCCGGTTTTCGGCCTTTGATTTCTCGGCAGTCGATAAAGTGAGTATCGATGTCGGTTTTTCGAAGTCGAAAATTCCCGCGTACGTTACAGTCCAATTCCGAGACTGTGCGAAAATTGGCTATTTTTCAGTCGATAATTAAATATTAAAATATTCAATTTTCACAAATTTACTTTAATTCGATTTTAAAAGTTCTACAACATCATTCTAACTTTAATATGATAAAATAAAATTTTACAAATCATTTTTAATCGTATTAAACCCATTATTCAATTATCCCATAAATTCCAATTTTAAAAACTTATTAACTCTATTTAAATCCCAATATAACTTACATTCACTTTGGAAACCAATTTGAGTCATATTAAATCAAATTTCAATTATTCACTCTATTTTCATGTATTAAGTTTCGATATCAAATTAATCATATCACATTCGGAATTTAATTATTCAAACTTTTGTAATATTAAATTTAAACAAATATGCTTATTCTTAAATCACTATCTTTTGAAATATTCAAAACGAACTTATAAAATTTAACCTTTAAACTAATTCACATCTTAGAACCCTATTTTCATTTTACAGTTATTCAATTATTCAATAAGTTTTAAATATTTAATTTAAAAAATTTACCTATTCAATATTCAATATTTGATTTTAAATAGAATTTACTTATCAATCAAATACTCTATTATACCCAATGAATTCAACATTTATTATCCTATCCAACTATTGATTTCAAAGGCGTTCACTAAGTAGTATTTATTTTTCAACACTAATTACTATTCAAATCTTCGAAACCAATCTATTTAAAATTTGTATTTCTACCTAAATAATTCACAATTCTTATTCACTTATTTATATTTGTTTTTCCATATATTCCCTTAACCAAGTTATAACATTTGAGTCAATTCAATTAGATTAGAACTCCATTCAATCTATAAATAATTACTTAGATAATTATTGTTGCAATTCATTCCAGTTATTATCATTCCAAACGACTTACAATTTTTTTCTAACACTAAATCACGAAATCTTATTAAATTAGCTATTTTAATTATCGAAAATTTACGGGTCGTTACATAAAACCTCCACCTTTCATTTCTACAACCCCAATTTTCCAAAAACAAGCCAAGCCTCCTTAAAAATCACCAAGGTCGAGCCTTGTCCCTTTATGGTTGAACGTCCCTAGGCCCTTAAGGCCTTCAAAATATCAATTTTGTAAAAGAAAAGCTTGGATCTAGGCTTGGTTCAAATGTTAGTGAAATTTGAGTTGGAATTAGATAGATTATTGTGAGTAAATCTCACTTTATATTTAAAGTTTCAAACCTTAATTAATTTCTTATATTAGTTGTGAAAATATGTTGGTTGTTGGATATATTGATGTTGATTTGTATGTGTATAAGTATGCTTGATTGTTAATGTTGTTTAGACTTTGGAATAGAAAGTTAAAGTTAGTAAAGTGAAAGTTAGGACCTTTTCCTATGCTATGATATCATGGCCTATGTATACGTCTGAAATCATGCTTACAACGTTGAAACCAGGAAAAGTTAGCATTTGAGCTTGTTGTATGTTGCGGCATAGTAATCCCTTACTTTAAATTTGTTTTTCACTTATGTGTTTTCCAGAAAGTTATAAAGTTTTAACTTTAGGTTTATCCTCAAAAAGCTTTATTCGAAGTTATAAAGTAAGATAATGCATAAGACAAGGTTTTAAAATGATTTTGTAATACAAAAACAAGTTTTGAAATTTACTGGTCATACAACGATAGTCGTTATTGATGTAGTTCGTAAGAACAAACTATTTAAAATTGTTTTCACTTAAGTATCTTTTGAAAGTATTTTTCAAAATTTATTTTAAGTATGGATAAGTCATTATTATTTTTTAATTATTTATTTATAACTTATTATTATTTATTTAATTGTTTATTTATTTAATGATTATTTAATTATTTAATTAAGTAAGTTAATTAGTACTTAATCATTAGTTAACAAGGTAATTAGTACTTAAGTATTAATCAAAGAAGTTAATTATAATTAGTTAACTAATTAAAGATCAATTAATGATTAATTATCAATTAAGGTTAATTATTATTTATTTAGTTAATAAAGATAAATTTTTAATTATTTATCTAGTTATCAATGGATTTAATCATTAATTAATTAATAATTAAGTTAAGGTTTACTTAATATTTAATTATGTTTAAATGAAGAGTTTAAATGTTATTTAAATTATTAAATAAAAGTTTCAAAGTTTAAATTACTTATTTCTAAAGACAAGTAGAATTTTATCGATAACTTTTAAGTACCCTAAAATTTATAGGAAACCCAGTGACCTATTAACTGAATTGTAAATAACCCATCAGACTATTCATATATGATCCGTAACCATTATTTACAGGGTACATTTATAGAGAGTGTTATCATAGTGGATCATATAATATAGCTTGTATATTAATATGTGAGTATATACTACTATATGCACTAAATAAGTAATGTAAAAGAATACAATAAAATTAAAAAAGAAATAAGCACACTAGAGTTTTTATATTGGTTCGGACATTCCGTTCTACGTTCACTCCCAATGCTCCCCCTTGGGTATTTCACTAATCAATAACCCTCGCTTTGTTTAGAGGAATAGGCTTATACAAAAGAGTTACTTTAACAAGCTTGTGTTCTAAATAACACGGATATTGACTGCTAGTACAATTCTTCCTATAATCTTCTTGGTGAATTGGAAATGTGTAACTCGTGTTGAATGATTTTTAAATGTAGATTAGCAATGAACTATTGAGATCAAAAAGTAGTAAGATAGTAAGTAAGCAAGTTAAAATTATTTTTGGTCTTGATGTAAATTTGTAGAAATCAATGAGTTGTGACAAAAGGTTGCAATCATTTATTTATGGTCACCTCTATGTTCAAAAAGATAAGTATAAAAGGTTGCAACTCTTTGAAGTAATCTTTCAGAAAAATAGTCGCTATGCAGTGATCAGTTGACTGAGTATAAAAGTTAGTCTACTGAATAAGAACTAGAAAATACACATGAGATTTTGAAAAGCAAAGTAGTTTAACTAAATTGTAAGGTTCGTTTGACTGAGCTCTTTTCTCAATCGACTGCCCTCAGTCAACTGAGAAAAGAGTTCAGTCGACTAAATTGGAAAATTTGTACACTGTAGTACTTATGTCATTTTTGTATATCTTTGATTGCTAAAACATTTTGATGTGTATATGCGTGCATATGAGATACTAAGAAGATTTTTCAAATAGTTCTATGACCACATACATAATTGTACTTTGAAGATCTTGTGATTTTTTGAAGTTGATCTTGTGATTTGTTGAAGTTCTTGAGTGTAGTTGATCTATCTTGTTAGTGTAGTCATTCCTATATCATTTGTAGTTCCTTCTCTTGCACTGTAGATAAGTATTAGATATATATGATGATATAGTTGTCATTATTAAAATACTAGAAACAGGGAATTAACAATCTCTCCTTTTTGATGGTGACAATTATGTATATGAGTACATGTGCTATCTCCTCCTAAGTGTATGGGCCTCCTATCACAAATCTCTCCCCCTTTTTAACAACCAAAGGAAGAAATTATAATTTGAGAAGAAAAAGTTACTAATAGGAGAGAATTAAAAAAAATACCAACATTAAACTAGAGAACATTATAAAAGAACAAAAAAAGTTCAATACAACATAACTCCAACACAACTAAAATCATAATAATTTGAACATAAACATGTACTAACTAGGATTAAAACATGTACAAGTATAAACGAAAGACAACTTAAGATACCACAACACATAACAAACATACGTTCAATCAGATAAGCATACCAATGGAAAATCATCTAAGCTTCAAGATTTGAATCCTATGGTGATGATGGATGACAACATGATGCATGTTTGTTCCATATTTTCTCTAAAACGATAAATGGTCTTCTCAAATGTCTTTTGGCGCTTAAGCAATTTTTGTTGTTGGTTGAACATAAGTTCTTAATATTGAGTATTGCATCAGAAGAAGACACATTCGTAGAAGGCTTGAACAACACAATTCCTTTATCGCTATCTGTACTCCGATGAACCTCTTTTGGATTCTCTTGTTGAATATTCTCCTACTCCACTTGTTGAGATGAAGATTGATTAATAGTATTATGAATAAGGCGAGACACATACTCTTGGTAAGAAGGAAGAGTCTCCATCCTAGAAGGGATTCATTAGAGAAATTGATTTCTGATCCATTACTTTTGGGAGATAAAGATCTTACAAGTTGTCAACATTAATATCATAGTGAACAAAAATCTTTGTTAAGTAGGAACCAAAGAATATCGTGTTACAGGGATAGGCATGAAATCTCTTGATTTCATCATGAATAATTCGAGCCCAATTCAACTTTTTCTTCGAATAGAGAGTATGTAAAACTTTGTTATTATTTTCGAACATTTACTCATAGCTTCCATTCCATGCTAAAATGGCGTGAAGGATAATTTTATTAATAATTCGAGCTTGGGGCCTACAATTTACTAAGATGTTTTCTTTATTCCCTGTCTGAAAAGGATAGCCAACAGAATCATAAGCATAATTATTGTGATTTAGGTCATCTTACTCAAGACCGCTATTATCACAATCCAATATAATTCCCAAATCATGAACATTTAAGATAATATCAACTCTTAAAACCCTACTCCAAGAATTCGATCATCATCAGTTGGACTTTTGCAGAAATCTCCTCAAAGGTTCGCATAAAACATTCGAACAAGGAAGGGATAATTTTACTCTACTTTCTTTGGCATTAACCTAAGAGAGAAATCCATGTTCCTAGGCGAATTGTTCAATTTGAAATTCTTTGAAATTGGATATCTTGTAGACGGTTTCCTAGAAAATTCGCTTGTCATTGAGATCATTGAAGTGGTTTATAGCTACCATTTAGTCATTGAAGCAATAGTTCATCCACAGCAAATTCTAGATGTGATGGTCAGCGTGTTCCTTTCCCTTGTGAGATCTTTTCTTTTGATACAGGTTGTTTTGTGCATGGATCCATTGATTTTTGACAGAGAGAGATCTAGGGTTTTGATGGTTTTGAAGTTGAAAAGGAAGAAAGTTATAAAATGGTAAAAGGATATGTCATTTGGTTCTTTAAAACAGAATCCGGGCCATTTAGTCGACTGAGAAGTGAATTCAATCCACTAAAATTAGCAATTTTGAAGGCAGTGAGTAAAGGCCGATCCAGTAGACTCATGAATTAAAATCAGTAGGCTAATAGCTTGGTTCAGTCGACTGGAATTGGGTCTCAGTCGACTGAAAGTGGTTACTTTGAAGATGGTAAGAAAGGGTCGATTTAGTCGACTAGGAAATAAATTGCAATAAGCTAGTAGATGGTTTTGGTCGACCGCACCTTGAACTTAGTCAAATGAAAATGGTTGTTTTGTTAATATAATTTGTACAGATAGTTTTAGTGGGCTGGTTAAGATTTCTCATTCAACTGAGCCGAAGCAACAGGTTCTATTTTGTTTATTTCAGTTATACTCGTATATTTGATATATATACAAACATATAAATATATACACACACATATTACAATTAGTTTAATATATTTAGTAAATTTATTTAAAATAATTTAAGGACACTAATATCTATTTTATTCAATGATTAGCAAACAATTATAAATTATACATTTTTTATAGTCATGTTCATGTATATATATAAATATATATTGATACGAAAATTAAAATAGAAACTTATTTTTTCTTCGATGAATCTTAGCTGTTATGCTCAGCATGATCCCATGATTTTGTCTTATTTTCACTTTTCTCATCTCAAGGCTTTAGTGGAGACCAACTAGGACGAGCTGGAGTATCATTCCAGTCTTGATTCGATGGCCCTGCCTTCCATAAGTTTCTTGAAGTAATGTTGCAAGTATTTACAGGGGTCGTTATTAAATGAGGAAATTTTTTATGTAAATCATTATTTGTTGGTGAATGATCACAAATTTCTAGAATACATTTTTTAATAAAGTCAAGATGAGATCCTTGACATTGTTTCTCATAATACGTTTCCTGTTGAACTCCCATCATTCTTGTTGATGTTGATATATTGCATTCACTTTAGTATTGAGAGATGTCGATTCAAGACCAATTGCTCATTTAGCTTTCTTTTCCTTTGGGGAGCTGCCGGTATGATATGTAGGAGATACTATAATATTTAGTGAGGCCGATTAATTTGATGGTCGTGTGGTTTTTGTTGGTGATACGTAGCTGTTATTTGATAAAGGTGAGCTAAAGTCGATAATTGAGTAAGTGGAGTCATCATCAAAAGACATGTTTGGTTCTTCTAAATAATATTTATGTTTTAATTTTCCAAGTGTTTATTTATAAATGGAATGTACAGTCCACTTATAGTAAGATATTTGTATGGATAGAATTGTTTTAACTATAAACTTGTTGATGGTTTTTGTTATGGTTGTTAATCGACTAAAATATAATTCTTGTTAAAATATTACATAAAAAATAGTGTTCAAAAATTATATAATGATAAATAATAGTGATATATGCTAATTAATTAACTCATTAAATGAACATATATCAAGGTTTCATCGTAACTTAATAAAAGTTGATTCACATAACGGTTTAGTGAAAATATCGTCAATTTGATTTTCAGTGTTAACAAATTGAAGAAAAGTGATTCCTTTTTCTACATCATCTCTTAAAAATGGTGACAAACATCGATTTGTTTTGTACGAGAATGATTAAATGGATTCTTAGATAAATTTATAGCATTGGTATTATCACAGTATAAAGGAGAGTTAGTTATAATTTTAGCAAAATCTCAAAGTGTTTGTTGCATATAAATTACTTGTGCATAAGCTAAGTCTGCTAGGATATACTTGGCTTCACATGTTGTGTGAGAAACATAATTTTTCTTTTTACTATGTCATGAAACCATTGATTGACCAACAAAGTGACAAGCCCATTTGTACATTTTCTACCCGTCTTGCAACCACCGAAATCTGCATCGCTATATGATACAAGTTCGAAAGAGCTGCCTTTTGAAGCATGTAATCTTTTGTGTTAGTTTAGTATCATAAAATTCTTTTAACTGTTGAATGATGTTACTCTTTAGATTATGCTTGAAATCTTGCACACAGGGAAACTCTCATCACAATATCTGGTCTACTAACCGTTAAGTATAACGGAGATCCTATCATATATCGGTATAATTTTTGATCAAAATCCTTTCCATTTTCATCTTTATCTAAATGTAATCTCGTGCTCATTGGAGTTAGATTACTTAAAGTAGTGTCCTTTCCAAATTGTTTTAATAATTTTCTACAATATTTTTCTTGATTTATAAAAATTCCATTTTCTAGTTATTTTATTTGTAAACCTAAGAAGAAATTTAATTATATTATATGCGACATCTCGAATTCATGTTTCATCATGTTAGAGAAATCATTACATAGTTTCTCTTCAGTTGATCCAAATATGATATCATCAACATATACTTGTACAACTAGTATATTATTATCTTCTCTTTTTATAAATAATGTAGAATCATTTTTCAGATTTGAAAACCGAAATTTAGTAAATGTGTTTTCAATCTCTCATACCAATCACAAGGTGCTTTTTTAAGTTTAAAAACATAGTCTAGATATTTTTCATGAACAAATAAAGGTTCTTGTTCAACATACACATTTTCTTTTATAAAACCATTTAAAAATGCACTTTTAACATCCATTCAAAATAAATTAAAATTTCAATTACATGAAAAAGAAAGTAATGTACATATCGTTTGAAGATGTGCTACAGGAGCGAATGTTTCCTCATAATCAATTCCTTCATCTTGGTTGTATCCTTGAGCGACTAATCTTGCTATATTATGAGCAAAGTTTCCATTTTCGACTGCTTTATTTTTAAAAAACTATTTAGTTTCTATAACGGATTGATTATTTGGTCTTGGTATTTGATCCCATGCATTATTTCTTTCAAATTAATTAAGTTCTTCTTGCATTGCGATAATCCAAAAATCATCTTTTGATGCTTCTTTATAATTTTTAGTTTCAAAATTAGATATAAATGCAACATGACTTATTTGATTTAATTGATTTCTAGTGTGTGTAAATAACCATTACATTATTAATTGGTTGATCTTTAGGATTCGAGATGGTGATCTAAAAAGATTATCACTGTTATTTATGGTATTATTGTTTTTAGTTACAGAGGTATTATTAATATTATTATAACTTAAAACTTCATCGTCGTTGTCATTTTTGGTATTCTTAAAATCTTCGTCAAAAGAAACATGAAGACTCTCTTCAATAGTGTTAATACGTTTATTAAAAATTCTATATGCTTAAATCTGATCCAAATATACAACAAAAATTTCTTCATCGCCTTTTGGATCGAATGTTCCAAGATTATCTTTAGTATTCAAAATAAAGCATTTAGAGCCCAAAATATGGAAATATGGTATTTAGGTTTCTTTTCGAAAAATATTTCATAACATGTATTTAGGTTGAAGTGTTACATGATTTAATACATAACATGTGGTAGCAACAGTTTCAACCCAAAAAATCTTTGGTAAACTGCTGCAACTAAGTAATGTTCATGCACATTCTTGTAATGTTCGATTTTTACTTTGTACTATGCCATTTTGTTGTGTTGTTCATAGAAATTAAAAATTATGACTAATTCTCTTTTTTTTAACAAAAAATTTCAAAAATATGGTTTTCATATTTTCTAGCATGATCACTTCTTACACTTTTAATTTTTAAATTCGTTAAATTTTTAATTATTTTAGCAAAGATTTTAAATATTTCAAATGTATCACTTTTATGTTTTAAAAGTAATGTCCAAGTGTATCGTGAAAAATCATTGACAATAGCAAATACATATTTATTATGATTTATGGATCGTACTTGAGTTGGATCAAATAAATCTTGATGAAGTAATTCAAGTGGTTGTTTGGTAGTAATTTCTTTCTTAGATTTAAAAGAATCTTTTTTAATTTCCAAGTTATAACAACCCTGTTTTTTTGTAATTACTTTAATTGTATATTTTAATTATTTTAATTTCCTGATTTTAAAAACTTTATTTTATTTATTTAAAATGAATAAATTTAGTTATTTTAAATATAAATTTTGACTTTTGTGTGAATTATGATTCCAAACCTGAATAAATGGAATATTTCCAAAAAAGTGGATTTCTAGTCAAAATGGTCAAACTTTGACTTTTAAATTCAAAATTTAAATATTTGAATTTTTGAATTTTATCTTTATTATGAAAATATATTTAATTTCAAGAGTGCCTCTTTTTGTTTCGTTGAACTTAGATTAATATTGTGAAAGTTATGCTTTTTTACAATACTATGTGTAAATTGTTTTATTTAACAAATTTGTTTATTTTAATATATATAAATAATATTTTTATTTTTAAAATCATGTTTTAATTAGTGTAACATGGTATGTTTTGCATATTTTTTTTAACATTTTTAAAGTATAGTTATAATACTAATGTAACGACCCGAAAATTTCGATCCCGAAAATTTCAGATAGTTAGTGAAAAGAAGAAAGAGAAAGAAGAAGAAGAATAGAAAGAAACACACAATCTCACATTCGCAGCGGATAAAATATAGTAGCAAATAAATAATAGTTATACAAAGGAAACTGTACTTATCAAATTACACTTTATCATATCAGAGTTACTATAGATTTACAATCACAGAATAGATAAATCTATCTACTTCAGATACTATAATATATTAACATTAGTAGCTCTCCATACGTTCCTGCTCTCCAGCTCGCCTCTTGAGCTCCAGAACGTCCTTTCCTGAAAATCTGTAATACTCGGTCTGACCCGGGCATTACATCAAAGTAACACCCGGGTCAGGCTGGAAACCAGTGTGAGTAAACCCATCTAACAAAAATACAAAAGCATGCAACTTATATAAACCCGGGGTAACTCATCAATTTACAACTTCACACGCCATTACAGAAAATACTTATTTCACACGTCAATTTCTAAGTGCCAAACTTAAAATAAACGGTCCAACCTACTTAAATCATTCTGTATCGGCCTATTGATTTCACATATCAATCTATAAGGGACCGAAGTGGTTTCGGGTATTCACTATACCCGACTCCGGTCTCTTCGGGTCCAAGGTCATCCTAATCCAAAATTATCTAATTAAATACACTTCAACATTAAATTACCATATAACATTTTTACACATCAACTCATAATTGATAGATAATCATATTATCACCATCCATTCAACATATCATATCACAAAGCAATTCATATCAAAGATATCCACCAGTCCAAAGCACTAACCATTATTCAATCATTAATAAGCAAGATTGATGACTTCATTAATTACGTTAATTAATGATCCTCAAATTACTTTCATTAGTTAATTATTATTAAATTTCATTTAATAATTAACCTTTAACCTAATTAATTAATCAATCTTGATTAATCAAAATCATTAATTAACTTTCCTTAATTACTCCATGGATTAAACTCACTCCTTGATTAATTATATTAATTAATCCTTTAATTACACTGAGTAATTATTACTTAATTTCTTCCATAAAGTAATTATCCTTTAAATATTCCCTCTTGGGAAATTAATTACATCCAGTAATCCTCCATTAATTTCTTCACTAAGTAATTACACTTCATTAATTAACTTAAGTAATTATACTTATCCAATCACCAAGTGATTACCTTTAATTAATTAAACTTAATTAATTGACTAAAATTTACCACATCAACTTAATTAATTACATCGGATAATTAATTCCTTAATTAATTACCCTGATTAATTATTCTATAGTTATTAATTAATTATTCTTTCATAAATCACATTCATTGATTGACTTTTAATTTATTCCTAAGTTATTAAATCCTTAAATTAATCAATCCTCGATTAATTACACTATATAAATAATTCTTTAACAAATTGTCTATAACTGAAGTAATTATCATTAATCAATCACATTAAGTGATTAATCCTTGATTAGTCATTTTTTAATTAATAACTTAATTAATTAACCATATTAATAAATCAATTTTTAAATTGATTCCACAAATTAATTAACCTTTAATTAATTAGTCATACCTTGATAAATTAACCATCCATAATATATAATATACTTTGTATTCCATTTAATCACAATGTAAATTCATCTTAAAGCATATAGGATTTAACTTATTAAATAATCACTCAATACAACAATTTGAAAAAAAAATTATAACTTTGGAAATACATTTAAAACTTGATTTATATTTCCTTAGAAATTTATATAATTTGTACTTTAACTTTGAAAATTATATTTGTATTTACCCTTAAATTATGTAACTTCTTCTTAAAGCTTAAAAACTTGAATTTTCATGTTTTTTTTAAAAAAAAACAAGTTCGTTTACACAGGGAACCCGAGCCAAATAAAAGAAAACCCGGTGCAAACACGAGTCATTCGCGTTCACCATCTACCCCGAGTCGACCCCGCAAAAACCTCGAGCAACATACGAGAAGACTACACCATTCCAACAGCCTAAATCAACTCAGGTACGAACGGAAACGCGTGCACATGCACGGCTGTGCCGACCACCGTAGATCAACGCCTCGACTCTCGACAAGTTACACTCCACCTCACCATCCCCCTTAACCGCCCAGATTTATGATCCCAGCAAGCAATCAAAATCGAACAGAGCGAACGCACACAGGAACACACATCGATCGGAAAAACCCTCCTAGCCATCACCTCTGATCATCGATATTCCCGCCGACCATACCGAAGCCACGCCACTCCCTAACGAACCATTTCCCCCACATGCGAATGAGCCCAGTCCATTCTTGCCGACGCACCAACCTCGATTACCCCAACATCCTAATCAGGTCATCTAACCCTAAATCACCTTCATCAACTAACTTTGGCCATCAGAAAAATCACACACCAATTTTCTCGAGCTTCCCTACTCCTCATCCTCCTCTAGCCTAAGTTTCGATCACTAACTCGCCTCCGATCGACTGTGATCGACCATAAACCCAATATTGATCAGCATAGCATAACCCAATAATTACTATACTAAAAATCCTAATTTTACTTCCTAAAATCACCATCTTCCATTACTAATTTGATCTGAAATTCAAATTACTAAATTATGATGATTTATTTTTGACATATATATTTGGATTTACTGTAAAATCCCAATTTTGAAAATAATGCCTTAATAGAACCCTTTGAATTTATTTTTAATAATAAAGTTATAACCATTCAATCATCTTTTATTTTAAGATCGGAGCTTAAATTCGATCATAGGAAGAGATTTGAAACTATTTTTATTTTTATTTATTTTCCTGTAGCCAGTAAATAGACAGAGGAGTAAATACAGGCATATTATTCATGCATGCATTCACATTTATATGCATATACAAAACATATTTCAAATTAAATTCCATCAAAACATTTAGGCAACATCATAGATATAAACTGTCTTAAAAAGGGATGAAAAGATTTACTCACTTCTCTTGTGGAACAGAGCAGGAATTGAAGCAGAGAACAGAGAACAGCCCTGTTGAATTTTGGTTTTCTGGAATTGTTTGATCTGGTCCTAAATCTATTTGCTTGCTGTTTTGAGGAGATTGCTTCCAGGTTTTAGTAATTTGATTAATTACAGGCTTTGGTTTAGAGGAAAATATTACAGGTTTTGAAGAAAAGATTACAGGTCTTGAATTGTTTTTGAGGAATGATTTAGTTTGAGAAGGTTACATGTTTGAGAATTTTTTTTAAAAAAACTGATTCTTATTATTATTTTCTTTGATTTTGGATTGGAAAAGTGGAAACTTGATACAAATTCTTGTTTGGAATATAGTTTCCAATTTAAGTTTTCTTTTTAGAAATGAGAAGTTATGTAAAGAAAAAGAAGAGAGGGGATGTGAATTTAGATAATGTAAATTACATGTTATTAAAAATTAAAAGGAATGAAAAATAAAGGATGACACTTGTCACTAAACTTACTCAATTTGCTAACATATGTTATGAAGAATGATTATGTGTTAACACATGTATCTTCATGCATAATTAAAATTTTAAAAGCTTTTATGATAAATTTTCCAATTTATAAATACATATTTTAATTTGTATAAGTAAATCCTTTTAAAATAAAATAAAATAAAACAATTTATATTCTTAATGAAATCCAATTAAAAATACATTTTAAACCAAAGTATGATTTAAGATACATATAACTATTCTTTGAATTACAAATTTAAATATTCAAATTCAAATTAAACTCCAAATCAAATTTAAAAATCAACTTGATATATACTTATATATGATATATCATATATTTTTAAACAAACACAAATTAAATTTGTATATAATAATTCTATATATATACACAACATATTATTATTATTATTGATTTTGAAATTAACAATCTTGCCAAATTTTTAAATAATTTAAAAAGGAGATTATCACATTTGAATTTGTTTAATTTATGAATCAGTGTCTTCAAAAATTAAATCAGATAACTATCCAATGATCTAATACCCGAAAATCTAGGATATCACATTCCTCCCCCCTTTGAATCTTTTCGTCCCCGAAAAGGAACGAAGCCAGAATTAAATATTTTAAAACCAGTTAAAATATTCTTTGATCATTTTAAAACATTTAAAATTTATACAATATTTCCCAAAATTGTTTACTTTTATAACTCGATGTTTTCACAAGTCCATCCTTGTTCTCATAGAAATTCGGTCATACGTTGATCAGGCGTAAAACTGAAAATCTACAAGTGCTTGGCAGACCCGTTTCAACATCTAGTGAAAATACTTTTAAAAAATAATTTTATTGAAAATATAGAAATCAGTTTTTGAAAATAGAGAATATATCTTTGGTGAGAATGCTTTGGAAATCATCACCCCCATCCATGGTCACAGTTACATTCCAGGGTTACGTTGCCATCGCAGCAAAAGTCCATGTAACTGTAGGCTCTCCGTGGCCTCTCAATTACGCCATGGAACCCACACAACAAATCACAGTTACATCCAGGGTTACGTTCCTATCGCAGCAAAAGTCCATGTAACTGCAGGCTCTCAGCGGCCTCTGATTTTCGCTGTCAAAATGAAACTTCTCCACTCCTACATAGGTCGCAGTCTACCGATTTAAAATCAAACGCAGACTATTGGCTCTCAGCGGCACAAACGACTTTCGCTATGCTATACCATAGATCGCAGTTACATCTTGGGTTACGTTGTCGTCGCAGCAAAAGTCCATGTAACTGTTGGCTCTCAGCGGCACACACGACTTTCGCTATGGTATACTCTACTCAAAATCCTCAGGAACTAGTTTTGTCCGGACTCCTCACCGGATCAACTTTAGAACCCGCCCCTTGGGGCTCAAGGCAGCACCACCCGGTGGTACTCCTAAGAAGTTCATTTCAAGGGAACGCCTTTTTCGCCAGAGCCATGATCAAAACATTTCATACTATACATATATAGTATCTTTAGATCATACACCTAGTATGATCTCATACAAAGCTCCTTTACACAAAATCGATTATTCCAAAATCGATGGTTCTCAAACTAGGCTTTTCAAATTCTCATATTGATTTTACCCAAAAATCAAAAGCCTTTCCAAATCCAAAGGTTCCCAAAACCCTTTTTCCAAAATCGTCATATGATCCTTTATAAATATATTCAGATATATAAAATCTTTTAAAACTTTGGATCATTTCAAACTTGTATAAACTCCTTTATACTTCAAACATTTCCAAAAACCCTTTTCTTCTGGCAAAAGATTCTTCAAGGGAAGTTTTATCTTATATAACAAAGATATATAACTTTATTTATCCAAAATCAAATATCCAAATTTGATTACTCCTTTCAATATCAATTTCATTCAAATCCGTACGATGTACACATATCATCTGTACGCTATACCAATCTGATCGCTCACTCGATCACACAATTTCACTTTCGAACTAGTATTGTCCACCCGACTTCCTAGTGCGGACACAGATCTGGTTTCTTGATCAGAAACCGTCATTCTCCTTGCATAGTCATAACTATGATAGAGAACATCCAGAACCAATCAACAATCCATTTTCAGGTTCGCCGTCCAAAATCGAGTGAAAAATCCCACTCGGATCGATATAATTATCTCGAAATTCTGTGCTCGAATCTGGATCAAATCACTATACGAATAGAATAACATACGTACACTCTACGTATTTATCTTTATTGGTTATTAGCCAAATCAATTCCATTTCTATTCACATTCACTTACTCACATTCGCTTCAATCTATTTGGATTATCACCTCTATTCTTATCTCGATTGGGTATTTAACCAACAACAGTTTAGACTCCAGCCAGTTTATTTAGAAAATAGTTTGAAAATTTTAAAAATAGATGAGTAGTTGGAAAATAATTACTAGTTTGTAAAATAGGTGTAAAATAGTTAGGAAATAGTTAAAATAGTTACAGAAATTTTAGATAATTGCAAAATAATAGTAAGATAGTAATTAATTTTGTAAAATAGTTGAAATATAGTAATTAGTTTATAAAAACAGTTTGAAAAATTGGTAAACAGTTTCAAAATTAATTGTAAAACAAATATAAAATAGTTTGGCTTTTGAAAGAAAGGTTGCTTCTATAATGAATAGCTTGAAAATAGGTTTATATTAAAACAATTTATAATAAAAATAGTCCAGAGTCAAAACTGTTCAATTCCCAATCAATTCAATTTAAATTCCACTTTCATTTAAATTGACTTAACTCCAATTTAAATAACTTCAATTTCTATTGAAATTGATTCAACCCCAATTCAAGTTGAATTAATCTAAGTTTCGTTTCAAATTTAACTTTATTCAACCTTGATCTCAAACTCCACTAATTCAAGTAAATTTTAATTGATTTTGTTCCAGTTTTAATTCATTTCAACTCCAGTTTGAACTAATCTCAATTTCAAACTCCATTTCCAAATCAAGTTGAATTATTCTTGATTTCCTTCCAAATTCAATTCAAATTCTATTTGAATTTAAAATTATTCAACTTTAATTACAAATTCAAAATTATTCAAATCAATTCAGACTAATTTCAAATTGAACAACTTCAATTTCAAATCGTTTCAAATTAATCCAATTCAAATTTTCCATTTGAGATTTTATACCCCTACATCCTCAATCACAATTTCAATTATTTTAAATCAAATTCAATGTGAACTAATTTCATTTCAAATTCCAGATTTTAACCATCTCGAATTATATAAATTCGAGTTAATACTTTAAATGTTGATTTAATTCCTTTAAATCAATTTACCTTTTATCCCGACAATGGATTACCATACTCCATTTCTCATTCATTTAAACAAATCTAATTCGCAATTTAAAGATTATTAATAACAATAGGATGATATCATTTAATTCATCTTAAAACATTCATCAATATACAATTTCCAAATCTCAATCCCATTTTGAGATCACACAAACTCCCAATTCAGATTAACCATTTAACTCCCCAAATTAAATCTCAATTTCATCTTGAAATTTCCAAATCAGATTGTTTATTCAAACTTATTTAACTTTCCCAAGTCAAACTCAATCTACTTAATCAAGTTAACCTTACCCAATTTGAACTTCCATTTCAAATTCTAAATTTCACATTAGTAATCTTTTCATTAATAAGTTCAAAAACTTATCACCTTGGGCATCACATCTTATTCCAAATTCAAAACTCACCATTTATATTATGTATATCCACATATATACATATTAATTTCTTTTACATACCAAGTTATACTTTAAAATTTTAAACCACCTTTGGTTTTTAATTCAAAACATATTTCTTTGAATTTTCAAACAACTCTTGCTTGAAATAGGACTATTTCATTCAAATGCGTTAAATAATATTATTTATTATTTCTTTAAATTAATTACATCATTAATTAATTCCAATTAATTACATTCGGTAATTAACTTATTTCTTAATTACCTTTATTAAGTAATTGTCCCTTAAATTACTTATCTTTAGTTACTTTATTAAGTAACTCCCTCTTTATTTATCATTTCCAATTATAATTATCTTATTCTTAAACTCTTCTCCAATTCAAGATTTCAATTTTAGTTTGAATCCACTTCAAACTTGTCTTTAATTTAATTTCAATTGGGTTGTAATTCTATTACTTCTTAATTTAATTCAATAATTTAACAACCAATTCCTATACTATTTGCTAGAAAGATATATTGCTTTATATACCAAAATATAATTATATAAAACCATTTAAAATCTTTATATAAGAAAGTAACAAGTACGCACTCTTATATTTATATATACACTCAACTCATTCTAGGGTACCACTTACCCTATCTTTAATGAGTAATCCCACCAGAGCCAAGGTTCTCGCTTAACCTTCAGCTCTGATACCAAATGTAATGACCCGAAAATTTCGATCCTGAAATTTTCAGATAGTTAGTTAAAAGAAGAAAGAGAAAGAAGAAGAAGAATAGAAAAGAAACACACAATCTCACATTCGCAGGGGATAAAATATAATAGCAAAAAAATAATAGTTATACAAAGGAAACTGTACTTATCAAATTACACTTTATCATATCAGAGTTACTACAGATTTACAATCACAGAACAGATAAATCTATCTGTTTCAGATACTATAATATATTAACATTAGTAGCTCTCCATACGTTCCTGCTCTCCAGCTCGCCTCCTGAGCTCCAGAACGTCCTTTCCTGAAAATTTGTAATACTCGGTCTGACCCGAGCATTACATCAAAGTAACACCCGGGTCAGGCTGGAAACCAGCGTGAGTAAACCCATCTAACAAGAATACAAAAGCATGCAACTTATATAAACCCGGGGTAACTCATCAATTTACAACTTCACAAGCCGTTACAGACAATACTTATTTCACACGTCAATTTCTAAGTGCCAAACTTAAAATAAATGGTCCAACCTTTAAAATCATTCTGTATCAGCCTATTGATTTCACATATCAATCTATAAGGAATCGAAGTGGTTTCGGGTATTCACTATACCCGACTCCGGTCTCTTCGGGTCCAAGGTCATCCTAACCAAAATTATCCAATTAAATACACTTCAACATTAAATTACCATATAACATTTTTACACATCAACTCATAATTGATAGATAATCATATTATCACCATCCATTCAACATATCATATCACAAAGCAATTCATATCGAAGATATCCACCAGTCCAAAGCACTAACCATTATTCAATCATTAATAAGCAAGATTGATGACTTTATTAATTACGTTAATTAATGATCCTCAAATTACTTTCATTAGTTAATTATTATTAAATTTCATTTAATAATTAACCTTTAACCTAATTAATTAATCAATCTTGATTAATCAAAATCATTAATTAACTTTCCTTAATTACTCCATGGATTAAACTCACTCCTTGATTAATTATATTAATTAATCCTTTAATTACACTGAGTAATTATTACGTAATTTCTTCCATAAAGTAATTATCCTTTAAATATTCCCTCTTGGGAAATTATTTACATCCAGTAATCCTCCATTAATTTCTTCACTAAGTAATTACACTTCATTAATTAACTTAAGTAATTATACTTATCCAATCACCAAGTGATTACCTTTAATTAATTAAACTTAATTAATTGACTAAAATTTACCACATCAACTCAATTAATTACATCGGATAATTAATTCCTTAATTAATTACCCTGATTAATTATTCTATAGTTATTAATTAATTATTCTTTCATAAATCACATTCATTGATTGACTTTTAATTTATTCCTAAGTTATTAAATCCTGTAATTAATCAATCCTCGATTAATTACACTATATAAATAATTCTTTAACAAATTGTCTATAACTGAAGTAATTATCATTAATCAATCACATTAAGTGATTAATCCTTGATTAGTCATTTTTTAATTAATAACTTAATTAATTAACCATATTAATAAATCAATTTTTAAATTGATTCCACAAATTAATTAACCTTTAATTAATTAGTCATACCTTGATAAATTAACCATCCATAATATATAATATACTTTGTATTCCATTTAATCACAATGTAAATTCATCTTAAAGCATATAGGATTTAACTTATTAAATAATCACTCAATACAACAATTTGAAAAAAATTATAACTTTGGAAATACATTTAAAACTTGATTTATATTTCCTTAGAAATTTATATAATTTGTACTTTAACTTTGAAAATTATATTTGTATTTACCCTTAAATTATGTAACTTCTTCTTAAAGCTTAAAAACTTGAATTTTCATGTTTTTTTTTTAACAAACAAGTTCGTTTACACAGGGAACCCGAGCCAAATAAAAGAAAACCCGGTGCAAACACGAGTCATTCGCGTTCACCATCTACCCCGAGTCGACCCCGCATCGAGCAACATATGAGAAGACTACACCATTCCAACAGCCTAAATCAACTCAGGTACGAACGGAAACGCGTGCACATGCACGGCCGTGCCGACTACCGCAGATCGACGCCTCAACTCTCGAAAAGTCACACTCCACCTCACCATCCCCCTCAACCGCCCTGATTTATGATCCCACCAAGCAATCAAAATCGAACAAAGCGAACGCACACAGGAACCCACATCGATCGGAAAAACCCTCCTAGCCATCACCTCTGATCATCGATATTCTCGCCGACCACACCGAAGCCACGCCACTCCCTGACAAACCATTTCCCCCACATGCGAATGAGCCCAGTCCATTCTTGCCGACGCACCAACCTCGATTACCCCAACATCCTAATCAGGTCATCTAACCCTAAATCACCTTCATCAACTAACTTTGGCCATTAGAAAAATCACACACCAATTTTCTCGAGCTTCCCTACTCCTCATCCTCCTCTAGCCTAAGTTTCGATCACTAACTCGCCTCCGATCGACTGTGATCGACCATAAACCCAATATTGATCATCATAGCATAACCCAACAATTACTATACTAAAAATCCTAATTTTACTTCCTAAAATCACCATCTTCCATTACTAATTTGATCTGAAATTCAAATTACTAAATTATGATGATTTATTTTTGACATATATATTTGGATTTACTGTAAAATCCCAATTTTTGAAATAATGCCTTAATATAACCCTTTGAATTTATTTTTAATAATAAAGTTATAACCATTCAATCATCTTTTATTTTAAGATCGGAGCTTAAATTCGATCATAGGAAGAGATTTGAAACTATTTTTATTTTTATTTATTTTCCTGTAGCCTGTAAATAGACAGAGGAGTAAATACAGGCATATCATTCATGCATGCATTCACATTTATATGCATATACAAAACATATTTCAAATTAAATTCCATCACAACATTTAAGCAACATCATAGATGTAAACTGTCTTAAAAAGGGATGAAAAGATTTACTCACTTCTCTTGTGGAACAGAACAGGAATTGAAGCAGAGAACAGAGAACAGCCCTGTTGAATTTTGGTTTTGTGGAATTGTTTGATCTGGTCCTAAATCTATTTGCTTGCTGTTTTGAGGAGATTGCTTCCAGGTTTTAGTAATTTGATTAATTACAGGCTTTGGTTTAGAGGAAAATATTACAGGTTTTGAAGGAAAGATTACAGGTCTTGAATTGTTTTTGAGGAATGATTTAGTTTGAGAAGGTTACATGTTTGAGAAATTTTTTCAAAAAAACTGATTCTTGTTATTATTTTCTTTGATTTTGGATTGGAAAAGTGGAAACTTGATACAAATTCTGGTTTGGAATATAGTTTCCAGTTTAAGTTTTCTTTTTAGAAATGAGAAGTTAAGTAAAGAAAAAGAAGAGAGGGGATGTGAATTTAGATAATGTAAATTACATGTTATTAAAAATTAAAAGGAATGAAAAACAAAGGATGACACTTGTCACTAAACTTACTCAATTTGCTAACATATGTTATGAAGAATGATTATGTGTTAACACATGTATCTTCATGCATAATTAAAATTTTAAAAGCTTTTATGATAAATTTTCCAATTTATAAATACATATTTTAATTTATATAAGTAAATCCTTTTAAAATAAAACAAAACAATTTATATTCTTAATGAAATCCAATTAAAAATACATTTTAAACCAAAGTATGATTTAAGATACATATAACTATTCTTTGAATTACAAATTTAAATATTCAAATTCAAATTAAAATCCAAATCAAATTTAAAAGTCAACTTGATATATACTTATATATGATATATCATATATTTTTAAACAAATACAAATTAAATTTGTATATAATAATTCTATATTTATACACAACATATTATTATTATTGATTTTGAAATTAACAATCTTGCCAAATTTTTAAATAATTCAAAAAGGAGATTATCACATTTGAATTTGTTTAATTTATAAATCAGTGTCTTCAAAAATTAAATCAGATAACTATCCAATGATCTAATGCCCGAAAATCTAGGATATCACAATTCAAATGCTGATTGTATATTGTTTTCAATATATAATTCTAGTTTCCATTAAATAAAGTATTTTCTTTATTATTTCCCACTTTTCCTAAAACCATTTAATTATTTTTCATAATATCTATCTCTACCTTATTTTTATTATTTATACATTGATTTAGTAATTAAATGGATAAGTATTTAGATCCCTATTTATTTCTTGTAAAGAAATCTCAAATATATATACGTTATTGTTTTAAAAGGCATACCTTTAAATGTTTATTTTAATTAATATAAGTAATATTTTTGGTTGATATATCATGTTATAATTGTGAATATACATGTAACATTACGTATTATGTATATATTAACAACATTTGTCCGTTTTTGTTTCATTTAATTTGGATATATACTTTGTAAATTAAGTAGCATACAAAGATATAAATAACAATTAATTCATACGTTTCTATAACCATTTTCTTATTTATTTATATAGTGTTTATACAAATGGTATGTGACTATTGAATTATTCCTTTGGCATATTTATTTTAAATAGATGGAAAACAAATTAAATTAAAGATACGTTACCTATTTTTAATTAAAGGCATGCGTTACGTTTTGATTTATTACCCTTTTTATCTTTCCATCTCTTAATTTTCTACCCTAACTTCTCCAAAATTTTAGCCTTGATTTTTATTTATTTTTCTAATCACACACATAGTCTCTCAACTCCTCTTTTCATTTGTGTGCAAACAAAGAAAAATATATACAAGATTTTTCTTCCTTAAATTGTGCCTTTTTAAATTTCCTAGCCTTTTATTCTCTAACCTATCCACAATTTTAGCCAAACATACAAAAACCTAGCTGCCTCCATCATATTTCACACGAGAAAAACATCTTTCCCACTTCATTTTCATGCAAGTCAGATCTGAAAAAAATTAGGTAATGTCTTCATCCTTTTTTCACTTTTTCTTTTCACTTTTATTGATTTTTCCTTGATGTTTGCCTTGGATCCATCATGCCTTTGCTCGGCCATTTCCCTCCACCGACCACCACCACTTCTTCCACACCTAATCCACGGCCTAACCACCATACTCCTCTGACCTGAAAGTGCCATGGCCTCTCGTTGAACAAAACTTCACAAAAACTATGAAAAACTCCACAAAACCATGCTAACCGAGCCCTATATGCAACACCACCTTCATTGCTTGCCACGGCCACCTCCTTAGCCACCACCACCATCAAGCACCACCTCTAAACACCATTACTAACCTCTGACTTGACCTGCAGTAGCCTTTGGCTGATCCCAAATATGACTTTGACCGAGCCCAAGTTTAACCAAAACCCTTTCTAGCCTTGCCTTTTGACCTTCCACACTTTGTAACTTCCAAACCCTTCCTATTCTTGACCAAGCCTTGTTATTTTCAGTCCAAACCTGATCCTTTACCACCTGAAACATGTCATGGCTAGCCTTAAGGCCGAGCACATGTTGAGTAAAGAGCAAGCAAAACTTGTTTGAAACTTAGAGATGTCTTTGTTTATCACTATTTCAATTTGTTTCAATAATTTTGGTATTGTATTTATATTTATGTACGGTCTTGTTTTATTATTAAATACAAGATATGCATCTTGGCTCTCTTCCCACTTGAATCAGATCGTGCTATCGTGCTTTTCGGATTCTCTTTTGTGTGTGTTGTTTTCGAACTCCAGCTTTAAAGAGGTGAGTAATTCACACATGATATATATGCTCATATAATTGTGAAGTTACACCAAGTGAATGTGTAGAAACTTTTATATTATGTTATACCTACCTGTGACAGCATTTATATGATGTTAAACCCAGTTACTAACTTGTCACATCATCTGCTATATTCTATTCTGTTATATTGTTTATTTATTTCTGTTTCTCATGCTGCATGTTCCCTATAGAATAGAATCATTATGGGTTGAAATGATACATACCCGAACGGACTTTAGAATAGGGAAAAAATTATTGCGGGCTGAAATTATAAACCTGGATGATTTTTATTTATTTGTATTTGAATTGGGATTGCGGGTTTGAAATAATCAAAAATCGAAAATTTTAATGATTACGGATTTAAAAGATATTTTCCGTATCGCTTGATTCAGGTGTGAAATATTTTTCGGACCCATGGTTGATTTCAAAATATGATTTCTTATAAATTTCATGCATTGTAAATGAATGAAAAAAAAATGAAATTTGACTTATATTGGATTTAAAATGGTTAAGTAGTGATTTTCTAAAAAGTTAAATGTTATAAGTTAATAGATGGTTTGAGTTGTAGTGTGAAAGTTTGTTTTAACTTAATAATGGGAATTTAAGTAAAAATGGAATTATAAGCTCAACTTGGTAATTAATATAATTTAGGTATGAATTGGATAAATTTAAAGTATAAGAAAACATCAAGTTATTGTAAAGTAAAGTAAGTAACTTATAGTAGATTTTGACTGTATGTAAAGGAATTATAATTAAAATTGGATGTTCATCTAATAAAGATGTTAATTATTAAAATTATACGTTAAATGGTAACAAAAAATGAGTTTTAAAAAAGTAAAACAATTTTTATAAGTAAAGGTGAGAAAAATTGAATTGGTTTAAAATGTTAAATAAATGGATAGCTAAATGGAAATTTGGAATATAACTTAATTTGGAAATTTGTGATTTGTTTAAAATTGGAAGTTTAAGTAAAATAATTAAAATGGAAATTAAGTTTAATTTATGAAATGGCAGTATAAAAATTTAAGTGTTAAATAAATTGTTAAAATGCAAAGAATAAGAAAATTGTATACTTGAATGTAATAAGTGAATTACTGAAAATTGGATATTTATTTGTGAAATTCACTTTATAAAAATCACTTTTTTCAAGGATATTTAAATAACCATTTTTAAACTGGAAAATATGAAATTTTATAAGTTAAAAATGGTTTAAATTGAAGTTTATTTATAGGGCTAAAATTTTAATGTTCATAGTTTTTTTTCTGAATAAATGAACTCTGAAATGTCTAAAATTTTACGAATTGAATATTTGATTTGAAAGTATAATAACTTCACTTTTAAATGGTTTAAATGATTTATTTTTTTATAATATAAACCATTTTGGAAATTTAATTTGGAATGGTATTAGAATAGTAAATGAATGATATACTTGAATTTAAAAGGTATTTAAATTTGAATTCAAATAATGATTTGATAGTGAGATTATGAAAGAATATGAAATTTTGAAATTTTGATATGGTTTGGAAATAATTTGATCCTTATTTTGATTAAGATTTGTATTTGAAATGATATTTTATTTTTGAAGTTTAAAATACTATTTTGAAATTTATAACCACGGGTACACTTCTTTGTGTGCAAAGTGATTTCCTTGTGATTGTTTGATACACACCTTGAATTTGAGAGTGTGGCTAGAGGTGAGCGATTACTGAAGCTCTGCGCCACCCTAGTCACATTAACACTTCTATATGCATTAATTACTTAAATATGGGTATTTCTGTAATAATGTTTATTTCTGCTTAATTGATGGTTTACCGGATCCTTAAAGGATGGACGATCCCAAGCATCCTTTAAGTTATTGTGCATTGCTATTACAGTTCACTTGATTTGGTTTACATTGTATAAGTATGCATGTCCTAACTCGAGTGTTTTGTGTTTTACTTTATGCTTGGGTCAGCCTGAGAATCACAGTTTTAGATTCACCTCCTGCGATAGAGTTTAGCTGGAGCTTATCTGTATATCTATTCGTCTACTTCTTCCAATTAGTTCCAATTCGGTATCTGTCTCTGTATTATTGATTTATGTATCCAGACTTCTATTGTATCCATTTTTGAAATATGATATTTTGTATATGTTTTGAGAGTTTGTATATAGTACCTTCATGAAATACTATGGTATTTTATTTCCGCTACGAGTTATTCTAAGCTTTCTGTGTCTGTGATTCTGTGAATGATTTTATTTGCTCCAAATTTTATTATAATCTATTATTTTGAATTATTTAAGTCTAATATGTGTGGATTATTGTCGATTTGAGTGGTCCAAAATAGTGGGTCTTTACATTTGGTATCAGAGCTTTTGTTTTTGGCAAACCATAGCCTGTGGAGCAAAAACTCATTAGAGATAGTGTAGAAATAACCTAGAATGAGTGAAATCAATCTCGGAATCATTTCCTTGAGAGAGAATGTATTTTCGAAGTATAAAATGATTTTCAAATGATTTTGAAGGATTTTTAAAGACTATTTTGGTATAAATTTTCTTATTTTGAAATCAAGATTTTCTAAACTTCATCCCTTCTGTATCCACCCTGTTATTAATCTCTTGAATAGGATTCTTATCGATTGGATTCCTTTGACTATTCGAACGCTCCCACTTCTTCTAAAATCCATTCCTATCTCCCCTATTTGTATTCCTTTGATTTTGGAGCGTTCCATAACTCCATTTTTGAATGACCTCTATAAAGATCGGTGATTCCGCAAAATCATTGAATGATTTGTAAAGGGGTGAAACTCCTTTACAATTGGCATTGATTCACCGGAGATTTCTGTATCCTCGATTTATGATGCTATCTACCTTCTGCTATACCTGGATTCTATCTCTGGCGAACGAATGTCGATTTGCCTTAGATTTCCGCATTGATTATATTCCTGAAGTCACGGTTAACCCGGTTAAGGTCGCCCGCGATTTATATGGGCTTATCCATCTTCTATTTGATAATTTAATTATCTCATCTTCGTTCGAGTTTATCATCGAATCAAAATTCTATTTTATTAGGTTTCCTCTAAATTTGAGTCCCTGTTCTATTTTGAAATCCAATCTTAAATCATCCCTTGGAAAATTTGTGGTTGATTGCATTTTTGAAATTGTGTATACATAGAAATTATTATTTTGATAAGGATGACCACATTTTATATATCTAAGTTATTATTTTGATAAGTATGATTTTATCCAATATATAAAAGTGAAATGTTTTCGATAAGGATTATATAACCTTTAAAAAGTAGAATTTGAAATTTTGAAGATTTTATTATAAATTTGATTTGTATAAAATGATTTATAACTGAAGGGTTTTGAATTTGAGATTTGAGAGATTGAACTCCGGTATTTTGAAAATTGGTTTTAAGGTTTTGAAATATATGATAATATGATTTGAAAGTATTTTCCAGATAAGAAATGTTTCAGATGACTTCAAATGAGTATCAGTGATCCCAAAGAATTTTCAAGGAATTTTTAAGAAACAGAAGTCCAGAACCCACTTATGTCGCTGAAAAATATTTTCGGCGGTGAGTACACGCATCATCGACATTGATTTTCGAGTTTTAGAGTGGGGGAGAGGCAACTCTAGTAGCAATGTTATGTGAGTGATTTTGTGAAACCTATTTTTATTTCAGATTTCGAAGTATGATTTAATTTTCGAAAGATATATGTATGTATATTTGAAATGATTTGAAGTGAGCCCGGTGTTCAATCCTTGAGTTTCGGATTTGATTTAGTATAACTCTATTTACAAAAATTGATTTACTGATTGTTGCTGATTTCCAACTCTTGGATTTGAAATTTGATTTCACCAACTATTTTGAAGGTTCGAACACTTCCAAATCAAGGTTAACTTTTCCAAGCTAAGTAATTTTGAAAAGTATTAAATAATTGATAAAGTGTAACGATCCTAAATTTTGAACAATTTAAATTGTGAATATTTAATTAATTTTAAGTATTTGAATGATAATTTAAATTGAATTTTCAATATAACAATGAAATTGGTGATTAAATTTTAAAATTTAATCTATAAAGAGTTGAATAAAAATTTAAATTTGACTTCGGAGTTGAGATTGAATATGGAATTTGTAATTGAAATTCAAACTAATAACTTAAGAAGATAATTTGGATTTAAAAAATTTTATTTTTGTAAATTAGTAAATTAATGGTTAAATTTTAATGACATTTTTTCTTTAGCTTAAATAAAAAAATTAAAATCAATACAAAATAAAATAAACAAATACACTTAGTAAAAGAAAAAATTTTAACAACATAATTTAAACAAAAATTAAACAAAACAAACAAAAGTAAATATCTACAAAAACAAAACAAGGTGTTTGTGTACAAAATAAAATTTGATGTTTAAAATAAATTGAATTTAAAATGAAAAATTATATATATATAAATAGAAGAAAATAATAAAACAAAATAAAAATAAAACATAAAATAAAGAAGAAAAGAACCACTGCCTTTACTTTCAACCCGATACCCGATTCCCTTTATTTCACTTTACCATTTCCATTTTTTAAACCCTAAGCAAAAAAATCACGAAGAGAAAAAAAAAATGGCGGCCACGAATCCTCTTTCGTTCCTTCTTCCTCCGATCGTCTCAACTAGGGCTTGCGATCTAATTTGGGGCTTCATTCTTCGTTCGAGTGTGCTCATTCCCACCTCGGCCGTATTCGATTCGAGATATGGTGAGTTTTCTCACGATTAATTTTATTTCAAGCTTTTAGATTTGTTTGAATTGGGTGTTTGGTTGCATGTTATGATATGGGGTGTTATTTGCTATCATTTGCTCTGATAATTCGTTTTAAACTGATAAGAACAGAAACAATTTGGAATTTATTTTTAAACTGATAAGAACAGAAACAATTTGGAATTTATTTTTAAACTGATAAGAACAGATGCTATTTAAACTTGGCCTTAAATCTGTCATGCATGAGTGCCTGCATTTACTTTCTTCTCTGATATATGTTATTTGTGCTTGCATGTGTTTATTTGTGAGCAACCCTTTAATCTTAAAGCCTTAGGTTTGTTTGAATATCTATTGTATGTGATAATCTGATTAGTATGATGTTGGGTGATGCCTGTGTGTATATATCTTCTTTATGCATAAAATCTGGAAATAGATATTAAGCCTGAATATGTTTACTTTTGTTTGTGTGCAAACTTAACCTATTATAGCTTGATGTTGGGATTGATTCAAGAAGTAATGTGGTGCAAGAATGATAATGTTGCATGTTTATATAAGTATGTGTGTGTGAAATTGTATGCATGAATGTTACAGGGATGTGTGTCTCTGTTTAAACAAGCTAAAAACAACGTCTGTAAAAATAATAAAGGGAAACCAGTGTCCATGAGTTCAACCTGAAAGCAAGCTTCAAAGCATTTCTGTCTTAATGTTTCAAGAAATTTAAATTTCTGAAATCAAACATCAAGATGCAATTTTCAAAATTTTAAAGTTTCTGGAATAAAAAAAAAACATGAGCATGCAAATCCCTTTCCAGCTTCAAAGGGGATCTCTGCATTTTTAAATGTGAATAAACATCTTTTAAAAACAGTTTTAAATCCTTCATATTTTTGTTCTGGGGCATGAATGTTATAGTGAACAAAATATCAATGTTTGCATGCTTGATTTAAAGATTGAATGCATATTTATTTAACAGTTTGAATACCTGTAAACATGATACTCTTTTCTCATCCATGCTCCAGTTTTATAAAAAAATAAAATAAAATAAATAAATAAGTAAGTTGGAATTTGGTTTAACTTGTTTGAGTTACAGGCTCACACCAGGTTTTAAATCCTTCTCCTCCTCTATGCTTTTGAAAAAAAAAAATTGCAAACAAGCTTAACTTTGGTTTGAGACCTGTTCTATAATTTCAGAAATAAATGAAAGCAAGTTCAAACTTTAGTCTAAACCTGTCTGTAGCTCAATCAAGTGTTGCATTGTTGATCTCTTGAGTTGTTTCACTGCCATACTTGTAGCTTGGTCATTTGTGTATGTTCATGATGCTTTGATGCATTTGCATGTACTCTGTCTTCGAGCTGCTGTGTTGATCACTGAGTTGTTTCACTGGGTTATATCATTGGTCATTGGATGCACTGCCTTGATTTACCTTGTCTCTATTTTGATTCTTGATCATTTCATGTTGGCATTTACTCCATTTTGCATTTGTGCATTGCTGTCATTTGAGTTGGACACTGTCGCATTTCTTGTGGCAGTTGCTATGTTCACATGCTTTCCCATTCACTGTCACACTATACTTGTTTCACTTGAGTTTTTGTAACTTGTACATGCTGTGTTCATTTGAGTAGCTAGACTTAGTGTGCACTGCATAGTGCATTGTATACTTGGGTTTCACTGCATTTGGTCTGCACTTGTTCATCATGTAGCTTGTTCTCTACATTTACTTGACTGGTCTGCATACATGTGCTTAATTGCTGTTTTGTTGACACTGGTTTGAGCCCTGTTGTCTGCACTTGTATGCTCTCGTGTATTGCCTTTGACATGATTCACTTCATGTTTGTTGCTAGTTTACCTTGAATTACTGCTTCCATTCTGTTCTGATCTGTTGAAGCTTTGAATCTGCTTTGATGATGCCTGAAGTATGATGGGTTAGATGACTGCATGTTTGAATTTACACATTTTTATGGATGTAAATGTATGAGTATGTATAAATGCATATCTCTGTTGTGAGTCAGGTCCATTTTCTTAAAGAAAATTCAGAGGAAAAAAAAAATTAAGACAACAGTTCCTGTTTTCAAAAAAAATAAGATGATACCTCACTGTCTCTGTCTATCTGAAATCACCAAGTGAGCAAAACTTCACTTTTCTTATTTTTAGAATGCCTGTGAATAACTTCTAAATAAAAAAAATAATTATTAATTAGGTTGCATGCTAGCATGGTTGGATATAAATAAGTATTGTATGTGTATTGATAAAGCTCTGGTGTGAAATGTATTTGTGGGCATGCTGTAACTTTCTCTGTTCTGTTCTGTGGCTTTGGGTATATGAATGTAGAGGACTGTATGTGAATATACCTTGTCCCTGTTGTAACTACAGTTTAGAAACAACATAAATTCTAAAAGTATTGTCCCTGTTGTAACCCTGTTTGGTTGAAGTTCTTTGTTTGGGCTTTGTTCTGGCCCTTGTATCACTGCTTCCATTTGGACTTGTTTTTTTTTACTTGTCATCCTCACTGTGTTGCACTTTTGTGGTCTGTTCACCCATTACTGCATTTGCATTGCTGTTTCGTCATTTTGTATTTCTGAATGGAGCTGTGCACACGTGTTGGCGAGGCAGTGCACATGTGTGTAACTATACGTGTGTACTGCAGCCACACAGGATTGACAGATTTTAAAATTTGAAGTTGTTAATGTGAAAATCCATAATAGATTTAAATTGATTCATGTGATTCGTCATCTCTGTTACCATTTTATTTCAATTCATTGCAAATTTATTTACTTGAATTAAGATTAATCCTGACTCGAGTGTTTTTGTGTTTTGCAATAAACGCTCGGGTCAGATCCGAGTATTTTTACAGCTTGAAGATTTTCTCGCAGCGAAGTTAAATTCGAGGGGGATTAAAGGACTCCACTAAAGTTTTTCAAGAGATTTTTCTTGTACTTAATAAAATAAATTGTTTCCGCTGTATAAATTCAAGTATAATTCATTGTGTAACTCTGATACTTGTATATAAAAGAAAAGTTTATTTATAAAATATATTATTGTTTCTGTGATTTTGTGACTGATCTTGCTTATCTAGGTGAAATGTGATGGGGGGTTCTCGCTTCGCGGTTAGGTGGCGAACGGGAGACTCTTACCCCCACACGTCCTCTTTAAGGGGTTGGTTAGGCGTAAGCCGTGACAGTCGAAAGGCTGGCCGTAAAAGCAAGGGCAGGGTACCATTTGTAGCCACGGTGGTGCCGGGATGGTTGCAAAGCCTACCGGTTGCTGCTGACGGAAATGAGGTTCTTACAAAGTGGTATCAGAGCTTTGGTTTACACAAAGCTTAGTTTATGGCGTTTAATATGAATAGTTACTAGAACCACTTCAAAGAAAGTGTTTTCAAATCTAAAGAAGTTTAAAATTGTTTTCTTTAAAATTAAAAGTATTTTGAAAATTAGAATTATTTTGAAGATTCCCCTCTCTAAATTTAGGTTTGCGACCGTTTCTCTTCGGTGAGGTCTCGTTAGACTTGAGTTTCGATCATTCGGAAACTCATTATCAAATTTTTGAGAGTTATGGAAAATTAAACATGAGTTAAGAGAATTAATGAATTGGTTTAAATTGGCTTAAATCAAATATTTTGAATATCTTCAAAGTAGTAATTGGAAAATAAAATGATATGTCAATTTGATTATAATCAAATGGATTATTGAACTATAACTTGGAAAATTAATTTTGAATTCTTTTGAAAATTGATTTCAAATGTTGTGAAGAACGATTTAGTAAATAAATGGATTATAAGTATTTAACTTATAATATGGATTTTGGGTATATAACTAAGTTATATGAATTGAATTGAATCAAATTAGTAAAGGAGATTATAAAACAAAGTTTATAAATAGAAATGTAATTTCTAAAGATGTTTATAAAATCCGCAAATGACTTATTTTGATAAGTAAATTATTGTAACTTATTAAAGGTGTTATATCTATGGTTTTGGACAATAAATGAGATATAAAAAGAGATATGAATCTAATGAAAATTTATAAGAGATTTAAATTGATGCAATGAAGAATTTGAATTTGAATGGGCATGGAAATAAGTTAAGTGGAAAACTTAATATTGGAAATTTGAAGTTGGTTTAAAACCAATATTTTGAAATGTATGCAGAATTCAAACTATGAATTAAGTTGAAGTTGAAAAACTTAAATGGGAATGTTTTTGGGAAGCAACACTATGAAATGAAGTAAATTCATTTTAAGTTGTTTTGAAATGTGTTTAAAAGAATGATTTCTTTTAAGAATGAAATATATACTTGATTTTAGTTTAAGTATATCAAATATTTTCAAAGTGTTGAAAATAAATGGATTTGTAAATTACTTATTATTGAATAAGTATGGAAATATTTTCCAATATGAAACGAAAGGTTTGAAATTTTATCTTTTCAAGATAAAGTGAAAAGTGAATGTTTTGAAATTTTATCTTTTAAAGATAAATTGAAAAGTGAATATTTGAATTTGTTTCAAATGGTTAAGTGTGAAAAAATTTATATCTTGTAAAGATATTATTTTTGGGAAATTTGAACACTTAGTTCAACTTGGAAAAATTTCAAAGTGATTGAATTTTGAGTTAAATTGAGTTTAACTTTGACACCCAAAAACAATGTAAGTTGAACTTTGAATTTTAAATGGATGATTTGGATTGTATGTCTAACATTGTGAATTGACGACATATCAATTGATCTCTATTAAATATATATCTGCGGTGGCGGAGAATTTATTCTCTTAGCTTAACACCCTTCTCTGAGACGTACGAGCTCAGAGGTTATATATCGATAGACATCAATTATGTGTTGAGGATTGACGATGTAACGTGAAATCCAAATCGAGTGTGAAGTCGATAATAAATTGGATTATGAATGTGAATTAGGTTTGAGATAACCTAAAAAAAAAAAAAAAATTCCAAATCGGCTTAGAGGAAAATTTTAAATGGATAATGAAATGGAAATTTTGTGAATCCTCTATTTGTTATGGGTATGAAATATTGTGGTTTTCATAACGTATATGTGTGAATACGATTAATTCGAAAACCAATTAGTTTGGAAAAGTAATTGCTGTGGAAAACTTATGTAAGTACATGAGTATGATATGTACAAAAATGTGAAATGAAATATTATATATGTATGTATGATATTATGTTTTCCAAATTGAGGATATGGAAAAGTACCTTCCATTTAAACTTTGTGAAGGTTGTTGGAACTCGAGATGAGTGTCCATTTGAAAATCGTAGCTACGTAGTATTTCCATTAGTTGGAATGACCATTTGTATTTCCATTAGTTGGAGTGACCTTTTGTATTTCCATTAGTTGGAATGTCCTTTTGGACTGGTATAGTGTGCTAGCGTAATTCGAGGGGCGAGATGCCTACGGTTACAAGCGATTCCACTGGGATAGTGGCGTAACCGCCGTGTATACCGCGATCTAGTTACACTCGGGTGGTAGCGTAATTTGAGGGGCGTGATGCCTACAGTTACAAGCGATTCCACTGGGATAGTGGCGTAACCGCTGTGTAAACTGCAATCTACAAACCAAAGCGTAATTCGAGGGGCGAGATGCCTACGGTCACGAGCGATTCTACTGGGATAGTAGCGTAACCGCCGTGTGAACCGCGATCTTTGGCAACAACCATGGCGAAATTCAAGGGATGAGATATCCACAGTTACAAGCGACTCTACTGGGATAGTAGCGGAACCGCCGAGTAAACTGTGATCCATGGGGGAATGTGCTTTCCATATCCATTTTTAAAAGAATTTTTAAAAAGGTATTTTCACTGGGAATTGAAGCAAGTATATTTAGTACTTGGAGATTGTTAGACTTGCGCCTGGCCAGCGTATGCCTAATGTCTTTAAGAACGACAGTAGACTTGTTAAATTTCGAGTTAGCAAGTATTTTCAAACTTTAAATAGAAAATCAATTATCTGAAATTAAAGTGACATAAATTCTAACTTAATAAATTAAGGGAGAGGATTTTTGAAATGTTTTGAAAAGTCCACAGCTTTGGAAAAGTTATACTATGTAAATTTCTTAAATGAAGAAGTTCAAATTTAAAATTTGGGTTTTGTAAGTTGAAAATTTTAGTAAAGATTTTTGTGTCTTGATTGTAGAAAATAATAGACAAATGAGTTAATTAACAAAGCTAGTGAGATAAAACAAATAGAATGAATCCTATACTTACTTATTTATTTTTAATAAGTTTCAAACTTGATTAATTTGAGTAGGGTATAAATATTAGTGAAATTTCAACAATCATTTCTCCTTACTTGTAATTTCAGGACGAAATTCTTTTAAGGAGGGGAGTTGTAACGATCCTAAATTTTGAACAATTTAAATTGTGAATATTTAATTAATTTTAAGTATTTGAATGATAATTTAAATTGAATTTTCAATATAACAATGAAATTGGTGATTAAATTTTAAAATTTAATCTATAAAGAGTTGAATAAAAATTTAAATTTGACTTTGGAGTTGAGATTGAATATGAAATTTGTAATTGAAATTCAAACTAATAACTTAAGAAGATAATTTGGATTTAAAAATTTTTATTTTTGTAAATTAGTAAATTAATGGTTAAATTTTAATGACATTTTTTCTTTAGCTTAAATAAAAAAATTAAAATCAATACAAAATAAAATAAACAAATACACTTAGTAAAAGAAAAAATTTTAACAACATAATTTAAACAAAAATTAAACAAAACAAACAAAAGTAAATATCTACAAAAACAAAACAAGGTGTTTGTGTACAAAATAAAATTTGATGTTTAAAATAAATTGAATTTAAAATGAAAAATTATATATATATAAATAGAAGAAAATAATAAAACAAAATAAAAATAAAACATAAAATAAAGAAGAAAAGAACCACTGCCTTTACTTTCAACCCGATACCCGATTCCCTTTATTTCACTTTACCATTTCCATTTTTTAAATCCTAAGCAAAAAAATCACGAAGAGAAAAAAAAATGGCGGCCACGAATCCTCTTTCGTTCCTTCTTCCTCCGATCGTCTCAACTAGGGCTTGCGATCTAATTTGGGGCTTCATTCTTCGTTCGAGTGTGCTCATTCCCACCTCGGCCGTATTCGATTCGAGATATGGTGAGTTTTCTCACGATTAATTTTATTTCAAGCTTTTAGATTTGTTTGAATTGGGTGTTTGGTTGCATGTTATGATTTGGGGTGTTATTTGCTATCATTTGCTCTGATAATTCGTTTTAAACTGATAAGAACAGAAACAATTTGGAATTTATTTTTAAACTGATAAGAACAGAAACAATTTGGAATTTATTTTTAAACTGATAAGAACAGATGCTATTTAAACTTGGCCTTAAATCTGTCATGCATGAGTGCCTGCATTTACTTTCTTCTCTGATATATGTTATTTGTGCTTGCATGTGTTTATTTGTGAGCAACCCTTTAATCTTAAAGCCTTAGGTTTGTTTGAATATCTATTGTATGTGATGATCTGATTAGTATGATGTTGGGTGATGCCTGTGTGTATATATCTTCTTTATGCATAAAATCTGGAAATAGATATTAAGCCTGAATATGTTTACTTTTGTTTGTGTGCAAACTTAACCTATTACAGCTTGATGTTGGGATTGATTCAAGAAGTAATGTGGTGCAAGAATGATAATGTTGCATGTTTATATAAGTATGTGTGTGTGAAATTGTATGCATGAATGTTACAGGGATGTGTGTCTCTGTTTAAAAAAGCTAAAAACAACGTCTGTAAAAATAATAAAGGGAAACCAGTGTCCATGAGTTCAACCTGAAAGCAAGCTTCAAAGCATTTCTGTCTTAATGTTTTCTTAATGTTTCAAGAAATTTAAATTTCTGAAATCAAACATCAAGATGCAATTTTCAAAATTTTAAAGTTTCTGGAATAAAAAAAAAACATGAGCATGCAAATCCCTTTCCAGCTTCAAAGGGGATCTCTGCATTTTTAAATGTGAATAAACATCTTTTAAAAACAGTTTTAAATCCTTCATATTTTTGTTCTGGGGCATGAATGTTATAGTGAACAAAATATCAATGTTTGCATGCTTGATTTAAAGATTGAATGCATATTTATTTAACAGTTTGAATACCTGTAAACATGATACTCTTTTCTCATCCATGCTCCAGTTTTATAAAAAAATAAAATAAAATAAATAAATAAGTAAGTTGGAATTTGGTTTAACTTGTTTGAGTTACAGGCTCACACCAGGTTTTAAATCCTTCTCCTCCTCTATGCTTTTGAAAAAAAAAAATTGCAAACAAGCTTAACTTTGGTTTGAGACCTGTTCTATAATTTCAGAAATAAATGAAAGCAAGTTCAAACTTTAGTCTAAACCTGTCTGTAGCTCAATCAAGTGTTGCATTGTTGATCTCTTGAGTTGTTTCACTGCCATACTTGTAGCTTGGTCATTTGTGTATGTTCATGATGCTTTGATGCATTTGCATGTACTCTGTCTTCGAGCTGCTGTGTTGATCACTGAGTTGTTTCACTGGGTTATATCATTGGTCATTGGATGCACTGCCTTGATTTACCTTGTCTCTATTTTGATTCTTGATCATTTCATGTTGGCATTTACTCCATTTTGCATTTGTGCATTGCTGTCATTTGAGTTGGACACTGTCGCATTTCTTGTGGCAGTTGCTATGTTCACATGCTTTCCCATTCACTGTCACACTATACTTGTTTCACTTGAGTTTTTGTAACTTGTACATGCTGTGTTCATTTGAGTAGCTAGACTTAGTGTGCACTGCATAGTGCATTGTATACTTGGGTTTCACTGCATTTGGTCTGCACTTGTTCATCATGTAGCTTGTTCTCTACATTTACTTGACTGGTCTGCATACATGTGCTTAATTGCTGTTTTGTTGACACTGGTTTGAGCCCTGTTGTCTGCACTTGTATGCTCTCGTGTATTGCCTTTGACATGATTCACTTCATGTTTGTTGCTAGTTTACCTTGAATTACTGCTTCCATTCTGTTCTGATCTGTTGAAGCTTTGAATCTGCTTTGATGATGCCTGAAGTATGATGGGTTAGATGACTGCATGTTTGAATTTACACATTTTTATGGATGTAAATGTATGAGTATGTATAAATGCATATCTCTGTTGTGAGTCAGGTCCATTTTCTTAAAGAAAATTCAGAGGAAAAAAAAATAATTAAGACAACAGTTCCTGTTTTCAAAAAAAATAAGATGATACCTCACTGTCTCTGTCTATCTGAAATCACCAAGTGAGCAAAACTTCACTTTTCTTATTTTTAGAATGCCTGTGAATAACTTCTAAATAAAAAAAATAATTATTAATTAGGTTGCATGCTAGCATGGTTGGATATAAATAAGTATTGTATGTGTATTGATAAAGCTCTGGTGTGAAATGTATTTGTGGGCATGCTGTAACTTTCTCTGTTCTGTTCTGTGGCTTTGGGTATATGAATGTAGAGGACTGTATGTGAATATACCTTGTCCCTGTTGTAACTACAGTTTAGAAACAACATAAATTCTAAAAGTATTGTCCCTGTTGTAACCCTGTTTGGTTGAAGTTCTTTGTTTGGGCTTTGTTCTGGCCCTTGTATCACTGCTTCCATTTGGACTTGTTTTTTTTTACTTGTCATCCTCACTGTGTTGCACTTTTGTGGTCTGTTCACCCATTACTGCATTTGCATTGCTGTTTCGTCATTTTGTATTTCTGAATGGAGCTGTGCACACGTGTTGGCGAGGCAGTGCACATGTGTGTAACTATACGTGTGTACTGCAGCCACACAGGATTGACAGATTTTAAAATTTGAAGTTGTTAATGTGAAAATCCATAATAGATTTAAATTGATTCATGTGATTCGTCATCTCTGTTACCATTTTATTTCAATTCATTGCAAATTTATTTACTTGAATTAAGATTAATCCTGACTCGAGTGTTTTTGTGTTTTGCAATAAACGCTCGGGTCAGATCCGAGTATTTTTACAGCTTGAAGATTTTCTCGCAGCGAAGTTAAATTCGAGGGGGATTAAAGGACTCCACTAAAGTTTTTCAAGAGATTTTTCTTGTACTTAATAAAATAAATTGTTTCCGCTGTATAAATTCAAGTATAATTCATTGTGTAACTCTGATACTTGTATATAAAAGAAAAGTTTATTTATAAAATATATTATTGTTTCTGTGATTCTGTGACTGATTCTGTTTAAATGTTATAAACTAAATAACAATCCGTCATTTTGAACGTTTCTAGTTGTTTTAATTACCGACTAGAGGCGGTTAGGGCGGCGGGTCGTTACATAAAGTATATAAGTTTAGTTTTGTATGTGTAAAGTATGAAAGTATGACTTAAATAAATTTGAAACTTTTCTTAAGTAAATAATTTGCAAACGGTAAATTGGATCTTTTGAATTAAAATAAATAGTTTAAAGGTTTTTAAAGGGGATGGTTTTAAACTTAGTAACCAGTTTGGGTATAATTGATTTTGAGAAAATATTTGGTTTTGAAAATAGATTGGAATGTAAACCCAATCTTTATATGATGATTTTGGAAATGAATTTGTTTGACCTATATTATATCGATTTGGAAATTTGGAATTATTTTCTAAACCAATTATTTTTGGAAACTTTAAAATTGAAGATGTTAATTTGGAAGAAATAGCTTGGTGAAATCGTATATGATTTTGAAACTGAATTGATATTGAAAATGATTTGAAATTGAGAACCTCGTATTATTAAGTACTTGATTTGGGAGTTGTTGAACTTATGTAAAATGGATTTTTATAAGTGTGATGTTGATTTGAAAACTATTGATTTGAAAGGGTACTCAATTTGGAAAGAGAAATCTTATATAATCGAAGTCTATATAAGTGTGATTTGATATACTATTGATTTTGAAAAGTATTCGATTTGAAAATGAAATTCTATATAATGGACTTTATATAAGTGTGATATTTGAAAGTGATTTGAAAATGTACTATATGATATATATTTTCGAAGTAAAGATATGGGAAGTGCCTTCTGCTTGATATTCGCTCTATGGCCACATTGTGGATTTATTCTATTGTTATTCTCTCTGACTTTGGTTTTCCGGATGTGATACTCGGGTGTCCCACCATGGCGATCTCCATGGTGTTTCTTTTGAGCTTGACTTCATAGCGCAATTCACCCGCCTGAGCTGGCCTAGGGGTACGGATTGTTTCCTGGGGGATCCAGGCATAATCATTGTGTATCCAGTGAACTATGTAGGTCGCATTACTAGCGAAATCCACCTGGCTGAGATGGCCTAGGGGTACGGATTGTTTCCTGGGGGATCCTGGCGTAATCATTGTGTATCCTGCAGTCTACTAGTCATCATGGCGTAACTCACTGAGCTGAGAAAGCTTACGGATATGGATTGTTTCCTGGGGGATGCAGGCGTAACCATTGTATCTCTACGACCATGGTTAGACAAAGGTTTTGGTTTAGTTGTTTTGTTTGGATTGTACTTTCCATGTCTGTTTTTAAAAGTTTTCCATTATTTTCACTGGATGTTGAAACAAGTCTACTAAGTACCTGGAGAATTCTAGCTTTGCGCCTGATCAACGCACTACCAGAGTCTGCAGGAATGAGGATAAACTTGTTAAGACATCGAGTTATAAAAGTATTTTGATAAAGTAGTATATAAAAGATATTTTGATATTTATTTTACCTTTCGAACTAATTGAAATTTATATAGCTTTAAATAATGGTTCATCCTTGTCTTTCAACCTATTTTTCCCTTCTAGCTATTCCTATTCTCCACCTTGTTAAACTTACCTAAAACAACAGTTATCAGGTATAATTTTAATCTTCTTGTCATCTAGTCTTAGTCCAACTTTATTCTATTTTTTCTATGTTTTTCCGTACCTCGTTCCTTTTCGAGGACGAAAAGATTTGAGTGGGGGAGAGTGTAACAACCCTGTTTTTTTGTAATTACTTTAATCGCATATTTTATTTATTTTAATTTCCTGATTTAAAAGCTTATTTTATTTATTTAAAATGAATAAATTTTGTTATTTTAAAAACAAATTTTGATTTTTGTGTGAATTATAATTCCAAACCTGAATAAATGGAATATTTCCAAAAAAGTGAATTTCTGGTCAAAATGGTCAAACTTTGACTTTTAAATTTAAAATTTAAATATTTAATTTTTTAATTTTATATTTATTATGAAAATAGATTTAATTTCAAGAATACTTTTTTTCGTTCGTTGAAATCGGATTCATATTGTGAATGTTATGGTTTTTATAGTATTGTGTGTAAATTGTTTTATTTAACAAATTTGTTTATTTTAATATATATAAATAATATTTTTGTTTTTAAAATCATGTTCTAGTTTGTGTAACATGGTATGTTTTGCATTTTTTTTAAACATTTTTAAAGTATAGTTGTAATATTTAAATGTTGATTGTATATTGTTTGCAATCTTTAATTCTAGTTTCCATTAAATAAAGTATTTTCTTTATTTATTTCCCACTTTTCCAAAACCATTTATTTATTCTTCATAATATCTATCTCTACCTTATTTTTCTTATTTATGCATTCATTTAGTAATTAAATGGATAAGTATTTAGATCCCTATTTATTTCTTACAAAGAAATCTCAAATATATATATACGTTATTGTTTTAAAAGGCATATCTTTAAATGTTTATTTTAATTAATATAAGTAATATTTTTGGTTGATATATCATGTTATAATTATGAGTATATATGTAACATTACATGTTATGTATATATTTACAACATTTGTCTGTTTTGTTTCGTTTAATTTGGATATATAAGCATACAAAGATGTAAATAGCAATTAATTTATACGTTTCTATAACCATTTTCTTATTTATTAATATAGTGTTTATGTAAATGGTATGTATTTATTGAATTATTCCTTTGGCATATTTATTTTAAATAGATGGGAAACAAATTAAACTAAAGATAGTTACCTATTTTTAATTAAAGGCATGCATTACGTTTTAATTTATTACCCTTTTTATCTTTCCATCCCTTAATTTTCCACCATAACTTCTCCAAAATTTTAGCCATTATTTTTATTTTTTTATTTTTTCCAATCACACACAAAGTGTCTCAACTCCTCTTTTCATCTGTGTGCAAACAAAGAAAAATATATACAAGATTTTTCTTCCTTAAATTGTGTCTTTTAAAATTTCCTGGCCTTTTTATTCTCTAACCTATACACAATTTTATTCGAACACACAAAAACCTAGCCACCTCCATCATATTTCATGCGAGAAAAACGTCTTTCCCACTACATTTCCATGCCAGTCAGATCTGAAAAAAAATTGGTAATGTCTTCTTCCTTTAGAATAGGGAAAAATTATTACGGGCTGAATTGATAAACCTAGGTGATTTTTATTTATTTGTATTTGACTTGGGATTGCGAGTTTGAAATAATCAAAAACCCAAAAATTTTACTGATTACGGATTTAAAAGATATTTTCCGTATCACTTGATTTAGATGTGAAATATATTCTGGACCCATGATCGATTTCAAAATATGATTTCTTATAAATTTCATGTATTGTAAATGAAAGAAAAAAATATGAAATTTGACTTATATTGGATTTAAAATGGTTAAGCAGTGATTTTCCAAAAAGTTAAATGTTATAAGTTAATAGATGGTTTGAGTTATGGTGTGAAAGTTTTGTTTTAACTTAATAATGGGGATTTAAGTAAAAATAGAATTATAAGCTCATCTTGGTAATTAATATAATTGAAGTATGAATTGGATAAAGTTGAAGTAAAAGAAAACATCAAGTTATTGTAAAGTAAAGTAAGCAACTTATAGTAGCTTTTGACTGTATGTAAAGGATTATAATTAAGATTGGTTGTTCATCTAATAAAGATGTTAAGTATTAAAATTATAGGTTAAATGGTATCCAAAAAATGAATTTTTAAAGGTAAAATAAATTTGATAAGTAAAGGTGAGAAAAATTGAATTGGTTTAAAATGTTAAATAAATGGATAGTTAAATGGAAATTTGGAATATAACTTAATTTGGAAAGTTGTGATTTGTTTTAAATTGGAAGTTTAAGTAAATAAAAAAAAATGGAAATTAAGTTTAATTTATGAAATGGTAGTATAAAAATTTAAGTGTTAAATAAATTGTTAAAATGCAAAGAATAGGAAAATTGTACACTTGAATGTAATAAGTGAATTATTGAAAATTTATATTTATTTGTGAAATTTAACTTAAAAATCATAAGTTCAAGGGTATTTAAATGACCATTTTTAAAGTGGAAAATATGAAATTTTATAGGTTAAAAATGGTTTAAAGTGAAGTTTATTTGTAGGGTTGAAATTTCAATGTTTATAGTTTTTTTTTGAATAAATAAACTTTTAAATGACTAAAATTTTAGGTATTGAATATTTGATTTGAAAATATAATAACTTCACTTTTAAATGGTTTAAATGATTTATTTTTTATAGCATAAACCATTTTGGAAATGTAATTTGGAATGGTATTTAAAATAGTAAATGAATGATATACTTGAATTTAAAAGGTATTCAAATTTGAATTCAAATAATGATTTGATAACCAGATTTTGAAAGAATATGATATTTTGAAATGGTTTGGAAATGATTTTATCCTTATTTTGATTAAGATTTGTATTTGAAATGATATTTTATTTTTGAAGTAAAAAATACTATTTTTAAATTTATAACCACGGGTACACTTCTTTGTGTGCAAAGTGATTTCCTTGTGATTGTTTGATACACACCTTGAATTTGAGAGTATGGCTAGAGGTGAGCGATTACTGCACTTCTACACCACCCTAGTCACATTAACACTGCTATTTACATTAATTACTTAAATATGGGTATTTCTGTGATAGTGTTTATTTCTGCTTAATTGATGGTTTACCGGATCCTTAAAGGATTGGCAATCCCAAGCATCCTTTAAGTTATTGTGCATTGCTATTACAGTTCACTTGAGTTGGTTTACATTGTATAAGTATGTATGTCCTGACTCGAGTGTTTTGTGTTTTACTTTACGCTCGGGCCAGCCTGAGAATCACGGCTTTGGATTCACCTTCTGGAGCTAGAGTTTAACTTAAGCTTATCTTTCTATCTATTCGTCTACTTCTTCCAGTTAGTTCCTATTCACTATCTGTCTCTGTATTATTGATTTATGTATCCAGACTTCTATTGCATCCATTTTTAAACTATGATATTTTGTATATGTTTTGAGAGTTTGTATATAGCAGTTTCATGAACTACTATGGTATTTTATTTCCGCTGCAAGTTATTCTGAGCTTTCTGTGTCTGTGATTCTGTGAATGATTCTATTTGCTCCAAATTTTATTACAATCTGTTATTTTGAATTATTCAAGTCTGACATGTGTGGATTATTGTCGATTTGAATGGTCCAAAATGGTGGGTCGTTACGCAAGTTGACAAGCATCACATAGGTTTTTAACTTTATAATTAATTTCAAGTAAACCTCTTAGTAAATTATTCTTTGCTAATTTATTTATAGACTAAAAATTTATCTAACAAAAGAATTTGTGCCATAGCAATGGGTCATTATGAATTGTCGTCATGCATAAATCACTATTTTTTTAATATTTGTATTTAAAACGTAAATATTTCTTTTTCTTAATCCTTCAAAAACTAAATTTTTATTTTTATTAAATATACTACATTTACCTTTTCCGAAGTCGATTCTAAATCCTCTATCACATAATTAACTTATGATTAATAAGTTATATTTTGAATTCATTAGTAATAAGGGGAGAAGTAGATATACCAACATTGATGGCATTTCCAATGGCGATGACAAACCCTTTTAAGTTATCTCCATATATCATGGTGCCGTCATTGATATATGTTATATTTGATAACATATGTGCATTTTCCCTCATGCTTGGAGCATCCACTGTCGAGTAACCGATTCTCCTTGCTTTTAACTTTTTTTTGGGTACTTGTGAAAAAGGTTTAATTGGTACACACTTCCTCTGTTAAGATACTATGTTTTAGTGGGAAAGGTAGCCATAACCAAATGGGTTTGGGATCTTTAAAAACATAATTATTATTATAAACAATATTTTCAAGTATTCATCTCTTTTTTTTGCGTGATAAATTAGTTATTTGATTTAGGAATCCATATTTTTACACTACTTGTTTTAGGAGTATTAATCAATTTTTGAGATAGGTTTGTTGAACTTAGTATATAGTGTACTATAGTTTATATGCTTTTTGCTTAGCTGTAAATCCTAATCCATTTCGATTTCCTGATGGTCTTGATATTTTGATTAAATTTTCTATGTTCATTTTCCTTTATTAAATTTCGATATTAGTTATTTTATCTAACTTATTCTTCAGCTGAAAATTTTCAATGTTGCTAGAATCTAAACTTGCCTTTAGTTCTTTTTGCTTTTTCAAGTTTACGTATTTTTTTAATTTACTATTTTCTAAATCATGTAATATAGTAATATTTTAAGAAGATAACTTTTTACATTCTTTTTGAGCCATTTCTAATTCTTCTTTTAATATTGTTTTTTCATCTTTTAATAGACAAATTCTAATTCTACTCTATTTGTCTTTCCTATATATTTCTTGTTTAGTTTCTTAGATTTTCTATTTTTATCTTCTAATTCTATGCCAATTTTCAAGATTTCGTCATATGTTAATTAAGGGCATGCCTCATCTGTGCTAGGACATTATCCTTTTCTGAATCACTCTTACTACCTGATGTGGTGGACGAGTCAGAATCATCCCAAGTTTCTTGAAAGGCTCTTCGCTTTTTCTTGAACTTTTTGAAGTTATTATTCTTTTTGTCATTGTTTAGCTATGGGCATTCATTCTTCATATGGCTGAACTTGTCACATCCATAACATCTGATTGATGTTTGATTTGAATTTCCACCATTTTGAAATTTTGTCATTTTTTTGAATTTATTAAATTTGCTATAGTTCTTAACGATAACACAATTTCAACTTCTTCTAAGTCAGAATTATCACCATTAGCTTAAAAAGCAATATTCTTCTTTTCTTTGTTTTTCTCCTTTCTTACTTGCAAGTTTACTTTGTATGACTTCAAGTTTCCTATTAACTCTTCGAATTTGAGTTGAGAGAGATCGTTTGCCTCTTCGATAGCTAAAACTTTTCTTTCTCGTTCATTAATCAAGGAGTTTAAAATTTTTGTAACTAAATCAAAATCAATTAATTTGACCCTATGTGCCGTGATAGCATACATGTCAACAATATATTCATTTGCCTTCATTTTAAAAGATGAAAATTAGCTTTGCAAAACAAAGATTTTTGTTTGCTTAACCTTTATCATGCCTTCATGAGTAATTTGTAAAGCGCACCATATATCATATGTAGTGGTGCAAAGCATGACTCATGAAAATTCATTTTTATCAAGTGGACAAAACAATACATTCATAGCTTTGACATTATTAGATGCTTCAGTCATTTGTGCATCATTCCAAGCGCTAATGTCAATAATAGGTGCTTCATATTTAGTTTTAGTAGCTAACCAAATTTATAAACCATTAGCGTCCATAAAGATTCGCATACGTGTTAATGAATAAGCATAATTTACCCGTAAATAGTGGCGGACGAGCAATTGATTGACCTTCTAGAAATGTACTTACTATATTAAAAAGTTTTTAATCATGTGTTACTCTAAATTGAAATAGCCGTTCTCTAATACCAAATGTTATTATAGTGGATCGTATAATATGGCTTATTTATTAATATATGAGTATATACTACTATAAGCATTAAATAAGCAATATAAATATTATAATAGAAGTAAAAAAAGAAACGAGCACACCAGAGTTTTTATACGGGTTTGGACCTCGTGTGCTATGTCCTGTCCCGAAGCTCCCCCTTCGATATTTCACTAACAAATAACCCTCGTTTCGGCTGGAGGAATAGGCTTATACAAAAGAGTTTCATTGACAAGCTTATGTTCTAAATAACATGGATGTTGACTGCTAATAAACATTCTTCCTATAATCTCCTTGATGAATTTGAAATGTGTAATTCGTGATTATGGAATTTGTTTGAATGATTCTTGAATGTAGAATAGCGATGAAGTCTTGAGATCAAAAAGTAGTATTATAGTCAGTAAGCAAGTGAAAAATGATTTTTGATCTTTATAGAAGTTAAAGAGTTGTGATAAAAGGTTGTTACCATTCATTTATGATCACTTCTATTTCAAAAAAAATTGTATAAAAGGTTGCTACTCTTCGATGTAATCTTTTATAAAAATAGCCTTTATGTAGTGATCAGTCGACTGAGTATGAAAGTTAGTCTACTCAATAAAAATTAGTAAATACACGTGAGATTTTGAAAACTAAAATAGTTTAACTAAATTGTAAGTTTTAGTCAATTAAGCTCTTTTCTTAGTCTTCTACCCTCAATCGACTGAGAAAAGAGTTCGGTCGGCTGAAATGGAAATTTTTTTACATTGTGTTATTTTTGTTATTTTTGAATATCTTTTATCGCTAAAACTTTTTGTATGTAGATGTGTATATACGTGCATATGAAATACCAAGAAGATTTTATAAATAATTCTAAGACCACAAACATACTCGTAGTTTGAAGATCTTGTGATTCGTTGAAGTTGATTTTGTGATTTTTTGAAGTGCTTGCATGTAGTTGACCTATCTTATTAGTGTGGTCATTCCTATATTATTTGAAGCTCCTTCTCATGCATTGCAGATAAATACTAGTTGTACGTCACGATATAGTTGTCATTATTAAAATACTAGAAATATGGAATTAACAAAGACGCCCTAAGGGGTTCTCGCCAATAATTATTTATTTATTTTCTTATATTTCCAATATTGATGTTTAGTTGAAATTAAGGGATAGTTTGGCTAAAGACCCTATTAAGTTTTCAAATACACCAAACATCCTTTTTTTAAAAGTAGGTAAATTAGGTCCCTAAAATTAAATTATTGAATAATTACATACATTCATACAATTATTCATTGAATAATTGCAGACATTTATGCAATTATATCCTAAATTACATATACATCTACAATTATTCAGTGAAAAACTACGTAATTTTTTTAAAAAAAAATTATGGAAATTTCTGCAATTATTCACTGAATAATTGCAGACATTTATGCAATTTTTGGATATAATTGCATAAATGTTTGCAATTATTCAGCAACTTGATTCTAAGGACCTAATTTACAATCTTTTTTAGGGAGGAGTTTATGTGTATTAAGTATGATTTTAAGGACCTGAGCCTAATATTCACAAAAATTAATTGTGACATTCTATTTGAATTACTTAAATGTTGTTATAGCGATTTTCGCTATACCGTCGCTTATCATCTGCTTAACCCCTTTGTGTGTGTGACGCTCCACCTCTATGCTCACAATAATAAAGAATATTAAAGAAAATACTGTCTGTTATCACAAAGAATAAGGCTGGATAGGAGCGGCCATCCGTAGTTAGGCCTTAAACTAGTATTGGTTATTTCGATAGGAGTGGTATATATTTTTATTTTTCATCTCTTATTTATTTACTCCCATCGACATACCCAATTCCAGTATAAAATGAACTACGATGGTTCATAATAGTTTAGGACAATAAATATAATAATAACACAGATAATATAAATGCGGAACACAGATAATAAAAAGTCTCATATATATATAACTGAAATCAGTTACAATACATGTGATACAGTACATATGATACAACTACAACTGTCGACTCAGGAAGTTATATACACAAGTACATTATCGTGATTAATATACATGAATACATAACAACCTATACTAAGACAACAACTACTCCAAAAGTATGAAAGGACTTCATAGCTCTAGCAGAAACCCAAAGCAAGATATCTACAACCTGTAAATACTCAGTCTGACCTGAGTATTAAATTCAAAGAAAATAATACATGGGTCAGTCTAACTCAAACTCAGTTATTAGTGCACAGAAGCAATAATAATTAAGTAACAAATAGATGACAATCAAAATAAATCTCGTCTATCCGATCCTTAAATAAAGAAATCGAATAACGATAAATATAACACGTAACAGTGTTAAACAACAAATCAGCAAATCTAAATTATCAACGAAGATAAATTAAAAAGATTATCAATGAAGATAATTTAGAAAACAACAGAATTGCCTAAACGGCAATTGACAACAAAATTCAATTGTTAAGTAAATAATTAGAAACTCATAATCTAATTATCAAAAAGATAATTAGATATCAACAAAACCATCAAATTAAACCAAAACAGAATACGACACAAAATATTGAAATATCAATTAAAATGTCAATTCGGGTAGGGCTGCAGTACACGCACGCGTGTACTGCCTCTCCACTACAGCATATGGAATACGCAAAAGATCAATAAATCAAAAGCAATAAAATATTAATAAAAGCAATACCGTGTGGCTGCAGTACACGCTTGCATGCACTTCCTTGCCACTACAGTGATGATGTACACAAAAGTTCAATGGAAGTTCACCAACGAGCGCAAGGTCAAACCCGAGATAAATGGACGGGTTCAACTCAAGTGTAATTAGAAATAAATCCAATTGCATCAATGCAATGCAAACCAACAAGGGCAAGACTGCATACAAATGAAAACTACAGTCACTACAAGAATGCAACCTTACATAAAACAGTAATGAGTTAAGTACAACAACATGAAGAAACCAGACCTCAAAGGAAATCAAAGTGGTCAGACACTTTAAATCCAAAGCAATGCTCAGTGCACAAGAGCAGTGGGCAATGCAAGAAGATTGGAAAAAGATATCAAGTGCACCAGTGTATATGGAAACCAGTGACCGCAAATACAAGCAGATAGGTACAAGTATCAGGATTCAAAAAGCATCAGACTCAAGCATAAAGGAATGCAACTACCAAATGCAGGCTACTTACAGCATGGATGGACAATCACATATATGCAACCAAAGCATGCAGATTCAAGTAAATGACAAGACTAAAGTCAAGACCGATGCCAACAGTTCATGGCCAAAGTCATGGAATTACATAAACAAGTTCAAGTGTGCTACAAGAAAAGTACAACATGAATCTAGACAGTGCAAATATCAGACTCGACTGGATAGCCTCAACAATGAAATGGCCATGTTCATAATTTGATACAAGGAACTACATGCTGAACAAGTATGCAAGTGAATGCAACTTGAATCAAACAGTGTACTAGTAAGGTTAACAAGACTCGGCATGTACATGAAGACAACAAAATAGGTGCAACATAATGCAACAGTGGACAGAGTCAAGGCTACAACTCAAAACCATATGCAGATTGAAACGGCTTTGGATATAAATGCATCACTGTGACAAAATGGATGCAAGCAAATCCATGTGTACAAGTCAGTGAAAACCCAAATCAAAGCCCAAAGTTCAACAGCAGTTTTACAAGTGACAAAAGTCAACATCAATGCATATGAAATATACATCTCTGGTGATGCAGAAGTAGAATGGAAATAGTACAACAGCCTCGACATCAAAGAGGTAAACCCAAAATACATGAAGCAGTGAACAACCTGACTCGAAGTCCAGTGGATAATACAGTGAAAGTTACAAGGAAATGTTACACTGCTTCATATACATGAGTACAGACAAAAACAATATAAACTTAACAGTGCCAACTCAAGTGGATATGCAACATGTACATAAGTGAATGCAACCGCGACATATAACTTAAATATGTTCGAAGGGTAATGCACAGTGAGGACTAACACAATAAAACATGGCAGTGTGCAGTTCAATGTCAAAGAATTGGAGTGAATGCAAGACAGTGATCGAGTGAATCAAATTAGTTTTACACATGAATGAACACATGAGCAAGAAACAACATCTAGACCAGAAACAAGCTTAACATGAAGAGCAATGTCGAATGCACAATTGAAATAGTTTGCTACAGGTCAATGAAAAATACTAAATATCAATGCCTGAGCCGAGGGACACACATTCAAAACAAAGTCAGATAAATCTCAAGCATCCAAACAACATCAATCGGCCAGAGAAATCGATTGACAAATTCAAACATATATACACGAACGAGAAAACAGGGATTCAAACACTATATAAACAAAATCATCACAGCAAAATCATCACAGTCGTGTAAAACAAGAAGACGAACCAAGACAGATAAAAATCATCAACATTGAAACAAAACTCGAACGACTGAAGAATGAAAATAAATGTGAGTGATAATTCACTCACCTTTGTCTCGACGAATTGAAGTAGCCGTGAGCGCAATGAAGAATCATCGATCGACAGGCAAGCGACACAAATCACTATGCGATTGAGCTACCGGAGATGGCGACCTCGATATCATGAAGCCCTATTTTCAGAACGAACGAGAGAAGAACGGGCCGCCATCATTTTTTTTCTTTTTCTTTTTGCCTAGGGTTTTTCGGACGAAATAATGAAGGGGGGAAAAATGGGCAACGACCTTGCTACATATCAAAACCCCAATGATAACGTGGCCCAATATTAATTTTAAAGCCCAGGTACCCTTAACACTTTTTTTCAAAGGAATTTCAACTGATTAAAATACTCAACAGCAATTAACAATCAATTAATTGTTTAATGATGATTATTAATTGTTGTAAAACCCTGGGTTGTTACAGTGTGTTGAACTTAAGCTGGTATTTTCACAAAATAAATGTTTGAATTTAATCAATTTGAATGATAATATTTGGACTTAATTAATCATTTTAATTTACGATATTTAAAGTTAATTAATCATTTTAATTAATGATATTTGAAGTTTATTAAAAAAATTAATTAATAAGGTTTTAAAAATTAATTAATCATTTTAGTTAATGATGTTTAAAAGTTAATTTACTATTTTAATAAAAGAATTTATAGTAAATCAACTGATTTAATAAAAGTGTTTAAAGTTACTTAATTGATTTAGTAAAATGTTTTAATGTTAATTAATCGATTTGATAAAAGTATTTAAAGATAATTGATTAATTTATCAAAAAGAATATAAAGTTGTATATAGATTATCCTTTAGGACAAATTAACATTGTTCTAAATTTATAAAGGTATATAATTGATTTATTATCCTTTGGGATAATAAGTGTTGTTTTAAAATTTATAAATGCTGGTTTATAACTGATAAAATGCTTTAGTAGAAATTGTTTAAAAATAAAGCTAAGTATAAATTTCTTTGGGTTTAGAGTAAACAATGTTTTAATGACATTTGGTTTTTACCCTTGTTTTAATACACTTAGTATTATAATTTTCCCTCTTAAGAATATTTCAAGGAGTATTTTTAAAAGGTTTACAATATATGAAACGTGAAAATCAAGCCCAAGTACGGACCAAATGTTTTAAAAGTTTGATTCATTTAAGCATATGCAATTTAATTCCCATATACAAATCACTTGTTATTCTCAATAGTAAATTTATCAACTCTCAATTTTGATTCTGCTATCTTCTTTGTATTCATCACTCTAAGAAATGTGTTACTCTTCTTGAGTTTTGATATCCTTTGTTGAAAATGACTAAAATCAAAGCCTGGGTAAGGGGGTGCACCCTCCTAGTCATTGTTGTGCTTCGTCGTTGTTGTGCTTTTAAGACGATTTGGCGCTTATGTTGAATATTGGTATCCAACACCAGAAAAACAAAAATCGAAGCATGAGTAGGAGTCAAGCCATGTGGGTTGCACGTATTATGGTATATTCACATTTATTTAGTAAATTAGATAGCATGTGTGCATTAATACGAGTATATTCAGATGCGTGTGGATTTAACTGGGTCCACCTTGGAAGTTCTCGAGAGTGACGCTTGTGCTCTCAAATATATTTTATCTATAGGTATACTTTTGTTAAAGGAGGAAGAACCCTCCTAGTTATTTTGGACAAATTCATCTTCCTTATTGCTCTCTCGATCTTTGGAATTGATCTTTTCATCTTTTGTGTTCCGTCAATCCCAGATGATTTATTACTCATTCAAGTGTTGCTATCCTTTGTCGGAAATGACTTAAACCAAAAAATGAGTGGAAGCCAAGCTATGTGGGATTATTCCTATTAGGCTACCTTTACATCTACTCTAGATTTGATTCGGTGGTATGCGTTCGGAGATGTGAAATACTCGGATTTTCTGTAACCATTGGCGGGGCTCGGTTTGATATTGTCTGAGAGCCATCGTAGCTCTCATTTATATTTCTCGAGGTATACTTTCAGTAAGAGCGGGGCACCCTCCTAGTCATTTGTTGAAGAATTTCCTTTCCTTTTTGATTTCAAATCTTTGAATCGTGTTTCGTGATTTGCATTGAGAAGTGTCTGAAGCACTTCTTAATGTCTAATTGTATTTTTTCCATTTTATAAGTTTGGATTTTGTTCTTATTTATGGAAACCCTTTCTTATTTGGGTTGTTATTCTGATTATTTTTCTTTCCTTAATATATGAATGTTGTTCTTGTGAGGTAAAAACCGATTCCGCGTTTAGCAGCATGGTTCCATAGAAGTATTAAATATTAGCCTCATTACTTGAGTTTTCTCACGCTGGTTTTCTAGACCGATATGGGTGTTATTTTATTATAATACTCAGGTCAGAACGACCATTTTTCTAAATTGTCTTTGGTGGGACATAGAGCTCATGGAATAGAGCTGGATGTTCACCTGTCGTATAATTTTATTTTCTGGTATATTATATATATACCTATCAGCATATTGTAAGGCCGAAAATTTATAACTGTCTAGCTGATGGGATTTGTTTTAACTCTGATGTACTTTGTATTTTGGAGTGGTGGTTTATACTATCTTTATTATATTATATGTCGTTGATTCCACTGTTGGAATCTGTTTCCCCTGTTCTTTTCAGTGATGTTCTTTTTATTTTACCCTATTAACTACCTTTCTAACAATTGGATGTTGCACAATTGAATACCATGGATATATTTGATGTCGACTTTTGATGGTCGAAATGGTGGCTCATTCCACCTTCGGTCCCACCTATGCGGCCGGCTGGAGTATCTCCTAAAGGGAAGCAGGAGTAAGCCTTTGGCCTCGCCTAAGATGGTCTGACCAAAGCACCGACCCAGCCTTCTGTTCCACTTATAAGGCCTGATTGGAGTGCCTCCTAGAGGGGGGATGGGTAAGACTTTTGTTCTACTTAAGATAGCTAACCAAATGCACCGACACACCTAAATCATTACCTACAAGGTAATACGGGGCTCTTTCATCACCAAGAAAGTGATAAGGAGAAAAAGAGCTTAATCAAAGCTAAATCATCAGCTAAGATGGTGATAAGGGGTCCAATCAAAGCTTAAGTCATCACGTAAGATGTTGATAAGCGGTCCAATCAAAACCTAAATCATTACCCAAGATGGTAATAAGGGTCCAATCAAAGCCTAAATCATCAACTAAGATAGTGATAAGGGTTCCAATCAAAACCTAAATCATCAACTAAGATGATGATAAGGGATCCAATAAAAACCTAAATCATTACCCAATATGATTATAAGGGGTAAAGGAAACCATTCAAAGTCTATGCTAAAGAATGGATCAAAAGCAATCTTCTAGAAGAAGAACAATTAAACGTGGGCTTTTATGCTCTAAAGTAAAGCAATCTTCAATTGCCATATGGTTATCTGTTATTCTATTTAAGTAATTGTCAGAAAGTTTTCTGGTCTTCTATTCAATTAATTGCAAGATGATTTTCTGGTCTTCTATTTACGTAAATGCCAGATGGTTATCTGGCCTATTATTCAAGTAAATGCCAGATGGGTTTTTGATCTTTTATTCAAGTAATTGCTAGATGGTTTTCTTTTATCCTATACAAGTAAATGACATATGGTTTTCTGAACTTCTATTCAAGTAATTGCAAGGTGTTTTTCTGATCTTTTATTTAAATAAATGCCAAATAATTATCTAGCCTTCTATTCAAGTAAATGCTAGATTGATTTTGTTTCTTATATTCAAGTAATTACCAGATGGTTCTCTTTGTCTTCTATTCAAGTAATTGACAATGGTTTTCTGACCTTCTATTCAAGTAAATGCCAGATGGTTCTTTGGTCTTCTATTTAGATTACTGCAAGATGGATTTTTCGTTTACTATCCAATATTACCGTCGAAAGGTTTTTGGTCTTCAATACAAATGAAGTTATAATAGCTAGATGATTTTCTGATATTTAAAGCAATCGTGATTACCTATAAAGGAAAGACGAAAAAGCAAATCGATCTAACATATTTAAAGTTTCGCTTATAATCATTTTGAAGAACGAATTTCAAAGCTAAATTTTAGGATTTCAAAGATCAACAAGACAGCTGTTCTGCAAATAATCTTTAGCATTTACAAAGAAAAATGATCAATTTGGGAAAGGAATAATTTCTTAATATTATGAAAATCATCATCATTACTTATTTTATGTTTTTCCAAAAAAAGAGAAAACCAAAAAGATCAGTCTAAAGCATTCTTTGAGGGGATAAGGAACAAGAAAATCTATGCTTAATCGAAGGCTACAAATCAAATGGAATCGATTAAAGCATTGAAGTGAGTTGCAAATCTCAAACAATCAAGGTCTTGCACCTTTTTCAATCTCAAACAAACAAGTAAGAGGATTCAATCAAGTTTCTCGGCAACGCCACTGTAACTATTAAGAATCAAGGCTTGCACCATTTTCTCCAAATCTTCAACAGCCAAAGAGGGTTCAATAATATGGTGAAGTACCACATTTAAAAATTTCTTAAGCTTCTTTTCCTTATTGCAAATAGTTCCTATGTCATCAATCGAGTTAATTTGAACCTTTAATGTGCAATCGAGTGTCTTGTTTGCTCCTTTGAGGATTTTAACTTTGTCTTGTAACACTTTAATATTTTTCTTAAAAGAGTGCTTCTAATATCCCAATTCCTCAACTTGGCTTTGCTAATTATTGAGATGTTTTGAAACTTTTTCATCCCATTTTCCTTTGATAATTTAGGTACACACATATTTGTATGCTCAGCACCACCAGGAAATCTCTCCATTGTCCATGCTTGGAGATGGGTTCTCCAAAGGAAGAAAATTTCTTCTTACCAACTAAGGAGTTAAATCTAGTTGATTTTACAGGAGTAGGAGTAGAAAGGCCATATTCGCCTTCGCTCACAATAATCTCCAAAGAATGGCATGATAATTGGCTCTTCGATAAATCAACTTATAGATCTTCAATTTTTTGATGCAACCGAACAATTTCCATATCAACCTCGGTCCCTTGATCTGGAATCTAGATTGACCGATTGAAGCTATGTTCTCTTTTAGCTCTTTAATTTATTGATCCTTCTCTTTGATTTTTTCAACCAAACTTGAAGTCATTTCCTCCATACTGCTCAATGCTATCTCAATTGATAATATTTATCATGCCAATTGCATGCTTTTGAATTGTCGGGATATGATATGGCAAAGCTCCTTAGGAACGAGCACTTCTTAATATCTAAGTATATCTTGGTTTTAATATTCTAAAGTTGAGATAGAATATCCAAGTCACTGAGTGCAAGAGTCAATTGACTCTCCTATTAAAAATATATAACAGAAAAAGAAATAAACACACAAGAAAATGCATTTTTTATTAGCAACAAGAAGGTTTATAAACACAATAAAAAGTCAAATTACATTAATAAATACAAGCTTTATATATTCTTAAAGTTTAAAGGCAGTAGTTTGAACCGGACATAGAAAGCGTAGAGTGGAAAGGAACATTAAACAATGGAAGGGTATTGACTGGTAGGAATTGATGGTAGTCCCATTTTCCAGTCAAAGGACTGGCTTCCCCACACATTAATTTAGCATAACTAGTTCGTAGAAAATTGTCCTTTTCATTGCTTAAGAACTCAAAATGAAAGTGTGAAGGCCATTTGTAAACTTCTTATAGATTTCTAAGAAAGTAATATTTTGCTAGCTGAGAAAATTTGAGAATTAACGATTTCTCTTTAAAATCCTCTTTAATTCAATAAATTTACTTAGGAGTTCCACAGAAATAGGAATATCCAATGATTCCTTAATCTATATGATTTATGAAAAAAAAAGCGAAGTTGCAAAGAAATGAAAACATTGAAATTCATAATACTATTAGAATTACACATTAAAAACAAAATTATTTGGGTTCATACCATATTGATCCTTTGTAAAATTTATAAATAAATCTCTCCCTATTAAATTTAACTTTCTAAAGAGGAAGAGTGTTTGTGGTAAAGGGAATGGTCGCTACACTAGGAAGATTTTAGCATTCTCTAGGCTAGGGATTAGACCAATGTTCATCTAAGTATCTACTGTGGAGAATCTAAGTAAACCCTCGCTCTCCTTCCCTAAGATAGAAATATCAACGAAACTACTCCTAGAGTAAATTTTGTGAAGAAACTCTACTAGAGTGTCTCTATGCCAATAAGCATCCAGAAAAGAGTTGTTAGCATTACATTTTCTCTTATAACTCTCCTGGTGAAGGTGAGACTTCTTCAAAAATAGGACTACATGTTTTTTTTTTTAATTCCTTAATTGAGTGGCATAAGCAAAAGGATGCTTTGATTTCTCAGATAAGCTATTTTAGTCTTCAACTGCTTTCTTAATCTCTCTATTTAATTACCGCCCCTTCTTCTCACTCTTCTCATATAAAATCTCAAAGTAATACTTGTTCCTTTTCCTTAGTTGAGATAGTAATCTTATTAACTAAAGTTAACAAATAAGTTACAAGCATGTAAGGATCGCAAATTTTATACATGTACTACACGAGGCTTGTGAAGCAAAAAACCGAATTTTCTCCTTATCTAGATTTAATAATAGGGACATCCTTCATTGGGGTGTCTTCTAGAGAAGCATTATGAGGATAAAAAAAATCAAGAAAACCAATACCATGAGTGGAGGGGCCTATGCCTTATTCGCCTGATCTGCTACCGCCATCTCCTTGTCCTCAAAAATCTTTAATGCCATCGCCGTAGTCTACATCATCATTATTATTATGATCATTTTCATCATCGTCGTCTTCGTCATCGTCCTCCCCTTCATCTAAATCTTCATCTCCTCCAAGTTAGGGATCATCAAAAGATAATGAATCCTTTGGATCAACAACTTCCTTCTTTGGAAATTCATCTTAGAGTGATCGTGAACTCTTCCCAGCATAAGAGCGAACTTCCTCTTGAATGTGTCATTCAGATATTGGACAAAAGGAAAGTCTAGGTCAAAACATTTGTCTATATTGTCGTTCTACGAAAAGGTCATCTTCATAACATTTCTCAGTGATCTTAGTAAGAGCCTAATCCAGGAAGAAGGAGATTTTCTTCTTGGTAATTTTTGTCATATTACTGGCACAAGCCAAAGTGGCATCTTTGGACTCAGCTAGTTCTCTAAAGACTTTATCTTATCACCCATTTTGGCTTTTCTATCTTCAAAATCTTGACATTCTCTTCAAGCGACAGTTTAGCTTTCTTCTCCTTATCAAGAAAGGAGGCAAGTTTTCCCTTCTCAAGGATAGCCTCATCTTTTCCACCACGATATCAATTATTTGATTCTGGAAAAGCCTAACTTTAGCAGTTAATGAGGAAACACGTTCCTTGAGCTCTACAACTTGGCCGGTGGGTCCCTGGGAGGCCTGTTGAAGGAAAAACATGTGCTTGGTTGCTTAAAATGTACGACAAGTAATAGTTAAGAAAGGATATTTAAAATTAGAGTCAAGATCAGCCAAAATACTAAAAGACATATATCAACAAGAGCTGATGTTATAGAACATAAAGATGATCTGTAGAGAAAGTCGATGGCTGCAGTTGCATTAGAGAAGCTATAGTGGGAAAAGTTGAACTAATAAGATCGTTAAAGCCCATAGAGATGGTTGGAACTTAGGCCTTTGATGGAAGAGATTCAATAGGAAGGGCTGTAGGACCTCACCTCTCGAATAAAAACTGGAAACCAAAAGGGGAAGTAGGAAGAAGAAAGATGTTTAGCAAAGGATCTGGAGTATGTACATCCTTTGTTTGCTTGTGAGCATCATTATTCGAAGAACCAGAATCAGTAATGTTGGGATGTTCAATGGTCAAGGCGACATTCACATTTGATACCTCAGCAATAACGGTGGAACTTTGAACCACCCTGAGCTTAGACTTTATACTTGGAGGAGGGATTGAAACTTCATTTGAGGCACTAGAGATCATCTTCCTTTTTGATAGCATCAATGGCTTTAGCAATAGAACCCCAATGGGGGCATCCTTAATTGATTCTACCAAAGAAGAAATGTGAGCTTTAACTTTCTTGTGCTTAGAAACTATGGTAGTAGTAGAAGAACCTAAATAAAAGAAATATCCATAAGACACTAACACAAGAAACTTTGTTTAACAATGATATAAACTTACTAGAATAATCACGTTGAATAGGGGAAGAAGAAGAAAAATCATCAGAATGCTAACAACCGACGCTCAGTTTCTATAGGAATCTCCCTTAATCATAGGTGGATCTCCAAGTACCCTATGGCTTTCCTAGATTAGATAGTATTTTTGGAGGTTGCTTTCAGTCAGAACTATGAGTCTAATCCCCATACTCTTTGAAGCCTCGATTAAGGTGTTAATTTGATAGAAATGGAAGAATTAGTATGAAAAGGATTTTGAAAGAGAATAATTATCGTAAGAGAATAAGAGAATATAATATAAACAATAAAAAGTAGTAAAACTTACTGGGAATAGAAAAGGACCCTTTGATTTGAGGGGTATAATACTTAACATAAAAGAATTAGTTCTCTCAATCCCTCGCTTTATTGATCATGTTAGTGACCAAGCTCTTTGGCTGAGGAAGAAGGCGATATATAGAACCCTCCAATTGCCTTCCTAATTTACAGGATTTGCCAATAAATGAAGAGTATCGGCACTAAATAAAGGAAGATTATATTCCCTAGCAAGTAGCTCTAGGAAACTCACATAAGTATATGAATTAGGAGTTAGTTGAATTCGAGCAATACCAGATGTTCCAAGGACTGTATAAGGAATTCATAGAAAGGGAGGTAGCTTGAGTGCCTGATGTGGATAAGAGAGAAAGCAAAGAATTCCACGGAGGATTATCAATCCCACCAGATGGACCAGCAGTCATGGATTCTATGTTTACAAATTTGAACCATTGAAGGATATAATCTACTTCTTATTGAGGAGTCATGAAGGACTGGTGGAGCTTGTAAACTCCCTTCTTTGAAGGGGGAGAAGGCTTGGATCTTTTATTAGACTTCTTGCTATATATTTGTTTGCCTGGTGATATTACATAAAATGAGGGAAGTATTGCATATTTTACAAAAATTTTGGAATGATCATAAATATAGATGCGAGACAAGCAATTAAATGCCTTTAGGTACTTAACTAATTGAAAGCTATTTAATTCTTAAAGTCAAAGCATCAAAACAAAGACTAACAAGTTAATATTTCATTAAATAGTGCATTCCAAGATGTCAAACTTATAATAAGATGTCGAGTTTGTAGAATATTTAAGAAATATATAACCAATTGGAAATTCATTACCAACTGACATGTTCGAGTTCATTACTAATTAGTAAGGTTCAACCAAATTATTGTGCAATGGCATCTTATAGAGATTACAATGGGATGTCGAATAAATAACTTGGTATCAAATTTATAAGGTTGTCGAATTCATAAATAATGGGTAGTGTTAGATTTATTTAAAAATTCTTTAACCATTTATCAAATTTATAAGGTGTCGAATGAAAAAACAGTTTATAAGTCTACCAAATGATATCTGAATTTTGAACTCACTATGTCGGACTTAAACAAGACATTGAATTTGCAGCATGTACGTCAAATCTTTAAATAGTTGTTGAATTTGTAAGGGGATAACAGCTCATTATGGGTTGTCGAGTTTATAATGATAAAACCATCCTCCAAAACTGTTGTTAAATTACTAAATGGATACTGAACTTCTAACTAGTTGTCAAAACAATAACCAAGGAGTTATATCTTATAGGATATTGAACTTCAAGTTAAATGTCTTATTTTGAAAGGCTATTAAGTTCGAAAACCAGGCAGTTATTGAGTTTTAAGGAGGATTTTACATTTTGAATAGGTTAGAATTGAATGTTGAAATCCTAAGGGATATCGATTTTATTATAAACAAACCCCAAGGAAGGCATCTAGCTAGAAAGTTTTCGAATTGGTAATAATAGCCATTAAATTTCAATCAATCGATAAAGAATGATGCCCCAACAACATGTTGGTTCAGATATCAAACTCCTCAGGATTATAATAAGTATACGCCTTTAAATAAATCCCATAAAATTTACAAAGACGTACAATTAAACCCTAATTTTTAAATTGAAATCAAAGACCGCTTTATATTCTTGTGTTTAAATTAAATAAAAATAAAAAATCAAACCTCAAGATCAAGCCTGAGTGCTAAAGAAGATCAAAATTTCTTGAGTCGAATTAGACTTTAAAATTTTTGTCTTGAGTTTAACTTGCAAGTAAAAAGGTTGAAGAGGAAGAAAATTAGTATTCATAGAAGAAAAGGGGAGTGATGAGTGCTACTGATGTCATTTTAAATAGATGAGCAAAATTTAAATAGAATGCCAATAGGCAACAGTCCTAAATATTGAGGTGTTAACTTGAAAAGTTAACATATATTCCACATGAAGGGGGAAAATGTTACTACAAATAAAGATGTTGAATATGTAAGTGAACATGTTGAAATTCAAGGTGTCAAAAATAAAATAGTAAAGCATACAAAAAGGGATATCGCACTTCAAACACTACATGATGTTGTTGAACTTCTACAATAAAAGTTGTCCAATGCCTAAGAAAGGATGGCAAGCTTCCGAGAATGTCAAATTCTAAGTGATCGGAAACCATGAGGGTTACCGAACATCAACAAAAAGGAGATGTCACATAAAGGCATCGAATCTCTAAGGATGCTGAACTACAAGAGTTGTTGAGCTTGAATAAAGGAAGGGGAGATGTTGAACCTCAACAACCCTAGAGGTAGTCAAGCATACAAGAAGGAAGAGATATTATATCCCAAAACAATTTCTAGGAATATCAACTGTAACGACCCGCCTTTTTACATGCTTTAAATCAACGATAAACCACACATGTTAGACTTAAACCATACAGAAGGGCAGATTGTTATGTGGTAAATAAGAAAAGGTAGAGAAAGAAAAAAAATAGAATATTGCAGCGGAACGATAAAATATAATAATCAAATAAACAATTCATGAAGCTGTTTTACAAAACGTTTGATTATACTTGTATAATACATATCAGAGTTACACATACCAAAGAATAGTCAATAATAATGCAACGGAACAATGTGATAGTAGTGGAATACTATAATATATAATAGCAATAATAATTCTTCGTCTTCGTCCTCTGGAATAAAAATCTTCAAATCCTGAAATGCCCGGACTGACCCGAGCGAATTGAAAAGACAGAACACTCGAGTCAGAACTAAAAGGTCTTATGTAAGTTAAATCAATAGTAAATAATATGATGGAACGGCATCAGAGATGTTTACGGGATTTGAAATCCCCTATCCAGTGTCAACATGGGTGCAGTAACTCAAGAGATGCTCGGGATTCACATCTCCCAAGGATCCGTTAAACTATTTACCATGTAGTAATATTTCGCTATTATAATAATGTCCTTAGTAAAATAAACTTACTTTTAAATAACGTTAAGGGGTTACCCATATAGCCCTTACCACATAATAGTCCCAATAGTCCATCCAGTATCAGCGCATCTCCAGATCTGGAGACTACGCTAAGTACTCCACGGGCTACGGGAGAAAACCAAACTCGTACAAGGCGCGCTAGGGTAGGTGACACGGCACAACTAGGAAATGCCAGGGTAGATATGCCAGTTACGCATCCGAGCCGGTGGTAACACGCAGCTACCGCCCACCTCGCGCCACAGCCCCAAATAAAAAGTGGCCACCGAATCTATCCAAAAGTCAAAGTATAATATCGAAGGGATGTGTCAAATCAAAGGTGCTACCTCATTGGCCCGAGAATCGCTCCTGTTTTAGCCACCTTATGCCAACTCATGGGAGTCGGGTCCACGTATTTACTTCAAAGGAAACGCCGCCACCATCCTACCTCATTCTGAATCTCCATCACATACACGGTTGTTAAAGTGGTTTTCGGATTTGGCAGAGAGTATGACAACTTTCGATCCCGGTCTCTTCAGCAACCAAACGTTATTATAACACCGCGGTCATTTTAAAATAATTATACTTCAAAACCAGAATAAATATTCATTTTGAAACCATATAAATACGATATCATTTTCGTTTTTAAAAACCAAATCAATATGATATCGTTTAAAACCCCAATCAATATTTATCATTATTATTTCAAATATATCCTTTTCCCAAAATCATAGCATTTTCAAATCATAATACTTTGAAACCCATAAACTTGAAACATAACTTCTAATACTTAAATGGTTTAAATATTAAATTACTTTATATAATAAAATAGATTCTCTAATTTCACAAATAAATTCCAAATACCGATGTAACCTCCAAATAAACCATTTCAGTTCATATATTTCAAAGCTTTAAACATTCCACCATTTCAAAACTTATTCATTGGTAATTCCATATATATCAAATTCAGTTACTATTATTTAGATTTGAAATGTTTACTTAATAAATCCAATATAGTTTAAGTAAAACTTTTACTTCACCTAACTGGACATTCTTTCAATTTATTAACTTGGTATATCAACCTTATATTCATTTAAATCACTATAAACCAAATTTGGTTATAAGAATAATACCCTTTAAAATTTCAAATTTTTTAAATTTCAAATCAAATTTATTCGTGTATAATTCTTAAATAATTAAATTCAAACCAATTTCATATTTATCTTCCAACTTAAATTTTTATGTAATTCGTTAAAACTCTATTTATACAATATCTTAAACAGGTACTTAACCATATAATATAAAACAATCAACTCTATTATTCAACTTATTTTATTTAAACCAATTTATACATAGCTTAAATTCAAGAATTTAACTATATGTATATATAATAATAATATTTATATAATATCAAAAATTAATATTTATTAAACCATATATTTCTTTCCAAAACCACAGAAAATCATTTCAAAATAATTTTATATATATAGACCGACAATGTGTGTATAAAATTTGCTATCTTATGGTCAAGTGATACGGATATTTATCATTTCAATCCGTAATTTAAAATAAAATACGGTTATATATCATTTCAAGCCGCAATCCCTAATGAAATAAAGTGCATAACAGATTTGCAGTTTAAAACAATATGAAATACAACATCCATTCATCCAATAGCAATCATCAACCATTTATAACAATCATCATCCAATTTAAACAATAGCATCAATATATAACGGATAATAAACAACTGGTATCAACTAGTAGTTTATATTCAATAATAAATTAAATGAAAATTTAACTGGAAGTTTATATGCAATAAATTAATTTGATACCAAAGTTAATTCAAATAAATGCAATTTAACTGAGATGAAGATTAAATATATGCCAAACAGCTATAAATAAATTTCAAATCACATCATAAATAAATTTAAGAAACATAAGAAATTTTAGAAGTTGTGAGTGGGTTAAAACACTCATCTTTGGAATTTAAATTGAATTCAAATCCAATTTAAACTCAAAAATTGACCAGTCACAGAATCTGTCCAAACGAGCGCCAAAAAGTCTGGAATTTCAGTACGAACCTAGCGCAAGAAACCGCGTGTAAATTCGACCTCGTACGAAATAGTTATTAAAATTAGAAGTTATACGAATTCAAATTGAAATAAAACAAACTAAATAAAGCATAGGGCCACGTCACCCAAATGTACGTGTTATCGCATCCAGAACCCTGAAGGTAACCTCGTTCGAACCTAGTTCGACCATGTTGAACGGAGCCGCCACTTCCAACGGTGAACGCACGCTGCCAAAACCTTCTAGGACAGCTGACCACGCCTCAGGCCACGCCCCCCTTCTCGCGATGCCCCAGTTCACCGCCGAGCCACGTTTTGGCTTCAAACCATAAAACGCAAATCTCGACCACCACACGTCGTTCGAGGTCGAGCTAAAACCACCGACACCCTCTTGACGACGAGCTTTTCGATACCCAGAAACCGATTTCCCAATTGTCGCCCCAAACAAAAACGCCCAATCCGGCTTTGACCGCGATTTGCCATTGAATCAAGCATCGATTGCAAAACCAGAAACTATGCATAGATTCGTGTCGATGAAATCTTTGATTTATATTTTTTTCAAATTTTTCTGAGGAGTTTGAATTTTTGGATTTGAATTTGATTTGTGTTTAGATCTAAAATTTGTTTGTCTGCCACTGAGGAAAAGGGGGAATAAAATGACTTGTATGTATAGACAAATGAGAAATAGAGAGGCTAGGGCTTATAACAGTGTATTTATAGATAAGATTGAAAAATAATAGATGGATCAGATTGGTATACACGTTAAACGATAAAGTGGCCCGAAAAGCCCGTTCTGACTCCGGAATGAAATTGGGTCAACCCATATATCAAAATAGATGTTTGAAAATCTTTTAAACGCAATGGAAAAGGTTTCAAGTACAAATTCCATCGTATAAAGAAGTTATGCTAAAATTAATATTTTCCAATTGATTTCAATTTAATTTATTTCAAGGCGTTTCAAGCCCGTACGATCAAGTGACAAGCCCGATTGCTACGAAACTTGAAATCCAATAATAATTCACCGTTACGGATCCGATGAAGCCAGTTTCGTCGAAATTCGAGTCAGTGGCCAAAATGGCTATTTTTCCAGTTAAATTATAAACTAATATTAAATAAATTAAATCACTATTTAAATTCAAATTCTATAATTCATAATTTTTATCATCTAGTATTACTTTTTTAATTTATAATCCTTTAAAACCAATTTCCATATCAATTTAAAGTAAATTAATTCACCAATTATAGTATTTATTTCGTTTACTTAAAATAATCCCTTTATTATATATTGAATCCAATTAGATTTAATATATTCAAATTAAACTGATTAGGTTCACTTCCAACCCTTTAATTGAGTCTATTATTACTTTGTAATGCAGTTAACACCCGCCTCACATTTCATTCCATTAATATATTCAAATTTCCAACTTCCCTTTGTATTAACTATTATTTCCAAATATATTGAAGTTGTCAAATATATACATTTATTATAATTAGAACCTCAATTAATTCATTCAAATAGGTTTCATTTCTTTATATTATATTATGAATAAAATATGCATTTCTGTACATTTGCACTTCACAATTACAGTTCTTACCCTCATAAATGAGACATTTATTTTCATTTAAATGTAATTGTTTTACAATTAATTTGCTAGACTAGATATATTCTGGTAATTTATGATGATTGTTACCATAGCCTCAAAATTTCACTTAGGCTTATTATTTCAACTATTTATCAAAATTACTTACATCATATGGATTCATTCTATTACCATAAATCATACATTAATGCATATATTTATACAATACTTACCTTTATTTACTTATAAATAAAATCTCGTTCCCAAATATGACAGTTACAACAAATTAATAGGACAATTAAATAGTAACTTATGACCGTTACTATTACTTTGATTCATTAATTAAACTTAATATTCTCAATAAATTTATTTACTTGGCCTCATGCTTTCTATTACACCAATTACTACCATATAATTAAATTTTACGTTTCCTTTTTAATTTACATTCACACTTTCCGTTATTATATTAATTATCATTAAAGTACATTTAATTATCTTTGTTTCTAGTTGGTGAATTAACTGGTAGCAACCATTGTCACCATTTTACCTTTTATAATACTTGTATGTTCATTCTTCCCAACAAATTACCATCTATTATATTATAACTTTACAATTTTAATAAATTCATTAATTGTCATTTCATTCAACCTATTAATTTATTAACCTAAATTAGCACTGGTACGTTTTAATTTACTTATTAGCTTACAACAAGTGCTACCATTAGTTCATACACTAATTTATTCCATTTCAATTCCGTATACATTATTTTATTTGTCAGCCAACGTTTTAAATTATTAATTTACCTTTTATATCTTATTATAAACTAATGCACACAATAATTACGATTTTAAATCAAATTAATCATTTCATCTTGGTAACATTCTTTTATTACAATAAGAATATAATTAACATTTACATTGTTTCACTTATTGAAATTTCATCCAAGTTATTAACAATTAACTTACATTTATACTGTTACATCCAAGTTATTAAAAATTAACTTACCAACCTTATTCAAGTTATTATTTTCATTAATAATCCACCAAATTTTTATTTCCTTCAACATTAAGTTACCAAAATCTTCTTAAATTAAGAAATTTAATTACCGAATTTTGCGGGTCATTACACTCTCCCCCACTCAAAACTTTTCGTCCCCGAAAAGGAAAAAGAAGGGAAAAGAAGAATTAAGAAATCAATATATCTTACTTAAAGTATTAAATTTATACACAAATAAATTTACAAAATTTAATAATTTAAATAAAATATCAATTTATAACTGTTAAATCCCTTTATACTCAAATTAGTAAAATTTGGAAAATATTTTCAAATTTTTTTTCTAAGTCCATAATTTACGGAAAATTTCGGCAGAGTCTCCTTTGTAAGGAGAGGCGCGGAAGAAAATATAATATCAATGTAACAATATACAACATATATTTTCCAAAATAATATCTATCCCAACACGGGTAAACAATATAATAACGCTATAAACCGTAATCCGAAAATGTACCTATTTATCAGGCAATTTACGCTTATATTATGAAACCAAATGCACTAGCAATTTCTTCCATAACCTGTATTTCACTTATATAATCCAAAAAGGTTAATAATTATATAAAATGACAATTTTTAAGTGGTTTCAACCACAAACAAATAAATCAATACAAACATCAATCACTTGCAACAAGCAAACATCCATCCCATAAAATCAACACGCATTAATCATTCATTCATATCAAATAAAATAAAAAGTTGTTCAGGTTCAAAACGTTAAATTGTACGGAAAGAAAAATAAACTACTAAGCGTACCCTTCACTCATCAGTCTTAGGTGAAACTAAATAGATTATTCATACCTTCCAAACAAATTTAAAGTATCCTTGCCCCAACTACCATAAACCAAAACATACAACAATTCCAACAATAAATCAAGTTTAATTTTTTATCAATTCCACTTCATCCATTTGTTGTTTGATTTCCTTTTCATTCATTATTTATTTCTATATATTTCTATTCATTACCTACCAATTCATTTTCATCTATCCATATATTGCCAAATTCTATTTATTGCATTACATTTATTTATATTGTTCATATTCAATCAAATTTCTTAGTAGGTAAATTTATTAACTTATGTTTAAAGTCATTTTTTAGTATTCTTATTTTATTCAGAGGCAACTTCAACCTATTACTTAAGTTTATTATTATTTATTTACAATACTTACTTTCTTTTCTATTACATTAGTAGCATTTCAATTATACTTAAGTCCATAACAACTAGAACATCAATTCTTATTAATAAAAGCAATTTATTTAACACTTTCATTACATAAGTTTACTTGTACAATTTTCCATTACAAACCTTTAACATTTTAACTTTTAATATTTGGTAAGTTATATATATATATATGCTTCAAGAATTAAAGTTATACAAGTTTTTCTCAGTTATTTTAATTAATTAAATGTTCGATAATAATATCCTTTGTTTTATATGTTACAAATTTAAAATTTCTTTTTATTTAATTTATAACATAACATTAAATTTCTTATTTTAACTAAAGGTTCTAATTATAAATTTGTTACATTCAATTTCACTACAATAACTGAAACTACTAATTTAACGGAAACTTAAGAATTAAGTACGGGTTAAATTTCAAATCATTTTAAAATAATAGATAGATATGTATATACTTACAACTTATATCCAATTATATTTAAAACAATTTAAATTTTTTATTTATTTATCAAAATAAATCTGCAGTAAATCTACAACAGTGGCCTTTTCACTTCGAAACCCGAAAATGAATGTCGATGATGCGTGCACTCATCACCGAAATTATTTTCCAACAATAGAGAGGGGAGTACAAAACTTATTTCTTTACAGAGTTTCTTTAAGACAATTCTTTCAAAATATATTGAAATATTTATATCAGAAAATACTTCTAATAATATTATTATTATATTCCAAAATCATTCAAAAGAAATTTTCAAAACCCCGGAACTTAAGTTCTAAAATTTCCAACTTATTCTTTTTATTCCAAATTCTACTTTACTAATACTTATAGATTACACTACCTGACAACCAATGTATTACAACCACATATAACCTTTATAAAAATTTATTTTATATATAGAAAATATAATAGGCAAAATTGTTTCATTCACCTATATTAAAAACAAATATTATGTCGGTCTGTCCTATTAAGTGTTTAGAAATCCCTATTGATGTCATAGCGTCCCATGCACCAACCAGAATTTATAAATACAAAACGGAACAAATTAACACAATATCAAAACTTTTTATAACACTAACAAATACGCTCTCTCATATATATGGACTCAACGACTCTCATAGGGTACTACTACCCTATTAGCAAAGAGTCAGACCCGACAAAGCTAAGGTCTATCGCTAAACCAAAGCTCTGATACCAGATGTAACGACCCGCCTTTTTACACACTTTAAATCGACGATAAACCACACATATCAGACTTAAACCATACAGAAGGGTGGATTGTTATGGGGTAAATAAGAAAAAGTAAAGAAAAAAAATAGAATCTTGCAACGGAACATTAAAATATAATAACCAAATAAATAGTTCATGAAGCTGTTTTACAAAAGTTTGATTATACGTATATAATACATATCAAAGTTACACATACCAGACAATAATCAATAATAATGCAGAGGAACAATGTGAAAGTAGTGGAATACTATAATATATAATAGTAATAATAATTCTTCGTCTTCGTCCTTAAGAATAAAAATCTTCAAATCCTGAAATGCTTGGACTGACCCGAGCGAATTGAAAAGACAAAACACTCGAGTCAGAACTAAAAGATCTTATGTAAGTTAAATCAACAGTAAATAATATGAGTGGAACGGCATCAGAGATATTTACGGATTTGACATCTCCTACCCAGTGTCAACGTGAGTGCAGTAACTCAAGAGATGCTCGGGATTCACATCTCCTAAGGATCCGTTAAACTATTTACTATGTAGTAATATTTCCATATTATAATAATGTCTATAGTAAAATAAACTTACTTTTAAATAGCGTTAAGGGGTTACCCATATAGCCCTTACCACATAATATTCCTAGTAGTCCATCCAGTATCAACGCATCTCCAGATCGGGAGACTATCCTAAATACTCCACGGGCTACGGGAGAAAATCATACTCGTACAAGGCGCGCTAGGGTAGGTGACACAGCACAACTAGGCAATGCCAGGGTAGATATACCAACTACGCCTCCGAGCTGGTGGTAACGCGTAACGCACGGCTACCGCCCACCTCGAGCCACCGCCCACCTCGAGCCACACCCCGAAATAAAAAAAAATCAAAAATGGCAACCGAATCAATGCAAAAGTCAAAGTATAATATCGAAGGGATGTGTCAGATCAAAGTTGCTACCTCATTGGCCCGAAAATCGCTCCTGTTTTAGCCACCTTATGCCAGCTCACGGGAGTCGGGTCCACGTATTTACCTCAAAGGAAACGCCGCCACCGTCCTACTACATTCTGGAATCTCCATGCATACACGGTTGTTAAAGTGGTTTTCGGAGTTGGTAGAGAGCATGACAAGTTTCGATCCCGGTCTCTTCAGCAACCAAACGTTATTATAACACCATGGTCATTTTAAAAACCAGATTAAAATATTCATTTCGAAACCATATAAATATGATATCATTTTCGTTTTTAAAAACCAAATCAATATGATATCATTTAAAACCCCAAATCAATATTTATCATTTTATTTCAAATATATTCTTTTCCCAAAATCATAGTATTTTCAAATCATAATACGTTGAAACCCATAACTTTGAAACATGACTTCTAATACTTAAATGGTTTAAATATTAAATTACTTTACATAATAACATAGATTCTTTAATTTCACAAATAAATTTCAAGTGCCGATTTAACCTCGAAATAAACCATTTCAGTTCATATATTTCAAAGATTTAAATATTCCACCATTTCAAAACTAATTCTTTGATAATTCCATATATATCAAATTCAATTACTATTATTTAGATTTGAAATGTTTACTTAATAAATCCAATATAGTTTAAGTAAAACTTTTACTTCACCTAACTGGACATTCTTTCAATTTATTAACTTGGTATATCAACCTTATATTCATTTAAATCACTCTAAACCAAATTTGGTTATAAGAATCATACCCTTTAAAATCTCAATTTTTTTTAAATTTCAAATCAAATTTATTCGAGTATAATTCTTAAATAATTAAATTCAAACCAATTTCATATTTATCTTCCAACTTAAATTTTTATCTAAGTCATTAAAACTCTATATCAACAATATCTTAAATAGGTACTTAACCATATAATATAAAACAATTAACTGTATTATTTAAATTATTTTATTTAAACCAATTTATACATAGCTTAAATTCAAGGATTTAACTATATATATATAAAATAATATTTATATAATATCAAAAATTAATATTTATTAAACCGTATATTTCTTTCCAAAACTATAGAAAATCATTCCAAAATAATTATATATATATAGACCGACAACGTCTGTATAAAATTTGCTATCCTATGGTCAAGTGATATGGATATTTATCATTTCAATCCATAATTCAAAATAAAATACGGTTATATATCATTTCAAACTGCAATCCCCAATGAAATAAAGTGCATAACAGATTTGCAGTTTAAAACAACATGAAATACAACATCCATTCATCCAGTAACAATCATCAACCATTTATTACAATCATCATCCAATTTAAACAATAGCATCAATATATAAAGGATAATAAACAACAGGAATCAACTAGCAGTTTATATTCAATAATAAATTAAATGAAAATTTAACTGGCAGTTCATATGCAATAAATTAATTTGATACCAAAATTAATTCAAATAAATGCAATTTAACTGAGATGAAGATTAAATATGTGCCAAACAGCTATAAATAAATTTCAAATCACATCATAAATAAATTTAACAAACATAAGAAATTATAGAAGTTGTGAGTGGGTTAAAAAACTCACCTTTTGAATTTAAATTGAATTCAAATCCAATTTAAACTCAAAAATTGACAAGTCTCGAAATCCGTCTAAACCAGCGCCATAAAGTCTGGAATTTCAATACGAACCTAGCGCAAGAAACCGCGTGTAAATTCGACCTCGTACGAAATAGTTATTAAAATTAGAAGTTATACGAATTTAAATTGAAATAAAACAAACTAAATAAAGCATAGGGCCACGTCACCCAAATGTACGTGCATTATCGCGTCCAGAACCCTGAAGGTAACCTCATTCGAACCCAGTTCGAACATGTTGAACGGAGCCACCACTTCCAACGGTGAACGCACGCTGCCAAAACCTTCCAAGACCGCCGACCACGCCTCAGGCCACGCCCCCTACCCTCGACGCCCCAGTTCACGCCGCCGCCGAGCCACGTTTTGGTTTCAAACCCTAAAACTCCAATCTCGACCACCATACGTCATTCGAGGCCGACCTAAAACCACTGATACCCTCTTGACGACGAGCACTTCGATGCCCAGAAACCAATTTCACAATTGTAGCCCCAAATAAAAATGCCCAATCCAGCTTTGACCGCGATTTGCCGTTGAACGAGCATCGATTACAAAAACAGAAACTACACGTAGATTCGTATCGATGAGATCTTCGATATGTATTTTTTTCAAATTTTTTTGAGGAGTTTGAATTTTTGGATTTGAATTTGATTTGTGTTTGGGTCTAGAATTTGTTTGTCTTCCATTGAGGAAGAGGGGGAATAGAATGACTTATATGTATAGACAAATGAGGAATAAAGAGGCTAGGGTTTATAACAGGGTATTTATAGACAAGGTTGAAAAAGAATTGATGGATCAGATTGGTATACGCGTTAAACTATAAAGTGGCCCGAAAAGCCCCTTCTGACTCCAGAACGAAATAGGGTCAACCCATATATCAAAATAGATGTTTAAAAATATTTTAAACGCAATGGAAAAGGTTCAAGTCCAAATTCCATCATATAAATAAGTTATGCTAAAATCAATATTTTCCAAATTGATTTCAATTGATTTCAGTTTAATTAATTTCAGGGCGTTTCAAGCCCATGCGATCAAACGACATGCTCGATTGCTACGAAACTTGAAATCCTACAATAATTCACCATTACGGATCTGATGAAACTAGTTCGTAGAAATCCGAATAAGCGGACAAAATGGCTATTTTTCCAGTTAAATCATATAAATTAATATTAAATAAATTAAATCACTATTTCAATTCAAATTCTATAATTCATAATTTTTATCATTTAGTGTTACTTTATTAATTTATAATCCTTTAAAACCAATCCTGTATCAATTTAAAGTAAATTAATTCACCAATTATAGTATTTATTTCGTTTACTTAAAATAATCCCTTTATTATAAATTGAATCCAATTAATTTTAATATATTCCAACTAAATTGATTAAATTCAATTCCAACCCTTTAATTAAGCCTATTATTACTTTGTAATGCAGTTAATACCTGCCTCACATTTTATTTCATTAATATATTCAAATTTCCAACTTCCCTTTGTATTAACCATTATTTCCAAATATATTGAAGTTGTCTAGTTCATTCAAATAGGTTTCATTTCTTTATATTATCTTATGAATAAAATATGCATTTCCATACATTTGCACTTTACAATTACAGTTCTTACCCTCATAAATGAGACATTTATTTTCATTTAAATGTAACCGTTTTACAATTAATTTGGTAGACTGGATATATTCTGGTAATTTATGATGATTGTTACCATAGCCTTAAAATTTCACTTAGGCTTATTATTTCAACTATTTATTAAAATTACTTACATCATATGGATTCATTCTATTACCACAAATCATACATTAATGCGTATATTCATACAATACTTACCTTTATTTACTTATAAATAAAATCTCATTTCCAAATATAACAGTTACAATAAATTAATAGGACAATTAAATAGTAACTTACGACCGTTACTATTTCTTTGATTCATTAATTATAATTAATATTCTCAATAAATTTATTTACTTGGTCTCATGCTTTCTATTACACCAATTACTACCTTATAATTAAATTTTACGTTTCCTTTTTAATTTACGTTCACACTTTCCATTATTATATTAATTATCATTAAAGTACATTTAATTATCTTTATTTGTAATCGGTGAATTAACTGGTAACAACCATTTGTCACCATTTTACCTTTTATCATACTTGTATGTTCGTTCTTCCCAACCAATTACCATCTATCATATTATAACTTTACAATTCTAATAAATTCATTACTTGTCATTTCATTCAACCTATTAATTTATTAACCTAAATTAGCACTGTTACGTTTTAATTTACTTATTAGCTTACAACAAGTGCTACCATTAGTTCATACACTAATTTATTCCATTTCCATTCCTTACACATTATTTTATTAGTCAGCCAACGTTTTAAATTATTAATTTACCTTTTATATCCTATTATAAACTTATGCACACATTAATTACGATTTTAAATCAAATTAATCACTTCATCTTGGTAACATTCTTTTATTACAATAAGAATATAATTAACATTTACATTGTTTCACTTATTGGAATTTCTTCCAAGTTATTAACAATTAACTTACATTTATACTGTTACATTCAAGTTATTAAAAATTAACTTACCACTCATATCCAATTTATTATTTCCATTAATAATCCACTAAATTTTTATTTCCTTCAACATTAAGTTACCCAAATCTTCTTAAATTAATAAATTTAATTACCCAATTTTACGCGTCGTTACATCAAGCATGTAACAGGCTGGCAGTGGTATCGAATGACAACATATGCCAAAAGACTATGCAGTAGAAGATATTGAACCTAAAGCCAATCAAAGAGAGATACCGCATTACTAAAAGATGTCGAATACTTAGATGTCGACACTTTACAATTGTAACTATTGTAAATCATACACTAGTGGAAAAGGATGTTGTGCTTCGAAGAATATAAGGGATATTGAATATCTAGAGTTGTCAAAGAAGCCGCACTTCGTCAATATCAAAAAGGATGTCAAGTGACATCAATTTAAAGAAAGATATCAAATTTCACTGGAACCGTAAAGGATGTCAGGTATCAACAATGTAGCGAGATATCGAATATTGACAACATAAGGAATGATGTCGGATATCAGCAATACAAAGAAGAATGCCGAATTTCAACAATGTGAACAAGGATGTCATATGCCATCAACATAATAGGCAACGCTAAGAATTGACAATCCATGTGGGACGTCGAATATCGTCAACCTACCCTATATCGCATGACACGTGGCAGCCGATCCTCTTACCTCCACCCCTATAAATACGGACCCCACGGCAACTTGGATGGGGAAAATTCTTCTTATCTCATTTCTCACATTTTCCAAAGTTGTAAAACATAAATGGAATTAGAGATCGGTAGAGCCTATTGTAAAGTGGTCGCTTTTACACAAAAGGAATTGAATAATGAACTTTGCATAGCATATTACAAGCGAATAATGATATTTCACTATGATATGTCTTATGACATGCCAATAACTTCCATATGCATATGTAGGAGATCTTTTTACATGCATATTACTTTTCCTCTTGAAAGTCCACATCATGAACATGTGTACTTCACTTCAGATTCACATACTTCTTATGAGTTAACATAAGGTCGTTCAAGTCTTCAATTAATCAAGACTTATTTGCCTTGCATATTTGGGGTTAGGAATGAAGTTTTTTAATAGATGTTAGTACCTTTTCAATTAAAAAAGGAATGAATACTATAAAAAATTCTTAGTGGCCGCTTCCGAAATTTAATTTCCTCTTACCTTATGTAGTTAAAGCGCTCGGCAGATTCAATGCGGCGTGGGTGCAAAAAGTCATAAGCGAGGATATAGCGGATGACTCTAAAATAACATATAAAACTCATACTTAATGTTTTTACAAATATATAAATGGCAATTAAATGAAAAATTAACATTCAATTGAACTATAATTGATACATAAATAATATTAAATAAAAACATGTGCGGATATACTATAAATAAACGTAAAACTATATATTGAATTTAGTATAATATTAGAGTATTTTCACTTTTGAAAATATATTAAAAATTCAAATAAATAAATTAATTTCATAATTTTTATAATGTATAAACGTAAATTTTCAATTCATTTCTTTTAAAGAAGATATAGCAGAAATAGCGGAATATAGCAGGAATAATGGGATATAGCGAAAATAGCGGAATATAGCAGGAATAATGGGATATAGCGGAAATAGCGGGGCTTATAGCGGAAAAGCCATATTTAGGGCTATATGGGAAAATTGTGGTGGTAGAAATCTACTATGAGATGTAGCGGGGTAATAGCTGGGTAGTAGCGGGGCATTAACTACACGCTCTCACCTTAACCTTCTCCATTTATTATCATCTTTTGAAGACCGCCCAACATCTCCAGTACCCATTATTCCTTCATAGTGCGCTATGAAAATAGCTGGCCGATGTAGGAAGGTAGCCATGGTTGTAAAGTAAGAAAAATCCATGCACATAACATGTAGAACATCTCACAGTGAACAAACAGAATATAATAATAACATTTATGTAGAATAGACAAGACAGTGATATAATCAAATGAACCACGAATAAGAACATCAGAGTGCAACAGGTTCACTTTTCATACAAAAACTTAAATAGTGAAGTTTATATAACCCAAATCTCCAAAATAAACTCTATAACCGTCTCTAAGATAATATAAGCATTGATATAGCTCCATAGTACTGCATAGCGGAATATAACATGGTCATCTCTAAGTATAGATATATGAAAGCGTAGCCTCCTGTTTGCACTCTGTATATGTAATGACCCAAATTTTCGGCCCTCGAATGTCGACACTAAATATATCCACGGTATTTGTGTGCCGCGCACCCAAGAGCCGAAAAGATAAGAAGTTAAGGTAAAATTAAAAAAAAAAGAATAGAGTGAGAAAGAAAGAACACAACATTAGAATCTCACAATAAAACGATAGTACATATTATTAAACAAACAGTACAACACTCTAAGTACAAAATTTCAAAGTCACTAAAACCTAAGTACTATCATCAAACTAGACTGTGATAACTACCTGTCCTTATAATGTTAATATATACAATATGGAAATGTAGCAGAAATAAATGGTAGATTATCAACCAGCTCTTCTGTAACAACCCAGGTAGAGATTACCCGAAACTAAACATAAAATATGATTTAATTTATCTTAACTAATTTTAAGATGAAACTGGGGAATTTTATTTGGTTTTTTGTTTTCAATTTGAAATAAAATTTAGAATTAAAAAATAAGAAATTTATTAAATTAGTTTTCCAAATGAAATAAATATAAATGGGAAATTTATGTTAAAATGGATAGAAATTTATATGAATGGATTTCTAGGATGAAATATCAATTTGACAGACCTAAATATATTTTTGAGCATTTTTATATAATGTATATGAATTGATATTCATACATTTGGTATTATGGGAAAATGGGCATGAAATTGTATTTTTACTACTTCGGACCTTAATTATGTCAAACTGATACAAAATTATATTTTAAAGTATGATATGGTGATATCAGATCTAAAAAGTATTTTTGTGGAATTCTATTTAATTTATATGAATTTATAAAGAGGCGATTTCATAATATATGAGAATCGGCCCGATTTTGTGTAAAAAAGATTTGGGATATAATATCACATCAACATGGTATAAAAACAATTTTTGAAGTTAAGATACATATGTTTGTGAATTTATAAATTTAGTTATGGATTTATAGATATATATTCTTAGAAATATGATTTATTTAGTGAGAAATGGAAATAAACAAGCTTGAGCTATAAAATGAATTATATCAAAATAAATATATCAAATATATATATATATATATATATTATATAATAATATATATAAATTTCAATTTGATATATAGGTCTTACTATGATTTTATTTTGAATATATGGTGAATTTTAAAGGTAGCTTGAAGATATATATGTGAAATTTCTATATTTCTATTTTCTGGAAACTAGCTTTAAAACGTCAATTTGTACAACAGTTTTAAAACAATTTCTATTCAGCTTTTTGATGAACTAAAAGTAGAAAGGTAATAGAGAATCATATCTGAATTTAGAAGAAAACGGATCAAGAATCCGATTTAAAACAAGTGAGAAACAAGAAAAAACAAAATTAGAAAAAACATAGTATAGGTTGTCTGTCATAGACGAAAACAGATAGACAGGCTGGCACAAAGGGCAGACCAATTGGACATACTTTAATTAGGTTTCTGACCAATTGGAGCCAAACCGAAGGGGGTTTGGTCCAGGGTTCTTCTAGGGTATTTAGGCAGTGATTAGGCTATGTATTTGGACTAGAACTCTAATTTATTTATTTTAATTTGGTTTGTTAGTATTTGCTAAATTTGAGAAATCAAATTATATTTTGTAAAATCATTGTTTATATGAAATACAATATTATAAATGGATGAAAACAATAGTAAATGCTAAACATGTTCTTATTGGTTTATAGGATACCTATTTGACCCATTTGGAGGGTGAATAATAACCACCTACTCTTGTTTTCCTTCATCACTTTCTCAAATTATCCAAGATCAAAAATTTGAAAATAAACTAACCTTATTTGTGAACCCTAAAATGTCTAGTTTAACCCCAAATCAAGTCTAAAACATAGGGATTTTGATTAATAATAAAAGAATTGAGCCGGGGTAATCTTTACTATTCCCATTTGCATCTAATTTAGTTATTAACTTCAGATTTCATCATAGTAAGTAATCTCCTTTTGTACAAATTATTGACTTGAGCCTAGATTTATCAAAAGGACCTATCCTAGGTGAATCCAGGCTGTAATCATCAAATCAAGCTTAATTAGGTGAGTTAATCTCACACTTCTAGACTATAAATGGATGTTTGTTGCCGTTTGATGTTTAGGAATGAATTTGATGTGAATTAGATCTCAAAACCCATATTTTATTCATGACTTTTTCTGTTCAAATCTATGGTTGCAGAAACCTTTTATATGATCTCGAATCACATAATATATATAGATTTTTTTATGCTTGCATTATGTTTAATTCAGTAAGGTTGAAGTATAAGATCAAATAGGCGAAGAAACACCACAAACGGGCAGCCGAAGCACCGTCGGTGTTGCCTGGGACTCAGCCTAGGTGTGCCAACCGATATACCAGTTACCATGACTAGTGGATCGGTCATGACCTGGGCTGAGACCCAAGTCATGCGGTTTCAGGCTCCGTTTGTGCCCGGTTGCTCCTTCATTCTTCTGTTCAACCACTTGAACCTATTTATTTTAATTTGGTGCTATTTTCTTTGTCGATTTCATTGCTATTTCCGGATTTTAATTTACGAATTTGTGAATTCTTTTTGGAGTTTATTATACCATAGAATTGCTCTATGGGTCTGTGAGACAACACATAATTTCTGTCGCACGTTTTCAATTAGAGTTTTCAAAATAATGATTTGCAACCCGAACCATTTTCTCAAACCATTTTAAGTAAGAACATATATTTTCTACAAAACATATTTGGAATGTTTATATATATAAAATATATTTATTTATAATAATAATGGCTTTAAGTTGATTTGGAACCATGGCTTAAATATATATATATATATTAGTGTGTGTGTGTGTGTTCTAGTTTATAAAACAATATTTTCGAGAGGGATTTCAAAGTAAATTATTTTATAAAATTACATAGCATCGATCGAATGAGAAATCGATTTAAATGGATTAATAAAACAAGTGGTATAAAATACTCACGTTTTTTCGATTATTTCCTAGACTTGTTCAGTTGAGCCATTTATACACACGAGTGAAGTTTACTGGCCTATAGTAAATGTTTAAATAAACCTATGTGGCATAGGACACACGGTTGTTATTTATTCGTTTACTATTCATAGGTATACACTTATCGACGAGTTTATGACTCGCCTTCAGAGTTTATAGCACGTTTATAGGTCTCGCACCTATCTTGATGTTTATAGAACTTTTTTCTATCTTGATGTTTGTATGACTTGTTCCTATCTTGATGTTTAAAGGTCTTGTACCTATCCTAATGTTTATAGAATAATAAATCTGTTAACCCGCCTTTGGTAAGGGTAAGATACAGGCAGATTTAACCAAATAGACTTTAGGTTATCAAGGTTGGGATACCATGAATTTAGCTTAAATGGATGGATATATAATCAACTACAGAAAATAATATTAAGCCAGGATTAAACATAGCCGGTGGATAAACAATGCAGGTTGCTTTGAAGGTGGATATTGGCCTGAATAAGGAAGGATCGGCATAAGAGGGTTGGTGTAATATGGATCGGCATAGGAAGGTTTAACATAGTGATGAGTTTGCATAGGGAAGGCTCGGCATAGCACTATAAACCTTGTCTCTTTACTTGCTTTCATTTTCGTTTGATTGTTCTTCATATTATATTCTCTACATCATACTATATCTGATCTGTGACCAGATTTCGGTGCTTCACATATAATTAGGTGTTTGTGACAATTTTGGCGCAAACATTTTGGTGCTTTCACTGAGAAGGACTTGCATTCGCTGATTTGGAAGCTTGGATAATTGAATCTAGGAAGCAACGACTAGGCAATCCACAAGGAGAACGTTGCCGGAGAGGAATCACCATGGATGGAGTCAAGAGGCTTCCTTAGGAGCTGCATCTAATCAAGCATCTATCTACATCACCAGGGATGAAATGGAAACAACGGTACATGCCATGAAGGAGAGGATGCTGAAAAGGCAGAAAGAGATGATACAGAAACTACTCCAACAAATTGGACAGGCTGGAGCCATAGGAGTGGCAAGAACGCAAAACCAAAGAGTTGGAGCAATAAGAGCTACTAAAGTCGTGGGCCAAGGAGTCGAGGCTGTAGGAATCACTGGAAATCAAAACCAAGAACACGGGGATAGAACTAATAGGCAAAGGAATGGAGCAGAACAGCCAGGTGCAACCCCCGCCTACCTAGAGAGATCGATGACGATCCCTAAAGGCCAAGGGGCATGCCTCTTGGTTTGGTGAGTCACAATGCCGGAGGACCTGCGATCAATCTTGTGGAGCTTGGTATCAATCGGAATTTGGATGATCGACCTGAGGATCACGTCCCAGAATTCCCTCCTTAACTCAGGGGGCAGCTTAGGCATGATGATAGGAGACTCCCATTGAAAGACAATAAAAGGTTTACAGAGATGATAAGGCGAGCTATGCATGGAGGATTAGTGAATATGGATTTTAAAGATGTAAATAGAAGTCCATTCACCCCAAATATTAGGCAAGCTAGGAATCCACCGGAGTTCAAACTACCAACGCTTGAGACATATGATGGAAAAACGGATCCTGCTAGTCATTTAAAGAGATACATGAGACGCATGGAGGTACTCAGGGCATCGGAGGAAGTCATGGCATGGTGCTTCCCTTTATACTTAACGGACATAGCTACGCTATGGTTCATACAATTGGAAAGAGGCTCTGTTAGCACATGGATGGAACTGATTGAGAGGTTTATGAGGTAGTTTAAGGTTCACAACTTGAGGCCCAAGAATGTGACGAGTTTGGTAACACTGAAACAGAGGACCGGAGAGTCCCTGAGAAATTTCTTAACACGATTAAATGCCATGGCTGCGTCAGTGGATCGTCCAGATCCATTTATGGGTTTGATTGCAACTGTATCTAGAATTGCTGATGGCACGAAGTTCAAGGATTCATTACCGTGGGATCCACCCATCGATCTCGGTGAATTTTATCATGAAGTAGAAAGGTTTATGCGGCAGGAAGACGCACGAGCAAACAAAGCGGAGGTGAGAATGATAGAGGAAAATAGAAAATGAATTATGGCACTAGTGAGTCAAAATGATAATGGATAGAACCAAAATTTTATTATTATACGGATTTAACCGAATCTTTGGAAAGGATTTATTTGGATGCTCGGGGACGCCTTTAATATCGAATGCCGGCAAGGAGGGAACCTTCCAAATGTGGGCGAGCATTAGGAAAGTACAACCTATTCCATGAGATGGATGAGAACAATACAAATGACTGCAAGAATTTAAAGGATACCATCGAGGAACACGAGAGGAATGGTCGGTTACAGCAATACACAAGGACTTGGGCTGCGACGGTGTAACAGGAGTAGCTACCGACCACCTCGAATGAAAATGGTATCGGGACAAGGCATCATCATCAACTTGTCATCAATTGATCGGGGTGGCATGTAATAAGTAATAAACTCCGTAGTAATACAGCTAAGTCAATTACACATGTACGGGATCGAGGATGGTCCCCAGGCATGCTCAGAGGTGATCATGAACCGTATTGCTCGGGTTTGTGAAATTTTGTTTTTTCTTGTTTGCTTCGAACTTTGGCTTATTAGTTGTATGGGATTTTATTATATGGACTAAGAGATGCTTAATTCTGGATCAATGTTATAAATGAAACAGGTCACGGTTGTGGCCTTGATTGGAGAGATGGGGCAATAACCGCAAGGTGTGAGTCCCTTCATCGGAGAGCGACGGGATGGACTCGTACATGGATCAAGTCCTCGACCAAGGATTAGGGCTGGAGAAGGATACCCCACGGATAGGTCCCTGACTAGGGATCGAGGTCAGAGAAGGATATGGATACCCCATGGATCAAGTCCTCGACCGGGGATCGAGGATGGAGAAGGATACCCCACGAATCAAGTCCTCGACTGGGGATCAAGGCCAGAGAAGGATACCCCACAGGTTTAAGTCCTCGATTGGGAACAAAGGCCGGAGAAGGATACCCCGTGGATTAAGTCATTGATTGGGAACCAAGGCCGAAGAAGGATACCCTATGGATTAAGCCCTCGGCCAAAGAGCCGAAGCCGGATAATAAAACCCAACAGGTCATCGAGTAAGGATTGTGCTCGGAAAGGATCTAAAGAGATCAAGGTTATCAGGTATGGACTGTGCTAGGTAAGGAAGCAGTGAGATCAAGGATTTAGATTAGGCAAATGATTCGGAGAGGTCTATGGATTTCGATAAAATGACCTGGAGTGATCCTAGAATTGGATAAAATGACCCAGAGAAGTCTATAGATTTGGATATGGACCAGAAGTGGTCTCAGATTTGGATAAAATGATCCAGAGAGATCATGGATTTAGCTAATGAGTTTGGAATCGGATATTAACTCAGAATAGTCATGTATCTCGCTAATGATCTGGAGAGAATGAGAAATCGGATTGGCAATGGATTAGATTATGGATCAAAAAATATGGAAATCAATGGGTTACGAACTTTGTATTTTTGATTTGAAGCAATTCAAAACATGCATTCCTATGGCAAGGCATGTTATAAGGTGCAAAGTGTTAACCCGCATTTTGTCAAGGCAAAATACAGGCGGATTTAACCCAATAGACTTCATGGTTATCAAGGCTAGGATATCACGGATTTGGCTCCAATGGATGGATGGATAACCAACTGTAGATAATAATATGAAGCCAGGATTGAACATAGTTGGTGAATAAATGATGTAGGGTGCTTGAAAGGTGGATATTGGCTTGAATAAGGAAGGATTGGCATAAGAGGGTTTGGTGTGATATGGATTGGCAGAGGAGGGTTCGGCATAGTGATGGGTCGGCATAATGAAGGCTCGACATAGCATTAAGTGTGGAGGATCGGCCAATCCTAGACTAGTAACATATGGGTCGGCATCCTCGGGAAGAGAAGGGATAGGCATCCTCAGTAAGAGAAAGGATCGCCATCCTCAGGAAGGGAAAGGATCGGCATTGCTCCATGGGAAAAGAGGGATCGGCATTTTTCATGAAGGAATAGGGATCGGCATGGGAAGGATCGGTATAACATTTAGGGTATGGAAGGTTCGACATACATCTCTAGCACTACAGGGATCGACATGTTGAGTTAAATAATATGGATCGGCCCGTCTACTTGGAAAATGGATCGGCATAAGGGTATCGAACAGAGATGGGTTGGCATACTTCTTAAAGAGGGGTCGACAAAGCTTATAAAAGGGGCTAGCAAGGGTTCGGCATTCGTGAGTCCACCAAAGAGGGATTGGCGTTCGTCAATGCAAAAAGCATATTCTTACGTTCAGTGATAATTAACTCGAGCTCCATTGATCCAAATGACATGAAACCTTAAGGTCGAACATATATAGGTATGAAGAATTCATTATAGGAGCTGCTATCCAAAAATCACCCAAGGAAGGGATCGGTATCGATCCCTCCCCATGGGGATTTGGGCCTGGCGACACCTATGATTGGACCAAATGGATAACGAGGCCTTGTTGCCGAAATTTCACCTATAAATACACTAGGCGCGGCTCTAAAAGAGGGACCTTAATTCTGTTCCTCTTCATCTCCTTTCTAAGGGATACTCTACCATTTTTCATTCTGAAATTTAGGATTGTAACTGCAATCAAATTTCAGTATAAAATAAGGATCGTTTTGGAGGGACGTAGGCCGGAGTTAGCTGAACCACTACAAACCTTATCTCTTTTACTTGCTTTCATTTTAATTTGATTATTCTTCATATTATATTCTCTACATCATATACTATCTCTGATCTGTGATCGGATTTCAGTGCTTTCATGTATAATTAGGTTTTTGTGGCCAGTTTGGCATAAACAATATCTACCTTAGAGTTACATGCATGTAGGTGAATTTATTCACCAATCTTGGAGTTTTGGCACCTTTCCCTTTTTATGTGATTTTCTAGATTTCCGTTATGATTTCTAGATTCGATGCTAGTTGAGTTATCACCGAATGATTTTGGTGATTTTTCGATAAGAAGCTATTTTGGGTTTTGATATCTGGTGATTACCCACTTGGAGTTTATTGAAGCATTCTTATTGTTAGGTAGTTCCTGGCTTTGTGTTCGTATTTGATATTTATATCATTACATCCATTGTTCATCTTGCTTAACTCATTTATTATAGTCTAGATTGACCCAATTATTATCTTATAATACTCGAGTCATATGGAGATATTTCAGGTGCTCCAGTTTGATAGTCCAAGAGAGGATTTAACTTCAGCTGTCCAATTACTATTCATCTTATCTTCATCTCGTATATATGTATAATTTCATGTAGTCGTGTATCTATTATCGAGCCTAGATTCTTTTGTGTACATTTTTGTTTTAGGAGATGTATTATATGGATCGTTTTGACCATAGTCTTGTATTTGATATAATGTATCTATTTGATTTGATTAGCTTGTATCTATTTATATTCTGCTATGTATATTATGTAATCTTTGATTATGTTATTTATATTTATTGTTATTTAGGATTATTATTTTAGCCAGCGTAGTTTTGTTTTAAGCATGGATTGCATATGTCGATTCCACTTGTGTTAGAAAAAAAAAATATCATATTAATCGACTTATCAATGCTCACTTAAAATAAAATTCATGGATGGTTGCTCCTAACCAGGCATATTCTCTACACTAGTAGACGATATTACTCTATAATATTCTTTGTTAGTGTGGGTCTCGAGGTGGGGCGTCACATCTTCTCTGTAATCCCCAAAGAGATTGTAGCTAAATCTGGGGACATACAAGGGGCTAACCTAAGCATTATAACAAAATAACACCAAGATCAGTTTGTTTGGTAAACAAACATGAGAAACTCAAGAAACAAGAGTAACATAAAATAGCACCTCTTTGAGATCCTACAGATTACCATAATGGCTTTCCCTTAAAATGAAACCAACCATTCATTGTGTTTAACAATAGTGATATGACAGATACTGTCTAGTGTGTAGCACATACATCATATCAAATAGATGAGATGTGAATGCCACAACGATAATAGGTATATAATCAATACTGCTAAGCGTTCATATCGGATTTCTTTCCATGGAGATGCCACGAGTAAACTGAAGTGGATCTCCATGACAAGGATCAAAACTGCCTTCCAGCATCATATATCTCTAGATATGATATACTCTAAGCTAACACGACTCGCCCAACGGTGAATTATGTGGCACCAAGTATAGCCAACTCTCAGTACTCAAAAATTGAACACATACTCTAGATCTGGAGTTGATATACCCTCATGGGTAACCTAACCTGAGATTGTGCATCCTACTCTAGTTTTAGTTATTGTCGATGTTGAAGATACTTTCGAAACTCTCACACGTATCTTCATCACTTGAATAGCACATGAATTCCCAATTGGATTTCTTCATCTTGAATAGATCATGAATCACTACATAGATTCTATCAACTCAAATGGATCTCAAACCTCCACATAGCTTCCCTGCATAAGTCCTCTAACGAATACTAACGTTGTCCTCTCTCTTAGAATACTCCTCAAGATAGACAGTCCTCCACGATAGCATCATTCAAAATGTTAACACTGACCTTTCCCTTGGACTTAACCTTAAGACAGATAGCTCAGCTCTATAACATTCCACTTCACAATCGCTTCTAGAACATAGATAGCGTATATGGTTTTGAAGTAATTACGAGTTTGCGTCATCTCATATAAGTACACTCTTCCCGCTTACCGGACTCTCCAAAACCAATCGATGAATTCCCGATTAACTTAATTCTGGTTCTCTCAGAAGTAAACAAAAGAGAGACGTTTCATACCAGTACTTCTCCTTGGGGGTTCTCATTGGTATGAAATCGCAAAGCCTTTTGATAACTTCTTAAGTCAATATTAGGTCAAGTTCGATAACCAACTAATCAATTATCTAGTCAAATATTGCTCATACAAATCAATATTCGTATGCTTAACTCATTTCAGACATTCCAACTTTACTATTCCTCGCCCAAAAGGGAAGCCAAGTAATTAGAGCACTAGGTGCATTAGAGCCTCTCTTGCATACCTCATTCTAGAATCTCACGAATAGATCAGTCTACCTTGTCGGCTTATATTATTAATGATTTCCATAAATAAGTAAGAAATCCACAAAATTAACACATTTTCAATATTTTCCGATTTACTATTCCTCGGTCAAGAGGGAAGCCGTTAGGTTAGAGCTCTATTACTCCATCCCTACTCGAACATCAATCTTAACTCTTAGATAAGTCTTACTTCGTCGAATTTTAGTGTAAAGCATAGTTAATTACTTTTCAAACAAGCAATTAAACAGTTAACCGTTTGGCCAGTTAGCAATTCTAATCCCTTTCCAAACTAGTTGATTATCCTTTTGATTGTAATTTAAAATCTTTCTTAAAGATATATGAGTATAGTGATTTATTTAAGAAAACTTGATATTTAAATAAACAAGTAACAAGATATTTTTTACGTAAGATATAAAATAGTCAACATATTTTTTGAAATCTATATACTTGAAAATGCTTTTAAGATACTTTATAATGTTATAGGTTTCAGTTAAGATAGTGCTAACATGTTTCGGTTTAGTCAATGCCTTCTTTAATGTCTCAACTTGGTTTTGTTCCTCTACACCGACCCAAACAAGAAACTAAAAACAATTTTCAAGAGTTTTGATTTATTCATAGATTGACTAAATTCGCTAGTGAATAATGCATATCTATCGCTAACTATGCCACTAGGAACTCCATGAAGTCTAACTATGTTCTTCATGAACAACTTCGCCAAAATAAGTGTCGTCCTGGTTGACTGGAATGAAATGGGCGCTCTTAGTTAATCTGTCCACTATGACCCATATGCTTTCATTTTCCCTGTTTGTCCTTGGCATCCTATCTATGAAATACATGGATATCGAATATCTCTTCCAAAATGGAATCTCTAAAGGCTGAAGCAACCCGCTTGGTTTCTAGTGTTCGTCTTTCACTTGTTGACAGTTGGCACACTGCCCAACCCATAAGCCAACATCCCTTTTCACGCCTTCCCAATAAAAGCTCCTCTTTATATCTTGATACATCTTAGTTCCACCAGGATGAATCCTAAATTTGGATTGATGATATTCTTATAGAACTTCTCTTCTCAAGTTCTCTACATTCGGAACACATAAGCGTCCCTTCTCCCTCAACAATCCTCTTTGGTCGATGCCAAAGTCTTTTAGATCATCGATCTCAGATTCCACCTCGAGTCTTCTAATCTTCTCGGCAAATTCTAGATTATATTTATGTCTAGAAGATATCCTTTCGATCAGCACTAGTCGAACCTCTAAATACGCCAACGTAGTAGTACTCTAACTAGAATCAGCAGTCCATCTCGACTTTATACTACACATAGCCAAAACTTCTAAATCCTTCCATTCTTTCAACATAGCTAACACCACATTCAGATGTTTCCTACTAAAGGCGTCCACTACCTTATTTCCTTTCCCGGGAGTATATTCTATACCAAAATTGTAAGTAGCCAAAAACTTCATCCACCTCTGCTGTTGCATATTCAACTCTTTTTTAGAGTAAATATTTTAAGGACTTATGATTAGTGTATAGTTCAAATATCTCCCGTACGAGATAATGTCTCCAAATCCTAAACATGGAGATTACCATAGCCAACTCCAAATCATGAGTAGGATATCTCACCTCATGCGGTCTAGACTATCGAGAAGCGTGGGCAATAACTTTACCATTCTGCATCAACACAGCTCCCAAACCTATTCCACATGCATCAATGTACATCACCAACCCTTGGTTTCCATTTGGAACAACTAAAACTGGTGCGTTGGTTACAAATGCTTTAACTTAAGGAACCCTTCTACACATTTGTCAAACCAAATGAATTTTACATCTTTCCTAGTCAATTTAGTCAATGGCACTGCTATCCTTAAAAAAATTCAAATGAATCTCTGATAAGAGCCAGCAAGTTTGAGAAAACTTTTGATCTCGGTTATCGTCTCTGGTTTCTTCTAATTATTGAATGCTTCAATCTTAACTGGATCTACTACCAAACCTTCCTTCGAAACAACATAACCAAGAAACTTGACCTCTTTCTTCCAAAAATGACATTTTGAAAACTTCACCTTTTGCTAATGTTGCCTCAGTGTCTCAAGCGCTATTCTTAGATAATTCTCATGCTCTCTCTCGTCTTTCGAGTACAACAAAATGTCATCTATAAATACCAACACAAACCTATCCAAGTGCTATTGGAAAACCAAGTTCTTCAAGTCCACAAAGAAAGTAGGTGCATACATCAACTCGAATGGCATCACTAACCATTCGTATGAACCATCCTTAGTTTGAAATGCTGTCAAAGGAATAATGTCCTATACCACTCTCAACTGATGGAAACCGGTTGCCAAATCAAATGGGAAAACACTCTGGCTCCACTCAATTGATCCAACAGATCGTAAATCCATGGTAAAGGTTATCTACTCTTAGTCGTCCTTTCGTTCAGTTTACGATAGTCAATGTACATCCTCAATGACCCATCTACTTCTTTATGAAAACCGTGGCCGCTCCCTAGGGTGAACTACTTGGTCTAATAAAATTCCTTCCTTCTAGATCCACTAACTACACCTTCGATTCTTTCATCTCATTCGGTGTCATCCTGCTAAGTGGTTTACTAACAAGTTCAGCGCCCAGCAGAAGATCTATCCAAAACTGAATAACTCGTTTCGGTGGTAGTCCTGTGATCGGCTCAAATACATCTGCAAACTCTCTTGTAACTCAAACCTGACTTAGATCTTCCTCTACTTCCAAGGCACTTAACACAGCACAACCACTTTGGAATTCTCTACCTAGAAGATGATTTGGTTACGATTATTTGGATGCCTTAATGATATTTCTCCATCTTGGCAAAATATCCTGGCCTCATATCACCCAGCCATTCCATACCCAAAATGATCCTGAAACCTACAAAATCATAAACATATAGACTGCTTGCAAACATATGACCTAACAAATCAAGTTTTAACTGGCCATATCTCATCCCTAATCAACCCTCCTATTGGATTTGCAACCCTTAAGGAAGAAACAAGGTAGGTGGGTTCTAAACATAATCTATCAACTAGACTATATAAATGAATGTGATGCATCAGTATCAAATAGTATCCTAACTAGAAATCTTCGAATCAAAAATGTACCTTCCATCACAGTCTTTCCCTTTTATGCTGCAGTTGGCCTTGAAGAAGACGGTGGTCCTATAGCAAAAATATTTCCTTTTTTTTCCCTAACTGGCTTCGAACACTGGTTCTTGTAATGCCCAACTTGATCGCAATTGTAGCGCTTAACATGCTTCTTATCCACAGCCTTCTTCTACCCCTTGCCTTGCCGACACTCGTTCACAAAATGACCCTTCTGTTACATTTGTAGTAGACTAAATCAGCTTTTGACTTCATGGATGAATCTTCCTTCTGGGCTCATTTCTTTTTGAAGAACCTCCTCTCCTTACCCTGAGGACTCTGTGACTCAACTGGCTTCTCTCTAGCGCAAACAACAAGCATCTCCTCATGGAAGATTTCCATCTCCACTACTATATTACCAGGATCTCGGATATGTGTCATGGTCACTCTAGCAAGCCCAAGGCTGAAACCCTGAATAAACCTTTAATTCCTTCGGATGTCAACGTATATAGTAGCGCATCCATATCCAGATAGCTCCTTAATGTATTGCATACTCGATAACTAACATGTCCTCCTGAACTAAATCCATATATCTTCTCATCAGTGTTGACTTAGCAACTTCAGAAATAAACCTCTGTTCGAATCTCCTTCGAAAATCTGCCCAAGTCAACTCTTCCTCCAGAACTCTGGCAGTCACGCCATTCCAGTAATACGGTGACCCTTGCAACTGCCTAGAAGCCAACATTCTCTTCAGCTTATCTTCTAAACCCAAATTCGAGAAAATCCTTACATAGTATAACAGCCAATTCTCCACTTCTATAGCATCTTCCATTCCCATAAACGGCTTTCCACCCAAACTGGTGTAATCTCTATTCAACTTGGCATAATTATTCCCAACGGGAACCATAGGATTGTCTCCTCCAATATTCCCTGCCACTCCAGTAGCTCCTGCTTACATCATAGAAAGAAATGATACGTCATCCTTGAAACTACTAGCGGATTTCCGTCACCCACATTGGCTTCCGCATTTTGATTAGCGTTGACATGTCGACCTTGGTTCCCCGGGTATTAGGTCGAGCATTTCCATCAGTAGTGGTGCTTCCTCCACCCAGATTTCCACTTCTGTTTCCTGCTTCCATATCTTCTTTCTCGTAAATCTGTATACAAGCCTTAATAAGATACAGAAGAACAGTCTAAGATAAAGGGGAATTATGTGCTTATATATATACACACAGACCTATACATACATACATACATACATACACACATATATATATATATATATATATATCAGACATAAGTACATTATAATCGTGTTAACCCAAACCCAAATCATATTTCGGATTCATTGGATCATGTTTTGGAAATCTTTTTAGGTTTAAATTGTTTAAGTTTTAATAAACCTATGCTTTGATACCAACCTGTAACATCCGTGACTTGGAGGCCCAAAACTAACGGCTACAGCGAAAGGGACAGCGGATTAAGTATCTTAAAGCTAATTTAACACTAGAGGGGGGGGTGAATAGTGTTTAATAAATACTAGGACTTATATGAACTAAATTTAAATTATGACACAAACAAATGCAGAACATAATCACAAAACAATCGAAGAATCAAACACAAATGAAGAAAGTAAATAAAAAGTGGTAAAGGGAAAGAACACAGTGGATTTTATACTAGTTCGGAGTTATCCTACATCCATTCCTGTACCAAGGCAAACCACCCCATACATTTTTTTACTAAACCAGTGTCGAGATTAGACTCCTCAATTTATAAAGGCCTAGAGGTACCCTCCTATCTCACATGTCCGAGGTAAACTCTTTTGATTTACGGGCTACAAGATTACCCAATTGATTTCCAGACACAACCATACCTTATAAGGGGACTCGATAAACTTTTGATTACAAATTGATCCTGTAACTTTGAATAGCACTTTGATCTTCGAAAGAGAATAGAAAATCAAACATTCTAATTTGATTCGCTTGAGAATTTGGCAGAATTTCTGCACGATCTTAAAAATATGATAATTATAGAACATGGATTTGTGGAGAAGAAGAAGTGAAGAAAATATGAGAATTGTATATCAAAAATTCATTTTAGAAGGCTATTTATAGAGTATCAACTATCATACCACTCGTTAAGAGATTTAAACGAATAGACACTTCTTATGAAAATTGTAGCTTTTGAATTCAGCGGCTGCCACGTCGACATAGGGTATCCCATAATGTCGACATCCTTTTGTTAAAAATGATGTAAAATTTGTTTTGAAATGAAAACAAGATGAAATGATTCTTGAGTAAAATAAACTAATTTTACTATGTTTTAAAACACAAAAACAGATAATATTGTAAGGCTAAAACATCTTTTGAAAATTATTTGGAAAGATAATTTTAAGGCTAAAATATTTTGAAAAGCAGTTTTGAAAATCGTTTTGAAAAACCATTTTAAAGTAGTTTTGCAAGCTTCTTCCTGCATAATATCTCATCACATCCGGACTAGAGAACTTGTACAAAACCAAGATGTTCGTGGGTTTGTAAGCCACTTGTCGTAGGTTTGTAAGCTACTTGCAATGGGTTTGTAAACTACTAAGAAGGTAGAATTGGGTTCCATCCCAAATGAAATTCGGAATGAAGATTTCCATGCTATTATGAAGTTTTAACAAAAACCTACACACGTAACTTGAAATCTTGATCTTGATACTCTAGAGTCTTCAATCTTGAGTCTTGAGTATTTATATTGATCAGTCTTCAATAATCAATACCTGCATTTCTATACATCCTGCATATACATATCTTTCTAGACAATAGTGTTAGTATATATTTTATTATAAGATAAGTTATAAAGGTATTGTCATCAAAACCAACATCTCGGTTCCTAACAATCTCTACCTTTTTGATGATGACATCCTGTATTTATAAAATATACTTACTATACCATAACTCCTATCTTAACTCCCCTTTTCTCCATGACTCCCCTTTACTTCCAGACTTTCCCTTACTCCAAGCCAACTACTATTTTATAACTTCTCCCCCTTTTTCATCAACAAAAAACATTTAACTACTAAATTCCCTGAACTCGTTAGAGGATAATCAACCATAATAAAATAGAGTAAATCATATATAAGTGTAATAAGTGCTAAGTGTGATCGTAAATGTGAAATGCGATTGTGAGTGTAATCCAGAAGTAAACCAATAATCATCCAATCATATAATCATATATTTACAGTAATTATTTAAACATATATACAAACCATACCAAATAAGTTAAGTTAATCCAGTTTAAAACACATCAATCAAATCAAACAAATATCATATAGAATAATGAGACGTTTCTTGGTACTTCCACCCATCCATCTTCTCCAAAGATAGGGTCTGCTTTAATGGCATCCCGTTCTTCTTTATCTTTGTCGAGAATGGCTGGTGGAATTCCTTCGAGATCGTCCTTGTTAAGGGTTAAGATCATCTAACGAAGGGCGTCAAAATGTCTCTTTTGCTCCTTAATCATCTGTATTTGACTTAATTCTAAGTGACGCTTATTACGAAGTATGAATGTAAGAATATTCTTAAAGCAATTGAGAGTTTCATCAAAATTATCACTTAGATTCTTAATCAGAGAAGCCATGATTCAAGAAATAGAAAGTACTATGAAAGAGAGTGATTAGAGATGATGTTTGACAATTTATTCTGGAAGAAACAGATATAAATAGGGATAGAAAGTCATTTGAAATGAATAGACATAGGTTAGTTACATGAAACTAAAATTTGAAAATGTAACTTGTTTATGCCCGTTGGATGTCGACATGGGGAGATGGTGTATGTCGTCATGCTTCTGCCTAAAGTGAAATTTTGCTTTGTTTTTAATATTATGAACAATTCTATTAAACTAAAATTTGTATAATATAAAAATAAGCAATTATATAGACAATTGAATCTAAATAACAGGAAATGAAAGACTTCATTAATAATTCTGGTTAACGTTACATAAGATAATATAATATTAACTAAAATAAAGAAACTACAAAGATAGAACTTAAGATAACATGAACTAAAACTAGTTAGATGAAGATGAAGAAGATGATAGTCTAAGCTTTCTACTAATTTTCCTAAAGAACTTGCCGATTTTAGTGGAAATCTTATCCATTTTCTTACTCATTGATCTTTTGAGTGTCTTTTGATTTTCCACTATAATTCTTTGATTATTGAGAATGGTCTTATTGGATGATTAGCGGGATTAGTAGGATATTCTATACTTTCTAAGGAGGTTTCTTGATCTTCCTCTTCCTCCTCAATTTCCATTCCTTCCTTCTCTTCTCTTCCTCCATTTCTTCATGAGCAAGCATTTCTTCCTTTTTCATAAGTGTTTCATATGGTTGAAACACTAATGGAATTTGCATAAGGGAAATGTTTCCATGGTTGAATACTTTTCTAGTTGTAAATTCTTCCCTTTTAAAATCAACTCCAAGGTAATTGAAAATTCGAGTAAGATAAATTCCATGGTATAATGTGTTTTCAACCATGGTAAAGTTCTTGGGCCTTAGCTCATCCAAAATAACTTGTGCCCAATTAATGTCATAATTTCCAAAAATTTCAAAAAAAGCTTTGCAAACTTTTGAAGTCGGGTTGTTATAGTTTTCCGATCTTGGTATAAGAGAGTGTTGGATAAGAAGATTAACAATTCTTGGTTTTGGGTGAAAATAACAATTTTTGAATTCAAAATTGTCACCCCCTTCAAAAATGTGATGAAATGTTTCTTGATCATTTTCATTGATTTGAAATTCCAAGAGATTCATTCCGGTATACTTGCATCCCAAAATATTTTCCAAAATTTCACAATCTAAAACAGTTTATGTTCCTTTAACACTACTCCAAATTTGTCCTTTTTCCCCATCATGTAAACCGCGATTCAAATTCGCATAAAACATATTAACAAGGTTTGGATAAAATAAAAAATCATTTTGTTTGTTATCAACTAAACTAAGAATAGAACATTGTTAAAAAAGATTTTCAATTTCATAAGAAGGAAAATCTTCAAAAATAGCAAATTTTCCCGTATGAATTTTACCAAAGTTTACATAGTTGATGTAAGCTTTGATAGCTTCCCGTTCATTAAAAAAGAAATTTTTTGATAGATTTTGGAAGCTTAATGGTGTTAGGAGTACTTGAAGAGGCCATTGAAGGAGTTTGGGAGGAGTTGAAGATAATGAAGATAAGTTTGAAATTTGAAATAAAAGTGAAAAGTGATGATAAAGAGAGTGAGATAAATAGAGATTCTATGGTCATGTTCTCTGGTCAAGAGGCATCTTTTTAGAGCATTGAAATTGGTGAAAAGGTGGAGGGAAATTCAAAAGTTTGAATTCGAATTTTGAAATCAAATTCTGAGGAGCATGTCGACATGGGGGATCCGGGTATGTCGACATGTGCCTATTGATTCAAAGGACAAGTGCTAATCCTATTTTCTAATAACTATATATATTATATCCTATATTCTAATTATATAATTCCTATGATAACATTAAATATAATGATACTTAAATATTGATAATTTAATGTTTAAAATATTACTAAAATAATATTATTTTTAAATTTAAAATTCAAATTTCATGGGACAAATTTGAATTTAAAATTCAAGGAAACTGATAAAATTAAGCAAATAAACAAGCATCCATTCAACCAAAAAAAATTAAAAGTAATGTAAATGCGTACCTATTTTTCGATTCATACTCCCATCGTCGTCTGATTTATGAATAGAAATGAAAAACAAATTTGAATTTTCCATCTTCTTTTCATCATCATTGGATGATGAGTCTGAATCATCAAGAGTTGTTGTGTATGATTTTATTTTTTTCCTTGACGAATCATTGTTTGGAGGGAATAACTGTTTATCTGGATACGGACAGTCTTTCCTATAATGCCCGACTTTATTGCAATTGTAGAATCTATAATTTTTGACGTTCTCTGCATTATTTCTTGAATTCCTTTGATCATTTCTTTTGTAATTATTCATTTTTCTATATTTTAGGAATTTTTGAAAGTTTCTTATCATGAAAGCAATCTCCTCATCACTGTCTGGTTCTGAATCTTCAGTTGTTGCATGAATGATAATGACTTCTTTTCTATAGCCTTCTTTTCTCTTCTTCCTTGTAGTTGAACTTCATAAGATATTAAATTCCCAATCAATTCTTCTATTTTCATTAGGCTTATATCTGCTTTTTCGGTTGCAGGTGTCTTTTGATCCCATTCTGGAGTGAGTGAATTTATAATTTTTTGACTTGGTCTTCCTCGGAAAATCTTTTTCCCAGTGTAATTAGTGAATGAATAATATCTTGAAATCAACAGTACAAGTCGGAAATGGACTAATTTGCATGCATTTTAAACAATTGAAATTGATTAGTTAATATGAAAGTTTTTAGTCTGTTTAACTTTGCTTGTTCCTTCATGAGTAACTTGCAATGTTTTCCAGATTTCAAATGCAGACTTATAAACAGACGCTCTATTAAACTCATTCCTATCTAATGAACAATATAATATATTCATGGCCTTTGAGTTATTTTGTGCAACACCCTTTTTCTCAGCAGTCCATTGGGCAAAATTGGTAGTTGGTTCAATATACTCAATTCGTGTGATATTACAAGTGTCTAATGCTACTAATTGTAAATAAATTTTCATTCTACAAGCCCAATATGACTAATTACTGCCATTGAAAAATGGTGGTCTGACAGTAGACTGACATTCTAAAATTAACTAGTGTTAGGGATAACAGAATTTGTGCCAGATTTGACATTACCAGTGTTGGTAGCCATTAAAACAATTTTCAAGTTTCAGATTATGAAAACTATGGAAACCATGCTCTGATACCAATTGAAAGGGACGGCGGATTAAAGATCTTAAGGCTAATTTAACACTAGAGGGGGTGAATAGTGTTTAATGGATTCTAAGACTTATGTGAACTAAATTGAAATTATGACACAAACAAATGCTGAAATTAATCACAGAACAATCGCATAATCAAACACATATGCAGAAAGTAAATAAAAAGTAGTAAAAGGAAAGAACACACTGGATTTTATACTGGTTCAGAGTTACCCTACATCTAGTCCTGCTCCAAGGCAAACCACCTCATACATACTTTTATTAAACCAGTGTCGAGATTATACTCCTCAATTTATAAATCCTTATGGTACCCTCCTGTCTCACGAATGGGGGCAAACTCTCTTGATTTACGGGCCACAAATTACCCAGTTGATTTTCAGGCACAACCACACCTTATAGAGAGACTCGATAAACTTTTGATTACAAATTGATCCTATAACTCTAACTAGCACTTTGATCTTCAAGAGAGAACAGAGAATGAAACAAGAATGAAATTCTAATTTGATTCACTTGAGAATTTGGCAGAATTTCGACACGATCTTAAAAATATGATAATTATAGAACGTGGATTTATGGAGAAGAAGAAGTGAAGAAAATATGAAAATTATAAATCAAAAATTCGTTTGAGAAGGCTATTTATATAGTAACAGCTGTCATAACCATTCGTGAAGAGATTTGAACAAATAGACACTTCTTTTGAAAATTGAAACTTTTGAATTCAAAGGCCACCATGTCGACATGAGTTATCCCATAATGTCGACATACCCTTGTTAAAAATAATGTAAAATTTGTTTTGAAAATGGTATTGAAATGAAAACAAGATGAAATGATTCTGGAGTAAAATAAACTGATTTCACTATGTTTTAAAACACAAAAACAAAGAATATTTTAAGACTAAAACATCTTTTTGAAAATCATTTGAAAGGATAATTTTAAGGCTATAATATTTGAAAAGCAATTTTGAAAATCGTTTTGAAAAACCATTTTGAAGTAGTTTTGGAAGCTTCTTCCTGCAGAATATATCATCACATCAGGACTCGAGAACCTGTACAAAACTAGGATGTTCGTATGATTGTAAGCCACTTGTCATAGATTTGTAAGCTACTTGTCGTGGGTTTGTAAGCCACAAAGAATGTAGAAATGGGTTCCATCCCAAATGAAAATCGGAATGAAGATTTCCATGCTATTATGAAGTTTTAATAAAAACTAGACACATAACTTGAAATCTTGATCTTGATACTCTAGAGTCTTCAATCTTGAGTCTTGTGTCTTTATATCGATCAGTCTTCAGTAATAAATACCTGCATATCTATATATCCTGCATATACATATCTTTCTACACAATAGTGTTAGTATATATTTTATAATAAGATAAGTTAAAAAGGTTGTTGTCATCAAAACCAACATCTCAGTTCCTAACATACAGATGTTGCCGTCATCCACAGTTATTAATCCTCAACGACCAAATGCAGTAATGTTACATAAATTGGTATACTAGAAACACATGGATATGGAAAAAGTTTAATACTTTCGAAACAACTTTCACGTTCCATTCCAAAAACCTATTTCAACATTCTTTACGTAATCCCACAACATTAACCACGTTCAGAAAAATATAATTATTACAATATATTTCAAGAGCGATATATGAGGATGCCCCCTCGGTGATTAGAGTATATAATAGGTAACAAACAACTTTTCCTTTACAAAAAACGCAGCAGAATCATATGAGAGGGAACTCGAATAACTACATGCCTCCTACACAACTTCGGAAACTTATTCTTCGTAAGAGGTACCTGAAAACCGCAAATCTCAAGCTACTCAAAATTAATTGAGTACCTGAGAGTTTAAAGGGAAAACATAACCATCAAGCCGGACATAAAGCTTGGTAAAATAATAATCTACCATCTCAATTTACTTAAATATCCAATGAGACCACGTCGCTTAGCAGAACGGGTTTCCCCTTACTAGTATCATAAAATCCTTTATAAATCATTTTCTATGCTCCTACATCCACAATGGTTAAATCAATTCAAAACATTCTTATGTGATGATATGCAAAACAATTAAACCAATTCTGGATTACCCATCCCCTTTTCATTTTTACTATCTTTCATAGTTATAGTTTCTAGGATTACTATTGACCTAATAGTTTTCGTGGGTTGGCTAATAACCGATAAAACATTTATGGACTCCCTGTCCACTTATACAGTTTTTACTACGAACCTATTGGTAATTCCAATATCATTTCTTTTATCCTAGTTTTCATGGGGTAAATAGGAACCTATTGACTAACAGTCAATATATTTCTTTTACCCTAGTTTTTATGGGCTAACTAGGAACTTATTGACTATCTATTAATATTTCATTTTCTTATCCGGATATAGTTTTCATGGGCTTACTATAAAGTAGTCTAACTGACATCTTCAATTATGTATAGTTTTCGTGGGCTAACTATAAACCATTGGCCCTTTCCAATATCATTTTCCTTACATAGTTTTCATGGGCTTACTATTAACCTATTGCCCCTGCCAATATCTTTAATTAATATTCACTACTGGGTCAACCTAACTGGTTGTTCCATCTTTTCCCAAAATACTGTTTTGGGTTATTATGAAGTGAATATATACAAATATTGAGAAGCAACAATAAACTTGGTTAATTATACTAACCTATTAAGGCTTCTTCATAAATTCCATTTCAAAATACTCTGTTCATTATTATGCCATGGTTTTGCTTTTAAATGAGATTGGGTTTTAGTTGTTTTGAAAACTATACTTTCAAAATTTTAAAAACCTTGCTTTCAACCCCATTGGATAGCCTCCTTCGAAATCTTATATCTTTTTTCAAAACATTAGATTTCTGTCTTTTAAAACACTTTAAAATCCTTCTTTTGAAACTTTTCGAATATAATAAAGTGTTACTTATTAATTATTAGAATCATTTCTTTGAAACAATTGGAAGTGCCTCTTCCTAAAGTATTGAAAGTCCCCCTTTTGACATTATTGGGTTTACCTTTAAAAATATTGTTTGGGTCAAAGAAAATAAAAAAAAAATCATTTGGGTCAAAGTAAACATAAATGAAAGTATCTCTTTCGAAACCATTCTTTACTGTATAAAAATGTTGGGGAATTTATGATGGTGTTGAAACCATCCCTTTAGACAGAATCAAAAGCATATATTAAAAGTACTGAAGAATAGCTTTGAAACCCCTTCCAAAGCCATTCCTTCGAAACTCATTACCCTTTCGAAAGCATTTTAGAAGCGACTTAATAAAGCTTTAAAACAAACAACACCTTTCGATAGCATTGATGACTTCAATACAATCGAAAGTTAAAAGATCGATGGCAAGGCTTCGACTAGGTCAGAACCCCTTCTTTCGAAAGCATTGATATATAATAAAGGAGCTCCTTCAAAACCCCTTTTTCTTTTAAAACAAACATGGCAACCACTTCGAAAGCCATTGTAAAAACATACGTATCGACTAAGTCAAAAGCGTAGTAAAACAAAGGCAGGCGCTTTATCTTTTTTTTAAAACAAACTAAGGTAATGACCCTATTGGAAGCTATGCTTTCGCCTTTCTCCAATCCACTACATATCACCTAGATGATACCCTGTGTATTGAATTTAGCTTAATGGGGTTTCAACATAGTCAAAGCGAAGGGGCGAAAGGTACTCTGAATAGAGGCAAAACCTGTTTTTCTGGATTTAATACTAAATTAAGCAACTTATATAAACTAACCTGCCTATGTGTAAATTTCTTATTGGTTGCCTTAACTTTTCCCGTGCTTTTCGTAGCCTCCTTTTTATTTTAGATAAGTGTCAAACATAAAATTTTGCAGATAAAACCTTTCTTTTAACTTTCACGTAAATCATTTTGATCCTCTTCTCAAAAAAATTTATTTTATATGTCAAATCACTTAAGAAAAATCACAAAAATTTACTTTGATCATGTTATCTAACATGTCAAAATTTCAGACCCAAATTCTCAATATATTTTTCTAAAATAAATTATCACCCCAACGTGCTATATCTTCATTCAAAAATTCATGATAATCTTTCGATAGCTTGGAAAATTATCAAACTTAAAACCCAACTATAAAACCATGTTTTGCATAACATAAAAATTTTCCATGGCATTTATACGTCAATTTCACACTGTTTTGTTCTAAAACCATATGAACCATCATTTAAACAATCTTGTCTAAATTTAAACAAACAACAATTCAAGCATATCATCATCAAATATTGTATATATGAATTCAAAATTAAATCTGAAACATATATTCAACAAATAGAAATGGCAATTATTATTCAACTTAATCTTTGATAAGGAAAGTGGACTGAGATGAGTTTGATTCCCCGTTTTAATTCTTTAACTTTTTCCTTTTGAATTTCCTCTTTCTTTCTTCCAATTAATGTTCGGCCTTTCTCTTCTTTTTTCCTACATTTTTCTTTTGTGAGAAAATGAATATGAGTGTGAATGGCTTATGGGTAAACACATATATATATATATATATATGTATATATATACACACAGATGAAGGTAATTTTAGGTGTAGCTAAATCCCATCATACCCTTTCATAATTTAATTAGTCTATAAACCATTCTTTATATTTGTAAGCATGGCCACTTAAATTTATTCAAATCTCAATCCCCTTATCGCTTGGTATTTACATTATTCTATTTAATTTATTAGATTAAATATCATGAATAATGTTATTTAAAATTAGGGATGCTACGGTCGAGAAGTTCCAAACCGTTCCAGATCGACTGGACATATTTATTCCAAAAGCCACGCATCCATAAGTCACAACACTCTCAAAAGCCATGCATTGCATAAACTGTGTGCACTCTTAAGTATCGGTATTGCCTCAACAATAACGAAAAAAATCTTTCATTGCTGGAATAACAAAAATCAATCCACTCCACCATCAGGAGTAACGGGAATGAATCCAGCAATGTCAAATGACTACGAATTGGCAGAGAATTTCGATCGTTAACCGACAATATCATTGAAATCAAGGCATTCGAATCACAAGTTCACAAAGATATGAATTGCAAAACAGGTCCGGTTACAGATAGCCAAAACGTCACTTGGATCAACTGGTCATTCATCAAGTGTTTGAAGTAAACAGACTCGTGAACTAGTAGCGCACACACACCGATACTAAATAACCAAGTACTTCACAGTTCAGTTACTCCAAATAAAGAATTTTGGCAGTAACTACAGGAATAGATAAAATGAAATAGCAGTAAATAAAATTGGCATAAGTGCATGAAACATAGATAAGTAGATAGGTAAAGTTACAATCAAAGTGTCAACATTGTATTACTTATAGCATTTTCTATACAAAGTCAAAATGTGGGGGACGTATCCACACAATGTCGGCCAACAAAAAGGAAAATATATAGTTTCGCTATGATAACAACATAAGGAATAATGAGCACAGACTCTACGCTTGTGCAAAAGGTAATCAAAAAAACAACAAGAGGAGGACTAGTCAAATTAGGACGTCTGCTCACCGCTGCCTCGGTCTCCTTTCCCGCCTCTAATCTGCACTTTCTCGGTCCTATTCTTACCCAAGGCACCCTCACTCTCCGAAGCGTAACCATTGGTAGAACCTCCTTTCCCCTTATGCTTGTGAGGTTGGTGAGAGCTTTTAGATGACTTCCTCTATGCTCAACCTTCTCATTTTTCACCACAATCACCTGTTCCTCAATCTTCGATAGCTCTGTTTCCGCTTTCTCTGGTTGGCTGCCTTAGTTTGCCTGCTCTTGCGCACCAGTAACTGCCAAGCTCTCCTATGAAGAAATAAAAGGGTCATCCAAAGCATGCAGAGCCTCAATTTGCTCAGAATACGGACCAGACTGCGAGCCAGAAGCAAAGACAGCGATTGACGTAGTCAAAGTAGCACCAAACCTAACATTGTGGTGAGAAGACAATCCAGAAGGAGGAAGAAGTTGATCTACAATATCAGAATAAAGGGCGGTTATCTCAGCGATTTCATGAGGTGTGAATTGAAAATTTTCAAGCACGGGAAAGAGGAGAAAGTTACCAGTAGTAGGGTTTGGTCATGTGCAATGATTTCGAAGCCTTTGATGTTGCCTTCCCTCGACGGCTGCATGATCATGGGAGAAGTGAAAGTGATCCCCTTGTTGGTATGGAAATGCGATGATGACTCGCCTGCTTCTGAAGGAAAGTGTTCGGCCGCGGCCTCGGTGGTGGCCATAGCAATAGTGGATCCATGCTTCCTCTTTAGCTTTAAGATTCTCTGGCCTTCCACTAGATCTTGGCGGGATTCCTTATTCAGGTAAGCCTAAACCAACTCCTTCTTGGAATAACCTTTACCATATCATCGAACCTGGCAAGAGTTTCCACCTAAACCACCACGAAAGTGCGAGGGAACGATTTTCCCAAATAATTGAGGCTGTCATGATGAAGCACGAAGTTTACATAGAAACCAAGAATAATGGTATCCAAGCCTTTCATTTTTTTCTCGCAAAAGTATCCTGAAGCTCCGAAATACTTGTCTTTGTGTCAGCCTTCTCTATGGATTGTTGATTTTTCACAACTTACAAAGCCAAAATTTGAGCACGTGGAGAGGCGATTTCTTCGGATTGTTTAGCTACGACTCTCTTCTCTGCCTTGATCGTTGCCCCACTTACACTTAACTTCTCCTTCAGAGCGGCCTCGTCGGCATGGCACTTTTTTTTATCTCATCTCTGAATAAAAGAGCAGCTCGTTCATTCACTTGCTTCAGCTCCTTGAATAAAGAAGCACTCTTACTTTCCCTTTTCTATGCATCGTCTCTCTCCTTCTTTAACCTTTAAATTTCCGAGTCGCGATTCGCAAGCTGCTTCTCAAATTCTTCTTTCTTGGACTCAAATGAGAGGATCTCCTGGTAATTATTTTAGTTAATGGTATAAAGTAGCATGCATAGTTTCTCCCACCCCTTGGCTTGCTTCAAGTTGCTTTGAATCACCTGAAGATGGGGTGAGTATGAATCAACACGGACCGACTTCAGGTAGGGCTTGTTGAAAACAACTCCCTTTAAGAATAAGTGGGAAAATATAGCCTGCACAAGAGGGGGACCGACAGGGGGAAATTAAGGAGCTCACCTTGAAATTGGAAGAGGAGAAGTAGCAGCGTGAGTGAGAGGAGATCTCGGCTCCGGAATTAAAAGCAGGAAGACATTATTGATCTTTCTTTAACCTAATGCGTCTCCCACTCAATCGTGCTTTTCCTTTTTTCTTGGTCGTTGCCTCTGTCGCGGTCTTGATCCTTCCTTGTCCATCGATGCTTTTATGCCTCCTTATCCATTATCCACCATCTCTCTTCGTCGGTTTCATAGGAGGAGTAATATTGGGATGAATGTCTTCGCGAATGTTGAGACTCGAGCGTTCGATTAAGATCATTATAGAAGCCGCCAAGACATGATCCCTCCGGCAAATAACAAAATAACTTCAGGAGAAAAGACATTTGATAAAAAAAAATCTAGATGAATAACAATAAAATGCGCGGTCCTAATGAAGTGTATTCTACAGTTTAACGACCCCAACAGAATAATACAAACCGGATCGATCGCCAATTAATGTCAGGATATTTATTTCGGTGGGAACAATTCGGGTAGGTTGGGAAGGAAACCCTCTTGAAGTAGTATCACCCATCAGATCCTTCACATAAACATAGATGTCACTTGCATCTCCAAAGTCAAATTCGGCATCTCCCGGCGAATGACTAGGAGCAGGTTCATTTTTAGAAGGGACCTTTTCCAAGTGTTCTTTTGGAGGGGGCGATGGAGTGTGCCAGGGACTAAATTCCGTGGACTTGTCACCCAAATCGACATCGCCTTCATTGATATTTGTATCTAAGTCTGCTCCCTCGTTGGTTGAAGGGAGTCCCCTATCGGTTCCTCATTGCTCACAACTACCGGAGCTTTACCTTCCCGATGAACCAATTACTCGTCCTGCTCCTCCAGAATCAGAGGAATCATGGGAAGACTGACAGTCTCAACTTGGATTTGGGTTTCCTCGGAAATTTATGCTAACTCGCTAGACGAGTTGCTATCTTTCTCTTCATTATCGTCATCTTCGTCGGAATTGCAGGAAGTAGAAACTGGGCAAGCCCGAGCTTTGGAGAGAGAAGGGGCACTAACAAACCCAACTGATATTTCCGGGTGTAAAAGCTCGCATCAACGAAGGTTCACGTCATTGAGCATAAATCTAATTGTGTGCTCTCAAACATCAACTGCCTAAAGGACACTGAGAACAGGGACGAGTGCTGGATCCTTGTTAATCCTCGGGAGGACTGCAAAAGAATTAGACGAACGCTCAGAAAACTTTTTAGCAGCTAAAGGAAATTTTATGTTCAGTGAGAGAAACTTACCCCCCGTGGTCCATAGATGAGTGAACCCCTCCGGACACTTGATAAAGAAAAATTGTTTTTGAATAAGGGAACTTTGCTCGGGAAATCAAATATGGGTTTTCGGCTGTATTATGCCTCAATGTAAAAAACATATGGGTTGCCCTCCCATCTTTTTAAATAGCAGAAGATGCCATAGCTCGGCAAAGTTCGGAGCGCGATTGAGCGTTAGCATGAACAGAACATATGGATAGGTCAGCATGGCGTAGCCATTCAGGTGAATCTTAAATAAGGCCAGCCCTATAGTTTTTGACGGGTCACCATCAAAAAATGATTAAATTGGGGCACTGCACTATACATGCACATGTGGTGATAGCGGGCCATATATCCAGAAGTCCACCGATGAGTGAATTGCCCTCTCGATGACGGAAGTACATCGTCCTTCAGAATGCCGTATTGCAAGCAGAAGCTTTGCAATGCCCTGTGTGTAAGAATCAAGGAAGCTTTCTCCAAGAGATCCAGCAGAACCCTGAAGTTGGGGGGAGTGCAGTCGATAACGGGGCTAACTGGAATTAGGCGACCACTATCCAAAAGTTATAGAGATAGCAGGTCCAGCTACGATCGACGAGGATACTGCTTTGAAAGTAGGTGAATTCCCTTCGATTGACTTGTGACGATAAGATTTACTCATCATTCTATATAAGAAAGTTTGTGTTCAAAATAGATAGGTGCGCATAATTTTTAAACTATAAACCCTTAATATGGATGATACTTGGAATTCAAGAGATGATAACTGTGTACCAATCACCAATCAGACGCCAAGCATTTACCGTGAGTTTGTATGATGTGTAATCTATGTGAGAATAGATGCGGCGTCCTAAACGCTGCAAGCGGACCATTCCGTGCAGATGGCTTGCTCATATCGGAAAAACCAATCCTTGTCGGTTGTTTATGTCTTTTCTTCTACACTTACCCGTTGTCGATCAATGATCGATAACGAATCCGTTGCCTAATGCGACATGGAAAGCTCTTTCCATTCTAGGTACACCGACTATGCAATGACAAGTCCGGTCCAAATAAAGCAACTGTAGATTAATGGGTCCAAATCAGGAAGGAACTTATCAGCATAAGTCGATTTTAGTTTCCCAGAAGATAATAATAACCTAAGCTGCATACAAGACACTATCCTAAGTTATTATCACTGCCTTAAAAACCAAAATCAATCCGCAATCGGCAAGAAGTCATGCTAGAATTGACCATGAAACTCGATACAAGCTAATTTTGATTATGAGGATGAAGATAACAAAACATGTCGATAACCAGAGCATGACCTTAACATCGCTCCATGAAGAAATTCAGACCCGATTTACTACTTCCTCCCCAAAATTGCAATTATCCTGGATCATCCATAATGACCATCGCTAACACAACCTAACTAATCGATAATATAGTATTGCATTGAAACTCGCTTCACCAACCTTCACCTTCGAGGCTGAGAAGAGTAATGATATGTCTTTGATCCAAAATAGCTTGAATCACAATACTTCAGACCGGTAGCAAGTGGATCAGAAATGGCTTGGGGCAAGTGAAGTCATGGCAAAAGAAGGCGATAAGAGCTTCTAAAGGTAGTGGTCGGCGATGCTAAAGGAAGAGATCATCGGTGACCGTGCTCCGGTGGTGACAGCAACTAGATCAGCTAAGGTTTTGCTTGGGTTGGATTCGTTCGGCTCGAATAGTGTGAAATGAGGATAGGGAGATCCAACCCATACATATAAAAAAAGAAAGCTAAAAATTTCCTAAGTACTTGCATCGGTACCGATCCAATCAAATAGAATTGGCACCGACTCGATTAATTCCCCTTAACAGGCCATAATCTTTCCTTGTTTTCTCAACACAATGTTTGTATCCATCTTGGAGGCCGCCAAGGCATGATTATCCAGTAATTACGACTACAAAAGATTTTCACTAAGGACCGGATAGTTAGCCAGGATGTCATGGGCAACTACTTGAGGACACTAGATACAACCAATAAAGCTCTACGAAGTGGAAACCGAAAGATGGATAATTCCAAAGCATGCCTTGTTTCCAACGAAAGCATGCTCTAGGGGGAATTGTTAACCGGGTTTTTAACCCAGCATAATTCAAAAAGAATTAGAACATTCAAACTAAATGCGAATGACTCGAAACTTGGCCAAAAGACCTAAAAGAACATAGCAAATGAACCCTGGGAATTTGGGATGAAAATAAGACAAGTATTTGGATTGGCACCGATCCGATCCAATTGGATCAGTACCGATCCAAATTATTGACTCGTTGGTACTTTAAACAACTTGCATTATGTCCCTACATCACTTCTAAGCTTAACTACTAAATTTGATAACATTCCGAGCATCCGTGTTGAAGAAGTCGAGAGTTGTCCTATGCAATTTATAGTTTGATCTAACCTACAAGTGATTCATCGTCAAAGCAAGTCGACTAGTCATGAAATTGCAAGGGATGCCTCGCTAGCATATAAGGAAGCTTGTGGGAAGAATGTTGTGCAAGAATTGTTCAATTATTTGGATCCATACCGATCCACTCCAATTGGATCAGCGATCCAAATAGTTAGCTCAGCTTACCTCCAAAATTCTTGTACTGCCTCATAGTGATGATTAGAAGTATCTGGTGCTTTAGTTTCGATTCGAGTGCTCTCAAAAATTCTATAAATACCATCCTACCTTCGACAGAAAGGGGGTTGGCTGCTCTAATCACTAAAGCAACTCTGTTATGAAAATTCTTCAACTTTATTCTCCCTCACATTGGCTGCCATAGGAAAATTGAGATCCTTCCTTTTGTCTCCAACAGTGATGGTCTGATCTTTCTTTGTTCAACTATGAGAATTGTAATCAATTAGGACTTTTGCTCAACAGTCAATTCGATAACAAAGATTATAAAGTGGACGTAGGCTTCGTTAACAGCCGAACCACTATGAAAATTTCTTCTTCATTTGCTTTTACTGTGATTTATTATTGCTTTTTCTATTTTATTTTCATTGACAAACAAGGATGGTGTTTTCATACTCAATATATGTTGATCCATTTTTTGTGTTAACACTAACATGGATAATATCACTAACATGGATATCACGACTAGGGGAGCATCCCCATGGTTAGCCTACGAGGTTAAGCGAAGAACATGCATTTTTAAACTAGTAAGCTATAGACATAGCGTATTTCCCTAATATACTATTTAATACTGAAGTGTTATGTACTATCGAACAATAATCACTAACTAACACCATGTGTCCCATACCACTTGAGGTTGCTAGATTATTTATTATAAACTAGTAAATTCCACTCACTTAAGTATTCTACACAACAAGTCGTATAATCAATTGAAGAGCTGATACTGAATGTCCCTACCAGTCGGTACTACTAAATCTTTTGATTATATTTCTCATTCCATAGAAAGATGAAATTGCATGAAAACAATAATTCAAAGTCCTCAGAAAATCCCCTAAGAGGAATAAATTGTTGAAGACCGAACTCATTATAATATTTAAGAGAAGTATTAATTTATAAAGCATAGTTTTTTTTAATTTATAAACATATGAAGTAATCTCCCAATTAATATATATACACACACACACTTAATTATATAAGTAAACATAATTTTTCAAATCATAAGAAATATCGTTCTTAAAATTGAACAAACCATCGCTTATTTATAAACACATATTCTTTTAAAAATATAGGCATGAAATTCCTAAGGCTAAACCTTATTATTTTCAATAAACTTCTTTGTCCACGATTCGAAACCTATAAATGTATAGTTTTTAAATAATATTCTTTAGAAATATTAATAATATTCCATAGATCATTTTCTACTCAAACTAGATATATGTATAAATATGGAGTTTTAAATAACATACCTTACATATTATCCTTAATTAATTTGTTAAAATCATTTAAATCTTCAATTCAGTTTTTAACCAATAAATATTTCCTTTTTCAAAAGCATAAAACTATTTTAAAAATTACTTATATATCCTTTTATACGCAAAATATCTAGAAAATGAGAATTTCTTTTATTCTCGATTTTATATTAATTTCTCATATTATAAAATGAAGTTTTTATTTGTTCAAAATATTTTCAAACCTTGAATTTATTCCTTAAACATATGTAGCGACCCGACTTTCTATCACCAGAAAATCGCATCACTAATTAAGAAAGAAAGGGATAGAAGAAGAAAAGAAAGAGAAGAAAGAACAACAACACATAAAAAATCACAGCAGAACGAATGAAATATAATATATAACATATACATAGTATCATATACATCAGAGTACACAACCATACATCTCAATTTAGACATTTATAACATTTCTGTCTAATATACATTGCAAGAACAACAATACAGAATAACACATAGCGGAAACTCTAACTATATCTATACGCTGAAGCCTCTTACTCCAAAGCTCCTCCAGAATTCGTCAAAGATGACCTGAATTACTTGACTACTCATACAGAATATGAGTACCCAAGAGTTTAATAAAACAGAAAATAAACACTCGGGTCATACAGGGGTCTGGTGTGAGTAAACGGTTTAAAATTTCTTAGCTTTAGAAAATCCTTTGAGAAAAAAAGGTATCAGGTAAGGCTTCCCACACATAAACATGGAAAAGTTTTTACCTTACGCTAACCAAAACATTTGATGGGAAATCCAGTGATATTATAATAGTATCTAGGGATTTCAAGTAAATATGAAATAGCCGAAATTGTTACATCTATTAAATTCCAGCTACTAGCCACAAAAGTGGGTAATACAAACAAAACCGTAGGGTCTCATAGGAAGAATGGGTTTCCAACAATGGCAGGGCTACTGGGGTACCGCCCGTCACAGTACGTGGCCTAGATCACCGTACCGAGGAGTACGCCTGCTCCCCTACAACACAAGGCCAGGACCATTCCTTACTGAATAATCCCTAACAAGACCACCCCGTAGTTGGCCGTAGATCCAACCGCCCACAAAGCCGAAATAAAAAGGGACATCTAGACAAGGATGAATCTCATCCTACTTGGACATGACCCACTTAACCTTGCTTCACCTATCCTGTTTTAGCCATTCCCAGTTGATGAGGCTTGAGGATGTGATTACCTTTGTAGGACACAATTATCTTAGAATGCTCATCGTCCACCTGACGATGTTCTGAAAGCATTCAATCCATACAAGTCCGCTTCGGGTTCGAACGGAACTGAAGGCACTATCTCGTTACATTCATTTCGGAATCACCCTCAGAGTCAACGACCATAGCCTTGCACACTGAATCACCATATCAAACCTATAAGTACTATTATGTCAAACTCATTACGGAATCACCTACGGAGTTATACAGACGTATAGTTCTTACACCTCGAGTCTTCGTTTGCACTCCACTTGGATTCACGACCTAACGTTTATTTTGGATCGATGTGATTTTCGGATATCCAAATAAGGAAACCCGATCCCGGTCTTACCGAATCCAAACGCCATTTAAATGTCCAAGTTGTACTTAAGGGATTTAATCAGTAGATATTCAGAAATTTAATTTAACATAAATGGATGATTCATAACACAGATAGATAATCCATTATTATCACATTCATCCATACATATTACAAAGCAGCATATATATCACATCTCAAATATATCACATTCATATCATCACATATAAACCAATGACATACGATATCGTCCAATATCATTATCTAATCATTCATTATCCATACACAAGTTTAATCCAAACTTGATTGATTTAATTCATCCTTAATTAAATTAATCCTTACTTAAACACTTGGATTATCATCAATCCATCTTTCCATTCATTAATTAATTACAAATTAACTAATAAACTTCACTCAATTATCCACATTGATTAATCATCCGTGATTAATTATTACCTAATTACTTTAAGTAATTATTTCTTAATTACAATATTAATTAATCATCTTGATTAATTACTTCTTAATTTTACCAAATAATTCTCTCAATTACTCTTTAATTAATCATCCTTGATTAATTATTATTTAATTATCTCAATAATTATTCCTTAATTATCCTTTAATTAATCACACCTGATTAATTGCCTTTAATTAATCATACTGGATTAATTATTTATAATTAATCATATTTAGTTAACTATTTTTTTATTACATTTACCTGATTAATTATTTTTAATTAATCATATTTAATTAACTACTCTTAATTAACCATCTTTGATTAATTACTTTTTAATTACATTTAGTAATTAGAACTTAATTATAAATTAATTATCTTTAATTATTAATTAACAACTTATTAATTATTTCCATTTATTAATGATTACTTCATTAATTAAAACCTTAATTAATTACTTAACAAATAACTAACCACTTAATTAAATTCTCTTAATCCTTTATTAATTGACCGTTCATTAAATAATTTAAGCCTTTAATTAATTATGTTAATTAATTATTTAATTAATAGCACAAGTGATTAATCCTCAATCACATCCACTTAATTACGTCTATAAGTAATTATCTTTTACTTAACTACCTCATGTAATTAATCATTTGATTACTTTACACAGTAATTATACTTAATTAACTTCAAGTGATTATCATCAATTAATCACAATTTAATTACTTAATTAATTATTTAACTTAATCATTTAAATTTAATTACATGATTCTTAACTTCTTATATTATAAAATTCTTAATTAAGAAAACATCATCTTAATTAAATCATTTATATTAACCAATAACACTTGATTATTAATAATAAGTGAATTATCTTAATTATTCTCACAATTATCTTTAAATAAATCAAAATTCTAATTTACATAAGTTAAATCTTTATTATAATTGATTATCAAATTCTTAATCTTTTAACTTGTTTAAAATAAATTATATTTGAAATCAATTATAATTAAAATAACTTTAAACATTCAAATAAAAAAAACTTTTTGAACTCCGCCAAAGTTATTAATAAAATTTTAATACAAACTATTATTATAATCCATTTATTTATGTTTTTAAAACTTTTATATTTCAAAATATAAGAACTTAACTTTAAACAAATTTAGTTACATAATTAAAGTTGTTTAACTTTTAGTTTAAATTTTGATCATCTTCAAAAATCAAGTTCCTTTTGGTTTCAAAATCTTTTAAAAAAAACAGTTAATTTTAAAAATTTAAAAACTGTTGAACTCAAAACAGCACTTTGCTCAATAGCCCCGAGTAATACACTGCAATTACTCGCGTAAAACTCGAGTAAAACCAATGAAAACCCGAGTACTCCCTTACCCTATGCCTGCTTCGAGCTAGAACTACAAACTCCCGAGTGATGCTTCGAGCACGAGCCCCTCCTTCTCCAATTCAAAACCAAACATCATCTGATACCCAAAATCATGCTGGTTAACGTGCACGACGTCCCTGGATGTCGACGAACTCCACGCTTGACTCCCACACCTCACTCTCGACCACGTCAACCTCTCGCGCAAACCAGAAACTCTGATACGATCGAGAATCGAAATGCGACAGTCGAACCCAACTGACTAAACCTCACACCATCCAAATACGACCACCTCCGGTGATCCCTGCATCAATAAGCCACATGATCCTCCTCGAAGCTCCGCCTCACTCCCCAGCACCCCCAGATCCCTACGGGATCGTCCCCGGTTGCATCACGACGTCGCGAGACCCATTGGAACACTCACGACAAATACAGCATACAAAACCCTACTTACTCAATCTACGATCACCCCAAACATCAATAAAATACATAAGTATTTTTCTGATGATCACTGTTGTCCCCTCCACCTTCGAGCACAACCTCGTCCATTGATTCGTCGTCGTTCGTCCTAAATTGACCAAAATGCACAGAACAATCAAACCCCAAATTCTCGCAAATTACTAACCTAAAATTCGTGATTCAAGTTTCAAAAATCATGTTTTCTTATTTGCAATATGATTTTAAAATCAAAACTCAAGTTTGCATTCAAAAGTTTTTAACTCAAATTAAAGATTCACTGTAAATTTCAAAATTCCTGAGCCAAAATTCACTTCAAAGTCCTATAAATATTTTTAAGTGATAGATTACTTGTTTACAATCAACTTCTATTTACACATCAAAGGCCAATACAAATTTAATATGGAATTATTGATTTTATTATGAATTTGAAGCCTGTTGCTTTACACAGCATATGTTTAACTTCACAGGCAAATCAACTATTCAAAATTCAAAACTGCATTTAAATTTAAATCAGAATAATTCATCAACATCATGATGATCAATCACAAGAACAAGATGAGATTCAAAATCAAGAACTGTTTTTAAAAGAAATCCATTTACTCACCTTGTTTGAAGAAAATTAGAACAGTTTTCCAGGTTTGATTTCAATGTGAGTTGTTTGATTCCAGATTGCATTGATGTTGAAAACAATTTATTACTTCATTATATTTGAAATCTTGTCTCTGCTTGAACTTGAAGATCTTGCATTTGAATTTGAATATCCAAATTGAAATTCCAGGTTTTACAGATTTCAGTATTTTACTTCTTTTGATCTTTGTTTGGTTTACATTTTGTTGAAATGAAGATAATATTCATCTGAAAGTAAAAATTATTTTGTATTTTACAATTTAATTTTTAATTTTTATTTTATTACAAGAATGACGTTTGTCATTTAATGTTTTAAGTATCTTAAACATATGTATATGTTTTTCATTTGTCTTTACACACCATATAATGTTTACAAGTGTTATTAACAAATATTAATAAATTAACAAGTGGTATGTAATGTTTAATTAACACTTTGAATGTTATTTTCTTTTTAATAATTTGTTTAAGTTATGTACATATATTTATGTAATGTGTATATGTAAGTAATGTGTATTTTATCTTATATAAATAAGCTTTTAGATTTAATAAACATAAAAAAGTGAATTCATGTTAACAATTTATAAATTATTTATGCTTTTGACTCAATCTATATAACATGTGTTTTATAAATTTGAGAAACTAAGTTTGACTCTTTATATAAAAAAATTAAAACAATTTTATCTTATGTTAAAATTAAAATAAAAGAATAATAAAAATGAACTTTTAAGTTTAAATCTTATTTAAAACTTAAGTACAAAATATATATGTATCTATATTAAATAAGAAATTAACTTCTCAAATATCATTTCAAAAATATTAAATCACATTAACATTTCAAATTTCAAATTATATATTTATTGAAGTTTGCAAATACTTATTAAATTCAAATTAATAAAATTCCTATTTCAAATATATATATATATATATACACACAAATATATACATATTTCAGTTGGAAATCATTTTAACATTAAATTTGAAAATTACTGTGTTGAATTTTAAAACAAAAACCAAATCATAATATATACATTTATATATATTACAATTTGAATATAAAGTTTTTATTACATTAAAAACTTCCTATTTACAATATATCAATATATATATATATATATAGCATAAATAGAAAATATTTTGATTAGCTTCTAAAAATAAATCTTACCAATTTTAAATTGCTAAAATAATATTTCCAAATTAAAATATTATTAATTTTCAAAAGAGTTAAACTTACCAATTTATACTGTTAAGAAAATTGTTGATAGATATTAACAAATTATTATTATCAACCTTTTAAAAATAATTTTAACTTGTCAATTCATAAAGGTAAAATGATCAAATCAATTTAATTATTATCAAAGATTATTAAATTGATATTGCTCAGATTCCGGGTCGTCACATTCCTCCCCCTTAAAAGAATTTCGTCCTCGAAATTTAAAAGCAAAAATAATTTAATAACCCAGCAAAAGAATTTAAATTTTAAACTACAATCACACAATCAATCATACACTATCAATCATAGCAACCAATTCAAACAAATAATTTTATCTATCCAGATAAAATTCTGAATAGAATTTCCTAATATTATCTAGAGTTTCCAGGTACCTATACCGGAATACTCGCTCTACAGAACCTTAATTAACTATACTACTATAACCAAGAACTCCCTCATCTGATCCTACAAATCCGAACAAGATATCATATTAAACTCAAAACCAGTTCAACTGTCAAATCCTTCTGAACTACTGATTCTATCGCTCGAAGAATCATACACATATTCCTTAGAGATATGTGAAATACAATGAATTCCAGTTATCCGAACTGGCAGTTCAATCCTGTAGATCAAAATCTAATCTTCAGAGAACACAGGAAAACCTCAAAACACTTCCGGAGCTAGCCCTCCATTTTTATCAAATCTTATAACTCCTTTGATCGGATAAAACTAAAACAATATCCAAATTCCAAATCTCCTCAACTCTTAACTACATAACTCTTCTAATGCTCCGAGTCACCTCCAATATTCCTGATCAGCTTAACCCTTGCTGATTGCTTCATGAACAAACGGGACCAAAATCAAATCAATCACCTGATCCTACTCAACAAAATCGCTCTCCCAAAAATTTTCTGAAATCCAATACACAACTCTACTCCACAAGCATTAGTGGACTTCGGACCTGCATCTCTTTAACTGGGATAACCAAACAATTACACCTGACAACTTTGCCTTACAAATCCAGAAAATTTCTTCATACTTGAATTTCCTGTAGAAATCCTTTAATCCAAGAAAACTGCAACTCCCAGTTGCTTCCCATTCAAGAACAATTGCTATCTCGCTTTCGCTGCACAACTCTGATAATAGATAAGAATGCTATCGAAGAACTCGAGCACAAACTTTCACCATACCCTGTTCATCCGACTCATAAAATCTTAGTGACCATTCCACTTGGTCAAAACATCCGAACATAATCTTAACTAAGAACTAGATGATCAATCCCTTTTCAAAGAATCCTGAGCTGCCTTACCAACTCTTTTCGCTCTATGAGTCATTCCTCTACTAGGTTGAACCATCAATATTTCTCCTAGAATCCAAGTCGATAAGAAAACTCAATCTTCGATTCGGGTAAACTTCTAATTCCCTCTAAAATTTCTGGAAAATCTCTGACTACTTCCATAGCTTTCACCTCCACTTGAGATACCTCAATCTCAAACCAAAGAATACTCAAAGATTTCCCAAGCTAATCACAAGTCACTTTTGCGATCCCACTCAGTTCAGATGCCAAAGAGCTATCTCTCAACAAGAACAGCCTTCCTAAACAAGATCAATCTTCAATAATGGCTTATCTATCAGAAAAACTGATAGATTACTTCCAACAAATATCCAGCTCTGCTGAGCCTCCCGAAGAAATGGATAAGCCTACACTACTGCCGGAACTGCCGATAGTAGAATTCCAAAGATTTCAGAATCATCGAAGAAACGGATCCATGCTGCTGCTTCCAAACTTTACTTCAATGATACTGCTAAGCCAAAAGATCATCCTTAATGCCAAGCTCCTGAAACTGAAAACTATCATCCAACTCCACTAAAAACCCTTGAGAAGGGTAGACATCTTCTCAAGAAACTCGGCTCCAAACCAAATACCAACCACTTGTTCTTCTTAAGGGAAAACAAATGAGACCATGTCCGAAATGAGGTAACTCATCGACCTTAGTCTCATACTTAAGACACCCTTACTTGAGATCCATAAAATCCCTAAACATCCGAATCTTCCTTGCAGTAGACATCACTGTTCCTTCAACACCATCTAAATCTTACTCCAAAAGAACATCTTCAGAACCATCTATAGATACCGCATCCCATCACACAGCTATTCCTTCTTGAAGTCACCAAGATACCATCACCTGCTTCTGCTCAGCTGACATATTCAATTCTTGGAAATCCCGCTCACTCGAGAGCAAATCAACCTCACACTCCAAGAATATACACCAATTCTTGAAAATACTTCCTTTAGGGTCAGTGAAATCCTTTCACCAATCTATAAAGCTTATTCAAGACGGTATTAGGTCTACAATCTCGACAGATACACCTTCAACCACAACATATGAGCCTCTTTCATTAGTGGTAGTCGTGTTCCACATACTCCTACCTCATCAATCTTTATAACCTATGTTGGAAAATTCAAACAGATAATCCAACAGATTAGGTAGATATATATATATATATATATATATATATATATATATATATAAATTACAAGTATGCTCTCTCAAGATAGACAACACTCCAAAGCCTAGGTATTCACACAACCTAATGCTCTGATACCAACTGTAGCGACCCGACTTTCTATCATCAGAAAATCGCATCACTAATTAAGAAAGAAAGGGATAGAAGAAGAAAAGAAAGAGAAGAAAGAACAACAACACATAAAAAATCACAACGGAACGAATGAAATATAATATATAACATATACATAGTATCATATACATCAGAGTACACAACCATACATCTCAATTTAGACAGTTATAACATTTCTGTCTAATATACATTGCAAGAACAACAATACAGAATAACACACAGCGGAAACTCTAACTACATCGGTACCGATCCAATCAAATTGAATTGGCACCGACTCAATTAATTCCCCTTAACAGGCCATAATCTTTCCTTGTTTTCTCAACACAATGTCTGTATCCATCTTGGAGGCCACCAAGGCATGATTATCCAGTAATTACAACTACAAAAGATTTTCACTAAGGACCGGATAGTTGGCCAGGATGTCATAGGCAACTACTTTTGGACACTAGTACAACCAATATAGCTCTACGAAGTGGAAACCGAAAGATGGATAATTCCAAAGCATGCTTTAGGGGGAATTGTTAACCGGGTTTTTGACCAAGCATAATTCAAAAAGAATTAGAACATTCAAACTAAATGCGAATGACTCGAAACTTGGCCAAAAGACCTAAAAGAACATAGCAAACGAACCCTTGGAATTTAGGATGAAAATAAGACAAGTATTTGGATTGGCACCGATCCGGTCGAATTGGGGTACTTTAAACCACTTGAATTATGTCCCTACATCACTTCTAAGCTTAACTACTAAATTTGATAACATTCCGAGCATTCGGGTTGAAGAAGTCGAGAGTTGTCCTATGCAATTTATAGTTTGATCTAACCTACTAGTGATTCATCATCGAAGCAAGTCGACTAGTCATGAAATTGCAAGGGATGCCTCGCTAGCATATAAGGAATCTTGTGGGATGAATGTTGTGCAAGAATTGTTCAATTATTTGGATCTGTACCGATCCACTCCAATTGGATCAGCGATCCAAATAGTTAGCTCGGCTTACCTCCAAAATTTTTGTAATGCCTCATAGTGATGATTAGAAGTCTCTGGTGCTTTAGTTTCAATCCGAGTGCTCTCAAAATTCTTTAAATACCATCCTACCTTCGACAGAAAGGGGGTTGGCTTCTCTAATCACTAAAGCAACTCTGTTATGCAGATTCTTCAACTTTATTCTCCCTCACATTGGCTGCCATAGGAAAATTGAGATCCTTCCTTTTGTCTCCAACAGTGGTGGTCTGATCTTTCTTTGTTCAACTATGAGAATTGTAATTAATTAGGACTTGTGATCAACAGTCAATTCGATAGCAAATATTATAAAGTGGGCGTAGGCTTCGTTAACAGCCGAACCACTATGAAAATTTCTTCTTCATTTGCTTTTACTGTGATTTATTATTGCTTTTTCTATTTTATTTTCGTTGACAAACAAGGCTGGTGTTTTCATACTCAATATATGTTGATCCATTTTTTGTGTTAACAGTAACATGGATAATATCACTAACATGGATATCACGATTTGGGGAGCATCCCCATGGTTAGCCTACGAGGTTAAGCAGAGAACATGCATTTTTAAACTAGTAAGCTATAGACATAGCGTATTTCCCTAATATACTGTTTAATACTAAAGTGTTATGTACTATCGAACAATAATCACTAAACTAACACCACGTGTCCCATACCACTTGAGGTTTCTAGATTATTTATTATAAGCTAGTAAATTCCACTCACTTAAGTATTCTACACAACAAGTCGTATAATCAATTGAAGAGCTGATACTGAATGTCCCTACCACTCGGTACGACTAAATCTTTTAATTATATTTCTTATTCCATAGAAAGAAGAAATTGCATGAAAACAATAATTCAAAGTCCTCAGAAAATCCCCTAAGAGGAATAAATTGTTGAAGACCGAACTCATTATAATATTTAAGAGACGTATTAATTTATAAAGCATAGTTTTTTTTAATTTATAAACATATGAAGTAATCTCCTAATTAATATATATACACACACACACACTTGATTATATAAGTAAACAAAATTTTTAAAATCATAAGAAATATCGTTCTTAAAATTGAACAAACTGTCGCTTATTTATAAACACATATTCTTTTAAAAATATAGGCATGAAATTCCTAAGGATAAACTATATTATTTTCAATAAACTTCTTTGTCCAAGACTCGAAACCAATAAATGTATGATTTTTAAATAATATTCTTTAGAAATATTAATAATATTCCACAGATCATTTTCTACTCAAACTAGATATATGTATAAATATGGAGTTTTAAATAACATATCTTAAATATTATCCTTAATTAATTTGTTAAAATCATTTAAATCTTCAAATTCAGTTTTTAAGCAATAAATATTTCCTTTTTCAAAAGCATAAAACTATTTTAAAAATTACTTATAAATCCTTTTATACGCAAAATGTATAGAAAATGAGAATTTCTTTTATTCTCTATTTAATTTTAATTTCTCATATTATAAAGAGAAGTTTTTATTGTTCAAAATATTTTCAAACCTTGTATTTATTCCTTGAGTATATGTAGCGACCCTACTTTCTATCACCAGAAAATCGCATCACTAATTAAGAAAGAAAGGGATAGACGAAGAAAAGAAAGAGAAGAAAGAACAGCAACACATAAAAACTCACAGCAGAACGAATGAAATATAATATATAACATATACATAGTCTCATATACATCAGAGTACACAACCATACATCTCAATTTAGACATTTATAACATTTCTGTCTAATATACATTGCAAGAACAACAATACAGAATAACACACAGCGGAAAATCTAACTAAATCTATACGCTGAAGCCTCTTTCTCCAAAGCTCCTCCAGAATTCATCAAAGATAACCTGAATCACTTGACTACTCATACAGAATATGAATACCCAAGAGTTTAATAAAATAGAAAATAAACACTCGGGTCAAACAGGGGTCTGGTGCGAGTAAACGATTTAAAATTTCTAAACTTTAGAAAATCCTTTGAGAAAAAAGGGTATCACGTAAGACTTCCCACACATAAACATGGAAAAGTTTTTACCTTACGCTAACCAAAACATTTAATAGAAAATCCAGTGATATTATAATAGTGTCTAGGGATTTCAAGTAAATATGAAATAGCCGAAATTGTTACATCTATTAAATTCCAGCTACTAGCCACAAAAGTGGGTAATACAACCAAAACCGTAGGGTCTCATAGGTAGAATGTGTTTCCAACAATGGCAGGGCTACTGTGGTACCGCCCGTCACAGTACGTGGCCTAGATCACCGTACCGAGGAGTACGCCCGCTCCCCTGCAACATAAGGCCAGGACCATTCCTTACTGAACAATCCCTAACAAGACCACCCTGCAGTTGGCTGCAGGTCCAACCGCCCACAAATCCAAAATAAAAAGGGACATCTAGACAAGGACGAATCTCGTCCTACTTGGGCATGACCCACTTAACCTTGCTGCACCTACCCTGTTTTAGCCATTCCCAGTTGATGAGGCTTGAGGCTGTGATTACCTTTGTAGGACACAATTATCTTAGAATGCTCATTGTCCACCTGACGATGTTCTGAAAGCATTCAATCCACACAAGTCCGTTACGGGTTCGAACGGAACCGAAGATACTATCTCGTTACACTCATTTCGGAATCACCCTTAGAGTCAACGACCATAGCCCTTGCACACTGAATCACCATCTCGAACCTATAAGTACTATTCCATCAAACTCATTACGGAATCACCCGCGGAGTTATACTGACGTATAGTTCTTACACCTCGAGTCTTCATTTGCGCTCCACTTGGATTCACGACCTAATGTTTATTTTGGATCGATGTGATTTGCGGATATCCAAACAAGGAAACTCAATCCCGGTCTCACCGAATCCAAACGCCATTTCAATGTCCAAGTTGTACTTAAGGGATTTAATCAGTAGATATTCAGAAATATCATTTAACATAAATGGATGATTCATAACACAGATAGATAATCCATTATTATCACATTCATCCATACATATTACAAAGCAGCATATATATCACATCTCAAATATATCACATTCATATCATCACATATAAACCAATGACACACGATATCGTCCAATATCATTATCTAATCATTCATAATCCATACACAAGTTTAAATCAAACTTGATTAATTTAGTTCATCCTTAATTAAATTAATCCTTACTTAAACACTTGGATTATCATCAATCCATCTTTTCATTCATTAATTAATTACAAATTAATTAATAAACTTCACTCAATTATCCACTTTGATTAATCATCCCTGATTAATTATTACCTAATTACTTTAAGTAATTATTTCTTAATTACAATATTAATTAATCATCTTGATTAATTACTTCTTAATTTTACCAAATAATTCTCTCAATTACTCTTTAATTAATCATCCTTGATTAATTATTATTTAATTATCTCAATAATTATTCCTTAATTATCCTTTAATTAATCACACCTGATTAATTACGTTTAATTAATCATACTGGATTAATTATTTATAATTAATCATATTTAGTTAACTATTTTTTATTACATTTACTTGATTAATTATATTTAGTTAATAATATTTAATTAACTACTCTTAATTAACCATCATTGATTAATTACTTTTTAAATAGATTTAGTAATTAAAACTTTATTATAAATTAATTACCTTTTAATTATTAATTAACAACTTATTAATTATTTCCATTTATTAACGATTACTTCATTAATTAAAATCTTAATTAATTACTTAACAAATAATTAACCACTTAATTAAATTCTCTTAATCCTTTATTAATTGACCATTCATTAAATAATTAAAACCTTTAATTAATTGTGTTAATTAATTCTTTAATTAATAGCACAAGTGATTAATCCTTAATCACATCCACCTAATTACTTCCATAAGTAATTATCTTTTACTTAACTACCTCCTGTAATTAATCATTTAATTACTTTACCCAGTAATTATACTTAATTAACTCCAAGTGATTATCATCAATTAATCACAATTTAATTACTTAATTGATTATTTAACTTAATCATTTAAATTTAATTACATGATTCTTAACTTCTTATATTATAAAATTATTAATTAAGAAAACATCATCTTAATTAAATCATTTATATTAACCAATAACACTTGATTATTAATAATAAGTGAATTATCTCAATTATTCTCACAATTATTTATCTTTAAATAAATCAAAATTCTAATTTACATAAGATAAATCTTTATTATAATCGATTATCAAATTCTTAATCTTTTAACTTATTTAAAATAAATTATATTTGAAATCAATTATAATTAAAATAACTTTAAACATTCAAATAAAAAAACTTTTTGAACTCCTCCAAAGTTATTAATAAAATTTTAATAAAACCTATTATTAAAATCCATTTTTTTTTAAACTTTTATATTTCAAAATATAAGAACTTAACTTTAAACAAATTTAGTTATATAATTAAAGTTGTTTAACTTTTAGTTTAAATTTTGATCATCTTCAAAAATCAAGTTCCTTTTGGTTTCAAAATCTTTTAAAAAAAACAAAACTGTTAATTTTAAAAACTTAAAACTGTTGAACTCAAAACAGCACTTTGCTCAATAGACCCGAGCAACACACTGCAATTACTCGCGTAAAACTCGAGTAAAACCAATGAAAACCCGAGTACTCCCTTACCCTATGCCTGCTTCGAGCCAGAACTACAAACTCTCGAGTGATGCTTCGAGCACGAACCCCTCCTTCTCCAATTCAAAACCAAACATCATCTGATACCCAAAATCGTGCACGTTAACGTGCACAACGTCGCTGGATGTCGACGAACTCCACGCTTGACTCCCACACCTTACTCTCGACCACGTCAACCTCTCGCGCAAACCAGAAACTCTGATACGATCGAGAATCGAAATGCGACAGTCGAACCCAACTGCCTGAACCTCACACCATCCAAATACGACCACCTCCGATGATCCCTGCATCAATAAGCCACGTGATCCTCCTCGATGCTCCACCTCGCTCCCAGCACCCCCAGAACTCTACGCGATCGTCCCCGGTTGCATCACGACGTCGCGAGACCCATTGGAACACTCACGACAAATACAACATACAAAACCCTACTTACTCAATCTACGATCACCCCAAACATCAATAAAATGCACGAGTATTTTTCTGATGATCACTGTTGTCCCCTCCACCTTTGAGCACAACCTCGTCCATTGATTCGTCACCGTTCGTCCCAAATTGACCAAAATGCACAGAACAATCAAACCCCAAATTCTCGCAAATTACTAACCTAAAATTCGTGATTCAAGTTTCAAAAATCATGTTTTCTTATTTGCAATATGATTTTAAAATCAAAACTCAAGTTTGCATTCAAAAGTTTTTAACCCAGATTGAAGATTCACTGTAAATTTAAAATTCCTGAGCCAAAATTCATTTAAAGTCCTGTAAATATTTTTAAGTGATTGATTACTTGTTTACAATCAACTACTATTTACACATCAAAGGACAATACAAATTTAATATGGAATTATTGATTTTATTATGAATTTGAAGCCTGTTGCTTTACACAGCATATGTTTAACTTTGCAGGCAAATCAACTATTCAAAATTCAAACATGCATTCAAATTTAAATCAAAATAATTCATCAACATCATGATGATCAATCACAAGAACAAGATGAGATTCAAAATCAAGAACTGTTTTTAAAAGAAATCCATTTACTCACCTTGTTTGAAGAAGATTAGAACAGTTTTCCAGGTTTGATTTCACTGTGAGTTCTTTGATTCTAGATTGCATTGATGTAGAAAACAATTTGTTACTTCGTTATATTTGAAACCTTGTCGCTGCTTGAACTTGAAGATCTTGCATTTGAATTTGAATATCCAGATTGAAATTCTAGGTTTTACAGATTTTATTATTTTACTTCTTTTGATTTTTGTTTGGTTTACATTTTGTTGAAATGAAGATAATATTCAGCTGAAAGTAAAACTTATTTTGTATTTTACAATTTTATTTTTAAATTTCATTTTATTAAAAGAATGACATTTGTCATTTAATGTTTTAAGGATCTTACACATATGTATATGTTTTACATTTGTCTTTATACACCATATAATGTTTACAAGTGTTATTAACAAATATTAATAAATTAACAAGTGTTATGTAATGTTTAATTAACACTATGAATGTTATTTTCTTTTTAATAATTTGTTTAAGCTATGTACATATATTTATGTTATGTGTATATGTAAGTAATGTGTATTTTATCTTATATAAATAAGCTTTTAGATTTAATAAACATACAAAAGTGAATTCAGGTTAACAATTTATAAATTATTTATGCTTTTGACTCAATCTATATAACATGTGTTTTATAAATTTGAGAAATTAAATTTGACTCTTTATATAAAAATTTTAAAATAATTTTATCTTATGTTGCAATTAAAATAAAAGAATAATAAAAATGAACTTTTAAATTTAAATCTTATTTAAACCTTAAGTACAAATTATATATGTATCTATATTAAATAAGAAATTAACTTCTCAAATATCATTTCAAAAATATTAAATCACATTAACATTTCAAATTTCAAATTATATATTTATTGAAGTTTGCAAATACTTATTAAATTCAAATTAATAAAATTCCTATTTCAAATATATATACAAATATATACATATTTCAATTGGAAATCATTTTAACATTAAATTTGAAAATTACTGTGTTGAATTTTAAAACACAAACCAAATCATAATATATACATTTACATATATTATATTTTGAATATAAAGTTTTTATTACATTAAAAACTTCATATTTACTATATATCAATATATATATATATATATATTGATTAGCTTCTGAAAAATAAATCTTACCAATTTTAAATTGCCAAAATAATATTTCCAAATTAAAATATTATTAATTTTCAAAAGAGTTAAATTTATTAATTTATACTGTTAAGAAAATTGTTGATAGATATTAACAAATTATTATTATCAACCTTTTAAAAATAATTTTAACTTGTCAATTTATAAAGGTAAAATGATCAAATCAATTTAATTATTATCATACATTATTAAATTGATATTGCTCAATATTCCGGGTCGTCACATTCCTCCCCCTTAAAAGAATTTCGTCCTCGAAATTTAAAAGCAAAGATAATTTAATAACCCAGCGAAAGAATTTAAATTTTAAACTGCAATCACACAATCAATCATACACTATCAATCATAACAACCAATTCAAACAAATAATTTTATCTATCCAGATAAAATTTTGAATAGAATTTCCTAATATTATCTAGAGTTTCCAGGTACCTATACCGGAATACTCACTCTACAGAACCTTAATTAACTATACTACTATAACTAAGAACTCCCTCATCTGATCCTACAAATCTGAACAAGATATCAGATTAAACTCAAAACCAGTTCAACTGTCAAATCCTTCTGAACTGCTGATTCTATCACTCGAAGAATCATACACGTATTCCTTAGAGATATGTGAAATACTATGAATTCCAGTTATCCGAACTGGCAATTCAATCCTGTAGATCAAAATCTAATCTTCAGAGAAAACAGGAAATCCTCAAAATACATCCGGAGCTAGCCCTCCAGTTTTATCAAATCTTATAACTCCTTTGATCGGATAAAACTAAAACAATATCCAAATTCCAAATCTACTCAACTCTTAACTACATAACTCTTCTGATGCTCTAAGTCGCCTCCAATATTCCTGATCAGTTTAACCCTTGCTGATTGCTTCATGAACAAACGGGACCAAAATCAAATCAATCACCTGATCCTACTCAACAAAATGGCTCTCCCAAATTTTTTTTGAAATCCAATACACAACTCTACTCCACAAGCATTGGTGGACTTCAGACCAGCATGTCTTTAACTGGGATAACCAAACAGTGGCACCTGACAACTTTGCCTTACAAATCCAGAAAATTTCTTCATACTTGAATTTCCTGTAGAAATCCTTTAATCCAAGAAAACTACAACTCCCAGTTGCTTCTCATACAAGAACAATTGCTATCTCGCTTTCGCTGCACAACTCTGATAATAGATAAGAATGCATTCGAAGAACTCGAGCATAAACTTTCACCATGCCCTGTTCATCTGACTCATAAAATCTTAGTGACCATTCCACTTGGTCAAAACATGCCAACATAATCTTAACTAAGAACTAGATGATCAATCCCTTTTCAAAGAATCCTGAGCTGCCTTACCAACTCTTTTCGCTCTATGAGTCATTCCTCTAGTAGGTTGAACCAACAATATTTCTCCTAGAATCCAAGTCGATAGGAAAACTCAATCTCCGATTCGGGTAAACTCCCGATTCCCTCTAAAATATCTGGAAAATCTCTGACTACTTCCATAGATTTCACCTCCCCTTGAGATGCCTCAATCTCAAACCAAAGAATACTCAAAGATTTCCCAAGCTAATCGCAAGTCACTTTTGCGATCCCACTCAGTTAAGATGCCAAAGAACTATCTCCCAACAAGAACAGCCTTCATAAACAAGATCAATCTTCAAGGATGGCTTATCTATCAAAAAAACAGACAGATTACTTCCAACAAATATCCAGCTCTGCTGAGCCTCCCGAAGAAATGGATAAGCCTTCACTACATTCGGAACTGCCGATAGTAGAATTCCAAAGATTTCTGAAACATCGAAGAAACAGATCCGTGCTGCTGCTTCCAAACTTCACTTCAATGATACTGCTAAGCCAAAAGATCTTTCTTAACCCCAAGCTCCTGAAACTCAAAACTATCATCCAATTCCACTAAAAACCCTTGAGACGGGTAGACATCTTCTCAAGAAACTCGGGTCCAAACCAAACACCAACCACTTGTTCTTCTTATGGGAAAACAAATGAGACCATGTCCGAAATGAGGTAACTCGTCGACCTTAGTCTCATACTTCAATATAGAAAAGACGCCCTTACTTGAGATCCAGAAAATCCCTAAACATCTGAATCTTCCTTGCAATAGACATCACTATTCCTTCAACACCATCTAAATCTTGCTCCAAAAGAACATCTTCAGAACCATCTATAGATACTACATCCCATCACACAGCTATTCCTTCTTGAAGTCACCAAGATACCATCACCTGCTTCTGCTCAGCTGACAGATTCAACTCTTGGAAATCCCGCTCAATCGAGAGAAAATCAACCTCACACTCCAAGAATATACACCAATTCTTGAAAATACTTCCTCTAGGATCAGTGAAATCCTTTCACCAATCTATAAAGCTTATTCGAGACGGTATTAGGTCTACAATCTCGACAGATACACCTTCAACCACAACATATGAGCCTCTTCCATTAGTGGTACTCCTACCTTATCAACCTTTATAACCTATGTTGGAAAATTCAAACAGATAATCCAACAGATTAGGTAGATATATAAATATATCTATATATATATATATAAATTACAAGTACACTCTCTCAAGATAGACACCACTCCAGAGCCTAGGTATTCACTCAACCTAATGCTTTGATACCAACTGCAGCGATCCGACTTTCTATCACCAGAAAATCGCAGCACTAATTAAGAAAGAAAGGGATAGAAGATGAAAAGAAAGAGAAGAAAGAACAACAACACATAAAAACTCACAACGGAATGAATGAAATATAATATATAACATATACATAGTATCATATACATCAGAGTAACAACCATACATCTCAATTTTGACAGTTATAACATTTTTGTCTAACATACATTGCAAGAACAACAATACAGAATAACACATAGCGGAAACTCTAACTATATCTACTCGCTGAAGCCTCCTGCTCCAAAGCTCCTCCATAATTCGTCAAAGATAACCTGAATCACTTGACTACTCATACAGAATATGAGTACCCAAGAGTTTAATAAAACATAAAATAAACACTCGGGTCAGACAGGGGTCTGGTGTGAGTAAACGGTTTAAAATTGCTTAACTTTAGAAAATCCTTTGAAAAAAAAGGGTATCACGTAAGAGTTCCCATACATAAACATGAAAAAGTTTTTACCTTACGCTGACCAAAACATTTGATACGAAATCCATTGATATTATAATAGTGTCTAGGGTTTTCAAGTAAATGTGAAATAGCCGAAATTGTTACATCTATTAAATTCCAGCTACTAGCCACAAAAGTTGGTAATACAAACAAAACCGTAGGGTCTCGTAGGAAGAATGGGTTTCCAACAATGGCAGGGATACTGGGGTACCGCCCGTCACAGTACATGGCCTAGACCACCGTACCGAGGAGTACGCCCGCTCCCCTGCAACACAAGGCCATGACCATTCCTTACTAAACAATCCCGAACAAGACCGCCCCGCAGTTGGCTACAGATCCAACCGCCCACAAAGCCGAAATAAAAAGGGAATCTTGACAGGGATGAATCTCGTCCTACTTTGGCATGACCCACTTAACCTTTTTGTACCTCCCCTGTTTTAGCCATTCCCGGTTGATGAGGCTTGAGGCTGCAATTACCTTTGTACGACACAATTATCTTAGAATGCTCATCGTCCACCTGACGATGTTCTGAAAGCATTCAATCCATACAAGTCCGTTTCAGGTGCGAACGGAACCGAAGGCACTATCTCGTTACACTCATTTCGAAATCACCCTCAGAGTCAACGACCATAGCCCTTTCACTCTGAATCACCATCTCGAACCTATAAGTACAATTCCATCAAACTCATTACGGAATTACCCATAGAGTTATACTGACGTACAGTTCTTACACCTCAAGTCTTCATTTGCACTCCACTTGGATTCACAACCTAAACATTTATTTTAGATCGATGTGGTTTTCAGATATCCAAATATGGAAACCCAATCCCGGTCTTACTGAATCGAAACGCCATTTTAATGTCCAAGTTGTACTTAAGGGATTTAATCAGTAGATATTCAGAAATATCATTTAATATAAATGATTCATAACACAGATAGATAATCCATTATTATCACATTCATCCGTACATATTACAAAGCAGCATATATATCACATCTCAGATATATCACATTCATATGATCACTTATCAATCAATGACATACGATGTCATCCAATATCATTATCTAATCATTCATCATCCATACACAAGTTTAATCCAAACTTGATTAATTTAATTCATCCTTAATTAAATTAATCCTTACTTAAACACTTGGATTATCATCAATCCATCTTTCCATTCATTAATTAATTACAAATTAATTAATAAACTTCACTCAATTATCCACTTTGATTAATCATCCCTGATTAATTATTACCTAATTACTTTAAGTAATTATTTCTTAATTACCATATTATTTAATCATCTTGATTAATTACTTCTTATATTTACCAAATAATTCTCTCAATTACTCTTTAATTAATCATCCTTGATTAATTATTATTTAATTATCTCAATAATTATTCCTTAGTTATCCTTTAATTAATCATACCTGATTAATTACCTATAATTAATCATACTGGATTAATCATTTATAATTAATCATATTTAGTTAACTATTTTTATTACATTTACTTGATTAATTATTTTTAACTAACCATATTTAATTAACTACTCTTAATTAACCATCTTTGATTAATTACTTTTTAATTACATGTAGTAATTAAAACTTAATTATCCTTTAATTATTAATTAACAACTTATTAATTATTTCCATTTATTAATGATTACTTCATTAATTAAATCCTTAATTAATTACTTAGCAAATAATTAACCACTTAATTAAATTCTCTTAATCCTTTATTAATTGACCATTCATTAAATAATTAAAACCTTTAATTAATTGTGTTAATTATTTCTTTAATTAATAGCACAAGTGATTAATCCTTAATCACATCCACTTAATTACTTTCATAAGTAATTATCTTTTACTTAACTACCTCCTGTAATTAATCATTTAATTACTTTACCCAGTAATTATACTTAATTAACTCCAAGTGATTATCATTAATTAATCACAATTTAATTACTTAATTAATTATTTAACTTAATCATTTAAATTTAATTACATGATTCTTAACTTCTTATGTTATAAAATTCTTAATTAAGAAAACATAATCTTAATTAAATCATTTATATTAATCAATAACACTTGATTATTAATAATAAGTGAATTATCTCAATTATTCTCATAATTATTTATCTTTAAATAAATCAACATTCTAATTTACATAAGTTAAATCTTTATTATAGTTGATTATCAAATTCTTAATCTTTTAACTTATTTAAAATAAATTATATTTGAAATCAATTATAATTAAAATTACTTTAAACATTCAAATAAAAAAAACTTTTTGAACTCCTCCAAAGTTAATAAATAAAATATTAACACAAACCTATTATTAAAATCCACTTTTTTTTTTAAACTTTTATATTTCAAAATATAAGAATTTAACTTTAAACAAATTTAGTTATATAATTAAACTTGTTTAACTTTTAGTTTATATTTTGATCATCTTCAAAAATCAAGTTCCTTTTGGTTTCAACATATTTAAAAAAAAACAAAACTACTAATTTTAAAAATTTAAAAACTTTTGAACTCAAAACAGCACTTTTCTCAACAAACCCGAGCAACACACTGCAATTACTCGCGTAAAACTCGAGTAAAACCAATGAAAACCCGAGTAATCCCTTACCCTATGCCTGCTTCGAGCCAGAACTACAAACTCCCGAGCGATGCTTCGAGCACGGACCTCTCCTTCTCCAATTCAAAACCAAACATCATCTGATACCCAAAATCGTACATGTTAACATGCACGACGTCGCTGGATGTCGACGAACTCCACGCTTAACTCCCACACCTCACTCTCGACCACGTCAACCTCTCGCGCGAACAAGAAACTCTGATACGATCGAGATTCGAAATGCGACAGTCGAACCCAACTGCCTGAACCTCACACCATCCAAATACGACCACCTCCGGAGATCCCTGCATTAATAAGCCATGTGATCCTCCTCAAAGCTCCGCCTCACTCCCCAGCACCCCCAGCACCCTACGCGATCGTCCTAGGTTGCATCACGACGTCGCGAGACCCATTGGAACACTCACGACAAATACAGCATACAAAACCCTACTTACTCGATCTACGATCACCTCAAACATCAATAAAATACACGAGTATTTTTCTGATGATCACCGTTGTCCCCTCCACCTTCGAGCACAACCTCGTCCATTGATTCGTCGTCGTTCGTCCCAAATTGACCAAAATGCACAGAACAATCAAACCCCAAATTCTCGCAAATTACTAACCTAAAATTCGTGATTCAAGTTTCAGAAATCATGTTTTCTTATTTGCAATATGATTTTAAAATCAAAACTCCAGTTTGCATTCAAAAGTTTTTAACCCAAATTAAAGATTCACTGTAAATTTCAAAATTCCTGAGCCAATATTCACTTTAAAGTCCTGTAAATATTTTTAAGTGATAGATTACTTGTTTACAATCAACTTCTATTTAATCATCAAAGGCTAATAAAATTTAATATGGAATTATTGATTTTATTATGAATTTGATGCCTGTTGCTTTAAACAGCATATGTTTAACATCACAGGCAAATCAACTATTCAAAATTCAAACATGCATTCAAAATTTAAATAAAAATAATTCATCAACATCATGATGATCAATCACAAGAACAAGATGAGATTCAAAATCAAGAACTATTTTTAAAAGAAATCCATTTACTCACCTTGTTTGCAGAAGATTAGAACAGCTTTCCAGGTTTGATTTCACTGTGAGTTGTTTAATTCCAGATTGCATTGATGTTGAAAACAATTTGTTACTTGATTATATTTGAAATCTTGTCTCTGCTTGAACTTGAAGATCTTGCATTTGAATTTGAATATCCAGATTGAAATTCCAGGTTTTACAGATTTCAGTATTTTACTTCTTTTGATCGTTGTTTGGTTTTCATTTTGTTGAAATGAAGATAATATTCAGCTGAAAGTAAAACTTATTTTGTATTTTACAATTTTATTTTTAAATTTTATTTTATTAAAAGAATGACATTTGTCATTTAATGTTTTAAGGATCTTACACACTATATAATGTTTACAAGTGTTATTAACAAATATTAATAAGTTAACAAGTGTTATGTAATGTTTAATTAACACTTTGAATGTTATTTTCTTTTTAATAATTTGTTTAAGCTATATACATATATTTATGTAATGTGAATATGTAATTAATGTGCATTTTATCTTATATAAATAAGCTTTTAGATTTAATAAACATACAAAAGTGAATTCATGTTAACAATTTATAAATTATTTATTCTTTTGACTCAATCTATATAACATGTGTTTTATAAATTGGAGAAATTAATTTTGACTCTTTGTATGAAAAAATTAAAACAATTTTATCTTATGTTAAAATTAAAATAAAAGAATAATAAAAATGAACTTTTAAGTTTAAATCTTATTTAAAACTTAAGTACAAAATATATATGTATCTATATTAAATAAGAAATTAACTTTGTTACAGAAATTTAAATCTCAAATATCATTTCAAAAATATTAAATCACATTAACATTTCAAATTTCAAATTATATATTTATTAAAGTTTGCAAATACTAATTAAATTCAAATTAATAAAATTCCTATTTCAAATATATATACAAATATTTACATATTTCAATTGGAAATCATTTTAACATTAAATTTGAAAATTACTGTGTTGAATTTTAAAACACAAACCAAATCATATTATATACATTTATATATATTACAATTTGAATATAAAGTTTTTATTACATTAAAAACTTCCTATTTACCATATATATCAATATATATATATATCATAAACATAAAATATTTTGATTAGCTTCTGAAAAATAAATCTTACCAATTTTAAATTGCTAAAATAATATTTCCAAATTAAAATATTATTAATTTTCAAAAGAGTTAAACTTACCAATTTATACTGTTAAGAAAATTGCTGATAGATATTAACAAATTATTATTATCAACCTTTTAAAAATAATTTTAACTTATCAATTTATAAAGGTAAAATGATCAAATCGATTTAATTATTATTAAAGATTATTAAATTAATATTGCTGAAGATTCCGGGTCGTCACAATATATATATATATATAAAGGCTTCTATACTCTTTTAAATCATTTAGGTAGCTTTTATAGCTAAATCACTTGAAATTAAATTATTATTTCCATAATAGATTCTATAAAAAAATCACCGTATATACATTCCCAAATTTATAATATACTTATAGTTGTGAATTTAATAAGGGTTTGTGAGAAAATATTATTCATCCTTGGAAGCTTTGAATAGAAATTTTGAAAATAGAAAATAAGTTAAGAATATAATATAATTTAACTATATTCTATAAACCAAATCCCAATCAGGATCAAATTAGATAAAATCTCATTTAAAAATTCTGATAAAATTATTTAAACAATAAATCCATCAAAAATGCAACTTTTAGAGCCAACATCGCTATATAAAATATAATTCCAAAATATGAAATTAATCAATAATCCAAGTTACTTTCCAACAACTCGGACCAAACAATCCATGCATGTACTTCTATATAAGTTAGAAAATTTCAACTTTCAAACAAAAGAGTTCGGTTTCCAAATTGGCCTCTTCCAACTTAATAATCCGTATAACACCAAACAACCAAATCTACTCTATATATTTCGATAAATAAGAGAAATCGCACATGCAACCATATTTCAACCAATTTATCCATTGAATCAGTATTCATCAAAGCTCAAGCATGAAGAGCATGCGATAGATAAGTAATATTGTAGAGATAGGTGTGTGAGTGTAATAACTCATCTAAGACGATGTTGTTGTCAGCAACTGCCTATTATTCTCCCAGTCGCACACATATATACATATGCACATGCATGTTCCAATCGAGGCATCAAGTCACAGCCACCATACCAATCGCGAGTAGCATCTCACTGCCGCCTGCTCAAAAAACGCGCTTTTGACCTCTGCCCATATCCCACATCGACAACAGCCAAGTTTGATAGTGTTCACCACTACCATGGTTACGATCTCCAAGAACCGCATCAAGTCATCTTCCTCGATATTCACGCACACCAGTATCGCACCTCAACAACATGATATCTCCGAACCGCCATCTACTCAGCTCACGGCGCCCCAATCCGGCCGCTCTGATCCCTTGACGTCGACACCGACCGTATCGCAAGGTGCATCATTTGCTTTTCCCTTTCATCATTGATTTTTCAAATTGGAAATTTTTAGACTAGAGCGTTCAAAGTGTTAGCTAGTTTTGGAAAAGGCAGGGAACTAGGTTGCAAAAGAAAGGACTAAGGGGGTATGGCTAGCTTATTTGGGCTTTAGGCTCTCATAATTTAAGTAATATGTTTTCTTTTCTTTTCACTTTTTCTTTAAGTAACTCATTAGATGCACTATTATTTCACTCTATTCAATTGATTTAAAAAATAAATTTATTAATCTTCGTCAATTTATTGATTTTATTGAACATTAAATAAAATTTCCTTTCATCTATTTCAAGTATATAAAATTATTTACACTTTAAAATATTTTATATTTATTAGAACATTCTGTTTGGATTTTTTTATATTATCAAAAAAGGAATTTATTAACTAATTCAATCTTATTATAACAAAATCCAAAGAAGACTTTAATTGGATAGCAATTTGATTTTGAAAATAATAATTATCAAAATCGAGTTCAAAATCTTTTATTTTAGTTAATTGAATATTTCGTCTTCAAAACAGGGTTGTTACATCAAATAAATCTTAAACTACTTTCAAAATATTAGTAGTTACAAATACTTCCAAATAATACTACTATTATTTTCCAAAAATCTTGAAAAACATTTTCAAAGACGCCAGCATTTAATTTCTCAAAATAACATTTTAAATCCTGTTTATTTATAAACCATATTTAGAAAATTTACACTAAACTTCTTTTATTACAATAAACTACTAACCTAACATATTTCTATATGCCTTTTAGTCAAACTGTGAAATTCAATTCATAAAGTGTTCGTTTCAATGCACCCATTATTGATTGTCTACCCAACCCTTGCGGTAAAAGGTAAATTGCTCACAAACTGGTCTAGCATAAATCAAAAATCAATATACAATACTAAATGTTGATAAATTGGTCAAGCATAACTGATTAATCTACAAATGGTAACAATGCTCGTAAAACGGTTGAGCATAACTGATCAACCTACAAATGATAACAATGCTCGTAAAATGGTTTAGCATAACTGACCAATCTATAAATGATAACAATGCTCATAAATTGGCTAAGCAATACTAAGCTAATGAATCTACAAACGATAATGATGCAAATAAACTAGTCAACTGTGTCAAATCATTCTATAAAGTATAAAAATGCACATAAACTAGCTAATCATGGCTAAACAAATTAAAGAGGGGTAACCAATGAACATCATTAATCCCTACATTAATTAAACTACACTTGATAATTCATACTTATATAAGTTTCCTTCTATAAGATCTTTAATTTTCCTAGTTGAAGTACCTTTAAGGCATATATTCATAACAAATACATATACACTCTCATATGTATAATACACTTGACTCATTCTACGGTGTCACTTACCCTATATCTAATGAGTTATACCCAACCAAAGCCAAGGTTCTCGCTTAACCTTCAGCTTTGATACAACACTATAATGACCCACCTTTTTGACCCCTTAAATGTCAACTCTAATACATGCATGATATTCATGTACCAAGGATGTACGTGCCGGAAAGACAAATTATAGGATAAAAATAAAAATAGAAAGAAAAGGAACAAGAGAGAAGAGAAAGAAAAAACATTAGAATCTCACATTGAAACGATAACATATAATATCAAAAGGATAGTACAAACTATCATTCTAACTTACATAGCATTTCGGAGTTACAATCCTAAGTACTATCATCTATCCGAATGGTTATAACGGCCTATCCTCACAAATGCTGTTGTATACAAAATAATAGTGCTGTAGAAATAAAATACTATAGTAATCAAATGGAAGCATCCACTTCATTTCTTAAAGCTCCAATGAATATCAATAAAAACCTTCCTTTCTCAAACTGCTCGAAAGAGCACTTGAATGATTAAAGGAAAGATAAAACCACAAATCTGACATAAGCTTAGTGTGAGAAACTCAAGAAACATGATGCACCATATAACAATTTCTTTTGAGACCGTTTGAATAACCGATTTTCCCCTCAAAAGAACCAAAACCATCTAATAAGTACATACGATGATATAATAGATAGCGTTTAGGGTGTAGAATATAAATCAAAAAATACTTTGCAACTCACAATACAACAATATTAGAAGTACAACTATAACCACTAGGGTATGTTCATATTAGGACTTCCGTGGAGGTCTCTTCGGTGAAAACTAAAAGTCGGCCTCCTATAGAAGGGTCAGAAACTGCCTTCCAAAACCATGATATCACAAAGGTAAACAGAGTTGGTCCACGACCGAACATGTAATACCGAATACCATTAGCTCCCTTACACCTTAATCAAAGCATCTCTAGATATTTTGAGTTGATGGACCCGCTTAGGTTAGCTAAACCCCTTGGCTATGCCCCTACTATGTTTTCTGCCATTACTAATGATGAAATCACATTTAACATCTCAACATACAGTACTTCCTCACTTGAAACGGTCCCGAATTATCTCTTTGGATTCCAACGTCTCGAACAGTTCACGAATCTCACTATGGATCCCAACCTAAGTCGTTCGATGAATACTAATGCCGACCTCTCCCTTGGACTTAACCTTAGGATAGACAGATCAATTCTATAGAATCTCACTCCACAACTGCTTCCACGACATAAAATTTGTATATCAATTTTGAAGTGGTTTTCAGTAAGTAATACACTTTTTTGATCCCGGACTCTTCAAATCTAAATCGGTGAATTTCTAGTTAAATCAATTCTGATTCTATAAGAAGTATGCAAACGATATAAAGGAGTCCTCTTAGGGGATCTCATATACGCACGCTCTTAATGAAAGAAATGGTCATACGAATGAGCCCTCCGTGGGGGATCTCAAGCCATATCAATATGTGATGCTTATATATATTTCCAAAGTTAAATTGGTTAGAGTTGATAGTTGACTAATCAACTACCATGTATGAAATGAAAACGGTCGCATATGAAAATCAAGTCTTGTACACTTATCACATTTTCAACTTTCTTAACTTATACCATTCCTCAGTAAACAATAAAGATGATAGGTTTGAGCACTATTGGCTTCTAAACCCCACTCAAACATCATTCTTAACTCTTATAGATGGAATAAATATACTTTATCGGCTTTTGGTGCTAAGTACAGGATTAAATACTTTCTATAAAAAAGTAAACACAAAAAAGCACAATTAAGCCACATAAGCGAATTCTAATCCTCTTTTTATTTAATTAATTCTTTTATTTATTAGAACTTCTCCGTAAATACTCATATATATATATAATACCATTACAAAAGATATATTCATGTATACTGCTATTTCACTATTCATTTCTACTCCTTTCGATATTTAGAAATATATTCATATTCTTATCCCAATGGTATAAGAATATTCACAAATCTTAAATAGGATTTTACATTTCCAAAAATGTAATTAAATGGGTTAAAAATAGATGTTATTAAAAACATTGTTGCTATAAACCCAAAACCATTCTATTCTTAACATTATCTTTAAAACATTCTTTTTAAAGATCTAACTACATCTACACTTATTTAAGAAGATAATATACATTTTAATAACTTTTCAAAACCATTCGTTATAATTCAGTATTATAATCATAACCGTTTATTCTTTTATAAAATAATTAACCTACTTTTCCAAACTTATATATGTAAAAAGATACTTATAAATGAGTTCTAAATATCTATACAAAATATTAATTAAAAAATTGTTTATAATTTATTCTTTTATTTTAAATGATATAACGAAACCTTTTTCTTTAAAAATTCATATTTAATTATTACAAATGTATTCAAACTTCTAATCTTTTTTTCATACTCTAATCCATATTATTAGAACGTCCCTAAAAATATTACACAAAGATAATAAATTTTAAATTATTTAAATCATGAAAAACTAGTTAAAATATCGCATTAAATGGAATAACGAAACAAGCCAAAAAGTGTTGTAGTGATCAAAGACAACATGTATAAGTACTGTAGAAAGTTATGGACAAAGAACACTTAGTAAGTCATCAAAAATTTGACAAGTTTTCTCCATCAAAACAATCGAATCAAGGCCTACTATTTTTATAGTAAGAAGTATACATATAATAGATAGTAAATATGAAAATAAACCTCTATGGATATCTATCAAATTAATTTTAAAAATCGTTGAACACAAGGCATTTTCAAAGTGCATCTGTAGCGACTAATTTTCACTTCTAACCTTTTCATCTTCGTTCAATCAGTTATGTAATGATTTAAAATTTGATATACATTAATAAATACACATACTTTTCTTATGAAAATGGTAAAGAAACCCATAAGGAAGTCTTCCAAAATTAACTTGAAAAATTGCCGAACACAAGGCATTTTGAAAGTGCATCCTTAGCGACCTTCTTGCTATAACTTTCCAAACATTATTCTATCATTTCGATAATTTTCCAAACCATTTCCTCATTGTTCCATACACTATTATAAGTGTAAATAACAACCAAAACTATTCTTTCATAATATATTTGCACATAACCATTTAAAACAAGTTAAAACGATAAGTTATTCAAAGTGCACTTATAGCAACTATTCTTGCTTTAAACAAATTCAAACACACTTAAATGGCACATAACACCAAACCAAACAAGTTCATTCAAAGTGAATGCCATATAACATGTTGTAGAGGGTAATAGAAATGATGACATACAATATAGAGTTGTCATTTGCTTTCAAAAGCAAGTAAGGTCCAAAGTTATAACTTTATTAGTTCAATACTTTATACTATATTCAAGCACAAATATATCCAAAATATATACAATCAAATGGTCAGTTGACTCACCTATAACCAAGCTAAAATAAGCTTAAGCCACTAGAAGACAAGAACAACTTCCTACCATCATCAAACCTTCAAAGATTTCACCTTTCCTTCTTAAAAGCCCATGGCCTTGCTTCCTTCGCCCCAAAGTATCACGACCTAAGTATGTTTCCCCTCTTTTTCTCCTTTTATTCAAATTTAAGATGTTATTCCATAATTCTATGATGTTCTAAGACCATGGTTAAAGTTTGGAAGGATTGGAGCGATTTGAAATGAATTTGGAAGATTAAAGAAGAGAAAAGAGTGTTTGTACATAAACTGGCACAATACTCTTCGGACGTAAATGAAGAGACTAAAATGAAGAGTATAAACCAAAAATGAAGTTAATCTAAAAAATACGCCAGAAACAAACAAATAAAATTATAAGAACATGGAGATTTTGAGCAATTTGGCGTTATAGTCTACGTCCAATATAGAAAGTTTGATGTTTTATTGATGATTCTCGCTTACAACTGATTACAATAGTACACTCAAGATACAATGGAGATTTCGGTAGAGTATTGACATAGAAGGTTCAAAAGTCTCTTTTTTGAAGTCTTTAGAATGCTATTTATAGGTGTAGGTTAAGATATCTGTCTCAAACTTCGAAAGACTCCTCTCACGTGGGCGGGCCCACGTGATCAATCCCGGACATTTGGGATCGATCCAAATTTGGTCTTTTTGGGCCGAGATCGATCATGAACATTCTTGAGGTAGTATGCAAGCTCCTGTGAAAATTTGGTGGCATTTGGACTTGTAGATTTTGAGTTATGATCAATAAAATTTTGTATTTGCAGTATATTACTGAGCTTCGTATCGAAACCATCTCATATCGACGACTTCATATCAATGGTTTTGCACGTGTTGATCTGATGATGTGGCACTATATTCTAGGATTTCTCCACTTTTCATATCGAGTCTTCCTATCTTTTAGCTTTGTTCGTATCCACTGGTGTGACTTCATTCGTATCCATCTATCGTACTCCATGTTGTATCGATTGTTGGTGGTCACTTTGTATCATTTATAAAGTGTTCGATCTCGTAACGATAATGTATGGCCTCTCTTGTTTCGATTAGTAATGATTGATATGAATCATGTAGGTGAAGATGATATGCAAAGTGCATTCAGCGGACCGACACGAGATGCTGATTGTTGATGGACATGAAGTGCGTTAACTCGATTGATACGACAGCTCCAGTTTGATGGATACGAAGGAAGGTGGCGTTTGATGGATACAAACTACATCTCTATTGGGTAATGGAATAAGAATGTGGTGTTTCCTCCATGGATACGAACTGCTATGTTTTACTTGAGACTTGATGGATATGGGTTTTCATGGATACGAATAGTGTTGATTTTCTTAACCTTGATCGATCAATATCTTGAACATATGAACTCAGATTAACTTGTAATTTGGAACATTGGCTTCCGTAGTTTTTCTTATTATACCATATTAATTGTAGCTCGATCCGAACTCGGGAAAAATTTACCAGTATCCATATCAGATCTGTGTATAAATGATCTTCGGGACGAACTGTCCATGGTTTCCAGTTAATTCCTTGGTGTCATGGCCTTACCGAAAGGCAGGATAACATTTGCCCCCCCCCCCTCAAGGCACATCCTGTGTGTACATGACATGCTTTGAAAAGTTGCGACCTTCTGTCTGAAAATTTCTAACTGATTTGATGTGTAGTTGTGTTTTCATCAAAAGATGTAACCTTTGATTGATTTTCGATAATATAAATACTGAATTGTTGACTGCTAATGGCTGTACAATGCATTGATGTAACTGAGTGTTGAGTGTTAGAAATCTGTTGTTTGTCATTGTAATTGTCACTAGGTGAGCATTCAATTCCTATGAATTTTGAAAATTTAATGTTAATTCGTCACACATTAATGTATGTTAACTTGACTCTCGTTGGCGTTCATACGTTCACAAGTCGTTGTCAATTTTTTATATCGAATTTCGTATCTATCCTCTAATGAATTGATGTGAAATTCGAGCTGTAATAGCGCTTGATGGTCCTTTTAGTGTATCTCTTCGTATTGATCCTCTCCTGGATCGATGTGAAAAGTTGGAAAATCATGTTCGTATTGTTCGCGATTGACACGAATTGGTTGGCTTCTCAAAACATTTCATACCGATGGATAAGAATATCTGTGGGCTTTAGGTTGATGGATACGAACTAAATATTTTATGTCATTGAATTTCTAATGGTTTCGAACAGTCCAAACAAGCTTTGGCTTTCTGCTTTGTGTCGACTGCCTAGTGGAATGAATGGGCGTTAATATAGATGAATAGAGCATGGACATGAATAGTGGTTGCTTCGAATCGATGTAGAATGGATATAAAAGAGCCTTTTTCATATCGATTGGAGAGGAGACTATTTTAACCTGTCGAAGCAATTGGGAGACGAATAGCCACTCCCACTAGTTTAAATACTCTAGTACTTAGACAAATTTTCCACTTGTTCATTTTTCTTCTAGCATTCGTGTCGCTCCATATTAGGGGAAATTAAAACTGCTCTAGCCTTTGAATCGAATCAATCTTTCAATCGCTTAAATCAACCATTTAATCTAGGTAATTAGACAACAAATCAATGTCGAAAACAATGAGACTTGAAATCCTTAGCCATTCCACTTGTTTCTAAGGCCGGTTCTGGTGAAGTGGAGCGTAGATGGTTAGAACGAGGTCGAGGATTGAGGAGGTGGTCTCTGCATTGCTTTAGTGAAGTTGTGTCTGGGGATACGAAGCGCTTAAGGAAGAAAACCTCGACCTCGACTTCGTACTGATGGGAGGAAGAAGGAGATTACATGTTCGTATCGATCTAGGGAGAGAGCTTCGTGATGATCTGTAACCGATGGTTATGAGAAGGGAATTCGTATCAGCCGGAGTTATGGAGCATTGTATCGATTCAAAGCAATTGATACGAAGTGATGGCAAAATGATCGAGACGAATAAGAATTAGATGATCGATACGAACCCTCGAAGAATGATTGATACGAACGTGGGCTCCTGATCGATACAAAACTCATCCTTCCTTGACCGATACAAAATAGGCTTCTGTTGATCGATAAGAACCCCAACCTTGATGGTTGCAAAACTCTTGCACACTCGAACATTTGACTCCGACGAGCTTCTATCCGGCATAACTGGACTTAACAGTTTCATTGCATATTTGACCGCCCTTCACAACTCATCGATGGAAATGTAACTTGATGAAATTTAATAAACTTTAACTTGGATCGGTCTACGAAGTCCGGATGGTACGGTTGTGATTATCAGCGATGACGATCACTTCGGTTGAATATTGAAGTCTTGTCGTTCACATGTCTTTCAGATCTCGTAGAATCTCTTAAGTAAATGTGGCACTGCACTGCACAACACATTCACGCACTTCACACTGGGGGAAACATGGATTTATTGTCGTATAACAATGATTTTTGCTGAGTTTAATAGATATGGAACCTGGAAGTTCACAATCATAGGAAGTTCAGAGTCCATCATTTCCTGTAATCGAGATGCCGGCCATCGCAGCCGAAGTTGTTAGTCCGGCTCCGGATGAGCTACCAGGAGCAGTTTTCATCATGCATCCACAAGATTTTGTTCCTTACAATATCTCTAAAAACATGCTGGGCAGGATTTGCATAATGCATGGATATTTAAGGGAAGATGTCTTATTGCCAGGGGTAGAAGATAGAGACTATACTCCCCCTAAAAGGTACATGGCCTGCAATAGATTCTCGTGTGTAGCTAGGGCACTCCCTCCATTTAATTAATACATCCGAGAAGTGTTTTTCTATTTAAATATCGCCTCGACACATCTGCATCCAAATTGGTATGCTTTGCTGAATAGCTTGTTCATTGTCTTCATGAAGCATCTCTTCTGATCCCAATTCCAGAGGAAGTCGGATACTTGTTCAATGTAAAAAGCCAGGGAGATATTCCTACCTTCGCTTTCTTAGAGGCAATTAGGAACTATCAAGTCATGATCGAGTCCTGGACCAAGCTTAGCTATCTTAAGACCGAATGGTTCTTTATTCAGTGTCCACCAGGGTTCGCCAGATGGTGGTTAGTCAGACGTAAGCACTCTAACCTCTTTGTTGATTAATGGATAATTCTTAATCGATTTCGGATCTAACATTTCCTTTCTTTCATAGCTTCGATTCAACGACCCGAAGGTGATCAATTCAAAGAGATCGTAAGAGTTCTCCAAGTGGTGCCTGTCGAGTTCAGGGAAACTGATGAAGTTCTCATAGATGAGAAACTAAGGGCCGTCGGGCTAATTAGTAGAAATCAAAGCATCATGCTTGAAGGGTTTCTCAAAGTTCCCGACATTCAGAGAGTATGCCCACTGGATGAACCTGTACCCAGGCCCTCACAAAGTTCCTGACATTCAGAGAGAATAAGAAAAGGCAAGGCCACTGCCCATAAACCCCGTAGATCTACGAGACTTAAATATGTTGTTATGTCTCTACCAGTTGTCATTGTCGTAATTTCAGAGGCACCCCCTTCACAAATTGAGAGTTCCTTCGAAGGACTTGTGGATCTTCCAATTTCATATGATGTGTCTCTTCAACCAGATATCGGACTAGACGGGCTTCAAAGCGCCTTAATTTAGGAGAGCCAATTCCTCCGAGTACGGCTACTACAACCGATTGGTCGGGGGATTAACACGTGCATGCATGCACTTCATGGCATCACATAACTAATATCCATGAGTTGTTGAATCTCTAGAGATTACCAACTCTGTTTCTCTTTTCACTTTAAAGATTCAATGTCAAAGAAGGGATCCATGCTTAACATCCTTCGTGTCGTGCGTCAATCATCTAGCTCATACTGAGAGCCCTGTAGGCATGAGTCTAATTACGACAACCGTTACTCTAGCTATGATAAGGAAAGTGCTAGGGAAAGGGAGAGAGAAAGAGAGAGGGAAAGTGGGAGGCGAGTTACGCGCCGCTCCCAATCGCGCTCCCCTCCACATAGAGCTCCCTTGCCACCCCTTAATTCTGGAACACATAGTTGAAACTTCACGCCATCCAGTGCCGTTACAAACTTCATGCCCTGGCAAGAAGCATCACACAACTGGGTTGGATGCTTCTATCATCACTACATCAATGGCTACAGAGCTCGTAGGGGAGGGAGCCGCCCGAATTGCTCAGCTAAAGGAATTCCCTAACATTTTTTTTGATGTCTTCCACTTCCCTCCAAATTTGTAGTTGATTCAAGAAGGGACATAGAAAACTGTGCACGACTATGTTTATCATGCCTACAGCCAATATCAAGTATGGAAGAAAACTACAGAGAAAGCCTCGGCAGTAGCATTTGATTGGGCAAAGGCAATCAAACAACTGAAAAAAGACCTCGCTCAAAAAGACCGCATAGTTCAAGTGCTTACTGGTGAAAATGACACCTAAGGAGCTCGGAGACGGAGGCCTTGGAAAAAAGTCGATGAGGCCAACAGGAAAATGGAGAAAATGAGGCAAGAGCACTTGAAACTGGTCAACGATATGGGCCACAGAAATTCCATCATCATAGCTGAAAGATGCAATGCGCTCAAAAAGCTTAATGAGCTTAAAGTGAAGTACATCGAAGCTGTCAAAGAAAAAAAAAATGATGCAAATAAGGCTGTTAGGAGGTGTAAGATCAGAGGTGGAGTTTAAGGGAGAGTGGGATGTGGCAATTCTAAAATTTCAGGAAGCTAAGGCTAGGATTGAGGCTGAAGTCAAGGCAGTGGAGGCCAGGTTAGAAGGTGATATGGAAGACCTTCTAATTACTTACAACATCAACGTCCTAAAATACAGTAGCCTAAGCTGGCTCAATGATTACCCGACTCATTTGCATAATGCTTGGCGCCGCTTGGTGGATGATGAGAAGGTTGAGCATCATACTTCATCCATCGATGAGTTTGATCTGGACAATAGGATGCTAACTGAAGACAAGAGGAGAATTCTCCATAAACCCATCGTTAAATTTAAAAAGAGAAACTTTCCACTCAGCATCCACAGGTCAGAGAGGGTTCTATTATTGAGCATCATGACACAAGTTCTGAAATTCCCATGCGAACCTAGCCCGAAACTACACCTGTAGTCGATCCTCCACCCATGCGTGCTTATGATCCCGATCAACTGCGATTGTCTCCGGCTCACGAGCACATTTCTAAAAGAGTCTCGGCTCCACCCTTGAGCCAAACTGAGGAAGGTATTCTAAACATTTCTTGAATTTATTTAAAGTCTGGAGTGTTATCATAAGAAGTCACTAATATTTTCTCTTATCTCCATTCGGTTATAGGTGCTGCACAGGCCTTGCCCCCTATAATCTAAGAGCAGGAGGCTATCGTGATGGAGGCGATGACTACTATAGCAACCACATCGATTGAGGAAGTTCATGTGAGCGCTTTCATCTTCAACGAACAAATGGTGAAAGAACTCCTCGGTCCTCAAAGAGATCTGCTTTCTGATTTGGCTTTTGTCATGGGTGGAAGTGTGTCACAGCCAGATCTTCGGCCTCAACTGCCAGCATCCCGCTAGACACTCAAGCAGCTCATGATGAGGCGATAATAGCGGAGATCGGTGCCGAGATACCAAGTGCCGCATTGGGTAGCGGTATTGGAGGTGGAATGGCAAGTCCTAGCCGGGCCCCTTTATGTATGATCTCTCCGAGTGGTACAATCATCATCATTGGGGTACCCCCTGTGTCTTCTCATATAGAAAGTGCCCATGTTCCTCCGACTACGCATTCCAAAAGCGTTCCAATTTTCGTGAGTTTGGAGGAGGAGACTATAATACTTCCCTTGGCAGGGGATAAGACAGGTAAAGGAAAGAGTTCAAAATGGCACCACAGCGGTAGCTCCAGTGGATAACGCCGAAGGGGAAGAAGAGGAAGAAACATAAGGAGTATGCATGTCTCTTTATGTCCCCTTTTTGGGTAGATAGGTAAGAATTTCTTTTTTCTTCTAGTAATCGGTGTATAGTTGCGGGCTCAGCCTCTACATACAGGAATTTTTGGGAACAAGCTTCTTTTTGTACTTATTTTGCTTCCGTAAAGTAGATGAAATAAAATCTCCTTTTGTTCTTAGCATAACTCCGAGTTTATTTGCTTAAGTGTTACATCACTTGAATTTCTGTTCAATAAAATTGTGAAGCTTTAGTCTTCGGATCGGACTTATGCTCGGTTTCCAAGTGTCAAAGTCTTGGATTTGGGCCGTAACCAGACATTGAGTCGATTTCTAATGTTTTACTGTCTTGATCAATATCTAGTGATGGAGTTATGTCGCCAGTTCTGGGGATGAATTGAAGTGGTTGGGTGACGATTGTTATTCACCTTCGATGCTTTTAATTTGACTTAGTCGGAACTAAGTTATAGATCGATGAGTTTGAGTGATCGGATCACACTCGCCTATTTATCAATGAATACACCCACAATCTAAGTACCAAACTAGTGTGCTAGCGATCAGTCACGCCTACTTAACGTTTAAAGTTTTGTCCATGTTTAGGGACTTAAGTTGTTTTACGGGCAGTCAGTCACAACCATTTTAATAATCGAAAATACGTCCACACTCTAGGGACTTAAGTTGATTTTTGGGCAGTCAGTCACACCAAACTTGTGTTTATACTCCAATCCGCGCTCTAGGGACTTAGAGTTAGTTCGTGGGCTTCATGGGTGGTCAGTCGCACCCAATTTGTGTTTATACTCCAGTCCACGCTCTGTGGACTTAGAGTTAGTTGCGGGTGGCCAGTCACACCCAATTTATGTTTATACTTCAGTCCGCACTCTGGGGACTTAAAGTTAGTTGTGGGTGGTCAGTCACACCGAATTAGGTTTTATACTCCAATTCACGCTTTGGGAATCTGGAGTTAGTTAACAGATGGTCGATCTTGTTTTGAATTTGAGATCTCGTTCGCACTTTGGGAATGATAAATCGATCAAGATCATGGATGGTCAGGTCACATCCACCCTGAGTAAACAAGAGAAGTCATAGATGGACGGATCCATCCTCCTCGAGCTTGTAAATATGGAAGGCGAGGTCGTTGGATGGACGGATCCATCCTCCTCGAGTTCAGATTGGACATGGTTGAAAATGTGGGCAGACAGATCCACCCTCCTCGAGCCTACGTTTTAGATTTTAAGTTTATACTCTAGCTCACACTCTGGGAGCTGGATTTAGTTAGAGATTGTAGGGTGTCAATCCTTTTTGGTTCAGTGCGATAGCTGGCCCCCGAGGTCAGGTTTCACTTAGCGAGTGACCGGTCATATCTCGGCCACTTCCTATTTGAATAAGTCCCACCATAGGATGGAACTTAGCTCTCTATGCATTATGATATCGTGTGACGCATTTCAAGAATCACTATTCTGACTTGAAGAGATTGCATTTTGTTGTTGAAATAAGAAAGTATGGAAAAGTCAGTTGCCTTATTACAAGTTCAAATTTCGAAATGCATAAAAAAATTGCAAATGGAAAGCAGATTAAATGGTTAAAAAAAGCCAATTATATGTAGTAGCCGCGAAGATTCCCGCCGTTCCAAGCACTCAGCAAAGTGAAACCATCGACGGTCGATAATTTGAATGTGTCGACTCCGAGTCTTCGTTCAATAACATACCGTCCTTCCCACATAGGCTTCATATGAGAAGGGGGCGGATAAATTCTCTTAGGCATGAGATCGCCAAGTTCAAAGGTTCTGGGTCAGACCATAACATTGTATAATCGGGCAACTTAACTTCGGTGCACGGCTGCCCTTAAATCAGCCTCTTCACGCTTCTCATCTTATGAGCCTAGAGATTCGATAAACAATATAGCATTTGTCTTCGGATCATAGTAAGTCACACGATGAAAAGGTACTTCCGATTCGACCGGAATGATGGCTTTTGAGCCATAGGAAAGTGAAAATGGAGTGTGGCTGATCGCGGACTTGTGGGTAGTTTGATATGCCCATACGGCCATGGGAAGCTCATCGACCCATTGCCTCCGGCCTTTTCTAGTCATTTTTTCAGAATGGATTTGATAACTTTGTTAGCAGCTTCAACCTATCCATTTTCTTGAGGGTAAGAAAGTGCTGAGAACTTCTTTTGAATGCGAAATCTTTGACAAAAGTTCTTGAATTTGACACTATTGAATTTGCTCCGTTGTCGGTGATAATGGTGTGTAGGAGGCCAAATCTAAAGATGATGTTGTGTACTATGAAGTTGATTACTTTCTTAGTAGTGATAGTAGGAAGGGTTCTGCTTTCGGCCATTTGGTAAAGTAGTCAACTGCAACGATGGCGTATTTTTCGCCACCTTTAGGATGAGGAAGAGACCTAATTATATCGATGCCTCATATAGCGAACGGCAATGGACTGACCATTTGTGTAATTTCGGTAGGTAGGGATCTTGGAATTCGAGCATGTTTCTGACATCTGTCACACTTCTTGACATAATCTAATGCATCACGATTCACTATTTACCAATAGTATCTAATAATGGAGTATCTTCTTGCAAGGGATTGCCCCCCAGTGTGATCGTCGCATTCTCCTTCATGCACATTGTGTAACACTCGTTTGATTTCAGCGTGGGTGATACACTGGAGGAAAAGAATAGAGTATCCTCTTCTATACATGACTCCATTCTGGATAATGAATCGTGAAGCTTTTCGAAGAACTTGTCTTTTCTCACTCCTGCACTTAGGCAGGGTTACATGCTCAAGATAATCTCTGAACGGGGTCATCCATGACTCTTTCTCGGGTATGGCTTCATGTACCAGTCGGTCTCCATCTGATCGATACTCGAAGAAGTAAGTGTCTCAACGGGGACTAGTCCCATTTGCTGCCCTTCACCGCTGCTGGCCAGTTTTGTTAGAGAATCGGCCTTCTAGTTATGATTTCGGGGTATGCAATAGATGGCATAATAATTGAACCGATTAAATACTTCCCAGACCCAAGCAAGATAAGCAGCCAACCTCTGGTCTCTAGCTTAGTATTCTCCTCGAACTTGACATACGACCAATTGTAAAAAACAGTAAATCTCCATAATAATAATTCTTAAGTCTTTCGTGAGTTTGATTCCGGTAAGTAAAGCTTCATATTCGGCCTCGTTATTGGTTGCACATAAATCAAACTTCAAGGCATAACATACGGATCGACCTTTTAGGATTTCAAGTACAACTCCAACGCCAGAGTAGAGGTAGTTCGATGTGCCATCTATGTATAGCTTCCTTATGTATTTAGGAGATTCATTGGTTTTGGGCAAGTCCTTTGGGATAGTAAACTCAGCAATGAAGTTTGCCAAAACTTGTATTTGGATAACTTGCCTGGTGTATAAGTATGTCAAATTGACTCACCTCGATGTTCCACTTGAGTAACCTACCAGACGTCTCAGGCCGCGTAAGGACCTGTCGTAATGGCCGGTCGGTGTAGACGGATCGGATAGGCCTGAAAGTAAGGATGGAGCTTTCTCGAGGCAATGACGAGACAATAAGCCAGCTTCTCCAACTTCCGATAGTTCCTCTCCGCCTCGGTCATTTTTTTGCTAATGTAACGGACCGGTTGTTGTATTCAATCCTAATCCCGAATTAATGCAGTTTGATTGCATTTTTTGAAATTTCCATATAAATGTATAGTCTCTCATGATCAATTGGTTTTGACAGAATAGGTGGCGTAACAAGGTGTTGAACTAGTGCTCGGAATGCGGCTTCACACTCCTCGGTCCATTCAAAATTCTGCTTCCCTTTCCTGATCAGATCGAAGAAGGAATGCATCTATCAGTGGATTTGGAGATGAATCTACTCGATGCTACTACCTTCCCGTTGAGGCTTTGTACTTGCTTATAGTTCTAGGAGTTTCGAGATTCTGAATCGCCCAGATCTTTTTAGGACTGGCTTCAATTCCTCGAGCATTGATAATGAATCCAAGGAACTTTCCGGACACAACCCCAAAGCGACACTTCAACAGGTTAAGCTTCATTCGGTACTGTCAGAGGAGGTTGAACATTGTTTCCAGGTCTTTGACATGATTGATGGGAAATCGCGACTTTACAAGCATATTTTCACGTACACCTCCATAGGTTTCCCGATCATGTTGGCGAACATCCGGTTGACTAGCCGTTGGTAAGTTTCCCAAGCGTTCTTGAGTCCAAACGACATCACTTTGTAGCAATGAAGTCCTAGATCGGTGATAAAGCCGGTATGCTCCTGAATGAGTAGGTGCATCGGTATCTGATTGTAGCTGGAGTATGCGTCAATGAAGGATAAGAGCTCATTTTCGACTGTTGAATCTAAAAGCTGATCAATTCTAGGAAGCGAAAAACTGTCCATAGGGCACGCTTTATTCAAATCTGAGTAGTCCACACAAGTCCTCCACTTCCCGTTGGATTTCCTGACAAGCGCTGAGTTGGATATCCACTCTAGATATAATGAATCTCGAATGAATCCATTCATCTTGAAGTTATCCACCTCTTGTTTCAGGGCGGAAGATCTCTTTAGATCTATACCATGCCTTTTCTGCTTGACCGGAACATGCCGCGGGTAAATATGCAATGCATGGCTCACGATGTCTGGCGAGATCCCACACATGTCTGAGTGTGTTCAGGCAAGCACATCGAGGTTTTCCCAAAGAAATTCTACTAATTGCTCTCTCATCTGTTGGTTTAGCCGAGACCCGACTTTATCATTCTAGAGGAGTCATCGTCGTCGATCGGAACGTTGATCATCATCTCTGCCGGAGAAGCCTGGTTGTCTTTGACTTCCTATTCATTGTCATTGTCTCGTGGATCTAGACCCTTTAGGAACTGGTTTTCGGTAAAGCGGACATAGAGAGATTCCTCTACGTCCTTCCCCTTCTCTTTCCGCTGCGCCTTCCACTGCTCAACAACATAATAGGTACATCCAGCCTCCTGATCTCCATGAACAATTTCAACCCCATTTTCATTGGGGAAATTAAGAGTATAATACTAAGGGGCAATAGCTGCCCTGAATTAAGTTAGGACCAGTCGGCCCAAGAAAGCATTGTACAGTGAATTGATATCCAACACAATGAACTGCAACATCTGAACTCTCCGATGCTCTGCAATTCCCAACTCCACTGGTAATTCCACCATTCCAGTAGGTATAGTCACACTTCCATTGAAGCCATGTATACGAGACAGACATGGCTTCAATTCCTTTGCTTCCATTTTCATTAATTATACGCTTGCTTAAAAAGAGTATTCACGGAGCTTCCACTGTCCACTAAGATCCTCTACATCAAGAAGGAACTATTTGAGCTGATATGACTAGTGGATCAATAGTGGGGCTTCGAATTTATTGGTATTCTGTCTCGGAAAATGATGTCACCTATCATCATTTTTTGTTGTATAGCCGACGCCCCATCGTCTAAATTATTGCAACATTGGAAGCTCGCATGCCTAACTGAGCAGGAATGCGACTCCATTTCCTTCCAGCACTGATCACTTGGATGAGGACCACCACTAAATGTGTTAATAACTAACCTCCCACCAGTACGCATGGGTTCCAAGGTCTAACCTGATTCTGTACTTGATTCTGATTTGATGGGCCTGCACCTCTAGCCTGTGGTGCCTGAATGAATTATTGCAACTTTCTCTCATGGATTAGCATCTCAATAATGTTATGTAAATGGTGAAATTCATTGGTATTGTGACTATAGCAATCATGGAATCTGTAGAATTTTCCAGATTGAATCTGCTTTTCGGATGACTGCTTCGGAGCAGGTTTCTTATACTGGCCAGTATTACAGGTTTGCAAATAAACATTCTCCAAGGATGTATTCAGGGGAGTATATTGGTCAGATATGGGAGTTTTGTGTCTCACTCTACAATTTTGGTCTCGCTCCTTATCTTGACCTCCACTGCCTTTTTGCTGGCTTTGCTTGTTCTGAATATTCGATTGTACCTTATTGGAACTCTTACCTACCTGTTTTACAATAACGTTACTTTGGATGCCTTCAACACTGGGCACCGCATCATCCTTCTTACTGGATTTTTTAGCATCTTCCCTTTTCAAGAACTGGGTCGCTTTAGAGTTGAAACAGTCCAATGATGTAAAGGGTTTCCCAGCCAACCAGTTGACAAATTCGAAATCAGGATCAATTCCTTTAGTTAATGCCATTAATATGGAACTATCATTAGGGTTACTAATCTCCATGCAAGCGGCATGGAACCTTTCCAGATAACGTATGAGTGTCTCTCTAGGAGTGTAAGTGACGCTGTATAAAGTTTTAACATAATTGGGTTTCATGACGTGCATACAAAACTGTTTGATGAATTTCGTAGCGAACTAATCAAAGCATGAAATGGATCGAGGTGGCAGCGAGTAAACCACATAGTCACGATGCTTCTTAGGGAGATTGGAAAACTTCAACACTTGACCACATCGTCAGCTCTTGTGGCATTCATCAGCCATTCATACTTCAAAATGTGTTAGTGAGGGTCCGAACTCCCTTCATAAACAGGTAGAGTTGGCATTCTAAATCAACGGGGCTGTTCAAAATAAAGGATGTCATCAGTGAAGGGTGTATTACTGCAAGAGATTCCCCAGTTGTCATTAGAGAGGCTTTAACTTTCACGACTCATTTGACGAATCATTGTCAGGATGTCTAGCATTTGGATATTATGTGCATGCTGGGCCAAGGTGTTGTCGAATTCCATAATGCAAGGATGGCTCGGGCATGGTCGATGGGATCCATGCCTCGCCTCCTTGGTACTAGGTCTTTAGGCACATAGGGTTCAAGAGTACGATCTTGTTGATGAAGGTTCAGACATGCTCGGTTTTGATTGTCAGCTTCCAAGTCTATGGCAACGGAAGCATCACAGTTATCAACAGTGTAATAAGGAATTGCCTCTCCCTGGGAGGAGGGTCCAGCCTAGTGACTTGTAGATGGACCAGCTCCCGCTTTTCCAAGGTTCACAGTGCGCTGATGCCGAAAGCTTGAGCATAGCTTCCATCCAGCCTTGGACATGTAAATATGCTATTGTAATTAGAGGAAGCCGATCATATGGTGGATGAGTAGGAAGTTTGATCCTTTCTGGATCTCCTTCGTCTTTCCTTATTCAATTAATTGGTTAACTCCATGTTGGCACGGATCTACTAGGTAAGCTGTTGGCGGCGTTGGGTCAGTTCTTGCATCAACATTTAAAACTCCTCCCTTATAACAACGCCTTATGGATCTGAAGGTCCAACTAAGTTTTGACCTGTAGCGGATAGCTACATAGGGTTTTGTATATCTCGTCCTTTCTCACCTGCAGCGATTGAGGTGGTCCTTGTAGTAACCTTGGTGAATGATTTAGCTTTCTCCTAGATTTGATGCAATCTGAATAGGATGGAAGAACTACTGGATGTGAGATCTGGATCTTCTCCTTAGACTCTTGCAATCCAACGACAGTAGTAGATCCAAAGAGTAGGAGAAAAGCTGGGGTTTCTCAGTGAATGCACCAAAGTGTTTGTACCAAAATTGGGCACAACACTCTTCGAACGTATTTGAAGAGATTAAAGTGAAGAGTATAAATGAAAAATGAAATTAATCTAAAAAACATGCCAAAAATAGACATAAAGAAGTATAAGAACATGGAGATTTAGAGTGGTTCGGCGTTATAGCCTACGTTCGCTGTAAAAAGTTTGTTGTTTTATTGATAATTCTCACTGGTTGCAACTGATTACAATAGTACACTCAAGATACAATAAAGATTTCGATAGAGTATTGGCATTGAAGAGTCAAAAGTCCCTTTTCTAAAGGCCATGGACTGCTATTTGTAGATGTAGAATGAGAATATCAATCTCAAACTTCGGAAGACTCCTCTCACGGGGGTGGGCCCATGTGATCGATCCCTAGATGTTTGGGGTCGATCCATGATCGATACGCATAAAATTTGATCGATCCAAATTTGGTCATTTTGGACTGATATCGATTATTAACATTCTTGAGGTAGTATGCAAGCTCCTATGAAAATTTGGTGGCATTTGGACTTGTAGATTTTTCATTATGATCGAAACATGTTTGTGTTTGCAGTGTATTGTCGAGCTTTGTATCGATACCATCTCGTATCGATGGTTTTGCACGTGTTGATCAGACGACATGGTGCTATATTCCAAGATTGATCCATTTTTCATGCCGAGTGACCAAGTCTTCCTCTCTTTTAGGCTTTGTTCATATCTACTGGTGTGACTTCATTCGTATCCATCTATCGTAATCCATTTCGTATCGATTGTTGGTCATCACTTCGTATTGAAAGTGTTTGTTCCCATATCAATAATTTATGGCCTCTCTCCTATCGATCAGTAATGACCGATATGCAAAGTGCATTCAAGGGACAGACATGAGAAACCGATTGTTGAAGGACACAAAGTGTGTTAACTTGATGGATACGAAACAACTCTAGTTCAATGGATACGAAGGAAGGTGGTGTTCGATGGACACGAACTACATCTCGTTTGGGGAATGGATATGAATGTGGTGTTTCCTCCATGGATACGAACTGGCTGTATTTTATTTGAGACTTGATGGATACGTATTTTCATGGATACGAATAGTGTTGATTTTCTTGACCTTGATTATCAATGTCTTAAACATACGAACTCCGATTGACTTGAAGTATGGAACATTGGCTTCCATAGTTTTTCTTGTGGTACCATATCAATTATAGCGCAATCCAAACTTGGGAAAAACTTACTAGCATCCATAGCAGATCTGTGTATAACTGATCTTCGGGACGAACTATCCTTGGTTTCCAATTAATTTCTTGGTGTCACAGCCTTGCCAAAAGGCGGGATAACCAAGAGCATGAAGAAGAAGTCATTATTTTTTCTTAACTTTGTAAAATAATTTTGAGATATTGTGAAGTGCATTTTAGGACTTACCGAAGAGTACACTACTCCCTAGAACCCCCTCCTATTTCTGGTCAAAAAGGAGCATCCCCCCTCATGTACCAACTTTCCACCTAACCTCTCATATTACTTAGCCCTTAAGCATTCCCCAACTACCCCTCTCCAAAATATCTTTTTCTAAACTTTCTAGATGATTTTAATGGCTTTTAACCTAAAATATTTTTAGTTGGTATGAATAAATTAGACAAGCACAATAAGTTCGAACAATTTCTATCGGGTAAAAGCAGTTTATTGATAAAACGATTTTCGATCGCATTATCAATATTTCTTCGAGCTATTTAGTTTTGTAAACAAATTTCAAAAATAAGTTTCCTCATTTGTTATTAACTAAAAGGGGGTTACAAGGTTATAAAATCAAATTAATCACATAAAATCCAAGGTACAAATATTTAAATACGAAGTGTTCGAAATTTCGGGTATATTTATATGTGCCGGTAGCCAGGTCAGCTGGGTCGGTTTATCCTATAAATTTCAAAGTAACCTCATGCACGCTATAGTACTTATTACAGGTGATGTCCCACATCAATTAAAAAAGTGCACTACTAGTAGAGAGATTACCTTAGCATACTTTTGTTTACTTTTAACCGACCTTACATCCCTATAACTAAGCCACATTTCCACTCCCTAACTTTTAATGTTGAACAACGCCAACTTTTTTACATATACAAAATATATGCATAGATTCCTTAACCTTGTTTACGTAGTTAGATTGTAACAACCCGCACATTAGTGGGCCTGAATTTCGAAAAAATCGAAATTCAAATCCATTAGGGTACGGACCGTTGGTTTTGGTAACCTACAATAAACATAATTATATTAGAGATCAATCAAATAAAACTCACATCGGAAAGAAAAGAATGAGATCAAATACCAACCAAGGCTATAACTTCAGAATCAACTGCATCCCATGGACATCCATAAGCTTCATCAAAATCAAGCGTGAAACGGAATAACTATCTGACAACCGTTACGTCAACTCTAGTGACTTGTTCCTTTAAATCTATCCAGTGGGTCGTAATGTGGAGGGGGTCAGAACAACGTTCTAGTTACTAGAAAATTTATCTACATAACTCATAACATAACTTATGTCGATTAGCTTCTATTTAATGTTATGTCTGTAAATTTACTTAATTAATATATATGTGCGCATACGATATGTTTATTCTTACTAAAGCACAGATACCAATATACTTTGCCTATGACATATGTATATATGTCTAAGCGTTTTACTACCTAAAGTTTTCGACCACTTAATACTTCTTAAATAGGAAAGGGGCAGAGCTAACAGCTATTTAATACCCCAATCCTAAAGCAGGTCAGTTTATGATACAAAATTTAACGTTAAGTCAATTGGTCTTAGCTACAAAGACCGCTTAACTCCTACACATGGCTTACTAACACATAGTTAAACTATCGTGCTTCTATTGCTCTTTCAACTGTGTCATTAGTTTCCATTATATGCTCGAAGGCTATTCTAGTCTAATTACAGGATTCTAACGCACTATCGTTTATGGTGTGCGATAGAGTACCCAAACAACTTAATACCTCTTCTACTAGGAATTAGATAGACGTTGATCATTTAAGACTTAAAAAATAGCCAAGTCCGCATCGTTTAAGACCAAACCCCAAGGCGGGTCCCTACATGGTTCTCGCTAACCGACGTCGGAATAAATCCTATTAGACCACTTAATACTTCATCTAAGTAAAAGGTGGACCTCACCATAGCCACTTAATACCTCTAACCCAAAGTAGAACCCTTCTAAAGATTTCATCTATTGTACCAAAAGCATAACTTTGACCTATAACACACTTGTGATGTCCACATTAGTTTGACTATTCATAGGTCCGAGCAGCTAGATTGACTGGTCCGATTTACCCTACAGAATTGGGACTAATCTCACATCCACTTGGGTTTTTAATTATAGATGATGTCCCACATTAGTCTGTAAAGCCGCACGGCTGGTGGCCAGATCTAACTGGGCAGACCTCCATGTAGCTTAGACTAACGTCGCATCGTTATAATTTAGTCATACCTTATACGTATATTACCCATTTACATATACCATCCTATACGTTTAATAATTTGAGGCCATACGAGTAATACCTTGCTACGCCTTTGATTAGAAATTAAATCCTTATTTAATTATTATTCTCTAAGAGATTTACACCATTTACTTAAAAATCTCTTATTATCCTATAACTTGTACTATTCCTTTCTCATTCCCTTATATTTACTTATATAAATTTGATTGATCAATCCCACTAATTTGTTGTGACCGTTTAAATTCTCATAACACTTATTTCATTCATTTCAGATTCAATGCTTATTTATTTATGGTGTTACAACCTTTTAACCATTTTAATTCTCATAACTCATATTCCATTTATTTGCACATCCAATGTTGATTTAACCTTCCACCCTTTTATTTCCAATTGTTACCTTTTATTTTAATTTTAATTTCTAGTTCCTTTTAGCACGAATATTTATATGCATTTTTGTTGTGTTAATTATGATTCTTCTTAGGAATGAGCACGGTTGTATATGTTTATGCGTTCACTTTCTTTTATTTCTCTTTTATGTTTCTAATTATGTTCATTCTTAACTAGGATATTTCTTCATGTTCTAATCTGTGAGAACGTTCTCTTTTTAAAAAAATGTTTTCCTTTATATTTTCCATAAATTTGCTTAAATAGGTGGTTTGCATTATTTGAAGTCACAATGAATTATTAAATTCCATTTTTGTTTTGAAATAAACAGTGAGTAAAATTTCATACCTTACACATCTCATTTTTTCTTTCTAATTATATTCCTTGCCAAATCAAATACCGTGCTCGTCAATTTAAGTAGAAGGTTAAGTAAATCTATGGAATTTGAATGGATTACATACTCAATGGATTAGAATACAGAAATTTTCACATTTCAGAGAAAGTGTAATAATTTAATCCATATTAACACCCTTCAATACAAATATAGATCTGATATAATTCTAAAGTAAACCAATTGGTAGGTCAGAAAAAATTCCACCACTACAAGAAACTGGACTTTTAATAGCGTTTGAAAACGCTATAAAAGGTTTTAATAGCGTTTTTAACTATGTTGTGTAACGACATCCATTATAGGTCAGAAACATACCCGAGCATTAGAACAAACGCTGTAAAAAGTATTTTTAACAGCGTTTTCTAGATGTTATTAATACAGTTTATAGTGCTTATGCTGATGAGCTAAAACCTTTCTTAGTGTTCGGTTAATGCTATCAAATTTATTTCACAGCAATATATTCTTGCTATGATAACTATTTACAGCGTTTTCATGTTTTGCTTAAATGTTCTTTTTGAACTTTACTGAAACACCGTTGAAACTCTTTTATGACATTGTTGAAATGGTATTGAAAATTATCAAAGCTATTTTAAAACACTATCAACACAGCACTTTGGAAACGCAATCGTTTAGGATTTCTGCATTTTCCCTATAGGTTCCATTTCCATTTACACCGATCTCAATTTATAAACCAATAAAGATAAAATTAACGCGCACATATCATAATCAACATATTACATTAATCACACATTTCATAATCAACATTTAATATCAGTGGCTCATCTCTTAATCAACATGTACTTAACATTGCATAATCAAAATACAATATTCTTACATCAACACATATATAATATGTCCGTAATATTTCAAAAAAATTAGAACGGGGAGCAGCTAACGCAATATTCTTACATCAACACATATAGAATACGTCCATAATATTTCAAAAACAATGTAGAAAAAGAAGCAGTTAGTGACCAAAAGTAGTAATACATAGAAACATACAAACCAAAATGTAGTTGTAGCAGCAAAAATAAATTTGAATCCAAAACTTGTTGCGGCATATATTTCCAAAAAGATATCTATCTACCTGTAAAGTAAAAATTTAAAAAGTAGCAAAATTAGAATACATGAAATGTAGATGTTATTACAAATAACCAAATTAGAATACACTATCTTTAATAATAGTAATACATAAAATTAGAATACATGAAAGAATAATATGCATAGCCATATTAGGGTGAAAACCAGCTACACATTAAGGTAAGAAGTAAATATACAAAATTCAAATTAACAAATGGCTTCAAACTTCGATTTTTCAAGTAATACAAACCTACCATAAATAAATATTTTAACTCTTGAATCCTATAAAATATGAAGGTATTTTGAAAAAATGTTGAATCAGAACATTATAGTAAAAATATATATACTAGTACATCACCAGAGTATACATGAAAGAAGCACATAGCCTTTAACTTTATGTTAAATGATGGAGACAGCAACTAGATAGAAGGAAAGAAATTTGAAGTGCAAAATGAATTTGTAAGAAGCATACTGTAGTAGAGGTTCAACCTAGTTTATATTACAATATAAGCAAATTTTAAGCCAGATCTTCATGCAAATGATTCAGTAAATAGAAGATATGCCTAAGCACATATTGCTGAAAGCCAACTAAAGTAAAAGTTAGCAAGTTCAAAACAAGTAAATATAAATTTATTATTTTCCTTTGATCTTCTTATTAAGTTCATTTTTTTACTAACTGGTTGTAGATAGTAGAAATATTTTGTGTGTGTGTGTATATACATGTCCTAAAGACAAAATGTGAATACCCCTATTAGCGAATTTCAGCTAAGAGAAAAAAGTTAGATATAAAAAGAATAGTAAACAATAACTACAGTAATAAATATTTAGAAATTCATCAATATGAAGATTCAATTAATAGCCTTATATCTGATAACAGACCATGGTGTTTCATTTCTTGTTTCATGGACAATTATAAAGAAAACACAATTAAGAGAGAAAAGACGTGTGAAGAACAATTGGAACTTCAAGAGACACATGTGCTTATCAGAGTGGTGATTGCTTGAATTCGAGATCAATATATGGACCATGAATATATAGATATACACACAAACAAACATATATATATACATGTTCTTATAGTGTAAATGCAAGGTTTTCTTACAAATTAAACTTTTATGAATAAACTAAGTTCAAAAGCTCTGTTCTTGCTTTGTATGTTATTCAAATACTGTATTTGCTTTAACAATGAATACATCACTTTCTTAAGGTGACTATTATTGTTTGTATAGTTAATTTTCATGAACTTATTTAATTTTTATAAAACTTAGTTTATTTTTATAAAACCTAGATAACTTCTAGAAACTTAGTTAACCGAGTTACATATTTATGAAACTTAATAAATTATTTAGAAACTTAGTAAATTTAGTTAAATTTTTATTTAAGATAGCTAATTTTTAAAAACTTCTTTGATTGTTGTAGAACTCGGTTAATTTTTGTAAAACTTGGTTAAATTTTACAAACTTAGTCAATTTAGTCAAATGATTATAAAACTTTGTTAGCATTAATAAAAATTAGTTATATTTTGTTAACTAAGTTATTTTAGTGAAATTAGTTATTTAAAAGTTAATTGGTTTTTATGAACTTAGCTATTTTTTATTTTATGGCAGTTCATAGAGGAAAAGAACATCAAAACTCTCCCATATGTAAAAAAAAGAGAATAATTATCCATAGCTACCCCAAGGATTTATAAAATTTGAAGTTGTGTTAATAGTGGTTCAAAGGATTTGGGTGTTTGTAGAACTGATGCCCAAATAATGAATTAACTGAATATGAACCCACATATTTATTCCCTTTTGTTTCTTTTTTCCATATTATAGTTTCAAGATACTAGTAATGAAATCATAACCACGAAAGAGTAGGGAAACTTTTGTATTGAATTTTTTCTTTATTGTTTGGGTGCCTGCTCAATTGGATTCTATTTTGAGAGTTTATTCAATAGGTTCCCAAGGTGGATTCATCTTGGATAGGAGACTAATTATTCAACCATATAACTATTTCTATCTTGAACTGTTAGAGATCCTCCAACAAATTGTAAAGAGATAGAATTCAAAGTTTGTGAAACATTAGACCTTGGTCGATTTAAAATAACCACAAGTAATATCACATTATGTGAGTTGCATATACAAAACACACGCGAAACAATGTGTACTTTGAAACCATTAAGTACTCAAGATGGAATGCACACTACACCCAGAATGGGAATGAAGATCACTAAAAAGAAAATAGCTCCAACCTATTGCAGTCCTATCCATTATAAGAACCTCCATTGCTCATAATAGCTCGAACACCAGCAAAATCAACATCAACTAAAAAAAGAACATGTAAAATAAAGTAATTATAATTTCTATATTACTTTATGCAACCTTATGTTGTTAATTGTTTGTGTTGAACACTTCTGTTAATTGTTTTCTTTAGCTAATCTTTTGTTTTGTGAAAGATCATCTTAATCATAAATGCGCTTAAATAGACGGGTCAACCCCATACAATGGATACACAAACTAACCACCTATTTATTTTGAACCTTTTTTCATCTAAAATTGAAATATAGTAATTATATTATAGTTGGAAATAATTTTTCATGCACATACATGCACAAAGCACAAGCTGGAAAGCAGAATGTAGAGCATTGGATAGGTGCTAAATTCAATTGTAAGTATTTTTTTTATGCTTTATTTGGGTTCAAAAATCAGTATAATGTTTAATTTGTAGCAAAGTTTGAATTGTGTTCTAATATGCATGTCCTTTGCTTGTGTGAATGCACAAAGCACAAATATCATACACATGGATATGTAAACATAGCCATTTGAAATAATATGGCTTTTTTTCCATTGTACAAACATAAATCATGCTTGGTTTTGGTTAACCAAAATCTAGGTAGTGTTACATCTACATGCGATAGAAGTTTGTATTATCATGACGAATTTTTCTTAGAAAATAAGTGCTTGGGACCTATTAAAAGTGCACATCATCTAGGATATGTTAGAACGATTAGAGATGATGATCATTGTCAAAATTCATTTTTGAAGAGAAGTCAGATAGTAGTAATTCCATCTAATATGTGGTGGAAACAATTTCAAGTTGTTTCATTTTTTTTCTTATGTACGCTTACCATTGTTCTTCCTAGGTTGAAGAAATAAGATGTCACTCTCTAGTTTTCAAATAATAATCATGATGATATATCGCGATGGATGGCGATAAAACCTATCGGAATTACCTTTCAAAGAAGTATCAGATAGTAATAATGATTCATCTTTAAACCAGTGGAAATAAACTGATTTCTTTTCTTTATAGTTGTCGCATGTACTTAAGATGTTTTCTTATTAGGGTGACTAAGGATGTTGATGTACATGTAAAAGAAGTTGGTATCTCAATCTTTCAACAAATAACAACAATGGTATTTTGCTATGCTGAATGAGATTGTGTTGTCTAATGAGAAAGTGATGATCATGCAAAAAGTTAGCAGCGACAAAATAAGCTCATGTCATTAGGAAGCAAAAGATGAACTACTATATATCGGGTAGAAAGTATTATATCTACCCATATCTAATATGATTACCTACAAAAAATTTGTATGTTTATTATCAATTATATCTACCCATATCTAATATGATTACCTACAAAAAAATTGTATGTTTATTATCAACCATAATATCCAATAATATCAAAGGAAGGGGGTGGCAGTAAATAGCTGAATTCATGTAAAATAAATAAAATGCGGCAATTTGATGTTTAGTAGATATACGCAGCAAAGGTGATTTAAAGATCTAATAGTTGGTATACGAAGTTTGAACATATTTGATATGTATGTTGCAAGGAAAAACATATACAGTCCGGAATTTCTAGACTACCTTTTCTTGAGTTTATCAACCATATCCTTCATTACGTTTTCCTACATGAAGAAGAGATTGATTTGTAAGTATTAATACAACAATCTTTATGGATGCATCACACTGATTTGTATTATATAGGGGCTTTAAATAAATGGTTATTGATCAAAGATAGTAAATTATTATTATATAATGAAGACATACTCGAAAAAAAAATACTATATTTTCACTGTTATTGTAATGAAATTTCAAATATGTTTACACCTAAAGTGCTAAGCACGACCTTAAACTGAAATGCTTCCATCCAATCCATGAACACTGGAAAAATCACATCAAATTTTATTTAAACCTGAGCCTTTAAAATGTAATGTTCTACTAATCCACTTCTGAATGGTGAATACAAATATTTTATTATATTCAGCTGCCTGAATTAACCAATATCATAAATATTTGTTTATAAATTAAATTACTTCGCTACTGCATAGTGCGTATATCACTAATGATGCATGCATGCTGAAGTTCAACAGTAAAATTCTGTAATCTACCAGCATATGGATATTATATATTCTACAACATGCATCTTAAAGTGAAGTAATACAAAACTTACATGTATTTATTTTTGTATTGTAGCAATTTTAAAGAAAGACAATATGTCTGTGTATTTAAAGTGAACTAGCTTATTTATACATTTTAGGTATCTTTTTGTTTAAAGTCATTTTAAAACTACTTGACTTGACTTTGAGATTAATTACAGTAACACATTTGAACAGATTTTGAAATCCTCCTGGAACTACTATAAATTAGTTCCAGTGAGTAACGATTTCGTGCAACCTAATTTTGAATTACAGCTTATTTTACGATCTGTAAAAGTCAACTAGACTCAGGTATGATTTAGATACTATTATATTAGTCAAAGAATTTTGAATTTAATTAGATTCATTTAATCCTAACAAAGATGTTGATTTCACAATTGATATGGTATATTGATCAAGATGGCAATTGTAGCAAGCATGTTCATTCTAATAAATCAATGTCCAATTTCGTAATTTATTTTTTGTTTTTTGAACACTTCTTCCATTTTTTATTGATCAATATATAATAATTATGATTTAAACCAATTAAATTAAATATAAAATAAATTAATTAAATTGATATAATAGGACATAAAGTTTTGCAAAATGATAACACAAATACCATTTTCAATATTTTAAAACTAAGGAATGACGGCCAACTCCCCAAACACATCCTTAAAATAGCTATTTCCAATATTTTAAAAATCCTATTCTCTAGCTTATTTGAGCAAAATATTTTATTCCTTAACATAGCTATAGCAAATTTTCTCCTTGAAAACAAGTCCCCAAACACAACCTTAACCATAATTCTTCATGCATGTTTATATATGACATGTACGTGTGTGTGATTTTCTATTACTTTGTTTATTTCAATTTATGTCTAGTTTATACTTTTCTAATCGAAAGGAAATGTAAAAAAATGAATGTGAAAAACTGAACGTTTACTACAAAAACTCAACACGAGTTTCTGGTTCTCTAGCTTATATATTCTTGCTTGAGCGTACAAACAACTGGTTACAAATATAGACTAATCATTTTAGTTTTTAATATTGTGCTTCCTTTTGTAAAGGAATATCATCTATTTCTCTACAGTAAAGATAGTATTTCTTGCAAGAGGCCAAAAATAAACTTAAAATATTTGATGCTCTAACCATAAACTATTTTATTCTTTTTCCTTCACTATTTGCATAGTTTGTAACATATTATGAAAAGATACCACATACCTTGTTTTTGTAGCCAACAATTTTTTTTAAAGAGAGAACTTGTTTTTTTCATTAACAAATCAAAGTAATAAGTTAGACTACTCTCCCTTGTGGAAGCTGATAAAATTGACTATGAAAAAATACGAAAGATTTAATGGGGAAAGTGATAAAATAATTGTCTTTTTGCTGTTAATAAACAAGAATTTGTTATACGATGCAAATAGACATAGTTCATGATAACTCAACCTTGCATGTAGTTGAACTGTCATGATGTTAAGTAAGCGACACAAAGAGTTAAATATTTCTATTCAAACTACCTTTGACATTTATCTTTTCATTATAATATGTGATGTGATCATCTTGTATGCATAGAACTTTAAAAAAAATCATTAACTTAATATTTAAAGAAAAGTAAATGAACATATTACTCATTGAACAAAAAATAATTAAATTCATATTTTAGACAAGAAGGTAAACTTCAATTCCATTTAGCACAAAATCTATGATGAACTTCACCATGGAACCAAAAGAGAAAATGTAGAGGAAAGTGGCACGAACAAATCGACTAAATTTCGCATGGTTGTCAGAGGCAGTGGTCATCGAAAATGATTGAAAACAGTTCTGACATGTCCATTCCTAGATTTTGAATGGGCATGTTAGGGTTGGAACTTAAGGTATCAGTACGATTATATTGCATAGATAAGCACCCAATGGTGCTTTTGGTTTGGTTACAGGTGGGCTGAGGAGGCGGGGTCATAGCCAAACATTGTTGAAGCAAGAAAATGAAAAAAATTGTATATTATCAGACTTGCGTATATGAGGGTGTGTCGGAAAGGGGGTGATGGCAAAGTCATGCTCGAAGGTGTGATTAAAGGTGGGGTCATGGTGGTGAGCGGTGGGGAGTGGTGTGGTTTGGTGCGGGGTTTTGTTTTGTTGCCATGCGTTGTTTCATTGCCTAGAGAAGGAAAATAATAGTAGGCAGGGGATAGAGAAACGTGGGATACAACTAGTCAAAACAATAGATGATTTTTTTATGAAAAAACACTATGCAAATCAACATCCAAAGACACCAAATAGTTAAACAACGGTTCTTAAATCATACTCTTGCATTTGAAAATATGTGAGAGCTTACCTGTTAGGAAAATCATCCTTAAGTTAAGTGTAGGTTACTTCCTAGTGAAACTTCAACAACATGTGCAATAAATAAGCTAAAAACAAAGACTTTTTGAACCCATGCATCTTTAATTACGAAGTTGCAAGTATGACAATAAATGTGGTACAATTTTCCATAGTCACGAAGATATTCTATTATAAAAACAACAAATGAAGCATGATTTACAATTTTGTAAATAGAATGAATCAATTTTGAGGGCTACAATAAAGAGAGTATAGTAAATCAGCAAGAGAATGCTGATTTCGAGTTTCCAACAATAAAAATTAAATGAAAAAATTTATTATATTGTTTCTTCTAGCATTTACTCAATCATGTGCCCAAAGTTAACATTTTTTTTTCGAAATGGTACTTAGATTCAAAATGTCACTGGGACAACAAACCACAAATTATGTGTTAATAAATGTTCGAATCACGCTACGCAAGTTTTGAACTTGTGGCCTCTTGCACCAAAGTCGAATCACTTAACTACTAGGACAATGTTGTTTGTCAGCATTCACAAGCTTATCATGTAATCCTTGTAAATATCCATCTAATTATTCATATAAACACACAAATTATGGCATTGAAAAACTCACGATGGTCCATGAACCAAAGTACCTAAAGTTGGAAATTCAAATCAACAACTTAAATAAACCTAAAAATGGCGAATCCATTAAACCTAACAAAAAATAATTAGGTTGATTTGTTGACAAGGGGATACCTAATACACTGAAGGCAAATCGGGGCAACAATGATTGACAAAATCGAAGAACAAGAAAAAAACCGAGGGAGATGAAACCGAGAGAAAATGAATTAAGAGATGTGGGAGGAGTGCTTGGGGAAGTATTGCGAGAGAGACGACAATTTTTTTGATCGTGAAAATTTGAACCTCTAATGATTCTCAAGGTTTGTGCGGGAATATTTTAATTTTGAAATAATTTTACTGCATTTTCACGTTGAACGCTGATAATAAATGCGGTCAAAAGTAAGATTTTTTGTAGTGCGCATTCAATTCATATTCAACTACCAACAACTTGAGACTAATTTATAGATCTGGTTGTAATTAACATTTTTATTCCATCTTTTCTAATTTGAAAAATATTTAGGCGGTGTTTTATACATTTAAATTCAAGCGTACAACTTCAGATCTTTCAATTAGACATAATAATCAAACAAAATCTAACAAAATAAATTATAGTACTATAAATAATTTACATAAATTTCCCACTCACGGTTTTTAAGCTTCTCAAACTTCCAATTCTGAATCCGATCCTTCCGATTCAACTACTTTCCCTTTTTAACTCAAGGCGTATATATAAAAAGAAATATACATAATATTAGAATCATACATCCAGGAAGAGAATTGATATTTAAGGAAAGATATAGATTATTGCGCAACGCTAATTCGTATGTTCCTCCCTTTTTATTATTTTATAATCTTCTCAAATTTGTATATTTGCAATCTGTTTTATTTTAAGGGAGAAAGCAGAAAAGAAAAAAATGCCAAAGCTTCGTTGTCTGCATCAGAAAATATAAGAAGAGCAAGGTTTGGACGTGTATTTAAGGATGCTAGAATGAATTGTACGTGTCAGATTAAAATTTACCGAATCCATGCCATTTCCCAAGGTTCAATCTCAGCCTTCTGAGCTTTGATTAACCCATCTTTAGGAGTCGATCAGTGGGGTCTTGTTAATTACCACTATTAATTCTAATTCTTATTTTTAATTATTTTCGTTTCGATTTCTTTAAACGTCCGTAACTTTTACGATTGAATCCTAATCGTGAAAGTCCAAATATGAAAGCTGCTCGGAAAATCGCCACTATTGCAATGGCGCAAATTTCATAGCCAAATTCCACTGTTTTCAAAAATTCTATTTTTGGCGCTTGACTAATTAACTATTGTAAATTTATAGTGTGTTACATTCTTTCCCCTAAAATAATTTCGTCTCCGAAATTATACCATTGATTAAATCATGGTTATTGCTTGCAATTTTCCTAAACTACTCAACCAATTCGTGTACAACCAATTTTGCAACCAAACATGCATAAGTGTATAGTGTATCATAACCATAGAAGACATATATGCGTAATGATTCTAATTGGGTTCTCCTATGTAAATGCATTTCTTTTGGAAAATGATTTTGAAAAAATCATGCATACAACATGTACATATACTAGTAGTTTTATATGTATGCAAATTTTGAAAAATCTTTTTCATCAAATATCCCCATATTTAGAAGCAAAGTGCAACCAATTTTGCATCAATTCCTACCATTCAAAAATTAAATACGTTGAAATATTGCTGCCTAAATGTTACTCCTATGCCAGGAAAATGAATTTAGATGGAGAATTCTACGTTCTTACCACTCTATAAGTTACCAATTCCCATTGTACAGTAGAAATTCCCTCGATGCCGTAGATTCGTCCAAATATTTCTAGATAAAAGGCGTATACAGGAGGCTTGTTTTAAAGCTCTAAAATGGAAAAAACAGATTCTCGTACGTCATAGATAAGATATGAAAATAAAAGTTCCGAGGCCAAAATAGATTTTTTTCTTGTTCTCGTTTGCGTTTTATCGCATCGCCGACCCTAATGCATCACATTTATTAATTTATTTACCTTCACCATGCTTAACATGTATCCTTCAAAATTAGAAATTCCACAACTATCCCTTTTGCTTTTCAAATCTATATGTCGTTTGAAGAATTAATTTCAAAATATTTAGGCCCAATTTTTCCTTAAAATAAATTTGGACAAAAGTTTCCAAAAAAAAATTGACAAGTACCATTGTCATAGTGGTTAAGTGATTCAACTTTGTTGCGAAAGATCATAAGTTTGAAACTTGCATAGCACGATTCAAACGTTTATTGACACATGATTTGTGATTTGTTATCCTAATGATATGTTGTATCTAAGTACCATTTTAAAAAAAAGTTTTCAAAAATTATTTAAGGGCTAAAAATAATTCAAAAGCTAGGGCTTTTTTCAAGCGATTTTTAAATACTTGGGTTTTTAAAATTTGAATGGTTCAGGCCATATTTCAGCATAGTTGGAAGTTAGTTGTGCACAAATGCATAAATTCCGCTCTAACACTTCACATTTGACCTTTATCTTTCAAACTCAGCATTTTTAAAATGTCGTTTATTATGACAACTCATAAAAAAAATTGTAAATTTTAGTTTTTCAAGGAACGATAAAAATGAGCCATAATTCCACAACAACCTTTGTGTCCCTTCGCTTCCTAAAATTCGCTATTTTAACAACCTTCCAGTCTTACATTGCATTTACCGTCAGTTAAATGTCCTTATGAGATCTTTCGTACTTACACTGTTTCTTCTCACAATACAAATAAGAGTGGTTTACATATCAAAAACAACAGTAAAAAGAATAAATAGGAACACGTATCACGACATGCCATAGGTGGCTTTTCATACAGAAACAACCGAAGGTTACATCTCAACAAATTCTAAAAGAAAATATTTCCCAAAAGCTTCCGTTAATCATTAACTGGTGTTACTAATGTTGGGGTCCTTATGCTCCTTACTTATTTCAAAATCCACCTAGTATTCAATTCCTCCATAAATGCCATACTAGATTCCTTAACCACTCCCTTATTTGATTCCTTTTTATCCTCTATCAATTACAAATTTATTACCCATTAAACTTGTAATAAATGTTCACCAATCCTAATTCTATAATTACTATGTTATTTATAATTAATACAAATAATATTGTTAATTACGTTATTTATATATTTCTATTGTAAATTACTAAACTAGAACATTCTTTTCCATATTTTATTTTATCAGAGCCATCATTCCAAATAGGATTACCATTGAAAATTTCCATAAATTAACCACAAGTGATATTTCTGCTTTGTTTGAAATTACAAAGGATTATTTCCTTTTATTTCGTTGAAATAGACTATGCAAACTACGTAAGAGAATATTCATATCTTACACACCTTTTTTCCTTTTTGGTATATCCCTTATCAATTCAAACATCGCACTTTTATGCATTTAAGGATTAGGTAATTTATAGAAATTACATGAATCCCACTCTCAATAAATCAAAATACGAAAATTCACATTCTAAGGGCAACCTAACACACAACTCAGTTATAGATTTGGAATACCTTAGAAACTTTACCAATGTCCTATGGATAAATGTTTGGAACTAATTTCAAATTTCCAGATCAAGCTATACATACTTATTTTATTCATATCATAAAACCTTTCTTTTCTAGATAGTGATCCTTATCTACTCCATAAAATATAAACTTAGAAATCCACATTATGCTAATATATGACATTTGAAATTCAAATTTACAAAAGAATTTCCACATCTCAAAAGAAAACCTTTAAGCATACTTTCAAAAAGAACTTCCAATTTGTAAAAAAAAATTAGGGGATTGAATTCCTAAAAGCGACATCATATTTTATTTTATTCCATATGTTTATTCTATTTTTATTAAACATCTAACAAAACATTTTAAAAATATTTGAATCCAACTTTTCAAAACATTTACTGCTTTATTCTTAACCTTGAATTTAAAAGTTCTAAATTGCTTAGTAAAATAATTCACTTTCTCAAATACTTTAATCTCAAAGACTTACTTTTAAAAAAAAGTAAGGTCTTTAACCCAAACCATTTAAAATCTCAATTATTAAACCAAATTATCAAAATTTCAAAAAGGATTGGTTAATCCCAAAAAAAGAAGCAAAATAATTTTCTTTTTTCAAAAACTATCTACATCAATTATTTATTCGTTTAAAAATTTGTTTTTAACATTCAAAAACAATTACTATAACATTAAACAATAAAAAGTGGAGTATACAAGGTAAACTTCTGTCCTAACATTTTCCTATCACATTCTCATCACTTCTCTCCTACATTATCTCTAACCAGATTACCAATCCTATTTTATAAATTCCTAATTTTGTTCCTATCCAAACCTTCCGATATTACCTTTATTTATACTTTTCCTTCTTGAATGGCTTCTACATCATTTTAATCAAGTTTCTTTTTTATTTTATTTTAAACCAGGATTTTAAAGAACTTCCAAATTTATGAAATAAGAAAAATAATCAATTCTAACCTACATACAATTTTACATTTATTTTTAGAAAAAAAATCCCTTTACCGAAAATCTTTAAGCTAAACACTTTTTGACGTAAAAAATTTTTTAGACTAAGAGTTTCGAAAATGAAAAACCCTTTTCACCAAAAATCCCATAATTAGAACTGTAGATTCCGCAACTTATTTTTAAGTCATGATTTTCCAAATTTTTCTTGGTTTTTCAAAACAACTTCTTTATATATCTTTTGAAAAATCCATTCAACACACTTCAAGGAAGTTCCCAAAAATCATTTTATCAAATTCCGTAACGACCCGCCATTCATACCACAGAAAGACGCATCATTAAGAAGAAAGAAAGGGATAGAAAAGAGAAAAGATAGAAAAGAAAGAACCAAACAACATCAGAATCTCACGGCGGAACGAATAAATTATATTAATCAAATAAAATATTACATAGTATCATATACATCAGAGTTATATAGCTAATACAAAAAAACTAGACAGTTATAACACCTGTCTAGATATTACAACTCAAGTACAACACAAAGATACAGATATAACTCAAACACAGCGGAACCACTATACATATATCTACACGCTGAAGCCACCTGCTCCATATCTCCTCCAGAACTCGTCAAAGCAAACCTGAATCCCTCGACTACTCATACGTAATATGAGTACCCAAGAGTTTAATAAAACAGAAAATAAACACTCGGGTCAGACATGGGTCTGGTGTGAGTAAACGGTTAAAAGTTGCTTAACTTTATAAAATCCTTTGAAACAAAGGTATCACGTAAGACTCCCCACAAAGAAACGTGGGTAAGTTTTTACCTTACGCTAAACAAAACATTTGATAGGAAATCTGATGATATTATAATAGGGTATAGGGTTTTCAAAATAAAATACAGAAATAGCTGGAATGCTTACATCTCACGTTCCAACATAGTTGGGCATAGTCAAAATCGTATAGGCACTTATTGGAGTTTGGATTCCATACAATGACATGTCTACTGGGATACCGCCCATCATAGTACGTGGCCTAGATCACCGTACCGAAGATCACTCCCAATCCCATGCAACACAAAGCCGGAACCATCCCTTACTGGACAGTCCCGAACAAGACCACCCCGGCAGTTGTCATGATCAACCGCCTACACAGCCGAGATAAAAAGGGACCTCTAGATAGGGGTAAATCTTGTCCTAATTGGGCATGACCCACTTAGCCTTGCTGCACCTCCCCTGTTTTAGCCATTCTCGGTTGATGAGGCTTGAGGCTAAGATTACCTTTATAGAGCACATCTATCTTAGAATGCTCATCGTCCACCTGACGATGTTCTGAAAGCATTCAATCCATACAAGTTCGTTTCGGGTTCGAACGAAACCGAAGGCACTATCTCGCTACACTCGTTTTGGAATCACCCTCAGAATTAACGACAATAGCCCTTGCACTCTGAATCTTCATCTCGAACCTAAAAGTACCACCCTCGTTAAACTTGTATTGGAGTCACCCTCAGAGTATTAACGACAACAGTCCCTACGGTTCACTCTTCACTTGAGATTCACGACCTAACATTTAATTTGGATCGATGTGGTTTTCGGAATTCCAAATTTGAAAACCCAATCCCGGTCTCATCGAATCCAAACGCCATCTTAATGTCCAAGTGATTTAAGTTTAACAAATTAATTCAATTTAAAATATTGAATTCACACAACATCATTCATAGATAAATATCACACATTTATCATTGATATATCAAATATCATATCACAGAATATCACAACATATCATCCAACAGATATCAACCAATCCAGATATTCCACAAACCATCATCCAGAAACAGGCATCATTAACTCCTTATAATTAATTTAATCATCTTAAATTAAATTAATTACTTGAGAATTAACAACTAATCCTACTTAAACAATCATTATTTAATTACAATTAATTAATTAATCACTCTTTAATCACCATCATAATCAAATTAATTAATCTTCAATTACAGATTAATTATCCTTTAACCGTATTCTAAATTAATCACCTAGATGAATTATTCTTTAATTGCACTGTGTAATTAGCCTTTAAATTAATTTCATAAATTAATTTATCTTTAATCATTTATTAATCTTAATTAATTTCTATTTAATTAAATTAACAAAAATTAATTACATAAATTCTTAATTAATTACATTAATTCATTATTATTTCTTTCTCACTTCATTGACTAATTATCTTATAATTAAACACATTTATTAAGTTATTAAACAATTAGTTGTTCATTAATTCCATTAATTAATGACCTTCTAATTACTTTATTAATCAATTTTACTCAAAATTACATTTAATAATTAATTGTAAACTTAATTACATTTATTAATCCAACTTGATTAATCACATTCAGTAATTAACTTCCTTTAATTACTTCACCAATTATACCAACTCCTTGATTAATTACATTAATTAGTCCTTTAAGTACACTGGGTAATTATCCCTTAATTAGTTCCTTTGAGTAATTATCCTTTAATTACTATTCGACAAGTAATTACCTTAATTAATTACATTCGGTAATTATTCATTAATTACTTCACTAAGTAATTACACCTCTTTAATTACATTAAGTAATTATACTTAATCCTATCATTAAGTAATTCTTTTTAATTAATTAAACTTAATTAATTAACTAAAATTGTCCTCAGTAACTTAATTAATTACGTTGAGTAATTAATTTCTTTAATTACTTCATTAAGTAATTATCTTTAATAATTCTTCCTGATCATTAAGTAATTAACTTCTTAATTACTTATTACTTACTTAATTAACATAGATTAAACAATCCTTAATAACATAATTAATTATACTAAATTAATTACACAAACCAATTTACCTTAATTTAATTACCTACATTATTTAAGTTAATTAAGTAATTATACTTTAATTACCTTTATAAATAAAACTTGCATAAGTTAAACCATACATTCATTAACTTTTATCAATCATTTTAAAATTTAATTTTTAAATTCAAAAGCTTGTAATTGGATTACACAAAAAAAGTCATCTTTTAATTTATCATTATCTTTAAATTTATCTAAGTTAAATACCTTACTTTAATCACATTTAATCACTCCAATAACATTTTATTTAAAAACATTATTATATCATTTAACAAAGAAAAATTGGAAACAAACTATTTTAAACAACATTTTAAATTATAAAAATCAAATTTTAAAACTAAAATTCTCTCTAAGTCAAACATTCATTCTTTGTAAAAATAATTAAAACACTTGTTCAAAATTCAACTTGCCTTTAAATTTTGAAACTTCATTTTATATAGTACAAAATCCGGATAATACTAAACTTTGAAAACAAACTATTTTTAAAACAAGATTGACTTAAACTTATTTAAATGCAAAGTTTTAATTTTAAACATTCAAACATTTTAAAACTGTTTAAACTTTGTTTAAACATTTAGTTTGCTTTTTAAATTTCTAAAATACAATTTGCAGTTAAAATCAAACAGGATACAAATTCTGGAAACCAAAAAACTCGAGACCAAAAACATACGCGACAACCCTCCTATTGACTTCAAGTTGTACACGGTACAAACACGAGGAAAGCCCCGAGCAAACAAAGAAAAACCATGGCCAAACTCTTTCTTCCCAAAACAAAAGCAGATGCACCGATTTGAACTCGTGCACGTGCACGCTGGGTTTGGTCGACGGCAACCATCGCCGAAATGCTCCACAAGTCGCCTCTGACCCCTTCGACCACCTCGTCCCCCAGAATTGACGAAACCGCCACCGAAATGAAAGAGTGGGCTACAACACTTTCTACAGAAAATGAACTCGACCGAAGAAATCACCGCCAACGGCGAATCCCATCACCGGAGGTCCTGCCACCTCGTCCACACACGCATCACAAACCACAGCAACACTTCCCCCATAAGCGATTCAACCCGGATCACTGTCGACGACGAACATCTCTTAATTCCGATCCAAACAGAAACAGGTTCAAAAACCCTACTTCGCCATCCTCCGATCACCACGGCCATTAGATAAACCTTTCGCCATTTTTTCTGCATCACCAGGCACCATGACCACCTCCATGCAGAACCTCACCCCTTCGACGCTGATCATAAGTAAACGACCAAAAACCCAAATTCATAAAACCCTTAATTTCTCTTTGTATACCAAATTATAAATACCCAAATTCATGTTAAAATTCATGATTTTGTGTTTCAATTCAAGCCATATGATCAGAAATTTAAATTATTGAAATTGATTTTCATCAAATTTTGATTCTCCACTGTAAATCTAAAATTTACAGTTTATTTGTTCAATATAAATATTTAAATTTATTTTAAAACACAAGATTACTTCATTATGATCAAATTTCCTACAATGATCAATGCTTATCAGTGATTAACTTAGAAGACAGGATTTTTTTTATAAAACTAGAACATGAACCAAAACAGAGTTTAAACTCTGCATACCTTCAGGCATTCGCCGTTACTATTATATATATATATTTGTATTCATCAGCAAATCCAACATGCAAACATTGATATCATATTTACTATATCATCCATTTCACAGAACAAACATATAAAGGGTTTAAAACTGTTTTTAAAAGGTGTTTACTCACCAAAATCCGAAGCAGAAAACACTGAATTACTGCACTTTGATTTCCTCGAGCATTGAATCTGATTTGCATCTTACTGTTGATTATTGAATTTGCTAAAATCTTGCTTGTTGAATCTTCATATTGAATTGCATGTTTCCAGGTTGATATTTTGGATCTGAGTTTGTAAAATAGCTTCAGATTTTGATTACAGTTTGGATTTGTTTTTTATTTCAGTTTGAATGATCTTTGGGTTCCTTTTTTTTAGTTGAAGAAATTAAAGAAGTTTTCTAGCTGAAGAAAATATACTGACCCTTCTTTTTTAAACATTAATTATAAACAAAGTTTTCTTTTAAAACAAAGATTGCCACTTGTTTCATAAATTGTCCAAAAGCTTACAAGTGTATTTATTCAATCTTTAGTAAATGACAAATGTAAATCCTTATTTTAAAGGACAAATTTTCAAAAGAGGCCGGTTTTTTAAACTATTGGCATAAATAGGCTAGTTTACAAACTATTTGCAAGTTTAGGCTAGTTTTTTAAAAAATACTATGGGGCGCATTTGTGAAATGCGCCCATACAAAATTACACTGGCGCATCTGCCAAATGCGCCAGTGTAATTTTTTGTCCAAACCTAAACAGCAAGCAGCATCATCCTTGCCAAACTAGAAGAACTTGAATCTGACGTGGGTCGCATGAAGTCCAACTCGACCACCCACGACGAGTCCATCATCGAAGAACTCCACTCCAAAGCCTCCTTCCTCCGCAAACTCCTCGACGTCGAAACCAAATCAAGCTTCCACAAAAACTCAACCAAAAACACCTAAACTGAAACAGTAGATGCCGAACTCGAAGAGTTTGAAGACAGACTGCACTCGGTCGAAGAGTACGTCCAATCTTTGTTCCTCTGTGAGTGCCCTCATTATCAAGACGAAGAAGTTGATAAGGAAATTCAGATCGAAGGCGACGATGCAGATTATGATTACAAGTCGGAGTCTGTTGAAGACGGAACAAAAGTCGAAGTGGACGAGAAGGTCTTATCGCAAGAGGAATCAAATGATATCGACAAGTTCAAAGAAAGAGTTGAGAAAATAGATATTGAAGTTATTGAAAAGATGAACATGAAGAAAGAAAAGGAAAACCATTGAAGTAGAAGGCTTGCAAAGATTGAAGTTGTCATTGCTTTGACGGGATTTAGGTTTGGACAAAAAATTACACTGGCGCATTTGGCAGATGCGCCAGTGTAATTTTGTATGGGCGCATTTCACAAATGCGCCCCATAGTATTTTTTTAAAAACTAGCCTAAATTTGCAAATAGTTTGTAAACTAGCCTAGTTATGCCAATAGTTTAAAAAACCGGCCTCTTTTGAAAATTTGTCCTATTTTAAATTTATTTATTATGTTACAAATGCTAATTTTATTGTATTAAATTAATTACTTGTTTACAAATGAATTAAACCTTAATTAAAATACTAACCTAATACTTATATGTATAACTATAAAATGTATTTATCTCTTTATGTTTTTATTTATAGTTATTTAAACTCCATTTTCTAAGGATAAGTTTAAAAGAAAGAAAATAACATTTATTTAGATTTTATTTTAAAAGTTTAAACTAAAGTTATTATAACTAACATTGATATTATATATAAAAACTAAATTTATTTTCAAAAACCCATTTAAAAGAAAACAAATTAAGCTTTTGTAGTAATGTACTATTTTCAAGCTATTATACTTTTAATAAAATAAACTTTTCTTTAAGTGTTTTGAAAATAAAAGATTAATTTTTAAATAGCATTTGAAAAGCATTTTATTACATCAAAACAAAAGTCTTCCAAATCACCATATATACATATGTATATTAAAAATTTGAAAACATATTTTCTACTTAAGTTTAATCCATTATTTTCTATTTACATATATATACAAATATATATACATTATAAATAAAACATTTTAAATATTAGCTTCAGAAATTATTTGAATTTTAAAACAGAACTCCAGATCACAATATATAAACATATATATTATAACTTGAAAATATTTTTATTAAATTTAAATTGAAACCAATTTCCTTTTTACAATGTATACATACATACATTACAAATAGAATATTTTTTTATTAACTTAGAAAGATTAATTAATACTAATTATATATATATATATATTTATCTTTTGAAAAGAATAAACATTCCAATTAAATTATTATTATTAAGTTTTGAAAAGATAGCATTTGTTAAATTAGATTAATTATTAGTTTTGAAAATATAATATTTGGTTAAATTAGATTACTAAATCAATATTACATATTTTAAAATAAATTATAAATGGAAATTATTAAATAAGTATTGCCCAAAATTCCGGGACATCAAATTCCTCCCCCCTTAAAAGAATTTCATCCCCGAAATTAAAAGCAAAGATAATTTAATAATCCTATACAGATTTTAATTTTTTTTTAAAAGCAACATAAGCTATCAACCATATACTAGAAACCATAACATCCAATTCAAACAATCAATTCTAACTATCCAGATAGAATTCTGGATAGAATTTCCTTGAGTTCCCAGGTGCAAACACCGGGTTACTAAACTAGCTACACTACTCAGATCTAGAACTCCTATTTATCTCGATCTACAATTTAAACAGGATACCGGATCACAGACAAGTCTGGTTCACCACCAAATCTCCCTGATCTTCTGGTTCTAAACCAGTGATAGATCAAACATTTATCCTTAAGAGAAAACAGAAAGATTCCAATGCACCTTTGAGCTAGCTTCCCGTCTTATCCAATCTTCTTTCTCTTATGATCGGAGAAAACTTATCCAAAATTAAATCTCCGACTTCGAGTCTGAATTCCTTCGGCTCTTGACCACAACCTCCAGTCGATCCTGGGCTGTTCTTAACCTTCTTGATCAACCAAACTTTACAGATGCTTCACAAATCAAAACTGGATCAAAAATGAGATGATCTCCTGATTCTACTCAACAAGATGGTTCTCCCAAAATCCAAAATACCAATCTCCTATACAAGCATCAAAAATTTCAAACTAGTTTCTCCCTTCGGAAAACAGAACAGATGCTCTCGACAACCAAGCCTTCAGATCCCGAATGAATTTCCTAAAGAAATCTTTAAATCCAAGAAAAACACAAATCTTCGATGAATCCGAGGTTGCTTCAATTCAGGAATAGCTACCACCATGCTTCTGCTGCGCAACTTTGATCCGAAGAAGATGATAATGCTTTTGATGAACACAAGCACAAACTTGATCAACTTATCTAGAAACATTGTCCATCAAATTCCATAGAAGCTTAGTGACCTATCCGATTTGGTCACAAATACTACAGCAGAAATCCAATCAGAAAACTAGATCCAATCAATCCTGATTGCTCACAAAATCCTCTCTCCTGCGGCCTTCTCTCTACTAGGTTAAACCACCGGAAAATCCAAGAACCAAATCGAAGCAGAACTCCATCTCCCGATGCGGACAAACTCCTTGGCTGCCTCGAAGATAGTCAGAAAGTCTCAAACCACTTCGATAGCTCCAACATCTTTAGAGATGTCTCAAACCAAAGCAAAGATTATTAAAAGAACTTCCGAACCATCGCAAGTCACTTTTGCGATAATACCCAGTTCAGATTCCAAAGAAACTATTCTCTCTTACATAACATAATAGAATAGCTTAAACCTTTCAAAAGAAGAAACTAATGGTCCACCTTAACCACTAACATCTTACCCAGCTGAACTTCCAGAAGAAGTGGACAAGCCTTCACCATTTTCCCGTCCTACTGACAGAAGAATCTCAAAGAATTCTGAACCATCGAAGAAAAGGACCACACAACTGCTTTCGAACTCGATCTCTAGGATATTGCTGAGCCAAGAGATCTTCCTGACAGCACACTCAACACCCATGAGTTGCCATTGCTACCAAAGACTTCCTATCCAAGAGCTCCTTGAATCCTAAATCTATATCAACCAACTCCACAAAAAGAGTCTTCAAGATGAGCAGAAACCTCTCAAGAAACTTGGGCTTCAAACCAAGCATAAACACCTAGCTGAACTGTGTCTCCCACTCCAATACAGATAAGACTCCTTCCTATGGTTGCCAAAATACCGTACTTGCTTCAACACTTCCGACTGATCCAAACCCTAGAAAATTCGCTCACATGAGCACAATCCAAACTTATACTCCAAAGATAAACTCCGAACCTTTAAAACGTTTCCTTCGGAGATCGATGAAATACATACACCAAGATGTCAAACTTACTCAAGGTGCCCAAAACTGTCCTGGCAGATACTCTTCCAACTTCAAATACTCAGACTTCTTCCATTGATAGTTGTGCTATACACACCACTATCTCTCTTACTTCTAGAACTTATGTTGGCAAACCCAAACAGGTAACCCAACAAAATAGATAGGAATATATATATATGTATATGTATATGTATATTCAAAATTACAAATACGCTCTCTCAAGTAAGACACCACTCCAGAGCTTAGGTATTCGCTCAACCTAGCACTCTGATACCACAATGTAACGTCCCACCTTTCATACCACAGAAAGACGCATCATTAAGAAGAAAGAAAGGGATAGAAAAGAGAAAAGATAGAAAAGAAAGAACCAAACAACATCAGAATCTCACGGCGGAACGAATAAATTATATTAATCAAATAAAATATTACATAGTATCATATACATCAGAGTTATATAGCTAATACAAAAAAACTAGACAGTTATAACACCTGTCTAGATATTACAACTCAAGTACAACACAAAGATACAGATATAACTCAAACACAGCGGAACCACTATACATATATCTACACGCTGAAGCTACCTGCTTCATATCTCCTCCAGAACTCGTCAAAGCAAACCTGAATCCCTCGTATATACATACGTAATATGAGTACCCAAGAGTTTAATGAAACAGCAAATAAACACTCGGGTCAGACAGGGGTCTGGTGTGAGTAAACGGTTAAAAGTTGCTTAACTTTAGAAAATCCTTTGAAACAAAGGTATCACGTAAGACTCCCCATAAATAAACATGGGTAAGTTTTTACCTTACGCTAACCAAAACATTTAATAGGAAATCCAGTGATATTATAATAGGGTCTAGGGTTTTCAAAATAAAATACAGAAATAGCTGGAATGCTTACATCTCACGTTCCAACATAGTTAGGCACAATCAAAACCGTAAAAGCACTTATTAGAGTTTGGACTCCATACAATGGCAGGGCTACTGGGTACCGCCCATCACAGTACGTAGCCTAGATCACCGTACCGAGGATCACTCCCAATCCCCTGCAACACAAAGCCGGAACCATCCCTTACTGCACAGTCCCGAACAAGACCACCCTGGTAGTTGTCATGATCAACCGCCCACACATCCGAAATGAAAAGGGACCTCTAGACAGGGGTAAATCTCGTCCTACTTGGGCACGACCCACTTGGCCTTGCTGCACCTCCCCTGTTTTAGTCATTTCCGGTTAATGAGGCTTGAGGCTACGATTACCTTTATAGAACACATCTATCTTTGAATGCTCATCGTCCACCTGACGATGTTCTGAAAGCATTCAATCCATATAAGTTCATTCCGGGTTCGAACGAAACTGAAGGCACTATCTCGCTACACTCGTTTTGGAATCACCCTCAGAGTTAACGACAATAGCCCTTGCACTCTGAATCTTCATCTCGAACCTAAAAGTACTGCTCCTGTTAAACTCTTATTGGAATCACCCTTAGAGTATTAAAGACAATAGTCCCTACACCTCGAGTCTTCACTCTTCACTTGAGATTCACGACCAGACGTTTAATTTGGATCGATGTGGTTTTCGGAATTCCAAATTTGGAAACTCATTCCCGGTCTCATCGAATCCAAACGCCATCTTAATGTCCAAGTGATTTAAGTTTAACAAATTAATTCAATTTAAAATATTGAATTCGCACAGCATCATTAACAAATAAATACCACACATTTATCATTGATATATCAAATATCATATCACAGAATATCACAACATATCATCTAATAGATATCAACTAATCCAGATATTCCACAAACCATCATCCAGAAACAGGCATCATTAACTCCTTTATAATTAATTTAATCATCTTAAATTAAATTAATTACTTGAGAATTAACAACTAATCCTACTTAAACAATCATTATTTAATTACAATTAATTAATTAATCACTCTTTAATCACCATCATAATCAAATTAATTAATCTTCAATTACAGATTAATTATCCTTTAATCGTATTCTAAATTAATCACCTAGATTAATTATTCTTTAATTACACTGTGTAATTAGCCTTTAAATTAATTTCATAAATTAATTTATCTTTAATCATTTATTAATCTTAATTAATTTATATTTAATTAAATTAACAAAAATTAATTACATAAATTCTTAATTAATTACATTAATTCATTATTATTTCTTTCTCAATTCATTGACTAATTATCTTATAATTAATCACATTTATTAAGTTATTAAACAATTGGTTATTCATTAATTCCATTAATTAATGACCTTCTAATTAGTTTATTAATCAATTTTACTCAAAATTACATTTAATAATTAATTGTAAACTTAATTACATTTATTAATCCAACTTGATTAATCACATTCAGTAATTAACTTCCTTTAATTACTTCACCAATTATACCAACTCCTTGATTAATTACATTAATTAGTCCTTTAAGTACACTGGGTAATTATCCCTTAATTACTTCACCTGAGTAATTATCCTTTAATTACTATTCAACAAGTAATTTCCTTAATTAATTACATTCAGTAATTATTCATTAATTACTTCACTAAGTAATTACACCTCTTTAATTACATTAAGTAATTATACTTAATCCCATCATTAAGTAATTCTTTTTAATTAATTAAACTTAATTAATTAACTAAAATTATCCACAATAACTTAATTAATTACGTTGTGTAATTAATTTCTTTAATTACTTCATTAAGTAATTATCTTTAATAATTATTCTTAATCATTAAGTAATTAACTTCTTAATTACTTATTACCTACTTAATTAACATAGATTAAACAATTCTTAATAAAATAATTAATTATACTAAATTAATTACAAAAACCAATTTACCTTAATTTAATTAAGTAATTATACTTTAAGTACTTTTATAAATAAAACTTGATTAAGTTAAACCATACATTCATTAACTTTTATCAATCATTTTAAAATTTAATTTTTAAATTCAAAAGCTTGTAATTGGTTTACACAAAAAAACGTCATCTTTTAATTTATCATTATCTTTAAATTTATCTAAGTTAAATACCTTACTTTAATCACATTTAATCACTCCAATAACATTTTATTTGAAAACATTATTATATCATTTAAAAAGCAAAATTGGAAACAAACTATTTTAAACAAAAGTTCAAATTATAAAAATCCAAAATTTAAAACTAAAATTCTTTCTAAGTTAAACATTCATTCTTTATAAAAATAATTAAAACACTTGTTCAAAATTCTACTTACCTTTTAAATTTTAAAACTTCATTTTATATAGCACAAAATTCGAATAATACTAAACTTTAAAAACATACTATTTTTAAAACAAGATTAACTTTAACTTGTTTGAATGCAAAAATATAATTTTGAACATTCAAACATTTTTAAACTGTTTAAGCTTTGTTTAAAAACTTAGTTTGCTTTTTAAATTTCTAAAATACAAATACTCCTATTGACTTCGAGTTGCACGCAGTACAAACAACGAAAAACCATGGCCAAACTCTTTCTTCCCAAAACAAAAGCAGATGCACCAATTTGAACTCGTGCACGTGCACGCTGGGTTTTTTCGACGGCGACCATCGCCGGAATGCTCCACAAGTCGCCTCTGACCCCTACGACCACCTCGTCCTCTAGAATCGACGAAATCGCCATCGAAACGAAAATGAGGGATAAAGCACTTTCTATAGAAAATGAACCCGACCGAAGAAATCACCGTCAACGGCGAATCCCATCACAGGAGGTCCTTCCATCTCGTCACACACGCGTCACAAACCACAGCAACACTTCCCCCTTAAGCGATTCAACCCGAATCACTGTCGACGACGAACATCTCTCAATTCCGATCCAAATAGAAACAGGTTCAAAAACCCTACTTCTCCATCCTTCGATCGCCACGGCCATCAGATAAACCTTTCACCACTTTTCCTGCATCACTAAGCACCATGACCACCTCCATGCAGAACCTCACCGTCCCCTTCGACGCCGATCATCAATAAATGACCAAAAACCCAAATCCGTAAAACCCTTAATTTCTCTTTTTATACCAAATTATAAATTCCCAAATTCATGTTAAAATTCATGATTTTGTGTTTCAATTCGGGCCATATAATCAGAAATTTAAATTATTGAAATTGATTTTCATCAAATTTTGATTCTCCACTGTAAATCTAAAATTTACAGTTTATTTGTTCAATATAAATATTTAAATTTATTTTAAAACACAAGATTACTTCATTATGATCAAATTTCCTTCAATGATCAATGGTTATCAGTGATTAACTTAGAAGATAGGAATTTTTTTCGTAAAACTAGAACATGAACCAAAACAGAGTTTAAACTCTGCATACCTTCAGGCATTCACAGTTACCATTATATATATATTTGTATTTATCATCACATCCAACATGCAAACATTGATATCATATTTATTATATCATCCATTTCACAGAACAAACATATAAAGGATTTAAAACTGTTTTAAAAGGTGTTTACTCACTTAAATTTGAAGCAGAGAACACTGAATTTCTGCATTTTGATTTCGTGGAACATTGAATCTGATTTGCATCTTACTGTTGATTATTGAATTTGCTAAAATATTGCTTGTTGAATCTTCATATTGAATTGCATGTTTCCAGGTTGATATTTTGGATCTGAGCTTGTAAAATAGCTTCAGATTTTGATTACAGTTTGAATTTTTTTTTTATTTCAGTTTGAATGATCTTTGGGTTCCTTTTTTTTAATTGAAGAAAATTAAAGAAGTTTTCTAGCTGAAGAAAATATACTGACCCTTCTTTTTTAAACATTAATTATAAACAAAGTTTTCTTTTAAAACAAAGATTGTCACTTGTTTCATAAATTGTCCAAAAGCTTACAAGTGTATTTATTCAATCTTTAGTAAATGACAAATGTAAATCCTTATTTTAAATTTATATATTATGTTACAAATGTTAATTTTATCTTATTAAATAATTACTTATTTACAAATGAATTAAACCTTAATTACAATATTAACCTAATACTTATGTTTAATATATATAACTATGAAATGTATTTATCTCTTTATGTTTTTATTTATAATTATTTAAAACTCCATTTTCTAAGGATAAGTTTAAAAGAAAGAAAATAACCTTTATTTAAATTTTATTTTAAAAGTTTAAACTAAAGTTATTATAACTAACATTGATATTATATATAAAAACTAAATTTATTTTCAATAACCCATTTAAAAGAAAACAAATTAAGCTTTTATGGTAATGTACTATTTTCAAGCTATTATACTTTTAATAAAATAAACTTTTCTTTAGGTGTTTTGAAAATAAAAGATCAATTTTTAAATAGCTTTTGAAAAGCAATTTATTAAATCAAAACAAAAGTCTTCCAAATCACCATATATACATATGTATATTAAAAATTTGAGAACATATTTTCTGCTTAAGTTTAATCCATTATTTTCTATTTACAATATATATACAAATATATATACATTATAAATAGAACAGTTTAAATATTAGCTTCAGAAATTATTTGAATTTTAAAACAGAACTCCGAATCACAATATATAAACATATATATTATAACTTGAAAATATTTTTATTAAATTTTAATTGAAACCAATTTCCTTTTTACAATGTATACATATATACATTACAAATAGAATATTTTTTTATTAACTTAGAAAGATTAATTAATACTAATTATATATATATTATTATCTTTTGAAAAGAATAAACATTCCAATTAAATTATTATTATTATTAAGTTTTGAAAAGATAACATTTGTTAAATTAGATTAATTATTAGTTTTGAAAATATAATATTTGGTTAAATTAGATTATTAAATCAATATTACATATTTTAAAATAAATTATAAATGGAAATTATTAAATAAGTTTTGCCCAAAATTCTGGGACATCACAAATACTTTTACATGAAGTTGGATTTTAAAACTTGTTTTTAATTGTCCTCTCTATTAGGTTCTCTTCTTCTATTATCCCTTACTTTTGATTGTTTACAACTATATTACCTTATAATATTTAATTTCTACCTAACATGCTTATTTACGATTTCTATAAATGTTGATTGTTCGAAATAAATGATTATTAATGTAACCGGATAATTTCTAAAAACATTTATTTACAATTCAACTTTTTCTATTAAAACTCTTTACTTCTCCATAATTAACCAAATAATCTCTTTAATTAGTCCTTTTTGTATCCTTATTAAATTAACATAACTCCTTACCTAATTTACACTTATTGCCCTATAAATTTTAGAGTTACAATCTTTTCCATTCACATTCCTTACTCCATTTATATTTTTTTAGCCCATATTTGCCTCGCCCATCCTTTGAATACAGTCACAAAAGTTCCAAAGTAAAGTTTATAGAGTTTGGCATAGATTAAGATAAATAGATTATGGATATACTCTCTCGATATATCCTAACATTTATGATCGGCTAACCTAGGCTCTGATACCAACTGTAACAACTTAAACATGAATGGGCCTGAATTTTGGCAAAATCAAAATCAAAATCAATATCCATTAGGGTACAGATTATTTGGTTTTGGTAATCTATAATAAACATAATTATATCACAGATTGGTCAAATAAAACCACTGTGGAAAGAAAAGAACAAGATCTAACACCAACCGAGGCTACAACTTTAGAATCAACCGCATCCACACGGACATCCATATGCCTCACCAAAATCAAGCATGAAAAGAAATAACTCACCACCAATAATTCTGTCCACTCCAGTGACATGTTCCTTTAAGTATATCCTATGGGTTGTAATGACGAGGGGTCATAAAAACGTTCTGGTGACTGAAAAAGTTAAATACATTACACATAACATAACTTATATCGATTGGCTTTTATTTAATATCATATTTGTTATTTACTTGATTAATATATGTGTGTATATGATATATTTATTATTATCTAAAGCACAGCTAGATAAGTACATCTATCCATAACGTATGTATATATGTCTAAGCATTTTACCACCTAAATATTTCTGACCACTTAATACTTCTTAAATAGGAAAGAGGCAGACCCAACAACCATTTAATAACCCAATTCTGAAGCGGGTCGGCTTCTGATAGCAAATGTAACATTAAGTCAAGGCTTAGATATATAGATCCCTTAACTCCTATAAACGGTTTGCTAACACATAATTAAATTGTCGTGCTTCTACCACTCTTTCGACTATGTCATTGTTTCCACTGTAAGCCCAAAGCATATTCCAGTCCAATTACAAAATTCTAATGCACTACCTTTTACGATATTAGAGAGTGTACCTAAACCACTTAATACCTCTTCTAATGGGAATTAGGCTAACTTAGATCATTTAAGACCTATAAAAATGGTAGATCCCCGTCATTTAAGACCTAACCCCAAGGCGGGTCCCTACATGTTTATCGCTAACAAAAAATGTATGAAATCCTATTAGGCCACTTAATACTTCACCTAAGAAAGAGGCAAACCCTAGCATAGCTACTGTGTACTTGTAATCCGAAGCTGACCCCTTCTAAGGATTTCACCTACCATAAAAAAAGCATAACTTATGACTCATAGACCACTCATGACATCTCATATATGTCCAACTATTCGTAGGTACTGGTAGCCAGATTGACTGTGCAGATTTACCCTACAGAATTAGGACTAACCTCACGTTCACTGGGGTTATTTATTATAGGCGATGTCCCACGTAAGTCCGCAAAGCCACACCACTGGTAGCCAGATTTAACTGGGTAGACTTCCATATAGCTTTGGACTGAAGTCGCATCTCTATACCTTAGTCGTACCTTATATGTATGTAATCCATTTACCTATACCATCCCACATGTTTAATATTTGAGGCCATATAAGGTAACCCTTTATTACGCCTCTAATTAGGAATTAATTTCTTATTTAATTATTAATTTCTAAGATATTTATACTATTTACTTACAAATCTATTATTATCCTATAACTTGTACTATTCCTTTCTCATTCCCTCGTATTTACTTAGACGAATTTCATTAATCAATTCCACTAATTTGTTATGATTATTTAAATTCTCATAACTCTTATTTCATTTATTACATATCCAATACTTATTTTGAGAGAAATGTGTGATCCTCAAAAGTAGAGGAGAGCACACATACATTCAATACTTATTTACTCCTAGAGTTACAACCTTTTAACTATTTAAATTCTCATAACTACTATTCCATTTATTTGCACGTTCAATGTTGATTTAACCTTCCTCCATTTTATTTCCAAGTATTACCTTTTATTTTTATTTTTATTTTTTTAGTTCCCCTTAGCATGAACATTTATATGTATTTTGCTGTATTAATTATGATTCTTTTTAGGAATTTATGCGATTATATATGTTTACGCATTTACTTTCTTTTATTTCCCCTTTATCTTTCTAGTTACATTCATCCTTAATAAGGATATGTCTTCATGTTCTAATCCATGAGAACTTTCTCTTTTTTTAAAAGTTTCCGGTTATATTTTTTCATAATTTTACTTAAATAGGTGGTTTGTGTTGTATGAAATTACAAGAAATTATTAAATTCCCTCTTTGTTTTGAAATAGACAGTGTAAGCTACGGAGTAAAATTCCATACCTTATACGTCTCTTTCTTTTTTTATAATTATATTCCTTGTCAAATCAAACACCATGCTTTTTAATTTAATTAAAAGATTAAATAAATCTAAACGGATTACAAAACCCAACAGATTAGAATACAAAAAAATTCACATTTCAGTGCATTTGGAACAACTTACTTCATATTGACAGTTTTTAATACAAACATACATCGAAAATAAATTCTACAATAAACCAATTAGTAGATCTGATACAGTTCCACCTTCAATTCATATTCAACTACAACTTAGGGCTAATTTACTATTTGAGTGTAATTAATATTTCTATTCCATCTTATCTAATTTATAGAATATGTGGGCAAAGTTTTATACATTTAAATTCAAGCCTACAACTCAAGATCATTCAATTAGGCATAATAATCAAATGAAATCCAACAAAATAAATTACAGTGTTATAAATGATTTAAATTTCTCACTCATAGTTTTTAAGCTTTCCAAAATTTCAAATTTGAATCTGATCCGTTTAATTCAGCCGCTTTCCCTTTTTAATTCAAGATGTATGTATGAAAGGAATATACATAATATCAGAATCACAAATTTGAGAAGAGAATTAGGATTTAAGGGAAGATATAGATTTATTAGTTTGAGAATTACCTTGATATTGCACAATGCTAATTCATATGTTCCTCTCTTCTTCTTATTTTAAGGGGGAAAGTAGAGGGGAGAAAATAGTAGAGTTTCGCTACCTACATCAGAAAATATGAGAAGAGAAGGAGGGTTTGGACGTGTATTTATAGATGCTAGAATGAATCGTACACGTCATATTAAAATTTATAAAATCTGAGCCATTGGCCAAGGGTCAACCTTGTGACGCCCCACCTCTATACCCACGCTAGCCAAGAACACTACGGTGTAGTGCTGTCAACTCGCACGGAGAATAAGGCTGTTGAGGAGCGACCATCAATAGTTGGCCTTACACTAGTATTGGTTATCTCGATAGGAGTGATATATATATATTCTTTCATTTTTCGTCTCTGGTTTATTTTCTCCCATCGAAATACCCCAATTCCAGTATAAAACGAACTACGATGGTTCGTAATAATTTAGAACAGTAAATATAAAATAATAACACAGATAAATATAAAGCGGAACACAAATCAAACAGAAAGTCTCATATATACAATAACTGATGTCAGTTACAATACATTTGATACAACACATATGACACGGTACATATGATACAACTACAACAGTCGACTAAGGAAGTTACATATACAAGTACATTAACGTATTTAATATACATGAATACATATCTTCCTATACAATTTTACAGACTACTACAAATGACGATGACTACTCCAAAAGATATGAAAGAACTTCATAGCTCTAGCAGCAACCCAAAGCAGAATATCTACAACCTGAAATACTCGGTCTGACCCGAGTATTAAATTCAAAAGAAAATAATACTCGGGTCAGTCTAATTCAAACTCAGTTATTAGTGCACAGAAGCAATAATAATTAAGAAAATGAATAGACGGTAGTAATTAAACCAAATCAGAATGCAATTCAGAATATTGAATTGAAATAAACAAAACAGTTCAAAACCATTGAAATATCAATTAAAATATTAATTCAAGTAGGGCTGCAGTACACGCACGCGTGCACTGCCTCGCCACTACGGAATATGGAATACTCAAAAGATCAATAAATCAAAGCAAAATAGAATATCACAAAACCATACCGTGTGGCTGCAGTTCACGCTTGCGTGCACTGCCTTGCCACTATAGTGATAATGTACCCAAAAACTCAATTCCGTGTGGCTGCAGTTCACGCTTGCGTGCACTGCCTTGCCACAAAGTAACGATGTACACAACCGGGCACAAGGTCAAACCCAAAATAAAAGGACGGGTTCAACTCAGGTGGAATATATTTAAAATCACGACACGAGCACAAGGTCAAACCCAAGTTTTTGAAAACTGGATTCAACACAGGTGCACTTAAAAATGTGCAAGTATGAAAAACAAATCCAGATAAAAGTGTACACAAAACTTCAAATTGTAAACAACACGAGTATAAAGTGATGTACACATGACTACTATGATCAAAGACACCAACTTCAACCAAGGTTAGGATCAGTGAACAGTGAAGCGAAACAAGACCAGACCCAAGTCAACCAAAATTCAACTCAGGTCTGGGAATAAGTGAAACAAGTTCAGCTACCACATGAAAGCAAGCAGTCGAAGCAACTGCAATGTAGTTCACATATGTATATAGTGTATGCAACCATACAACTCAATAGTTCAGGTTCAACTCAATCTATATCAGTCCACAAAGTAAACAAGTACACAAGCAAATCCAGACAACATGAAGAACATGTATACATATGCAGTGGAAATGGGTCAGGCAAAAAGAGCACACGTTCAATCAAGTGACTGAACAACTCAATGCATATAAGTGTAACCAGATCAACACAGACAAGCTATATGAATGACCAGATATGTATACAATGAAACCAAACTACAAATGGAACAATAGCCAGAACATGAAGTAATGAACAAAACATCAATGAAACCCATGCAAAAAGGTGCAGGTATACAACAACCAATTCCAAAACCATATTCCAAAATACAGTGCAAACAAGTGCACAAAGGCAAGCCCAATTATAATATGAAACTAGTTCGAAGTAATAAAACTCCAAACAGACCAGGCAGCAAATAAGAACTAGAATTCAAGCCAGTGAAACAAAAGTGGACAACAACATAACATGAATGCAAGGCTACAACCAGACCTGGCAACATGTATCATATGATAACTCAACCAAATTATCAAGTGAAAGGAACGATCAAAGCAGTATGAACATATCATAACCCATGAAGACCACAGAAACAAATTCTCTCTAACTTCAAGCAATGGACTACAAAATGTTAAATAGCAAAATGCATATGGTCAAGCAACAGAGTATCAAGTTGAGCAAAGCTTCACAAGTATACATATATACGTGCGCAAACACACACATATACATATATACATACACACACACACACACACACACACATATATATATGCAGTAGGCAATATTTAAACACCAAATAGACCATAGGAATTTTTACTGAAGTACAGACCAACAGTGAAACAAAGTGGACAGGTCAATCAACCAAAGTGCAATCAGCAAATTCATACACTATAATCAAAACAGGTTCAAATAAGAATTAAAGCAGTAGTTTCAAACCAAGTCAAGATGCCAAAGATTCTAAGCCATGATGACCAAGGTAGTAGCTGTAGTAATCCAAACAAAGTTACATGGATTGAACGAGTCCAAATAATCAAAGTGCCGAAGTCATAGAAACAAAGTCAAATGCCCAAAAAGAACGAAATCAAAATCTAAAGCAAATTCATAAAGTTGTGGTAATCAATCAACGAGGATATACGAATTGAACAAGTCAGTACAAATCGCAAGCATTCAAGTAATAATCAACGGTAGAAAAAATTATCAGATGAATTCAATTCGAACGGAAAATAAGGGAATTAAACCCTATTTAAACCCATAGTCAACACACAAAAATTCAATATGCAGAAGATTCAAGTCAAAACCACAAGAATCACCAACGCATACTGGCCGAGAAAAAAAAGCATCGATACTAAAACCACGAATTTGAATAGTTCAAAATCATCAAAGCCAAATAAATCAAGGGATCGCAACATCCAAACTCAAGAATTTACACAAACCATAAATCATTGAAACTGACTCGAATTAAATGTGAGTGGCTAACCACTCACCTTAGCATCGAATTGGAGCAGCCGCGAGTAGATATGATCAAGCTACTGGAGTCGAAGCCTTCGATTTATCCAGCCCTAGCTGTCGAGATGAGGAACGAACGCTAAAAAAAAGGAGGCCGCCATTTTTTTCTTCGTTCATTTTTATTCTAGGGTTCGTGAATGAAAAGGGGGAAGAGGGGGACCGGGTTGTTAACCCTTAATAAAATCACGGCAACAAAGAAATGGGCCGAACGATTTTTAAAGCCCAATAAAGAAATGGACCGCTAATTATTTTCAAAGCCCGTCAATCTCATTAACAATTTATAAAATAATTTCAACTCAATTTAATTACTTCAATTGGCAAATAAGCAACAGTATTTATCGTTTAAAAGTCGATTATCAATCGATGCAAATACCGGGTTGTTACAAACCTCGTCCTTTTGGGCTTCGACTAATCGACCGTCGGTAGACTGCAACGTTCGACCGCCCCTCTTCACAGGTCGATGGATGGGTCCATTTAATTACCATAATTAACTTTTAATTTATGTTTTTAATTATTTTCATTTTGTTCTCTTTAGATGTCCATAACTTCTTTGTTTGAACCCCATTTGCGAAACTCCAAATACGAATGTTGCTTAGAAAATCGCCACGAACGCAATGGCTCAAGTTTTTAGCCAAATTCAACTGTTTCCACAAATTCCATTTTTGCATCTAACTAATTAACTATTTAACTAACATAAATTTATGGGGTGTTACATTAGCCGTATAAGGAAATTACTTATTTCACCTTTAGTTATGGACTTAATTCCATAATTGTTCTTAACTCCTTTTATACGGTTATTGTTATTGTTATTTGTTAATGGTCATTTAATTAGTGGTTTCTTTAACTACTACCCTAGTTATTTTGTTCATTACGACCTATACATTATTATTATATTTATACTTAACGTTAATTTTTGGCTAATTAGTTTTATTAAATATTTCTAGGTGTGTGAAAAAGCATTTCTATTCAAAAGTTTTCACTTCTTATTTAGGGTGTTAAATATAATTTAAATGTCATAATTTATATATCCGAACAAGTCCCCAATGCAATATTATAGTTTACATAATATCTAATACCACAATTAAAATTAGCCAAACAAAACAGACTTGCATATATATTCAAAAATAGGACTAAAAACCCAACTTATTTTACGTTGATATAGTAGAACCAATGTCCCTATACGAAAGGAGTAAAACTTTACAATTTAAATCATTTATATTTTAATTGACTATTAAATGTATAGCTTTAAAGTGACAAAAGATTCATATTTATTTTAATTGGTGAAGTAGTGCTGCAAACCATGAACAGGAAGAAAATCCATACTTTGTATACCCATTTTTATTCTTTTTGAATCCTTTGTCATAACAAACACAAATTAAGAAGTGGAAATTGAACAGAATATAAATTATTCATATTACAAATAATAATGGATTAAATTCTGCCATATTAATATAAAAATAAATTCAACCCATTCTAGAATTTATAATTTTTGAGGCAATTTTGAGATTTTAGATTTGAAGTTTTCGCATATAGAATTCCCTATGGCATAAAACAAATCCAAACATCATGTAACATCCCGAAAAATTTTCGACTTTCGAAAATTCAACATCGATACTCACTTTATCGACTGCCGAGAAATCGAAGGCCGGAAACCCGAAATGTTATGATTTAAGAAAAAGAAAGATGTAGAAGAAGATAGAAATAGATAGAACAGAACAGAAGAAATAACAGAACAACATCATAATCTCACAATTCGCAGCGGAACAACATATAATAATAAATGAATAATCTTTAAACAAAGAACTATATCAGTTATTACATTACATCAATTACAATTCATTACATAAGAGTGTACAGCAACAAACTACATCAAACAGCGGAAAAAAAAAGAAATACTATATACTAGTAATACGCCATCCAGCTTGCCTCCAGCAATGCCTGAATATCCAGAATATCCTGATAAACCTTACTCTTGACTGCCCGTGTGGAAATTGGTGGGCACCCAGAGTTTAGGAAGGAAAACAATAAACTCCGAGTCAGTCATGTGATTGGTGTGAGAACTCAAAACAGTTTATTTTCTTTAAAATCAAAATAGAGGAATATTTTTAAATTCAATTCGCAATGCTTTTTAAAAATGAGACTACCATAAGGCCTCCTGCACACACACACACATGCAAACGCAGAATCGGAGGAGATTTCTCCTTATGATAGTCAAAGATGCTTGATACGCATTAAAAAGAACATTTGATATTATTACTAGTGCATAGTGTAGAAAAAATTATTTCGAAAATAAAGATATAAATCTTAGCCAGCATAGGCATTCCGCACTTATGCCTACTATAGCTACCATGTTCAATAACAGGTTACCGCCACATTCCATGGCAGGTTATACAACTAAAACCGTACAAGATAGTATTGTTTCTTTGGATTTCCAACGAATGGTCAGGCCAAGGAACTTCCCATTGCCACATGAGAATGCCTCTAGAAGGACATCCCCGAGAACCAAACCGGATCTCTGCCAACACAAGGTCGGGTTACCCCTAACTGAGTAACAACTGACCGAATATGCCATCCCCCGGTCCTTTGGGACCTTTATCCGAGAGCTCTCTCTAATCAATTCACACAATCATAATAATAAAGTGTTTCAACATGAGTAAGTATCTGGGCTCCATACCATGATACGACCCTTTTCCAGAAGGAAATGGACATACCCTAAAGGGCGCTACCCCTCATAACCTTGCTGCATCTTTCCTGTTTTGACCATTTCCGGGGTGTGAGGCTCGACGAAGTCTCGTCCACAAAAACATACTTTATACAAAAGCCATGCTTTGGGTCAACAAATGATCATAGAAATGATCACCAAGATAGACGATCAAACAAATGATCCTATCACAAATGATCAACACAATGATCATTTCACAGCAACACTCAACATGTCACATTACCAAATTGGGAATATATTGCTGATAACCTTCAACTATATAACCTCTGAGATCGGACGTCTCAGAGAAGGGTGTTAAGCTAAGAGAATAAATTCTCCGCCACCAACAGAAATATATTTGAAAGAAATCGGCTTTATATATCTCAATTTGTAATGTCAGACATACAATCCATACAAGTCTGTTCCGGGCTCGAACAGAACCGAAGGCACTTACAAAGAAGTCCTTGCAATCCGGATATCCACAATCCTGATCGGATTCCCCATCACATATGTAGAACTCTATACCGTAGCTACTCGGTGCAGAGTCAATCGATAGGTCATCCTATCGCTCTCACAAATGTCCGGTCTTCAACACCGATCTTCAAATGCAATTCATAACGACGTATCACATATTCGGAATGGGTTATACGACCCCATGGTCCTTTCCCGGTTAACCCGAATAGTGAGCGCTTATTCAAAAATAAGTGTGGCATTCAAATTCAAACAAATCACATCAAATACCCATTCAAAGGGAAATATTGATAGTCGGCTATTGAACTATCAATGGATATGCACACATCACCAGATTCCAAATAATTTTCCAAATTATTTATTTTCCATAATATCTTTAGAAGATATATAATTTCAACACTTCAAAAATAAATCAATATTTATTTTTAAACAAATTCCACTTTCTTTTTATAAATTCCATAGTGAATTTACATTCCAAAATATCCATGCATATTACGATTTTAATTTTTCATTTCAATATATCTTCGAAAAGATGAATTCTCAAAACGTTTCATTTCTCATTGGAAATTTCCATACTTATTTATTCATAAGTAATTCACAAATTTCTTTTATTTTCAACACTTGGAAAATATTCAATATACTTAAATCGAAATTTAGTATATATTTCATTCTATTAAGGAAATCATTCTCTTAACATATTTATTTAGGCCAAAATGAATGTTACGTAAAACATCGTTACGACAACCCAAATCACTAGTATAGGGATTCGAAATTAAATATAGATATATAAATCCCAATACTATACAAAACATTTCCTTTCGGAAATCATTTACTATAACAACAGTGTTATAGTCCACCATTTCCTTTTATTTCTCGAAAACGTCTATTTCAACAATGAATGTTGAAATCTATGGTTTCGAATCTCAACACATTTTAAACCATCGTTAGATCGTTTTAATTCTATTTAAAACATCACATCCAAAACAATTTCTTTAACATGTTATTCACTATTCAAAAAAGTGAATATACTACGTTAACAAATTTCATCCTTTCTATTCATTTTATTTTAAAGGATTTTTCACTGTCTAAAACGTGAATATAACTCCATAAATAAATTATAACAATTTTACTTATCAACATAAGTCGTTTGTGGATTTATAAAACAATGTTTATAAATTCCATTTTCTATTGGTTTTATAACAACTTTTTTTTTTATAAATCTCCTTTACTAACCTATTCGATTTATAACTCAGTTATAAACCAAAAATTCACATTATAAGTTAAAGGCTTATAATTTATTTGTTTACAAAAATCGTTCCTTTGAACTTCATAATTATAAATCCTATAACTTATAAGATTGTTTATTTATCCAAGATCCATTCTTTTAATAACTTTATAAAATTTATAAATCTTACTATTTATAAATTTCATTTATAACTTCACCATTTAAAATTTTATAAATCCCATTCACTTATGCAATCCATTTTCACTTCATTCAAACACTTATAAAGACTCGTTTTATAATTCAAATGTTTTAATTTATAAATATCAATTTATAAATCCTTTATAAAATAAATTTATACTATTATTTTAAAACATCTTTAATCTCCTTTATAATTCCACCATTCTCTTGATATATAAAATAATCAAATTTTATAAATCCTATTTTTAAACTTTTTATAATAAATTCAAAAATCCAATTTAATTATTTTATAAAAACATTAACCCATATTTCTCAAAAATCAGCTTTCAACTATATTTCTCAAAATCAAAATTTTTATAACTTTAAAAATTATAACGTTTAATTATTTAAAATGGATCAACTCTAAAAATATTTTATAAACGTATACTTTCAAAAATCACTTTTAAATCCTTTTAAAATTCCAAATTTGGTCCAATGATGCTACACACCAAATAGTCAATCACGACTACAACGATATCATATATCAATATGATAATCCATCAAATATCAAAATATCTGAAATCAAATAAAAACTGTTGAGGAATCCAGTTGGATCCCTCCAACCTGTTTCCTGCATCCAAAAACATTAGCACAATACCAATTTCGCTCTAGTACGAAATTATCGCGGTATATGGGATTTAATAATATTATCCGCTTAATAACGGCGCAATAGGGTCTCATCCGCTAAAAAATGCGGGGAATCAACAACTGCAATATATACATATGCCAATATATATATATATATATTGCTATTATATATAATACCAATTTCACTGTTTATGAAATATTCACGGTATATGTTTTTAATAAATAACATCCGCTTACTAACGGCTTATAATGTCTATTTTATCAATCAATAGATAACAATCATCATTCAAACATGCATTCAAACATTTTAAATCTAACTATTTAAAATAAAATCGAAACCGATTCGATTGAGTGAGAAGTTCTCACCTTGATTTCAATTTTGTTTTAGCGATTTATTTCGAATAAAATTAAACGGACGTTTAATTTTACCCAAAATTCTCACTAACTCCAAACGACTCCAATCCAACTCCATCGCGTAGTGCTCGTCCATATGATTCCAACGCTTTCTGTTTCGCGCGTTTTCGACCTCGTATGAAAAAGATATGAATTTATGAAGTTATACGAATTTTTATATAACCAATTTACAACTTTCTTTATATTATAAACCTATTCTATTTTCAGCCTTTGGATCTGCATCCCCCCCATCTGGACCGTTCCTTTCTCCTCCATCTCCCTCACGTTGCTACAGGCCGACCCTCTCCAGAAAACAATTACGTACATGAAACCCATAAAGCTCCATATTAGGGTTAACAAATCCGACCACCTCAATGCTCGAAACTTCATCAAACCACCTCCACTAGAACGCCCATTGCCAGAGCTATGTTCGGCCATAATCATGTAGAGCTCGGCTGCCCCATGAGCCTAGAAATGCGTGCGCAACTTCGGCTCTTCTACCTCAATTTGCCGTTAATCCGTGGCTCTAAAAACGATCTTGACCGTTGATCTCGTAGCTCTTGCTACGATCTACAATGTTGTAGTTAACAACTTTTGCAAACAACTGATGGATTGAGAGATTTGGGGACGAGAAGTTGAGAAAATTTCGGCCTTACATTCAATGGTGGCGGCTGTGCATATAGAACTAGGGTTTTGTTTTATTTTATTTTTTTTATTTGTGAGGGTTGTTGGTCTATTTATAGAGAGAAAAAACGAACACTATTCATTTCGATTTTCCAAACTCCGATTTACACGCCGTAACCAGCGTTTCTAGGGTTTACCCCGCGTTCCGGACACAATGGAACAGGTTTCGGAAGCTAATTCGGTCATCTGTGTGAGATATGGTAATAAACGTTCAATTTAAATTAAACCGATTTAAACGATTTTCTAGGCGTTTTAGCTTGCACTGGACAAACGGTAAATCCAATTGACACGAAATTTGAAACCTTACAATAATATCATATTACGGATCCGATGAAACTGGTTTCGTCGAAATCCGAGACTTTTTGAAAAATGGCTATTTTAACTCGCCAAATTAATATTAAAAACAATTCGATGCGTTTCGAGCTGCCACGATCAAACGATAACTCCGATTGACACGAAAAATGAAATCCGGTAATAACTAACTATTACGGATCCAATGGAACTGGTTTCGTTCAATTCTGAGACTATTCAAAAATTGGCTATTTTCGCTAGTCGATTAAATATTAAAATATTCAATTTTCACAAATTAACTTTTAATTCGATTTTAAAAGTTCTAAAACATCGTTCTAACTCCAATATGATAGAATAAAATTTTACAAATCATTTTCAATCATATTTAACTCAAATTTCAATTATTTCCATAATTTCACATATCAAATTATCGATTTAATTATCCAATTAAATCCAATAATTCGAAATAAAATTTATTCGCTAATAAATTTCACTTATTATTATTCAAAATTAATTAAATATCCAAATTTTAATTAAATAAAATTCTGGGTCGTTACAATCTTCCCCCCTTAAAAGAATTTCGTCCTCGAAATTAACAAGTAAGAAAAGTTACAGAATCTATTAATTTTCCAAAATTCATAGTTAAACTTCTTACAATAACTTTACTAAGCTTCCAAATCATACTTAGTTATCTTTTCAAAAACAATTACTATTGTTTAACTTTCAACTCCAAATCAAAGTTAAAGTTTTCTAAATTTTCCAATTTTCTCAAAAATATTCTAACGCGTTAAATTTTCGGAAAAATTCGCCATAGTCTCCTTTGCGCGGCTCGATCCGAAAAAAAATGACAGTATATATATCACAAATATACATCTCATCAAGTAATGAGGCATCCCGTAGGAAAAAAATGTAAAAGTACGATATTTAATCCGAGATATGTACCTTATATTTTATTAGCAAGCATATACGGCTAATATAGCGCGAAAGCGAGCTCCAAATGCGAAGCAAACGCGATCCGCACCTACTAAACACTCAACAAACAACATGAGAATCATGTATATAGACAATAGTATCAATATACAACATATAGTAACATAATATCTATATATGCCAACATACCAAATGCAGTACAAGCAACAAATGCAAACATCAACCAACTAGCATTCATAACCAATAAATATTCATTCATATTCTCATTCATATTCAATGAAATGGTTTTCAATTTAAATCACATTTGATTCATTAATGTTGGAATTTACTAACATTCATCCATATTAAATTTTAATTAGTTTGCATTCACTAATTAAATCCAATTCACTTTCAATTCTATTCAAATTTATTTACTTTCAATTTGAATTTAATTACATAGCTTCCAATTTCATTAACTCAATTTCATTAACACTTAATGAATTATATACAATCAACTAACAATCATATAACAACCAATGTATATTAATTACAACCAAATTCCTTTGCTTATATTCATTCAATTTGGTTTAATTAAACTGATTTTCATTCAATCTTTCAACTTCTAATAACATTAGATTTTAATGAATTAACACTTATATTCATCATTTCATATCAACTATTTACATTTAATTGATTAACATTTAATCCATTAATTCAATTCAATTACTAAAGTTGAATTTTATTTATATAACTCAAGTTCATATTTATCACTTAACTTTATTAATTTACTTCGATACTAATATCAACTTCATTCAACATCTCTTAAGTTATATTCCATTTAACTTTAAATTCACTTTTATTTACAACTCATATTCATAAATATATCCATATAGTTTCACTTCTTATATATATAAGTTTATTTCTCAATTGTAAATCACTTTAATTATAATTCAATTCTTATAATTCTTTTGCTTATACAATAATTCTTTTATTTAGATTATTCAAACAACTAAACAATCAACTTATATACACTTTAATAATTCTGAGAAATTATTCCTTTATATATAAAATATAATCAAGGTAAAATTATTTCATTTACCCAATTCAAAACAATACTATGTCGAATTGTTCTATTCAAATGTTTATAAACCCCTTCGGCATAGTTGTCGAGACCGTGCTGACGAAGGTTCATATGCCACTCAACAAACCAATCATCACAATATAAAACAATTTTATATTCACTAACAAATAAGCTCTCATAGCTATTATTACACTCAAACTCATTCTAGAGTACTACTGACTCTATCTCTAATGAGTAATACCCAACAGAACCATGGTTGTCACTTAACCATATGCTCTGATACCAAATGTAACGTCCCAAAAAAATTTCGACTTTCGAAAATTCAACATCGATACTCACTTTATCGACTGCCAAGAAATCGAAGGCTGGAAACCCGAAATGTTATGGTTTAAGAAAAAGAAAGAGGTAGAACAAGATAGAAAAAGATAGAACAGAACAGAAGAAATAACAGAACAACATCAGAATCTCACAATTCGCAGCGGAACAACATATAATAACAAATGAATAATCTTTAAACAAAGAACTATATCAGTTATTACATTACATCACATTACAATTCATTACATCAGAGTGTACAACAACAAACTACATCAAACAGCGGAAAAAAAAGAAATACTATATACTAGTAATACGCCATCCAGCTTGCCTCCAGCAACTCCTGAATATCCAGAATATCCTGATAAACCTTACTCTTGACTGCCCGTGTGGAAATTGGTGGGCACCCAGAGTTTAGGAAGGAAAACAATAAACTCCGAGTCAGTCATGTGACTGGTGTGAGAACTCAAAACAGTTTATTTTCTTTAAAATCAAAACAGAGGAATATTTTTAAATTCAATTCGCAATGCTTTTTAAAAATGAGACTACCATAAGGCCTCCCGCACACACACACACATGCAAACGCAGAATCGGAGGAGATTTCTCCTTATGATAGTCAAAGATGCTTGATACGCATTAAAAAGAACATTTGATATTATTACTAGTGCATAGTGTAGAAAAAATTATTTCGAAAATAAAGATATAAATCTTAACCAGCATAGGCATTCCGCACTTATGCCTACTATAGCTACCATGTTCAATAGCAGGTTACCGACACATTCCATGGCAGGTTATACAACTAAAACCGTACAAGATCGTATTGTTTCTTTGGATTTCCAACGAATGGTCAGGCCAAGGAACTTCACATTGCCACATGAGAATGCCTCTGGAAGGACATCCCCGAGAACCAAACCGGATCTCTGCCAACACAAGGCCGGGTTACCCCTAACTGAGTAACAACTGACCGAATATGCCATCCCCCGGTCCTTTGGGACCTTTATCCGAGAGCTCTCTCTAATTAATTCACACAATCATAAAAATAAAGTGTTTCAACATGAGTAAGTATCTGGGCTCCATACCATGATACCACCCTTTTCCAGAAGGAAATGCACATACCCTAAAGGGCGCTACCCCTCATAACCTTGCTGCATCTTTCCTGTTTTGACCATTTCCGGGGTGTGAGGCTCGATGAAGTCTCGTCCACAAAAACATACTTTATACAAAAGCCATGCTTTGGGTCAACAAATGATCATAGAAATGATCACCAAGAGAGACGATCAAACAAATGATCCTATCACAAATGATCAACACGATGATCATCTCACAGCAACACTCAGCATGTCACATTACCAAATTGGGAATATATTGCTGATAACCTTCAACTATATAACCTCTGAGCTCGTACGTCTCAGAGAAGGGTGTTAAGCTAAGAGAATAAATTCTCCGCCACCAACAGAAATATATTTGAAAGAAATCGGCTTTATATCTCAATTTGTAATGTCAGACATACAATCCATACAAGTCTGTTCCGGGCTCGAACAGAACCGAAGGCACTTACAAAGAAGTCCTTGCAATCCGGATATCCACAATTCTGATCGGATTCCCCATCACATATGGAGAACTCTATACCGTAGCTACTCGGTGCAGAGTCAATCGATAGGTCATCCTATCGCTCTCACAAATGTCCGGTCTTCAACACCGATCTTCAAATGCAATTCATAACGACGTATCACATATTCGGAATGGGTTATACGACCCCATGGTCCTTTCCCGGTTAACCCGAATAGTGAGCGCTTATTCAAAAAAATGTATGGCATTCAAATTCAAACAAATCACATCAAATACCCATTCAAAGGGAAATATTGATAGTCGGCTATTGAACTATCAATGGATATGCACACATCACCAGATTCCAAATAATTTTCCAAATTATTTATTTTCCAAAATATCTTTAGAAGATATATAATTTCAACACTTCAAAAATAAATCAATATTTATTTTTAAACAAATTCCACTTTCTTTTTATAAATTCCATAGTGAATTTACATTCCAAAATATCCATGCATATTACGATTTTAATTTTTCATTTCAATTTATCTTCAAAAAGATGAATTCTCAAAACGTTTCATTTCTTATTGGAAAAACATTTCCATACTTATTTATTCATATGTAATTCACAAATTTCTTTTATTTTCAACACTTGGAAAATATTCAATATACTTAAATCAAAATTTAGTATATATTTCATTCTATTAAGGAAATCATTCTCTTAACATATTTATTTGGGCCAAAACGAATGTTACGTAAAACATCGTTACGACAACCCAAATCACTAGTATAGGGATTCGAAATTAAAAATAGATATATAAATCCCAATACTATACAAAACATTTCCTTTCGGAAATCATTTACTATAACAACAGTGTTATAGTCCACCATTTCCTTTTATTTCTCGAAAACGTCTATTTCAACAATGAATGTTGAAATCTATGGTTTCGAATCTCAACACATTTTAAACGATCGTTGGATCGTTTTAATTCTATTTAAAACATCACATCCAAAACAATTTCTTTAACATGTTATTCACTATTCAAAAACGTGAATATACTACGTTAACAAATTTCATCCTTTCTATTCATTTTATTTTAAAGGATTATTCACTGTCTAAAACATGAATATAACTCCATAAATAAATTATAACAATTTTACTTATCAACATAAGTCATTTGCGGATTTATAAAACAATGTTTATAAATTCCATTTTCTATTGGTTTTATAACAACTTTTTTTTTTTATAAATCTCCTTTACTAACCTATTCGATTTATAACTCAATTATAAACCAAAAATTCACATTATAAGTTAAAGGCTTATAATTTATTTGTTTACAAAAATCGTTCCTTTGAACTTCATAATTATAAATCCTATAACTTATAAGATTGTTTATTTATCCAAGATCCATTCTTTTAATAACTTTATAAAATTTATAAATCTTACTATTTATAAATTTCATTTATAACTTCACCATTTAAAATTTTATAAATCCCATTCACTTATGCAATCCATTTTCACTTCATTCAAACACTTATAAAGACTCGTTTTATAATTCAAATGTTTTAATTTATAAATATCAATTTATAAATCCTTTATAAAATAAATTTATACTATTATTTTAAAACATCTTTAATCTCCTTTATAATTCCACCATTCTCTTGATTTATAAAATAATCAAATTTTATAAATCCTATTTTTAAACTTTTTATAATAAATTCAAAAATCCAATTTAATTATTTTATAAAAACATTAACCCATATTTCTCAAAAATCAGCTTTCAACTATATTTCTCAAAATCAAAATTTTTATAACTTTAAAAATTATAACGTTTAATTATTTAAAATGGATCAATTCTAAAAATATTTTATAAACGTATACTTTCAAAAATCACTTTTAAATCCTTTTAAAATTCCAAATTTGGTCCAATGATGCTACACACCAAATAGTCAATCACGACTACAACGATATCATATATCAATATGATAATCCATCAAATATCAAAATATCTGAAATCAAATAAAAACTGTTGAGGAATCCAGTTGGATCCCTCCAACCTGTTTCCTACATCCAAAAACATTAGCACAGTACAAATTTCGCTCCAGTACGAAATTATCGCGGTATATGGGATTTAATAATATTATCCGCTTAATAACGGCGCAATAGGGTCTCATCCGCTAAAAAATGCGGGGAATCAACAACTGCAATATATACATATGCCAATATATATATATATTGCTATTATATATAATACCAATTTCACTGTTTATGAAATATTCACGGTATATGTTTTTAATAAATAACATCCGCTTACTAACGGCGTATAATGTCTATTTTAACAATCAATAGATAACAATCATCATTCAAACATGCAATCAAACATTTTAAATCTAACTATTTAAAATAAAATCGAAACCGATTCGATTGAGTGAGAAGTTCTCACCTTGATTTCAATTTCGTTTTAGCGATTTATTTCGAATAAAATTAAACGGACGTTTAATTTTACCCAAAATTCTCACTAACTCCAAACGACTCCAATCCAACTCCATCGCGTAGTGCTTGTCCATATGATTCCAACGCTTCCTGTTTCGCGCGTTTTCGACCTCATATGAAAAAGATATGAATTTATGAAGTTATACGAATTTTTATATAACCAATTTACAACTTTCTTTATATTATAAACCTATTCTATTTTCAGCCTTTGGATCTGCATCCCCCCCATCTGGACCGTTCCTTGCTCCTCCATCTCCCTCACGTTGCTACAGGCTGACCCTCTCCAGAAAACAATTACGTACATGAAACCCATAAAGCTCCATATTAGGGTTAACAAATCCGACCACCTCAATGCTCGAAACTTCATCAAACCACCTCCACTAGAACGCCCATTGCCAGAGCTATGTTCGGCCATAATCATGTAGAGCTCGGCTGCCCTATGAGCCTAGAAATGTGTGTGCAACTTCGGCTCTTCTACCTCAATTTGCTGTTAATCCGTGGCTCTAAAAACGATCTTGACCGTTGATCTCGTAGCTCTTGCTACGATCTACAATGTTGTAGTTAACAACTTTTGCAAACAACTGATGGATTGAGAGATTTGGGGAAGAGAAGTTGAGAAAATTTCGGCCTTACATTCAATGGTGGCGGCTGTGCATATAGAACTAGGGTTTTGTTTTATTTTATTTTTTTATTTGTGAGGGTTGTTGGTCTATTTATAGAGAAAAAACGAACACTATTCATTCGATTTTCCAAACTCCGATTTACGCGCCGTAACCAGCGTTTCTAGGGTTTACCCCGCGTTCCGGACACAATGGAACAGGATTCGGAAGCTAATTCGGTCATCTGTGCGAGATATGGTAATAAACGTTCAATTTAAATTAAACCGATTTAAACGATTTTCTAGGCGTTTTAGCTTGCACTGGACAAACGGTAAATCCAATTGACACGAAATTTGAAACTTTACAATAATATCACATTACGGATCCGATGAAACTGGTTTCGTCGAAATCCGAGACTTTTTGAAAAATGGCTATTTTAACTCGCCAAATTAATATTAAAAACAATTCGATGCGTTTCGAGCTGCCATGATCAAACGATAACTCCGATTGACACGAAAATTGTATCCGGTAATAACTAACCATTACGGATCCAATGGAACTGGTTTCGTTCAATTCTGAGACTATTCAAAAATTGGCTATTTTCACTAGTCGATTAAATATTAAAATATTCAATTTTCACAAATTAACTTTTAATTCGATTTTAAAAGTTCTAAAACATCGTTCTAACTCCAATATGATAGAATAAAATTTTACAATTCATTTTCAATCATATTTAACTCAAATTTCAATTATTTCCATAATTTCACATATCAAATTATCGATTTAATTATCCAATTAAATCCAATAATTCGAAATAAAATTTATTCGACTAATAAATTTCACTTATTATTATTTAAAATTAATTAAATATCCAAATTTTAATTAAATAAAATTCTGGGTCGTTACACATCAACTGCACATGCTACTATAAAGAGAAAAACTAATATTTCCCTTCACGGATAGTTCTCCATGAATTTCCTAGGATTTGCTTTCGCGTTAATGTAATCTCTTCCTCCAACTATCTACTTCTCTAATTGCATAATATATAACAATTCATTTGTACTCAGATTTGATTTAAATTCAAAGAATAGGGAAGAATGAAAATAGAGAAATATACAAATATATAAAATTCGTAATCTTTTCCTTTAACTCGATTATCTCTTCCCTAACGCTTGGATCTTCAATGTATATACGTATTTTTGTTTTTGAACTTAGGAAGTTTATTATAAAGGAAGAAAAGCAGTAGAGTTTTGCCAACGTATTTATTTATTTTAAATAAAAATGAGGAGGCTAGCTTTACAATTTAATTGGGATCAGTTTGTAATTATTAAATCCAAGTCAATCAGGCCAAGCCAAACCCTAGCCGACAAGCTATGACCGGTCAACCACTTGCCTCTGGGTGGTCGACCGCTAGTGATCGACCCGTGTGGTTCAAGCGTCATTAATATTCCATCAACATTAATCTTAATGTAATTATACTTATTACTTTATTCTGTTTGAGTTATTTTCATTTCGAAGTCTTCAACATCGACAACTTCTTTTTTTGAATTCCGATCGCGAAGTGTTATATGTGAAAGCTGCTCAGAAGATTGCCACGAATGAAATTGCGAATTTTTCGTGGCTAAATCCAATGTTTGCTCCAATTCGATTTCTAGCCTTATTAATTAATTTTTCTTATTTAGTTTCTTATTCATTTTATGGTGTGTTACATTCTCCTCCACTTAAATGAATTTCGTCCTTGAATTCCTAAGGGAAAGACAACGTAACGTAAACTCTTGGAACCATATTGTACAACCATGTTATCTACGCAACCATCTACTCAACCAAAAGTGTATGTGATCATATATGTAACATATTTATAAGTATGCTCAACCCTAACGTAAATGCAATATTGTGACATATAGGCATATATCCAAACAACCTAAATATGCATGAAATTCTATATGGTTGCAAAAAGAACATGAAAAATGTGGTATTTATCCCCACCATCCAATCTCGCAACCACGATGCAACCAAAACCTCTATAATACTAAATCTAGAGTGATAAAATCTACCAAGGAAAAGCTCTTGATGGTAGGCCTTTGTGACGCCCCACCTCTAGGCTCGTAATAACAAAGAGTATTAAAGGAAATACTGTCTGTTATTACGAAGAATAAGGATGGATAGGAGCGGCCATCCGTAGTTAGGCCTTACACTAGTATTGGTTACCTCGAAAGGAGTGATATATATTTTTATTTTTCATCTCTTATTTATTTACTCCCATTGTAACGGCCCGCAAATCCGTACCCCTTGAGTCAACACTATTCTACAACAATCAACTCAAGTTGCACAGAAATACGAACCATTGGGTTAAAGAAGAAGAGGTAGAAGAAGAGAATAGGAAACAACATCAGAATCTAACCATCGCAGCGGAATAAAGTATAATAGATAATGAATGGTATTTACTCAAAAATCAAATATCTCTGTTTATTTATTACATCATCAGAGTACATCAATCACAATACAACAACAATATCATATAAATGGATACACAGTAACTCAACACAGCGGAATATATATACACAAAGTACGGAAGTACGTATCGCCATCCTGCTCGTCTCCTGAGCTCCACAGCGTCGAAACCTGTATCCTATAATACTCGGTCTGACCCGAGCATTACAGTTAAAAAACACCGGAGTCAGTCTGGAATACCAGCGTGAGAAAATCACACCCAATTGATTATTAAAATTTCAAAAATCCTTTGAAACAAAAGAATCTCGTTAGACCACGCCACAAATAAACATGTCGGGTTTTTACCTTACGATAGCTAAAACAATTTTTATAGAAATCCTCTAATATTATAATAGGGTCTATATACAAATACTTATAAATAGCAGAAATTGTTACATCTATTAAATTCCAGCTACTAGCCACAGAGTGGGTAATACAAACAAAACTCGTACAAGGCACGTAGGGAGAATGGATTTTCAACTATTGACTAGGCACTGGTGTAACGACCCATGTAAATTCGATGTTTAAAATGAATTAAATAATAGGATTTTATTTAAATTAGAAAGAAATGGAAATCTTATTTATTTATAGGAAAGAGAATGTTGAAATTAGATGTATCGAGGGTAATTAAAACTTACAAATTGAATTATTTATTGCAATTAATTATAATAGTGGAAATTTTTGCAATTGCCTATAAGGTAAGAATAAGTAAATAGTGGCAAGTACTGAATTCATCAATGAAAATAAATTTTCATTTAGTACAATCCCTTTTTATTTGTAAACTATTATACGCTGTTAATTAATTGAAATGTGAGGATTTGAAAATAGATTCAAATTGTATGTTAGATAATAAATTGCAATAATTAAAGTTAGTAATTAATGGGTTAAAGGGAATACCAATTTATTCATAAAGTGAATATAAGTGAATGTAACAAAATAAATAGGAAACGCTAATTATTCTTAAAGTGATGGTTGATGTAAAACATAATAATTAATTGGATTTAGAATCTTAATTTATATGTGTGCATATATTTAATGGAATATGAGAAAAACAAATGTAAGGATTTGATTAATATATATGTTATTTATTCAGGTTATTGAATAAAATTGGGAATCCAATTGTAATTAATGGTAATAATGTGGAATTAGCTAATAAATTAAATTTAATGCAATACCCATAAATGAATGGAATGAAATGAATGAATGTAAATGCATTCTAGGTTATTTATCAAATAAAGGAAGATATTAAATTTATTAATGTAATATAACATTGATTAACCGTAAATGGGAATAAATTTAAAGAATTATGTTAATGCAAGTGGATCATTTATAAACTTAAATGAAACATTCCAATTTAATAGAGTTATTCGAATGTTATGACTTATTTTAAAGGTAAAAATTGGATTTAATTGGAATTTGTTATATTTAGTTTAAATAGGAAAGGAGTATACAAAAGTAACTGTGAATAGTGAAGTCGCAACTGTAAATAGAAGAAATTGAAATAAGGGGCAGTAAACATTGAATAAATTAATAGGAATAAATGCCAACATTGAATTGTTATAAATGTAATTAAATATTTGTGTGGAGATTGTAAAGTTATAATTAATAAGTAGCAATTGGATGACATCATTACAAGAGTGTGAAACGTAAAGATAAGGGTTAAGAGTTTGGAATGGGTATATTAAAATAATTATAAAGCGTAAATGTAAGCATTGATAGAGGCATGAGTTTTTGAAGGAAAATAATTGGAAAAAGGGGATGGACTAAGGAAATGTTATTAATTGTTTTAAAACCTTAATTAATATGGGAATATAGATTTAAGTATAGGAAGCGGTATTTTAGTTTAATTAAAGTATTGCAAAATAAGTGAAATTAACGTTAAATATTACGTTTATAGAGATTAAACTAAAATTCAAGGATATTAAAATAATAGATTTTGAACCCAACATGGAATCCATCTACTTAAAATTTACAGATGAAATAAACATTGATTATTTAATTTAATAGAAATTTGGGAACTTAATTTATAAATTTTGAATATAATGAAATTGAAGATGGGACATGGCAATCGATAAAGTTATCTTGTAAAATTGATATTTAAATTTTGTTTAAATAATTACAAATGATTGAGAAGTATAAAGGGGATAAATTGTCAATTCTACAATTGAAATAAAAAATTCGATTTAATTGATTTATTTTTAAATTTATTTAATTAATATAAAAAATAGCCATTTTGGTCACAGACTCGGATTTCGACGAAACTTGTTTTATTGGATCCGTAACGATGAATTATTGTAGGGTTTCAAGTTTCGTAACGATCGGACTTGTCGTTTGATCGTACGAACGCGAAACGCCTTGAAATCGATTTAATTGAAATCAATTTGAAATCAATTTGAAAATATTGTTTTCAGCATAACTTCTTCATACGATCGAATTTGAACGTGAAACTATTTCCATCGCGTTTAGAATATTTTAAAATACCTATTTTGATATATGGGTTTACCCAATTTTGTTCCGGGGTCAGAACGGGCTTTTTGGGCCACGTTAGCGTTAGCACGTTTGTTTATCGGATCCATCTATTCGAATTTCTAACCTATCTATATAAACCCAGTTATAAACCTAGCCCATCTATTCTCAATTGTTTGTGCATTCATTTCATCAGTTCCTACTCTTCCTCCAATGGCTAGAAACCCTAGATCCATGGTCAATTTCAAAAAAATCAAATCCAAAGTCAAAATTTAAAATTCTCAGAAAAATTTCAAAAATATATATGTTGATGCTCTCGACGAATATAATTCAGTAGGGTAATTCGTTTTTCGAATCGAGTTGCTGTTTTTCCAGAATTCAATGAAACATTTTCGACCTCTCATCATCGTGTTGATCAACTTCTTCTGATCGACAAATCGTCGGTACCATGGCGTAGAACGGACCGAGTACTGCTCATTGGAATTATCGATTTGTCGAATCAACGGTTGGATCTTGCGCTAAAATTCAATTAGGGTTATAAATCTCAGCAGCGGCTGGTTGCTGTGAGCCTTGTTTTGAGTGCACGAGGCTCAAGGAAGGTGGTGGCGGCCTTAGGGCGCTGTCGCACGGCAGTTCATGGCGGGAGGTGGCGCGGTTGATCGAACGAAGGTGTGCGTTTTCTTCGTGCGTGGGTTAATGCTGGGCAAAGGCTTCGGTGAAAACTTGGGGAAGAAGATGCGCGAAAAAAAGAAATATGTGATGACGTGGCTAGTATGTAAAAGTGTTCCATTTTCTTATTTTAATTAATTGAAATACAATCACAATTTTCGCAAATATCTCTCGCATACGAACTCCGTTTCATGCGTGGTTTTTTTTGTTAGGATCGTATTGAAATTTCGGACTTGATGACGCTGGTTTGGATGAATTCTGAGACGGTCAAATTTTTGGGTTTAAATTTGATTTAAATTCAATTTAAATTCAAAAGGTGAGTGTTTTAACCCACTCACAATTTCTAAAATTTCTTGTGTTTGTTAAATTAATTTTAGATATGAGTAGAAATTTATTTATGGTTGTTTGGCATGTTTTATTCATCATCTCAGTTAAATCACATTTATTTAATTTAACTGTTAATTAATTTTATTTATTACACATAAATTTGACAGTTAGAATTTATTTATTTACATATTAACTGCCAGTCATAATTATGTTTAATTTTATTTCATATTAACTGCACGTTAAATTTACGTTTATTTTGCATATAAACTGCCAATTAACAGTTATTAAATTTATTTGAGTATAAACTGATAATTGATACCAGTTATTTATCACCTGTTATATATGGATGTATTGTTTGAAAATGGATGATGGGTGTGATGAATGATGCATGATTTGATGGATGAATGGATGATTAATTTTATTAATTGCAAGTTGCTATGCATTTCATTTTATTCGGGATTGCGGTTTGAAATGATATACAACCGCATTTTATTTTAAATTGCGGATTGAAATGATAAACATCCGTATCACTTGACCATAGGATAGAAAATTTTATACAGGCACCGCGGTAAATATATAAAATTATTTTTGAAATGTTTTATTATGATTTTGTAAAAGCTATATATATATATGGTTTATGGGATATTGATTTGGTTATTTATATATATATATATAGTAAATTTTTGGTTTATAAGCTTTGTATAAATTTGATTTGAAGTATAAAATAAAGTTTGATTTTTAAGATCAAATACGATTAAGCCTTTATTTAAAATCTAATTTCTGGAGTTTTTATGACTTAAATGAGAATAAGATTTGGAAGATCAATATTAAGTTAAATTGAAATTTAATAAAAATTAAAATTTTAAAGGATATGATTTTTATAACTTGATTTTTGTAAAGTGATTTAAATGAATATCAGGTTGATTTTAATGAATATATCAAGTTTAATAAATTGAAAGATTTTCCAATTACGTGAAGTTAAAGGTTTTACTTAAATTATATTGAACTCATTAAGTAAACATTTCAAGTCTAAATAATAAGTAATTGAATTTGATATATATGGGTTTGTCAAATGAGTTGTTTTTGAAATGGTGAAATATTTAAAGCTTTGAAACATAAGAATTAAAAATGGTATTTGGAAGTTTAAATCGATATTTGGAATTGATTTGTGAAATGTAAAGAAGCTATTTTGTTTTATAAAGGAAATTTAATATTTAACCATTTGAGAGATGGAAATTTGTTTCAAAGTTATGATTTTCAGGGTAGTATAATTTGGAATATTATATTGCAGAGTTTTGATTTTTAAATATTTACTTTGAAAACCTATGATTTTGGAAAAGAATATATATTGGAAAATAAAATGACATTATATGATTTTGGGTCTAAATGATATCATATTGATTTGGGGTTTTAAAAATATAAATGATATCATATTTATATTAGTTTAAAGTGGATATTTTATTCTGGTTTTTAAAGTTTGAATTATTTTAAATAACCGCGGTGTTATAATAACGTTTGGTTGTTAAAGAGACGGGGATCGGAAGTTGTCATACTCTCTGCCAACTCCGAAAACCACTTTAACAACCGTGTACGCGGTGGAGATTCCAGAATGAAGTAGGTTGGTGACGGCGTTTCCTATAAGGTAAATACGTGGACCCAACTTCCGTGAGTTGGCATAAGGTGGCTAAAACAGGAGCGATTCTCGGGCCAATGAGGTCATTCCTCTGATCGAACGCACTCCTTCGATACTATACTCTGAATTTGGATTGATTCGGTGGCCACTATTGATTTCTTTGATTTTGGAGGTGTTTGTTCGAGGTGGGCGGTAGCTGCGCGCTGCGCGTTTCCACCAGCCCAGATAGCAATTGGTATATCTACCCTGGCATTGCCTAGTTGTGCCATGTCACCTACCCTAGCGCGCCTTGTACGAGTTTCTATTTGTGTCGTACCTATGGAGTATCCTCTGGTAGCCTCCCGGTCAGGAGGTATTACGGTACTGTATAGACTATTGGCATTATTTGTGTTAAGGGCTATATGGGTAACCCATTAACGCTATTAAAAAGTAAGTTTATTTTACAATTAGACACTATTATAATAGCGCAATATACTACATAGTAAATAGTTTAATGGATCCTTAGGAGATGTAAATCCCGAGCATCTCTTGAGTTACTGCACTCATATTTATTTATGTTAATTTAACTCACATAAGATCTTTTAGTTCTGATTTGAGTGTTTTGTCTTTTCAATTCGCTCGGGTCAGTCCGAGCGTTTCAGGATTTGAAGATTTAGCTCTAGAGGACGAAGATGAAGATGTATATTATTATTATTTATACTAGTGCTCTACACACTGTTCCGCTGCATTGTTATTGGTATGTGTAACTCTGATATGTATTATATAAATGTTTTGTAACAGATTTATAAACTGTATATTTTATTATTATATTTTATCCTTCCGCTGCGAGATTCTATTTCTTTTATTTCTTTCTTGTTTTTTTATTTACCCCATAACAATCCGCCCTTCCGTATGGTTTGAATCGGTATGTGTGTCGGTTTTAAATCATGCAAAAAGGCAGGACGTTACAGTTGGTATCAGAGCTTTGGTTTAGCGATAAACCTTAGCTTTGTGGGGTTTGACTCTTTGCTAATAGGGTAGTAATACCCTATGGGAGTCGCTGAGTGAATATATACGAGAGAGTGTATTTGTTAGTGTTATAAAAAGATTTTAATATTGTGTTAATCTGTTCCGTTTTGTATTTATAAATTCTGGGTGATGCATGGGACGCTGTGACATCAATAGGGATTTCTAAACACTTAATAGGACAGACCGACATAATATTTGTTTTTAATATAGGTGAATGAAATAATTTTGCCTATTATATTTTCTATATATAAATAAAAATTTTCCATTGATATTTATATTTGGCTGTAATAGATGGGTTGTTAGGTAATAAAGTGTATAAATAATAATAGAAATAAGATTTGAAAAATAAAATAAAAGAAATGGGAATTTAGAAATTAAGTTCCGGGGTTTTGGAAATTCTTTCAATTGATTTTGGAATATAATAATAATACTATTAGAAGTATTTTTGGATATGAATATTTTGATGTAATTTGAAAGAATTGTTTTAAAAAGGAATCTTGAAAAGAAAAATTTCTGTACTACCCTCTTTGTCGCTGGAAAATAATTTCGGTGATGAGTGCACGCATCATCGACACTTATTTTCAAGTTTCAAAGTGGGAAGGCCACTGTAGTAATTTACTGCAAAATTTTTAAGAAATTTTATCGTTTTAATTATAATTAGATATATATGTTAAGTGTTGATATCTATCTATTATTTTAAATGATTTAAAATTAAACCCGGAATTTGGTTCTTAAGTTCCAGTTAATTAATAGTACAATTAAGTGTAGCCAATTTGAACCTTTAATTAAAGTAAAAAATTTAATACAATAGGGAGAAAAGTAATGTAAATAAACGATTGTAAACCTTAGTAAATGGATAAAGGAAATTCTTTATTTATAAAAATTGATGTTATAAGGTTACAAATATGGTGTAATTAAAATGTTACTATTATTAAATATAACAGAAATATTAGCATTAAATAATTGAATGAAATTAAAAGTGAGTTGAAATTATAACTTATAAAACGAATATATAATTAATGAACCATTAAAAATTTAAAGGAATTGAGGAGAAACTTGTATAATTTTCACTTACATTCTTAAAGCATATATAACTTACTGTATAATAAAAGTACAGTGTTAGTAAGAAAATGTAAGGGGGAAATCTTACAAGTAAAGCTTGAGGTAATGAAAATATTCAATGAATTTGCTGTTATAAATGGGAATTTAAAGTTATAAATTTAAGTTGAAAATTGAAATTTTACCATAATTAAAGGTAAGTATTATAATTATATGATTTTAAAATTTAAGTAAATAGAAAGAAATTCTATAATAAATGAAACTGTGAGAAATAAATGAATAAAATTTAGAAATGCATAAATGGAATGCAATAAAAAGAAACTTACATGACATTAAAATGAAAGATGAATATTGTAAGTAATAAATAAAAATAAATGAGGTAATCACTCAATGAATGAAAGAAAGGAAATCAAACAACTAAAGTATGAAATAAATTTTATGATAAGTTAATTTGATTTGTTGGTTTGAATGGTTGTTGTTTGGTTATGGTTTTTTGGGTAAGATACTTAAAAATTGGGATTGGATGAAAGAATAACCTATTTAGTTTTATCTAAGGCTGTTGAGTAAATGATGCGCTATAGTTATTCTTCATTCCGTATAATTTTAAAAGTTTTGAACCCGAACAACTATTTGTTTGTTTGGATAAATGGTTGCTTTGAATTTGTTGTGTATGCTGTTGTTAAAGTTGATGGTTGTTGTATTGATTTGTGGTTAGTGATTGAAATCCACTTAAATATTTCACTTTATATAAATTGTTAACCCTTTAGATTTTATAAGTGAAATGCAGGTTATGGAAGCAAATTGCTACTGCTTTTGGTTGCATAATTTAAGCGTAAATTGCCCGACAAATAGGTACGTTTCGGATTACGGTGTATAGTGCTATTTTTTATATTTTCCCGTGTAGGGATATATTAATTTGAAAAAAATTATGTTGGATATTGTTATAAATTTAATTAAGAAAGATATGTTGTTTTCTTATTTCTTCTTTTTCCCTTCTTTTCCTTTTCGGAGACGAAAAGTTTTGAGTGGGGGAGAGTGTAACGACCCGTGTAAATTCGATGTTTAAAATGAACTAAATTAATAGGATTTTATTTAAATTTAGAAAGAAATAGAAATCTTATTTATTTATAGGAAAGAGAATGTTGAAATTAGATGTATTAAGGGTAATTAAAACTTACAAATTGAATTATATATTGCAATTAATTGTAATAGTGGAAATTTTTGCAATTGGCTATAAGGTTAGAAATAAGTAAATAATGGCAAGTACTGAATTCATCAATGAAAATAAATTTTCATTTAGTACAATCCCTTTTTATTTGTAAACTATTGTACGCTGTTAATTAATTGAAATGTGATGATTTGAAAATAGATTCAAATTGTATGTTAGATGATAAATTGCAATAATTAAAGTTAGTAATTAATGGGTCAAAGGGAATACCAATTTATTCACAAAGTGAATATAAGTGAATGTAACAAAATAAATAGGAAACGCTAATTATTCTTAAAGTGATGGTTGATGTAAAACGGAATAATTAATTGGATTTAGAATCTTAATTTGTATGTGTGCATATATTTAATGGAATATGAGAAAAACAAATGTAAGGATTTGATTAATATATATGTTATTTATTCAGGTTATTGAATAAAATTGGGAATCCAATTGTAATTAATGGTAATAATGTGGAATTAGCTAATAAATTAAATTTAATGCAATACCCATAAATGAATGGAATGAAATGAATGAATGTAAATGCATTCTAGGTTATTTATCAAATAAAGGAAGATATTAAATTTATTAATGTAATATAACATTGATTAACCGTAAATGGGAATAAATTTAAAGAATTATGTTAATGCAAGTGGATCATTTATAAACTTAAATGAAACATTCCAATTTAACAGAGTTATTCGAATGTTATGACTTATTTTAAAGGTAAAAATTGGATTTAATTGGAATTTGTTATATTTGGTTTAAATAAGAGAGGAGTATACAAAAGTAACTGTGAATAGTGAAGTCGCAGCAGTAAATAGAAGAAATTGAAATAAGGGGCAGTAAACATTGAATAAATTAATAGGAATAAATGCCAACATTGAATTGTTATAAATGTAATTAAATATTTGTGTATAGATTGTAAAGTTATAATTAATAAGTAGCAATTGGATGACATTATTACAAGAGTGTGAAACGTAAAGGTAAGGGTTAAGAGTTTGGAATGGGTATATTAAAATAATTATAAAGCGTAAATGTAAGCATTGATAGGGGCATGAGTTTTTGAAGGAAAATAATTGGAAAAAGGGGTTTGGACTAAGGAAATGTTATTAATTGTTTTAAAACCTTAATCAATATGGGAATATAGATTTAAGTATAGGAAGCGATATTTTAGTTTAATTAAAGTATTGCAAAATAAGTGAAATTAACGTTAAATATTACATTTATAGAGATTAACTAAAATTCAAGGATATTAAAATAATAGATTTTGAACCCAACATGGAATCCATCTACTTAAAATTTATAGATGAAATAAACATTGATTATTTAATTTAATAGAAATTTGGGAACTTAATTTATAAATTGTGAATATAATGAAATTGAAGATGGGACACTGCAATTGATAAATTTATCTTCTAAAATTGACATTTAAATTTTGTTTAAATAATTACAAATGATTGAGAAGTATAAAGGGGATAAATAGTCAATTCTACAATTGAAATATAAAATTCGATTTAATTGATTTATTTTTAAATTTATTTAATTAATATAAAAAATAACCATTTTGGTCACGAACTCGGATTTCGACGAAACTAGTTTCATCGGATCCGTAACGGCGAATTATTGTAGGGTTTCAAGTTTCGTAACGATCGGACTTGTCGTTTAATCGTACGAACGCGAAACGCCTTGAAATCGATTTAATTGAAATCAATTTGAAAATATTGTTTTCAGCATAACTTCTTCATACGATCGGATTTGAATGTGAAACTTTTTCCATCGCGTTCAGAATATTTTAAAATACCTATTTTAATATATGGGTTTACCCAATTTCGTTCCGGGGTCAGAACGGGCTTTTTGGGCCACATTAGCGTTAGCACGTTTGTTTATCGGATCCATCTATTCGAACGAATTTCTAACCTATCTTTATAAACCCAGTTATAAACCTAGCCCATCTATTCTCAATTGTTTGTGCGTTCATTTCATCAGTTCCTTCTCTTCCTCCAATGGCTAGAAACCCTAGATCCATGGTCAATTTCAAAAAAATCAAATCCAAAGTCAAAATTTAAAATTCTCAGAAAAATTCCAAAAATATATATGTTGATGCTCTCGACGAATATAATTCAGTGGGGTAATTCGTTTTTCGAATCGAGTTGCTGTTTTTCCAGAATTCAATGAATCATTTTCGGCCTCTCATCATCGTGCTGATCAACTTCTTCCGATCGACAAATCGTCGGTACCATGGCGTAGAGGGGAACGAGTACTGCTCATCGGAATTATCGATTTGTCGAATCAACGGTTGGATCTTGCGCTAAATTCAATTATGGTTATAAATCTCGGCGGCGGATGGTTGCTGTGAGCCTTGTTTTGAGTGCGCAAGGCTCAAGGAAGGTGGTGGCGGCCTTAGGGCGGTGTCGCACGGCAGTTCATGGCGGGAGGTAGCGCGGTTGATCGAACGAAGGCGTGCGTTTTCTTCGTGCGTGGTTTAATGCTGGGCAAAGGCTTCGGTGAAAACCTGGGGAAGAAGATGCGCAAAAAAAGAAATATGTGAGGACGTGGCTAGTATGTAAAAGTGTTCCATTTTCTTATTTTAATTAATTGAAATTCAATCACAATTTTCGCAATATCTCTCGCATACGAATCTGTTTCACGCGCGGTTTTTTTTGTTAGGATCGTATTGAAATTTCGGACTTGATAACGCTGGTTTGGACGAATTATGGGACGGTCAAATTTTTGGGTTTAAATTGGATTTAAATTCAATTTAAATTCAAAAGGTGAGTGTTTTAACCCACTCACAATTTCTAAGATTTCTTGTGTTTGTTAAATTAATTTTAGATATGAGTAGAAATTTATTTATGGCTGTTTGGCATGTTTTATTCATCATCTCAGTTAAATCGCATTTATTTAATTTAACTGTTAATTAATTTTATTTATTACACATAAATTTGACTGTTAGAATTTATTTATTTACATATTAACTGCCAGTCATAATTATGTTTAATTTTATTTCATATTAACTGCACGTTAAATTTACGTTTATTTTGCATATAAACTGCCAATTAACAGTTATTAAATTTATTTGAGTATAAACTGATAATTGATACCAGTTATTTATCACCTGTTATATATGGATGTATTGTTTGAAAATGGATGATGGGTGTGATGAATGATGCATGATGCATGATTTGATGGATGAATGGATGATTAATTTTATTAATTGCAAGTTGCTATGCATTTCATTTTATTCGGGATTGCGGTTTGAAATGATATACAACCGCATTTTATTTTAAATTGCGGATTGAAATGATAAACATCCGTATCACTTGACCATAGGATAGAAAATTTTATACAGGCACCGCGGTAAATATATAAAATTATTTTTGAAATGTTTTACTATGATTTTGTAAAAGCTATATATATATGGTTTATGGGATATTGATTTGGTTATTTATATATATATATATATATATAGTAAATTTTCGGTTTTTAAGCTTTGTATAAATTTGATTTGAAGTATAAAATAAAGTTTGATTTTTAAGATCAAATACGATTAAGCCTTTATTAAAATCTAATTTCTGGAGTTTTTATGACTTAAATGGGAATAAGATTTGGAAGATCAATATTACGTTAAATTGAAATTTAATAAAAATTTAAATTTTAAAGGATATGATTTTTATAACTTGATTTTTGTAAAGTGATTTAAATGAATATCAGGTTGATTTTAATGAATATATCAAGTTTAATAAATTGAAAGATTTTCCAATTACGTGAAGTTAAAGGTTTTACTTAAATTATATTGAACTCATTAAGTAAACATTTCAAGTCTAAATAATAAGTTATTGAATTTGATATATATGGGTTTGTCAAATGAGTTGTTTTTGAAATGGTGAAATATTTAAACCATTGAAACATAAGAATTAAAAATGGTATTTGGAAGTTTAAATCGATATTTGGAATTGATTTGTGAAATGTAAAGAAGCTATTTTGTTTTATAAAGGAAATTTGATATTTAACCATTTGAGAGATGGAAATTTGTTTCAAAGTTATGATTTTCAAGGTAGTATAATTTGGAAATATTATATTCCAGAGTTTTGATTTTTAAATATTTACTTTGAAAACCTATGATTTTGGAAAAGAATATATATTGGAAAACAAAATGACATTATATGATTTTGGGTCTAAATGATATCGTATTGATTTGGGGTTTTAAAAATATAAATGATATCGTATTTATATGAGTTTAAAATGGATATTTTATTCTGGTTTTTAAAGTTTAAATTATTTTAAATAACTGCGGTGTTATAATAACGTTTGGTTGTTAAAGAGACCGGGATCGAAAGTTGTCATACTCTCTGCCAAGTCCGAAAACCACTTTAACAACCGTGTATGCGGTGGAGATTCCAGAATGAAGTAGGTTGGTGACGGCGTTTCCTATAAGGTAAATACGTGTACCCAACTCCCGTGAGTTGGCATAAGGTGGCTAAAACAGGAGCGATTCTCGGGCCAATGTGGTCATTCCTCTGATCGAACGCACTCCTTCGATACTATACTCTGACTTTGGACTGATTCGGTGGCCATTATTGATTTCTTTGATTTTGGGGGTGTTTGTTCGAGGTAGGCGGTAGCTGCGCACTGCGCGTTTCCACCAGCCCGGATAGCAATTGGTATATAATAGTTTAACGGATTCTTAGGAGATGTAAATCCCGAGCATCTCTTGAGTTACTGCACTCATATTTATTTCTGTTAATTTAACTCACATAAGATCTTTTAGTTCTGACTCGAGTGTTTTGTCTTTTCAATTCGCTCGGGTCAGTCCGAGCATTTCAGGATTTGAACATTTAGCTCTGGAGGACGAAGACGAAGATGTATATTATTATTATTTATACTAGTGCACTACACACTGTTCCGCTGCATTGTTATTGGTATGTGTAACTCTGATATGTATTATATAAATGTTTTGTAAACAGATTTATAAACTGTATATTTTATTATTATATTTTATCCTTCCACTGCGAGATTCTGTTTCTTTTATTTCTTTCTTGTTTTTTTATTTACCCCATAACAATCCTCCCTTCCATATGGTTTGAATCGGTATGTGTGTCGATTTTAAATCATGCGAAAAGGCGGGACGTTACAACTGGGGTACCACCTATCACAGTACGTGGCCTAGATCACTTTATCGAGGAGTACGCCCGCTCCCCTGCAACACAAGACCGGGACTACCCCTTACTGGATAATCCCGAGTTAGATCACCCCGTAGTTGGGATCAGCAACCGCCCACTAAGCCGAAATAAAAAGGCACATCTAGACAGAGATGACCTCACCCTGCTTGGGTGCTACCCACCTAGCCTTGCTGCATAACCCCTGATTTTCAATCATTCCCATTTGATGAGGCTTGAGGCTAAGCGTTACCTTTTTAGAACATATCCCTTAGAATACCCATCGTCCACCTGACGATGTTCCTAAAGCATTCATCTATACAAGTCCGTCTCGGGTTCGAACGGAACCGAAGGCATTATTCCTACTACATCCATTTTGGAAATATCCTTAGGATTAGTAGCGACTAGCCCTTGCATTTCACTTTTCCATCTTCGAATCCAAAATCGTTTTCCACGAAACGTACAAACCGGATCGAAGTGGTTTCCGAGAAATAAATCTCGATCCCGATCTCTTCGAAACGATCAACGCATTTGTCCAATATTGATAGTCAGTGATTTAACTATCAATTAATATTCACAAACATCCATCAACCAACAAATAATTTCCCAAATTATTTATTAATCTCAAAAATATCTTCACAAGATATATATTCACTTTTCAAACCTCGTTGAAAATAGTTTTCAAAACTATCTGCCTTTCTCAGAATAAATTCCAAGTATTTCTATTTCCACTTGAATCACCAAGCATAAAACTTTATATTTTTAAAATAATTTAAAACGCTTTACTTTGAAATATATTTTAAAATATTTAAGTTAAAACCACTTCAATAATTTGTTAAAATACATACTATATGAATATTTGAAAATAATGTTACTTTATAAAATATAAAACTAGGGTTTTCACTTTTTAAAGAAAAATACTAAATCACCTTTAAATAATTATTACAATAATAGATTTGAAAAATATTTACTTTATACCTTTAAACATTCAGAAATAATAAATTTTTCTAAAACATACTTTTTAAAACAACATTACTTTTATATTAAATTTAAAATTTACTTTGAAAACGTACTTGGCTATCCAGGAAAATAAACTTCTCTTCAAAACCTTTTAAAATAAATAACTATTTATTTTTAAACAATTTTTCTCATTCCTTTAATAAATTCCCACATTGAATTTATTCTTCCAAATATCCAATTTCAAACACCTAAATCAATTTCCAAATTGATTTCCAATTTACTTCATTTATTCAAAAAAAAATTAATTTCATATTTTATTCATTAATTATGATTTAGAATACTTATAATTGAAATACCAATTTAGATTTCTCAATTAAATTCTTATTCCTTTAAATAAATGTAAAACTTTAAGTTTTAAATAATTGTTTATTCATTTAAATTAATATCACATAATTTTACAACTCATTAATTACTATTTATTCAAATCCTTTTCTTTCCATACTCGAAGTTATTTATTAGTATTTAACATACTTCCATTTCTTTTTCAATTCATTCTTAATTTATTAAATTTTCTAAGATTATTTCGTTTACATCTTTACTTCCTTTATTTCTTTCCAAAACCCAATTTATATATTTTTGGTAAACCATTATACCCAAATATAGCCAATCAAATCATAACATTCAATATTCCTATATATACCTCATATAATATCAAATAATCACAACAGAGGGTATAGAATAATTTAAATAAATGTTGAGGGACCCAGTTGGATCCCTCCAACCTGTTTTCCCTGCATCCACAAATGTTAGCACGATATAATATGCCAATTTCAAAATATCCCATACTTTATCACATCAATCAATTCAAGCATTCCAACAGTTATATAAATTTAATCATTTAAATTTATAATCAGCTGAGTGAGATTAACTCACCTTTGCTATCATTTGCAATCCACTTCAACTTTGCCTTGGTTTCACGGTTTTTGGCCTTGTATAAACATTAGATGATTTTCATTAATATTCGAACCAATCGAATAATGAAATTTCCATTTGGTAAATTTAACTAACTAGTGATTTTTATTTTAAAAGTTCTTGTTTTAACAAATTTTCCTTAGATAAATTTACTTTTGGTGACCAAAATAAATTAATCAGTTTATTAAACAAGTTAATTACATGTAATACATTTTTAAAACAAGCTAGTAAATTAAAATGTGTAAATATATGTTTATTTCTATTTTGAAATCACTCATACTTATAAAAATAAATTATCTTGATTAAGAATCAAGTTTTATACAAATCCTATATTTTCAAAAGCTATATACAAAAACATTTCTGTCTACTATATATGCATACATTAAATTAAAAACAGAAATGTTTAAACTTGATTGTAACCTATATATATATATATATATATATATATATATATATATATATATATATATATATATCTACTTATATTATTAAATATTGAAATATGTAAATTGTAATAAATATACTTTGCAGTAGTCCATTTATTTTATTTTATTTATATTTTTTTTCTTTTCTCATTTCATTTTATTTTCTTTTTTTTATCTTCCTAGAAATATATATAATGAAAACTAATATAAGTTTAAATTTGCTATAAACATTTTCTTTCTTATATGCATACATATAAATTAAATAAACTTATATTGATACCTCATCGGTCGAGCTTGAACTACATCACCAGATCGCCAAGTTCTCACGTACGAATGCCACACAATCCCAAGCCCTAATCTCGAGTTTCCCCCAAATCGATAGATGCTTCAACGCGCGAGCTTCCCACTCGAACCCTGACTCACAATGCATCTGGACCACGAACTCTTGCTGCCGAAACCACCTCAGACCGCCACCCTAACCTACAGTCGCGACAACCTCGCGTGCGTTTCGATCCCATACGAAGCCCATTGCTCGGACCTCTCCCTTCATCGACATGTACGCCCCGATTTCCACTCCCACGTAACGACTTCGAAACGAAAGCGACCCTCGATTTCGAGTAGACTTTTTTTAAGAGGTGCAAAATTGATTTGGAAACGAAAAAGGGGTTCGGCCATGCCTTGAGTTCGAACGAAGGAGTAAGGGTTTTCGATCTGAAGATACAAGGCTTCAGCCATTTTAAGATTTTCGAATTGTTATGTGAATTGAAGTGGAGTAATGAAGGTGATTTTCGTTTAAGTTCTGGTATGCTCTAGCGTATAAAAAAACAAAAGAAAAAAAAGAAAGGACAAGACACACGAAGTTGAGGAGAAAGTAGCATGCTGGGGAATGGATTGAAATGGCGTATACAAGAAGCCTGATTAATGAAATTAAATTTCATTAAAATATTATCAATTAAATTTTCAGCGCACTTATATATCGTACTCACACACTAACTCTAAAAACTACGAAAATTGAAACCCGATAATAATTCAATATTACGGACTCAATGAAACTGGTTTCATTGAATTCCGAGACTGTGCCTCGGAACGCTATTTTTAAATTCAGTTTAAATGATATATTTTCAAAACCAAACAAATTATTTTTAAATTTGATTTTAACACTTCTACTATCTTCAATGTTATCAATATAAATTTTACGAACCTTCAAAATATTTTTAACAAGCTTAAAATTCCAGATTCAATATTTTACTCAGCTTCAAATTGTTTAATTCAACAAATCAATAATTTAATTATCAAATAAATTGTAATATTCGTTATTCAAGTTAAAGTTGCCCTATTCAATACTTAAAATCAATTAAATATTCTGATTTTTAAATGCTTGAAAATTCCGGGTCGTCACATTCCTCTCCCCTTTAAAAGAATTTCATCCTTGAAATTACTAGTTAGGAAGAATGGTCCAATACCCGTTTACTATTTCCCAAAACCAGACAGTTTAATTGACTTGCCATAACATATCCTTTTTATTATAGACCCACTATTACTTCAACTAACTTCCAAATCCTTCCATAGTCTTCAAATAACTTTACTTACTCAAATATTATTACTTGCTCATTCATTCAAATTAGAATTCAAAACTAAATTTTGAATTATCAAAAATTTATCAAAAATTTTCTAACTCTCTAAATTTCCGAAAAATTTCACCAGCGTCTCCTTTGCGCAGCTAGCTCGGTACAACTACAAAATGGCTCTACGGCCTCCCAAATCCAAAAAGAAAACAAAAAGCCAAGTGGCTCGATCCAAATCCCAATCAAATTTCACACCAAATTTAAATACATACCTTTTTGTCGAGCATTTCAAATTTATCTTTTGAAATCAAAATCAATTCTCTTTTCTCTTTATATTACCTGCATATCCTGCTTAGCACTAATATCCAATCGTAACTTTCAAAAACATTTTATCGACTTTCTTACAAAACGTCAATATCTATTCATTCCAATATTATCTTAGATTATATTTCTAGTATCAATCTTTCATTTAAGAATTCACCATTCCTTACTTAAGTTAGTATAAGCATTTTATATGTTTCTTATATTTATTTTCACTTTACCACTTTCGTTTATATCCATTTCTATTCAAATCGATTCTTTCATTTCCATATGAATTCAATTTATCTTTAACTTTGCATATATAAATTTTATTTGTCATTTATTACTAATTCATGTCATTATTTTAATTAGTTTCATTTACTAACTTATTTCAATTTTCCAGTTTTAAACCGTTTTGTCGTTAACAAAATTTTCCAAAAATTTCCAAAATTTTCTGTCTCCCAAAATTTCCGAAATTTTTTGGCAGAGTCCCCTTTGTAAGGAGGAGCTTTTGCAATTTGACAAAAGAGACAAATATATATGCATCGACCCCCCGGTCGGAAAAACCAAAAACAGTTCATATTTCCTAGTTTATATTGCGTAGGCGTACCTTATTTAGCATTTTAAGCAAGCGGCTTATTATTTTTAGCAAATAGCACAACCAAATCCAGCCACACGGCTCCCAGGTACCTGTACTTACTCAATTTAAACATGTAAGTGCGATATAATGAAGTTTAACAACATTTCACTTATTTGCAACAGTTAAACACATGAATTCTAAAAGAAATTTACACCAAACATTTCTCCGTAAGCAACTTATACAATTTTCATACTAATTCCACTATTCCAATTAATTTACAAACCATTTTGAATGGTTTTCAATCCATTCGTATGCAACTTCATCAATTTGAATGGTTTAAAACTCAATCGCTTACATTTAATTTATTTTTAAGCAAACTGAGCTCATATTTAATTCAATTGCTCTCGAAATCAATTCATTTTACTTCTATCAATTCATAGAATTTTAATTACTCATATTTACATCCAATGACAATTTATCTATGCAATTTGACGAGATCTATGTGAATAAACAAGTATTTATGTTTTATAATCAATTTAAATGGATTTCAACTCAATTTATACTTAATTCTATTCCATTTTTAAATTTATTCACAATCCATATATTCTCGTTTTCATTACATTTCATATATGAATCCATTCACCTGCATTTCATTTTATTAACCAAACCAGTTCATTCAAAACCATTAACAATTTAGGTTCATCTTCATTACAAATTAAATTTCCTTTTTATTTTAATTCATTCACGACAATTTATTTAGCTCGACCCTTTCCAGGCTTGCATATTACTAACCATTCCCGAATTAATTCAAACCAAGCTTTGATTTAATGGTCTTCCAATTTTACTCGTATTCGAGCTTCTAATTATTCTCAATTTAAGTTAATTTACTCAATTTATTTCACTTCAAACTTAAGTTCACTTCCATTTGATTCTTATTTATTCCATCCATTTATTTATTCAATATAATTAGTTTATCCACTCAATCCATTTTGAATTTACATTTCCTTATATATTATTTATAACCCACCAAATTCTATTTCGATTCAAATTTATTTTCACTTGATTTAAATCCAACCCAATATCATTACACTTAGTTTTAAGTTGAATTCGATTCAACTCTCCTTCATCTATTCAGCTTAAGTTAATCTACTTCAATTTATTCAAATCTTTTTTATCTATACTTAAGCTCATTTCATTTTGCAAATAAATTTCCCTTTATCAATTTAACTTGATTATATTTCAATCCAATCTCATTTCAAACTACAAATTTATTTGATTAGTTATTATACATTTTAACTTTTCAGATTCAGCTCATTCAATTTATTTCAAGGCCATTTCCAATTTATTTTCACTTATTTGGATTTTATTTGCAATTCAAACCATTACTATTTCAATCCAATTTCATTTTTATTTGATACATTTCCAATTATATTTAATTTGTTAAACTTCAAGTTAAATTTTAATTTAAAACTCAAGTTCTGAATCCACTATCCATTTTCAATTTACCACCAAATTTCATGAACTCATAATTCAATTTCATTTACTTCACCAACAATTTAAGTCGAGCTTGATTTACAACTTGAGTTTTATTTTCCAACTTCTCATAAACTCACAATTCAGCTTCTATTTAACTACATTAGGTTTCCATTAAATATTTCATTATCTAATTATCATTTAAATAGTCTTTCCCCAACTTACAATCCATAACTTGATTTTAATCTCAAAATCTCTTCATAAAATTTTCTTAAGTTCAATTTTATTTAATAATTCAAGTTTTGATTTTCATTTTACTTTCCAATTTATCAAAAATATTTATTTTGGGTTTTCTATTTCACTTTCATATTTTATAAGTCACAACTTATTATTTTACACATTTCCATTCATTCTAAGCTTGAATATATTCTTCTTTTATTTTTTCACTCAAGCCTTATATTTATTTATAGCCCAAGCATATTTTATTTCTATGGATTTTTTAATTCTTATACAAGTTATTCTGATTTATTTATTTCAATTCAATCCTTATCCAACTTATTTTCCATTTATTCAGGTAAGAATCTAATTCCATTCAATAATTAAATTGAATTCTTATTCCAATTCAACATTATTTTAACTCGGTTTTATTTAACTCAATTCGATTTCAACTTGATTCGAATACAACTGGATATTATTTTCAGCCTATCCAATTAATGTCAATCCAGTCAAATTTTTATTTCCCATCCAAGTTAATTTCATTTTTAACTTTTCTCTTTAAATTTAAATTCCAACATTCAAAGCTTATATTCCTTTCCTGATTTAAAAATCATCTCAATTTATAAGCTTACAACTATCTCGTCAGGATTTTTAAACACCCGACTTTTGGTTTTCAAAACATTTTAAAATCTCCAACATCCCAAATCACACTTCTCAAAAATCAAACCCATCCTGGTTTTATTCCTAACAAATTTCCTTTGAGATTTTCAAAAACAACCAGCTTTTCTGAACAAATCAATTTTTGGCAGCAATCCGTCACTTAGAAATTCAAAAATGAATACTGATGATGCGGCCGTCATCATCAGAATTATTTCCCAATAATCCAAGTGATTTCAATGCTATATCACTTTCAAAATCCATTTAAAACAGATTTCCATTTAGAAATATCTCCAAAACAATAATGCTATCATTTATCTTTAAAACACTTCGACAAAAACTTCCAAAGTCTCCGGGATTTTAAATTTCCAAAGCCTACTTAAATTAAATTCTAATTATGATTCATTTGTACACTTTATGCTTATACAAATTCTCATTTGATTGTATTTAAATTTATAATTTACATTTATAATTCATATTTATAAATTTCATTCTATAATGAATTTATTCCCTTTAATTTTAGTTATATTTCAATTTCTAGTTAAATTTTCACTTAACAATGATAATACTTTAATATTATCATTTCTAACATCCCAGCAACCGTATATTAGCTAAATAGTTTTCAAAAACTATTCTTTATATCAAAATATATTTTGGGTAAAATTATTTCATTTACCCATATTTAAAATAATACCGTGTCGATTGTTCTATTCAAGTGTTTCGAAACCCCTTCAATGCAGTTGCGCAGACTGTGTCGACGAAGGTTCATATGCCACTCAATAAACTAACCAACAGAGTATTAAAACAATTTATATTCACTAACAAATACGCGCTCATATTTATTAATACGCCCAAACTCATTCTAGAGTACTACGGACTCTATTTGAGTAATTTCCCACCAGAGCCAAGGTTATCACCAACCTAAGCTCTGATACCACTGTAACGGCCCACAAATCCGTACCCCTTGAGTCAACACTATTCTACAACAATCAACTCAAGTTGCACAGAAATACAAACCATTGGGTTAAAGAAAAAGAGGTAGAAGAAGAGAATAGGAAACAACATCAGAATCTAACCATCGTAGCGGAATAAAATATAATAGATAATGAATGGTCTTTACTCGAAAATCAAATATCTCTGTTTATTTATTACATCATCAGAGTACATCAATCACAGTACAACAACAATATCATATAAATGGATACACAGTAACTCAACACAGCGGAATATATATATATATATATATATATATATATATATATATATATATATATATATATACACACACACACACAAAGTACGGAGGTACGTATCGCCATCCTGCTCGTCTCCTGAGCTCCACAGCATCGAAACCTGCATCCTATAATACTCGGTCTGACCCGATCATTACAGTTAAATAACACCCGAGTCAGTCTGGAATACCAGCGTGAGAAAATCACACCCAGTTGATTATTAAAGTTTCAAAAATCCTTTGAAAACAAAAGCATAAATAAACATGTCGGGATTTTACCTTACGATAGCTAAAACAATTTTCATAGAATTCCTCTGATATTATAATAGGGTCTGTATACAAATACTTATAAAATAGCCAAAATTGTTACATCTATTAAATTCCAGCTACTAGCCACAGTGGGTAATACAAACAAAACTCGTACAAGGCACTTAGGGAGAATGGATTTTCAACTAATGACTAGGCACTGGGGTACCACCTGTCACAGTACGTGGCCTAGATCACAGTACCAAGGAGTGCGCCCGCTCCCCTGTAACACAAGACTGGGACTACCCCTTACTGGATAATCCCGAGTGAGATCACCCCGTGGTTGGGATCAGCAACCGCCCACTAAGCCGAAATAAAAAGGGACATCTAGACAGAGATGACCTCACCCTGCTTGGGTGCTACCCACCTAGCCTTACTGCATAACCCCTGATTTTCAGTCATTCCCATTTGATGAGGCTTGAGGCTAAGCGTTACCTTTTTAGAACATATCCCTTAGAATGCCCATCGTCCACCTGACGATATTCCGAAAGCATTCATCTATACAAGTCCGTCCCGGGTTCGAACGGAACCGAAGGCACTATTCCTACTACATCCATTTTGAAAATATCCTCAGGATTAGTAGCGACTAGCCCTTGCACTTCACTGCTCCATCTTCGAATCCAAAATCGTTTTCCACGAAACGTACAAACCGGATCGAAGTGGTTTTCGAGAAATAAATCTCGATCCCGGTCTCTTCGAAACGATTAACACATTTGTCCAATATTGATAGTCGGTGATTTAACTATCAATTAATATTCACAAACATCCATCAACCAATAAATAATTTCCCAAATTATTTAGTAATCTCAAAAATATTTTCACAAGATATATTTTCACTTTTCAAACCCCGTTGAAAACAGTTTTCAAAACTATCTGCCTTTCTCAGAATAAATTCCAAGTATTTCTATTTCCACTTGAATCATCAAGCATAAGACTTTATATTTTTAAAATAATTTAAAACGCTTTGCTTTGAAATATACTTTAAAATATTTAAGTTAAAACCACTTCAATAATTTGTTAAAATACATACTACATGAATATTTGAAAATAATGTTACTTTATAAAATATAAAACTAGATTTTTCACTTTTTAAAGCAAAATACTAAATCACCTTTAAATAATTATTACAATAATAGATTTGAAAAATATTTACTTTAGACCTTTAAACATTCAGAAATAATAAATTTTTCTAAAACATACTTTTTAAAACAACATTAAACTTTTATCTTATATTTAAAATTTACTTTGAAAACGTACTTGGCTATCAAGGAAAATATACTTCTCTTCAAAACCTTTTAAAATAAATAACTATTTATTTTTAGACAATTTTTCTCATTCCTTTAATAAATTCCCACCTTGAATTTATTCTTCCAAATATCCAATTTCAAACACCTAAATCAATTTCCAAATTGATTTCCAATTTACTTCATTTATTCAAAAATCCTTTAATTTCATATTTTATTCCTTAATTATGATTTAGAATACTTATAATTGAAATACCAATTTAGATTTCACAATTTACTTCTTATTCCTTTAAATAAATGTAAAACTTTATGTTTTAAAATAATTCTTTATTCATTTAAATTAATATCACATAATTTTACAACTCATTAATTACTGTTTATTCAAATCCTTTTCTTTCCATACTTGAAGTTATTTATCAGTATTTAACATACTTCCATTTCTTTTTCAATTCGTTCTTAATTTATTAAATTTTCTAAGATTATTTCGTTTACATCTTTACTTCCTTTATTTTCTTTCCAAAACCCAATTTATATATTTTTGGTAAACCATTATACCCAAATATAGCCAATCAAATCATAACATTCAATATTCCAATATATTCCTCATAGAATATCAAATAATCACAACAGAGGGTATAGAATAATTTAAATAAATGTTGAGGGACCTAGTTGGATCCCTCCAACCTGTTTTCCTTGCATCCACAAATGTTAGCACGATATAATTTGCCAATTTCAAAATATCCCATACTATATCACATCAATCAATTCAAGCACTCAAACAGTTATTTAAATTTAATCATTTAAATTTATAATCAGCTGAGTGAGATTAACTCACCTTTGCTATTATTTGCAATCCACTTCAACTTTGCCTTGGTTTCACGGTTTTTGACCTTGTATAAACATTAAATGATTTTCATTAATATTCGAACCAATCGAATAATTAAATTTCCATTTGGTAAATTTAACTAACTAGTAATTTTTATTTTAAAAGTTCTTGTTTTAACAAATTTTCCTTAGATAAATTTACTTTTGGTGACTAAAATAAATTAACCAGTTTATTAAACAAGTTAATTACTTATAATACATTTTTAAAACAAGCTAGTAAATTAAAATGTGTACATATATGTTTATTTCTATTTTGAAATCACTTATAGTTATAAAAATAAATTATCTTGATTAATAATCAAGTTTTATACAAATCCTATATTTTCAAAAGCTATATACAAAAACATTTCTATCTACTATATATACATGCATTAAATTAAAAACAGAAATGTTTAAACTTGAATGTAACCCATATATATATATATATCTACTTATATTATTAAATATTGAAATACGTAAATTGTATATAAATATACTTTGCAGTAATCTATTTATTTTATTTTATTTATATTTTTTCTTTTCTCATTTCATTTCATTTTTTTATCTGCCTAGAAATATATATAATGAAAACTAATATTAGTTTAAATTTTCTACAAACATTTTCCTGCTTATGTGCATACATATAAATTAAATAAACTTATATTGATACCTCATCGGTTGAGCTTGAACTACATCACCAGATCGCCGAGTTCTCACGTACGAACGCTACACAATCCCAAGCCCTAATCTCAAATTTCCCCCAAATCGATAGACGCTTCAACGCGTGAGCTTCCCACTCGAACCCTGACTCACAACGCATCTGGACCACGAACTCTTGCTGCCGAAACCACCTCAGACTGCCACCCTAACCTGCAGTCGTGACAACCTTGCGTGCGATTCGATCGCATACGAAGCCCATTGCTCAGACCCCTCCCTTCATCGTCATGCCTTGAGTTCAAACGAAGGAGTAAGGGTTTTCGATCTGAAGATACAAGGCTTCGGACATTTTAAGATTTTTGAATTGTTATGTGAATTGAAGGGGAGTAATGAAGGTGATTTTCGTTTAAGTTCTGGTATGCTCTAGCATATAAAAAAACAAAAGAAAAAGAAAGAAAGGACAAGACACGAAGTTGAGGAGAAAGTAGCGTGCCGGGGAATGGATTGAAAATGGCGTATGCAAGAAGCCTGATGAATGAAATTAAATTTCATTACATTATTATCAGTTAAATTTTCAACGCACTTATATATCGTACACTCACACACTAACTCCAAAAACTACGAAAATTGAAACCCGATAATAATTCAATATTACGGACTCAATGAAACTAGTTTCATTGAATTCCGAGACTGTGCTTCGGAAGGCTATTTTTAAATTCAATTTGAACGATATATTTTCAAAAGTGAACAAATCATTATTAAATTTGATTTTAACACTTCTATTATCTTCAATGTTATCAATATAAATTTTACGAACCTTCAGATTATTTTTAATAAGCTTAAAATTCCAGATTCAATATTTTACTCAGCTTCAAATAGTTTAATTCAATAATTTAATTATCTAATAAATTGTAATATTCGTTATTCAAGTTAAAGTTGCCCTATTGAATACTTAAAATCAATTAAATATTCCGATTTTTAAATGCTTGAAAATTCTGGGTCGTCACACCCATCGACATACCCAATTCCAGTATAAAACGAACTACGACGGTTCATAACAGCTTAGGACAATATATATAATAATAACACAGATAAACTAATGCAGAACACAGATAGCAAAAGTCTCATATATATATATAACTGATGTCAGTTACAATACATATGATACAGTACATATGATACAATTACAACTGTCGACTCTGGAAGTTACATATACAAGTACATTATCGTGAATAATATACGTGAAAATATATCATCCTATACAAATACACTAACTACTATAAAATGATGACGACTACTCCAAAAGATATGAAAAGACTTCATAGCTCAAGCAGCAACCCAAAGCAAGATATCTACAACCTGTAATAACTCGGTCTGACCTAAGTATTAAATTCAAAAGAAAATAATACATGGGTCAGTCTAATTCAAACTCAATTATTAATGCACAGAAGCAATAATAATTAAATAACAATTAGACGACAGTCAAAATAAATTCACCTATCCGATTCTTATATAAGGAAATCGGATAACGGTAAGTATAACACGTAACAGTGTTAAACAACAAATCAACGAATTCAAATTATCAACGAAGATACATAAAAGGGTTATCAATGAAGATAATATAGAAAACAACAGAATTGCCTTAACGGCAATTAGCAACAAATTCTAATTATTAAATAAATAATTAGAAACTCTTAATCTAATTATCAAAAATATAATTAGATATCAACAAAATAATCAAATTAAACCAAATCAAAATGCAATTCAAAATATTGAATTGGACACAGAAACAATTAAAACAATTGAAATATCAATTAAAACGTCAATTCGGGTAGGGCTGCAATACATGCACGCGTGTACTGCCTCGCCACTACAGCATCTGGAATACGCAAAAAAAAATCAATAAATCAAAAGCAAATAGAATATCATTTAATAGCAATACCGTGTGGCTGCAGTACACGCTTGCGTGCACTGCCTTGCCACTACAGTGATGATGTACACAAAAGCTCCATGGAAATTTCACAAACGAGCACAAGGTCAAACCCGAGCGTTTAAGCTGGATTCAACTCAATGTACAAATCAATGTACAAGTCACAATACATGAACTAAACTTCGAATCAATATATAATGTGCACAGCCACTAGCACGAGACAGTCAAATTCAAATGCAACTGTCTTGAGAGAACAAGTACATGAAACAACATCAATATGCACAAATGCACATCATGGCACTTGAACCCAATACAGTGCAAACAACTAAAATCAGGTGTACTGCAGCCACCACAAGAACACAAGGGAAACCTGCAACAAAACTGCAGCCACCACAAGGTCACAAGGGCAAGACTGCAACCAAAAACTCAGATGCAACAATCAAAACAAATGCAGCAGTGGATAAGGCTGCACGGTGAACACAAACCAAGTAAATGGTTACCAGCGAAGCAGTGAAACAACAATGGTGCAACAAATGATGAAGTCAGTGCCAACAGTAAATGGCTCAATCAATATGATATGCAATGCACAACATACATGAGGTTCAAGTTCAAAACTAACAGTGGTGTAGTAGACCACATGAAACCAAACAAATATGCATATACAACTACAACAAGAACAATGCACATAGGAGTGCAAGAGCAATTAAAACCAGAGATACTGCAAGCACAGCCTTAACGATGAAGTGGCTCAACTACATCTAAATGCATCAAGCAACCAAGAACAGTCAACTTGAGAAAGGAACTCAAGCCTGGTAACATTATACTGTAACTACACATGAGAATCAAATTGAAGACAAAATGAAATTTAAGGCCAATACAAAAACTATAACACAGACATACATATCTGCATACTCAAGTGGTACGAGACCTGGAACTGTGAAACTGGCCAATACAAGAAATGCAGGACAAACTGCACCAAAGAGCAATGACTAATACAAGTGACAGTGCTAGTTGGACCAAGTATATTGGTATCAGAAAATAAATGCAGTGTATAACAAAGTCGAGACCGCAAGTAATCAAATGCCCAAGGATGTCGAAGTCAAGTGATTTCAACACAAAATACCAACCAAAGTAACAATTAACAAGTATACAACTAACGATCGATGCCAACCCACAGGTGATGACCAAAGATACCATGTCAGGGTATAGAATACACAAAGTCAGAGGACCGAAGTCACAAAAGAAATCTACAGCAACAAATTCAACCTGAAAAACCCAAAATCATCACATAAACAACAAGACCGTGTGGTTGCAGTACACGCTTGCATGCACTGCATTGCCACTACAGTGATGATGTACACAAAAGCTCCATGGAAATTTCACAAACGAGCACAAGGTCAAACCCGAGCGTTTAAGCTGGATTCAACTTAATGCACAAATCAGTGTTCAAGTAACAATACATGAACTAAACTTCGAATCAATATATAATGTGCACAGCCACTAGCACGAGACAGTCAAATTCAAATGCAACTGTCTTGAGAGAACAAGTACATGAAACAACATCAATATGCACAGATGCACATCATGGCATATGAACCCAATACAGTGCAAACAACTAAAATCAGGTGTACTGCAGCCACCACAAGAACACAAGGGCAACCTGCAACAAAACTGCAGCCACCACAAGGTCACAAGGGCAAAACTGCAACCAAAAACTCAGATGCAGCAATCAAAACAAATGCAGCAGTGGATAAGGCTACACAGTGAACACAAACCAAGTAAATGGTGACTAGCGAAGCAGTGAAACAACAATGGTGCAACACATGATGAAGTCAGTGCCAACAGTAAATGGCTCAATCAATATGATATGCAATGCGCAACATACATGAGGTTCAAGTTCAAAACTAACAGTGGTGTAGTAGACCACATGAAACCAAACAAATATGCATATACAACTACAACAAGAACAATGCACGTAGGAGTGCAAGAGCAATTAAAACCAGAGATACTGCAAGCACAGCCTTAACGATGAAGTGGCTCAACTACATCTAAATGCATCAAGCAACCAAGAACAGTCAACTTGAGAAAGGAACTCAAGCCTGGTAACATTATACCGCAACTACACATGAGAATCAAATTGAAGACAAAATGAAATTTAAGGCCAATACAAAAACTATAACACAGACATACATATCTGCATACTCAAGTGGTACGAGACCTGCAACTGTGAAACTGGCCAATACAAGAAATGCAGGACAAACTGCACCAAAGAGCAATGACTAATACAAGTGACAATGCTAGTTGGACCAAGTATATTGGTATCAGAAAATAAATGCGGTGTATAACACAGTCGAGACCGCAAGTAATCAAATGCCCAAGGATGCCGAAGTCAGATGATTTCAACACAAAATACCAACCAAAGTAGCAATTAACAAGTAAACAACTAAGGATCGATGTCAACCTACAGGTGATGACCAGAGATAGCATGTCAGGGTATAGAATACACAAAGTCAGAGGACCGAAGTCATAAAAGAAATCTACAGCAACAAGTTCAATCGGAAAAGCCCAAAATCATCTCATAAACAACAACACAAATCCAATATCATTGCAACGGTGAAGGCCGAAGGCGTGGAATTGCATAAAAATCAAGCGACCGAAGTCACACATTATCACAAGCCGAAGTCAGGTGATAAATAAGATGAAGCAGACGACAAAATTCACGTTACAGCTGAAGACTAGTTAAATTTCAAACTCGATTATTTTCACATATCAAAGCGACCGAAGTCAAAGCCATGAACCACTGACTGGAACCAAAGGGAACAAGGAACGAAATCAACATCAGCAAAAATCAAAACAAGCCAAGAAATCATGAAATTGCAAGTTCACAATCGGTAAAGTTGAATTAGATGTGAGTGATAATTAAAATCACTCACCTTTGTCGCCGAAGAGCACAACAATGCAATCACAACTGAATTCATCTCGAGAGACACTGATCGATCGAAAGTCGGCTACCACAAATTACGAAAACCCCAATTTGGAACGGCGGAACGAGCATGAGATGAAGCCGCCATTTATTTCGTTTGTTTTTTGTTTAGGGTTTTTTTTCGAACGAAAATGAAAGAAGAATGAAAAGGGGCGGCGGTATTAGCCTTGCCAATTTTCACGGTCTCAAAATAAAACATGGGCCACAATTCAATTTTCAAAGCCCGCAAATCCTTTAAACAATTTATAAAAGAATTTCAACTCAATAAAATTCCAGTCAATATTAAAGAACCACAACTCGATTTTAAAAACTCCAATTAGCAATTTGTCAACAATATTAATCGTCTAATGACGATAATAAAATAATTGTGAAATCTCGGGTTGTTACAGACTCCCCTCCTTATAAAAATTACGTCCCCGCAATTTTCATAATTAAAGTCATCAATTACAAATATTTTTCTAACATAAACTGGCTAAGCTAGAAAAATAAAAGTCGAGAATATAAACACCAAAGAAATCTTTTAATTCCAATAAAAGAAATTCACAAATTCTCAACAAAATCTAATTATCAATAGATAATTCAAAAAACAGCAAAACTGAATAAATACGATTATCAGCAATTAATTAACAATTAGATAATTAGAATACAGAAATCACAAAACAGCAATATCTAATTATCGATACGATAATTAGAAAATAGCAAAGTCTAATTATCAACAAAGACAATTAGAAAACACCAAATCACAAATTGCAAAACTGCAAACATCTAGTTATCAACCAAAAAATCAGAAAAACACGAACTCCATAATCAGCAAACTCTAACCATCAACAGAGATAGATAGAAAATAACAAACATCCAATTATCAAAAACGATAATCAGAAATCTCAAATCAACAAATATTTAATTATCACAAATGATAATCAAATCTCAAATCAACAAAAAATTTATTATCACAAACGATAATCAAATCTCAAATCAACAAATATTTAATTATCACAAACGATAATCAAATCTCAAATCAACAAATATTTAATTATCACAAACGATAATCAAATCTCAAATCAAAAAATATTTAATTATCACAAGCGATAATCAAATCTCAAATCAAAAAATATTTAATTATCACAAACGATAATCAAATCTCAAATCAACAAATATTTAATTATCAGGAACGATAATCAAATCTCATATCAACAAATATTTAATTATCACAAACGATAATCAAATCTCAAATCAGCAAATATTTAATTATCACAAACGATAATCAAATCTCAAATCAACAAATATTTAATTATCACAAACGATAATCAAATCTCAAATCAACAAATATTTAATTATCACAAACGATAATCAAATCTCAAACCAACAAATATTTAATTATCACAAACGATAATCAAATCTCAAATCAACAAATATTTAATTATCACAAACGATAATCAAATCTCAAATCAACAAATATCCAATTATCAAAAACGATAATCGCAACAACACATATCTAATTATCAAAAACGATAACCAGCAACAACAAATATCTAATATCAAAAACGATAATCAGAATCAACAAATATCTAATTATCAAAAACGATAATTAGAACTCATATCAACAAATATCCAATTACCTGAAGATAATTGGAACAACAAATATCAAGAAATCAATTAAGGTAATCTAGAAAATCAATCATAAAAGGTTGGATAGATCCCATCAGATGGTGAGTTTTTAAGCTACGTCGCACGTGCATCAACAAATGGCCGAAACCTACCAAGTACTATCAACAAAATTTTGGCGCCCAACAAATGACCCGGAGGTCCAACAAATGACCGAAGGTCTAGTACTGGTATTGACCCGAAGGTCCAACATATGACCCAAAGGTCCAACATATGACCCGAAGGCCCAACATAGTGGCTCGAAAGCACACGAAAATCATCAAAACAACAAATATTTCAATTAACGAGTCCGGAATTAACCAAAATAGCAAACGCACAAGTCCCATAACCACGAGTTTTACTAAATCGTTTAATTCTCTTCATCGTTTCGTTGAAAGTGCAAAATTGTGTATTTCAAAAATAACATTTCACATTCTCAAACGGACAAGTCCGGAATTAAGCGAATTAGTAAAAGAAAGGGGTCATAGTCCTCGATTTTGCTGAAACGTTTAAATCGCTTTCTCATTCTTTTGAAAGCGCAAACTGAAAAACTTCTGAAAACAATTCCATTTATTTTATAAAAGTAATAATTTACATTCTCAAACGAACAAGTCCGGAGTTAAGCGATCAGTAAAAGAAAGGGGTCATAGTCTTCGATTTTGCTGAAACGTTTAAATCGCTTCCTTATTCTTTTGAAAGCGTAAACTGTAAAAAATTTGAAAACAATTTTTATTTTGAAACAATTTTTAAAACACGTGATTAAAACAGCAATCAGTAGCAACTTCGACAAGGAAATTGAACTTCTCAAAATACCGTAAAAACGGACAACAAAATCAGCATTGCGTGATTACCGCTTGAAAATCCACTTTAAAATTTGACGATTAGTGAAGCCAAAGCGACAGTAATTTTGAACGTCAAAATCTCATCAAAATAATTTGCATCAAATATAATACCAGTGAATTTTCATTCATTAAAAATGTCAACAAAACACCGTGCTTCAAAAACTTAGCACCAGTGTGAAAATCCCGTTATAAAATAATGGCAACAAAATACGTTTGAAACCAAACATCGGTTTTACGTAAAATTAATGCAGTAACGTACAACTCAGATTTGCACGTATACTACTAAGTGAATAAAGAAATCATTCAAATCTATCTTCAACGAAGATAATTCAAAATAGCAAAAATCTCAACAAAATCACATAACTGCAATCGATTCGGATCCTCAAATCAGATTCGAAATTTTCAAAGAAAACAAATTAAGCACAGCTATGTGAACAACAAATGAAATCTATTTCAATTTCATATTTTGGTTCTTAAATCAGAAAGGATATCAGCTGTATTCAGCGAAGGCAGTCTCACTGCTTCCGCTGCGCACTCTGATAAACCGACACAAATTAATCAATTACTAAAACACAATTTCACCTTTTTATTTTTAAATAAAGATATTTATAAATTTCATCATAATTTCAAAACTTTAGTTTTGACTCAAAGCTCAATAAAACGTCGACTAATAGTTGTAACACATGTTCCATCTAAGTTATGTTTTATATTATGTCCATAAACCCCAAGCTTTGATACCAACTGTGACGCCCCACCTCTATGCTCACAATAACAAAGAGTATTAAAGGAAATACTGTCTGTTATTACGAAGAATAAGGCTGGATAGGAGCGGCCATCCGTAGTTAGGCCTTACACTAGTATTGGTTACCTCGATAGGAGTGGTATATATTTTTATTTTTCATCTCTTATTTATTTACTCCCATCGACATACCCAATTCCGGTATAAAACGAACTACGATGGTTCATAATAGTTTAGGACAATATATATAATAATAACATAGATAAACTAATGCGGAACACAGACAACAAAAGTCTCATATATATATATATATATATATATATATATATATATATATATATATATATATATATATATATATATATATAGACACACACACACATATAACTGATGTTAGTTACAATACATGTGATACAGTACATATGATACAACTACAACTGTCGACTCTGGAAGTTACATATACAAGTACTTTATCGTGAATAATATACATGAATATATATCACCTTATACAAATACACTGACTACTATAAAATGACGGCGACTACTCCAAAAGATATGAAAAGACATCATAGCTCAAGCAGCAACCCAAAGCAAGATATCTACAACCTGTAATAACTCGGTCTGACCCGAGTATTAAATTCAAAACAAAATAATACATGGGTCAGTCTAATTCAAACTCAGTTATTAAAGCATAGAAGCTATAATAATGAAATAACAATTGGACGACAATCAAAATAAATTCACCTATCCGATTCTTATATAAGGAAATTGGATAACGGTGAGTATAACACGTAACAGTGTTAAACAACAAATCAACAAATTCAAATTATCAATGAAGATACATAAAAGGGTAATCAATGAAGATAATTTAGAAAACAACAGAAATGCCTAAAAGGCAATTATCACCAAATTCTAATTATTAAATAAATAATTAGAAACTCATAATCTAATTATCAAAAAGATAATTAGATATCAACAAAATAATCAAATTAAACCAAATCAAAATGCAATTCAAAATATTGAATTGGACACACGAAACAATTCAAACAATTGAAATATCACTTAAAACGTCAATTCGGGTAGGGCTGCAGTACACGCACGCGTGTACTGCCTTGCCACTACAGCGTCTAGAATACCCAAAAAAATCAATAAATCAAAAGCAAATAGAATATCATTTAATAGCAATACCGTGTGGCTGCAGTACACGCTTGCGTGCACTGCCTTGCCACTACAGTGATGATGTACACAAAAGCTCTATGGAAATTTCACAAACGAGCACAAGGTCAAACCCGAGCGTTTAAGCTGGATTCAACTCAATGTACAAATCAATGTACAAGTCACAATACATGAACTAAACTTCGAATCAATATATAATGTGCACAACCACTAGCACGAGACAGTCAAATTCAAATGCAACTGTCTTGAGAGAACAAGTACATGAAACAACATCAATATGCCCAAATGCACATTATGGCACATGAACCCAATACAGTGCAAACAACTAAAATCAGGTGTACTGCAACCACCACAAGAACACAAGGGCAACCTGCAACAAAACTGCAGCCACCACAAGGTCACAAGGGCAAGACTGCAACCAAAAACTCAGATGCAACAATCAAAACAAATGCAGCAGCGGATAAGGCTGCACGGTGAACACAAACCAAGTAAATGGTAACCAGCGAAGCAGTGAAACAACAATGTTGCAACACATGATGAAGTCAGTGCCAACAGTAAATGGCTCAATCAATATGATATGCAATGCACAACATACATGAGGTTCAAGTTCAAAACTAACAGTGGTGTAGTAGACCACATGAAACCAAACAAATATGCATATACAACTACAACAAGAACAATGCACATAGGAGTGCAAGAGCAATTAAAATCAGAGATACTGCAAGCACAGCCTTAACGATGAAGTGGCTCAACTACATCTAAATGCATTAAGCAACCAAGAACAGTAAACTTGAGAAAGGAACTCAAGCCTGGTAACATGATGCTGCAACTACACATGAGAATCAAATTTAAGACAAAATGAAATTTAAGGCCAATACAAAAACTATAACACAGACATACATATCTGCATACTCAAGTGGTACGAGACCTGGAACTGTGAAACTGGCAAATACAAGAAATGCAGGACAAACTGCACCAAAGAGCAATGACTAATACAAGTGACAATGCTAGTTGGACCAAGTATATTGGTATCAGAAAATAAATGCAGTGTATAACAAAGTCGAGACCGCAAGTAATCAAATGCCCAAGGATGTCGAAGTCAAGTGATTTCAACACAAAATACCAACCAAAGTAACAATTAACAAGTATACAACTAACGATCGATGCCAACCCACAGGTGATGACCAAAGATACCATGTCAGGGTATAGAATACACAAAGTCAGAGGACCGAAGTCACAAAAGAAATCTACAGCAACAAATTCAACCTGAAAAACCCAAAATCATCACATAAACAACAAGACATATCCAATATCATTGCAACGGTGAAGGCCGAAGGCCTAGAATTGCATAAAAATCAAGTGATCAAAGTCACACATTATCACAAGCTGAAGTCAGGTGATAAACAAAATGAAGCAGACGACAAAATTCACGTTACAGCTGAAGACTAGTTAAATTTCAAACTCAATTATTTTCACATGTCAAAGCGACCGAAGTCAAAGCCATGAACCACTGACTGGAACCAAAGGGAACAAGGAACGAAATCAACATCAGCAAAATTCAAAACAAGCCAAGAAATCATGAAATTGCAAGTTCATAATAGGTAAAGTTGAATTAGATGTGAGCGACAACTAAAATCACTCACCTTTGTCGCCGAAGAGCCCAACAATCCAATCACAGCCGAATTCATCTCGAGAGACACTAATCGATAGAAAGTCAGCTACCACAAATTACAAAAACCCCAATTTGGAACAGCAGAACGAGCACGAGATGAAGCCACCATTTATTTCGTTTGTTTTTTGTTTATGGTTTTTTTTCGAATGAAAATGAAAGAAGAATGAAAAGGGGGCAGGTATTAGCCTTGCAAATTTTCACGGTCTCAAAATAAAACATGGGCCACAATTCAATTTTCAAAGCCCACAAATCCTTTAAACAATTTATAAAAGAATTTCAACTCAATAAAATTCCAGTCAATATTAAAGAATCACAACTCAATTTTAAAAACTCCAATTAGCAATTTGCCAACAATATTAATCGTCTAATGACGATAATAAAATAATTGCGATATCCCGGGTTGTTACAGCCTTCATCCTCTCTTTTGTTTCGTACGCGCTTTCTACCGGATTATCTTTCCATTTTACTCAAACCAGCCTAATTCCTTTGTTATGATGTTTCCTAACTCCATTCTCCATAATGTGTATGGTGGCATGGGATGCTATCGACTTCATCTCCATATTTGCCAATTGATCACGCCCTATCCTAACAGCTATAACATATAGGACTTTTCTGAGTGGACATATTGAAGGCGTTGTGAACTCTAGGTTTGTCTATCTCCCCAGTGATATGTGATCTTTCATTTTGAATTTCTAGTTCCGTTTTGGTGGTGTCATGTCATCGCATACCATTTCTTTCTCAACTTCAACCAATCTTGACTCGGAGGTATTGCTCTCTCAAACCTAGGAGAAGTCATAAATTTCCTATCCTAAAGTGAACAAGCATTGCTTGTAACCCTAAATTTTTATACTGCCTAATCCTAAAATTTGTGAGGTTTCTTAGATGCCTAAAAATATATTTTGTAACTAAGCTTCATTGAATGTTTTGTCTCATTTAGTCCAAGGGTTGACTGAAAGGAAGCTTCTAATCTTCTTATTAATATACTTTCGAGTTCTAAATATTGTTTTCAATGGGAATTGCCTTCACATCTAGTCATGCAAGATCCTTCACCAATCATCGTCCATACTTGTCCATACAACACATTGTATTTCTTACTTCAGTATTAGTGATATATGGTATCCACATCATTTTACCAATCAGCTCTATTTAGTGTTATCCTAAATGAATGAGGTCTAACTGTCACCTAATCTGTTTTGACGACCTTTGGATCATCCTGCTATAGTATTGTCTAAGATGATAATACTTGTAATCCAATTGGTATACTACCCTATTTCTACATAAACTCTAAGTTAACCTAAATACAATCCTAAACAACTTTCTTGAAGTTAAAGTGACAATTCAAGCACTGCCATTCATATAGCCATAATACATATGGTTAGATGACATCATACTGGCACGGTGAACAACAAATCCATAATCAAATAAATATAAGTGGCCCCGTAACAACCAAAATGTATGAATAACGACACATATGCCCAAAACATCATGATCATCTACCTTCCTTAGCTAAATATCGTAAGAACTTTCTTTAGTATAAAGTATCAACTCTTTGATAACGGTGTCATCATTTCCTCTGTTATCTTAACTTATCTAAGTGGTATTTTTATATATCATGTTATGATTTTAAGATAATTATTCATAATATTCTTGAAATGTTTTCCAGCACTCTCGATTTTATATGACCTTTCCAGGATCCTCTAACTGTGAGCATTATGTTTAGTAACACATATAAATCGTCCAAACAGTAAAATATTGTTTCTTTCCAAAAAAATTTAAAAAAAAGTCCTAAAAAGGAAAACCATTTGTTCTTCTTTTATTACATAAGTTTTTTGTCAAAACAAGATGGTAATGCCAAGGTTTTTACATTTCGAAATCATATATTTTCCCAATCAATATGGTAAATTAATGGACTTAAAACAAAAGGTCCAACATATTTAATTTAATTTATATATTTTCATCATTATTACTTGTTTATAAATACTTATTTTTAGACTTAAAACAAGATGGCGATCCCCTGACTATGAGCATTATCTAAAATTGGTCATTTAATTAAACCTTCTTGAGAAGAAAGATTCAAAAAAAAATTAGAAGAAATTTAATTAGGTTTAATTTATTAAAGTCAAAGATCAAACTTTAATTATCTATCTATTTAATCTTTTGATGTAGAAAGTTCAAAGGGTTTAACATATCCATAATCAAAGGAAGTTTTACAAAAGTGGTTTTACTCTTCTTTTCAACAAGGCAAATATTTCAAATTTCACCAAACGGTTAGTTTTTTTAACCGTCTATTAGCCTTAAAAGTACAATTCCAAAATTTATATCATGTAATAGCCCATTTTCTTTTAACTCGTTTATAAATATGTCTAAATTCAAATTTTTATGGAGGAAATAAATATTCATGTGGTTTAACCTAATGTTTTGCATACATATAAAACTTTATTAACAATTGCTCATTTCTTTTAGCATGGACTTGCTTCATTAATTAAGGTCCATGCCTCTAACTTTCCCTTTTTAAATCACTTTCCTCTGGTATTAACCTCCTCAAACAAATGCTCTATTTCAAATCTTCCCAAAGTTTCCCACTTCCAATCACTGCAACATTTGTAGCTATTGCTCATAGGTTTTAGTACCTATTTTCCTTAACTAGTCATCCACATCTACTATATATCGTAGTTGGTTAGGTATTCACTTCTTTATAAAATCATTATATTTCATAGGCATGAAGTACTTAACCTAAATTTTTCTTTGAAAATATAAACTTATTATTAAATTCAATAATTGTTTAGTCTCCAAAAGAAACTTTGAAAACCTCTCGTTTTAACCAACCTTATATAATTTTCATTTTAACCAACCTTATATAATTTAGTATTTAAAAAGTTCAAAAGTCAATGTTAGCAATTTAATTTAAAGTATCATTTCCTTTAAACAACACATTATTTTGATCTTTTCAAATAGTAAGAGTCGAGTTTTTATTGCGTGAATAGTCATCTAATCAGTTTTCCCTTTAAGGCCTTTTAACAGCGGAGATTTACTTCTTAAAAGGTAGGAATTTTAACTTTGTTAAGTTCTGCATTCAAAAACCATTTTTAAAAAGTGAGTTGTTACAATGTTTCCACAACATCTTTTATAACTTTAAACAATAAAACCGGAGCAGATAATGACAGCTTTCATTCTATCATTTTCCTATTACTCATGCTATTTCCACTTTCAACCTTAGCGGAGACTAGAGTGGCAGATGAAGGAAACTTTTTAAAAGATATGTGCAATGACTGCATATATTTATGGAAACTATCCATTTTTCCCAATGTTGCTACCATTTAAATTCTTTCTACCTAAAGTGCTTTTATTTAAATTGCTCCTCCTTATTTAACACTCTTTCTCTTTTATTGATCATTGCAATGTGTTCGCTTACTGCTTTAGCATTGGGCTTTTCCCCATTAACTTGAAACTGTTCACTTTTTGTGTATATGTTTATTTCGGTTATTTTTCTACGTGTTTTCTTTATACGGGAATATTTTTCTAGTATTCACTATTAGGTGTTTTTACCCTTCCATTCTCTTTACTCTATTTAAGTATCATTTTCACCTGTCCACCCCTTAAAAGAATTTTTCAATTTTACAAAATATAAAAATGATTGAACCAAACATACACTCTAATTTTATCGATTTCTCCTTATTCTGCACTAAAACCCTGTACTCAGAATTTTAGCCTAGTCAACTGTAATTCCCTTAGAAAATTTTGAATTAACTCATTTAATTAAAAATTTCTAAATTTCTTATTTTCTGGTGTTTTTAAAAGATATTATATATGGAAAAATTTTAATATTTACTTAGTTTTCAAAATGAGTAGTTTCTAGCGATAGAGTTCATTTATTTTTAACTAAATTCTTTGAAATCCTTTTAATAAATTATTTAATATGAAGTTGGACTCATAAATGAATTTTATTTGCTTTTTCTTTTGGATTTTTCTTCTTTTCCAATTATCTTAACTTATCTCCATTAAGGACATATTATAATATGGGTATCATCTTGTAGTAGTTAATGCATACCTTCTTACGAGAACTAACCCATTCCTATACATTGTCTCCGGATATCCACAATTGTAAGGCATTTTAGGTCCAGTAAAAGGAGTCAAGTGCCGTCCTACTTCAAAAACGTTCTATATATCATGCTCATGTTGTTCTTTAGTCGACATCTTATGGTACGGTCTACCTCCCATGGTGTAATCAGGGTAGTTGCATAATCTAAACATAATCATAGTTTCCATATTTTTAGAATAGGGTCGCAACTACTCCAATAGATGGGATTTCTATAGTTTAGCATGTAATATATATGTATGTATGTATCTACACACACTCTCTCTTATAGGTAAAAATACAATTATGTTCACCAAACATATCCTTATCCTACTGATCGGGTAACTAAAGCTCTATTACCAAATCTAACAACCCTCTCTGATACGGTTCTAATTTTCAATCCAATAAAAGCCCATCGAAAGTTAGTTCCATTTTAGAGCTGGCTATGGTGTACCGAGCTATCCATCTGCTTTCAGAATCTCATAGTGGAAGAGATAAAATATAAAAATAAAATAAGTACCCATTTCTCACATTCCAAACTTCAGAAATACAATATCCTAAATTTCTATAAGCACAAATTTTGAAGATATTACATCGATATTTCTAAATATATGGGTACTATTAGTACCTGAGGATTTGATTTTGATGACATTAGCTTTAAAAAATCATATAAAATATAAATTTTAATGTCTTATCAAGATATATGTAGTATATAGTGTAGGATATTAAACAGGTGTTGATATAATAAGATTGTACAGTATCAAGTAAAGATTGAAGAGCTAAAAATGTTGATATAAAGATTCAAGAATGAAAACTCATGGGTATTCAAGCGTTCAAGATTCAAAGATATTCCAGATAAGTTATAGAGTCTAGAATTTTTGTTAAAATTCTGATAGCACTTGATCTCTCTCTCTCTCTCTTTTAATAAGTTTTAAATATTCCTTCCAAAACTACTTTCAAATAGTTCTTAATTTCTTATACTTATCATTTTAACTTTTAATATTTTACCAAGTTATTATTTTTATTAAATTTTGATTTATATTAGTTTATTTTTCAAAATTATTATCATATAGTTTTTGTAACGCCCCGAAAATTTTCGACTTTCGAAAATTCAACATCGACACTCACTTTATCGACTGCCGAGAAATCGAAGGCCGAAAACCCGGAATGTTATGGGTTTTAAAAAGAATTAAGAAAAAGAAAGAAGAGAGAAGAGAAGATAGAAAAAGAAAAATAGAGGGAAAAGAAGATAGACAATTTTTAGAAAACAGAGAATTAGAAAAACAGAAGATAGAAAATTTTAAAAATAGAACGGGACAGAAAGGAACAACAACAGAATCTCACAATTCGCAGCGGAACAACATATAATAATGAATGAATAATCTTTAAACAAAGAACTATATCAGTTATTACATTACATCACATTATTACATCATATCATCAGAGTGTACAACAACATACAACATCAAACAGTGCAGCGGAAAAAGAAATACTATATAAACTAGTAATACGCCATGCCATCCAGCTTGCCTCCAGCAACTCCAGAATATCCAGAATATCCTGATAAACCTTAAACTCTTGGCTGCCCGTGTGGAAATTGGTGGGCACCCAGAGTTTAGGAAGGAAAACAATAAACTCCGAGTCAGTCATGTGACTGGTGTGAGAACTCAAAACAGTTTATTTAACTTTAAAATCAAAATAGAGGAATATTTTTAAATTAATTCGCAATGCTTTTAAAAATGAGACTACCATAAGGCCTCCCGCACACACACACATGCAAACGCAGAATCGGAGGAGATTTCTCCTTATGATAGCCAAAGATGCTTGATACGCATTTAAAATAACATTTGATATTATTACTAGTGCATAGTGTAGGAAAATCATTTCAAAAATAAAGATATAAATCTTAGCCGACATAGACATTTCGAACTATGCCTACTATAGCTACTATCCAAACAGTGGTGACCACCATAAGTGAATGGCAGGTTCTACAACTAATACCGTACAAGTTTCGTATTGAGAATTGGATTTCCAACAAATGGTCAGGCCAAGGAACTTCCCATTGCCACATGAGAATGCCTCTGGATGGACATCCCCGAGAACCAAACCGGATCTCTACCAACACAAGGCCGGGTTACTCCTAACTGAGCAACAACTGACCGAATATGCCATCCCCCGGTCCTTTGGGACCTTTTACCGAGCGCTCGAAATCAATTCACACAATCATAAAGTGTTTTCAACATGAGTAAGTATCTGGGCTCCATACCATGATACCACCCTTTTCCAGAAGGAAATGGACACATCCTAAAGGGTGCTACCCCTCATAACCTTACTGCTTCTTTCCTGTTTTGACCATTCACGGGGTGTGAGGCTCGACGAAGTCACGTCCACAAAAACATACTTTATACAAAAGCCATGCTTTGGGTCAACAAATGATCAACACAATGATCACTAAGATAGACGATCAAATAAATGATCCTATCACAATAATCAACACAATGATCATTTCAGCAACACTCAGCATGTCACATTACCAAATTTGGGAATATATCGCTGATAACTTCAACTATATAACCTTTGAGCTCGTACGTCTCAAAGAAGGGTGTTAAGCAAAGAATAAATTCTCCGCCACCAACAGAAATATATTTGAAAGAAATCGGCTTTATATCTCAACTTGTAATGTCAGGCATACAATCCATACAAGTCTGTTCCGGGATCGAACAGAACCGAAGGCACTTACAAAGAAGTCCTTGCAATCCGGATATTCACAATCCTGATCGGATTCACCATCACATATGGAGAACTCAATACCGGAGCAACTCGGTGCAGAGTCAATCGATAGTTCATCCTATCACTCTCGCAAATACCGGTCTTCAACACCGATCTTCAAATGCGATTCACAACGACGTATCACATATTCGGAGTGGGTTATACGACCCCATGGTCCTTTCCCGGTTAACCCGAATAGCGAGCGCTTATTCAAAAATAAGTGTGCATTCAATTTCAAACAATTCACATCAAATACCCATTCAAAGGGAAATACTGATAGTCGGTTATTGAACTATCACTGGATATGCATACATCACCAGATTCCAAATAATTTTCCAAATTATTTATTTTCCAAAATATCTTTACTAGATATATAATTTCAACACTTCAAAAATAAATCAATATTTATTTTTAACAAGTTTCACTTTCACATATAAATTCCATAATGAATTTATATTTCAAGATATCCATGCATATGCGATTTCAATAATTCATTTCAATTTATCTTCAGAAAAAGATAAATTCTAATTATTCACTTCATATTGGAAAACATTTCCATACTTATTTATTCATAAGTAATTCACAAATTCCTTTTATTTTCAACACTTAGAAAATATTCAATATACTTAAATCGAATTAAGTATATAATTCATTCTTTAAGGAAATCATTCTCTTAAACATATTTATTTGGGCCAAAACGAATGTTACGTAAAACATCGTTACGACAACCCAAAATCACTAGTATAGGGATTCGAAATTAAAATAGATATATAAATCCCAATACTATACAAAACATTTCCTTTCGGAAATCATTTACTATAACAACAGTGTTATAGTTCACATTTCCTTTTATTTCTCGAAAACGTCTATTTCAACAATAAATGTTGAAATCTATGGTTTTGAATCTCAACACCTTTAAAACATCGTTAGATCGTTTTAATTCTGTTTAAAATATCACATTCTAAAACATTTTCTTTAACATGTTATTCACTATTCAAAAACGTGAATATACTATGTTAACAAATTTCATCCTTTTTATACTTTTTAACTTAAAGGATTATTCACAGTCTAAAACGTGAATATAACTCCATTTATAAGTTATAACAATTAACTTATCAAAATAAGTCGTTTGCGAATTCATAAAACAACGTTTATAAATTCCATTTCTATTTATTTATAAAAACTTCTTTTTTTATAAATTCCTTTATTAACATATTTCAGTTTATAACTCAATTATAAACTAAATATTTATATTATAAGTTAAATACTTATAAAACGATTATTTTATAAAATCGTTCTTTAAACTTCATAATTATAAATCTTATAACTTATAAGATTCATTTATTTAACCAAATCTATTCTTCAATTAACTTCACAAATTTATAAATCTTACTATTTATAAATTTCATTTATAACTTCACAGTTTATAATTCTATAAATTTCATTCTTTTATGAAATTCATTTTCACTACATTCAAACACTTATAAAAACTCGTTTTATAATGTCTATATTTCAATTTATAAATATCCATTTATAAATCTCTTAATATAAATCAGTTTATATTATTATTCTAAAACGTCTTTAAATTCCTTTATAATTTCATCATTTCGATTTATAAAATAATCAAATTTTATAAATCCTATATTTAAACTTTTATCATATATTCAAAAATCCAATCTAAATTATTTTATAAAATCATTAGTTCATATTTCTCAAAAATCGACTTTTAATCGTATTTCTAAAAATCAGCTTTTTAACTATATTTCACAAAAACCATAATTTTTATAACTTTAAAAATTATAACGTTTATTTATTTATAATGGATCAATTCCAAAAATATAGTATATTTTCAAAATCACTTTTAAAATCATTTTAAAATCCCAAAATCTGGGTCCAATGATGCTACACACCAAATAGTCAATCACGACTAACAACGATATCATATATCGATATGACAATTCATCAAATATCAAAATATTTGAAATCAAATAAAAACTGTTGAGGAATCCAGTTGGATCCCTCCAACCTGTTTTCCTGCATCCAAAAACATTAGCACAATACCAATTTCGCTCCAGTACGAAATTATCGCGGTATATGTTCTTAATAAATATTATCCGCTTAATAACGGCGTAATAGGGTCTCATCCGCTAAACAAAAAATGCGGGAAATCAACAACTGCAATATATACATATGCCAATATATATATATTGATATTACATATAATACCAATTTCACTGTTTATGAAATATTCGCGGTATATGTTTATATTAAATAACATCCGCTTACTAACGGCGCATAATGTCTATTTTAACAATCAATAATTTACAGTCATCATTCAAACATGCATTCAAATATTTTAAATCTAACTATTTAAAATAAAATCGAAACCTATTCGATTGAGTGAGAAATTCTCACCTTGGTTTTAATTTCCGTTTTAGCGATTTATTTCGAATAAAATTAAACGCGCGTTTAATTTTACCCGAAATTCTCACTAACTCCAAACGACTCCAAACCAACTCCATCGCGTAGTGCTCGTCCATACGATTCCAACGCAACTGATTTCGCGCAGTTTCGACCTCGTATGAAAAAGTTATGCATTTTTAAAGTTTGAACACGATTTAACTTACTAATTACAACATAATTTTAATTTATTACAACATACACACATCCTCACCCTTGGATCCAACTCCAACCTGATCTGGACCATCCCCCCTATCTTCCTCTTTCACGTTGCAAGCTACAGGTCAAGGCCGCATACACATAACCCATCATCATAGATTAGGGTTTCAATTTCCGACCACCACACTCGACGAAATTCGATCAAACTACCTGCATCTTGAAGCTCCTGACCACCTCTATGCTCGCCCCAAACACCATGAAGTTCGGCCTCACCTAGATGCTCGCGCACGCAAGAGGAACGGCCACCTTTGCACTCCATTTCCCATCAATCCGTGAAGCCATTTGCGATCTCCACCGTTGGATAGGAAGTACTCGAGGAGATCTTCAACTTTGTAGTTGAACTTTCTTGCTAATTCTTGATGGATTTGGAGAAATCAAGGGGGAGAGGAAGATCATTTCTGCCCATTCAATAGTTAGGGCCAGCTAGGGTTTAAAATATTAGGGTTTTGTTATTTTTTCTAAATTATGAAGAGTATGGTGTATTTATAGAAAAAGCTAGCGTAAACACTATTCATCCCGGGAATTCCGAACTCCGATTTAGACGCCGTAACCAGCGTTTCTAAGGTTTACCCCGCGTTCCGGACACAATGGAACAGGTTTCGGAAGCTAATTCGGACATCTGTGCGAGTTATGGCTGAAAACGCTCAATTTAAATTAAACCGATTTAAATCGATTTCTAGGCGTTTTAATTTGTACCGGACAAACGGTAAATCCAATTGACTTGAAATTTGAAACCTTACAATAATATCACATTACGGATCCGATGAAACTGGTTTCGTCGAAATCCGAGACTTTTTGAAAAATGGCTATTTTCACTCGCCAAATTTAAATTAAAAATAAATCGATGCGTTTCGAGCTGCCACGATCAAACGATAACTCCGATTGACACGAAAATTTAAATCCGGTAATAACTAACTATTACGGATCCAATGAAACTGGTTTCGTTCAATTCTGAGACTGTTCAAAAATTGGCTATTTTACAGTCGATTATTAAATATTAAAATATTCAATTTTCACAAATTAACTTTTAATTCGATTTTAAAAGTTCTAAAATATCTCTATAACTCCAGTATGATTAAATAAAATTTTACAAATTATCTTCAATCATATTTAACTCAATTTTCAATTATTTCCATAATTTAACATATTAAATTATTGATTTAATAATCAAATTAAATTCAATAATTCAAATAAAAATTTATTTGACTTAAAAATTCACTTATTAACATTTAAAATTAATTAAATATTCAAATTTTAATTTCTAAAAATTCTGGGTCGTTACAATCTTCCCCACTTAAAAGAATTTCGTCCTCGAAATTACAAGTAAGAAAGGTTACAGAATCTATTAATTTTCCAAAATTTATAATTAAACTTCTTTCAAATCTTTACTAAGTTTTCGAATCATACTTAGTTATGTTTTCAAAAGCAACTACTATAGTTTAACTTTCAACTTTAAAACAAAGTTTAAAGTTTTCAAAATTTTCCAATTTTTCTCAAATTTTTTCTAACGCCTTAAATTTTCGGAAAAATTCGCCATAGTCTCCTTTGCGCGGCTCGATCCAAAAAAAAAATGATAGTATATATATCACAAATATACATCTCATCAAGTAATGAGGCATCCCGAAGGGAAAAAAGTATAAAAGTACGATATTTAATCCGAGATATGTACCTTATATTTTATTAGCAAGCATATACGGCTAATATAGCGCTAAAGCGAACTCCAAATGGGAAGCAAACGCGATCCGCACCTACTAAACACTTAACAAACAACATGAGAAACATGCATATAAAGCATATAATCTCAATATACAACATATAGCAACATATATCTCCATAATAACTACATATGTCACATAGCAAATGCAACTAAACAACAAATGAAACCATCAACCAACTATCATCCATATCCAAATAAACATTCATTCATATTCTTATTCTCATTATATGTTCAATGAAATGGTTTTCAATTCAAATCACATTTGATTTATTCACATTGGATTTTATCAACATTCCTTCTCAATTCAATTAGTTATCATTTACTAATTTAAATCCAATTCACTTTCAATTCTATTCAAATTTATTTACTTCTAATTTGAATTCAATTACATTAGCTTCCAATTTCATTAATTCACTTTCATTAACACTTAATGAATTATATACAATCAATCAACAATCATATAACAACTAATGTATATTAATTTCAACCAAATTCCTTTACTTATATTCATTCAATTTGGTTTAACACCATCACTTTCAATTGGTTTAATTAAATTGATTTTCATTCAACCTTTCAACTTCTAATAACATTAGGTTTCAATGAATTAACACTTTCATTAATTATTATATATCAATTAAATTTACATTCAATTGATTAACATTTAAGTCATTCATTCAATTCAATTTCTAAAGTTGAATTTCATTTATATAACTTAAGTTCATATTCATTTAACTTTAAATTCATTTGCTTATTTACAACTCACATTCATAATTATATTCATATAGTTTCACTTCTTATATATATAAGTTTATTTCACAATTGTAAATCACTTTAATTATAATTCAATTCTTATAATTCTTTTACTTATACAATTACTCTTTTATTTAGATTATTCAAACAACCTAACAATCAACTTATATACACTTTAATAATTCTGAAAAATTATTCCTTTATATATAAAATATAATCAAGGCAAAATTATTTCATTTACCCAATTTAAACAATATTATGTCGAATTGTTCTATTCAAGTGTTTAGAAACCCCTTCGGCAAAGTTGTACATACCGTGCTGAGGAAGGTTCATATGCCACTCAATAAACCAATCATCACAATATAAAACAATTTTGTATTCACTAACAAATACGCACTCGTATCTATTATTACACTCAAACTCATTCTAGAGTACTGCTGACTCCATCTCTAATGAGTAATACCCTACAGAACCATGGTTGTCGCTTAACCATCAGCTCTGATACCAAATGTAACGCCCCGAGAATTTTCGACCTTCGAAAATTCAACATCGACACTCACTTTATCGACTGCCGAGAAATCGAAGGCCGAAAACCCGGAATGTTATGGGTTTTAAAAAGAATTAAGAAAAAGAAAGAAGAGAGAAGAGAAGATAGAAAAAGAAAAATAGAGGGAAAAGAAGATAGACAATTTTTAGAAAACAGAGAATTAGAAAAACAGAAGATAGAAAATTTTAAAAATAGAACGGGACAGAAAGGAACAACAACAGAATCTCACAATTCGCAGCGGAACAACATATAATAATGAATGAATAATCTTTAAACAAAGAACTATATCAGTTATTACATTACATCACATCATTACATCATATCATCAGAGTGTACAACAACATACAACATCAAACAGTGCAGCGGAAAAAGAAATACTATATAAACTAGTAATACGCCATGCCATCCAGCTTGCCTCCAGCAACTCCAGAATATCCAGAATATCCTGATAAACCTTAAACTCTTGGCTGCCCGTGTGGAAATTGGTGGGCACCCAGAGTTTAGGAAGGAAAACAATAAACTCCGAGTCAGTCATGTGACTGGTGTGAGAACTCAAAACAGTTTATTTAACTTTAAAATCAAAATAGAGGAATATTTTTAAATTAATTCGCAATGCTTTTAAAAACGAGACTACCATAAGGCCTCCCGCACACACACACATGCAAACGCAGAATCGGAGGAGATTTCTCCTTATGATAGCCAAAGATGCTTGATACGCATTTAAAATAACATTTGATATTATTACTAGTGCATAGTGTAGGAAAATCATTTCAAAAATAAAGATATAAATCTTAGCCGACATAGACATTTCGAACTATGCCTACTATAGCTACTATCCAAACAGTGGTGACCACCATAAGTGAATGGCAGGTTCTACAACTAATACCGTACAAGTTTCGTATTGAGAATTGGATTTCCAACAAATGGTCAGGCCAAGGAACTTCCCATTGCCACATGAGAATGCCTCTGGATGGACATCCCCGAGAACCAAACCGGATCTCTACCAACACAAGGCCGGGTTACTCCTAACTGAGCAACAACTGACCGAATATGCCATCCCCCGGTCCTTTGGGACCTTTTACCGAGCGCTCGAAATCAATTCACACAATCATAAAGTGTTTTCAACATGAGTAAGTATCTGGGCTCCATACCATGATACCACCCTTTTCCAGAAGGAAATGGACACATCCTAAAGGGTGCTACCCCTCATAACCTTGCTGCTTCTTTCCTGTTTTGACCATTCACGGGGTGTGAAGCTCGACGAAGTCACGTCCACAAAAACATACTTTATACAAAAGCCATGCTTTGGGTCAACAAATGATCAACACAATGATCACTAAGATAGACGATCAAATAAATGATCCTATCACAATAATCAACACAATGATCATTTCAGCAACACTCAGCATGTCACATTACCAAATTTGGGAATATATCGCTGATAACTTCAACTATATAACCTTTGAGCTCGTACGTCTCAAAGAAGGGTGTTAAGCAAAGAATAAATTCTCCGCCACCAACAGAAATATATTTGAAAGAAATCGGCTTTATATCTCAACTTGTAATGTCAGGCATACAATCCATACAAGTCTGTTCCGGGATCGAACAGAACCGAAGGCACTTACAAAGAAGTCCTTGCAATCCGGATATTCACAATCCTGATCGGATTCACCATCACATATGGAGAACTCAATACCGGAGCAACTCGGTGCAGAGTCAATCGATAGTTCATCCTATCACTCTCGCAAATACCGGTCTTCAACACCGATCTTCAAATGCGATTCACAACGACGTATCACATATTCGGAGTGGGTTATACGACCCCATGGTCCTTTCCCGGTTAACCCGAATAGTGAGCGCTTATTCAAAAATAAGTGTGCATTCAATTTCAAACAATTCACATCAAATACCCATTCAAAGGGAAATACTGATAGTCGGTTATTGAACTATCACTGGATATGCATACATCACCAGATTCCAAATAATTTTCCAAATTATTTATTTTCCAAAATATCTTTACTAGATATATAATTTCAACACTTCAAAAATAAATCAATATTTATTTTTAACAAGTTTCACTTTCACATATAAATTCCATAATGAATTTATATTTCAAGATATCCATGCATATGCGATTTCAATAATTCATTTCAATTTATCTTCAGAAAAAGATAAATTCTAATTATTCACTTCATATTGGAAAACATTTCCATACTTATTTATTCATAAGTAATTCACAAATTCCTTTTATTTTCAACACTTAGAAAATATTCAATATACTTAAATCGAATTAAGTATATAATTCATTCTTTAAGGAAATCATTCTCTTAAACATATTTATTTGGGCCAAAACGAATGTTACGTAAAACATCGTTACGACAACCCAAAATCACTAGTATAGGGATTCGAAATTAAAATAGATATATAAATCCCAATACTATACAAAACATTTCCTTTCGGAAATCATTTACTATAACAACAGTGTTATAGTTCACATTACCTTTTATTTCTCGAAAACGTCTATTTCAACAATAAATGTTGAAATCTATGGTTTCGAATCTCAACACCTTTAAAACATCGTTAGATCGTTTTAATTCTGTTTAAAATATCACATTCTAAAACATTTTCTTTAACATGTTATTCACTATTCAAAAACGTGAATATACTATGTTAACAAATTTCATCCTTTTTATACTTTTTAACTTAAAGGATTATTCACAGTCTAAAACGTGAATATAACTCCATTTATAAGTTATAACAATTAACTTATCAAAATAAGTCGTTTGCGAATTCATAAAACAACGTTTATAAATTCCATTTCTATTTATTTATAAAAACTTCTTTTTTTATAAATTCCTTTATTAACATATTTCAGTTTATAACTTAATTATAAACTAAATGTTTATATTATAAGTTAAATACTTATAAAACGATTATTTTATAAAATCGTTCTTTAAACTTCATAATTATATATCTTATAACTTATAAGATTCATTTATTTAACCAAATCTATTCTTCAATTAACTTCACAAATTTATAAATCTTACTATTTATAAATTTCATTTATAACTTCACAGTTTATAATTCTATAAATTTCATTCTTTTATGAAATTCATTTTCACTACATTCAAACACTTATAAAAACTCGTTTTATAATGTCTATATTTCAATTTATAAATATCCATTTATAAATCTCTTAATATAAATCAGTTTATATTATTATTCTAAAACGTCTTTAAATTCCTTTATAATTTCATCATTTCGATTTATAAAATAATCAAATTTTATATATCCTATATTTAAACTTTTATCATATATTCAAAAATCCAATCTAAATTATTTTATAAAATCATTAGTTCATATTTCTCAAAAATCGACTTTTAATCGTATTTCTAAAAATCAGCTTTTTAACTATATTTCACAAAAACCATAATTTTTATAACTTTAAAAATTATAACGTTTATTTATTTATAATGGATCAATTCCAAAAATATAGTATATTTTCAAAATCACTTTTAAAATCATTTTAAAATCCCAAAATCTGGGTCCAATGATGCTACACACCAAATAGTCAATCACGACTAACAACGATATCATATATCGATATGACAATTCATCAAATATCAAAATATCTGAAATCAAATAAAAACTGTTGAGGAATCCAGTTGGATCCCTCCAACCTGTTTTCGTGCATCCAAAAACATTAGCACAATACCAATTTCGCTCCAGTACGAAATTATCGCGGTATATGTTCTTAATAAATATTATCCGCTTAATAACGGCGTAATAGGGTCTCATCCGCTAAACAAAAAATGCGGGAAATCAACAACTGCAATATATACATATGCCAATATATATATATTGATATTACATATAATACCAATTTCACTGTTTATGAAATATTCGCGGTATATGTTTATATTAAATAACATCCGCTTACTAACGACGCATAATGTCTATTTTAACAATCAATAATTTACAGTCATCATTCAAACATGCATTCAAATATTTTAAATCTAACTATTTAAAATAAAATCGAAACCTATTCGATTGAGTGAGAAATTCTCACCTTGGTTTTAATTTCCGTTTTAGCGATTTATTTCGAATAAAATTAAACGCGCGTTTAATTTTACCCGAAATTCTCACTAACTCCAAACGACTCCAAACCAACTCCATCGCGTAGTGCTCGTCCATACGATTCCAACGCAACTGATTTCGCGCAGTTTCGACCTCGTATGAAAAAGTTATGCATTTTTAAAGTTTGAACACGATTTAACTTACTAATTACAACATAATTTTAATTTATTACAACATACACACATCCTCACCCTTGGATCCAACTCCAACCTGATCTGGACCGTCCCCCCTATCTTCCTCTTTCACGTTGCAAGCTACAGGTCAAGGCCGCATACACATAACCCATCATCATAGATTAGGGTTTCAATTTCCGACCACCACACTCGACGAAATTCGATCAAACTACCTGCATCTTGAAGCTCCTGACCACCTCTATGCTCGCCCCAAACACCATGAAGTTCGGCCTCACCTAGATGCTCACGCACGCAAGAGGAACGGCCACCTTTGCACTCCATTTCCCATCAATCCGTGAAGCCATTTGCGATCTCCACCGTTGGATAGGAAGTACTCGAGGAGATCTTCAACTTTGTAGTTGAACTTTCTTGCTAATTCTTGATGGATTTGGAGAAATCAAGGGGGAGAGGAAGATCATTTCTGGCCATTCAATAGTTAGGGCCGGCTAGGGTTTAAAATATTAGGGTTTTGTTATTTTTTCTAAATTATGAAGAGTATGGTGTATTTATAGAAAAAGCTGGCGTAAACACTATTCATCCCGGGAATTCCGAACTCCGATTTAGACGCCGTAACCAGCGTTTCTAAGGTTTACCCCGCGTTCCGGACACAATGGAACAGGTTTCGGAAGCTAATTCGGACATCTGTGCGAGTTATGGCTGAAAACGCTCAATTTAAATTAAACCGATTTAAATCGATTTCTGGGCGTTTTAATTTGTACCGGACAAACGGTAAATCCAATTGACTTGAAATTTGAAACCTTACAATAATATCACATTACGGATCCGATGAAACTGGTTTCGTTGAAATCCGAGACTTTTTGAAAAATGGCTATTTTCACTCGCCAAATTTAAATTAAAAATAAATCGATGCGTTTCGAGCTGCCACGATCAAACGATAACTCCGATTGACACGAAAATTTAAATCCGGTAATAACTAACTATTACGGATCCAATGAAACTAGTTTCGTTCAATTCTGAGACTGTTCAAAAATTGGCTATTTTACAGTCGATTATTAAATATTAAAATATTCAATTTTCACAAATTAACTTTTAATTCGATTTTAAAAGTTCTAAAATATCTCTATAACTCCAGTATGATTAAATAAAATTTTACAAATTATCTTCAATCATATTTAACTCAATTTTCAATTATTTCCATAATTTAACATATTAAATTATTGATTTAATAATCAAATTAAATTCAATAATTCAAATAAAAATTTATTTGACTTAAAAATTCACTTATTAACATTTAAAATTAATTAAATATTCAAATTTTAATTTCTAAAAATTCTGGGTCGTTACAGTTTTGCTTAAGTTTTTATTATGATTATAATGTATATATTATATTTAAACATATTTACAGAGTATAAAATTATTTCACAAAGCAATGCATTTTCAAAATAATATTTCAAAATGTTTTTCAAAATTACAAAGAGTATATCGACATGCACTAACCCTATATGTTGACATACTAGCCATGAGTTTCAAAAATCGAGTTTCAAAAGAAGTGTTTATTCATCGTATCTCTTCAGGAATGGGAATGACAATAGAAACTTTACCATAATTGGATTAGATACTTGGAATACCACACAAACTAAGTACACTGAACCTAAGACAAATTTTGCATAATGGACTGCTGAACAAAAGGCAGTTGCACAAAATAACCCTAAGCTATGAATATACTACTTTTTTTCACCAGACAGAAATAAATTTAATAGAGTATCTATATGCAAGTTTGCATTTGAAATTTGGAGAACTTTGCAAGTAACACATGAAGGCACAAGTAAAGTCAAATAAACATAGATTTCCATGTTAACAAACTAGTTTTAACTATTTAAAATGAGTCTAAATGAGTCCACATCTGATATGTATAGTATATTTCAAGATATTGAACACTCACTTATCGCATTGGGTAAAAATTTCTCTAAAGAGTATTAAGTTAGAAAAATCCTTATTTCACTTACTTTTGAATGGGACCAAAAGACTCTTGCAATTGAAAAGGCAAATGATATTAGCACATTAAAGATTGAAGAGTTAATTGAAAATTTAATGTCATTTGAGACAAAAAATGCAGGGAAGAAGAGGAAGCAAAGCAACAGGGAAGAAATTCATAGCATGCAATGCAATGATGGATAATCTGGATTCAGATAGTTACAATGATGAAGAAATTGCTTTCGGGATAAGCAATGTAACGTCCTGCAATTTCATTGCTTTGATTAGTGAATATTTAATAAATTTTATATATCTAGTGTTTATAATGAAAATAAACTCATTTTCATTAATTAATAATGATGTTAAATCATTTTCAAAATTTGTTTACCAAATAAAATAGTTCGTAGAAAAACAGAAAATGTGACCAAAGAACGTTGTTCGAAATTTCGACCTTTGAACACCAGAAAGTTGTCGGAAATGTCATTCATATTTGTGCACTATATGTACATATATATAAGAGTTAATTAACTAGATAATAATATAGTTAGAAATAAATTATCTTATATTAATTTGGATAAGTAAGTGATGTGACAAGACATAGTTTTAAAAATAATGAACGCTATATATATATATATATATATATATATATATTAAGTATTGTAACATTTAGATTTGTAATCATCAACCATAATTATCTCTTGTCACATCTTAGTTAATTAATAGTTAAACTTATATATATAAAAGAAAGTGACGTGACTAAACATAATTTTGTATATATAAAATAAGTGATGTGACTAGACATACTACTTATATATATATATAAAGAAAGTGATGTGACTAAACATAATTATATATAAAAAAGAGTGATGTGATTAAATATAGTTTTATATATATATATATATATATATATATATATATATATATATTACAAAATATTTGTGATGTGACTTGACAAAATGATTAGGAGTGAAACCTTGTTATAAATAGACCATAAGTTTCTCCATTTTTCTTCCTCTTTCCACCAACCTTTTCTTCCTCATTTCTAACTCAGAAGGATTTTTTATTTTTTTGAAACCGTTTGAGATTTTAATGGCTACAACATTCTAGTTGAGCATTTTTTCAAATTTCTAACATAGCTATGTCAAAATACCCAATCTTTGCAAAGAAAATTTTCACCTAGAAGTTCAAGTCCGAAAAATTATCCTTCTTCTTTTGATCATAACTTCTTCAAAACAAATCAAAAACTAGTGATTCTTTTTTTGAAATGCTAGGGAAATTCCAATAACTTTGACTTTGAGTCTATTTTGAAATTCTGTGAGTAGGTAGCCCAAAATTCAGTTGCAAAATGACCTTTTTTGGGTTTATTATTGAGAATTCAATATTTATCCGAAATTGCTCCGCCTTACCAAAACAAGTCTCGCTTCCTCTTCCCTTCAAAGCCAAGCCTACCTAGTGCATTCAAGGTTCAAGACTCCATCTTGTTGCTTAGGAATGGAAGTGCTATGTCATACTTTAATATAGCGAGAGTTTGGATAGAATTAGGTGAGTAAATTCCTACTTTTTTGGAATGAACTTTCCTTTATATGTTGTGTTTATTCTTGGCTATATATATGTTGGATATTCGCATGTTTGGAATGTGATGATAAGTGTAAATGTATAGGTTAGTGTTAGCACTAGAATGGATGCGTTGTTGAAAAGTTAGTAATTGTATATATATTGATAAGTGTATACAATTTATTGTATGAATGTGATGTGTGAATATAAAGGGTTGATGATGAACTTGTATATATTCATGATGGGTTGAAAACAAAGTTGAAACTTTGTATGTAGTCGCGACGGATTTGAGGACGGATTTGAAATCAAACTCATTTCAAGAGTTTAAAGTTTAAGCTTTGGTTAAAGTTTACGTAATTGGTTTTAAAGTGTGAAAAATTACTAAGGTATGTTTCAATCATGAACTAGTATGGTTTTAGTAACGTGGCTTCACTAAAAGATTGGTTGGAGCAAGCTGCAGCCATAGCGACAATCGTTATGGATGCAGTTCGACAAAGATTTGAACTTCTATTTCAAATTTGTTTTATTTTGAAGTCAGTTTACAAAGATTTTCAAACATAATTAGTAATGTTAAAAAATAATTAAGTCGTAATATAATTAATTAATTAATTAATTAAAAGGTAATTAGCACTAAATTGGTAACTAAGAAGGTGATTAAAGTTTAATCATCACTTAAGCTAAGTTAATGACTGTTAATTAACTAATAAAGTTTTAAATATTGTTTATATGGTTAAGAAGTAATTAAGGGATTAATAATTATTTAATTAAGATTAATGGTTAATTAATTATTAAGTAATTAATGGATTACTTAATTAATTAGGGTTTAACTCTTAAACAATTCGGTTTAACCTTAACCAAGTTGCATTAGTAAGTTAATTAGTACTTAATCAAGTTCACTAAGCCTAATTAGAGTTTAATTATGATTTAATCTTGATTTATATTGGATTAATTAAAGTTTGGTCAAAGTATAAGCTAACTAAATATACTTTTAACTTTTCAAAGGTGATTTTAAACTAAACAGAATGTGTTTTAATCAATTTTCTTTTTCAAATTAAACCGATTCCACATCAGAGGATCTCTTGTCCAGACCCTTAAGTAACCAATATGATTAGGAGAATTAAATGTCATCTGTTAGCAGACAAAACATCAATCTTCTACAGTGTAAGTGATTTGATTGTGTGGACATGTGTTTAACAATATAAGTCTCCATTCTACTATAAATTGATTGAATTGTATGGACATCTATTTAGCAAGATAAATCACCATCCTGTTGTTATGTTATTTGGACTTCTATATGCCAACCGGTTATATTGACGTGTTATTCCCTGATTGGATATGAACTGTATCTACATATATGGTAGCTTATGTAAATAATTGTTGTGTGATTTGGAAACCGAATTGAAATTAATTGGTAACTTAAATTAGTATCGTTTGGACTGCTAAGCCTCATTTGGAATTTATAAAGTATGCTTTGAATTTACTTTAATTCTTTAATCAATTTGAGGCTAAGGTTTAATAAATGGTTTTTCAAGTTATATCATTTTTATAAAGGTATTTATAAAGGATAACTTGTTTATAAAAAGGGGTTTTTCTAATGAAAAAGGTTATTAAGGTGTTTTACAAATGATGTTTTATAAATGATATTTATAAAGGAGTATAGAATGGTTTATATAAAGAGATTTAAAAATAGGAAAAAGGGTTATAAATAATTTCAGAGATTTGGAAAGAGGTTTATAAGTTAACTTAAGGGTTTATAAAAGTGGGTTAGAACTTTATTTTGAATGTTATAAGTTAACTGAAATATGAGATGAGCCTTTGAAAAAGGAATTTTTGATAAAGGATAAGCAGAATGTTTTATTTGAAAGAAATGTTTGGTTATTTAATATGGGATTTAGGAAGAAGAAAACTTTGAAAAGTTTGTAAATATACATAAACAGATAAGATAAGTATATGACTTTGTTTCAAGGCATGAAAAGTAAAAATGTTTTGGTAATATACTTATACCGTTGAGATAAGTATATAAATGTTTCCAAGTATAAAAGGAAATTAAAGGGTTTGGGATTAGTGTTTTGAAAGATCTTTTGATCAAGTTTTATAAAGTGGTTTTATTAATTAAAGAGAATTAATAAAGGCTTAGTGGATCCCATATGGAAATTAAACCCTGCTTGGATGTTTGATTATTCGATAGTAAATAACCGTCTAGCAAAGCTGGACCCAAAACGTGACTTTGGAACTATCTAGGAAAAACATGAGAATTATATGGTACATTTACCGTCGAAGGTGCTATACTGTACGTATAAACTTGTTCATTCTTATCGGACGAGTGATAAGGAAATCCGTTCACAAACAGTTAGGAGGTGAACTCTACTCTTGTCATTTGTCTGTTTATTTGCTAAAGAACTGGGGTTGAGTTTACCAGAAAATATAGAAAGTTGTTTCGAAGAGACAGAGATTGGATATGTTATCCGATAACCACTTCGATCCAACTCAAGTGTTTCGGAATGAAGACATCTTGAAGCATGGGGTGGAAGATGGAGCCATTGAAGTACAAGGGTTGCTTGCTACTAATCCTAAGGGTGATTCCAAAATGGATGTAGTAGTAGTAGTGCCTCCGGTTTTTCCTTATCCTGGATAGTTTGTATGGATGAATGTTGGCACTGCATTACTGCCTGGAGGTCCATGTTAGCATTTCAAAAGGGATATTCAGAAACGTAAAACGTAGCCTCAAGCCTCAACATTGGAAATGACTAAAACAGGGGATATGCAACAAGGCTATGTGGGTCGCGCCCATTAGGTTATATCATTTCACTTCTAGATATATACATAATCATCAATGAATTCGCGTATGTAGGAGCGCTCGGTTAAAGGTTGCAAAGCAACTGGGGTGATGATATATTCGGTGCTATCCAGCTAGGGGTAGGCCGGTTATGTATTGGCAGGGGTCGTTAGGTATGACCTCGGTACATTTTTCTAGAGGTGTAATGTGATGGATGGTACCATGTAGCCAAGTCATTAGTTGGAATCCTTTCTCCAATACATGACTTACATTTTCGATGGTAGAGCCTAGTATGTTGGAATGTGAGATGCAAGCATTTCAGTTATTTTATCTATTTAATTTAAACCTAGACACTATGATAATACCACTGGATTTTGATATAAAATGTTTTGATTATCATAAGATAAAAGCCCATCCATTTTTATGTGCGGTGTGGTCTTACGTGATACCCTTTGTTTGAAAGGTTTTCAAATGTAGAAATCAGCTTCGTTGTTACGTTTATCGAGTTTTACTCACGCTGCTTTACCAGACTGACCCGGGCGTTATTCCATGTAATGCTCAGGTCAGGCCGAGCATGTTTTCTAGGCTAGCTTTAGATGCTTTGGAGCTATGGATTCGAGTTGGAGGCCCAGGACATACTCTTATATTTTGGATATCTTTCATTGTGTATGTGTTATGTTTAGTTTGTCTAATTTTGTTAGGACATGTGTTATAACTGTCCAACTCTGATATGTATATGTATATAAACAAGAGGGTCTCATATTTTGAAAGGACTTGACTATATTATATATTGTTCTATTGTGTTATGAGATTCCTTGTTTGTTCCCAGTTCTTCTATCTTCTGTCTTCTTTCTTTCCCTTAACAATCTGCCTTTCCCGCACTTAGTTGTTTGACATGTTAATATCGTGGATGTATTAGTGTCGACTTCTGGGGTTTGAAAGATGGGTCGTTGCAACGTGGTATCAAAGCTGAAGGTTAAGCAAGATCCTTGGTTTTGGGGGAGTTTGACTCATCAAGGATAGGGTAAGTGATACCCATGGATGAGTTTGAGTGCATGTGTGTATCTATATATATATATATATATATATATATATATATATATATATATATATAAGACTGCTTATTTGTTAGTGAAATAAAAAAAAAATTATATTGTGTTATTTGATCTGTTGAGTAGCTTAAAAATTATGGTCGATGCGTTTGGCCAATGTTATCGATGGAGATTTCTTAAACACTTAAACAAGTTTAGTTGATACAATATTATTTGGAACTAGATAAATGAAATAAATTTAACTAGAATATATTTTATATATAAAAAGAATGATTTTCAAAAATATTGTAGTATAGTTGTTAAGATATTAGGAGATAATAATATGTTATTATTATCATTTAAGGCTTGTTTAGTTATGTTCGTCCAGTTGAGCATTGACTATGGTTAGTGTGTATAGGAAGTTTCATTTTTTAAAATATGGGTTAGGTAGATAAGGATTGGGAAAAATATGGCAACGAACACCTTGTGAACTAAGTTTCACGGTTTGACTATAGGGCGTTCGATGTTAATGTTGAGGTAGAATTTGATTTAAAAGTTAGAATATTTTGAGATAAATATTTAAAATGGTCTAATATAAGTGATTTATAAAATGGGTTTATAAAAATGTGTCATTTAAATTGGAAGAATTTAGGTTGAAAACTTGAGAACCTAAATCCCGGTGCTTTTGGAAAAATGATTTTTAAGATTTTGGAAAATAACAATAATAATATTTGAATCCAATTTGGTTTAAGTATAAATTTTTAGGGATAAAAGTGTAAGTAAGAAGTGTTATTTTTGAATTGGTACGGGAAATAAGTCTTGACTGTTTTGTGATGATCGGAATAATCTTCTATGTAATGATCAGATGTTTGCCTAGGCGAATGTTGTAGTGCATTTAGTAAATTATCGTTTTTATCATTGTACAGTCGAAATAAGCTCAACCCCAATGAACCCAAAGTAAGTTGGAAATATATGTTTTCTTTTAAAATGTAAAGTATTGTTCCAAAAATGATATTTTGAAATAATAGGAATACTTTTAAGTTAACTAGTACGAGTGGCTCAAAAATAAATTAAAATTGGGGAAGGAATATGTTCAGATGGTAAACACTTCTCTTGAGTATTACCCTTATTGGTAAGGGAAAGTAGGATACTGTTTGGAAGTACCCAATTCCTTAGTATCATTTTGGAGTTACTCGGGCTATAGATATATTTCTATGATTGAAAATAGAGTTTTATTTTCAAAATGTTTTGAATAAAAGCTGGGCATTTAGATATTGAGTTTTCTTTGAGAGGTAAATTCGTAATGGAATAATGGAATCACATGGGGATATGTGATCTTAGGATGTAGCGGAATACATCCAAGTTGAACCAGTATAGTTTATGTAATGTTTTCATAAATAATTTGGTGGAAATAGAATTGGTATTATGGAGGGACCAAATAAGTAAGTGCGTAATTGGACGTAGATCATTTCTCCTTTTCATATAGTTTTGATCTAAGATTCGAATACATGACTTTGAGGTGTTTGCACCATTCCGAATAAGGATTTATTGCTCGACTTTTGACGGTGAGCACATGATGAGGGTTCTTGGTGTGGGAAAAAAGTTTTCTATCATAGTTACAACTACGTAAGGAGGATAGAGGTTCAAAATCAAGGAGCCTGATCGAAGTCCGCATTAATGAATCGAGTGAGCGATACTAGTTTGAAAGGAAAGATATGTATTCGAGTGGAGATCTAATCAAATTTTGCATAAGAAAGATCTATGTACATCATACGAGCTGATGTATAGTGTTAAGTGCTTTCTGGGATAAGTCGAGGTATAATTTTGGGGACGAAATTCTTTTAAGGGGGGAGAATGTAACGACCTAGAATTCACTGCTTTGTTTAGTGAATATTTTATTAATTTTAAATATTCAATATATAAATTTTATAATGAAAATAAACAATAATGAAAATAAAATCATTTCAATTAATTAATAATGTTGTTAAAATCGTTTTCAAATTTTTTTTACCAAATTAAATAGTTCGTAGAAAAACAGAAAATGTGACCAAAGAATGTTTTCCGAAATTTCGACCTTTCGACACCAGAAAGTTGTTGAAAATGTTGTTTGTCTTTGTGCACTATATGTACGTCTATAAGAGTTAATTAACTAGATAATAATACACTTAGAAATAAATTATCTTGTATTAATTTGGATTAGTGAGTGATATGACAACACATAGTTTTATAACTAATAAACATTTTATATAAATATAAATATTAAGTATTGTAACATCTTAGATTTGTAATCATTAACCATAATTATCTCTTATCACATCTTAGTTACTTAATAATTAAACTTATGCATATAAAATAAAGTGAATGACTATAGATAATTTTATATATACATAAAAGAAAGCGATGTTTATGTGACTAAACATAATAATTATATACACATATATATAAAGGCGTGATGTGACTAAACATAATTAAAGAGTGATGTGATTAAACATAATTGTATACATATATATATATATATATATATATTAATATTTATGATGTGACTTGATAAAGTGATTAGGTGTGAATCATGCCTATAAATAGCCCATACGTTTCTCCGTTCTTCTTCCTCTTTCCACCAACCTTTTCTTCCTTGTTTCTAACGCAAATGGAGTTTTACCATTTTTTAAACCATATGAAATTTCAATGGATACAACATTATAGTTGACCAAGTAGGATCGATTTCACCCTAGAGGGGGGTGAATAAGGTGATAGTATAAATTATAGAAATTAATCGCGGAAGCTTATAAAATAATTTCAACACGGATCACAGAACAATAGCAGCACAGATAATAGCAGAATAATAAATGCAGAAATACAACGACACAGAATTTACCCAGCTTTGGCAAAACTCTGCCTACGTGCTGCCCCTAAGGTTTCTACTAGAAATTAGATAGTCCCTCGCTTACACACGTAAACTCGCGACACCCGCTATCGACTAAATCTAACTCTACGCTCAAAACCCTGCCACAACTCAGCCACTGAGTTGCGAATTCTCAAGCTACGCCACGTAGCTTGTCCCCTAGTCACACGACTAGAAATTTAAACGGTTTAAAAAAGAAAATACAAATTAAAGCAAATTTAAAATACAAAACCCTAATTTATAAAAACTAAGCCCAAATTAATATTGGTAGAACCGGCCCAATAATTAGTTCATTAAAAAATGTGTCCCCTTTTTTTTATTTCATCGGCCTGGTTCCTTTTTCTTGAGAATAATGGCTTTCGTTCCTTTTCCTTGTTCGATCAAAATTAGGGCTTTTCTTAAATTGAAGCGCCGCTTCGATGATTCGAGTTTCTGATCTTGGATGCTTGCTTTGTCGAATAATCGTCTCTTCGATTTCGCATATGGCTGCTTCTATTTCGTCGAGTTCGGTTCAAAGAATCCGGTATGTAGTTTATGCTTTTCGCTTTTCTTGTTAACTTGCTTGAACTTTGAACTCGATTTGATTCGAGATGAATGATTATTATTCTCAGTTTAGCTTGAACTCGAATAAATCAATTGCCGATGATGTTAATCACTTTAATAAGGTTCGACCCCCCTGTATTTTGGTCGTATAATAAATTTTGAATTTGTCAAATTCTTTTGATCAGCCGTTTGATTATGCTTGAACGATTGATGATTGAACTGACTTTGTCAAATTCGTATCTTTCACGTTCCTCGGTTGACACGATTTTGAATCAATTTCGTGATGACCACGGCTTTAATTTTTGACACTTGACTCTGTCACATTCGTATACTTTTGTGACTTGATTCCCATGGTTATTTCACTCTGACTTCGTTAATTGTACATCTTGTTCGTTCCTGAACATTACTGTTTTGGTTTCTTGTCATTCACATCCTTGCTGTCTGGTTCAGTCTTTGTTGCCTTGAGTCTGTTGTAATGTATACTTGGTCGAGTTTATTTGCATTCTTCAGTGTAGTTAGCTTGGTACATTCCTATAGCTCCATCTTGACTTGGGCTTGATTTGTTCAACTTGAAATTCATTTGTGAATTCATGTGCTTGTTCATTAGCTCTCGATTTTGCACTGCAGTTGTCTTCGATGTGATTTTCTACATCTGATGGCATTTAATTTTGTAGTATTGCATATCCATATAAACTTGATGTTGTCAATGAGAGTTGTTGGATTGATGTTCTTCATGTTGTTTACTGCATATGGCTTCTCTTCACTTGATCCGTCCATTCAAGTCTGCACTGTGTCTTGTTTGATTTTGATATCTTTATTGATGATGTACATATTGCTGTCATGCTGGTGACATTGGTGCATTGTCTTGTTACATGAAACTGTAATTATTCTGGTCTTGGGTTTGTGGTATTTGTATTTTGGATCTGTTGGTCATGTTACTCCATTCACTTCATGTTGCCTTGACAATCTGTCATACCAACTTGTTAAGGTTACTCCTCTTCAGTTGAGTAATTTCACTTGCACCTATACTTGGTCATAATTGATGTTGTTGAATTTGATGGCATGCATTTTGTGGTCTGCCTTGTTGCTGTGTCATTGCTGTTGACATGTTGTTGCATTTTCTTGAGTATGTTGCATGAGTTAATTGCATTCACTTCATGTTTGCATGAGCTCTGTTCATTTGCACTTGCAGTTGGTCTCTTGATTCAGTTGTGTTGGAACTGGATTAGTGCAGTTTTCATTATAGCTTGTAACTGTTGGTCGACTATCTCCTTGAGTTGCAGTGCTGTGATGTTTGTTGTATTGTTAAGTTTGTGGTCATCTTGCTTGCATTGTCACTTGGTCGACACTTGTAGTTGTACTTGCTTTGATGCTGGTTTGAGGCTGTGTCATGTTGAAACATAGCATTCATGTGTACTTTTTGATTTGCACCTGAGTTGAATCCAGTTTTAAAATTCGGGTTTGACCTTGTGCTGCGAGTTGTGACATTTATGTTATTGCACGTGAGTTGAACCCGGCTTTTCATTTGGGTTTGACCTGTGCTCACCTGTCCCTGTAAATTGATCAAGTGTATATCGATGTGCACGGCCTTGTGGCATGTACAGTGATACACTGTGTATGTCACAAGTTGTTCGTGTATGATGAATTCAAATTTAAATGATGACGAACAACCCAAATAACCGAGGCAAATATTATTTTCAAAATTAACATTTTATTTTATATTGCAAAAATATTTCTTTTTCAATTTTACTGCGTTAGTGAATATTTTTGCAGATTGCTCAGATGCTGGATTCAAACTGGAATGAAGTCGAAGATAAATACGAGAGTGAGTGATATGTAGTGAGGTCAACTGTAAATGTAAAATTGTGATGTAATTGAATTTGTATCAAAGTTGTATAGTGAATAGTGAGAGCTTGAATTTGTACTATTCAAAATTGTAATAAATATTTGTTTGAATAAAATATTCGTTTGAATTCAAAATCAGTGTTATTTATTTTATTCAGCAAATATTTATTTTATCTGTGAAAAATAAAATAGTATATTACAAATACATTTAAACGAATGTATATATGTTTATTATCATCAAACAAAAATCATATAAGCGCATATTCAACAATCTCCCCCTTTTGATGATAGCAAACATATATTTAAGATTTTGAATATGTTAAATGTATTTGATCATTGATATGCTCTAATTTGCTCCCCCTATTTGAATGCTCCCTCTCTAGACAATACTCCCCCTACATATATGCATACAAATAAAAATATGCAAATGAGTCTAGATGCAAATAGAAAATTATTTGGCCTTTGCTTGATTTTATTTGACAAAATCTTAACTTTTCTCTCCCCTTTTGTTATCAGCAAAAGAATAATAGTGTTAGAAAAAAAATAGAGATAAAGTGATCGATATTAATCCAACATTAAAACTCAATTGAATATAAATATTAAATTTCAATAAAAAGTCAAACAAAAATCATAAATGTTTTGTTAGGCGCATATTCCACTTTTAGAATGATGGAAATGATGTCATCATACAAAACCATACAGTTGTGTCTATTTGTGGTATATTTATATCAGGAATTTGAATATCTACTAACCATGCATAACCGTTAGGACTTTTAAATGAGATTAGTAGTATTCCAATTTTATTTTATTTTTAAAAAATGAATTCAAGTATCTTCTAACCACGCATAACCGTGAGGACTTTTAAATGGGATTAGAATCAACTTGTTTATTTAAAAAATCAACTTTTGATATGCGTTCCATACATGCATAACCGCGAGGACTTTTAAATGAGCATGGAAGCACATAACAAATTCCAAGTAATTCACCCATGCATAACCGTGAGGACTTTTAAATGACAGTGAATACTTTGGTATTTATTTATTTATTTATTTATTTTTTAAAAAATGTGAAAATGAAAAACGAACGATTCCTGTTTAGAGTACCACATATCGACAAACTATATAGAATTTTGATGAGTGATGGTTGTCAGAAATATGATAGATATAGAGATGGTCATGGAATTTTTTACCAACAAAAAGTTTTATAACTCTTGTTTAAATTTCTAAAGAAATTTAGTAATTATACCGTCTCGAGTCATAATATTTTATCAATATTAACACTCATCACTTTTTCAATCACTATTTTTCTTTTCGATAAACATTAGGGAGTCAGATTAGTCAAAATAGTCATTTAAAATCAAATTCAAAAATAATTATGAAATTAATTTTTCAAAAATGACTAATCTGAAAATATGGCCAAAAATGATTTTCTCCAGGGGGTTTTAAAAGAAAATTTTCTGCTATTTGAAAATTATTTGAAATGAAGAATATGCAGATATTTTCTTTTAAAAACGATGCAGTTACTAAATGTTTCAACAATTGATCACGTTCCACTAGTAATTTTTTTCTATCAACTAGATTACCAGTGTAATCTGCATCTGAATTTTACTTTCACTCAATTATCACTCGTTGAATTTTATTGACCAAACCATGAAGTGTGCACCAAAAATTTCAAACTCAATTTTTACAGCAATTTATATGACATTCTTTTGAAGCCGTGTAAATAATCAGAAAACATTGAATATAAAGTCAGCCGTATTATAACAAATTGTATTATCCAACAAAAACACTATTTTTAATCCAAACTGATATATATGAAGTAATTCAAAGAATCTAGAGAATTTTATAGTGTTATGGCATAAGAATGTAATTTGGCCAACTATTTTGAATAAGTCAGAATCAAAATCATCATATTTTCATCAATCTCAATATTAGCTGATTTTAATTCAGAATATGGTGCAGATTATCACATTTAATATATCGTTCAAATAAATATACAATTACCTGTTTTACCTTTACGATATTTTTCGTTGTTTCCCATTGTGATTCTGTCACCTTTATACTAGGCTAAGGAACTTTGCTTTGTCGCCCGTTGTGTTTCTGGAACAGCCAAAATCCAGTGAACACTGTTATTGTTCCTTAGCCTGCCACCACACCTACACTGGAAAAGATTTATGTGACCTATTTGTTTTTATAGGTCCATGGTTGTTAGTGGCAGAAAATTTTGAAAAACCATTTTGTAAAGACCCAAAACTATTTATAATTGTTCCCTTCGGCACCCAAATTTGTTTAGCTTTGAGGGATTTTATATTTGTGCCTTTTGGAACCCAAATCGGTATAGTTTTCACATGTTTGGGTCTATACCAACAATTATTGTGATTGTGTCCACATTTTCTACAAATCGTGCACATTGAGTTGACTTGATTAATATCGCTTTTAACAATTTTCGAACAATCATATCCAAGTCCTTGTCTAACTGTATTAACAGTTTGTTTCCCTAATAGCATATTCAACGATTTTTCACTTTTTGAAAATTTATCTAAAGTCGTTGACAATTGTTGGACTTGTATTTTGAGAGATTCATTTTCGTTCAATAATTGTGTGCACTTTTTGATAGAATTTTCTCTCCTAGTATTTTCATTCTCTTTTAAAATCAGAATTTCATTTTCAAGTGATTTTATATTGATTTCTGATTTTTTAATTTCCTCTTCGAATGTTGGACACTTATCACACTTAGGGATTCTACTTTGATAGTTCTTAACTAATTGATCAAGTTGTTCATTGCATTCTATCAAAGTATCCTTTTGAGATTCAAGTTTGGCGTATTTTTCCCTAAGTCGTTCAAAACAGCCATTTACTTCGTGGAAATAAATATGTAATTCAGAGTGAGTAAGTTTTGATACCTCGCTTGGCTCGTCATCGTCGCTATCGGTTATATTCCCATGAAGGCACATATCTGCTTTCTCACTCTCACTGCTATCGCTTTTATTCCATATGGCTGTAAAACATCTTCGTTTTGATTTCTTTTCTTTGTCGAGTTGAAATCGGGGATAATTGGGCTTGATATCACCGGGTTTGTTGCAAATGATCCCGTGTTGTTTCGAGTTATCCAATGCTTTGATTATTCTGCTTTTTAATTTTTTATTTAGAGCTGGATTTCCGTATTTGTGATTCCACCTTTTGAATTTCTTCATTATTAATGCCAGCTCGGCTGCTCCATCATCATCATCCTCATCACAACTGCTATTTACCAATCCTGTTAAGCACATCTCTTTAACTGAGTCAGTTGTGGAGGACTTCTCATTGCTGTTGACTTTTGCTCCATATGTTGCATCGAAAGTATTCCAGATTTCCTGTGCATTTTCACAATGAGAAATGAAATTAAAATTATCTTGATTAATATGAGAATATATTATATGCATAGCAAGAGCGTTAATCGAGATAATTTTCTTATCTGTTATATCACACCCATTTTCAATAATATCCCAACATTTAATATTAACAGATTTTAAATAAAATTCCATTTTTAATTTCCAATTCAAAAAATCTGTTCCATCGAAAATAGAAGGAATAATATTGGAACGACCCTCATCAAAAGTATTATTAAAAGAAGACATTTCAAAAATTCAAATTTTTTAAAACAAAAATCAATTTTTAAAACACGAATTTTTAAAACAAAAATTGATTTTTGTAAAAAAAATTTAAAATAAAAACGGCTTTTGTTCCTAGCTCTGATACCACTTGTAGGATCGATTTCACCCTAGAAGGGGGGTGAATAGGGTGATAGTATAAATTATAGAAATTAATCGCGGAAGCTTATAAAATAATTTCAACACGGATCACAGAACAATAGCAGCACAGATAATAGCAGAATAATAAATGCAGAAATAGAACGACACAGAATTTACCCAGCTTCGGCAAAACCCTGCCTACGTGCTGCCCCCAAGGTTTCTACTAGAAATTAGATAGTCCCTCGCTTACACACGTAAACTCGCGACACCCGCTATCGACTAAATCTAACTCTACGCTCAAAACCCTGCCACAACTCAGCTACTGAGTTGCCAATTCTCAAGCTACGCCACGTAGCTTGTCCCCTAGTCACACGACTAGAAATTTAAACGGTTTAAAAAAGAAAATAAAAATTAAAAGCAAATTTAAAATACAAAACCCTAATTTATAAAAACTAAGCCCAAATTAAAATTGGTAGAACCGGCCCAATAATTAGTTGATTAAAAAATGCGTCCCCCCTTTTTTTATTTCATCGGCCTGGTTCCTTTTTCTTGAGAATAATGGCTTTCGTTCCTTTTCCTTGTTCGATCAAAATTAGGGCTTTTCTTAAATTGAAGCGCCGCTTCGATGATTCGAGTTTCTGATCTTGGATGCTTGCTTTGTCGAATAATCGTCTCTTCGATTTCGCATGTGGCTGCTTCTATTTCGTCGAGTTCGGTTCAAAGAATCCGTTATGTAATTTATGATTTTCGCTTTTCTTGTTAACTTGCTTGAACTTTGAACTCGATTTGATTCGAGATGAATGATTATTATTCTCAGTTTAGCTTGAACTCGAATAAATCAATTGACGATGATGTTAATCACTTTTATAGGGTTCGACCCCCCTGTATTTCGTCGTATAATAAAATTTGAATTTGTCAAATTCTTTTGATTGGCCGTTTGATTATGCTTGAACGATTGATGATTGAACTGACTTTGTCAAATTCGTATCTTTCACGTTCCTTGGTTGACATGGTTTTGAATCAATTTCGTGATGACCACGGCTTTAGTTTTTGACACTTGACTCTATCACATTCGTATACTTTTGTGACTTGATTCCCATGGTTATTTCACTCTGACTTCGTTAATTGTTCATCTTGTTCGTTCCTGAACATTATTGTTTTGGTTTCTTGTCATTCACATCCTTGCTGTCTGGTTCAGTCTTTGTTGCCTTGAGTCTGTTGTAATGTATACTTGGTCAAGTTTATTTGCATTCTTCAGTGTAGTTAGCTTGGTACATTCTTGTAGCTCCATCTTGACTTGGGCTTGATTTGTTCAACTTGAAATTCATTTGTGAATTCATGTGCTTGTTCATTAGCTCTCGATTTTGCACTGCAGTTGTCTTCGATGTGATTTTATATATCTGATGGCATTTAATTTTGCAGTATTGCATATCCATATAAACTTGATGTTGTCAATGAGAGTTGTTGGATTGATGTTCTTCATGTTGTTTACTGCATATGGCTTCTCTTCACTTGATCCGTCCATTCAAGTCTGCACTGTGTCTTGTTTGATTTTGATATCTTTATTGATGCTGTACATATTGCTGTCATGCTGGTGACATTGGTGCATTGTCTTGTTACATGAAACTGTAATTACTCTGGTCTTGGGTTTGTGGTATTTGTATTTTGGATCTGTTGGTCATGTTACTCCATTCACTTCATGTTTCCTTGACAATCTGTCATACCAACTTGTTGAGGTTACTCCTCTTCAGTTGAGCAATTTCACTTGCACCTGTACTTGGTCATAATTGATGTTGTTGAACTTGATGGCATGCATTTTGTGGTCTGCCTTGTTGCTGTGTCATTGCTGTTGACATGTTGTTGCATTTTCTTGAGTATGTTGCATGAGTTAATTGCATTCACTTCATGTTTGCATGAGCTCTGTTCATTTGAACTTGCAGTTGGTCTCTTGATTCAGTTGTGTTGGAACTGGATTAGTGCAGTTTTCATTCTAGCTTGTAACTGTTGGTCGACTATCTCCTTGAGTTGCAGTGCTGTGATGTTTGTTGTATTGTTAAGTTTGTGTTCATCTTGCTTGCATTGTCACTTGGTCGACACTTGTAGTTGTACTTGCTTTGATGCTGGTTTGAGGCTGTGTCATGTTGAAACATAGCATTCATGTGTACTTTTTGATTTGCACCTGAGTTGAATCCAGTTTTAAAACTCGGGTTTGACCTTGTGCTGAGAGTTGTGACATTTATGTTATTGCACGTGAGTTGAACCCGGCTTTTCATTTGGGTTTGACCTGTGCTCACCTGTCCCTGTAAATCGATCAAGTGTATATCGATGTGCACGGCCTTGTGGCATGTACAGTGATACACTGTGTATGTCACAAGTTGTTCGTGTATGATGAATTCAAATTTAAATGATGACGAACAACCCAAATTACCGAGGCAAATATTATTTTCAAAATTTACATTTTATTTTATATTGCAAAAATATTTCTTTTACAATTTTACTGCGTTAGTGAATATTTTTGCAGATTGCTCAAATGCTGGATTCAAACTAGAATGAAGTCGAAGATAAATACGAGTGTGAGTGATATGTAGTGAGGTCAACTGTAAATGTAAAATTGTGATGTAATTGAATTTGTATCAAAGTTGTATAGTGAATAGTGAGAGCTTGAATTTGTACTATTCAAAATTGTAATAAATATTTGTTTGAATAAAATATTCGTTTGAATTCAAAATCAGTGTTATTTATTTTATTCAGCAAATATTTATTTTATCTATGAAAAATAAAATAGTATATTAACAAATACATTTAAATGAATGTATATATGTTTATTATCATCAAACAAAAATCATATAAGCGCATATTCAACAGACCATTTTTTCAAATCTCTAATATAGCGATGTCAAAATACCCAATCTTTGCAAAGCAGTTTTTCACCTAGAATTTCAAGTCCTAAAATTACCCGTCTTCTTTTGATCATAACTTCCTCAAAACAAAGAGTGATTCTTTTTTTGAAATGATAGAGAAAACAAATTCCAATAATTTCACTTTGAGTCCATTTTGAAATTCCATGAGTAGGTAGCCCAAAATTCAGTTCCAAAATGACCTATTTTTAGATTTATTATTCAGAATTTGATTTTTATCCGAAGTCGCTCCACCTTACCAAAACAAGTCTCACTTCCTCTTCCCTTTAAGGCCGAGCCTACTTGGTGCATTCAAGGTTCAAGACTTCATCTTGTTTGTTAGGAATGTAAGTGCTATGTCATACTCTAATTTAGCGAGAGTTTGGATAGCATTCAATGTGACGACCCGAATTTCGACGCTCAAAAATCGACATCCATACTTCACCTATATTCGAATGCCGCACATTCAAACGTCGAAATCCGAATTGCTTGAGCTTATAACACATTAAGTCAATAACATTGCAGCGGAAACAGAATGAATAACTTTATTGATACACAAAATGATACAACGTTCTGCTACAAATGAATGTCAATATCAGAGACAATATGCAACAACGGAAAGAATAAGACAGCAACAGCAGCGGAAGACAACATCTTCAATATGATCTTCCAAAGAATAGAAAGAAAGATGTAATCCAAAACTATATCTCCATCTCCAATGTTCCAAGCCACAAGCTCAAATCACCATCACGTTGTATTAAGCAAGGTCAGTCTGAATGTTGAAGTGAAACAAATGTGATCGCCAATCCAGATACTTCAAAGATATCGAATCTACATCTACTATCTGATTACCTGACTCTAGGCTGCCCATGTGGAAAATTATGGGCACCCAAAGTTTAGAAAGGGAACAATAATCTCCAGATCAGTCATGGGACTAGTGCGGGAAAACGAAAACAGTTTTTCTTTAACAAAAGAAAATAAAAATAAATCCACAATGCTTTTGGAAAATGAAACTACCATAAGGCCTCCCCCCCACACCATGCGAACGCACAATTGGAGGAGATTTCTCCTTATGATAGTCAAACATGCTTGATACGCGAAAACCTTTTGATATTATTATTAGTGCATAGTGTAGAAAACATTTCGAAAGTATAATGTTAATCTTAGCCAGCATACCACCATTATGGTATACTTACTATAGCTACCATCTAAACAGTGGGTCACCACCATAAGTAAATGGTAGGTTATACAACTAAAACCATATAAGGTTCATATTGGTGATTTGATTTTCAACAAATGGTCAGGCTAATGAACTTCCTGGGCCACAAGGGTACGCCTCTAGAGGGACGTCCCGAGAACCTAACCGGATCACTGCCAATGCAAGGCCGGGTTACCTCTGTATCTAGGTAACTAATTGTCAATAGTATGCCATCCCCCGGTCGTAAGCGACCTTTATCCGAGGACTCGACACTAACAACCACAAAGCAATAATTTTGCAGCAACCACATAAGTTAAGTATCTAGGCTGCATACCATGATACCAATTCTATCCAGAAGGAAATGGACATACCCTAAGGGGGTGCTACCTTAAAATAACCTTGTTGCATCCTTCCTATTTCGACCATTCTTTGTTGCGTGGTCTTGATGAAGTCTCGTCCCACAAAGATATGCTTTTCACAAAAGCCATGCTTTAATCAACAAATGATCAGCAGCACTTCGTATGCCACATTACCAAATTGAGAATGTATCACTAGTAACCATCAACTACATAACCTATGAGCTCGTACGTCTCAGAGAAGGGTGTTAAGCTAAGAGAATAAATTCTCCGCCACTAAACAGAAATGTATTTGATAGAAACCAGTTTTACATCTCAAAGTGTAATGTTAGACACACATCAATACAAGTCTGTTCCGGGTTCAAACTGAATTGAAGGCACTTCAAAGAAGACCTTGCAATCCGGGTATTCACAATCCCAATCGAACTCCCCATCACATATAGAGATCTCTATACCGTAGCTACTCAGTGCAGAATCATTCGACGAGTGATCCTTTCGTTCTCGAAAATACCCGGTCTTTACCACCGGTCTTCAATTGTTATCCATTTCGTCGTATTATTATTCAAAATTGGTTTTATGACATAAAGTCCTCCCCCAGCTAAACTGAATAATGAGCGCTTAATTTTAAAAACATATGGATATATGTGATCTTAGTTAAGTCACACTTTTAGCCCAAAACCTTTCTTTCAAATGGTTTAAACAAGTTACCATTCTAATCTTTTAAACAAAAAGATTCACTTCAATCATTCACAAAAATTCATTCATAGTTTTCGAAACTATTTCAATTCCAAATCTTTTATGCAAAAGATACACCTTTAAGATCCTCTTCAATTCAAAAATCTTTAACAAAGATTCATTCATAGCTTTTAAAACAATTCCACTTCAAACTTGAAATCCTTTAAATAAAAACTGGAAGTTCTTTCGTTATATGAAAGCCATTATCATTTGAAAACAAATACTTTTCGTTTTGGAAAAATCCGATCAAATATACACAAGTTAAAGCCTTTAAAGTATAAACTTAGATTAAATTTAAATTCCCAAAGTAATACTTTTAACATGGCTTAAAATCCATATATATACACTATATAACTTGTATAACCATTTTAAACCATAGTTTCCAAAATTACAACATATATTCATAAATATCAATTTTAAATCTTGAATTCAAATTCAAATCAAACCATTTAAAATTTAAAACTTTAACAAGCTATATTATTTTCAAAATTCCCTTTTCAAAAGTTTTTTTCCATATTAAAAATCAATTTCACTTCCAAAACCATTTGGATTCAAAATTAAACCATTTTATCATATTAAATTCAAATATCTGTGACTTAACCAATTTCCTCGTCCAATCCATATTTGTGTGTGTATAGTGTAGTCCAGGGGTTTTACACAGTAGTGCAACGTCATCAATCATCAAAAATTCAAGCACAACAATATTGATAAGTGGTATAATCCTATAACGCTTATCTTCCATTCACAGAGTTATAGATAGATATGTAAATGCATCATAGATAAATAAATTACACACACAGATTAATTCAAAACAATTCACTTCACATACTATTACAGATCGGAAGTAACAATTTAAACATTCAATGCAATCAATCATCCATAAACAAGATTAATTAATTAATTATGTGACTGTGATCAATTTCCTAACCCTAATTAATTAAGTGATTACAATCCTTTATTATTAATTCTAATTAATTACTTTCATTAATTATCCTTAATTAATGATTAATTATCCTTAATTATAAATTAATTAATCCTTAATTACAAATCAGTTAATCCTTAATTATTAATTAATCAATCCTTAATTATTCATTAATTAACTTTTTAATCAATGTTTAATTAACCTTAATTAGGTAATTAAATTAACCTTAATCATGTAATTAATTAACCTTATCATGTAATTAATTATCCTTAATCATGTAATTAATTATCCTTAATTATAAAGTTAATTAACCTTAATCAATCTTTAATTTAGTAATTATCCTTTAAAATAATTATCATTTATTCACCTTCATTTATCAATTCTTCCTTAGTCACTTTCATTAATTAATAATTCTTTAATTACTTAAGATTTAATCAATTAAAAGATTAACCATTTATCTTTATTATTTTTAATTATCATTTAATCCTTATTTAATGATCCTTTGGAAGTACATCATCATCAATACATTGATTAACTTAAAATATTTAAGTTAGATTAAGGATTATAAAGTATTTCATTTTCTCAATTATTCACTTAATTACAAAAATTATGTTTATAAACTTTAAAACCAAAAGTTATATAGATTAAAACACTTTGAACTTAATAAATTTGAAAGAATTTATTTTTAAATTTTTTAACCAATTCAAACTTAGATAACATTTATTATTTACCAAAAGAACTGGTTTTTATGAAAATTGTTTTAAACAAACTTGATTTTTTTTGAAGTTTAAAACTGTTTTTATATTAAATCCACAGTCCTGGGCTATTTCATGATTTTCCCGAGCCTCACTTCGAGTTATCCCACAACTTCTTTCCCCCGAGCTTCTTCATGAAATTTTTCGAGTCGAACCCGAGTAATCTTCGTCTTCTCTAACCGTTAAAATTTTGCAGATACGTTACTGACACTCGTGCACGTGCACAAACATTCGATCGACTATTAACCATCATCGTGACCTTAACACACCACCAACGACCTTGCCGACCAACACCACAACCTTGTTTCGACTAAATAACCTGAAAATCGAAGATGATCTACCCAGCTCCACGTTGAACCCAAACTAGTTGCCCAAATCAGCCTCGCGCCGACGATCTCATCCACCATCAACCATGCTACTTCGACCAGAGAAGCATCGTTGTCCTACGCTACTTTTCCCCTTGGTGCGATCACTTACGATCCACTAACGACGACAAATTCCCTCCTCAAACCTCAACGAGCTAAACTGGGTTTAAAACCCTATTGATGTCACCCGCCTTCCACAATCATTAAGAAAAATCCTGAGCATTTTTCCCTAACTTCTCTACTCCTGAGCTATCTTCGACATAAGGCTCGATCCATGAATCATCGTCATTGATCAGATATTGACGAAATTGAATTTTCTGTTCAAATTGAAAATTCTCGATAATTCCTATCTTAAAAGTCATAATTTTATCACCAAAATCATCATTTTCAATCACTAATCAAGTCATAAAATCAAAATATGAAATTAAATTATTTGATTTTCAGACAAATTTTGGTTCATCACTGTAATATCTTATTTTGGAAATAATTGCTTAATAATTTCAGTTGTTTTTATTTTAAATTTTGTATTACATCAACACAAAAAAAATTCTTTTAAACATCATAGGTTAAAATAAATCAGGGTAAGAGGAACTGAATTTTAAATTAAATCAAGGCCTGTTTATTTTTTTTCTTTTAACAGAGGTATATACATATGTATACCCGTGTCCAGACATGCATACAATATCTTCACATATTCACGCATGCAGTCATAATCATATAAGCACATATTTCAAATACAAATCCAAACACCAAAACTATATCAGGGTCAAGTGGTTTTCTCACCTGAATCTGGGAAGAACAGAGAACAGTTTGAGACTAGGAATGATATGGAAATGATTTTTTTTTCTACTGCCTGATGTTAGTTTGAGTTGAACTTTGATTGTTGAGTTGTTAAGTTTTAATCTGGTCTTAATGTCGCATGCCTTTTGATTTGAATCTGAATACTAAACTGATCTGAATGCTTGATTTCCAGGCTTGAAATGTTGATTCAGGTTGAAGATGAAAACTGTTTGATTTGATTTCTTTTATCTGGTTTGCTTATTAATTGAACTGAAGCTTTGATGGGAAAAACCGAGCTGAATCTTTCTCTACTTTGCACAGGTTTGAATGTTTGAAGTTTGGATCTGATTTGAAACTTTGATGTTGGAATTTGAATCACTACTATCTTGTATTTGCTTTGAACAGGTTTTGATTTAATTTTCCTTTTGTTAACTTCGCTCAGATCTATACTGTAACTGAAATTGTTTTTTATCTGAGTTTGTAGTTTGATTTGAATTGCACTTTAAATTAGGTTGGAGCTTTGTTTCAGGTTTTGAATTTAAAAAGAGAATAACTAGATTTTTTTTACTTATTTTTGTACAATTCAATTTCAAAAGAAGAATGATTTTGCCACTTGTTATTCTTGCATATCAAAATGACTAGACTTGTTAATGTATAATATTAATCCTTCTACACTTGTAAATACAAGAAAATTTATGTTTAAATCCTTGCTTTTAAATTTTACAAATTATATTTTAAAATACTTACACTTATATGAATGCATACTTTAAATAGTTACACATGTTTAAAATTATCCTTACACTTGTTTAAGTATGTTTACATAGTTTACACTTGTAAAATTACATGTTTTTAATTCTTCTACACTAGTTAAAAGATAAACATTTTGTTTTTAAATCATTACTTTATTAAATTTATTAATTTTATTTAAACCCTTTCATTTTATAGATTACTTATTTTCTTAGATTTGAACTATTTAAACAAATTTCATTTATCTCTAATTAAATTTCAAAAGAAAATGTATTAAACCTTTTTATCAAATCTAATAAATATATATTTATTTATACACATTTTCCTTTATATATATATAAGTCTTTAAAACATAGAAGCTTTTCAAATAGCTTTTTGGAAATCATTATATTAAATTCAAAATAAAACTTTCCAAATCAATATATATACCTATATATACATTATAATATTAGAAAGAAATTTTTTATTTATTTTAAAATATGGAGTTTTCAAATCTAATTTATTTTTCAAATATATATTTATTTGAATTTCAAATTCAAATTTCAAATTACAATCTATTTATATAAATAAACAGGCACGTATCTTATTTGAAAAATTCAAATTAATTAACAATTAAATCCAAAATTTATATTTAAATTACCAATTTAAATTTTATTTAATACAGGTGTGACGCCCCATCTCTATGCTCACAATAACAAAGGTTATTATAAGGTAATAATGTCTGCTATTGTGAAGAATAAGGCTTGTTAGAAGCGACCATCCGTAAGTTATGCCTTAGACGAGTATTGATTACATTGATAGGAGTTGTGTAAATTACTCCCAACGATATACATTCAATCCAAATCTAAAACAAAACCGCGGTGGCTTATTAAAAATTCAGAACAACTCATAATAGCAACAACGCAGATAAGTATAATCACATCAGAACAGAAATATCATATATATAGCGGAAGATAAGTCTGGATACATGCTACAACAATCGATGGTTCTCATAAACCAAATGTACATATACATAGCCATCATAACATACATGAGATGAGAGTCAATACACCAAAAGTAACACCCCCAAGCCTAAACAAAAGATGAGGTGAAATCCCAAAAGCTGAAGCAGCAACTGAATCAGAGATAGCGATTATCCCGACATAGCTCGGTCTGACCCGAATATTATTCAAAAGAAAATAATAAATGGATCAGTCTAATTTAAACTTAGAAATGAATGCATTATAAACAACACAAAAGCAAGTTATCAAATCTCATTAAACACCATCAAAATCAACTCCCAACTTCAAAATTGAATTCAAAACAGCAATACACAAGAATCTAGGAATCAAAATAAGATAACTAGAAAAATCAGCATAAAATGGATCGATCCCAGCATATGGCGAGTCTAAGCTACGTCGTACGTGCATATCAAATGACCGAAGCCTACCAAGTACTGTCAGCATAATATTTGGCACCTAACGAATGACCCGAAGGTCCAACAAATGACCCGAAGGCCTAGTACTGGTAATTGACCCGAAGGTCTAGCATAGTGGCTCGAAAGTCAAACAAAATCATCAAAATTTTCAGACAGCAATTCCACGACAAATATTTCAATTAACGAGTCCGGAATTAACCGAATTAGTAAAAGCATGGTTTCATATTCTGCACTTTTGCTAAATCGTTTAAATCTCATCATCATTTCCTTCAAAGTGCAAAATTGTGTATTTTATTTAAATAATTTTTACGTTCTCAAATGGACAAGTCCAGAATTAATCGAATCGGTAAAAGTAAGGGTTCATAGTCCTTAATTTTGCTGAAATGTTTAAATCGATTCCTCATTCTTTTGAAAGCGTAAACTATGAAATTTTTGGAAATAATTATATTTTAAAACGATTTGAAAACACGTGTAAAACAGCAACTTATATAGAAATTTTGACAAGGAAATTGCGCTTCACAAAACACCGTAAAAACGGATATAAAAATCAGCGTTGCAGGTTTTCTTGATTGTAAGATAGCCGCTTGAAAATTCACTTTAAATTGACGGTTACTGAAGTCAAAACAACAGTAGTGTTTATTCTTCAAATATCTCATCAAAACAACACGCTTCAAATATAAGTACCGGGATAAAAATCCATTATAAAAATAATGGCAACAAAATACTTTTTAAAACAAAGCATCGGTTCGAAAGTAAATTAATCACTAGACTGCATTACTTATATATTCATTAAATATTACACTGCCTAGGCACTAATTACATGCATACACGAATGAAGGAAATAAGGGTACCTGGGCAGAGCTACAATATGTCGACCTACTCTCATGCTATACAACTTGCACGCGACCTGGGCAACACATAAGTATAAAGAAAGGCCTAGGCATAGTTTTCATACATCTTTGCACGCAAGAAATAAAAAGTGGTCTGGACAACATTTTCGTATACTATGACATGCACAAACAAAATATTATAGACAAAAATATAAACTGGAACTATTACTAACGTGCATAACATGCACGCAAGTAAAAATGTAAAATCAAAGAAGACCTGGCCATATTCATGCAAAGTAAAAATGTAAAAATGCATAACGTGCATGCACGCACGGAAGGAAGTAAATTAAAAAAACAAGAAGACTTGGCCAATTCATGCATGCGCACACGAATAAAAAAAATATAAAATGTGCTAGCACCTAACATATATCTGAACAATGTTAATGAAATGATGAATGATACCACACTGATGACGATAACACACTGACAGAAAAAAATAAGAAAGAAAGAAAGGAGCCAAAAACAAAATAGAAACTGCATACAAACATAAACAACTTAACTAGCAAAAGTTGTAATCATACTTTTAATTAGAAGTGTGAGTTTGCACTCACCTCTATTTTTTTCCTGAACCAGTTAGCAACTAGGATCCGAATGGAGCAAAATTTTGACTACCATTAAAGTTTTATCGAGCTTATAGAAAAAATGAAAACAACGAAAGAATGATGAAGTGTTTTCTTTTTCATTACCAATTTGTCCACAAGTCAAAGCAAATAATGTGCTGGAAAACTTTTGGTACAAATGCATTTATGTGAGAAACGTGCGCAAGGAAAGGAAAGGACACGCTTGCATATAAATAATGATGGCAGCAAAAAGTGTTCAACTTTGCTTTTACAAAATATGTGGTGCTAGTAAAAGTGTTCCAACTTTTGTTTTAAAATGGACTTATTCCTTTACACATGAAGAAGGCCATTTTTTGCAATTCAATTCCAACATGCACAACTTATAAGCATTCATCAGACTTTGAAATTGAATTGCGCTTTCTTTTTCTTTTCTTTAGATCTCAATTTAAAATTTCTATTTTAGTAAATAAAACTTTCTTTTCAAAAACAAGGTTGTTACAACCGGGATCGTTACATTCAGTGAGTAAATTCCTAATCTTTGGAAAAAAAAACTTTCCTTTATATGTTATGTTGATCCTTAGCTATTTGTAAGTTATATGTATCTTGGATAATTCGCATGTTTGAAATGTGATGACAAGTGTTAATGTATGGGTTTGTGTTAGCACTAGAATGGATGTGTTATTGTGGAGTTAGTAACTGTATATATATTGGTAAATGTATACAATTTGTTGTATGAATTTGATGTATAAATATAAAAGGTTGATGATGAACTTGACTGCAGTCGTGATGGATTGAAAACAAAGTTGAAACTTTGTATGTAGTCACAACGGATTTGAGGTCGGATTTGAAATCAAACTCATTTCAAGAGTCTAAAGTTTAGATTTTGGTTAAAGTTTGCACAATTGGTTTTGAAGTGTGAAAAATTTAGTAAGCTATGTTTCAATCATAAAATAGTATGGTTTTAGTAAAGTAGCTTCGCTTAAAGATGGGTTAGAGCAAACTGCACTCATAACGATAGTCGTTATGGATGTAGTTCGGCAAAGGTTTGAATTCCTATTTCGAATTTATTTTATTTCGAAATTAGTTTACAAAGTTTTTCAAACATAATTAGTAATTAGAAAGTAATTAAGTTGTAATATAATTAATTAACTAATTAATTAATTAAAAAGTAATTAGCACTAAATTGGAATTAAGAAGGTGATTAAAGGTTAATCATCACTTAAGTTAAGTTAATGACTGTTAATTAATTAATAAAGTTTTAATTAATGTTTTATATGGTTAAGAAGAAATTGAGTGATTAATAATTACTTATTTAAGATTAATGGTTAAATAGTTATTAAGTAATTAATGGATTATTTAATTAATTAGGGTTTAACTCTTAAACAATTTGGTTTAACCTTAACCAAGTTGCATTATGAAGTTAATTAGTACTTATCGAGTTCATTAAGTCTAATTAGAGTTTAGTTATGATTTAATCTTGATTTAAATTGGAACGGTTAAGGTTTAGTTTAGGTTTAAGCTAATTAAATATACTTTTAACTTTTCGAAGGTGATTTTAAAGTAAACATAATGTGTTTTAATCAATTTTCTTTTTCAAAGTAAATCGATTCCACATCAAAGGATCTCTTGTCCGGACCCTTAAGTAACCCGTGTGATTAAGAGAATTAAATGACATCCATTAGCAGAAAAAAACATCATTCTACTATAGCATAAGTGATTTGATTGTGTGGACATGTGTTAGGCAGAATAAATCTTCGTTCTGCTATGAATTGATTGAATTATTTGGACATCTATTTAGCAGTATAAATCATCATCCTGTTGTTATGATATTTGGACCTATATATGCCAACTAGTTATATTGACGTGTTATTCCCTGATTGGGTATGAATTGTGTTTACATTTATGGTAGCTTATGTAAATAATTTTATGTGATTTAGGAATCAAATTGAAATTAAGTGTTAATTAAAATTAGTACCATTTGGAGTACTATGCCTCATTTGGAATTCATAAAGTATGGTTTGAATTTACTTTAATTCTTTAATCAATTTAAGGCTAAGGTTTTATAAATGGTTTTTCAAGTTATATAATTCTTTTAAAGGTATTTATATAGAATAACTTGTTTATAGAAGGAGGTTTTTCTAACGAAATGGGTTATTAAGGTGTTTTGCAAATGATGTTTTATAAATAATATTTATAAAGGAGTATAGAGTGGTTTATATAAAGAGTTTTAAACATAGGAAAAAGGGTTGTAAACCATTTCAGAGATTTAGAAAGAGGTTTATGAATTAACTTAAGGTTTATAAAAGTGGGTTATAACTTTATTTTGAAAGTCATAAGTTAAATGAAATATGAGATGAGCTTTTAAAAAGGGAATTTTTGATAAAGGATAAGTGGAATGTTTGGTTACTTAATATGGGATTTGGAAAGAAGAAAACTTTGAAAAGTTTGTAAATATACTTAACTGATAAGATGAGTATATGATTTGTTTCAAGGCATGAAAAGTAAAATGTTTTGGTAATATACTTATACCGTTGAGCTAAGTATATAAATGTTTCCAAGTATAAAGGAAATTAAGGGGTTTGGGATTAGTGTTTTGAAATGATATTTTGATCAAGTTTTATAAAGTGGTTTTATTAATTAAAGAGAATTAATAAAGGCTTAGTGGATCCCATATGGAAATTAAACCCTGATAGGATGTTTGATTATTTGATAGTAAATAACCGACTATCAAAGCTGGACCCAAAACGTAACTTTGGAAATATCTAGAAGAAACATGAGAATTATATGTTACATTTACCGTCGAAGGTGCTACATTGTACGTATAAACTCGTTCGTTCTTCTCGGATGAGTGATAAGGAAATCCGTTCACAAACGGTTAGATGGTGAACTCTGTTCTTGTCATTTGTCTGTTTATTTGCTAAAGAACAGGGGTTGATTTTACCGGAAAATATAGAAAGTAGTTTCGAAGAGACCGGGATCAGATATGTTATCAGGAAACGACTTAGATCCAACTCAAGTATTTTGGGATGAAGACATCCTGAAGCATGGATCTAAGATAGAGCCATTGACGTAAAAGGGCGTCTTGCTACTTATCCTGAGGGTGATCCAAAATGGATGTAGTAGAAGTAATGCCTTCGGTTTGTCCTTATCCTGGACAACTTGTATTGATGAATGTTGGTACTGCATGACTACTTGGAGGGCAGTGTGAGCATTCTAAGAGGGACCGTTATTCAGAAAGGTAAAATGTAGCCTAAAGCCTCATCAACCGGGAATGGCTAAAACAGGGGATATGCAGCAGGGCTATGTGGGTCACATCTATTAGGGTACATCATCACCATTCTAGATATATACATAATCATCAATTAATTCGTGTATGTTGGAGCACTCGGTTAAAGGTTGCAAAGCAATCAGGATGATGATATATTCGGTAATATCCAGCAAGGCGTAGGTTCTTTATTAGTAGGGTTCGTTAGGCACAACCTCAATACATTTTTCTAGAGGTGTATTATGGTGGGCGGTACCCCAGTAGCCCAGTCATTAATTAGGATCCATTCTCCAATACGTGACTTTTGTTTTTGATTGTATAGCCTAGTATGTTGGAATGTGAGATATAAGCATTTCAGCTATTTTATTTATTTACTTTAAACCTGGACACTACGATAAAATAAGTGGATTTTGATATAATGTGTTTTATTTATCATAAGGTAAAAACCCATCTGTTTTTATGTGGGGTGTGGTCTTACGAGATACACTTTGTTTAAAAGGTGTTCAAATGTTGAAATCAATTTGGTTGTTACTTGTTATCGAGTTTTACTCACGTTGGTTTACCAGACTGACACAAGTGTTATTCCTTGTAATGCTTGGGTCAGACCGAGCATGTTTTCTTGGTAAGCGTTAGATTTTATGGAGCTATGGAGTTGAGTTGGAAGCTAGGACGTACTCTCGTATTTTGGATATCTTCCGTTGCGTATGTGTAGTTTGTCTTTTGTTGTAAGGACAGGTGTTATAACTGTCCAACTCTGGTATGTTTATGTATTAAAAAGAAAGGGTCTCATATTTTGTAAAGACTTGATTATATTATATTATTATATTGTGTTGTGAGATTCAGTTTTTGTTCCTAGTTCTTCTATCTCCTTTCTTTCCCCTAAAAATCTGTCTTTTCGGCACTTAGTTGTTCGGCATGTTAATACCATGGATGTATTGGTGTCGACTTCTGGAGTTTGGAAAAATGGGTCGTTGTAAGGAACTTCAGAAAATTCCTAAAATATAGGAAGATGAATAATTTTAAAAGAAATGACAACAAAAATCCTAGACACATAAATGAAAATGGAAATGGCTTCAGATGTTATAACTACAATGAACTTGGTCACTTAAACCACGACTGCTCGCATCCCGACAAACTGAAAACCACATCAAAACACTAATTCATATAGAAAACGAAGAAGAGCCTATACTGCAACACTAGATCACTTAGATACACAATCAAGTGAAAATGAATCAGAAACCGAAATAGCCAACATGTGCTTCACAGCAATATAGAATTCATATATAATTGGTAGAATAGGATCAGAAAAAGGACTCCAACATCCGTGAGACTTTTCAAAACCATAAAACTTTCTCTTTCAAGATCTAGAAGCTATGAAAGCCTATATTAGAAATATAAATAACGGTAAAGTTTCTATGGGTAAGTTTGCAATTTTTAATGATTTTTCTACTTATTAAATTGATACTCTTTATTCTCAAAGTGGAGTTCTCGATTTAATTGGTGCTTCTCAAAATAATTTTGTTTGTTATCTAAACTTGGTCAAAATGTCTTATGTAAATTTGAAAGGGAAATTTTATGAAGGTGGAGAAGGAGAAGTATGGAGTAGTGTTAAAGGAACTTTAATTATTTTGAATTGTGAACTTTTGTGTACTATTCTTGGATACAAATCCATCGGAATGAACCTGTCTAATTTCAAAATTGATGAGCATAATCGTGAAGTTTTTCATAACATTTTTGAAGGAGATGATAATTTTGAGTTTAAAAATCGAAATTTTCATCCAAAAGCTAGAATTCTTAATATTCTTTTGCAATATACTATCACTCTTTGTTCGGGAGATTCCGGTAATTCTACCTTAAAAGTTAGTTAAGCACTCTTTGCCATTTATGGTCAATATGACACAATTTGGGCTCAAGCTATTTTGGACGAATTTTATTCCAAAAATCTTTCAACCCATGAAAACACGCTATTTCATGGTATTTACCTTACCCAAATCTTTAACTACTTTGGCATTGATTTTAAAGAAGAGGAATTTGTCTCTCGTAAAGTGTTTATTCAAGAAAATATAACTCTTATGAAAATTCCACCAATTTTCGAGCCATATGAAACATTTGCAGAGAAAGAAGAAAGGTTGGCGCATGAAGAGGCGGAAGAAATACAAGAAGAGGAGGAAGAGGAAGAAGGGGAAGAAATGGACATCGAAGTAGAAGATGAGAAGGAGGAGGAAACCATTTTAGAAAGCATTAACTTTCTACCTCGTCTAACCAATCAAGACATTTTCAACAATCAAAAGAAGATTGTTGAAAATCAAAGAATTCTCAAATGTTCCATGAGTAAGAATAAACAACATTGCCAACGAAATGGATAAGTTCTTTCGAAAGATGAAATTCAAGCTTGGAATCTCTTCATCATCCTCTTCATCCACATCTTTCTAGCTAGTTTAAATTGTAGGATCGATTTCACCCTAGAGGGGGGGTGAATAGGGTGATAGTGTAAATTATAAAAATTAATCGCGGAAGCTTATCAATTAATTTAAATTCAGATCACAGAATAGCAGCACAGATATAGCAGAATATAAATAACAGAACAGAACAACACAGAATTTACCCAGCTTTGGCAAAACCCTGCCTACGTGCTGCCCCCAAGGTTTCTACTAGAAATTAGATAGTCCCTCGCTTACACACGTAAACTCGCTATACCCGCTATTGACTAATCTAACTCTACGCTCAAAACCCTGACCACAACTCAACCACCGAGTTGCGAATTCCCAAACTACACACCGTAATTTGTCCCCTAGTCACAAGACTAGAAAATTAAAAACGGTTTAAAAGAAAATACAATTTAAAAAAAACAATTTAAATAACAAAACCCTATTTAATAAAAAACAAAGCCCAAATTAATAAAACAAAGGCCGGCCCCTTATTCACTTCTTCAATTGGCTCGTTCCTCTTTGAGATAATGGCGGCTTTTCTTCTCTTTCGTTCCTCTCAGTTCTGAATTTAGGGCTTCGTCCCTGATTTCCAAATTAGGGTTTGTGCAAATTGAAGTCGCCGCTTGATACAGATAGTTGTAGACTTCGTTTCTCTTCTATTAGCTCACGGCTCTTCGATTTGGATCGAGTTCGTATGTGATTTTCCGGTATGTGTTTTATTCCTTTTGCTCTGCTGATTTTGGCTTTCTCGAACTCGATGCTTTATGCCGATGATGATTTTGGGTATTTATAGGAGTTCGATCTCCTTTATTTTCGTTCGTATAATCATGTTTGAATTTGTCATTTTTGTTTCTCTACCGCTTGATTATGCTTGGTCGTTCGAGATTGATTCTGACCTTTTCATATGCGTATACTTTCGTTGCTTGGTTGACACGGCTTGGATTTGTGACTTGGTCAGTTTTCTTTGCTACCATGGTTTCGAATTTTACTTGTTCAATGTTGACTTCGGCTTGGTCTTTTGATGTTGATATGATTTATGGCTTGACTTTCTGAAAGATGCGTACTTGAATTCGTCTTGCTCACCATGTTGCATACTTAATGTTGTCACTGTGTTCGACATGGTCTTTGTAGTACTTGGTTACTGGTCGAGTTCATTTGTACATTTGTTCACCTGTACTCTTCGTTTGGTCTACTTGCATTATTTCTGGCTTCATCTGTAGTCTTGTTCATTGATGGTTTTGGTCGTTGTATTTGCTGGGTACACAGTCTTGACCTGTTGCAGTCCTGTAGTTGCATTCATTGGTCATTTAGCCTTATACCTGTAGTTGTATTGCATTGTGTATATTCATAATACATGTATTGCTGTTGGCTTCGGGTAACTTCGACACTTTCATCTCGAGCTTGTGTAATTTGAACCTGGTTTGGTGTGCATTGTGCCTTGTACTTGCAGTTTGGTCCATTGAGTTGTTGCAATTGAGTTCAAGTTTCTCTGTAACTTCGCTTTTTGCCTTGCATTGACCATGGCTTTTCTTGGTGGTGCATTTTGTTGCGGCCTGTACATGTATTACTAGCTCTGGTTCATCTTTGTTGCTTCACCACAGTTTGCATTTGCCACACTTGTGTTCCCTGTTATCAACTGGCCTTGATTATGTTTTGATTCAAAACTTCTGTTCACCTGCATGTATTGTTGGTTCATTGTGATATTTGTTCATTTGTGTTTCACTGGTAGCACTTGAGTTGTTGCAGTTGATTTAGTTGTTCCCTGTACTTGTGCACTGTTGTGTCTGGTTCTTTTCATTCATGTTGCAACTCAAATGTTTCACTCTGATATATATATGCATTTGCCACTGAGCTTGATTCATGCAGTCTTCATTAGCTCGTGTGCTTCCAGTGTTGCCACTGTGTCAAGTATGGTTTCATGCCTTGTAGTTATCTGGTAGTAGCTGTTGTATCACTTGGTGTCTTGAACATTGTTTTGATGCCTGATACATATTACTTGACCATCGTTGCTGCATTGCTTACTGTCACTACTGCTTCGAGTCAGTTTCAATGTTGCTGCTCCTTCGGTGCACTATGCTTTGTGTACATGTCTTGTTGAGTTTGTAGTTTGTTGTCACTGGTTCACTGGGCTGCATACATGTTGTAAGTGATACTTTGGACCTTTTGCCTTCAGTTGCTTGTCGAATTTGCATGTATCTGTATCACTTGGGTATACTGCAGCTTGTATTTTGCCTTGAGTTGAATCCCGTGTGTTATTTGGGTTTGACCTTGTGCTGAATTGTTAACAGTGCTTTTGTTTGATTTGTGCACACGAGTTGGCGGGGCAGTGCACACGTGTACAAATGTATGTGTGTGTACTGCAGCCACTTATGTATACATGTCCCTGTAATATCTATGTGCACGACTTTGTGATGAAATCAAGTGTGAATGATGACGAACAACCCAAATAACTGAGGCAAATCATATTTTCAAAAATCGTATTTCATTTCATATTGCAAAAATATTTCTTTTTCAATTTTACTGCATTAGTGAATATTTTTGCAGATTGCTCAGATGCTGGATTCAAACTGGAATGAAGTTGAAGATAAAAATACGAGTGTGAGTGATATGTAGTGAGGTTAACTGTAAATGTGAAATGTGATGTGATTGTAATCAAAGTTGTATAGTTATAGTGAGAGATTGAAATTGTACTATTCAAAATTGTAATAAATATTTGTTTGAATAAAATTTCTGTTTGAATTCAAATTCTGTGTCATTTAATTTTATTCAGCAAATATTTATTTATTTTATGAAAAATAAAATAGTACATTAACAAATACATTTAAACGAATGTATATATGTTTATTATCATCAAACAAAAATCATATAAGCGCAAAGCGCATATTCAACAATCTCCCCCTTTTGATGATAACAAACATATATTTAAGATTTTGAATATGTTAAATGTATTTGATCATTGATATATCCTAATTGCTCCCCCTATTTAAATGCTTCCTTTCTACACAAAACTCCCCCTACATATATGCATACAAATAAAAATATGCAAATGAGTCTAGATGCAAATAGAAAATTATTTGACCCTATTTGACCCTTGCTTGATTTTATTTGACAAAATCTTAACTTTTCTCTCCCCCTTTTGTTATCAGCAAAAGAATAATAGTGTTAGGAAAATAGAGATAAAGTAATTGTTATTAATCCAACATTAAAACTCAATTGAATATAAATATTAAATTTCAAAAAAAATCAAACAAAAATCATAAATATTTTGTTAGGCGCATATTCCACTTTTAGAATAATAGGAATGATATCATCATATAAAACTATACAGTTGTGTCTATTTGTGGTATATTTATATCAGGAATTTGAATATCTACTTACCATGCATAACCGTTAGGACTTTTAAATGAGATTAGTAGTATTCCAATTTTATTTTTAAAAAAAAATGAATTCAAGTATCTTCTAACCACGCATAACCGTGAGGACTTTTAAATGGGATTAGAATCAACTTGTTTATTTTAAAAAAATCAACTTTTAATATGCGTTCCATACATGCATAACCGTGAGGACTTTTAAATGAGCATGGAAGCACATAACAAATTCCAAGTAATTCACCCATGCATAACCGTGAAGACTTTTAAATGAGAGTGAATACATTGGTATTTATTTATTATTATTATTATTATTATTATTTTAAAAAAATGTGAAAATGAAAAAACGAACGATTCCTGTTTAAAATACCACACATCGACAAATTATATAGAATTTTGATGAGTGATGGTCGTTAGAAATATGATAGAAATCGAGATGGTCATGGAATTTTTTACCAACAAAAAGTTTTATAACTCTTGTTTAAATTTCTAAAGAAATTTACTAATTATACCGTCTTGAGTCATAATATATAATAAATATCAACACTCATCACTTCTTCAATTACTATTCATCTTTTCGATAATCATTAGGGAGTCAGATTAGTCAATGTAATCATTTAAAATCAAATTCAAAGGTAATTATAAATCAATTTTTCTAAAAACGACCAATCTGAAAACTAGGTCAAAAATGATTTTCTCGAGGGGGTTTTAAAAGAAAATTTTCTGCTATTTGAAAATTATTTGAAATGAAGAATATGCAGATATTTTCTTTGAAAAACGATGCAGTTACTAAATGTCTCAAAAATCACGTTCAACTAGTAATTTTTCTATCAACTAGATTACCAGTGTAATCTGCATCTGATTTTCTCTTTCACTCAAAATCATCATTAATTGAATTTGATTGACCAAACCATGAAGTGTGCACCAAAAATTTCAAACTCAATTTTAACAGCAATTTAAATGACATTCTCTTGAATTTGAAATGAAGCCGTGTTAATAATTAAAAAACCTTGAATATAGAGTTAGCCGAATTATAACCAATTGTATAATTATCCAACAAAACACTATTTTTAATCCAAACTGATATATATGAAGTAATTCAAAGAATCTAGAGAATTTTATAGTGTTTTTGGCATAAGAATATAATCGGCCAACTATGTTCAATAAGTTAGAATCAAAAATCATCATCTTTTCATCAATCTCAATATTGGCTGATTTTAATTCAGAATATGGTGCAGATTATCACATTTAATATATCGTTTAAAACATACCATTACCTGTTTTACCTTTACGATATTTTTCGTCGTTGTTCATTGTGATTCTGTCACCTTTATACTAGGCTAAGGAACTTTGTTTTGTCGCCCGTTGCGTTTCTGGAACAGCCAAAATCCAGAGAACGCTATTGTTGTTCCTTAGCCTGCCACCACACCTACACGAGAAAAGATTTATGTGACCTATTTGTTTTTATAGGTCCATGATTGTTAGTGGCAGAATATTTCGAAAAACAATTTTGTAAAGACCCAAAACTATTTATAAATGTTCCTTTTGGCACCCAAATTTGTTTAACTTTGAGAGATTTTATATTTGTGCCTTTTGGAATCCAAATCGGTATAGTTTTCACATGTTTGGGTCTATACCAAAAATTATTGTGATTGTGTCCATATTTTCTACAAATTTTGCACATGGATTTAGCTTGACTAATATTGCTTTCAACAATTTTCGAACTATTATATCCAAGTCCTTGTCTAACCGAATTAACAGTTTGCTTTCCTAATAGCATATTCAACGATTTTTCACTTTTTGAAAATTTATCTAAAGTCGTTGACAATTGTTGGACTTGTGATTTGAGAGATTCATTTTCGTTTAACAACTGTGTGCACTTTTTAATAGAATTCTCTCTCCTAGTATTTTCATTCTCCTTTAAAATCAGAATTTCATTTTTAAGCGATTTTATTTTAATTTCTGATTTTTTAATTTCTTCATCAAATGTTGGACACTTATCACACTTAGGGATCCTACTTTGATAGGTTTTAACTAATTGATCAAGTTGTTTATTACATTCTATCAAAGTATCTTTTTGAGATTCAAGTTTGGCGTATTTTTCCCTAAGTCGTTCAAAACAACCATTTACTTCATGAAAATATATAAGCAACTCAGAATGGGTAAGTTTTGATACCTCACTTGGCTCGTCATCGTCACTGTCAGTTGTATCACCTCGAAGACACAATTCTGCCTTTTCGCTTTCGCTGCCAGTGCTTTGATCATTCTCGTCTATTTCATCCCAAGTGGCTGCAAAACTTTTCTTTTTCTGTTTCTTTCCATGGCTGGATTTAATTTGTGGACAATCGGGCTTGATATGGCCGGGTTTGTTGCAATTATAACAAATAAACTTTTGTTCTTATGAGTAGTCTAGTGCTTTGGCTATTCTGCTTTTTTCTCTTTGAATTCGAGCTGAATTTCCATGTTTTTGATTCCATTTTTTGAATTTCCTTATTAACAGCTCCAATTCTGCTGCTCCATCATCTTCATCGTTATCATCATCACTTTCGGTTGTTCCTTTGAGAGCTATTGATTTCTTTTGAGTGTCACCTCCTTCACGCTCTTCTTTGAATTTCATTTCTAGCTCATAAGTGGTGAGATTTCCAATGAGTTCCTCAACTTTAAGTTGTTTTAAATCTTTCGATTCTTGTATGGCAGTTACTTTTGCTTCAAAGCTTCGTGGAAGGACTCTGAGGATTTTCTGGACTATTTCTAATTCGGTGTATGTTTTTCCGAGAGCTTTTGATTTGTATACGATATTGGAGAGTCGTCCGTACATTTCTTTGACATTTTCTTCCTTCGCCATTTTGAAGTTCTCGTATTCGCTGCTTAGCATTGCAAGGCGAGATTCTTTGACTTGAGATGTTCCTTCGTGAGTCACTTCTAGTATGTGCCATATTTCCTGTGCAGTTAGACAATGTGAGACACGATTAAATTCAAATTGATCCAATGAACAGATAATAGAATTCATAGCTTTGGCATTAGTATTTTGTAATCTATTTTTTAGATCTGTCCATTGATCTTTTGGTTTCTCTATTTCCTGATTATCTACAGTTATAGTTGGTATACTATAACCTGTCTCAACAATATTCCAAGTGTCAATGGTTTTCAGAAAAATTTGCATTCTATTTTTCCAGTAAGCATATTCACCATTGAACATTGGTGGTCTAACTATGGATTGACCTTCTGCAAAAGCATTATTAAAAGAAGCCATTTTAAAAATTCAAATTTTTAAAACAAAAACCGATTTTTTTTAAACACGAATTTTTAAAACAAAAATTGATTTTTGAAACACGAATTTTTAAACGAAAATTGGTTTTTGTAAAATAAAAATTTTAAAACAAAAATGGCTTTTGTTCCTAGCTCTGATACCACTTGTAGGATCGATTTCACCCTAGAGGGGGGGTGAATAGGGTGATAGTGTAAATTATAAAAATTAATCGTGGAAGCTTATCAATTAATTTAAATTCAGATCACAGAATAGCAGCACAGATATAGCAGAATATAAATAACAGAACAGAACAATACAAAATTTACCCAGCTTCGGCAAAACCCTGCCTACGTGCTGCCCCCAAGGTTTCTACTAGAAATTAGATAGTCCCTCGCTTACACACGTAAACTCGCTATACCCGCTATTGACTAATCTAACTCTACGCTCAAAACCCTGACCACAACTCAACCACCGAGTTGCGAATTCCCAAACTACACACCGTAGTTTGTCCCCTAGTCACAAGACTAGAAAATTAAAAACGGTTTAAAAGAAAATACAATTTAAAAAAACAATTTAAATAACAAAACCCTATTTAATAAAAAACAAAGCCCAAATTAATAAAACAAAGGCCGGCCCCTTATTCACTTCTTCAATTGGCTCGTTCCTCTTTGAGATAATGGCGGCTTTTCTTCTCTTTCGTTCCTCTTAGTTCTAAATTTAGGGCTTCGTCCCTGATTTCCAAATTAGGGTTTGTGCAAATTGAAGTCGCCGCTTGATACAGATAGTTGTAGACTTCGTTTCTCTTCTATTAGCTCACGGCTCTTCGATTTGGATCGAGTTCGTATGTGATTTTCTGGTATGTGTTTTATTCCTTTTGCTCTGCTGATTTTGGCTTTCTCGAACTCGATGCTTTATGCCGATGATGATTTTGGGTATTTATAGGAGTTCGATCTCCTTTATTTTCGTTCGTATAATCATGTTTGAATTTGTCATTTTTGTTTCTCTGCCGCTTGATTATGCTTGGTCGTTCGAGATTGATTCTGACCTTTTCATATGCGTATACTTTCGTTGCTTGGTTGACACGGCTTGGATTTGTGACTTGGTCAGTTTTCTTTGCTACCATGGTTTCGAATTTTACTTGTTAAATGTTGACTTCGGCTTGGTCTTTTGATGTTGATATGATTTATGGCTTGACTTTCTGAAAGATGCGTACTTGAATTCGTCTTGCTCACCATGTTGCATACTTAATGTTGTCACTGTGTTCGACATGGTCTTTGTAGTACTTGGTTACTGGTCGAGTTCATTTGTACATTTGTTCACCTGCACTCTTCGTTTGGTCTACTTGCATTGTTTCTGGCTTCATCTGTAGTCTTGTTCATTGATGGTTTTGGTCGTTGTATTTGCTGGGTACACAGTCTTGACCTGTTGCAGTCCTGTAGTTGCATTCATTGGTCATTTAGCCTTATACCTGTAGTTGTATTGCATTGTGTATATTCATAATACATGTATTGCTGTTGGCTTCGGGTAACTTCGACACTTTCATCTCGAGCTTGTGTAATTTGAACCTGGTTTGGTGTGCATTGTGCCTTGTACTTGCAGTTTGGTCCATTGAGTTGTTGCAATTGAGTTCAAGTTTCTCTGTAACTTCGCTTTTTGCCTTGCATTGACCATGGCTTTTCTTGGTGGTGCATTTTGTTGCGGCCTGTACATGTATTACTAGCTCTGGTTCATCTTTGTTGCTTCACCACAGTTTGCATTTGCCACACTTGTGTTCCCTGTTATCAACTGGCCTTGATTATGTTTTGATTCAAAACTTCTGTTCACCTGCATGTATTGTTGGTTCATTGTGATATTTGTTCATTTGTGTTTCACTGGTAGCACTTGAGTTGTTGCAGTTGATTTAGTTGTTCCCTGTACTTGTGCACTGTTGTGTCTGGTTCTTTTCATTCATGTTGCAACTCAAATGTTTCACTCTGATATATATATGCATTTGCCACTGAGCTTGATTCATGCAGTCTTCATTAGCTCGTGTGCTTCCAGTGTTGCCACTGTGTCAAGTATGGTTTCATGCCTTGTAGTTATCTGGTAGTAGCTGTTGTATCACTTGGTGTCTTGAACATTGTTTTGATTCCTGATACATATTACTTGACCATCGTTGCTGCATTGCTTACTGTCACTACTGCTTCGAGTCAGTTTCATTGTTGCTGCTCCTTCGGTGCACTATGCTTTGTGTACATGTCTTGTTGAGTTTGTAGTTTGTTGTCACTGGTTCATTGGGCTGCATACATGTTGTAAGTGATACTTTGGACCTTTTGCCTTCAGTTGCTTGTCGAATTTTGCATGTATCTGTATCACTTTGGTATACTGCAGCTTGTATTCTGCCTTGAGTTGAATCCCGTGTGTTATTTGGGTTTGACCTTATGCTGAATTGTTAACAGTGCTTTTGTTTGATTTGTGCACACGAGTTGGCGGGGCAGTGCACACGTGTACAAATGTATGTGTGTGTACTGCAGCCACTTATGTATACCTGTCCCTGTAATATCTATGTGCACGACTTTGTGATGAAACAAGTGTGAATGATGACGAACAACCCAAATAACTGAGGCAAATCATATTTTCAAAAATCGTATTTCATTTTATATTGCAAAAATATTTCTTTTTCAATTTTACTGCGTTAGTGAATATTTTTGCAGATTGCTCAGATGCTGGATTCAAACTGGAATGCAGTTGAAGATAAAAGTACGAGTGTGAGTGATATGTAGTGAGGTTAACTGTAAATGTGAAATGTGATGTGATTGTAATCAAAGTTGTATAGTTATAGTGAGAGATTGAAATTGTACTATTCAAAATTGTAATAAATATTTGTTTGAATAAAATTTCTGTTTGAATTCAAATTCTGTGTCATTTAATTTTATTCAGCAAATATTTATTTATTTTATGAAAAATAAAATAGTACATTAACAAATACATTTAAACGAATGTATATATGTTTATTATCATCAAACAAAAATCATATAAGCGCAAAGCGCATATTCAACATAAATTATGTTTAAGTATGATTGTACTTGGTTGTTTAACTTTGAGTTTGATGCGGTGTTATGTATCTTTCTTTTCTCTTTCAACGATGTAATCCTTTTCTAAGTATTAATGAAATCCATGTTTTCTTACTGATATACACTTATTATCAACTCCGGAAAGCATAACTAGTATAATAGTATAAGCTAAATGTATCAAAATACCAAAACAAAGCAACTTTACAACTTTCTGCATATATGTCGACATACCGTGAGTATGTCTATCGACATTCGATGGCTCATTTTCAAAAAAAAAATCAAAAAATTAATTGACAGCAAGTGTCTATTCAGTTCCAACCAATTTCTACTCTTATAAATAAACATTTAAACCATAAAATCATTACTACTCGTTCTCTTTCTTCTTCCTTCATTTTCCTTAACTCCAAATCATAAACAATGGCTTCTCCTATTCGAAAATTAACCGTAAAACTTGAACAAATGCTTGAATCCTTCAAAACCATCCTCTCTTTTATCCTTACAGAACCAAAAACACTTAGAATTAAGTCAAATGCAGATGATTAAGGAGCAAGAAATGCATTTCAATGCAATTTGATGGATGATATCATTTATGAACAAAGAGGAACCAACCGCTAGTCCAGAATGCACAATCAAAAAGACGATGAAGATTGGAGGCTGTTAAAGAGGATCCAATCTTTGGCACTAATGGATGGGTTGAAGTCCCAAGAAATGTCTAGTTGTAATAGGTTTGATCGTATATAATACTTGGATTAATCTTGTTTGGTTTGATTGGATTGGTATTGAATTTGGTTGAATTTGAAATATTTGTTTGTGTGTGACATTATGTTATGCTTGAATTGATTAAAATATTTTAATCTTATATATCATTTCTATCATTTTGCATTTCATGATTATATCATTTATTACTTCTATATGCATTTATATCGTATAGCTTTTTAGTTATGGGGAGTTAGAATTAAATTAAGAGTTAAAGTTTTTAGTTATAGTTAGTTATTTTTGATTGATGACAAAGGGAAGAAATATATAAAATACCAGCCATAGAATAAGGGGGAGTTTTGTATATTTGGCATAAATTAAGGGGGAGTTATATTATAATTTATATGCAAAGTTGTCATCATCAAAAATAGGAAGATTGTTAGTACCTAAGGATTTGGTTTTGATGACAACAACTTGAAGAAATCGTATAAAATATAAATACTAACATTTCATCAAGATATATAGTATATAGTATAGGATATTAGACAGGTAATTATATAAGAAGACTGTACAATATCAAGTAAAGTTCGAAGAGTTAAAGATGTTGATATAGAGACTGAATAATGAAGACTCTGAATATTTAAGAGTTCAAGATTCCAAGATATTTCAAATAAGTTATAGAGTCTAGAATTTTTGTTAAATTTCTGATAGCATTTGATCTCTCTCATCTCTCTCTCTCTCTCTCTCTCTCTCTCTCTCTCTCTCTCTCTCTCTCTTTATTTTTAATAAGTTTTTAAATATTCTTTTCAAAATAACTTTCAAATAGTTTTCAGTTTCTTATATGCTTATCATTTAAGTTTTTAATATTTTACCAAGTTATTGTTTTCATTAAATTTTGATTTACGGTAGTTTATTTTTCAAAATTCTTATCGTATAGTTTTACTTAAGTTATATTATGATTATAATGTATATATATTATATTCAAACATATTTATAAAGTATAAAATTATTTCACAAAGTGATACATTTTCAAAATAATATTTTTAAAATGTTTTTTAAAATTACAAAGAGTATGTCGACATACTCTTACCCTATATGTCGACATACTAGCCATGAGTTTCAATTTTTTTTGAAAGAAGTGTATATTCGTCTTATCTTTTCACGAATGGATATGACCATTATTCCTCTATAAATACATATCTTCAAATGAATTTTTCAACCACTTATCATTGTTCTTCTCTCTCATTTTATAAAACAAATTATAACCATATTCTGTCGAATTTCAACCGGAATCAAACTCCATTGCCATTAGTTTGGTTCTCTATCATTTTCTCTCTGATTTCTATCATCTCTTTCACTCCAATTAAGATCTAACTGCTATTTGAGGATTATAGGATCATTTGTAATCAAGACTGATGTTCTGAGTTTGTAAATCCCTATAAAATCGAACCGATATACTTGTTGAAGTGATTGCAGTACATGAAATCAATTGGATGTTCTTAGTAGCCTGTAAACCTAATAGGTCTGCTTATAGCCCGAAAATCAAGTGGCTCTACCCAAAGGTCGGAATTCTTGAGGGTGTGTCTCGAAGCCTTGAAATCTACATTATATTTGCATTTACTAGTTGAAAAGAAATCCGTATAGGGAATTGTACAAGACTGGATGTAGGGTAACTCCGAACCAGTATAAAATCCTAGTGTGTTCTTTCCGTTTACTCTTATTGCATTTACAATTTATTTGTTCTTTGATTCTATGATTGTTTCTGTGATTGTTAATCTCACTATTCTAAGTATAATTTCAAAAGATTTCAAAAAGATTCATATATATTAGAAAACACTATTCACATAACCGCCAGTGTTAATTTAGCCTTAAGATCCATGTTCCACAATCTAACAGGTGCATAGTAGTCAATCATAAATATAAATAAATGGCTATACTACCAAAAATCTTCACTATCTCCGTCATTCTCATCATCAACAACGTTCCCCTTAACATATGGGTTGTAATGAGGGGTCAAAACAATAGTGTTAGGTAAATGAAAATCTCAAGTCTTACCACTATTAAGGTTGTAGTATTTATATAAGTATCATGTCTTACGTATTTAAAATTATATCCTTCAAGTATACCTCAAACTATAAGCCAACATCCATTCTAGTCTAGCTTCATAACGTATCTCCAAGTGTAGGCCAATGGCCCCCTTCCACTCCAACATCGTAACTATAATATGGGTGCAACACAAGTATGAAGAATAATGGATTCAACAACTCATATCCCGTCAACCATACCCTAACTATGTGAGAGAAAGTACGTGTGTCACTTAAGACATTTTAAATGAGAAATAGGCAAATTTTGGCCATTTACTATCTAGAACCTAGGCAGATCCCCACCATTTAATACCTATACCCAAGTCGAACCCCTTTCTGGTACTTCCTCGCTGAGATTGTAAGAAACCTCATAAGGACAATTAATACTTCTTAAATAGGACAGAGGCAGACCCTCCAATAGCCATGTAAACCTCAACCTCGAAATTGGCCCCCTCTAGAGATTTACACTACCACACCTAAACATAATCTTGACTGTTTAATACTTTTGAATGGGAAAGAGGAAGAACCTACAAGAATCATTTAATACCTCAACCCAAAAGCACGCCTTCCTGGGATTAGCCACATTGTTTAAAGGAATTTCCTAAGTCATTTAATACCTCTTATTAGGGAGAAGGCAGACCCTAAATCGACCATATAATACTTCAACCTGAAGCAGATTCTTACTGGAACTTCCTCGTCCATATGGCCCATAACCCAACCGTGATGTCTCACATTAGTTTGACCCTAAATCTGCCAACACAAGGCCGGGTTACCTCTATAACTAGGTAACTATTACACAAGTATGTTATCCCTCGGTCGTTTGCGTCCTTTATCCGGGGCCCTCAACCACAGAGCAACAACCACACAGTAGTGAATTTGCAGCAACCACATAGGTTAAGTATCTGGGCTCCATACCATGATACCACCTTTATCTAGAAGGAAATAGACATACCCTAAAGGGCGCAACCCTCATAACCTTGCCGCATCTTTCCTATTTCGACCATTTCCGGGGTGTGTGATCCGATGAGGTCTCGTCCATAAAGCTACGCTTTGCCCAGAAGCCTTGCCTTGATCAATAAATGATCAACAAACGATCAGCAACACAGAGCAGCACACAACATGCCACACTAACAATTGGGAGTATATCACTGATAACCTTCAACTACATAACCTCTGAGCTCGTACGTCTCAGAGAAGGGTGTTAAGCTAAGAGAATAAATTCACCGCCACCAACAGAAATGTATTTGAAAGAAATCTGCTTCATATCTCAAAGTGTAATGTCAGACATACAACCATACAAGTATGTTCCGGGTTCGAACAAAACCGAAGGCACTTCCGAAGAAGCCCTTGCAATCTGGATATCCACAATCCTGATCGGGCTCCCCATCACATATGGAGGTCTCTATACTGGAGCAACTCAGTGTAGAGTCATTCGATAGGTTATCCTACCATTCTCGAAGACACCCGGTCTTCACCACTGTCTTCAAATGCTATCCATTTCGTCGTATCACTATTCGAAATGGGTTATATGACACAAAGGTCCTCCCCGGCTAAACCGAATAGTGATCTCAATTTAAAAACATGTAGATATGTCATTCACAAAGATTCACAGGTTCAATGTGGGTTTCGAATAATCAATTGGAATCCAACTCCCTGTCGCATCGAAATTTTAATGCCGTTTTACAGGCCAATGGGTTTTTCACATTCATAGAAACAAACCATAGATATCACAGCTCAGCACAAAGCAATTCACTTTACATAGCATCACAATCACATATCAGAAATATCAATCGAATACACAGCATTCGATAATAATCAATCATCTTCAATTAAGATGAATTAATTGTGTGATTTAAATTAATTAACCATATAATTACTTTCATTAATTATCTTTAATCAATGATTAATTATCCTTAATTATAAACTAATTAAATCTTAATTACCTTCATTAATTAATTATTCCTTAATTAATTATCTTAATTAATAAATCCTTAATTGTTAATTAATTAAATCTTAATTACCTTTATTAATTAATTATTCCTTAATTAATTATATTAATTAATTAACCCTTAATTATTAAGTAATTAAATCTTAATTGCCTTTATTCATTAATTATACCTTAATTAATTATCTTAATTAATTAATCCTTAATTGTTAACTAATTAAATCTTAATTACCTTTATTAATTAATTATTCCTTAATTAATTATCTTAATTAATTAATCCTTAATTATTAATTAATTAAATCTTAATTACCTTTACTAATTAATTATTCCTTAATTAATAATCCTAATTAATTATTAATTAATTAAATCTTAATTACCTTTATTAATTAATTATTCCTTAATTAATTATCTTAATTAATTGCAAATTAATTAACTTTATTTATTTAATTACACTTTAGTACTACGTAATTAATTAAGTAATTACTTCTTAAGTAATTATATTAACAAATCATTAGTTGTTTAATAAATCAAAAGATAAAGCTTTTTATCTTTATCAATTATGTTGATTATCCTTTAAACCTTATTTGATAAATCACCCATGTCACATTAGTTACTTTAAAAGGTTAAGATAGTTTAAATAACATTTTATCTTTATTTTCCTTTTTAAATTACATTATTTATTTAATATAAATAACTTGATAAAATAATGTAACAAAAGTAAATAAATTAAAATTTAGTTATTTTGAAAATATCATACTTAAATCCTTCATTCAAACATTAATCAAAGTCATTATTTGAAAAACATGGTTTAAAAACGTTTAAAAGTTCGAATTTTATTTTAAAGTAAAAACTGTTTCACATATAGACCCGAGGCCACTTCGAGTCTTACCCAAGAAAAATTCCCATTCGCTTCGAGTTTTATCAAAATTCTACCCATGTGCCTAAATTTTTCAACTTAAAATTTTTCTAAGTGTTAACCCTGCATAACGAAAATTTTACTCGAGCCCAACATCGAGTTGCCACACGATTTTCCCAAAAATTTCTTCGAGTCACCACTGCTTCCCTTCCCATGCCATTGTCCACTGACCCAAACTGGCACCATGCACATGCACAGTGCCACGGCAACGCTCCACGATTCTCACCATCTCCGGCAAGTCAGCGATCGTCACAACAGGCTATCTCGATCATCGCTTCATCACGATGTAGCCCAAAACGAATTCGAGCTTCCCAGTCGACCATTGAAAACCAAACACCACCAGAAACTCCACCTGAACCACCATCGTCAACCACCGTATCACCCAAGAACTTCGACTACAACTTCGTCCACGACCCAAGTAACTTTTCCCTTATGTCCGCCCTGACTCGATTTTCTGACGACGGCGAACTACCCCCAAACCCAACCTTGACTCATCTGGGTTCGAAAACCCTATCTCCATCGATTTCCAATGCCACTACCTACAAAGGACGCTCCCACCATGTTTCCCTGCTTCTCAGATCGACAAGCTACTTCGACCTAAGCCCCGACTACCCCGAGTTTGCCGATCACCAGAAACAGCCAAAAAACACAACTCTGATCATCTTAGAAATGTACCATCAATACTTAACTAAAAATTGAGATTTTTGTTTTAAAAATCCTAGTTTTTAAATGGAATTCAGATTATATTCTTGAATTTACAAATCGTTGAATTTGATTTTACTTGTTCTTTAATTTCCACTGTTTTTTTCATTTTCCAAATAAATTTTCAAACTTATCATTTACAAATAAAATTTTAAAAACTCAATTATGTTTAAAAAAATGACTTTTGTTTAGATCCTATAGTTTAATTGTGATCGAAGAAGAAGGAATCAAATATTTTTTGATCAGGCTTATGCCTGTAAACCCGAAACAGAATCTAGGTTGATGAGCGTAGACATGCACATCACATTTCCAGATGTAAATATATACATGCAAACTCAAATTTTCAATTCAAACACAAATACTATGCATCACAATAGATTTTAGCTTAAATCGCACAGGGTTTACTCACCTTGATCCAGAAAGAAATCAGAAAGCTTTGAATTCTGGAAGTTGAAAACATACTGCTGAAAATTTAAACTTTCTTGTTTGAATTATTTTGTTATGGTGAATCTTTGATTTTTTGTTTGATTACTGAGTTTTTCTTCACTTGTTTGAAATTTCCCCTCCACAAGCCAGAGCTTTGAACTTCAGGTTTATTTGAAATGAATGAAGAGGTTGTTCTACTTTGATTCCAGGTTTTAACAAAAGTTGTTTATGCTTGCTTGATTTTTTCTTTGTTTTTATGATTTGTTTGACTTTTTTTTTTTGAAGTTTGCTTTGGAAATTTTTTTTTGATTTGTTTTTCTTAGATTTGCTTAAGTCTTGAAGGTGAATAAATGAAATGAGAAGAGGGGTTTAAGATATTATATAGTTTATATTTTCTTTTTGTAAATTTACTTAAAAGTGAAAACAATATGATGACACTTGTAAATTTCTTCCTCCATGATTTACACTTGTTAATTCATCTATTAAAATTCAAACACTTGTTAATTAATATGTTACAAATCCTCCATATGTTCTTTGCATGAGAAAAATGATATATATATATATATATTTTTTTAAATTGTTTTTCTTATTTTATAAATGCATTTATCTTTTTTATAAAATATAAAATTTAAAAGAAAATTTTTTAGACCAATTATACATTAAATAAATTACCCATATATATATATATATGTGTGTGTGTGTGTGTGTGTGTATGTACGTATATTTTGCTTTAAATCCAAAATATTTTACTAACCCTGGATGTAACTGCGATCTATAACGGGTTCCATGGTGTAATCGAGGATCGCAGAGTGCCTACAGCTATATGGACTTTTGCTATGATGGCAACGCAACCCAGGATGTAACTGGGACCATGGATGGGTGATGATTTCCAAAGCATTCTCACCAAAGATGTTTTCTCTATTTTCAAAAATATTTTCTATATTTTGAACAAAATGCTTTCAAAGTATTTTCACTGGATGTTGAAAATTGGTCTGCTAAGTACTTATAGATTTTCAGTCGTACACCTGATCAACGTATGACCGAATTTCTGTGAGAACAAGGATCGACTGGTTGAGACATCGAGTTATATAAAGTATTTTTATAAAAACTATTTTACTATATTATGTAGATTTTAAAGGTGTTATAAATTGATCAAAAGAATAATTTTTATGTTAATAAGCATTTTAATAATTCTGGCTTCGTTCCTTTTCGAGGACGTAAAGATTCTAAAGGGAAAGAATGTGATAACCCAGATTTTCAGGCATCAGATAATTGGATAATTATCTAATTTAACTATTGAAAATACTAATTTATAGATTGAACAAATAAAATGTGATAATCTCCTTTATTAGTTATTTAAAAATTGGTAAAATTGTTATTTTTAAATAATAATAATGTGATATTTTTAAATATAGTTGTAAATAGATAAACAGATTTTAATAGAATTATTTACCACAATTTGAATATGGTTTGTTCAGAATATATGCATACATATATGTTTGAGCTGATTTTTAATTGGATTTTAAATTGAATTTGAATTTGAATTTGGATTTAAATTTGAAATATAAAAGATATATTAAACTAGTATAATTATTTTTAAGAGTATAATCGGAATTTTTATCATTTTCTATTTAATTGTATTGGTGAATAAAAAAGGGTAGTTTAAATATTAATACAATTAAGATATTTTTAAGTATAAAGCTAAATTTTAAATGTAATACAAATATAATATATATATATATATATATATATATAAGTATATAAGTAGTTCTATATTATTTTCTTTAAAAGGTTTTATGAATAAGTTAAGAGAAAATGTATTAATGTAAAAATGTAAACATAAAATTAAATAAAACATAAAGCACTAAAATAAAAAGAAAAGACTAATATTTAAATTAGGATCTAATAAGGTTTATATTTTCTTTAATATCAGTATTAAACATAAAAAAATATAGGTATGATATAAAAAACATATAAAAAAATAGCAAACATAATTTATAAATTTTATTAAGACATTTGTAAGCCTTATAATACATGAATTAATTTAAGTTAGCATGCAATGTAACATGTGACACTTTTATTTTCTATTAAAATTTTAATGTAAAACAAATACCAAAGAATTAACCAGGCTTTATAGAATTCAAAGTATTTTCATTCTCTAAAACTAAAAAATTGAAGAAGAAAAATTGAATCAAAAGAATTAAAGCAAATCATCTCAGATTCAAATAAACTTTTAAAAAACCTGGAAACCCAGAATGAAAACAGCTTCAACAAGTAGCAACTCCTGATCAAAAACATACATGAATCAAAGCAAGATCAAGGCAGATCTGGTTCAATTTGAAGGATATTCAAAATTAGAATTTTAATACAGGCCTCTGTTCTTTGCTCTCTGTACAACAAAAAAATGTGAGTTAACAAGCTTTTTATTTTGTTTAAATCTTGTTGCATGCAGTGATCCTGAGGTAAATTAGTGATTTCATGATTATTTAATATAATCATATGTATATATGTAGGAAAATATTAGTGTGCATGCCTGTTAATACTCTGTTCTTGTGCTTTAGGACTGTAGAACTTTGTTAAAAATTTCTTATCTTTTTCAACAATTCTTGTTATACTTAGATATATAAACAAATCTTACTTGCATTAACAGAATATCTGATCTAAAATATTTACAGTTAAGGATCGAAGCTAGTTTAAACAATAAGAAGAGATACAGCAAAATTCTAGTTCAAATCATATTTTCAATCATGATAAATATTTGATTCAGGTATATCATCAATCACGTTTTTGAAAACTAGGATTCTTAAGATTTAAATCATGAATTTTAAGTTGGTAAATTATAAGATATTGGATGCTGATCAGAATTTTGTTTTCGAGCAATATCTGATGATCTGTAAAGTCTTGGGGATCGAGGCCTCTGCTGTAGTTAGCCTAGAGGAAGGCGAGTTTGGGAAAATGGTAGGCGAGTTCTTTGTTCACCGTGGAGGCGGCGTGGGTCAAGGGTTTAAGAAGCTTGCCTGGTCGATGTCGAGATTAGGGAATTTGCGACGTCGTGGTTGATTTGGAGGCTATCGGTGGTAGGGGAAAAGAAGTAGAAGGGCAAGGCGAAGGATTGGACGGAGTTTTGGGTTCTTCGATGGGCAGCAGTGGCGGAGCAAAGAGGATTTGATAAGCAGGATAGGTGATAGGTTTGGCTGAGTGACTCGATTTTGATTTCTGGCCTAACTAACGGTGATGGATGGTCAGTATGATCGGGGAAGGCTAGGGCGACTTGCGAAGGGTTTCGGAGTTGATCAATGATGGATCGATCGTCGTGCAAGTTGCACGAGTGTACGGTGTAGCTAGGTGTGAGTTGAGAAGATGGACTTTCTAGTGATTGGCTTGAAGATGTTTTTGTATTTAACTCGAAGGTTATGGGTTCTTGACTAACTCGAGATTTGACCGAGTGCTTTGATATATGGCTCGGGTATTTTCTTAGGTGATTATGAGGGCTTTAATTTTAAGGTTTAAAAACAAAGAGAATCGTATCCAGTTTCCAAAACAAGCTGAAATGAGCAAGTTCTCACAACCATTATCAAATAAGTTTCAAATATAGTATATCGAAAACTTTAATAAGAAGCAATTTGAAAAAATTAATTTTAAAGCTTTTGGATTATCCTAAGTTAATTAAAGTAATTAAGGGTAGTTAATTACCGCATGTAATTAATCCAGGTAATTAATTAAGAATTTAATTTCCTAGTAAGTGTATTTAGAGGTTAATTAATTAAATAATTAATTAAAGATAACAATTAATAATTAAGGGTAAATTAATTAGTGATTTAAGTATTAATTAATGATGGGAATTTAATTACTCAATTAAGGTGGGTAATTATAGAAAAATACAGAATATGTTTTTTTAATGAATTAGTTAATTATAGGTAAATAGAGGATTAATCTTTCGAAGGTTAATAAATTTAATTAGAAATTAAAGATCAAATTAAATAAATGATTAGGGGTTGATTAATTAAGGATAATCAACCAATGGATAATTACTTAATGGATGTAATTAATTAAAGGAAAATTACTTAAGAGAAGTAATTAAGGATTAATTACTTAGTGTAACTAATTAAAGGATTTATTAATTAAGGAAGTAAATTAAGGGTTAATAAATTAATAAATGTGACTAATTTAAGGAAAATTTTGATTTAAGAATAATTAATTTGAGTAATTAATTAAAGAGCTATGTGATTAATGTATATGGGTGAAGGTTTATTAATTTATGTAATCAATTAAGGGTTAACTGTTATTGTAATTAAAGGATAATTAATTAAGGGTGATTAATTTAGATGGAAAATTAAAGGATGATTAATTAATTGGTTTGTAATTAATTAATAAGCAGGATTTAGAAGTAAATATAGTAATTAATTTAATTCATTTGTGGTTAATTAAATTAATTTGATACGGTATAACTAATTAATCTTTTTTACGAATGATTGAATGATATTGCATGCCTTAGATTAATTGATATCTCTAGTATGTGATGTGTCATGCTATATGATATAATATGTTTGGGTTAAAACAGTGACATCCTGTATTTAAAATTTGAATTGTTGGGTTAAGATGACATTAGATTCGAAGAGACCGGGGTCGGGTACCAGTACATACTCGAAACCACTTTGATTCTTTATAGATTGATATGTGAAATCAATAGGCTGGAATGGAATGATTTAAGTGAATTGTACCATTTAATCCCAGATTGGTACTTAGAATTGATGTGTGAAATAAGTTATGTCTTTATCAAATTGTGAATTCGTAATAAGATACAAGTTACCGGGGTTTTAATATAGTTGTTTGCATTGGTATTTCATGTATGATGGGTTTACTCACGTTGGTTTCTAGCCTAACCGGGTGTTACTTTGATGTAATGCTCGGGTTAGACCGAGTATTACAGATTAGGTAAGGACATTCTGGAGCTTAGGGGGCGAGCTGGGTGGCTGGAACGTATGGAGTGTATTCCGCCGTGTATATTATTGTATTTATCTGGGACATGTTGTTTTTAGCTGTCTAGTGTTTGTGTAAATGTGGTATTTCTGATGTATAAAAATATAAGTGAACTGATACAGTTCTTCTTTGTAAAACTGTTGTTTATTTGATATTATATTTTAATCCGCTACGAATATGAGATTCTGTGTTTCATTTCTATTTCTTCTTCTATCTCTTTTCTTCTTCTCCTAACTATCTGGAATTTTCGGGATCGAAAATTCCGGGTCGTTACATAATTAATCCTTAATTATTAATTAATTAATCCTTAATTATTAATTTAATTAACCTTTAATATTAAGTAATTAATTAAGTAATTATTCTTTAAGTAATTATAATAACAAATCATTAATTACTTAATTTATTAAAAGATAACCCATTTTGTTTTTATTAATTACTTTAATTATCATTTAAGCCTTGTTTAATAAATCATCATTATCACACTAACTAACATAAGACCTTAAAGATTGATTAGTGTTTAGTAAACACTTCATTTTTCATAATTATTTACTTAATTATAATAATTAGGTTTATTTAAAATAAACATTTAAAAATTAAGGTTATATATTTAGTAAACACTTTACTTAATTAAATTAAAAATATGCATCTATTTTTAACTCTTATGTTAATCTCAAACTTAATAAACATTATCTTTAAAGAATAAGTAAAAACATATTTAATTTAAATTTACTTTAAAATCTGCAAGCTGTTTTTAAATTTTTAAAGTAATTCATATTTACCCGAGACTGACTCGAGTATCACCTAAGTCAACACGCCACTTGCTTCGATTTTTTTCCAAAACCTACCCGTATTTTCTTTCTTTCAAACTTAAATTTTGTTTAAGTGTTAAAACACGGTGCCACTCAAAAATCTCCCGAACTCATACTCGAGCCAGCACATGAATTTCTCGAGGACCACTTTGAATTAAAATCCATCTTCCTCAACTCTTTTCCACTGACACAAACCAAGTGCTATGCACGTTCACCAGAGCTCTGATGAACTCCTATCGACTTCCTCGCCTTCCATAAATTATAACCGTCCACTTAAGCCTTATGACCATTCAGTTCAATGAAACGACGTCGGACACGTACTTAGCTGTTCGACACAGAACTAGAACAACTCCAACCAACACATCTTTCCAGTGCAGACGACTTAGACCACCTGAGTGCTGGCGGTCACAACCAGACCTTGGCCGGAACCCCATGCTCTGATTCTCCTAGATCCCATGAAGTCCGATTTGACAATGACGGGCACAATTTCTCCGAGAACAAGATCGAGCAGAAATCATGCTAAAAACCTAAAACCCTGTCGTACCGTCGCCACCATAGTTTATAAATTCATTAGATATTTTTCTAATGATTCCCAACCTTCAAGCTAGCTACGATCCCGATCTCGAGATCTATAAATCAACCACCAGAATTTCATCAAAACCCATCTCACGTTAATCTTAGAAATTCTCGATGGATATTTAAATTAAAATTATTTAAAAAAAAAAATCATCAATTACAAAAACGTTGCGATTGATATGCTTGAAATCAGAAATTGTGATAATTGAATTTTCAAATATTTTTGTAACAACCGTGGTATTTTCAACCATTCGCATCCATTATAAGTGTATAGGTAGACACTCATGCCGGAATTAAATTGCTCAAAATACCGCGTTGTAAATAAAAATTTGGCAAATCTAAGAATATACAGTAAATAAAAATCATAGAATCACAGACACAGAGTAATAATAGTGCAGCGGAAGCAAAAGAAATAGTAGTTCATGAAGCTACTATATAAAAATATCAGAGTTACATAAAATACAATAGAGGAAATAAGGTACAAAAGAAGTCTCACTTCGTAGAAGTCAACTAATACAAGCGCTGAAAGGAACAACAGGTTTCAAAAGATAAACATGACAAGTAGATAATCTCCAGCGATTCCAATCTCCAGAAAGTGGAAATCCAAATCTGTGAATAACTCAGGCTGACCCGAGCGTAAATAAAAATACAAACACTCGAGTCAGGACATACATACTTATACAATGTAAACCAACTCAAGTGAACTGTAGTAAAGGTACAAGTAACTTAGAAGATGCTTGGGACCGCCCATCCTCTAAGGATCCGTTAAACTATTTACTATGTAGTATATTGCGCTATATACAGTAGTGTCTAATCAGTAAAGTATAATCATATAGAAAATAGCGTTAAGGGGATGGTGAACCTTAACGCTGTCGGATCTTTAAAACCAAAATCGTAGTGGGCTCGATATAAGGATATGACACGGCACGCGAGGCAATGCCAGGGTGGATACACCGTTTGCACTCCCGGACCGGTGGTGACGGCAAGCCAGCAGCTTCCGCCCACCTCGAACAATACCCCCGAATCAAATGTGGCGCCACCGAATCGAATCACAAAAGTAATAGAATGGTTTCCGATGGAGCATGCTCGATGAAAGGGTGCGACCCTTTGTGTAGCCCGGTATAGCTCCTGTTTTAGTCATATATGCCAACTCATGGGAGTTGGGTCCACGTAATATACCTCGAGAACGTCGCCGCTATCCTACTTCATTCTGGAATCTCCACCGCGTTCACAGTTGTTAAAGTGGTTTTCGGTATTGGCCGGCTATAAGACAATATCCGATCCCGGTCTCTTTAACAACCAATCGTTATTATAACCCGTAGTTATAACTTTAAAACATATTTTATACTTCAAATAAAATATCATTTCAACCCAAATCTTTATCAAAATAAAGATTAAATCATTTCCAAACCATTTCAATATATCATCATACCATATCTTTCAATTCAAATATTTATCAAAGTAATTATCAAGTCATTTCAAATCATTTTTAATACATAAACATCACATCTTCCAAATTCAATATTTATCAAAATAATTATCAAGTCATTTCAAATCATTTTTAATACATAAACATCATATCTTCCAAATTCAATATTTATCAAAATAATTATCAAGTCATTTCAAATCATTTTTAATACATAAACATCACATCTTTCAAACTTCATTTTCAAATCGTCTTAATTTCAAAATATCATAACTTTCAAAACTTCATCTTCGAATCATTTAATATATACCAGAATATCATATCTTTCAAAACTTCATTTCAAATCATTTCAATATATCATATCTTTTCGAAACCACATTTCAATCATTTAATATATCAAAATATCATCTCTTTTCACAACCACATTCATTTCAATATCATTATTCATTTTATTCAATTTAAAATACCATTTCAATTCATATTTCAAAACAGTTTATATTCCAAAAATCATTTTTAATCACTAAAATGAAGTTATTATGTTTAATAATTAAATTATTAAACTTCCAAAATTTTCAACTTTCAATGTTCATTTATTCACTTAAGTTTATTAAAACAGTAAAGATTCACTTTTCGTGGCATTTAGAAAATGCTACGGAAAAATACATTCAAAACAGTTCACTTTAACAAAAGACAACATTTTAAAATGTTGTAATAGGGTTTACTTAAATTTCAAATAAACTTAGTTAAATTCAAAAATTATAGCACTTACAAAAATTTTCTATAATAGCTTTTAATTCAATTTAGCTTTTTAGTTCATTATCGTCAACTACAGCATTTACAATGCTGTAATATCATTCACATTGTAATTAATAGAATTTCAAAAATGCAGTAAATTAACTTCAAATATTCAATAAAATTTCTCAACCAATTATATTTTTATTTAAAACATTTTTTAACTTATAAAATCATACATTTCACATTTATAAACATCATTTAATTTTCCTCAAGTTCATGATTTTATAAAGTTAAATTTCCATTCAAAAATCAAGTTTTAATAATAATTCACTTATCAAAATGCAATGTTCAATTTTAGATTCACTACATTAAATTTCAACTTAACATTTATCTTAAAATTCTCAAATATAACTTATTTTTATTTTTATTTACTTAACTAAAATTTCCCTTTCAAGTCAATTTCATAAATTTCCAATTTTAGTTATATTTCAAAATTTCAACTTAAAATATTCATTCATTTCACATTTCAGCTTTATTAAAAATCATTAATATGATATAAAATCACTTTAAATTCAATTTATATTCAAATTATCATAAATTCATATTCAATTAAATTTCCAATTATAATTAAATCAATTTTTCCAAAATAACTTACGTTCAAAATTTCTAACTTTTCCATTAATTCAATTCACTTACAATTATTCATAAAATCAATAATATTTTACAAAAATCCTTTTTAATTATATTTAAATCAAAATAATATAATATTTACATTTCTAAAATAACTTTAAAGATTTTAGGAAAACATATATTAACTACGGGTCTATATATAATTTTCTACGCTAGGTAAAGTGATACGGATATGTATCATTTCAATCCGCAGTTTAAAAAGAAAAATCCGGGTTTTATCATTTCAAACCCGCAATCCCAAGTTAACTAAATGATTTGAAAATCATTCAGGCCTATCATTTCAGCCCATAACAATTTTCCCTTATTCCAAAGTCCGTTCGGGTATATATCATTTCAACCCATAGTGATTCTAATCAAAAGGGAACTTGCAGTGTGATAAACTGATATAAATAAACAGAATAGCATAATAAACAGTAACAAGTGATATAACAGGTGTAATAACAGGTGTAAACATCATATGATCATAATATAGCAGTTATAACATGATGCAATACATTTACAGATTCAAATGGTGTCGGTTTATCTGTTATATAGGTACAGATTGTCTGGTGAGAATAACTCACCAGTTTGAGCTGGAGACACAACAACGAATTTCACGAACGGAATCTACACAAGCACAAAAGCACGACACAGATACGAATGGAGGAGCCAAGGATTAATTCCCTTGAATACAAATCAAACAAACAATAACAAACATGAATTATAAACCAAGATATTACAAAACAATGCTAGGAATAAGTACACAATTCAAAGCTAGAACTTTTGCACTTGCATTCACCTTTGTATGCTTCAGCTATGGACTGGAAAAGCACTGTAATGGAATGGTTTTGGATCAGGTTTGGATGCAACAGGTCAGCGTATCATGGATTTGATGATGGTGCAAAGGTATGTGTACATGAAACTATGACTACAAGGCATAAACAAGGATTTTGGTCCATACCTATGGCACACTTGGGCTGGCTATACTTACTCCAGATCTAGACAGTGGAGAGTGATGGTATAGCAGCACCCAAAGGTCATGTGGTTGCTGGTGGTGGTGGTTCTAGGGGTGGCCAAGAGGAGTATGTGAAAGGATATTGGCATTAAGGCTCGGCTAGGCTAGTTTTAAGGGTTTGCTTGCAATTTTTGTGGAGTTTTCAACATGGGAGGCCACGGCCTGATCTGGTTCAGGTCTGGACAGTGGGTAGGTGGAGGGTCAAAGGTTGTATCGTGGTGGTGGTGGAACAATAGGAGGTGGCCAAGGCAAGATATGAAGGAGATAGTGGAGTATATGGCTAGGCTAGGCAATTTCAAGGGGTTTGGTGCAAAGTTTGTGATGCTAACCTCAATGGATGGGCAAAACTTGGTTAATGTCAGAGGAGGGGGAGGAGGAGCTGCTGTAGATGGTGGAGCTGATGGTGGAGAGGTTAGGCTGAGCAAAGCATGAAGAAGCAGGGCAAAAATCAAGGCAAACAAATGGAAAAAAGGAAGAAGATGAGAGGAGAATGGAAGCCATATTTTTCTTTGAAGTGCCGTGAGTTTTTAGGAGATGAAGGAGGACATTTGTTTACGTGCAAATGATATGTGATCAGCTGAAAGAAATGAGATATGGTTGGCCTCAATTGAATGCAAGAGTTAGAAAATGTAAAGGTGGGAAAACAAAGAGACTTAAGCAACTAAAGAGTCACAAAACCTTTCAAATTTCCACTAAATTCTTTTTAATTTTAAATAACTGAAATATATATATAAATCCAGATAAAAATACGAAAATTTAGTAAATAAACAATAATAAATAAATAAATTATTAATTATATATAGTTTAATTAAATAAAACAGCAAAATTTACAACTAGTCCTGAAAATATGAAAAATAAGTGCAATGAACTTGGAAAAATTTTTATGTACTTAAAAATATTTATAAATAAAGATAAGAACACAAAATAAAATGAATTCACAAAATAAATAAATAAATTTTAATTAAAATATAGTTTAGACGAAGAAAATAGCAGAAAAAGGAAACAGCCTTTTAAAAATAGGAAATCATCATAGTAAATTTTAGAAAAATCCTATTATTATTTTTAAAATATTTAGAGATGAAAATATACATAAATTAACATATCTACCCATATTAAAAGAAATATAAGAAAGAAAAATATGATTTATAAAATTTAAAATAGGCAAAATTGCACAATAAAACAAATTATACTAGAAATTGAAATGTACATAACTTTTACATTTTAACTCCGTTTTCAACGAAACGAAAAGTGGTGTTCTTAGAATTTTATGTAATTTCATAATAAAAAATAAAATTTATAATTTTAAACTTTTAAAATTTTAAGTCAAAAGTCAAAGTTTGACTATTTTGACCAAAATCAACATTTCAGGAACATATTCAAATTACACAAGTTTGGAATTATAATTTCATATAAAATCAAGATTTATATTTAAGTAATAAAATTTAATCATTTAAAATAAGTAAAATAAGTTTTTTTCTTAAATCAAAATAATAAAAATATAAAAAAAAAATACAGGGTTGTCACACTCTCCCCCACTCAAATCTTTTCGTCCTCGAAAAGGAACGAGGTACGGAAAAGCACAGAAAAAAGATAGAGTGAAATAGGATTAAGATAAGATGACAAGAAGATTGAAATTATACCTGATAACTGTTGTTATAGGTAAGTTTAACAAGGTGGAGATGATCTTTCCAAGATTCTCCAAATTAAGAACACAGGCACGAAAAGGTAGATTCAAAATGATTACCAAAGATCTATCAAGGATTATAGAAAGATTTCTAACATAAAGATTGTAGAAAGATGCCTATACCAATCTATATCAAGATAAGGATGATAAGGACAACCAAAGTATAGTTTGGAAAGCAAAATAAGGAAACAGATTTGAAAGCATGGAAATTTCAACTTGAATTGATAATTAATATTTTTACACAAGTTAAATAAATCTTAACTATATCAAGTTTCATTATCTTATTATCCAATCATCTTAAACTAACAAAAAATTTCTTATAATTGAAAATATTCTTTAAAAATAAAATTTAAGAATTAAATTTTCGATTACATTCAAACCATTTAGAGATAAGTCATAATATATATAATATGTCAAATCAAATTTCAATCATATATCTACATTATTATAAATCAAGTCATATTTTAGAAATTCAAATAAATTAAATTCCCCAAAACAAAGCTGTAGCAAGACTACATAACAGTCTCTTAACTTCGAACTCGAAAATGGACGTCGATGATGTCGCGATCATCACCGAAGTTATTTTCCAGCGACAAAGAGAAGAGCACTAATTTTAAACCTTTAAAATTCTTTGAAAACAAATTCTATTCAAAATACTTTAAATAATATAACCCTTTTAAAACTTTTAAACCAAAGTTCGAGATCATCGGAAAATAAATTCTCAGATTTCTTTTCTAAATTCATTTAAGTTCCCAAATCAATTTATAAACAATTATTTATAAATTCATTTATAGAACAATAAATGATAAATCAAGTATTATCATTTCAAATTATCAATTTGAATCATTTCATTAAGTTCCATAGATATATATATCAAAATTTTATATCATTAACCAAATTTTTAAAATAATATTGTGTCAGTTTGTTCTATCAAAGTGTTTTAGAAATCCTATCGATAGCGCTGATCAGACGAATCGATCGAAAACCCAAATCAACATCAACAACTCAAACAACACAATATAAAAATAAATATAGATTGACAAATACAATTCAAAATGTTTGAAAATATGTTGGAAACAAAAGACAAGATGATTAAATATAGAGTAGGGAGGTGGATTAGCTAATATAAATCACGGGCAACCTTAATCGGGTCAACCGTGACTTAAAGTATAAGGTCGAAGTGGATTTTCTGGGGTAAATCTACATTCAACCTCATAAGATAGAGTTTTGGATAATAGGAGATACTAGCATCTAAACTGGGGATATAAAATCTTTGGTGAATCGATGCTGTTGTAAAGGAGTTTCACCCCTTTTACAAGAAATTTTTTGAGATTGGCGAGACCGCCAATTCACTATAAAGATCATTCGAAGTGGAGTTATGGGATACTCCAGAATCAAATGAAGATGAATAGCGGGGAATAAGAATGGATTTTGGAACCACAGGGAACGTTCCAAAATTCAAAGGAATCGAGTCAAAAGAAAGAGATTCAACTCGAATGAAAGGGATTCTGTAAATACATCTACTCCATATGCTGAGTTTTGCCTAGAGCTACCAAAGCTCTGATACCAACTGTAACAACCGTGGTATTTTCAACCATTCGCATCCATTATAAGTGTATAGGTAGACACTCATGCCGGAATTAAATTGCTCAAAATACCGCGTTGTAAATAAAAATTTGGCAAATCTCAGAATATACAGTAAATAAAAATCATAGAATCACAGACACAGAGTAATAATAGTGCAGCGGAAGCAAAAGAAATAGTAGTTCATGAAGCTACTATATAAAAATATCAGAGTTACATAAAATACAATAGAGGAAATAAGGTACAAAAGAAGTCTCACTTCGTAGAAGTCAACTAATACAAGCGCTGAAAGGAACAACAGGTTTCAAAAGATAAACATGACAAGTAGATAATCTCCAGCGATTCCAATCTCCAGAAAGTGGAAATCCAAATCTGTGAATAACTCAGGCTGACCCGAGCGTAAATAAAAATACAAACACTCGAGTCAGGACATACATACTTATACAATGTAAACCAACTCAAGTGAACTGTAGTAAAGGTACAAGTAACTTAGAAGATGCTTGGGACCGCCCATCCTCTAAGGATCCGTTAAACTATTTACTATGTAGTATATTGCGCTATATACAGTAGTGTCTAATCAGTAAAGTATAATCATATAGAAAATAGCGTTAAGGGGATGGTGAACCTTAACGCTGTCGGATCTTTAAAACCAAAATCGTAGTGGGCTCGATATAAGGATATGACACGGCACGCGAGGCAATGCTAGGGTGGATACACCGTTTGCACTCCCGGACCGGTGGTGACGGCAAGCCAGCAGCTTCCGCCCACCTCGAACAATACCCCCGAATCAAATGTGGCGCCACCGAATCGAATCACAAAAGTAATAGAATGGTTTCCGATGGAGCATGCTCGATGAAAGGGTGCGACCCTTTGTGTAGCCCGGTATAGCTCCTGTTTTAGTCATATATGCCAACTCACGGGAGTTGGGTCCACGTAATATACCTCGAGAACGTCGCCGCCATCCTACTTCATTCTGGAATCTCCACCGCGTTCACAGTTGTTAAAGTGGTTTTCGGTATTGGCCGGCTATAAGACAATATCCGATCCCGGTCTCTTTAACAACCAATCGTTATTATAACCCGTAGTTATAACTTTAAAACATATTTTATACTTCAAATAAAATATCATTTCAACCCAAATCTTTATCAAAATAAAGATTAAATCATTTCCAAACCATTTCAATATATCATCATACCATATCTTTCAATTCAAATATTTATCAAAGTAATTATCAAGTCATTTCAAATCATTTTTAATACATAAACATCACATCTTCCAAATTCAATATTTATCAAAATAATTATCAAGTCATTTCAAATCATTTTTAATACATAAACATCATATCTTCCAAATTCAATATTTATCAAAATAATTATCAAGTCATTTCAAATCATTTTTAATACATAAACATCACATCTTTCAAACTTCATTTTCAAATCGTCTTAATTTCAAAATATCATAACTTTCAAAACTTCATCTTCGAATCATTTAATATATACCAGAATATCATATCTTTCAAAACTTCATTTCAAATCATTTCAATATATCATATCTTTTCGAAACCACATTTCAATCATTTAATATATCAAAATATCATCTCTTTTCACAACCACATTCATTTCAATATCATTATTCATTTTATTCAATTTAAAATACCATTTCAATTCATATTTCAAAACAGTTTATATTCCAAAAATCATTTTTAATCACTAAAATGAAGTTATTATGTTTAATAATTAAATTATTAAACTTCCAAAATTTTCAACTTTCAATGTTCATTTATTCACTTAAGTTTATTAAAACAGTAAAGATTCACTTTTCGTGGCATTTAGAAAATGCTACGGAAAAATACATTCAAAACAGTTCACTTTAACAAAAGACAACATTTTAAAATGTTGTAATAGGGTTTACTTAAATTTCAAATAAACTTAGTTAAATTCAAAAATTATAGCACTTACAAAAATTTTCTATAATAGCTTTTAATTCAATTTAGCTTTTTAGTTCATTATCGTCAACTACAGCATTTACAATGCTGTAATATCATTCACATTGTAATTAATAGAATTTCAAAAATGCAGTAAATTAACTTCAAATATTCAATAAAATTTCTCAACCAATTATATTTTTATTTAAAACATTTTTTAACTTATAAAATCATACATTTCACATTTATAAACATCATTTAATTTTCCTCAAGTTCATGATTTTATAAAGTTAAATTTCCATTCAAAAATCAAGTTTTAATAATAATTCACTTATCAAAATGCAATGTTCAATTTTAGATTCACTACATTAAATTTCAACTTAACATTTATGTTAAAATTCTCAAATATAACTTATTTTTATTTTTATTTACTTAACTAAAATTTCCCTTTCAAGTCAATTTCATAAATTTCCAATTTTAGTTATATTTTAAAATTTCAACTTAAAATATTCATTCATTTCACATTTCAGCTTTATTAAAAATCATTAATATGATATAAAATCACTTTAAATTCAATTTATATTCAAATTATCATAAATTCATATTCAATTAAATTTCCAATTATAATTAAATCAATTTTTCCAAAATAACTTACGTTCAAAATTTCTAACTTTTCCATTAATTCAATTCACTTACAATTATTCATAAAATCAATAATATTTTACAAAAATCCTTTTTAATTATATTTAAATCAAAATAATATAATATTTACATTTCTAAAATAACTTTAAAGATTTTAGGAAAACATATATTAACTACGGGTCTATATATAATTTTCTACGCTAGATAAAGTGATACGGATATGTATCATTTCAATCCGCAGTTTAAAAAGAAAAATCCGGGTTTTATCATTTCAAACCCGCAATCCCAAGTTAAATAAATGATTTGAAAATCATTCAGGCCTATCATTTCAGCCCATAACAATTTTCCCTTATTCCAAAGTCCGTTCGGGTATATATCATTTCAACCCATAGTGATTCTAATCAAAAGGGAACTTGTAGTGTGATAAACTGATATAAATAAACAGAATAGCATAATAAATAGTAACAAGTGATATAACAGGTGTAATAACAGGTGTAAACATCATATGATCATAATATAGCAGTTATAACATGATGCAATACATTTACAGATTCAAATGGTGTCGGTTTATCAGTTATATAGGTACAGATTGTCTGGTGAGAATAACTCACCGGTTTGAGCTGGAGACACAACAACGAATTTCACGAACGGAATCTACACAAGCACAAAAGCACAACACAGATACGAATGGAGGATCCAAGGATTAATTCCCTTGAATACAAATCAAACAAACAATAACAAACATGAATTATAAACCAAGATATTACAAAACAATGCTAGGAATAAGTACACAATTCAAAGCTAGAACTTTTGCACTTGCATTCACCTTTGTATGCTTCAGCTATGGACTGGAAAAGCACTGTAATGGAATGGTTTTGGATCAGGTTTGGATGCAACAGGTCAGCGTATCATGGATTTGATGATGGTGCAAAGGTATGTGTACATGAAACTATGACTACAAGGCATAAACAAGGATTTTGGTCCATATTTGGCTCGACCTATGGCACACTTGGGCTGGCTATACTTACTCCAGATCTAGACAGTGGAGAGTGATGGTATAGCAGCACCCAAAGGTCATGTGGTTGCTGGTGGTGGTGGTTCTAGGGGTGGCCAAGAGGAGTATGTGAAAGGATATTGGCACTAAGGCTCGGCTAGGCTAGTTTTAAGGGTTTGCTTGCAATTTTTGTGGAGTTTTCAACATGGAAGGCCACGGCCTGATCTGGTTCAGGTCTGGACAGTGGGTAGGTGGAGGGTCAAAGGTTGTATCGTGGTGGTGGTGGAACAATAGGAGGTGGCCAAGGCAAGATATGAAGGAGATAGTGGAGTATATGGCTAGGCTAGGCAATTTCAAGGGGTTTGGTGCAAAGTTTGTGATGCTAACCTCAATGGATGGGCAAAACTTGGTTAATGTCAGAGGAGGGGGAGGAGGAGCTGCTGTAGATGGTGGAGCTGATGGTGGAGAGGTTAGGCTGAGCAAAGCATGAAGAAGCAGGGCAAAAATCAAGGCAAACAAATGGAAAAAAGGAAGAAGATGAGAGGAGAATGGAAGCCATATTTTTCTTTGAAGTGCCGTGAGTTTTTAGGAGATGAAGGAGGACATTTGTTTACGTGCAAATGATATGTGATCAGCTGAAAGAAATGAGATATGGTTGGCCTCAATTGAATGCAAGAGTTAGAAAATGTAAAGGTGGGAAAACAAAGAGACTTAAGCAACTAAAGAGTCACAAAACCTTTCAAATTTCCACTAAATTCTTTTTAATTTTAAATAACTGAAATATATATATAAATCCAGATAAAAATACGAAAATTTAGTAAATAAACAATAATAAATAAATAAATTATTAATTATATATAGTTTAATTAAATAAAACAGCAAAATTTACAACTAGTCCTGAAAATATGAAAAATAAGTGCAATGAACTTGGAAAAATTTTTATGTACTTAAAAATATTTATAAATAAAGATAAGAACACAAAATAAAATGAATTCACAAAATAAATAAATAAATTTTAATTAAAATATAGTTTAGACGAAGAAAATAGCAGAAAAAGGAAACAGCCTTTTAAAAATAGGAAATCATCATAGTAAATTTTACAAAAATCCTATTATTATTTTTAAAATATTTAGAGATGAAAATATACATAAATTAACATATCTACCCATATTAAAAGAAATATAAGAATGAAAAATATGATTTATAAAATTTAAAATAGGCAAAATTGCACAATAAAACAAATTATACTAGAAATTGAAATGTACATAACTTTTACATTTTAACTCCGTTTTCAACGAAACGAAAAGTGGTGTTCTTAGAATTTTATGTAATTTCATAATAAAAGATAAAATTTATAATTTTAAACTTTTAAAATTTTAAGTCAAAAGTCAAAGTTTGACTATTTTGACCAAAATCAACATTTCAGGAACATATTCAAATTACACAAGTTTGGAATTATAATTTCATATAAAATCAAGATTTATATTTAAGTAATAAAATTTAATCATTTAAAATAAGTAAAATAAGTTTTTTTCTTAAATCAAAATAATAAAAATATATATAAAAAAAATACAGGGTTGTCACAATTTTAATCTTGCCTGTATTTTTCAAATTTCACAGAAGAAGTTTTGATTTATTTTTCTTAAATCTATTTTTAAACTTAAATCATGTTTAAAAAAACAACCTTTGTTTGAATTCTAAAGCCTAACAAGGAACAAGGAGGGAGAAATCCAATTTTTTGTACAGGTTTTGGGAACCTGGATACAGGAAACAGGGATAAATATCCCTGTATATCCACATGCAAAAAGAATATATACACTCATATACATATCTGTACCCATTCAAATAAATTTTCAATCATACTCAAGCACGAATTCAAACAACAGTTCAAAATTTCAAAGCTTCAAAGAGTTTACTCACCTAATTTGATTTAAGTAGAGCTGGTTGTTAAAAACAGAAAACTGAAAGCTTGTTTGAATTTGATGATTTGGATTAGCTTTTTTTATCTGAGCTTGATTTTGAAAACCTGCTATTGTTTGATGTTGTAGGTTTTGATTTGTTGAAAACCTTGCTTTGCTTTGAACTAGAAACCCTTGTTGCTTTTAATCTGGAATTTGTTTTACTGTTTTGTTGAATCCTAGGTTGATCTTTGATCTTTCTGGTTTTTTGAAATAGTTTTGCTTGATTTGTTTTTTTATTTTGTTTGATGATTTTTTTCTTCTAGTTTGAGAAAGTTTATACCGGCTTTTGTTTTCTTTGTAGTTTGCAAATGTTAAAAGAAATGAGAGGGAGAAGATGTAATGATTTATATAACTCATTTCTACTTTTTTCAAAATAAAAGAAAAATAAAAAAGGAATTTGACACTTGTAAATTTTCTTTCTTCATGAATTACACTTGTAAATCTACTCATTAAAAATTAACACTTGTTTAACTTATGTTTTATAAATTAAAAACTAGTCTTTTTTACATTTTATATTGATTTTTAATTACATTTCCTTATTTGATAAATATATTTTCCTAATTATTATTATACACAACTTTTAAAAGAAAATGTTTCAAACCATTTATACATTAAATAAATTTCATATATATATATATATAATTTTAAAATCCAAATTATTTTACTAAGGCATTTATTTAATTTTTTAAATTCAAAATTCAAATTCAAATTTGAATTACAATCCATTTATATATGTATAAATTAATACTAATTCTATTTGTCTTGAAAAATTTCAAATTAATTTCAAATTAAACTCCAAAAATTAATATTAATTACTAATTTTAAATTTATAAAATTTGGGATGTTACATGTATGATAGAAACACAAAACACTGCAAAGTCAATGTGGCAAAAGGATTGTCGTATAAATAGTTTTTCAACGAACCTAAACATCCACGGACTAAAATTTATGTAAACAAAAACAATTTCATGTCTATAAAAGATATTCTCAGTAAAGTAAAACATACTTCATTTACCAAAGAAAATAATAAAATAAAACGGCATTCAGCAAATTTCTTCAAATTACAAAAGCAAACGATGACAGAGAATTCCGATATGTCAAATTGCTGATCTTATAGATGTTGCCTAAACAATATTCACTCACATTAATTTTTAATGCACACGTTTGGGTTATCATCCTATTTTCCAATATAAGTTTAACTTAAATACAAAATCTATCAATATGAAATATATATACTATGTGAAAGTTGCGATTGTATTTAATTCTTCAAAAGTAAAACTGTGTAAATTACAATGTATAAACATCACATTTCTGACAGGGCATATATATTACAGTATTGGGCTTTGGTAAAGAGAAAAAAGTTGATAAAATATCGACCAATAAACTGAGAGTACGAAAAAGTAGAGAAAAAAAGCCAAGTTTCCTCACATTAAGCACAACCAACTAACCCAAACGATTTATTTATCCAGTACATTTATATTCAAAATCCTTCAAAATAACTCAAAAAAATTAACATATTCATAAATAAATCATTGTACATAAAAAAATCAAATCGAGCTTTTGTTCAATTCAATAAGAATGGGTAAAGCATGCTTAAACATCAAGAATGGTAAGCAGTGTCATTAACTTAACTTTTGATTACTTTTATTCTCCTTGTTATACACAAAAATGTAATCCGCCATGTCAGATCTATTATCTCTTATATCAAATGAACCGGTTTGGTTCTGGTTATGCTTTAGACTAGCCATGGATGAAGGACATTTTAAGGAGGAGGAAATGCAGTTATATTAATAATTCCTTGGACTTGTTAGTGTTTTCTACCCTCATGAGTTTTCCAATTGAAAAAATCTTGAAAAACCTGAATTGATACTGGATCACCATTCATTCATTTCAGGTGGCAAGATTCAGTGATTTAAAAGAAATCAATACCTCAATATGCTCTTGATTCCTGGTAGCTGCGAGATTCCAAGTCACGTTCAGCACCATCGAAGTAGTCGTGAGATTCCAGGGCACGTTTAGCACCATCGAAGTCGCCACGAGATCCTAGGTCGAAGTTAACACGGTTGAGAAAAGCATCGAGGTGGCGGTGCCATGGTACGAAAATAATTAGTAATGATGATTGAGGGATTTGGAATTTGGGAATTTGTAGTTCTTGGTTTGAGAGAGGGAGGCAAAAAAGAACGAAAGGAAGAGAGAAGGACAAAATAATTTGATAAATTAGCAGCCTCAGAAATAATTGATTAAGATTGCCCGATTGTAGCGTTACCCAATGAATTCCAATTTTAAATAAAACAAACTAAGCATACAATAACATCATCGAATAAGGAGTTATCTATTGGCATTATAAAAGACAACTTTTCTTGTAGTGATGGGTTCTACCTGAACCTATTGTAACTCTAATAACTTTCCTCTTGTCCTATTTTTCATGAGTTGACTAGGAACCTATTGACTTAATCTGGATATAGTTTTCATGGGTTCACTACAAACCTATTGGCCTCTGCCAATATCTCAATTAAGTCATAGTTTTCGTGGGATTATTATGAACATGTCTTCCTAAAATCTTGGTTTATACATAGTTTTCATGGGGTTACATGGGCTTGCGATGGACCAATTGACCCTTGCCAATATCTTTCCCTATACATAGTTTTCACGCGCTTACTACGAACCTATTGGCCTCTGCCAATATCTTTAATCAATATTTTAGCATCCTATATTCTGATCTTCCTAACCTCGCGGATGCATTTCTACTCATTTAGGAGTTAATTTAATTTATATTCATTAGTGGGTCAACCGAGCTAGTTATTCTTCCCTTACCCAAATTACCATTATGGGTTCATTACTATGTGAATAAATATATGAAGAAGCAATCATAACAACACAATAATACCAACACCTATAGTTTAATATCCTGGAAAACACTTTATATAAGACTTGGTTAATCCCGTTAACTTGTTAATTAAGGAAAACTTCTTTAAAGCTCCATTTCAAAACTCTTTTTTTATGCCATGGTTTTTTCTTTAAAATGAGATTGGGTTATTTATTTTGAAAGCTTAAAACATCACTTTCGAAACCCTTGGATAACCTTCTTTGAAAGCATAGAAAAATGCTTTTCAAAACACTAACTATATACCTTTCGAAGCTCATTAATCATCTCTTTTGAAACTAAAATATACCTTTCGAAAGTACTAAAGCATTACTTAAAAATCCTTAGAAACATAGCTTTAAAACCAATGAAAGTACCCTTTCGAAACCATTAGGTTTATCCTTAAAACATCTTTTGGGTCAGGGTGAACATATACGAAAGTATCTCTTCCGAAACCTTTTATCTTTACATAAATTTTTGGGGAAAACTTGGTGGTTTGGAACCATTCATCTGAAAGCTCAAAATCTTTTAGTAAAACATGGAAGGATATCATCAAAAACCTTAACCCTTTCGAAAGCATTTAGGAAGTGGCTTAGTATAAGTTTAAAACAAAGGCTTCCTTTCGAAAACATTGATGACTTTAATACAGCCGAAAGGCAAAAGTACGGCAGCAGGGTTTCGACTACATCGGAACCAATACTTTCGAAAGCAATATTTTATAAGTGAAGGAACTCATTCAAAAGCTTATACTTAAAAACATAAGATGGCAACCCTTTTCGAAAGCTATGTAGAAAATCCCTATCAAAAGCATATGTTTCGACTGAGTCGAAGGCTTTTAGTAAAACAAAGCATGCTCCTAACATTCGAAATAAAGCAAAGGTTTTGACCCCATCGGAAGCTAATGTTTCGACACTATACCTCCGCCTTCCTCCAATCCACTACATACCATCTAAGTGATACCTTGTGTATTGGTTTTGGCTGTAGTAGGTTTCGACTGAGTCGAAGCGGAAGCATAGGAGTTGAAAGGCACTTCTGAAAGAGGCGGGACCAACTTTTCTGGGTGATGCTGAATTAAAGCTATTTATAGTAATTGCTTTATAACAAACCTGCCTATTTGTAGTCCATTAATTGGCTGCCTTAAAACTTTTCAAATCCTTTACAAAATAACTACCGCGTATTCACAGATCCAAATCAAGGAAAATTTAACAATTAAACCCTTCCATTAAGTAAAACCTAATATTGAATTAAATCTTTCTTTTAAAATATTTTAAGTTTCTTAGTAAATCACTTAGGAAAAATCCCCAAAAATTACAGAAATTCATTTTCAACATGTTGTCTAACATATAAAATTTCAAATCCAATTTCCTCCAGAAATAACCGAAATAAAATTTCAAACCCAATTGTACATATTTTTCTTTGAAAATTCATATTAAATTTTCCATAGCTTGGAAAATTATAAAAATTGAAACCCATCTCCAAAATCATATATTACATATCATATAATTTTTCCATGGCATCCGAAAATCACTTACAATCGGTTTTACCCTAAAAACCATATATATCCATATTTAAACAGATTGATTTAAATCAAACATGTTATAATTCAAGTATATCATCATCCGAATTATCATAAAAATGAGTTTAATCTTAAACCCTAAAAACATATGATCATAGAACAAAATAGAGATGGTATAAATTATTATTCGCCTTGATTAGGATAAGGAGATTGAATTGAGATTCATTTTCCCTGGCTTGAATCCTAAGCTTTACTTGAATTTTCTTCTCTTTATCTTCCTTAGCAATGGCGGGATATTCCTCTTGTAAATTGCATTTGATTGTTTTATGTGAAAATGAGAAAAATGAACGTGAATGGGTGATATAGCCGTGAATCATAAGGGTGCGGCTATTTCCTAATACGCTCATGTTTTTGTTAACAACATAAAAGCCTTTTAAGCCCATTTAATTGATTTAGCATAGCCCCCATATTTATTTTCAAATCTCAATCCCTTTATTACTCCAATTCTACATTATTCTATTTAATTTATCTAATTAAATCTCTCGAATAATGTTATCTAAAATTAGGGGTGTTATAGGCTCCCCTACTTAAAGAATTTTGTCCTCGAAATTCAGCAAGGATTAAATACTAAACATGGCAATCATCTTTAATGACTCCTAACAACTATACTAGTCTACCTAACTAGTTACTATCTATACATATCTAATATAGACATACCCATAAAGCAGATTAGGATAAGTGTCTCGAATCCTGTCTTCTGTCTCCCATTCTCATTGTCGCTCCGTTGAACTTTCACCAACGTGACTATCTTGTTTCTCAATCTCTTCTCATATCTCGCAACAACCAGAACTGGCTGTCTCATAAAAGTCAAATTAGGCTATCTAATCTTCCAACCCTGTCGAAGGAATAGTAGTCTCTGGATCATGCACATACTTGCGAAGATGAGACACATGAAATACATTATGGACACCGTTCATACTGATCGGCAACTCTACTCTATATGCAAGCTTTCCAATCCTCTCTATAATCTGGAATGGACCAACAATTCTTGGTGCTAGCTTTCCTGACTTTCCAAACCGCACAATACCCTTCATCAATGATACCTTGATGAAAACCTTATCTCCAACAGAGAATTCTAGGTCTTTACGCCTCTTGTCTGCATAACTCTTCTATTTGGACTGAGCATCCTTCATCCTTTCTTGGATCAACTCAATCTTATTGGATGCCTGTCTAACCAAATCTGGACCTAAGACTAATTTGTCTTCAGTCTCCAACTACCATGCTGGCGATTTGCATGGCCTTCCATACAAAGCTTCAAAAGGCATCATTCCTATACTAGTTTGATTACTATTATTATAGGAAAACTCAACTAAATGTAGGTGATCCTCCCAAGATCTACAAAAGTCAAATACACAAGCTTTCAATAAATCTTCGAGTATCTTATTGATCCTCTATGTCTGCCCATCTATTTGAGGGAGATATGCAGTACTCATATTAAACTTGGTAACCAAAACTTCCTATGGACTCTTCTAGAATTCGCTAGTGAACAAATCATCTCTGCCACTGATTATACTACTAGGAACTTCATGCAGTCTAACTATGTTCTTCATGAATTACTTAGCAAATACAGGTGCCATTCTGGTTGACTTAACTGGAATGAAATGGGCACTCTTGGTCAACCTGTCCACTATAACCCATATACTTTCATTTCTTCTGTTTGATCTTAGAAACCCGTCTATAAAATCCATGGACATCGGATCTCATTTTCAAACTGGAATCTCTAAAGGTTGAAGCAACCCACTCGACTTCTGACATTTGGCTTTCGCTTGTCGACAGTTTTCATACTGCCAAACCCACAAGCCAACATCCCTCTTCATGCCTTCCCAATAGAAACTCATGTCCCTACTGGATGAATCATAAACTTGGACCGATGACATTCTCCAAGAATTTCTTTTCTCAAGTCCTCAACATTTGGAACACATAACCATCCCTTCTTTCTCAACCATCCTCCCTGTTCGAGGCTAAAATCCTTCAGATCACCAATCTTAGTTCCAACCTCAAGCCTGTTGATCCTCTCGGCTAATAATAGATCCTCTTTCTTCTTAGAAACAATCCTCTCGATCAAAATTGATCAAACCTCCAAATAGGACCACATGGCGGTACTTTGAGTAGAACCAGCAGTCGATCTTAACTGCACATATAAGTAGTCAAAGCTTTTAAAGCCTTCCGTTTTGCCAACATAGCTAACACTAGATTCTGATGTTTTATGCTAAAAGCATCTGCTACCTTGTTTCCTTTTCCCGGTGTATACTCTATACTAAAATCATAAACAGCCAAAATCTCCAACTACCTCTGCTGTCTTATATTCAACTCATTTTGAGAGAATAAATACCTTAAAGACTTATAATCCATGTACAGCTCAAATCTCTCGCCTAAGAGATAATGTCTCTAAATCTTGAATGTGAAGATCACCATAGCTAACTCCAAATCATGAGTAGGATATCCCACTTCATGCGGTCTAAGTTGTCATGAAGCATAGGCAATAACTTTACCTTTCTGTGTTAACACAGCTCCTAATCCAATCCCATATGCATAAGTATACGCCATCAACCCTTGGTTTTCGTCTAAAACTACTAATACAGGTGCATTGGTCAACAAATGCTTTAACTTAAGGAATGCTTCCTCACATTTGTCGGACCGGAAAAACTTCACATCCTTCCTAGTTAACTTAGTCAAAGGTTCTGCTATCCACGAGAAATCCTTAATGAATCTCCGTTAGTAGCCAGCAAGTCCAAGAAAACTTCCAATCTCAATCACTATCTCTAGTCTCTTCCAATTATTCCCAGCTTTGATCTTATCTGGATTGACTGACAAGCCCTTCTAGGAAACTACATGACCACAAAACTTAACATCTTTCTTGTAAAAATGACACTTGGTTAACTTCGCCTACAGCTGATACTGTCTCAGCTTCTCAAGTACCACTCTAAGGTGATCCTTACACCAGTACAAACCTATCTAAGTACTCTCGAAAGACTCGGTTCATCAAATCTACGAAGAAAGCGGGTGCATTAATTAATCTAAATGGCATCACTAACCACTCATATGAACCATACCTGGTTCGAAATGTCGTAAAAGGAATATTGTCCTCGACCACTCTTAAATGATGGAAACCTGTCATCAAATCCAACTGGGAAAACACTCTGGCTCCACACAACTGATCAAACAGATCATCTATTCTCGATAAAGGATACTTATTCTTAATCATTCTTTCATTCAACTTACGATAGTCGATACACATTCTCAACGACCCATCTGGTTTCTTCATGAATAGCTCAGCCGCTCCGCAAGGCGAACTGCTTGGTCTATTAAAATTCCTTCCTTCTAAATCCACTAGCCGCACCTTCAATTCCTTCATCTCAGTAGGTGTCATTCGACTAGGTGGTCTACTCACAGGTTCAGCCCCTTGCACAAGATTTATCTGAAACTCAATAGCTCATTTAGGTGGTAATCTCGTAATCGGTTCAAAGATATCTGCAAACTCCGTTGCTACTCGAACCTAACGCAACTCTTCTCCTACCTTTATAGCATTCAACAGGGCATAAACACTCTAGTTAGAATTCTCCACTGAGAATATCACTCGGTTATGACTATCAGGGTATCTCGGTGACATCTCTCTATCTCGGCAAAATATTCTAGCGTCATACCTACCCAACCAATCTATACCCAATATGATCTCGAAACCTATGAAATCAAAAACATACAAACTACATGCAAACTTATGACCTAACAAATCAAGTTCTAACTGGTCATATCTCATCACTAGAGCTACATACCCTCCTATTATATCTGCAACCCTTAAGGAAGTAACATGGTATGTGGGATCTAAGCATAATTTATCAATCAAACATTGAAATATAAATGAATGTGATGCATCGGTATCAAAAAGTACCCTAACTGGCATACTCTGAATCGAAAGCAACCTTCTATCACAGACTTCCCTTTATTAGATGCAGTCGGCCTAGCTGATTCAGGTCCAATAGCAAAAACCTTTCTTATATCCATCCTGACTGGCTCTGGACACTGATTCTTATAATGCCTAATTTGATCACAGTTTAAGCACTTCACATTCTTCTTATCTGCAGCCTTCTTACCCTTGCCTGATTGGCACTCATTGGCATAATGACCCCTCTTATCACACTTGAAATAAACTAAATCAGTCTTTGCCTTCTTGGCAACATCTCCCTTCTAGGCTCCCTTCTTCTTAATGAACTTTCTTTTCTTTCCCTAAGAACGCTGGATTTCAACTAGCTTCTCTCTAGCACAAATAGCAAGCATCTCCTCATGGCGTATTGTCATCTCCACAACTACATTATAGCATCCCACAGATGTGGCTGGGTTGCCCTAGCAATCTCGGGCCCCAACCTCATAAATGTCTCATTTCTCCTAATGACTGTATTTATAATATTAATGGGACAACTCATCAAACTTAGTGGCATACTCGACAACAGACATCTCTTCCTGCTCCAGATCGTTAAGCATTCTCCACAGCGCTGATTTAGCAACCTCAGACATAAACCTTTGTCCAAACCTCCTTTGAAAACTAGCCCAAGTCAATTGCTTCTCTGAAACTCCAACAGTAATATTATTCCACAAATGAAGTGTTGACCCTTGCAATTGCCTAGAGGCCAACCTCCTCTTCTACTCATCATCTAAACCCAAATCAGCAAAGATACGCTCACAATGCAACAGCCAATTTTCTACCTTTGTGGCATCCTCCGTCCCCATGAATGGCTTCCCACAAAGATTGGTGTAGCTACTTAGCATGATTATTCCCAACTAGAGCCACCGGATTAGCTCTACTAACATTTACAACAAGATATGGTGTAGCTCCTGCTTGCATCATATTGATAAAGAACTGATACATTGCCCTCATATCTACTGGTGGATTTCTAGCACCCACATTGGCATCAGCATTTTGCTTATTAGCATCAGCCTGTCGAACCGGGTTCCTCCTAATGCGTCGAGCTTTTCCTTTGGTTATGGTGCTTCCTCCATCAAGATTTCCTCTTCTGTTTCCTGCTTCCATATCTTATTGCTCGTAAATCTACATATGAGCCTTAGTAAGTTACAGAAGCATGGTCTAAGAGGGCGGGGAATACGTACTTATATATATAACTATATATCGAATACAAGTACATTAATATAACATTATCCCAAACTAGATTTTATTTTTTGATACACTGGATTATGTTTGAAAAACCTTTTAGGTTTAAATTTCTTTTAAGTTTCATAAACCTATGCTCTGATACCAATTTGTAACATCCCCCACTTGGAAGCCCAAAACTAACGGCTATGGATGCTACAGTCATCCATAGTCATTAATCCTCGACGACTAAATATGGTAATGTTAGATACATTACCGTATAGAAACGCATGAATACGGAAAAAAATTAAAACATCAAAACATATTCCAGATTCCATTTCAAAAAAATTAAGTTCATTACATAATCCCATAATCGTAACCACGTTCAGATAAAATATACTCATTACAACATACACCAAGAGCAACATATGAAGATGTCTCCTTGGTTGACCATAGTATATAATAAGGCAATAAAACAAATTTGCCTTTACAACCAAAACATAGCGGAATAAAAAGAGCTCTTATTAACTAGCTTGCCTCCTGCACATCTCCGAAAGCTTTATTCGTCCAAAAAGAGAACCTAAAAACTTTAACCCTCAAACTACTCAAAATCTATTGAGCACCCGAGAGTTTAAGGGGAAAAAATCTTTGAGTCAGACATAAAGCCTGGTATGAACATTAATCTACCATCTCAAGCCATTTAGATAATGATACCACGCCGCTTAGCGCAACGGGTTTTCCCCTCATTAGTACCTTAAAAACTTTATAAAACCATATATTGTGCTCTTGCATCCACAATGGTTAAAATAATTCAAAATAATATGATGATGTGCAAACAAGTAATTCAATTATGGATTACCAATCCTAATTCATTCTGACCATCTATCTTATTTATAGTTTCTAGGGTCATTATTAACTTATTAGTTTTCATGGGCTTACTAATAACATGTTTAATATATGTGGACTCCCTGCCCAATTTCATAGTTTTCATGGGATCACTAAAAACCTATTGGCTCGTGCAAATATCTTTACAATTTCATGGGCTCTCAACGAACCTATTGGTAACTCCAATAACTTTCCTCTTGTCCTAGTTTTCATGGGTTGACTAGGAACCTATTAACTTTTATCAATATCTTAATCCGGATATAGTTTTCATGGGTTCACTACAAACCTGTTAAACCCTGCCAAGTCAAAATCAAATCATAGTTTTCATGGGATTACTATGAACCTATCTTCTAGACATCTTTGTTTATACATAGTTTTCATGGGCTTACCATGAACCTATTGGCCCCTGCCAATATCTTTCCCTTCACATAGTTTTCATAGGCTTACTATGAACCTATTGGCCCCTGCAAATATTTTTAATTAATATTTTAGCATCCTATATTCTAGTCTTCCTGACCTTCCGGATGCAACTCTACTCATTCAAGAGTTAATTTAATTTATATTCACTACTGGCTCAACCTAACTAGTTATTTTTCCATTCCCTAAATTAACGTTATGGGTTCATTACTATGTGAATAAATATATGAAGAAGCAATCATAACAACACAATAATACGGACACCTATGGTTTAATATCCTTGAAATCACTTTATATAAGATTTGGTTAATCCCTTTAACCTATTAATCGAGGAAAACTACATTAAAAACTCCATTTCAAAACTCTTTTTTATGCAATGGTTTTTCCTTTAAAATGAGATTGGGTTATTTGTTTTAAAACCTTAAAACATCACTTTCGAAACCCGTAGATAACCTCCTTCGAAAGAATAGAAAACTTCTTTTCAAGATACTAAGTATATACCTTTCGAAGCTCTTTAAATCATCTCTTTCGAAACCAAAATATACATTCCGAAAGTACTAAAGCATACTTCAAAATCGTTAGAAACATGGCTTCGAAACCAATGAAAGTATCCCTTTCGAAGCCATTAGGTATACCTTTAAAACTTAATTAGGGTCAAAGTGAATATATATGAAAGTATCTCTTTTGAAACCTTTTATCTTTACACAAATTTTTGGGGAAAACTTTGATGGTGTCAGAACTATCCATTTAAAAGCTCAAGATCATTGAGTAAAACATGGAAGGATAACATCGAAATCCCCGTTAGAAGCCATTGCCTTTGAAACCCTTGAACCCTTTCGAAAGCATTTAGGAAGTAGCTTAGTATAAATTTAAAATAAAGGCTTCCTTTTGAAAGCATTGATGACTTAATACAGTCGAAAGAAAAAGAATGGCAGCAGGGTATCGACTAGGTTGAAACCACTACTTTCGAGAGAATTATATTATAAGTAAACGAGCTCATTCGAAAGCTTATACTTAAAAAGTAATATGGTAACTCTCTTTGAAAGCTATTCAGAAAACCCCTTTCGAAGGCATATATTTCAACTGAGTCGAAGGCTTTTAGTAAAACAAAGCAAGCTCTTAACATTTGAAAACAAAGCAAAGGTTTCGACCCTATCGGAAGCTAAGGTTTGGAAACTGTACCTTCCACCTTCCTTCAATCCACTATGTACAATCTAAGTGATACCTTGTGTATTGATTTTTGCTTTATTAGGTTTCAACTGAGTCAAAGCGGAAGCATAGGAGTCGAAAGGCACTTCTAAAAGAGGCGGAACTACTTTTCTAGGTAAGGTTGAATTAAATCTATTTATAGCAATTACTTATAACAAACCTACCTATTAGTTATCCATTAATTGGTTGCCTTAAAACTTTTCAAATCCTTTACAAAATAACTACCATGTATTTATAGATCTAATCAAGGAAAATTTAATAATTAATCCCTTCCATTAAGTAAAACCAAATATGCAATTAAATCCTCCTTCTAAAATATTGTAATTTTCTTAGTAGATCACTTAGAAAATCCCCAAAAATTAAAGAAATTCAATTTCAACATTTGTTTAACATCTAAAAATTTCAGACCCAAGTTCCTCCTGAAATAACCGAAATAAAATTTCAAACCCGATTATAAATATTTTCCTTTGAAAAATCATTTTAAATTTTCCGTAGCGTGGAAAATTACAAAAATTGAAAGCCATCTCCAAAATCATATTTTACATATCGTATAATTTTTCAATGGCATTTGAAAATCATTTACAATCAGTTTTACCCTAGAAACCGTATAAATCCATATTTAAATAAATTGATTTAAATCAAACATGTTATAATTCAAGCATATCATCATCCAAATTATCATAAAAATGAGTTTAATCTTAAACCCAAAAAACATATGATCATAGAACAAAATAAAGATGGTATAAATTATTATTCACCTTGATTAGGATAAGGAGTTTGAATTGATATTAATTTCCCCTAGCTTGAATCCTAAACTTTACTTGAATTTTCTTCTCTTTTTCTTCCTTAGCAATGGTTGTTCCTCTTTTAATTTGCATTTGATTGTTCAGGAAATTATTGTGGAGGACAAATTTTTTTAGTATTTTAGCCTCAAGGACAGGCCTTCAGTATTTTAGCCTAAAGGACAACTTTCATTAGGTATCAGTTTTTAGTTATAGATAGCAATTTTTTAGGTATTAGTTTGTAGTTGTCGGTAGCAGTTTTTAGGTATCATTTTTTAGTTCGGTAGCAGCTTTGAAAGAATGTTTGTGCTTATGAATAATTTTGGAAGAATATTTGTCCTTTTGAATAATTTTTAGAAGGATGTTTATCCTTGTTATTAAAATATTGAGGTCGTATCCTTGAGGCTAAAACTATACGAATTTTTTGTCCTTTAAGTTAATTCCTTTTATGTGAAAATGAGAAAAATGAACGTGAATGGTTGATATAGCCGTGAATCATAAGGGTGCAGCTATTTCCTAATGCGCCCGTATTTTTGTTAATAACATAAAAGCCTTTTTAAGCCCATTTAATTGATTAAGCATGGCCCCTATATTTATTTTAAAATCTCAATCCCCTTATTACTCTAATTCTTCATTATTCGATTTAAGTTATTTAATTAAATCTCCTGAATATCAAAAATTAGGAGATTTACACACCTAAACTAAAAGAAATAAAAAATTCATGAACAAAAATGCCTGAATTAAAATTCATACTTGAATCAAATTCAAATGTGAATCAAAAACCAAATTACAATTTAAGATTAAAAAATACCCAAATGATTGAATGAAGCGCTGGCCTATCATAACCTTAGAGTGAAAGAGGAAAACGACTGAACAAAGAAAAAAGAGGAAAACGTAGTAACGTTAAAATTGCGGTAAGTAAAACAAATGATAAATTACAACTTCATCCATTTCGATTTTGTTTATTTATGAAATTACCAACTTTTCTCATGGTAATAACCATTGTAATTTAATCTTACTGGCATTATCCATTGGTAATTCATAATAGTAATAGGCGTGACAAATTGGAAAATATATAAGTATTACAAAATGACATATTTGGTGTAGTATAGCAAAAGAACGCTTTCTTTAATAGTACTTATGCAATCAGTTACACACATTTATATTTCAGATATCTTTTATCATCGTCTACAATACAACTAAATAGCACCTAAGCAAAAAGCGCACATGTGTATGTAACGTTTTTACTATTTCAATCAAGATTTCTCCTCCACCAATATAAATATAAGATTACATATTACCATGATCTGAACACCATAAATAAACATAAAAAACTGATGTGTTTTGTTATAGGATTGGTAAAACAATAGGGGATACTGTTTATTATAAATTATAGCATTGAGGAACAAATATTAATTTTTAATGAATGAACCCTCATATCATCCACTATATATTTATATAGCTAATAGTATGCTTTGATTAAAACAGTTATATTTCCATCCAAGTCATACCTAACATGGTTTAGAGCCATTAACTGTTGTGTATTTTTAAATGTTTAGTGTGCATCAGTAGGTGCTGCTGTTCGACTGGTGGGATACCACCAGCCGATCGGTGGTACTACCAATTGCAAAATAAACTATGGCCATGAGCATCCATGTCCGTTCGAAGAGGTGCAACTCTTACCGATGGCTTCTACTCTTCGTTCAATAGCTTTTCTAACAGTTTCTCTAAAAAGAAGCGACCTCTCTTTACATCCAAACATCATCTATATAAACAGTATTAGAGCCTGCATTTTTATCATCAGATTTTGTGATTAAATCATCTTCTTCTTTCTCTACTCTTTCTTAGCAATTATCAAAAAAATTAATTGTGTTCTTGGTTTGATCCAAGTGGTATAAAACTTTGAATCAAGTGACGACATTAGAAGGCTTTGTCAATTCCAACGGGAATAGTGCGATAGTTTTTAGTAATCGATAGGCTGAACTGTTTTCTAAAAGAATCTATAACGGATCCTCAAAGTTAGAAGTATGACAATGGTATTCGTCCTATATTCCAACAATTTTCAAAAAAATATTATTAGTAAATGGAGGGTTCAAGCAACTACAATGCATTTCAAATCATGAATCAACATTTAACAAAGGTAAAATGTTTTGACGACAAGAATTTTACTCGTTGACAAGAGACGATAAAGTTCTTTCTCATTACTATGAAACTTTTCTATGCACTAAAAGATGGCTTGGAAGAATTACAGGTTGAAACTCTAACGGATACTGTTGAATTGAAAGCTAAACAACATAAGCGAAGGAAGGATGGCTTAATGTGTAAAGGGCACATATTGAATACATTGTCTACATCCATCTACAATGCACATCGAAGATTAAATACTACGAAGGTGATATGGAGTGCATTGGAGAACGAATACCGCACTTCTAAGGCAAGAAACAAGAAATTTCTTATTAGCAATTTTATTATGATGACTGGCAATAAAATGGTCGTTGAACAAGTAAATAAGATTTTACTTATTATCAATCATAATAAAGATATCAATTTAGAGCTTCCTGAATCTTTCATAGTTAGGGTATCCCAAATTCCCTCTTTTTGGAATGTTTTCAAGAAGAAACAAAAACATGCTGAAGTGGGCTATGATTTAGAAGTTTGACAACATCACCTTCGCATAGAAGAAGACTAACATAAACATGAACAAATCGACGGTCAATAAATTGATTTTCATTTCAGGCCAACGATGTTGAAGAAATTCATCCATCAAAGCTAGAGAATGAAAAAAAGAAGAAAAAAAAGAAAAGAACGACAAAATGAAAGGTGCTTGTTTCTTTTGTAACAAGCTTGACCACTATACCCGTGACTATCATCGATGAAAGAAACAAAAATTGAATGTGGTCGAAGAAAAGTTTACAACGGTAGTGTAAGAGGAAAACTCTGGTAATGGCATAGACAATGATTTGTGGCTCGATAATAGAGCAACAATACATATATACAATGACCGTAGTCTTTTTAAGACCTATAAACAGAGAAGAAAATGAAGTTATCGGGGCAAATAAAGCTCATAACAAAGTCATAGGAAAAGGCATTGTTGAAATTCCATTCACTTCGGGAAAGTTCTTATTTTGATCAATGTATTTTATGTAACGTCTTCCAGATTCTTCGACTTTCGAAAATCGACATTAATACGTCCACTGTATCAACTGCCGAGCAATCGAAGGCCGAAAAACTGAATTGTTAGGGTTAAAGAAGAAGAGGTAGAAGAAGAAAGAAAGAAGAAGCAACAGAAACAATATCAGAATCTCATAATCGTAGAGGAATAACGTATAATAGATAAATGAATAATCTTTAAATCAAAAGAACTGTACATTTTATACATTACATCATCAGAGTCAACTTACAACACAACACACCTGGACAATTATATAAACTTGTCCTTACAAGTTGATATAGGCGGAAAAGACAATATCATATACAAGTGATACGTTTCGCCATCCAGCTCGCCTCTTGAGTTCCACAGCACCTCCTGAGAATCCAGAATATCCTGATAACCTAACTCTAGGCTGCCCGTGTGGAAAATGATGGGCACTCAGAGTTTAGGAAGGGAACAATAAACTCCAAGTTAGTCAAGGGACTGGTGTGAGAACTTAAAATAGTTTATCTTTAAAAAACAAACAAAGAAATATTTTAAAATAGATCCGCAATGCTTTTAGAAAATGAAACTACCGTAAGGCCTCCCGCCACACACACAATGCATACGCAAAATTGGAGGAGATTTCTCCTTATGATAGTCAAACATGCTTGATACGAGAAATTTTCTTTGATATTATTATTATAAGTGCACAGTGGAAAACCTTTCGAAAGTATAATATAAATCTTAGCCAGCATAGGTACCATTATAGTATGCATACTATAGCTACCGTACTAAATGGCAGGTTCTACAATTGCAATCGTAAAGGGGTCGTATTGTTTTGATTGGATTTCCAACAAATGGTCGGGCAAAGGAACTTCCCAAATAAAATGGAACGCCTCTGGAGGGACGTCCCCGGATCCTAACCGGATCTCTGCTAGACAAGGCCGGGTTGCCTCTGTAATAGATAACTACTGACACGAGCATGCCATTCCCCCGGATGTTTGCGACCTTTATCCGAGGATCCTCTTAACCAACAACCACAAAGAAATAAGTTTGCAGCAACACGAAGTTAAGTATCTAGGCTCCATACTATGATACCACTCATAATCCAGAAGGAAATGACATACCCTCAGAGGGCGCTACCCTCAAATAACCTTGCTGCTACAATTCCTGTTTCGACCATAACCGGATTGTGAGGTTCGTGAAGTCTCGTCCACAAAGCTACGCTTTTCAAAAAAGCCACGCTTTGATCAACAAATGATCAGCAGCACTCAGCATGCCACATTACCGAATTGGGAGTATATCACTGATAACCATCAACTACATAACCTCTGAGCTCGTACGTCTCAAAGAAAGGTGTTAAGCTAGGAGAATAAATTCTCCGCCACCAACAGAAATGTATTTGAAAGAAATCGGCTTTATATCTCAAAATGTAATGTCAGATATACAATCCATATAAGTCTGTTCTGGGTTCGAACAGAATTGAAGGCACTTTCGAAGAATCCCTTGCAATCCAGTTATTCACAACCTCGATAGAACTTTCCATCACAAAGGAAATCTCCATACTATAGCTATCGGTGCAGAGACAATCGATAGGTTATCCTATCATTTTCATGGATACCCGATCTTCAACATCGGTCTTCAAATGCTATCCATTACGACGTATCACTATTCGGAATGGGTTATATGACATAAAGTCCTCTCCCGGCTAAACCGAATATGAGCGCTTATTTAAAAAAATAAGTGTAACATTCAATTTTTCAAGCAAATCACAACAAATACCCATTTAAAGGTCAATATTGATAGTCGGTTATTTAACTATCAATGGATATGCATAACATCACCAGATTCCAAATAATTTTCCAAATTATTTATTTTCCAAAAATATCTTTACAAGATATACTCTTAACACTTCAACTATTTGAAACAAATTTCAAATCATTTTCCTTACACGGAAACACTTCCAAATATTTATTCATTTCCACTGGAAATCTGCCGAGTCTGAATACTTGAAAATAACTTATATTACTTATCCAAAATATATTTGGAAAACACTTCAAATAAAGTCTACTTTTAAAACACTTTATTCCCAAATATTAGTTATAAAAACATTTTACCGATAATATATGTAACTTAAGTCCAAACTAATTTTCCAAAATAAAATTAGTGGATAAGAAAGTATAACTATTTAAATAACTATTTTCTAACTCAAATATTAATTAAATCTTAGAAATAATCATTTCTATAATAAACCTAATAAACCTTTACTTAAAGGATTTAAAACAATTAAGAAGTAATTTCTCCAAAGTATTCTTTAAAACTAAACTTTAGAACTTCCAATTTATGCTTTAAAAGCTGCTTTGGAAATATACTCGGCTTTCCAGGGAAAATACACTTTCACTACAAAATGGTTCATTTAACCAATCAAATAAATCCTTACCGATTTATTTTAAATTTGCATTCCAAATCCGTAAATTTATTTCCACCATTCAAAAATAAATCAATGTTTATTTTTAAACAAATTTCCCTTTCCTTTATAAATTCCATGGTGAATTTAAATTTCCAAATATCCACTGATGTACGATTTTCAAATCGATTTCAAATATTCACTTTCAACAACAATTCAAATTTTCAATTGATTTCAAAAACAACCAAATCAAATTCCATATTGATTTTCGAAGAAATTAAACACCAAGTGAATTTCGTTCAAATCTCAAATTGAAATCAATTTCTACTAAACCCCAAATCAATTTTCAAATTGAATCCAATTTCATTTCAAAACACCAAATAAATATCTAAATGGATTTTCAAAAGATTTAAATTCAATCACCAAAAATCAATTCCCAAATGGATTTCAAATTTTATTTCCTTTTAAAAATAAATTCCTTTTAAAGAAAACCAATTCTTTTATTTTTCAAACTTTTTAAAATTCGTATTTTGAATAAATTCTTCAACCTTTGAATAATATTACCCGTAATCCATATATTAAAGCTTTTCCCTTATTGGAACTTTATTTAGTAAGATTAAAAATAAACTTTATCATTTTAGAATTCCTTCTTTTAAATTTATCCAATTCGCAAACATAAATTTTATTATAAACTTTCAACTTGAATATTCAAAAATCAAATTTTATTTATTTTCGGTATCTAACGATACCAAAATTATATTCGGCTAAATTTTAGCCTTCAACGATTTCAATCACAAAGATAATCACACAGAGATTATAAATAATCAACACACAACATTGAAACAAATCCAATTATTTGAGGAATCCAGTTGGATCTCTCCAATCTGTTTCCCTGCATCCACAGATGTTACCACAATACCAATCCCGTTTCAAGACGGGATATCGTGGTACATGGGTTTGTATAAAATATCATCCGCTATTATGCGGCGCAATACGGTCTCATCTGCTATATAATGCGAGAAATCAACTCCAAGTACATATATAATACCAATTCCACTTCAAGGTGGAATATCGTGGTATATGTGTTTAATATAATAACCTCCGCTTAATATATGGCATATAAGGTCTATATCAATACAACCAATAACAATTATCATCCAATTACACAATCAAGCAATTTAAAATTTATCTATTTAAAATTTTAAATCGAAACACAATTCGATTGAGTGAGAAGTTCTCACCTTGCTTCCAATAACAATTGCAGTGTTTCATTCCGAATAAAATTAAACACACGTTTAATTTTACCCAAAATTCCACTAGCTCAAATAAATGCCAATCCAGCTCCATTGCATAGTGTTCGTCCATATGATTCCAACGCAAGTCGTTTCGTCCGTTTTCGACCTCGTATGAAGAAGTTATGGTATTTTAAAGATTGTACGAATTTAAATATAAAAATTAAAAATTTTCTTTTTATTATTTTATAAACCTTTAATCCTGGCCATCCAATTCCTTTGCCCTAGATCTGGGCCGCTATCCTCTTCTTCCCACTCACGTTCTTCATCAGGTATTTCACGTCGAACGTACCCATTTGGCCACCCCTATTCTTTGAATTTTCGCACCAACTACGACGAACTGCACGTAGATCAGCGACCACCATTGCGTAGCCCATCACGCGAGCTACCCACGGCCTCAACATCATCAAGCTCGGCCACCCCCTTGAGCATAAAAATGCATGCAAACGTTGAACGTGTAATCTCGATTTGTCGACGATCTACCACATGAAATCCAATCATAACCGTTGGATTCGAGGATCTCGTGATGTTCTACAACTTTGTAGTTGGATGTTTTTCGTATAGGTGGATGGATTTGGAGAAATTGAAGGAAGAAGATAAGAAAATTTCGACCATTGAATTGGAGGTGGCGGCCTGTGAAACCCTAGGGTTTTGTATGCAAATGAAAGAAATAGGGGGCCTTATATAGAAAATTCTGAAACACTATTCATTCGAAAATTTTCCGAACTCCAAACGAAGCGTGTCGGCTGACGTTTCTAGGGTTTAACCCGTGTTCGGACACAATGGAATGTGTTTCGAAAGCTAATTTGATCATATATGCAAGTTACAGAAATAACGATCAAATTTTAAATTAAATCGGTTAATGTAACGATCCTAGTTTAATCACGAATTTAAATTTATAATTAAATTAAATTCTTGAATTTAATTGTGTATTAATTTGAAATTTTCAAATTTAATAAGAAATGTATACTTATTTATTTTTGAATTTGGACTTGAAACTCAAAAATGTATACTTTCAGTTGAATTGAGCTTTGAATAGAAAGTATAAGAATAAAACCTACTTATCAATATTTAATATAAGTGTAAAGCATAAAATAAAATATATATATAAATTTAATACTTGATGGTTAAACCATAAATAGAAATTAAATTTTGTAATAGAAATCACATAGTTATAAAATGTTAATAACTAAAACAAATTTCTTACATTTAGCAAAGTAACTACAATCAATAGGATAACAAAAGTGTATGAGAAGGAAAAAAAATTAATATAAACTAAAAAAATAATAATATAAATAGTACTTATAAAATCAAAACAGCACCTTGCTGTAAGTATACAAGATGCAAGCCTCCACAAAGCATATCAACCACCATTAAAACAATAAAAAAAAATAAACTAAAATTATATGTAAACAAAACATACTTGCGGTAAGTATACAAAACCATGCTGTGAGTATATTTTTATGTAAACAAAATTTTATGTAAAAATGTACATATAAAAAAAATCAATGAGGCTTATACAAGAAGATAAAATTCTACAACATAAAACAAACATTAGATTACAAAAAATCTGCAAAACAAAACAAAACTTTGTACTTACAAATCAAAACAGCATATGCGTGTAAACTTAAAAAGAAGCATGAGCATTAAATGCTTTCTTCTTAAGCCTAAATTAAACATCATCTCAGCCGAAATAATGTTTTCTTAGTCAAAGCAAGATGGAAATATCTGATGAGAGAAAAACAGTTGTACCAGTTAATACCTCCCCTACCCTGTACAAACCCCTTTATATATATGTACACCTCCAGTTCGTTTAAACCATTTTACTGAAAAAATAATAATAACAAAGAACAGAAAATAAAGAGAAAAGCAAACAACATTTTTCTTTTATCCAAGTTAAAAGCAATTTGCTGAAGTGAGAAAAACAAAACAGAGAGGAAGATTCAAATCTGCAGTTTCAAAATTTGATTAAGTCTCTGTTCAAACTTATTTACAAGGTGAGTAAACTCTTAAATTTGAATTTGAATTCGTTGTGGTGAAAATAGTGAGACTTAAATGATAAAGGTGTGTTTGCATGAATATATTTGCACCTGAAATGAAGATGCATGCCTGTATACATCAAAAAGTAAACTCTGTTCTATCCTTACAGGTTTAAAACCCAAATCTTTCATCATGTAATCATTGTTAGACTTTGATCTCAAAATGAAACTTGTATATTTAGGGATGAACTATGATTTAAAAATAGATTCTAAAAGAAGAAGTATACACAGTTGGAAAACAAATGATATTTACAGTGAACATACAATATTTTGATAAATTCGATTGTCGCAAAAAGAAAAAAAATAATAATTCAAGTTCATAATCTGAATCTATACTTAAATCCATGATTTTTAAAACAAAAATAAAGATTTTTAATAAAGGGTTTCAAGGGCAGTTTGATAATATAATGAGTTTGCATTTTCCTAAATTCCTGACAATCAAATTAATTATAAATGTTGGAATTTTGTTTAACGCTAGTATGATCGACAATGATCTCGAGAAAAATATCAGAAGAATTTTTCATTGCGTAAATCTGTGAATCGAGTTCAAGTTAGGGTTCTATATGAGTTTTTTTCCGTGTTTGGGAAATTGGGGATTTCATCATCTAGGAGTGGTCGAGCTCCATGTGCTTTTGGGAAATGAGAGTGCGAGGTGTCGACGTGCTATGGCCAGAAGCATAGATTTTTCTGGTGGCCGATGACGTGATCGCGAGGAGGCTTTTGGTTGGAGTTTTGTTCAGTTTTTTTCGATCGAGTGACGGGATCTAGATCTGAAATTTTTGACTTCAAGTTGAATGTTGCAATCGAGCTCGAAGATGATTCGTGACATGCCGGAGGGGGCGAGGTTCGCCGGAGCGTCGCCATGGTGGTGTGCACGTGCACGTAGTGTTTGGGTATCAGTGAGTTGCCGTGGGAAGATCGAGTTGAACTTTCGGAGAAAAAAAGATGATGCAAGGCTTTAGGAAGAAAACTTGAGAATATAAATACACTCTGTTAGTCTTAGTTTGAAATCTAAGTTAATTTTAACTTAGCTTAGGGAAAAAAAAAAGAGGAAGAATTTGCACAGGAACGCGGGGAAGACAGGGAAGAGGCCCGGGGAAATAATGTGCGTGACTCTGTGAGACCTGAGTTTTGCTCGGGTTACTTTGAAATGGGTTAAGCCCGATTAATTAAAGTTTAAAATGTTAAAAGTAAATAACATCGATAAGTTTTAAAGTTAAGATTTGATTTAAAATTTATTAAAAGAGATTTGCAAATGTAAAATTATTAATTAGTCTAAATTATAAGTTAATTAAGAATGTAATTAATTTATAAATTGTAATTAACTAAAGTAATCTCAGATTAAATAAATTTGCATTTAAGATGGATATTACAATCTTGTGTTTAATCAAGCTAAAATTAAGAAGTTTAATTAACTATTTAAAATTTATTAGTAAATAAATAGTAGTTAAGTAATTAAGTAATTAAATTAGGATTTATGATTAATTAAATTGGTAATCCGTAATTAAAAACGGTTAGTTAATTTTTATTAATTAATAATTAAGGTTATCAATTAATATTTAAGAAATAATTAATCAAGTGAATAATTAAGCAATAATTGGAATAAACTAAGTAATTAAGGATCTATAAATTTATAATTAAAAATTGATTAATAAACAATTAACTATCTAAATTATTTATAATTAAGAATTGTTAATTAGATAATTTAAGTTGATTAATTTATAATTAATAGTTAATAAATTGATTAGGAAATAAATTATTAACAAAGTCGATATTTAATTAAATTGTTTATCGTTAAGAATAATTGATCATTTATTAAAATAATTATGTGGTTAATTCACTTAAACCACATCGAAAAATAATTAACTATTGTTCTGCACTAGATTGTTATTTCTGTTGTGATCGTAATACTGTGTAAGGTGAATTACTCTGTACTGCACTGTGATTTGTGATTTGTTCCTGTATTGATGTGGGGAAAAAAACCCTTTTGCCGTATACGGCATTTGAAATTTCGATGCGACAGGGAGTCGGATTCCGATTGGTTATCCGAAGCCCACATCGAATAGTAATGATAAATCTTTGTGACTGATAAATTTATTTTATCTATGAATCTGTGAGTGAAGGCAAGCGTTATGGATTATATCGCTTATCGATATTGGTATATCTGTGATGATTGATGTTGTGCACTGTTGTGTAAAATCCTTGGACCACACCGTACACACACAAGTATGGATTGCACGTGGGAATCGGTTAAGTCACAAATTTGTTAAAATAGTTTTAATTTGAATTTTAAATTCAAATGGGTTGAAAATAAAATTGGGTTTAAAGTGAAAAGCTTTTGAAAAGGTGTTTTAAAAGTGTAAGTTATTTTGAATAACTTAATAAAGATTTGAAATTTGAGTAATTTGATTTAAATTGGAATTCAATATCTGAAATTGAATCCTATATTCAGTATTTATGATATTTAACGGTAGATAGTTTATATCGGTTTTAAACCATTTCTAAAGTGTTGTTTTTAGGAATTTGAATTAACCCAAAGATTTTAACTTGTATAAATGAGATCGAATTTTTTTTGAAACGAAAACCACTTGTTTTCAAATAAAAATAGCTTTCATTTAAAGAAAGGATTTCCGAATTGTGTTGAAAAGTTTCAAGTTTGAATTAGAATTGAAATGTTTTGAAAGCTATGAAATGAGTCTCTGATTCAAAGACCGAATGAGTTAATCCAACATGAATTGGAATTGTTTTTGAAAGGCTATGAATGAATCTTTGGAAACGAGCTTTGAAAGTTATAAGTTAAATCCTGTTTTAAAGATTTAACGAGTTAATTGAAATGGTAATTGTTTTGAAATCCATAAATGGATCTTTGTGAAAGGGGTGAACTTTGTGAACTAAATCTTTTTGTTTAAAAGATTAAAAGTGTGGAAATTGTTTAAACCATTAAAGGTTTTGAAATGAATCTTTTTGTTTAAAAGATTGAAAAATAGTAAATTGTTTTAACCATTCGAATGAAAAGTTTGGGCTTTAAGCTGTGATTTAACTGAGACCCCAGTATTCATATGATTTTTAAGTATTGCACTCATTATTCGGTTTAGCCGGGAGAGGACCTGTGTGTCATATAACCCATTCCGAATAATGACACGACGTATATGGATAGCATTTGAAGACTGGTGGTGAAGACCGGGTATTTGTAAGAACGTTAGGATGACCTATCGATTGTCTCTGCACTGAGTTGCTCCGGTATAGAGATTCCCTAAGTGATGGGAAGTCCGATCGGGATTGTGGATACCCGGATTTGCAAGGGCTTCTTCCTTTATTGGACGAAGTGCCTTCGGTTCTGTTCGAACCCGGAACAGACTTGTATGGTCGTGTGTCTGACACTACACTTTGAGATATAAAGCCGATTTCCTTTCAAATACATTTCTATTGGTGTCGGAGAATTTATTCTCTTATCTTAACACCCTTCTTTGAGACGTACGAGCTCAGAGGTTATGTAGTTGAAGGTTATCAGTGATATATTCCCAAATTGGTAGTGTGGCATGCTAATTGCTGATGTGTGTTGATGATCATTAGTCGATCATTTGTGATCAAAGCAAAGCTTTTGTGTAAAGCATAGCTTTGTGGACGAGACCTCATCGGACCTCACAACCCGGAAATGGTCGAAACAGGAAAGATGCGGCAAGGTTATGAGGGTCGCTCCCTTTAGGGTATGTCATTTCCTTCTGGAAAAAGGTGATGTCATGGTATGGAGCCCAGATATTTACCTATGTGGTAGCTCCAATCTCATTTTCTGTGTGGTTGTTGCTTTGTGACAGAGGGCCCTCGGATAAAGGTCCCAAAGGACCGGGGAGTGGCATACTCGAGTAGTAGTTAGCTAGTTACAGAGGTAACCCGGCCTTGTATTGGCAGAGAGCCGGGTAGGTTCTCGGGACGTCCCGCCAGAGGCGTACCCATGTGGCAGTAGGAAGTTCCTTAGCCTGACCATTTGTTGGAAATCCAATTCCCAATACGAAATCCTGTACGGTTTTAGTTGTAGAACCTGCCATTTACTTATGGTGGCGCCCCACTGTTTAGATGGTAGCTATAGTAGGCATAGTACGAAATGTCTACGCTGGCTAAGATTAATATTCTATTTTCGAAATTCTTTCTACACTATGCACTAGTAATAATATCAAAGAAATTTTCTCGTATTAAGCATATTTGACTATCATAAGAAGAAATCTCCTCCAATTCTGCGATTGCATTGTGTGTGTGGCGGGAGGTCTTATGGTAGTTTCATTTTTCCAAAAGCATAACGAATTTTCTTTTATAATCTAGTTTACTTAAAAGCAACTATCTTTGTTTACTCATACCAGTCCCATGACTGACCTGGAGTTTATTGTTCTTTTCTAAACTCTGGGTGCCCATAATTTCTACACGGGCATCCTAGTAGCAGGTTTCTATATTTTGGAGTTAGCAGTATTTTGGAGTTTTTGCTTTGAAGATACTCTAGAAGTTTTTTTGGATCTCAGGTGGTTAGTATTTTAGGAGATTGATATCATTGCATTGAAGACTTCTGTTTGGGTATATGATCATCAATGTATTATTATGATATTATGTGGAGTTGTGGTGTATGTATTAAATACTCTGATGTATTATTGGATATTATGATGTTGTATCTCGGATATGTATAATATTCATTTTTGTTCCACTGTTTTTATATTCATCTGATGTTGTTATAAGCTCCGGCGATACGAATTTGATGTCAATTATCGGATATCGAGTTCGGGTCGTCACAAGTGGTATCAGAGCTGAAGGTTGAGTAAGAACTTTAGCTACGGAGTATAACACATCAGATGGCTCATTAGAGATAGGGTGAAGTATACCCTAGAATGAGTACAACCGAGAACTGAAACTCAAAGTTACATAGTCTACTTCCTTTAACTGTTATTATTCTCTAAGATATTTTGTCCATATGCCTAAATCAAGCTTTCTTACTATTTACAGATAATGAGAATGAGCGGAAGAAGAGGACAAGGTAGGTGTCGGGGAAATACCACTACAGCTGGCCATGTCCCTGAAACAGTAGAAGCAGTTATACCTACTCAATCTCAGTCTAATTTGGATGATCTCTATAGAAGTTTTACTAGACTTGGTGGTAAGCCGTTCACTGGCAAAGAATCCATTATCGAAGCACAAGCCTGGATAAGATCATGTGAGAAAATCTTCAGAGGGATGAAATTGCAAGACGATCAGAAGCGACTCATAGCTTCTTGGCAACTCCAAGAAGAAGCATTGGCTTGGTGGGAGATAGTTATTGTAGATAAGCCAGAGGAAGAATTTACTTGGGAACAATTTAAGGAAATGTTTAAGAAACGATATATGCCGTCTGCTGGTATCTCTAGAATGTACTAGGAATTTATGGATTTGAAGCAGGGAAATTTATCGTTTGAGGAATATTTGAACAAATTCAATGAGCTGTCTCGATTCGGTTCGGAGCTGGTGAATACTCCTTTGAAAAAGAATGAAAGGTTTATTCGGGGAATGAACAAGAAATTCCACGGAAGGATGACGGCCCACGTTAAGGAACTTTTTTTTGAATTGATAGATTTTGGTTATAGGTATGCTACCCTAGATATGCACGAAACCCCAAGGGAAGAAGAAGGTACAAGCAATCAAAATTGGAGGAAAAGAAAATTTGAGAACAAGAAACCTTATCAAGGCAAGGAAAAGAAGGATAGTCAGGGAAACCGGGCGAAAAATATAACTTGTTATAATTGCCGAGAGAAGGGCCATTATGCAAACAATTGCAAGAACCCGCAGAAACAAGTTAAGAAAGAACAACCTGTGGAGTCTGGTCAGGGAGTTAAAAAATGCTATTACTGTCACAAGTCAGGTCACGAAGTTAAAGACTGTCCAATTATAAAGCAAGCTCATGTGACAAATGTGTATGCCATCAAAGATGATCCTTCAACCTCTAAGGCTGATAAGGGAAAAGGAATTTTGGAAGGTAACTTTCTCATTTACGATAAAAAAATTCGAATTTTGTTCGACATGAGAACTACACATAATTTTATTTCTCAGCAAATCGTAAATAAGTTACATCTTGGACCTGAGATCGTAATCAAATCTATTTCTATCTGTTTCATTGGGTTTCGATAAAATCTACGAATGGTTAGTTATCCCTTCGAACTAACCAATACTCATGTATACTTCGTAGATCAGACAACCCAAATTGTTTCGTAGTAGATTGAGTTTATTCTCATATCTACTATTAATATTCTGATTTGGTAAGCCAAATACAGAATAAATATTCGGTTTGATTTGGAAGGATATTTCTCTACCTTTCATCTATCTTGGTTGTCTCCTTGGCAAATTTCGGGGACGAAATTTCTTAAGGGGGAGAATCTGTAACGATCCTAGTTTAATCACGAATTTAAATTTATAATTAAATTAAATTCTTGGATTTAATTGTGTATTAATTTGAAATTTTCAAATTTAATAAGAAATGTATACTTATTTATTTTTGAATTTGGACTTGAAACTCAAAAATGTATACTTTCAGTTGAATTGAGCTTTGAATAGAAAGTATAAGAATAAAACCTACTTATCAATATTTAATATAAGTGTAAAGCATAAAATAAAATATATATAAATAAATTTAATACTTGATGGTTAAACCATAAATAGAAATTAAATTTTGTAATAGAAATCACATAGTTATAAAATGTTAATAACTAAAACAAATTTCTTACATTTAGCAAAGTAACTACAATCAACAGGATAACAAAAGTGTATGAGAAGGAAAAAAATTTAATATAAACTAAAAAAATAATGATATAAATAGTACTTATAAAATCAAAACAGCACCTTGCTGTAAGTATACAAGATGCAAGCCTCCACAAAGCATATCAACCACCATTAAAACAATAAAAAAAAAATAAACTAAAATTATATGTAAACAAAACATACTTGTGGTAAGTATACAAAACCATGTTGTGAGTATATTTTTATGTAAACAAAATTTTATGTAAAAATGTACATATAAAAAAAATCAATGAGGCTTATACAAGAAGATAAAATTCTACAACATAAAACAAACATTAGATTACAAAAAATCTGCAAAACAAAACAAAACTTTGTACTTACAAATCAAAACAGCATATGCGTGTAAACTTAAAAAGAAGCATGAGCATTAAATGCTTTCTTCTTAAGCCTAAATTAAACATCATCTCAGCCGAAATAATGTTTTCTTAGTCAAAGCAAGATGGAAATATCTGATGAGAGAAAAATAGTTGTACCAGTTAATACCTCCCCTACCCTGTACAAACCCCTTTATATATATGTACACCTCCAGTTCGTTTAAACCACTTTACTGAAAAAATAATAATAACAAAGAACAGAAAATAAAGAGAAAAGCAAACAACAATTTTCTTTTATCCAAGTTAAAAGCAATTTGCTGAAGTGAGAAAAACAAAACAGAGAGGAAGATTCAAATCTGAAGTTTCAAAATTTGATTAAGTCTCTGTTCAAACTTATTTACAAGGTGAGTAAACTCTTAAATTTGAATTTGAATTCATTGTCGTGAAAATAGTGAGACTTAAATGATAAAGGTGTGTTTGCATGAATATATTTTCACCTGAAATGAAGATGCATGCCTGTATACATCAAAAAGTAAACTCTGTTCTATCCTTACAGGTTTAAAACCCAAATCTTTCATCATGTAATCATTGTTAGACTTTGATCTCAAAATGAAACTTGTATATTTAGGGATGAACTATGATTTAAAAATAGATTCCAGAAGAAGAAGTATACACAGTTGGAAAACAAATGATATTTACAGTGAACATACAATATTTTGATAAATTCGATTGTCGCAAAAAGAAAAAAAATAATAATTCAAGTTCATAATCTGAATCTATACTTAAATCCATGATTTTTAAAACAAAAATAAAGATTTTTAATAAAGGGTTTCAAGGGCAGTTTGATAATATAATGAGTTTGCATTTTCCTAAATTCCTGACAATCAAATTAATTATAAATGTTGGAATTTTGTTTAACGCTAGTATGATCGACATAGATCTCGAGAAAAATATCAGAAGAATTTTTCATTGCGTAAATCTGTGAATCGAGTTCAAGTTAGGGTTCTATATGAGTTTTTTTCCGTGTTTGGGAAATTGGGGATTTCATCATCTAGGAGTGGTCGAGCTCCATGTGCTTTTGGGAAATGAGAGTGCGAGGTGTCGATGTGCTATGGCCAGAAGCATAGATTTTTCTGGTGGCCGATGACGTGATCGCGAGGAGGCTTTTGGTTGGAGTTTTGTTCAGTTTTTTTCGATCGAGTGACGGGATCTAGATCTGAAATTTTTGACTTCAAGTTGAATGTTGCAATCGAGCTCGAAGATGATTCGTGACATGCCGGAGGGGGCGAGGTTCGCCGGAGCGTCGCCATGGTGGTGTGCGCGTGCACGTAGTGTTTGGGTATCAGTGAGTTGCCGTGGGAAGATCGAGTTGAACTTTCGGAGAAAAAAAGATGATGCAAGGCTTTAGGAAGAAAACTTGAGAATATAAATACACTCTGTTAGTCTTAGTTTGAAATCTAAGTTAATTTTAACTTAGCTTAGGGAAAAAAAAAGAGGAAGAATTTGCACAGGAACGCGGGGAAGACAGGGAAGAGGCCTGGGGAAATAACGTGCGTGACTCGATGAGACCTGAGTTTTGCTCGGGTTACTTTGAAATGGGTTAAGCCCGATTAATTAAAGTTTAAAATGTTAAAAGTAAATAACATCGATAAGTTTTAAAGTTAAGATTTGATTTAAAATTTATTAAAAGAGATTTGCAAATGTAAAATTATTAATTAGTCTAAATTATAAGTTAATTAAGAATGTAATTAATTTATAAATTGTAATTAACTAAAGTAATCTCAGATTAAATAAATTTGCATTTAAGATGGATATTACAATCTTGTGTTTAATCAAGCTAAAATTAAGAAGTTTAATTAACTATTTAAAATTTATTAGTAAATAAATAGTAGTTAAGTAATTAAGTAATTAAATTAGGATTTATGATTAATTAAATTGGTAATCCGTAATTAAAAACGGTTAGTTAATTTTTATTAGTTAATAATTAAGGTTATCAATTAATATTTAAGAAATAATTAATCAAGTGAATAATTAAGCAATAATTGGAATAAACTAAGTAATTAAGGATCTATAAATTTATAATTAAAAATTGATTAATAAACAATTAACTATCTAAATTATTTATAATTAAGAATTGTTAATTAGATAATTTAAGTTGATTAATTTATAATTAATAGTTAATAAATTGATTAGGAAATAAATTATTAACAAAGTCGATATTTAATTAAATTGTTTATCGTTAAGAATAATTGATCATTTATTAAAATAATTATGTGGTTAATTCACTTAAACCACATTGGAAAATAATTAACTATTGTTCTGCACTGGATTGTTATTTCTGTTGTGATCGTAATACTGTGTAAGGTGAATTACTCTGTACTGCACTGTGATTTGTGATTTGTTCCTGTATTGATGTGGAAAAAAAAACCTTTTGCCGTATACGGCATTTGAAATTTCGATGCGACAGGGAGTCGGAATCCGATTGGTTATCCGAAGCCCACATCGAATAGTAATGATAAATCTTTGTGACTGATAAATTTATTTTATCTATGAATCTGTGAATGAAGGCAAGCGTTATGGATTATATCGCTTATCGATATTGGTATATCTGTGATGATTGATGTTGTGCACTGTTGTGTAAAATCCTTGGACCACACCGTACACACACAAGTATGGATTGCACGTGGGAATTGGTTAAGTCACAAATTTGTTAAAATAGTTTTAATTTGAATTTTAAATTCAAATGGGTTGAAAATAAAATTGGGTTTAAAGTGAAAAGCTTTTGAAAAGGTGTTTTAAAAGTGTAAGTTATTTTGAATAACTTAGTAAAGATTTGAAATTTGAATAGTTTGATTTAAATTGGAATTCAATATCTGAAATTGAATCCTATATTCAGTATTTATGATATTTAACGGTAGACAGTTTATATCGGTTTTAAACCATTTTTAAAGTGTTGTTTTAAGGAATTTGAATTAACCCAAAGATTTTAACTTGTATAAATGAGATCGAATTTTTTTTTGAAACGAAAACCACTTGTTTTCAAATAAAAATAGCTTTCATTTAAAGAAAGGATTTCCGAATTGTGTTGAAAAGTTTCAAGTTTGAATTAGAATTGAAATGTTTTGAAAGCTATGAAATGAGTCTCTGATTCAAAGACCGAATGAGTTAATCCAACATGAATTGGAATTGTTTTTGAAAGGCTATGAATGAATATTTGGAAACGAGCTTTGAAAGTTATAAGTTAAATCCTGTTTTAAAGATTTAACGAGTTAATTGAAATGGTAATTGTTTTGAAATCCATAAATGGATCTTTGTGAAAGGGGTGAACTTTGTGAACTAAATCTTTTTGTTTAAAAGATTAGAAGTGTGGAAATTGTTTAAACCATTAAAGGTTTTGAAATGAATCTTTTTGTTTAAAAGATTGAAAAATGGTAAATTGTTTTAACCATTCGTATGAAAAGTTTGGGCTTTAAGCTGTGATTTAACTGAGACCCCAGTATCCATATGATTTTTAAGTATTGCGCTCATTATTCGGTTTAGCCGGGAGTGGACCTGTGTGTCATATAACCCATTTCGAATAATGATACGACGTATATGGATAGCATTTGAAGACCGGTGGTGAAGACCGGGTATTTGTAAGAACGATATGATGACCTATCGATTGTCTCTGCACTGAGTTGCTCCGGTATAGAGATTCCCTAAGTGATGGGAAGTCCGATCGGGATTGTGGATACCCGGATTTGCGTGGGCTTCTTCCTTTATTGGACGAAGTGCCTTCGGTTCTGTTCGAACCCGGAACAGACTTGTATGGTTGTGTCTCTGACACTACACTTTGAGATATAAAGCCGATTTCCTTTCAAATACATTTCTCTTGATGTCGGAGAATTTATTCTCTTATCTTAACACCCTTCTCTGAGACGTACGAGCTCAGAGGTTATGTAGTTGAAGGTTATCAGTGATATATTCCCAAATTGGTAGTGTGGCATGCTAATTGCTGTTTTGTGTTGATGATCATTAGTCGATCATTTGTGATCAAAGCAAAGCTTTTGTGTAAAGCATAGCTTTGTGGACGAGACCTCATCGGACCTCACAACCCGGAAATGGTCGAAACAGGAAAGATGCGGCAAGGTTATGAGGGTCGCTCCCTTTAGGGTATGTCATTTCCTTCTGGAAAAAGGTGATGTCATGGTATGGAGCCCAGGTATTTACCTATGTGGTAGCTCCAATCTCATTTTCTGTGTGGTTGTTGCTTTGTGACAGAGGGCCCTCGGATAAAGGTCCCAAAGGACTGAGGAGTGGCATACTCGAGTAGTAGTTACCTAGTTACAGAGGTAACCCGGCCTTGTGTTGGCAGAGAGCCGGGTAGGTTCTCGGGACGTCCCGCCAGAGGCGTACCCATGTGGCAGTAGGAAGTTCCTTAGCCTGACCATTTGTTGAAAATCCAATTCCCAATACGAAACCCTGTACGGTTTTAGTTGCAGAACCTGCCATTTACTTATGGTGGCGCCCCACTGTTTAGATGGTAGCTATAGTAGGCATAGTACGAAATGTCTATGCTGGCTAAGATTATATTCTATTTTCGAAATGATTTCTACACTATGCACTAGTAATAATATCAAAGAAATTTTCTCGTATTAAGCATATTTGACTATCATAAGAAGAAATCTCCTCCAATTCTGCGATTGCATTGTGTGTGTGGCGGGAGGTCTTATGGTAGTTTCATTTTTCCAAAAGCATAACGAATTTTCTTTTATAAATCTAGTTTATTTAAAAGCAACTATCTTTGTTTACTCATACCAGTCCCATGACTGACCTGGAGTTTATTGTTCTTTTCTAAACTCTGGGTGCCCATAATTTCTACACGGGCAGCCTAGTAGCAGGTTTCTATATTTTGGAGTTAGCAGTATTTTGGAGTTTTTGCTTTGAAGATACTCTAGAAGTTTTTTTGGATCTCAGGTGGTTAGTATTTTGGGAGATTGTTATCATTGCATTAAAGACTTCTGTTTGGATATATGATCATCAATGTATTATTATGATATTATGTGGAGTTGTGGTGTATGTATTAAATACTCTGATGTATTATTGGATATTATGATGTTGTATCTCGGATATGTATAATATTCATTTTTGTTCCGCTGTTTTATATTCATCTGATGTTGTTATAAGCTCCGGCTATACGAATTTGATGTCAATTATCGGATATCGAGTTCGGGTCGTCACAGTTAAACTAATTTTTATGCGTTTTGGCTTGCCCTGGACAAACCTTAAATCCGATTGACACGAAATTTGAAATCTTACTATAATATAATATTGCGGATCCGATGAAACTTGTTTCGTCGAAATCCGAGACTATTTGAAAAATGACTATTTTTACCCGTCAATTAAATATTAAAATATTCAATTTCCATAAATTAACTTTTAATTCAATTTTAAAAGTTCTATAACATCATTCTAACTCCAATATGATTTAATACAACTTTACAAATCAATTTCAATCACATTAAACTCAATTTCCAATTATTTCTGTAATTTCAAATATTAAATTATCGATTTAATTATCCAATTAAACCTAGATATTTGAAATAAAATTTATTCGACTTACAAATTTTACTTCTTAATATTTAAAATCAATTAAATATACGAATTTCAAATGACAGAAATTCTGGGTCGTTACAAACTTCCCCTTTAAAAGAATTTCGTCCTCGAAATTGCCAAGTAAGAAAAGTCTTGAAATCCATTAACTTCTCAAAACCATTTGTTCAAAATAAATTTCAAATTCATTTAAACATTTTAACTTTTCCGAAATCCATAGTTAAACTTCTTACAATAACTTTACTAAGTTTTCAAATCATACTTAGTTATCTTTTCAAAACCAACTATATCGTTTAACTTTTCAAAATTTTCCAATTTTCTCAAAAATATTCTAACGCCTTAAATTTTTGAAAAATTTCGCCAGCATCTATTTTGCATGGCTAGCTCGGTACGACTACAAAAATGGCACCACGGCCCCTAGATTTCAAAAAGAAAAGAAAAAGCCAAGTGCCTAGACAAAAAAATCATCAAATTTCATACTGAAATTCAAATACATACCTTTTTGTCGAGCAATTCAATTTTTTATCTTCGAAATCAAAATCCCAATTTCCTTTAATCCACCTATATATCCTACTAACCATAATATCCATTTTCATTCAATCTCACATAATCAATTTCATTTGGATTCAATTTACAATTTCAATTCTATTTGGATTCAATTTACCTTCTGAATATTGAATTTTATCAATTATTTTTCATTCACAACTGATTCACTTGCTATTTTAAATCAGTTTATTTTACTAATTCATTACAAGTTCTAACTCATTTCATCTCACACAATTCAAATTGTTTTCCGATATTCAGTTTTCAATTTCAGTTTTTACTTTTGTTTGTTCCCAAACACAATTCAATTCACTATTTCGGCTTATAACCACTTATATTTAAACTGGATTTCAAATTCCATATGAATTCAATTTACCTTTTATTTACAATCATCGAATTCAATTCATTTCAACTATATCTAATTGGTCTTTTCTTCAATTAGTTTCACTTACTATTTTTTTTTATTTCAATACTCTGATTTACAAATCAAATTCAATTTCAATTCTATTTTATTTGCTTACAAATTCGATATGAATTTTAATGTTCTGTTTCACTTTCATTTAACTGCAATTGCAAATTTATTTATTCATTCACAATTTATTTTCCACCTTAATAGATTTTTATTCCAACCATTTTGTCTATAAGACTTCTCAAATTCACACTTATTCAAATTAACTCAAATCTTCAATTTCAATTTCATTTTAAATCCATATCATCATTTTATTTGACTTAATTTTTCAATCTTAATTCTTTTATTAAATTTTCATTTTCAAATCCACTTGATTTAAATTTTTCCTTCCAACTTATTTTGTTTCCACATTTACTTTTTTTTCTAACTTCTCTTCAAGTTGGATTTTATTTTAACAACTTCAAACTTTACAAGTTATCAAACTTAATGATATTCCATAAATATTTTATATAATATTCCAGAGTCTTTTCAACCTTTCAAAAATCTTTTTTTTGAAATCAATTCAAATTATTCTTTGATTTTAAAAATCCAAACCAGTTTTTGCAAACAACTTTCATTTAAAACAATTTTGGCAGCAATTTCTCTTTTGGGAAACTTGAAAATGAACATCGATGGTGCTGCAGTCATCACCGAAGTTATTTTCCAGTGACCGAAAAGAGTTTGGAGCTTTTATCCCTTCAAAACATTTTTTTTCAAAACTTTTGTGTGACAACCCGCAAATCCGTACCCCTTGAATCAACATTATTCTACCCTAATTGACTCAAGTGGAACAGAAATACGGACCATTGAGGTTAAAAGAAAAGAGATAGAAGAAGAAGAAACTAAACAATATCAGAGTCTCACAGTCGCAGCGGAATAAAATATAATAGCAACTATATATCTTTACACAAAATGAAATCTATAACTGTTTATACAACATATCATCAGAGTAACTCATACATCAATCATCACATAACAGACATACCATACAACATAGCAGCGGATATATATATAGGTACATATAATACGTCTCGAACTCCAGCTCCTCTCCTGCTCCATAGCAACCTATCCTGAACATATAATACTCGGTCTGACCCGAGCATTATAATGAAATAACACCCGAGTCAGTCTGGCATACCAGCTGATAATAATGCACACAATTGATTATTAAAGTTTCAAAAATCCTTTTGAAACAAAAGCATCTCGTAAGACCACGCCACAAATAAACATGTCGGGTTTTTACCTTACGATAGCTAAAACACTTTTTATAGAAAATCCTCTGATATTATAATAGTGTCTATTTACAAATACTTATAAAATAGCCGAAATTGTTACATCTATTAAATTCCAGCTACTAGCCACCGAAGTGGGTAATACAAACAAAACCCGTAAAAGGCTCGTAGGGAAAATGGATTTCCAACAATGACTAGGCACTGGGGTACCACCTATCACAGTACGTGGTCTAGATCACAGTACCGAGGACTACTCCCTTCATCCCCTGCAACACAAGACCGGAATCACCTATGGGCAATTCCGAATAAGATCACCCCGCGGTTGGGATCAGCAACCGCACCACTAAGCCGAAATAAAAAGGAACCTCTAGACAGGGATGACCTTACTCTCCAGTGGGGGCTACCCACGAAGCCTTGCTGCATATCCCCTGATTTTCAGTCATTCCCGGTTGGTGAGGCTTGAGGCTTAACGTTACCTTTAGAACGTTTCACTTAGAATGCCCATCGTCCGCTGACGATGTCACGAAGCATTCGTCCATACAAGTCCGTCCCGGGTTCGAACGGAACCGAAGGCACTATTCCTACTACATCCATTTTGGAAATATCCTCAGGATTAGTAGCGACTAGCCCTTGCACTTCACTGCTCCATCTTCGACTCCGAAAAACGTTTATCGCACGAAAACGTACAAACCGGATCGAAGTGGTTTTCGAGAAATAAATCTCGATCCCGGTCTCTTCGAAACGATCAACGCATTTGTCCAATATTGATAGTCGGTGATTTAACTATCAATTTATATTCATAAACATCCATAGCATCCATCACACAATAAATAATTCCCAAATTATTTATTTACCTCAAATATCTTTAAAAGATATATTACCAAATTTCCAAATCTCATTTGAAAACATTTCTCAAAATTCCTCCTTTACAAGGTAAATCATTTACCATATATTTCCATTGGAAATATCCAAGTTCAAATCAGTTTAGATTTAAAAACAGTTAAAAACATTTAAATTTAAAGTATACTTTAAATAGATAAAATTTACTACTAATTATTTAATCAAAATATAATTCCAAAATATTTAAAGCAAAACTGTTTAAAAGATATAGCTTAATTTAAATTAAGGTTAAGTTATACTATATATTAAAATAAAGTGGTAAAAAGATTAACTCTTATTTCAATATACTTAGGTCAAAACTAGCTTTTAAAACAAATCCATTTGTAAACATAATTATTAAAATATTTATAAAATTTTACTATTGCTAATTTATAAAAATCACTTTAAAATAATAATTTTTAAAACATTCTTTAAGACCAGTTTAAGATTTTAAAACTTCTTTTTATAAAATCAATTTAAAACTCGAACTTGGATTTTCCTTAGGAAATCTCATTTCTACTAAATCATCACAGAAATCCTTCTCACGATTTCTGTCCATTTATTAAATTTAGTTTTAGGGTTTTATAACATAAATTTATTTCCCAAAACTTCAACTAATAACATTTATCTTAATTACCATTCCAAATTTTAAAACTTCCAATTTACATTTTAAAATAGATTTCAGATTTTAATCCCTTTTAATTCCATTATTTGACAATACCTTTATTTCTCTAAATTCAATTTATCAAATATAATTAATTTTGGATTTATAACTTATCCAGTAATATTTCTATACAAATTTATTTCAGTTTTCAATCCAAATCAGGTTTCGATTATTTATATTCTCTTAATTTTCTTATTTAACCATTTTTTTCAATTTCTTTGAAACCCAGTTTAATTTCTTTATAATTAAAACTGCAATTTTCTTTATAACTAATATTCTGGGTTTATAGTTTAAACCACAATATCACAATGCAATTAAATTCCAACTTATCAATCACAATATATAAACAGGCATAATCATCAATATAAAAATATTACTACTTTGTGAGGAATCCCGTTGGATCCCTCCAACCTGTTTTCCCTGCATCCACAAATATTAGCACAACAGTATATATATCAATTCAATTTGATAATAACTAACATATTCAGCTAAACATCCAAACAAACAATCAATACCAGCTATCTACTTTACTAGTATCCAGATGTGAGTGAGAATAACTCACCTTGAGTTTTGGCGAGCGTTCGAAATTCAAATTAAATCGAACGACGTTCGATTTAACCTAAATTTCTACTTGCCCGGATTGACTCCGGAACTGTTCCACTGCATAGAGCTTCCTTCTGCGATTCCAACGAATCCAAAATCATCGAAATCTGAGGTCGTATGAATTCGTTATGATTTTTACAAAGTTTGAATTAAATTGAAAACAAATTCTTTTTCAAATTAAATAGCTTCACCAAAACGACACGGCCCAAGGCCCGCTTCGTCCTCCTTCAACAATCACGCGCGCCCTCAGGTAATAATCGAACCCATGCTCATCTCCTAGGGCACGAAATCGCCGCATCACCGAAGCCTTCGAGCTCGATCGGAGCTTGCCACCTCGGTCGCCTCCACCATCTCCACCCTCGCCCACGAACACAAGCAGCTCGGTGGCCCCAAGGCTCGGCAAAACGCACGTAAGCCCCATACGAACGCGGCCCTCCTGCATCTCCTCTGGTCGACGATAGTCGATCTCAACCGTTGGATCTCACGAGCTCGGAGAGATCTACCTTTCTTCCGTTGGAAGTTTCGAAATGAAAGCAAGGATTGAGAGATTTGGGAAGAAGAATGTTAGTTGTTTTCGGCCATTGACATATGCCCTAGCGGCGGCCGGTAAAATAAGCTAGGGTTAGAGATGATAATGAATATATAAATTAGTTTTAATATTATTTAATGAATATAATTTCTCGATTTAACAGTTTATGCAAACGACCTCAAATTCTCACGTTCCGACAGGCTATCCTGGGGTTTTTCCGCGTTCCGGACACAATGGAACAGGTTTCGTAAGCTAATTTGATCGTATGCACGAGTTACGGAATTAAACGTTCAATTTCAAATTAAATCGATTAAAACGATTTCGATGCGTTTCGAGCTGCCACGGCCACACAACAACTCCGATTGCTACGAAAATTGAAATCCGATAATAATTAACTATTACGGATCCAATGAAACTGGTTTCGTCGAATTCCGAGACTGTGCCCCGGAAGGCTATTTTAACTCGTCTATTAAAATAAGCGATTTTAGAAATTATCGAAATCACTCAAAATTTCCACTTTTAAAATTTTATTAACTTAATTATAATTCATATAATATTATAAACACATTAAAAATCGTTTTGGCTCATTCCGGACTTAAATCGAATTAATTGCATTTTAACAATATTAAATTCATTTTAAATTAATATAAATTCCCAAATATTAATTTATCAACTTTAAAATTCTTCCAAAAATCCCATAATATCAATTATGTCCAATTGAACTTAAAAACACATTTAAACATCATTTTTATAACAAATTCACATCTAATCCCCATATTCTCTCAGTCCAATACTTAATTATTATTATTCAATTTCTAATTTAATTTCCCGTATTTGAAATTTCGACTAATTTTATTAACTTAACCAAAGTCATCTATCTCTAAATTCAAATTATAATTCACACTCAACATTTAAAATGAATTAAATGTTCAATTTGAATAGCCTAAAAATACGGGATGTTACATTCCTCCCCCCTTATAAAAATTTCGTCCCCGAAATTTGCATAAGGTAGAACATACACTTAAACCCATTTACTTATCCCATTAGCTTAGTTAAAAGCTTATATTCACTTCACAAAATCCTTTTTGCTCAATTCCCAAACTTGTTTGCTTTACTTCCCTAAAGCTTCAATTTTAATTTATAACCTTCCAAGTTAATTAACTTTTCCCAAAATCCAAAAATTTTCTAACTCCCAAAATTTCCGGAAAATTTTGGCAGAGTCTCCCCTGTACGGAGGAGCTTCTGCGATATCGCAGGATACACAAATATATATACATCGGCCCACACGGCCGGAAACCAAAATATAACACAATATATATCATTTTCCCATTTATATTTGCGTAGGCGTACCTTTTTAGCAATTTTAATAGCAAGTAGCTAATATATAATGCATATACGCGCTTCAAACCCTCTCGAACGCCTCGCATTCCTGCACTTACTCAACATACTCATTAGTTACAAGATATGTGCATTTTAATCAACATTTTCCAATATAAAAGCAATCCAACATATCTATGGCATAATCCAAACCAAGCAAATTTCAAAATTTACTAATATTAACCATCTTTTACCAACAATTCAAGATTTTAAATCATCTTTCCAATTATCTATTCAAGTCCAACATTATTTACTTTCACTTGAATGATTTATACTCAAATCAACCATATACAATTCATATTTATTTCAATAGGATTAACATATGCTTCACTAATAGCAATCTATTTCAACACAATTCCTAATTGATTTACAAACCACCTTTATCTTCAGGGTAGAAGCATCTTCATTCTTATGCAAAATTACTTAATAACATTTCAATGCATTCCAATTAATTCAAAACCAAGTTCAGTGTTGAATACACTAAGACAACTCATTCATATTCACTTCAATATTATGAATAGGTGCTTTAATTCATTTATATGCAACATTATTTAATTTGATTTTCAATCAAATCCTTATTTCCAATTTGAAACACTCACATTCCTTTTATTAAAATTTCGCACATTTTAGTTTCATCCAACTAACCTCATTTTACTTCACTTGAATGATTTACATTCAAGCTTTCTATACACCATTCATATTTCTTATAACCAATTTATTTCTATTTCAAAATAATTAACATATGCCTTGTTCACACTTCTTTGTTTTAACTTACCCTTCCAATTTGATTTGTAATCAAATTTTATTTTAACTTACATTCCCAAATTTGATTTTAAATCAAATTTTATTTAAACTTGAAACATTTGCAATTCTTTCATGATTTATTTCCATATATATGCAAACATTGCTTATTAAAATGTTAATTCATCCCAATTGATTCCAACTCAATTCCATTTGCAACTTGAAACCAATTTACTTGCATTCATTTACCAACTCTTTGAATTGGATCCTAATCCATATCAATTTATTCAAACATCAATTCAATTGCATAATATCTCAATTCTTTCTTGCATACCAAATTTAGTTTCATTTTAATTTGACTTCACTTAATCAAATTCTAATTTATCCAAAACCAATTTAGTTGTTTAAACAACTCAATTCTAACTACATTCAAATATTCATGTTATTCAAGCAAAACAATTGCCACTTAAGCTTATAACCCTTTAAAATTAATTCCAACTTGGATTTATATTAGTTTCATTAACCAATCCAAGTTTATATTAATATCTCTCCCTCCTGGATTATTTACAACCCATACATCCTTAATTTATCACAATAACTTATTAATATCATTTCTTGCAATTATTATCTAACAAATTTCATTCAACATTACTTAATAAGGCTCATTCTCAACCATTTTGTTTTTCTTTCAATTTGCTTAAGTTCTTTAACAATATTCTCATTATTTCCTTATAAATCAAATTTTATTTCATTTGATTCTCATTCAAATCAAATTTCCATTCATATACAAATTTAATGCTCTTTGTTTAGTTATCCAATTCATATTAAACTTATTTTATTTACAAAGAGGCCATTTAAATTATTTTACTCATTTGAATTTTATTTACAATCCAAATCATCATAAATATATTCAAATTCCATTATTCATTCACACCTCCAATATTCATTTCCATAATTGAATCCCAATTCAAATCAGGATTTCTATTTACTTTCCAAACTCGACTAAACTATCAAAATTCTCCATTACAATACAAATCCCAGTTAATTTGTAATTTAATTCAGTCAATAACATAATCCATATTAGTTTTCACTCCACTTTCTTAATTTACTCTGAATTCATTCATAATATCACCATTTTCCAATTATTTCATTTGGCACATTTAAATTTTCTACCTTCCCTTTTTACTCCTATAAATAGAATCTAAATTTCTTTCAATATTATTTATTACACAACTGAAATTCAATTTCAATTTCATTACCCAACAAACCTTATCTCAATCCACATTCATTTGAGATTAAGTTAATTCCAATATACCATTTCACTATTCCCTCATTTGTGATTATAATTCTATTTCTATATATAAGTTCACCAACTTATCTACTTAACAGCTTATATAGCTCATTTTAATCCATCTACAACTTATAATCACAATTTCAACTTTTATAAATATATATCCCTGAATTCATAAAGATATAGATCTTTTTTTTTTTTTAACCCAAATCTTTTACAAATTCTAAATTTCATAATTTCAGATTATAAGTATATTACTTAATAGCTTGTGGGTACAATCTATTACACAACAACCCAAATTTTCAAATCAACTTACTTTTGATTTAAACCCAAATCCATTTAATTCTGGGTCCAATATATTTAACTTGTCCAAGTTAAATTTAAATTTCCATTCACTTCAATACCCTTCATTTACTTCAATACATTTTATTCACTTTCAATTACTCAAATTAAATTTTAATTCCATGATTAAAATTTCTCATTTCCTTCTTATTAGCATTAGCTCCACTTAACAAATTCAATAGTTGATTCATTTCAACTTTACTCATTATTTAATTAGAACTTTCCCAGAATTCAATTTACCCGGTTTTATCTCAAAACCATTTTGAAATATATCAAATATATATACCCATTTGGTATATCAAATCAAATTTCCATGTTTTCCAAACCAATTTGTTTGTACCCAAAACAATTTGTTCATATCCCAAACAAATTTCCATTTTTAAAATATCCAAAACAACTGTTATCCCCAACAAATCCAAACAATACCATAACCAATTACTAGGGAAGCAATCCATCACTTTAGAAACTCGAAAATGAATTCTAATGATGTGGCCAGCATCATCAGGATTATTTTCCAGCGACCACAGTGAGTTCAATGCTTCTTAACTTTCCCAATTTCATTTCAAACAGTTGCCATTCAAAAATATTTCCCAAAACAACATTCCATTATTGCCTTCAATACATTGGAAAACATTTCAAAACTTCCCAGGATTTTAAATTTCCAAATTTTTATTTTCAATCTATTAAAAATCCTTTTCAAAACTTCCGGGTTAAAATTCTGGTTTAAATTCAAATTTTAATTTCACTTCTTATTTGCAACATATTTAATTAATTCTATTTGGTTATAACCATTTCAATTTTACTATCCTAAATTCCTTATTTGCTTATATATATCATTTCAAATTTTAGATCATATTCAAGATTCTTACTTAATTATGGTATTAACAATCCAACAATCACCCAATATATAATAAGCTAGAAAATCATTTCTTTTATATTAAAATAAAATTTTGGGTAAAATTATTTCATTTACCCACTTTAAAAACAATACTATGTCGGTTTATCTTGTTTAAGAGTTTAGAAATCCCTATCGATACGGTTGTACTTCCCGCACCGACCAGAATTCATAAACACTCAACCGATAAGTCAACACAGTATAAAAACAATTTTATAAACACTAACAAGTACGCTCTCATATTTATAAATACGCTCAGCTCATTATAGAGTACTATTGACTCTATTGAATGAGTATTTACCCCACCAAAGCCTAGGTTGTCGCCAACCTAAGCTCTGATACCAAGTGTGACAACCCGCAAATCCGTACCCCTTGAATCAACATTATTCTACCCTAATTGACTCAAGTGGAACAGAAATACGGACCATTGAGGTTAAAAGAAAAGAGATAGAAGAAGAAGAAACTAAACAATATCAGAGTCTCACAGTCGCAGCGGAATAAAATATAATAGCAACTATATATCTTTACACAAAATGAAATCTATAACTGTTTATACAACATATCATCAGAGTAACTCATACATCAATCATCACATAACAGACATACCATACAACATAGCAGCGGATATATATATAGGTACATATAATACGTCTCGAACTCCAGCTCCTCTCCTGCTCCATAGCAACCTATCCTGAACATATAATACTCGGTCTGACCCGAGCATTATAATGAAATAACACCCGAGTCAGTCTGGCATACCAGCTGATAATAATGCACACAATTGATTATTAAAGTTTCAAAAATCCTTTTGAAACAAAAGCATCTCGTAAGACCACGCCACAAATAAACATGTCGGGTTTTTACCTTACGATAGCTAAAACACTTTTTATAGAAAATCCTCTGATATTATAATAGTGTCTATTTACAAATACTTATAAAATAGCCGAAATTGTTACATCTATTAAATTCCAGCTACTAGCCACCGAAGTGGGTAATACAAACAAAACCCGTAAAAGGCTCGTAGGGAAAATGGATTTCCAACAATGACTAGGCACTGGGGTACCACCTATCACAGTACGTGGTCTAGATCACAGTACCGAGGACTACTCCCTTCGTCCCCTGCAACACAAGACCGGAATCACCTATGGGCAATTCCGAATAAGATCACCCCGCGGTTGGGATCAGCAACCGCACCACTAAGCCGAAATAAAAAGGAACCTCTAGACAGGGATGACCTTACTCTCCAGTGGGGGCTACCCACGAAGCCTTGCTGCATATCCCCTGATTTTCAGTCATTCCCGGTTGGTGAGGCTTGAGGCTTAACGTTACCTTTAGAACGTTTCACTTAGAATGCCCATCGTCCGCTGACGATGTCACGAAGCATTCGTCCATACAAGTCCGTCCCGGGTTCGAACGGAACCGAAGGCACTATTCCTACTACATCCATTTTGGAAATATCCTCAGGATTAGTAGCGACTAGCCCTTGCACTTCACTGCTCCATCTTCGACTCCGAAAAACGTTTATCGCACGAAAACGTACAAACCGGATCGAAGTGGTTTTCGAGAAATAAATCTCGATCCCGGTCTCTTCGAAACGATCAACGCATTTGTCCAATATTGATAGTCGGTGATTTAACTATCAATTTATATTCATAAACATCCATAGCATCCATCACACAATAAATAATTCCCAAATTATTTATTTACCTCAAATATCTTTAAAAGATATATTACCAAATTTCCAAATCTCATTTGAAAACATTTCTCAAAATTCCTCCTTTACAAGGTAAATCATTTACCATATATTTCCATTGGAAATATCCAAGTTCAAATCAGTTTAGATTTAAAAACAGTTAAAAACATTTAAATTTAAAGTATACTTTAAATAGATAAAATTTACTACTAATTATTTAATCAAAATATAATTCCAAAATATTTAAAGCAAAACTGTTTAAAAGATATAGCTTAATTTAAATTAAGGTTAAGTTATACTATATATTAAAATAAAGTGGTAAAAAGATTAACTCTTATTTCAATATACTTAGGTCAAAACTAGCTTTTAAAACAAATCCATTTGTAAACATAATTATTAAAATATTTATAAAATTTTACTATTGCTAATTTATAAAAATCACTTTAAAATAATAATTTTTAAAACATTCTTTAAGACCAGTTTAAGATTTTAAAACTTCTTTTTATAAAATCAATTTAAAACTCGAACTTGGATTTTCCTTAGGAAATCTCATTTCTACTAAATCATCACAGAAATCCTTCTCACGATTTCTGTCCATTTATTAAATTTAGTTTTAGGGTTTTATAACATAAATTTATTTCCCAAAACTTCAACTAATAACATTTATCTTAATTACCATTCCAAATTTTAAAACTTCCAATTTACATTTTAAAATAGATTTCAGATTTTAATCCCTTTTAATTCCATTATTTGACAATACCTTTATTTCTCTAAATTCAATTTATCAAATATAATTAATTTTGGATTTATAACTTATCCAGTAATATTTCTATACAAATTTATTTCAGTTTTCAATCCAAATCAGGTTTCGATTATTTATATTCTCTTAATTTTCTTATTTAACCATTTTTTTCAATTTCTTTGAAACCCAGTTTAATTTCTTTATAATTAAAACTGCAATTTTCTTTATAACTAATATTCTGGGTTTATAGTTTAAACCACAATATCACAATGCAATTAAATTCCAACTTATCAATCACAATATATAAACAGGCATAATCATCAATATAAAAATATTACTACTTTGTGAGGAATCCCGTTGGATCCCTCCAACCTGTTTTCCCTGCATCCACAAATATTAGCACAACAGTATATATATCAATTCAATTTGATAATAACTAACATATTCAGCTAAACATCCAAACAAACAATCAATACCAGCTATCTACTTTACTAGTATCCAGATGTGAGTGAGAATAACTCACCTTGAGTTTTGGCGAGCGTTCGAAATTCAAATTAAATCGAACGACGTTCGATTTAACCTAAATTTCTACTTGCCCGGATTGACTCCGGAACTGTTCCACTGCATAGAGCTTCCTTCTGCGATTCCAACGAATCCAAAATCATCGAAATCTGAGGTCGTATGAATTCGTTATGATTTTTACAAAGTTTGAATTAAATTGAAAACAAATTCTTTTTCAAATTAAATAGCTTCACCAAAACGACACGGCCCAAGGCCCGCTTCGTCCTCCTTCAACAATCACGCGCGCCCTCAGGTAATAATCGAACCCATGCTCATCTCCTAGGGCACGAAATCGCCGCATCACCGAAGCCTTCGAGCTCGATCGGAGCTTGCCACCTCGGTCGCCTCCACCATCTCCACCCTCGCCCACGAACACAAGCAGCTCGGTGGCCCCAAGGCTCGGCAAAACGCACGTAAGCCCCATACGAACGCGGCCCTCCTGCATCTCCTCTGGTCGACGATAGTCGATCTCAACCGTTGGATCTCACGAGCTCGGAGAGATCTACCTTTCTTCCGTTGGAAGTTTCGAAATGAAAGCAAGGATTGAGAGATTTGGGAAGAAGAATGTTAGTTGTTTTCGGCCATTGACATATGCCCTAGCGGCGGCCGGTAAAATAAGCTAGGGTTAGAGATGATAATGAATATATAAATTAGTTTTAATATTATTTAATGAATATAATTTCTCGATTTAACAGTTTATGCAAACGACCTCAAATTCTCACGTTCCGACAGGCTATCCTGGGGTTTTTCCGCGTTCCGGACACAATGGAACAGGTTTCGTAAGCTAATTTGATCGTATGCACGAGTTACGGAATTAAACGTTCAATTTCAAATTAAATCGATTAAAACGATTTCGATGCGTTTCGAGCTGCCACGGCCACACAACAACTCCGATTGCTACGAAAATTGAAATCCGATAATAATTAACTATTACGGATCCAATGAAACTGGTTTCGTCGAATTCCGAGACTGTGCCCCGGAAGGCTATTTTAACTCGTCTATTAAAATAAGCGATTTTAGAAATTATCGAAATCACTCAAAATTTCCACTTTTAAAATTTTATTAACTTAATTATAATTCATATAATATTATAAACACATTAAAAATCGTTTTGGCTCATTCCGGACTTAAATCGAATTAATTGCATTTTAACAATATTAAATTCATTTTAAATTAATATAAATTCCCAAATATTAATTTATCAACTTTAAAATTCTTCCAAAAATCCCATAATATCAATTATGTCCAATTGAACTTAAAAACACATTTAAACATCATTTTTATAACAAATTCACATCTAATCCCCATATTCTCTCAGTCCAATACTTAATTATTATTATTCAATTTCTAATTTAATTTCCCGTATTTGAAATTTCGACTAATTTTATTAACTTAACCAAAGTCATCTATCTCTAAATTCAAATTATAATTCACACTCAACATTTAAAATGAATTAAATGTTCAATTTGAATAGCCTAAAAATACGGGATGTTACATTTTGAAAATCATTTCCAAACTAAAAACGAATTTAATCTTTCCCAAATCTTAAAACTTCAAATCCTTTTAAATTCTTTCCTGGAATCTATTTCAAATTATAAATTACATTTATAATTTACATTCTCAAATTTCATTTTCATATGGATTTTATTTCTCAACTTTCAATTATGATTTCAATTTCTTATTCAATAATCAATGATAATAATTTAATATTATCACTTTAACAAGCAGCCATATACTCTAATAATTTTCAAAAATTATTTTCTTTTATATACAAAATAGTTTTGGGTAAAATTATTCCATTTACCCTATTTTAAAACAATATTGTGTCGATTTATCTCGTTTAAGAGTTTAGAAACTCCTATCGACACAGTTAGCTAGACTGCACCGATCAGAATCTATAAACAATCAACCGATAAGTCAACACGATATAAAACAATTTTATATTCACTAACAAATACGCGCTCATATCTACTATTACGTTCAAACTCATTCTAGAGTACTACTGACTCTATCTCTAATGAGTAACACCCAACAGAGCCAAGGTCATCGCTAAACCAAATGCTCTGATACCAAATGTAACGTCTTCCAGATTCTTCGACTTTCGAAAATCGACATTAATACGTCCACTTTATCAACTACCGAGCAATTGAAGGCTGAAAAACCGAATTGTTAGGGTTAAAGAGGAAGAGGTAGAAGAAGAAAGAAAGAAGAAGAAAGAAAGAAGAAGCAATAGAAACAATATCAGAATCTCACAATCGCAGCGGAACAACATATAATAGATAAATGAATAATCTTTAAATCAAAAGAACTGTACATTTTATACATTACATCATCAGAGTCAACTTACAACACAACACAACTGGACAATTATATGAACTTGTCCTTACAAGTGGATAAACAGCGGAAAAGATAATATCATATACAAGTGACACGTTTCGCTATCCAGCTCACCTCTTGAGTTCCACAGCACCTCCTGAGAATCTAGAATATCCTGATAAACTGACTCTAGGCTACCCGTGTGGAAAATGATGGGCACCCAGAGTTTAGGAAGGGAACAATAAACTCCAGGTCAGTCATGGGACTGGTGTGAGAACTTAAAACAGTTTACCTTTAAAAAAACAAACAAAGAAATATTTTAAAATAGATCCGCAATGCTTTTAGAAAATGAAACTACCATAAGGCCTCCCGTCACACACACAATGCAAACGCAGAATTGGAGGAGAATCTCCTTATGATAGTCAAACATGCTTGATACGAGAAATTTTCTTTGATATTATTATTATAAGTGCACAGTGGAAAACCTTTCAAAAGTATAATATAAATCTTAGCCAGCATAGGTACCATTATAGTATGCTTACTATAGCTACCATATTAAAAGGCAGGTTATACAATTGCAATCGTAAAGGGCTCGTATTGTTTTGATTGGATTTCCAATAAATGGTCGGGCAAAGAAACTTCCCAAATAAAATGGAACGCCTCTGGAGGGACGTCCCCGGATCTTAACCGGATCTCTGCTAGAGAAGGTCGGGTTACCTCTGTAATAGGTAACTATTGACACGAGCATGCCATTCCCCAGCCGTTTGCGACCTTTATCTGAGGATCCTCTCAACCAACAACCACAAAGCAATAAGTTTGCAGCAACACGAAGTTAAGTAACTAGGCTCCATACCATGATACCACTCATAATCCAGAAGGAAATGACATACCTTCAGAGGGCGCTACCCTCAAATAACCTTGCTGCTACAAATCCTGTTTCGACCATAACCGGGTTGTGAGGTTCGACGAAGTATCGTCCACAAAGCTACGCTTTTCACAAAAGCCACGCTTTGATCAACAAATGATCAGCAGCACTCAGCATGCCACATTACCAAATTGGGAGTATATCACTGATAACCATCAATTACATAACCTTTGGGATCGTACGTCTCAGAGAAGGGTGTTAAGCTAAAAGAGAATAAATTCTATGCCACCAATAGAAATGTGTTTGAAAGAAATCTGCTTTATATCTCAAAATGTAATGTTAGACATACAATCCATATAAGTCTGTTTTGGGTTCGAACAGAACCGAAGGCACTTCCGAAGAAGCACTTGCAATCCGGGTATTCACAATCCCGATAGAACTTCCCATCACAAAGGAAATCTCCAAACCGTAGCTATAGGTGTAGAGACAATCGATAGGTTATCCTATCGTTTTCACGGATACCCGGTCTTCAACACCGGTCTTCAAATGCTATCCATTACGACGTATCACTATTCGGAATGGGTTATATGACATAAAGTCCTCTCCCGGCTAAACTGAATAATGAGCGCTTACTTAAAAAAAATAAGTGTAGCATTCAATTTTCAAGCAAATCACAACAAATACCCATTTAAAGGTCAATATTGATAGTCGGTTATTTAACTATCAATGGATATGCACAACATCACCAGATTCCAAATAATTTCCCAAATTATTTATTTTCCAAAAATATCTTTACAAGATATATTTTTAACACTTCAACTATTTGAAAACAAATTTCAAATCATTTTCCTTACACGGAAACACTTTCAAATATTTATTCATTTCCACTGAAAATCTACCGAGTTTGAATACTTGAAAATAACTTATATTACTTATCCAAAATATATTTGGAAAACACTTCAAATAAAGTCTACTTTTAAAACACTTTATTCTCAAATATTAGTTATAAAAACATTATACTAATAATATATATAACTTAAGTCCAAACTAATTTTCCAAAATAAAATTAGTGGATAAGAAAGTATCAATATTTAAATAACTATTTTCTAACTCAAATATTAATTAAATCTTAGAAATAACCATTTCTATAATAAACTTAATAAACCTTTACTTAAAGGATTTAAAACAATTTAAGAAATAATTTCCCTAAAGTATTCTTTAAAACCCAACTTTAGAACATCCAATTTATGCTTTAAAAGCTGCTTTGGAAATATACTCGGCTTTCCAGGGAAAATACACTTTCACTACAAAATGTTTCATTTAAACCAATCAAATAAATCCTTACCGATTTATTTTAAATTTACGTTCCAAATCAGTAAATTTATTTCCACCCTTCAAAAATAAATCAATGTTTATTTTTAAAAAAATTCCCTTTCCTTTATAAATTCCATGGTGAATTTAAATTTCCAAATATCCACTGATATACAATTTTCAAATCGATTTCAAATATTCACTTTCAACAACAATTCAATTTTTCAATTGATTTCAAAAACAACCAAATCAAATTCCATATTGATTTTCCATGAAATTAAACACTAAGTGAATTTCATTCAAATCTCAAATTGAAATCAATTTTTACTAAACCCCAAATCAATTTTGAAATTGATTTCAAATTCATTTCAAAACACCAAATAAATTTCCAAATGGATTTTCAAAAGATTTAAATTCAATCACCAAAAATCAATTCCCAAATGGATTTCAAATTTTATTTCCTTTTAAAAATAAATTCATTTTAAAGAAAACCAAATCTTTTATTTTTCAAACTCTTTAAAATCGGTATTTTGAATAAATTCTTCAACCTTTGAATAATATTACCCGTAAACCATTTATTAAATCTTTTCCCATATTTGGAATTTTAGTCAATAAGATTAAAAATAAACTTTATCATTTTAGAATTCCTTCTTTTAAATTTATCCAATTCTCAAAAATAAATTTTATTATAAACTTTCAACTTGAATTTTCAAAAATCAAATTGTATTTATTTTCGGTATCTAACGATACCAAAATTATATTCGGCTAAATTTTAGCCTTCAACGATTTCAATCACAAAGATAATCACACAGAGATTATAAATAATCAATAGACAACATTTAAACAAATCCAATTATTTGAGGAATCCTAATCCCTCCAACCTGTTTCCTTGCATCCGCAGATGTTAGCATTATACCAATCCCGTTTCAAGATGGGATATCGCGGTACATGGGTTTATATAAAATATCATCCGCTATTATGCGGCGCAATATGGTCTCATCCGCTATATAATGCAGGAAATCTACTCCAAGTACATATATAATACCAATTTCACTTCAAGGTGGAATATCGCGATATATGTTTTTAATATAATAACCTCCGCTTAATAGACGGCGTATAAGGTCTATTTCAATACAACCAATAACAATCATCATCCAATCACACAATCAAGCAATTTTAAATATATTTATTTAAAATTTTAAATCGAAACACAATTCGATTGAGTGAGAAGTTCTCACCTTGCTTCCAATAACAGTTGCAGTGTTTCGTTCCGAATAAAATTAAACACGCGTTTAATTTTACACAAAATTCCACTAGCTTAAATAAATCCCAATCCAGCTCCATTGCGTTGTGTTCGTCCATACGATTCCAACGCAAGTCGTTTCGTTCGTTTTTGACCTCGTATGAAGAAGTTATGATATTTTAAATATTGTACGAATTTAAATATAAAAATTAACAATTTTCTTTTTATTATTTTATTAACCTTTAATCCAGGCTGTCCAATTCCTTTGCCCGATCTGGGCTACTATCCTCTTCTTCCCACTCACGTTCTTCATCAGGTATTTCACGTCGAACAAACCCATTTGGCCGCCCCTATTCCTTTAATTTTTGCACCAACTACGACGAACTGCACGTCGACCAACGACCACCATTGCGTAGCCCATCACGCGAGCTACCCACGACCACAACATCATCAAGCTCGGCCACCCCCTTCGTATAAAAGGGCGTGCAAGTTGAACGTTTAAGCTCGATTTGTCGACGATCTACCACATGAAATCCAATCATAACCGTTGGATTCGAGGATCTAGTGATGTTCTACAACTTTGCAGTTGGATGTTTTTCGTATAGGTGGATGGATTTGGAGAAATCGAAGGAAGAAGATAAGAAAATTTTGGCCATTGAATTGGAGGTGGCGGCCTGTGAAACCCTAGGGTTTTGTATGCAAATGAAAGAAATAGGGGGCCTTATATAGAAAATTCTAAAACACTATTCATCTGAAAATTTTCCGAACTCCAAACGAAGCATGCCGGCTGACGTCTCTAGGGTTTAACCCATGTTTCGGACACAATGGAACGTGTTTCGAAAGCTAATTTGATCATATATGCGGGTTACAGAAATAACGATCAAATTTTAAATTAAATCGGTTAAACTAATTTTTATGCGTTTTGGCTTGCCCCGGACAAACCGTAAATCCGATTGACACGAAATTTGAAATCTTACTATAATATGGCATTACGGATCCGATGAAACTAGTTTCATTGAAATCCGAGACTATTTGAAAAATGACTATTTTTACTCGTCAATTAAATATTAAAATATTCAATTTCCACAAATTAACTTTTAATTCAATTTTAAAAGATCTATAACATCATTCGAATTCCAATATGATTTAATACAACTTTACAAATCAATTTTAATCACATTAAACCCAATTTCCAATTATTTCTGCAATTTCAAATATTAAACTATCGATTTAATTATCCAACTAAATCAAGATATTCGAAATAAAATTTATTCGACTTACAAATTTTATTTTTTAATATTTAAAATCAATTAAATATACGAATTTCAAATGACAGAAATTCTGGGTCGTTACATTTTATGTACATGATATTTGTAATGATCTTTTATTTAGATACCTCCCAAATAAGGCAGGATTTAAGATGGCCTATGAGTATGATAAGCTTGTTTTGTCAACGAATGATTGTATTATGGGTTGGCCATACTCTTGTAACTGCATGATTAAGTTAAGTATAATAAAAGATGGTTCGGTTTATATTATTGAATCCTTCAATTCACGGCATGCTAGATTAGAACATGTTAACCGTATGTAACGACCCGCAAATCCGTACCCCATGAGTCAACTCTATTCTACATCAATCAACTGAAGTTGAACAGAAATACGAACCATGTGGGTTAAAGAAGAAGAGGTAGAAAAAGAGAAAAAAGAAAACAACAACAGAATCTAATAAACGCAGCGGAATAAAATATAATATATAATAACAGATCTTTACACAAAAAACTATACCTGTTTTATACATACATCATCAGAGTATATCATCAGAGTTCAATAACATCAGTAACATACAAATGGATACACAACGGAATAATAACCAAATACGGAAGTACGTATCGCCATCCAAATCGTCACTTGAGCTCCACAGCATCCTTTCCTGTATCCTATAATACTCGGTCTGACCCGAGCATTACATTCAAATAACACCCGAATCAGTCTGGATTACCAGCGTGAGAAATCACACTCACTTGATTATTAAAGTTTCAAAATCCCTTTTGAAAACAAAAGCATCTCGTAAGACCACGCCACAAATAAACATATCGGGTTTTTACCTTACGATAGCTAAAACACTTTTTATTAAAATCCTCTGATATTATAATAGGGTCTATTTACAAATACTTATTAAAATAGCCGAAATTGTTACATTATTAAATTCCAGCTACTAGCCACAGAGTGGGTAATACAAACAAAACTCATAAAAGGTGCGTAGGGAGAATGGATTTCCAACTAATGATTAGGCATTGGGGTACCACCTGTCACGGTACGTGGCCTAGATCACTATACCGAGGATCACTCTCGACCCCCTGTAACACAAGACCGGAGCTACCCCTTACTGGATAATCCCGAGTAAGATCACACCATGGTTGAGATTAGCAACCGCACCACTAAGCCGAAATAAAAAGGGACATCTAGACAGGGATGACCTCACGTAAATGGGTGCTACCCACCTAGCCTTGCTGCATAACCCTTGATTTTTAGTCATTCCCGGTTGATGAGGCTTGAGGCAAAGCGTTACCTTTTAGAACATATCCGTTAGAATACCCATCGTCCACTTGATGATGTTCCGAAAGCATTCATCCATACAAGTCCATCGCGGGTTCGAACGGAACCGAAGGCACTATTCCTACTACATCTTTGGAAATATCCTTAGGATTAGTAGCGACTAGCCTTTGCACTTCACTACTCCATCTTCGACTCTAAACTCGTTTTTCCCATGAAAAAGTACAAACCGGATCGAAGTGGTTTTCAAGAAATAAATCTCGATCCCAGTCTCTTCGAAACGATCAGCGTATTAGTCCAATATTGATCGTCGGTGATTTAACTATCAATTAACTTTCACAAACAACCATCACAAAATAAATAATTTCCCAAATTATTTATTAATCCCAAAAATATCTTCACAAGATATATTTCCACTTTTCAAACCCTTTTGAAAATAGTTTTCAAACTATCTTCCTTTCTCAGAATAAATTTCCAAGTATTTTCTATTTCCACTGAAATCACCAACCACAAAACTTTAGATTTTTTTTAAATGATTTAAAACGCTTTACTTTGAAATATACTTTAAAACATTTAAGTTAAAAAATATTCAATAATTTGTTAAAAATACATACTATATGAATATTTGAAAATAAGGTTACTTTATAAAATATAAAACTAGGTTTTCACTTTTTTTTAAAAGAAAATACTAAGTCACCTTTTAAATAATTACTACGATAATAGATTTGAAAAATACTTACTTTAGAATTTTAAACATTCAAAAATATAAATTTTCATAAACATGCTTTTTAAAACAACATTAAAACATTTATCTTATATTTAAAAATTTACTTGGAAAACATACTTGGCTATCCAGGGAAATATACTTTTCTTAGCATCCTTTAAAAAAAATCACTGTTTATTTTTAAATAAATTTTCTCGTTTCCTTTAATAAATTCTCATCGTGAATTTATTCTTCCAAAATATCCACTGATATATTTTACTTTACTTTTATAAACCCAGTTTATAAATTCCTAAAGTCTCATTTCTCCTCTAATAATCTCGGTTTTTCACAATTAAATCCATCTCCAAATTGATTTCCAATTTACTTCATTTGGAAATAAATTCCTTCTTTATCTATTTCAATAAATTTAAACTTGGATTTTAAAATAAATTCTTTATTTCTTTAAATAATGTCACTTAAGGTTTAAAATTCATTACTTCTCTGTTTATTCAAAATCCCCTTTCCATACTCGAAATTTATTTATTAGAATTTTTAAATCACTTTTATTCTTTTTCAATTCATCCTTAAATTCATTCAAATTTTCTATAATTATTTCGCTTACAAATTCACTTCTTTTATTTTCTTTCCAAAATCCAATTTATATATTTTTGGTAACTCATTATGCCCAATATATTCAATCAAACCATAGCATTCAATATTCCAATATAATTCATCATAGAATATCAAATAATCACAATAGAGAATATTAAATAATTTAAATAAATGTTGAGGAATCCAGTTGGATCCCTTCAACCTGTTTTCCCTGCATCCACAGATGTTAGCACAACATAAAATACCAATTCCACTTCGAGGTGGAATATCGCGGTATATGGGATTAAATATAATAACATCCGCTCTTATGTGGCGCATAGGGTCTCATCCGCTATATAATGCGGGAAATCAATCATTCCAAGATATACTATATACTATAATATAGCACATTGAATCAATTCAACCATTCAACCGATTATTTAAATTTAACTATTTAAATTTAAATTAAACCAGATAAGTGGGACAAACTCACCTTTGCTTTTTAATTTGCAAATCTGATCCACACCAGCTTGTTTCTTCTTGATTTTAGACCTTGAATAACATCATACGGTATATTAATATTGAACTAATCGAATGATCAATTGCCATTTAAATTTCTTCTTCTTCTTTATTATTATTATTATTATTATTATTATTATTATAACTAATACTTTAGTTTTAAACTAATAATTTTCCCTTTAAATAAATAATTTCTTTAGTAATTGCAATAATTAAATTTATCACCTTAATAAATTATTCTTAACATAACTTAATAAATCAAAAAAAAATATACATGCGTGTTTATTTCTTTTAGTACAACATATATATTTGTAAAATGCTCCATATAGGTCTCACAAAATCTACTTTGATATATTTAATGGTATATATACCTTCTTGTTATTATTATTATTATTTTTCTCAGTACATAGAAAAACAAAATTCCTTTACTGAGAAAAAAAAATATGTCTTCAAAGTGGAAAAATAAAAATAATAATTGCCTACCTATATTACTGTTAAATGTCATAGTAACCAACACATTATATTTATAAATCTAAACTAGATTAACATTAAATCTAATGTTAATATTTTAATTACCTGAAAACGAACAGGAACCCACAATCGCGAGCTCAGTCTCACGAGATCTGCCTTCATTCGCCAAGCTCCTCCCCATCGCCTTCGCTTGAATCGGCAAGCCCATCGACATGCAACACCACACTATGTGCGTGTGCACCCCATCCTCGACCTCGTCACAGCGAAACAAAACCACAACTTGAACCGAGACTAGCAAACCTCAATCGCTAGAAGTCATATTACCTACTGATCGAGCGCGCACAGATTGCTTGCCCGTAACATCACTGCCCTCCGCCTTAACGCACGGCGCCACGCACTTGCAGCCTCACCAGAAATAGACCAAGCTCGATCAGATCGAAATGGAAGAAGAACCGTGAATGGAATCTCGCGATACGATTGAAGAGGAGGATCAAAAATTTGTTTGAGAAATGGAAAATTATAGGCCTTAGCTCCTTTCAGATTTGAGGTGAAGAAGAAAGTTCATGGGTTACACCTGAAGCGGCTATGAAAAATTTCGAAGGAGAAATCGACTTATTAAAATACTCAGCATTATATTTTTTCTTCGAATCTTTACTGGAGAGGCTCCCGCAGCATTATATTTTTTCTTCGATTCTTTACTGGAGAGGCTCCCGATTACAATTACGAAATGTTTCGGACATTGATTTACATTTTTTCTCTGATTTGTGAAGGAAGATACGTGCTTTAAACGAGAAGAGGAGACAAACTAGGTCGACGGAAAGCAGGTGCTAGGGTGGCTCGAGGTACAATTTAGGGTGGCTGCTGATTTAACCTTTATATTTTTATATTTAAAAAAAATCTTGATTAAATTTTTCAGCGCGTTTACTTATCGTACGGCCGAACGATCACTCCCAACACTGCAAAAATTGAAATCCGATAATAATTCAATATTACGGATCCAATGGAACAGGTTTCGTCGAAATCCGAGACTATGCCTCAGAAGGCTATTTTTAAACATTAATTTAAATGATAAAATTCCAAAACTGAATGAAACACTTCCAATTTCAATTTTAACACCTTTATTATTTTCAGTATTATCAGTATCAATTTTACAAGCCTTGAAATTGTTTAATTTAATAATTAAATTACCCAAATAAATGGTGATACTTGAATTCAAGTTAAAAATTAACTTTAAATATTTAAAATCAATGAAATATTCTGACTTCAAATGCTCAAAAATTACGGATCGTCACATTCCTCCCCCTTAAAAGAATTTCGTCCCCAAAATTACTAGTTAGGAAGAATGATTCAATACCCATTACTATTTTTCAAAACCAAACAGTTTTATCGACTTGCCATCACATATCTTTTATTAAAGACCCACTATTGCTTCAACCAACTTCCCAAAACCTTCAATAGTTCCCAACATTATTATTTATTTTACTTATTCAAATTTAAATTTAAATCCAGAGTTAAATTATCAAACTTTGTCAAAAAAATTATATCTCTCTAAATTTTCGAAAAATTTCGCCAGCGTCTCCTTTGCACGGCTAGCTCGGTACAACTACAAAATGCCCCTACAGGCTTCCAAATTCCAAAAGAAAACAAAACACCAAGTCACTCGATCAAAACCAATCAAATTTCATGAAGAAATTTAAACATATACCTTTTTGTCGAGCAATTTCAATTTATCTTCTGAAATCAAATCCAATTTTTCCTTTTCCTTTATAATACCAGTATATCCAATTTAACCATATCCAACTACAGATTCCAAAATCATTTTATACGCTTATTTACAAAATTTTCAATATTCATTCCATTTAAGCCCGTACGATATACCTATATCATTCATACGCAATACCGAATCCGATCACTTACTTGATCACACAATTTTACTTCCAAACTAGGATCGTCCACCCGACTTCCAAGTGCGGACTCAGATCTGGTTTCTTGATCAGAAACCGTCATTCTCCTTGCATAGTCATAACTATGATAGAGAATTTCCAGAATCAATCAAAATCCATATCCAGGGTTCGCCATCGAAAATCGAGTGAAAAATCCTAACTCGGATCGACCTCGAAATTCTATGCTCGAATCTGGATCAAATCGCTATGTGAATAAAATAAATATAAGTACATCCAACATATTATATCCATTGATTATCAACTATATCAATTTCCTTTTATTCACATTATTTTGATTTCTATTCACTTATTCACAATTATCCCATTTCACAACTTCCAGTTTTAATCTTCAATCAATTATTCACTTAGTATATTTCTCCATTCCAAAATTACTTAGCATATTTCCAATACCAAACTTACTTAGGAATTTCATTTTTCATTTCTTAAGTTCAATATAAATATTTTATACAACTCTTAAATTTATTTTCACTTCACTGTTGGAGTTTATATCCATTTCTATTCACTTTGCCTATACCATTCCATTTGAATTCAATTTGCCTCAATTTACTAATTACATTCAAATCTAAATACTTTTTCCCAAATTCCATTCAGATTTCCATCTTCAATTCTACTTGAATTCAATTTGTCTTCAAACTTTGAATATTGAATTTTATTCACCTTATCTCAACCCATATTTAATTAACCATTCCATTTTATTTGTTCCACTTACTAATTTATTTAAAATTTCAAATAGAAGTTTATTTGCAAACCTTTTCTTCCTTTAGTTTCCTCAAACACTTTCTTCGATTTCACCTTACTTTACATACACAATTTTAAATTAGATTTCAATATTCAGTTTCAAATCCATTTGCTTACCAATTTTAAATCCTTTGCCATTAGTGAAAATTTTTAAAAATTTCTAATTCCCAAAATTTTCAAAAAATTTTGGCAGAGTCTCCTTTGTATGAAGGAGCTTTTGCAATTTGACAAGAGATACAAATATATACATCGACCCATACGGTCGGAAAAACAAAAACAATTCATATTTCCTATTTTTATTGCGTAGGCGTACCTTTATTTAGCATTTTTAAGCAAGAGGCTTATTTAATTTGCTTTTTGCGTGATCAAACCCAGCCCAACGGCTTCCGGGTACTTGTACTTCTCAATTCAAACATATAAGTACTAGATATATGAAATTTATTAACATTCTACTTACTTTCAATAGCTAACACATAAATTTCACATATATTGTGTGTTATTTATTTTCCTGAGCACATATAAGGTTCTGATACTTATTACAATTGCTTACAACCAATTCTCGAACCATTCCATTCAGTTTAAGTGATTTACAACTTACACGCTTATATTTAATTCATTCTAAGCAAAACAAACTCATATTCCTTCCAACTGATTTCAAAATCATCCTATTTCACATCTAATAACTCATAAGATTTTATCTAATCTCGTTTACATCGAACGATCCATTTTCTTATGCAATTCGACAATGTTAATGTGAATAAATGATTACTTAAGCTTTATAACCATTTAAATTGAATCCAACTCAATTTACACTTGATCCATTCCATTTTAATTTATTCATAAACTTTTCATTGCATTTTCTTTCATATCCAAAAAAGTTCAAGCCCAAAACATTTTATTAAACTCAACAACCAATATATTAAATAACCATCTCACAACTTACTTAAGTTATTTATTTTCTTCAAACCATTCCACCCAATAAATTAAGTTTATTTTATTCAACCAACTTCCATTCAAATCTTTGATTTAATTTTCCTTTAATCAAATCACAATGATTTTACTAATTTATTCGATTAGTTTATTCGTTTATCAATTTTTATTTTTAATTTACATTAACAATTCATTATTGAACTTATTTATAATAAGGTCATTCAATTTATGCTTGAGTAGGATTTTCTCTTCTTTTTACATCTATCTTCAAAACCATTTATTTAATTTTCTTGAGTTCAATCCTACTTAATATCAAAAGTTTGGATTTTTCCAGAATACCAAACTTTTATTCCGGCTTATTTATCCCCTTTTTTAAATTTTTTATAAGCTACTCACTTATTAATATTCATTCACAAATTCATTTTCAACCAATAAATTTTATTTCCAAACATTAATTATTTTTAGTCCAGTGGAACTAATTCTGCACTTTATTTTTTCACAAATTTAAATCAAACATCATCCAATATGCAATTTCATTTCATTTGCATACCATATAAATCAATCAGTTACTTGTTAATTTTAATCTCAAAACTTTGTTTTATTTAGTCCAACTTGACTAATTTTTCCATTCAAACTTAAGTTCAACATTCAGTTTCAATTCCCTTCTGCTTGAACGTGTAATCTCATTACTAAAAAGGTTCCAAATTCAATTTTAAAAACATATATATATCTAAACCAAACTATTCCTCTGTATTTTCAAAATCAAACCAAATTTCACAAACAAACATTAATCCAAAACATCCAGGTAGCAATCCCTCTATTGGAAACTCGAAAATGAACACTGATGATGTCGCGATCATCATCGGAATTATTTTCCAACGACCGAAAAGAGTTCCATACTTTTATCTTTCTAAAATCCTTCAAATATTTTTAAATTCCAAATCTCTCTAGATTTTCAAATCCGATTCAAAAATATTTCTCAATATATATTATCTTTCCAACTTTTTGAGAATCATTTTAAAATTCAAAGGAATTTAAATTTCCAAAATTTCAAATTCCAAATCCTTTAAATTTATATTCAAACATTACTTTAGAATTTTATCTTATTTTAATTATTAATCACACTATAATTCACATTTATAGTTTACATTTACAAATCTTATTTATATATGAATTTGTTTCTTAGTTTTTAATTATGATTTCAATATCTTATTCAATTTTACACATTAATGATAATAATTTAATATCATCATCCCTAATAACTAAGCATCCATATATAACTATAATAATTTACAAAAAATCATTTCTTTTATACACAAAGTTAATTTTGGGTAAAATTATTTCATTTACCCTATTTAAAACAATATTGTGTCAGTTTATCTCATTTAAGAGTTTAGAAACCCCTATCGATGACATGGTGTCCCACCCATTGACTAGAATCCATAAACACTCAACCGATAAATCAACACAATATAAACAATTTTATATTCACTAACAAATACGCGCTCACATCTATTAATACTCTCAAACTCGTTCTAGAGTACTACGGACTCTATTCTATGAGTAATTCCCACTAGAGCCAAGGTTATCACCAACCTAAGCTCTGATACCAATTGTAACGACCCGCAAATCCATACCCCTTGACTCAACGCTATTCTACATCAATCAACTCAAATTGAACAGAAATACTAACCATTTGGGTTAAAGAAGAAGAGGTATAAGAAGAGAAAACAGAAAACAACAACAGAATATAACCAACGCAGCGGAATAAAATATAATATATAATAACAGATCTTTGCACACAAAAATTATATCTGTTTTATACATACATCATCAGAGTATATCATCAGGGTTCAATAACATCAATAACATACAATTTGATACACAGCGGAATAATAACCAAATACGGAAGTACGTATAGCCATCCAACTCGTCTTCTTAGCTCCACAACATCCTTTCTTGTATCCTATAATACTCGGTCTGACCCGAGTACTACAGTTAAATAACACCCGAATCAGTCTGGATTACCAGCGTGAGAAATCACACTCACTTGATTATTAAAGTTTCAAAAACCCTTTTGAAAAACAAAAGCATCTTGCAAGACCACGCCACAAATAAACATGTCTGGTTTTTACCTTACGATAGCTAAAACACTTTTTATTAAAATCCTCTGATATTATAATAGGGTCTATTTACAAATACTTATTAAAATAGCCGAAATTGTTACATTATTAAATTCCAGCTACAAGCCACAGAGTGGGTAATACAAACAAAACTCGTAAAAGGCGCGTAGGGAGAATGGATTTCCAACTAATGACTAGGCACTGGGGTACCGCCTGTCACGGTACGTGGCCTAGATCACTATACCGAGGATCACTCTTGACCCCCGCAACACAAGACCGGGAATACCCCTTACTGGATAATCCCGAGTAAGATCACCCCACGGTTGGGACCAGCAACCGCACCACTAAGCCGAAATAAAAAAGGACATCTAGACAGAGATGACCTCACCCTGAATGGGTGCTACCCACCTAGCCTTGCTGCATAACCCCTGATTTTCAGTCATTCCCAGTTGATGAGGCTTAAGGCTAAGCGTTACCTTTAAGAACATATCCCTTAGAATGCCCATCGTCCACCTGACGATATTCTGAAAGCATTCATCCATACAAGTCCGTCCCGGGTTCGAACTTGAACAGAAGGCACTATTCCTACTACATCCATTTTAGAAATATCCTCAGGATTAGTAGAGACTAGCCCTTGCACTTCACTGCTCCATCTTCAACTCCGAACTCATTTTTCCCACGAAAATGTACAAACCGGATCGAAGTGGTTTTCGAGAAATAAATCTCGATCCCGGTCTCTTCGAAATGATCAGCGCATTGGTCCAATGTTGATAGTCGACGATTTAATTATCAATTAACTTTCACAAACAACCATCAAAAAATAAATAATTTCTCAAATTATTTAGTAATCCCTAAAATATCTTCACAAGATATATTTCCACTTTTCAAACCCTTTTGAAAACAGTTTTCAAACTATCTTCCTTTCTCAGAATAAATTTCCAAGTATTTTCTATTTCCACTGAAATCATCAAGCAAAAAACTTTAGATTTTTTTAAAATGATTTAAAACGCTTTACTTTGAAATATACTTTAAAACGTTTAAGTTAAAAACTACTTTAATAATTTGTTAAAAATACATATATGAATATTTGAAAATAAGGTTACTTTATAAAACATAAAACTAGGTTTTCACTTTTTTTAAAACAAAATACTAAGTCATCTTTTATATAATTACTACGATAATATATTTGAAAAATACTTACTTTAGAATTTTAAACATTCAGAAATAATAAATCTTCTAAAACATGTTTTTTAAAACAACATTAAAACTTTTATCTTATATTTAAAAATTTACTTGGAAAACATACTTGGCTGTCCAGGGAAATATACTTTTCTTAGCATCCTTTAAAAAAATCACTGTTTATTTTTAAACAAATTTTCTCATTTCCTTTAATAAATTCTCATCGTGAATTTATTCTTCCAAAATATCCACTGATATATTTTACTTTACTTTATAAACCCAGTTTATAAATTCCCAAAGTCTCATTTCTCGTTTAATAATCTCGGTTTTTTACAATTAATTCAATCTCCAAATTGATTTCCAATTTACTTCATTTGGAAATAAATACCTTCTTTATCTATTTCAATAAATTTAAACTTGGATTTTAAAATAAATTATTTATTTCTTTAAATAATGTCACATAAGGTTTAAAATTCATTATTTCTCTGTTTATTCAAAATCCCCTTTCCACACTCGAAATTTATTTATTAGAATTTTTAAATCACTTTTATTCTTTTTCAATTCATTTTTAAATTCATTCAAATTTTCTATAATTATTTCGCTTACAAATTCACTTCTTTTATTCTTTCCAAAATCCAATTTGTATATTTTTAGTAACTCGTTATGCCCAATATATTCAATCAAACCATAGCATTCAATATTCCAATATAATTCATCATAAAATATCAAATAATCACAACAGAGAATATTAAATAATTTAAATAAATATTGAGAAATTCAGTTGGATCCCTCCAACCTGTTTTCCCTGCATCCATAGATGTTAGCACAACATAAAATACCAATCCACTTCGAGGTGGAATATCGTGGTATATGGGATTAAATATAATAACATCCGCTATTATGCGGCGCATAGGGTCTCATCCGCTATATAATGCGGGAAATCAATCATTCCAAGATATACTACATACTATAATATAGCACATTAAATCAATTCAACCATTCAACCAATTATTTAAATTTAACTATTTAAATTTAAATTAAACTAGATGAGTGAGATTATGTTACAACCCGCATATTTATCGATTTTTATATTTAAATATTTTATTTAAATATTTTATCGTTAATCGGATTTTGGTCCGAAGCTACTTTTTGCAAACGGTCAAATTAGGACTCGAGACCACTTCCATTGAGTTCGAAACGTCGTTTGCAATCTTCTAAGTATAAACATTGATATGTTTGGGGTTAGTGGAATTTCACCACTTTTTCACTCGAGCCTTTGGTTTGGACTTTTAGCCCATTAGGCCCAAGTTCCACCCCCCTTCTTCTTCATTGCTTCATTTCATTTCCTAACACTAAAGCTTCAACAAAAATGGTGAATGGAATGAGAAATTAAAACTCCAAAGTCTTTGTTTTATTGCAACTCCAACATTCAACTCCAAATTCAAGAAGAAGACATCGGATTCAAGCTTATGGTTGCTTCTCCATTTGCCTTCAAGCTTTGTTCTTCATTTTCATTGGGTTTTGGAGCAAAGGTGAGATTTTTATCTCACAAATCTAGTCTATAACTATATTGGACTGTTGGGAATGATTCCCTATCACTTTTGCATGCACATTTGCATTTGGTTTGGATTGGATTGGCGAAAAACTCCAATTTTTAGCGTTTTGGTGAATTTTCTGCACTTAGGTCGTTTTGGCCATTTTTGGTGTTCGGAGTTAGGTCGTTCGCGACCTAACCCTTAGGTCGTTCGCGTGTTATCGCGCTAGGTCGCACTGCCTTGAATTTTCACTTCGGAGTTAGGTCGTTTCATGTTAGGTCGTATGGGGTTTAGGTCGTAGGTCGTTTCTGGCCTTAAATCCCCTCTGCAGCGTTAGGTCGCTCAGCCTTTCCTTGTTAGGTCGTCACCACTTAGGTCGCGACAAATGTTAGTACGTTAGAGCCTTAGGTCGTAGGCCTTAGCTCGCATTTGAGCTTAGGTCGTAGGTCGCTAGCTCGTAGCTCGTATATGAGCTTAGGTCGTAGGTCGCATCACCCTTAAGTCGTTCGACCTGATGCCTCTCTTAGGTCGCGCATCCCTTTAGGTCGCTCGTGAGTTGGTGGCGTAGGTCGTAGGTCATTTAACTCTTAGGTCGTTAGGCTTTGTGTGGAGTTAGGTCGCCTGCTTTCCTTAGGTCGTAAGTCGCGTGTGCTTTAGGTCGCGCACTTTCTTAGGACGCGAACCCTTTTAGGTCGTTGACCACGCTAGGTCGCTTGGCCTCTTCACTGCTTAGGTCGTTAAACCCTTCCTCTTTTGGGTCGCTCCCCTTTATTTCTTAGGTCGTTGTGGCCTTAGGTCGTGATATTTATAGGTCGCGGCAAAGTTAGGTCGCTCGACCCATGTTGCCGTTAGGTCGCTCGATCCTTGTTGCCGATAGGTCGTGTGCTTTCTTAGGTCGCGTACCTTTAGGTCGCGTGTCCCTTCTACCTCGTTAGGTCGCAAAGAACTTTAGGTCGCTCGACCTCCTTACCCACCAGGTCGCGCACTTAGTTAGGTCGCTCAGCCATTGTGTTAGGTTGCGTGAACCCTTAGGTCGTTAGACCTCACTTTGCTTTAGGTTGCCACCCCCCCTGGACCCCCCCTCCGTAGGGGATCTTATCTGAAAAACATTGAGCTGATTTCCTTGGATTTTATTCGCATCCCCGTATGCGATCTTTGTGACTGATTGTTTCTACACTTGCTTATGTGTTTTGTCACTTTATAATATAAAGGTTTCAATACTAGTAGTAAATATCAAAACTCTTTTAACAAACAATTTCAACTCTATTTTTAATAACAAAGCTCTTTTCTTAAACCGTTTTCCAATCTATTAGTATATACAAGCCTTTACCTCACTCGGATGAGAAATCTAATTAAACGACTTAGTAAAACAAGTGGTATGAAACGCTTGCGTTCACTTCGTCGGTTAATTCTTGGACTTGTTCGATTGAACCTCTTGTGACAATTTTATTAGTGAAGATTTACAGTTTGTTCGTAAATATTTAAGTTAAGCAAGTGGTTATGGGACATGAAGCTAAACTTCTATATTTACTAGCTTAGTGTAATTGACACTTCTCGTTGATCTTGATGATCGCTTTATGAATTAGACTAGCAATTGCGCGATGTCTCTTTCATTGCAAGGTTAGACTAGACACCACTTGTGTGATTCCATTCACACATACCTTTCTGCTTTTTGGTTAGTCTTGACCTCAATCTGTGTGATTCCATTCACACATGCGGGGTAGCTCCCCATGGTCTTCGGACCGTCATGTGATAGGCCTCTTTCCCTTTTTATGATTTCTGGATTTCTTGTGTTGATTTCTGGAATTTATCTCTTTGACTTGTCATGAGTACAAGTTTAGGGTATGATGCCCTCTTTGGATCTTTGAGAAGATTCTTGTGATATTGATTTATCTCTTATCGGTTGATCTCCTGTTGATCATTATTTGCATACTTATAGTAGTATGTCAGTATGGATATTTTATGTTTATGCCATATCTTTTATTTTATATCATGTCATCTGATATTTATAGCTAAACTGATCCGTTTATTATTTTCTTATAAATAATACTCGGGTCAGACCGAGATGTTACAGGTGCTACTGCTTGACTCCTCCCCCAGTGATTCACTACTCAGACTTTTGGCTACTTGTTTAGATTAGCAGCTTTTGTTGTTTACACTTGAGATATAGACTCATAGTTGTATTCTTTTGTATAGCACACGTTGCTATCCTTTTGTATTATCGTGGATCTTTCTAGACCACTACTCTGATGTACACTTTTATGTGATATATATTCATATCTCTTTCCGCCTTTGTGATATGGATATCTGTGATTGATTCGCATGTTATGCTTACTTCTATATTTGTTTCCGAAGATCATTTTATAGCCACCGTGTGATAAGAAATTACATGGATGGTCGCTCCTCAACAGCCTTATTCTCCGCGCTAGTTGACAGCACTACACCGTAGTGTTTTTGGCTAGCGTGGGTATAGAGGTGGGGCGTCACAGATTAACTCACCTTTGCTTTTTAATTTGCAAATCCGATCCACACCGGCTTGTTTCTTCTTGATTTTAGACCTTGAATAACATCATACGGTATATTAATATTGAACTAATCGAATGATCAATTGCCATTTAAATTTCTTTATTATTATTATTATTATTATTATTTAACTAATACTTTAGTTTTAAACTAATAATTTTCCCTTTAAATAAATAATTTCTTTAGTAACTGCAATAATTAAATAAGTTAATTGAATAAATTTATCACCTTAATAAATTATTTTTTACATAACTTAATAAATCTATATATATATATATATATATATATATATACACACACACATGTGCATATTTATGCATATTTATTTCTTTTAGTACAACATATATATTTGTAAAATGCTTCATATAGGTCTCACAAAATCTACTTTGATATATTTAATGGCATATATACCTTCTTGTTATTATTATTATTATTATTCTCAGTACATACCAAAACAAAATTCCTTTACTGAAAAAAAATCTTTAAATTGGAAAAATAAAAATAATAATTGCTTACCTATCTTACTGTTAAATGTCATAATAACCAACACATTATATTTAAAAATCTAAACTAGCTTAACATTAAATCTAAATGTTAATATTTTAATTATCTGAAAACAAACAAGAACCCACAATCACAAGCTCAGTCTCACGAGATCTGCCTTCGTTCGCCAAGCTCCTCTCCATCGCCGCCGATTGAATCGACAAGCCCATCGACACGCAACACCACACTGTGTGCGTTTGCACCCCATCCTCGACCTCGTCACAGCGAAACAAAACCACAACTTGAACCGAGACTAGCAAACCTCAATCGCCAGAAGTTAAATAACCTCCTGATCGAGCACGACAGATTGCTTGCCCGTAACATCATGCCCGCCGCCTTAACACACGGTGCCTCGCGCTTGCAGCCTCACCAGAAACAGACCAAGCTCGATCAGATCGAAATCGAAGAAGAACCGCGAATGGAATCTCACGATTCGATTGAAGAGGAGGATCGAAAATTTGTTTGAGAAATGGAAAATTATAGGCCTTAGCCCCTTTCTGATTTGAGGTAAAGAAGAAAGTTCGTGGGTTACACCTGAAGTGGCCATGAAAAATTTCGAAGGAGAATCGACTTATTAAAATACTCGGTGTTATATTTTTTTCTTCGATTCATTACTTGAGAGGCTCGCGATTACAATTACAAAATGTTTCGGCCATTGATTTACATTTTTTTCTCTGATTTGTGAAGGAAGATACGTGCTTTAAACGAGAAGAGGAGACAAACTAGGTCGACGGAAATCAGGTGCTAGGGTGGCTCGAGGTACAATTTAGGGTGGCTGCTGATTTAACCTTTATATTTTTATATTTAAAAATAATCTCAATTAAATTTTTAATCACGTTTAATTATCGTACGGCCAAACGATCATTCCCAACACTGCGAAAATTGAAATTCGATAATAATTCAATATTACAGATCCAATGGAACTAGCTTCATTGAAATCCGAGACTGTGCCTCGGAATGCTATTTTTAAACATCAATTTAAACGATAAAATTCCAAAACTGAACGAAACACTTCCAATTTCAATTTTAACACCTTTACTATTTTCAGTATTATCGGTATCAATTTTACAAGCCTTCAAATTGTTTAGTTCAATAATTAAATTACCCAAATAAATGGTGATACTTGAATTCAAGTTAAAAATTAACTTTTGAATATTTAAAATCAATTAAATATTCCGATTTCAAATGCTCAAAATTTCTAGGTCGTCACACTGTAATTCCCATAAATCTATGCATAAATTTGGATTGATTGCTGATTGCAATTTTGAATCTGTTGATAAATATGACATATGCGTTTAGGCAAAGATTCATCGAAAATCCTTTAAATCTATTGAAAGGAATACTAATTTTCTTGATTTAGTATATGGCGATTTGGTGATCTTAAAAGACATACAATTTATGGAGGAAATAAATACTATGTCACATTTATTGATGATTACTCTAGATATGCTTATGTATATCTAATGAAAACCAAAGACGAGGTATTTGATAAATTCAAAATTTACAAGGAAAAAGTAGAGATAAAATTTGGAATTAAAATTAAGGTGTCACATTCGAACCGGGTGGTGAATATTTTTTAAATGAATTCACCTTATTTTGTAACAACATGCTTTGATTCACCAGTATGGCCCCTTATAGTCCACAACAAAACAGCGTTGCAGAATGGAAAAATAGAACATTGGTAAAAATGGTTAATGCAATGGTTTTTAAATCTAAGTTATCAAATTCATTATGGGGTGATGCTATGCCATTGGCCTATTATATTCTAAATAGAGTTTATTTGTAACAAAAGGATATACCGCCTTATGAATATGGTATTATTGGAGACCAAACTTATCAATATTTAAAGTTTGAGGTTGTTTAGCTTATGTCAGAAAACCTGGGCGTAAAAGATCCAAGTCAGGAAACAAACCTTATAAATGTGCTTTTATAGGATATTATCAAAATAGTAGTACTTATAGATTCATTATTTTAAATACCTTAGAAGTTATAGAATCTGTAGATGCAGAATTTTTGAGAATAAGTATATGTCACAAGACCAAAATAGCAATGAACCATTAATATCTAGTCCAAAACATGCTGAGACTAATGATGATATTAATTTTGATTATATCTCTAACCAAAACAACAAGTAAATCTCAGTACCTAAAGAAGATACTAAATGGAGAAGAAGTAAAAGAGCAAGACTATAAAAGAATGTTGGTCCTGACTTTATTACATATTGTATCGAAGGCAATAACGATGAAATCCATATTATCACTAAATATGTATAATAAATGTTGATGATGATCCTACAAACTATCCTGATGCTATGAGTTATAGAGATGAAAATTTCTGGAAAGATTCAATAAATGATGAAATAAATTCAATCCTGTCAAACCAAACAAGGGTATTGATCGATTTACCTCTTATCATTAAGCCAATAGGATGTATATTGGTATTCAAGATGAAATTGAATACAGATGGATCCATTGACAAATTAAAAGCTAGATTAGTTGCAAAGGGTTATAAACAAAGATAAGGAGTATATTATTTTGATACATATGCTCTTAGTACTCACATTACTTCTATACGTAGTTTGATGGTGCTAGCATCTATATATAATTTAATTATACATCAAATGGATGTAAACATAACATTTCTAAATGTTAATTTAGAAGAAGAGATATACATAGAACATTCTGAAGGTTTCATATTGCCAGGCCAAGAAAGAAAAGTTTGCAAATTAGTCAAATCTCTTTGTGGTCTGAAGCACGCTCCCATGTAATGGCATGAGAAGTTTGATGAAGTAACATTATCATATGGACTTAAAGACACCATGTAGATAATATATATATATATATATATATATATATATATCAAATCAGAAAAACAACAGTTATGTAATGTTATGTTTATACATTGATAATATGCTAATTGTTAGGTCTGATATATCTTGTGTGAATGAAACAAAAAGGTTTCTATCCTCGAAATTTGATACAAAAGATTTAGGAGAAGCTGATGTTATCTTAGGAATTAAGGTTCTAAGAAAATCGAGGGAGTTTCTGTTAACACAATCTCATTGCACTGAGAAATTTCTCAATAATTTGGTCGTTATAGTGACAAACCAACTCCGACTCCTTTAGATCATAATATTAAATTAGGGAAGAATACTGGACATACTATTTCTCAGTTAGAATATTCCACTATTATTGGGATGATATGCATTGCATAAGACCTGACATACCACACACTATTAGCATATTATATCGATTTACGAGTAATCCAGGTACATAACATTGGAAAGCAATTTCAAGAGTTCTTGCTTATTCGAAAGGTACAATCGACTATGATCTTTCTTATAAAGGATATCCTGATGTATGAGAAGGATGATGCTACTTGAAACAATGTAAAATCTAAATCCAAATCTACGATTCGTTAAATATTTGCATTAGGAGGAGATGCTGTGTCTTGGTGTTCCAAGAAGCAGACCTACTTAACCATGCTATCAAAATTAATCACATTAGCAAATGCATGTAAAGAGGCAGAATGACCAAGGAATTATTTAATAGATATTCCTGTATGGACTATGCCATCTTCGATAGTCATGATTAATTGTGATAAACGGGCTATGATATATAATGTGTCTAATAAGATCTAATGGGAAGTCCAGACATTTGAGTCTAAGACATCAGATGATAAGATAATTACTCAAGCGAGGAGTAATTATAATCGATTACATAGAAATAAAGAAGAACTTAGCTGACGCGATTACAAAGAGTCTTCCAAAAGCGAATGCTTCTATAAATTCAAGAGAAATGAGATTAAGGTCTATGAATGAAGGTTGATCATCGACTAATGACAACCCAACTTATATCTTGAAAAAGATGGAGAAATTTTAATGGGTATTAAAAAGTTAAAGGAATGATTATGCAACACTACACCAAATTTCCCATAAGGTAGTGTTGGGTATTCTGCATGAATGAGGATGGACTAAATTCCTTAATAAGTCTATACATAAGTGTATCATAGGAGAACTTAAAGACTTACCTATATGAATGTGGAAATCAGCCCATCTTCTAAGAAAGTAAGACTGCTTTCTAAGTAAACTCATGAAAAATCAAGGTTAGAGCACATAGCCATTAATGTGTGAAGCATACAAAATACATTAACCTATGAAAATCAATATGTGTGATTCTTTTAGTTATATAACTAGGGGCACTTGGTTGAAGAATCATTCACCATAGAACCTAGATATGACTTTGAATAGTTTACACTAAGTGAAGAGTTCAAATCGGTGCAGTTAAACCCATGATAAATCCCTATTATAGTGTGTAGCACTCTTCTGCCACTATGTTTTTTCAATATAGCTTTAATCAACAGTAGATTCGCTTTAAGCCCGGTTATTTTCCACTACAACTGCTAAATCAAAGCATTGAGTACTACTTTATTACAATTAACATAAATTTTTTGATTTGATTAGTTATTCTTTGAAGAAAATCAACAAAGTTAGGATAAAGCCTAGTTTTAAGATATAATACTTAATATAAGTTAGAAATCTATTGTAGTCATCAAATTTGAACTGCATAAATAATGGTATGCTTAGACTTTGTTGTATAAGATTAAATAATAATTCTTTTTTCTACATAAATGATGTTAAAATGATAATTTAACTTTAAAATTTTGGTTTTATATATAATGAAGCTTTTTTCACCTCCACTTTATCCTCACTTTATTTCCACTACAACTTTTTGCACCTCCACTGCTACGGAATCGTTAAGCGCTTTAACTGCACATGTTCCAATAAAAAAGATACTCATCACCTCGGTTTTGGTTTTCATAATAATGTTATATTTGTCTTTGAACTACGTCGGCTTGATCCCACTTGGGTACATAGGAAGTTACTCAAGTGATGTAGCCATTCCAAATGTTTTAAACTCCAAAAATATGAGGAGAATTTTGTATATTTTCAAGTGTTTACTACGCATCGGTAGGTGCCATCGGTTGGCCGGTTGGATACCATCGGTTGACCGATGGTACTACTGATCACATAGTAAACAATGATCGTGAACAGCCATGTCTATTCGAAGAGTTGCAACTCTTGCTGATGGCTTCTACTCTTCATCCAATGGCTTTTCTAATAGTTTCTCTAAAGAGAAGCGACCTCTCTTTGCATCCAAATAGCATCTATATAAATAGTATTAGAGCCTACATTTTTATTATTAGATTTTGTGATTAAATCATCTTCTTCTAACAACCCTATTTTAAAAGTTGTAATATTAAATTAATTTAATTGAAATAGAAGTGCTTGAATTCGATTTTTGACAATTATTATTTTTGTAATCAATATTATTCAATTAGTCTATTCAATAAAATTGAATTAGTTAGTAAATTCATTTCTAAATAATATATTAAAATTCAAATGAAATGATTTAATAAATATAAAATATTTTAAAAGTATAAACAATTTTATATGATTGAAATAGATGAAAAGAAGTTTTAAATTGATATTTATTTAAATTAATAAGTCAGCGAATATGAATAAATCTATTTATATCAATACAATGAATAGTTACATATAATTGAATAGCATTGGATTTAATGAAATTGTATAGTTGTTGCGGTTTATATCTTGTAAAACGAACGATAGAACAATTTGAAAATTATTTAAAAATAAATGGGAGAAGAGATTTAATAAATGGGCAAAGTAAATTACATTTAAACATTTTGAAGCCCAACCCATATCAAATACAACCCAATGCCCTTTCTATTCCTAGATATCCAAACCCACATCCCCGATTTAATTCATTTTTGCTAGCCTTACACTAAAATTCGAAGACCATTTATACTCAAAGAAAAAAAAAATGCGGCCATAAAATGGCGATGATAGGCGATCGTGCGAGGCAAGGCCAAGGCAGCAGAAAGGATAACGAATTCATGGTGGAAGGAATGGAATGCGAAGCCTGGGAGGTCGCGGCTTTGCTGCGCGTGCATGCGTGAAGGCGAAATTCAACCTGGAGGCGTTGGAGGCTGTGACGTGCGGATGCAGACAGTTATGTGGATGAAATCGAGGAGCTAATGGCTAATATTAGGGCATGACGGCGGGAGATTCTAATTTCGAGGCATTGGCTGACATTCAGGCATAGGAGGATGTGGTTGCAACTGATGCAAACGCAGTAAGATAGACGCAATGTGCTAGGGTTTGGGCAGCAAATTGATTGGGATTGTGGGGCCTGTAGAAACCAGCGAAAGACTTTGATTTTCAAATGGAATGGTTAGGTAATCTATTTTAACTCACACAATTATATCTATTCCATTGTTTGCTATATATATAATTATCCCGATATTCTATTGCATTGGTTGGTTGAATTGATTGGATTGTTTGAATGTTGTTGGTTTGAAATATTGAAAATTTATTGTTGGTGATATATGGATTGTTATGTGGATTAAAAGAAGTCAATTTGCAAACGGAATTCTATTCGATTGCAAATTGAATTATATTAATTTATATAAAAGACATACGTTGTTTGTGTGACCGTAGTTGTTGGAAAACAACTTGGATTGCTAAATAATTCCATAATTGGAATAATCTTTTATATAGAGTGATGTTGCTCTAGATAATTCATTTTGAATTCCTTGATTCTTTGTTACACTTGATTCTTTAATTTTGAGGCATACAGAATTTCTATTCTATGAAATTGGGAATTTTTTTTAGAAAAAATTATATATTTTATACCGATACTAAATTATAAAATTTTTGAAGAGTATTTTTTGACATATAGTTTGAAATTGCATTGTAAAGTATTCTTATAATCATACTTACAAATGTAAGTATTATTGTTGAAAAATACTTTGAGATAAAAATATTTGAAAAGAAAAGATTTAATATATATATATATATGTATATGTGTATATATATATATATATATTGGATTGATATGGCTTTTATGAATTTTTTTGGGATTTAGGCATATTTTGAGATGACTATTCTAGATGTAAATCATTATGGATTTATAGAGTGAATTTAAATAATATGCCTTATTATAATTGTTTGTTCGGCATATTTGATATGGCTTATAATACTAGTTCATAAAGTTATGATATAAGTATCTCGCCTATTATTTAGATATAGTCTGACCCGTTAATTATTTTAATACTCGAGTCAGGCTGAGACTTTACAGGTACACGGACCCATTGACCTTTGGATTTTGGGCTAGCATTTAAGTAGGTTATTTTTGATAGTTTTAGTTTACTTCATACTTGTATATATTGACAGGTAGGAGTTTATGTCATCTGTATTATATAGTAGTGACTTCATATTTGATACAAGATCTTGGATATGATGTATATAATTATGTGGGTCTAGTACTCATATTTAGTAGACTCGCATTCTATTATGTATATGATGATGTATATTATTCCGATCTGATCCGTCACTCTGATTCTGATTTATCTATATTACATACTGTTTTGAATGTTTTTAATCGGTGTGTTTATTAATTTGTATTAATAATACACACGTCTAAATTTTAGTTCAGATCCTCAAAAAGGTAAATAAGACATGTTAGTGTTAGTATAAAGATATATTCACCACCGATCATCCTTAACCAGTCGTATTCTTCGTATTAGCAGACGACATTACTTATAACATTCTTTACCAAACTAGGCATGTAACAGCCCGCAAATCTGTACCCCTGGAGTCAACACTATTCTACATCAATCAACTCAAGATGAACAGAAATACGAACCATTTGGGTTAAAAAAGAAGAGGTAGAAGAAGAAAATAGAAAACAACATCAGAATCTAACCATCGCAGCGGAATAAAATATAATAGATAATAACTAATCTTTACACAAAAGCTAATATATATGTTTATACATTATATCACCAGAATACATCATCAGAGTTCAACAACATCAATAACATAAACTGGACAGTCATATAAACATGTCCTCATGACTGAATACACAGCGGAACAATAATCATGTACGGAAGTACGTATCACCATCCAGCTCGTCTCCTGAGCTCCACAGCATTCTTTCCTGATCCTATAATACTCGGTCTGACCCGAGCATTAAAGTTAAATAACACCTGAGTCAATCTAGAATACCAGCGTGAGAAAACTCCACTCAAATTTATTATTGAAGTTCCAAAATTATTTTGAAAACAAAAGCATCTTGTAAGACCACTCCATAAATAAACATGTCGGGTTTTTCCTTACGATAGCCCAAACATTTTTTATTAAAATCCTCTGATATTATAATAGTGTCTTTATACAAATACTTATTAAAATAGCCGAAATTGTTACATGATTAAATTCCAGCTACTAGCCACAAAGTGGGTAATACAAACAAAAACCGTAAAACACACGTAGGGAGAATTAATTTCCAACTAATGACTAGGCATTGGGATACCACCTGTCACAGTACGTGGCCTAGATTACCGTACCGAGGATCACTCCCGACCCCCTTCAACACAAGACCGGGACTACCCCTTACTGGATAATCCGAAGTAAGATCACCCCACGGTTGGGATCAGCAACCGCACCACTAAGCCAAAATAAAAAGGGACATCTAGACAGGGATGACCTCACCCTAAATGGGTGCTACCCACCTAGCCTTGCTGCATAACCCCTGATTTTCTGTCATTCCCGGTTTATGAGGCTCGAGGCTAAGCGTTACCTTTTAGATCGTTTCGCTTACAATGCCCAACGTCCACCTGACGATGTTACGAAAGCATTCATCCATAAAAATCTGTCCCGGGTTCGAACGGAACCGATGGCACTACTCCTACTACAACCATTTTGGAATTATCCTCAGGATTAGTAGCAACTAGCCCTTCCCCTTCATTGCTCCATCTTCGAATCCAAACTTTTCTTCCCCACGAAAACGTACAAACTGGATCGAAGTGGTTTTCAGGAAATATATCCCGATCTCTTCGAAACGATCAACGCATTGGCCAATATTGGTAGTCGGTGATTTAACTATCAATTAACATTCACAAACAACCATCCAACAATAAATAATCTTTCAAATTATTTATTTATCTCAAATATCTTCGCCAGATATATTTCCACTTTTCAATTCCCTTTGAAAACAGTTTCAAACCATTTTCTCTCACAAAATAAATTCCTCAAATATTTTCGATTCCTACTGAAATCACCAAGTACAAACAATTTAGATTTTTAAATAATTTAAAAACACTTTATTATAAAATATCCTTTAAAACGTTTAAATTAAAAGTTACTTTAATACTTTATTCAAATATATACTTTAAGAATATTAAAAATAAAACTACTTTGTACAATATAAAACTGAATTTCGAACTTTTAAAACATAATACCAAGCCATCTTTAAATAATTATTGCTATAATAGATTAAAAGAAAATACTTACTTTAGAAATTAAACATTTAGAAATAATAAATTTTCTAGAACATGCTTTTTAAAACAACATTAAAGCTTTTAACTTATATTTAAAATTTTACTTTGAAACGTGCTTGGCCATTCAGGGAAATGTACTTCTCTTCACATCCTTTAAAAATAAATCACTATATATTTTTGGACAAATTTACCCATTCGTTTAATAAATTCCATCGTGAATTTATTCTTTCAAATATCCATTGATATATTACTTTACTTTTATAAACCCAGTTTATAAATTCCAAAGTCTCGTCTTCTTTAAAAACATAATTTCAAATTCTAAATCGATTTCCAAATCGATTTCAGATTTTATTCCAATTTGAAATAGATTCCTTTACTTTCCCAATTTAACACCAAAACCCATCAACTTCACTTTTACCTTTCAAATATGATTAAAAATCTTATTTGACTGAAATATTACTTTCATACTTTTCTAAATTCCTTCTTTATCCTTTAAAATAAATTTAATCCTTGAATTTTAAAATAAACTGTTTTATTACCTTAAATAATATCACTTTAAGTTTAGAATTCATTCTCTCTCTGTTTATTCAAAATCCCCTTTTTCCATACTCGGAGTTTATTAGTTAAGATTTAAAATCACTTTTATTCTTTTCCAATTCATTCTTAAATTTATTCAGATGCTCTATAATTATTTTACTTAAAATTCACTCTTTTATTTCTTTCCAAAAATCCAATTCTATATATTTTGATAACTCAGTGAACTGAAATATTTTCAAGCAAACCATAGCATTCAATATTCCAATTATCAATGTAATTCATCACAGAATATCAAATATTCATAACACATAATATTAAATAATCTAAATAATTTTGAGGAATCCAGTTGGATCCCTCCAACCTGTTTCCCTGCATCCACAGATGTTAGTATGATATAAAATACCAATTCCACTTCGAGGTGGATATCGCGGTATATGGGATTTATACAATATCATTCGCTATTATGCGGCGCATAGGGTCTCACCCGCTATATAATGCGGAAAATCAATCACTCCAATATATTCTATATATATACTACTACATATAATATAGCACATCCAAAACAATTCAATCATTCAATCAATTATTTAAATTTAACTATTTAAATTTAACTATTTAAATTTAAATAACCCAGATGAGTGAGATTAACTCACCTTTGACCTTTATTTTGTAATCTGATCCAAACTGGCATGCTTCCTTTCAGATTTTAACCTTGTATAAACATTTATTCGTTTTATTAATATCTTTGAAAAATCTATTAGCATTTAATAAATTTAAATTCAACAAATTCTCCTTAAATAAATTTATTTTTGGTGACTAAAATAAATTAAATCAGTTTATTAAACAAGTTAATTACTTATAATACATTTTTAAAACAAGCTAGTAAATTAAAATGTGTACATGCATGTTTATTTTTATTTTTGAAAACACTGATACTTATCACAATAATTTATACTGATTAAAAATAAAGTTTTATACAAATCCAATATTTTTCAAAAGCTTTATACAAAAATTTCTGTCTACTATATATTTTAAAATATGTGTGTAAATGTATATATATTTTATTCTCTGGTATATATTTTAAATTAAAAGGTATGTGTATTTATCCTTATATTATACTGTAATATTCTTATCTCAAATTGTATATAATTCAATGTAACAATCAATAATGAAATACCTCACTACCATCATCGCTAGAAGAACTTCGGTCATCCACGCGACATCCCTCCATATGCTTGCCACTGATTGCGACTTCGACAAACCACCAGAATGACACAGCCGCACTCACCTAGATCGCAACTCCTTCCACGAATCTTGGTCACGCTACGACAACCTCAAGTCAAAGCGAATCGAAGCCCTAGCTTGCCACTCCAAACCACTTGCGTGCGAGACCCAACTCAACTCTCGCTGTATCACGTTCGCCTCTTCCACGACTAAGAACTGAGTCGTCAACATCCATCGCGAGCGCACACCTAGGCGCTGTGATTTAGCCCTCGCCAATCACCGATCTCGATTCAAGCCCTACTACCTCGCCTCCATGCTAGAAATCGCGAATCCCCTCCAAACGATCGCATGCGAACTCGAAAAGAATGAACGACTGGATCACAAACTTGTTTTAGGGTTTTTTTGCATCCAAACACTACGAAAATTGACATCCAATAATAATAAAATATTATGGATCCAATGGAACTGGTTTCATCAAAATCTGAGACTATGCCTCGGAAGGCTATTTTTAAATTCAATTAAAACGATAAAAATTTCAAACCTGAACAAACCAGCTTTAAATTAAATTTTAACCATTCTATTATCTTCAATATCATCATTATAAATTTTATAAGCCTTCAAATTATTTTTAACAGGCTTAAAACTCCAGATTCAACATTTTATCCAATTTCAAATTATTAAATTCAATAATTTAATTATCAAATAAATAGTGATATTTGAAATTCAAGTTAAAATTAACCTTTCAAATATTTAAAATCAATTAAATATTCCAATTTCAAATTCTCAAAAATGTCGGGTCGTCACATTCCTCCCCCCTTGAAAGAATTTCGTCCCCGAAATTGCTAGTTAAGAAGAATGATCCAATACCCATTACTATTTTCCAAAGCCAAACAGTTTTATCAACTTAGCCTAACATATCCTTATCAAAGACCCACTATTACTTCAACCAACTTCCCAAAATCTTCCATAGTTTCCAACAGCATTATTTACTATATTTATTCAAATTTAAATTTAAATTCAAATCTAATCTATTAAAACTTTCTCAAAAATATTCTAGCTCTCTAAATTTCCGAAAAATTTTGCCAGCATCTCCTTTGCACGGCTAGCTCGGTATAACTACAAAATGCCTCTCTGGGATCCTAAATTCCAAAAGAGAACAAAATGCCAAGTGGCTAGACCAGAAAATCAATCAAATTTCATACAGAAATTTAAACATGTACCTTTTTGTTGATAATGCAAATTTATCTTCTGAAATCAAAACCAATTTTACTTTCCTTCTATAATATCTGCATATCCTACATAGCAATAATATCCAATCATAGCTTTTAAAATCATTTTATACATTTCCTTCCAGAAGTTTCCATATCTACTTCTATTCAAATTAGTTTTCCCATTTCCACATGAATTCAATTTATCTTCATCTCTGAATATTGAATTTTATCTTCCATTTATAACTGATTCATATCATTATTAAATTAGTTTTGTAGCGATCCGACTTTCTATAACCAGAAAATCGCATCACTAATTAAGAAAGAAAGGGATAGAAGAAGAGAAGAAAGAGAAGAAGAACAACAACACAGCAGAAATCTCACAGCGGAACGAATGAAATATAATATAGAACATATACATAGTATTATATACATCAGAGTTCACAACTATACATCTCAATTTAGACAGTTATAACGCTTCTGTCTAATATACAATACAAGAACAACTATACAGAATAACACATAGCAGAAACCCTAACTACATATCTACACGTTGAAGCCTCCTGCTCCAAAGCTCCTCCAGAATTTGTCAAGAGATAACCTGAATCACTTGACTACTCATACATAATATGAGTACCCAAGAGTTTAATAAAACAGAAAATAAACACTCGGGTCAGACAGGGGTCTGGTGTGAGTAAACGGCTAAAGATTTCTTAACTTTAGAAAATTCTTTGAAAAGAACAGGTATTACGTAAGACTTCCCACACATAAACATGGAAAAGTTTTTACCTTACGCTAACCAAAATATTTGATAGGAAATCCAGTGATATTATAATAGAGTCTAGGGTTTTCAAAATAAAATACAGAAATAGCTGGAATGCTTACATCTCACATTCCAGTATAGTTGGGCACAATCAAAATCGTACAGGCACTTATTGGAGTTTGGATTCCATACAATGGCAGGGATACTGGGGTACGCCCGTCACAGTACGTGGCCTAGATCATCGTACCGAGGAGTACGCCCGCTCCCCAGCAACACAAGGCCGGGACCATTCCTTACTGAAAAGTCCCGAACAAGACCACCCCGCAGTTGGCTGCAAACCAACTGCCCACAAAACCGAAATAAAAAGGGACATCTAGACAGGGATGAATCTCGTCCTAATTGGGCATGACCCACTTAACCTTGCTGCACCTCCCCTGTTTTAGCCATTCCCGGTAGATGAGGCTTGAGGCTGCGATTACCTTTGTAGGACACATCTATCTTAGAATGCTCATCGTCCACATGATGATGTTCTGAAAGCATTCAATCCATACAAGTTCGTTCCGGGTTCGAACGGAACCGAAGGCACTATCTAGTTGCACTCATTTTGGAATCACCCTCAGAGTCAATGACCATAGCCCTTGCACTCTGAATCACCATCTCGAACCTATAAGTAGTATTCCGTCAAACTCATCACGGAATCACCCCCAGAGTTATACTAACGTATAGTTCTTACACCTCTAGTCTTCACTTGCTCCACTTGGATTTACGTCCTAACGTTTATTTTGGATCGGTGTGGTTTTCAGATATCCAAATATGGAAACCCGATCCCGGTCTTACCGAATCCAAATGCCATTTTAATGTCCAAGTACTTAAGGGTTTTAAACAATAGATATTCAGAAATATCACTTAACATAAATGGATGATTCACCTTACACAGATAGATAATTCACTATTATCAAATTCTTCCATACATATCACAAACAGCATATATATCACATCTCAGATATATCACATTCATATCATCACATATCAACCAATGAGATACGATATCATCCAATATCATTAACTCATCTAATTATACTTATCAACCAATCATTCATCAATCCTAACAAGTTGGTCCAAACTTAATTAATTTAATTAATCCTTAATCAAATTAATTCTCAATTAAACACTCGGATTATCATCAATCCATCTTACTATTCATTAATTAATTCCCAATTAATTAATAAACACCACTTAATTATTTACCTTAATTAATCTCCATTGATTAATTTTTACTTAATTACTTTAAGTAATTATTCATTAATTACAATATTAATTAATCATCTTGATTAATTACTTCTTAATTATCCAAGTAATTATCTCTTAATTACTCTTTAAAATTAATCACACTTGATTAATTATTATTTAATTATCTTAATAATTATTTAATTAATCACACCCGATTAATCACCTTTAATTAATCATATTTGATTAATTACTCTTGATTAATTACCTTTAATAAATCATGCTTGATTAATCATTTATAATTAATCATACTTAATTAATTACTTTTAATTAATCACATTTGTTTAATTACTTCTAATTACATTTAGTAATTTAAAGCTTAATTATCCTTAAATTATTAATTAACAATTTGTGACGACCCGGAATTTTCGAGCATTTAAAATCTGAATATTTAATTGATTTTAAATATTCAATAGAGTAATTTTAACTTGAATTATGAATATCACAATTTATTTGATAATTTAACTATTGAATTAAATAATTTGAAGTTGGTTGAAATGTTGAATTTGGAGTTTTAAGCCGGTTTAAAATAATTTGAAGGTTTATAAAATTTATACCGAGGATATTGAAGATAGTAAAAGTGTAAAGAATTGAATTTGGAAGTGTTTGTTCGATTTTGAAATTTTATCGTTTTAAATTGAATTTAAAAAATAGCTTTCCGAGGCACAGTCTCGGAATATGCAACGACCCGTATTTTTACGGATCGAAAGATTGTAAAACTGTCGACATTAAGTCGTTGATGTTGTTAAGTCGTTTAGAGTTTGAGTCGACCAAAGCTTAAGTCGTGTAAAAGTTAACTCGTGTGCTGCTTAAGTCGTGGACGAGTTAAGGAATGGAGCGACCTATAGGTTTGAACGAGTTAACAGTTTAGTGTGTAGAACGACTTAAGACAGTGAGTGAGTTAGTGTGTTAGAACGAGTTAACGGGTTAAGGAATAGGTCGTTAACAAGTTAGTAGTTGGAGTAGGTTAACGGGTTACGACTTATAGATTGAGACGACCTAAATACAGGAAGCGACCTAAGATAGTTAGCGGCTTAGGAGTTTGAGCGACCTATAGGTTTGACAGACCTAAGAAGCTAGTGACCTAAGAGAGTTAGGTCGTGAATGAGTTATGGCTTTGGCGTATAGTTAGGTCGACAGGCTGGTTAGGTCGTATGAAGATGTAGGTCGTGGGTTGTGTTAGGTTGCTTTCCCCTGTTGAGTCGTTGGGTCGAAGGGGTGTTAAGTCGCGCATTAGCTTGTGTCGTAGGTCGTAACTCGTGTAGTTGTTAGGTCGCGCATTGGCGTAAGGCTTAGGTAGTTGGATAGTTAAGTCGCGCATGTGTTAGGTCGGCAAGGGCGTTAGGTCGGCAAGGGCTGTTAAGTCGTGGACGACTTATAGGGATGATGAGTCGTGACCGACTTAAGGGGGTACGAATTAAGGGATTTTAGCCTATAAATAGAGGGGTTTGGTTCACTTTTTGGTACCGGATTTTGAAGCGACGAAGTGCTACCATTTTGAGAGCTCGACTACAACACTTCTTCACTTCTTTTCTCCACTTTAATCTTGTAATTCCTTCCATCTAGATTGAAGATCAAATCGAAGATCCAAGAGCCAAAGTTGAAGATCTCCATCCATTAAAGAGAGATTTCATCGTTTGAAGCGGAATCTTCTCGAATCAAGCTAGATCCTTTGCTGTCCAGATCTGGAGTTAGTTGTTTTTGAGGTGTTTAGGTGATTCGGTGAGTGGTGGTTATCTCTCACATGGACCCAAAGGAGTATATTGGATCGGTGGCTTGTTTGTGCGTTAAAGATAGCGATTTCATGCATTTTCCTTAAGTCTGCATGTAGATCTATGGTTCATGATGATTCAACATCTATTTTACTATATGTGCACCTATGCAAGTTCATTCATTAAGTTGTAGGGATGTTGCTTAGAACTCATACTTATTAGATTTGGACTCTTTATTTACGAAATTGCCATTATTGCTGTAATTGTTTATTTAGATCTTGTTTGATTGATTACTTGGATTAATGTCTGATTTGATTGATTAATTGATTGATAACTTGATTTGGACAAATTGGTTGAAGATGATTCAAAAGCTAAGTAGAAAGGCTCTTGAATAAGGAAAGCTGCTTGTGGCATATGAAGCGGATGTTGAAGCTCATATGGATAGACTTGATGATGAAGTTGAGATGAGACTTTGCCATGATGCGATGAGGCAAACCATGATGCTGAGATGGAACTTTGCTATGATGCGAAGAAGCAAAGTAAGATGTGAGAAAGTCTTGGTTTAATCCAGACGGGATCATCCCAAGCATGATGATACTCGATGATGTGGTTCGAGTTTGTGGATAATGGTTGGCTTGAGAGCCGCTTGAGCTAGTATGAAAATAGTCGTCAAGGAGGATGACTAGAAGGCTGAGATCTCATCGTTATTGAAGGTTCTAGCATGCTCAAAGCAAGAGTACGTTGGGACGGGCTGCGACGACGTCCCAAGCACGGGCTGCGACGACGTGCTAGTACTCTGGGCAGATTTGATAGTCCTAGGCACGGGCTGCGGCGACGTGCGGAGTTATGCCTAGAACCGGGGTTACCATTACCCCTTGGAGGATGGATAAGATAATGTGACGGTCATTCAATTAACGATGAAATCAAGGCAATGATAACAGTGACAGCCAGAATCATGGATGTTTGGATGTTTGGCTGTATCGTCGCTTGGACCAAGAGCGATGTTTTCAGAGTTCTTATCTGATCTTGGTTTAGGCCTTGGGGGTTTGTACTTGGAAAACATCGACCTTGACTCGAGTGATAATTGCTTTGCTTTGAATTTCTGAATTGCTATGTTTGCTTCTGCTTAGTGTGTCTGGGGGCTATCACTGTAGAAAGAGGTGGAGTGGGATGGTTGGGTTCCTATTCCTTTTATCATTTATGCTCTTTTGGTATGTTTGATAGTTGATTTACTGCTCACTAAGACTTTTGTCTGACTCAAGGTTTTATGTTTAACTCTTATTACCTTGGGCTGTCCATCCATGTTGGGATGGGAAGACTAGGTAGTAGGTGACAGGTGCTGTTCTTAGTAATCAACGCTGTTGGTGACGAAGACGAGCTGGAGGCTTTTGCATATTATTTTCTTACTATATGTACTGGATGTTCCGCTGTTTGTTTGATACTCTGAGTGTTATGTAGTGAGGCTTGATGTATTGACTATTCAGATGTTTGTAATAAACTACTATGAGTTTATATGATAAGATTCTGTTCAATGAGCTTCACTATGTATACTTTTCTATTGTATTTTATCCCTGCGCTGTGAGTAATATGATAGACTATTATGGTATTACCCTACCTTGATGATCGTCCATGGCGGCCTGGCACACTTTTCAGCGCATTATTCCTTGTTTAAGTGCAGGAGTCTTGGGCGGTCGTCACATTTGGTATCATAGCTTTGGTTAATCGATTTTAGCCAACGCTCGCTGACGTAACTACGTATGAGAGACGTAATTGTATTTTGATGGATAATTACTATATATAATATAGTAGCTTAGAAGGATTTGAATTACTTATGCAGTTGTTTCTCAGGGTATATTAATCATTCTCTTATAGATATTAGGAATGAGTCGAAGAGGGAGACCAGCTGCTAGGGAAGGCCGTGCTGTTGAGGGGGCTGCTGATTATGCTTCTATGTTCGAGGCTATGATGACTTCGATCATGAAAAGGATGCCAGCTCTGGGACCATCAGTAGATGTTGGAGTTCAAGTTCAAGCTCCAAGACCAGTGGATTTTGCTAAGTTGTGCAAAGACTATACTTCTCTTGGAGGAAAGGTTTTCTTGGGAACAGAATCAACCATTGAAGTTCAGAGATGGATAGATGCTTGTAAAAGGATTTTTGGTGATTTGGGAATTAAGGATGCAACTAAGAGGAAGCTTGCATCAAGACAGCTTCAAGGGAGAGCTTCGGATTGGTGGAACTCTATCACCATAGATACTCCAGAGGAAGAGATCACTTGGGAGAAATTCCAAGCTAGATTTGAAGCTAAGTTCATTTCTACAGCTCAGAAATCTATTTTGTTTAAGAAGTTTGTGGAACTCAAGCAAGGTGGAAGACCAGTTCTTGAGTATGTTTCTGAGTTTGAAGCTTTGTCCAAGTATGCTCGGTCGTATATTGAATCCCCTTATCAGAAGAATGAGAAGTTTGTGACAGGCTTGGACACTTATCTAGGGAGGCAGTTGGTGGATCATCTGGATGATCCATTTGAGAAGCTTGTGGAGAAAGCTCTCAGGCATGAGAATTTGTTTCCTAAAGAAGGATCTGTTGTTGCTATGACCAAGGAGCAAAATGGAAACAAGAAGAGGAAGCAGCAGCAGCAGAAGGGTGAGGATGGCCAGAAGAAGCCGAAGGGTGAAGTGACCTGCTACAACTGTCAGCAGAAGGGTCATCTCTCCAGGCATTGCAAGAAACCGAAAGTGCCGGCGAAGTGCCACAACTGTGACAAACCGGGGCATTTTAGGAAGGATTGTCCGGAACCGAGGAAGGACAAGCAGATTGTGCAAGCCTATGCTTTGGGGGCTGTTCCATCATCTTTGAAAACTCCTACTGTGGAAGAGAAAGGAAAGAGTGTGGTGGTTCAAGGTATTCTTTCCATTTGTGGTGTTCCAGTTAGGGTGTTGTTTGATACTGGAGCGTCGCATTCCTTTGTTTTTAATGAGTTGGTAGACCGGTTGGGTTTGGAACCGGATATTGTTGATAGACCATTGGTTGTGACTAATCCAGTTGGGGGTTCGTCTTGTTTGTGTATGGTATGTCGTGGTCTAGTTGTATCGAGTCATGATTGCTCTTTTGTTTGTGATTGTTTTGTTCTGAAATTTGCGGGGTTCGGAATTATTTTGGGTATGGACTGGCTTAGGAAGTATGCGGCAAAGGTTGATTGTGAGAGGCTTGAGGTGACAGTCGAGAATGTGGAGAGGCGAAAGGTTGTGATACGATGTAAGCATGAGGAAGGCGTCTTCATGAGCTTCATGTATTCGCTGGTTGTTCCACGGGATGGACTGTCATCGATGCCTATTGTGAATGGATTTGAGGATGTCTTTGACGAGGTCAAAGGGTTACCGCCGCATAGAGAGATCGAGTTTCGTATCGATCTGGTTGAGGAAGCCAGACCCGTTGTGATGCCTCTTAGGCGGATGGCGCCTAGGGAAAAGCAAGAGTTGAAGGTGCAAGTTGATGACCTTTTATAGAAAGGATTCATTCGGCGTAGTGTGTCCGAATGGGGTGCACCAGTTGTGCTTGCAACCAAAGCGGATGGATCGTTGAGGTTGTGTGTGGATTATCGTGAGCTGAATAAAGTGACTAAGAAGAACAAGTATCCACTGCCGAGAATAGATGACTTGTTTGATCAGCTTCACGAAGCTAAGGTGTTTTCTCAGATGGATTTAGCAACGGGATTTCACCAGTTGAGAGTGGAAAAGGATAGTGTGTCGAAGACTGCTTTCAGGACACCATCCGGTTTCTATGAGTGGCTGGTAATGCCGTTTGGATTGACTAATGCACCAGCATATTTTTTGTGGATCTTACGAATAGAGTGTTCAAGGATCAATTGAACAAGTTCGTACTTGTGTTCGTGGATGATATTTTGATTTATTCCAGAACCAAAGAAGAGCACAAGACGCACTTGCGTATTGTTTTAGAAATCTTGCGGAAACATCAGCTGAAGGCTAAGTTTTCGAAGTGTCACTTCTGGAAGAGCAAAGTGAGGTTCTTAGGCCATGTTATCCCTGGAAATGGAATAGCGGTTGACCCCGCCAAGATAGTAGCAATCCATGATTGGGGTAGACCTAAGAATGCATCTGATGTGAGAAGTTTTCTTGGATTAGCAGGATACTATCGTCTGTTTATCAAAGACTTTTCCAAGATAGCTGCACCGTTAACAGGATTGATGAAAAAGAACCAAGTGTTCAGATGGGATACTAAGTGTGAGCAAGCTTTTGAAATCCTGAAAGAGCGAATGACAAGTGCTCCTGTTTTGACTATTCCAAGTGGGAATGATGAGATGGTGGTTTACACCGATGCATGTGGTACTGGACTTGGAGCAGTGCTAATGCAGAAGGATAAAGTTGTTGCATATGCAAGTCGACAACTAAAGCCGCATGAAAGGAATTATCCGACTCATGATTTGGAGTTAGCGGCGATTGTATTTGCTCTGAAGATGTGGAGACATTACCAATTGGGAGTTCGATTTGAGTTGTTTACAGATCATAAGTCGTTGAAGTATCTGTTCTCCCAAAAGGATTTGAATCTTCGACAGCAACGATGGCTAGAGTTTTTAGCATCATATGATTTTGGTATAGCCTATACTCCGGGAAAAGGTAACGTAGTGGCAGATGCGCTAAGTCGAAGACATGCAAGATTGAGAGCCATGTTTTCAGAATGGAAGAGCCTTGAGTATTTAGCTGGATTTGACTTCATGCCTAGATATGAATTGGAACCTGAGATGTTGGCAAACTTATTAATAAGACTTACTTTATTGGAAAGAGTTGGCGAGAGCCAAAAGCGAGACGATAAGCTTGTCAAGATTATCCGAGATTTGGAATCTGGATCAGACCCAGAGAAGGGTAAAGGATTCGAAGTCGATCGAGAGGGTTGGCTTTGGAAGCAAGGACGATTAGTTGTTCCTGATATAGATGGATTGAGAGATGAAGTTTTGAAGGAGTGTCATCACTCGAAGTTAACAATTCATCCAGGTGGAAATAAGATGTATCGGGATATGAAGAGAACCTATTACTGGGAAGGTATGAAGAAGGATGTTGGAAATTTTATTTCCAAGTGCATGAATTGCCAGTTGGTAAAAGCCGAACAGAAGAAGCCAAGTTAATTGCTTCAGCCATTAGAAGTTCCTACATGGAAATGGGAGCAAATATCGATGGATTTTATTGATGGACTACCTAGAACCAGAGCGGGAAATGAAGGGATTTGGGTCATCACAGATCGTTTGACTAAGAGTGCAAGATTCATTCCTGTTCGATCAACTAGGACTGCATCGAAATTGGCTGAGTTGTATGTTAAGTGGATAGTTCGATTCCATGGTATTCCGAAGAGTATAGTGAGCGATCGAGACCCATTGTTCACTAGTAGATTTTGGAAGAGCTTCCAAGAAGTTTTGGGGACCGAGTTGTGTTTGAGCATAGCTTATCATCCTCAAACTGATGGTCAGACCGAGAGAGTCAACCGAGTTTTGGAAGATCTCCTTAGAGCTTGTGTTTTAGATTTCGGAGGATCATGGGAAGATCATCTTCATTTGGTGGAATTTGCATATAATAACAGTTACCAGTCAAGTATTGGTATGGCACCGTATGAAGCATTGTATGGAAGACCGTGTAACTCTCCGACATGCTGGTTGGAAACTGGAGAAAAGTTGATACTTGGGCCAGAAATGATTCGACAGACTTCGGATTGTATAGAGATCATTCGACGACGAATGAAGGCAGCCCAAGACCGTCAGAAAAGTTATGCTGATAAGCGTCGTAAGGATTTGGAATTCGACGTAGGTGATATGGTTTTCGTGAAGGTTTCTCCACTGAAGAATGTTATTCGATTCGGGAAGAAAGGAAAGTTGACTCCGAGATTTGTTGGACCATTCCCGATCATCGAGCGAATTGGAAAGTTCGCTTATAAGTTGGAGCTACCGGAAAAGATGACGAGTGTGCACAATGTTTTTCATGTATCATATTTACGAAAGTACGTGCACGACTCGAATACAGTGGTTTCTACTGATTACTGTGAAGATTTAGAAGTTGATCCAGTTGTTACGAGACCTCGTAAGCCGGTTCGTGTTGTTGAAACCGACACGAAACAGCTTAGGAGGAAGACGATTACGTTGCTCAAGATACAGTGAAGTGATGATGTTAACGACTGTACATGGGAGGAGGAAGAGAGGATGAAGGCAGCTCATCCTGAACTCTTCGAGGTATGACCCTAAGGTGTCGTGACATCTCACGACATTGTAACTTGTTCTTATCTTAGAATTCTGCATGCTAGGCTAGTAATTGGGTGCATGGTTTATTGGTTGCTATGGATGGTAGGCATGCGGAATAGTTTTGGTTGCTCTTGTTTGTTTGGAATTTCGGGGGCGAAATTCCTAAGGGGGAGAGAATGTAACGACCCATATTTTTACGGATCGAAAGATTGTAAAACTGTCGACATTAAGTCGTTGATGTTGTTAAGTCGTTTAGAGTTTGAGTCGACCAAAGCTTAAGTCGTGTAAAAGTTAACTCGTGTGGTGCTTAAGTCGTGGACGAGTTAAGGAATGGAGCGACCTATAGGTTTGAACGAGTTAACAGTTTAGTGTGTAGAACGACTTAAGACAGAGAGCGAGTTAGTGTGTTAGAACGAGTTAACGGGTTAAGGAATAAGTCGTTAACGAGTTAGTAGTTGGAGTAGGTTAACGAGTTACGACTTATAGATTGAGACGACCTAAATACAGGAAGCGACCTAAGATAGTTAGCGGCTTAGGAGTTTGAGCGACCTATAGGTTTGACCGACCTAAGAAGCTAGTGACCTAAGAAAGTTAGGTCGTGAATGAGTTATGGCTTTGGCGTATAGTTAGGTCGACAGGCTGGTTAGGTCGTATGAAGATGTAGGTCGTGGGTTGTGTTAGGTTGCTTTCCCCTGTTGAGTCGTTAGGTCGAAGGGGTGTTAAGTCGCGCATTAGCTTGTGTCGTAGGTCGTAACTCGTGTAGTTGTTAGGTCGCGCATTGGCGTAAGGCTTAGGTAGTTGGATAGTTAAGTCGCGCATGTGTTAGGTCGGCAAGGGTGTTAGGTCGGCAAGGGCTGTTAAGTCGTGGACGACTTATGGGGATGATGAGTCGTGACCGACTTAAGGGGGTACGAATTAAGGGATTTCAGCCTATAAATAGAGGGGTTTGGTTCACTTTTTGGTACCGGATTTTGAAGCGACGAAGTGCTGCCATTTTGAGAGCTCGACTACAACACTTCTTCACTTCTTTTCTCCACTTTAATCTTGTGCTTCCTTCCATCTAGATTGAAGATCAAATCGAAGATCCAAGAGCCAAAGTTGGAGATCTCCATCCATTAAAGAGAGATTTCATCGTTTGAAGCGGAATCTTCTCGGATCAAGCTAGATCCTTTGCTGTCCAGATCTGGAGTTGGTTGTTTTTGAGGTGTTTAGGTGATTCAGTGAATGGTGGTTATCTCTTACATGGACCCAAAGGAGTATATTGGATCGGTGGCTTGTTTGTGTGTTAAAGATAGCGATTTCATGCATTTTCCTTAAGTCTGCATGTAGATCTATGGTTCATGATGATTCAACATCTATTTTACTATATGTTCACCTATGCAAGTTCATTCATTAAGTTGTAGCGATGTTGCTTAGAACTCATACTTATTAGATTTGGACTCTTTATTTACGAAATTGCCATTATTGCTGTACTTGTTTATTTAGATCTTGTTTGATTGATTACTTGGATTAATGTCTGATTTGATTGATTAGTTGATTGATAACTTGATTTGGACAAATTGGTCGAAGATGATTCAAAAGCTAAGTAGAAAGGCTCTTGAATAAGGAAAGCTGCTTGTGGCATATGAAGCGGATGTTGAAGCTCATATGGATAGACTTGATGATGAAGTTGAGATGAGACTTTGCCATGATGCGATGAGGAAAACCATGATGTTGAGATGGAACTTTGCTATGATGCAAAGAAGCAAAGTAAGATGTGAGAAAGTCTTGGTTAATCCAGACGGGATCATCCCAAGCATGATGATACTCGATGATGTGGTTTGAGTTTGTGGATAATGGTTGGCTTGAGAGGCGCTTGAGCTAGTATGAAAATAGTCGTCAAGGATGATGACTAGAAGGCTGAGATCTCATCGTTATTGAAGGTTCTAGCATGCTCAAAGCAAGAGTACGTTGGGACGGGCTGCGACGACGTCCCAAGCACGGGCTGCGACGACGTGCTAGTACTCTGGGCAGATTCGATAGTCCTAGGCACGGGCTGCGACGACGTGCGGAGTAATGTCTAGAACCGGGGTTACCATTAGCCCTTGGCGGATGGATAATATAATGTGACGGTCATTCAATTAACGATGAAATCAAGGCAATGATAACAGTGATAGCCAGAATCATGGATGTTTGGATGTTTGGCTGTATCGTCGCTTGGACCAAGAGCGATGTTTTCAGAGTGCTTATCTGATCTTGGTTTAGACCTTGAGGGTTTGTACTTGGAAAACATCGACCTTGACTCGAGTGATAATTACTTTACTTTGAATGTCTGAATTTCTATGTTTGCTTCTGCTTAGTGTGTCTGGGGGCTATCACTGTAGAAAGAGGTGGAGTGGGATGGTTGGGTTCCTATTCCTTTTACCCTTTATGCTCTTTTGGTATGTTTGATAGTTGATTTACTGCTCACTAAGACTTTTGTCTGACTCAAGGTTTTATGTTTACCTCTTATTACCTTGGGCTGTCCATCCATGTTGGGATGGGCAAACTAGATAGCAGGTGACAGGTGTTGTTCTTAGTAATCAACGCTGTTGGTGACGAAGATGAGCTGGAGGCTTTTGCATATTGTTTTCTTACTATATGTACTGGATGTTCCGCTGTTTGTTTGATACTCTGAGTGTTATGTAGTGAGGCTTGATGTATTGACTATTCAGATGTTTGTAATAAACTACTATGAGTTTATATGATAAGATTCTGTTCAATGAGCTTCACTATGTATACTTTTTCTATTGTATTTTATCCCTGCGCTGTGAGTAATACGATAGACTATTATGGTATTACCCTACCTTGATGATCGTCCATGGCGGCCTGGCACACTTTTCAGCGCATTATTCCTTGTTTAAGTGCAGGAGTCTTGGGCGGTCGTCACAGAATATGACGAAACCACTTCCATTGGATCCGTAATATTATATTATTATTGGATTTCAAATTTCGTAGTAATTGGAGCAGTTGTGTGAGCATACAATATATAAACGCGTTGAAAATTTACATCGAAAATTCTATTTAAATTCTATTTATATATTCACGTACTATCCCTATCAGCTACCTTCTTTTAAATCCTTGTCTCCTCTCGTACATGCCATCATCATCGTGTCTTCCTTTCCCTTATCACGCAAGCTTCATCTCCCTTAAATAAAATTCACCGAAGCCTTAATTCCTCAAATCAAAACCATTAGTTAAAAGAAAAGGGGGCCGAGCTTTTCAAATGGATTTCGCATCTCTCGCGATTCGATTTCGCAAATGGGAAATGGGTTACGGGTCGCGGCAGTCGAAGAGGAATTGAGAAGAAGTACGCAAGGGAGTTAGGGTTTTCGAGCATCGTGTTCATGGTAGTCGTGTACGCGAAGGCGAAGAAAGAATCTTGGGTGGTCGGCGAGTTCGTGTCGCGAGATGTTGGGGCGTGTGTCTTCACAAGCGACCGAGGTTTAGAATCGAGGGATGTAGGTGCGTGTGGGATGTCGGCATCGCCGACAAATGTGAGGCAAGAGCTCGGGGGTGGGAATGGGGCTCTAGTGATTCGCGAGGCTCGAATTAAGGATGGTAGCCGCGAGATCGATCTGGGAGTTTTGGTGGAAAGAGCGTCGAGTTCGGTCTCGTTCAGAGCTGTGATTATATTTTATCTTGTTCGATTTTGAGTTAAAATTAGTTTAAACATTTGTATTTATTTATTTACTTAATCAAGCTGTTGATTTCCTTTTCGTTCATCAAAGGATTTAAATTGTAATATGATAACAATTCGGGTTAATAAAAAAAAATATGTATATACTGGTAAACAATAAGTATAAATTTTATATAAGATTTTGAAAAAAAAATATAAGGATTTATATTGGAAATTTGAATAATATAAATTGCTTTTATATGCAGTTTTAAAATGAAAATAAGATAATTTTATATGCCTTTTAAATCTACTAGTTTATTTTAAAATTATGTATTTAGGGTGATTAGTTTAGTCAAATAACCTATCAAACTTATTTTAGTTATTAAGAAAGTATTTAAAGTAAATTTAGTTCAATTTTAACTCATTAGCCAATTGAATTATAAAATAATAATAATATAAATATCTACTTTTTAAAACGTTACTAATTTATTTTAAATAATGGATTTAGGGATTAATTTGTTTTATTAATCTAATTGAGTTACTAAAAGATTTTGGAAGGAGAATCATTAGTTTAAATTAAAAAGTTAGTTAAGTAAATCTATTAGATGATAATTTAAATTAAAAAGTTAGTTAAGTAAATCTATTAGATGATAATTAATTGTTTGATCAATTTAAATATTAATAAATCCTATAATGTTTATTCAAGGTCCAAAATTCGAGAAGAACAAGCCGATTTGGATCGAATTGGCAAATTAGAAGTCAAAGGTGAGTTAATCTCACTCGGTAAAATTTAAATTTAAATGATTAAATTTAAATAATTGATTGTATGGTTGAATTGATTGATGTGATATAGTATAGTATAATTTGAAATTGGTATATTATGTGATGCTAACGTCTGTGGATGTAGGAAAAACAGGTTGGAGGGATCCAGCTGGACCCCTCAACTTTTATTTAAATTATTTAATATTCTCTGTTCTGATTATTGATATTCTATGATGAATTATGTGGAAGTATTGAATGCTATGGCTGGGTTGATATAATTGGGTACAATGAATTACCAAAAATATAAATTTGATTTTTGAATGAAAATAAAAAAGTGAAATTGTAAGTAAAATAATTATAGAATAAATTTAAGAATGACTTGGAAAAGAAATAAAGTGACTTTAAAATTCTAATAAATGAATCCTGAGAATTGAAAGGAAAATTTGAATAAACAGAAAGTTAATGATTTTTTAAAAAAAAACTGCAATATTATTAATTAAAAAGAACGAACATTTATTTAGAATTTAAGATTTGAATTATTGAAAGAGTAAAGAAGAAATTGGAAAAGATAATAATAATAAAGTCCATAACTACTGAATTTGGAAATAAACTGATAAGTAAAAGAATTTATTTCAAATAAAATAAATTGGAAATCAATTTGGGGAAATTGATTTAAGTGATTGAAGTTGGAATTTTCTCTGGATAGCCAAGTACATGTTTTAAAGGTAAATTTTTAAATATAAATTAAATATTTTAAAGTTGATTTTAAAGAAAGCAAGTTTTGTAAAATTTGTTATTTCTAATATTTAAGTCTAAAGTAAATATTTTCTTTTAATGTATTTTAGCAGTAATTATTAAGAAGTAACTTAGTATCTTGCTTTTAAGAAAAGGTAGAAATCTAGTTTTATATTTATTAAGTAACCTTATTTTCAAATATTCATATAGTACGTATTTTTAACAAATTATTAAAGTAATTTTAACTTGAATGTTTTAAAGTATATTTTAAAAAAAAGTAAAGTGTTTTAAATTAATTTAGAAAATCTAGTTTTGTGCTTGGTGATTCCAGTGGGAATAGAAATACTTGGAATTTATTCTGAGAAAGGTAGATAGTTTTGAAAACTATTTTCAAAGGAATTTGAAAAGTGAAAATTTATCTTGTGAAGATATTTTTGAGATAAATAAATAATTTGGGAAAATTATTTATTGTTTGATGGATGTTTGTGAATATAAATTGATAGTTAAATAACCGACTATCAATACTGGACAAATACGTTGATCGTTTCGAAGAGACCGGGATCGAGATTTATTTCTCGAAAACCACTTCGATCTGGTTTGTACGTTTACGTGAAAAACGATTTTGGATTCGAAGATGGAGCAGTGAAGTGCAAGGGCTAGTCGCTACTAATCCTGAGGATATTTCCAAAATGGATGTAGTAGGAATAGTGCCTTCGTTCCGTTCGAACCCGAGACGGACTTGTATGGATGAATGCTTGCGAAACATCGTCTGGTGGACGATGGGCATTCTAAAGGATATGTTCTATAAGGTAACGCTTAGCCTCAAGCCTCATCTAATGGGAATGACTGAAAATCAGGGGTTATGCGGCAAGGCTAGGAGGGTAGCACCCAAACTGGGTGAGGTCATTCCTGTCTAGATGTCCCTTTTTATTTCGGCTTAGTGGGCGGTTGCTGATCTCAACCGCGGGGTGATCTCACTCGGGATTATCCAGTAAAGGGTAGTCCCGGCCTTGTGTTGCAGGGGAGCGGGCGTACTCCTCGGTATGGTGATCTAGGCCCCGTACTGTGACAGGTGGTACCCCAGTGCCTAGTCATTAGTTGAAAATCCATTCTCCCTACGTGCCTTGTACGAGTTTTGTTTGTATTACCCACTCTGTGGCTAGTAGCTGGCTAGTAGCTGGAATTTAATAGATGTAACAATTTCGGCTATTTTATAAGTATTTGTATATAGACCCTATTATAATATCAGAGGATTTCTATAAAAATTGTTTAAGCTATCGTAAGGTAAAAACCCGACATGTTTATTTGTGGCGTGGTCTTACGAGATGCTTTTGTTTCCAAAGAATTTTTGAAACTTTAATAATCAATTGAGTGTGATTTTCTCACGCTGGTATTCCAGACTGACTCGGGTGTTATTTAACTATAATGCTCGGGTCAGACCGAGTATTATAGGATACAGGATATGATGCTGTGGAGCTCAGAAAACGAGCTGGATGACGATAAATACATTCGTACTTGTTATATATATATTCCACTGTGTTGAGTTGTTGTGAATCCATTGTATGATATTGATGTTGAGCTGTGATTGATGTACTCTGATGATGTAATATACAAACAGAAATATTTGATGTTGAGTAAAGATTATTTATTATCTATTATATTTTATTCCGCTGTGATGGTTAGATTTTGTTGTTGTTTTCAATTCTCTTCTCCTACCTCTTCTTCTTAAACCCTAATGGTTCGTATTTCTGGACAACTTGAGTTGTTTTAGGTAGAATAGTGATAACTCAAGGGGTACGGATTTGCGGGTCGTTACAGTGGTATCAGAGCATAGGTTGGTGATAACCTTGGCTCTGGTGGGAATTACTCATTTAAAATAGAGTCCGTAGTACTCTAGAATGAGTTTGAGCGTATAAATAGATATGAGCGCGTATTTGTTAGTGAATATAAATTATTTTAATATTGTGTTGACTGATTTTTTTAGTGGCATATGAACCTTCGTCGACACAGTCTGCGCAACTGTATCGAAGGGGTTTCTAAACACTCGAATAGAACAATCGACACGGTATTGTTTTAAATGTGGGTAAAAGAAATAATTTTACCCAAAAATATATTTTTATATAAAGAAAGTTTTTGAAAACTGCTTTGCTAATATATGGTTGCTTGGATGTTAGAAATGACAATATTAAAGTATTATCATTTTTAAGTGAAAATTTAACTAGAAATTGAAATATAACTAAAGGTTAAGGGAATAAATTCAATATAAAATGAAATTTATAAATATGGATTATGAATGTAATTTATAAATTGAAATACAATCAAATGATAATTTGTATAAGCATAAACTATACATATGAATTATAGTTAAAATTGATTTAAGCAGGATTTGGAAATTTAAATCCCGGAGATTTGGAAGTATTTGAAGATAAATGATAATATTATTGTTTTGGAGATATTTCTGAATGGAAATCTGTTTAAATGGATTTTGAAAGGAAATAGCATTGAAATCACTTGGATTGGAAAATAATTCTGACGATGACGGCCGCATCATCAGTATTCATTTTCGAATTTCTAAGTGACGGATTGCTACCAAATTGATTTGTTCAGAAAGCTAGTTGTTTTTGAAAATCTCAAAGGAAATTTTTTGGGGATAAAAGCCAGGATTGGTTTAAATTTTTGAGAAGTGTGATTTTGAAATGTTGGAGATTTCAAAATAATTTGAAACCAAAGCCAGGTGTTTAAAAATCCTGATAAGATAAGTTGTAAGCTTGTAAATTGAGATGATTTTTAAATCAGGAAGGGAATATAAGTTTTGAATGTTGGAATTTAAATTTAAAGAGAAAGTTAAAAATGAAATTAACTTGGATGGGAAATAAAAATTTGATTGGATTGACATTAATTGGATAGGCTGAAAATAATATCAAGTTGTATTCAAATCAAGTTGAAATCGATTTGAGTTAGATAAAACTGAGTTAAAATAAAATTAAATTGGAATAAGAATTCAATTGAATTATTGAATGGAATTAGATTCTTACCTGAATAAATGGAAAATAAGTTGGTTAAGGATTATATTGAAGTAAATAAATTAGAATAACTTATAAAAGGATCAGAATTAAAATCCATAGAATAAAATATGCTTGGATTATAAATAAGTGTAAAACTCGAATTAAAAATAAAAGATGAATACATTCAAGTCTATAATGAATGGAATTGTGTAAATAATAAGTTGTGACTTATAAAATTGAAAATGGAATACAAAGCCCAAAATTAATATTTTGATGAATTAGAAAATGAAAAGAAAATCCAAACTTGAATTATAAAATAAATTTAAACTTAAGAAAATTAAATGAATAGATTTTGAGATTAAAATCAAGTTCTATTTATAAATTGGGGAAGAAATAATTTGATAATAAATTAGTTAAATAAATGTGTAAATGGGAACTCAATATAATTAAATAGAAGATGAACTGGTGAGATAATATTGAAGTTGGAAAAATAAAACTCAAGTTATAAATCAAATTCGACCTGGATTGTTAGTGAAGTAAATGAAATTGAATTGTGAGCTCGTGAAATTGGATGGTAAATTGAAAATTAATAGTGAATTCAGAACATGAGTTTTAAAATTAAAATTTAACTTGAAGTGTTAACAAATTAAGTATAATTGAAGTGTATCGAATAAAAATGTAAATGGATTAAAAATAGCAATGGTTTGAACGTGCAAATAAAATCCAAATAAGTGGAAATAAATTGGAAATGGCCTTGTAATAAATTGAATGAGCTGAATCTAAAAAGTTAAAATGTATAATAACTAACCAAAGGAAATTGTAGGTTTAAAATGAGATTTAATTGAGATAGAATTAAGTTGTATAAAAGAGAAAAATTTGCTTGTAAAATGAAAATGAGCTTAAGTATAAAATTTGAATAAATTGAAGTAAATTGACTTAAGCTGAATAGATGGAAGAGAGTTGAATTTAATTCAACTTAAACTAAGTTTAATGATATTGGGTTGGATTTAAATCAAGTGAAAATAAATTTAAATTGAAATAGAATTCGGTGAGTTACAGATAATATTTAATGGAATGAAATTCTTAAATAAATAATTGTAAACCATTTAAATTGTTAAGGAATTGAAATGGTTATTGAATGAAATAGCTTAGATTGTCTTTGAGCTAAATAAAACAGTTTGGAATAAAAAAATATGGAATGGAATGTAAATGAATGGACTGTAAATAAAATTGAAATGAAATGTGTCGAGCTAAATAAATGGTTGTGAATAAATTAAAATAAAAAGGAAATTTAATTGGTAATTAAGATGAATCTAAGTTGTTAATGGTTTTAAATGAACTGGTTTGGTTAAGTAAAATGAAATGCAAGTGAATAGATTCAAATTTAAAATGCAATGAAAATGAGAATATATGAATTGTGAATAAATTTAAAAATGGAATAGAATTTAGTATAAATTGAGTTGAAATCCATTTAAATTGGTTATAAAACATAATACTTATTTATTCACATAGATCTCGTCAAATTGCATGGAATAAATTGTCATTGGATGAAAATGGAAGTAATTAAAATTCTATGAATTGATAGGAGTGAAATAAATTGATTTTGAGAGCAATTTAATTAAATATGAGTTCATTTTGCTTAAAAATAAATTAAATGTAAACGATTGAGTTTTAAACCATCCAAATTGATGAAGTTGTATACGAATGGATTGAAAACCATTCAAATTGAATGAAAATGGTTTATAAATTAATTGGAACATTGGAATTAGTATGAAAACTATATAAATTGCTTAGGGGAAAATGTTCGGTGTGAATTTCTTTTAGAATTCATATGTTTTAACTATTGCAAATAAGTGATATGCTATTAAACTTCATATATTTAGCACTTACATGTTTAAATTGAGTAAGTACAGGTACCTAGAAGCCGTGTGGCTGGACTGGGTTGCGCTAATTGCTAAAATTATAAGTCGCTTGCTTTAAAATGATAAATAAGGTACGCCTACGCAATAAAAATAGGAAATATGAACTGTTCTTGGTTTTTCCGTCCGTGTGGGTCAATGTATATATATTTATCTCTTTTTTCAAATTGCAAAAGCTCCTCCGTACAAAGGAGACTCTGCCAAAAAAATTCGAAAATTTTGGGAGTTAGAAAATTTTTTCAAAATTTTGGAAATTTTTTGTTAACGACAAACGGTTTAAATTGGAAATTGAAATTAATTAGTAAATGAAACTGATTAAAATAATGACATAAATTAGTTATAAATGAAAAATAAAATTTAAATATTCAGAGTTAAAGATAAATTGAATTCATATGGAAATGAAAGAATCAATTTAGATAGAATTGGATATAAACTAAAGTGGTAAAGTGGGGGATAAATATAAGAAGCATATAAAATGTTTATACTAACTTAAGAAAGGAATGGTAAATTCTAGATTGGAAAATGATATTACAAATATAATCTAAGATAATATTGAAAAGAATAAATATTGACATTTTGTAAGAAAGTCGATAAAATGTTTTGGGAATATTGTGATTGGATATTGGTGTTAAACAGGATATGCAGGTATTATAAAGGGAAAAGAGAATTGGTTTTTGATTTTAGATAAAAATTTGAAATGCTCGACAAAAAGGTATGTATTTAAATTTGGTGTGAATTTGATTGGGAATTTGGATTGAGCCACTTGGCCTTTTGTTTTCTTTTTGGATTTGGGAGACCGTAGAGCCATTTTGTAGTTGTACCGAGCTAGCTGCGCAAAGGAGACGCTGGCGAAATTTTTCGAGAATTAGAGGGTTAGAAATATTTTGAGAAAATTTTGATAATTCAAAATTTGGTTTTAAATTGAAACTCGAATGATTAAACAAATAGTATAGTCTGAAACTATGGGAGAGTTGAGAAGTTAATAAGAATGATAATGGGTCTTTTATAAAAAGATAGTTAGTAAGATGTTGAATTGTTTGGTTTTGGAGGTAAGTAAACGGGTATTGGACCATTCTTCCTAACTAGTAATTTCGGGGACGAAATTCTTTTAAGGAGGGAGGAATGTGACGACCCAGAATTTTCGAGCATTTAAAATCTGAATATTTAATTGATTTTAAATATTCAATAGAGTAATTTTAACTTGAATTACGAATATCACAATTTATTTGATAATTTAACTATTGAATTAAATAATTTGAAGTTGGGTGAAATGTTGAATTTGGAGTTTTAAGCCGATTTAAAATAATTTGAAGGTTTATAAAATTTATATCGAGGATACTGAAGATAGTTAAAGTGTAAAGAATTGAATTTGGAAGTGTTTGTTTGATTTTGAAATTTTATCATTTTAAATTGAATTTAAAAAATAGCTTTCCGAGGCACAGTCTTGGAATTCGACAAAACCAGTTCCATTGGATCTGTAATGTTGTATTATTATCGGATTTCAAATTTCGTAGTAATTGGAGCAGTTGTGTGAGCGTACGATATATAAACGCATTGAAAATTTACATCGAAAATTCTTTTTAAATTCTATTTATATATTCACGTACTATCCCTATCAGCTACCTTCTTTCAAATCCTTGTCTCCTCTCGTACGTGCCATCATCATCGTGTCTTACTTTCCCTTACCATGTAAGCTTCATCTCCCTTAAATAAAATTCACCGAAGCCTTAATTCCTCAAATCGAAACCATCAGTTAAAAGAAAAGGGGGCCGAGCTTTTCAAATGGATTTCGCATCTTTCGCGATTCGATTACGCAAATGGGAAATGGGTTACGGGTCGCGGCGGTCGAAGAGGCATCGGGAAGAAGTACGCAAGGGAGTTAGGGTTTTCGAGCGTCGTGTTCATGGTAGTCGCATACGCGAAGGCGAAGATGGAATCTTGGGTGGTCGGCGAGTTCGTGTCGCGAGATGTTGGGGCGCTTGGCTTCACAAGCGACCGAGGTTTAGAATCGAGGGATGTAGGCGCGTGTGGGATGTCCGCATCGCCGACTAACGTGAGGCAAGAGCTCGGGGGTGGGAATGGGGCTCCAGTGATTCGCGAGGCTCGAATTAAGGAAGGTAGCCACGAGATCGATCTGGGAGTTTTGGTGGAAAGAGCGTCGAGTTCGGTCTCGTTCAGAGCTGTGATGATATTTTATCTTATTCGATTTTGAGGTAAAATTAGTTTAAACATTTGTATTTATTTATTTACTTAATCAAGCTGTTGATTTCCTTTTCGTTCATCAGAGGATTTAAATTGTAATATGATAACAATTCGGGTTAATAAAAAAATATGTATATATTGTAAACAATAAGTATAAATTTTATATAAGATTTTGAAAAAAAATCTAAGGATTTAGATTGGAAATTTGACTGATATAAATTGCTTTTATATGCAGTTTTAAAATGAAAATAAGATAATTTTATATGCCTTTTAAATCTACTAGTTTATTTTAAAATTATGTATTTAGGGTGATTAGTTTAGTTAAATAACCTATCAAATTTATTTTAGTTATTAAGAAAGTATTTAAAGTAAATTTAGTTCAAATTCAACTCATTAGCCAATTGAATTATTAAATAATAATAATATAAATATCTACATTTTAAAACATTACTATTTTAAATAGTGGATTTAGTGATTAATTTGTTTTATTAATCTAATTGAGTTACTAAAAGATTTTGGAAGGAGAATTATTAGTTTAAATTACAAAGTTAGTTAAGTAAATCTATTAAATGATAATTAATTGTTTGATCGATTTAAATATTAATAAATCCTATAATGTTTATTCAAGGTCCAAAATTCGGGAAGAACAAGCCGATTTGGATCGGATTGGCAAATTAGAAGTCAAAGGTGAGTTAATCTCACTCAGTAAAATTTAAATTTAAATGATTAAATTTAAATAATTGATTGTATGGTTGAATTGATTGATGTGATATAGTATAGTATAATTTGAAATTGGTATATTATGTGATGCTAACGTCTGTGGATGCAGGAAAAACAGGTTGGAGGGATCCAACTGGACCCCTCAACTTTTATTTAAATTATTTAATATTCTATGTTCTGATTATTGATATTCTATGATGAATTATGTGGAAGTATTGAATGCTATGGCTGGGTTGATATAATTGGGTATAATGAATTACCAAAAATATAAATTTGATTTTTGAATGAAAATAAAAAAAGTGAAATTGTAAGCAAAATAATTATAGAATAAATTTAAGAATGACTTGGAAAAGAAATAAAGTGACTTTAAAATTCTAATAAATGAATCCTGAGAATGGAAAGGAAAATTTGAATTAACAGAAAGTTAATGATTTTTTAAAAAAAAACTGCAGTATTATTAATTAAAAAGAACGAACATTTATTTAGAATTTAAGATTTGAATTATTGAAAGAGTAAAGAAGAAATTGGAAAAGATAATAATAATAAAGTCCATAACTACTGAATTGGAAATGAACTGATAAGTAAAAGAATTTATTTCAAATAAAATAAATTGGAAATCAATTTGGGGAAATTAATTTAAGTGATTGAAGTTGGAATTTTCTCTGGATAGCCAAGTACATGTTTTAAAGGTAAATTTTAAATATAAATTAAATATTTTAAAGTTGATTTTAAAGAAAGCAAGTTTTGTAAAATTTGTTATTTCTAATATTTAAGTCTAAAGTAAATATTTTCTTTTAATCTATTTTAGCAGTAATTATTAAGAAGTAACTTAGTATCTTGCTTTTAAGAAAAGACAGATATCTAGTTTTATATTTATTAAGTAACCTTATTTTCAAATATTCATATAGTATGTATTTTTAACAAATTATTAAAGTAATTTTAACTTGAATGTTTTATAGTATATTTTTTAAAAGTAAAGTGTTTTAAATTAATTTAGAAAATCTAGTTTTGTGCTTGGTGATTCCAATGAAAAAGAAATACTTGGAATTTATTATGAGAAAGGTAGATAATTTTGAAAACTATTTTGAAAGGAATTTGAAAAGTGAAAATATATCTTGTGAAGATATTTTTGAGATAAATAAATAATTTGGGAAAATTATTTATTGTTTAATGGATGTTTGTGAATATAAATTGATAGTTAAATAACCGACTATCAATATTGGACAAATACGTTGATCGTTTCGAAGAGACCGGGATCGAGATTTATTTCTCGAAAACCACTTCGATCTGGTTTGTACGTTTTCGTGAAAAACGATTTTGGATTCGAAGATGGAGCAGTGAAGTGCAAGGGCTAGTCGCTACTAATCCTGAGGATATTTCCAAAAGGGATGTAGTAGGAATAGTGCCTTCGGTTCTGTTCGAACCCGGGACGGACTTGTATGGATGAATGCTTGCGAAACATCGTCAGGTGGACGATGGGCATTCTAAGGGATATGTTCTATAAGGTAACGCTTTGCGTCAAGCCTCATCAAATGGGAATGACTGAAAATCAGGGGTTATGCAGCAAGGCTAGGTGGGTAGCACCCAAGCAGGGTGAGGTCATTCCTGTCTAGATGTCCCTTTTTATTTCGGTTTAGTGGGCGGCTGCTGATCCCAACCGCGGGGTGTTCTCACTCGGGATTATCCAGTAAGGGGTAGTCCCGGCCTTGTGTTGCAAGGGAGCGGGCGTACTCCTCGGTACGGCGATTTAGGCCTCGTACTGTGACAGGTGGTACCCCAGTGCCTAGTCATTAGTTGGAAATCCATTCTCCCTACGTGCCTTGTACGAGTTTTGTTTGTATTACCCACTCTGTCGCTAGTAGCTAGAATTTAATAGATGTAACAATTTCGGCTATTTTATAAGTATTTGTATATAGACCCTATTATAATATCAGAGGATTTCTATAAAAATTGTTTTAGCTATCGTAAGGTAAAAACCCGACATGTTTATTTGTGGCGTGGTCTTACGAGATGCTTTTGTTTCCAAAGGATTTTTGAAACTTTAATAATCAACTGAGTGTGATTTTCTCACACTGGTATTCCAGACTGACTCGGGTGTTATTTAACTATAATGCTCGGGTCAGACCGAGTATTATAGGATACAGGATATGATGCTGTGGAGCTCAGGAAACGAGCTGGATGATGATACGTACATTCGCACTTGTTATATATATATATATATATATATATATATATATATATATATATATTCTGCTGTGTTGAGTTGTTGTGAATCCATTGTATGGTATTGATGTTGAGCTGTGATTGATGTACTCTGATGAAGTAATATATAAACAGAAATATTTGACGTTGAGTAAAGATTTTTTATTATCTATTATATTTTATTCCGCTGCGATGGTTAGATTCTGTTGTTGTTTTCTATTCTCTTCTCCTACCTCTTCTTCTTAATCCCTAATGGTTCATATTTCTGGACAACTTGAGTTGTTTTAGGAAGAACAGTGATAACTCAAGGGGTACGGATTTGCGGGTCGTTACACAATCAACTAATTATTTCCATTAATTAATGATTATCTCATTAATTAAATTTCTTTTTAATTAATTACTTAACAAGTAATTAATCACATAATTAACTACTCTTAATCCTTTTATTAATTAATAATCGATTAAATAATTTAAACCTTTAATAACTTTTATTAATTAATTCCTTAATTAATAACTCAAGTGTTTAATCTTTAATCAAACCCACTAAATTACTTTTATAAGTAATTATCTTTACTTAATTACTTCTAGTAATTAATCACTTAATTATTTCACCCAATAATTATACTTAATTAACTCAAAGTGATTATCTTTAAATTAATCACTAATTAATTACTTAATTAATTACTTAACTTAATCATTTAAATTTAATTAAATGAATCTTAAATTCTTATATTATGAAAATACTTAATTAAGAAGACATTATCATAATTAAATCATTTATCAATAACACTTGATTATTAATAAAAGATTGAATTATCTTAATTATTGTCACAAAATCAATTATCTTTAATTATATCAAAATTTTATATTACTTAAGAAAAACTTTATTACAATTGATTTCCGAATTCTAAATCATTACACTTTATTCAAAATAAAATATAACTTTTTAGAAATCAATTTATAATTAAACACATTTTAAATTGAACCTTCACATTTTAAATTGAACCTTTAAACCTTTAAAACCTTTCCAAAGTTATTTAATCAAATTTAATACAAACTTTATTTCAAAATCCACTTATTTTATTTTAAAACTTTCATATTTTAAATATATAAGCTTGTTTAAAACTTTAACTTGAAACAAATTTAGCTTTAAAAATGAACTTGTTTTACTTTTGGTTTTAAAACTTGAATTTTCTACAAAACTCATATTCTCTATGTTCAAAGCTTTTAAAACATAACAGTTAAATACTAAAACCCATTTCAACCTAAACCCGAGCTATCCACTACACAAACCCGAGCAAAACCCACGTTAACCCCGAGTCTTCCTCTACCCTATGCCTGCTTCGAGCCAAGGCATCACTTACCCAATGTCATCTTCGAGTTTCCCTCTTCTCTTCCCAAATCCCAACAGTGACATGAGATCGTGCACGTAAACGTGCACGTCGCCAATGGTCGACGGCGAACTTCACGCCGACCTTCCCCAGGTCGCACATGACCTCCACTTCAATTCGCGCCACCCAAAAAATCAAATTCGAATGAGAATCCAAAATTCACCTTCAAACCCAAACTGTTTGAAACTTCCTCAGCACTAAAACCAACATCCACGGCAGCACAAACGTCGAGAAGACCCACCGTTACCTCCGAATCTTCATCACAACCCCCAAACCCCACAGCAACACTCGCAACCGCCTTAGGTTGCGTTACGACGCCGCAAAAACCCAAAAGTACCTCGTTGACAAAAACAGGTACGTAAACCCTAACTCGAACAATTCTGGCCAACATAATCACAAATAAAATCCAAGAGTATTTTTCTGATGAACTACATCATCCCCTCGACCCTCATGCACAATCCCGACCACTAGTTCGCCACCGTTCGCCTCAGATTGGCCATTTTACCCAAAATAGAAAATTCCAGAATTCTCTTCAATTTCTAATCTAAAAATCATGATACTAACATTAAAAATCATGATTTCCTATATTAAATCGAATTATGAAATCAAAACCTAAATTTGAAATCATAAATTTTTGACCCAAATTAGATTTTGCTGTAAATTCAAACATTTATAACAAATTATTCAATTTAAAAACTTGTAATAAATTTTACATAATAGCCTAATTGATTTCAAACAACTTCAATTTACAATTCATAGTCTAATTCGAATTTAAAATCATGTTATTGAATTTATTTTAAAACTGTAACCTTTCATTTTACAGAGTATAGGTTTTCTTTTTTTATACCTTACAGAGAATCCATTTTTTTCAAACTTAACCTAATTTGAATTAAATACTTCAGATAACAACATGATATGATCACAAAAATAAGTTGAATTCAGGGTTAAACTGTTTTTAAAAACTTCATTTACTCACCTTAAACAAGGAGCAGAGAACAGAAAGTGTTTTTCAGATTTGATTTTGCTGCATTCTTCTTGAATTGATTTGCATTTTGATTTCCAATCTGCTGAATTTCTAGATGCATGTTGAAGTTTTACATCTTGCTGTTGATTTCCATCTTTGCATGTTGATCTTTTTAAATCTAATTTTGCAAGCTTGAACTTGAAGATTTAAATCCCCAGATTTCTTCTTTGTTCCGGATTTCCAATTTCCTCTTTATGTCTTCAGATTGAAATCCAGGTTCTACTTTTTTTTTCAAATTTTTTTCTTCTTTTGATTATTTGTTTTGCATTTATTTTGTTATTGGATTGAAGATGAAGAAAATATTTTTTTAGCTGAAAATAACTCTTCTTCTTATTTTACAAATTTAATTTTAAATTAAATTTCAAGAGGATGACACTTGTCTACTTAAATGCCTAATTATCTTACACGTAGGTATATGATTAACAAGTATCTTAATATGTATACTAAATGTTTTACAAGTGTTATTATGTATAATTAATATTTACAAAAGTTATTTCTAATGTTTTAAAAATGTTTTAAATGTTTTTTTCTTTTTAATAATCTTTTTAAGCTATATACATGTATTTATGTAATGTGTATATGTAAGTAATGTGTATTTTATCTTATATAAATAAGCTTTTAAATTTATTAAATATACAAAAGTGAATTCATGATAACAAATATAAATTATTTATGCATTTGGATTAAATTTTAATGGTATTATATATTTATAAACTTGAGAAATTGATTTTGACTCTTTATATAAAAAAATTTAAAACAATTTTACATTATGTTAAAATTAAAATGAAGGACTATTAAAACAAATGAAACTTTAATTTAAATCTCATTTAAAACTAAAGCTTAAAGTATACGTTATAATAAATAAGAAATTAACTTTGTTATTAAAATTTAAATTTCAAATATCATTTCAAAAGCATTAAATCAAATTAACCTTTCAAATTACAAAACTATATATTTATTAAAGTTTGAAAATACTTATTAAGTTCAAATTAATAAAATTCCTATTTCAAATATATATATATAAACATTTCAAATAGAAAAACATTTTAACATTATATTTGATAATTACTATATTAAATTTTGAACACAAACCAAATCATAATATATACATTCATATATATTACAATTTGAATAAAAAGTTTTATTTCATTTAAAAACTTCCTATTTACAAGATATACCAATACATATATATTATAAATAGAAAATATTTTTGATTAACTTCAGGAAAATAAATCTTATCAATTTTAAATTGTTAAAGTAAATATTTCCAAATTAAAAAACTATAAATTTTCAAAAGAATTAAACTTACCAATTTATAATGTTAAGAAAATTGTTTATAGACATCATCAAATTATTATTATTATTATTAGCCTTTAAAATAATTTTAACTTGTCAATTTATAATGTAAAATGATCAAATCCATTTAATTATTATCAAAGATTATTAAATTGATATTGCTCAAAATTCCGGGTCGTCACATTCCTCCCTCCTTGAAAGAATTTCGTCTTTGAAATTTAAAAGCAAAGATAATTTAATAACCCAGCTAAAGAATTTAAATTTCAAACAGAAATCACACAATCAATCATAGCAACCAATTCAAACAAACAATTTTGTTTATCCAGATAAAATCCTGAATAGAACTGCCTAATATAATCAAGAGTTTTCCAGGTTCCTATACTGGAATACTCGCTCTACAGAATCTTAAGTAATTATACTACTACAACCAACAACTCCCTCATCTGATCCTACAAATCAGAACAAGATATCTGATTAAACTCAAAATCAGCTCAACTACCAGATCCTTTTGAACTGCTGATTCTATCACTCGAAGAATCATACACATATTTCTCAGAAATATGTGAAATATAATGAATTCCAGTTTTCCGAACTGGCAATTCAATCCTGTAGATCAAAATCTAATTTCTAGAGAACATAGAAAAATCCAAAATACTTCCGGAGCTAACTCTCCAGTTTTACCCAGTCTTATATCTCCTTTGATCGGATAAAACTAAAACTATATCCAAATTCCACTTCATATTCCAAATCTCCTCAATTCTCAACTGTACAACTCTTCTGCTGCTCTGAGACACCTCCAATATTCCTGATCAGCTTAACCCTTGCTGATTGCCTCATGAACAAACGGGACCAATATCAAACCAATCACCGGGTCTTACTCAACAAAATGGTTTTCTCAAAAATTTGCCGAAATCCAAAACACAACTTTATTCCACAAATATCAGTGGACTTCAAACCTAATCTCTTGTCTGGAATAACCAAACAGTTGCTCCTGACAACCTTACCTTCCAAATCCAGAAAATTCCCTCATACTTGAATTTCCTGTAGAAATCTTTTAATCCAAGAACTTGCAACTTTCGGTTACTCCTATACTAGAATAACTGCTATCTCGCTTTCGCTGCACAACTCTGATCTGGAGTAGAATAAGAATGCTATCGAAGAACACAAGCACAATCTTTATCCATACACTGTTCATCCAATCCATAAAATTTTAGGGACCATTCTACTTGGTCAAAACATCCCAATAGAATCTTAACTAGAATTAGATGGTCAATCTCTCTCCAAAGAATCCCGAGCTGCCTCACCGAACTCTTCTCGCTCCAAGAGTCATCCCTTTACATGGTTGAACCATCAATATTACTCCAAGATTCCAAGTCGATAAGGAACTCAATCTCTGATTCAGGTAAACTTCTATTTTCCTCAAAAACATCTGGAAAAATCTCTGACTACCTTCATAGCTTTCACCTCCATATAAGATCCCTCAATCTCAAACCAAAGAATACTCAAAGATTTCCCAAACTAATCGCAAATCATTTTTGCGATCTCACTCAATTCAGATTCCAAAGAACTATCTTCACTCACAATAATAGCTTTCCTAATCAAGATCAATTCTCAAGAATGGCTTATCTACCAGAAAACTGATAGATCACTTCCAACAAATATCATGCTCTGCTGAGCCTCCCGAAGAAATGGATAAGCCTTCACTATCTGTCTGGTCTGCTGATAGTAGAATCCCAAAGATTTCTGAATCAACGAAGAAACGGATCCACGCTGTTTCTTCCATACTTCACTTCAATGATATAGCTAACCCAAAAGATCATCCTTAACCCCAAATTCCAGAAACTCAAAACTATTACCCAATCCCATCAAAAATCCTTGAGACGAGTAGACATCTCCTCGAGAAACTCGACTCCAAACCAAACACCAACCACTTGTTCCTCTAAGGGAAAACAAATGAGACCATTTCCGAAATGAGGTAACTCATCGACCTTAGTCTCATACTTTAATATAAATAAGACAACCACCCTTACTTAAGATTCAGAAAATCCTAAACATCTGAATCTTCCTTGCAGTAGGCATCACAGTTCCTTCAACACCCTCTAAATCTTTGCTCCATAAGAACATCTTCAGAACCCTCTATGGATACTACATCTCATCACACAGCTATTCCTTCCTGAAGCTATCAAGATACCATCACCTGCTTCTACTTAGCTGATAGATTCAATTCTTCGAAATCCCACTTACTCGAGAGCAAATCAACCTCACACTTCAAGAATATATTCCAATTCTTGAAAATATTTCCTCTGGAATCAATAAAATCATTCCACCAATCCACAAAGCTTATTTGAGACGGTATTAGGTCTACAATCTCGATAGATACACCTCCAACCACAACATATGAGTCTCTTCCATTAGTGGTAGTCGTGTTCCAAACACTTCTACCTTATCTACCTTTATAACCTATGTTGGAAAATCCGAATAGATAAACCAACAGATTAGGTAGATATATAAATATATAGATATTTATAAAAATTACAAGTATGCTCTCTCAAGATAGACACCACTCCAGAGCCTAGGTATTCACTCAACCTAATGCTCTGATACCAACTGTAGCGACCCGACTTTCTACCACTAGAAAATCGCATCACTAATAAATAAAGAAAGGGATAGAAGAAGAGAAAAAAGAGAAGAAAGAATGACAACACGGCAGAAATCTCACAGCGGAACGAATGAAATATAATATAGAGCATATACATAGTATCATATACATCAGAGTTCACAACTATACATCTCAATTTAGACAGTTATAACACTTCTGCCTAATATACAATACAAGAACAACTATACAGAATAACACACAGCAAAAACCCTAACTATATATCTACACGCTGAAGCCTCCTGCTCCAAAGCTCCTCCAGAATTCGGCAAGAGATAACCTGAATCACTTGAATACTCATACATAATATGAGTACCCAAGAGTTTAATAAAACAGAAAATAAACACTCGGGTCAGACAGGGGTCTTATGTGAGTAAACGGCTAAAGATTGCTTAACTTTAGAAAATTCTTTGAAAAGAAAGGGTATCACGTAAGACTTCCCACACATAAACATGGAAAAGTTTTTACCTTACGCTAACCAAAACATTTGATAGGAAATCCAGTGATATTATAATAGTGTCTAGGTTTTCAAAATAAAATACAGAAATAGCTGGAATGCTTACATCTCACGTTCCAACATAGTTGGGCACAATCAAAACCGTACAGGCACTTATTGGAGTTTTGGATTCCATACAATGGCAGGGTTACTGGGGTACCGCCCGTCATAGTACGTGGCCCAGATCACCGTACCAAGGAGTACGCCCGCTCCCCTGCAACACAAGACCGGGACCATTCCTTACTGAACAGTCTCGAACAAGACCACCCCGTAGTTGGCTGCAGACCAACTGCCCACAAATCCGAAATAAAAAGGGACATCTAGACTGGGACGAATCTCGTCCTACTTGGGCATGACCCACTTAACCTTGCTGCACCTCCCCTATTTTAGCCATTCGCGGTTGATGAGGCTTGAGGCTGGGATTACCTTTGTAGGACACATCTATCTTAGAATGTTTATCGTCCACCTGACGATGTTCTGAAAGCATTCAATCCATACAAGTCCGTTCCGGGTTCGAACGGAACCGAAGGCACTATCTCATTGCACTCATTTTGGAATCACCCTCAGAGTCAACGACCATAGCCCTTGCACTCTGAATCACCATCTCGAACCTATAAGTACTATTCCGTCAAACTCATCACGGAATCACCCCCAGAGTTATACTGACGTATAGTTCTTACACCTCTAGTCTTCACTTGCTCCACTTGGATTTACGTCCTAACGTTTATTTTGGATCGGTGTGGTTTTCGGATATCCAAATATGGAAACCCGATCCCGGTCTCACCGAATCCAAATGCCATTTTAATGTCCAAGATGTACTTAAGGGTTTTAAACAGTAGATATTCAGAAATATCACTTAACATAAATGGATGATTCACTTTACACAGATAAATAATTCACTATTATCAAATTCTTCCATACATATCACAAACAGCATATATATCACATCTCAGATATATCACATTCATATCATCACATATCAACCAATGAGATACGATATCATCCAATATCATTAACTCATCTAATGATACTTATCAACCAATCATTCATCAATCCTAACAAGTTGGTCCAAACTTAATTAATTTAATTAATCCTTAATCAAATTAATTCTCACTTAAACACTCGGATTATCATCAGTCCATCTTACTATTCATTAATTAATTCCCAATTAATTAATAAACACCACTTAATTATTTACCTTAATTAATCTCCCTTGATTAATTTTTACTTAATTACTTTAAGTAATTATTCATTAATTACAATATTAATTAATCATCTTGATTAGTTACTTCTTAATTATCCAAGTAATTATCTCTTAATTACTCTTTAAAATTAATCACACTTGATTAATTATTATTTAATTATCTTAATAATTATTTAATTAATCACACCTGATTAATCACCTTTAATTAATCATATTTGATTAATTACTCTTGATTAATTACCTTTAACAAATCATGCATGATTAATCATTTATAATTAATCATATTTAATTAATTACTTTTAATTAATCACATTTGATTAATTACTTCTAATTACATTTAGTAATTTAAAGCATAATTATCCTTAAATTATTAATTAACAATTAATTAATTATTTCCATTAATTAATGATTACCTCATTAATTAAATTTCTTTTTAATTAATTGGTTAACAAGTAATTAATTACATAATTAACTACTCTTAATCCTTTTATTAATTAATCATTAATTAAATAATTTGAACCTTTATTAACTTTTATTAATTAATTCCTTAATTAATAACTCAAGTGTTTAATCCTTAATCAAACCCACTAAATTACTTTTATAAGTAATTATCTTTTACTTAATTACTTCAAGTAATTAATCACTTAATTATTTCACCTAGTAATTATACTTAATTAACTCCAAGTGATTATCTTTAAATTAATCACTAATTAATTACTTAATTAATTACTTAACTTAATCATTTAAATTTAATTAAATGAATCTTAAATTCTTATATTATGAAAATTCTTAATTAAGAAGACATCATCTTAATTAAATCATTTACCAATCACACTTGATTATTAATAAAAGATTGAATTATCTTAATTATTTTCACAAAATCAATTATCTTTAATTATAGCAAAATTCTATATTACTTAAGAAAAACTTTATTATGATTGATTTCCGAATTCTAAATCATTAAACTTTATTCAACATAAAATATAACTTTTTAGAAATCAATTTATAATTAAACACATTTTAAATTGAACCTTTAAAACCCTTCCAAAGTTATTTAATCAAATTTAATACAAACTTTATTTCAAAATCCACTTATTTTATTTTAAAACTTTCGTATTTTAAAATATATAAGCTTGTTTAAAACTTTAACTTGAAACAAATTTAGTTTTAAAAATGAACTTTTTTAACTTTTGGTTTTAAAACTTGAATTTTCTACAAAACTCATATTCTCTTTGTTCAAAGCTTTTAAAACATAACGGTTAAATACGAAAACCCATTTCAACCTAAACCCGAGCTATCCACTACACAAACCCAAGCAAAACCCACGTTTACCCCGAGTCCTCCCTACCCTATGCCTGCTTCGAGCCAAGGCATCACTTACCCGATGTCATCTTCGAGTTTCCCCCCTTCTCTTCCCAAAGCCCAACAATGACACGAGATCGTGCACGTCGCCGATGGTCGACGGCGAACTTCACGCCGACCTTCCCTAGGTCTCACATGCCCTCCACTTCAATTCACGCCACCCAGAAAATCAAATTCGAATGAGAATCAAAAATTCACCTTCGAACCCAAACTGTTCGAAACACCCTCAACAATAAAACTAACATCCACAGCAGCACAAACATTGAGAAGACCCATCGTCACCTCCGAAGCTTCATCACAGCCCCCAAACACTACAGCAACACTCGCGACCGCCTCCGGTTGCGTTACGACGCCGCAAAAAACCAAAACTACCTCGTTGACAAAAACAGGTACGTGAACCCTAACTCGAACAATTCTGGCCAACATAATCACAAATAAAATTCAAGAGTATTTTTCTGATGAACAACATCATCCCCTCGACCCTCATGCACAATCCCGACCGCTAGTTCGCCACCGTTCGCCTCAGATTGGCCATTTTACCCAAAACAGAAAATTCCAAAATTCTCCTCAATTTCTAATCTAAAAATCATGATACTGACATTAAAAATCATGATTTCCTATATTAAATCGAATTATGAAATCAAAACTTGAATTTGAAATCATAAATTTTTGACCCAAATTAGATTTTACTGTAAATTCAAAGATTTATAACAAATTATTCAATTTAAAAACTTGTAATAAATTTTAGATAATAGCTTACTTGATTTCAAACAACTTCAGTGTAAAATTCATAGTCTAATTCAAATTTAAAATCTTGTTATTGAATTTACTGTAAAACTGTAACCTTTCATTTTACAGAGTATAGGTTTTTTTTTAAACCTTACAGAAAATCCATTTTTTTCAAACTTAATCTAATTTGAATTAAATACTTCAGATAATAACATGATATGATCACAATAATAAGTTGAATTCAGGGTTAAACTATTTTTAAAAACTTCATTTACTCACCTTATATAAGGAGCAGAGAACAGAAAGTGTTTTTCAGATTTGATTTCACTGCATTCTTCTTGAATTGATTTGCATATTGATTTCCAATCTACTGCTGAATTTCCAGATGCATGTTGAAGTTTTACATATTGCTGTTGATTTCCATCTTTGCATGTTGATCTTTTTAAATCTAATTTTGCAAGCTTGAACTTGAAGATTTAAATCCTCGTATTTCTTCTTTGTTCCAGATTTCCAATTTCTTCTTCATGTCTTCAGATTGAAATCCAGGTTCTACTTTTTTTTCAGATTTTTTTCTTCTTTTGATTATTTGTTTTGCATTTATTTTTTTATTGGATTGAAGATGAAGAAAATATTTTTTTAGCTGAAAATAACTCTTCCTCTTATTTTACAAATTTAATTTTAAATTAAATTTCAAGAGGATGACACTTGTCTACTTAATGCCTAATTATCTTACACATAGGTATACGATTAACAAGTGTCTTAATATGTATACTAAATGTTTTACAAGTGTTATTATGTTTAATTAATATTTACAAAAGTTATTTCTAATGTTTTAAAAATGTTTTAAATGTTATTTTCTTTTTAATAATCTTTTTAAGCTATATACATGTATTTACGCAATGTGTATATGTAAGTAATGTGTATTTTATCTTATATAAATAAGCTTTTAAATTTAATAAATATACAAAAGTGAATTCATGATAACAAATATAAATTATTTATGCATTTGGATTAAATTTTAATGGTATTATATATTTATAAACTTGAGAAATTGATTTTAACTCTTTATTTAAAAAAAATTAAAACAATTTTACCTTATGTTAAAATTAAAATTAAAGAATATTAAAACAAATGAAACTTTAATTTAAATCTCATTCAAAACCAAAGCTTAAAGCGTATGTTTATAATAAATAAGAAATTAACTTTGTTATTAAAATTTAAATTTCAAATATCATTTCAAAAGCATTAAATGAAATTAACCTTTCAAATTACAAAACTATATATTTATTAAAGTTTGAAAATACTTACTAAGTTCAAATTAATAAAATTCCTATTTCAAATATATATATATATGTGCACATTTCAAATAGAAAAACATTTTAACATTATATTTGATAATTACTATATTAAATTTTGAACACAAACCAAATCATAATATATACATTCATATATATTACAATTTGAATAAAAAGTTTTATTTCATTTAAAAACTTCCTATTTACAAGATATACCAATACATATATATTATAAATAGAAAATATTTTTGATTAGCTTCTGGAAAATAAATCTTATCAATTTTAAATTGTTAAAATAAATATTTCCAAATTTAAAATACTGTAAATTTTCAAAAGAATTAAACTTGCCAATTTATAGTGTTAAGAAAATTGTTGATAGACATCATCAAATTATTATTATTAGCCTTTGAAATAATTTTAACTTGTCAATTTATAATGTAAAATGATCAAATCCATTTAATTATTATCAAAGATTATTAGATTGATATTGCTCAAAATTTCTGGTCGTCACAAGTTTCATCCACTAATTTATTTCAATTTCCAATTTGAAACCGTTTTGTCGCTAACAAAAATTTTCCCAAAAAATTTCTAACTCCCAAAATTTTCAAAAAAATTTGGCAAAGTCTCCTTTGTATAGAGGAGCTTTTGCAATTTGACAAGAGATATAAATATATATACATCGACCCACACGGTCGAAAAAACAAAAAAAGTTTATATTTCCTATTTTTATTGCGTAGGCGTACCTTTATTTAGCATTTTTAAGCAAGAGGCTTATTATTTTAGCATTTTGCGCGATCGAATCCAGCCCAACGGCTTCCCTGAACCTGTACTTACTCAACTAAAACATGTAAGTGCTAAAATCATGTAACTTTACAACATTTTTACATATTTAACTAGTAGACATACGAGTTTCGATAAGCAATGCAGGTTAAACAATATTTATAAGCAAATTATAGGGTTTCGACATAAATTTTAATTGTTTACAACCATTCGTATACAACTTCATTCAATTTAAATGGTGTACAACTCAATTGCTTACATTCAATTCATTTTTAAGCAAAACAAACTCATATTTTTAACAGTTGATCCAAAAATTCAATTATATTTGCTTCTACTAATTCATAGAATTTTATTAAATCTCATTTGCGTCAAACGACAATCATCTCTACGAAATTTCGATGATATTCACTTAATGGCATATCCACTTTAGTTTTTAACTACTTCCAATCGATTCCAACTCAATTTCCATTTAATTCATTTCCATTTTCATTTTAATTCCATTCTTAGTTTGTTAAAATAATATTCAAGTTTATATTTAACTCATTTACACTTAAATTGGATTTATTTACAACCCAAATCATTTAGATTTTAATCCAATTCCATTCCATTTGACAACATTTCCACTTATATTTAATTCATTCCCAACCCAAGTTGAATTTTATTTATAACCGAGTTTATTTCACAATTCAACTTCCATTTTACCAAATTAGGTTCCTCTCCTATATCTCACCAACATATTCAATTTGCTAATTTATTCCAAATTAGTTTACTCCCCCTTCCAATTCAATATTTGATTTCTATTTTCAAAAAAAAATCGCTTTCATTATTTTACTTGAGTTCAATTCTATTTTTGTAATTCAAGTTTGGATTTCTATTTTATTTCCAAAATACAAAACAATTTTATTTTAGCTTATTATTTTACTTCACCATTTTCTTATAAGTCCCACACTTATATTTCATACTTCTACCCATTTTAAGCTTGACATATTATCAATAACTCAACTGAATTTATTTAAATTCAATTTTATTCCAATCTAACTCCAGTTAAATCTAGCTACATACCATTCTTTTGAATTTTATTAAGCAAGGATGTAAAAACCCGCATATTTATCGATTTTATATTTAAATATTTTATCGTTAATCGGATTTTAGTCCGAAAAGCTACTTTTTGCATACGGTCGAATTAGGACTCGAGACTACCCCCATTGAGTTCAAAATGCCGTTTGCGACCTTTTTGAGTATAAGCTTCGATATGTTTGGATAAAGTTGAATTTTGCTACTTTTCACTTAGGGTTTTGGTTTGGGCTGAGCCCACTTATGTATTCAGTCCCAACCCACTCCAACTCTTCATTACTTCATTTCTAATTCCTAACTCTTCAAGCTTTCAACAATGGTGGAAGAGAAAAGGAATTAGGAAATCCTAAGCCCTAATTTCCATTAGCAAATCCATCTTCTAGCTCCAAACTCAAGAGAACCCATTGGTAAGCAACTCCTTCTTCTTCTCCAACTCTTTCTCTCCTTGATTTCAGAAAATTCCTAAACCTAATTTAGGAAATGTTTCTCTTTTTAGCTTAGATTCAAGCTTCTAGTGTTGAGATTGAAGTGTAGTTGATTCTCCATTTGCTTTCAAGCTTCTTCTTGTTCGATTTTGTGAAAAGGTGAGATTTTTATCTCACATCTATGCTTATATTTATCTTCGATTGTTAGGTATGAATTTCTAACACTTATTCGTGTGCATTTGCTTTTGGTTTGGATTGATTTGGTGAATATTCCAATTTTTGGTGTTTTGGGTTCAATCCTTTAAAAATCATAACTTTGTTGTTTGAACATGTGTTTTGGTGATGCATCGAGGAGCCAATAGGGCTGGGTAGCCGTTAGGCATAATTCCCTAGCGTTCGTGCTCGTTCGGTTGCGAATTGGAGGTTGCACATCAATTAAATGGGCATCAATTTGCAGAGCATCAGGTTCGGCCGACCGACCCCCCTAGTTCGGTCGACCGACCTGCTAGTAAAAGTGCAGATTGCACTTCTGTTTCTGGTTCGGCCGACCGACCCCCTGGCTCGGTCGACCGACCTGGTGCCCCGAGCACATTCCAACCTCTGGTTCGGTCGACCGACTAAGGGTGTCCGGTCGACCGACCTGCTCAAATTTGCCAGATTAGCCTATTTTGCTAATTCGTTTGAATATCCAACTTTAATCGATTCATGTTGTCTCCCTTTTGTTGTTGTCATTTATTATCGACTTTGATGACCTTTTCTATGGGAATTTTAGATATATCCATTTTGATGGATTTTGTATCGATTTCTTTGGATTTTATTCACGTTTTTGAATGTGAATCTTAGTGACTGATTGTTCCTACAATCTTCTTTGTGATTTGTCACTTTAAAAATATAAAGGTTTTCTATACTAGTAGTAAATATCAATACTCTTTCCTCAAACGACTTAGTAAAACAAGTGGTATGAAACGCTTGCGTTTACTTTGTCGGTTAATTCTTGGACTTGTTCGATTGAATCTTGTGACAATTTTCTAGTGGAGATCTACAATTTGTTCGTAAATATTTAAGTTAAGCTAGTGGTTATGGGACATGAAGCTAAGCTCATATATATACTAGCTTATTGTAATTGACACTTCTCGTTGATCATGACGATCATCTTTGTGGTTTAGACTAGCAATGTGCGATGTCTCTTTGTTTATGTGGAGGACTGTTCCTTATTTTATTGAGCTTCGTCTCATTTCTCACATGGGTCGTACCTTTTTAGGTGCGTCAATGTTTTATTTATGCATGGGGTGTACCTTTCTAGGTGCATCGATGTTTCTTTACTTCGTGGAGCAATCGGCTCAATAAGTCGGGGCATGGGGCGTATCTTTCTAGGTGCGTCGATGTTCGTCTATGCATGGGCGTATCTTTCTAGGTGCGTCGATGTTCGACTTTGCATGGGGTGTATCTTTCTAGGTGCATCGATGTTAGACATTACATGGGGTGTATCCTTCTAGGTGCATCGATGTTTATTGCGCATGGGGCGTATCTTTCTAGGTGCGTCGATGCTAGAGCATGGGGCGTATCTTTCTAGGTGCGTCGATGTTCGACTGTACATGGGGCGTGTCTTTCTAGGTGCGTCGATGTCCAGTTTTTTTGGGGATTGGCCATCCTTTTTATTGTGATTTGGTTCATCGGATGTCCCGTTGTACGTCGTCGTTGTTCCTTTTTATTGTGATTTCTGGATTTCTTGTGTAGATTTCTAGAATTTGTGTTTCACCAATTTTCGTGATTTCCATTGATAAGTTTTATCAATATTTGTGCATTGGTGAATTTGTGCGTCATTGACTTTTGTGATTTCTGGATTTCGCGTATTGAATTCTGGTGTTTGTGTGTCATTGACTTTTGTGATTGACATTGATATTATTGTCAATATTTGTGCATTGGTGAATTTGTGTGTCATTGACTTTTGTGATTGACATTAATATAATCGTCAATATTTGTGGTTTGATGAACGAAATAAGGAGTATGGCATTTCCTTGATTCTTGTGTAGATTTGGTGATATTGATTAATCCCTCGTTGATTTTCAATTACTTATATATATCACAGCTTGGAATTGTGATTACTATGTGTTTAGTCATATCTCTTATTCTATATCGTTTCATCTGATATCTATAGTTAGACTGATCTGTTTATTATTTTCTTATTAAATAATACTCGGGTCAGACCGAGATGTTATAGGTGCTTCTGCTTGACTTCTCTCTTGGGATTGATTTCTCTGACTTTTGGCAAACTACTTAGATTAGTAGTTTTAGTTGTATACATTTGAGATATAGACTCCATAATGTATACTTATTCTTTTGTGTAGTTCATGTAACTATTCTTTTGTGATATTGTGGATCTTTTTAGACCACTACTCTGATGTACACTTCCTAGTGTAATATTCATATCTATTTCCGCCTTTGTGATATGAATTGTCTGTGACTGATTTATGTTATGTTTATTTCTATATTTGTTTCCGAAGATATTATAGTCACTGTGTAGTAGCTTTGAGTTTGTGTCGGTATGTCGGATTTCCCTCTTGATAAAGAAATGCATGTTATACTATCTGACATATCGATGCTCGCACAAAGCAATTACACGGATGGTCGCTCCTCAACAGCCTTATTCTCCGTGCTAGTTGACAGCATTACTTCGTAGTGTTCTTGGCTAGCGTGGGTATAGAGGTGGGGCGTCACAGCTTGGTATCAGCGCCAAACTTCGGAACAATATGGAATATTATAACAAGGATCATCGTCCTAAGTCCATCTTAGGAGTCGTGCTTTAGGATTTAATTCGAGTCTTCGTACCGATTCATCCTATTTTCTTTATGATTCCTTGTTTTATCAATCAAGTTTGATTGAAATTTATTCTGAGAATAACTCTTCCTCTTCTTTCTTTCTTTCTTAAAGAAGAGAAATGGTTAGACCAGGCCGTCCCAGCGCCGGTCAATCTAGTGCTACTCCCCAGGATGGAGTATTTATGTCTGCCCAGCAGCTTCTTGATCTAGTAAAGAACGCTCAAGCAGTCGGTCCCAATCCAGAGCCTACTCATCCTAGATCTGGTTTTGCACGCTTGTGCAGAGACTACACCGATTTGGGTGGAAGGCCATTCAGGGGATCCGAGAGTGTTATAGAAATTCAAGCTTGGCTCAAATCATGTGATCGCATCTTTTTTCGCATGAACCTTATTGACCTTCATCGAGTCCAAGTGGCTTCTAGCATGCTCCAAGAAAGAGCATTAGATTGGTATGAGCTCCTAATTTCTAAAATCGTTGAAGCGGATCTCACTTGGGAGCAATTCAGGGAAAGGTTCGAATCGAAATTTGTGCCGGAGGCCGAAAAAGTAACTTTGGCCCGGCGTTTTATTGACCTTGTTCAAGGTGAATCTTCTGTGACAGACTATGTCGCATCTTTCGAATCTCTTTCCAAATAAGGGGTTGAATACATTAACACCCCAATGAAGAAAAATCAGAGATTCCTCTATGGCTTGAATAAGAATCTTAAGAAGCCATTACTTCTGAAACTTGAAGTTTCATTTGATGAGCTTATTGACATCGCTCTTCGACTTGAAGAGGCCGATAATGAAGGTGATGTTGAAGTTGTGCGTACCCAACAGAACTTCGACAATAACTTGAAGAGGCCTATCAAATTCAAAGGCCCCAATCCCAACAAGAAAGGGAGGCAAGAAACCCCGGTAGCAAAAGCACCTACCTCTAGTCGTGGACAATGCTACAATTGTGGTTCCACGAACCACTATGCAAGGGAGTGTCCGAGACCCCTCTTTTGTCGCTATTGCAAAAATTCGGGTCACCATATTACTGCATGTCCCGTACTTCAAAGTAAGAAGGAGGGAGAGCTCAATGTAGTGCAAGCCCCTGGTAACTCTTCTCTTGGTCAAGGTATTTTCATTCAATCCTTGATGGCATTGTTTTAATTCGTGAAATTTCTATTTGAGTTCTTTTTGATATGGGTTTCATCTCACTATTTTATATCAAAAGAACTTGTGATTCTTTTTCTTTGAAAATATTTTGGGCTTGATGACTTCTTTGAGGATTGCGAATCCGGATGGTAGATCTGCAACACTCAATTTGTTTTTTATTTTTGATGTCGAAATTATTTTATGTGATTTATCTTTCCGAGCCGATATTTTTACTTAGGCTTCGGAATTGATTTTTGTAAGGATTGGCTTAATCGTTGTGAAGCCCATATCCTATTTTCTCGTGTGGACTATTCATCTTCGACATTTTCAATCTGTTAAGCAGATCTCTATTTTTCCTTTATGATTTTGATTCCAACTTGATGGCATCATTTTATTCCTTAAGCCCACTTATAAGGAAAGTGTTATTTCTCTCATTCATGTAGTTTGAGAACTTTTCCGGTATTTTTGAATTGGTCTTAGGACTGTCACCTAAGTAATCTTTTGAGTAGTGTTAAGGTTTTTTCAGCTTGACCTTACCACCGGTTTTCATTTGCTACGAGTTGCGGGAGTTCGCATTCCATTTACCGCATTCCGCGCTCGTTATGATTCTTATAAATGACTTATTATGTCATTCGGTTTATCCAGCTTATTTCATCCATTTTATAAATCGAATATTCTATGAATATCTCGATGACTCCATTCTTGTACTTATTGATTTTGGATGAGAATAACAATTTAAAATTTTGCAAAATCTTTTTCATAAGATTTATTTAGAAGTATAACCGGATTTTTGTTCTTAAAATGAACAAAGAATATTCTTAAAAGTTTTTAGAAACATGTTTATCATATTCTTTGCTATTTGATACATTGGATGTACCGTTGTACTACATCAATGTCTTTGCTATTTGATTCATTGGATGTACCGTTTGTACTACATATATGTTTTTGCTATTCGATTCATTGGGCGTACCGTTTTTGTACTACGCTGATGTCCCAAATTATTTGAGTTTCTAGTTCCTCGGGCGTACCGTTTCTGTACTACGCCGTTGCACCGGCTCAATTTTTTGCTATTCTTGACGTTCCCCACGTCTTTTATCTACGGGAATGCCTTAGGGATTCCGGTTTTCATTCTTGAGCCCGGTAATATTGTGGAAATTGAAGTTTCACCAGATTTCTTGCTAACTCTTTCGTGCACTTTATGGTGAACTTCCTATTTCAAATTTTCTTTTGTGTTGATATGCTTCCATGGTTGTTACTTCTTATTTTCCTCTTAAGTATTGCGAGGACGCAATTTCTTTAAGGAGGGGAGTCTGTAACAACCCGCATATTTATCGATTTTATATTTAAATATTTTATTTAAATATTTTGTCGTTAGTCAGATTTTAGTCCGAAAAGCTACTTTTTGCATACGGTCGAATTAGGACTCGAGACTACCCCCATTGAGTTCAAAATGCCGTTTGCGACCTTTTTGAGTATAAGCTTCGATATGTTTGGATAAAGTTGAATTTTGCTACTTTTCACTTAGGGTTTTGGTTTGGGCTGAGCCCACTTATGTATTAAGTCCCAACCCACTCCAACTCTTCATTACTTCATTTCTAATTCCTAACTCTTCAAGCTTTCAACAATGGTGGAAGAGAAAAGGAATTAGGAAATCCTAAGCCCTAATTTCCATTAGCAAATCCATCTTCTAGCTCCAAACTCAAGAGAACCCATTGGTAAGCAACTCCTTCTTCTTCTCCAACTCTTTCTCTCCTTGATTTCAGAAAATTCCTAAACCTAATTTAGGAAATGTTTCTCTTTTTAGCTTAGATTCAAGCTTCTAGTGTTGAGATTGAAGTGTAGTTGATTCTCCATTTGCTTTCAAGCTTCTTCTTGTTCGATTTTGTGAAAAGGTGAGATTTTTATCTCACATCTATGCTTATATTTATCTTCGATTGTTAGGTATGAATTCCTAACACTTATTCGTGTGCATTTGCTTTTGGTTTGGATTGATTTGGTGAATATTCCAATTTTTAGTGTTTTGGGTTCAATCCTTTAAAAATCATAACTTTGATGTTTGAACATGTGTTTTGGTGATGCATCGAGGAGCCAATATGGCCGGGTAGCCGTTAGGCATAATTCCCTAGCGTTCGTGCTCGTTCGGTTGCGAATTGGAGGTTGCACATCAATTAAATGGGCATCAATTTGCAGAGCATCAGGTTCGGCCGACCGACCCCCCTAGTTCGGTCGACCGACCTGCTAGTAAAAGTGCAGATTGCACTTCTGTTTCTGGTTCGGCCGACCGACCCCTTTGGCTCGGTCGACCGACCTTGTGCCCCGAGCATATTCCAACCTCTGGTTCGGTCGACCGACTCAGGGTGTTCGGTCGACCGACCTGCTCAAATTTGCCAGATTAGCCTATTTTGCTAATTCGTTTGAATATCCAACTTTAATCGATTCGTGTTGTCTCCTTTTTGTTGTTGTCATTTATTATCGACTTTGGTGACCTTTTCTATGGGAATTTTATATATATATCCATTTTGATGGATTTTGTATCGATTTCTTTGGATTTTATTCACGTTTTTGAAAGTGAATCTTAGTGATTGATTGTTCGTACAATCTTCTTTGTGATTTGTCACTTTAAAAATATAAAGGTTTTCTATACTAGTAGTAATATCAAAACTCTTTCCTCAAACGATTTCAATACTATTTTAATACCAAATTCGTTTATAAAACCGTTTTCCAATCTATTAGTATATACAAGCCTTTACCTCACTCGTATGAGAAATCTAATTAAACGACTTAGTAAAACAAGTGGTATGAAACGCTTGCGTTTACTTCGTCGGTTAATTCTTGGACTTGTTCGAATGAATCTCTTGTAACAATTTTCTAGTGGAGATCTACAATTTGTTCGTAAATATTTAAGTTAAGCTAGTGGTTATGGGACATGAAGCTAAGCTCATATATTTACTAGCTTATTGTAATTGACACTTCTCGTTGATCATGACGATCATCTTTGTGGTTTAGACTAGCAATGTGCGATGTCTCTTTGTTTATGTGGAGGACTGTTCCTCATTTTATTGAGCTTCCTCTCATTTCTCACATGGGTCGTACCTTTTTAGGTGCGTCAACGTTTTATGTATGCATGGGGTGTACCTTTCTAGGTGCATCGATGTTTCTTTACTTCGTGGAGCAATCGGCTCAATAAGTCGGGGCATGGGGCGTATCTTTCTAGGTGCGTCGATGTTCGTCTATGCATGGGGCGTATCTTTCTAGGTGCGTCGATGTTCGACTTTGCATGGGGTGTATCTTTCTAGGTGCATCGATGTTAGACATTACATGGGGTGTATCCTTCTAGGTGCATCGATGTTTATTGCGCATGGGGCGTATCTTTCTAGGTGCGTCGATGCTAGAGCATGGGGCGTATCTTTCTAGGTGCGTCGATGTTCGACTGTACATGGGGCATGTCTTTCTAGGTGCGTCGATGTCCAGTTTTTTTTGGGGATTGGCATCCTTTTTATTGTGATTTGGTTCATCGGATGTCCCATTGTACGACGTCGTTGTTCCTTTTTATTGTGATTTCTGGATTTCTTGTGTAGATTTCTAGAATTTGTGTTTCACCAATTTTCGTGATTTCCATTGATATGTTTTATCAATATTTGTGCATTGGTGAATTTGTGCGTCATTGACTTTTGTGATTTCTGGATTTCGCGTATTGAATTCTGGAGTTTGTGTGTCATTGACTTTTGTGATTGACATTGATATTATTGTCAATATTTGTGCATTGGTGAATTTTTGTGTCATTGACTTTTGTGATTGACATTAATATAATCGTCAATATTTGTGGTTTGATGAACGAAATAAGGAGTATGGCATTTCTTTGATTCTTGTGTAGATTTGGTGATATTGATTAATCCCTCGTTGATTTTCAATTACTTATATATATCACAGCTTGGAATTGTGATTATTATGTGTTTAGTCATATCTCTTATTCTATATCGTTTCATCTGATATCTATAGTTAGACTGATCCGTTTATTATTTTCTTATTAAATAATACTCGGGTCAGACCGAGATGTTACAGGTGCTTCTGCTTGACTTCTCTCTTGGGATTGATTTCTCTGGCTTTTGGCAAACTACTTAGATTAGTAGTTTTAGTTGTATACATTTGAGATATAGACTCCATAATGTATACTTATTCTTTTGTGTAGTTCATGTAACTATTCTTTTGTGATATTGTGGATCTTTTTAGACCACTACTCTGATGTACACTTCCTAGTGTAATATTCATATCTATTTCCGCCTTTGTGATATGAATTGTCTGTGACTGATTTATGTTATGTTTATTTCTATATTTGTTTCCGAAGATATTATAGCCACTGTGCAGTAGCTTTGAGTTTGTGTCGGTATGTCGGATTTCCCTCTTGATAAAGAAATGCATGTTATACTATCTGACATATCGATGCTCGCACAAAGCAATTACACGGATGGTCGCTCCTCAACAGCCTTATTCTCCGTGCTAGTTGACAGCATTACTTCGTAGTGTTCTTGGCTAACGTGGGTATAGAGGTGGGGCGTCACAAAGGACTCAATTTCATTTAATACCATCCCACACAATTCACCTTAATTTCATTCTAATTCCTTTCGACTTACTTCAAATCCAATCACAATAGTATTAACTTAGCTTAAGATAATTAAATTTGACTTACTCTTCTAACTTATTTCATTTCCATACTTAGTTTAAATTAGTTACATTTACTAATTTATTTTAAAACTCAAATAAAATTTTATTTCCAACCCTTTACTTAACACAATATAAATTAATTATCCTTCCAATATTCATTTGCTTACCTATTAAAATTAATTAATTTACTTAATAATTTTATTTAAGCATTTTCATTCCATTAAATATTATCTATAACCCACTGAATTTTATTTCAATTCAGTTTTATTTTCACAAGCTTAGTTTAAGTTGACTTCAATTCGATTCGTTTTTCTTCCTCAATCCAAGTTAATTTCAATTTCAACCTTTCACTTTAAATTTTAATTCCAACATTCAAAGCACATATTTTCCCTCATTATTTAAAAATCATCTCAAATTTACACATTTATAACTTACCTCATCAGGATTTTCAATTCAAATAAGGATTCAGGATTTCAAACACCCGGTGTAGCGACTCGCCTTTCTATCACAAGAAAGACGCATAAATACTTAAGAAAGAAAGGGATAGAAGAAGAAAAGAAAGAGAAGAAAGAACAACAACACATCAGAATCTCACAGCGGAACGAATGAAATATAATATATAACATATATATAGTATCATATACATCAGAGTACACAACTATATATCTCAATTTAGACAGTTATAACATTTCTGTCTAATGTACAATACGAGAACATCCATAAAGAATAACATCACAGTGGAAATTCTATCTAGATATCTACACACTGAAGCCTCCTACTCCCAAACTCCTCCAGAATTCGTCAAGGCTAACCTGAATCACTTAACTATTCATACATAATATGAGTAACCAAGAGTTTAATAAAACAGAAAATAAACACTTGGGTCAGACAGGGGTCTGGTCTGAGTAAACGGTTTAAAATTGCTTAACTTTAGAAAATCCTTTGAAAAGAAAGGTATCACGTAATACTTCCCACACATAAACATGGAAAAGTTTTTACCTTACGCTAACCAAAACATTTGATAGGAAATCCAGTGATATTATAATAGTATCTAGGGTTTTCAAGTAAATAAGAAATAGCTGAAATTGTTACATGATTAAATTCCAGCTACTAGCCACAAAAGTGGGTAATACAATCAAAACCGTAAGGGCACGTAGGAAGAATGGGTTTCCATTAATGGCAGGGCTAGGGGTACCGCCCGTCACAGTACGTGGCCTAGATCAACATATCGAGGATTACTCCCAATCCCCTGCAACACAAGGCCGAAACCATTCCTTACTGAATAGTCCCGAACAAGACAACACCGCAGTTGGTTGCAGATCCAACTGCCCACACAGCCGAAATAAAAGGGACATCTAGACAGGGGTAAATCTCGTCCTACTTGGGCATGACCCACATAGCCTTGCTGCACCTCCTATGTTTTAGCTATTCCCGGTTGATGAGGCTTGAAGCTGCTATTACCTTTATATGACACATCTATTTTAGAATGCTCATCGTCCACTTGACGATGTTCTAAAAGCATTCAATCCATACAAATCTATTCTGGGTTCGAACGGAACCGAAGGCACTATCTCGTTACACTCATTTTGGAATCACCCTCAGAGTTAACGACTGGCCCTTGCACTCTGAATCTTAATCTCCAACCTGAAAGTACTATCTTCGTTAAACTCATTCTGGAATCACCCTCGGAGTTATAACGATATATAGTTCTTACATTTTGAGTCTTCACTTCACTTGGATTTACGACCTAACGTTAATTTGGATCAATGTGATTTTCGGATATAAAATCCGAACCCGGTCTCATCGAATCCAAAACGCCATTTTAATGTCCAAGTTATGCTTAAGGGTTTAGACAGTAGATATTAAGAATATCACTTAACATAAATAGATGATTAATAACACACAAATAGATAATCCACTATTATCTAATTCATCCACACATTTCACAAAGTAGTATATACATCACATCTCAGATATATCATATTCAAACCATCAAATATCAACCAATGACATCCAATATCATCGAATATCATTAACTTATCCAGTGATATTTATCATCCAATCATTAATCATCCATAAACAAGTTTGGACCACTCTTAATTAATTTATTTAAATTAATTTCTTACTTAATCACTTGGATTATCATCAATCCAACTTACTTATTCATTAATTAATTACAAATTAATTAACTAAACATCATTTAATTATCCACTTTAATTAATCTCCCTTGATTAATTATTTTTTAATTATTTAAGTAATTATTCCTTAATTACAATTTTAATTAATCATCTTGATTAATTACTTCTTAATTATATCAAGTAATTATCTCTTAATTACCCTTTAAATTAATCATCCTTGATTAATTATTCTTTAATTACCCTAAGTAATTATCTCTTAATTATCCTTTTTAATTAATCACACCTAATTAATCACTTTTTAATTAATCACACTTGATTAGTTACTTTTTAATTACATTTAGTAATCAAACTTAATTATAGATTAGTTTTCCTTTAATTTATTAATTACTAATTAAATATTTCCATTAATTAATGATTTCTTTCATTAATTAAATTCCTTTTTAATTACCTAACAAGTAATTAATCACTTTATTAATTACTCTTAATCCTTTCATAAATTAATTAATCTTCAATTAATTAATTAATTTAAACCTTTAATTAATTATATTAATTAATTCTTTAATTAATAACACAAGTGATTAACCCTTAATCACTTCCACCTAATTACTTTCATAAAGAAATTAACCTCTAATTACTTTGTTAAATAATTTGCTTTTACTTCATTACCTCCAGTAATTAATTACTTAATTACTTCACCAAGTAATTACACTTAATTAATTTAAATCATAAATGATTATCTTTAATTAATCACTTAATCAATTATTTAACTAATCATTTACGCTTAATTGAATAATTCCTTACTTCTTATATTAAAAAGAACCTTAATTTAGAAAATCATTATCTTAATTAGATTATTTATATTAACAAATAATAATTGAACTGTCTTAATTACCGTCACACATTAAATATCTTTAATTAATCAAAACTCTTAATTACTTATGATAAACCTTTATTATAATTGATTACCAAATCTTAATCATTAAACTTTATTTAAAATAAAATATTTTAGAAATCAATTATAATTAAAATAATTTAAACATTCTAATTAACTTTTAAATCTTTAAAATTTTCCAAAGTTATTTAATAAAATTTAATACAAACCTCATTTTTGAAAATCCACTTATTTTATTTTAAAAACTTTTATATTTCAATTTATATAAAACTTATTTAAAACTTAACTTTGAAACAAATTAGTTTTATAAGTAAAAACTTGATATACTTTTGTTTAAAACTTTATTAACATTCCAAAAATCAAATTTTCTTTGAAAGCAATTTATTTTCATAATAGTAAAACTTGTTTAACTGTGTTTAAAACTTGAATCATTTACAAAATCAATACCCTTTGTTTAAAAGAAAATTTAACATTTGCTGTTAAATTCTTAAGCTTGGACAACAACAAAAAACTGCACAACACGGTATACTCGAGCAAAATATCCAAATGCTCGTAAGAAACTCGAGTTTTACCCCTTCTCCTGCTTCGAGTAAAACTCGAATATGCCTCAAAGAAACCCAAGCGAAACAGCTACCTTCCCAAACTTTTCTTCTCCTGATACATTTTGCACACGTGCATCATGCACCGTCGCTCCGTCCATCATCAATCACCGCCATGGCTTCGACAAGTTATTGTCCTCCCTGCCATCCCTCACGAAATATCAAATCGACCAATCTTCCCGTAAATCAAAATTGTGCAACCTCATCCAACAGGAACAACACTCGATCAGCCCAAAACAACTCGCCGACGTCGATCTCGTCTGGAACCCATCGCGCTTCTTGCAGAGCAACTTATCATCACCATGTCGCGTTTACACCGCTCGCGATCGAGCCTGGAGCACCATTGTCGATGAAGGAAGCTCGACATTCTCCTCAACAAAAACCCATCACTAACTTAATTTTGCCTTCGCATCTCCACGCCGGCCATCTAAAAATCCCAACACCAATTTTCTGATGAACTCCTACTTTCCCTCGACCTTCAAGCTCAATCACGACGTCAAGTTCGCCGTTGATCGCCGTAATTTGGCCAATTTGTCTAAAATAGACAACCAAGAATTCACACCAATTACCAAACTAAAAATCATGATATAACCATTAAATTTCATGGTTTTGCATCATGAATTCAATTATGTAATTCAATCTTAAAATTGAATTGACTAAATTTTGACCAAAGTTATGATTTCATTGTAAATTTAAAATTTTCCAGGCAATATCCAATGTAATTTCCTGTAATGATTTTTAATAGTGTTATTGCATGATTTCTAACATTTTCCCTTTTACAAATCAAAGCTAATTTTGAATCACAAATGAGATATTAGATCAAAAAGTGAATTTAAAACCTGTAAAAACAACAGAGTACATTCTTTTAAGTCTACACAGGCATTCATCCCAAATGCACATGCATGCATACATTTAATTCTAAGCATTTTAAATAGCAGCATGGTTTTTTTATTCATACATCCAAAATAAAACCAGATTTAAACTGTTTTTAAGATTTGTTTACTCACCAGATTAAAGTAGAAGACAAAGAACTATATTTGTTTCCAGTTTTGTTTTATTAGCTCTTGAATTTTCTTTTTGCATGTTGAATTTAATCTTGCTGTTGTTGATTTCTTTGTCTGATTCCCAGGTTATATTTGAAATTCTGGAGATTCATGTTGTACTTTCCCCTGCCTTTGATTAAAGAACTTGAACTTTGATTAATCTTCTTGCCTCTGATTTGAATTTCCAGCTTATCTTCTTCTTGTTCCTTGATTCCAGATTTTGTTTTTTCCTTTTTGATCTTTGATTTGTATTCATTTTAGTTGAAGAAAGAATTTGAGCTAAAAATTAAAAGTAAAACTCTTCTTCATCGTTTAAAATTTTAATTTTAAATTAAATTATCAAAAAGAAATGCCATTTGTCCCTTTATGTTTTAATTAGCTTACACATAAGCTTATATTTTTACAAATGTATCTAACATGTATTATAATGTTTACAAGTGTTTTAATGCTTTATTATTGATTTATAAGTGTTACTTTTCTTATTTATAGTTATGTATATGTAATTACGAAATATTTACACGTATATAATGTGTATTTATCTTTTTACAATTTAAGCTTTTAGATTTTATAAAAATATATAAAAGTGACTTCATGTAAACTATTATAAATTACTTATGCTTTTGATCCAATTAAATGTATCATATGTTTATAAGCTTGAGAAGTTTATTTTAATTTTATATATAAAATTTATAAACCAAATTTATCCTATATTAGAATTTTAAAACGAAAGAATATTAAAAACAGTTAAACTTTTTAATTTAAATCTTATTTAAAACTCAAATTTATAATACATATATTTATAATAAATAAGAAATTATCCTTGTTGTTAAAAATTTAAATCTTAAATATCATTTTAAAAGTATAAAGTCAAATTATAATTGCCAAATTACAAACTATATATAATTTAAAGTTTGAAAACACCTTATTAGATTTAAATCAATACTTTTCCATTTTCAATATATACATATTTATATATATATATATTCATTATAAATGGAAAACATTTTTAACACTAGTTTTGATAATTACTATATTGAATTTTAAAACACAATTTCAAATCACAATATATATACATATATATATATATATATATATTACAATTTGAAAACATGGCTTTTATTACATTAGAGACTTCCTATTTACAATATATATCAATATATATATATATATATATATATATATATTATAAATAGAAAACATTTTGATTAGCTTTTGAAAGATAAATCTTACCAATTTTAAATTGCTAGAATAAATATTTTGAAAATAAAATATTATTAGTTTCCAAAAGAATTAAACTTACCAATTTATAATATAAAATGATCAAATCAATTTAATTATTAACAAAGATTATTAAATTGATATTGCTTAAAATTCCGGGCCATCACATTCCTCCCCCCTTAAAATAATTTCGTCCTCGAAATTTAGAAGCAAAGATAATTTAATAAGCCATCAAAAGTTTTAATTTCAAACACCTATCCTAGCAACCAATTCGAACAAACAATTTTAATTATCCAAACAAAATTCTAGATAGAACTTCCTGATATTATCTCGAGTTTCCAGGTACCTATACTGGAATACTCGCTCTACAGAATCTTAAGTAACTACACTACTATGATCAAGAGCTCTCTCTTACTTTGATCCAAAAATCTGAACCAAAAATCACACCAGACTAAAAACCAGCTCAACTGTCAGATCCTTTTGAACTGCTGATTCTATCACCCGATGAATCATACACGTATTTCCTCATAGATACGTGAAATATAATGAATTCCAGCTATCCGAACTGGCAATTCAATCCTGTAGATCAAAATCTAATCTCTAGAGAACACAAGAAAATCTCAAAATACTTCCGGCGCTAGCTCTCCAATTTTACCCAATCTTATATCTCCTTTGATAGGATAAAACTAAAGCAATATCCAAATTCCAACTTCACATTCCAAATCTCCTCAATACTTAACTGCATAATCCCTTCTGATGGTCTTGGGTCACCTCCATCTTCCCTGATCAGTTGAACCCTTGCTCATTGCTTCATGAAAAAAACTAGACCAAAATCAAACCAAATCTCCTGGTCCTACTCAACAAAAAGGTTCTCCAAAACACAACACTACTCCATAAGCATTAGTGGACTTCAGACCTACTTCTCTTATCTGGAATAGCCAAACAGTTGCACTTGACAACCTTGCCTTCAAATCCTGAAAATTCCTTCATACTTGAATTTCCTGTAGAAATCCTCTAATCCAAGAAAACTGCAATCTCCCGGTTGCTCCCATTCTAGAACAGCTGCTATCTCTCTTACGCTGCACAACTCTGATCTGGAGTAGATGAGAATACCATCGAAGAACATGAGCACAAACTTTCTCCATACACAGTTTATCCGACCCATAAAATCTTAGTGACCATTCTACTTGGTCAAAACATCCCAGCAGAATCTTAACTAGAAAACTAGATGTGATCAATCCCTCTCCAAAGAAACCTGAGCTGCTTCACCAAACTCTTCTCGCTCTAAGAGTCATCCCTCTGCATGGTTGAACCATCGGTATATCTCCTAGAATCCAAGTCGGTATAAAAACTCAATCTCTGATTCGAGTAAACTTATGATTTCCTCTAAAACAACTGGAAAATCTCTGACTTACTTTAATAGCTTTTACCTCCATATGAGATTCCTCAAATATCAAACCAAGGAGTACTCCATGAACTCCCAAACTAATCGCAAGTCACTTTTGTGATCCTACTTAGTACAGATTCCAAAGAAACTATCTTCACCAACTAGAACAGCTTTCCTAATCGAGGTCAATCTTTCCAGAATGGCTCATTTATCTGATAAATCGATAGTTCACTTCCAACTAATATCCTGCTCTGCTGAGCCTCTCGAAGAAATGGATAAGCCTTCACTATCTGCTTAGTCTGTCGATAGTAGAATCCCAAATATTTCTGAACCATCAAAGAAATGGGTCCACGCTGCTGCTTCCAAACTTCACTTCAATGATACTGCTAAGCCAAAAGATCTTCCATAACCAAAAGCTCCTTGAAACACAAAACTATCACCAAATTCCATTAAAAGATCCTTGAGACGGGTAGACATCTTCTCAAGAAACTCGGGCACCAAACCAAATACCAACCACTTGTTCTTCTTAAGGGAAATAATGAGACCATGTCCGACATGAGGTAACTCGTCGACCTTAGTCTCATACTTCAATATAGATAAGACACCTTTGCTTGAGATCTAGAAGATCCCTAAATATCTGAATCTTTCCTATAGTAGGCATCACTGTTCCTTCAACACCATCTTAATCTGGCTACAAAAGAACATTTTCAGAACCATCTATGGATACTGCATCCTGCCACACAGCTATTCCTTCCTGAAGTCACCAAGATACCATCACTTGCTTCTGCTCATTCGACAAATTCAACTCTTGGAAATCCCGCTCACTCGAGAGCAAATCAACCTCACACTTCCAGAATATACTCCAATCCTTGAAAAGACTTTCTCTAGGATCAATAAAAGCCGTACACCAATCTACAAAGCTTATTCGAGATGGCATTTGATCTACAATCTTGACAGATACACCTCCAACGACAACATATGAGCCTCTTCCATTAGTGGTAGTCGTGTTACACACACTCCTACCTTATCTACCTTTATAACCCATGTTGGAAAATTCGAATAGATAACCCAACATATTAGGTAGATATATATATATATATATATATATATATATATATATATATATATATATATATATATATATATATATATTACACGTAGCTCTCTAAGGGAAGAAGTCACCCCAAAGCATAGGTATTCACTCAACCTAGCGCTTTGATACCAACTGTAGCGATCCGCCTTTCTATCACCAGAAAGACGCATCAATACTTAAGAAAGAAAGGGATAGAAGAAGAAAAGAAAGAGAAGAAAGAACAACAACACATCAGAATCTCACAGCAGATCGAATGAAATATAATGTATAACATATAATAGTATCATATACATCAGAGTACATAACTATACATCTCAATTTAGACAGTTATAACATTTCTGTCTAATGTACAATACAAGAACATCCATACAGAATAACATCACAGTGGAAACTTTGTCTATATATCTACACACTGAAGCTTCCTGCTCCAAAACTCCTCTAGAATTCGTCAAGGCTAACCTGAATCACTTGACTACTCATACATAATATGAGTACCCAAGAGTTTAGTAAAACAGAAAATAAACACTTGGGTCAGACAAGGGTCTGGTGTGAGTAAACGGTTTAAAATTGCTTAACTTTAGAAAATCCTTTGAAAAGAAAGGTATCACGTAAGACTTCCCACATATAAACATAGAAAAGTTTTTACCTTACGCTAACCAAAACATTTGATAGGAAATCCAGTGATATTATAATAGTGTCTAGAGTTTTCAAGTAAATAAGAAACAGCCGAAATTGTTACATGATTAAATTCCACCTACTAGCCACAAAAGTGGGTAATACAATCAAAACCGTAAGGGCACGTAGGAAGAATGGGTTTCCATCAATGGCAGGCTACTGGGGTACCGCCCGTCACAGTATGTGGCCTAGATCAACGTACCGAGGATTACTCCCAATCCCCTGCAACACAAGGCTGGAACCATTCCTTACTGAACAGTCCCGAACAAGACAACTCCGCAGTTGGCTGCAGATCCAACTGCCCACACAGCCGAAATAAAAAGGACATCTAAAAAGGGGTAAATCTCGTCCTACTTGGGCATGACCCACTTAACCATGCTGCACTTCCCCTGTTTTAGCCATTCCCGGTTGATGAGGCTTGAGGCTGCGATTACCTTTATAGGACACATCTATCTTAGAATGCTCATAGTCCACTTGACGATGTTCTGAAAGCATTCAATCCATATAAGTCCATTCCGAGTTCGAATGTAACCGAAGGCACTATCTCGTTACACTCATTTTGGAATCACCCAAAGAGTTAACGACAACAGCCCTTGCACTCTGAATCTTCATCTCGAATCTGAAAGTACTATCTTCGTTAAACTCATTCTAGAATCACCCTCGGAGTTATAACGATATAAAGTTCTTACATTTCGAGTCTTCACTTCACTTCATTTGGATTTACAACCTAACGTTAATTTGGATCGATGTGGTTTTCGGATATAAAATCCGATCCCGGTCTCACCGAATCCAAAACGCCATTTTAATGTCCAAGTTGTACTTAAGGGTTTAGACAGTAGATATTAAGAATATTACTTAACATAAATGGATGATTCATAACACACAAATAGATAATCCACTATTACCTAATTCATCCACACATTTCACAAAGCAGCATACACATCACATCTCAGATATATCATATTCAAACCATCAAATATCAACCAATGACATCCAATATCATCCAATATCATTAACTTATCCAATGATATTTATCATCCAATCATTAATCATCCATCAACAAGTTTGAACCACTCTTAATTAATTTAATTAATTTTTAATTAAATTAATTCCTTACTTGATCACTTGGATTATCATCAATCCAACTTACTTATTCATTAATTAATTACAAATTAATTAACTAAACATCACTTAATTATCCACTTTAATTAATCTCCCTTGATTAATTATTTCTTAATTACTTTAAGTAATTATTTCTTAATTACAATTTTAATTAATCATCTTGATTAATTACTTCTTAATTATATCAAGTAATTATCTCCTAATTACCCTTTAAATTAATCATCCTTGGTTAATTATTCTTTAATTACCCTCAGTAATTATCTCTTAGTTATCCTTTTTAATTAATCACACCTGATTAATTACTTTTTAGTTAATCACACTTGATTAATTACTTTTTTATTACGTTTAGTAATCAAACTTAATTATAGATTAATTTTCCTTTAATTTATTAATTACTAATTAAATATTTCCATTAATTAATGATTTCTTTCATTAATTAAATTCCTTTTTAATTACCTAACAAGTAATTAATCACTTTATTAATTACTCTTAATCCTTTCATAAATTAATTAATCTTCAATTAATTAATTAATCAATTTAAACCTTTAATTAATTTTATTAATTAATTCTTTAATTAATAACACAAGTGATTAACCCTTAATCACTTCCACCTAAATACTTTCATAAAGTAATTAACCTATAATTACTTTGTTAAACAATTTCCTTTTACTTAATTACCTCCAGTAATTAATTACTTAATTACTTCACCAAGTAATTACACTTAATTAATTTAAATCATAAGTGATTATCTTTGATTAATCACTAATTAATTACTTAATCAATTATTTAACTAATCATTTAAGCTTAATTAAATAATTCCTTACTCCTTATATTAAAAAGATCCTTAATTGAGAAAATCATTATCTTAATTAGATCATTTATATTAATAAATAATTCTTTAATTATTAATAATAATTGAATTATCTTAATTATCTTCACACAGTAAATATCTTCAATTAATCAAAACTCTTAATTACTTAAGATAAATTTTTATTATAATTAATTACTAAATCTTAATCATTAAACTTTATTTAAAATAAAATATTTTAGAAATCAATTATAATTAAAGCAATTTAAACATTCAAATTAACTTTTAAATCTTTAAAATTTTCCAAAGTTATTTAATAAAATTTAATACAAACCTCATTTTTGAAAATCCACTTATTTTATTTTAAAAACTTTTATATTTAAATTTATATAAAACTTATTTAAAACTTAACTTTTACACAAATTATTTTTATAAGTAAAAACTTGTTATACTTTTGTTCAAAACTTTATAAACATTCCAAAAATCAAATTTTCTTTGAAAGCAATTTATTTTCATAATTGTAAAACTTGTTTAACTGTGTTTAAAACTTGAATCATTTACAAAATCAATTCCCTTTTTTTTTAAAACTTGTTTAACATACGACCTAACGACTCAAGGGTCTAACGACCTAACGACTCAAGGGTCATACGACCTAACGACTCAAGGGTCATACGACCTAACGACTCAAGGGTCTAACGACCTAACGACTCAAGGGTCATACGACCTAACGACTCAAGGGTCTAACGACCTAACGACTCAAGGGTCCAACGACCCAACGACTCAAGGGTCCAACGACTTAAGGGTTGCACGACTTAAGGGATTAGGCCAGGAGCGACCTAACGAGATAAGGTCCAACGACCTACGAGTTAAGGGTCCAGCGACTTATCGGGATAACTCGTAACCGACTTAAGGGTTGCGTGACTGAAGGGCTGCACGACTTAAGGGTTAACTCGTAAACGACTCACGACCTATGGATGAACGACTTAACTCCGAACGAGCTAAAAATGGCCAGAACGACCTAGGGTTAACTCGTGAACGACTCACGACCTATGGACGAACGACTTAACTCCGAACGAGCTAAAAATGGCCAGAACGACCTAGGGTTAACTCGTGAACGACTCACGACCTATGGACGAACGACTTAACTACGAACGACCTAAAAAATGACCAGAACGACTCAAGTGCAGAAAATTCAACAAAACGCTAAAAATTGGAGTTTTTCGCCAATCCAATCCAAACCAAATGCCAACATGCATGCAAAAATGATAGGGAATCATTCCCAACAGTCCAATATAGTTATAGGCTAGAATTGTGAGATAAAAATCTCACCTTTGCACTAAAGTTTATGAAGATGAAGCTTGAAAGCAAGGAGAAGCAATCCAAAGCTTGAATCCAATATCTTCTACTTGAATTTGGAGTTGAATGTTGGATTTGCAATTGAATTTGTGCTTGGAGTTTTAATTTCCCATTCCCTCCACCATTAATGCCAAAGCTTGATTAGTTAGGAAATTTATGAAGAGTGAGGAGAAGAGGGTTGGAACTTGGGCTTAATAGGCTAAACTAACCCAAAGTCCAAAGCGGGAAAAGTTAGTGAAATTTCACTAACTCCAAACCTATCGATGTTTATACTTAAAAAGTTGTAAACGACATTTCGAACTCAATGGAAGTGGTCTCGAGTCCTAATTTGACCGTTTGCAAAAAGTAGCTTTTCGGACCAAAATCCGATTAACGAGTTAATATTTAAATAAAATATTTAAATACAAACTCGATAAATATGCGGGTTGTTACAATCCAAGTCGGTAAGAAAACTCAATCTCCGATTCGAGTAAACTTCTGATTTCCTCTAAAACAACTGGAAAATCTCTGACTTACTTTAATAGCTTTTACCTTCACATGAGATTCCTCACATATCAAACTCCATGAACCCCCAAACTAATCGCAAGTCACTTTTGTGATCCTACTCAGTACAGATTCCAAAGAAACTATCTTCGCCAACTAGAACAGCTTTCCTAATCGAGGTCAATCTTTCCAGAATGGCTTATTTATCTGAAAAACTGATAGATCACTTCCAACTAATATCCTGCTCTGCTGAGCCTCCCGACGAAATGGATAAGCCTTCACTATCTGTCTGGTCTGCCGATAGTAGAATCCTAAAGATTTATGAACCATCTAAGAAACGGGTCCACGCTGCTGCTTCCAAACTTCACTTCAATGATACTGCTAAGCCAAAAGATCTTCCTTAACCAAAAGCTCCTTGAAACACAAAACTATCACCCAATTCAAATAAAAGATCCTTGAGACGGGTAGATATCTTCTCAAGAAACTCGGGCTCCAAAACAAACACCAACCACTTGTCTTCTTAAGGGAAACAATGAGACCATGCCCGAAATGAGGTAACTCATCGACCTTATTCTCATACTTCAATATAGATAAGACATTTTTGCTTGAGATCCAGAAGTTCCCTAAATATCTGAATCTTCCCTATAGTAGGCATCACTGTTCCTTCAACACCATCTTAATCTGGCTCCAAAAGAACATTTTCAGAACCATCTATGGATACTGCATCCTACCACACAGCTATTCCTTCCTGAAGTCAACAAGATATCATCACCTACTTCCGCTCATCCGACAAATTCAACTCTTGGAAATCCCGCTCACACGAGAGCAAATCAACCTAACACTTCCAGGATATACTCCAATCCTTGAAAAGACTTTCTCTGGGATCAAAAAAATCCTTCCACCAATCTACAAAGCTTATTCGAGACGGTATTAGATCTACAATCTCGACAGATACACCTCCAACAACAACATATGAGCCTCTTCCATCAGTGGTAGTCGTGTTACACACACTCCTACCTTATCTACCTTTATAACCTATGTTGGAAAATCCGAATAGATAACCCAACAGATTAGGTGTGTGTGTGTGTGTGTGTGTGTGTGTGTGTGTTACAAGTACGGGTCTCTCAAGAAAGAAGTCACCGCAAAGCCTAGGTATTCACTCAACCTAGCGCTCTGATACCAACTGTAGTGATCCTCCTTTCTATCACCAGAAAGACGCATCAATACTTAAGAAAGAAAGGGATAGAAGAAGAAAAGAAAGAGAAGAAAGAACAACAACACATCAGAATCTCACAGCGGAATGAATGAAATATAATATATAACATATATATAGTATCATATACATCAGAGTACACAACTATACATCTCAATTTAGACAGTTATAACATTTCTGTCTAATGTACAATACAAGAACATCCATACAGAATAACATCACAGCGGAAACTCTATCTATATATCTACACACCGAAGCCACCTTCTCCAAAACTCCTCTAGAATTCGTCAAGGCTAACCTGAATCACTTGACTACTCATACATAATATGAGTACCCAAGAGTTTAATAAAACAGAAAATAAACACTTGGGTCAGACAGGGGTCCGGTGTGGATAAACGGTTTAAAATTGCTTAATTTTAGAAAATCCTTTGAAAAGAAAGGTATCACGTAAGACTTCCCACACATAAACATGGAAAAGTTTTTACCTTACGCTAACCAAAACATTTGATAGGAAATCCAGTGATATTATAATGGTGTCTAGGGTTTTCAAGTAAATAAGAAATAACCTAAATTGTTACATGATTAATTCCAGCTACTAGCCACAAAAGTGGGTAATACAATCAAAACCGTAAGGGCACGTAGGAAGAATGAGTTTCCATCAATGGAAGCGCTACTGGGGTACCGCCTGTCACAGTACGTGGCCTAGATCAACGTACCGAGGATTACTCCCAATCCCTACAACACAAGGCCGGAACCATTCCTTACTGAATAGTCCCGAACAAGACAACCCCGCAGTTGGCTGCAGATCCAACTGCCCACACGGCCGAAATAAAAGGGACATCTAGACAGGGGTAAATCTCGTCCTACTTAGGCATGACCCACTTAGCCTTGCTGCACCTCCCTTGTTTTAGCCATTCCCGGTTGATGAGGCTTGAGGCTGCGGTTACCTTTATAGGACACATCTATCTTAGAATGCTCATCGTCCACCTGATGATGTTCTGAAAGCATTCAATCCATACAAGTCCGTTTTGGGTTCGAACGGAACCGAAGGCACTATCTCGCTACGCTCATTTTGGAATCGCACTCAGAGTTAATGACAATAGCCCTTGCACTCTGAATCTTCATCTCGAATCTGAAAGTACTATCTTCGTTAAACTCATTCTGGAATCACCCTCGGAGTTATAACGATATATAGTTCTTACACTTTGAGTCTTCACTTCACTTGGATTTACGACCTAACGTTAATTTGGATCAATATGGTTTTCAGATGTAAAATCTGATCCCTGTCTCACCGAATCCAAAACGCTATTTTAATGTCCAAGTTATACTTAAGGGTTTAGACAGTAGATATTAAGAATATCACTTAACATAAATGGATGATTCATAACACACAAATAGATAATCCACTATTATCTAATTCATCCACACATTTCACAAAGCAGCATACACATCACATCCCAGATATATCATATTCAAACCATCAAATATCAACCAATGACATCCAATATCATCCAATATCATTAACTTATCCAATGATATTTATCATCCAATCATTAAACATCCATAAACAACTTTGGACCACTCTTAATTAATTTAATTAATTTTTAATTAAATTAATTCCTTACTTAATCACTTGAATTATCATTAATCCAACTTACTTATTCATTAATTAATTACAAATTAATTAACTAAACATCAGTTAATTCCACTTTAATTAATCTCCCTTGATCAATTATTTCTTAATTACTTTAAGTAATTATTCCTTAATTACAATTTTAATTAATCATCTTGATTAATTACTTCTTAATTATATCAAGTAATTATCTCTAATTACCCTTTAAATTAATCATCCTTGATTAATTATTCTTTAATTACCCTAAGTAATTATCTCTTAATTATCCTTTTTAATTAATCGCACCTGATTAATCACTTTTTTATTAGTCACATTTGGTTAATTACTTTTTAATTACATCTAGTAATCAAACATAATTACAGATTAATTTTCCTTTAATTTATTAATTACTAATTATATATTTCCATTAATTAATGATTTCTTTCATTAATTAAATTCCCTTTTAATTACCTAACAAGTAATTAATAACTTTATTAATTACTTTAATCCTTTCGTAAATTAATTAATCTTCAACTAATTAATTCATTTAAGCCTTTAATTAATTATATTAATTAATTCTTTAATTAATAACACAAGTGATTAACCATTGATCACTTCCACCTAATTACTTTCATAAAGTAATTAACCTCTAATTACTTTGTTAAATAATTTCCTTTTACTTAATTACCTCCAGTAATTAATTACTTAATTACTTCACCAAGTAATTACACTTAATTAATTTAAATGATAAGTGATTATCTTTAATTAGTCACTAATTAATTACTTAATCAATTATTTAAATAATCATTTAAGCTTAATTAAATAATTCCTTACTTCTTATATTAAAAAGAACCTTAATTAAGAAAATCATTATCTTAATTAGATTATTTATATTAACAAATAACTCTTTAATTATTAATAATAATTGAATTATCTTAATTATCTTCATACACTAAATATCTTTAATTAATCAAACCTCTTAATTACTTAAGATAAATCTTTATTATAATTGATTACTAAATCCTAATTATTAAACTTTATTTAAAATAAAATATTTTAGAAATTAATTATAATTAAAACAATTTAAACATTCAAATTAACGTTTAAATCTTTAACATTTCCCAAAGTTATTTAATAAAATTTAATACCAACCTCATTTTTGAAAATCCACTTATTTTATTTTAAAAACTTTTATATTTCAATTTATATAAAACTTATTTAAAACTTAACTTTTACACAAATTAGTTTTATAAGTAAAAACTTGTTATACTTTTGTTTAAAACTTTATAAACATTCCAAAAATCAAATTTTCTTTGAAAGAAATTTATTTTCATAATAGTAAAACTTGTTTAACTGTGTTTAAAACTTGAATCATTTACAAAATCAATTTACTTTTTTTTTTAAAAAAAATTTAACATTTGCAGTTAAATTCTTAAGCCTGGACAACAAAAAAACTGCACAACATAGCATATTCGAGCAAAACATCCAAATGCTCGTACGAAACTTGATTTTTCCCCTCTCTTCCTGCTTCGAGTAAAACTCGAATATGCTTGAAAGAAACCCGAGCGAAACAGCAATCTTCCCAAACTCTTCTTCTCCTGATACATTTTGCACGCGTGCATCGTGCACCGTCGCTCCGTCCATCATCGATCATCGTCGTGGCTTTGACAAGTCATTGTCCTCCCTGCCGTCCCTCATGAAAAATCAGATCGACCAATCTTCTCGTAAATCAAAATTGAGCAACCTCGTCCAACAGGAATAACACTCGATCAGCCCAAAACAAACCGTCGACGTCGATCTCGTCGTTTGGAACCCATCGCGCTTCTTGCAGAGCAACTTCTCATCACCATGTTGCGTCTACACCGCTCGCGATCGAGCCTGGAGCACCATTGTCGACGAAGGAAGCTCAACATTCTCCTCAACAAAAACCCATCACCAACCCTATTTTGCCTTCGCATCTCCACGCCGGCCATCTAAAAATCCCAACACCAATTTTCTGATCAACTCCTACTTCCCCTCTACCTTCAAGCTCAATCACGACGTTGAATTCGCCGTCGATCGCCGTAATTTGGCCAATTTGTCTAAAATGGACAACCCGAGAATTCACACCAATTACCAAACTAAAAATCATGATATAACCATTAAAATTCATGGTTTTGCATCATGAATTCAATTATGTAATTTAATCTTAAAATTGAATTGACTAAATTTGCACCTGCCTTTGATTGAAGAACTTGAACCGTTGATTAATCGTCTTGCCTCTGATTTGAATTTCCAGCTTATCTTCTTCTTGTTCCTTGATTCCAGATTTTCTTTTTTTTTCTTTTTGATCTTTGATTTGTATTCATTTTAGTTGAAGAAAGAATTTGAGCTAAAGATTAGAAGTAAATCTCTTCTTCATCTTTTAAAATTTTAATTTTAAATTAAATTATCAAAGAGAAATGCCATTTGTCCCCTTTATGTTTTAATTATCTTACACCTAAACTTATATTTTTACAAATGTCTCTAACATGTATTATAATGTTTACAAGTGTTTTGATGCTTTATTATTGGTTTACAAGTGTTACTTTTCTTATTTATAATTTATTTAAGTTATGTATATGTAATTATGAAATATTACATGTATATAATGTGCATTTATCTTTTTATAATTAAAGCTTTTAGATTTTATAAAAATATATAAAAGTGACTTCATGAAAAATTATAAATTACTTATGCTTTTGATCCAATTAAATATATCATATGTTTATAAGCTTGAGAATTTTATTTTAATTTTATATATAAAATTTCTAAACCAAATTTATCTTATGTTAGAATTTTAAAATGAAAGAATATTAAAAACAATTAAACTTTTTAATTTAAATCTTATTTAGAACTCAAGTTTAAAATATATATATATTTATAATAAATAATAAATTATCCTTGTTGTTAAAAATTTAAATCTCAAATATCACTTTAAAAGTATTAAGTCAAATTATAATTTCCAAATTACAAACTATATATAATTTAAAGTTTGAAAACACCTTGTTAAATTTAAATCAATACTTTTCCATTTTCAGTATATATACATATATATATATATATATATTCATTTTAAATGGAAAACATTTTAACATTAGTTTTGATAATTACTATATTGAAATTTAAAAAACAATTTCAAATCACAATATACATATACATATATATATATTACAATTTGAAAACATAGCTTTTATTACATTACAGACTTCCTATTTACAATATATATCAATATATATATACATATATATATATTATAAATAGAAAACATTTTGATTAGCTTTTGAAAGATAAATCTTACCAATCTTAAATTGCTACAATATATATTTTCAAATTAAAATATTATTAGTTTCCAAAAAAATTAAACTTGCCAATTTGTAATATAAAATGATCAAATCGATTTAATTATTAACAAAGATTATTAAATTGATATTGCTCAAAATTCCGGGTCATCCCACCCGGCTTTTGGTTTCAAATCATTTTGAAATCTCCAACATCTCAAAATCACACTTCTCAAATTTTTGAACCAATCCTAGTTTTTATCTTCAACAAATTTCCTTTGAGATTTCAAAAACAAACTAGTTCTTCTGCAAATCAATTTGGCAGTAATCCGTCACTTAGAAACTCGAAAATGAACTTCGATATGTTGCAGTCGTCACCGAAGTTATTTTCCAGCGACTAAAGTGAGTTCAATGCTATATCCCTTCCTAAAATTTATTTGAAACAATTTCCTTTCATAAATACTTCTAAAACAATAATGCTATTATTTGTCTTCAAAACACTTTGAAAAATACTTCCAAAATCTTCAAGATTTTAAATTTTCAAATTTGATTTAAATCAAATTTTATCTATAATTCATTTGTATAGTTTATGCTTATATAAATTTCCATTTGATTATATAAGTCATTCCAAAATTAATAATCTTAAAATATTATCATCCAAACATCCAAGTTATATAATAATTTAAGAAAAATATTTCTTTTATATCAAAAAAATATATTCTTGGGTAAAATTATTTCATTCACCCACCTTTAAAACAATACTGTGTCAATTTATCCTGTCAGGTGTTTATAAACTCTTCTCGAATAGCGGCCAACTTACTCGATCAGAATTCATATTCCACTCAACTAATAAGTCAACACAATATTAAAACAATTTATATCCACTAACAAATACGCTCTCTTATCTATTAATACGCTCAAACTCATTCTAGAGGACTACGGACTCTATTTTCAATGTGTAATCCCTACCAGAGCCAAAATTATCACCAACCTCGCTCTGATACCACTGTAACAGCCTGCAAATCTGCACCCCTTGAGTCAACACTATTCTACATCAATAAACTCAAGATGAACAGAAATACGAACCATTTAGGTTAAAGAAGAAGAGGTAGAAGAAGAAAATAGAAAACAACATCAGAATCTAACCATCGCAGCGGAATAAAATATAAAAGATAATAACTAATTTTTACATAAAAGCAAATATATTTCTTTATACATTATATCACCAGAATACATCATCAAGGTTCAACAACATCAATAACATACAACTGGACAGTCATATAAACTTGTCCTCAAGACTGAATACACAGCATAAAAATAATCAAGTACGGAAGTACGTATCGCCATCCAGCTCGTCTCCTGAGCTCCACGGCATTCTTTCCTGCATCCTATAATACTCGGTCTGACCCGAGCATTACAGTTAAATAACACCCGAGTCAGTCTGGAATACCAGTGTGAGAAAACCCCACTCAAATTGATTATTAAACTTCCAAAATTCTTTTGAAAACAAAAGCATCTCGTAAGACCATGCCACAAATAAACATGTCGAGTTTTTACCTTGCTATAGCCCAAACACTTTTTATTAAAATCCTCTGATATTATAATAGTGTCTATATACAAATACTTATTAAAATAGCCAAAATTGTTACATGATTAAATTCCAGCTACTAGCCACAAAGTGGGTAATACAAACAAAAACCGTAAAAGGCGTGTAGGGAGAATGGATTTCCAACTAATGACTAGGCACTGGGGTACCACCTATCACAGTACGTGGCCTAGGTCACCGTACTGAGGGTCACTCCCGACCCCCTGCAACACAAGACTGGGACTATCCCTTACTGGATAATCCCGAGTAAGATCACCCCACGGTTGGGATCAGCAACCGCACCACTAAGCCGAAATAAAAAGGGACATCTAGACAGGGATGACCTCACCCTAAATGGGTTCTACCCACCTAGCCTTGCTGCATAACCCCTGATTTTCAGTCATTCCCGGTTGATGAGGCTCGAGGCTAAGTGTTACCTTTTAGATCGTTTCACTTAGAACGCCCATCGTCCACCCGACGATGTTCCGAAAGCATTCATCCATACAAGACCGTCCCGAAGGCACTACTCCTACTACATCCATTTTGGAATTATCCTCAGGATTAGTAGCGACTAGCTCTTGCTCTTCATTGCTCCATCTTCGAATCCAAACTCGTCTTCCTCACGAAAACATACAAACCGGATCGAAGTGATTTTCAGGAAATAAATCCCGATCCCGGTCTCTTCGAAACGATCAACGCATTGGCCAATATTGATAGTCGGTGATTTAACTATCAATTAACATTCACAAACAACCATCCAACAATAAATAATCTCTCAAATTATTTATTTATCTCAAAATATCTTCGCAATATATATTTCCACTTTTCAATTCCCTTTGAAAACAGTTTCAAACCATTATCTCTCACGAAATAAATTCCCCAAATATTTTCGATTCCAACTGAAATCACCAAGTATAAACACTTTAGATTTTTAAATAATCTAAAAACACTTTATTATAAAATATCCTTTAAAATGTTTAAATTAAAAATTACTTTAATACTTTATTCAAATATATACTTTAAGAATATTTAAAATAAAACTACTTTGTACAATATAAAACTGAATTTCTAACTTTTAAAACATAATACCAAGCCATCTTTAAATGATTATTGCTATAATAGATTAAAAGAAAATACTTACTTTAGAATTTAAACATTTAGAAATAATAAATTTTCTAAAAAATTCTTTTTAAAACAACATTAAAGCTTTTAACTTATAATTAAAAATTTACTTTGAAACATACTTGGCTATTCAGGGAAATATACTTCTCTTCACATCCTTTAAAAATAAATCACTATTTATTTTTGAACAAATTTACCCATTCCTTTAATAAATTCCATCGTGAATTTATTCTTCCAAATATCCACTGATATATTACTTTACTTTTATAAACCCAGTTTATAAATTCCAAAGTCTCGTCTTCTTTAAAAACATAATTTCAAATTCTAAATCAATTTCCAAAACGATTTCAGATTTTATTCCAATTTGAAATAGATTCCATTACTTTCCCAACTTAACTCCAAGACCCATCAACTTCACTTTTACCTTTCAAATATGATTTAAAATCTTATTTAACTGAAATATTACTTTCATACTTTTCTAGATTCCTTCTTTATCCTTTAAAATAAATTTAATCCTTGAATTTTAAAATAAATTCTTTTGTTACTTTAAATAATATCACTTTAAGTTTAAAATTCATTCTCTCTCTGTTTATTCAAAATCCCATTTTTCCATACTCGGAATTTATAAATTAAGATTTAAAATCACTTTTATTCTTTTTCAATTCATTCTTAAATTTATTCAGATGCTCTATAATTATTTTACTTAAAAATTCATTCTTTTATTTCTTTCCAAAAATCCAATTCTGTATATTTTGATAACTCGGTGAACTGAAATATTTTCAAGCAAACCATAGCATTCCATATTCCAATTATCAGTGTAATTCATCATAGAATATCAAATATTCATAACACAGAATATTAAGCAATCTAAATAATTTTGAGGAATCCAGTTGGATCCCTCCAACCTATTTCCCTGCATCTACAGATCTTAGCACAATATAAAATACCAATTCCACTTCGAGGTGGAATATCGTGGTATATGGGATTTATATAATATCATCCGCTATTATGCGACGCAAAGGGTCTCATCCGCTATATAATGCGGGAAATCTATCACTCCAATATATTCTATATACATATATTAATATATATAATATAGCACATCCAAAACAATTCAATCATTCAATCAATTATTTGAATTTAACTATTTAAATTTAAATAACCTAGATGAGTGAGATTAACTCACCTTTGACCTTTGTTTTTTAATCTGATCCAAACTGTCATGCTTCCTTTCAGATGTTAACCTTGTATAAACATTTATTTGATTTATTAATATCTTTGAAAAATCTATTAGCGTTTTGATAAATTTAAATTTAACAAATTCTCCTTAAATAAATTTATTTTTAGTGACTAAAATAAATTAAATCAGTTTATTAAACAAGTTAATTACTTATAACACATTTTTAAATTAAGCTAGTAAATTAAAATATGTACATGCATGTTTATTTTTATTTTTGAAAACACTGATACTATCACAATAATTTATATTGATTAAAAATCAAGTTTTATACAAATCCTATATTTTTCAAAAGCTTTATACAAAAATTCCTGTCTACTATATATTTTAAAATATGTGTGTAAATGTATATATATTTTATTCTCTGGTATATATGTTTAAATTAAAAGGTATGTGTATTTATCCTTATATTATACTGTAATATTCTTATCTCAGATTGTATATAATTCAATGAAACAATCAATAATGAAATACCTCACTGCCATCATCGCCTGAAAAACTTCGGTCATCCACACGACATCCCTCCATATGCTTGCCGCTGATCGCGACTTCGACAAACCACCAGAATGACACAGCCGCACTCACCCAGATCGCAACTCCTTCCACGAATCTTGGTCATGCTACGACAACCTCAAGTCAAAGCGAATTGAAGCCTTAGCTTGCTCCTCCAAACCACTTGCGTGCGAGACCCAACTCAACTCTCGCTGTGTCGATTCGCCTCTTCCACGACCATGAACTGAGTCGTCAACATCCATCGAGCGCGCATACCTAGGTGCCGCGATTTAGCCCTCGCCAATCACCGGTCTCGATTCAAGCCCTACTACCTTGCCTCCATGCCAGAAATCGCACATCCCCTCCAAACGATCGCGTGCAAACTCAAAAAGAATGAACGACCGAAAGTTCGAACTTGTTTTAGGGTTTTTTTGGTAGTATTCGACTTTAAATTGGGAGGCTTGGCTTTGATTTATGAAGATGGAATGGGTGACGATACGCGATTTTGTTAGGGAATGAATTGAAGTTAGGGAGCATGAGGAGAATGAAGGAGCGGTCACCATTTTTTTGTTTGATTTCGTTCGATTTCATTTTGAATGGTAAGGAGAAGATGTGATGTTTTGAAAAGGTGGTGGCATGCAAAAGAACGCTACCGTGATTTGAGGTGAAACGAAAAAGCTCTGATGTGAAATAATTTTAACTGCAGTTGACCAATATAAATATTCAATTTAAATTCAAATTCAAACCGTTCCGATAATGCAACTTAAAAACTTGACCTCCTATCGAGGCGTGTCGCTAGGCATTCTTAATGTTATACCCCTATTCCGAATGCAATAGAAAAGGTTTCGAGTCCTTATTCGATCGTATGGAGGGGATAGCTTTTTTGGACCCAGTTTTTATATTAAATTTTCGATATAAATTTCAGCGCGTTTATATATCATACGCTCACACAACAACTCCAAACACTATGAAATTGAAATTCGATAATAATAAAATATTATGGATCCAATGGAACTAGTTTCGTCGAAATCCGAGACTATACCTCGGAAGTCTATTTTTAAATTCAATTTAAATGACAAAATTTCAAACCCGAACAAACCACCTTTAAATTAAATTTTAACCATTCTATTATCTTCAGTATCATCATTATAAATTTTATAAGCCTTCAAATTATTTTTAACAGGCTTAAAACTCCAGATTCAACATTTTACCCAATTTCAAATTATTAAATTCAATAATTTAATTATCTAATAAATAGTGATATTTGGAATTCAAGTTAAAATTAACCTTTCAAATATTTAAAATCAGTTAAATATTCCAATTTCAAATGCTCAAAAATGTCGGGTCGTCACAAGGCATAGCCGTAGGGTCGTTATAGCTTGGTATCAGAGTTGGATTCAAAACATTATAGAACATAAATTGCATAGAGTCGAGATCTAGACTTAGATGACCTAGAGTCCCGTCCCTTAGGTGTGTAGTTGTTAAAAATTTAATTAACTATTTAGGAATAGAAATATAAATGATTATTGAGAATAATCGTTGGGACGTATTTGAAAAATCTTTTGATAATACTATATGACTTATTGTTATGAAAATATTGGAACTCACTTCTATAAAGAGTGAGGTTTAATGAATATTATAAATTAGTATATGACATAGAATTAAATTGTTATGTCCTTATTTGTTAAGTGATCAGAGTGCACAGCGGAAGCAGGAAATAGCTTTCCGCTGAAGGCGATTGTTTGCTTGATTGATTGAATGTATGTTGTTTTCATCAATGGATGTTTGATTGTTTTGAAAATTCTAAATAATTGTTGAATTAGTATTGAGTAGTAATTTTCATCTGAAAATTTATAACCTACTCGATATTAATTATTAAACATCATGGTATTTTCTTTGGTGTAGTTGCCGTAAAGGAGATTGAAAACTTTGTTTTATATAACATGAAATTGTAATTATTAGTACAACCAAAAAAATACCAAGATGCACAGTGGAATTAAATTGTTAAGAATTATTTTTTTCAAATTTTGAAATGGGTAGAAAAAACTTTTATAAAAGCAAATATTAAATTTGGTATTTGAAAACAAACTTAATAAATGAAATAAGATATAATAAAAAATTATTGACTGATGGATGCTTGGTTGTTTTAAAATTGCAAACGATTGTGCAAAAAATTAATATTGAGTAGGATTTACTATTGAGAGTTAAAACCTGCTCAATAATAACAATAAGAACTTGTGGTGTCTTCAGTAGTGTAGTAAGTGCAAGAAATATTGAAATTTTAAATTTATATAATACGAAGTATTAATTCATATGTGTGATTAATTAAATATTAAAATGAATTTAATTTTTGATGTTTGTTTGAAGTATTTGTGGAAGAATGGGTGTTATGGAAATTGTTATCGGTAAATTATTAATACTATGATGACATTAAGATTGATTGAAAGAATTTTAATAAAAGCAAGCATCTATTTAAATTAAAATCTTTTTTATAATGCATATACATATATATGGAAATATGGTTTTATAGTAATTTAATTTTGATCATGTTATCGATAGGTGAGATACTAATGTCATTTATTTGAATTAAGTTCATTTTTATGATGATAGGTGGGATACTAATATAGTGAATTTAATTCCCACTAAAAATTTACAGTTATAAGATAATATTTGAATTCCCACTAAAATATTTATTTGAACAATGCTCTAAATTTCCAAATAAAATACGCTATCATTTTATTTATTTTATTTACCAAAATACCCCAAGGCATCCTCTTTAAAAAATATTTTATACCTTTTCATAAAATATTATTTTATCTTAAAAACAACCTTTCCGAACTATCCATTTTAATATGTATAGTATTTTACTTATTTCAAAATTTTATATTCTTTATATAATATTATATACTTACTAAATATTATTTCTAAAAATATTTTATTGCCCAAAACACTATGTCCAATTGTCTCGTTCTTGTGTTCAGGAAATACCTATCGATAACGTGATCAAAATTAAATTTATGATATTAGTATCTCACCTATCAATAACGTGATCAATATGCCTATCGAATTTGTTATATTAGTATCTCACTTATTATCATAAATTTTATGAGTTTTTATATATTAGTATCTCACCTATTATCATATATTTAATTATTGATAATGTCTCGTTCTAGTGTTGTGGATTATATGGTGAATTTAATTAACATGCCTTATTATAATTATTTGTTCGGCATATTTTATGTGGCTTATTATATTAAGTCATAAAGTTATGATATTAGTATATCACCTATTATTTAAATATAGTCTGGCCCGTTTATTATTTTGATACTCTTGTCAGACCGAGACTTTACAGGTACAGGGACTTATTGACCTTTGAATTTTGGGCTAGCATTGAAGTAGGTTATTTTTGATAGTTTAGCTTACTTCATACTTGTATATATACGACACGTAATTTCTGACAATTAAATTTGTTAATTTAATAAGATGTTGGTAATTAAATTTGGAAGAAATAAAAATTTGTAATTTTTAATGAAATAACAAATAGGATGAAAAGTAACCACGCTAATTTAAGTCAACTATTAACAACTTTAATGAAACTCCAATCAATGGAAATAATGAAAATGTTATACTTGGTTATAAAATTGAATAAAAGAAATAAATGTAAATATTTAATTATTGTATAAAATGGATAGTTAATGGTAATGGAAAAAATCAGTATTATATAAGAATTGTAAAATTTGTTTGTGAATAATGAATTCATAAGTGTAATTAAAAGTTATGGTAACGATTATTTTATGTTACCTATTTATTTGATCTGTTAAATTTAACTAGAAATTAATTGCAATCAATCCACTTGATTTGTGCAGTTAATGTAGGTTAAGGTGATAACTCAAATGTTGGTTAACTAATGGAATAATGTGTAATTAATTATGATTTAAATTAGTAGTAGTTATGACAATTTATTTGTAAATAATAAACTTACATGTGTTAGTATGTAGTAATGGTGGCGATTGTTGTTGTTACCAATATATTTAATCAATTGAAATTAAGTGCAAATAAATGTTACACTTATGTGATTTAATACAATAACTGAAATTATGGTTGTGGTAAAATAAATAGAAATGTAAATTTATTCATAAGGTAACAATTGAGTTAATAAAGAATGAAACCGAGAAAAATAATTAACTGGGACTTTAAATTTTAATTTATGTGTAAATTTGACAAAATCCAATATAATGGAAATATAATAGTTAATACAAATAAAAGATGGAAATTGGAGAATATTAGTGCAATGAAAGACAAAACAACTATTAACTAGGTTATTTGAGTAATAATGGATTGAGTATAAAGATTGAAATGAATTAAAAAACAATTTATTGGAATTAAATTTTAAATAATTGGATTTAATTACAATTAAAGTTAAACATTATAATTGCTAAATTAATTAACTTTGAATTTATATCAAAAAAAATTAAACTATGGTAAATGTCCAAGTAATCTAAAAAAAGACAGAGATTGTAAATTATTAAATTTGGATGAAAATGTGATTTAATTAATTATTATTTTGTTTAATTAACCGAAATATAACCATTTTGGCAACTGTCACGAATTTTGACGAAACCAGTTTCATCGGATCCGTGATAGTGAATTATTGTAGGATTTTAAGTTTCGTAGCGATCGGACTTGTAGTTTGATCGTACGGACTCAAAACGCCTAGAAATCAATTTAATTGAAACAAATTGAAATCAATTTGAAATAAGCCGATTTTATCATAACTTCTTCATACGATGGAATTTGGACTTGAAACCTATTTCATTGAGTTTTAAAATATGGAAAACATCTATTTTTATATATGGGTTGACCCATTTTTCGTTTCGGAGTCGAAACGGACTTTTCGAGTTGTAACGACCCGATTTTTCGACGCCCGAAAATCGATATCAATACGTCCACAGTATCAAATGCCAGAAAACCAAACAAATAGGGTTAAAGAAGAAGGAGATAGAAGAAGAAATAGAAAAAAAAATCAGCATCTCACAAACGCAGTGGAACAATATATAATAGATAAATGGCTAATCTTTTAAAACAAAACAAATCATATCTGTTTATACATTACATCATCATAGCACAACAAAATTCAAAACACATAACTGGACAGTTATATTAACCTGTCCTCACAAAACTGAGTTAATCAGACACGGTAGAATATACATCAAATACGTGTGATACGTCTCGCCATCCAGCTCGTCCCCTGGGCTCCAAGCAGTCCATCCAGAATCTGTACTCTATAATACTCGGTCTGAGCCGAGCATTATAGTTAAATAACACCCGAGTCAGTCTGGAAAACCAGAGTGAGAAAACACACTCAATTGGTTTATTAAAGTTTTCAAAATCCTTTGAAATCAAAGGTATCTCGTAAGACCACGCCACAAATAAACATGCCGGGTTTTTACCTTACGATAACCAAAACATTTCTTATAAAATCCTCTGATATTATAATAGTGTCTATATACAAATACTTATTCAAATAGCCAAAATTGTCGCATTATTAAATTCCAGCAATACTAGGTCCTACAAACAAAACCGTAAAGGCACGTAGGGAGAATGGATTTCCATCAATGGCTGGGCTACTGGGGTACCGTCCGCCACAGTACGTGCTTTAGATCACCGTACCAAGGATCCACCCTGATCCCCTGCATCACAAGACCAGAGCTACCCCTTACTAGATAGTCCGAATAAGATCACCCCGCGGTTGGGATCAGCAACCGCCCATACAGCCAAAAAAAGGGAACTCTAGACAGGGATGACCTTATCCTAATTGGTTACTAGCCACTTAGCCTTGTGTGCATCTCCTCTGTTTTAACCATTCCTGGTTGATGAGGCTCGAGGTTAAGTGTTACCTTTTTAGCACACATTCATTAGAATGCTCATCGTCCCACTGATGATTTTCTGATAGCATTCGTCCATACAAGTATGTTCTACGTCCGAACAGAACCGAAGGCACTACTCTTACTACATCCATTTTGGAATCACCCTCATGATTAGTTGCGATTAGCCTTGCACTTCACTGCTCCATCTTCGACTCCTAGCTCTTGTCTTCTACACGAAAACGTTCAAACCGGATCGAAGTGGTTTTCGGAAATAAATCCTGATCCCGGTCTCTTCGAAATGAGCAGCGCATTGGCCAATATTGATAGTCGGTTATTTAACTATCAATTACATTCACAAACAACCATCAAACTTTAAATAATTTTCAAATTATTTATTTCAAAATATCTTCGCAAGCTATTTTCCATACACCCCTTTGAAAATAGTTTTCAAATCACTTTCCTCTCGCAAAATAAATTTCCAAATATTGTTTTTTCCACTGAAAATTACCAAGTCTAAATACTTTAGATTTAAAATAATTTAAAATTGCTTTACCTAAAATATATATACTCTAAAACATTTAAAATAAAAAACATTTAAAATAAAAACCATTTAAAAGACTTTGTATAAATTACTAGTTATGAAATTTTATAATAACTTATCATGTAAAAGTTAAGCCAAAACAAATTTTAAAATAAAAGTTACGAAATTCTATACAAGTTTTCAAATAAAATCTTTAACCAAAATATCTTTAAATAAAACTACTTTATAAAATATAAATATTAATAATTATTTTTTTAAATCATAATACCAATTAACCTTTTAAAATAATTACTACTATAACTAATTTAATAAATATTTACCTTTAAAATTTTAAAACAACTTAAATAGTAATTTCTAAAAAACATTCTTTAAAACTTTCAACCCATGCTTAAAAATCTGCTTTGAAAACATAATTGGCCTTTTAGAAAAATACACTTTTCTTTTACACCTTTAAAAATAAACCACTATTTATTTTTAAAAAAAATTACCCATTCCATTATAAATTCCCACCTTGAATTTATACTTCCAAATATCCAAGGATATCTTATTTCACTTTATAAACTCAGTTTATAAATTCCGTAGTCACATCCTTCTTGTAAAAACCAGTTTCAAACACTAAATCGATTTCCAAATCGATTTCCAAAATTTCCTCCATTTTAAAAATAAATTCCTTTACTTACTCAATTTATATTTTAACACCCATTAATTTCAGATTTAACTTCTTTATGATGATTTAAAATCTTATTTAACTAAAAATACCAATTTCATATTTATTTCAAAATTCCTCTTTTATTTCTTCCTAAACCATTTGAATTCTGAATTCAAAAGTAAATCTTTTATTCCTTTAATCAAAATCACTAATGTTTAAAAATCCATTTATTCAAAAATCTCCTTTCCCATGCTTGGATTTATTTATTAGTATTTAAAAATCAACTTTTATTGTTTCCAATTCACTCTTTAATTTATCCAAATACTCTATAATTATTTACCTAAAAATTCTCTCTTTTATTTTCCTTCAGAAAATCCTATTTATATATTTTTGATAACTCGGTATACCCAAAAGTTATTCGATCAAACCATAGCATCCAATATTTTCAATTTCCAATATAATCTATCGCAGATTATCAAATAATCAAATCACAGAATATTAAAACAATCTAAATATTTTGAGGAATCCAGTTGGATCCCTCCAACCTGTTTCCCTGCATGTACAGATGTTGGCACAATATAAAATACCAATTCTACTTCGAGGTGGAATATCGCGGTATATGGGGTCATCCGCTATTATACGGTTCGCATAGGGTCTCATCCGCTATATAATGCTCGATATCAATCGCTGCAATATATATGTAGACTATATATAACGTATCACATCCAAGCTGATAATAAATTATCAATTCAAGCAAAACAACCAATAATTTAAGTTTTAACTATTTAAATCTAATGGTATTCCAAACGAGTGAGATTAACTCACCTTTGATTTTTTTTATAATCTATTCCATCTCGACTATTTTCTCCATGATTTTGACCTTGTATAAATAATTCACGATATATTACTATTTGAATTAATTAAATAGTAAATCATCATTTAATTAACTAACAATTTAATTAATAATCTTCCTTTTAAAAGTCTTTTAGTAACTAAAATAATTAAATAAGTTTATTGAATGAGTTAACCACCAAAATACATTAATATAAATAAACTAGTAGGTTTAAAATGTATATGCATATTTATTTTATTTTATTTTTCCTTTTGAAACAGCAAATACTAAAAAGAGCTTATATAGATTTAAAAATCAAATTTTTATATAAATTACTATATTTCCAAAGTCTTATATGTATATACTGATTTCCACTATACTCCTTTCTAAATTAAACAGCAATCTACTGTGTATATGTTATATATCTACTAATCTGTATATATATTTTTCTAGATGTATTTGTATTTTTATTTTCTTTTTGTAAATACAAACAGTAATTCCTGTATTGTAAAATTTTCTTCTTCAATATATACGTACTTCTCTGCATAATTATATATATTTGTGTTAAATTAAGTATAAAAAAAAGAAAACAAAACAACCTTATACCTCGCAGCATGGATTTGAGCTTCCCTTGCCCGTCGTGCTTCTGCCCTAGCTTCCACCGTAACGGCGAAACCGTACTCGCATCATCGGCCCTGACCACCAACTCCTCCCATCGTAAGCTCAGACTTCACTGCTCTTGGCTGTCCCTCGAGTTCAAACTCGAGTTCGAGAACCTTTCCATGCCTCTGCTGTGAAAGTACAACCAGCGTCGACCCCTTGGATCCCGAGTTCCCTTTTATCGATGATTTTGCTCGTGATGTCGAGCTTGAGTTCACCGACCTCGACCTAAAATCCCCCTCCCCAAATTTATCTACACCCTCTTCTAGCCTCGCGATCGATCTTCAGCCCAATCCACGCGCGCACGCATATGGACAGTCGCGGCAACACCTCTGGAGGTGATTTCCCCCATTATCGGTTGAAATGTCAAGCTTGACCCAAAAGATTCTCATCTACTTTGAGCGAATCGTGTTCGCGAGCGAAGAATGGAGGGGAGAATTTGAAGTTGAGAATTCGATATGAAGACTTGAGGAAGCCATTATCCTAATTAACGAACGATTTTCATTCTCGTTTGTTACTGGGAATTTGATTTCGTGTATATATATATATATTATATATTTGAATTTAAATTTAAATCGTATCAATTTCACAACTCAAAATCTTGATCTCCTATTGAGGCGTGCAGCTAGGCGTTTATAGTGTTAAACCCCCATTCTGAATGCAATGGAAAAGGTTTCGAGGCTTAACTCGATCGTATGGAGAAGATAGCTTTTTGGACTCGGTTATTATATTAAATTTTACGCCGCGGATTCAGCGCGCTTACCGACCGTACGGCCACATGACAACTCTAAACACTACGAAACTTGAAATCCGATAATAATACAATATTACGGATCCAATGGAACTTGTTTCGTTGAATTTCAAGACTGCGCCTCGGAAGGCTATTTTTAAATATCGATTTAAACAAATATATTTTCAAACAGAACAAAACGGTTTTAAATTCAACTTTTAAAAGTTCTATTATCTTCAGTATTATCAATATAAATTTTTATAACCTTCAAATTACTTTTAGCATACTCGAAATCCCAAAATTCATATTTTACCTGATTTCTAATTGTTTAACTCAATAGTTTATTTGTCAATCAAATAGTGATATTTGAAGTTCAAGTTGAAAATTAATTCTTGAATATTTAAAATCAATTAAATATTCTGATTTCAAATAACCAAAAATTCTGGGTTGTCACATTCTTCCCCCTTAAAAGATTTCGTCCCCAAAATTACTAGTTAAGAAGAATGGTCCAATACTCGTTTACTATTTTTCCCAAAATCCAACAGTTTTTAACAACTTCCCAAAACAAATCTTTTAATAAAGACACACTACCGCTCTTGCTAACTTTCCAAAACTCATCCATAACTTCCAAACAATATTATTTACTATCCTTTTCAAATTTTAATTTAAAACCAAATTTAAATTATCAAAATTTTCTCAAAATTTTTCTAACTCCCTAAATTTTCAAAAAAAATTTCCAACGTCTCCTTTGCGTGGCTAGATCGGTACAACTACAAAATGCCTCTACGGGCCCCCAAATTTCAAATGAAAACAAAAGGCCAAGTGGCTAGATCAGAAAATCATCAAATTTCATCTTGAAATTTAAATGCATACCTCTTTGTTGGTCAATCCAAATTTATCTTCTGAAACCAAAAATCCCAATTTATCCTTTGCCTTTAACACACCTGTATATCCTACTTAGCGATAATGGCCAATTACAACATTCAAAATCATTTTATACATTTCTTGTAACGATCCGATTTTTTCGACGCCCGAAAATCAACATCAATATGACCATTGTATTATATGCCGAACAATCGAATGTAGAAAAACCGAACCATTAGGGTTAAAGAAGAAGGAGGTAGATGAAAAGGAAACAAAACAACATCAGAATCTTACCATCGCAGTGAAACAAATATAATATATAACAGTAGCATTAAAACACAAAGAAATCTATACTGATTTATACATACATCATCAGAGTACAACTTAATTCAACAACATAATCAATATCCAAAAGCTGGACAGTTATACAAATTTGTCCTCATAAATGAATACACAGTGGAATAATAATCAAGCATGGAAGTACGTCTCGCCATCCGGCTCGTCTCCTGAGCTCCACTACATCATCCTGTATTCTATATATTCGGTCTGACCCGAGCATTATAGTTAAATAACACCCGAGTCGGTTTGGAAAACCAGCGTGAGAAAATACACTCAATCGGATTACTAAAGTTTTCAAAATCCTTTGAAATCAAAGGTACCTTGCAAAACCACGCCACAAATAAACATGTCGGGTTTTTACTTTACAATAACCAAAACATTTTTATCAAAATCCATCTGATATTATAATAGTTTCTATAGAAATTAAAATAGAATCTAGCTGTAATGCTTGCATCTCACGTTTCAGCAATAGTTGGGCACAATCAAAATCGTACAGGCGCTTATTGGAGATTGGATTCCATATAATGGCAGGGTTACTGGGGTACAGTCCATCAAAGTACGTGGTCTAGATCATCGTACCGAGAATCCACCCTGAGCCCATGCATCACAAGACCGGAGCTACCCCTTACTGGATAGTCCAAATAAGTTCACCCCGCGGTTGGGATCAGCAACCGCCCAGACAGCCAAAATAAAGGGACATCTAGACAGGGGTGACCTTACCCTAATTGGTTGCTAGCCACTTAGCCTTGTGTGCACCTCCCCTGTTTTAGCCATTCTCGATTGATGAGGCTCGAAGCTATGTGTTACCTTTTTAGCATACATTCACTAAGAATGCTCATCGTCCTACTAATGATGTTCTGAAAGCACTCGTCCATACTAGTCCGTTTCGGGTTCGAACAGAACCGAAGACACTACTCCTACTACATCCATTTTGGAATCACCATCGGGATTAGTAGCGATTAGCCCTTGCACTTCACTGCTCCATCTTCAACTCTAAGCTTTTGTCTTCCACACGTAACATTCAAACCGGATCGAAGTGGTTTTCGGAAAATTAATCTTGATCCCGGTCCCGTCGAAATGATTAGAGCATTGGCCAATATTGATAGTCTGTTATTTAACTATCAAATAACATTCACAAACAATCATCATATCAAATAATTTTCCAAATTATTTATTTCAAAATAACTTCGCAAGCCGTTTTCCATACTTCAACCCTTTTGAAAACAATTTCAAACCATCTTTCTTTCACGGAATAAATTTCCCAAATATTGTCTATTCCCACTGAAAATCACCAAGTCCAAATACTTTAGATTTTAAAATTAATTTAAGTCACTTTATTCTAAAATATACTTTAAAATATTTAAAGTAAAACACTTATTTAAAAATATATACTTTTAAAAATATTTAAAATAAAACTAGTTTATATAATATAAAACTAATTTTTAAAATAAAAGTTAAGCCAAACTAAATTTTAAAATAAGAGTTACGAAATTCTATACCAGTTTTTAAATGAAACTTTAACCAAACTATATTTAAAATAAACTATTTTATAAAATATAAAGATTAATAATTATCCTTTAAAACATAATACCAATTAACCTTTAAAAAAATTACTACTATAACTAATTTAATTAATATTTACCATCAAAATTTAACAACTTAAATAATAATTTCTTAAACATTCCTTTAAACAACTTTAAAACTTTTAACTTATACTAAAAATTTGCTTGAAAACTTACCTGGCTTTCCAGTGAAATACGCTTCTCTTTCACACCTTTTAAAAATAAACCACTATTTATTTTAAAACAGATTTACCCATTCCTTTATAAATTCTCACGGTGAATTTACCTTCCAAATATCCACAGATATCTTATTTCACTTTATAAACCCAGTTTAAAAATTCAGTAGTCTCATCTTCTATTAAGACACAATTTAAAACTCTAGATCAATTGCCAAATCGATTTTCAAATTTTACTCCATCTAATATAAATTCCTTTACTTACTCCATTTTTATTTCAAAACCTATTAACTTCATTTCTTAATTACGATTTAAAATCTTATTTAACTGAAAATACAAATTTCATACTTTTCCAAATTCCTTCTTTATCCTTTCCAATAAATTTAGACCATGAATTTTAAAATAAATTCTTTATTCCTTTAAATAATATCACTTAAGTTTTAAAAATTCATTTATTTCCCCTTTATTCAAAATCTCCCTTCGCATACTCGGAATTTATTATTTAGAATTTAAACATCAACTTTTATTCTTTTCAAATTCATTCTTAGATTTATTCAATTCTCCATAATTATTTTACTTAAAAAAATTCTCTCTCTTTTTTCTCATCAAAATCCAATCTATATATTTTTGATAACTCAGTATACCCAAATATAATCAAACCATAGCATCTAATATTTCAATTACCAATATAGTCTATCTCAGATTGTCAAATCATATCATAGAACATTAAAACAAATCTAAATATTTTGAGGAATTCAGTAGGATCCCTCCAACTATTTCCCTACATCCTCAGATGTTAGTACAATATAAAATACCAATTCCACTTTGAGGTGGAATATCTCGGTATATGGGGTTATATTATCTCATCCGCTATATAATGCAGGAAATTAATCACTCCAATATACACACACACACACACACACACACACACTAACTGCTATATATAATATACCACATCCAATCAATTCAGTCATTCAACCAGAATTTAAATTTAAATAATAATCCAGATGAGTGAGATTAACTCACCTTTATTTCCGTTTGCAAATCCATTTCTATCTCGACTTGTTCTCTTCACGATTTTGACCTTGAATAAATATCATATGATTTATTAAATGTTCTAAATAAATCGAAAATCAATTACCATTTATTAATTTAGTTCAAAAAAAGTCCTTTAAAAAAATCTTTTAGTACTTGGAAATATAAATAGGTTAATATAAACCAAACTAGTAAATTTTAAAATGTATGTAGGTATATTTATTTTCTTTTGAAACTATATATATACTTAAAAATGACTTATATAGAACTATATATATACTTAAAAATGACTTACATAGATTCAAAAGTCCAATTTTTAAATAAGCTTTTCAATATTTTAAAATTCCTATATGTTTTCCAAAATCTTATAATAATTTCTGCTTTTCCTATAAAATACATTTCTGACTAAAAAAGTTTCCTGTTTTCAGAACATATATTTAATTTAAAATAGGTATGTGAACATATAGATTTATATTTGAAGTTAGACGGTAAGTCCAGTAGGTGTAATATTTTTCTAGTCTGCATAAACATATTTTATCAAATCAAACTAAAACGAAAACGAATCAAATACCTCACAGCCTCCACTGCCTCACAAAAACCACGCGAACCCAAAACGAACCATCGTACGCCACCTGTACCTCTGTCGCAATAGCTACCTCTCCATCCATACCATTATTGCTCGAACAAAAGTCTCCTACCACCGAGAATTCCTATCGCAAGCCCTTCCATGCCGCCTTCGAGTTCTCTGCGCCTCCCCGATCCACATTCCATCAATAGTGAGGATTGAACCACTGCCACCACCATTGGAAATTGCAATGGTTCGTGAGTGCCTACGTTAGTAAAAACGAGCCTCGCTTCCCCCATGCACGAATGCAATTTAGGGTTCTGACTTGAGGACCAATCGACTTCGGCCAATGATTTGACAGAGAACGAACACGAGCTTAGTTAGATCTACGAAAAAAGAAGTGGATTAAATCGTGAACTTTTAATTTTTGAAGAGGAATATGATTCATTTTCCTCGGCTATTAAAGCTGGGAAGAGAAGGAACGAAGATATAGGTTTTGTTCCATTTTTTCTTTTTTTTGAATTCGATGTATAATTCTTTTGCTCAACCCTATATATTTTTTCAGAGAGAAAACAACATGTTTTAAAGAAAGAGTAAAAGTTGGGACACGTTTTAAGGAATAATACGTGTCTAATTTGCCATTTTATGATAATATATATTTTAAATTTAAATTCAAATTCAAATTGTATCAAATTTCGCAACTCACAATCATGATCTCCAATCGAGGCGTGCCGCTAGGCCTTTATAGTGTTAAACCCCTATTCCAAATGCAATGGAAGAGGTTCCAAGTCCTAATTTAATCGTATGGAGAAGATAGCTTTTTGAACCCAGTTATTATATTATATTTTCAATAAAAAAATCAGCGCGTTTATTTATTGTACGATCACACGACAACTCCAAACACTATAGAAATTGAAATCCGATAATAATGCACTATTACGGATCCAATGGAATTGGTTTCGTCGAAATCCAAGACTGTGTCTTGGAAGGCTATTTTTAAATGTCAATTTAAACGATATAAATTGTGACGCCCCACCTCTATACCCACGCTAGCCAAGAACACTCCGGAGTAGTGCTGTCAACTAGCACGGAGAATAAGGCTGTTGAGGAGCGACCATCCATGTAATTGCTTATCACATGGTGGCTATAAATAATCTTCGGAAACAAACATAGAAATAATCATATCACAAATCAGTCACAGATATCCATATTACAAAGGAGGAAGAAGATATGAATATATAACTAACACATGAAAGTGTACATCAGAGTAGTGGTCAGTAAGATCCACGATAATACGAAAGAATAGCAACACGTGCTGTACAAAAGAATACAACTATGAGTCTATATCTCAAGTGTATACAACAAAAACTGCTAATCTAAACAGTTAGCCAAAAGTCAGAGTGATGAATCCCTAGGAAGAAGTCAAGCAGAAGCACCTGTAACATCACGGTCTGACCCGAGTATTATTTAAGAAAATAATAAACGGGTCAGTCTAGCTATAAATATCAGATGACATGTAACATAAAAGATATGGCATAAACATAAACATCCATAATGACATACCACTATAAGTATGTAAATAATGATCAACAGAAGATCAATCAATAAGAGATAATCAATATCACAAGAATCTTCTCAAAGATTCGGAAAGGGCATCATACCCCAAACTTGTACACATAACAAGTCAATGACATAAATTCTAGAAATCAATGCAAGAAGTCCAGAAATCATAGAAAAGAGAAAGAGGCCTATCACATGACGGTCCGAAGACCAAGGGGAGCTACCCCATATGTGTGAATGGAATCACACAGATTAAGGTCCAGACTAACCAAAAAGCAAAAAGGTAAGTGTGAGTGGAATCACACAAGTGGTGTCTAGTCTAACCTCGTAACAAGAGACATCGCACAGTTGCTAGTCTAAATCATCAGAATGATCATCATGATCAACGAGAAGTGTCAATTACACTAAGCTAGTAAATATAGAAGTTTAGCTTCATGTCCCATAACCACTTGCTTAACTTAAATATTTACGAACAAACTGTAAATCTTCACTAATAAAATTGTCACAAGAGGTTCAATCGAACAAGTCCAAGAATTAACCGACGAAGTGAACGCAAGCGTTTCATACCACTTATTTTACTAAGTCGTTTAATTAGATTTCTCATCCGAGTGAGGTAAAGGTTTGTATATACTAATAGATTGGAAAACGGTTTAAGAAAAGAGCTTTGTTATTAAAAATAGAGTTGAAATTGTTTGTTAAAAGAGTTTTGATATTTACTACTAGTATTGAAACCCTTTATATTATAAAGTGACAAAGCACAGGAGCAATTGTAGAAACAATCAGTCACAAAAATCGCATACGGAGATGTGAATAAAATCCAAGGAAATCAGCTCAATGTTTTTCAGATAAGATCCCCTACGGAGGGGGGGTCCGGGGGGGGTGGCAACCCCCCAAGGTGGGGGTGCAGGGTGTAACGACCCGTATTTTACGTGTCGATATATCGTAGAATTTGCAGGTCGTGTGAGAGTAGGTCGAGTGGAGCGACCTATAGATTTGGACGAGTTAGCGTGTTAGTGCTAACGAATTAAGGCTTAAGGAATTACGAGCTAACGTGTTAAGTGTTGAGTCGTGTTCGAGTTAATAGGGTTTTAAGTCGTTAACGAGTTATAAGAGTTAGTGAGTTAGTGTGCTACGACTTAGTGGTTTGGGATGAGTTAAGGGCTAGCGACTTAAGGTTTTGACCGACTTAGGGGCTAGCGAGTTAGTGTGTGAGCGAGTTAGGTGGAGCAGCGGCTTACGAGTTAAGTCGTTGGCAACTTAAGGTGTTAGGTCGTTAAGAGGTTAAGTCGCGGCATCGTGGATCTGCATTCATTTTAAGTCGCGCAGCTTTAGGACCGTTAGATCGTGTGTGCGACTTAGTAGCTCGCTATGTCGTAAGTCGTAACTCGTTTATAAGTTAGCGGATCTGCGTTCTTTTTAGGTCATAGGGATTGTGAGCCGTTGGATCTTATAGGTTGTAGAGGGGCTTTGGAGTTAGATCGTTAACGACCTAGTTAACCCGAGTTTTGGTTGAGTCGTTGGTACGAGTTAAGGCCTTAGGTCGCCTAAGAGTTAGGTCGGCACATGCTAAGTCGTTAGCGACTTAATGATAGGTCGTAACTCGTGTTGCCTGTTGGGTCGTGAGCCTATTAGCGTTAGGTCGTGACATTTATAAGTCGTTTCCCAGTTGAGTCATAACTCGTGTACGAGTTAGGTCGTAACGTGTGCTAAGCCTTATGACGTTGAGTCGTTAGGTCGTGAGTCGTGGGAATTTTGGGTCATGAGTCGTAACATGTTAGGTCGGCAACGATCTAAGACCGAGCGCGAGTTATGGACTGAGCGACCTAAGGGGGGGCGATTCAGCCTATAAATACGTGACCACTTGTGCACTTTTCGGCACCGGATTTTGAAGCGACAAAGTGCTGCCATTTTGAGAGCTCGACTACAACATTTCTTCATCTCCTTTTCTCCATTCCAATCTAGTTCTAACATCCATCCAAGATCGAAGATTCAAGGGCCAAAGTTGAAGATCTTCACCCGTTCGAGTGAGATTTCATCGATTGAAGCGAGATTTTGCCGGATCAAGCTTGGGTATTTGCTGTCCAGATCTGAAGTGGGTTTCTTTTGAAGTTTTGGGTGATTCGGTGAGTGGTAGTTATCTCTCACACGGATCCAAAGGAGTATATTGGAGTGGTGGTTCGTTTATGTGTTAAAGATAGTGATTTCTCGCATTTCTCTTAAGTCTGCATGTAGATCCACTGTTTATGAAGATGTTTACCTATGCAAGTTCATTTATCGAGTTATAGGAACAAAACCCATGTTTTATATTTGATAGATCTATGCTAGAAATCCATAATTCATGTATGATAGACTTTCACTCATTTATTTACGAAATTGCCATTATAGTTAATATTGCTTATTAGATCTTGTTTGAATGATTGATTGTTTGAATGTATGATTGATTTGATTGTTTCAAGTTAGCTAGTAGTTGATTTGGAACAAGATGGTCGAAGATGATTCAAAAGCTAAGTGGAAAGGCTCTTGAATGGTGAAAGCTGCTTGTGGCATATGAAGCGGATGAGGAAGCTCATATGGATGGATTCGAGGACTTTGCGATGATACGAGGAAGCAAAGTATGATGATGATGGACTTTGCCGTGATATGATGAGGCGAAGCATGATATGGACTTTGCTAAGATGCGATGAAGCAAAGTATGAGGTGAGATAGTCTTGGTCTAGTCCAGGCGGGATCATTCCAAGCATGATGTTAACTCGGTGATATGGTTCGAGCTTTGATGGATAATGGATGGCTCGAGAGGCGCTTGAGCTAGTATGGGAATAGTCGTCGAGGAGGATGACTAGGAGGCTAAGACTTCATCGTTGTTGAAGGTTCTAGCATGCTCAAAGCAAGAGTACGTTGGGCGGCATTGATATCCCAGGCACGGGTCACGATGACGTGCTAGTACTCTGGGCAGCATTGATATCCTAGGCACGGGTCACGATGACGTGCGGAGTTATGTCTAGAACCGGGGTTACCATTATCCCTTGACTGACGGATGAAAGAATGTGCCGTTCATTCAACTAACGATGAAATCAAGGCAATGATAACAGTGATAGCCAGAGTCATGGATGTTGGTTATATCATCATTCGGTCTCAAGAGCGGTGTTTTCTGGGTGCTTATCTGATCTTGGTTTAGGCCTTGGGGGTTTGTATTTGAAAAACATCGACCTTGACTCGAGTGATTATCGCTTTACTCTAGTTACCTGTTGCTATGCTTGCTTCTTATTAGTGTGTGTCTGGGGGCTATCACTGTAGAAAGAGGTGGAGTGGGATGATTTGGGTTCCTATTCCTTTTATCCTTTATGTTCCTTTGGTATGTTTGATTGTTGATTTACTGCTCACTAGGACTTTGTCTGACTCAAGGTTTTATGTCTCCTCTTATTACCTTGGGCTGTTCATCCATGTTTGGGATGGGCAGACTAGGTGACAGGTGACAGGTGACAGGTGCTGATCTTAGTGGCTCACGCTGATGATGACGAAGACGAGCAGGAGACTTTGCATATTATTTTCATATTCTGTGTACTGGATATTACGTTGTTTGTTGATTACTCTGAGTGCTATGTAGTGAGGCTTCTTGTATTCATGATTCAGACCATGTATAAAGCTATTATGATTAGATGATGATTTTCTGTTCTATGGGAGCTTCGCAATATTATATTTCTCTATTGTATTTTATCCATGCGTTATGAGTTTTTACGATAGAGTCTGCGATGTTTATTCTAACCTTGACTATCGTCCATGGCTGCCTGGCACACTTTCAGCGCATTATTTCCTTGTTTTGGTGCGGGAGTCATGGGCGGTCGTCACATTTGGTATCAGAGCTTTGGTTAATCGATTTTAGCCAACGTTCGCTGACGTAACTACGTAAGAGAGACGTAATTGTATTTTGATGGATGATTACTATATATAATATAGTAGTTTAGATGGATTTGAACTCCTTATGTAGTTGTTCCTCAAGGTGTTCTAATTAGTCTTTTTTGTAGATACTAAGGATGAGTCGAAGAGGGAGACCAGTTGCAAGGGAAGGCCGTGCCGCTGAAGGAGTTGCTGATTATGGAGCTATGTTTGAAGCCATGATGACTTCTATCATGAGAAGGATACCAGCTCCAGGGCCATCTGTAGATGTTGGAGTTCAAGTTCAAGCTCCAAGACCGGTGGATTTTGCTAAGCTTTGTAAGGATTATACTGCTCTCGGAGGGAAGGTTTTCTTAGGGACGGAATCTACCATTGAAGTCCAAAGATGGATAGATGCTTGTAGAAGGATCTTTGGCGACTTGGGAATTGAGGATGCAACTAAAAGGAAGCTTGCATCAAGACAGCTTCAAGGGAGAGCTTCTGATTGGTGGAACTCTATCACCATTGATACTCCAGAAGAAGAGATTTCTTGGGAGCAGTTTCAAGCTAGGTTTGAAGCTAAGTTCATCTCTACTGCTCAGAAGTCTGTTTTGTTTAAGAAGTTTGTTGAGCTCAAGCAAGGCGGGAGGTCGGTTCTTGAGTATGTTTCTGAGTTTGAGGCTTTGTCCAAGTATGCTCGGTCGTATATTGATTCTCCCTATCAGAAGAATGAAAAGTTCGTGACAGGTTTGGATGCTTATCTTGGAAGGCAGCTGGTGGATCACCTGGACGATCCATTTGAGAAGCTTGTGGAAAAAGCTCTCAGGCATGAGAGTTTGTTTCCTAAGGAAGGGTCTGTTGTTGCTGTGACCAAGGAAGAGCTCAAACCACAGCAGGGTGGAAATAAGAAGAGGAAGCAGCAATAGCAGAAGGGTAAGAATGGCCAGAAGAAGCCGAAAGGCGAAGTGACTTGTTTCAACTGTCAACAGAAAGGTCATTTCTCCAGGGATTGCAAGAATCCAAAGGTATCGGTGAAGTGCCACAACTGTGACAAGCTGGGGCATATTAAGAAGAATTGTCCGGAACCGTTGAGGGAAAAGAAGATTGTGAAAGCTTATGCTTTGGGGGCTGTTCCATCGTCTTCGAAAGCTCCTACTGCTGAAAAGAAGGGGAAGAGTGTGGTGATTCAAGGTACTCTTTCCATTTGTGGTGTTCCAGTTAGAGTTTTGTTTGATACTGGGGCGTCGCATTCCTTTGTTTGTAATGAGTTAGTAGACCGGTTGGGTTTGGAACCGGATATCGTTGATAGGCCATTGGTTGTGACTAATCCAGTTGGGGGTTCGTCTTGTTTGTGTATGCTATGCCGTGGTCTAGTTGTATCGAGTCATGATTGCTCTTTTGTTTGTGATTATTTTGTTATGAACTTTGCGGGGTTCGGAATTATTTTGGGTATGGACTGGCTTAGGAAGTATGCGGCAAAGGTTGATTGTGAGAAATTGGAGGTGACAGTCGAGGATGTGGAGGGACGAAAGGTTGTGATACAACATAAGCATGAAGAAGGCGTCTTCATGAGCTTCATGTATTCACTGGTTGTTCCACGGGATGGACTGTCATCGGTGCCAATCGTGAATGGATTCGAGGATGTCTTTGACGAGGTCAAAGGGTTACCGTCGCATAGGGAGATTGAGTTTCGTATCGATCTAGTTGAGGGAGCCAGACCCGTTGTGATGCCTCTTAGGCGGATGGCGCCTAGAGAACAACAAGAGTTGAGGGTGCAAGTTGATGACCTTTTGTGGAAAGGATTCATTCGGCGTAGTGTGTCCGAATGGGGTGCACCAGTTGTGTTCGCAACCAAAGCGGATGGATCGTTGAGGTTGTGTGTTGATTATCGTGAGCTGAATAAGGTGACTAAGAAGAACAAGTATCCGTTGCCGAGAATAGATGACTTGTTTGATCAGCTCCACGAGGCGAAGGTGTTTTCTCAAATGGATTTGGCAACGGGATTTCACCAGTTGAGAGTGGCGAAGGATAGTGTGCCGAAGACTGCTTTTAGGACACCATCCGGTTTTTATGAGTGGCTGGTAATGCCGTTTGGATTGACTAACGCACCAGCATATTTTGTGGATCTTATGAATAGAGTATTCAGAGATCAGTTGAACAAGTTTGTACTTGTGTTCGTGGATGATATTCTGATTTACTCCAGAACTGAGGAAGAGCACAAGACGCACTTGCATATTGTTTTGGAAATCTTGCGGAAACATCAGCTGAAGGCTAAGTTTTCGAAGTGTCACTTCTGGAAGAGTGAAGTGAGATTCTTAGGCCATGTTATTTCTGAAAATGGAATAGCGGTTGATCCCGCTAAGGTGGCAGCGATCCAGGATTGGGTCAGACCTAAGAATGCATCAGATGTGAGAAGTTTTCTTGGACTAGCAGGATATTATCGACGGTTTATCAAACACTTTTCCAAGATAGCTGCACCATTGACAGGATTGACGAAGAAGAATCAGGTATTCAGTTGGGATGCTTAGTGTGAGCAGGCCTTTGGAATCCTGAAAGAGCGACTAACGAGTGCTCCTGTTTTGACTATTCCAAGTGGGAATGATGAGATGGTGGTTTACACCGATGCATGTGGTACTAGACTTGGAGCAGTGCTAATGCAGAAAAATAAAGTTGTTGCGTATGCAAGTCGACAACTGAAGCCGCATGAAAGGAATTACCCGACTCATGATTTGGAGTTGGCGGCGATTGTTTTTGCTCTGAAGATGTGGAGGCATTATCTATTGGGTGTTCGATTCGAGTTGTTTACAGACCATAAGTCTTTGAAGTATCTTTTCTCCCAAAAGGATTTGAATCTTCGGCAGCAACGATGGCTAGAGTTTTTAGCATCATATGATTTTGGTATAGCCTATACTCCGGGAAAAGGTAACGCAGTAGCTGATGCGTTGAGTCGAAGACATGCGGGATTGGGAGTCAGGTTTTCGGAATGGAAGAGTCTCGAGTATTTGGCTGGATTTGATTTCAAGCCTAGATGTGAATTGGAACCTGAAATGTTGGCAAACTTATCGATAAGGCCTACTCTTGTGGAAAGAATTGGCGAGAGCCAAAAGCGAGACGATAAGCTTGTCAAGATTATCCGTGATTTGGAATCTGGATTGGACCCAGAGAAGGATAAAAGATTCGAAGTCGATCGAGAGGGCTGGCTTCGGAAGCAAGGACGACTGGTTGTTCCCGATATCAATGAGTTGAGAGATGAAGTTTTGAAGGAAAGTCATCACTCGAAGTTGACAATTCATCTAGGAGGAAATAAGATGTATCGAGACATGAAGAGAACCTATTACTGGGAAGGTATGAAGAAGGATGTTGGAAATTTTATTTCCAAGTGCATGAATTGCCAGTTGGTTAAAGCAGAGCAGAAGAAGCCCAGTGGATTGCTTCAGCCGTTAGAAGTTCCTACATGGAAGTGGGAGCAAATATCGATGGATTTTATCGATGGTTTACCTAGAACCAGAACGGGAAATGAAGGGATTTGGGTCATTGTAGATCGTTTGACTAAGAGTGCAAGATTTATTCCTGTTCGATCAACTAGGACTGCATCGAAGTTGGCTGAATTGTATGTTAAGTGGATAGTTCGATTCCATGGTATTCCGAAGAGTATAGTGAGTGATCGAGACCCATTGTTCACTAGTGGATTTTGGAAGAGTTTCCAGGAGGTTTTGGGAACCGAGTTGTGTTTGAGTACAGCTTATCATCCTCAAACAGATGGTCAGACTGAGAGAGTCAACCGAGTTTTGGAAGATCTTCTTAGGGCATGTGTTTTGGATTTCGGAGGATTATGGGAAGATCATCTTCATTTGGTGGAATTTGCGTATAATAACAGTTACCAGTCAAGTATTGGTATGGCACCATATGAGGCACTGTATGGAAGACCGTGTAACTCTCCGACATGTTGGTTGGAAACTGGAGAAAAGCTGATACTTGGGCCAGAGATGATTCGACAGACTTCAGATTGTATAGGGATCAATCGGCAACGAATGAAGGCAGCCCAAGATCGTCAGAAAAGTTATGCCGATAAGCGTCGTAAAGATTTGGAGTTCAACGTAGGTGATATGGTTTTTGTGAAGATTTCTCCTCTGAAGAATTTTATTCGATTCGGGAAGAAAGGAAAGTTGACCCCGAGGTTTGTTGGACCATTCCAGATCATCGAACGAATTGGAAAGCTCGCTTATAGATTGGAGTTACCGGAAAAGATGTCGGGTGTGCACAATGTTTTTCATGTATCATATCTACGAAAGTATGTGCACGACTCGAATACAGTGGTTTCTGCTGATAGCTGTGAAGATTTGGAGGTTGATCCAGTGGTTATGAGACCTCGTCAGCCGCTCCGTGTTGTTGAAACCGACACGAAACAGCTTAGGAGGAAGACGATTACGTTGCTCAAGATACAATGGAGTGATGATGTTAACGACTGTACGTGGGAGGAGGAAGAGAGGATGAAGGCAGCTCATCCTGAACTCTTCAAGGTATGGCCCTAAGGTGTCGTGACATCTCATGAATTTGTAACTTGATTCTGATCTTAGAATTCTGCATGCTAGGTTAGAAATAGGATGCATGATTTGTTGATTGCTATGGATGGTAGGCATGCAGAATAGCTTTGATTACTGTTGTTTGTTTGGAATTTCGGGGGCGAAATTCCTAAGGGGGAGAGAATGTAACGACCCGTATTTTACGTGTCGATATATCGTAGAATTTGCAGGTCGTGTGAGAGTAGGTCGAGTGGAGCGACCTATAGATTTGGACGAGTTAGCGTGTTAGTGCTAACGAATTAAGGCTTAAGGAATTACGAGCTAACGTGTTAAGTGTTGAGTCGTGTTCGAGTTAATAGGGTTTTAAGTCGTTAACGAGTTATAAGAGTTAGTGAGTTAGTGTGCTACGACTTAGTGGTTTGGGATGAGTTAAGGGCTAGCGACTTAAGGTTTTGACCGACTTAGGGGCTAGCGAGTTAGTGTGTGAGCGAGTTAGGTGGAGCAGCGGCTTACGAGTTAAGTCGTTGGCAACTTAAGGTGTTAGGTCGCTAAGAGGTTAAGTCGTGGCATCGTGGATCTGCATTCATTTTAAGTCGCGCAGCTTTAGGACCGTTAGATCGTGTGTGCGACTTAGTAGCTCGCTATGTCGTAAGTCGTAACTCGTTTATAAGTTAGCGGATCTGCGTTCTTTTTAGGTCATAGGGATTGTGAGCCGTTGGATCTTATAGGTTGTAGAGGGGCTTTGGAGTTAGGTCGTTAACGACCTAGTTAACCCGAGTTTTGGTTGAGTCGTTGGTACGAGTTAAGGCCTTAGGTCGCCTAAGAGTTAGGTCGGCACATGCTAAGTCGTTAGCGACTTAATGATAGGTCGTAACTCGTGTTGCCTGTTGGGTCGTGAGCCTATTAGCGTTAGGTCGTGACATTTATAAGTCGTTTCCCAGTTGAGTCATAACTCGTGTACGAGTTAGGTCGTAACGTGTGCTAAGCCTTATGACGTTGAGTCGTTAGGTCGTGAGTCGTGGGAATTTTGGGTCATGAGTCGTAACATGTTAGGTCGGCAACGATCTAAGACCGAGCGCGAGTTATGGACTGAGCGACCTAAGGGGGGGCGATTCAGCCTATAAATACGTGACCACTTGTGCACTTTTCGGCACCGGATTTTGAAGCGACGAAGTGCTGCCATTTTGAGAGCTCGACTACAACATTTCTTCATCTCCTTTTCTCCATTCCAATCTAGTTCTAACATCCATCCAAGATCGAAGATTCAAGGGCCAAAGTTGAAGATCTTCACCCGTTCGAGTGAGATTTCATCGATTGAAGCGAGATTTTGCCGGATCAAGCTTGGGTATTTGCTGTCCAGATCTGAAGTGGGTTTCTTTTGAAGTGTTTAGGTGATTCGGTGAGTGGTAGTTATCTCTCACACGGATCCAAAGGAGTATATTGGAGTGGTGGTTCGTTTATGTGTTAAAGATAGTGATTTCTCGCATTTCTCTTAAGTCTGCATGTAGATCCATTGTTTATGAAGATGTTTACCTATGCAAGTTCATTTATCGAGTTATAGGAACAAAACCCATGTTTTATATTTGATAGATCTATGCTAGAAATCCATAATTCATGTATGATAGACTTTCACTCATTTATTTACGAAATTGCCATTATAGTTAATATTGCTTATTAGATCTTGTTTGAATGATTGATTGTTTGAATGTATGATTGATTTGATTGTTTCAAGTTAGCTAGTAGTTGATTTGGAACAAGATGGTCGAAGATGATTCAAAAGCTAAGTGGAAAGGCTCTTGAATGGTGAAAGCTGCTTGTGGCATATGAAGCGGATGAGGAAGCTCATATGGATGGATTCGAGGACTTTGCGATGATACGAGGAAGCAAAGTATGATGATGATGGACTTTGCCGTGATATGATGAGGCGAAGCATGATATGGACTTTGCTAAGATGCGATGAAGCAAAGTATGAGGTGAGATAGTCTTGGTCTAGTCCAGGCGGGATCATTCCAAGCATGATGTTAACTCGGTGATATGGTTCGAGCTTTGATGGATAATGGATGGCTCGAGAGGCGCTTGAGCTAGTATGGGAATAGTCGTCGAGGAGGATGACTAGGAGGCTAAGACTTCATCGTTGTTGAAGGTTCTAGCATGCTCAAAGCAAGAGTACGTTGGGCGGCATTGATATCCCAGGCACGGGTCACGATGACGTGCTAGTACTCTGGGCAGCATTGATATCCTAGGCACGGGTCACGATGACGTGCGGAGTTATGTCTAGAACCGGGGTTACCATTAGCCCTTGACTGACGGATGAAAGAATGTGCCGTTCATTCAACTAACGATGAAATCAAGGCAATGATAACAGTGATAGCCAGAGTCATGGATGTTGGTTATATCATCATTCGGTCTCAAGAGCGGTGTTTTCTGGGTGCTTATCTGATCTTGGTTTAGGCCTTGGGGGTTTGTATTTGGAAAACATCGACCTTGACTCGAGTGATTATCGCTTTACTCTAGTTACCTGTTGCTATGCTTGCTTCTTATTAGTGTGTGTCTGGGGGCTATCACTGTAAAAAGAGGTGGAGTGGGATGATTTTGGTTCCTATTCCTTTTATCCTTTATGTTCCTTTGGTATGTTTGATTGTTGATTTACTGCTCACTAGGACTTTGTCTGACTCAAGGTTTTATGTCTCCTCTTATTACCTTGGGCTGTTCATCCATGTTTGGGATGGGCAGACTAGGTGACAGGTGACAGGTGCTGATCTTAGTGGCTCACGCTGATGATGACGAAGACGAGCAGGAGACTTTGCATATTATTTTCATATTCTGTGTACTGGATATTACGTTGTTTGTTGATTACTCTGAGTGCTATGTAGTGAGGCTTCTTGTATTCATGATTCAGACCATGTATAAAGCTATTATGATTAGATGATGATTTTCTGTTCTATGGGAGCTTCGCAATATTATATTTCTCTATTGTATTTTATCCATGCGTTGTGAGTTTTTACGATAGAGTCTGCAATGTTTATTCTAACCTTGACTATCGTCCATGGCTGCCTGGCACACTTTCAGCGCATTATTTCCTTGTTTTGGTGCGGGAGTCATGGGCGGTCGTCACACGGGGGCAACGCCACCGCTTACGGGGTTCGACCTGCCCGGTCAGGTCGCGGAGGTCCAGGGGGCAGCGCCCCCGGCGGGGTGTGGGGCAGCGCCCCGACCAAAACGGTACGACCTAGTGAAGACAAAATGAGGTCTAACGACCTAACGACTCAAGGGTCATACGACCTAACGACTCAAGGGTCATACGACCTAACGACTCAAGGGTCATACGACCTAACGACTCAAGGGTCTACGACCTAACGACTCAAGGGTCATACGACCTAACGACTCAAGGGTCATACGACCTAACGACTCAAGGGTCTACGACCTAACGACACAAGGGTCATACGACCTAACGACTCAAGGGTCATACGACCTAACGACTCAAGGGTCATACGACCTAACGACTCAAGGGTATACGACCTAACGACTCAAGGGTCATACGACCTAACGACTCAAGGGTCATACGACCTAACGACTCAAGGGTCAACTCGTGAACGACTCACGACTTATGGACGAACGACTTAACTCCGAACGACCTAAAAACGGCCAGAACGACCTAAGTGCAGAAAATTCACCAAAACGCTAAAAATTGGAGTTTTTCGCCAATCCAATCCAAACCAAATGCTAACATGCATGCAAAAATGATAGGGAATCATTCCCAACAATCCAATATAGTTATAGGCTAGAATTGTGAGGTAAAAATCTCACCTTTGCACCAAATATCAATGAAAATGAAGTTTTAAGCAAGCAAGGATCAATCCTTCTTCTATCTAAGCACAAGAAGCTTGAATCCAATGTCTTCTTCTTGAATTTGGAGTAGAAAGATGGATTGCAATTGAATTTGAGTTTTGGAATTTTAATTTCCCATTCCCTCCACCATTAATGCCAAAGCTTGATTAGTTAGGAAATTTATGAAGAGTGAGGAGAAGAGGGTTGGAACTTGGGCTTAATAGGCTAAACTAACCCAAAGTCCAAAGCGGGAAAAGTTAGTGAAATTTCACTAACTCCAAACCTATCGATGTTTATACTTAAAAAAATTGTAAACGACATTGCGAACTCAATGGAAGTGGTCTCGAGTCCTAATTTGACCGTTTGCAAAAAGTAGCTTTTCGGACCAAAATCCGATTAACGAGTTAATATTTAAATAAAATATTTAAATACAAACTCGACAAATATGCGGGTTGTTACATAAATTCAAAACTGACACCCTCACACTCAAATCTAACCCTTCTACCATCTTCAGTGTAATCAATTTAAATTTTATAAGCCATTGAAATATTTTTACCCAGCTTAAAAAATCAAGATCTAAAATTTCATCCAATCTCTAATTATTAAATTCAATAATTTAATTGCCAAATAATAATGATATTTGAAATTCAAGTCAAACCAACTTCCAAATATTTAAAATCAATTAAATATTCCAATTTCAAATATCTAAAAATTTCGAGTTGTCACATTTCTTTACAAAAGTTTCAATATCTATTTTATTCAAGTCCGTACGATGTACATATATCATCTGTACGCAATCCAAATCTGAACGCTCACTCGATCACACAATTTCATTTCCGAACTAGTATCGTTCACCCGACTCCCTAGTGCGGACTCAGATTTGGTTTCTTGACCAGAAACCGTCATTCTCCTTGCATAACCACAAACTATGATAGAGAATTTTTAGAATCAATCAAAAATCCATATCCAGAGTTCGCCGCCAAAAATCGAGTGAAAAATCCCAACTTGGATCAGTATAACTGCCTCGAAATCCTGTGCTTGAATTCTGGATCAAATCTCTATGGGGATAAAATAATATACGTACATTCCACATATTTAGCCCCAATTGATTATTAGCCATAATAATTTTCTTTTTATTCACAATTATTATGATTCCATCACATATTCACAATTTATTATTTCACATGCCTCTATCAAATCTTCATTTCAAATTTTAACCTAGTACTTTCCCATACCAAATTTTACTTGATAATTTCATTATTCATTTCTTAAGTCCAATATAAATATTTTACATACTTCTTATATTTATTTTCACTTTACTACTGAAGTTTATATCCATTTCTATCCACTTTGCCTTTACAATCTCATTTGAAATCAACTTACGTTCAAATTTAAATATTGAATTCTATTCATCTCAAACCATAATTAATTTTCTTTAATTAGTTCCGCTTACTAATTTAATTTAAATTCCTTTGTTTTCTTTAGTCTAATCTTGACTAACTTCTATTTCTCATAATTCAAATTAATCCCAAATATTCGGTTCAATTTCATTTACTTACAATTTAAATTAGCTTGTTTAATTCACAAATTTATAAAAAGATTTTCAATAACCATTTCATTTAGTTTATATAGATTCATTTCCTTAGGATTTACCTTATTTAACTTAATTCAATTATCATTCAATTAAACGCAAATTTTAAATTTCTATAGGTTCCCTAACTTATTTACATTTCATACTTATTTTAATATAACTCTTCTTCAAGTTAAATTTTATCCCAACAATTTTTAAATTTTTATAAGTTATCAAACCCATTTATATTCTATACACATTAATTGAACTTCAAGAATTTAAGAAATTACTTAACTATTTCAAAAATATTTTTGAAATCAAGTATCCCAAAATCCTTTAGCATATCCAATATTCCTTTGTATTTCAAAAATCAAAACAATTTTGCCAAATCAAAACTTCAACCTTTCAAAATCATTTTTGAGAAATCAATTATATACAGAATTCATTTGCATATCAATTTATCCTTTGAATTTTAAAACCAGCCCAATTTTGCAAACAACTTCAACTTAAAATCTCCAGGCAGCAATTCCTCCCTTGGAAACTTGAAAATGAACATCGATGATGCTGCAGTCATCACCGAAGTTATTTTGCAGCGACCGAAGTAAGTTCAGTGCTTATATTCTTTCCAAAAACCCTTTTCAAATATTTTTAAATTCAAAATTTCACTAGATTTCAAATCCAATTCAAAAATATTTCCGAAATAATATCACCAATATTTTTCCAAAACCTTTGAAAATCATTTCATACTCAAAGGAAATTAAATTTTCCAAATTTTCAAATATTACTCTGCAAATAAAAAATTATTTCATTTCAATTATAAATCACATTTATAATTCACATTTATAATTCACATTTACAACTCCCATTTTGTTATGTAAATTTATTTCTTTGGTTATAATTTTAATCCCTAGTTCAATTTCCACACAACAATGATAATAAATTAATATTATCACTTCCAAACAACCAAGCAACCATATATATTTCTATAATAATTTCTAAAAATTATTCCTTTTATATACAAAAATAATTTGGGTAAAATTATTTCATTTACCCTATTTTAAAACAATACTATGCCGATTTATTTTGTATAAGAGTTTAGAAATCCTTATCAATGGCATGGAGTCCCATATATTGACCAAAATCCATAAACACTCAACCAATAAGTCAACACAATATAAAAACAATTTTTATATTCACTAACAAATATGTGCTTATATCTATTATTACTCTCAAACTCATTCTAGAGTACCATGGACTCTATTTTTAATGGGTAATCCCCACTAGAGCCAAGGTTCTCTCTTAACCTTCAGCTCTGATACCAACTGTAACGACACGATGTTTCGACGCTCGAAAATCGACATCAATACGTCCACTGCATCAAATGTCGAACAATGAAATGCTAGAAAACCGAAGCATTAGGGTTAGAGAAGAAGGAGATAAAAGAAGAAATAGAAAACAAAATCAGAATCTCACAAACACAGCGAAGCAATATATAGTAGATAAATGACTAATATTTAAAAATAAAAAGAATCATATCTGTTTATACATTACATCTGTAACGTCCCACCTTTTCGCACGCCTCAAATCGACACACGTGCCAATTTAAAGCATACGGAAGGGCGGATTGTTATGGGGTAAATAAGAAAAACAGAGAAGAAATAAAATAAAATAGAATCTCACAGCGGAAGGATAAAATATAATAATCAATATACAGTTCATAAAACTGTTTACAAAACAATTGATTTTTCTTTATACAATAATTATCAGAGTTCACATACCAATAAATATCAATGCAATGGAATTAAATAGTGTAGTGGAATAATAGTATATGATAGTAATACAAATCTTCGTCTTCGTCCTTCAGAGCTAAAACTTCAAATCTTGAAACGCTCGGACTGACCCGAGCGAATTTGAAAAGACAAAAACACTCGAGTCAGAACTAAAAGATCTTATGTAAGTTAAATTAACAGAAATAAATATGAGTGCAGTAACCCAAGAGATGCTTGGGATTTACATCTCCTAAGGATCCGTTAAACTATTTACTATGTAGTATATTGCGCTATTATAATAGTGTCTAATTGTAAAATATACTTACTTTAAAATAGCGTTAAGGCTTTACATTTTCCACCTTAACACGTAATAGTGTCAATAGTCTATACAGTGCCTGCATATCCCCTGATCGGGAGACTACGAGAAGACACTTCATAGGTACGACACAAATAGAAACTCGTACAAGGCGCGATAGGGTAGGTGACACGGCACAACTAGGCAATGCCAGGGTAGATATACCAATTACGCTTCCGGGTCGGTGGTAACGCGTAGCGCGCAGCTACCGCCCACCTTGGACAAACTCCCCCAAATCAAAGAAATCAAAAGTGAAGGTGGCCACCGAATCAATCCAAAGTCAGAGTATAGTATCGAAGGGAAGTGTCCGATCAAAGGTGCTACCTTATTAACCCGTCAATCGCTCAGGTTTTAGCCGCCTTATGCCAACTCGTGGGAGTTGGGTCTACGTATTTACCTTACAGGAAACGCCGCCACTAACCTACTTCATTATGGAATCTCCACCGCGTGCACGGTTGCTAAAGTGGTTTTCGAAGTTGGCAGAGAGTATGACAACTTCCGATCCCGGTCTCTTTAACAACCAAACGTTATTATAACACCATGGTCTTTAAAATAGTTTATACTTTAAAACCAGAAAATAATTATCCATTTCAAAACCCATAAATACGATATCATTTCCATTTCAAAAACAACACATTTCGATATTATTTTTTATAAAACCCAAATCAATAATATCATTTTTAATTCAAATATATTTCTTTTCCAAATCATACTACTTTAAATTTTATAATATCTGTGAACCAACATTATGAATTATAACTTTCAGAACATAATACTTCAAAATTCATAGCTTCAAAACCGTAACTTCTAAAACTTGAATGGTTTGGATATTCAACAGTATATAAAATAAAATGGTTTGAATTCGAATTTACTTTATAAGATAATTTCTGCGACTTCACAATTTTTATTCATTTAAAATTCAGGTCTAAACCCCGTAAATTTAGATTTCTTTTAGTTTCAATAAACACTTCGATTTCAATATGTTCAAACTTTGAGTATTTAACAATTTCAAAACTTAGGTTGGAAATTCTATTCAACAATTTATTTTCCTATTATTTAGGTTTGAAATATTCACCAAATAAATCCATAAAATAAAACTCAAATTTCTAACAAATAAATATTTCCTTCAATTTATTTATACTAGAAATATTCATGTAATTTATTTTGAAAAAATCCAGTCATAAATATCGTACCTTTAAAATTTCCAAGCTTAAATAAGTTTTACATCAACTTATGGAGAGAAACTTCTAAATAAGTTCCATCAAATAAATTTTCAATTTTCCTCCCAAACTTAACTGATTTAAATCATTAAAACTCTATATACACATACGATATCGTAAACATGTACTTAACCATTTAACATAAATAATCAAACTCCATTGTTCAACTTATTTATTTTTATTTAACCGATTTATACATAGCTTAATTTCGAAAATTTAACTATATATGTATATATATTTAGATAATATCCAAATTTAATATTTATTAAACCGTATCATATCCAAACCATAAAAATCATTTCAAAAATAATTTTATATATATATATATATATATATATATATATATATCGTTGTGCATGTATATAATTTTCTATCCTATGGTCAAGTGATACAGATATTTATCATTCAATCTACAATTTAAAAATATAAATGCGGTTGTAAATCATTTCAAACCGCAATCCCGAATAAAATGAAATGTATGATAACTTGCAGAATTATATAATATATAACACATCATCCAACCATCAATCATCAACCATTTACTACAATCATCCAATTTTCACAACACATCAATATATATAGCATATAAAATGTAACAGGTATCAACGAATAGTTTATATTCAATAATAATTTATAACTGTTTAATTGGAAGTTTATATGCAAAAATAAATAAATTAACTGTCAATTTATATGCAAAAATAAAATTAAGTAACAATTTAATTTAAATAAATGCAATCTAGCTGAGATGATGATTAAAATATGCCAAACAGTCATAAATGAATTTCTACTCATATCATAAATCAATTTAAAAAACATAAGAATTTTTAGAATTTGTGAGTGGGTTTAAACACTCACCTTTTGGATTAAATTGAATTCAAATCCAATTTAAACCCAAAAATTGAACAGTCTCCAAATCCAATCAAACCAGCGTCAAAGTGCATGGAATCCCAATACGAACCTAGCGGAGAAAACCGCGCGTGAATTGGATCACGTATGCACAAATTTCGCGCATTAGAACACTTGAATTTCAAATATAAATAAAATAAAATAAAATAAATAGAGATAAAACCCACGTTTGCAAGCCACGTCATCATCGTACCTTCCTCATGCGTTCGTTCGTTCTCCTGTACGCGGTTTCTTCTTCTTTTTTCTGACCGAAGCTTTGACCGCTGCAAGCTCCTACCATCGGCCACCATATGGTTGCTGACCATCTCAACACACTCCCCCTTGATAGCCGCACCAACCCCTTACGGTTCGGTCCCCCCTTGTGCCGTCGGCCGCCACCCCCTTTCTAGGGTTTCAACCCTATATCACCGAAATCACGTCGCCTCAGGTCGAGCTAAGCCACGAGACCACCACCATTAACCTCCCCTTGTCGATCTCTTCGATGCCCATATTTCAATTTCACAAATTGAAGGAGAAATCGAAAAGCCCCAAATCAACCTTTAGGGTTTCGAATTTTACACGTTTGACCGCGATTTCGGGTTGACTCGAGCATCTATTGCAAAAATAGAGACTGCGTGTAGATTTGTATCGATGAAAACTACAACATATATTTTTTTGGAATTTTTCTGAGGACTTTAAATTTTAGGCTTTGGATTTGATTTTTGAATTGTATTTGGATCTAATGTTTGAAGCCATTGGAAGAGGAGGAGCTGTGTGATTGTATACACAAACAAATGAGCATAGATGGAGGCTAGGGTTTATAACTGGGTTTTTATAGATAAAGTTGAAAAATAGATGGATCAAGTTGATAGATATACGTGCTACCGCTAACGTGGCCCAAAAAGCCTGTTTTGACCCCGGAACGAAATTGGGTAAACCCATATATTGAAATAGGTGTTTTAAAATATTCTGAACGCGATGGAAAAAGTTTCACATCCAAATTCCATTGTATGAAGAAGTTATGCTGAAATCAATATTTTTAAATCGATTTCAATTAAATCGATTTCAATGTGTTTCGCGTTCGTACGATCAACGACAAGTCTGATCGCTACGAAACTTGAAACCCTACAATAATCACTATTACGGATCCGATGAAACTGGTTTCGTCGAAATCCGAGTCAGTGGCCAAAATGGCTATTTTTATGCTAATTAAATAAATTTGTTATTAATCAATTAAATCCAATTAAAAATTTAAATTCTAAAATTGACAATTTTATCACCTTTATATTTCTCAAACATTTTCAATGATTTAACAATTTTTAAATGTCAATTTATTAAAGATTAATCAATATAAATCTTCAATTTCACAAATAAAAAATTATAGATAAATTTCCAAAATTTCCATTAAATTGAATTAACCCATGAATATTCCATTCATAAATTTCAAATAGAAGGGTTTACCATTGGATTTAAAATTACTACATAAATATTTCCCGATTTCAACTAAATTTTCAAATTAACGTAATAATTACATATTTGATTTTATTCATTTGCAATAAATCCAACTATTATAAATTGAACAAATTAACTCACGATAAAATTCAAATTCTATAATTCATAAATTTTATCATCTTGATTTACTTATAAATTTATAATTCTTTAAACCCAATTCCATCTCAATTTAAGGTAGCTTAATTCGTCCATTATAGAATTTGTTTCAGTTTCTTAAATAACACCTTTATTATAAATTGAATCCAATTTATTTTAGTAAGTTTCCAAATTAAACTGGATTAGATTCAATTTCAACCTTTTTACTTACACTTAAGTTTAGGTTATATTCACTTATAACGTATTACTTCCTTAATTATTACTTTACCTACTTCCCGTATTAATTTCTCCATTAATCATAATTATTAAAGTAACGCTTATAATAAATACGACCCTATAATTACTCAACATTTAAACGAACGTTATTTCATTTCCATTAGTGTAACATTCATTTATTTTATTATCACTTATTACAAATTTTAGTTCCATTAACAAATAAGCAGGTAATTTATAATATATGTTACAAATTTTTAATTAATCACTATTCATTATTATTGACTTTAATTTAGCATTACTTACCTTGCATTAACATTGTTACTTAAAATCCCTATCCAATTGTAATTAATATTCAAATGAATACATTTACTCTTTTTCGTTAAGTTATTAATTATCATCAAGGCACATCTAATTGTCTTTATTGGTAAATGAGTGAATTTACTAGTAACCCGCTATTATAACCTTTAATATACGTGTATATTTATTTATCAATCAATGTTTGCGTTGTTTTTTTTCTTTCATTCAAATTGATTTATAACCGAATATACATTTATATTAGTCCCATTTCATTCCATTCATTAATGGTTATTGCACTAACCTTATTACTTTACATTACATTCAGTTTCCAAATTTTATAAAATTTAATTCTAATTACTTACCATTTAATCCATCAATTATTGATTCTATCCAAACATGTATTTAGATTTTATTTTAATTAATTTATTCAGTGTTGACATCCACTTAAAAAAATTTACTTTCATTTATATAGTTGTAATTCAATTCAGTTATTATTTCATTAATACTATTTCCAATTTATTTCTTCCAGTATTAATTTCACACATCAAATTTAATTAACAAATTATAATGGTTTCCACTATTTCTTCAATTGGATTTCATTTCAATACTAATTTATCACCCTTTTTTTTACAAAATTTCAATTACAAAATCCTATTTAATTCACAACTTTAATTGTCGAAATTTTCGGGTCGTTACAACATCATCAGAGTACAAAAAAATTCACAACACACAACTGGACAGTTATATTAACTTGTCCTCACAAAACTGACTATGCAGTTAATCAGACACAATGGAATATACATAAAATACGTGTGATACGTCTTGCCATCCAGCTCGTATCCTGGGCTCTAAGCAGTCCATCCAGAATCTGTACTCTATAATACTCGGTCTGACCCGAGCATTATAGTTAAATAACACCTAAGTTAGCCTGGAAAACCAGAGTGAGAAAGCACACTCAATTGGATAATTAAAGTTTTCAAAATCCATTGAAATCAAAGGTATCTCGTAAGACCACACCACAAATAAACATGCCGGGTTTTTACCTTACGATAACCAAAACATTTCTTATAAAATCCTCTGATATTACAATAGTGTCTATATACAAATACTTATTCAAAGAGCCGAAATTGTTACCTTGTTAAATTCCAACAAAACTAGGATCTACAAACAAAACCGTAAAGGCATGTAGGGAGAATGGATTTCCATCAATGGCAGGGCTACTGGGTACCGTCCGTCACAGTACGTGGTCTAGATCACCGTATCGAGGATCCACCCTGAACCCCTGCATCACAAGACCTGAGCTACCCTTTACTGGATAGTCCGAATAAGATCAACCCACGGTCGGGATCAGCAACCTCCCACATAGCCAAAAAAAGGGACCTCTAGACAGCGATGAGCTTACCCTAGTTTGTTGCTAGCCACTTAGCCTTGTGTGCACCTCCATGTTTTAACCATTCCCGGTTGATGAGGCTCGAAGTTCGGCGTTGCCTTTTTAGCGTACTTTCACTTAGAATGCTCATCGCCCCCTTGACGATGTTTTGATAGCATTCGTCCATGCAAGTCTATTCCAGGTCCGAACAGAACCGATGACGCTACTCCTACTACATCCATTTTGGAATCACCCTCGGGATTATTAGTGATTAGCCCTTACACTTCACTGCTCCATCTTCGACAACCAGCTCTTGTCTTCCTTACGAAAACGTTTAAACCGGATCGAAGTGGTTTTTCATAAATAAATCACGATCCCGGTCTCTACGAAACGATCAACGTATTGGCCAATATTGATAGTCAGTTATTTAACTATCAAATACATTCGCAAACAACCATCAGACTTTAAATAATTTTCAAATTACTTATTTCAAAATATCTTTACAAGATATTTTCCATACTTCAACCCTTTGAAAACAGTTTCCAAATCACTTTCCTTTCATAGAATAAATTTTCAAATATTGTTTTTTCCATTGAAAATTACCAAGTCTAAATACTTTAGATTTAAAATAATTTAAAATTGCTTTACCCAAAATATATATACTTTAAAACATTTAAAATAAGAACCATTTAAAGACTTTATTTAAATTACTAGTTATAAAATTTTATAATAACTTCTCATGTAAATCATAAGCCAAAATAAATTTTAAAATAAAAGTTACGAAATTCTATACAAGTTTTCAAATAAAAACTTTAACCAAAATATCTTTAAAATATAACTACTTTGTAAAATATAAATATTAATAATTACCTTTTTAAATCATAATACAATTAACCTTTAAAAATAATTAATACTATAACTAATTTAATAAATATTTACCTTTAAAATTTTAAAACAACTTAAATAGTAATTTCTCAAAAACAATCTTTAAAACAACTTCAAAACTTTTGACCTATGCTTAAAAATCTATTTTGAAACGTACTTGGCTTTTCAAAGAAATACACTTTTCTTTTACACCTTTAAAAATAAACCATTGTTTATTTTTAAAACAAATTACCCATTCCTTTATAAATTCCCACCGTGAATTTACACTTCCAAATATCCACCGATATCGTATTTCACTTTATAAACCCAGTTTATAAATTCTATAGTCTCGTCCTTCTTTTAAAACACGGTTTCAAACACTAAATCGATTTCCAAATCGATTTCCAAAATTTCCTCATTTTAAAAATAAATTCCTTTACTTGCTCAATTTTTATTTTAAAACCCATTAATTTCAAATTAACTTCTTTATTATGATTTAAAATATTTTTTAACTAAAAATACTAATTTCATATTTATTTCAAAATTCCTCTTTTATTTCTTCCTAAACCATTTAAATTCTTAATTCAAAAATAAATCTTTTATTCCTTTAATTAAAATCACTTATGTTAAAAAATACATTTATTTCCATTTATTCAAAAATCTCCTTTCCCATACTTGGATTTATTTATTAGTATTTAAAAATCAAATTTTATCCTTTTCCAATTCACTCTTTAATTTATCCTAATTCTCTATAGTTATTTTACTTAAAAATTCTCTCTTTTATTTTTCTTCAAAAAATCCCATCTATATATTTTTAATAACTCGGTATACCCAAAAGTTATTCGATCAAACCATAGCATCCAATATTTTCAATTTTGAATATAATCTATCATAGATTATCAAATAATCATATCATAGAATATTAAAACAATATAAATACTTTGAGGAATCCAATTGGATACCTCCAACTTGTCTGCCTGCATCCACAGATGTTAGCATAATATAAAATACCAATTCCACTTCGAGGCGGAATTTCGTGGTATATGGGGTCATCCGCTATTATGCGGAGCGCATAGGGTCTCATCCGCTATATAATGGGGGAAATCAATCACTCCAATATATATATATATATATATATTGTATATAACATATCACATCCAAGCTGATAATAAATTATCAATTCAAGCAAAACAACCAATAATTTAAATTTTAACTATTTAAATCAATGGTATTCCAAATGAGTGAGATTAACTCACCTTTGATTTTGTTTGTAGTCCATTCCATCTCGACTATTTTCTCCATGATTTTGACCTTGTATAAACAATTTATTATATATTACTTTTTGAATTAATCAAATAATTAATTAGCATTTAATTAACTAACAACTTATTTAATAATCTTCCTCTTAAAAGTCTTTAAGTAACTAAAATAATTAAATAAATTTACTGAATGAGTTTACCACCAAAATACATTAATTTAAAATAAACTAGTAGGTTTAAAATGTATATGGTTTAAAATGTATATGTATATTAGTTTTATTTTGTTTTTCCTTTTGAAACTGAAAATGCTAAAAATAGCTTATATAGATTCGAAAATCAAATATTTATATAAATTGCTATATTTCCAAAGTCTTATATATATACTGATTTCCACTATACACCTTTCTAAACTAAACAGCAATCTACTGAGTATATATTATATATCTTCTAATCCATATATATTTTTTCTACATATATTTGTATTTTTATTTTCTTTCTGTAAATACAAACTGTAATGCCTGTATTGTAAAATTTTGTTCTTCAATATATAGATACTTCTCTGCATAATTATATATATGTGTGTGTGTGAGTTAAATTAAGTTAAAAACAAAACAACCTTATACCTCACAGCTTGGATTCGAGCTTCCCTTGCGCACCGTACTTCTGCTGTGATGACCCAGAATTTTCCAACAATTTAAGTTGGAATTGTTAATTGATTTTAAAATATTTAGAAGTTAATTTTAACTTGAATTCAAGATATCAATATTTACTTGATAATTAAATCATTGAATTATATAGTTTAAATATTGAATTTAATAATTGAAAACTGGGTAAATGGTTGAATATGGAATTTTAAGCCTATTAAAAGAAATTTGAAGGTCTATAAAATTTATAATGATGATACTGAAGATAATAGAATGGTTGGAATTTAAATTAAAGGTGGTTCGTTCAATTTTAATAATATATCGTTTAAATCGATATTTAAAAATAGCCTTCCGAGGCACAGTCTCGGAATTTGACGAAACCAGTTCCATTGGATCCGTAATAGTTAGTTATTATCGGATTTCAATTTTCGTAGCCATCAGAGTTATCGTTTGATCCTGGCAGCTCGAAACGCTTAGAACGATTCTAATCGATTTAATTTAAAATTGATCGTTTTCTTCAATAACTCGCACATACGATCAAATTAGCTTCTGGAACACATTCCGTTGTGTTTGGAATAGGGGTAACACCTTATAAAAGTCAATCGGCATATCTAATTCGGGGTTCGGGATTTCGCGTTATAAAACGCGGGACATTTTCAATATTTAATTATATTAGCCAGGCGTACTCAAGAAGCCACTTCCAATTTTTATTACGTTTCCTTAGCTTTCCCCCTACGCTCTTCGTTGATAAAATAAATAAGGTCAGGTAGATATTTTTCTCTTCGTTCAACTCTTTAAAGACCCGTACCCTTCTTCATTGCCGAAACCAAATCGAAATCACAGAATAACTGCACCTTTCTCCCCAAATCAAATTAATATTCGTTTTTCCGTCCACCCCTCTCATCTTTCACCAGAACCGAAATTCGTTCAAAGAAATTGAGGGACGCGAGAGGGTTTGAGCAATTCGTGAATTAATTATCGGTTTCATCTTGAAATCGCGAGCGCTGAAGTGGAAGCCGAGGGTAGCGGCACGAGTGTGTGGCCGCGACATCGAGCAAGAAGGTGTTCTAGGGTTCGATAGTTTGATGGAGATAGAGGGAGGTTGGAGCGGCGGTGGCTACTGGCGTATGAGCGAAGTCGTGATGCCGCGACTTGGTTGCGTTTGGAGTTAGGGTTTTGAGGAGGCTCGATCGCGACTTGTACGACGACAGCTCGAGGCATCGAAGTCGAGCTTCGGGGAGGAACGTGGGGCCAGAGATAGGTGTGGTGATGGTCGTGGAAGCGGCCGATGTCGATGTGGTTCGAGCGTGGTGGTGATCGAGGTATATTCCTGCAGTTTTTCTTTATTCTGAAATCAAAATAATATTATTATTATTATTTTTACAGTAGGAGATTTCAAAAAGGGAAATTCAATCATTTGTTAAATAAAGATTGGGTTATATTAAATTTACAAAATGGAAATGAAATTTATCTAGTGAACTTATATAATCATTTGGTAACTGGAACATATTTTATAAACAGAAAATTAGTTTGAAATTTAAGTTTTTGTTTAAATAAACCATTCGATTAAATATAATTAATTAGCTAATTAAAATTTTAGGGGAAAAATTATTGTTCAAATTTATTCAATCTTAATAAAAATTTATAATTGTTATACAAGGTCAAAAACCCGAGAAACTATGTCGAGGATGAAGTGGATTTGCAAATAAAAGCAAAGGTGAGTAAATTTCACTATGTTCTAGTTTTATGTGGATTTAAATGGTTAGATTTAAATAATTGGTTAAATGATTGGATTTATTGAATGTGTATCGGATGATCTAGTAATTTTGGTTTTGGGTTCACTCTCGAGTTAATTGTTGTTTGACTCGAGGTATTTGGGTTTAAATGGTTTAAACTTAAATCGTAAATAAGAAAATGGTTCCGATTAAAATCAATAAGAATTTAATGATTGGTGATTCATTGAATAAATAAGTTAATTTAATGAATACTTAATAAATTAAATTAATTTATGATTTGGGTTAATTAGTTGGGCTTAAATTAATTGGAATGATCATTGGGTGGATTGATAAATAATTGCTTAATGGAATTAATAAAATATAATTACCCTGTGGAATTAATTAAGAGATTAATTAAAATGATTAATCAAGGAGAAATTAATTATTTAATAAAGTAAATAAAAGATAGTTAATCATCGGTTGAGATGAATCAAGAATGACTAATATATATGATTTAATTAATGATTAATTATTTAATATGATTAAAATTACATTTGAATAAATTGAAATGTAAATGAAAAATCATTAATCTATATAATCAATGATGTAAATAGAGGTTGTCTTATTGATTTGGGTTAGGAACAATTAATATCGGGAAATGAATTAAAGATAATTACTTGAACGTAATTGAAAATTAATTAATCCAGGGTGATTGATTAAGATGAATAACGGAGAGTTGATTAATTAATTGATTTGGAATTAATTAATATTAAATGAAGGAATCTAAGTGAATGTGGTTAGAAATTCAATTGGAATCAATTGAATTGGTTTATATGTGATGAAGTTTTACTTATGGATGATTGAATGGTATTGGATGTTTTGAATGAGTAGATATCTCTGATATGAAATGTTGTGTACTCCTTTTGAATAAATTGGATTAGAATAACATGAGATTCGGAGAGACCGGGGTCGGGTATTGGGAAATACCCGAAATCACTTCGAACTGTTATAAATTGATTTGTGAAATCAATGAGTTGAAATGAAATAATCTGAGTGAATTGAATTATTTTATCTAAGTTTGGTACTTAGGAATTGATATGTGAAATAGGTGTTGTCTATAGTAAATTGTGAATTGGTTAAATTGATATAAGTTACCCAGGATTATTTAAGTTATTGCTTGGTACTCTATGTTAATTAGGTTTACTCACGCTGGTTTCCAGCCTGACCCAGGTGTTACTTTGATGTAATACTCGGGTCAGACCGAGTATTACAGTTTTTCAGGGTAGGACGTTCTGGAGCTCAGGAGGCGAGCTGGTGGTAATATCGTATAGAGAATATCCATTGTATTTATATTATTGTTAATCTGAGTCAGGATAATTGTAAATATTCAGTGACTGTATATTATGTGAAACTCTGATGTATATTATATGTAATCGACAGATGTAGTATTTTTTTTGTAAACTGTTATTATTTATTATTATATTTTATCCGCTGCGTATGTGAGTTGTTGATGTTTATGTTCTTCTTCTTCTTCTTCTATCTCTTTCTTCTTTTTCATAACTATCTGAAATTTTCGGGTTTGGAAATTTCGGGTCGTTACATTTGGTATCAGAGCAGAAAGGTTAAGCGAGAACCATGGCTCTGGTGGGATTACTCATTTAATAGAGTCCGAAGTACTCTAGAATGAGTTGAGTGTATATATATGAGCGCGTACTTGTTATTTTCTTATATAAAGGTTTTAAATGATTTTATATAAAAAAAATTGATATATAAAGGAATATTTCATTCTAATAAATATTAAGGCGATTGGTTGTTAAATTATTGAAATTAAAATTTAGAAATAATATAATTCAACTAAACTGAAATTCAATAAAGATAAGTTTGAAATGGATTAAAACTGAAACTGAAGTTTAGAATTGGAATTAAATTAAGTAGAAACAAAAATACAACCAAATTAAAAATTTAATGGATTGAAAATGAAATTCTAAATCTGGTCTCAGAATTCGAAAATTTTGTTTCAAAATAATGAAAAATAATAAATAAGTATATTTGGATAACTGGGACTTGTTGAAAACAATGGTTTGTTTGGAATTTGATTTGGATTTTAAACCAAGGGTGGTTTAAAATATAAAACATGGCTGAGAAGGTCAAGAGATAAATATGTATATATATGGATATACATGATATCAAGGATAATTTGAAATAAACTCTAAGAGGTTGAGTTTTGATTTTTCCTAAGTGTGATGTAAAAACCTAAAGTGGTATAAGTTGAACTTATAAGAGGGAAAGAATTTTGAAATTTGAAGTGGGAATTCAAATTTGGTAAGGTTGATTGGATTAAGTAAATTGGAACTTAAATTGGAAAGAAATCAAGTCCAATGGAATTTGGAGTTATTTGAATTGGAATTGGGTCAATTTAAATGGAGATTTAAATTGAATTGTTGGGGAAGTGTACAGTTGGCTCTTGACTATTTTCAATATAAATTGTTTTGATATAAACTTATTTTTCTAAGCTATTAAATATATACAACCTTTCTTTCTTAAAGCCAAATTATTTTATATACTTGTTTTACGATTATTTTTGAAGCTATTTAACCATTTTTCAACTATTTTCTAAACTAATTGCTATTTTTCAACTATGTTACAATTAATTACTATTTTACAACTATTTTACAATTATCCAAAATTTCTGAAACTGTTCAGCTATTTTCAACTATTTTACGATTAGTTAACTATTTTCTAGCTATTTTCTAAACTAATAATTATTTTTCAACTACTTATCTATTTTTCAATTTTCAAGTTATTTTTCTAAAAATAAACTGGTCGGAGTTCAAATTGTTATTGATTTAATACCCAGCTGAGATAAGAATTGAAGTGATAATCCAAATGGGGATTAAGAAAAAATGGGAATAAGTGAGTATATCTCACATTGATGGATTTTGAAAGTGTTTGAAGTATACAAGGGTTTTATACGAGTTGGAAATGATCCAAAGTTTAAAAAAAAAAATTATATATATATAAAGGATCTTATGAGGATTTTGGAAAATATTTCGAGAACCTTTGGTTTTGGAAAGGCTTTTGATTTTTGGGTAAAATCAATATTGGAATTTGGAAAGCCTAGTTTGAGAATTATCGATTTGGGAATAATCGATTTTGTGTAAAGGAGCCTTGTATGAGATCATACTAGGTGTATGATTTGAAAGATACTATATGTATGGTATAAAGTGTTTTGATGATGGATCTGGGCAAAAAGGCGCTCCTTTGGAATGAACTTCTCAGGAGTGCCACCGGGTGGTGCTGCCTTGAGCCCCGGGGGGGGTTCTAAAGTTGATCCTGTGAGGAGTCTGGACAAAACTAGTTCCTGAGGATTATGAGTAGTGTATACCATAGCGAAAGTCGTGTGTGCCGCTGAGAGCCAACAGTCTGCGTATGATTTTATATTGGTAGACTGCAGCCTATGGTATAACATAGCGGAAGTCGTGTGTGCCGCTGAGAGCCAACATGTCTGCGTTTGATTTTATATCGGTAGACTGCGACTTATGTAGGAGTGGAGAGGTTTCATTTCGATAGCGAAAATCAGAGGCCGCTGAGAGCCTGCAGTTACATGGACTTTTGCTGTGACGGCAACGTAACCCTGGATGTAACTGAGATTTGTTGTGTGGGATCCATGGCGTAATTGAGAGGCCGCGGAGAGCCTGCAGTTGCATGGACTTTTGCTGTGACGGCAACGTAACCCTAGGATGCAACTGTGACCATGGATGGGGGTGATGATTTCCAGAGCATTCTCACCAAAGATATTTCCTCTATTTTCAAAAACTGTTTTTCTATATTTTCAATAAAATTATTTTCCAAGTATTTTCACTGGGTGTTGAAAACGGGTTTACCAAGTACTTAGAATTTTCAGTCCTACGCCTGATCAACGTATGACTGAATTTATATGAGAATAAGGATGGACTGGTTGAGACATCGAGTTATAAAAAGTATTATTTTTTTTATAAAGAGTTATTTTAATAGTATGATGTGAATTTAAAAGCATTTCTAAAAATTTTAAATAAAGATATTGGAATTTTGGAAAATAAAGAAACCCATACTGGAATTATAAAATAAAATTTGAAACTCGAGAAATTTAAGAAGTGATTCTTTGTCATTAAAATCGAATATTGATTTAGAAATTGAAAATAAGCTAATTGGTTAAATAATTGTTTGATTGAATACGTTAATAAAATTTAACTTTGGTAAATAAATGGATTGTAAATTAATAATGGAGTTTGGAAATGAATTCAAATTGTAAATAGAACTCGACTTGGATTTAATAATGAAATAAATTAGAAGAGATGTTGTAAAAATAAAATGGGTTGGATTGAAAAAAAAATGTGATGGTTTGAATTATAAATAAAATTCAAGGGTGATTTGAATAATATTTAATGAGATTTGCAAGTAAATTGGATATAAGAGAAGTGATTATAATAGAAATGGTTTGAGCTGCAAAACAAAACCCAAGTGAATAGAAATAAATTGAGAATGACCTTATATTGATAAAATAAATTCGATAACAAATTAAGTAAGTAAATTAAAATTTTAAATGGGTTAATTGAGTTGAATAATAAATGGATGAAGTCTGGTTGAATAAAAAACTAAATCAAAGTTGTGATTGGAATTGGATTATCAGACTGAACTTAAATTTGGTGGTATATTAATTTGAAGAATAAATGAGTTCAGTATGTGCTTGGATATTATTTTGATAAATTGAGAAGATGAATTAAAGTTAAAATTTAAATGGATGGGCTAACTGAATTTAATGGAATTTGATTAAATGAGAATCAAATAGAAGTAAACTTAAGTTTGATGTTGGAATAAGTTAAAGTAAATTCACCTAAGCTTAAAATTTATGGAAGTTTGGCTTCGAATAAGGATGAAAGCCCATTAAATAAAAGCTTGGATTAAATTAATTTGGAAATAGTTATTAATTTATAAGTATTGAACGTGCCAAGTTAAATAAATTGTTTAAATTGAATCTAATGCTGAGGTAAAATGAAATGCAATGAATGGTTGGTAAATATATTAGTAATGAAATGAAATTAAATTCAGAATGAGTTGAATTTAATTTGGAATAGTTATAAACTAAAATAGATACTTTATTAACCGAATATTGTCGAGATTGCATAAAAATAATTGTTGTTTGGCGTAAACCAAAGTAATTAAATTCTATGAGTTAATAGAGATTAAATAAATTTGATTCTGAATCATTTGAAGTGAATATGAGCTTGTTTGGATTATAAATCAATGGAATGTCAGAAATTGAGTTGCAAACCATTGAAATTAAATGAAATGGTGTATAAATTGGTGGAAAACAATTGAATTAGTTTTGAAAACATATTAATTGCTCATAGAAGTTATTTCAAATGCATTTCCTTTAGAATTGAAGTGTTATAGTTGTTTAAGTAAGAAAAATGCTATAAACTTCATATATATGGAGCTTATATGTTTAAATGGAGTAAGTACAGGTACTTGAAGGCTGTTTGGCTGGATTTGGATGCACTAATTGCTAAAATAAGTAAGCCGCATGCTTAAAATGCTCAATAAGGTACGCCTACGTAATAAAAATAGGAAATATGAACTGTTTTTGCTTTTTCCGACCAGGTGGGTCGATGTATATATATTTATATCTCTTGTCAAATTGCAAAAGCTCCTCCGTACAAAGGAGACTCTGCCAAAAAATTTCGAAAATTTTTGAAAATTTTTAAGAAAAATTTTGTTAAGCAATTAAACGATTCTAAATATGAAACTGAAATAAGTTAGTAGATGAAACTACTATGAACCAGTTATAAATAAAAGGTAAAATTCAATGCTCAAATTAAAGATGAACTGAATTCATATGGAAATGGGAAATACTAATTTGAAATAGGTATGAAAACATATGTGAGGAAATGTATAAAATGATTGAAAGGTTACAATTGGATATTATTGCTTGGTAAGATATGCAGGTATTTAAAGGGGAAAAGAAAATTGGATTTGATTCCAAAAGATAAATTTGTATTGCCCGACAAAAAGGTACGTATTTACATTTCTAGATGAGATTGGATTGGGTTTTTGATGTAGCCACTTGGCTTTTGTTTTCTTTTGGAATTTGGGAGCCCGTAGAGGCCTTTTGTAGTTGTATCGAGCTAGCCGCGCAAAGGAGACGCTGGCAAAAATTTTCGGGAATTTAGAGAGTTAGAAAATTTTTGAGAAATTTTTGATAATTCAAAATTGGGTTTTAGATTGAAATTTAGATGATTGAGCAAAGGGGTGTTGTTTGATACAATAGAGGGTTTTGGGAAGTTGATTAAGGTGATAGTGGGCTTTTAACAAAAGATAGTTGGTAGGATGTTGAATTGAGAGTTTTGGGAAAAGTAAACGGGTTTGGAACCACTCTTTCCAACTAGTAATTTCGGGGACGAAATTCTTTTAAGGGGGGAGGAATGTGATGACCCAGAATTTTCCAACAATTTAAATTGGAATTGTTAATTGATTTTAAAATATTTAGAAGTAAATTTTAACTTGAATTCAAGATATCAATATTTACTTGATAATTAAATCATTGAATTATATAGTTTAAATATTGAATTTAATAATTGAAAACTGGGTAAATGGTTGAATATGGAATTTTAAGCCTATTAAAAGAAATTTGAAGGTCTATAAAATTTATAATGATGATGCTGAAGATAATAGAATGGTTGGAATTTAAATTAAAGGTGATTCGTTCAATTTTAATAATATATCGTTTAAATCGATATTTAAAAATAGCCTTCCGAGGCACAATCTCGGAATTCGACGAAACCTGTTCCATTGTATCCGTAATAGTTAGTTATTATCGGATTTCAATTTTCGTAGCCATCAGAGTTGTCGTTTGATCCTGGCAGCTCGAAACGCTTAGAACGATTCTAATCGATTTAATTTAAAATTGATCGTTTTCTTCAATAACTCGCACATACGATCAAATTAGCTTCTGAAACACATTCCGTTGTGTTCGGAATAGGGGTAAAACCTTATAAAAGTCAGTCGGCATATCTAATTCGGGGTTCGGGATTTCGCGTTATAAAACGCGGGATATTTTCGATATTTAATTATATTAGCCAGGCGTACTCAAGAAGCCACTTCCAATTTTTATTACGTTTCCTTAGCTTTCCCCCTACGCCTCTTTGTTGATAAAATAAATAAGGTCAGGTAGATATTTTTCTCTTCGTTCAATTCTTTAAGGACCCGTACCCTTCTTCATTGCCGAAACCAAATCGAAATCATAGGATGGCCGCACCTTTCTCCCCAAATCAAATTAATATTCGTTTTTCCGTCCACCGCTCTCATCTTTCACCAGAACCGAAATTCGTTTGAAGAAATTGAGGGACGCGAGAGGGTTTGAGCAATTCGTGAATTGATTATCGATTTCATCTTGAAATCGCGAGCGCTGGAGTGGAAGCCGAGGGTAGCGGCACGAGTGTGTGGCTGCGACGTCGAGCAAGAAGGTGTTCAAGGGTTCGACAGTTTGATGGAGATAGAGGGAGGTTGGAGCGGCGGTGGCTACTGGCGTATTAGCGAAGTCGTGAGGTCGCGACTTGGTTGCGTTTGGGGTTAGGGTTTTGAGGAGGCTCGATTGCGACTTGTACGGCGACAGCTCGAGGCATCGAAGTCGAGCTTCGGGGAGGAACGTGGGGCCGGAGATAGGTGTGGTGATGGTCGTGGAAGTGACCGATGTCGATGTGATTCGAGAGTGGTGGTGATCGAGGTATATTCCTGCAGTTTTTCTTTATTCTGAAATCAAAATAATATTATTTTTTTACAGTAGGAGATTTCAAAAAGGGAAATTCAATCATTTGTTAAATAAAGATTGAGTTATATTAAATTTACAAAATGGAAATGAAATTTATCTAGTGAACTTATATAATCATTTGGTAACTGGAACATATTTTATAAACAGAAAATTAGTTTGAAATTTAAGTTTTTGTTTAAATAAACCATTCGATTAAATATAATTAATTAGTTAATTAAAATTTTAGGGGAAAATTTATTGTTCAAATTTATTCAATCTTAATAAAATTTTATAATTGTTATACAAGGTCAAAAACCCGAGAAACCATGTCGAGGATGAAGTGGATTTGCAAATAAAAGCAAAGGTGAGTAAATCTCACTTTGTTCTAGTTTTATGTGGATTTAAATGGTTAGATTTAAATAATTGGTTAAATGATTGGATTGATTGAATGTGTATCGGATGATCTAGTAATTTTGGTTTTGGGTTGACTCTCGAGTTAATTGTTGTTTGACTCGAGGTATTTGGGTTTAAATAGTTTAAACTTAAATCGTAAATAAGAAAATGGTTCCGATTAAAATCAATAAGAATTTAATGATTGGTGATTCATTGAATAAATAAGATAATTTAATGAATACTTAATAAATTAAATTAATTTATGATTTGGGTTAATTAGTTGGGCTTAAATTAATTGGAATGATCATTGGGTGGATTGATAAATAATTGCTTAATGGAATTAATAAAATATAATTACCTTGTGGAATTAAATAAGAGATTAATTAAAATGATTAATCAAGGAGAAATTAATTTATTTAATAAAATAAATAAAAGATAGTTAATTGTCGGTTGAGATAAATCAAGAATGACTAATATATATGATTTAATTACTGATTAATTATTTAATATGATTAATATTACATTTGAATAAATTGAAATGTAAATGAAAAGTCATAAATCTATATAATCAATGATGTAAATAGAGGTTGTCTTATTGCTTTGGGTTAGGAACAATTAATATCGGGAAATGAATTAAAGATAATTACTTGAACGTAATTGAAAATTAATTAATCCAGGGTGATTGATTAAGATGAATAACAGAGAGTTGATTAATTAATTGATTTGGAATTAATTAATATTAAATGAAGGAATATAAGTGAATGTGGTTAGAAATTCAATTGGAATCAATTGACTTGGTTTATATGTGATGAAGTTTTGCTTATGGATGATTGAATGGTATTGGATGTTTTGAATGAGTAGATATCTCTGATATGAAATGTTGTGTACTCCTTTTGAATAAATTGGATTAGAATAACATGAGATTCGGAGAGACCGGGGTCGGGTATTGGGAAATACCCGAAATCACTTCGAACTTTTATAAATTGATTTGTGAAATCAATGAGTTGAAATGAAATAATTTGAGTGAATTGAATTATTTTATCTAAGTTTGGTACTTAGGAATTGATATGTGAAATAGGTGTTGTCTATAGTAAATTGTGAATTGGTTAAATTGATATAAGTTACCCGGGAGTATTTAAGTTGTTGCTTGGTATTCTATGTTAATTAGGTTTACTCACGCTGGTTTCCAGCCCGACCCGGGTGTTACTTTGATGTAATGCTCGGGTCAGACCGAGTATTACAGTTTTTCAGGGTAGGACGTTCTGGAGCTCAGGAGGCGAGCTGGTGGTAATATCGTATAGAGAATATCCGCTGTATTTATATTATTGTTAATCTGAGTCAGGATAATTGTAAATATTCAGTGTATATTATGTGAAACTCTGATGTATATTAAATGTAATCGACACATATAGTATTTTTTTTTTGTAAGCTGTTATTATTTATTATTATATTTTATCTGCTGCGTATGTGCGTTGTTGATGTTTCTGTTCTTCTTCTTCTTCTTCTATCTCTTTCTTCTTTTTCATAACTATCGGAAATTTTCGGGTTCGGAAATTTCGGGTCGTTACATCTGCCCTAGCTTCCACCGTAACAGCGAAACCACACTCGCGTCATAGTCCCTGACCACCAACTCCTCCCCTCGTAAGCTCAGCCTTCACTGTTCTCGGCTGTCCCTCGAGTTTAAACTCGAGTTTGAGAACCTTTCCACGCCTCTGCTGCGAAACTACAACCAGCATCGACCCCTTGGTTCTCGAGTTCCCTTTATCGATGATTTTTCTCGCGACATCGAGCTCGAATTCACCGACCTCGACCCAAAATCCACCCCTCAATTTGATCGGCACCCTCTTCTAACCTCGCGTTCAGCCTAATCCATGTGTGCACGCATGTTGACAGTCGCGACATCGCCTCTGGAGGCAATTTCCCCCATTGCCGATTGAATTGCCAAGCTCGACCTGAAAGATTCTCATCTACTTTGAGCGAATCGTGTTTGTGAGCAAAGAATGGAGGCGAGAATTCGAATTTGAGAATTCAATCTAAAGAATTGAGGAATCTATTATCCTAATTAACGAACTTTTCATTCTCATTCGTTACTGGGAATTTGATTTCGTATTTCTGAGATTTACAAAGGAAAGAACGAAAGACAAATTGATCTGCCTTAGTTATTCTCTTCGTTATTATTATTTATTTATTTTAAAAAAACGAAGACACATGTTAGACGATGTAAGAAATGTGTCCTCTGGGTGGACACGTGTTGGATATGTCCACAGTGAATTGAGGGAAAAGTATATATATTATATTTTAAATTTGAATTTAAATTTAAATCATATCAATTTCACAATTCAAAATCTTGATCTCCTATCGAGGTGTGCCGCTAGGCGTTTATATTGTTAAACCCCCATTCTGAACGCAATGGAAAAGGTTTCGAGACCTAACTCAATCGTATGGAGAAGATAGTTTTTTCGACTCAGTTATTATATTAAATTTTACGATGCAGATTCAGCGCGTTTACCTGCCGTAGGGCTACATGATAACTCCATACAGTACGAATATTGAAATCAGATAAGCATACAATATTGCGGATCTAATGGAACTGGTTTTGTCGAATTCCGTGACTATGCCATGGAAGACTATTTTTAAATGTCGATTTAAACAATATATTTTCAAACTAAACAAAACAGTTTTAAATTCAACTTTTAAAAGTTCTATTATCTCCATTATTATCGATATAAATTTTATGACATTCAAATTATTTTTAACAGACTCGAAATCCCAAAATTCATATTTTACCTGATTTCTAAATGTGTAATTCGATAGTTTATTTGTCAATCAAATTGTGATATTTGAAATTCAACTCGAAAATTAACTCTTGAATATTTAAAATCAATTAAATATTTCGATTTCAAATATCTAAAAATTCCGGCTTGTCACACTAGTCGTTTATCGTTCAATCAATCTGGTTCATTCTTTATGATTTCAGCGATTCATATAAATAGCTCATTATAAACCCTAGTAACTCCTCAATTCTCATTTGTCTACTTGTACATTGCTTCTCAACTCCTCATTCCGATGGCAGACAAATAAATTCTCCGTTCAATTTCAAATCAAAAATCAAATCAAAAATTCAAACTCCTCAAACTATATCGAATTATATATCAATTTGTGGCTCTCGACGAGCGCAAGTCAAATATATGATTCGTTTTTCAATTTAGATCTCAGTGTGACCAGAACTGGGTGGACTATTATCGGCCGTTCGTCGATCATCGATCAACTTCATTTGATCGACAAATCGAAGGCACGGTTATGTAGAGGGGACCAAGGGAAGTCGATCTGAGGTGTTCGCTTGGAGTTTTGGTGGTTGGATTTGTCAGCAAAATTCACTAGGGTTTAACTAAATGGCGGCGGCCAGGTTCATCATGGCACCGATCAACGGCATGGGGAGGCAGGGAGGTGCTGGTGTGGGCGGCTCATCGGGTGGGGGGTGAGAATGGCGATGTCCGATCGATCGAGGAAGAAGCGTTGAGGCGGCATTCGGTCGTGTTGCATTGGCGGTCGTGGATGGTAGCTGTTCAAATCGCGATGTTCAAGGGAGAGACAGGGTTTTGCTGTGTGTACATGGCTGTTTATGATTGGTATTTTTATTATTATTATTTTCTCTAATTCGAAATGTTCTATTATTTACAACTTTCTCATACGATGTCTGATTTATGCGTTGTTTCTTTTGCTAGGATTGTATTGAAATTCCAGACATTTTGACGCTTGTTTGGATGAATTCTGAGACTATTTCAATCTTAAGTTTAAATTGAATTTAAATTCAAAGGTGAGTGTTTTAACCCACTAACAACTTCTAAAATTTCTTATGTTTGTTAAATTAATTTATAATGTGATTAGAAATTTATTTATGGCTGTTTGGTATAGTTTAAATCATCATCTTAGTTAATTTGAATTTATTTGAATTAAATTGTTATTTAATTTATTTTTGAATATAAATTGCCAGTTACATACCTGGTACTGATTATCAGTTCTATATTGATATTTATTGATTGATTTGGACGATGATTGTGACGGATGTTGATTGTTGATATTGGATGAATGGATGTTGTATTTTATATCCTTATAAACTGCAAGTTCACTATGGCTTGAAATGATATATACCCGAATGATCTATTGTAACAACCCGTAACTTTTAATGTTTTATTAACATAAATAATTAAAATTCTGTGAAATTTTAAATAATAAAATTTTGAAGTAGAAATATAATATTTGGATTACGTCTAATTAAACATAGCAAAAGGTAAATTTTCATCAGATAATATGAAAGTTTATTTTATTATGTAATTTTCTTTCAATTTAAATCGGTTAAAATTTGATGATAATAAAAATTTCCCGAACCTGAATATTTTTATACAACAAATTTGTAAATCATCTTCTGAGTAAAACATCATATTTTGTTTCTCCAAATTTGGTCTGCTATTTCTCCGTCTATCTTAATTCTTACGTTTTAGCAGCATTTTTGGTTCTGATTATCGACTTTTGATTGGATAATCGTACCATCGGTTCTGTATACCATTTTCATGCTGATCTCTGTAGCATATTCAATTGCGTATTTCAGAGTCCAGTGTGAGGTGCAATCTACGAAATGCTCAGCGTATCGATTCTGCCACCAAGTCTTTAGACTTCTAGTGACTATTCGTTATCCAACGTGAAACCAATAGCCATGAAGCAATTAATATGTTCATAATTTTGGGTGACTTTTGGTTATATTCCATTGGTTACATTTTTATCGTTCTCTGTGCATTCTCTCTTTTCTCCTTTTGCATGTTCATTTTTGAAGAATATTGTTATTTTATATATGCAAAGTTTGGTTGTGTGCCTCTTCTTCCCCACTCCCTTGCTAATGCACGGCCACTCATTACCCAAGCTCCAATCGACCCGAGACTTCCCCTCCTCCCAACACGCTAGCCTTCCCTCCACCCTCGACCACCTCCTAGCGCCGAACCCAAACACGTCATTCACCACTTATCAGCCTTCCACCACGCAATTACCCACAGCCAGGCCGATCTGATCCCCATTCTCCTCTCTCTCCCGCATGCTTTCCCATGGCCACCCAAGAGAGCCTAACTCTACCAAGCATCCTTAGCCAACCTCTGCGTTTTTTCATCCACCCCCCACCTTCATTTCGACCACATAAGCCACCAATCCCCTTCAATGTTCTCATCTGGTCGAGCTCTGTGGCATGCCTGCCTTGCCTTCTCTTGTTGTAGGTAAGAGTGTAGACTTTATAAACTTTGTTCTAGTTATGCATATAGAATCTAAAATGTAAGCTATCTGTGTATATATATTTATAGGTTGTTTTATATTTTATATATTAAATTTGTATATAAAGTGTTAACTTATATATTTTACTGTTAAATATTTGTTTATGCTATATGTTATATGTAGGTATAAGCTATAGTTTATATTAGTTTATACATATTTCTATACGAGCTGCTTTGTTCTTTTGTTTACATCTTACAGTTTAAAATATACAGATGTATATTTGTCTGGCTTACAATAGTATTAAAATGCTTTAAATATGCAAGTGTAAGTATAGTTGTTTATATAGTAGTTATATATATAGTTGTTTATATACATATTGTTAATGCAAACAATTATAATAGTTATATATATATATATATATCTGGTTACTTGTTTATATATGGGTTTATATAAGTTTGTATATAAGTTTATATTATATCAATATACTTTATATAGAAGATTTGTTAGCTGGCACATAATATATAAGTTACCATAGTACATATCAAAGTTTATATGTATATATTGTTATGTAAGCTAGTTTACAAATTTACATATATATTCGATTCGAATATGTATCAGTTATGTTATTTCGAAATATACATATGGTGTGTTTTGGAAAATGTGAAGTATTTATTGTATATAGTGTAAGTTATATGTGTTGTTTGTACCAGACTGTATACAAAATGTTATATTATATAAGTTTTATATGTATTTTTCTGTATAAGTTATAACATTGATTCCATGCATAAGTATGTAACTGACGATATATATTAGTTTGAATATATATGTATAATTTACAGTTGGGTTTGAATATATACTAAGCTTTCCCATATATATATATATATATATATATATATATTATTGATAATAAGATTTGTTTATATAAAGTTTCATATATATAGCTTTATATAGACTTTTGTTTTCTGTTGTATATGCACAAAGTGATATATTCGTATATCTATATAAGTAATTATTTCAAATTACAGTATGTATATATGTTCGATTTTGATATATGTGTTTTAATTTAAGAAGTGATTTTTGAAATATATATATTAAATTTTAAAAAATGTGATCGTATTTAGAATATGATTTGATATATACATAGTTATATATAATTTATATTTGTAAGCTCACTTATACCATTTATCATCATCAATCCAGTTTCGATTTGATTTCATCAATTCCTCATCTATCAGCTTGTCTGTTAAATCCGTATCCATCTAGCTTTGCTTTGGAATTCTTGTTTGTATTCATAGCTCAATTTCATCGTCAAATATCTCTAGCCTCGAAAGGTGAGCAATCACTCACTATTAATTTTCTTATATTTATTAAATTTGATTTCAATTGAAACGACAATTGAAATATGCCACTGTTAGTTATTTGCATTTTTATATATGCTACTATCTGTTCACCTATAACATCTGACACCATTATCTATTATTCATATTGATGATATATGCATGTTATATTATTATCATATTTGTTATCACTCTGCAAGTTCCCTATTAGTATAGAATTCACTATGGGTTGAAATGATACATACCTGAACGATCTGTAGAATACGAGAAAATCTTATGGGTTAAAATCATAAACCCAAGCGATTTTAATTTGAATTGAATTTGGGATTGCGGGTTGAAATGGTATATACCCGCATATAATTTAAATTTTGGATTGAAATGATAAATATCCATATCACTTGACCATAGGATAGAAAATTATATACAGATACCGACGGTCTATATATAAATATTTTGAAAATGATTTCTATGGTTTTGGAAAGAAATTTATGGTTAATAAATATTGCTTTCAAGATATTATATATAAATGTATTTTTACGAAGTTTTAAAATTTAGATTTTTAAATTTATATGTTTGAAATTTGCATGGTTATAAGTTATTTTTGAAATTATAAATTTTAAGAATTTAATTATAATTTTACTATTTTATAATCTATAAATAGATTTAATATATAAATAAATTTAATAAGATGTTTAAGTATTTATTAAAACTATATATAAATGATTTTTATAAGTTTAGATTGGATTGATAAATTTTGAATTTATTTGAAACTGTATTTAATTAAGAATTATATTTAATTAAAATCAATTCGAAATTTATTGAATTTGAGATTTTTGAAAGGATATGATTTTATAACTTGATTTTGGTTTAAGGTGATTACTTGTTCAAGTCAATTAAATTGGGGGAAATATTCAGTTATTTGAAATTTGAAGTTTTATTTAAGTGTTATTTGAATGATTAAGTAAATATTTTAAAACTAAATAATAGAAAAGTGAATTTGATATATATACGGAATTATCAAATCTAGTTTTGAAATTTTTGAATATTTAAAGCTTTGAAAATATTGAAATTGAAATGGTTTGTTTTGTGGTTGAAAATCTATATTTGAAATCGATATAATTTGAAATGGTTTATTGAGAAACTGAAATAAACGAAATTGATGGTTTGAGATTTGATTAAATTTGAATTTTGGAATTGGTTTGTGAAATTTGAGGAAACTATTTTATTATATAAAGTTATTTTAAAAAGTTATTTTAAAACTATTTTATATTTTACTTTATAAAATTATTTTATGTAAACTATTTATTTTTAATATAAATCATTTTTAATATAAACTATTTTTAATATAAACTATTTTGACTTATATCTCTTTTAGATAAACTATTTCTCTTTATAAACTATTTTATTATATATACTATTTTAATATCTAAATCATTTAAGTGGTTGAAGTTATTTTTTCAAAGTTGTGAATTTCAAAGTATTATGTTTTGAAAGTGTTATAATTTCAAGTGTTTGGTTTCGAAAGTATTATAACTTTGAAATTCTATGATTTTGGAAATGGATATATTTGAAATGGAAACGATATCGTACTTGATTTTGAAATTGAAATGATATTATATTGATATGGTTTTGAATGGCAAGGATATTTTGGTTTTGAAGTATAAACTATTTTGAAATGACCGCGGTATTATAATAATGTTTGGTTGTTAAAGAGACCGGGATTGGAAGTTGTCCTGCACTCTGCCAATTCTGAAATCCACTTTAACAAATGTGTATGCGGTGGAGATTCTAAAATGAAGTAGGATGGTGGCGACGTTCTATGAGGTATATATGTGGATCCGACTCCCGTGAGTTGGCTTAAGGTGGTTAAAACAGGAGCAATTGACAGGAAAAGTAAGGTAGCTCCTCCGATCGGACACACTCCTTCGATACTATATTCTAACTTTGTGATTGATTTGGTGGCCACTTTTGATTTTTTTGATTTGGGAGTGTGGCTCGAGGTAGGCGGTAGTGGCTGGTATGCGTTACCACCAGCCCGGAAGTGTAATTGGTATATCTACCCTAGCATTGCCTAGTTGTGCCATGTCACCTACCCTAGCACGCTTTATACGAGTTTGATTTGTGTCGTACCTATGGAGTATCCTCTGGTAGCCTCCCGATCTGGAGGTATTACGATACTGTATAGACTATTGGCACTATAAAATGTGTTAAGGTGGAAAATGTAAAGCCTTAACGCTATTTTTAAATAGTATACTTTACTATAGACATTATTACAATAGCGTATATTACTACATAGTAGATAGCTTAACGGATCCTTAGAGGATGGTTATCCCAAACATCCTTTGAGTTACTTGTATTTAAGTTGTTACTTCGCTTGAGTTTGATTTATTGATATAAGAATATTAATCTTGACTCGAGTGCTTTGTGTTTTGCTTTACGCTCGGGTCAGACTGAGTGATACAGCTTTTGAGACTCACCTTTGAAGTTGGAGCTTCATTTGGAGATCCATCTACATCTTTTCAGCTTGTAGTTATTCGGTTGATTCCTGTGATGTGTTCTGATCTTGTATTTGACTATTGTATATGAGACTCCTGTTGTATCTTATTTAACTCTATTATATATATAGTAGCTTCATGAACTACTATTCTTTTTTTCCGCTGCATTATTGTTAGATTACTCTATGTCTGTGATTCTATGATTATTTATTTACAGTATATGTTGAGTTTTGCCAAATTTAAATTACGAATATGGTATTTTAAGCAATTCAATTTCGGCATGTGTGGATGAGAATGGCTGAAAATAACAGGGTGTTACATCTATAGATTAAGGAAAAATCGTTACGGGTTGAAATGATAGACTCGAGAGATTTTATGGATTTTAATATTAAATTTGGGATTGCGGTGTGAAATGACATATAACCGTAAAATATTAAATTGTGGATTGAAATGATAAATATCTGTATCACATGACCGTAGGGTAGAGAATGATATACGGACACCAGTTTGGTTGAATTAAATGATTTTAAAATCCTTAATTTTCGAATTTAACTAAGTGATATTTTGAAATAAAATTTGATTTATACAAATTGAAATATTATTGAAAAATTGTAACGACCCATAAATTTTAACGGTTTTTTAATAACGAAATTAACTAAATTTTTGTGAAATTTTAAATAATAATATTTGGAAATAAAAATTTAACATCTGGAATACGTCCACATAAACATAGCAACTGGTAAATTTTCATCAGATGGTATGAAAGTTTATTTTCTTCTGTAATTTGAAATTTAGTTTATTTTGAAATTAAATAAAGGTGAATTTCTTTTGAATATAACAAACTGAAATCTACCATTTAAACAAACAATAGAATTTTATGACGGAAATTTGATATTTGTTATGCGTCCATCTAGAAATAGCAAATTTTCGTCGAATAATATAGATGTTCTATCAGTCGCTAGAAATTCAATTTAAATCAGTTAATAACAATTGAATTTAAAAGTATTCCGAAACCTAAATATGTCAAGATGAGAAAATTTATTTAGAACACTGTGAATCAGACTGTGAAATTCGTTTCGCGAAATTCGAACGTTTCTAGCTCAGTTTGGATTTTTCCATGCGGAATAGCAACGTATAACGGTGTCTGTATGGACTTTTGATAGGAAGGTCCTGACATAGATATTTTTGTTTCCACTTGTCCGTCTCATCACACTGATCACCATGGTATATTTATTTCTTTATTTTGAGGTTCGGTACGCAATGGTGAAACGATGAAACGGTATGTTATATCAGTACTCTAAATTGTGGCCGTTAGCGTTCCTTTGCCTTTTCCAATTTTGAAACGTACATACGGACCACAATAATTAATTGCTTTAATTTCTCAGCTTATTCTTAGCATGACCATTGAATTCCTCTATTCTATTTATATGTGTTATATGTACGTTCTTTACTTATTTCCTCTTCCACCATCTAGTTTTCAATAGCCTGTAGCCTTTTTCAATTCTCAATGAAATTCAACTTTATGGCGCACGGTTTCCTATTTTTATTGATGGTTCATTTTCCATTCTCTTCTCACGGTGGTTATTGTGCTTTTGAATAATGGTAATAAATATAAACTGCGTATTTATATATTTTCGTTCGTGTACTTACTTGGCTTGTTGCTCCATTTTCTAGTTTTCATTTTTTTCCCCAGTCATCCTTCCTTCTCTCCGTTCCTTTTTTTATTTCAACCTTAAACATATATAAACCATTCTTCCCATCACCTCAACAGTGGCGTGCACCTTTCCTTTTCCATCTACACATCACCATAAAACTCACCATGCTAGCCTTGCTCAGCCTTCACTTCAAAACCGTACCTTCCTTCCACTCTCTTTTGGCCATGGCCGATTCTCTTCCTCTTTATTAAGAAAAAAACATAAAGTGAAATGTAACGACCCAATTTTTTGACACCCGAAAGTCGACATCGATATGTCAACTATATCCAATTCCGTACAGTCAAATGCCGAAAAACCGAACCATTAGGGTATAAGAAGAAGAAGATAGAAGAAGAAACAGAAACAATAATCGAATCTCACATTTCGTAGTGGAACAAATATAATAGATAAATGAATAATCTTTAAAAAAAAGCACTATATCAGTTTATACATCACATTATCAGAGTTTACAACAACATAATACAACACTGGCAGTCGGTATAACTTGACTACATGGAAACTGAACTCGCTGCAATCCCAACGCAACGGATAATACATAGTATAATGATATGTCTCGCCATCCAGTTTGAATCTAGATCGCCATAGCATATCTTTTCTGACTTCGCTCCAAAATAATGATAGCCTGACTCTAGGCTGCCCCTATGAAAAATTATGGGCACCCAGAGTTTAGAAAGGGAACAATAAACTCTAGGTCAGTCATGGGACTGGTGTGAGATCTTAAAAACTGTTATTTTCACAAAGAAAAGGAACAGAAATCCGCCATGGTTTTGGAAAATGAAACTACCATAAGGCCTCCCCACACACACAATGCAAATGCAGAATTGGAGGAGATTTCTCCTTATGATAGTCAAATATGCTTGATACGCAAAATCCCTTTTGAATATTATTATTAGTGCAAAGTGCAGAAAACATTTTGAAGGTACAATATTAATCATAGCCAGCACAGACATTCACACTTATGCCTACTATAGCTACCACGTTCAATAGCAGGTTATCGCCACATTCCATGGCAGGTTATGCAACTAAAACCGTACAGGGCGCGTATTGTTTCTTTGGATTTCCAACAAATGGTCAGGCTAAGGAACTTCCTACTGCCACATGAGTACGCCTCTGGTGGGACGCCCCGAGAACTTAACCAGCTCTCTACCAACACAAGGCCGAGTTACCCCCACGCTGTAATACAGCTATAACATGAGTAATTACCACGAGTATGCCATCCCTGGTCGTTATTGACCTTTAAACGAGGATCCTCAACTACAAAGCAAGAACCACAAAGTAATAAATTTGTAGTAACCACATAGGTTAAATATCTGGGCTCCATACCATGATACAACCCTTTTCCAGAAGGAAATGGACATATCCTGAGGGTTCTACCCCTAAATTGTCTTGCTGCATCCTTCCTGTTTCGACCATTTTTGGGTTGTGAGGTCTGACAAAGTCTCGTCCACAAAGCTATGCTTTTCACAAAAGCCATGCTTCGATCAACAAATGATTAGCAGCACTTCGTATGCCACATTTACCAAATTGGTAATGTATCACTAGTACCCATCAACTACATAACCTCTGAGCTCGTACGTCTCAAAGAAGGGTGTTAAGCAAAGAGAATAAATTCTCTGCCACAAACAAAAATGTATTTGATAGAAACCAGCTTTACATCTCAAAGTGTAAGGTCGGACACACATCCATACAAGTCCATTCCATGATCGAACAGAACCGAAGGCACTTCAAAGAAGCCCTTGCAATCTGGATATTCAGTAATCACGCACGGACTCCCCATCACAAAGGGTGATAAAATCTCTATACCGGAGCAACTCGGTGTAGGGACATTCGACAGGTAATCCTTTCGCTTTCGAAAATACCCGGTCTTCAACACCATGTTTAAATGCAATCTCATTTCCTCATATCATTATTCGGAATGGGTTCTATGACACAAAGTCCTCTCCCGGCTAATTCGAATAATGAGCGCTTATTTTAAAAATAAGTGTTACATTCAGATTTCAAGTAATTCACAACAAATTTCCACGTTGATCTTTAACAATAAAATTATTAGATAAAGTGTAATTATTAAAATATCCATTTTCTAAATCAAATACCAATTTAAATCTCTAAATAATCATTTCTATAATTAATTAAATAAATCTTCACTTTAAATATTTTAAAACAACTTAAGAAAATAATTTCTCCACAAACATCCTTTTTAAAAACCAACTTTAAAACTTTTAATTAACATTTGAAAGCTACTTTAAAAACATGCTCGGCTTTCGAAGGAAAATACACCTTCCATTTCAAAATGGTCCATTTAAATAAATTAATAAATCCTTCTTGATTTATTTTAATTTACCTTTCAAATCCGCAAATTCCTTTCCACGCTTTTAAAAATAAGCCAATATTTATTTTTAAAACAAATTTCTCTTTCCTTTATAAATTCCCATTGTGAATTTTAAATTTTCAAATATCCACTGATATATCGATTTCCAAATATCCATTTTCAAATACCAAATCAAAATACCAAATCAAATTCCAAATTGATTTTCCAAACATTTGTTTCCTTTTATAATAAATTCCTTTATTTCTTCCAAACTATTTAAAAATCCGAATTTTAAATAAATCCTTCAACTTTAAGCAATATTACTAAAAATTCCTTTATTAAGATCTTTTCCCATATTTTTGGAATTAATTCGATAGGATTTCAAAGGTCGACTCTTATACCTTTAAATTCCTTCTTTTAAATTTATTCATTTTTCTAAAATTAATTTACTATAAATTTTCTACTTAAATTTCAAAAATCCAATTTTATTTATTTCTGTATCCTACGATACCAAAAATATATTCGGCTAAACTATAGCCAACAACGACTTCAATTACAGATATAATCATATACAGATTATAACTAAATCAACACATAATATATGCAACAAATTCAAATATTTAAGGAATCCAGTTCGATCCCTCCAACTTGTTTCCCTGCATCCACAGATGTTAGCACAACAATTAAATATCAATTCCACTTCGAGGTGGAATATCGCGGTATATGGGATTATATAATATCAACTGCTATTATGCGGCGCATAGGGTCTCATCTGCTATATAATGCAGGAAATCAATCACTCCAAATAAATATATAATACCAATTCCACTTCGAGGTGGAATATCGCGGTATATGGGTTTATATAATATCCTTCGCTATTATGCGGTGCATAGGGTCTAATCCAATACAACTGTAATAATTTATCATTCAAAGATAGAATCAACAATTTAAAATTTAACTCTTTCAAATTAAATCAAAAAATCCAATTGAGTGAGAAGACCTCACCTTTGCTTTTATTTTTCAATCCAATCCAAACCAGTCATTTCTTCACAATTTAATACCTTGTAACAATATTATAAGGTTTTATTAATATTCGAATAATCGAACAATCAATTTCCTATTAGATAATTTATTTTATTTAATAATTCAATTTCAAACTAATTCCTTTTTAATAAATTTATTTAACTAAAATTAAATTTAAAACTAAATTTAATCCAACATTTATTTTATAAAATATCCTTATATATTTTTTCACTACTAAAATTTTAGAATGGTAATACAAAAAATTTCTTTTACTGTAAAGATTTTATTTTCTACATGCATATGTTTATATACCTATTTATTATACTTAAATTAAAATAGAATTTATACCTTCACTGCTAATCAAACAACCCAGATCGAGACCACGAACTCGACTCGCCACCACTGTTGCGCCTCCTCCTCGTCTACCGCCAACGATGAACTCCTCCTGTTGACCATCGCGATGCCTTGGGTCACCCTCCTAATACTCCCATACGCGAGCACGACATCACTTGCTTGACTTTAAAAGATGTCGCATGAATCGCCTGCTACGATTGTCGTCGCCCATAAATCGAATTCGCGCCACCGGTTCCTTATGCTCGATCGAACTCATACCCACATGAAAGCACCGATGCCTTCGCCATTGTGATGAACCTGCAGTTTTGACCTCCCATCCACCTCGACGCTGCGAAACCCTATGACACCGCCCCTTTTCTTACGACCAAATTCGCGATTCGAATTGGAAAGAAGAGGAGAGGATGGTATTGTTATTAGCAATGCCTCCTTTTTAATTTAGCTGAATTTAAAATTTTTAGGAAAGAGAAAGAGCGGCCATGAAATTTTTGAACTGAAGTATCGACCCTTTCTAAAAAGAAGTGGCGGCCATTATTTTCTTTGAAACTACTGTTGATTTTGAATTTGTGAAGAAACGAAAAGAGGAACGCGACTTATCATCAGCCATTTAAATTTTAAATTCGATATTCGTTTTTTTCAAAGAAAAGCTCGGCTGTTTCAATTTTCTTTTTTTCCTTTTTTTATTTATAAACGAGCGCATATTGAATTTAATCAAAATAAAAGAAACACGTAGCTAAAATTATCTCCACGGTCTGAGCATGATATATGGTTTTGATTATAAAATATTTTTTACGTTTAAAATTTAAATTCAAATTTAAATCATCTCGGTTCCGCAACTCGCAATGTCGATCTCCAATCGAGGCATGATGCCAGGCGTTAATAATGTTATACGCCTATTCCGAACGTAATGGAAAAGGTTCCGAGTCCAAATTCAATCGTATGGAGAAGATAGCTTTCTGGACCAGTTAAAACATTGAATTTTCAATTTAAATTTCAACGCATTTGCTTATCGTACGACCAAATGATCACTCTGAATGCAACAAAAATTGAAATATGATAATAATACACTATTATGATCCAATGGAACTGGTTTCATCAAATTCTGAGACTGTGTCTCGAAAGGCTATTTTTAAATATCGATTTAAACTATATAAATTTAAAACTGAGCAAATCGCTTTCAAATTCAACTTTAAAAAATCTATCACCTTCAGTAGTATTAATATGAATTTTCTAAGCCTTTAAAATAATTTTAATCAGCTTAAAAACTGAAGATTCATAATTTTACCCAATTTCAGTAAATTAAATTCAATAATTTTAATTGCCAAATCCTTAGATAAATTTAAAATTCATGTTTAAAATAACTTCCAAATATTTAAAATCAATTAAACATTTCAATTTTAAACATTAAAATTTCTGGGTCGTCGCATGAAAAACGTCAGTATTTGCGCCTACATCCCCCTCTACATGCTTGCATGCACAGTTCTCACCCGAGCACATCACCCTCGGCCTCCTTCTTCCCATCCACCAGCTGCCGTTCTCACTTCCCCCTTCCCTTCCATTGCCTTCGCTCATCACCTCGCCACTCCACCCGCCTTCCTCTATCTCCCTGGCGAAATCATTCAGCCGTCCAGAGCAGCTGCATGATTTTGTAAATAATGTGAGTTTTATATATTATTAGTTTTATAAATTATATAATAGGCTAGTTAACTAAATTTTACATATGTCAGTTATATGTATATATGTGGTAACTAGCTGTTCTAATACATATATAAGTTTTGTGTGAAGTCAGTATACTTTTTAGAGAGATATATATGTTTGCCTGAGACATATATATATATGTTAGGCTATATGTATATTATTATATGCAGATTAGTTAAGAAGTGTTTATTCGTATATTTTAGTTTAAATTTTTTTTTTAGATGTATGGTTTTGTTGTAGCATATTATTACTAGAAGAAGTATATTATGGTATAAGTATATAAATTATCTGACCATTTCATAAGCCATATTATTTTTGTTATGTAAATTTATACATATCTTTGCTCATTTTAAATCTAAGCTTATTTGGATCAACACATATATATTAAGTTGGTATGTATGTGTACTTTCAATTTGCTTACAGTTAATTCGTATATATACTTGGATTTGTAAATTTTTGATTTTTTCTATGCAATATGTCTAAATGTCTGTAAAAGTTATGTACATATTGATTTTTTTTATCAGTTTTGAATTTGATTATATAAAGGTCTCCTTTGATTTTTTTATACTAAAATATTTGAATCTTAACATGTCTATTTATGTATAAACTATATATATTTATTGATATTTTGATCGTTAAAATATAAATATTTTGATCCTTATTATACGTATAAAGATTTTGAATTTTAATAGGAGTTTTAAATTTAATATTGATTTTGATAAAATGATAATATATATTTTTCTTTATATATCAAGCTGATTCTGATTTGTTCTCATCGATTCTCATTTATCAGCTTTGTTCGTCGAACTTGTTTCCATCGTGCTTTGCTTCGAAATTCATGTTTGGATTCATAGCTCATTTCTTTGTCAAAGTTCTCTAGCCTCGAAAGGTGAGCAATCACTCACGATTAAAGCTCTTGTATTTATTAAATTTGATTTCAATTGAAACGACAATTGAAATATACTGCTAAATTGAACTGTTAATTATTTTAATTGTTATATATGTTATGCATCTATATTGAGCTCTGCCAAATTTTAATTAACAATCTGATATTTTGAGCAATTCAAGTCGGATGTGTGCGGATACGATGGTTGAAACTACCGAGATGTTACAGTTGGTATTAGAGCTCTGGTTTTTGGCAAAACTTGGCATGTGTAGTAGATTTGATTACAGAATTACTTTCGTTTGGGCTTGAATATCTTCCTCTTTGATTTGGTTTCCTTTGAATTTTGGAATGCTCCCACTTGTTCTGAAATCCATTCTTATCTCCCCCTATTTGTATTCTTTTGATTCTGGAGCTTTCTATAACTCCATTTCGAATGATCTTTATAAAAATCGACGATCCTGCCAATCTTTGAATGATTTGTAAAGGGGTGAAACTCCTTTATAATTGGCATTGATTCGTCGGAGATTTCTATACCCTCGGTTTAGATGCCGATATATCTTGCTATGCCGAATTCTATCTCTGACGATCGAATGTCGATTTGCCTTAAAATTTTGCATTAGTCATTTTCCTGAAGTCATGGTTGACCCAATTAAGATCGCCTGCAACATCTTCTATTTTGTAATTTAATCTTCTTTCGAGCCTATCTTCGAATCAGAATTCTATCTGATTAGAGTTCCTCAAATTTGGATCTCTATCTTTGTTTTGAAATCCGTTCTTGAACCATCGTTTGAAAAAAATAATTATGTTTGTTTGTATTTTAGAAATTGTTTTATATATCGAAATTATGATTTTGATAAGTATGATTATATTTTATATATAAAAGTGAAAACATTTTCGATAAGGATTACGTACCTTTAAAAAAACAAGAATTTGAAGTTTCGAAAGGATTTGAATTTTGAAAATTTTATAAGAAATTGATTCATATAAAGATGATTTATAGCTGAAGGGTTTTAAATTTGAAATTCGAGAAATTAAACTCCGGTATTTTGAAATTGGTTTTAAGATTTTAAAAATATATAATAATACGATTTGAAAGTATTTTCCAAATAAGAAACGCTTCAAATGACTTCAAATGAGTTCCAATGATTTCGAAGAAATTTCAAAGAAGTTTTCAAGAAAATAGAAGGCCAGAACTCACTTACATCGCCAAAGAATAATTTCGACGATGAGTGCATGCATCATAGACATTGATTTTCGAGTTTCAGAGTGGGGGAGAGGCCACTATAGTAGCTTTGTTATGCGATTGATTTTGTGAAACCAAAATTTGATTTCAAATTCCAAAATATGATTCGATATTCGAGAGATATATGTACATATATTTGAAATGATTTGAAGTGATCCCGGTGTTCAGTCCTCGAGTTTTGGATTTAACCCTATCTATTGAAATTGATTTACTGATTGGTTGTTGATTTCCAACTCTTGGATTTGAAATTAGATTTCTCCGACTATTTTGAATGTTCGAACACTTCCAAATCGAGGTTTAATTTTCAAAGCTAAGTAATTACGAAAAGTATAAATTATTTGATAAAGTATATAAGTTTAGTTTTGTATGTTTAAAGTATGAAATAATAATTTAAATAAATTTGAAACTGTTTTGTTTAGTAAAAGAATAAGACTATTTTGAATTATACTAATTTGAAATTTAGTTTTGAAATGTTTTGAATAAAATTTGGTTTTAAATGTTTTAACTTAGTAACATCTTTTATAAAACTATATATATAGAATAATAATTTTCAAAAAGTGAATTAGATCTTTCAAATAGATATAAATAGTTTAAAGGTTTTAAAGGGATGGTTATAAACTTGGTAATCATTTTTTGGTATAACTGATTTTGCGAAAAATATTTGGTTTTGAAAATAGATTTGGAATTTAAAACCTAGTATTTATATGATGATTTTGGAAATGAATTTGTTTGACCTAAATTATGTTGTTTGGAAACTAGGATTATTTTCTAAACCTATTATTTTGGAAACATTGAAACCGACGATATTTAGTTTTGAAGAAATAATTTGGTAAAATCGTATATGATTTTGAAACTGAACTGATATTGTAATGAATTGAAATTGAGAACCTTATTTTACTACTTGATTTTGGAGTTATCGAACTTATATAAAATTGATTTGTATAAGTATGAAGTTGATTCGAAAACTATTGATTTAGAAAGGTACTCAATTTGAGAAGCGAAATCTAATATAATTGAACTCTATATAAGTGTGATTTGATATACTATTGATTTTGGAAAGTATTCGATTTGAAAATGAAATCTTGTATATAATTGACTTTATATAAGTATGGTATTTGAAATTGATTTGAAAAAGGTACTATATGGTACATATTTTCGAAGTAAAGATATGGAAAGTGCCTTCTTCTTGATATCCTCTTTGTGGTCACATTGTGGATTCATTCTATCGATATTATTCTCTCTGATTTGGGTTTTTCGGATATGATACTTGAGTGTCCTTTGAATTCCATGGTGTTACCCATGGTCTTACGAACTCGATTGCATAGCATAATTCGCAAGGCAGTGATTTCTTAAAAGGTATGGATGTTTCCTTGGGGATCCAGGCGTAACCATTGTGCATCTGCGATCTATGGTCGTTTTAATAGCGTAATCTGCAAGGCAGAGATTTCTTAAACGGTACGAATGTTTTCTGAGTGATCCAGGCGTAACCATTGTGTATCCGCGGTCTACAAGTTTTTTTGTTGTCATAGCGTAATCCGCAAGGCAGAAATTACTTAAAGGGTATGGATGTTTCCAGAGGGATCCAGAGGTAACCATTGTATACCACGGTCTACAATTTTTGTTATCATGGCGAAATTCGCAAGGCAGTAATTGCTTAAAAGGTACGGATGTTTCTTGAGGGACCTAGGCTTAGCCATTGTGTATCTGCAATCCTTGATTCGATTTGGTTGATTTGTTTGGATTGTACTTTCCATATCGGTTTTGAAGGTTTTTCGAGTATATTCACTGGGTGTTGAAACAGGTCCACTAAGTACTAGGAGAATTCTAGCATTGCGCCCGATCAATGCATGGCCAGAGTCTACAAGAACAAGGATAAACCTATTAAGACATCGAGTTATAAAAGTATTCTGGAAGGAAAATTTGTTTCGATATAAAGGTATTTTATTACAAAAGTATTTTTCAACAAAGAAATTCTGTATTAATATTTGAAATTGAAATTTTTATGGTTCTAAATTAATTATTCATGCCTGATACTATTCTTTTGAATCTACCTTATCTGCTCAATTTTATTTATTCACCTGTATTCTGTTTTTCCGAATCTACCTTCTTTTCCTTTTTGAATATATCCTTTTAAAATATTGTTTATTTATATACTACATGGTTTAATAGAAAATTATTAGTGTTATGAATATTTTAGAAGTTATTAATTAAATAAAACATATTTAAAGTAAATGATTATTGACTTATTAATAATATTCGAAAAGTATCTTAAGATAAGATTTATAAATTAATGAATTATGGATTTAATATTTTCAATAGCTTCTTTGTAAATAAGTAATGATGTAAATAACTGTTTTCAAATAGTTTACATTTGTTTATAAAGGTGTTATTTAAACATATAAATGGTATTTATAAAGGAAGCAAGAAATTTTACAAATGGGTTTTGAGGTATTAAAACATTAAAGATAATTGATTTGCAAAGGAAGTTTTCAAATGAATATTTCAAGTAAAATTTATATAGTTTTAAATTAATTGTTTATCTTGTCTTTCGATTTATTTTTCGTTTTGGTTGTTTCTATTCTCCTACCTCCTTCCTTTTCGGGGATGGAAAGTTTTGAGTGGGTGAGTGTGTAACGACCCATAAATTTTAACGGTTTTAATAACGAAATTAACTGAAATTTTATGAAATTTTAAATAATAATATTTGGAAATAAAAATTTAATATCTGGAATACGTCCACTTAAACATAGAATGGTAAATTTTCATCAGATAGTGTGAAAGTTTATTTTCTTGTGTAATTTGAAATTTAGTTTATTTTGAAATTAAATAAAGGTGAATTTCTTTTCGATACAATAAACTAAAATCTACCATTTAAACAAAAAATAAAATTTTATAACGGAAATTTGATATTTGCTATGCCCATCTAAAAATAGCAAATGGCAAATTTTCGTCGAATAATATAGATGTTCTATCAGTCACTAGAAATTCAGTTTAAATCAGTTAATAACAGTTGAATTTAAAAGTATTCTGAAACCTAAATATGTCAAGATGAGAAAATTTATTTAGAACACTCTGAATCAGACTGCGAAATTTGTTTCGTGAAATTCGAACGTTTCCAGCTCCGTTTGGATTTTTCCATATGGAATAGCAACGTATATCGATGTCCTTATAGACTTTTGGTAGGAAGGTCCTAACACAAATATTTATGTTTCGTCTTGTCCGTCTTATCGCGTTGATCACCACGGTATATTTATTTTGTATTTTGAGGTCCGGTACGCGACGGAAACGATGAAACGGTACATCGTATTGGTACCCTAAATTGTGACCATTAGCTTTTCTTTGCCTTTTCAAATTTGAAACTTATAGACGGACCACAATAATTAATTGCTTTAATTTTTCAGCTTAATCTTAGCGTGACCGTTGAATTCCTTTATTCTATTTATATGTTTTGTAGGTACGTTCTTTACTTATTTCCTCTTCCACCGTCTAGTTTTCAATAGCCTGTAGCCTTTTTCAATTCTCAACAAAATTCAACTTTGTGACGCACGGTTTCCTATTTTTATTGATGGTTCGTTTTCCATTCTGTAACAACCCGCATATTTGCCAATTTTATATTTAAATATTTTATCGTTAATCGGATTTGGTCCGAAAAGCTACTTTTTGAAAACGGTCAAATTAGGACTCGAGACCACTTCCATTGAGTTTGAAATGTCGTTTACAACTTTTTTAAGTATAAACATTGATAGGTTTGGAGTTAGTGGAATTTCACTAACTTTTCCCGCTTTGGACTTTGGGTTAGTTTAGCCTATTAAGCCCAAATTCCAACCCCCTTCTCCTCACTCTTCATAAATTCCTAACTAACTTGAAATTTGCATTAATGGTGAAGAGAATGGGAAATTAAAACTCCAAGCTCAAATTTAATTGCTAATCCAACATTCAACTCCAAATTCAAGTAGAAGATATTGGATTCAAGCTTTGGATTGCTTCTCCATTGGCTTCAAGCTTCATCTTCATCCATTTTAGTGAAAAGGTGAGATTTTATCTCACACTCTTGCTTATAACTACCTTGGACTGTTGGGAATGGTTCCCTATCACTTTAACATGCACATTTGCATTTGGATTGGCGAAAAACTCCACTTTTTAGTGTTTTGGTAAATTTCCAGCCTTACGTCGTTCTGGACCCTTAGGTCGCTCGGGTTCGTGGCTTGCGCGCGTGGAAAAGTCGCCTGGACGTTACGTCGTAGGTCGCTCGCGAGTTAAGCCTTAAGCCGAAGGTCGTTCGCGAGTTAAGCCTTAGGTCGTTTGGCCTTTATAACGTTAGGTCGCTCGCGTGTTAAAACTTTAGGTCGCGCTGGCCTTAAGTCATAGGTCGTCTTCGACCTAATATTGCCTCTGCTATTTCACTAGGTCGCGCGGGCCTTAGGTCGTAGGTCGTAGGTCGTGAGTCTCCTAGGTCGTAGGTCGCTCGGTCCTACTTCTGTCCCTAAGTCGCGTAACCCTATCACCTTTAGGTCGTTAGGCCTTTATGTCGTTAGGTCGTTACACCTATAACCCGTTAAGTCGCGAATACCTTTAGGTCATGAACCCCATTAGGTCGCAAACCCCTTTAGGTCGTCTGTCCCTTAAGCAGTTAGGTCGTTCGACCTGTGATGCCTTAGGTCGTTTGACCCGTGTTACGTTAGGTCGTGTAACCCCTTAGGTCGCCTGACCTTGTTTCCTGTTAGCTCGCGTGACCTTGTTTTTCTTAGGTCATGAACCTTGTTAGGTCGCTCATCCTTAGCTCGCGTACCTTCTTAGGTCGCGCACCCCTTTAGGTCGTTAGACCTCATTTTGTTTTAGGTCGTAGGCCGCTTGTCTTCACTAGGTCGTACCGTTTTGGACGGGGCGCTGCCCCTTGGACCCCCGGGACCTGACCGGGCAGGTCGAACCCCGTAGCAGGGGCGTTGCCCCCGCACCCCCACCTTGGGGGGTTGCCACCCCTCCTGGACCCCCCCTCCATAGGGGATCTTATCTGAAAAACATTCAACAAACCTTGTTGAGCTGATTTCCTTGGATTTTTATCACATCTTCGAATGTGATCTTTGTGATTGATTGTTTCTACAATCGCTTCTGTGATTTGTCACTTTAAAATATAAAGGTTTCAATACTAGCAGTAAATACCAAAACTCTTTCAACAAAATGATTTCAACTCTATTTTTAATAACAAAGCTCTTTTCTTAACCTGTTTTCCAATCTATTAGTATATACAAACCTTTACCTCACTCGGATGAGAAATCTAATTAAACGGCTTAGTAAAACAAGTGGTATGAAACGCTTGCTTTTGCTTCTCGGTTAATTCTTGGACTTGTTCGATTGAACCTCTAGTGACAATTTTATTAGTGAAGATTTACAGTATGTTCGTAAATATTTAAGTTAAGCTAGTGGTTATGGGACATGAAACTAAACTTTTATATTTACTAACTTAGTGTAATTGACACTTCTCATTGATCATGATGATCATTTTATGATTTAGACTAGCAATTGTGCGATGTCTCTTTGTTTGCAAGGTTAGACTAGACCTCATTGGTGTGATTCCGACTCACACATATCTCTTTGTCCGCAAGGTTAGTCTAGACACCATTTGTGTGATTCCACTCACACATACCTGTTTGTTGCGAGGTTAGGCTAGACATCATTTGTGTGATTCCACTCACACATACCTTTATGCTTTTTGGTTAGCCTAGACCTCATCTGGGTGATTCCGACTCACCCATATGGGGTAGCTCCCCATGGTCTTCGGACCGTCATGTGATAGGCCTCTTTCCCTTTTTCTGTGATTTCTGGATTTCTTGTGTTGATTTCTGGAATTTATGTCATTGACTTGTTATGAGTAGAAGTTTAGGGTATGATGCCCTCTTTGGATCTTTGATAAGATTCTTGTGATATCGATTTATCTCTTATTGATTGATCTTCTGTTGATCATCATTTGCATACTTATAGTAGTATGTCAGTATGGATATTTTATGTTTATGCCATATCTTTTATTTTATACCATGTCATCTGATATTTATAGCTAGACTGATCCGTTTATTATTTTCTTAAATAGTACTCGGGTCAGACCGAGATGTTACAGGTGCTTCTGCTTGACTTCTTCCCGGGATTTGCTACTCTTACTTTTGGCTAACTATTAAGATTAGCAGTTTTTTGTTGTATACACTTGAGACATAGACTCATAGTTGTATTCTTTTGTATAGCACGTGTTGCTATTCTTTTGTATTATTGTGGATCTTTTTGACCACCACTCTGATGTACACTTTCATGTGCTAGTTATATATTCATATCTTCTTCCGCCTCTGCGATATGGATGTCTGTGACTGATTTGTGTTATGCTTATTTCTATGTTTGTTTCCGAAGATTATTTATAGCCACCATGTGATAAGCAATCACATGGATGGTCGCTCCTCAACAGCCTTATTCTCCATGCTAGTTGACAGCACTACACCATAGTGTTCTTGGCTAGCGTGGGTATAGAGGTGGGGCGTCACACATTCCCTTCTCACGGTAGTTACTATGCTTTTGAATAATGGTAATAAATATAAACTGCGTATTTATATATTTCAATTCGTGTATTTACTTGGCTTGTTGGTCCATTTTCTAGTTTTCATTTTTTTTTCACAGCCATCCTTTCTTCTCTCTGTTCCTTTTTTATATTTCAACCTTAAACATATACAAACCATTCTTCCCATCACCTCAACAATGACATGTACCTTTCCTTTTCCATCTACACATCAACATAAAACTCACCATGCTAGCCTCTCTCAACCTCCACTTCAAAACCATTCCTTCCTTCCACTCTCTTTCGGCCATGGCCAATACATTTCCTCATTATTAAGAAAAAACATAATGTGAAAAATGTCAGTATTTGCGCCTACATCCCCCTCCACATGCTTGCGTGCACAGTTCTAACCCGAGCACATCACCCTCGGCCTCCTCCTTCCCATTCGCCAACTGTCCATTCTCACTTCTCCCTTCCCTTCCATTGCCTTCGCTCATCACCTCACCGCTCCACCCGCCTTCCTCCATCTCCCTGGTGAGCTCACTCAGCCCTCCGGAGCAGCTGCATGATTTTGTATATAATGTGAGTTTTAAGTATTATTAGTTTTTATAAATTATATAATAGGCCAGTTATCTAAATTTCACATATGTAAGTTATATGTATATATGTGGTAGCTAGTTGTTCTAAACATATATAAGTTTTGTGTGAAGTCAGTATACTTTTTACATATATATATATATCTGTGTGTGTGTGTGTGTGTGTGTATATTCCTGAGACATATATATGTTAGGCTATATGTATATGATTATATGCAGATTAGTTAAGAAGTTTTTTTTTCGTATATGTTTGTTTAAATTTTTTTTTATATATGGATATATGGTTTTGTTGTTGTATATTATTTCTAGAAGAAGTATATTATGGTATAAGTATATAAATTATCTGACCATTTCATAAGCCATGTTATTTTTGTTATGTAAATTTATATATATCTTTGCTCATTTTAAATCTACGCTTATTTGGGTCAACGCATATATATTAAGTTGGTATGTTTGTGCACTTTCAACCTGCTTACAGTTAATTCGTATATATACTTGGATTTGTAAATTTTTGATTTTTATTCTTTTTATGTAAAATATCAAAATGTCTGTAAAAGTTATGTACATATTGATTTTGTTTATCGGTTTTGAATTTGATTATATAAAGGTCTCCTTTATTTATTTTTATACTATAATATTTGAATCTCGACATGTCTATTTATGTATAAACCATATATATTTATTGATATTTTGATCGTTAAAATATAAATATTTTGATCCTTATTATATATATAAAGATTTTGAATTTTAATAGGAGTTTTAAATTTAATATTGATTTTGATAAAATGATAATATATATTTTCTGTAACAACCCGCATATTTGTCATTTTTTTATATTTAAATATTTTATTTAAATATTTTATCGATACTCAGAATTTAGTCCGATAAGCTACTTTTTGCATACGGTCGAATTAGGACTCGGGACTACTCCCATTGGGTTTAAAATGCCATTTGCGACCTTTTTGAGTATAAGCTTCGATATGTTTGGAGTAAGTTGATTTTTGCTACTTTTTACTTAGGGCTTTGGTTTGGGCTGAGCCCATTAACCCCACTTAACTCAGTTCCAACCCTCTCCTCTTCATTCACTTCTTTTCTATTTTCCTAATACTCAAGCTTTTATGTTAATGGAGAGTGGAAGAGGAAATTAAAACTCCAAGCCCTAGTTTTCTTTTGCAAATCAAGCTCTAGCTCCAAACTAATAGAAGAACCCATTAGTAAGCTTCTCTTCTTCTTCTCCAACTCATTCTCTCTTTGATTTCAGAAATTCCTAAACCTAATTTTGGGAATGTTCTTCTTTTAAAGCTTAGAATCAAGCTTATTGAGTTGGATTTGAAGAGTGGTTGATTCTCCTTTGCTTTCAAGCCTCTTTTTCCAATTTCTTGGGTTCAAAGGTGAGATTTTTATCTCACATCTATGCTTATATTTATCTTCGATTGTTAGGTATGAATTCCTAACACTTATTCGTGTGCAATAGCTTTTGGTTTGGATTGATTTGGTGAATATTCCAATTTTTGGTGTTTTGGGTTCAATCCTTTAAAAATCATAACTTTGATGTTTGAACATGTGTTTGGTGATGCATCGAGGAGCATATAGGGTCGGGTAGTTGATTGGCATAATCCCTTAGTGCCGTTGCTCGAGAGAATGCAATTTGGTCGAGGTTGGACCTCAATTGGATGGACTGGGAGGGGACTGGCAACAGGTCCGGTCGACCGAGCCCTGTAGCCGGCCGACTGACCTGCTGCCAAGTGCATAAGAACTTCTCTGTTTAAGGTTCGGTCGACCGAGTACAGGGTTCGGCCGACCGACCTGCTTCCCGAGGAATTTTGAGAACAGGGTCCGGTCGACCAAGCTCTGTAGCCGGCCGACCGATTTGCTGCATTTTTGCCTATTTCGCCTAGTTGTTTGAATTTCCAACTTTAATCGATTCGTGTTGTTTCCTATGTATTGTTATCATTTGTTATGACTATGATGACTCCTTTTTAGGGATTTTTGAATATCCAATTTGATGGATTCTTTATCGGTTTCGTTGGATTTTTATTCACATCTTCGTATGTGAATTTTAGTGACTGATTGTTCCTACAATCTTCTTCGTGATTTGTCACTTTAAAAATATAAAGGTTTCTATACTAGTAGTAAATATCAAAACTCTTTCTCCAAATGATTTCAACACTATTTTAGTACAAAGCTCGCTTCTTAAACCGTTTTCCAATCTATTAGTATATACAAACCTTTACCTCACTCGTATGAGAAATCTAATTAAACGACTTAGTAAAACGAGTGGTATGAAACGCTTGCGTTTACTTCGTCGGTTAATTCTTGGACTTGTTCGATTGAATCCCTTGTGACAATTTTATAGGGAGATCTACAGTTTGTTCGTAAATATTTAAGTTAAGCAAGTGGTTATGGGACATGAAGCTAAACTCATATATTTACTAGCTTAGTGTAATTGACACTTCTCGTTGATCATGACGATCATCTTTGTGATTTAGACTAGCAATGTGCAATGTCTCTTTGTCTGTGAAGGAGACTAAACCCCGTTTTGTGGAGTTTCGACTCAAATTGGTGGGGTAGTAACCCATTGTCTTCGGGCCGTTTGTGGAGCTTCGGCTCAATTTGTAATGGTTAGCAACCATGGAGTTAGCGTTCCATTTGTGATACACGTGTTGGCGAGCTTTATGCTCCCGTTTGTGATAGGCCTCCCCCTCTTTGTGATTTCTGGATTTCTTGAGATGATTTCTAGAATTTGTGTTTCACCAATTTTCGTAATTTCCATCGATAAGCTTTATCGATATTTGTGCATTGGTGAATTTGTGCGTCATTAACTTTTGTGATTTCTGGATTTCGTGTGTTGAATTCTGAAATTTGTGTGCCATTGACTTTTGTGATTGACATTGATATTATCGTCAATATTTATGGTTTGGTGAACTAAATTAGGAGTATGACGATTCTGTGATTCTTGTGTAGATTTTGTGACATTGAATAATCCCTTGATGATTTTCAACTGCTTATATATCACAGCTTGGCATTGTGATTATTATGTGTTTAGTCATATCTCTTATTCTATATCGTGTCATCTGATATTTATAGTTAGACTGATCCGTTTATTATTTTCTTATCAAATAATACTCGGGTCAGACCGAGATGTTACAGGTGCTTCTGCTTGACTTCTTCCCAGGGATTCATTACTCTGACTTTTGGCAAACTACTTAGATTAGTAGTTTATTTTGTTGTATACACTTGAGATATAGACTCATAGTTGTATTCTTTTGTATAGCACGTGTTGCTATTCTTTTGTATTATTGTGGATCTTTTTGACCACTACTCTGATATACACTTCCATATGTTAATCATATATTCATATCTTCTTCCGCCTTTGTGATATGAATTATCTATGACTGATTTATGTTATGTTTATTTCTGTATTTGTTTTCGAAGATATTATAGCCACTGTGTAGTAGTTTTGAGTTTGTGTCGCTATGTCGGATTTCCCTCTTGAAAAAGAAATGCATGTTATACTATCTGACATATCGATGCTCGCGCAAAGCAATTACACGGATGGTCGCTCCTCAACAGCCTTATTCTCCGTGCTAGTTGACAGCATTCACCGTAATGTTCTTGGCTAGCGTGGGTATAGAGGTGGGGCGTCACAGCTTGGTATCAGAGCCAAACTTTGGAACAATATGAAATATTATAACAAGGATCATCATCCTAAGTCCATCTTAGGAGTCGTGCTTTAGGATTAATTCGAGTCTTCGTACCGATTCATCCTGTTTTCCCTATGATTCTTTGTTTATCTATCAAGATTGCTTGATATTCAATTTGGTGAATAACCTTTTTCTTCTTCTTCTTTCTTTCTAAAGGAAGAGAAATGTCTAGACCAGGCCGCCCCAGAGCTGTGCCATCTAGCACTCCACCCCAGGATGGAGTTTTTATGACTGCTCAACAGCTTCTTGATTTAGTGACAAATGCTCAAGCTGTAACGACCCGTTAAATTTATGATATTTAATAAAATGAATTAATATAATTTCTAATTTGGTTAAAAATAAATGTAGAAATTTGGTATAGTGGTTGCAATTTAGTGTAACTATAAAATTTTATGATAATAGATGTGGATAATGTAAATTTTCACAACTTGATTTAAAGTAATTTTGAAGAAACAAATAAATGTTGAATTTGTGAATGTTAGAATAAATATTAACTTAAATGGTGTTCATTAATACAAAGATGTAATTAGTGTAGATAGTAATAATTTATGCCTGTAGTGAAAGGAAAAGAAAACTAATAGAAACATAAAATTTATTTTATGTAAACAAAAGTATAGTTTTGAACAAACTTATGAAAATTGATAGAAACAGTGTTTGTAATCAGTTTGGTTATTTTATGTTTGAAAGATAGAGATGTGTAAATACGTTAATGAATTTATAATGGGAAGGAATGGTAGAATGAAAAGAAAATATATGATAATAATAAGCATTTGATTCAATTAAGGGGATTAAATTATAATAAATCGTCATTTAATAAATTCAACGTTCTGTGAGAAATCATAATAGTTGTGTATATGTGTACAAACTTCGATTTGGAAGTTTATTGGATTTATAACGGTTTTGTTATTAAGTGTATGAGTTTAAAAGTTATTCCCTTTTGTAAAGTTATAGAAGAATGCATAAAGATATAAACAGGGCTTAATAGAATTGACACTTAATGAATTGAATAAATTACCCATTTATGAAGATATGTATAGTGGACTATAAATGGCCTAAGCAAATATAAAATGGAATAATCATTGAGATTTGTACTATGAAAATAAATAGTAACATTTATTTGCAAGGAATAAAAGCCTATTTAGGTGACTAGAATTTGGAGTAATGACTATTGTATGTTACCTACCCTTGTTTCTTGTTAATTTAGATCTTGGGAATCAAATTCAATTTATCCGCCAATTTACCGCAGTTAAAGTGAAATGAATTGGTGATTGAGAAATGTTAAATACAAATAAGATGTAAACCAAAGAAAATCCCATTTGTAATAAATTATGTAGAATAAAGTAAAGAAACTAGGAAATGAAAATGTGAAAATATGGATGCAGTGAGATCTTAAGTGATAGTAACCTTGTTAGGCAAGTGATAACGGAATTTTGTGTATAACCAAATAAAAATCCAAATTTATTTGGAAATAAATTGCAATCAATTGAATTTATTGCAATTTAATGGATTTAATATTTAATAGTTTATGTAATTATTATTTGGAAGAAATTGGAGTTATTTGTAAAAAGGTATGAACCTAATGTTAATTTTTCTATGGGATTGACAATTAATATGGAATGAAAAGAACAAAATTTGGGTCAATAAAATTTAGAATTTATGCATAATAAAACGGATTCTAACGTTAATTATGACGTTATTGAGTTTAGATTGGAATTGGTAAACATTTGAGTGAAATCTTAAACTAATGTTCATATTGACAACAATAACTTAGAAATGACAGAAAGGAAGTGAATTTAATAGATTAATCAAACTTATGATGTGAATTCATCAAGATTGGAATTATTAATAAATAAGAAATATTAAGGCGAATAAATGGAGATAAAGTTTATTATTGAGTTTGGAATTTTATTTATGGTAAAAAGGTTAATTTCAATCAAATGAGTTGAAATGGAATTCAAGTCATTTATTTAATTTGACTTAAAATGAGGGTATAAGAAAACAAGTTTTAATAAGTGGGTTTTGAGGGTAAAATTTATAATTCCCAAATAATAATAAAAATGCAGAAATTAACACTGCAAATTGATATACTTATAGATTTTAATTCACACCCAAGCTTGTTAAATTATTTGGAAGTGATTGTGTTATATAAGTAATGAAATTTGGCCAATATTAGAAGTTGAAAAATAAAATTGGATTTTTATGATTTATTTAATTGATTTAATAAATATTAAAAATAGCCATTTTGGGCACGGACTCGGATTTCGACGAAACTAGTTTCATCGGATCCGTATCGGTGAATTATTATAGGATTTCAAATTTCGTATCGATCGGACTTGTCGTTTGATCGTACGGACGCGAAACGCCTTGAAATCAATTTTATTAAAATCAATTTGAAATCAATTTGAAAATCTTGTTTTCAGCATAACTTCTTCATACGATCGAATTTGGTCGCGAAACTTTTTCCATCGCGTTCAGAATATTTTAAAACACCTATTTGGATATATAGTTTTAACAAATTCGGTTCCGGAGGCATAGCGGGCTTTTTGGGCCATAGTTTATTCCGTACGTTCGCGTATCCAGTCTAGCTACCCTACCTCTAGCCTATCTATAAATATACAGTTATAAACCCTAGCTCCTTTCTTTTTTTCATTTGCTGTACGTTCATTTCTTCACTATTTTCTCTTCCCCAAATGTATACATCTCAGATCCAATTCCAGATCTATCCACAGTTCAAAATCAAAAGTCAAAACTCAAAAAATTCAGAAAATTCTCAAAAAAATATATGTTGATGTTTTCGATACGCGTAATCTACTGGTGAAATTCGTTTTTCAATTGGAGCTGTCGTTCATCCAGAATAAATTCAAACAGCCCCAAAACCGTTCATCATCGTCGCACAAAACTTTATCGGATCGAGAGTTTTGGAGAGGGAACCGAGGGGAGCGCATCTATGTAATTTGTTTGGCAATTCAACGGTCGGATTGGAGTCAAAATTCAATTAGGGTTTAAATATGCTAGGCGGCGGCTGGAAGTTCTGGGTGACCGGACCTAGGGGGATGGAGGCGGCTCGGCAAGGGAAGGCTAGAGGTGGTGGTAGCTTGACGAACGGTGGCTGGAGGTGGACGCGATCGATGGTCAAAGTCCGGTCAAAGGACGTGTTGATGGGTTCGTTCCTGTACAAAGTCTCGGTAGCTAACATGGAACGCACGCATGTGAAGAAGCATACCTGGCAAGTTTATTTTATAAATATGTGTCGTTTTGTTTATTTTAAATTTTGAATTCAATCACCATTTTTCGCCATAACTTTCTCATACGAAGTCGGATTCACACGAAATTTCTTTTGTTAGGATCGTAATTTAATTCCGGACTCGACGACGCTAGTTTGGACGAATTCCGAGACGGGCGAATTTTTGGGTTTAAATTGAATTTAAATTCGATTTAAATTCAAAAGGTGAGTGTTTTGACCCACTCACAATTACTAGAAGTTTTTATGTTTGTTAAATTAATTTTAGAAATGAATAGAAATTTATTTATGAGCTTTTGGCATGTTATTTCATTCATATCTGTTGAATTGCATTTTATTGAATTTAACTGTTAATTTAATTGATTTATTGCGTGTTAATTGGCTGTCAGAAATTATTGTTTGCATAAGAACTGCTAGTTAACAGTTATGTTAATTATCACTGAAAATAAACTGTTAGATTTATAGTTGATAAATATAATTTGAATTAAACTGCCAATTATTACCTGTTGTATATTCCCAAACATATTTTGTTATTGGTTGATATTGCTTGATGTTTATGACTGGATGATGGATGTGTTGTTGAATGGATGTTTTATTTGATATCATTAAACTGCAAGTTAGCATACATTTTACATTTCATTCGGGATTGTGGTTTGAAATGATAAAACCGCAAAGTTTTATTTTTAAATTGCGGATTAAAATGATAAATATCCGTATCACTTGACCATAGGATAGAACATTATATACAGGCACCGCGGTCTATATATAACTATTTTAATGTGATTTCTATGGTTTGGATTGAATACGGTTTATAAATCTTAAATTTATATTGTATAAATATTTTGTTCCATATTTATATACCTATGAAGTTGAAATTTTGAAATTAAAAGGAATATAAATTTCTTTATTGAAAATGGAAGAAATTTAGAAAATGGAGTTTGGTAAATTTATATCCTATGTTTAAATGTAAAGTTGGAAATTTTAAGATATGATATTTGTAATTGGATTTTCCCAAAATAAATAGAAATGGATATTCTAGTATAATTTGAAGTGGAAAAATTCTATATATATATATATATATATATATATATATATATATTACTAGAAATTGAAGTCTTATTAATTATGGATTTTATGTGAATGGTCAAGATTAATTAATAGAATATTGATTTTGAAAGGATAAAAATCCAACTTTAGTTGAAATATTAATGCTCAAAAATGGATATAAATATATATAAAATTGAAATGGTTTTGGGACTTGAAGTAATATTTTGGATTTTGGTTTAACTTTAAAAGAAGAAATATTTGGAAAGCCATGTAATTTATTTCTTCATAAAGCAACAGTAAAGTTAAACCCTTTTAATTCGCATACCGTTGAATATCCAAACCATTTAGTTTTGAAAATAATGGTTTTTAAAATACTATGGATTTTTGAAGAATTATGTTGAAAGTTACAAACAAAATATTGGTTACATGGGATATTAAATAATAAAAAGTGACATAAATTTTGGAAAGGAAAATTTTATTTGGGAAACGATATCATTGATTTGGGTTTTTGTAAAATAATCTGAAAATAAATTGTTTGTGTTTTTAAAGAAGAAATGATATCGTAATATTATGGTTTTAAAAGGGATTATATTCTGGTTTTAAAGTATAAACTGATTTTAAATAACCGCGGTGTTATAATAACGATTGGTTGGCAAAGAGACCGGGATCGGATATGGACATACTCTCTGTCGATACCGAAAACCACTTTGACTAACCGTGTACGCGGTGGAGATTCCAGAATGAAGTAGGTGGTGGCGACGTTTCCTGTAAGGTAAATACGTGGACCCAACTCCCGTGAGTTGGCATAAGGTGGCTAAAACAGGAGCGATTCTCAGGCCAATGAGGTCATTCCTCTGATCGGACGCTCCTCTTCGATATTATACTTTGACTTGGATTTGATTCAGTGGCCACTTCTATATTTTGATTTTGGGGAGTTAGTCCGAGGTGGGCGGTAACTGCGGCTACGCGTTTCCACCAGCCTGGATAGCAATTGGTATATCTACCCTGGCATTGCCTAGTTGTGCCGTGTCACCTACCATATCGAGCCTTTACTACGAGTTTCTATTTGTGTCGTACCTATGGAGTATCCTCTGGTAGCTTCCCGATCAGGAGGTATTACGGTACTGTATAGACTATTGGCATTTTACGTGTTAAGGTGGAAAATGTAAAGCCTTAACGCTATTTAAAAGTAAGTTTATTTTACAATTAGACACTATTATAATAGCGCAATATACTACATAGTAAATAGTTTAACGGATCCTTAGGAGATGTAAATCCCGAGCATCTCTTGAGTTACTGTACTCATATTTATTTCTGTTTATTTAACTCACATAAGATTTTCTAGTCTGACTCGAGTGTTTTTGTCTTTTCAAATTCGCTCGGGTCAGTCCGAGCGTTTCAGGATAGCAGATTTAGCTTTGGAGGACGAAGACGAAGAATCAGTATTATTCCATATATTGTATTGCACCACACTCTTTATATTCCGCTGCACTGTTGTATTGGTATGTGTAACTCTGATGTTCATTGTATAAGTGAAATAACTGTTTTGTATACTGTTTTGAACTGTATATTTATTATTATATTTTATCCTTCCGCTGTGAGATTCTATTTTGTTTTATTCCTTCTCTGTTTTTCTTATTTACCCCATAACAATCCGCCCTTGCGTATGCTTTGAATTGGCACGTGTGTCGTTTTAAAGTGTGCGAAAAGGCGGGATGTTACAAGTTGGTATCAGAGCTTTGGTTTAGCGATAAACCTTGGCTTTGTGGGGTTTGACTCTTTGTTAATAGGGTAGAAATATCCTATGGGAGTCGCTGAGTGTATATATATGAGAGAGCGTACTTGTTAGTATTAATAAAAGATTTTAATATTGTGTTAATCTGTTCCGCTTTGTATTTATAAATTCTGGTTAATGCATGGGACGCTATGCCATCAATAGGGATTTCTAAACACTTAATAGGACAGACCAACATAATATTTGTTTTAATATAGGTGAATGAAAGAATTTTGCCTATTATATTTTCTATATATAAAAATATTTTTATAAAGATATATATATATATATATATTTGGTTGCTATAGATTGGGTGTTAGAAAAAAATAAAATATTTTATAATAAACTGAAGCTAAGTTGAAATTATAATAAATCAAATTGGAGATTTTAGAACTTAAGTCCGGGATTTTTCCAAATTTGTTTTCAAAGAATTTATGAAATATAATGATTTGGTTTATAAGTATTTTCTTATATAAATATTTCGTATAATTTGGAAGAATTGTTTTAAAAAGAAGATTTTGGGAGAAATTAAATTCTGTACTTTCCTCTCTGTCGCTGGAAAATAAATTCGGTGATGACGGCCGCATCATCGACTTTCATTTCGAGTTTCGAAGGGGAAAGGCCACTGTAGTAAATTTTACTGCAGATTTATTTTGAACTTTTCTAAAAATTTTCTTTTATTGTTCTAACTATAATTAGAGATATTGAGTTGTAAGAACTTATTTATCTATTATTTTGAAATAAATTGAAATTTAACCCGGTACTTAATTCTAAATTTTTCCGTTAATTAATTGTTTAAAATTTGTTAGTGAAATAAAAGTTAAGTAATAAATGAATTGAAACCTCTAATTTAAATAAGAGAATTATTGCAAGTTATAAGAGGATTTTGAATACATACGAGACAAAGGGTAATATGGATAAACATTAAATTTAATTAAAGAATGGAGATTTAACTTGTATAAGTTCAATTGCATTTTTCTTTAACATAAATAACTTACCCAAATATAAAAGTTGAAATGTTAAATAAGAAACTTGAATTGAATATTTTACAAGTAGGAATTTTGGAAATAACGAAGTATTCAATAAATAAGAATTTAATGGTATAAACTTAGGTTATAATTGAAATTTTACTGAAAATAAGTTAAGAATTATTAATAGATGATATGAACCTAAGTATATAAAATGAAATTCAAAATAAGAATTGATTGTATGATTATTGACTTAAGTATGTTTTAATTTTCCCTATTCTAATATAATGGAAAATAGGAAAAATTAAATGACTGCAATTCATAGTCAATGGATAAATAAAAACTTCCACTTATAAGAATGAATGTTAGCAGATTTAGAATTTAAGGGAAATCTTACAAGTGAAGAGTAAGGAAATGAAGATATTCAAATAATTGTTGTTATTAATGAGAATTTATTTTATAAACTTAAGTAATAAAAAGGAAATACAAATATAATGAATTTTGTGATAGTTGGAAAATAAAACTTGTAAGAAACAAAGAAATTCCTCCATAAATGAAGGAAAGAAAATTTAACCACTGAATTATGAAATAAATGTATAATAAGCTATCTTGATGTTGGTTTGAATTGTTTGGTTGATGTATGATTTCAAAAATTTGAACCCGAACAACTGATTGTTTGTTGGATTGAACGACTGTTTGTTGTGGTGTGTGCTGTTTGTTAAAATTTATGGTTGTTGCATTTGATTGGATAATATGTGTAATATATTTGTATATTTGGATATTATATTTTCTCCAGAGTCCCTCCGTACAAAGGAGACTTTGCCAAAATTTTCAGGAAATTTTGGACTTAGAATTTTGTGAAAGTATTTTTCCAACTTTAATAATTCAAGTATTAAAGGATATAATGATTATAAAACACGTATATTTCATTAAAGGAAATTAATCCAGTAAAATATTGTTTATAAGTTAATATTTGAAATAAGATGCACTGTAAATCTTCCTCCTCCCTTCTTTTTCCTTTTCGGGGACGAAAAGTTTTGAGTGGGGGAGATTGTAACGACCCGTTAAATTTATGATATTTAATAAAATGAATTAATATAATTTCTAATTTGGTTAAAAATAAATGTAGAAATTTGGTATAGTGGTTGCAATTTAGTGTAACTATAAAATTTTATGATAATAGATGTGGATAATGTAAATTTTCACAACTTGATTTAAAGTAATTTTGAAGAAACAAATAAATGTTGAATTTGTGAATGTTAGAATAAATATTAACTTAAATGGTGTTCATTAATACAAAGATGTAATTAGTGTAGATAGTAATAATTTATGCCTGTAGTGAAAGGAAAAGAAAACTAATAGAAACATAAAATTTATTTTATGTAAACAAAAGTATAGTTTTGAACAAACTTATGAAAATTGATAGAAACAGTGTTTGTAATCAGTTTGGTTATTTTATGTTTGAAAGATAGAGATGTGTAAATACGTTAATGAATTTATAATGGGAAGGAATGGTAGAATGAAAATAAAATATATGATAATAATAAGCATTTGATTCAATTAAGGGGATTAAATTATAATAAATGGTCATTTAATAAATTCAACGTTCTGTGAGAAATCATAATAGTTGTGTATATGTGTACAAACTTCGATTTGGAAGTTTATTGGATTTATAACGGTTTTGTTATTAAGTGTATGAGTTTAAAAGTTATTCCCTTTTGTAAAGTTATAGAAGAATGCATAAAGATATAAACAGGGCTTAATAGAATTGACACTTAATGAATTGAATAAACTACCCATTTATGAAGATATGTATAGTGGACTATAAATGGCCTAAGCAAATATAAAATGGAATAATCATTGAGATTTGTACTATGAAAATAAATAGTAACATTTATTTGCAAGGAATAAAAGCCTATTTAGGTGACTAGAATTTGGAGTAATGACTATTGTATGTTACCTACCCTTGTTTCTTGTTAATTTAGATCTTGGGAATCAAATTCAATTTATCCGCCAATTTACCGCAGTTAAAGTGAAATGAATTGGTGATTGAGAAATGTTAAATACAAATAAGATGTAAACCAAAGAAAATCCCATTTGTAATAAATTATGTGGAATAAAGTAAAGAAACTAGGAAATGAAAATGTGAAAATGTGGATGCAGTGAGATCTTAAGTGATAGTAACCTTGTTAGGCAAGTGATAACGGAATTTTGTGTATAACCAAATAAAAATCCAAATTTATTTGGAAATAAATTGCAATCAATTGAATTTATTGCAATTTAATGGATTTAATATTTAATAGTTTATGTAATTATTATTTGGAAGAAATTGGAGTTATTTGTGAAAAGGTATGAACCTAATGTTAATTTTTCTATGGGATTGACAATTAATATGGAATGAAAAGAAGAAAATTTGGGTCAATAAAATTTAGAATTTATGCATAATAAAACGGATTCTAACGTTAATTATGACGTTATTGAGTTTAGATTGGAATTGGTAAACATTTGAGTGAAATCTTAAACTAATGTTCATATTGACAACAATAACTTAGAAATGACAGAAAGGAAGTGAATTTAATAGATTAATCAAACTTATGATGTGAATTCATCAAGATTGGAATTATTAATAAATAAGAAATATTAAGGCGAATAAATGGAGATAAAGTTTATTATTGAGTTTGGAATTTTATTTATGGTAAAAAGGTTAATTTCAATCAAATGAGTTGAAATGGAATTCAAGTCATTTATTTAATTTGACTTAAAATGAGGGTATAAGAAAACAAGTTTTAATAAGTGGGTTTTGAGGGTAAAATTTATAATTCCCAAATAATAATAAAAATGCAGAAATTAACACTGCAAATTGATATACTTATAGATTTTAATTCACACCCAAGCTTGTTAAATTATTTGGAAGTGATTGTGTTATATAAGTAATGAAATTTGGCCAATATTAGAAGTTGAAAAATAAAATTGGATTTTTATGATTTATTTAATTGATTTAATAAATATTAAAAATAGCCATTTTGGGCATGGACTCGGATTTCGACGAAACTAGTTTCATCGGATCCGTATCGGTGAATTATTATAGGATTTCAAATTTCGTATCGATCGGACTTGTCGTTTGATCGTACGGACGCGAAACGCCTTGAAATCAATTTTATTAAAATCAATTTGAAATCAATTTGGAAATCTTGTTTTCAGCATAACTTCTTCATACGATCGAATTTGGTCGCGAAACTTTTTCCATCGCGTTCAGAATATTTTAAAACACCTATTTGGATATATAGTTTTAACAAATTCGGTTCCGGAGGCATAGCGGGCTTTTTGGGCCATAGTTTATTCCGTACGTTCGCGTATCCAGTCTAGCTACCCTACCTCTAGCCTATCTATAAATATACAGTTATAAACCCTAGCTCCTTTCTTTTTTTCATTTGTTGTACGTTCATTTCTTCACTATTTTCTCTTCCCCAAATGTATACATCTCAGATCCAATTCCAGATCTATCCACAGTTCAAAATCAAAAGTCAAAACTCAAAAAATTCAGAAAATTCTCAAAAAAATATATGTTGATGTTTTCGATACGCGTAATCTACTGGTGAAATTCGTTTTTCAATTGGAGCTGTCGTTCATCCAGAATAAATTCAAACAGCCCCAAAACCGTTCATCATCGTCGCACAAAACTTTATCGGATCGAGATTCTGTTTCTGGGTTTTGGAGAGGGAACCGAGGGGAGCGCATCTATGTAATTTGTTTGGCAATTCAACGGTCGGATTGGAGTCAAAATTCAATTAGGGTTTAAATATGCTAGGCGGCGGCTGGAAGTTCTGGGTGACCGGACCTAGGGGGATGGAGGCGGCTCGGCAAGGGAAGGCTAGAGGTGGTGGTAGCTTGACGAACGGTGGCTGGAGGTGGACGCGATCGATGGTCAAAGTCCGGTCAAAGGACGTGTTGATGGGATCGTTCCTGTATAAAGTCTCGGTAGCTAACATGGAACGCACGCACGTGAAGAAGCATACCTGGCAAGTTTATTTTATAAATATGTGTCGTTTTGTTTATTTTAAATTTTGAATTCAATCACCATTTTTCGCCATAGCTTTCTCATACGAAGTCGGATTCACACGAAATTTCTTTTGTTAGGATCGTAATTTAATTCCGGACTCGATGACGCTGGTTTGGACGAATTCCGAGACGGGCGAATTTTTGGGTTTAAATTGAATTTAAATTCGATTTAAATTCAAAAGGTGAGTGTTTTGACCCACTCACAATTACTAGAAGTTTTTATGTTTGTTAAATTAATTTTAGAAATGAATAGAAATTTATTTATAAGCTTTTGGCATGTTATTTCATTCATATCTGTTGAATTGCATTTTATTGAATTTAACTGTTAATTTAATTGATTTATTGCGTGTTAATTGGCTGTCAGAAATTATTGTTTGCATAAGAACTGCTAGTTAACAGTTATGTCAATTATCACTGAAAATAAACTGTTAGATTTATAGTTGATAAATATAATTTGAATTAAACTGCCAATTATTACCTGTTGTATATTCCCAAACATATTTTGTTATTGGTTGATATTGCTTGATGTTTGTGACTGGATGATGGATGTGTTGTTGAATGGATGTTTTATTTGATATCATTAAACTGCAAGTTAGCATACATTTTACATTTCATTCGGGATTGTGGTTTGAAATGATAAAACCGCAAAGTTTTATTTTTAAATTGCGGATTGAAATGATAAATATCTGTATCACTTGACCATAGGATAGAACATTATATACAGGCACCGCGGTCTATATATAACTATTTTAATGTGATTTCTATGGTTTGGATTGAATACAGTTTATAAATCTTAAATTTATATTGTATAAATATTTTATTCCATATTTATATACCTATGAAGTTGAAATTTTGAAATTAAAAGGAATATAAATTTCTTTATTGAAAATGGAAGAAATTTAGAAAATGGAGTTTGGTAAATTTATATCCTATGTTTAAATGTAAAGTTGGAAATTTTAAGATATGATATTTGTAATTGGATTTTCCCAAAATAAATAGAAATGGATATTCTTGTATAATTTGAAGTGGAAAAATTCTATATATATATATATATATATATATATATATATATATATATATATTACTAGAAATTGAAGTCTTATTAATTATGGATTTTATGTGAATGGTCAAGATTAATTAATAGAATATTGATTTTGAAAGGATAAAAATCCAACTTTAGTTGAAATATTAATGCTCAAAAATGGATATAAATATATATAAAATTGAAATGGTTTTGGGACTTGAAGTAATATTTTGGATTTTGGTTTAACTTTAAAAGAAGAAATATTTGGAAAGCCATGTAATTTATTTCTTTATAAAGCAACAGTAAAGTTAAACCCTTTTAATTCGCATACCGTTGAATATCCAAACCATTTAGTTTTGAAAATAATGGTTTTTAAAATACTATGGATTTTCGAAGAATTATGTTGAAAGTTACAAACAAAATATTGGTTACATGGGATATTAAATAATAAAAAGTGACATAAATTTTGGAAAGGAAAATTTTATTTGGGAAACAATATCATTGATTTGGGTTTTTATAAAATAATCTGAAAATAAATTGTTTGTGTTTTTAAAGAAGAAATGATATCGTAATATTATGGTTTTGAAAGGGATTATATTCTGGTTTTAAAGTATAAACTGTTTTTAAATAACCGCGGTGTTATAATAACGATTGGTTGGCAAAGAGACCGGGATCGGATATGGACATACTCTCTGTCGATACCGAAAACCACTTTGACTAACCGTGTACGCGGTGGAGATTACAGAATGAAGTAGGTGGTGGCGACGTTTCCTGTAAGGTAAATACATGGACCGTGAGTTGGCATAAGGTGGCTAAAACAGGAGCGATTCTCAGGCCAATGAGGTCATTCCTCTGATCGGACGCTCCTCTTCGATATTATACTTTGACTTGGATTTGATTCAGTGGCCACTTCTATATTTTGATTTTGGGGAGTTAGTCCGAGGTGGGCGGTAACTGCGGCTACGCGTTTCCACCAGCCTGGATAACAATTGGTATATCTACCCTGGCATTGCCTAGTTGTGCCGTGTCACCTACCATATCGAGCCTTTACTACGAGTTTCTATTTGTGTCGTACCTATGGAGTATCCTCTGGTAGCTTCCCGATCAGGAGGTATTACGGTACTGTATAGACTATTGGCATTTTACGTGTTAAGGTGGAAAATGTAAAGCCTTAACGCTATTTAAAAGTAAGTTTATTTTACAATTAGACACTATTATAATAGCGCAATATACTACATAGTAAATAGTTTAACGGATCCTTAGGAGATGTAAATCCCGAGCATCTCTTGAGTTACTGTACTCATATTTATTTCTGTTTATTTAACTCACATAAGATTTTCTAGTCTGACTCGAGTGTTTTTGTCTTTTCAAATTCGCTCGGGTCAGTCCGAGCGTTTCAGGATAGCAGATTTAGCTTTGGAGGACGAAGACGAAGAATCAGTATTATTCCATATATTGTATTGCACCACACTCTTTATATTCCGCTGCACTGTTGTATTGGTATGTGTAACTCTGATGTTCATTGTATAAGTGAAATAACTGTTTTGTATACTGTTTTGAACTGTATATTTATTATTATATTTTATCCTTCCGCTGTGAGATTCTATTTTGTTTTATTCCTTCTCTGTTTTTCTTATTTACCCCATAACAATCCGCCCTTGCGTATGCTTTGAATTGGCACGTGTGTCGTTTTAAAGTGTGCGAAAAGGCGGGATGTTACACAAGCAGCTGGAGCTAACCCGGAACCTACTCACCCAAAGTCGGGATTTGCACGCTTGTGTAGCAATTACACTAATTTGGGTGGGGAGCCATTCAAAGGTTCCGAAACTATTATTGAAGTACAGGCTTGGCTAAGGTCATGCGATCGAATCTTTTCTCGCATGAATCTTATTGACCTTCACCGAGTTCAGGTGGCCTCTAGTATGCTCCGAATTGGACTGGTACGAGCTTCTTATTTCTGAGATTAATGAAGCGGATCTCACCTGGGAGCAATTCCGGGAACGCTTCGAGTTGAAATTCGTACCAGAAACTGAGAAGGTGACTTTGGCTCGCCGTTTTATAGACCTTGTTCAAGGTGAATCTTCCGTGGCAGATTATGTCGCGTCTTTTGAATCTCTCTCCAAATATGGGGTTGAATACATCAACACCCCATTGAAGAAAAATCAGAGGTACGTCTATGGCTTAAACAAAAATCTCAAGAAGCCATTATTTCTAAAATTAGAAGTTTCTTTCGACCAACTCATTGATATCGCTCTTCGTCTTGAAGAGGCGGATAGGGAGAATGATGTTGAAGTGGTGGGTTCCAAACCAAACTTCAACAAAAAGAAGAGGCCAAACAAATTCAAAGGCCCTTATCCCAATAAGAAAGGGAAGCAAGCGACCTCCGTGGCAAAGACCTTTTCCTCTACTGAAGGGAAATGCTTTAACTGTGGTTCCAGAGACCATTTTGCGAACAAGTGTTCAAAGCCTCGTACTTGTCGCTATTGTAAAAGCCCGGACCATTTTATGAATGTATGTCCCAAACTTCAAAATAGGAAGGAGGGAAAGCTTAATGTTGCTCAAACCCCTGGCAACACATCTCGAGGCCAAGGTATTTCTCATTCTATTCTGGATGGAATTATTTTATTTCGTGATCATCCTATTCGAGTTCTTTTTGATACGGGTGCGTCCCATTCTTTTATATCAAAAGAACTTGTTGATACTTTCTCTTTGGATGTTTTGTGTTTAATGACTTCTTTGAGAATTGCGAATTCGGTTGGTGGATCCGCAACAATTAGTTTATTGTGTAAAGTTGTCGAGATTACTTTGTGTGGTTTTTCTTTCCTAACCGATTTGCATGTCATGCGTTATTTAGGCTTTGGAATGATTTTGGGAATGGATTGGCTTAACCGTTATGAAGCTCATATCCTATGTCCTGAGCGGACTATTCATCTTCGACATCCTCAATCTGTTAATCAGGTTTCTGTTATTCTTAAAGATTCGGATTCTGCTTTGGTTGCATCTTTATATTCTTTAAACCCTCGTGATGACGATGATGATGATGAGGGTGATATTATTTCTCTTATTCACGTCGTTCGTGAATTTTTCGACATATTTGAGCCCGTTTTAGGATTACCACCTAAGCGAGCAATTGAGTTCAGAATTAATCTCATTCCTGGAGCTCAACCTATCACTCGCCCTCCTTATCGTATGTCCAATAAAGAAAACGAGGAGATGCGCAAACAATTATCCGAATTGGAGACGAAGCAATTTATTCGCTCTAGTTCCTCGCCTTGGGGAGCTTCGGCTGTTTTCGTGAAGAAATCCGATGGTACACTTAGGCTTTGCGTTGACTACCGCAAGCTTAATGATCTTACTATCAAAAATAAATATCCTTTACCTCGGATTGATGATCTATTCGATTAACTTACTGGTGTAGAGTCTTTTCACAATTAGACTTAGCTACTGGATTTCATCAGCTTCGTATTGCAGAGGATAGCATTCCTTTGACATCGTTCCGTACTCGTTATGGATCTTATGAATGGCTTGTTATGCCATTTGGTCTAACGAATGCTCCGGCTTATTTCGTTGACCTTATGAATAGAGTTTTCAAAGACTTCCTCGACCGGTTTGTCCTCATCTTTATTGATGATATTCTTGTGTATTCAAAAACCGAGGAGGAGCATGAGAAGCATCTTCGGATTGTGTTGGAAACTCTTAGGAGTAATCGTTTGAAAGCAAAATTTTCTAAATGCCATTTTTGGCAATCTCATGTGAAGTTTCTTGGTCATATTATTTCCGAATCCGGAATTTCCGTGGATCCTTCAAAGATTGAAGCGATTCAAGATTGGAAGAGACCGGAGAGTGTGACAGAGATTCGTAGTTTTCTTGGATTGGCGGGTTATTACCGACGTTTTATCAAAGACTTTTCTAAGATCGTCGTGCCTCTCACTAGCTTAACGAAGAAAGGTGTTAAATACATTTGGTCGGACAAATGTGAAACGTCTTTTCAGAAATTAAAAGAACTTCTTTCTGATGCTCCTATTCTTGTTATTCCCGAGGGGAATCAGGATTTCGTTGTTCATACCGATGCCAGTCGCGTTGGTTTGGGTGCCGTTCTTATGCAAAAAGAACGTGTTATTGCTTATGCTTCAAGGCAATTAAAGCCTGCCGAGACTAGATATGCCACTCATGATTTAGAACTCGCGGCTATTGTTTTCGCTCTTCGGATTTGGCATCATTATCTTTTAGGAGAGAAATTTGTTCTTTATACCGATCATAAGTCTTTGAAGTATTTATTCTCTCAAAAGGAACTTAATTTGCGTCAACAGCATTGGCTCGAATTTCTTGCACCATATGATCTTGATATTCTTTATACTCCCGGTAAGGGTAATCGTGTCGTCGATGCTCTTAGCCGTAAACAACAAGCTGTTGTTTCTATGATGATATCCGAATGGAACGATCTCGAGATCTTATCCACTTGTGAGATTCGAGACCGCGTATCCGATTTATGCTCATCATTTGTTTTATGTAGCCTTGAGGCTCATCCTTCTCTTTTAGACTGCATTCTTGAAGCTCAAAGGCTAGATCCCGAATTGGCTCTTCTTGGCCAAAATATTAAGGATAAGATTGATATTGAAGGTTTGAATGACTTTGATATCGATTCTCGTGGCGGCATTCAGAAATTTGGTAGACTTATCGTGCCAAATATTAGTGATCTTCGTAAAGATATTTTAGAAGATTCACATCGTTCTAAATTTACCATTCATCCCGGTAGTAGTAAAATGTACGCGGATATGAAGCGACTTTATTATTGGGAGGGAATGAAACTTGACTTCGCTAACTTCGTTAAGCGTTGCATGACTTGCCAACTCATTAAGGCCGAACATCAAAGGCCCGGTGGGTTATTGCAACCTTTAGAAATTCCAATTTGGAAGTGGGACCAAATTTCTATGGATTTTATAGATGGCCTTCCCCGTTCTCGTTCGGGTCATGATAGCTTATGGGTGATTGTTGATAGGCTTACTAAGTCTGCCCATTTTATTCCTGTTCGGTCTAACCGAACCGTTCCTCTTTTGGCCAAGCTCTTTATCAAAGAGATTGTTAAATTTCATGGGGTTCCTACTTCTATTGTTAGAGATCGTGATCCATTGTTTAATAGTGGATTTTGGAAGAGTCTTCAAAAAGCTTTGGGAACGAAGCTTAATTTTAGCACCGCTTATCATCCCCAGTCCGATGGACAAACTGAGCGTGTGAATCAAACTCTTGAAGATCTTCTTCGTTCTTGTGTGCTTTATTTTGGTGGAAGTTGGGAAGATCATATTTCACTTGTTGAATTTTCCTATAATAATAGCTTCCAATCTAGTATTGGTATGGCACCTTTCGAGGCACTCTATGGAAGGCCATGCCGATCTCCTTCTTTTTGGCTTGAAGCTGGTGAGCAGCTGGTTTTAGGTCCAGATTTTATTCGGGATTCCACAGAGAAAATTGACCTTATTCGACATAGAATGAAAGAAGCCCAGAGTAGACAAAAATCCTATGACGATAACCGAAGAAGGAAGTTAGAATTTTCTGTGGGAGATCTTGTGTTCATTCGTGTTTCACCTATGAAAGGTGTTGTACGTTTCAGTCGATCGGGAAAATTAGCGCCTCGATATATTGGGCCATTTCCTATCACTGAACGTATTGGTTCCATGGCTTATCGCCTTTTATTACCGGCTCAATTTTCTGCTATCCATGACGTGTTTCACGTTTCTCAACTTCGGAAATGTCTTCGAAATTCTGATTCTATTCTTGAGCCCGGTGTTGTGGAGGAGATTGAAGTTTCACCGAATTTAACTTATGAGCAGCATCCTATTCGAATTATTGCTTCGGAGGTCAAACGTCTTCGAAATAAAGATGTTCCGCTTGTGAAAGTTCAATGATCTTCAAATCCAAAGTATTGTTCTTGGGAGTCTAGAGAGTTCATCGAGCAATCACATCCGGACTTACTTTCCTATGCTCTTTGAGGTGAACTTCTTATTTCAAACTTCTTTTGTGTTGAATATGCTTTTATGGTTGTTACTATATATCTTCTTCTTAAATATTGCGAGGACGCAATTTCTTTAAGGAGGGGAGTCTGTAACAACCCGCATATTTGTTAATTTTTTTATATTTAAATATTTTATTTAAATATTTTATCGATACTCAGAATTTAGTCCGAAAAGCTACTTTTTGCATAGGGTCGAATTAGGACTCGGGACCACTCCCATTGAGTTTAAAATGCCGTTTGCGACCTTTTTGAGTATAAGCTGCGATATGTTTGGAGTAAGTTGATTTTTGCTACTTTTTACTTAGGGCTTTGGTTTGGGCTGAGCTCATTAACCCCACTTAACTCAGTTCCAACCCTCTCCTCTTCATTCACTTCTTTTCTATTTTCCTAATGCTCAAGCTTTTATGTTAATGGAGAGCGGAAGAGGAAATTAAAACTCCAAGCCCTAGTTTTCTTTTGCAAATCAAGCTCTAGCTCCAAACTAATAGAAGAACCCATTAGTAAGCTTCTCTTCTTCTTCTCCAACTCATTCTCTCTTTGATTTCAGAAATTCATAAACCTAATTTTGGGAATGTTCTTCTTTTAAAGCTTAGAATCAAGCTTATTGAGTTGGATTTGAAGAGTGGTTGATTCTCCTTTGCTTTCAAGCTTCTTTTTCCAATTTCTTGGGTTCAAAGGTGAGATTTTTATCTTACATCTATGCTTATATTTATCTTCGATTGTTAGATATGAATTCCTAACACTTATTTGTGTGCAATTGCTTTTGGTTTGGATTGATTTGGTGAATATTCCAATTTTTGGTGTTTTGGGTTCAATCCTTTAAAAATCATAACTTTGATGTTTGAACATGTGTTTGGTGATGCATCGAGGAGCATATAGGGCCGGGTAGTTGATTGGCATAATCCCTTAGTGTCGTTGCTCGAGAGAATGCAATTTGGTCGAGGTTGGACCTCAATTGGATGGACTGAGAGGGGACTGGCAACAGGTCCGGTCGACCGAGCCATGTAGCCGGCCGACCGACCTACTGCCAAGTGCATAAGCACTTCTCTGTTTAAGGTTCGGTCAACCGAGTACAGGGTTCGGCCGACCGACCTACTTCCCGAGGAATTTTGAGAACAGGGTCCGGTCGACCGAGCTCTGTAGCCGGCCGACCGACCTGCTGCATTTTTGCCTATTTCGCCTAGTTGTTTGAATTTCCAACTTTAATCGATTCGTGTTGTTTCCTATGTGTTGTTATCATTTGTTATGACTTTGATGACTCCTTTTTAGGGATTTTTGAATATCCATTTTGATGGATTCTTTATCGGTTTCGTTGGATTTTTATTCACATCTTCGTATGTGAATTTTAGTGATTGATTGTTCTTACAATCTTCTTCGTGATTTGTCACTTTAAAAATATAAAGTTTTCTATACTAGTAGTAAATATCAAAACTCTTTCTCCAAATGATTTCAACACTATTTTAGTACAAAGCTCGCTTCTTAAACCGTTTTCCAATCTATTAGTATATACAAACCTTTACCTCACTCGTATGAGAAATCTAATTAAACAACTTAGTAAAACGAGTGGTATGAAACGCTTGCGTTTACTTCGTCGGTTAATTCTTGGACTTGTTCGATTGAATCCTTTGTGACAATTTTATAGTGGAGATCTACAGTTTGTTCGTAAATATTTAAGTTAAGCAAGTGGTTATGGGACATGAAGCTAAACTCGTATATTTACTAGCTTAGTGTAATTGACACTTCTCGTTGATCATGACGATCATCTTTGTGATTTAGACTAGCAATGTGCGATGTCTCTTTGTCTGCGAGGGAGACTAAACCCCGTTTTGTGGAGTTTCGACTCAAATTGGTGGGGTAGCAACCCATGGTCTTCGGGCCGTTTGTGGAGCTTCGGCTCAATTTGTGATGGTTAGCAACCGTGGAATTAGCGTTCCGTTTGTGATACACGTGTTGGCGAGCTTTATGCTCCCGTTTGTGATAGGCCTCCCCCTCTTTGTGATTTCTGGATTTCTTGAGATGATTCCTAGAATTTGTGTTTCACCAATTTTCGTAATTTCCATCGATAAGCTTTATCGATATTTGTGCATTGGTGAATTTGTGCGTCATTGACTTTTGTGATTTCTGGATTTCGTGTGTTGAATTCTGGAATTTGTGTGTCATTGACTTTTGTGATTGACATTGATATTATCGTCAATATTTATGGTTTGGTGAACTAAATTAGGTGTATGACGATTCTGTGATTCTTGTGTAGATTTTGTGACATTGAATAATCCCTTGATGATTTTCAACTGCTTATATATCACAGCTTGGCATTGTGATTATTATGTGTTTAGTCATATCTCTTATTCTATATCATGTCATCTGATATTTATAGTTAGAGTGATCCGTTTATTATTTTCTTATCAAATAATACTCGGGTCAGACCGAGATGTTACAGGTGCTTCTGCTTGACTTCTTCCCAGGGATTCATTACTCTGACTTTTGGCAAACTACTTAGATTAGTAGTTTATTTTGTTGTATACACTTGAGATATAGACTCATAGTTGTATTCTTTTGTATAGCACGTGTTGCTATTCTTTTGTATTATTGTGGATCTTTTTGACCACTACTCTGATATACACTTCCATATGTTAATCATATATTCATATCTTCTTCCGCCTTTGTGATATGAATTATCTGTGACTGATTTATGTTATGTTTATTTCTGTATTTGTTTCCGAAGATATTATAGCCACTGTGTAGTAGTTTTGAGTTTGTGTCGGTATGTCGGATTTCCCTCTTGAAAAAGAAATGCATGTTATACTATCTGACATATCGATGCTCGCGCAAAGCAATTACATGGATGGTCGCTCCTCAACAGCCTTATTCTCCGTGCTAGTTGACAGCATTCACCGTAATGTTCTTAGCTAGCGTGGGTATAGACGTGGGGCGTCACATTTTCGTATATATCAAGATGATTCTGATTTTTTCTCATCGATTCCCATTTTTTAGCTTTGTTCGTCGAACTTGTTTTCATCGTGTTTGGATTCATAGCTCATTTCTTTGTCAAACTTCTCTAGCCTTGAAAGGTGAGCAAACACTCACGATTAATGCTCTTGTATTTATTAAATTTGATTTCAATTGAAACGACAATTGAAATATACTGCTAAATTAAACTGTTAATTATTTAAATTGTTATATATGTTATGCATCTATACGTAATTGTTCACCTGTGGGATATGACACCAATAACCTGTTGTTTTTATTGTATTGTTATTGATGATATAAGCATGTTATATTATTATCATATCTGTTATCACTCTACAAGTTCCATGTTAGTATAGAATTCACTATGGGTTGAATGATACATAACCGAATGATCTATAGAATCGGAGGAAATCGTTATGGGTTGAAATGACAAACCGGAGCAATTTTCATTGAATCGAATTTAGGATTGCGGGTTGAAATGAAATGTGCCCGTATATATTTAATTTTTAGATTGAAATGATAAATATCTGTATCGCCTGACCATAGGATAGAAGGCACCATTAGTCCATATAAAAAAATTAAAATGATTTCTATAGTTTTGAAAGGAAATATATATGGTTTTATTTAAATTTGAAAATATTATGTATATGAATAAGTTTTAATACACAATAGATTTAATAATAAGCTTTAAATTTAGTCAAGTTTGATTTAAGTAAAATACAATGTGTTTAAGTATTTACTTAAAAAATTATTTTTAAAATAGATTTTATAAGATTCTATAAGTTAAGGTTGGAAAGATAAATTTGAATTTATTCGAAATTGTATTTAATTAAGAATTTTTTTTAATTAAATTGATTTTGAAACTTATTGAATTTGTGAGCTTTAAGATAGGATCTTATAACTTGATTTTAATTTAAAGTGATTAAATGGATATTTCAAGGTTCAAATAAATCGAAGGAAATATTTAGTTTAATGTAATTTAAGGTTATTTAAATGATAATGGATTTATTAAGTGAATATTTTGAAACTAAATAATAATGAAGTTAAAATAATATATATATATATATATATATATATGAAATTATCAATTTAGTTTTGAATGTGCTATAATTTGGAAATAGATATATTCGAAATGGAAATGATATTTTGGTTTTAAAGTATTTATATTTTGAAATGATCACGATGTTATAATGACATTTGGTTGTATAGCGTATATTTCTACATTGTAGATAGTTCCACGGATCCTTAGAGGATGGTTATCCCAAATATCCTTTAAGTTACTTGTATTACAGTTGATATTTCACTTCAGTTAGATTTATTGATATAAGAAAGTTAATCCTGACTCGAGTGTTTTGTGTTTTGCTTTACGCTCGGGTCAGACTGAGTGATACAGCATTTGGAATTCACCTTTTGAGTTTGGAGCTTCTCTTGGAGATCCAACTATCGATTCAGCTTTCAGCTTTTCTAGTTGATTTATTTAGAGATGTCATCAGTCTGTATTTGAGATATTTTGTTGTATTTTATTTCAAACTCTATTGTTTATATAGTAGCTTCATGAACTACTATTTATCTATTCAGCTGCATTATTATTATATTTCTCTGTGTCTATGGTTCCATGATTGATTTATTTACTGTATATGCTGAGCTTTGCCAAATTTAAATTAACAATCTGATATTTTGAGCAATTCAAGTCTGACGTGTATGGATGCGAATGGTTGAAAATACCGGGATGTTATAAAAATCAAGTTTTATGTTGAAATGTGAATTGGTTTAAAGGAATTGCTTTAAGAAATTAAATTGGAAGTTTAAAGTTAATTTTTTTAGTGAATGAAATTCTATTGAAATTATGCTATTGAATTTGTTTGAATATATAACTTTGAAATATTTTGAAATTGGAGTAATTCGAATTGATATTTGAACATGGATTGAAAATGATACGAAATTCACTAGTTTATCGGAATTTAAAATTGAAAGGTTTAAAATTTGGTTGTTGATTTAGAAATTTAAAATTATCCAAATGTGTGAAATGAAATGAATAGTTTAATTTGATATTGATTCCAAATTTATATTTTAATATAATCTATTTTAAAAAAAAAATCTTTTAAAAAAATTCTAATTAGTAAGATTTAAAATTTATTAAACTATTTGACCAATATCAACTATGTAAATTATTTTAACCTATTTTAAACCAATTTAATTTATTTTAAATCTAATTAATCATTTTAAAGCTATTTAATCTATTTAATTATATTTAATCTATTCTAAACCTATTTAACTATTTTAAATCTATATTAACTATTTTAGAGTAATTTGACCATTAAACTTTATTTAAATTATTTATAACTATCAAAACTATTCTTCTAAATTTCAAACTAAGTAGTGATTCTGTGTGTTCATGTTCAAATCTTTGATTTTAAAGTGAATATGGCTAAATAACATTATAACTTAAGTTGGGATTTAAATACAACACATTTGATTTAATATGATGATTTTCAAATGAGAGTTTAACCTATTTTGAAAGTATGATTTGTAAAGAAATTATGATTTTGGAAATGACATGATTTCCAATGTAATAAGAATTCGAAAGTGAATATAATTTCGAAAGTGATTTGGTTTTGGGAATATGATATTTTGATAAAAATTGTGAATTGGCTTTTGAAATGTAAAAGAACCATCCGGTGTGTAATAAGCAATCGATGTTAAAGAGACCGGGATCGGATATAGTCATATTCTCTGCCAATACCGGGAACCACTTTAACAACTATGTACGTGTTGGAGATTCCAGAAATGAAGTAGGATAGTTTGGTGAACGATTTTTGTATAAGGTATGACGTGACCCTAACTCCCATGAGTCAGCTTAGATATGACTAAAATTAGGAGCCACGTCAGGCCAAGTGAGGTCATTCCTCCTATCAGACACATTTTGTGACGACCCGGGCCTCAACGCTCGAAAATCGACATCCAATACATCACTCGTATTCAAATGTCGGTGATTCAAACGTTGGAGTCCGGTTCGCTAGAGCTTACAACACATTAGATGATAACAACACAGCGGAAACAAAATGATTTTATTGATACATAATATGGATCACAACATTTTGATAACAAATGCCCAACATCATCACAGCACAATATATACAACACAACAGCTGAATAGAAACATCAACAGTGGAAAAGGAATGCATCAATAGGGTCTTCCAAGAGAGAGATCAACAGACTACATCTTCATTCCAAAGCTCTAAAGCTCAAAACAAAAAATCAAAACCAAAAGCTTCAAAGACATTCGAAAGCTATATCTACTGATAACCTGACTCTAGGCTGCTCGTGTGGAAAATTATGGGCATCCAGTTTAGAAAAGGGAACAATAAACTCTGATTCAGTCATGAGACTGGTGTGAGAAAACATAAAACAGTTGTTTGTACAAAAAGAAATTTGTTCATAATTTTTGAAAAATAAAACTACCATAAGATCCCCCGATATAAACTCAATGCAATCGCACACATGGAGGAGGTTTCTCCTTATACTAGTTAAACATGCTTGATACGCGAAAATCCTTTTGATATTATTATTAGCGCATAGTGTGGAGAAAACATTTCAAAAGTATAATATTAATCTTAGCCAACATATGTACCATTATAGTAGCCTACTATAGCTACCATGTTAAATGACAGGTTCTACAACTAAACCCATAAAGGGCACGTATTGATGGTTTGGATTTCCGACAAATGGTCAATCCTAAGGAACTTCCTTTATCCGAATGGGTACGCCTCTGGAGGGACGTCTCGAGAACCTAACTGGATCTCTGCCAACATAAGGCAGGTTACCTCTATAACTAGGTAACTGTCATGAGTATGCCATCCCTCGGTAGTATCCGACCTTTACCGAGGTGCCACACACAAATTTCAACAACTACATAAGTAAAATATCTGGGCTCCATACCATGATACGCTTTTTATCCAGAAGGAAATGCACATATCCTGAGGGTCGCAAACACCACAACCTTTCTACATCCTTCTTGTTTCGACCATTTTCGAGGTGTGGACATGTAGGGGTAAGAGTCTCCTGCTCGCCACCAAACACGAAGCGAGAACACCGTATCATGCTGTAATGAAGCAAATGCGATCCTATTTTGTTGTATCATTATTTGAAATGGGTTTTATGACTTAATGTCCTCCCCCGGCTTATCCGAATAATGAACGCTTATTTTAAAATATGTGGATATATTCAGATCTTAGTTAAGTCACAACAAATTTCCATTTTTAATCTTTTAAACAAAAGATCCACCTTTAAGATTCGATGTGGCTTTCGAATAACCATTTGGAATTTGATTCCCGGTCTCATTGAAATTCAAATTCCATCTTAAAGGCCAAGTTATTCAAGTAAACAATTTTAATTCAATTCAAAAGTTCACATTCACAGCAATACATCACAGATAAATGACTTACATTCATCACAGCTCAATCCAAAACAATTCATATCACAGAACATTACATATCAAAGATATCAAACAATTTAAGGCATTCAATATAATCCAATCATCCATAAGCAAGATTAATTAATCACATAATTATAATTAATTTAACTTAAGCCAAATAAATTAATTACTTATGAATCAATCACCTAACCCTACTTAATTAACCTTAATTAATTACAAACCATTCGTTATTATTATAATTAATTAATGAAATTAATTAATCATCCTTAATTATCCATCTTAATTAATTATCCTTAATTACTTACATTAATTAATTATCCCTTAATTAATTACATTAATTAATTAACCCTTAATTAATTACATTAACAAATTAATCCTTTAATTACTTACATGAAGTAATTATCCTTTAAGTAATTATCCTTTAATTACTCATATTAATTAATCATCCTTTAATTAATTACATTAAGTAATTATCCTTTAAGTAATTATCCTTTAATTACTCATATTAATTAATCATCCTTTAATTAATTACATTAAGTAATTATCCTTTAAGAGATTATCCTTTAATTACTCACATTAATTAATCATCCTTTAATTACATTAAGTTAATTAATTAACCCTTAACTAATTACATTCATTACTTAACCCATAATTAACTACATTAACAAATTAACCCTTTAATCAATTAAGACCTTAATTAATTTAAAAGATAAACCGCTTATCTTCATTAATTACTTAATTGCATCATTTAAACCTTTATTTAATAAATCTTTGAAAATAAATTTATTATTAACATATGAATTAACTTAATACTTTTAAGTTAATTAATAATCAAAACATTTTACCTTTTTAAATTAACTTCTTAATTACACTATTAAAATTTGTTTAAATAACTTAAAGAATTTATTATAAATAATGGTCACCCAATTTAAATAATTTAAACTTAATTAATTTAAAATAATTTACTTTAAAACCTTTAATTAATCCCAAACTTAAATAATAATAATTATTTAAAGATTAATTAAGAAATGTTTAAATTGATTTTGTTTTAAAAAATTTAAAACTGCAACTATACTTACCTGAGTCAAACACGTATCCTTCTCGAGCCCAAACCCGAACCAAACTACAGAATTCCCAAGCAACTTTTTTTTTTCTATTTTAAATTTTAAACAGTTAACTTGAAAAAAAACATACGCGATCACCCTGATACAACACTCGAGCCACAACCCAAACTTCCTGAGTACAAACCCGAGACATGGCCTTTTTCCAAAAACTACAGTAATCTAACCAACTACCAATACTCCTCTAACACTCGTGCACGTGCACACGAAATCTGGCCATCTCCGACCAAGGCTCCAACCTTCATCAAGTCGTCGAACTTCCCCTGAGTTGTCACGAACACCCAGATTGAGGATGCCCACTGGAAATCGAAAACGAGCAGCATCGAATCCCACTGGAACAAACCTGATCCTCCAAGATCACCTCGACCCGACGCCTACGACCACCAGAGCCTTCGCAATCTCGACCACAGCTTCACCGACCATCCACGCACCTATTCCCCCACCACCGGCCAACTCCGAAGTGACCATGACGATGCACGAGCCTCAAAATCATCATCGACCCAAACAGGTCGTTAAACCCTATATCACCGTCGTCAGGCCTCCATGATGGTCCGAAAAATCAAAGATCGTTTTTCCGCTAATCTCCATCACCCAGGCTACCTCCAGCCTCGAGCACGATGCTCATCCTTCCACCGATCATCGAGAACCGATGAATGTTCAATTTTCGTTCATCTCGTGAATTCTGCTCAATCCCGAACTTAGAAATCATGTTATTAATATCAAAATTCATCATTCTTAAGTACGAATCTAGTTATGAAATCAAAACATGAAATCTAGATGATTGATTTTCCGACTTGAAATGATTTTCACTATGTTTTCTTGATCCTCTAAGTTTACTTGTTAATTGTACTTAAATATATTTTTAAAAATCAAATTTAGCTATTACAAACAGATTTCTTTTAAAGATCATAATCCAAAACTATTTATACGAAACGATATGAATTTATATAAAGAATTCTTGAGCTTGTTACACAAACAGAGGTATGTATATACATATATAAAGACCTGCACATCAATATACCTAGTAGTTCAACAATATTCCAGCTAAAGTACATCCATGCAAACACTTTTCACAACATTATTTCAAGCGTTTATCACATGCAAATCAAGATTCAACAGATTTAAGTTTTTATAAAAAGTTGTTTACTCATAGGTTTAAGAAAACAGAGGACATTGAAAATTTGGAGTTGGTTTGAAAACTGGAAACTGTACTTGAACTTTGATCTTTGAATTGCTTGCTTGAAGTTGAATTTACTTGCTCCAGTTTTAAGATTGAAATGAAGCTTGAAAGAGTTGAATTTGTAGTTATACTCAGGTTTTTAGTTTGATTTTTCTTTCCTGCTTTTTATTTTCTGGTGTTGAGTTTCTTTCTCGGTTTTTTTAAGTTTCCCAGTTTTTTTCTTGAAATTATGAAAGAAAATGAGAGTATAAGTATAGATGTGTGAATGTATAACTTTGTTTTTATTTTTTAAAAATATACAGAAAATCCAAAAGTGTGACACTTGTAATTGTGCATGTTAAAATAGTTACATTTGTTTAATGCATGTATTAATTTTTACACTTGTTAATTTTACATGTTATAATATTTTTAACATGATTTTATCTAATTTTATTTCATATTTTAAATTTTGTTTTAATACATTTCTTTTTATATAAATATATGTTTATGTTTTATATTTATATACAAACTAAATTTAGTACATGTATAATTTTAAAAGAAAGTATATTCAACCTTTTATTAGATCTTATTTTTTAAGCTATCATACTTTTACATAAATAAGTATTTATCTTTGATGCTTTTAAAAATAGAATTTAACCTTTAAATAGCTTTTGAAAATTATTTTATTGAATTCAAAACATAACTACCAAATCATAATATATATATATATACGCATATATATATATATATATATAAATTATCAAACTAATTTTTATTAATTTTAAAATATAAAGTTGTTAGATCCAATTTATTTTTAAGACATTTATTTTTGAATTTCAAATTCGAATTCTATTTACATATATATATATATATATATATATATATATATATATATATTAATAAACACATACCTTATTTATTTTGGAAAATTTTCAAATTAATTCACAAATTAATTATAAAATTTATATTAATTACTAAATTAAATTTGGCTCAAAAAGGGGATCGTTATACATTTCTTCGATGCTATATTTTTATTTTTGTGTTTATTTTGTTGGCCTTCCCTCGATTTTTGATTTGGGAGTGTGTTTCGAGGTGGACGGTAGTAGCTGCTATGCGTTGCCACCAGTCCGGATCCGTAAATGGTATATCTACCCTGGCATTTCCTCATGTGCCATGTTCACATGCCCTAGCATGCCTTCTACGAGTTTGTTTTGTACCATACCTATGGAGTGCCCTCTGATAGCACTCCAGTTTACGGAGGAATTACGGTACTATATAGACTATGGGAATATATAAAAATTTGTTAGGGGGAATATGGGTAACGCCTTGACGCTATTTTAATACTTTTACTTTACTGTAGACATATTATAATAGCGTATTGTACTACATAGTAGATAGTTTAACGGATCCTTAGGAGTTGGTAATCCCGAACATCTCTTAAGTCACTCTACTCACGTTAGACATTGGATAGCAGATGTCATACCCCGTAAACATCTTTGACGCCGTCACATGCATATTTATCGATGATTTAACATACATAAGATCTTTTAGTTCTGACTCGAGTGTTTTGTCTTTTCATTTCGCTCGGGTCAGCCTGAATATTTCAAGATTTGAAAGCCTTATTCTAGAGGACGGAGAGAAAGATTTTACTAGTATTATTTATTATATTCCGCTGCTTCATGTTGTTCCGCTGCATTTATTATTTATTTTTTTCTATTTCCGTAACTCCGATATTTTGGTTGTAAAGAAGAGTCAAATGTCTTTGTAAACAGCTTCATGAACTGTTATTTGATTGTTATAATTTGTCATTCCGCTACGAGATTCTGTTTTTTTCTCTACTTTTTCTTATCTACCCTACTAACAATCCGCCCTTCTATATGGTTTGAGTCGGCATGTATGTCTACTTAAAACATACAAAAAGGCAGGATGTCACGGTTCGTATCAGAGCTTTGGTTTAGCGATAACCTTAGCTTTGTGGGGTTTGACTCATATTCATTAGGGTAGTAATATCCTAGAATGAGTCGCTGGGAGTGTATGTATGAGAGAGCGTATTTGTTAGCGTTATAAAAGGTTTTATATTGTGTTAATTCGTTCCGTTTTGTATTTGTAAATTCTGGTTGGTTCATAGGACGTTATGACATCGATAGGGATTCCTAAACACTTAATAGGACTAACCGGCATAATATTTGTTTTGAAATATAGGTAAATGAAATAATTTTTCCTATTATATATATTTGTATATAAACTAGTAACTTTGTAAATGATATATTTGGTTGTGATATATTTGTTGTAAGGTAGTAAAAATTTATAAATAATGGTTGAAAAATAAAATTTACAAATAAAATGAGAATAAATTGGAAATTTTAGAACTTAAGTTTCGAGGTTTTGAAAATTTCTTTCTAATGATTTTGGAATATAATATCAATATTATGTAGAAGTATTTTCTGATATAAATATTTCAATATTATTTGAAAGAATTGTTTTAAAGAAATTTTGGAAAGAAATAAGTTCCGTACTCCCCTCTCTGTCTTTGAAAAATAATTTCGGTGATGAGTGCACGCATCATCGACATTCATTTTCTAGTTTCAAAGGGGGAAGACTGTTGTAGTAGTAACTACACAATTGTTTGATAAATAAATCTTGATTTTAATATGACTTGATAGATATATACAAAGATATGATTATATATATTATCATTTTAAATGATTTGAAATGGAACCCGGTATTTAGTTCTTAAATTTCTATAAATTAGAGATTTCAATTATTATAATGGAATAAAATTTTAACTATTTAATAATTGGAACCTCTAAATGAAATAAGAGATTAAATGCTAGGTTAAAAATGAAATTACAAGAAAGTTGAAATTTGTAACCTGTAAACAAAGGATATGATTATTGAACGTTAAATTAATTAAAAGAAATGGGATAAACCTATGTAACTTTCAAATGGATTCTTAAAACATATATATAACTTACCAAAAGATTTAAAAAGTTGAAATGTTTAATAAGAAAATGTAATATAATGTTATACAAGTAAAACTTAAAGTAATGAGAGTATTCAATGAAATTCTTTAATAAATAAGAATTTGATATTGTAGTTGTTATAAACTTAAGTTATAATTGAAATGTTACTATAATAAAATGTGATAGAAAGGAATTATTGTAAGGAAGTGTTAGAGCCAAAAATGGTCACTAACACCCAAATTCAGATGAAAGCACCAAATAACAGTCACAACTCACAGATAGAATATATGTAGAGAATAATAATGTGAAGAACAGTCTAAATTAAAACGAAAGCAGTAAAGAACAACAGATTTTATAGTGGTTCGGCTAACTCCGGCCTACGTCCACTCTAGAAGTTTCCTTTTTATTGCTGTAATAATCAATTACAATTACAAAATAGCAGAGTAACCTCGGCCTTAGAAAATAAAAGGCGAGAGAGCCAGAAGAAGATCCCTTTTCTGAACCCCCACATGTTGTATTTATAGGCAAATCCTGAGTTGTTGGACTTCCTACATGGTGTAGGCCCACCAAGACCTTCCATCGAGCCACATAACTCCACGATGCCGAGCCATATACCTCCACAATGCCGAGCCACATACCTCCACAATGCCGAGCGACCCTGACCTGACCAATACCGAGCGACCTTCGTCCAATGCTGAGCCATCTCACTAATGTCGAACGACCTTGTCCTTACCAATGTCGAGCGAGATACGACGCCGAACGACATCCAATGCAGAGTGACTCGCGATGCCGAACAGTGTCCAATGTCGAACGATGTCCAATGTCGGACGATGCCTAGCCTCGAGCGGCAACCCATGCCGAGCCAGACCTTTTGCCGAGCGACGACCAATGCTGAGCCACTCCTTATGTCGAGCAGCAAGCAATGCTGAACCATGCCTTATGCCGAGTGGCAACCAATAATGAATCACCCTTCTCTCTCCTCAGTGTCGATCCATGCACATCAAACCTATTCTTGACCAATCGTCTATCCATCTAGCTAGTTCCACTCAATCGTATTCCAGTTTCGACAAATGAACAGTCGATTTCGTTAAATCCGCATGTCTGTGGCCTTGTAAAAAGGCGGGCTAACACTTGCCCCTCAAAACATGCCTTGCCGTTGGAAGGTGTGTTTTGAGTATCCCCAAATTCAACATCCAAAGTCCATGTTTCGTACATATCCAATAACCGAATCCAAGACCTTTCCGGGTCAATATCCAAATCTTTTTCCATTCATAGCCAATATTCATATCCGTAACCTCTTCGGGTTCTTGTCAAGCACAATCCACACCTGATAACCATAGTCCAGTGTCCTTGGACATTGAGTAATTGCCATGGCTTAAGTCCTAAACCGAATCCTGGTCGCTCCGGACCCTTGTCGAGTACAGTCCATACTCGATGACCTGAAATAATAATCGATAATATGGGGCCTAAGTCCTAGGCCAAATCTTGGTCTCTCCGGACCCTTGTCGAGCATACTCCATGCTCAACGACCTGAAATAATAACCGATAATATATGGCCTAAGTCCTAGGCCGAATCCTGGTCTCTTTGGATCCTTGTCGAGTACAGTCCATACTCGACGACCTTAAATAGTAACCAATAGTATGGGGCCTAAGTCCTAGGCCGAATCCTGGTCTCTTCGAACCCTTACCGAGCATTTTCCATACTCGACGATCTTTTAGCCAAAATCCAAAGGAAGATCTAATCAAAATCCAATCCGAAATCTAAATCCAACCAGAAAATCAAAAATCCATATCAGAAATCCAGACCAAAAAACAAGCAAAATAGGGAGTTCAAACCAAACTCCAAAACCAAACCAGAAAAAGCAAATGTTCAAGTCAAAGGTAAAACGTAGATTTCACAAACCGAGGCGTCTCGGTAAACCATCATCTAAGAGTATGCCTGAGGGTTATCTCCGACCCTGTACATGAGTAAGTGATTTAGCTGATTGCCCAGAGTTTGTTACTTATTTCAAACCATCAAGATTAGTTGATGACTAACAGGCCACCATTCCTGGGCCTCACGTCCTTGTCGTTCAAGGTAGATGGTGGTTGCTCCTGTTCCACTGTTGCATTTCAAGTTTTGACATATTGTCGCAACTGACCATTCCTAACATGCTCCTCGATTGTGTCCTTCAAATGCCGGCAGCTGTTAGTATCATGCCCGTCCAGGGCATGAAAAAGACAGTGCCTTCATGATGCTCTTTCGCATTCTGAGGGCTCCCTCCTTGCTGGCCTTCGATATGGAAGGCGATCTCGCGTATCCAATAATATATGTTCCAATATTGCGTTCAGTCCTGTGTAAGTGGAGAACTTTGGTTCTCCCCGGCGCTTCCTTTTTCCTTTTTCCTTTATCCTTGTCCTTACCCGAGCTTTCGCCGGGTAGTCCTCCATCCTTAACCAGGTTTACTTCCTTTGACCTCATGTCCAAACATGCATCTTCTTGTCGGAGAAATCTCTCAGCTTCATGGAAGAATTCCCCAAGATCCAACGATGGATCCCGTATCAATGATACTTTGAAATCCGAATTATCTTTGATTCCTGATACCACGGCCATCAGAACCATTGATGGATTCGGCCGATCCACCGAATCAACTACTACATTAAATCGAGTTAAGAATGTCCTGAGCGATTCATCCACCCCCTGTTTAACTGACGTCGGCGTCATCACGTTCTTTGCCTTTTTATGTGAACTCGAAACTGACTTAAGAACCTGTCCAGCAGTTCCGTCCACATTCCAATGGATCCATCCTCCAGCTGCCTGAACAACATGGCAACTATATCAGTCAAGTATAGGGGGAAACATCAAGCCATAACCTCCTCTGTTGCCCCCGGCACTTCCAGATGCCTAGTGTACCTCATCAATTGGTCAATTGGATCCGTTTTCCCGTTGTACACTTCTAGAGTGGGCAATTTGAAATCTAGTGGATTCCTAACTGTCTTGATGTTCCAGGTAAATGGACTTTTGTTGACTTCCTCCAAGTCCTTATTTTTCAGGCCTCCGTGAATAGTATGTCTGATAGTGTCAGCCAATCCGACGTTTCCAACTAAGGGTTGCCCCCTATCCATGTTTCCAAACTGCCCTCTAATTCCCTGAGGAAATTCTGGCACATATTCCTCATCACGTACTCCTGTATGTTTGTTGGTGTTGAGCCATGTAGCGTCATCCAGTATCCCTCCACGAACTTGTCCAGCATTACCTGGTGGTGTGCCCCCGAGTCTTGGTCCATCCAGATGGTTAGTTGTTTGTTGATTAGGAGTTGCCCCCTGCTGATTTAGTCCATCCGCCTGTTGGTTGAGTTCCTCTGTTCTAGTTCCTAGAACTTGAGCACCTGCAGTTCCACCTTGTCCAAGTTGCCTTAGAAGAGCCCGCATCATCTCCTCTTGTCGTTTCATCATCTGCTTCTACATAGAATTCATCATAACCGATATCCCGTCTCGAGTTATGTAGACGGCTGCATGATCCTCTCCAGCTCCAGAAGAGGCTGCTTGATTCCTTCCTGATTGCTCCTTCATGTTGCTTGCTTCCTTGCTGGTGGTCTAGCCATTGCTTTCCAAAATCCTAGCTCCAAAATTCTCGAGTGCAAGCTTTCTCAATGAAAGCACCAAAATGTTAGAGCCAAAAATTGTCACTAACATCCAAATCCAGATGAAAGCACCAAATAACAGTCACAACTCACAGATAGAATATATGTAGAGAGTAATTGTCACGACCCATCTTTCTATCACCAGAAAACGCATCATGATTTAAGAAAGAAAGAAAGGGATAGAATAAGAAAGATAGGAAAAGAAGAAACTTAACAACAATATATTCTTACAGCGGAACGAATGAAATATAATATATCACATACAATATTACATAGTATCATATACATCAGAGTTACACAATCTATACAACACATATTAGACAGTTATAAACATTTGTCTATCATACAACTCAAGTACATCAATACAATATAGACATAACACTAACACAACAGAACCATTATATATCTACACGCTGAAGCCTCCTGCTCCAAATCTCCTCCAAAATTCGTCAAGATAACCTGAATCCCTCGACTACTCATACATATATGAGTACCCAAGAGTTTAATAAAACAGAAAATAAACACTTGGGTCAGACAGGGGTCTGGTGTGAGTAAACGGTTTAAAATTGCTTGACTTTAGAAAATCCTTTGAAAAGAAAGGTATCACGTAAGACTTCCCACACATAAACATGGAAAAGTTTTTACCTTACGCTAACCAAAACATTTGATAGGAAATCCAGAGATATTATAATAGTGTCTAGGGTTTTCAAGTAAATAAGAAATAGCTGAAATTGTTACATGATTAAATTCCAGCTACTAGCCACAAAAGTGGGTAATACAATCAAAATCGTAGGGTCTCGTAGGAAGAATGGGTTTCCATCAATGGCAAGACTACTGGGGTACCGCCCGTCACAGTAAGGGGCCTAGATCACCCTACCGAGGATCCACCCTAAATCCCCTGCATCACAAGGCCGAAACCATCCCTTACTGGACAATCCCGAACAAGACCACCCCGTGGTTGGCGTGACCAACCACACACTAAGCCGAAATAGAAAGGGACCTCTAAACAGGGGTAAATCTCGTCCTACTTGGGCATGACCCACTTAACCTTGCTGCACCTCCCCTGTTTTAGCCATTCCCCGTTGATGAGGCTTGAGGTTACGATTACCTTTATAGAGCACATCTATCTTAGAATGCTCATCGTCCATCTGACGATGTTCTGAAAGCATTCAATCCATACAAGTTCGTACCGGGTTCGAATGAAACCTAAGGCACTATCTTGTTGCACTCGTTTTGGAATCACCCTCAGAGTCAACGACCATAGTCCTTGCTGTAAAGGCCCGAAAATCTGTACTCCTTTGAGCTGGCAACATTCCACAACAATCCAGCCAAAGAGGAACGAACTTGTGAATCTTTAGGGTTAAAGAAGAAGAAAGAGGTAGGAGAAGAGGGAGAAAGATAGAAACAGAACAACAAATACCAGAACAGGGAAGAACAATAGACAATATCAGAATCTCACAGTCGCAGCGGAACAATATATAATAGATAAATGAATAATCATTAAAACAAAAGAACTATACATTTTATACATTACATCACATTACATTCATTATCAGAGTGTACAACAACAAACAGCGGAAAAGAAATACTATATACAATAGATAATATGCTATGCCATCCAGCTCGCCTCCAGATATCTGTAGCAACACCTGAATCCAGAATGACCTGATAACCTAACTCTAGACTGCCCGTGTAGAAATTGGTGGGCACCCAGAGTTTAGGAAGGGAACAATAAACTCCAGGTCAGTCATGTGACTGGTGTGAGAACTAAAAATAGTCATTTATCTTTTAAACAAAGAATAGGAGAAATTTTAAAAGAAAATTCGCAATGCTTTTTGAAAATGAAACTACCATAAGGTCTCCCGCCACACACACAATGCAAACGCAGACTTGGAGGAGGTTTCTCCTTATGATAGTCAAAGATGCTTACTACGCAAAATCAAATCATTTTTGATATTATTATTAGTGCATAGTGTAGAAACATTTTCGAAAGTAGAATATAAATCTTAGCCAGCATAGGTACCATTATATTATGCCCGCTATAGCTACCATATTAGATGGCAGGTTCTACAACTAAAACCGTACAAGGCTCGTATTGTTTCTTTGGATTTCCAACAAATGGTCAGGCCAAGGAACTTCCCATTGCCACATGGAAACGCCTCTGGAATGACGTCCCGAGAACCTAACCGGATCTCTGCCAACACAAGGCCGGGTTACCCCTAACTGGGTAACAACTGACACGAATATGTCATTCCCCGATCGTAACCGATCTATATCCGAGGATCCCCGATTTCCAACAACCACAAAGTAATGAATTTGCAGTAACCACATAAGTTAAGTATCTGGGCTCCATACCATGATACCACTTCTATCCAGAAGGAATGACATACACTAAAGGGGCGCTACCCCCTAATAACCTTGCCGCATCTTTCCTGTTTTGACCATTTCCGGGGTGTGAGGCTCGATGAAGTCTCGTCCACAAAGCCACGCTTTACAAAAGCAGTGCTTTGGGTCAACAAATGATCAAAGCAATGATCATCAAGATAAACGATCAAACAAATGATCCTATCACAAATGATCATTCAACGATCATTTCACAGCAACACTCAGCATGCCACATTACCAATTCGGGAATGTATCACTAGTAACCATCAACTATATAACCTCTGAGCTCGTACGTCTCAGAGAAGGGTGTTAAGCTAAGAGGATAAATTTTCTGCCACCAACAGAAATATATTTGATAGAAACCAGCTTTACATCTCAAATTGTAACGTCAGACATACAATCCATACAAGTCCGTTCCGGGATCGAACGAAACCGAAGGCACTTCCAAAGAAGCCCTTGCAATCCGGATATTTACTAATCACAGCCGGACTTCCCATCACAAAGGGTAATAAATTTCTATATCGGGGATCAGCCGATGCAGAAACATTCGATGGTAATCCATCTGTTTTCACAAATATCCAGTCTTCAACACCGGTCTTCAATTGCAATTCATAATGACGTATCACTATTCGGAGTGGGTTATACGACCCCATGGTCCTTTCCCGGTTAACCCGAATAGTGAGCGCTTATTTTAATAATAAGTGTGGCATCCAATTCAAGCAATTCACAACAAATACCTATTTAAAGGTAAATATTGATAGTCGGTTATTTAACTATCAATAAAGATGCGCAACATCATCAGATTCCAAATAATTTCTCAAATTATTTATTTTCCCAAAATATCTTTACTGGATAGATATATATAATTTCCACACTTCAAAAATAAATCAACGTTTATTTTTGAAAACCAATTTTCCCCTTTCCATTTATAAATTCTATAGTGAATTTATATTTCAAATTATCTATTGATCTACAGTTTTCAATAGATTTCAAATATTCAATTCCAATTTATCTTCAAAAAGATAAATTCTTAAAAACGTTCCATTTCATATTGGAAAAGTCATTCCATACTTATTTAAAAAATAAGTGTTTCATAAATCTTATTTATTTTCAACAATTTGAAAATATTCAATATACTTAAACTATAGTTAAGTATATATTTTATTCTATAAGGAAATCATTCTTTTATTCACATTTATTTGGGTCAAAACGAATGTTGCGTAAAACATCGTTACGACAACCCAAAGTCACTAGTATAAGGATTCGAAATTGAAATAGATATATAAATCCCAATACTATATAAAACATTTTCTTTCGGAAACCATTTACTATAACAACAGTGTTATAGTCCATCATTTCCTTATTTTCTCGAAAACGTCTATTTCAACAATGAATGTTGAAATCTACGACTTCCTTTCCTTCTATTTCTCGAAAACGTCTATTTCAACAATAAATGTTGAAATCTACGTATTCGATACTCAATGCATTTTAAAACATCTTTAAATTGTTTTAAATTCTATTTAAAACATCCTTTTCCCAAAAGATATCCATTTTATTTAACGATATATTCACTGTTCAAAATCGTGAATATAACTCCTTTAATAAACTTTTATATTCAATTGATCAAATTCAATTGATTATGAATTTATAAACAATGTCTATAAATTCCATTTCTATTTATAACTTCGATTTATAAAACTCTTTTATTAATCCAATTAAATTTATATAACCCAAATTTTATACCAACAGTTCATATTATAAGTTAATTACTTATAATTCATTCATTTACCAAATCGTTCTTTTAAACTTCACAAATTTTAAATCTTATTATTTATAAGATTCCTTTATATTCTATAACAAACTCTACTTATAAAATCTCCTTTATTAATAATTTCTATTAATATCCCATTTAAATGCCCAAACCCCAGTTTTATAAGTTAATTACTTATAAATTTTTTAGTCTCAACATCTATTCATTTTTATAACTTTCACAACTTATACATCTATAAATTTTAATGAAAACCATTTTATACATCAACTTAACACTTAATAAACTCGTTTCATAATTCCAATAAATTTAATTCATAAATATCAATTTATAAAATCTCTCATATAACTATTTATGATAATTATTCAAAACCCAAATTTAACTATTTTATAAATCTATTTATTTTAAAATTTTCCTTTTGGGTTATATTTTAAAAAAGTATCAATTTTTATAACATAAAAACTTATACGTTATTTATTTTAAAGTGAACCAATTCAAAAATTAAATAAAACATATACTTTGGAAAAATCACTTTAAAAATCCTTTTAAAAAAAATCATTATTTTTAACTTTAAAAATGAATCCGATGATGCCACAGCATCAAATGGTCAATCACTGCACAAATATCATATATCGATATGATAATCACAATCATCACAATATCTATAATCAAATAAATATTTGTGAGGAATCCAGTTGGATACCTCCAACCTGTTTCGCTGCATCCACAGATGTTAGCACAATACCAATTCCGCTTCAAGACGGAATATCGCGGTATATGAGATTTTATAAAATATTATCTGCTTAATAGGCGGCGCAATAGGGTCTCATCCGCTATACAAGGCGGGAAATCAAATCCAATATATACATATGCCAATATATATATATATATATATATTTCTATATATAGTATATATCCTACTATATCTACTAACACAATCAAACAGCAATCATCAATCAACATTAACTATTTAAAATTTTAAACCAAACTGTTCGATTGAGTGAGGAGTTCTCACCTTGGTTTTAATTCCGTTTCAGCTTTTATTTCGAATAAAATTAAACGCGCGTTTAATTTTACCCGAAATTTTCACTTCCTCCAATCGACTCCAATCCAATTCCATAGCGTAGTATTCGACGATACGATTCCAACGCACTTTGATTCGCCCAAATCAGACCTCGTATCAAAGAGTTATGCAATTTTAAAGTTAATACAAATTTAAAATAGAATTATTTGCATTTTATTTTATATTTTCAACCTTGTTTCATCGTGGCCGCACATCCCCCTACCCAGATCTTACTGCACGCGTTCTACCCCATCTCCTTCCTCACATGAATTATTCCCAGGTTACGTTCAAGAAATCAAACCCATAGAATACTCACAAACCCTAATAGCCGCACCTAATACACTCGACTTCGTGACGATCGGGAAGCGCCACAACGCTCGCCAACACAAGCTCCATCCTCGGCCAGAGAACCAAAGAGCTCGGTCGCCCCGCTCCCCTTGAAAACGCACGCGAACGGCGCGACTTCCAGCTCCGATTGTCGACAATCCGTGCCACTAAAAATGATCACTCCCGTATGGATATGTAGATCTCTTGATGCTCTTCGATGTTGTAGTTGGGAGTTTGCTGAATCGATGAGTGGATTTGAAGAAAATTAAGGGAGAAGTAGAGAGGATTTCGGCCATTAGAAGGTGGAAGTGGCGGCCGGCTCCCTAATGGACTAGGGTTTAGAAGAAAATGAATAATTATAATAGTTTTTATATTATTTAATTAATAAAATTCTCACTTTAACAGTTTATGCAAACGACCACCAAACTACGCGTTCCGACAGACGATCTTGGGGTTTTTCCGCGTTCCGGACACAATGGAATAGGTTTCGGAAGCTAATTCGATCATCTGTGCGAGATACGGCTATAAACGATCAATTTAAATTAAAACCGATTTAAACGATTTCTAGGCGTTTTGGCTTGCCCCGGACAAACGATAAATCCGATTGACCTGAAATTTGAAATCTTACAATAATATCACATTACGGACCCGATGAAACTGGTTTCGTCGAAATCCGAGACCGTTTGAAAAATGGCTATTTTAACTCGCCAAATTAATATTAAAACGATTTCGATGCGTTTCGAGCTGCCACGGTCAAACGACAACTTCGTTTGCTACGAAATTTGAAATCCGATAATAACAAACTATTACGGATCTAATGGAACTAGTTTCGTTCAATTCTGAGACTGTTCAAAAATTGGCTATTTTTCAGTCGATAATTAAATATTAAAATATCTGATTTTCACAATTTAATTCCAAATTCAGTTTTAAAAGTTCTATAACATTACTATAACTTCAATATGATATAATAAAATTTTCCAAATCTTTTTCAATCATTTTAAACCCAGTTTTCAATTATTTTTGGAATTTCAGCTATTAAATAATCGATTTAAATTACCCTATTAAATCCAGAAATTCGAAATAAAATTATTCAACTTAAGAATTTCACTTATTAATATTTAAATTCAGTTAAATATCCAATTTTAAATTATCAAAAATTCTAGGTCGTTACACTTGCACTCTGAATCACCATCTCGAACCTGAAAGTACTATCCCCGTCAAACTCATCTCGGAATCACCCTCAGAGTTATACTGACGAATAGTTCTTACACTTCGAGTCTTCACTAAGCTCTTCTCTTGGATTCACCACCTAACATTTAATTTGGATCGGTGTGGTTTTCAGATATCCAAATATGGAAACCCGATCCCGATCCCGGTCTCACTGAAATCCAAATGCCATTTTAATGTCAAATTTGTTTAAAGGTTTAAACAATTAAACTTATATTCGGAATAATATAACAGATAGATGAATCACATTATCACAATAGATAATTCAAATTATCCAATCATCTCACAAGCAGCATATATCCCATATTAGAGATATCACATCCAAATCATCCAATATCAATCATCTGATATTAATCAATCATCTATAAGCAGGTTTGATTCTCTCTTAATCAATTGGATTACCTTAATCCTTCTTACTCAACATTAATTAATTAAACACCTCTTAATGATCTCCTTAAATTAATCTCCCTTGATTAATTATCCTTTAAATACATTCAGGTAATTAGCTTTTAATTAATTGCACAAATTAATTATCCTTAACCATATAGAGTAATTAACCTTTAATTACTTCATTAATTATAATAATTAATGATCCTCCATTTATTTTCATTAATTAATTAACTATAATTAATTGCATTAATCCTTAATTAATTACAATTAATTAATTATACTTTAATTAATCACTTTCATTAATCAACCTTCATTAATTTCATTAATCATATTAACTAATGATCCTTATTAATTAATTAACCCTTTAATTAATTAAATAATTAATTTGTAATTAACCATCTCATTAATTAGTCTTAATTAACCATAAATAGTAATTAACAAACTTGTAATTACTTAACTTAATTAATTAACTTTTAATTAATTATATTAATCCTTTGATTAATTACACTAGTTAATTAATCTTCAATTACTTTATTACATAATCATTAATTAATTGCATTAATTAATAACCCTTAATTAAGTACTTCATTGATTAATCACATTTTTAATTAATTACATTTAGTAATTAATCTTAAATTAATCACATTCATTAATTAATAAATTACATTAATTAATTAACCAAATTAACTAAGTAATTAACCCTTAATTACTTCCATAAGTAATTATCCTCTAATTACTTTCATTAGTTAATTACTCTCTTAATTAATTATCTTAACAAGTAATTAATCCCATCATTAATTAACCTTAATCATCTAATTAATTAATTACTCTTTAATTAATTAACTTTCAAATCAATTATATTGATTAATCCTTTAATTAATAATATCGAGTGATTATCCCCTAATTATTTTCACTTAATTACTTCCATAAGTAATTTCTCTTTTCTTAATTACGTTCAATAATTAACCATTAGTTACTTCATTAAGTAATTTTACTCAATTAATTATAAAGTGATTATCTTAAACTAATTAGACTAATTAATTAACCTAAAATAAATTACATTAATTAATTAACTAATTAATCATCACTTAATTTCTAATTAATTCATTAACTATCCACTAATTACTTTATTAAGTAATTATTCTTAATTACAAATAGTAATTAAGCTTAAATTTATTTTATCAATTAATTATTCTTAATTAATCTCAACTTAACTAATTAAGAAAAACTTTGCATTTATATTAAATATTTACTCTAATCATTAACTTCATTAAAACCAGTTTAAAATCAATTTGAAATAGGTTTTTATTTTTAACAAAACAACTCAAATAATTAATTTGAATATACTTGAAATCTTTGAATATCCTTTCAAACATATTAAATTAGATTAACTTTGAAATCCAAATTTTCATATCCTTTAAACTTATTCGTTTAAAATAAATTTTAAAATCTAATTCAAACATTCCTTTATAATTACCTTGGATATATCTTATTTCTTATTTCAAACTCATTTGAACTTCCTTAATCTTGATCTAATATTTTAAATTGAAAATATCTTGAATTAGAATTCAAAATAAATTTAGTTAATTACTTTCAAAATCAACTATTTTAAACATTTCAAATCTTGACACATATTAAATAAAATATTTTCAAAATCTTGGTTTCTATTCATTAGAAAAAAACTTGTTTTATTGTTTAAAACTTGATTTACTTTACTTAACCAAATTAGCATTACCACCTAAAAACTCGAGTTCGAACACCAAATCAACACGAGCCTGCCCCGAGTCTTCCACCTACTCAAAAAGCTTCGGTCGACATAAGAAAATCACGAGCACTACTCCGAGTCGACCCTCATCTTCCCCAAGCTCCATTATTCCCAGTTACATCGTGCACATGGTGCACGTACCCCATCGACTCCGACCACCATAGGTCATACCGGCGACTCTCACCGATCACTCCTACCCACGCAAGACCTCTCGAACACTCAGATCGAACAAGTATCATGCAAATCAAAATCAAGGCATTCAAGCCCAAACAAAAACCAACCATGGCCAGGAAACTTCACCATTCCGATGCCTCAAACCTCGAGATCACCGACCAACATCATCGAAGCTCCTTCATACCCTCCAGCTCGCATTCCCACCAACGTGAACCACTCCAGTCCCCAATGGCCATCGCTATTGCCCTGCGAACCACCTTGTTCTCAAACGACTACCGAACCCTATTACAATCATTTTCGACCACCACGTCGCACGAAAACTCAAGCGACCATTTTTCCTTTCCTCGTCGATCTACCATCATCCTCCAGACCAAAGCTCGTTGCCCAATACCTCTTCGTTTGCGGGAATTTGGCGAAAGTGCCAATTTCGATCATCTCAGAAAAGCACAATGAGTACCGACCTAAAAATCGTGATTGCATCGTCTAAAATCATTATTTCCTATTACTAATATGTATATTATAATCAAATTTAGAAATTATGATGATTTATTTCTGACCATTATTCATTTCCTACTGTTATTCCTGTTTAAAAATTGTATGTTAATTCAAAATTCCAGAAACTATTTTTAAAATTTCCATCATACATTAACAAACAACTTCCATTTAATCATCAAAGTCTAATATTTATGTTATTGGGAGATTTGAATTTTTGAATGTAAATCCAGGACTGAAACAATAGATAACAGGGTATTTATATATATACAGACCTATTTACACAAATATACATATCTACCAATTCAATTATATAAACACTGAAAGATTTTCATGCAACATCAATATCAATTCACAGATTAACACATGCATTAGAGCCAATCATAACTTAAACTATTTTAAAAAAAATTTACTCACCATTAATTAGAAGAGAACAAAGGTATTTTCCAGGCTTAAATTTTGATTTAATACTGGAAAGTGCTTTGATTGCTTTGCTGTTGAGGTTGAATTCTTTGCATGCCTGATCTCTGATTTTAAATGCTTGAAACTAATGTTGATCTTTCATTTGAGATGCGGGTTGAGGTTGCAGTAGGTTTAGTTGCTAGAAAAACTTGTTTGCAGATTTGAATTTTAGGTTTGATTTTGCTTTTGGTTTCAGTTTCTGGTTTGAAATAGTTTCTGGTTTGCTATTAAATTTTTGAAAGGATGAGGAGAGAAAAAGAAAAGAATTTGAGAAGAAGAATTTTTTTTTTTGAATTGAAAGTGGAAAAACAGGTTTCTCTTAAACATTTTCTTTATATGTTTAAATTTTCAAACAAAAGAAATAAAGGCCACTTGTAAATTCAAATCACCCTTAGCTTACACATGTTTAAATCCATTGTTATCTTTTTACAAATGTCGAAAGTTAGCTTAAATTATTCACAAGTGTTAGCTTTCTTTTTATTAATTCATTTAAGTTATAAATGTATTTATGAAGTATATTTGTGTGTATAAGAAATGTTTGTCTTCTTATAAATAAGCTTTTAAATTTTAATAAATATACAAGTGTGAAATTTTGTAAACATTTGTTTATAAATAGCTTATGTTTTTTTAAATCAAATAAATGTATTATATGTTTTCCTTTAAATTGTGTAATATGAATTTGTATTTATATTTATGTAAATGTGAATTTAGTAATTTATTTATATATTATTTATGTTTACAAACTATTCAAGTTTAAGAGATATTTTAAAAAGAAAGCTTATTTAAAACTATATATATATATATATATTTATAACCATTTTAGTTTAGTATATTATTATTATTATTTTAAAAGAAAAACAGAATAAAATAAATCTTATTTAAACTATCACATTTTAAAAAAATAATTACCTTGTACTTTGAAAATATAGAATTAACCTTAAATTAGCTTTTGAAAAATATTAAATTTAAAACAAAGCTTCAAATCACAATATATGTTATAATTTGATAACATATTTCTCTTATTAAATTTTAACCAAAGCTTCCTATTATAATGTATATACATACATATATATATTATTAATAGATTATATTAAATTTCAACACAACTTCAAATTATAACATATACATACATATATATTACAATTTGAAATACATCTTTTATTTTTAAAAAGACCTCTTATTCACAATATATATACCAGATATATATATTATAAATAGAATATAATTTTTATTAGCTTTGAAAGATAAAACTTATCAATTTTAAATTGTTAGAAAGATATTGACCAATATTGCCAGATTAAATATTTATTAACCTTTAAAAGATTAAATTTACCAATTTAAATTAAAATTATAAAGGAAAATTATCAAATCAATTTAATTATTAATACAGATTATTAAATTTATATTGCCCAAAATTTCGGGTTGTCACAGTAATAATGTGAAGAACAGTCCAAATTAAAATGAAAGTAGTAAAGAACAACAGATTTTATAGTAGTTCGGCTAACTCCGGTCTACGTCCACTTCAGAAGTTTCCATTTTATTGCTGTAATAATCAATTAGAGTTATAAAATGGTAGAGTGACCTCAGCCTTAGAAAATAGAAAGCGAGAGAGCCAGAAGAAGATCCCCTATCTAAACCCCCACATGTTGTATTTATAGGCAAATCTGAGTTGTTGGGCTTTCTGCATGGTGTAGGCCTATCAAGACCTTCCACCGAGCCACATACCTCCACAATGCCGAGCCACATACCTCCACAATGCCGAGACACACCAGCCTTAATACAACGCCGAGTTGTATCAACAATGCCGAGCGACCCTGACCTGACCAATACCGAGCGACCTTCATCCAATACCGAGCCATCTCACTAATGCCGAACGACCCTATCCTTACCAATGCCAAGCGAGGTTCGATGCCGAACGACACCCAATCCGAGCGACTTCCAATGCCGAGCGAGGTACGATGCCGAACGACATCCAATAGCGAGCGACTCACAATGCCGAACGGTGTCCAATGCCAAACGTTTTCCAATGTCGAACGATGTCCAATGCCAAACGTTTTCCAACATCGAACGATGCCTAGCGCCGAGCAACAACCCATGCCGAGGCACACCTTTTGTCGAGCGGCGACCAATGCTGAGCCACTCCTTATGCCGAGTGGCAAGCAATGCTGAACCATGCCTTTTGTCGTGCGGCAACCAATACCGAATCACCCTGCTCTCTCCTCAGTGACGATCCATGCACATCGAACCTATTCTTAACCCACCGTCTATCCATCTAGCTAGTTCTAGTTAATCATATTCCAGTTTCGACAACTGAAAAGTCGATTTGGTTAAATCCGCCTGTCCGTGGCCTTGTAAAAAGGCGGGTTAATAGGAAGTAATTATCAACTTAAATTAGTGAATTGATATGCTAAGTAATTGAATTGAACATGAATACTATAAATAAATGAATATAAATAAATGAAATTAAGTAATGAATGAATGTAATGCACTAAAAAGAAATTGACATGATATGAATAAATGAAAATGAATTTTTGTAAGTAATAAATGAGAATGAATGAAATAAACACTAAATGAATGAATGGGAATAAAATTTTGTAAGAGATAAACGTAAGTTAAAGAAATAATCCTTATATGAATGAAAAAGAAAAAAAACCTCTAAGTGTTGTGAAAGAATTTAATAAGAATAACTCAAGTACATTTTAAATTATTGTTTGTTTGGTTTACGGGTTGTTTAGGATAGGATACTTCTAATTGTTTACGATGTATGAATAATCTATTGAGTTTTATCTAAGACTATTGAGTAAATGGTGTAATTAGTAGTTTATTTGTCATTCCATACGGTTAAAAGTGTCTAAACTCGAACAAACCATTTGTTATTTTCTATGGATGGTTGATTATATTAATTTCATATGATGATTATATGTTGTGATTGCAAGTGATTGTTGTTTTATATTGATTTGTTTTTTGTGGTTGAAACCGCTTTAAATATTTCATTTTATATAATTATTAACTCTTCTTGGATTATATAAGTGAAATACAGGTTATGAAAGTAATTGCTACTGCTTTTGGTTTCAAAATTAAGCGTTATTTGCTCGACAAATAGGTACATTCTCATATTACGGGTTTTCTGGCGATATTATATTGTTTTTCCCGATGATGGGAAATATTATTTTGGAAATTTTATGATATATATTGTTAAATTGATATTGTAATTTCTCCTGAGCCTCTCCGTACAAAGGAGACTCTACCGAAATTTTTCGTAAATTTTGGACTAAGAAAATTTTGAAAAATGTTTTCCATATTTTATTAGTTTGAGTATAAAACGATTTAATGGTTATGAATTGGTACACTTTATTTAAATTATTTAATTTTGTATCGTTTATAAATTTAATATTTTGAATAAGATATATGGATTTCTAAATTCTTTTTTTTTCCTTCTTTTCCTTTTCGGGGACGAAAAGTTTTGAGTGGGGAACAGTGCAACGACCCGTAATTTCCAATAATTAAATTTGTTAATTTAATAAGATTTTAGTAGTTAAATTTGGAAGAAATAAAAATTTGTAATTTGTTAATGAAATAATAAATAGAATGAAAGTTAACCATGTTGATTTAAGTCAATTATTAACAACTTTAAAGAAACTCCAATCAAGGGAAATAATGAAAATGTTATACTTGGTTATAAAATTGAATATAAGAAATAAATGTAAATATTTAATTACTGTGTAGAATGGATAGTTAATGGTAATTGAAAAAAAAAATCAGTATTATTTAAGAATTGCAACATTTGTTTGTGAATAATGAATTCATAAGTATAATTAAAAGTTATGGTAACGATTATTTCATGTTACCTATTTATTTGGTCTATTAAATTTAACTTGAAATTAATTACAATCAATCCACTTAATTTGTAAAGGTAATGTAGGTTAAGTTGATAATTCAAGTGTTGGTTAATTAATGGAATAAGGTGTATTTAATTGTGATTTAAATTAGTAGTAGTTATGCAATTTATTTGTAAATAATAAACTTATATGTGTTAAAATGTGGTAATGGTGGCAATTGATGTTGCTACCAATATATTTAATCAATTAAAATTAAGTGCAAATAAATGTTACACTTATGTGATTTAATACAATAACTGAAAGTGTGGTTGTGGTAAAATAAATAAAGATGTAAATTTATTCATAAGGTAACAATTAAGTTAATAAAGAATGAAACCGAGATAAGTAATTTATGGGGACTTTATATTTTAATTTATGTGTGAATTTGACAAAATCCAATATAATAGAAATATAATAGTTAATACAAATAAAAGATGGAAATTTGGAGAATATTAATGTAATGAAATACAAACAACTATTAATTAGGTTATTTGAGTAATAATGGATTGAGTACAAAGATTGAAATTGATTAAAACAATTTATTGCAATTAAATTTTAAATAATTGGATTTAGTTACAATTGAAGTTAAACAGTGTAATTGGTAAATTAATTAACTTTGAACTTATATCTAAATTTGTTTAAACTATGGTAAATGTCCAAGTAATCTAAAAAAATATTTTTTGTAAATTATTAAATTTGGATGAAAAATTAATTTAATTAATTAATTAGTTTAATTAACTGAAATATAGCCATTTTGGCAACTGTCTCGGATTTCGCAAAACCAGTTTCATCGGATCCGTAATAGTGAATTGTTGTAGGATTTCAAGTTTTGTAGCGATCGGACTTGTCGTTTAATCGTACAGACTCGAAACGCCTAAAAATCAATTTAATTGAAGTCAATTGAAATCAGTTTGAAATAAGCTGATTTTATCATAACTTCTTTATACGATGTAATTAGGACTTGAAACCTGTTCCATCGAGTTTCAAAATATTTATATGGGTTGACTCATTTTCGTTCCGGTGTCGAAACGGACTTTTTAGGTCATTATTGTTCAATCAATCTAGTCCATTCTTTATGTTTTCAACTATTTATATAAATAGCTCGTTAAAACCCTAGCCACTTCTCAATTCGCATTTGTATACACATACTTTGCTTCTCAATTCCTCATTCCAATGGCAGACAAACAAATTTTCTATTCGGTTTCAAATCAAAAATTCAAAGTCCGCAAACTATATCGAATTATATATCGATTTTGAAGCTCTCGATGAGCGCAAGTCAAATATTGATTCATTTTTCGATCTGGGTCTTGGTATGACTGCAACTGGGTGAACTATTCTCGACCGTTCGTTGATCATCAATCAACTTCGTCTGATCGATAAATCAAAGGCACATTTATGTAGAGGGGACCGAGGGGAGTCGATCTGAGGTGTTCGCTTGGAGTTTTGGTGGTTGGATTTGTCGGCAAAATTCACCAAGGTTTAACTAAATTGGCAGCAGCCGGGTTCGTCGTGGCACCCATCGGCGGCGCGGGGAAGCTGGGAGGTGATGGTGTGTGTGGCTCATCGGGGGGTGAGAACGGCGATGTCCGATCGATCGAGGGGGAAGCGTTGAGGCTGCGTTCGATCGTGTTGCATTGGTGGTCATGGATGGTAGCTGTTCAAATCGCGATGTTCAGGGAAGAGATAAGGTTTTGTTGTGTGTACGTGGCTATTTATGATTGGTAGTTTTATTACTATTTTTTCTCTAATCAAAACGTGCTGTTGTTAATAACTTTCTCATACGATGTCTGATTTACGCATGGTTTCTTTTGTTAGGATCGTACTGAAATTCCAGACATTTTGAAGCTTATTTGGGCGAATTCTGTGACTGTTTGTATTTTAGGTTTAAATTCAAAGGTGAGTGTTTTAACTCACTCACAACTTCTAAAATTTCTTATGTTTGTTAAATTAATTTATGATGTGATTAAAAATTTATTTATGGTTGTTTGGGATAGTTTAAATCATCATCTCGGTTAATTTGAATTTATTTGAATTAAATCATTATTTAATTTATTTTTGAATATAAATTGCCAGTTACATACCTGGTATTGATTATCGGTTCTATATTAATATTTATTTATTGATTTGGATGATGATTGTGATGGATGTTAATTATTGACTGTTGATATTGGATGAATGGATATTGTATTTTATATTATTATAAACTGCAAGTTCACTATGGGTTGAAATGATACATACCCCAATGATATATAGATTAAGGAAAATCGTTATGGGTTGACATGATAGACTCGAGCGATTTAATGGATTTTAATATTAAATTCGGGATTGCGGTTTGAAATGATATATAACCATAAAATATTAAATTGCGTATTGAAATGATAAATATCCATATCACTTGACCTTAGTGTAGATAATTATATACGGACAGCGAATTGATTAAATTAAATGATTTAAAAATCCTTAATTTTTGACTTTATTTAAATGATGTATTGAAATAAAATTTGATTTATATAAATTGAAGTATTATTGGAAAATCAAGCTTTATGTCGAAATGCGAATTGGTTTATGGAATTGCTTTAAGAAATTAAACTGTAAGTTTAAAGTTATTTTTTTTAAGTGAATGAAATACTATCGAAATTGAGCTATTGAATTTGTTTGAATATACAACTTTGAAATATTTTGAAATTGGAGTAATTTGAATTGATATTTGAACATGGATTGAAAATGGTATGAAATTCAATGGTGTATCGGAATTTAAAATTGAAACGTTTAAAATTTGATTATTGATTTGGAATTTTAAAATTGTCCAAATGTGTGAAATGAAGTGAATAATTTAATTTGGTATTGATTCCAAATTCATATTTTAATATAAACTATTTTAAAAATATATTATTTTAGAAAAAAAATCTAACTAGTAAGATTTTGAGTTTTTTAAACTATTCAACCAATATTAACTATATAAATTATTTTAACCTATTTTAAACCAATTTAATTTATTTTAAATCTAATTAATCTATTTTAAAGCTATTTAATCTATTTAATTATTGTTAGTCTATTCTAAATCTATTTAACTATTGTAAATCTACATTAGCTATTTTAGAGTAATTTGACTATTATACTTTATTTAAATTATTTATAACTATCCAAACCATTCTTTTAAATTTCAAACTAAGTAAAGATTTTGTGTGTTTATATTCAAATCTTTGGTTTTAAAGTGAATATGTTTAAATGACATTATAACTTAAGTTGGGATTTAAATACAACATATTTGATTTAATATGATGATTTTGAAATGAGAGTTTAACCTATTTTGAAAGCATAATTTGTGAAGACATTATGATTTTGAAAATGATATTATTTCCAATGTAATAAGAATCCGAAAGTGAATATAATTTCGAAAGTTATTTGGTTTTGAGAATATGATATTTTGATAAAAATCGTGAATTGACTTTTGAAATGTAAAAAAACCAACCGGAGTGTAATAAACGATTGGTTGTTAAAGAGACCCAGATCGGATATTGTCATACTCTCTGTCAATACCGAAAACCACTTTAACAATTGTGTACGTGGTGGAGATTCTAGAAATGAAGTAGGATGGTTTGGTGAACGATTTCTGTGTAAGGTATGATGTGACCCTGACTCCCTTCAGTCGGCTTAGATATGACTAAAATCAGGAGTCATGCCAGGCCAAGTGAGGTCATTCCTCCTATCGGTTACATTTCTTCGATACTATATTCTGATATTTGTGATTGATTTGGTGGCCGCCCCTCGATTTGGGATTTGGGAGTGTGTTCTGAGGTAGGCGGTAGTAGCTGCTATGCGTTACCACCAGTCCTAATCCACAAATGGTATATGTACCCTGGCATTTCCTCGTGTGCCGTCTTCACATGCCCTAGCGCGCCTTCTACGAGTTTTTTTGTACCATACCTATAGAGTGCCCTCTGGTAGCCCTCCAGTTTACGGAGGAATTACGGTACTGTACAGACTATGAGAATATATATAAATGTGTTAATGGGGATATGGGTAACGCCTTAAAGCTATTTTAATACTTTTTCTTTACTGTAGACATATTATAACAGCGTATTGTACTACATAGTAGATTGTTTAATGGATCCTTAGGAGATGGTAATCCCGAACAACTCTTAAGTTACTACACTCACGTTAGACGCTGGATAGGAGATGTCAAACCCGTAAACATCTCTAATGTCGTCACATGCATATTTATCGATGATTTAACTTACATAAGATCTTTTATTTCTGACTCGAGTGTTTTGTCTTTTCAATTCGCTCGGGTCATCCTGAGCATTTCAGGATTTGAAGACCTTATTCTAGAGGACGAAGACGAAGGTTTTACTAGTATTATTTATTATATTCCACTGCATCATGCTGTACCACTACATTTATTATTTATTTCTTTCTGTTTCCGTAACTCTGATATTTGTAATGTAAAGAATAATCAAATGTCTTTGTAAATAGCTTCATGAACTATTATTTAATTATTTTAGTTTTTCATTCCACTGCGAGATTTTGTTTTGTTTTTTCTCTACTTTTTCTTATTTACCCTAATAACAATCCACCCTTCTGTATGGTTTGAGTTGCCATGTGTGTCTTCTTAAAACATACAAAAAGATAGGATGTTACAAGCTTGGTTTAGATAAAGAGAGGGAGGTATATATTGCTCTAGTAGTGAGTTAGCAATAAATAGAAAATGCATGTCATTATGCAAGATATAAGCATAACAAAGTTATTAGATTGCCCAAATTGCACTTTTCTATGGCTCAAAAGAAATATAAAAAATAAATCTTAATATCTCATACCATAAAACTCATAGCATCTATTTAAATAATATGGGATTGAAACATAAAGCATCTAAAATTTCTGATCCTTAAGTATGCAAACTAACTGACTAACCCATTAAGCTTACCATCAACCAGACAACCTTTCCTAGTTTATTCTTTGAAATGTGAGATATTAGATCAAAGCCCAGAAAGTTTAGTTTGAATCACCACATGTTCGAAAAAATTATGAACTTGTAATTAATCATACCTAAACACAACACTACATTCCGAGTATCAATCGGTATTTAAATTGAACCTTCCAACATATCCCAACATTGGAAATGAATCTTCTATTTTCACCCATCATGTCTTATATTCCACATTCAAATATGATGGATTTACAGCAGAGCTTTTGAGAGAATTCCAATCTGAGAACCAAAATAGCAATATACAATATAGACATTCCAAAAGCAAGAAGATATTTTTATAAATGGAGAAAAGAAGAAGGTGAAATAGGCTTTATACTCGACTAAATATCAAAATGAATTTAGAAAATACTGCATATGATTTTGAAGGAGGCGGAATATGAAAAAAAACCTAGATCTAAAATAGTTCAGTGTGAAGTGGGAAGATAAAGCGTTGCAAATGAGTAAGTAAGGTACAAATATATCCTCCATATTTCAACCTATAGTATCTCACAGGCATAATCATTGCAAAATTTTGGCAATGATGATAATAGTTGCTAGTTTGTAGTGCTACTAACCATTAGGAATTTAAAATTTTAAGCGTGGAAAATGACCGATTTAGTTAAGTGTTACATCACTTTAGGATGTATGGAATCTGCTATTAGTCAAAACTCCAATATTATATATTCTCAACTCGATTATTCCATAAGCAGAGTCCTTGTTTCAATAATAATATTTATTATTAATGATACTACTCTAACCAAACAATTTGACTTTGAGTTGACTACCATTGACTGTGATACTAATCACATAGAAGGATACAAATTCTCTATTGAATGGTGTTTCTCTTCTAATGCTTTAACTCAAACCCAACTATAATCATTCGATGGTTGTCATGCATAATTTAATTATAATCAAAGCGGAGTGTCTACATTGAAGTTCAATAGTATTCTCAAGTTGAGATAACTATGCAATATCATTATTATGAGATTTCATGTTTGACCCTTAACCAACAAAAAAATTCTTAGACGAGTCACTCCGTGGTTATCTAAATACTACGACTCTTAGTTCCCCTAGTATCCATGAGTAATGCACCATCCAATATTTGATAAATGTTATGAACTGTGGTCTCAACGGATGTATAGATGTCTTTTCTCGGAACATCTTGACCATGAATATTTAAAACAAAATGTTATTTTTATTATGATTCATTACTCATTATTGCAATTGTTTGCAAATACAATCACATAAAATTTTATTTAATGACTTTCTTCTTTAAATATTTTGATTAGTCGCTTTATATCACAATATAACAAAGCATATATAAGAAATCAAACACCTTTTATTTCGAACAAAGTTTATTGTAGAGTTGGATAATTTATAATAAATTACATAATTACTCTTAAGGCATACCCCTAGCTCTCTTGAAAACGAATGCTATCAAAAACATAGTGACGAATATTGTTGAAAACATAAATAAGGAATGTTATCGACATCATGAAGAGGAATGGTGTTGAAAACAATAAGAGGGAATGTTATCGAAAACACAATGATGAATGTTATCAAAAACATGAAGAAGGAATACAACCAAAAAATAAAGAGGAATGCTATCAAAAATTTAAAGTGAGAATGCTATCAAAAACATGAAGAGGAATGCTAACGAAAACATGAAAAAGAAATGATAAAGGAAACACGAGAGAAAAGCTACCGAAGATATGAGGGAAAAGCTATCAGAATATAGAAGAGAGCTATCGGAAGTATGATTTAAAGGGCCATCGATAGTATGAATTCAAGAATTTCCAAAATATTATTTAAAGAGTTATTGAAAGTATGATTTCAAAAGCTATCGAAAAGATGATTGAAAGTATGAGTCAAAAAGATATGAGAAAATCAACATGCTATCGAAAATAAAACATGGGTTATCAGAAATACATATGTTGCTATATGCTATAGGAGTATTCATCACTTCAATCAAATGAATAAGGCCCATGGTACTATCTGCTACTTATTAGGCATGATCACTTCCAAAGTGACATGTGGTAACTTAAGAGCGTGTCACGTCATCATCGAAGCATAATCCCCATAGTTCGATTTCCACATGTCAAGTATCCCTAGGTTAAAGAACTATATAAACAGGGAACTACCCCCACTTAAGAAGATGCATTTCCAGAATTCTCTTTCTTTCATAAATCAGTTGAAATTTTACAAACATGGTTAAATTTGAAATATATGAGAAAGGTATATTAAAACAAACAACAATTTCCTAATGCAATGAAGAACACAACTTTCTAATAATTGCACATTTACATTTACTTTCTTCTAGAAATTATCTGACTACTTGAAATGTTTGGTCGAAATTCCAATCAAACATTTTTGGATATTTCATTAAGAGTTTAACCAATGAAAGTAAAATCAATTTATCATCTTCTTCTTCCCTAAACTTCAAAAATGTCATATTGTCGATAGGAATTGTAAGAACCTCATATCATGTAAGCAAACATATTTAACCAATCCACTTTTAATGATTTAACCTAAGGAAAGTGAAAGATTCCATTTCATACATGGAAAGATGAGTACGAAATCTCAACAAATTGACTCTATGGACTAGATAAGAAAAAGTCATGATTGCCTCATATTCTCCAAGATAGCGAAGCTTAAATCCTTTTCACATTAAGACAAACACATATTTTCTACCACTCGAGGATTGGAAAAACTTAAAGAGTCCACTGAAAAATAAGGAAAGTAAAAAATGACCAAAGAAAACCCCTTCGATCAAATGTAAACAGTCATCCAGTCTCAAGCCAAAGAGATAATTTTCGATACAAACTTTCTCCATAGGCTAAATTAGATCGCGGAGGAAAGATGATGTAAATGGTTAATATAAGAAAAGAAACATTAAATCTCCTTTAAGAAAGACAGGACATAATAACATTTTGGAAAGTAAAAGGAGGAGATTAAAAAGAAGAAACTCGAGTAGAACAAGCATTACATTCGCAAATCCAAGAAATATGCAAACATAAGGAATACGCCTCTTCAAAATCTGAGAAATATGCCTTCTATTTCTGAAATAATCGTCTTAGATTTTGCACTCTAAATAGTATTTAATGTCAAAAAATTTAAAATTATTTATCTTTAGCACACATTTAATAAGTTGTCCTTCGTAATACCTAAAAATCAGTGCCTTACATCATTGTTTGACTTTTGGATACCATAAAAGACAGATTGTCAGGATAAAATTAAAACAAAACACCAAAAGAAGACATCGATAGGATCCCACAATGGAATAATAACATAAAATCTACTGAATATACATGAAAAGAACAGGATGCAAAATATATATATAAGAGACCGCACTAGCGAAAGCAACTAATAAATAAATATCAATACGAAAAATCAAAATATAACAACTCCCAATAAGGCTGAATTCTAAATAATATTTAATACTATAGATATCATATATGTGATGACCGCCCTACACCTCCGGTACCCAACATACCTAAGCTCTGCTCTGTGGAGATACGCGGCCGATGTAGGGCGGTAGGTAAGAATACAAAATGGAGAAAAATTCAAACATAGAACATGTAGAACATCTCACAACGCACAGGTAGAATATGGTGTAACAACATAGATGAAAAATAAGCGAGACATTAATATAATCAAATAGACCATATGTAACGACCCGAAAATTTTTGATCCCAAAAATTCCAGATAGTTATGAAAAAGAAGAAAGAGATAGAAGAAGAAGAAGAAGAAGAAGAAGAAGATTAGAAACATCAACATCTCACATTCGCAGCGGGTAAAATATAATAATAAATAATAATAGTTTACAAAAGCATTCTGTATCTATCAATTACATTTATAACACATCAGAGTTACACATTTATACAGACACTGAATATACACAATTACCATGTCATAGATATACAGCAATATAATATAGCGGAAACACTCCATACGTTCTTGCCATCTAGCTCGCCTCCTGAGCTCCAAAACGTCCTTACGTGAAAATCTGTAATACTCGGTCTGACCCGAGCATTACATCAAACAAACACTCGGCTCAGGCTGGAAACCAGCGTGAGTAACTCATCCAACATGAAATACTAAGGCAAACAACTTATATAAATCCGAGGTAACTCATATTAATTTACAAATTCACGATTTGTTATAGACATCATCTATTTCACACATCAATTTTCTAAGTAACATAGTTTAGATCTAATAGTCTGATTCACTTAAATCATTTCATTCCAACCTATTGATTTCACATACCAATTTATAAGAATTCGAAGTGGTTTCGGGTATTTCCTAATACCCGACCCCGGTCTCTTCGAGTCACATGTCATCCTAACCCAAGTTATCCAAATGAAATACACAACATTTCATATCAGAGATATCAACTCATTCAAAGCATTCAATACCATTCAATCAATAATAAGCAAAGCTTGATCGCAACCAAAGTTAATTTAATTAATTCTAATTGAATTACTAACCTCAATTACTTAAATTCCTTCACTTGACATTAATTAATTTCAAATCAGTTAATTAATCATCCTTTAATTATCCCTCTTAATTAATCATTCTGGATTAATTATTCTTCCATTACGTTCAAGTAGTTATCTTTAATTAATTTCACAAATTAATTATTCTTAACTAAATTCAATAATTAATCTTTAATTAATTTCACAAATTAATTAACTATATTAATTACATTAATCTATATTAGTTATTAATCAATTTCTCGTAAATCACTTAGTATTGATTAATTAATCTTAATTAATCGCTCCTTAATTACGTCATTGATTATATAAATTAATGATTTCCCATTTACATTTCAATTTATCCTAATCTAATTTAATTTCATTAAAATTAATCATTAATTAAACCACAAATATTAACCACTCTTGATTTATCTTATCCTGTACTCAACAACCTTTTTATTTATTTCATTAAATAAATTAATTACTCCTTAATTCATTATCTTGATTAACCTCTTGATTAATTACACAAAGTAATTATATTTTATTAATTTCATTAAGTAATTACTTAGCAAACCACCCAATGATTATTCTAAATTAATTAAACTTAATTAATTAACTTAAAATTTAATTAATTAATTCAAACCCTTAATTACTAAATTAATTAACCCAAATCATTAATTAATTGAATTAACTAATTATTCATTTTAATTGCCCTACTAATTTAATGAATCACAAATCATTAAGCCCTTATTAACTTTAAAATGAAAACATTTACTTATTTATGATTTAAGTTTGAAACAATTTAAACCCCGAATACTTCGAGTCAAACAACAATTAACTCGAGAACCAACCAAAACCAAAGTCACCAGATCATCACTGCACATTCAATCAATTCAACCATTCAACCAATTATTTAAATTTAACCATTTAAATTTAAATAAAAATCCAACAGAGTGAGTTTTACTCACCTTTGCTCCTTAAATTTGCAATCCACTTCATTCTCGATTTGATTCCACGATTTTCAACCTTGTATAAACATTTATATGGTTTATTAATATTCGGAATAATTAAATTATCAATTACCGTTTACTAAAATTGGATTTACCAATTATTTTATTCGAACAAATTTTCCAAAAATAAGTAATTATTTCTCTCCTTTTGAAACCCATATGCTAAAAATTAACTTATAGTTCTCAAAAATCTAAATTTATATAAATTTTCAACATTTTAAAATTTCCTTTCTAGTCTCTGCATACATACTGAATTTCAAAACAGAATTGTTTTGTATCCTACTGCAAATTTAAATCTCATCCATATATATTAAATAAATTAATCACTATAATACATTATTTTAAAATTAAACAGTAGATTTAAAATGTGTATATGTATAATAATCAATTTTTTTGAAACCACATATACTTATAAAATTGCCTATATACATTCCAAAATATAATTTTATATAAACTTCTCAAACATTTAAAATCTCTATTTTCAAAATATTTTATATATATATATATATATATATATATATTCTATCTGTTTAACTATATATATTTGAATTAAATTAAAAACCAAAAACTGCCATATACCTCACTGGCGAACTATCCAATACTGGCCTTCAAACCTCAATGTCGCTGTCATCTCCTTACACACATGAAATCTAAACTGCACAGTCTTATGCTCCTTCGATTTGATTGCAGCTCGAGCTTCAACCTCCACCATGACCTGACATAACCATCGCTCTACTAGAAATCGCCACACCTAACGAACGCGGCCTCCCCCAGCCCTCCACCACGACTCCCCATCTCCTTCCCATCACGCGCGAATGCGACTTTTCTTTTCACTTCGAGAATCCCCAAATCGAAACCCCCACGATGATCGCCTCGCCACGGGCTCAGCTTCGCGTTCACACGCGACCCTTCTCTCCCATTTTTTTTCCCTTCTGAGGAACCGGCCATGAATTTTCTGAATTCAATTTGGATTGGGAAAGAAAGCGAATGATTTTTTTTCCCTTCGGCTCGAATTGATTTGAAGAACTGAAAGGAAGAAAGGTAAGTATGGAAGTACCGGCCATTATTCCCCTTTTTTTGATTTGATTTCGGTATGAAAACTTGAGGGAGACGAAGACGTAAATAACTTGGGAATGGCTTCTTACATACGATTGTTTATTTATAAAAATATCTATGGCTAGTTGACCTTCAAAAAAATTATTTTTTTATAAAACTTCCAAAATGCCTCGTTAATTGCTACTTAAAATTTCGAACTCCTCTTAAGGAATGCCGCTATGCGATCATAAGGTTTTACCCGCATTCCGAACACAATGAAACATGTTTCGGAAGCTAATTCGATCATATGCGCGAGTTACGGAAGTAAACGATTAATTTTAAATTAAATCGATTAAAATAGTTTCTATGCGTTGTGAGCTGCCAGGGTCAAACGACAACTCCGATTGCTACGAAAATTTAAATCGGACAATAACTAACTATTACGGATCCAATGGAACTGGTTTCATCAAATTCCGAGACAGTTCCTCGGAAGGCTATTTTTAAATTTCAATTTAAACGATATATTTTCAAAACTGAACAAAACACATTTAAATTCAATTTTAACACTTATACTATCTTCGGTATTATTGATATAAATTTTACGAACCCTTAAATTATTTTTAACAGGCTTAAAACTGAAGATTCAATTATTTACCCAATTTCAGCTTATTAAATTCAATAAGTCAATTGCTAAATAATAATAATATTATTTGAATTCAAGTTAAAAATTAACTTTTTAAATATTTACAATTAGTTAAATATTCAAATTTAAATTGTTAGACATTCCAGGTCGTCACATTCCTCCCCCTTAAAAGAATTTCGTCTCCGAAATTACTAGTTGGGAAGAATGGTCCAATACCCGTTTACTTTTTCCAAAACCAAAGTTATATCAACTTGCCATAACAAATCTTTTATTAAAGACCCACTATTACTTCAAACAACTTCCCAAAACCTTCCATAGTTTCTAACAACATTATTTACTTTATTTATTCAAATCTAAATTTAAATCCAAAATAAAATTATCAAAAAGTTCTCAAATTTTTTTTCTAACTCTCTAAATTTTCGAAAAATTTCGTCAGCGTCTCCTTTGCGCGGCTAGCTCGGTACAACTACAAAATGCCTCTATGGGCTCCCAAATTTCAAAAGAAAACAAAACGCCAAGTGGCTAGATCAAAACCCAATCCAATTTCATACAAAAATTTACATACATACCTTTTAGTCGGGCAATTCAAATTTATCTTCTGAAATAAAAATCAATTTTCCTTTCCCTTTATAATACCTGCATAACTTACCTAGCAATAATATCCAATCATAGCCTTTTAAAATTATTTCATACATTTCCTTACAGAAGTTTACATATCTACTTCTATTCAAATTAATTTTTCCCATTTCCATATGAATTTAATTTATCTTCAATTCTGAATATTGAATTTAATCTTCCATTTATAACTGATTCACATCACTATTCTAAATTAGTTTCATCCACTAATTAATTTCAATTTCCAATTTGAAATCGTTTATCGCTAACCAAAATTTTTCCCAAAAATTTTCTAACTCCCAAAATTTTCGAAAATTTTTGGCAGAGTCTCCTTTGTACGGAGGAGCTTTTGCAATATGACAAGAGATATAAATATATATATATATATCGACCCACCCGGTCGGAAAACAAAAACAGTTCATATTTCCTATTTTTATTGCGTAGGCGTACCTTTATTTAGCATTTTTACGCAAGCGGCTTATTATTTTAGCAATTGGTGCAATCAAATCCAGCCAAACGGCCTTCAGGTACCTGTACTTAATTTAAATATGTAAGTGCCATATATAGAAAATTTACTAGCATTTCACTTACTTTCAATAGCTAAACACATGCATTTCATAACCAACAAGCACCAAACGCTTTCCATAAGCAATTTATAAAATTTTAAACCTAATTCAATTGCTTTCAACCAATTCATATGCCATTTCATTCAATTTTAATGGCTTACAACTCAGTTTCTTACATTTAATTTATTTTTAATCCAAACAAGCTCATATTCAATTCAATTGATTTCAAAATCAAGTTATTTAACTTCTCTCAACCCATAGAATTTTAATTACTTTCATTTATGTCAAACGATAACTAATTTTATGTAAATTCGGCGATATTTGCTTAATAGAGTATCCATTTTAGTTTATAACTACTTTAAATTAATTTCAACTTATTCTATATTTTATTCCATTTCATTTCTGATTTATTCACCAACCACACATTTGCATTTCATTTCATCTTTGCATTGGTTTCATTTTAAAACTATTTCATTGAGCTTGACACATTCGATGCTTATATTAATATCCATTTTCCCAAAAATAAATTTAACCAAACTTTTATTTAATAGTCTTCCATTCTGATAACCCAATTCCAACTAAAACTTTGATTTAATTTCTATTCAATCAGACTTCATCCATTCATTATTTAATTCAATTAACCCATTTATTTACCCCATTTTAAATTCACCTACTTAATTCATTTTCAAATTTATTTTATTAATACAAAGCCATTTTCAATTTATTTCTACTTACCTGGGTTTTGTTTGCAATTTAAGCAATGTCTATTATAATTCAATTCCATTTCATTTTTACAACATTTCCACTTATTTAGATTCATTATCAATCCAAATCGAATTCTATTTATAATTCGAATTTATTTCCAAACTCCATTATTAACTTACAATCCATTTTATTTAACCGAGTTAAATTTCTATTAACATGCTCTATCAAATAATTATTTAGCCAATTAGTTTACTTCCAACTTTTAAATCAATCTTCGATTTTATTACAAAAAAATCACTTCATTAAATTTTTCCGAGTTAAATTTTTTTCCAGTTTAGATTTTCTTTCATTTTCCAAAATTCCAACATTTTTATTTTAAAATTTTAGAATTCTTTTAAATTCACATAATACTATTAAAATAGCTTTTTTTTAAAATACTTCTTATAACTCGATGTTTCAACCAGTCCATCCTTGTTCTCACAGAAATTTAGTCATATGTTGATCAGGCGTAGGACTGAAAATCTATAAGTGCTTGGCAGACCCATTTTCAACATCCAGTGAAAATACTTAGGAAAATAATTTTATTGAAAATATAGAAAACAGTTTTTGAAAATAGAGGAAATATCTTTGGTGAGAATGCTCCGGAAATTATCACCCCCATCCATGGTCGCAGTTACATCCTGGGTTACGTTGCCATCGCAGCAAAAGTCCATGTAACTGTAGGCACTCCGCGCCCCTCGATTACGCCATGGAACCCACAACAGATCGCAGTTACATTCCAAGGTTACGTTATCATTGCAGCAAAAGTCCATATAACTGTAGGCATCAGCGCCCCTCGATTTTCGCTGTCAAAATGAAACTTATCCACTCCTACATAGGTCGCAGTCTACCGATGTAAAATCAAATGCAGACTGTTGGCTCTCAGCGGCACACACGACTTTCGCTATGTTACCATAGGTCGTAGTCTACCGATATAAGATCAAACATAGACCGTTGACTATCAGCGGCACACACGACTTTCGCTATGGTACACACTACTCATAATCCTCAGGAACTAGTTTTGTCCGGACTCCTCACGGGATCAACTTTAGAACCCCCCTGGGGCTCAAGGCAGCACCACCCGGTGGCACTCCTGAGAAGTTCATTTCAAGGGAGCGCCTTTTTCCGCAGAGCCATCATCAAAACACTTTATACTATACACGTATAGTATCTTTCAAATCATACACCTAGTATGATCTCATACAAAGCTCCTTTACAGAAAATCGATTATCCCAAAATCGATAATTCTCAAAATAGGCTTTCCAAATTCAATATTGATTTTACCCAAAAATCGAAAGCCTTTCCAAATCCAAAGGTTCCCAAAACCTTTTTCCAAAATCCTCATAAGATCCTTTATATATATATATATATATATATATATATATAATTTTTAAAACTTTGGATCATCTCAAACTTGTATAAAATTCCTTTTATACTTCAAACACTTTCAAAAATCTTTTCCTTCTGGCAATAGATTCAACAAGAGGAGATTTATCTTATATAACAAGGATATACAACTTTGTTTATTCAAAATCAAATATTCAAATTTGATTACTCTTTTCAATATCAATTTCATTCAAATCCATACGATGTACACATATCATCCGTATGCTATACCAACCTGATCACTCACTCGATCACACAATTTCACTTCGGAACTAGTATCGTCCACCCGACTTCCTAGTGTGGACACAGATCTGGTTTCTTGATCAGAAACCGTCATTCTCCTTGCATAGCCATAACTATAACAGAGAATATACAGAACCAATCAACAATTCATATCCAGGTTAGCTGTCGAAAATTGAGTGAAAAATCCCAACTCGGATCGATATAACCATCTCGAAATTCAATGCTCGAATCTGGATCAAATCACTATGCAAATAGAACAATATACGTACATCCTACGTATTTAACTTCACTGATTATTAGCCAAATCAGTTTCTCTTTCTATTCACATTTTCTTTAATTTCCATTCACTTATTTACAATTTCCTTAATCCCTATTTGGATTATCACTTCAATTTTTACCTCAGTTGGGTATTTAATCAATAACAGTTTGAACTCCGACCAGTTTATATTTAGAAAATAGCCTGAAAATTTTAAAAATAGATAAGTAGTTGAAAAATAATTATTAGCTTGCAAAATAGCTGTAGTATAGTTACGTAATTGTAAAATAGTTTAAGAACTTTTAGATAATTGCAAAATAGTTGTAAAGTAGTAATTAATTTGTGAAATAGTTGAAAAATAGTAATTAGTTTATAAAACAGTTGAAAAATTGTTAAATAGTCCCGAAAATAATTGTAAAACAATTATAAAATAATTTGGCTTTAAGAAAGAAAGATTGCATATATTAAATAGCTTGGAAAAAAAATAAGTTTATATTAAAACAATTTATATTGAAAATAGTCCAGAGTCAAAACTGTTCACCTCCCTATCAAATCAATTTAAATTTCCATTTCTTTTTAAATTGACTCAATTCTAACTTGAATAACTTCAATTTCTATTAAAATTTATTTAACCCCAATTCAAGTTGAATCAATCTTGATTCCTTTCCCAATTTAAATCAAATTCCATTTGATTTTAATCCTGCTCAAATAATCTCAAATTATTCCAATCAATTTGGACTAATACCAATTGAACTCACTTCAATTTCAATATCTTTTCAATTTAATCCAATTCAAATTTTTCATTTAAATTTTTAAACTTATCCATCTTCAATCACAAATCTAATTAATTTAAATCAAATTCAATTTTGAACTAATTCAATTTCAATCTTAATTTTAAACCATCTCGAATTATATAAATTCGAGTTAAATTCTCAAAGGTTGGTTTAACTTTTTAAACCAAATTAACCTTTACTTAAAGTTTTTAAACAATGTAATTTCTGAGTTCTAATTCTATAATTTCATTTCAATTAATTTAATTTTAATTTGCTTGTATTTCTGTTACCACTTAATTTAATCCCAATTCAAAATTTCAATTTAGTTGTATTACATTACTTCTTAATTTAATTCCAATAATTTAACAACCAATCACATTAATATTTATTAGAAAAAAATATTGCTTCATATATCAAAATATATTTTATATAAAATCATTTTAAACCTTTATATAAGAAAATAACAAGTACGCTTTCATATATATGTATACTCAACCCATCCTAGAGTACTACGGACTCTATTTAATGAGTAATCCCCACCAGAGCCAAGGTTCTCGCTTAACCTTTCAGCTCTGATACCAAATGAAAAGACCCTAAAATTTTCGATCCCAAAAATTCCAGATAGTTATGAAAAAGAAGAAGAAGATCAAAAACATCAACATCTCACATTCGCAGCGGATAAAATATAATAATAAATAATAACAGTTTACAAAAGCATTCTGTATCTGTCAATTACATTTATAATACATCAGAGTTACACATTTATACAGACACTGAATATACACAATTACCATGTCATAAATGTACCGCAATATAATACAGCGGAAACACTCTGTACGTTCTTGCCATCCAGTTCGCCTCCTGAGCTCCAAAACGTCCTTACCTGAAAACTGTGATATTCGGTCTGACCCGAGTATTACATCAAAGTAACACCCGAGTCAAGCTGGAAACCAGCGTGAGTAACTCATCTAACATGAAATACCATGGCAAACAACTTATATAAACCCAGGGTAACTCGTATTGATTTACAAATTCACAATTTGTTATAGACGTCATCTATTTCACACATCGATTTTCTAAGTACCAAAATTTAGATCTAATCGTCCAAATCACTTAAATCATTTCATTCCAACCTATTGATTTCACATACCAATTTATAAGAATTCAAAGTGGTCTCAGGTATTTCCTAATACCCGACCCTGGTCTCTACGAGTCTCATGTCATCCTAACCCAAGTTATCCAAATGAAATACACAACATTTCATATCGGAGATATCAACTCATTCAAAGCATTCAATACCATTCAATCATTCATAAGCAAAGCTTGATCGCAACCAAAGTTAATTTAATTAATTCGAATTGAATTACACACCTCAATTACTTAAATTCCTTCACTTGACATTAATTAATTCCAAATCAATTAATTAATCATCCTTTAATTATCCCTCTTAATTAATCATTCTGGATTAATTATTCTTCCATTACGTTCAAGTAATTGTCTTTAATTATATTAACAAATTAATTATTCTTAACTAAATTCAATAATTAGTCTTTAATTAATTTCACAAATTAATTAACTATATTAATTACATTAATCTATATTAGTTATTAATCAATTTCTCATAAATCACTTAGTATTGATTAATTAATCTTAATTAATCGCTCCTTAATTACGTCATTGATTATATAAATTAATGATTTCCCATTTACATTTCAATTTATCCTAATCTAATTTAATTTCATTAAATAATTAATCATTAATTAAACCACAAATATTAACCACTCTTGATTTATCTTATCCTGTACTCAACTACCTTTTTATTTATTTCATTAAATAAATTAATTACTCCTTAATTCATTGTCTTGATTAATCTCTTGATTAATTACACAAAGTAATTATATTTTATTAATTTCATTAAGTAATTACTCAATGAACCACCCAATGATTATTCTAAATTAATTAAACTTAATTAATTAACTTAAACTTTAATTAATTAATTCAAACCCTTAATTACTAAATTAATTAACTCAAATCATTAATTAATTGAATTAACTAATTATCCATTTTAATTACCCTACTAATTTAATGAATCACAAATCACTAAGCCCTTATTAACCTTCAAATGAAAACATTTTCTTATTTATGATTTAAGTTTGAAACAATTTAAACCCCGAATACTTCGAGTCAAACAACAATTAACTCGAGAACCAACCAAAACCAAAGTCACCAGATCATCAGTGCACATTCAATCAATTCAATCATTCAACCAATTATTTAAACTTAACCATTTAAATTTAAATAAAAATCCAACAGAGTGAGATTTACTCACCTTTGCTCCTTAAATTTGCAATCCACTTTATTCTCGATTTGATTCCACGATTTTCAACCTTGTATAAACATTTATATGGTTTATTAATATTTCGAATAATTAAATTATCAATTACCGTTTACTAAAATTTGATTTACCAATTATTTTATTCAAACCAATTTTCCAAAAATAAGTAATTATTTCTCCTCTTTTGAAACCCATATACTAAAAATTAATTTATAGTTCTCAAAAATCTAATTTATATAAATATTCAACATTTTAAAATTTCCTTTCTTGTCTCTATATACATACTGAATTTCAAAACAAAATTGTTTTGTATCCTACTGCAAATTTAAATCTCATCCATATATATTAAATAAATTAATCACTATAATACATTATTTTAAAATTAAACAGTAGATTTAAAATGTGTATATGTATAATAATTAATTTTTTTTGAAACCACATATACTTATAAAATTGCCTGTATAGATTCCAAAATATAATTTTATATAAACTTCTCAAACATTTAAATTTTGTATTTTCAAAATATTATGTGTGTGTGTGTGTATATATATATATATATATATATATTCTATCTGTTTAATTATATATATTTGAATTAAATTAAAAACCAAAAACTGCAATATACCTCACTGGCGAACTATCCAATACTTCCCTTCAAACTTCAACGTTGCTTCCATCTTCTTACACACCCGAAATCCAAACTGCACAATCTCATGCTCCTTCGATTTGATTGCAGCTCGAGCTTCAACCTCCACCATGACCTGACATAACCATCGCTCTACCAGAAATCGCCACACCTAACGAACGCGACCTCCCCCAGCCGTCCACCACGACGCCCCATCTCCTTGCCATCATGCGCGAACGCGACTTCGCTTTTCACTTCGAGAATCCCCAGATCGAAACCCCCCTATGATGATCGCCTCGCCACGAGCTCACCTTCGCGTTCGCACGTGACCCCGCTCTCCCTTTTTTTTTCCTTGCTGAGGAATCGTCCAAGAATATTTTGATTCGATTTGGATTGGGAAAGAAAACAAATGATTTTTCCCTTTGGCTCGAATTAATTTGAAGAACTGAAAGGAAGAAAGGTAAATAAGGAAGTATCGGCCATTAATCCCCTTTTTTCGATTTTATTTCGGTATGAAAACTTAAGGGAGACGAAGACGTAAATAATTTGGAAATGGCTTCTTGCATACGATTGTTTATTTATAAAAATATCTATGGCTAGTTGACCTTCAAAAAATTTATTTTTTTATAAAACTTCCAAAATGCCTCGTTAATTGCTACTTAAAATTTCGAACTCCTCTTATGGAATGCCGCTAGGCGATTATAAGGTTTTACCCGCATTCCGAACACAATGGAACGTGTTTCGGAAGCTAATTCGACCATATGTGCGAGTTACGGAAGTAAACGGTCAATTTCAAATTAAATCGATTAAAATAGTTTCTATGCGTTGTGAGCTGCCACGGTCAAACGACAACTCCGATTGTTACGAAAATTGAAATCCGATAATAACTAACTATACGGATCCATGGAACTGGTTTCATCAAATTTCGAGACTGTGCCTCGGAAGGGTATTTTTAAATTTCAATCTAAATGATATATTTTCAAAACTGAAAAAATCACATTTAAATTCAATTTCAACAATTTTACTATCTTCAGTATTATCGATATAAATTTTACAAACCATTAAATTATTTTTAATAGGCTTAAAACTGAAGATTCAATAATTTACCCAATTTCAGTTTATTAAATCCAATAATTCAATTGCTAAATAATAATAATATTATTTGAATTCAAGTTAAAAATTAACTTTTTAAATATTTACAATCAGTTATATTTTCAAATTTAAATTGTTAGAAATTCCGGGTCGTCACACCATAAATAAGAACACTAGAGTGCACACGTTCATGAATTATACAAAAACCGAAATAAAAAGTTCATACATCCTAAAATCTCCATAATAAACTTTAACGATCCGTATTTTTTATAATTAAAATTATTAAATTTAAAGGTCTTTTGATTTTAATAATGCGAGAAATTAAAATTTATGATTTATTAATGAAAAAGATTATTATTAATTTAATAATATTGATTGAATATAATTGACAGCTGTTTAATGCAATTTCAATCAACTGTTAGTTTAATAAGGAATAAAATCAATGATGTGTTAAATGGTAAAATCATGTGTTATTAAATTGAAATTGGTTTTAGCATCGAATAAGAAATAAGTTATATGGTAAGTAATATATAACCTTTGTTTCTAAACAATAAGTTAATAGATATGAATTATTAATGTATAACAAATTGTTTTATGTATCATCTTATTATTAAATCCGTTTGAAATTTATTTTCTAATCAATAAATTTAATGTAATTAAATATTTCAATTGATTTAGGCAAAAACGTTAACTTTTGAGCGACGAGCGTAATAAAATGAAAACTTATGTTTAATGAACACATAAGGTATTTGTTGATTCAATAATAAGAATGTAAATCAAAATAAAAGAATTTGTTAGAAATTTAAAATATATGATGAACGAATTTTGTTACAGTTGTAATTAAACGTTGAAATTAATTTAATATTTAAAACCTTTGATTTAACATGGAAAATTATATTTCAAAATATTATTAATTTCTATTTAATCAAGAATGAAGATAAGAAACTTTTAATTTAGAATTTAAAAGTGATTAAATCAGTTTATATTCAAAGGTAAAATGTTATCTTCAAAACGTAATTATTCAAATTGATTCAAATGTGTAATAATAATAAAATTGAATCATTAATGAACGTCGTGGTTTGTCATAATGTATTTGTAAAGTAGAAATATTGTATTTGCCTATAACTGTAAATTGGTAAATTATTTGAATATAATTTAATTTTAATTTTATCAAACGATAAAACATTAACTTTCATATATGATGGTATTAGGCCTCAATACTAGTTCCATTATATTCAGAAGGTCGTTTTACACATAGATTGCCTGTAAGCACGCCTCGATTGGAGTTCAGACTGTTTTGTACCTTACGCCATAAATAGGCACTCAAATTTAGAATAAATATTATTAAAATATATGTAAACCCTAATTTTCATGGCCGCCCCCTTCTACGGCCGAAATTGCTCCACCTTATTCGTCATTGATCTCTCTTATCTCTCAACGAATCGCAATGACTCCCAAATGAAGGTTGTAGACCTCGGCGAGATCTATAGGATGTATGGTTGGATCATGCTAATTGCATCTAGATTCGCTAGAATCTAGTATCAAAGTGGCAGCGGTCGTGAATTCTCGGAGGTGTTTTCTAGCGAGGCCGGCGATCGCGCGAGCATGGATGGAGGCGGCAGGCAATTGCAGGATCGACGGTGATGCCGGATCTAGGTTGCGACGACTCTGGTTGCGTGCGACGTGGAGTTTCTGATCGGCAGCTTTGGGTTCAGTTGGAACAAGAGGATTTGGGAAGGTTTTGCATTTTACAATTTTTCCCTTCATTATTTTAATTTAATTTTAAAATTTATATCTTCTAACTTAAATAACTTTTGCATACAAACTCTATTTGACAGGCGGTTTCTTCCTTGGACTCGTATAGAAATTCCGGACATTATGAAATCGGTTTGGTTGGTTTTGGAGACTGTTGAAATTTCGAGTTTTTGTGGGATATTTAATGGGCTATAAATCAAAGGTGGGTGATTAAACCCACTCATGCAATACTAAATTTTCTTATATTAGTTGAATTAAATTTATGAAGTGATAAAATTTTATTGGTTGTTGTTTGGTAGTTTAAATTGACATTTAAATTAATTTGAATTTTATATTGAATTAAATTGACATTTAAATTAATATCGAATTTAATTGCTAGTTAACACCGACAATTGATAATTAGTAACTATTGTGATACATTGGTTGATTAGACGTTGATTATTATTGGATGTCTATTGGTTGATATTGGATGTATGATTATTTGTTTATTTGGATAAATCCCTTTTATTACCTTATTTTTTATTTGAAATCATATATATTATCATTTGGACTATTTGAAATGAACTAAGAAATAAGTTGAAATGATATATACCTATGACATTTAAATATGGATTGAAACGATATATATATATATATATATATATATATATCCCCATCCATGTAATTAAATTGAAATAAATGATCACTTGGCCGTAGGATAGAAAATTATATATGGACGTCGGATTTTGTTATATTAAATGTTTTTAAAATCTTGAATTTTGCATTTATATGAATTTAATTATCTTCAAATTTGAGATTTGAAATGTTGAAATTGAAACTGTTAACTGAAATTGTTTAAAGATCAATTTGAAATCCTAAAGTTGAAATTGAGATATGATTTGAATTTATTGAAAGTGATTTATTTTTAATGTTTTAAATTTAAATTTAAACGTTGAATTTACCTTAATTAAAGTGGTTTAAATTGGTATTCAATGTTTTTGTTGTGAAATGTATTTGTAGTAAATGATTTAAAATGAGAATTTGAATTGAAACTTTCGGTCATTTGAATAGAACCGTTTAAATTGAATTTGAAGTAAAGTTTGAAATCCTTTTGAATTGAGGCTGAATTAAATTGAAATTTAAATATGAAGTTGAATTGATGTGGAAGTCGAAGAATTGATTTTGTCGTGATTTGGAACTTGAGTTCAAATTGTTGTAAAAGAAAGAAACGGTTTGATATAAACTATTTTAATATATAAATTATTTTAATAACCAAATTAGTTTAATATATAAACTATTTTATCCAAACAATTTTTAATATTAGAATCTATTTTATATTCAAAACTTTTTCCAATCTTTAAACAATTTTAACTATCCAAACTATTTTCAATACTCAAAACTATTTTTAATTATCAAACTTATTTTCAATGTTCAAACTATTTTAATTATTCAAACCTATTTTCAATATTCAAACTATTTTAAAAGGGGAACTATTTAGATTTAGACCTTTGATTTAAATGTAAATGCTTGATATGAAGGTATAACCTATTTTAAATTCGAAAGAGCTTTGAAGTGAATCTGATATTTTGATACGATATATGACTTGTTTCTGAAATTTAAAAGAACCAATCGATGTGAAAAATAACGTTTGGTTGTTAAAGAGACCGAGGCCGAATATTTGCGTGTTCTTTATAAATACTGGAACCACTTTGACAACTGTGTACGCGGTGGATGATCCAGAATGCAAAGGTTGGATTTGGCGAACATTTCCTGGATTTGAAGAAAGTGAACGATGATGGATAGACCCGATACTTGTGTCAATTTGAAATGACTAAAACAGAATGACTTGTTCGTAACCATTGAGGCTAGCTACCTTTAGCGATATTTGTTCTTCGTATTACTATATTAATTTTGACTTGATCGGTGCACCTAGATTTGATTATGGGATGGATGTTCGCGGTGGGCCTGTTACCACCAGTCAGGGGACTCAAATTGGTAGTATCCTACCTTGGGCATTGCCTCATGTGCCTTGTCATACTTTTATCCTTATATGTGCCTGCTACGATTATGTTTTAGTATGGTCACTATAGGGGACTTACAGGCTACTGACGTTACTGGTTGTGTTATAGGACCTGCATAGACTACCTACTTAAAAATGTGTTAAGGGGGATCAATATAAATCCTTAACGCTATTTTAATACTTACTGATAGACACTACATAATAGCGTATCTTACTACATATAGATAGTTTAATGGATCCTTAGGAGATGGAAAATCTCGTAACATCTCTTAAGTTATTGCACTCACGTTGTACACTGGATAGGAGATGAAAGCCCTATAACATCTTTGAATCTATTACACTCATATTTACTTTCTATTGATTTAATTTACATAAGAACTTTTAGTTCTGATTTGAGTGTTTTGTCTTTTCATTATGCTTGGGTCAGCCTGAGTATTTCAGTGTTTAAAGACAATATTTCTGGAAGATGAAGATGGAGTTTGCTAGATCATATTTACTATTATTATTCCGCTGCATTATTTTGGTATGTTTGTTGATTGTACTCGATTATGTTGTAAACACTGTGTAATCAAATGTATAATGCAAAACTACTTCATGAAATGTTTATTTGATTATTATACTTTTTTCATTCTGCTACGAGATTCTATATTTTTTTCCTTTTTTTCTCTTCTTTTCCTGTTAAACCCCATTAATAATCTGCCATTTTGAATGGTTTGAGTTAGACATGTATGGTTTATTTTCGACTTATATCGTCCAAAAAGTTAGGTCGTCATAGTTGGTATCAGAGCTTTGGTTTAGAGATACCTTAGCCTTTCGAGGATTAACTCATTAGAGTAGGGTTAACAATACCCTAGAATGGGTTTGAGTGTATATACACGAGAAAGCGTATTTTTTAGTGCTAAAAAATGTTTTGCGTTAATTTTCTCTATTGAGTTTTTGTGAATTATGGTCGGTACATAGGACATTATGGCATCGATAGTGATTTCTAAACACTTGAACAGGGTAAACCAACAAAATATTGTTTCAAAAACAGGTAAATGAAATAATTTTACCTAGTATTATATTTTGTATTTAAAAAGAATAATTTTTCATTAATTGATATAGTTATCTTTGGTGTGTAGTTTGATAGTAAATGATAATATTCGATTATTGTCATTTATTATTGGTTAGTCAAGGTTCATAAAAACTATTGACTATTGTATGTTATAAGAAAATGTAATTTTGTAATATATTTATAAATTATGATTTAAAAAATGAATGTAAATTGAAAATTTGAGAACTTAAGTTCTGGTGTTTGAAATTATTTTCAAAGATTTTGGAAAAACAATATTAGTATTATTAGGAAGTATTTTCGGAAAGAAATATTTTCAATGGAATTTGAAGAAATATTTTCAAAAGGATTTTAAAGAAAATAAGTTCAGCCCTCCCCTCTTCTGTCGTTGAAAAATAATTTTGGTGATGACCGCGAAATCATCAACATTCATTTTCGAGTTTCAAAGCAGGAAAACTACTAAGGTAGCTTTGCTACACATTCATTTTAATAAAAAAAATTGATTTAAATTTCCTTTAAGTATGAATTGATATAAAAAGATATAAGTATATATTATTTCAAGATGATTTGAAATGAAACCCAATATTTAGTTCTTAATTTTTCTGTTGATTAGTGATTTTCAATTATTAAAATAAAATGGAATTTTCGATGATTTTAAATGGCCGAAAACTTCTAAATTGAAAGCTAAATTAAAAGATAAGCATTTAATGAAAATATAAGAAATTGAAGTTTTGTAACTTGTGAATTAAAAGGTAACAGATTATCATACAAGTAGAAAACTTAAGTAATAGGAATGTTTTCAAGTGAAATTATGTCTATGAAATAAAGAATTAAGATGTACAAGAAATGTTACAAACTTAAGTTAATGTTTGAAATGCTTAATAATTAAGCTGAATAGTAAAAAGTGAATACTTGTAACAACCCGATATTTTCGTCAATTTTCAAATTGAAGTTTTTAAAATTTAAATTACAAATGGTTATAAAGTTTGAGGGGCTTTGATTTTTTTTAAATAGTGGTTCATTTGTTTTGGTTTCGGTCCAAACTTTGGTTTTCAGTAGTTTGTTGATAAACGTTCGATCTCTGTAGTGTTTACTTGGTTTTCCATAGCGTACCTGTGAATTAAGAACAATGCTATCAGAAAGTGTGAATAATTATTATAACAATCAAATTGCACTTACTATTAAACAAACAAGCTAAACCCTTAACTAAATTATTTATTAAATATAAACCAGCCCAACCAAACTGCCTCTCCCATTTCAGCCCAAAGTATTAAATTATAAAACTTAATCAAATCGCAACTCATTTCTCAGCCCAGCCCACAATCTCCCTTTACCTTTTCTTCGACTTAAACCCATCCCCCTTTTTAATTCATTTATATTATTCGTTCGTTTGCTAACCTAAAACCACCGAAACAAAATTAATGGCGGCCCCCTTTTTATTTTTTCTTCAATCGTTCGCCCCTCTTCTCAGTTCGTCTCCAAAACTTGGGGCTTCTTCGATCGATCGTCACTTCGACTTTGCTATGGCTGCTAGGGTTTGCGGCCACTTGATTTAGCTTGCCGTTGCTTCGATTCAGGTGAGTAAAGTTATTTACTCACATCTAGTTCAGACTCGGGTTCGTAGAGTTTTAAATGCTGTGATTTTTGTTTGTATGATATTTGGTTTAAATCATCTTGCTGATTTTTGGTGACTTCGGTCATTTGATTTTGGGTTTACACATTGATGATTTTTGGCTTCAACTTGAATATATTTTGACTTTGGTGAAGTGGTTCTCGTTTCTGTATATTTGTGTTTCTTTGGCTTGTGCATTCCATTCTCATGAGTTCTTATCGGTAGTATATCCTGATGCTCTTGAACTAGTCTGCAATGTCATGTTTGATTTTGATGGTTGCTGCTGTGTTTCATCATGATTTGCATTTTGATGCTCTTTGAGTTGCAGTGCTTCATTTCTGGTGACATGTGCATTTGTCTTTGCACTTGCATACTGTTGCATGTTGCAGTTTGGTTACTTGTGTACATACTTTGTCGAATTCACTCGAGTAGTTTGGTTATTTGAGTTTTCACTACTACCATGTGTCACTATATATTGTTCTGAGTCCATATGCATCATTAATCTGGTTGGTCTGCAGTTCCTTGTGCCACCTCTGTTCACTTGAGTTGCTGCAGTGTGCATATAGGGTTATTTATAACCATTTCATTTTGAGGCCGTGTCATTGATGTTGGTTTGCATTATTCATTCCTCAGTAGCATTTGGATTCGACAATCTTGTTAAGTTCACTTGAAATCCCTATATGCATGTCATATGGGTTAGCTTTGTAGTACACATAATGCATGGTCCTGACATTTTTAAATTGTAAAGTGTAAAATGTGTGTAGCTTGTTCTCCCTAGCATCAAGTCCTACATACCATAACTCATGTACATTTGTTCTTGCTTCATTTTGGAAGTTTCAGTTTCATGTAGTGTTACTGTGCCTCGAACTGTTGCCATCATGTTCATATGTATTTCTAATTAAGTTGCAATCTCAGTTTCATGTAATGTTACAGTGCCTTGAACTGTTGCCATCAAGTTCATATGCATTTGCTTTGTGCATATGCAGACTATGTTGGTGTGGGTTTATGCCTTCTTACTTGTGAACTGGTCTTTGACCATTTACTTGTAGCCGACCATTCATTTGTTACATGTCCCTAGTTTTGACTTGTATTCAAAACTGATCTGTTTCATTATGGTTTCATGCCTTGTAGTTGCATTCCATTCCATGTTTATATTGTTGCATACATTCCTTACTGTCACTATGCACTGGTCCATTGTTTTAGTGAAGTCTGACTTGGTTGTGAGGTTTCCAGTGATTTAATTCCATCCTGTCTGTTTATTTTCTTACATCATTGGGTGGCACTTGCTATCCAATTAACATGTGCTCTTCCTTCATATGGTCTGTACACTCTGAAGCCTCATGATCATATATATGTGTGTGACTGGGTATACTTGTGGACTGGTCTTCATTTGCATTGTGCAGTAGCTTGAACATTTAGCTTGTTATATTGGTTATCTTACTGGACTTGTGGAGTTCTCTGTGCACTACTGCACTGTTGTTGCTGCCGCGGTTGTGTTGAGTCACTGACTTGACCTCTGCAGTTCGTAAGTGACTTAGCTTTGTAGTTACGACATGTTTCTCTTACATGTTCTTATGTTTGTGCATGTCACTATTCAATTTTTATTGCACCTGAGTTTCATATTGATTTTGGAATTTCACCTGTGTTGAATCCGTCTTTTTATTTTGGGTTTGACCTTGTGCCCGATTGTGTACATCATTACTGTAGTGGCAAGGCAGTGCACGCAGGCGTGAACTGCAGCCACACGGTATTGAGTTTTTGGGTACGACATCACTATAGTGGCAAGGCAGTGCACGCAAGCGTGAACTGCAGCCACACGGTATGGTTTTGTGATATTCTATTTTGTTTTGATTTATTAATCTCTTGCGTAGTTCATGTGCTGTAGTGGCGAGGCAGTACACGCGTGCGTGTACTGCAGCCCTACTCATCTTAATATTTTAATTGATATTTCAATGATTTGAACTGTTCTGTTATTTCAATTCAATATTCTGAATTTCATTCTGATTTGGTTTAATTACTGTCGTCTATTCATTATTTAATTATTATTGCTTCTGTGCACTAATAACTGAGTTTGAATTAGACTGACCCGAATATTATTTTCTTTGAATTTAATACTCGGGTCAGACCGAGTATTTCAGGTTGTAGATATTCTGCTTTGGATTGCTGCTAGAGCTATGAAGTTCTTTCATATCTTTTGGAGTAGTCGTCGTTATTTGTAGTAGTCTGTATGATTGTATAGGAAGATATGTATTCATGTATATTATATACGTTAATGTACTTGTATATGTAACTTCCTGAGTCGACTGTTGTAGTTGTATCATATGTACCGTGTCATATGTACCGTGTGAATGTATTGTAACTGACATCAGTTATTATATATATATATATATGAGACTTTCTGTTTCATCTGTGTTCCGCATTTATATAATCTGTGTTGTTATTTTATATTTACTGTTCTAAACTATTACGAACCATCGTAGTTCGTTTTATACTGGAATTGGGGTATGTCGATGGGAGAAAATAAATCAGAGATGAAAAATGAAAGAATATATATATTTATATATCACTCCCATCGAGATAACCAATACTAGTGTAAGGCCAACTATTGATGGCCGCTCCTCAACAGCCATATTCTCCGTGCTAGTTGACAGCACTACACCGTAGTGTTCTTGGCTAGCGTGGGTATAGAGGTGGGGCGTCACAGCTTGGTATCAGAGCCTGGGGTTTAGAACAAATATAAAACATAACTTGGATGGAACATATGTTACAACTATTTGTCGACGTTTAATCTCTCGTATTTGCATATGATTGTCTTTGATTGTTAGGTATGAATTCCTAACGCTTATTCATATGCATTTGATTTTGATTCTTGTGTTTTCGGCTTTGATTTGATTTAGCCGATGATTGATTTTTGTTCGAATCTCAGCGATTCCGAACTTGATATTTTATGTTTTCCTCTGATTGATTTCCATTCGACTTCGGTCACTTTGTTTTGAGAAATTTCTAAATTCTTGATTTCCAAGACTCTGACATTGTTTGCCGTTGAATTCTTTGTTGGTGATGTTGAATCGTTTTGTACTCTATTATGGCCATTAATTATTGACTTCGGCATTGACTTGATTTTTATTTTTTGTTGAAGTCATTTATGCATTTATGCTCGTTTGGTTTCATTATTCCATTTGTCAATCGATTCTTCTTTTCCGATTAGTTGTTGTCATCTTTGTCGACTTTGAAAACTTCTATTTCTGGAATTTTTGGATATTCCTACTTTGATGGATTTAGAATCGAATTCTTTGGATTTTATTCACGTCTTCGAAGGTGAATTTTAGTGAATTGATTTGGTTTCCAAATTTAATCGATTCTTGTTAATTTCCCGATTTATTGCTATCATTTATTAGCAACTTTGATAACATTTTCTTCGGGATTTTCGTGAACATACTTTTGGATGGATGCAGTATCGATTTCTTTGGATTCTATTCACGTCTTCGTATGTGAATTCTTGTGGTTGATTGTTTCTGCAATCATTTTTGTGATTTGTCACTTTAAAAATATAAATGTTTCAATACTAGTAGTAAATATCAAAACTCTTTTATCAAAATGTTTTCAACTCTATTTTCAATATCAAAATCTTTTCCTAAACCGTTTTCCAATCTATTAGTATATACAAACCTTTATTCACTCGTATGAGAAATCTAATTAAACGGCTTAGCAAAACAAGTGGTATGAAACGCTTGCGTTTACTTCGTCGGTTAATTTTTGGACTTGTTCGATTGAACCACTTGTGACATTTTTCTAGTGAAGATCTACAGTTTGTTCGTAAATATTTAAGTTAAGCTAGTGGTTATGGGACATGAAGCTAAACTTTTATATTTACTAGCTTAGTGTAATTGACACTTCTCGTTGATCTTGATGATCGCTTTATGAATTAGACTAGCAATTGCGCGATGTCTCTTTCATTGCGAGGTTAGACTAGACACCACTTGTGTGATTCCATTCACACATACCTTTCTGCTTTTTGGTTAGTCTTGACCTCAATCTGTGTGATTCCATTCACACATGCTTAGTGTAATTGACACCCCTCGTTGATCATGATGATCGTTCTGATGGTCAGACTAGACACCACTTGTGTGGTTCCATTCACACATACCTTTCTGCTTTTTGGTTAGTCTTGACCTCAATCTGTGTGATTCCATTCACACATGTGGGGTAGCTCCCCATGGTCTTCGGACCGTCATGTGATAGGCCTCTTTCCCTTTTTCTGTGATTTCTAGATTCCTTATGTTGATTTCTGGAAATTTTATGCTTCACCTATTCTTGTGCATTGGTGAATTCATATGTTATTAATTTGTCATGAGTACAAATTTGGGGTATGTTACCTCTTTGGATCTTTGAGAAGATTCTTGTGATATTGATTATCTCTTATCGGTTGATCTCCTGTTGATCATTATTTGCATACTTATAGTCGTATGTCAGTATGGATATTTCATATTTATGCCATACCCCTCATCGGTTGATCTCCTGTTGATCATTATTTACATACTTATAGTAGTATGTCATTATGGATATTTTATGTTATGCCATATCTTTTATTCTATGTCATACTCTGTTCGAGTTTTCATACTCCGTTCGAGTTTTTATACTCCGTTCGAGTTTTTATACTCCGTTCGAGTTTTCATACTCCGTTCGAGTTCTCATACTCTTATCTTGTGATTTCTGGATTTCTTGTGTAGATTTCTAGAATTTGTGCTTCACCAACTTTCGTGATTTCTATTGATAAGTTTTATCAATTCTTGTGCATTGGTGAATTCGTGTGTTATTGACTTGTTATGAATACAAGTTTAGGGTATGATATCCCTTTCTATCTTTGAGAAGATTCTTGTGACACTTTTGATGAACGAAAATTCATTGGTATTATATTTTGATGCCAATTATTTCGATGAAATTTTGACGTATGTCGAAGTTGCTACTGACATTGCTATTTTAATCACGTGTTTTAAAAATTTGTTATTCTTCAAAATATTTCAAAATATAAATCAAAATTGTTTTCAAAATTTTTACGATTTGCGCTTTCAAAAGAATGAGGAAGCGAATTAAACGTTTCAGAAAAATCGAGGACTATGACCCCTTTCTTTTACTGATTCGCTTAATTCCGGACTTGTCCGTTTGAGAACGTAAAATGTTATTTATTTAAAATACACAATTTTGCACTTTCAAGGAAACGATGAAGTGAATTAAACGATTTAGTAAAACTCGTGGTTATGGGTCATGTGCGTTTGCTATTTCGGTTAATTTCGGACTCGTTAATTGAAAATTTGTGATTTCTGATTATCGCTTGTGATAATCAGATAATTGAGATTTAATTATCGTTTGTGATAATTAAACATTTGCGATTTGAGATTTGATTATCAATTGTGATAATTAAATATTTATGATTTCTGATTATAGTTTTTGATAATCAGATATTTATTGTTTCTAATTATCGTTTGTGATAATTAGATATTTGTGGTTTAATTATCGTTTGTGATAATTAAACATTTGCGATTTGAGATTTGATTATCAATTGTGATAATTAAATATTTATGATTTCTGATTATAGTTTTTGATAATCAGATATTTATTGTTTCTAATTATCGTTTGTGATAATTAGATATTTGTGGTTTAATTATCGTTTGTGATAATTAAACATTTGCGATTTGAGATTTGATTATCAATTGTGATAATTAAATATTTATGATTTCTGATTATAGTTTTTGATAATCAGATATTTATTGTTTCTAATTATCGTTTGTGATAATTAGATATTTGTGGTTTAATTATCGTTTGTGATAATTAAACATTTGCGATTTGAGATTTGATTATCAATTGTGATAATTAAATATTTATGATTTCTGATTATAGTTTTTGATAATCAGATATTTATTGTTTCTAATTATCGTTTGTGATAATTAGATATTTGTGGTTTAATTATCGTTTGTGATAATTAAACATTTGCGATTTTAGATTTGATTATCAATTGTGATAATTAAATATTTATGATTTCTGATTATAGTTTTTGATAATCAGATATTTATTGTTTCTAATTATCGTTTGTGATAATTAGATATTTATGGTTTAATTATCGTTTGTGATAATTAAACATTTGCGATTTGAGATTTGATTATCAATTGTGATAATTAAATATTTATGATTTCTGATTATAGTTTTTGATAATCAGATATTTATTGTTTCTAATTATCGTTTGTGATAATTAGATATTTGTGGTTTGATTATCATTTGTGATAATTAAACATTTGCGATTTGAGATTTAATTATCGTTTGTGATAATTAAATATTTGTGATTTAAGATTGATTTTCGATTTTGATAATCGAATACTTGTTGATTTGATTATCGTTTTTGATAATCGAATATTTGTGATTAGAGATTTCTGAATTATCTATTGATAATTAGATTTTGTTGATAATTTGTGAATTTCTTTTATGAAATTAAAAGATTTCTTTGGCGTTTATATTGTACTACGTCGGTGTACCGACTCAATTTTCTGCTATTCATGATGTTTTCCACGTCTTCCAATTACGGAAATGCCTTAGGGATTTCCAATTTCTATTCTTGAGCAATCTTATATTCACATCATTGCTTCGGGGGTGTAGCACCTTCGAAATATAGATGTTTCTCTTGTTGAGATTCTCAATGGTTCTCAAATTCTATGGATTTCTCTTAGGAATCCAAAGAATTCATCGAGCAAACATGTTCAGGCTTTCTCTTTCATGCTCTATATGGTGAACTTTCTATTTCTAACTTCTTTATCGTATGATGATGTTCTTTATGGTTGTTACCATTTGTCCATTTGTTCCTTAAGATTGCGAGGACGCAATTTCTTTAAGGAGGGTAGTCTGTAACAACCCGATATTTTCGTCAATTTTCAAATTTAAGTTTTTAAAATTTAAATTACAAATGGTTATAAAGTTTGAGGGGCTTTGATTTTTTTTAAATAGTATCATTTGTTTTGGTTTCGGTCCAAACTTTGGTTTTCAGTAGTTTGTTGATAAACGTTCGATCTCTGTAGTGTTTACTTGGTTTTCCATAGCGTACCTGTGAATTAAGAACAATGCTATCAGAAAGTGTGAATAATTATTATAACAATCAAATTGCACTTACTATTAAACAAACAAGCTAAACCCTTAACTAAATTATTTATTAAATATAAACCAGCCCAACCAAACTGCCTCTCCCATTTCAGCCCAAAGTATTAAATTATAAAACTTAATCAAATCGCAACTCATTTCTCAGCCCAGCCCACAATCTCCCTTTACCTTTTCTTCGACTTAAACCCATCCCCCTTTTTAATTCATTTATCTTATTCGTTCGTTTGCTAACCTAAAACCACCGAAACAAAATTAATGGCGGCCCCCTTTTTATTTTTTCTTCAATCGTTCGCCCCTCTTCTCAGTTCGTCTCCAAAACTTGGGGCTTCTTCGATCGATCGTCACTTCGACTTTGCTATGGCTGCTAGGGTTTGCGGCCACTTGATTTAGCTTGCCGTTGCTTCGATTCAGGTGAGTAAAGTTATTTACTCACATCTAGTTCAGACTCGGGTTCGTAGAGTTTTAAATGCTGTGATTTTTGTTTGTATGATATTTGGTTTAAATCATCTTGTTGATTTTTGGTGACTTCGGTCATTTGATTTTGGGTTTACACATTGATGATTTTTGGCTTCAACTTGAATATATTTTGACTTTGGTGAAGTGGTTCTCGTTTCTGTATATTTGTGTTTCTTTGGCTTGTGCATTCCATTCTCATGAGTTCTTATCGGTAGTATATCCTGATGCTCTTGAACTAGTCTGCAATGTCATGTTTGATTTTGATGGTTGCTGCTGTGTTTCATCATGATTTGCATTTTGATGCTCTTTGAGTTGCAGTGCTTCATTTCTGGTGACATGTGCATTTGTCTTTGCACTTGCATACTGTTGCCGGTTGCAGTTTGGTTACTTGTGTACATACTTTGTCGAATTCACTCGAGTAGTTTGGTTATTTGAGTTTTCACTACTACCATGTGTCACTATATATTGTTCTGAGTCCATATGCATCATTAATCTGGTTGGTCTGCAGTTCCTTGTGCCACCTCTGTTCACTTGAGTTGCTGCAGTGTGCATATAGGGTTATTTATAACCATTTCATTTTGAGGCCGTGTCATTGATGTTGGTTTGCATTATTCATTCCTCAGTAGCATTTGGATTCGACAATCTTGTTAAGTTCACTTGAAATCCCTATATGCATGTCATATGGGTTAGCTTTGTAGTACACATAATGCATGGTCCTGACATTTTTAAATTGTAAAGTGTAAAATGTGTGTAGCTTGTTCTCCCTAGCATCAAGTCCTACATACCATAACTCATGTACATTTGTTCTTGCTTCATTTTGGAAGTTTCAGTTTCATGTAGTGTTACTGTGCCTCGAACTGTTGCCATCATGTTCATATGTATTTCTAATTAAGTTGCAATCTCAGTTTCATGTAATGTTACAGTGCCTTGAACTGTTGCCATCAAGTTCATATGCATTTGCTTTGTGCATATGCAGACTATGTTGGTGTGGGTTTATGCCTTCTTACTTGTGAACTGGTCTTTGACCATTTACTTGTAGCCGACCATTCATTTGTTACATGTCCCTAGTTTTGACTTGTATTCAAAACTGATCTGTTTCATTATGGTTTCATGCCTTGTAGTTGCATTCCATTCCATGTTTATATTGTTGCATACATTCCTTACTGTCACTATGCACTGGTCCATTGTTTTAGTGAAGTCTGACTTGGTTGTGAGGTTTCCAGTGATTTAATTCCATCCTGTCTGTTTATTTTCTTACATCATTGGGTGGCACTTGCTATCCAATTAACATGTGCTCTTCCTTCATATGGTCTGTACACTGTGAAGCCTCATGATCATATATATGCGTGTGACTGGGTATACTTGTGGACTGGTCTTCATTTGCATTGTGCAGTAGCTTGAACATTTAGCTTGTTATATTGGTTATCTTACTGGACTTGTGGAGTTCTCTGTGCACTACTGCACTGTTGTTGCTGCCGCGGTTGTGTTGAGTCACTGACTTGACCTCTGCAGTTCGTAAGTGACTTAGCTTTGTAGTTACGACATGTTTCTCTTACATGTTCTTATGTTTGTGCATGTCACTATTCAATTTTTATTGCACCTGAGTTTCATATTGATTTTGGAATTTCACCTGTGTTGAATCCGTCTTTTTATTTTGGGTTTGACCTTGTGCCCGATTGTGTACATCATTACTGTAGTGGCAAGGCAGTGCACGCAGGCGTGAACTGCAGCCACACGGTATTGAGTTTTTGGGTACGACATCACTATAGTGGCAAGGCAGTGCACGCAAGCGTGAACTGCAGCCACACGGTATGGTTTTGTGATATTCTATTTTGTTTTGATTTATTAATCTCTTGCGTAGTTCATGTGCTGTAGTAGCGAGGCAGTACACGCGTGCGTGTACTGCAGCCCTACTCATCTTAATATTTTAATTGATATTTCAATGGTTTGAACTGTTCTGTTATTTCAATTCAATATTCTGAATTGCATTCTGATTTGGTTTAATTACTGTCGTCTATTCATTATTTAATTATTATTGCTTCTGTGCACTAATAACTGAGTTTGAATTAGACTGACCCGAGTATTATTTTCTTTGAATTTAATACTCGGGTCAGACCGAGTATTTCAGGTTGTAGATATTCTGCTTTGGATTGCTGCTAGAGCTATGAAGTTCTTTCATATCTTTTGGAGTAGTCGTCGTTATTTGTAGTAGTCTGTATGATTGTATAGGAAGATATGTATTCATGTATATTATATACGTTAATGTACTTGTATATGTAACTTCCTGAGTCGACTGTTGTAGTTGTATCATATGTACCGTGTCATATGTACCGTGTGAATGTATTGTAACTGACATCAGTTATTATATATATATATATGAGACTTTCTGTTTCATCTGTGTTCCGCATTTATATAATCTGTGTTGTTATTTTATATTTACTGTTCTAAACTATTACGAACCATCGTAGTTCGTTTTATACTGGAATTGGGGTATGTCGATGGGAGAAAATAAATCAGAGATGAAAAATGAAAGAATATATATATTTATATATCACTCCCATCGAGATAACCAATACTAGTGTAAGGCCAACTATTGATGGCCGCTCCTCAACAGCCATATTCTCCGTGCTAGTTGACAGCACTACACCGTAGTGTTCTTGGCTAGCGTGGGTATAGAGGTGGGGCGTCACAATACTATTTAAGTAAATGATTATAAACTTAAGTATGAAATGATTCATTAATGAATATTAATATTAAACGGAAATCAAGTTATATAAGTAAATAAATGTGAATTAAACTTCAAAAAACTTATGTAATACTTTAAGAATTTATTCATTGACGATTTTAAATATCGAATGGGAAATAGTCTATGTAAGTAAATGAATGTAAATTAATAAAAGATGATCTTGTATGAATGAATGAGAATTAAAATAAATGAAAATTATATGATGTGTTAAAGAAATCAATAAAATAAAATATGTAAATTTTGCGTAGATCATTCTATTCGCATAACAGTTCTGATCCAGGTTCGAATACATGATTTGTAGTAATTCACACCAGACCAAATTAGAATTTTCGCTTGATTCCTTACGGCGGACATTTGATACGAATTTTAATATGAATTTGAATTTTTCTATCATAGTTATGGCTATGCAAGGAGAATGGAGATTTCTAATCAAGAAATCGGATCAGGGTTCGCATTAGAGTAGTCGAATTAAAGATACTAGTTCGAAAGTGAAATTTATATATTCAAGCAAGCGATCGGAATTAATACTGTGTATAAATGATATATGTACATCATACAAATTTAAATAATATTTAAATTCTATGTTGTTTGAGTTTGTATGAATAATCTATTGAGTAATTACCTAAGGCTGTTGAGTGTAAGGTATACTTGGTAGTTTATTTATCACCCTTATACGATGAAAATTTTCTGAACCAAAACAAACCATAAGTTTTTTATTGCTGTTTATGTTTGATGGATTTTTTGTTGCATATAATGGTCATACTGCTTTTGTTTGCATATGATTATTATATATGTTGCGTTGCTTGTGCTATTGATTAGAACAACTAATATATTTCCCTTTTTACGTAGTATTAACTCTTTTGGATTATGTAAGTGAAATCTTGGTTTATGAAAGTAATAGTTGTTGCTTTGGGTTTCATAAATAGAATTGTTTGCCCAACAAATAGGTACATTTTCGGATTACGGGTTTATAGCAATATTTTGTTGTTTTTCCATGGTTTGGGATGCTTTGTTTTTGAAATGTGATATATACAATGTAATTATTGATATTGTTACTTTTCCGAGCCTAACTGCACAACGGAGATGCTATGGAAGTTTTTCATGAATTTAGGACTCAGAAATTTTTTATGGAAGTTGAGTTAATTTTTGATTTTTATTAAACCTAAATATATAAGTTTAGTTGTTTATAGATATACTATTTTGAATAAAACATGTCAAATTTTTGGATTCTTTCTTGTTCCTTTTTTAAGATGAAAAGTTTTGAGTGTGGAAGACTGTAACGACTCGTATTTTTTATAATTAAAAATATTAAATTTAAAAAGATTTTGGAATTTAATATTATGAGAAATTCACATTTATGATTTATTAATGAAAAAAATTATTTAATTTAATAATATTGATTAAATGTGATTGACGACTTTTTTAATGCAATTTCAATCAATTTTAAGTTTAATAAGGAATAAATCAATGATGTGTTAAATGGTAAAACCATGTGTTATTAAATTGAAATTGGTTTTAGCATCGAATAAGAAATCAATTATGTGGTAAGTAATTTATAATCCTTGTTTGTAAACAACAAGTTAATAGATATGAATTATTAATGTATAACAAATTGTTTTACGTATCATCTTATTATTAAATCCGTTTGAAACTTATTTTGTAATCAATAAATTTTAATGTAATTAATAATTTCAATTAATTTAGGCAAAGACGTTAACTGTTGAGCGATGAGTGTAATAAAATGAAAATTATATTTAATGAACACAAAAGTTATTTGTTTATTCCATAACAAGAATGTAAATCAAAATAAAAGAATTTGTTTGAAATTTAAAATATATAGTGAACGGATTTTATTACAGTTGTAATTAAAAGTTGAAATTAATTTAATATTTAAAATCGTGGATTTAAGATGGAAAATTATATTTCAAAATATTATTAATTCCTATTTAATCAAGAATATTGATAAGAAACTTTTAATTTAGAATTTAAAAGTGATTAAATCGGTTTATATTCAAAGGTAAAATGTTATTTTTTTTGAAAAGTAATTATTCAAATTGATTCAAATGTGTAATAATAACAAAATCGAATTATTAACGAACGTCATGATTTGTAATAACATATATCTAAAGTAGAAATATTATATTTTTCCATAACCATGAATTGGTAAATTATTTGAATATAATTTAATTTTAATTTTATTGAACGATAAAACGTTAACTTTCGTACATGGTGGAATTAGGCCTTGAACCTAGTTTCATTGTGTTCAGAAGGCCGTTTTACATACAAGTTGCTGATAATCATGCCTCGATTGGAGTACGGGCTATTTTGGACCTTACGATATGCATAGGCATGCAAATCGAGAATAAATATTATTAAAATATATGTAAAACCCTAATTTTCATGGCCGTCACCTTCTACGGCTGAAATTGCTCCAACTTCTTCCTCCTTGTTCTCTTTTATCTCTCAATGAATTGCAACGACTCCTAAATGAAGAACGTGATCCTCGGCAAGATCTACAGGATGTACAGTTGGATCATGTTAATCACGTCTGGATTCGCCAGAATCTAGGATCAAAGTGGCCGCGGTTATGGGTTCTCGAAGGCTTTTTTGGCAAGGCTGGCGATCGCATGAGCATGGATGGAGGCGGTAGGTGATGGCGGAGGCGGTGGTGATGTCGGATTTGGGTGATGACGGTGGTGATTTTGTGCGGCGTAGAGTTTTTTATCAGCGGCTTTGTGTTTCGTAGGAACGATAGGGTTTGGGAAGGTTTTGCATTTTACAATTTTTCCCTTCATTATTTTAATTTAATTTTAAAATTTATATCTTCTAACTTGAATAACTTTCTGTACGTACTTCGATTGACGCACGGTTTCTTTCATTGGACTCGTATTAAAATTCCAGACATTATGAAACTGGTTTGGATGGTTTTGGAGACTGTTGACATTTCGGGCTTTTACTGGATTTTTAATGGCTATAAATCAAAGGTGGGTGATTAAACACACTCACACAATACTAAATTTTCTTATATTAGTTGAATTAAAATTATGAATTGATAAAAATTTATTGGTTGTTGTTTGATAATTTAAATTGACATTTGAATTAATTTTAACTTAATATTGAATTTAATTGCTAGTTAGCATCGACAATTGACAATTAGTAACTGTTGTGATATGTCGGTTGATTAGAAGTTGATTGTTATTGGATGTCTATTTGTTGATATTGGATGTATTGTTGTTTATTTATTTGGGTAAATCCCTATTATTATCCTGTTTATTATTTGACATCATATATATTGTCATTTGGACTATTTGAAATGAACTAAGAAATAGTTGAAATGATATATACCTATGACATTCAAATATGGATTGAAATGATATATATCCATCCATGTAATTAAATTTAAGTAAATGATCACTTGGCCGTAGGTAGAAAATTATATAAGGACACCGGATTTGGTTAAATTAAAGGGTTTTAAAATCTTGAATCTATAATTAATTAACTAAGCGGTCTTGTAATAAAGGAAAATGTATATGGGGAATAAATTAAATGATAACATACATATATTAATTTATAATTGACGCAATCAATTAATTGAGAAATTAATTAAAGACATTAAGTAAGCGTCAATTAATTAAAGAGGGAAACTTATATGTCAATTAATTTGGTAATGAGTTGATGGTTTAAATATGCACAACTAGTAAATGTGTGATTGAGTGACGCATAGGAATTAATTTGGATATTGATTAAATGGGAAAACATGTTAATTAATTAACTGACAATTAGTTGAGCGTTTTAAAAAGGGTGTCAATTAATCTAAGAATATGCCTTTTTATAATAGCTAATAATGTAAATTAATTAGCTAGAAGAAAACACCAGTTATATGATTATTTGTTTCCAAGTTAAAAAAATTGAAACGCGTATAAAAATCAAACAAAGTAATTAGGTTTATGATGAAGGTAAATTAATAAGAATAAATTAAAAAGTATAACTTTTATATGAATTCAATTAATAGAGGTATTAATTGACGTGTTCAAATAGGTAAGAAATTATAACGTATAAGAATCAATTAATATTGGATATGTGTGTGTACGTGTGATCTAATTAATTGGATAATTAACAGAAGAATCTTATTTAGAAGGAAACATGAATTAATAGGGTCGTATAATAATGGAACAAATGAATAACGTTGGAGAGTTATACGTTATAATCTAACGTAAACAAATCAAGTTCTGATGGTGAGGATTTTTTTTTAGGGTTAATCGGATGGTTCCTAGCTGTTCACTGCACTTATAAATTGAACGTAACGTAACCCTAGCCCATGCTATTTTCTCTAAATTAGCTGCTGTCGCTTACAGCAAACTCCTCTCTGCTTCTCCCTCTTCCTTTCTCCTCTGTTAATCAAATCTTTCCCTAAAAATAAAATTAAGCAAGGAAATACATACAAACAAATCAGAGAATTGTGCAAACCAATCAGGGAATTTATAGCGAATCGCAAAGGGAAAAACGGAGAAAAGCGTAGCAAATTAAAAGGGATAGATATTGAAGCTAAGGATGACATGTGAGTGGGTTTAAATTATATGCCTTTTGCGTTTATGATATATTATTGTTGGATCCCTATAATATTTTAATTCAACATTTATTTTAGTAATTAGTTCCGTTGAAAACTATAAATTGTAAATGAGAGCTTATATTTAATTATTATTTATAAAGTAATCCAATTAAATATGAATAATATTAGGCTTGACAGTTAGAGAAAGGCATAAGTCTAAAAGTAAGAAATATACAGTCATTTACATCTGTTTTAAAGTTGAAATTTAGCCTATAAATGTTAGCTTCTTTTTATTCTTTTTTATGCGAATAAAATAGTTAAAGAAAAGAATTCGCAAACATGGACTAAAATATAAAAACACTAGATTTATAGAAATTAAATGTAAAATAATAAAAACAGAAATAAAAAGAGAAAAATAGAATTTACAGTAAATTGTGATAAAATGGGAAAAATAAATATAAAGGGAAAATTTTAATAATTTGATTGGGAAGTTAGTGATAGATTACTTGGTTGGTTTAGAAAAGAGAATACATTTCCATAGTTTGATATTTAAAGGATAACGATAAACGCATCTGCAAGAATAAAAGAAAGAGAAGGGGAATTAGTGTAAAAGAGAGACATTATTGTATTTTGCACTGCCCAAAAAGTAAAGAAATAATAAAAGAAATATCTTGCAGTTACGGATTTTTGTTTATAGAATTACTTACTATTAAAACTTGGAAATGGATTTTTAGCACAGCTTGTGTAACCAACCAAATAGGATAGAACTATTTCCTAGGATATAAGAAAATAAAGTGAAAAATTAAAGGAAGTAAAGAAGAAATCAAGTTAATTATTACACAAGACTAGAAGCAATGTAACTAGATCTGCATTTACTGCGCAGAAAGTAAAATAAAAGCAAAGCAGTTATTATGATCAATAAATTTGTGACAGTCAAACGTAGTCCCAAAACAAGATTGTCGTATAATACAAGAGAATTAAAGAGAATTCAATATCATAATAAAAGAAGACATACTAAAATAAAAAAGAGACACTTGTAGTTATGTTTATAATATATAGATTGTAAAAGAATATAGAATTGATAATTGCAAGTAAAATTATAACATGGGTTATAATTAAGCAAAAAGATAGAAAAGGCTTATTTTAAAATTACACTAAGTTGAACCTAGAAGAAAGGCCCATACCAACAGCATTCCTTTTCAGTCGGAAACTGATGGTCTCACAATAGCTAGGTGAGGCTGGGACAAGCTTATACTGATTAGGGTAAATAAGTAGCCAACAGAATAAGAAAATTAAACTAAACGCAAAATAAAGGATTAGACTTAGGGTCTAATAAAAGAGTAAGATGCGTTTGAAGCAGCCCAAATGATGAAGAGCCTAACGAAGCAGTTTATCGTAGATTTTTAGCACAGAAGAAGCGCGTCCAACATAGATATTTTGGGCTAGAGGACGTGCGAGACTTCAATGGGATGTAACGGTACTTTAGGATGGCCATCTAGGGTAGGCCTAACGAAGCAGTCCTCCGAAGGCAGGTATGTAGGTGTTTCATCGAGAGAGTATGCCTTGTCTGCTTTTGCATGGCAGGACCATTGGAGGCAGTCAAAAGGGTTGACATTTGGAGTAAGATATTCGTATGACATCATACTTTAACTTGCAAGTAGGTTTTAGTGGGCAGGACCCAAAAGGATAGTCGCATGCGGATATCAGACCAGCATCAAACCAAAAGGAGAGTTCGGGAAAGACTAGAGTTAAACCAAAAGGCCAATGATTCTTCACTATCGAGACATTGGATGAGGAGCACAGCCAATCGGATGGTTAGATTGTTTGTAGTAGGGCACAACCACTTAGCTCTTTAGAAGTCTTTTGATTAGTTGAGGGGGGCTACGTGGAGCCATAGCCACGACAAGAAAAGAAACAGACCATGTAGAATATTTGTATTGTAGGCCTAACGATGTAGTCCTTTACAGATATAGAAAATCCCTGACTGAGTTCTATACAAGGTAGACCTTGTTAAAAGGGATTCAGGGAATAGATAGAACAATTACGTATAATCCTCAAGGTAAGCACTAGGTGGTACATTGTGGATGTCCGAGCATTAGTATAGGCTGGTGCGGACGTAGTTTTACATTTTCATAGCAGACGACGAAACATCTGCATTATAGGCCTCATGAAGCTGTCCTTTACAGATGTAGTCACAGAATGCTCTAGGAGCAAGATGACGGAGTCCTTTTGAGGAGGATACAGAAGGTACTATAGGTAATACCTAGGATCGATGTGGTCATTAGTCATATAGCCACATATATATATTAGTTATCAGGTTTTAATCTACTAGGAAGTAAATGGGTACGATTCACGCACAGAGGCGAGAGTATTATGAATCCAATAAACTTAATGTAATAGTAAATGGAATAAAACGGTATATGTAGAATTAAGATATAATTTGTCCATTCACCAGAACTTTGGTCCCGACCCCCTCCCAAAAACATCCTACAGGTTGGGTAGATGGCAGAGACTTTCCAGCTTTGGGACTGTTAAATATGCTAGTATATGATTTTTGTTTGATGATAATAAACATATATATATATATATATTCATTTAAATGTATTTTTTATTGTACTATTATATTTTCACATAATAAATATTTGCTAGATAAAATAAATAACACAGAATTTAAATTTAAATAGATATTTTATTCAAACAAATATTTTATTACAATTTTGAATACTACAAATTTAAGCTCTCAATACATACATACATACATACATACATACATATATATATATATATATATATATATATATTTAGTTACATTAGAATTTCGATTACATCACAAATTTCACTTCACATTGTTCACCTCACTACATATCACTCATTCACTCGTATTTTATCTTCGACTTTGCTCCAACCTGAATCCATCATGTGAATTATCTATGAAATAAACACTGACGTGGTAAAATTGAAAGAGAATGTTTTTGCAGTATAAAATAAAATGTGTTTTTTAAAATATTATATGCCTCTGTTATTTGGGTTGTTCATCATTATATTTATTAAGAATTCATCATACACGAACAGCTGGTGACATGCGTAGTGTATCACTGTACATGCCACAAGGCCGTGCACACCATTGTACATTTGATAAAATTGCAGGGACAGGTGAGCACAAGGTCAAACCCGAGCCGAGGTTGGATTCTACTCAGGTGCAATACAAAAGCATCACAAAATTGTCGAGTATAAGTTCTCATGCAATAAGAATCTAAAACCAGATCATGCTAACAAGTGCACAAATGTGTACACATAAGAACAGACTCGATAATGGAGTCATGAAACAACCAACATTCAAAATGACAACAAAACGAACTATTACAGCAGCTACACTCATATATACACATATATATACATGTAGTGTCACCAACAAACCATATAAATGCTTGCAACCAAAGTAACAAAGCCTCAAATCAAATAGTAACAAAATTGCAAGTCCAGTTACAATATGGAAAACAAGTGACTCAAACTAGGGTCAAGAACAAAACAACCATGAAAGTAGACAACAGCTCAAATGATCAAATGTTGGCTAGAGCTAGAAAATCTATATGTAACAGAAAGATAAGAGCAATGAAAACTACAGGACAAAAACTCTACACATAATGGAATGCAAGGCTACCAAGGTCAGAGGCATTTTAACTGAAGTGCAGACCACAACACACAAGTTCAAAGTTCAGGCGAACCAATACTGCAACAAACTCCAGACCAAATTCAAGTGTGAATACAGTTATGCCTAGACCACTGACTACATACAAACCAACAAACAAAACAACCAAACTCAAGTGGGACAAGTTCAGAGTATATATGAAACCAAAATCCATGAATATACACATATATACATACATAAATGTATGTATACAAGTGGAAATGACTAAGAATCAAGTGTAGGCAAGCATACATATATATACATATGTAAATACACAAGTATATATATATATAGGCAACGCACATATAACCAGGACCAGTGAGCAATGAAGTGAAACAAGAGCAGACCCAAATCAACCATGAAGTACATAAGCAAATCCAAACAACATGAAGCAGTAAACAACATGTATACATATGCAGTGACAATATGGGATATAATGGAAGCAGTTCAATATACAAGCAAGGCTACGACTTCAAGTACAAATGCACATGATAACAAACTCAACCATATCTATTCAGACATGAACGTGACTACACAAGTGGAGACAATCAACCAGAGGCAACAACAAACCAATGGTCAACTACAGAACAAGTAAGCAAGTGACTATGATCAAGCAACATAGCAACATGATGAAATCAATGGCAGGAAGGAGTTGAACGATTCAAACATTTTCAAAAAGAGGTATATACAATAAATTGAACCAGGTCAATTTTCTCAAATTTAAATGACATGCTCAAGAAACTGATGAACAAATCATAAGAGAAACAAATTCAAATCAAAAGAGCATAAAGAACGGAACCAAATTAAAAGTCCAGATTATCACAATTTTAAATACCAAAGTCAAAGCCGTGGTGACCAAGGTAGAATCGAACAAGTCAAAATCAAAGCCGTGGTAATCAAGCATAGCACATCAGAAAATATACGAATTTAAAAAGTCAGAAAACATCACCAGCATTCAATCGAAAATCAGTGGCCAAGCATAGCACACGAAGAATTTAAAAAAAATACGAACGATAATTAAGGGAATCGATCCCTATAAATACCATTAACATCATCGGTTTATAAGAAATCGAGTTCAAGCATATCAATGAGAGTAACAAAGGAAATCACATACCAGATTTATTCAAATCGAACTCGCCAAAATTGAAGCAGCCGTTTGCAAATCAAAGAAACAATCGATTGACAAAGCAAGGAACGCAAAAACATCTACTCGATCGATCAACTGAACTCGACGTCTTCAAATTTAGGATGCCCTAATTGTTAAAAGAGGAACAAGGCAGCCATTTTCACAAAGCGGATACAACAGATAATATAAAAGGAAAAGAGGGATACTTTTTATCACTGCATTTTTATTTTGGATCGAATTAATACTTTGGGCTTTTATTTTAAAATAGGGTTTCTAGTTTTGTTTTAGTAATTTTTATCTTGTAATATACTTTAAACTTTTGTTAAATTCTAGTCTTGTGACTAGGGGATGAACTACGGTGGTGTAGTTTGAGAATTCACAACTTAATGGCTGAGTTGGTTGCGACAGGGTTTTGAGCATAGAGTTAGGTTAGTCTATAGCGGGTGTAATAAGTTTATGTGTGTATGCGTCTGACTGCTTAATTTCTATAAGAAACCTTGAGGGCAGTAAGTAGGCAGGGTTTTGCCGAAAGTGGGTAAATCTGCATTGTTCTATTTCTGCTTTTATTATTCTGCTATTATCTGCACTTCAATTATTATATACATATATATATTTTCGCATTAGTTTTTTTAATTATTAGTGTCACCCTATTTACCTCCCCTCTAGGGTGAAATCGATCATGCAGAGACACTTGTTTAGAAAGTGTTATTATATTGGTGAGTGTTTACTTACTATTATATTTTAGTTAGTTTCGATGTTAGATATTTATCTGAGCTCTGATATATTTGTCTTTGCATATTTGCAGGATACCAAAAACCTAATTCGGGCTTCAGTGGGCTTGGATTTTAGCATTTTTGCGAAAATCTGAACCCGCTATAATTTGGGTTGTTACATGACCATTGAGGCTAGCTACCTCTAGCGACATATGTTCTTCGTATTATTATATTGATTTTGACTTGATTGGTGCACCTTGATTCGATTATGGGATGGATGTTCGCAGTAGGCCGTTAGGGTTTACCACCAATCAGATGACTCAAATTAGTAGTATCCTACCTTGGGCATTACCCCACGTGCCTTGTCATACTTTTATCCTTATATGCACCCTACTACGATTTTGTTTTATTATGGTGCCTATAGAGGACTCACTAGCTACCGACATTACTGGTTGTTTTACAGGACCTTCATAGACTATCTGCTTAAAAATGTGTTAAGGGGGATCAATGTAAAGCCTTAACTCTATTTTAATACTTTACTTTACTGATAGACAATATATACATAGCGTATCTTACTACATATAAATAGCTTAACGGATCCTTAGCAGATGGAAAATCTCATAACATCTCTTAAGTTATTGCACTCACATTGTACACTGGATAGGAGATGGAAACCTCATTATACCTATGAAGCTATTACACTTATATTTACTTGTTATTGATTTAACTTACATAAGAATTTTTAGTTCTGGCTCGAATGTTGTCTTTCATTCTTTCAGGTCAGCCTGAGTATTTCAGTGTTTGAAGACATTATTTCTAGAAGATGAAAATGGAGTTTCGCTAGATCATAATTACTAGTATTATTCCGCTGCATTATTTTGGTATGTCTGTTGATTGTACTCTGATTATGTTGTAAAAATTGTGCAATCAAATGTATATTGTAAAATAGCTTCTGAAATTTTATTTGATTATTATATTTCTTTCATTCCGCTACGAGATTCTATGTTTTTTTTTCCTCATTTTCTCTTATTTTCTTCTTATACCTCATTGATAATCTGCCCTTTTGAATGGTTTATGTTAGACATGTGCAGTTTATTATCGACTTAAATCGTCCAAAAAGGATGGTCGTCACAGTTGGTATCAGAGCTTTGGTTTAGAGATACCTTAGCATGTAGGGGATTAACTCATTAGAGATAAGGTTAGTAATACACTAGAATGAGTTTGAGTGCATATATATGATATAGCATATATTTTTAGTGCTATAAAAATCTTTTGTATTGTGTTAATTTGTTCTATTGAGTATTTATGAATTTCGGTCAGTACATAGGACGCTACGGCGGCAGGGATTTATAAACACTAGAACAGGGTAAACCGACACAATATTATTTTAAACACAAGTAAATGAAATAATTTCACCTAGTAGTATATTTTGTATTTAAAAAGAATAATTTTTTAGAAATTGATATAGTTATCTTTGGTGTGTTTTTTGATAGTAAATAATAATATTCGATTATTGTCATTTATTGTTGGTTAGTCAAGGTTCTTAAAAACTAGTGACTACTGCATGTTATAAGAAAATGTAATTTTGTAATACTTTTATAAATTATGATTTAAAAAATAATGTAAATTTAAAATTTGAGAACTTAAGATCTGGTGTTTGAAATTATTTTCAAAGATTTTGGAAAAAATAATATTAGTATTATTTTGAAGTATTTTCGGATAGAAATATTTTTAATGGGTATTAAACTGAAAGAAACTTATGTAGTACTTTAAGAATTTATTCATTGATGATTTTAAATATTAAATGGAAAATAATCTATGTAAGTAAATGAATGTAAATTAATAAAATAAGATCTTGTATGAATGAGTGAGAATTAAAATAAACGAAAATTAAATAATGTGTTAAAGAAACCAATAGAATAAAATATGTAAATTGTGTGTAGATCATTCTATTCGCATAACAGTTCTGATCCAGATTCAAATACATGATTTGTAATAATTCACACCAGTTTGAATTATGATTTTTCACTCGATTCTTGACGGCGAACATTTGATACGAGTTTTTGATATGAATTTGTAGTTTTCTATCATAGTTTATCGCTATGCAAGGAGAATGAAGATTTCTATCAAGAAATTGGATCAGGGTCCACATTAGGGTAGTGAGTTAATGATACTAGTTCGAAAGTGAAATTAATGTATTCAAGCAAGCGATCGAAATTGATATTGTGTATAGATGATATATATACATCGTACAAATTTAATTAATATTTAAATTCTATGTTGTTCGAGGTTGTATAAGTAATCTATTGAGTAGTTACCTAAGGATGTTAAGCGTAAGGTACACTTGGTAGTTTATTTATCACCTTGTACGATGAAAAGTTTCTGAACCAAGACAAAATCAATAGTTTTTTGTTGCTATGGATGTGTAATGGTTTTTTGTTGCATATAATGGTCGTACTGCTTTTGTTTGCGTATGGTTATTATATATGTTGTGTTGCTTGTGCTATTGATTGGAACAACTAATATATTGCTCGTTTTACATAGTTTTAACTCTTTTGGATTATGTAAGTGAAATCCACGTTTATGGAAGCAATAACTATTGCTTTTGGTTTCATAAATAGAGTTATTTACCCGACAAATAGGTACATTTTCGGATTACGGTTTTATAGCGATATTTTATTGTTTTCCCATGGTTTGGGATGCTTTATTTTTGAAATATGATATATACAACGTAACCATTGATATTGTTATTTTCCAGACCTAACCACGCAAATGAGATGCCGCCGAAATTTTCGTAAATTAAAGACTTAGAATTTTTTCATGGAAGTAGAGTTAATTTCAGATTTTTTTTAAACTGATATATGTAAGTTTAATTGTTTATAAATTTACTATTTTGAATAAAATATATCAAATTTCTTGATTCTTTCTTGTTCCTTTTCGGGGACAAAAAGTTTTGAGTGAGGGAGACTGTAATGACCTGTATTTTTGATAATTAAAAATATTAATTTTAATAAGACTTTGGAATTTAATATTGCGAGAAATTAAAATTTATGATTTATTAATTAAAAAAATTATTATTGGTTTAATAATATTGATTGAATGTAATTGACAGCTGTTTTAATGCAAATCAATTGTAAGTTTAATAAGGAATAAAATCAATGATGCGTTAATTGGTAAAATCACGTGTTATTAAATTGAAATTGGTTTTAGCATCGAATAAGAAATCAGCTCTGTGGTAAGTAATTTATAATCCTTGTTTGTAAACAGTAAGTTAATAGATATGAATTATTAATGTATAATAAATTGTTTTATATATCATCTTATTATTAAATCCGTTTGAAATTTATTTTATAATCAATGAAATTTAATGTAATTAATTATTTCAATTACTTTGGGCAAAAACGTTAACTATCGAGCAATGAGCGTAATAAAATGAAAACTTATGTTTAATGAACACATAAGGTATTTTTTGATTTAATAATAAGAATGTAAATCAAAATAAATGAATTTATTTGAAATTTAAAATATATAATGAATGGATTTTTTTACAGTTGTAATTAAACGTTAAAATTAATGTAATATTTAATAATTTGGATTTAACGAGGAAAATTATGTTTCAAAATATTATTAATTTCTGTTTAATCAAGAATGATGATAAGAAACTTTTAATTTATAATTTAAAAGTGATTAAATTGGTTTATATTCAAAGGTAAATGTTATCTTCGAAATATAATTATTCAAATGTGTAATAGTAATAAAATCGAATTATTAATGAGCATCATGGTTTGTAATAACTTATTTGTAGAGTAGAAATACTGTATTTGTCCATAACCTAAGTTGGTAAATTATTTGAATATAATCTAATTTTAATTTAATCGAACGATAAAATGTTAACTTTCGTGTACGATGGAATTAGACCTCGAAACTAGTTCTATTGTGTTCAAAATACCGTTTTACATATAGATTGCATGTAAGCATGCCTCGATTGGAGTTCAGGCTATTTTGGACCTTACGCTATAAATAAGCACGCAAATCGAGAATAAATATTATTATAATATATATGTAAAACCCTATTTTTATGGCCGCCACCTTCTACTATCAAAATTTCTCCACCATCTTCCTCCTTGATCTCTCTTACCTCTCAACGAATCGCAATGACTCCTAAATAAAGGTTGTAGTCCTCGGCAAGATCTACATGATGTACGGTTGGATCGTGCTAATTGCATCTACATTGGTCGGAATCTAGGATCAAAGTGCCGATGATGTCGGATCTAGGTGGCGAAGGCTATGGTTGCATGCAGCATGGTGTTTTTGATTGGTGACTTTGGGTTCAGTTGGAACGATGGGGTTTGGGAAGGTTTTGTATTTTACAGTTTTTTCCTTCATTACTTTAATTTAATTTTAAAATTTATATCTTCTAACTTGAATAACTTTTGCATACGAACTTCGATTGACGTGCGATTTCTTTCCTTGGACTCGTATTGAAATTTCAGACATTATGAAAGTAGTTTAGTAGGTTTTGGAGATAGTTGAAATTTCGGGCCTTTATATGATTTTTAATGGGTTATAAATCAAAGGTGGGTGATTAAACCCACTCACATGATACTAAATTTTTTTATGTTAGTTGAATTAAATTTATGAAGTGATAAAATTTTATTGGTTTTTGTTTAATAGTTTAAAATACATTTAAATTAATCCGAATTTTGTTTTGAATTTGAAACACCCCACACCCCTTAGAATACCCAAAAAGGGCACACTAAAGAATGTGGTGCATTATAGGTATAACTAAAACATTACAGAGGCTAAGATTCACAAGTCAAATAAATAAAAATGGTGGAAACATTTAAATAATAACTAGATATTTAAAATTAAACTTCATTTCAAAATAGAATATGTCTTAGAAACCAAATACACATGTCTCGTGAAAAATACAATCTTAGTCACATCATCAAAGTACATAAACAATAAAATTCATCCCTCTTATAAAGTACCAGTGCATCAAATGCCAAATGAAAATAAAACTGAAAAGAAAAAGAAGAATACATGAAGAATCTGGAAATGTATCTCCAAGAAATCTGAATCTACTGTCCTCGACTCCACTGGCCTATGGGGGAAAAGGGGGAAATTGAGGAGTGGGTCAGACAACAAGTTTGGTTAGTGAAAGTAATTACTAGCATTTCTAAGCAAGATAAAGATAATAGACTAAGCAATAGTTCTAGTATGGAAAGAAATACTAAGACGATAAAACTAGGGCAAAATACTGCTTTTTGATTTTGTTTGATTGATTTCTTGATCGTTTGATTGTTTCAATAGTTTGCACTTGTCTTTAACTACTGTGATTAGGCTAAAACCCTAATCCTATTTCAGTTGCTAATTTGATTGGGCTGAATCCTAATTCTACCTGTTGATCGGCCTTCTATCTCTGTTGTGCTACTGTGAACCAATCCTGTTGGTCACAGCAAAAGGCACCTGTTTAGCGCTTGGAACGCAGTAGCGAATTATTTATCCTAATCGATGTCGCGGCTCGGTCATCACCAGTACACACTAACTATCGCCCCTTATTTTGACCTCGTACTTACCCCAATCAGCATAAGCGTGCCCAGCCTTACCTAATCTGTTTTGAGACCATCAGTCCTAGTCTGAAAGGAATGATGCCTAGCCTCACCTAAGTGTTGTGAGACCATCAGTCCTAGACCTGAAAGGGAATGTTGCCGGTACTGGACCTAACAAACAAAATTCTAGTCTGCGCCGCTTGCCCAAGTCCCCAAATTTGAGCATCGATCTATTGGCCACTTATTTACCCTAATTTACATAAGTGTGTCCCAACCTTACCTAATCTGTTGTGAGGCCATCAGGTCCGGACTTAAAGGGAATGCTGTTGGTATGGGCTCTTCTTCTATGTTTGCTTATTAATTTATTGTAAGTTTTAAAATAAGCCTTTTTGTTATTTCTGCTATATTTGTTTATTAACTTAATATAACTTTTTGTTATCTCTTTCTTTTCTGATTATAACCTATGTGATATAACTGTTCGTTTTTCTTATTGACTTAATCTAGATCTAAGTTACAGTGTAAGCCTCTTTTGTTATTATTCTATTTTCTCTTTTTAGTTTTAATCACTTGTTATAATTATGCTTGCAAATATCTCAAATTTTCCTATTTCGGTCTATCTTCTTTTTATTAGAGTTCTATTATTTTACATCTGTTCTTTGTAAATTCAGTGTTATTTCTATTTAATCCATATTAGCAAATTCTCCTCTTTTTAATATTCTTATATTTTATTCGTGTAAAAATGAATAAAAAGAAACTAACATTTACATGCTAAATTCGAAAGTAAAACATATGTAAATAAATACAAGTAGCTATAAATAACTGAATAAAAAGAGCTGAATAATATAGACTAAAAAACTTTAAAACTAACTGTAAATAACTTATATAAAAAATGTCTCAAAATTGCAGAAAAACTACAACTATTGAGAGCCATATTATTTTAAATTACTTAAAATCTAAAAAATTTCAAAACACTCATCTGTGGTCCCTAGCTCTAGTTCTTAGTCTTTCTTGATCCACTTCTAAAACGTAGAATATTTTTGTCAAAAATATTTTCTCCTTAAAAAAAATTTCTATTTAGAGTCCAGCCTCTGGCAATGAACCCAAATAGGAGAAAATCTAAATGAGAAAAATACCTAGGCCTAAGGTTCCATTTATAATGTAGCTTAGGGACCTCGGACCGTTGGATTTGAAGATTAAATCTAGTGCAACCATGTCATAGGCTCACTAGGAACTGTCGAATGTAAGCACGAACACACAGGATTAAAAAAATATCAAAATATGACGTTACGCTTTGACCTGGACGTTTTCACGTCCAAATACAAAGGCCTGTCGACCTATAGGTTGACCTATGGCCTTGGTGGTCGACCCTAGGGTTGACCTGGCCTCGGTATGGGTTGACCTGGCCTAGGTATGGGTTGACCTGGCCTTTATATTATTATTTTTTCCATTTTAGTTCAATTCTTGTTTCTCTCGTTTCTTCTTCATATCAACTTAGATTTTGGCAAACTATATAGGGAAATTGACCAAAAAATTACCACGAACATAATGGTGGAACTCCCATGGCTCAATTCTGAAAATTTCACAAACTTATTTTATTATTTATTCAGTTCTTTAATTAATTATTATAGCTCAAATTTTGGGTTGTTACAGAATTAAACGGACATTTAAATTAATATTGAACTTAGTTGCTAGTTAACACTGACAATTGATAATTAGTAACTGTTGTGGTATGTTGGTTGATTAGACGTTGATTGTTATTGGATGTTTATTGGTTGATGTTGGATGTATGGTTATTTATTTATTTGGATAAATCCATGTTATTACCCTATTTTGACATCATATATATTATCATTTGGACTATTTGAAATAAACTAAGAAATAGGTTGAAATGGTATATACCTATGACATTTAAATATGGATTGAAATGATATATATCCATCTATGTGATTAAATTTAAGTAAATGATCTCTTGGCCATAGGTAGAAAATTATGTACGGACACCAGATTTGGTTAAATTAAATGGTTTTAAAATTTTGAATTTTGCATTTATATGAATTTAATCATTTTCAAATTCGAGCTATGAAATGCTGAATTTGAAACCGTTAACTGAAATTGTTTAAAGATTTGATTTGAAATCTTAAAGTTGAAATTGAGATATGATATGAATTTACCTTAATTAAAGTGATTTAAATTGGTAATTCAATGTTTTGGTTGTGAAATGGATTTAAACTTAATTGTTGAAAATGAGAATTTGAATTAAAAATTTCAGCCGTTTGAATAGAATTATTTATATTGAATTTGAAGTAAAGTTTGAAATCATTTTGAATTGAGGCTGATTTAAATTGAAATTTGAATATGAAATTGACTTGATGTGAAAGTCAAGAATTGATTTCTTCGTGATTTGGAGCTCGAGTTCAAATTGTTGTGAAAGAAAGAAATGGTTTAATATAAACTATTTTAATATATAAATTATTTTAATAACCAAATTATTTTAATATATAAACTATTTTATCCAAACTATTTTCAATGTTAACATCTATTTTATATTCAAAACTATTTCCAATCTTTAAACTATTTTAACTATCCAAACTATTTTCAATACTCAAAATTATTTTTAATTGTCAGAGTTACTTTCAATATTCAAACTATTTTAACTATTCAAATATTCAAACTAGTTTAACAGATCCTTAGGAGATAGAAAATCTCATAACACCTCTTAAGTTATTGCACTCACGTTGTAACCTGGATAGAGATGGAAACTCCGTAACATCTCTGAAGCTATTACACTCATATTTACTTGTTATTGATTTAAATTACATAAGAACATTTAGTTCTAACTCGAATATTTTGTCTTTTCATTATGCTCGGGCCAGCCTGAGTATTTCAGTGTTTGAAGACATTATTTCCAGAAGATGAAAATGGAGTTTGCTAGATCATATTTACTATTATTATTCCGCTGCATTATTTTGGTATGTTTGTTGATTGTACTCTGTAAAAATTGTGTAATCAAATGTATATTGTAAAACAGCTTCATGAACTGTTTGTTTGATTATTATATTTTTTCCATTCCATTGTGAGATTCTACGTTTTATTTTCCTTCTTTTCTCTTATTTTCTTATAAACCTCATTGATAATCTGCCCTTTTGAATGGTTTGAGTTAGACATGTGTGGTTTATTGTCAACTTAAATTCTCCAAAAAGGTGGGTCGTCACATCAAATCTATAACTATCTATAATAATAAAATATCGATATAACTTCACAGTACTGTACAATGGATTATAAGCAATAGTAAGCTCCAAGTACAGATACATGAAAGCATAGCCTCCTGCTCGTACCCTGTACAACTCTGTGTGCTATCCAGATTTGCTATCCCTAATCTACACATTTAAGAGTGCCTGAGATAATAAGAAGCAAAGCATAAAACCTCAGGTCAGACTACAGTCTGGTGTAAGCGATATATCATCTGAAAATACTATAAAACTCGTATATAGTAAATAGGGTATAGAGTATAAACAACCATACCTGATCTATCCTTGCATCCAAAAAGTTTGCACATGAACACAATATATGCTAAACCACTATCACAAGAGGAAAATATGGAGTATAGGGGTATCACACAACATACCAAGTACACAGTAAACATAGCATCCATCATGCAGCCTTGCATCTCTTACTCAATTACTTCAGATGTACGATAACTCTTTTAGATGCTCAACTTGTTGCCTACGCAGATGTTAAATGACTGGACACATGCAAACGTCCAAACACATGGGTATACATAGACTACCCTATGCACATGCAGACTATCATATCCCAACATGCAGACTATCTATCCCTTAGCACATGTACCGAAAGTAGAACTATCTTATGGATGCTGGACTCTTGCCCACACAGATGGATAAGGACTGGACACACGTAGACGTCCAAATACATAGGTACACGTAGACTACCCTGGGTACACGCAGACTACCATGTCCTACCCATGAGCATCACAATCTCATGTTCTACTCTACACTTGTCATGCAGATCTTGTCCTTTTGGTCCAACACTAGAGCCATGGTCACTCGTCACGTCAAATCGTCAAAGTCGTTGTACTTTGTTGATTGTTGTCCCAAAAGTCATCTAGAGCCATTCTAGAGTCATCCACCCTTACCCCGAGTCAACTCCCCAAACTACCAAGCAACCTCGAGTCCTGCTCCAAAGTCCACGGCCAACTCTGTACTCCGCTCCTGTCGGTCCATCCTACAACCAAACCAAGCGGGACACAACTTCCGAGCCAAGCGCTAACTACCAATGTCGAACAGCCCTATGCTAAACCACTGACCATGCTCCCTTGCTAACCACCGGCCCACCACCTACCGACCAGGTTTCTAGGATCGGCCACTGACCCACCACCTACCGACTAGGTTTCCAAGACCGCTTGCCGATCAGGTTTCCAGGATAGCCCGCCATCCAGGTTTCCAGAATCGTCCGCCAAGCCGCCATCCGCTGACTAGGTATCCATGACCGGCCACCGAGCCACCCCATATGTCGACCCTATTTCCATGATCGGTCACTGACCAAACCACCTTCGATCCTGTTTCCATGACTGTCCATCGAACCACCACCAACCGACCTGAAACCTTGTAGCACTTCCAGCACCCTACTGATTTCATCGCTATACTTAACACTTCAACTCTCGTGCATCATCTATGCAACAATATGACTCCAAACACTCTAAAGCAATTTCATCGAAGCCCGGTTTCACAGTTCCTAACTCTAAGTCATTCTGATGAGCATTTCAACCATACATTCATTTACACAAACACAACGTACACACACATAGCATCCAACATCCAAACATCTAAATACACATCAAACCATGCCATACCATCATGTAATTACGTCACTAATATAGCATATAACATAAAAAGAAAACAATACTCCTAAACAACATGATTAGGGTGCTTTAAATAGTTTAAGATCCTTTTTTCTATAGATATGTCCTTGAAGAAAAAAACCTTAATTCGACATCAAAAATGAATTTAAAACAAATCAAAACTTGTATATACAAATATTGTAAGGTTAGAGATGATAAATCACTCAAAATGCCAAAAATCCAAGTTTTGCATGTAAATCGATGCAAATCTAAGAATGAATAGAAAATTTGAAATTTTATCTACCCAAAAATATAGATGTAAAGGTCTCTAATTAATTCCCTTATTAATTAACTCTAATCTATGATTTGGGCTTGATTTGGAGGAGAAAAGAGAAGGTTTTGGGTGGAGGAAGGGTTAATGGAGGCTTAGATCAACGGAAGAGGATGTAAAAGTGATTTGGGATGACGGTTCAGCCATATAAGATCTCTGAACCATAAAGGGTTTGTGGGCTTTCCCCTAACTCACTAATTACCCGCTAAGATGCTCCAAAAATTGCCAATCTTCAAACAGCCATATCTCATAGCCAGAAAGTCCAAATAGCTATTATGATTGCTCTACAAAAAGAGAAATCACTGTATCTTTCCAATGAAAGTGGCCTCAAACGCTAATTCGGTTCCTATCAAAAGTTACAGCTGATTCAATTTTCTAGGGGTAATACTGTCCAGAAAAATTCTAAATTAAAAATTGTTTCTAATAAACGTTTTTTCAAAGTTATAGAGTCATATGACCTCATATGAATATAAAAGTAATATTTTACAATTCTTCGATACGTAAAATACTTGTCATTGCAATATACATAATACGTGTCTACCATATACTACCAAATTAACAAGTATACATATCCATAATATCGATGCCACACCTCCAAAATACTCCAACTGTACACCTTGATAGTGTATCCCAAAAGCATCTGACTTTCAAACTACTCAATCGAGTTCCCGAGAGTTGTCATGACATAAACGAACAAAGAAAAAACGTGGGTCGGGTTTGAAGCCTAGTGTGAGGGAAACTATCTCAAAATACTATATATCAAAACTATATACAAATAAACAAGAAACAACTAAATCACAACCAGCCCTCTCCACAAACCTGTCTTAGGGAGAGGAATGACAATGGGACGGGTTGGGGGGGTTTTTAGTACCCCATACCCGTCTCGGATTTTTTAGACCTCGTCCCAGACCCGCCCCGTAGACCCGGTGCGGATCTGGAATTTTGCCTCATACCCGAGACCCGTATGGGTCAGGGTAGACCCGACCCGCCCCAAGACCCGATGAGTCTCATGTATTGATTCAAAATTGTCTACCAACTTACATATATTTATTTGTTTATACTCGTTATCACCAAATAATACATGAAATATAAATAACAACGTGTCTAAGGAAAGTTAGTAAAAATGATGTGTACAATAACAATTTAGAAAATATATACATATGTTATTGTATAATTATCAATGGCGCAACTTAATACTCTAATTTTTTATATAGATTATTTATTGGAGCATTTTAATATCCATGCTAGAATCACTTATATCTAAGAAGATTAATAAATCATTATAGTAATAAAGCAGTTTAATGAGATGTTAATAGTGCGAGTCGGGTTGGGGCGGGTCAACCAAGCCCCGACCCGACCCTAGACCCGGAGCACTCAAGAACGGGTCACAGATCTACCCGCCCCATTGACCCAATGAGGCGGGTCTGGACGGTCCAAAACAGGGGCGGTTCGACTGGGTTTGGACCCTCCCATTGCCATCCCTACTTAGGGATAATCTGGACGACCCATAAACAAGTACAGTAAACCTATCTCAAAAGTATGGCATTGTACCATAACCCGCTCTTCTCATGTGATCAATGAGTCAGCACAACTAATATACTGCCATGTAACAATACACTATGATAAAGGAAATCCCAACATACAAGTGCAGAAGTGATAAAAGTGCCATAGTATTAGTCTATATATGTTATACACAAAGATACTATCAATCAATTAGTATAGCACAAGCACAACTTAACAATGTGTTAAATAGAGAATATCTACTATCCTGTATCGAATGAAATATATAAATGGAGCAACTATACTTTATGTGGTTTTGGATTTATATACATTCCTACCCTTAAGAGTCCCGAACAGAACTGAGTGTCCCCATACGACCTCTTGTCTTTATAGGTGCCCCCAGACAGGCCTAGACCGCTCTCTTGGCAATAATAAAAATCCCTACCATTACAGTGCCACTAAGCATCTAAATCTACTCCGCTACTGGGTATAAATACCTCATAAGCACTGCTTTGGACCCTCCTAAAAGCTTGGTCTGAAGCAATAAAAAAGGCCGAATTGATACATGGCACTAGAACCGCACTACGACCCGAATCTAGTCACCTACTCAATGATCCCATCACCCGCACTTGCTTTAATCCCAACGAATCATTCAAGCATAACAATGCTTGGAACCATGGAATCTATGCCAGCCATATGCCTCCACAACTGTTCGATCGAGTACAGATTGCTACCACCATGTGCTCGCATATCTACCTGAGTCTGAAACTGACTCCTTACTTCATGTGCGTCTCCCAATTATATATGCTTATCGTACGTGATCGTGAAACTGATCATGTCCTGTTCCCACATTCGATTGGCTCTCAATCACTATCTTGATCTCGTACCATTCCCGTGTATAAATAGCATGTGCCTTGAGCTCCCTGCCTCAATCGCTTCCTCGACTACTTGCCTGAACGCCTTATTGATCATTGTCGACCATTTGTGCACTCCTTACATTCGCATTTGAATCCCGAGCCTTGCCTTGAATTCCACTTCCTAGAGTAGCCCAAAGCTTCCCCCGAAGTCGTACTGAAGTCTCATGTCGAACTGTGTCCGAACCGGGGAAGAACTCCCCAAATAACCCTTCCCGACCAAGCACGACTACTTGGGTGTAGTCACCATCAGTGGATCTGTGGGGTCAATGTAACGACCCGTCCTTTGAAATACCCGAAAATTAGCTGCTTACATCACATCTTACTTTTATTTGCTAAATCTTTTCAATAAAAGTCTGACATGATTTCATACTATTTTATAAAATCTTACAACTATTTTATAAAATGTATTATTAACTTGTAAATCATTTTTAAGCCTTTAAATTTCTTCATTAAAATTAAGTATATACTATAGTGTTATTTTATAAAATCTTGCTTCCATTTTATAAAATCTATACTTCGTTTATAAAATCATATAACCATTTTATGAATAATAATTAAGCTCCATTAACTCTCTAATCGCTTTAATACTAAGTGTAGGGTTCAAAACTCACTTAATTTTCTAAAACCATTTAAAAATTTCATTATTGCTAACTAATGACATGCACTGAATTATTTCATGTAATTAGACTCTAATTTATCATAACATCATATATGATCATTCAATTAACCCAAAAATAAATTCTTAGCTTACTAACTATTTCAAAAATAGTTATTAAGGTCTTAAACAAATAATGCGTTAATATAAGTATGTTTATAACATGAATACAAGTCCAAATCAACTCAAACAGTTCCAAAACACTTCATATAATTCCATGTTAATCAATAAATGAAAATACGAAGATTAACACATAAATATGGACAAGAATCATCCCACTCGCCGTCTCCTTTAACAAATCAAGCTTTAATCACCAAAAACCCATTCCATGCTCTATTTAAAGTTGAGATTAAACTTTAAACTCCACTTCATGCTAATTCTTCAATGAGTTGTGTGAGAAACAAGTAGAGAGGAATTATGGTGAATTTAGTTTAAATTTAGGAATTTTTATTTGAGCATGATTTGGTTGATTTAGGCCTAAGCTTAAGAGAGTGATCGAGGAAAAGGATTAGGAGATGGAAATGAAAAGTAACTTGGAATTAAATGAAGAGCTTAGCTATGTTTAAGTTAATTTAGAGTAAGCTTAGTAGGCTTAGCCCAATCCAACTTTCACTCCGTTCTAGAAATCTCTGTTCACTATAAAAACTTATCGACTCTAAACATAGTCAAGTTTATACTCATACTTCTCATGGTGGAAAAGCAAACTCAACTACAGGTGTTTGAGTCTCAGTTCGCTCATCTCTAAAAGTCAAGTACAAGGGGTTCTCCGTTAATTAATGATTAAATATTTAAATTAATTATAGAAATATTCCGCTGTTAAAATTATGGATTATTGCATTCTCCTCCTTTGAAAGAATTTTGTCTCCGAAGTTCTATGAGTATGAGAGATTAATAGACTGACTAATATTCTTGAATCTCAATTTCAAAAAAACTTCAACCATACTTTCCCATATGCTTTCAGCATTACAGAAACTCCTAAATTAGAATGCACCGCGCAATTAGGGAATATGTGATAACTTATGTTATCACACATTTCTAAAGATACACACCACTTTTTAAGAAAACTCACCATTTAAATGCAAATCTAAACAAATAAGCATTTAAATGTCCATATGTCAGGTTTCAAGTACCTAATTGTATTGTACTAAAGGATTATATACCAACATAATAACAACACAGAATTTATACATGTATAGCCTTAGCGTACTAACCAATACCACCATAATCATACATGACAATCTATTGGAGAGTAAGCTCAAGTAAATCGGTATCAAAATATACCACAGGCTCCAAGTCATATCAAAAGGCAGTAGACTCATATGGATCCATCTCGACCCCACAATAAGCATAAATGATATATGATATATTTTAGATAGCTATCGCTATCTCTCTTCAAACTAGCTTTAATAGGAAATTAAAATCAGCATATAGGCAACCATCCAACAAAAGCAAGCAACAACAAACAACAACAAACAACAACAAACAACAAGCAATCAATAAGCAATAATAAGCAAGAATAGCAACAAGGAACAATCAATCAATAACAAACAACGGTAAGCAATAGTAAATGACATATAGATTATCAAACATGCAAATAAGCAATGGAAAACAACATCTCACAGTAGCAAGCAAACATAAGAAATGGAAAACAACAATAAGCAACAACATTCATCAACAATAAACAATAAAAAATCAGCATTCAATTAACATACAAACAACCAATCAACAATCAACAAAAAGCATAAAAAGCAATGAAAAATTCAGAAAAGTCTATACCAACATGCACGGCAACCAATCAATAGTCAAACATTTATGTCAAACTATAAATTTTGATGAGCATATTCGGCATCCAAAACGAACAAATGCTTAAGTGGTGAAACTCCTTTCACGAGCTTAATGCATGAAAGCCTATTAATCCAACCAACTTGTACGGTATGCTAGATCCTCAAGTCTCAAACTCTCGAATAGACCATGCACTCTAAGTCTCCACTTTCCTTTTCTTTTGGACAAAACTTATTCTCCAAAGGAGGAAATTCTACAAATTAAATCATCACTTAATGACGATCTACAAATGCTTGGGTTTGCTCAAGTTCAAACTCACCTCAACCCCAGAATGCCGATAGGGTTGATATATTAAGTCCACTACAACACTTTCCTAGGAGAGTATCATCTCTTCACTTAAGAGATATCTGAATCATTAAAAAAATAGTCGAGAAATCCTTTCCCGACCCCAAGCAACCGTAGCTATACCATATATATAATTTATAATGACTAAAGATTACCCAATATGACACGATGTCTGTTCCAACCCTTCGTTCGCTCGTAATATTTCTTTGTTAAATTAGGATCCACTTGATCATTCTTATACAAACTCTAATCTAGTTCCTTGACCCAACTACTGAAATCTCCTTGCATAACCAAGGCCATGCTTAAGAAATCTCCTAGTTACCTCAAGAAAACTCGACTCAAGTGTTCGCCTATAAGAATCCTTGAAAATCTCTTTCCTAACTGGTGCAAATCACCTAGAAACCCTATGCTCGAACTGCTGATTAGGAACTGGTATGTGAATAGGCAAATCTTTAGAAAACATCCCTTTTGGTATATGGGATTACTTCAATCACCTAAAGTTTACTAACACAAAGAAAAACAACCTAACATGAACGACTCTAGGTAAATGCCTATAAGTCATATGCTCGGTCTTTGCCTATTACTAAGCATTTACCGGATCCTACATGGATACAAATCCAAGTTACACTTCCTCGACCAACCCTACTCAACTTGAAAGCTCGTGCAACAAGTTCGAATGGTAGTACTCTCGGTCGCTTCACCTCAACTTTGCAACTAAGGTTACTCACATAAGGTTTTTCCTTACTAAAGAATTTATCTACTATGAAACTTTCAAGTTTAGTCTATCTATCGAGTAATTAGCAACATAAATACAAATATATACTGCTTAAGTATCGAAAGGAACAGAAGTGAGTACCCTCAAAGATAGAGCATACCCACCATATAAGCTCTTTCCATTTTTCATGAACAGTGGACTTCTTACGACTCAGTAATGCTTGTAAGGCATAAGTCATCATCATTTTCCCACCTTTCTGAAACGTAGGACAATCCTTCTTCAAGTGATCAAGCCAATCACAATTGAAGCACTTACGCTTCGCTCTAGTTGGATGACATCTCCTAGCGAAATGCCTCTACATATCACAGAAGTGACATATTAGGCCAACTTTCTTCTTTTCATAAACCCGACCTTCCCTTGCATCTTGGTCTTTATGCTTTAGTTGGATCTTCGGTTTACTTTCCACTCTCGGTGCCTCAAATAGTACCTTATGGGTGCTCTCACGGATCATCCCAATGAAACTTTCAAAAGTGGTCCATGACAGGGGGTAAGACTGAACAATGAACCCTTAACTGATGCTTTAAGACTCAATGCAAACTCCTTTGCCCACATCAATGAAGTACCGACCATCTCAATCCCCAAATACAAAATATTGTATTAGTCAACATATTCTTCACTAACAAGATGCCCTCCACAAGATGGATGGAATGCTCAAGCTACATGCCCTTCTCGATCTCAGAAATGAATTGATAAGCAAAGCAACACTTGAATTCATCCAAAGTCACAGGCCTGCTCATCAGCCACACAAACATTGTGTCCTACCCAACTAATGTCTCCCCTCTCCAAATACCGAGAAGTAATCTTCCTTATAAAAACATTCTCTAGACCTATCTCGATGGAAGCCCTCTCATGCATGTGTCCAAGGCCATGTCTCAACAACAGCCTTAGGACTCAAATATGGCTTCCCTCTAGGGCTAAGGTAATCATGACACAACTTTAAAGAGTCTAAAGCTGGTGGAGATAGAAATACTGGTGCCCTAAGGGCCACACCACCTCTGATGCTAACCGCATCTGTTGGAAATGTTCGCAGGCGGTGGAACATCCCTTGCGGTAGCTAAATAATCTCTAAACTAATCGACCATCTCAAACTGCCCATCCACAATTTCTCATGCACTCCATCAATTCATACTGATAGCGCGAGAAGATATCTTAGCAATTAGCGATAGAAATAAATCAGTCCATAAGACAAATGATGTATACATTACAATATAGAAGAAAAATACAAGTACACTATTTCAACTTATCTCCTTTTACCAGATTGATTAACTCACAGTAGTTTACTTGGTCCGAGCGTTGAGCCTAAGCACTGATACTAAATGTAAAACCCGTCCTTTGTAGTACTCGAAAATCAGTGCCTTACATCAAATCTTACTTTTATTTACTAAATCTTTTTAATAAAAGTCTAATATGATTTCATGCTATTTTATAAAATCTTAAAACTATTTTATTAATTTTTTTTAGCAAAGCTAACAAGCATTTATTATGGGTTGTCCATATATATAAGTGAATTAGAAATAGATGTTCGATATATGCACGAGAATAGCTAGAAGAAAATAAAGCACAGAAGTTTGGTCAAACTACCAAGCTACTAAAACTATAATAAACCAAATACTAGTCCCCTCCAAAGAGGAAGATCCACTGCTATCATCCGAAGATACATGCCTAATAATATGATCAAACCTTGAACAAAGAGTAGCTAAACCAGGGACAAAATCCATCGAATTTGAGCAGTAAAGGAATTTCCTATCCCATGAGACATCCGAAAGAAGAGAGAGATTCAAATCACCAAACTGATCAAGCACCAAGAGAGTAAGGCCCTCACCCTCAACATCATAAAATAAACTCCTTTCTTCATCATCTCCACCAATGTACTTATAAAAACTACCATCCTTAGCGTCAATGGTACCATAAAACCGACATAAATAACAACATCAAAGCGATCAATGATTACTGTAGGTACGATCTCGAAAAGGAGACAACGGTAGCTGGGCAAAATTTTGGAACCTACTTCATGGTAGAGGATAAAGGGAGATAGATCCTATCAGAAAGCGGAATAAAAGCAACATCGGTTTGTAAAGTACAAGCTTTTATAAAGTGACCAAATGAGTGATAAGACAAGCAAATACCATGTTTCTAACTGTAATGGACATCAACATCAGAAGCATGCCCCTCGGCAATACGAACATATATCTTAGAAGGCAAAGGCTTTTTAGGAGTTACTTCAATAAGAGCCTTAGCATATACTAGCCTATTACGAGCTACGACAGTAGCATCAAAACATTTCAATTTTTCAACAACACTTGCTAACTGATTTTAGCCCAATCATGAGTTGCAGCACAGAAGGAATATTAGTGAAATGAGCCCAAACCGGAATAGAGAGAATATGTTCCTTAGTTTTGTCCATCGTCGGATTCCATTGTCTAATAATGCAAGGATGACCAGCTATAATGGAGGGATTCGCTTCAAGCGCATAGAGCCTTTCTTTTTTTAGAGACTTGAAAAGGAACATGCAATTATTGAAATGAACTTGAGTAAACCCCTAATATACTATTAGCTTGTGAATCATTTTTAAGCCTTTAAATACTTAATCGCTTCATTAAAATTAAGTATACATCATATTACTATTTTATAAAATCTCGTTTCTATTTTATAAAATCTATACCTCATTTATAAAATCATATAACCAATTTATAAATATTAATTAAGCTTCATTAACCCTCTAATCAATTTAATAATAAGTTTAAAGTTCAAACTCACTTAATCAGCTTACAATTTTTTATAAAAACATTTAAAAGTTTTATTATTACTAACTAATGACATGCACTTAATAATTTTATGTAACTAGTCTCTAATCCATCACAACATCACATATAATCGTTTAATTGACCTAAAATTAAATTCTTAGCTTATTAACTATTTTAAAAATAATTACCAAGATCTTAAACAAGTAATGAGTTAATAAAAGCATGTTTATAACATGAATACAAGTCCAGATCAACTCAAACAATCTCCAAAATACTTCATATAATAGCATATTAATCACTAAACGAAAATAAGAAGATTAACACACATATATAGATGGAGAATCATTCATTCACCATCTCCTTCACCAAATTAAGTTGTAATCATCAAAAGCCCATTACATGCTCTCTTTAAAGTTGAGATTAAACTCTAATTCCTTGATGGGTTATGCGAGAAACAAATAGAGAGGAATTATGGTGAATTGAGTTTGAATTTAGAAATTTTATTTAAGCATGATTTTGTTGATACAGGGCTAGGCTTAAGAGAGTGATTAGGGAAAAAGATTAGGAGATGGAAATGAAAAGTAACGTGCAATGAAATGGAATGAAGAGCTTAGCTACATTTAAACTAAGTTAGAGCAAGCTAGTAGGCTTAGCCCAATTAAATTTTCACTCTTTCTAGAAATCATTATTCACTATAAAACCTTATCGGCTTCAAACATAGTCAAGTTTATACTCATTCTTATCGTGACGAAAAAACAAACTCGGGTGTTTCGAGTTCCAATTCACCAATCTCTAAAAGTCGAGTATAAAGGGTATTTCATTAATTAATGATTAAATAGTTAAATTAACCATTTAAATATTCGATCGTTAAAATTGTGGGGTGTTACAATACTACAGTCTTAACCCTTACAACACTCATACCTATCATGATTTTTTTTTCTTCTTGTTCATTAACATTCTAGTATAAGCATGACTAGCTAAACTATTCGCTAACTCATGATTATGAGTATACCACTTCCACGTCCCAACTATCTGAATCTGGATATACACGATTAATGAGAAATAAACATTCGCATTTTTGTTCGTTGCACTATGTGGATGTTTTCTATTATTTTTCATAATTTCTTCATCTTTTGGTTTATTTTTCATCATTTGCAGAGTCTCTCATTAGACAATTAAGATCATGGTTTTCGCGAACCTCCAGCCTTATTCGATTTAGTTATGACAAAAACAGTATCTATCTTGTTTGCTCGTGATTGACACTGATGTATAAATACTTATCGAGAAGTAAATACGTACGTAACATAATACATAATAGATTAAACCAATATACATACATACATAGACATTATGTACAAATTTTAAAAAAAACACACATTATCTATGATAAAATGACCTTCGTCGTTTAGAAAATCACATTGCTCATTGTCTCTTTTATTATTTTCTTTAGTCGTCGCGTCGTTGTGTTGCAGATCAAATGGATGAAGTTAAGGAATATCACACAATATTTAAAATAATAATAAACCGATCAATAATTTTTTATCCACAAATGTAAAATAAAAAAACAAGTTAACTCATTTATATCAACTTTAACATCTTCAGTTTTACTTTAATAAAGTTCATTGTTACATCTAAGTGATCGAAAAAGAAAACTATTTCCATGCACATAATAAATTGAAACATATGAAGTATTCCATAATCAACTATCTGTAAGCTAGCGAAGATGAAATACATAAAAAATAATAATTACAAAAGAAACAAAAAAATAAAATATAAAGAGGAATTCAGGAAAAAAGACAAACTTTAAAAGAAATTTAGATCGAAGAACAACACGTTTTATTTTTAGTCTGAAGGACAAATGCCAGTTATAATAGTTATATGTCTTCAAGCTAACAAACAAACTTTTTAGTTGGCGTTTAGTTTGTGTGATGAAACACCCTCATCCGTACCACATAAATTAGGTTAAATCTTAATACCACCTGTCGATCGTCTTCCTCAATTAGATATCAGAGGAGGTAAAAAATCATTATAACTGTTGCTGCTTCTTCAATTAGGGTTTATATAATAGAAGCAAAAAATTAATTTGATATCAGAAGACGTAAAAAATCTGAAAACAGAGGAGAAAAATAAATCACCTTGCTTCTGAATCCTAGATTCTTCAATTCAGGTTTGCTGTTGCTGCTTCTTCCTATTCCTCCATTTTTTTCCCTTCTTTTATTTATTTTATTGCTGAACCGAGGTTGCGATGCTGAACTAAATCTCTTTTGATTTTGTTTCAATTTGATGTTTAAATTGAAGCCGCTATTCAGTATCGGACTTCAATTTTTTCGTTCTGACATCGGTAAGGCTGGGATTCCTTCCAAATCGCGTTTTAGAGCGTGCGAAGTTTTTTAAGGAAAAACATTCTTTTTGTTTTTGCCCCTTATCAATTGGAATGTTCCATCGTCTCACTTTTATTAACCCCCTTATTTGATTTATTTATTCTTCTAACAATACCCTAAAAAAAGCAACATTGATTTTGAAGTTATCAATTGAACGTACATCTATTTTTAACTAAATTGCAGCACGCACGCGCACACTTGTGTATATGTTAGAACACGTCCTTTTGCGACATACTTAAAGATAAATATAGAAAACCTGTTGAGATTGGTAAAATCTTCATTATAGTTATTAATTTTTGTTGAAGGATTCCGAAACGTATGGCTTAAGCTATCCATTCATTGGGCAAGTTGTGAGATAGGACGCAAGCATATTTCTTTCACTTAGTTTAAAATTGAAATACCAATGATTATGCATGTGTGAACATTGTACTGGTGGGATTTGTAATGGTTCGATTGCACATAATCTAATATAAAACAGTCTAATGAGAAACTAAAGCAAAATAACTAATGCATACCCATTGTCCATGTACTCACATTGGCAATGGAAAAAAGGAAATGATAAGTTCACTTTTAACTACTTTATGACATGATCCAACTACATTTTTATCTTATTATATTGCATTGTTTTGAATTATCTGAAAAACACACACATATATGTATATCCATATATACCTAATGGATTTTGCACCACTTTCAAACATATTATATGAATCTAGGGGCGGATATAGATGTAGGCAAGGTGGGGGCAGCTGCCCTACCTGGATTTCGTAATATCTAGCTAAATTTTTGCTAAAGTATGATTTTGCCCAATCTGGATTTAGTTACCTCCCCTATCAGACCTTGTTGTTCTCATGCCATCTTTGTCTCAACTATTCACATGAACACACTTTCTTTTAACCTTTTTATAACTTTTTTTTCTTTTCGTTACAGCTTTAATATGATGTTGTTTATTTTTCTTGATAACACAACTTGCAAGTTTTTTTTTCACATCAGACTAATATAAAAAATTGCTCAAAATTTTGCCATATCTCAACAATTATGGTGACTGTATGAATCATTCATATTTTTGTTGAAATGGTAAAATCATCCAACATTCTAACGCAAAGAAAGGATGTGTAGGTTTCATGTGTTAGACCTACATATGGGATCCACCTTCACGTTGTAAATTGTAATTCTCAACTACAATAATAAGTACGTCATAATTATGAAAGAAATATCATGTCGTGCTTGGTGCGACTTGTCAATATCATCTTCTGTTCCCATAAAGTGATGCACTTTAGACTGTGCACCGGATGTGTATGATGCATAACTCTTTTTTTGAGTTAAAGCTATTTTTCTTTAAATTTTTGTTTTTTCTAGTTGGGTTTTTTTTTGCAAGTTTTAAAGAATAAATTCAAGTCTAAATGAACCATTTATTGTTTATTTGTACAAATTAAGTAACTTTCATGTATACAATAATTTATTCATGTAAATATATATATCATTGACTTTTGCTCGTAGAATAGTTTTTATACTTGAATTCCATGCTTATAAAATTATATTTGGTGGTATTTTTGGAAAATGATCAAGATAGTCTTTATTTGATATAAATTAGTAAAAAATATTAATTATATTAATCTTATGTCAGTAACTTGTGACGTTTAACACACATATATGTATGTATACATGGTATATGCATGGTATTCAAATAAATTTGTGCGCCATGTTTGTAAATGATATTTAAGTACATATTGTTAATGTAGACGAATTATTCTACACATATTGTAATGCATGTAAACAATTCTATATAGTTTAGTTTAAATACATACATAATACAATAAGAATCCATAAAACAATTAGTTCAGTTAGCTCACAGTCCAAGCAATCAATAACATAAATGAGGCAAGAGATGTGCACTATTATACCCATCAAAAAGCTCAAAAGCATGGAATTTTATACATGAACTAATGTAAAGCTAAATAAAATGTTTCGTTGGGGAGTTAGATTTTAGTTGAAACAATTCGTATAATAACTCCATTGGCTTTGCAGTAATGTGATATGACTTCTAGATATAGATGTCATGGATATTGCAATTAAGTTGCTAAAATCATCTATCATGTCAGCTGTCGATTTCGCTTAATTTTAAGTAATACGAGTTATATACGCAATTGTGAATATATAATGAAACATTAGAAATAATATTTGGTTACTTGATGTAAATCCGTGAAAGAAAATTATAGAAGAAAACCTTCACTCATTTGATCAAACCCCATTAAGCATATTTGATATATCATACATGATAAATGTAAAACAAGAAAGCTCAACTTCATTAGATACAAATTGCTGTCGCTTTTTGGCTTGACATATGTTTATAATGAAATTGGACATGTGCGGTTAAAGCGTTCAGTGGTTCTATAGTTGTGGAGGTGTAAAAAATTGTAGCATGGATAAAGTGAGGATATAGCAAAAAATAGCGAAGGTGCAAAAATCTTCATTAGATATAAAATTAAATAATTGAAGTTAACTTATTTTGATTCTCACATCGTTCGTATAAGAAAAAAGAAATATTGTTTAACCTTACATAACAAAACAGAAGAATATCATTTTTTATGCAGACTAGATTTGATGACTATAATAGATTTCAACTTATATTATGCACTTTGTTGATTTAGTTTAAAAGAGAACTAGTTAAATCAAACTTATATTAACGTTGCTAAACACCACTTAAGATGATTTGGACATCTCAAACGAAGGCCTCTCGAGGCTCCTGTGCGCATTGGAATTTAGGCCGCATCGAATGCTCAAAGAGAGGTAAAAGTCGATCAAAATTGACATAGAAAAAAGTAGTAAAAAATGACTTGAATAATTGTAATATATCCAAAGAACTGGTGTTGGACATGAACGCGTGGAAGTTAGCGGTCTACATACCAAAACCATGAGCTAGGAGTTATTCTTCTTCATAGGGTTGGTTTAGAGCAATTTATAAGTTTTAGCCTACATTGTTTTTTTAATTTCTTTATTGATTTTAATTTTACTCATTATTATTATTTGTTTAATTATTTTATTATTATTATTATTATGGTTTATTATTGTTGTTATTACTTTTAAATTGACTTTATCATTTAGCTTTGGGTTTCATTTGTAGCCGACCACAACTGTTTGAGAAAGCAGGTGATAAAAAGCATTGATTTAGTGGATGTTGTCAAAAATAGCGGGACTTAAAGCGTGTCTACTGTTTAATAGCGTTAAATTAAAATAGCGTAGTGGTCGAAGAGTACTATGCGCTATAACAGAGATTTTACGGGGCTTTAGCGCGGTTTAACCGCACAGAATTGGACATACCATATAACCACTTCTAGCAATAGATGTTATCATTATCTATTTTAGTAATAGTCTAAAATTCTTTTTTCAGCATACCCATGTTACTCACAAATGTACGTGAACAACCACATATTTCTAACCAACCTACCCGCTTTACTCTGTCTGACTAGAGTGGAAGACCTAATAATAGTATAAGATAATACGACTTCCCATTGTATTTATGAATCAATATTGCTAATGTTTTTATTTATTTTTTATTCTTTTTTTAAAGAAAAAAGAAAAAATAGTTGATACATCTAAGAGTAACAAATATAATTTCAAAGTTTTAAATCTTGGATTTCGGTCACGTCTCGTCTCGTAATTTTCACATAAGCTTTCTCGTATCGAACGAGATGAATGTATCTCAAGTGTACATCTCGGATCTTAAAATACATCTCGGGAACATCTCAAAGTGATTTATGTGTCTAAAATTGATGCTTATTGATTTGTTTAATGACTATAATTTCTAAAGTAAAAATAATAATTGTGATATACTTGATTTGCATAGAAAAAGAATTGAAATTAATATTTTAGAGAAGAGTGGTAGCTTGACTAGCTTACTTTATATGGTAATGATTGAATGCCATCTTCTTATTTGAACATAAAAAGCTATTGAAGTCTTTTGTTGTGACTCGTCAAGATAAAAAGTAAAGTATATGTTTAAGGAGTTGGTAAATTAGTAATTAGATTGAGTAGTTTCTTTTGAATCTATATTCAATGAAAAATTATTGTGTAAATGAAGAAAAATATATAATTTCGGGTGAGATCTTGGATTGAGATTTTGGTCCATGTCTTGGGGAGATTTGAATATTTCGAACGAGATGAGCGTCGAGGGAAATACGAAGGAGATTTGTCGTCTCGTTTCGTCTAAGTGTAACAAAAAAATATCGGACGAGATATCGGACGAGATATAGAAGATTTAAAATCATGTATAGTTTTACTCATTTGATTAAAAATACAAGGATACTCTTTATTTTTTTACCTGTTGGTTTGTGAAGTTCAACGAAACCATGATCTAACAGGATAAAATGTACCATTTTCATCGTTTGTTAACTATTATTCTAAATAATTGACAATTAACTTCGGTATGGTTACCTACTAATTTGAAATTTGTGCACACTCAAAATTACACTATAAATAAATAAAAATGTACTTGAACTTTATGAGATATAAAAATAACCTAAATATTTGAAATATCTTTGTAAATCGGATCATTTATGTCAATCATGAAATTTAAATTTGGAACTTATAAACGAAAACGTACTGTATAATACAATGAATAATATGATTTATATTCCTTGAATTGATTTATAAAATTCGATGAAAAAATATATAAGTATAAATAATAAAAAGTTTTAAATCTTGTACAGCTTAGTGTGTTTATAGGCTATGTGTTTATCGAGTAAAATAAAGAAATATTTAAACGATTATACACTATATGATATTTATACCATAGTTAATATGAAATGGCGTGTTAATATATCTAATTATGGAAATACAACTACTCAAATTTCTTTGTTAAGAAGGTTTTCATTTGAAGCAACAAAATTGTATGATGCATAGTTGTTAAATAAATTTTCGTAACCGGCGAAAGCCTAAATGTTTGTAAATTCTACACTAAATTTGATGCATGGTTTTTATATAAAATTTCGTAACTAGTAAAAGCCTAAATGTAGAATTATAAATTCCACACTTAATGTATAGATGTGATACATGCATATCAATATCATACATGCACTTTTCTAAAAGAAAAGAAAAAAACATGGTCGAGTGTATATGATATATCTATTATCTTAATATTATTCCAAAAAATCTAGATATATTATGCTTCACAAATCTGAACGAGTAAGTATTGTTTTCCCTTGGTACTACGCATATTTACAGTTTATATCCTCAAACAAACATCATAAGCATTCATTATCATTTCAACTTTTTAAGCAAAATCTACTTTGTGTTATGTCTTTTACTCTTAATTTGCCAAGTCCGAGATACACTAGCTCTTTAATAGTCACCGTCTCACGGCTTGTCCCAATCACCTGTAATCGTAAGTTGTATGCGGAATTAGTAAGTCTATCTTGATCATAAAACCAAAATATCATATTCTTATTTCTTATCTGAACGTTTTTACCATTTTGTAATTAAGTTCATCTAGATCATTTATTGTGCATATTATTTCTGCCATTTGATTTTATGGATGTATATGCAGCTCTTCAAAATAAATTGAATGAATTGATTTTTTTCTTTGTGGGTTTTCTAAGAAAGACGTGGATTGTTTAACATGCTCTTTTATACATATTTGTTCGGTTTATAAATGTATGATATCCTGATTATCTAGCAATAATCTAACTTTTTATACTATTTTCAATTATTATATTTAAAAGTAATATAATACTGAATTTCCAAATGTAGTATTTATTCATGCAAGAAACGTGTGCGAGGATGTTTTTGGTATGTATGTGTATATATTGAAATTTGGAAACAACGTTCCTAAAACGTTAACCTTGAGGTCATTTTATATGTATTTAGAATGTCAATGAGTTGGATTTGGATAATATTTGATGGCCTTATATCTCATCATTTTTTGTCTGCATTGGTTTTATAAACTTCACACTCACATTTTCATCAATAGACTTGTGTGTGGAAATGGTATATATGAAATTTGATGTAGTCTTACTTAACATCGTCTTATACATAATGCTTGATATCAGTTCTAAAATAAGTGAACATTTTTGGATTATGCTAAATAAATTGTGATAATTTGGTTTAGAACGTTCTTATTTCAAAAAAAACATGGTTTATTGTTTTGAGTTTTATTCGAAAAAATGAAGAAGATAGATGACTGGTCATTATTCTAAATATTATAAACAAAAATGAAACAAAAACTAATGAAACAAAAAAGTTAACAAAATTTAGATTTTTTAAATTTGTGTCAGAGTTTATGAATTCGGTTTTTTTTTAATACTATAAATTTTTTAGACCGTTTCATCATTTTTGAAAGTTCAATAGAGGTTTCAATTTCTTGATTTTGATTGAAAAAATAACCGAAGTGTAATAAATATATTACAATAATTTACTATAGAATTTCCATATTAAACTTGAGTCCGCAATTATTAGAATTACATTTCTATTCATATTGATGTATATTTTCAATATTTTATACAAGGAGTTTGTCATATGCAGTGCACGTGCATATAAAAATATCCTTGAATAAAGGTACAGTGATATAAAATCATCAAATTAAAGAAAAGATATGAATCTTTTGTTGATTCCAAGATTCAAACTCGTGACCTCATTTATTTGCGTACAACCTTATTTGCGTATAATCTTATTTGCGTATAGTTGAAATTTTAGGTATTGATCAAATTAAAAGATGGTGAAGCTTTTCCGATTATTAATAAAGATAAAGGTATGTAATATTTTTAATTTAAATATCTAGAGCCAACCCGTTAAGTTATATCGGGTTTGAACTTTAAAGTGCACGTATAATAATAATATTAAAAACAAATTAAGTATTATGATCACATGTGATACGTTAATTATGCTAGTTGAAAACTTGAAAAAACATCTTCTGGTAGTTTCTCTCTCTTTTCTCTGTTCTTCCTTATTAAGAAAAATTGATGGTGGCTCACTTTTTTGAGGTAATATTCTGCGTTCTTCTAGTTATTTTCTTTGCTATCTTCCTCATCGTCTTTGTTTATTTAAAAAAAAAATTCACCAAAAAATTCACCTTCTGAGAACCAAAATTTTCAATGCAATTTTGGATTGACCCTTATTAGAAATAGCCAAAATTTCTAGGATCAATTGAATCATTACATTGTCATGATTTCACTAGAAATGATTGATTTCATGCTAGTCCAAGTACTTAAAATTTAAAAAAATTACATGAAAGCAACATAGTAAATGTATTATTTTCTTTTTTAGAAATTAAAAAGGAATTAATAATATTAATTTCTAAAAAATATCAAAAAATTGATAAGCACAAAAAAACAATAATTTTTTGTTCTAATTAAATAAAACTATAAACACCGTTAAAATCTTGATATAAGGTTTTGGCCGATGCCTTGAAATTCGGATGGTACCTTACCGGTATCGATCTGCTCCGGTTTGAAACCGACGATGAAATTCGGTTTCGGACCAGGACATTGAAAAAATCGTTTTAAAAATCGATTCTAAAGTGAAAAGCAACAAAGAAAAATCAAAATCAAAAAAATCGATAACGGTTGTCTACATTAGGAATAACTCAGTCTCCACTTCAACTTCATAGCTTCTCAAACATTCTTCGACTGTTGACGAACACGGTTTTGTTCGTCTTCTCCTTTAATTTTTTCAACGTCGATGAAATGGTTTATATTACGACGGCCTTGAATTTTGATTTATGAAGCAACATGGTTATGATTTCGTTTTGGAGGGAGGGCTGCATGATTAGGGTGAAACAAAAATAAGTTTTGGATGGGCCGACTTTAAGAATGGAGGGGGCTGCAGACTTGTTATAATTTTGGGGTTTTGATTAGGAAACAATATAAAGTTGGGTCAGACAACTTTAATATCAAATGACAAACAAAACAAGGACCATCGAAGGTAATATAAATGGTAGATAAGCTAAGACGATTTGATTCCAAATTTCAAATGATTTCAAATGAAACAACGTAAATGCTGACTTAATATTTGTTATCTAGCCTTTTGACCAAACAACATTTGGATGGACTGTAAAAATTGAAATTATTTGTTATCTAGCCTTTTGACCAAACAACATTTGGATGGACTGTAAAAATTGAACTTGAAAGCTATGGAGGCAGGAAGCCCGGAGAGATAGTCATAAAACCTAGAAACCAAGTACAAATAGAGTCAGAAGACGGAAGCAAGGTCAACTCACAAAATTCTGGGACCGGATCCATCTAAGCTATGGATCGATACCGATCCATAAACCAGTGCCTAATTCGTCTCAAAATTTCCATGCTCATCAACCATGATGCCAATAACCCTCTTTAAGCTTCAGACCATCGATCTCATACAATTTGCTATCGATCTCATCAATACCTGAAACTAACAACTTCATTCCACCATCTGTCTACCATTTTGATCAAGAAACAAGTTTCAAGCACTACAAATAAGATGAGAAACGCGAAGCAAACAACAAGTCGCTTCATCACGAAGGGTTCAAACAATCATAAGACAATCTTATGGATCAGTACCATCCATAACAAGTGATGAGGTGGCCAAGTTTGTTAGTGGGGAGTTGCTGCTTGAATGTGGGAGAAGTGACAGAGTCGTGGAAGAGCATATCTCGGTGCCCTACAGCTATAAATAGAGGGGTATAAGCTCATTTTTTGGGATCCTTTTGCTTCCCTATAATTACATATTTTCTTGTAACCACCCATGGAGTGGTACCGATTCATAAGAACTGTACGTACAAAACAACAATATAATCAAAAGAAATATTAAATGGACGCAGGCATCGAACGATGAAACCACTATAAACTTTGTGTGTATTATTTTTACTCGTTTTCATTTATTTTTTCAATTTCCTTTGCTTCTAAAATTTATTGGATGTTTGTGCCATTTTTGGTTTAAACATTTGGGTGTTTTCACTGAGAAACACTTGAAATCGCTAATTTGAGACTTGGAAAGATTCAAGATGACCCGACAATCTATTAGAAAAACTACTTTTGGAGGAAATCAACGGGTAGCCAGGAGGTATCTCAGGATACAACCTCCCATCCATTTATACAAGCAGGGATGAGTTGGAGACCATGATGAATGAGATACAGGAAAAGACGATCGCTCGTCAGGAAGTGATGATGAAAAATTTCTTTAGGAGAATGTGACAGATGTGAACAGTTGGAGTAGCTACAAGTTAGAATCAAAGACTTGAAGCCGAAGTATAGGCACCATGAAGCAGAGTGGAACAAGCTGGCGCGAACCCTGCACCAACCATACGGATGGGTATCGATCCCCTTGCATGGATCGGTACCGAACAACAAGAACTCGTGGACACGAGTAATCTTGGCTTAGTTGGAAATGATGCACGTCTTGGAGATAACGTCGAGTGTTCGAATGCGGATCAAAATGTCGAAACACGGTCGGAGAAATATGTGCTAAAATTCCCTCGTGGAAACAAGGGTTGAGCTGAGAATGTTAACTTGAAAATTCCTTTGAATGACGATGACAGACTTGCTGAGATGGTGAGACGTGCTATGAGGGTGGACTGCCTAACCGAAGCATGAAGGATCTGAACATGAGTTCAGTCACTTTGAATATTCAGTACGTTAGGAATCCGTCTGATTTCAAGTTATCTATGTTGGAGACATATGACGGGAAGACGGATTCAACGATTCATTTGATGAGGTCATCCGACACATGGAGGTGCCGAGTGCGTCTGAAGAGGTCATGGGACGGTGTTTTCCTTTATATAACAGATTTGGCGGCATCATGGTTTAGGCAGATGGAGAATGGCTTCATTAGCACATGGACCGAGTTAGTGAACAGATTCATGAAGCAGTTACGGTCTATGTTTCACAATCCAAGAATGTTACGACATTATCAAGTGTGAACCAGAGGGCCGGTGAGTCCCTCAGGAGTCTTTTGATAAGATTTAATACGGCAGCTGCCGCGGTAGATAGGTCGGATCCATCAGTGGTTCTGATGGCGGCAGTTTCAGGGGTGATCAGTAAAATAGATTTTAAGATTGATTTGGAACGAGATCCACAATGGATCTTGTAGAATATTATCATGAAGCTGAAAGGTACTTGCGTCAGGAGGATGCTGAAGCCGAACAGAAATAAATCAACGCCGTGGATGGTGGAGGACCATTCGAAGCAGGATTTGACAAGAATAAATGCAAACGAAAGATAGATGATGGTTTTGAAGGATCAAAGCAGCAAAGAAGGAACCAAAATTCTCTTCTTACATGGATTTAATTGAAACCCCAGAGCGGATTTACCCTGACATCAGGGGATAGATCCCTTATCGAAAATCAGCAAGGAGAGAGCCAACGGACCGTGAAATGACATTTGAAAAATATTGCATATCGCATGAGCTGAATGGGCATATCACATGACTGTAGACACTTGCGCGATCTGATCGAGTAAACATGTCAGGAACAACCAATTACGACAGTATGTGAAAAGCCGAGCGACGGTGGTGAAACAAGAGCAGCAATCATCCGCAGCGAATGGAAAAGACAGTGGATCGAGGTCGAAAATAGTCATCTCTTGATTAAGATGGGCAGGGAATCAGGTTCGGTTCTCACTCTATCTTCATTTTCAATAAACGGTGCAATGCTACAGTCGAGCCACGTACTCATGTATGAGATCTCGATCGGTCCCTAAGCACATTCCAAGTTGGATGCTAGGCTGTGACGTTCGAAGAGGTGATTATTATGATGTTTGACTCTGTGTTTGTTAATATTTGAATTCAGATCCCGTAGATGAATCCTTCTTTTTGAAATCAACTTTAAAACGATGACAAATATTGTAGTCTTGATTTGAGAGATGTGGCGATGACCACAAGGTGCAAGTTCCCTTGCCGCAGGGCAAGTGGATGGACTTGTACAATATCGAACGCATTAAGTCTCGACCGGAGAGTTGGGAGTGAAGTGCAAGGTGCAAACTCCCTTGCTGGAGAGCAAGTGGATGAACTTGTACGATATTGATTGCGTTAAGTTCCTATCGGAGAATTAGGACCGGAGTGCAGAAAGTAAGTTCCCTCATCGGAAAAATGAGTGGATGAGCTTGCTGTAGTTGAGTCATGTCATCGGAGAGTGAGTGGATCAGGCTCAGCAAGGGTCCGAAAAGATCATGGATTTAATTAGCGCTCCTGAACGGTCATGGATTCAATTAACGGTCCGGAGAGATCATGGATTTGATTACCGGCCCCGAACGGCCTACATTTGAATAACAGTCCGCAGAGACCATGAATTTGATTTTTGGCCTCAAACGACCATGAATTCGATTAACGGTCCGGAGAGAACATGGATTTGATTACTGGCCCCGAACGGCCATGGATTTGATTAACGGTCCAGAGAGACCATGGATTGAATTGTCGATCCCGAACGGCCATGAATTGGATTATTGGTCCCGAACCTCCATGAATTTGATTACTGGCCTAGAATGGCCTTGAATTTGAATAACAGTGCGGAGAGACCATGAATTTGATTATTGAGCCCGAACGGCCATGGATTCGATTAACGATCCAGAGAGACCATGGATTTGACTACTGGCCCCGAATGGCCATGGATTCGATTAACGGTCCGGAGAGACCATGGATATGACTACTGGTCCCGAACGACCATTAATTTGATTACCGGCTCCGAACGGTCCTGGATTTGAATAACAGTCCGAAGAGACCATGAATTTGATTATTGGCCTCGAACGACCATGGATTCGATTAACAGTCCGGAGATACCATGGTTTGATTACTGGCCTCGAAGGGCTATCGATTTGATTAACGGTCTAAAGTGATCATGGATTTGATTAACGATTTGGATAGATCGTGGACTTAACTATCAGCTCGGAACAACCACAAATTCCACTAACGGTCCGAAGAGATCGAGATTTTCACCAACGATCCAGAGTGATTGAGATTTTCACTAACGATTTGGAGAGATCGAGCTTTCAACTAATGATCCGTAGCGATCAGGAACTGAGTTGGTCATCGAATGCACGACCCGAAGACATCAAAATATAGACTTTGGCTTCGAACGCCATATGATCTTGAAGCAATTCGTTAGCGATTATCGAGTCGAGCCATTGATTTCAACGCGTGACTACTATCCCGCGGATGAACATGGGATGATCCTGATTCGTGATACCGCCCAGGGCTTACCGATTCTAGGAGAACACGGAATTAGTCTATGACTGACACTCAAGCAAGGACTCAAATTCATAGCCACCACGGTCTGCAACGACTTTTGATTTACATGTGAATCTAAAGGAAAATGATGATTCACAACAGGTTGATCGACTGATTACTAGAATATTTAACTACTAATATTCCATCAACTTCAATATTTGTTTTTGAGCAAAACGCACTTCATTCACAATACGTGCTTTGCGGGATGGGATAAGTGTTATCTAGCCTTTTGACCAGGCAACATTTGCAAGGATCGGAAAAATTGAACTCGAAAGCTATCGAGGCAGGAAGTCCAGAGATGCAGCCATGAAGTGTAGAAACCAAGTATGACTAAAGTCAAAAGATGGAAGCAAGGCCATCTCACAAAATTTCGAGACCAAATCCATTTAAGCTATGGATCGGTACCCATCCATAAATTGGTACCCGATTCATCTCAAACTTTCCATGCTCATCAACCATGATGCCAATAACCCTCCTCAAGCTTCAGCCATCGATCTCATGCAATTTGATACCGATCTTCCTGAAACTATCATATTCCATCACCGATCCATCACTTTGACCAAGAAACGAGCTTCAAACACCACAGACAAGATGCAAAACACGAAGCAAACAATAAGTGCTTCATCACAAAAGGATTAAAACAATCCATAAGGCAATTTTATGGATCGATACCGATCCATAATCCATAACAAGTGATGCTGTGGCCACATTTGTTAGTTGGGAGTCGCTGCTGGAACGTGTGAGAAGTGACGATGGTCGTGGAAGAGCATATCCCGGTGGTCTACAACTATAAATAGAGGATTAGACTCATTTTTTGAGAACTTTTTGCTTCTATATAAGTATTACATATTTTCTTGTAATCACCCATGAAGTGGTACTGATCTATAAGAAGTACACTTGCAAAACAACAGTATAATCAAAAGATCGAAACCGTAGGCATCGATCGGCCGAACCACTATGAACCTTGTTTGTATTGTTTTTACTTGTTTTCATTTATTTATTTTTCAATTTTCTTCTCTCCTAAAATCTATTGGGTGTTTATGTCATTTTTGGTTCAAACAATATTACATTTCCGTTAATAAACTATTGCAAACCAAAACAGAAACTTCCGAAATTGTCTGAAACTATTTTCTCTCGCAGATGATCGAAACCTAGTTCTCGAACCTTGTTTAGAATCTTTTGGTTTATCTTAAAAGGAAACGATAGTTGCTTTATTAATATATATATATTATAATGATATTTCCATTCACTATTTTTCCTTGTTTTCCCTTTATATTGTAGATTTGATTCTCAAATGTGATATTTTTTATCTGATCAAGGATGATACTCTTTACATTAAAATTAATTTAGTGGGTAATATACATTATGTATGCGTTCAAAGCAAATTATACTCGGTAATTTAAACCATTGAACAATTACATGCAATATTAAATGTAAATCACTAAACTAAAAATATCATCGCTTATTTTGTGACTGAGTCTTTTAAGGCTTTACTAATTGTATTAAGTAATATAATAGATTGTTCAATAACATGTATTTTTTTATATAAATTTGATTGCATCAGTAAATATGATTTATGAAGTTACAGATCTGATACTAGCATATAGATTTAATAAGAAAGAGAAGTACAACTATGACTGGGAAAAGGGATACAGGATGTGGACGAAGAAAAGAACAACAGAAATAGAAAGGGTTTTTATTTGTACGGTGATGGAGATTGTTGCCTCAATTTTTTTATAAAGGATTTTCGATCTTATTAGCTATTTTAAATAAGAAAGAACCCTCATAAATTTATTCACATGCTATCAATATATGATCATGTTGTTAAGACCATACAAAATTTGAAGTATAAAATCCTAATTCTATTATAAATCTATAAAATCGAATGATTAAATCCGTAATACGATAAATTTATAGTTAAGTGATTAACAAAAAAGAGTTAGTAAAGGACATCATGAGCCGAATTAATACATGGTGGATAAACTAAGATAAGTTAATATTATTTTATGTGATAAAAGCAACAAACAAACTGACAGGATATTTTATTATTATCAAACACCGAGCAAACCAGCTATTTCGTATGGAGTGAAATGGTTATTTTCAAACAAAACAAAGAATAAGGTACACGCAGATAAAATGAGAAGGTTAAAAATATATGAAGAAGTTCAAACGAGGAAGAGAGAAACTAGAAATAACACATTAATGAGAAAACTAGAAACAACACATATAAATTAGAAAGTTAGAAAACTTTGACTTAGATGGTATGAACATGTACAAAGAAGACAAAACAACACATATGTTTGTACAGAAAACAATACTTACATAAAAAGGCAAAAAAAAAAAAAAAAATACTGCAGGAGGTAAAGACATGACTTGAGCTAGAAACTTAAAATGATAATTCCTGTAATCAACCCAATCTTTTGGAAACACACGAGGAAGATGAGTGATGGTAAAATCATAGACGTTTCTATCTTATACTTGAATTATAATTTTTATACAAACCTTGTTTTGAGTTTTGATTCAAGAGAGAGGTTGACATACGAGGGTTGTATATGTTAACATACAACATCAAGTAATGTACAAAATAATTAAGGAAACAAAATTTATAGCTAAATACGAGTAGATAACCCAAAAAAAGTCACTTTTATATTCAAAGTACAAGCAAATAATGCATCATGTCCATTACATCGTATTGTTTTTTATGTTCTACTTTCATAAGATAGTTTACCCATTTTAATATATGCCATGCTAGATGAACTCAGTATATACTTATGCAAGAATGTTACGCATTTGTCCTGCTATAATACCGTTATCTTTGTGAATTTTGTTGCAGGATGCCATTTGAATCAATTTTACGCATCAGGTGTTGACCATCTGTATAAAGCTTAATAGAATTCATAATCCAGTGATAGTGCTGCATTGCAGGTTAAATGTTGTCAAGTTTCTCGTATTTAACATGCTCTCCAAAATTCTCCTTCACATGCAAAGTCTGAAATTATGGCTTATATTAACAAAAAATGTGATTTTTTTTTAATTTCCTCAGTAATACTTGGGCCTTATGCTAAGTGGCTAATGTCTTCAAACTTTGGTGAGTGTGCTTTGGCTTGGTTTGATATACATACACGTATTGGTGAAGAAAGCAAACCATTTTAATACAAACTTAATAGGTTGTTCTGAAAACATTCCAAAGACACTAACTACTGACAGTGTATGTGCTGGCAATGCACCTAAGATGGACGACTATTTGTATAAAAGAAGAAAGATACATGGAACATCAGTTGCTCTTTTGTCAGAAGAAATAACATCAAGAACGAAGTTAATTACATGTAGTCCTAAGGATAATACGGGATGTTCGAAAGACAGCTTTGAAAAAGGAAATCCGTTATATTTTGGCCAACAATGTTTACATAAACATGCTCCTGTTTACAGCAACAACGATCTTAATTCTGTCAAGATGCTTATGAACAGTATGAAGAAAAAAGTGAACACCGAGGAATCTCCAGATGTTATTAAAGGGATGTGCATAGCTCTGCTTAGTAACCATGGTAAGATCCAATGTGAGGAACCAAACCCTTCTGAAATGCAGTGCACAAATGATGATAATCTAACACTTGCATGCAAAATATGTGGATGTTCGGAAGATATATCAAAGATGCTTATATGTGACTTTTGTGAAGAAGCATTTCATTTGTCTTGCTGTAAACCTGAACTTAAGGAGCTTCCTGTTGATGAATGGTATTGCAAACCTTGTTTCGAAAAGAGACCAATACCCTTTTTGCAAACTTATGTGCATACAAACTTACCTTACTCTGAAATGATAAAAGTCATGCTGCATGATGGTCAAGCGTTTACTAAAAGAACTCGAATTGGGGAGAATTTTCAAGCTGAAGTTCCAGATTGGTCTGGGCCGATCTCAATGTATGCTTCTTCTGCACCCTTCACCTTTTCATATATTTACTTTAATCCTCAAATTAGTGCTTTTCTCCCCAGTCCTCCCAAAATTCTGAATTATTATGGTTATTTTGATATTCTTTGCAGCGACAACCATTATTTTGGTGAAGCCTTAGAACTGGAACTAAATGATTCTGATCTGCTAGTAAGATTTACCGCAAACTCGTTGCTTTTATTTAGCTGTACATGCCTTTGATCACATTGCTTATGCATTTAGGCATGGAGCTCCAAAAAACTGAACTTCATTGGTAATTGGGTTCAATGTAAAAACATTATTAAGACAAATGAACATGGCGAAGAAGTTATTTGTGGAAAATGGCGAAGGTAAATATCATGTATATATTTGTGTCATATGTCACTTCTTGTGCGCTCGCACGCATGAAGAAATTTTTAATGCATGGTACACAATTGTCTTTTATCTCTACTATTGATAAGAGAAATTCACTATGGTTTAACCGTATCACAGTGAAAATAGTGATGTAACATATTGTGTGTGTTGGTTTACTACTGTATGATGAAACAATTTTTATTGAGTTGTCCCTACGTTTGTAACCTGTTCCATGGCAGTGCAGTCCATTGAGGCTAAATGAACTTACCAAACGACTAAAAAAGAAACAAAAACTAATGTGCTTTAATGTAAACGCTCAAAGTAATTTGCATCCCACTACTATTAATAAACGCAACTCATTCCATATGAATCAAACCTGTCTTGTCGAAACGGTAAATTTATATCTTTCATTACTTCATCCCTGTTTATGTTATTTACGACTATGATTTGAAATTTCAGCCTTTTGATGAACTGTTTGCATATCACTCGTTATTGTTTTGATTACGATGTTTTGTTTATTTGTATTCTTTTTATGTATGTAAATGACAAATATTTATTCTTATTCACAAAAGACACTACCATTTTCTGAATAAATATATAATTTAAATGAGGATTGTACAAGTGAACAAAACATGAGTATTTAAATAACAACTGAAATAATATTAGTAGATATTTTATTTAATTTATGTTTTTTTTGCATGCATATGTTATATTTTGATGTAAACCGGAGTAAACTTAATTTAGATGTTATTATACAATAAGGGGAATGCACATGCACACATCATGTATGTCAGTTTATACTGTACATTGGAACGATTTTTACTGAGATGTGCCAAGTTTGTAATATGTTCCATTGCTGAATTTAAGGTGTATAATTAAGATACAGTATGGCTAAGTACAATATAATGAATGAAACACGAGATATTATACTTTAAACAAAATTTGATGGAGTCTACCGAACCCTTATAGGCCTAAAGAGGCTTTGCCATTGCCTGAGAATAGAAGGGAAATGTATACCTAAGGGCCTGTTTGGCATCATTTTGAGTTTTGTGTTTCCTACGTGCACTACGAAATATCAAGAGAGTGGAGAAGAAAATATAAAATTCTTAGCAATTACGGTGATGGACGGAAGGTGGAGGGGATAGATCTTTTCGTGTTTTTTTTTTGGGAACATGGAAAACAAAATAAATTTGTTTTCCGGTTTTGGGACATAACAAAAGCACGGAGAACAATTCATTTCCTCCACCATCCGTTCATCGTCGTAATGGCTAAGAATTTTAGATCGTTTTTCCCGTTTTCATATATTTTGTAATGCATGACGAAAACATAAAACCTGAAACTTAAAACGAAACCAAACAGGCCCAAAGCCTCTCATTGCTTCATACTTATTCCAATCAAATCTTTAAACCGAACGTGGCTTATCTTTTTGAATCTAATATCCAGGGCACCTCTTTCCTTGGTACAACCTGAGGATTGGGATTGTTCTTGTGCTGTTACTTGGGATCCGATTCATGCCGATTGTGCTGTTCCTCAGGTAATTGTTTATATTTCTAGCTTACTATATCATCGGTATAAATAATAATAATAAATATTACTATGATTATTTACGCTGCATAGCATCAGATATTATAAGTTTAACTTCATCAGAAACGATGTTATTGCAGTCATTGTTGCTACTTTGTCCTTTTTTTGTGGATATTTTTCCTTTTCTTACTCATTCGTAACTAGGCCATAATTTCTTAACGATGATTCTCCTGCAACATCGTTTTATTTGTGACTGTAGGAGCTCGTGACAACTGAAGTAATGAAGCAACTAAATTTTGTAAAAAAGGTACCATATTTTCCACTTCTTGTCCCTGTACTTTTTTTGATATGCAATCTTGTACAGTTCTTTTTTTCTTACATGATATTTATTGCGACTTTTTACTCATTTAGACCACGTCTTTAAAAACATATTTCCATCAATTTTTTCCTATCCGACAAAAAATGTCATTTTATACTGATGTTTCAAACTGTGGCAATACTTTCTTCATTTTTTTTAGTAGTGTATTGTCGCTGTTTGAAACCGCTTCCTAGTAGAAACCGTTGCTTTTTTCCCACATAGTTATAAAGTGTTATGACATAAATGGGTAAAAGTTCTTATTTATTATTGAAAGACCGAATTCCAAATTTACCAGTCTAGTTTGTCTTCAATGAATTGGATGGGTAACAGGTAAATAGCCGTTTTGCTACTTGAAAGAAGAACCAGAGAACACCAGCCTTGAAGATTGGTCCATGCACTTTGTATACTTTAATCTACTTCATCTTTAAGAGTTCCCTCTTATAGCATTTACCTACTTTTGATCCATTTATTTTACAACTTAATTTTACTGTTTACTCCTTTTAATTTTGGGAAAAATAGTTAAGCCTTGTCTTGGAAAGCTGAGCTCAATATGTAAAATCATAGTAGCTACAACAGTTGCATTTATATGTTCGCATAGGCACTTTTGAGGCATAATTCATACTGGAAGCATGAATAGGAACATACCATTTGGCCTAGAATTATATGCAAATTTAATTTAATTTGTTGATGATTCTTGGGTGCTACATGCCATTCTTGTTTGAATCTTTGTCTGATATTGAAGCAAATATTAGTTGGTGCTTGCAGAACTAGTTGATAATTTGATTTGAGGTTTCAAAGGAATGAAACTGTAATTTCGTTGTAATATACGTAGTGCTTAAATTGTGGCATTTTAATAGAGCAGTGGTATCTTGTTCAATCTTCATATCGTCTATCAGAGGTTGTTAATCATTCTCCAAAATAGGATTAATTATGGGGATACTTCCATTCAACTCCCGCTTAATATACCCTATGTGCCACTTTATAAATCGGAATTATCCAACAAACAAAATTACTTTTGCATTTTTGGTATTATGGTTATTTAAAGATAAACATGAGCAGCCTAATTATTATCAAATATACAATAATCCTCGTCATCCCGATTGCACCACTTCCTCTTTACACAATTCAATTAGCTTTACAACCTAGATTTATCTTTCATACCATAAATCAAGCAAATCCCAACTCATTAATAAATCAATTTGAACCAATATAGCAAAATTTAAATTAATACAATTTTACTTTAAATTTAATTTCAATGATGGATAGTAAAGGAATAAGAGAGGGGTTAAATGTAATTAGGGGGGTTCATCGTCTTTTTTGAAGTTTTGGGGTGTGTAAGAAAGTATTAGGGGGGTTAATAGCCTAAGCCTAATTATAGAATTCTATGGACCATTGCTCGACTCATATGGAATACGTAGAAAGTGTTAGAAATTGCGGATTACGGATCTTAAGGCTAGGATTAATACCAGAGGGGCGGTGAATAGTGTTAATAAAGAATTACTAAATCTTTTTGAGTTTATGTTTATTTAGACACCAATGTATGCAATATACAGACACAGATATGATCATAGAAATAAACACAGATGTAGAAATAAAATAAAAGCAGTAAAGGAAAGAACACATCGGATTTTATACTGGTTCGGAGTTACCCTACATCCAGTCCCGCAACACAAGTACGGATTTTTTTCAAAAGCAATTGTACAATTACACCCTCGGTTTCAAGGCTACGAGGTACACCCTCCAGAATTTATCCTTTGAGTACAGATACTTGATTCCCGAGCCACAAGTTTATCCAATTGATTTACCAAGACTACAATCACACCTTTTCTCTTTTAATTGATTTCCAAGGCTACAATCACACATTTTCTCGCTTAATAGATTACAAAGAAGTCTATAACTCTGAATAGCATCGAGAACCTTGTAGAGATAGTGATAGAGAATCAAACTAAAAGTAATCGAATTCGATTCAATGTTGATTTCGGCAGAGTAATGGTAAGAATAAGTATTAAGAAATGTGGAAGAAGAAAAGGAATGAAAAACCAGAAAATCTGATCTAAAATTCGTTGAAACTAATCCCTATTTATAGAAGAACAACAGCCATGTCCATTCATGAAGAGTTATGGCGAATAGACACTTCTTTTTGAAATTTAAATTTTGAACTCAACTGACACCATGTCGACATGGGTTACTTGGGCATGTCGACATCCCAAAGGATTTTTTGGTGTTTTGATTTTCTTTGAAAATAACTTTTATTTTATATTAAAACTATTTTAAACTTTATAAATATACTTGACTATAGCTAAAATTCATAAGTAAATATAGAGAATAATATATATAGAATTTAACTATAATTTTATATTTAAATCTAAGTATAAATATTTAACAGTTAAATATATTATATTAAAAGATAGTTTAAAATCAGGAGTAATTTGACTTTGAAATTAAAGATAATTTTGAGGCTAAAATTATTTAAAACTAGGATAGAGGGTTTTGATGTTTTTTAAAAGGAAAGTTTTGAAATCATTTTGAAAACAAGATAATATTGTAAAATCATTTTGAATAAAAAGTTAGTCGATACAAACAATGTTCTACTAGATTTTTCGTAGGTTCTATCCTACTTAGGGTTCCATCCCTTTAACAGGCTCGAAGTGGATTCCATTCCACGAATAAATTGGATTTTAAGATGCCACTGCTTTTCTACGAGTTTTAACAAAATTCTAATAAAAATACTTAATCTTGAAATCTTGAACTCTTGATAATCTTGATACTCATGAGTCTTCTATCTTGATATCTTGAATCTCTATACTGTACAGTTTTCATTCTTGGTACCTGCATGGTTAAATCCTGCATATATATCTAAACTTATAATGTCAGTATTTATATTTTATAATCTATTCTAAGGTTGTTGTCATCAAAACCATCATCTCACGGACTAACAATCTCCCCCTTTTTGATGACAACCTTTGTTTATAAAATATTATTTCTATCCTAATAACTCCCCCTAAAACTAATAACTCCCCTTTAATTTATGCCTAACTACCATATTTTATACTTCTCCCCTTTTGTCATCAACAAAAAACTCACCCCCCCTCATTCTTGGGTTTCAGTACCTGCATTGATAAACTATACAGCGGAATATATAATATATAGATTAAGAAATAATTATACTTATGAACATGATAACTAATCAAAGGCTATATACATTTCAGTGTGTGTGTGTGTGTGTGTGTGTGTGTGTGTTTTTTATACAACAAACTTTAAACCAATATCAAGAAATCAATCCACACAGAGTATCAATCCAGACCAAATCAATCAAAGCAAACAAATAAAAATCAAACGTTACGTGGAATTTCCACACATCCTTCTTGTCCAAAGATTGGGTCTGCCTTAATAGCATCCTAGTTATCATTGTCAATGGTGAGAGAGACAGGAGGATGTGCTTCGTTATCATCCTTGTGCAGAGAGGAGATCATCCATCGTATCGCATCGAAGTGCCTTTCTTGTTCCTTGATCATCTGCATTTGACTCAATTCTAAGTGACGCTGGTTACGTAGAATAAACGAGAGAATATTTTTGAACGAATTAAGGGTTTCTTCAATATTTTCGGATAGATTGTGAATAGAATTAGCCATAGTTGAATTTGAAAGAAATAAAGGATATAGATGATAAGAAATAAATTTCAGTGAAGAATTCTGGAAGAAACAGGTATTTATAGGTGTAGAAATTCGTTTGAAATGAATAGACATTTGAAAGTTATTCAAATTCAATTGTCATTTCTGACCAATACATGTCGACATGGTCATATAGGGGTTGTCGACATGGGTTAGTGATAAATTATGACTAATTTGATTTTGTGAATAATTGTGTACATATATATTTATATAATATACTAACATTTATTCTGGAGATAAGATAACGTAGATAACAGAAAGGAAATTTCATTTCATTGCATAATACAACGATTAAGCACACAACAAACTACATGAACATTCGAAATAAAGCAAACTAAAACAAATACAACAAGATATGAAAAGATAAAACTAGTTAGAGGATGATGATGATGAAGATAGTCCAAGTTTTTTGCTGGCTTTGGAAATGAACTTGTTCATCTTGGATGAAATTTTGTCCAACTTGTTACTAACGGATCTTCTAAGAAGCCGTTGGTTCTCAACAATCGTCTTTTGGTTTTTGAGAAGGGTTTTGGTGGATGGATTAGAAGGATAGTCAATGCTTTCCAAAGAGGTTTCACCTTCTTCTTCTTCTTCAATTTCCATTTCATTCCCTTCTTCTTCTTCATCTTCTTCCATTTCCTCATGAGCCAAACGCTCTTCCTTTTCGTTAAGGGTCTCATAAGGTTGAAAAACAAATAGAATTTTCATAAGCGAAATATTGGAATTATTGAAAACCTTTTTAGAAACAAATTCTTCGCTTTTGAAATTCACTCCAAAATAGTTAAAAATCCGATTGAGATAAATTCCATGGTATAAAGTATTCTCATCCATTTCAAGATTTTTAGGACGAAGTTCATCCAAAATAACTTGCGGCCAATTTATGTCATAATTTTCAAAAATAGCAAAAAGAGCTTTGCAAACTTTTGAAGTAGGATTGTTAAAATTCCTCGATCTTGGGGTCAAAGTATGTTGCAAAAGAAGATTGACAATTCTTTCTTTTGGTCGAAAATTTCTATTTTTAAATTCAAAATCATCATCTCTGTCGAAAATGTGATGAAATGTCTCACGATCATGTTCATCGATTTTAAAGTTAGAAAAATACATTCCCGAATTCTTACAATTGAGAATAATACCCAAAAGATCACAATTCAAAACAATTCTAGTGCCTCTGACACTACTCCAAATTTCATTCTCATTACCATCATAAAATCCACGATTTAAATTCGCATAGAAAATTTTGACAAGATTATGATAGCAAACAAAATCATTTTGAGAAGCATCAATAAGACTAAGAACTCCATTGTTTGCGAAAAGAGATCAATTTCATAAGAAGAAAAATCTTGAAAAATAGCAAATTTTCCGGGATGGACTTTGGCATAGTTAGCGTAATTAATGTATGCTTTTATTGCCTCCGGATCATTGAATAATTGCTCTTTGATTTTTCTGGAAATTATCATGGTGGAGGGGTTGCTTGAAGAAGCCATTAAAGTAGAGAGTAGAGAGCTTGAAGTTATGAAGAGAGAGTTTGAATTTGAAAATGAGAGTGAACAGATATGATAAAAGATAGTGAATAAATAGATTCTTAAAGGACATATTTTTTGGCAAAATGTAGCTTTTCAGAGAACTGAATGAAGTGAAAAGATGGAGGAAAATTCAAACATTTGAATTCAAATTTTGAAATTCAAATTCAAGTACCTATGTCGACATCATGGTAGGGACCATGTCGACATGTGACTTTGAATTTTCATGAATTGATTTTTCCTAAGTTCTCTAATATATATATATATATATATATATATATAATTTTTTTAATGCCTATATATATATCTGAAATATTATTAAACTTCAAGTATATTTCAGAAAATATTATTATATTATTAAAAAATAATAAAAATAAGAATAAAATAATGAAATAGTAATAATAAAAAAAATAGAAAACAAATTTTAAAATTCAAACAACACACCAATTCAAAATCACAATCAAACAATCTAGCAACTAATTCTATGCAAGCAATTTCAACCAATTGTATTGTAAACGTGTACCTTTTTCTGAGTCCGTCTCTTTGAATTCGTCGGAGTTATGAACAGCTGTGAAACACAAAATCAAATTATCTGTCTTTTGATCATCATCACTTAAGGACGAGTCTGAGTCATCTAGAGTGGCAGTAAATGCACGCTTCCGTTTCTTTGCTGGATCATTGTTCATAGGAGAATTTTTCCTATCTGGATACAGACAGTCTCTTTTGAAATGGCCTGGTTTATCACAGTTGTAACATTTGTCATTATTTGTCACTACATTCTGATTTCCAGAATTCTTATAGTTGTTTCTCTTAAGATTATTCATTTTTTGTATTTCAAGAATTTTCTAAAATTTCTGGTCATAAAGGCTATCTCTTCATCATTATCGCTGTTTGAGTCTGATCCATCGGTCAATGCATTGAATGCCATTGATTTCTTTTCATATGCTTTACATTCTATTCTCCCTATCATTTGAACTTCATACGACATTAGATTTCCAATTAATTCTTCTATCTTTAAGTACTAATGTCATTTGCCTCTTCGATCGCAAGTGTCTTTTGATCCCATTCTGGAGTTAGAGAATTTAAAATCTTTCTGACTTGATCTTCTTCAGAAAATTCCTTTCCCAAAGATATAAGAGAATGCACAATATCCTGAAATCTACTATACATATCCGAAATAGACTCGTTAGGATTCATTTTAAATAATTGAAACTGATTTGTGAGCATGAAAATTTTGGTCTTTTTAACTTTGCTTGTTCCTTCATGAGTAACTTGCAAAGTTTTCCATATTTCATATGCAGACTTACGAACTGACACTCTATTGAATTCATTTCTATCTAGTGAACAAAATAGAATATTCATTGCCTTAGAATTATTTTGTGCAACAGTCTTTTGCTCAGCAGTCCACTGTGAAAAATTAGTTGTGGGTTCAGAATATTCAGTTTGTGTGATATTCCAAGTGTCCAATCCTATAGATTGTAAATATATTTTCATCCTACATGCCCAATATGCATAGTTACTGCCATTAAAAAGTGGTGGTCTGACAGTAGACCGACTCTCTACAAATGAACTAGTGACAGAGATACTAGTGTTAGTAACAGTACCAGTGTTGGTAGCCATTTTGAAAACTTTTCAAAAATTAGATTATGAAACTTTGAAAACCTGGCTCTGATACTAATTGTTAGAAATTGCGGATTACGGATCTTAAGGCTAGGATTAACACTAGAGAGGGGGGGTGAATAGTGTTAATAAAGAATTACTAAATCTTTTTGAGTTTATGTTAATTTAGACACCAATGTATGCAATATACAGACACATATATGATCACAGAAATCAACGCAGATGCAGAGATAAAATAAAAACAGTAAAGGAAAGAACACACCGGATTTTATACTGGTTCGGAGTTACCCTACATCCAGTCCCGCAACACAAGTACAGATTTCCTTTCCAAAACAATTGTACAATTACACCCTCGGTTTCAAGGCTACGAGGTACACCTTGCAGAATTTCTATCCTCTGGGTAGAGATACTTGATTTCCGGGCCACAAGTTTACCCAATTGATTTACCAAGGCTACAATCACACATTTTCTCTTTTGATTGATTACAAAGAAGTCTATAACTCTGAATAGCACTAAGAACCTTGTAGAGATAGTGATAGAGAATCAAACTAGAAGTAATCGAGTTCGATTCAATGTTGATTTCGACAGAGTAATGGTGAGAATAAGTATTAAGAAATGTAGAAGAAGAAGAGGAGTGAAAAACCAGAAAATATGATCTAAAATTCGTTGAAATTAACCCCTATTTATAGAAGAACAACAGCCATGTCCATTCATGAAGAGTTATGGCGAATAGACACTTCTTTTTGAAATTTAAATTTTGAACTCAACTGACACCATGTCGACATGGGGTACTTGGGCATGTCGACATCCCAAAGGATTTTTTTGTGTTTTGATTTTCTTTGAAAATGACTTTTATTTTATATAAAACTATTTTAAACCTTATAAATATACTTGACTATAGTTAAAATTCATAAGTAAATATAGAGAATAATATACATAGAATTTAACTATAATTTTATATTTAAATCTAAGTATAAATATTTAACAGTTAAATATATTATATTAAAAGATAGTTTAAAATCAGGAGTAATTTGACTTTGAAATTAAAGATAATTTTGAGGCTAAAATTATTTAAAACCAGGATAGAGGATTTTCATGTTTTTTAAAAGGGAAGTTTTGAAATCATTTTGAAAACAAGATAATCTTGTAAAATCATTTTGAATAAAAAGTTAGTGGATACAAAACATTGTTCCACTAGATTTTTCGTAGGTTCCATCCTACTTAGGGTTCCATCCTTTAACAGGCTCGAAGTGGATTCCATTCCACGAATAAATTGGATTTTAAGATGTCAGTGCTTTTCTATGAGTTTTAACAAAATTCCTAATAAAAATACTTAACCTTGAAATCTTGAACTCTTGATAATCTTGATACTCATGAGTCTTCTATCTTGATTACTTGAATCTCTATACTGTACAATCTTCATTCTTGGTACCTGCATGGTTAAATCCTGCATATACATATATATCTAAACTTATAATGTCAGTATTTATATTTTATAATCTATTCTAAGGTTGTTGTCATCAAAACCATCATCTCACGGACTAACAGAAAGGTGAATGATGTATTAATTTATGGCAATCTATGATTCTACTATATGTTGAATTTTTAAGTAAGAAGATTGTATGCTTTGAAGAAATGAATTACAAATCTTTGTTATTAATTAACCAAAACTTCTAATTTCTATAGAGTTTCAAGAAAATAAAGAAACTTTATTTTCTCATCAATAGTTGGAAGTTGTTGCCAGAGTAAGAATGCAACTAGATTTTAGTTGGGAATTCAAATTCAATTTCTTTATTACTTTGGGTATAGGTTATGTTTTGGCTATGTCAGAGAAGTATGGGACTTCCGTATCAAACGGACCAAAATTATCACGATTTAAGTTGAAAATTTGAAATTATTACAACAGCTATTATTAGTTCAGCGAAATGCAATAATATTTACCTTCCAAGGACTCAAAATAAAACACAAAATGAAAACAAAATAGATGTTGGTTGTTGGATTTTACTTAGGGTTGAATCCAAGAGGAAATCGAAGGATTAAATCTTACACACACATAAGGAAATCTCTAGTTTTAAGATATTGTAAAGTGGATCGGGGAATTATAAGTATTTGGAAAACGAATAGAACATAATTCTTTTAAGTATATATTGATTTAACACGAGTAATCATGTTCTATTGAAACTCCATTATGTTGTACGTCCAAAGCGGCTTGCTCCAATAAAACAAACATATTCCAAGTTTTACAACAGGAAACTCGATAAATGTTTGCATCAAAAATGATCAAACATCCAAAGAATAGAGTTATGGTAGTGCCTAGGAACCCGAATGTGATCGTACTAGTTTTTAAGAGGTGGAATCTTCAGTTGTCAAATATGTTAAATTCTCACTATAATTTCGAGCACAAATCACATGTGTGTGTATCAGAAAGTAAGAATTAAAGCACAAATCACATTCAAACGTTTGAGTGAAATAGGTAGTAGCTCTCCAAGGTGGAGCTTAAATCAGTTAGGTAGTTGATTGATTTTAAGACGACCATACCTTTCAATCTGTAGCTCGGATTGAGATGTGGTTTCGACCAACGTGTTTGTCCTAATCTTACACATTTTTTAAAATGGTGTGATTGTGTTTCGAGACTGTGATAAATTTTCCCATTACACTTTTGTTCCCCAAAAGTATGTTTTGTGGATATAGAAGGTGCTTTACTCAAGATTTGATTGTAGTGGGAGAATGGTGTAGTCGAGGCAGAATTCATTAATGCTCGGATGTGGAGATTCATCTAGCATGCAAATCAAGAGGTATATCCGACCCGTAGGAGTCAAAGAATGTTCATTCTTGTCCAGTCATAAGTCTTTTCTCCAACTCCAGTGAGTTTCACATATTCGAGTGACAAGGTACTATTATGTGTTCGAGTATTTACATCAAATATCAATTAACATGTATTCGTAAAATTAAGTCATACCTTGTGTCGTAGTCCCCATATTCTATAGGGTACTCAATCTTTGGAGTATCATACTTCATGCTCAGATGAATTTGATCATATCTTTGGGACTTTCTGGAAAAACTACACTTCACTGCTTCCGGTGGAGTCAGGTCCTGTCTCTGAGATTGGTTAGAATTACACTCCGCTAACTCTGGAGAGCCGAGCATAGTCTCTGAGGCCCAAAAAAAGGATACTTCACTATCCATGGTGTAGGTATACATTGTCTCTAATGTCAAGCAACAATGTACTCCATGGTCTTTGATGGAGTTGAATCCCGTCTTCAGTGCTAGGAAGTTTATAATCCAATATCCATGGAAGAGTTGGGTTAGTCTATATTCTAATGTCTCTAAATATTTGAATAAGTTTATACTTCGATATCTTAGGCAGAGTTGATTGAGTTTATACCCCACTATCTTTGACAGCATTGGATAAGTTTATACTCCGCTATCTCTGGTAGAGTTGTGTGAGTTTATACTCCACTATCTTTGGTAGAGTTGTATGGATTTATACACCATTGTCTCTGACAGAGTTGAAGAACAACCCGTTTACTAATAAATTAACCAACCTCAGAACTAAACTAATGCTTTTTTAAAAGCAAAGATTACTTGCTAATACTAGGCTTAAAAATGTAAAATGAGAAGAAAAACAAGAAAATTAAAGTAATTGACACAAAGATATAGAGTGGTTTAGACTGAGCTTGCCTACGTCCACTATGATTGTCTCTTGCTGTATTTCTCTGTTACAGTTACAAAAAAATTACAAGAGAATAATTAGAAATAAACATTTAAGATAAAAAATGTAACAAACCGCTAAATCGAAAATCCAAGTCTACCAAAGTATGGATCGTTGATTTGGGATCCTGCAAATAAACAAATAAATGGATATTAGAGCACTATCGATATAACTCACAACAGAATTGTAAAGTATAATAGAACATATAAATACTACCAAGATTCACACTTCCAATATCTAGTATCCTTGTCAGTGCCGAGCATGCATTAGGAAATCTATCCTTTCTTTGTTTCCGCCTTGCACCAGTACCCGTCTCTCTCTAAAGATATCTTGTGTGCTGTAATGAGGAAGCGGTTAGACAAATGATTTGATGAATGGTGAATTATACATTCCACACATAACACTAGTTTAAGTCGACTGTCTTCTGTTATAGATTGTCTTTTATTTTTACTTAGTAGTCTCGACTCCATGTACGCGTACGATATGCCCCACTTACCCGAAGTAGATCATTACATACACATATATATAAATATATAAGTTCCACGGTCCCTTTGGGAACAATATGCTATCCCCATTAGTATCCACAATCTTACACCTCGTTAGGATCCATCGCCAATGTGGTATCACATCCTCGTCACCGTGCATACCAAGGAACTCCCGCGGTGCCTAATAATAACGTCACTATAATTTAGCCATATTCTATCTCGCTTTTCTTTGGAGATTTACTACTTTTCTGCTTCCTATTGTGGGCTTAGCTCCGTGGACTATAAGGACTCAGTTCCTCGGACTACCCCATCCGTCTTTGAACGAACTCTTTTATGGGTTAACCAGCCTTGCCTTAACAAACAAACTAGTAAACAACTATGGTGATGCATGATCTAACGTGACTTACCCTAGTAGGAGGTGTAGCCCATTAGGTGTAACCTTATTGTTTCTGTTGACCGTGCAGCACCGATGACACACTCAACCTATGTACACCTCCTACTCATGATTCAGTACCAACACATACTGACATAGGTCGAGCCACTCATCATCCTATTTAGATTGCCTAACGCAATCAAGGCAACACCTCCTAATTTATTGAAGCAAACTTTACTGAGGGTATTTCTCACATATACGCAAGCGAATATAACTCCACGGGTCTTATACTTGGATATGCTACACATCAGATAATGTATACACAATTGCTGGTGACCCCTTGTTGGTGACCTCTTGCGGTGGGCAGACTTCTATTGTGTAATACTACCGACCTCGCATTCCAACCCATAATAATGTCGATGTCATTCTAAAGTTACTAAATTATTTAATAACTTTTAATAATTCACGTCTGACACATATTTGAGGCTATGTGTATGCATGTATATATACCTAGATATATCTTCATTCATTCTTGTTTAATTATTATACCTTTACTTTTTACCATTAACAATATTTCTCTACTTATTTATGTGTTAACATCTTATTTATTTAAGGTCATTTACCATTTTTTAAAAAGATTTAAATTCCGTTTCTCATTTACTTCCCCCTTCCTCCCATATTTTACTTTCTATTTTTATTCTTTTTAATCTTTAGTTCCATACCTTGTTTTAGAGGACTATTTGTACCCTTTTTATTTTAAATTATAACTTGTCTATTTTTTTTTTATTTCTTTTTATTTCACTTTCGTTTTACTTATATTGCACATATTCTTTTCTTAAACCATTTTTATCACATTTATAATTATTTTAATTTAACCATAGGTATTTCTGTATTTCAATGCATTGGAATTACATTTCGGCCAAATGGAATGGTTAACACCGTAAATTTCTATATCTTACTTAAAAGGGAATTTGTATTACGTTTGGTATTACAACGAATTATCTTGTTCATAGTTATTAAAATAAACAATACAAAATATGATAAATATCCCTATTTTATTCATTTCTTTCTTTTTAAGTGTATTCCTTGTTATTTCCACCGCTACACTTTTATTTATAAATCTAAAAATTGATAATTTATAGAAATTCACATTGCAACATGCTTTATAATTCAATAGATTAAAATATTACTTAAATCCCTATAATTTACCGTGATAACTAAATTTACATTTTTACCTACACAAGTCATTTTAAATTTACAAATCTGGAATCTTCACATATATTATAAGTTTATGGGACTATTGCTACTATATACTAAATTTAGGGACTACTAATACCAAATATTTTTCAGATTTACTTACATACAATATACAATTCAAGTTATCAATAAAGGAATATATATGTAAGGTTTATAATTTTAATTCACGTGTATAATTTTAGCCTGCAACTCCAATTTACATTTCATTCATACAGGAATAGATTAAAAATGATATAAATCTAATATTATATAAAAATATATAATTTCTCACCAACCTTTTTAACTTTTCGAATCTTCAGGTCTAATCCTTGTTATACTCGTTGGGAATCCTCTGTTTTGGTGTAGCGTAATCATATTCATCTTCTCATCCGTCTTCTACAATTCTCCAATTGTATATACATATAAACTATAACTATTTTTAAGAATTTAAAATTTTATGGAGAAGAAAAAATGACAGGGCTTCGGCATTGCTTCGAAAATATGAGTTTAGAAGCGAGGGTTTAAGTTTGTATTTATAGGGTTCAAATCCATGCCAGCCATTCGATTGAAGGAAATAAAATCCGGACCGTCTGTCTACTTAATATTGTCAAAATTTACAAAACAAAGGTCGATCGCCCTTGCCTAGGTCGACCGCTACCCCATTGGCCTGGCCACGTCAAGGGTTGACCCGTGTTGTATTGTGGCGTTAATTATTCAACGTCGTTTGATTTGTTTGATTTAATTCCTTTTTAAAATGAGTTACATCATTTTTTTTCCACTACATATATTTTCTCTGATTTCACGGTAACATTTCTTAACGTCTAACTTTCGGTTAATGTTAGTAATTTTTGTTAATTATTTTTTATTACCATAATTGCATATATAATTATTCCCGATTTGACAACTTCAAAAGTTAATACCTTTTTCATTTGAACTCCGATATGAAAACTTTATATATGAAATTGATCTGAAAATCACCACAAATCCAACAGTGCAAGTTTCATTGCCAAATTTTGACGTTTATAAAAAAAAAATCCATTTTTCAGTATTTCTAACTGTTAATTAATTTCTTTTTAATTAATTATCGTTAAGATTACGGGGTGGTACATTCTCCACGCTTAAAAGAATTTCATCATCGAAAATTCTTTTGGATCGAACAATGCAACATAACGTACAACTATTTTAAACTAACCAACCAATTAGTGTACGACCAATTTTACAACTAATCATATACATGTGCATGGTGTGTCATAGTTCATACAATATGTATGTAGATTAATTCTAATCGGCACCTTCTATATGAATGTATTCTTTTGGAACAATCTTGGAAATATGATGCAAGCAACCTAAATATACAAGCAGTTCTATGTATGCAAATTTTGAAAATCAAAACTTTGTTTTTGCATCCAAATTTTCCCACACTTCTACGAATAGATGTATAGTTCAACCAATTTCAACATCCGATTCCTACCATCCAAAATCTTAACACACTGCTGCTATCATCCAAATTTTAAAAAAATCCAGTTTTTATGCTGAAAAAAGGTTTAGATGGAAAATTCCATATTACCATCTTTTCCTGGTGTACTATTTTTCCATTGTACCTTGGAATCTTATTTTTTTCCTCCAATACCTTTTTCCAACTTTTTAAAGTACAAACCGCATAAGTAAATTTCATTTTAAATATTTAAAATTTTAAAACAGAACTATATTAAAACCAGTTTAGTTCACATACCGACAAGGTATGAAGGAAGTAACTCCATTGCTAAAACAGCTTTCTCGTCTTTAACCGTATTTTGTTTTACTACCACTTTTGCTGTACAGTAAACCCATACTAACCAACTCGTCAACCATTCCATCATGTCAAGTATGTGGCATTTTTGAAATTTTAAAAATTCTTTTTCTTTCTATCATAAAATATTTTTATATTGCCTTTTAAAATATCGGTAAAAAAAATTAGACTTTAAAATCCTTCACCTATGAATTTTCAAAAGCTTTTCACGAAGGCATTTTATTTTCCAAAGACGCGCACACACAAATATATATATATATGTATGTATGTATTTGTGTGTGTGTATATATATGTATATATGTATGTATGTATCAAAACAAATTACATTATGCCCCATGCAATTTGGTCAATAGTCTCATACATAGTGGACTTTATCTGATTTCACGGTAAATTTTAAGTTTCAAAATGTTTTGTTTTATTTATAATAACAAGAAACACACAAGCTTACTTATAAATTTCAACTTTTAAGGTATAGAGACCTTTACCCATAGCTTCGCAAAAAAACTTTCCTTATGCTTCGCTCGCCAAAATGTATCTTTCCAAAACTTTAAGGCTTTTGGGACTTAACTTTGGTTTTCTTTTATTAGCTAATTTAACAAGTTCCCTAATTTCCCTAATTTATTTTATAAACTTTCAACTTCTTATTTATTTATTTTGCATTAATTAAGTGTCTACATTAGATTTTCTTACTTACATAGGTTTCCAACTAATATCGCGGTCCATTCAGTAAATTTTTTTTCCGAAAGGAACATTTCTCGTGATATCGTACGTGTTTTTATAGAAACAACTATGCTTACAATCCAAAGTTTAAAGAAACTATTGTTGAAAGCCGTCCTTCAACATCTACCAGCTAACGGTATTGTGACCCTATCACTTCTTACTAGCAACAAAATGGATATTTTTAACTTGTCATCATTCTCCAACCAATGTATTTAACTTTCTTGTATAGCTTCTGTTGTATAAGGTTGACGCAGCGGATAACTTCAAATGCAAGGAACAACAACAAAATAACGATGGAATGAATCAAATATGGATTGATGGATTAATGATACCAAGGATAAATGCACAAATCCGTTGATCTCGCGAGATACCGGATTCTACCTATCTTTAACACGTTGATCGCGCACGATACCGTGTTAGAAGATCTACGATTCTTCGACATTGATCTCGCGCACGAGATTTCGTGAATCGGCTTCAAATCCATTGATTCGAGCACACTCGAATAACTGAAAATGGAGAAAGGAGATGACACTCAACTTCCAATTTTAAAGAGGCACAAAGCACTCAAACAAATGTTTATTCAAAATCAACCATCTTTACAAATGACCCAACCTGCCTATTTATAGGCTTACAACACACAGGTTCAACACCTAACAGACGCGACCTAACATCAACGACCTACGACTTAACAAGTCACGAGTTAACAGTACAGACGACTTAACATCACGATTTACAACTTACATTCACATGCGACTTAACAACATGACAAGTACAAGTTTCAACACAACAACATACACAACATCACTACCTAACGACATACGAGGTAAGAAAATTACAACAATATATGACTTATCATTAGCGACATAAGACATGAGCTTCAGCGACCTAACATCAATGCCCAACTTCAGGAACTTGCGACTTAGCGACTTAAGGAAAGGTACGACATAAGGTAGGAGCGACCTAAGGCTTCAGCATCAGGAGCAACTTAAAATACACGGCAGTGACCTACTAGCATTCATGACATAAGGAGGCTCGCGACTTAAGGAACTCGCGACATAGGAAGCTCGCGACCTACTGGAATTCACGAATTATGCAGCGGTTTCGATCTCGCGATCTGAGGTATGTCACGCTCATCACTTATCTTGGTAGGTTGTGAGTTGCTAGGTCGTTCGCGACTCAAGGAACCCGAGCGACCTAAATCCAGCGAGCTATCTTCCGAGCGACTTAAGGTGTTGGTACGACTTAACTCTTTATACGCTGCATCATCCTTCCCTGGTTGACAAGAATTCGACCTCGAATTCACACTTTCCTCTTCTTCAAGACGCGTATCCTCATGATACGGAATCAAGTGTCTGACGTTAAAAGCATCGGCAGTATGGATATGGTCCGGCAATCTCAACCGATAAGCATTATCATTGATTTTTTCACGATTTCTACTGGACCAATCTTTCGAGCTTTCAATTTGTTGTAAGTTCCAACTGGAAAACGATCTTTCGTCAATACCGCATACACAAAATCGCCCTCTTTGAAGTCCACACTCCTTTGCTTCTTATCCGCCAGTTGCTTATACTTCTCATTTGACTTAAGCAATCATTCATGAACAATTCTGTGACACTCCTGCAACTCATTCACAAAATCACAAGCTCGTTTAACAACCCCTTTTTATCGTGGAACTATCGACAAATCCAACGGTCCGTTCGGAATTGCCGAATATACTACTTGAAATGGACTGAATCCAGTACTTCGATTAACAGCATGATTATGTGCGAATTCTGCCTGACACAATTTCACATCCCAACTCTTCAAATTATCCTTCACAAGTCATCTCAACAAGTTTCCCAAAGATCTGTTCACCACTTCCGTTTACCCATCCGTTTGTGGATGATAGGCGCTACTAAAATTCAGCTTAGTCCCAACCATCTTCCACTGATTCAACCAAAAATGACTTAGAAATCGAGTATCCCGGTCCGAAACAATGATCTCAGGTAGCCCATGTAGTCGATAAACCTCTTTAAAGAATAATTGAGCAACATGGACTGCATCAGCGGTCTTTTTACAAGCTATGAAATGTGCCATCTTCGAAAATCTATCCACCACAACATATATAGAATCGTTCCCTCGTTGAGTTCTTGGCAAACCCAAAACAAAGTCCATGCTAATATCAACCCATGATCTAGTAGGCACGGACAATGCCATATACAATCCTGCATTCATAGCTGTCCTTTTGGAAACTTGACATATATGACATCTCTGCACAAATCTTTCAACTTCTTTCCTCATGGAAGGCCAAAAATATGATTGAGAAATCAACTGCAAGGTACGATCTCTTACCACATGACCTTCTTTATGCAATTCCTTCACAGTCTTCGTTCGCAAACTGCACTCTGGTATACACAACTGATTTCCTTTGAATAGAAAACCCTCTACCAACACATACTCATTCGTCTTCCCTTTCTCGACTTCATCTACAATCTTAGAAAAATAAGAATCCTCAACAAACAATTCTGGAAGTACATCAAAACCCATCGCTTCAACTCTCATCGTAGTCAACAAATGATTTCTTCTACTCAATGCATCTGCCACCCGATTTGTAACTCCCGACTTATGCTTTACAACAAATGTAAACTGCTGCAAGTATGCGATCCATGAAGCATGCCTGGCTGCAATCTTATCCTGTCCCTGCAAGTGCTTCAATGCTTCATGATTAGCATACAACACAAACTCCTTATAAAACAAGTAGTGTCTCCAGTGCTTTATGGCTTGGACAATAGCATAGAACTCCAAGTCATAGGTACTGTATCTTGTCTTGGCTCCAGAAAGTTTCTCGCTAAAATAAGCAATTGGACGTCCCCTTTGACTTAACACTCCTCCAATTCCAACTTTAGATGCATCAGTATCCAACTCAAAGAGTAACTGAAAATCCGGGTATATAAGAATCGGTGTTGTAGTCAAAAGTGTCTTGATCTGTTGGAAAGCAGACTCAGCCTCTTCAGTCCACACAAACTGCTTCCCTTTCATACAGTCTGTCACTGGTGCCATCAAGCTACTGAAATGTGGAATAAACCTTCGGTAGAATGATGCTTACCAATGGAAACTTCTCACTTCAGTTACAGTCCTAGGTTGTGGCCAATCCTTGATTGCTTCAACTTTACCTTGAACCGCACGGATACCTTCCTTGGTGTAACGACCCGGTGTTTACAACCATTCGCATCCGCACATGTCGGACTTGAATTGTTCAAAATACCGCGTTGTAGAAATAAATTTGGCAGAACTCAGAATATGCAGTAAATAATTAATCACAGAATCACAGACACAGAATCAGAATACTCGCAGCGGAATTTAAAAATACTTAGTGGTTCATGAAGCCACTATAAATAGTCTCAACAAATACAAATTACAAAGTCTTCCATCCCAAATATAGTTTAAATCATCAAATAAAAATCCCAAAGTCTTGTTTTCATAAATAAGATAGCGGACAGAGAGAAGCCAACAACTTGAAAGGATCTACAGAAGTCCTAGCTCCGGGATGATGACTGAACTGCAACTCAGGCTGACCCGAGCGTAACATAAAACATAAACACTCGAGTCAGGACATACATACTTATATAGTGTAAGCTAATTCAAGTGTACTGTAATATAGAGCAAGTAACTTAAAGGATGCTTGGGACCGCCCATCCTCTAAGGATCCGTTAAACTATTTACTATGTAGTATATTGCGCTATTATAATAGTGTCTAATTGTAAAATAAACTTACTTTTTAATAGCGTTAAGGGGTTACCCATATAGCCCTTAACACAAATAATGCCAATAGTCTATACAGTACCGTAATACCTCCTGATCGGGAAGCTACCAGAGGATACTCCATAGGTACGACACAAATAGAAACTCGTAGGAGGCTCGCTATGGTAGGTGACACGGCACAACTAGGCAATGCCAGGGTAGATATACCAATTACTATCCGGACCGGTGGAAACGCGTAGCCGCAGTTACCGCCCACCTCGAACAACACTCCCAAATCAAAGGTGCACACCAAAACAATCACAGGAGTAATAGAATGGCATACAAAGAAGTGCGTTCGATCAGAGGTGCTACCTCATTAATCCGAGAATCGCTCCTGTTTTAGCCACCTTATGCCAACTCACGGGAGTCGGGTCCACGTATTTACCTTAAAGGAACCGTCACCACCATCCTACTTCATTCTGGGATCTCCACCGCGTACACGGTTAGTCAAAGTGGTTTTCGGTATCGACAGAGAGTATGTCCATATCCGATCCCGGTCTCTTTGCCAACCAAGCGTTATTATAACCCGTGGTTACAGTTTAAAATGGTATTCGTACTTTAAAATCAAAATATATCTCAAATTCCTTCAATATCAAATATTGATTTAAACTTTCCACTTTATACATACTTTTTAAATTTATTCAATTTATTTGGAATTTATTGCCTTTACCAAATTTTAAAGTTAAATTCTTCCTTTAAATCCATCAAAAAATCAATTTCTTAAAATTTTTCTAATTACATATTAAATTCCAAAATTTACACCTTTTTCCCAAAATTAATTTCCATACATTTTTCAAACAATCAAATTCCAGTTTCTGCAGCACTTATGAAATGCTACCTAAAGTTTATGGGTTAAACAGTCCAATTTTAAAAGACAGCATTTAAATGCTGTAATAGGTTATTAACTTATCAATTTAGTTTAAATTCCAAATACAACTTATTATCAATTATTTCTTAACTGAAATCTCATCTTAACAAAAATCCAGAATTTTTCCAAATAAGTTATATTTATTTATTTAAAATCTTAACTCATTCAAAAATCATTTTTAAATCTTTATAAAAATCCTTTAAATACATTAAACCACAATATTATAAAATTCCATTTAAAAATAATTTTAAAATATTTCAGAAAAATATTATAGGAACCACGGGTCTGTATAAAATTTTCTAGCCTAGGTCAAGTGATACGGATTTATATCATTCCAATCCGCAATTTTACAACCCCGGGTTCTATCATTTCAAACCCGCAATCCCAAGTTAAAATTAAACAGTTAACTGAATAAATGCATAATAATCATCGTTTTAGGCCTATCATTTCAGCCTTAACGATTTAAATTTATAGGGAACTTGCAGTGATGATTTAAATCAGTAAATAAACATTTAACAATATAACTGCAGAAATATTACAACAGATAAATAACTGATGAGGTGTCAATTTAAATGGAGTTTAACATCCTACGTTATATTTCAAACAGATAACAGTTAAATAATAATTTACAAATACACTTGCGATAATTCACAGAAATATAGGCATGTTTGTCTGGTGAGAAAAACTCACCTGAAGGCTGCAGAAAAATTTGATTCAAAACGAAAATCCACCGGAAAAGAAACGAACAGAGAGTAACGATCAAATATCCCGGATATCACGCCTAGATTCAAATCTATAACAAGATCCAAATACCGGATACGTGACTTTAGAAATTTACGGTCAAAGCAAAAATTAAAAATAGGACGAGAATTAGTTCGACTTGCTCGACCACTCCACTGGGTATACTATCAAAACATAACGAAACTTTTCCTACCCATTACTGAACCATGCCATTTCAAAAATCAAGGTAAAATTTACCTAAAGGCCATCTAAAACAAAATGGTGAAGTTTTTCTCCTATAGGCCGTGATATATGCATGTACCAGTGCATCCAATACTCTACTACCTACAGGCTTATGCACTGTCCCACGCAACTATAAAGCATATTGCAGTTATATGCTTTTATATGCAACTAAACATTTCCACCTAACATCTTCTCTGTTATCTGAAGTATTACAGGCTTTCTCCCTTTTTTTTTCAACCTAATCTTATATATATATATATATATATATATATATATATATTTATAAAACATGCACGGATACATCATTTCTTCTTTAAAATTTTTACTATCATCAACGAATAACTACCCAAGTCAGTTACCTAAAACACGGTCAAGATTTCACTAAAAGCCTGCCTATATGATATGCTTATATGCAACTGAAGGCTCACTCACTATGTCAACATGTTATATTCTGATGAACCCTGAAAACTCTCTTTCTCTCCCTCTGTTATATTCTTCTTTACTCTCGTTTTATATTTATTTATTTATTTTTTTTTTTTAAACATGTCTAACATCCTATGCAAAACAAAACTCACGCAACTCTCTGCCTACAACTTGCGTCTCTCTGATATCTACTGTTACAAGATGGTAAAGCATGCACAGATCATTAATGATACGTACATCCAGAATAACACTTACTACATCATAACTACACTAATTCCATAACCTAGCTTCCTATAGGTTATTGACCTGACTTGAATGAATTTGCAAGGTAATGCATTTCTCTTAAGACCTCATCATCAACACACATATCCACTGCTACTAGAAACAAGGTTTTTTTTTTCAAAATATATGTCTCGTAGGAAACTTGGCTGAGCACTAGAGTGGTAGTCAGGGTTGGAGTGGCCGAGCCAAAAGATGGGAAAGCAAAGGAAAAAAAAACTGAAGAAGGAAAACGGAGAGGATGCAAAAGAAGAAGAGGAATAGTAATATTACCTGATAGAAGCTTTTCTCCTTGTGGATGATGTTATGCAAGATGAGGAGATAAAATACGAACCAGGCTAATATATTTATAGAGGGGAGAGTTTGCTTTAGATGCAAGAAAACATATATACGTGAAGAAAATCAAAAGGGCTCGATACAAAAATGGCAACATATCTTGGCATGCCTAAACAATTGATTGATAAAGCAAAATTTCGTACGTTCAAAAGTTTGAATGTGAATACCTTGGCAAGAGATTGAAAAAAAAAACGGCAGCATTGATAGAAGATTGAACGTTTTGCAGATAAAGAATTGATTTGAGGCGAAATCAATGGAAAAAGAAAAAGCAAGCAGAGCTCAGTGATTTATTTCCAGTTTTTATCTTGTTTGAATGGATAAGGCTCGTGTGATTTTAGGGACCACGGTTAGCAATTAGATTTGATTTTATATGCGTGATATTCATTGCCAGTTTATGAGTTTTGATTTCAACATTCTTTTTTTTTTATTTGATAGTTGCGTGATTGTAGATTGAAGAAACGGCATTTGGAAGAACTGATATTAGGCAAGAGATTGATTTTAGGCAAAAGATATTTGGATGAAAAGGTATATACAAAAGTTTAAAATAAATTTTGACAGTTAAAACAAAAGTAACGTTTGTTATAAAAATCACTAACTGGTATTTTAATCGATAAGCATATTTAAATATGATTTTTACTTTATATGCGTGATTATAGGAACGAAAAATTTTATCTTGCAAAATAAAGGCAGTGGAAACAGAGAGATATAAATAGGAATGTGAGAATTTGAAAAGATAGGCAAGGTTAAATTTGAATGCATGAGTTGATTTTAGGCAATCAAATATATTGGTCCATTTAGGTTGCGTGAATAAATGAATACAGTGACATGCTCAAGAAACAAAAAGGTAAGAGGCAAATGCCAAAAATGTTAAAAGAATAAAATTTTGTGTCACGCGCAAAGGAATGCAAAATTGATTTTCTCTCAAATGATATATGCGTGATTTAAGAAGAAATATATGGTATGTTTAAATCAAAAAATGGAAGAGTTGATTATTATCATTATATTTTGAAGAACAGTTACAAACAGATTTGAACGTTTCTCTTTTAAATTCAGATTTGCGTGCTTTTTTGATGCCTGGATATGCACGTTATTCCTCTGGATTTGAGATAAGGCTTGCGAAAATATTAGTTGCCAGTTATACAAAGCTTTGGATTCTATACTTTATATGCGTGATTAAAGCAAGCGTTGATTTTGTATACAGACCATTGATACGATATTTTAAATACATATGAATGTTGAAATATGATTTTTATAATACGCCAAACTGACGTAATATAAAACACACAAAGTTATATAAAAATAACGTTTTTAATTTATACGTTTATTTTGTTACTTATACCATAAATTTTTACGCGTCCTTTAAACGCGAAATTTAACAGTTCATTAATACACTAAATTCTTCAAAATTATTACTTAACAACTTAATTGGTTTTCACATATTATATATATATATATATACAAAATTCCTTTTATTAAAATTCAAATGGAGTTGTCTTTTAACAAAATTAACCGTTTCACAACTTTAAATTTCCATATTTAGTATTTTAAGGAAATGATTTAAATCAAATTATATATGTATATAAATTGGGAAGTAAATTTTACTGGAAAGAGAAAAATAACGGATTAAAATTCTATACGTTTTCTTATATATAATCTTATATATATATATATATATATAGTATTTATTCCCTAAATTTACGTGCCCTTTTTAACGCGTAATTTCCTAGTTTATTTATACACAAAAAAAATTCGAAATTCTAACCATGCTGAGACTCGAACTTGTGACCTATCATGAATAGCCCAGATGTCTTAACCACCTAAGCTATTAATGTTTTCTTAATTAAAACTTGATTTTGCTAGAAATTAAGTTATTTACCATCCTCGGCAAAAACCCAAATTACCAAATTAAAGTTAATTCTTAACCATGTCAAAATTTCAGAGATCTTATTATTTAATTAAAAATTTGGTCAATTTTTTTTTTTATTATTTTTAATCACTTTAAATAAACCCCAAAGTTTTTTTTTTTAGAAAAATACAAGTGAAAAATACTTGTTAAAAAAATTGGGCTGTTACACTCTCCCCCACTCAGAACTTTTCGTCCTCGAAAAGGAAGAAGGTAGGGGAATAGAAACAACCTGAAATAAAACTAAATTGAAACTTAAATTAGAATCATTAATCTAAACAATAAAAATTCAATTTTAAATTAATCATTGATTTCATCTATTTATACTTAAAATTTTAACATTTATTTATTTACATATTTACTTGTATAATATCCCTACACTAAAAAAAAGAAAAATCATTCAATTTTTTTTTTATCCAAATTTTACCCAAGGTATTATAACATTCTAATTTAAAATGTTTAATTTTAATCCAAATTTGAAATGGTAATTTAACTTAATTGTTAAAGTAAATTTACCATTTCCCAAAATAAACCAAATTCCCCATTTAGTTTCTTCTTTATTCCAAACTATAATTAAATTTATTTTTCTCAATATTTTTCTCATCTATGTCAATTATTTTTCTCAATATCTGAACTATATAAATTCAATTTCAATAATTGATTTAATTCATTTGATTTTTACAGAAGTTAAATCAATCTTAACTATTTCCAAATTAATTATCTTATTATCCAATTATTTTCTAAAATCTGAAATTTGTATAGTCATTTATCATAATCATCTTTATTCAACAAATTTAATTCTTCTTTATTCCAGATTATTATTAAATATATTCTACTTAATATATCTTATCGCACATATTAAGTAGATTATATTTAATATAACTATTCCAATATATATTTCTAAATTTCCTTTAACACCATTTGATATTGTATATTATTCAATTATTATTTTATTTCTATTTACCTCTATTTGTCTTGTTGTAACTGAAACTTTAAGTGTATAACATTTATTATAACCACTCAAATTTTTATTTATAAAATCCTTTTATATTATACATTATCCAATTACATAGTTAATTTCTGAATGATTTAGGTAAGTTATATTGGCATGCAATTTATACAAGTAAAATTTTCCAACTATATTATTCAAGTTTAAATATTCATTCCAAATTTGACTTTATTTTATCATTAGAATCACCTTTTAACATAAATTTATGAATTAAATTTCCAATTAACTTCAAACCCTTAGAGATAAATAAATACATACATATTGCATATGTCAAATCAAATTTAAATCATATATCTATATATGTTATAAATTAAGTCACATTTAGAAATTCAAATCAATTAAACTTTTGAAGCAAAACTACAACATGGTCTCTTTACTTCGATACTCGAAAATGAATGTCGATGATGTTGTACTCATCCCCGAAATTATTTTCTAGCGACAAAGAGAAGAGCACTGATTTTTAAAACTTTAAAATTCTTTGGAAACAAATTTATATTCGAAAATAATTTAAATAATAATATATCCTTTTAAGACTTTAAACACAAGGTTTGAAACTATCAGATATTAAATTCTTAAATTCTTGTTTTAAATCCATTTCTGTTTCCAAATAAATTTATAACCATGTTTTATAGTCCAATTATTTATTAAGACAAAACCAATGGTTTACAAAACTATAAATAAAATCAAACATTATTATCTCTAAACAACTAGTTAAATTCTGAAAATTATACTTATATATATAATATTAGATTTTTCCCAAATAGGAATAAATTTTCAAACAAGGATAGAGATTCAAATTTTGAAGGACTCAAATTAAATAGAATTTTGATTTAAAGATAAGTTGGAATCAGAAGATCCGATGGTTAAATAACAGAATAAGAAACCAGATAAGTTTATATAAATCGCGGGCAACCTTAACCAGGTCAACCGTGACTTAAAGAGTCAGATCGATGTGGATTTTCTGGGGTAAATCTACATTCGATCTGAAGAGATAGAGTTCAGAATAACCAAAGATACTAGTATCTAAACCGAGGATAAATATAAATCTCCGGTGAATCAATGCTAGTTGTAAAGGAGTTTCACCGCTATATTAGAATATTGGCGAAACCGCCAATTCACTATAAAGATCATCCTAAGTGGAGTTATGGGATACTCCCGAATCGAAAGAAAAATAAATAGTGAGGGACACGAATGAACTTCGAAACCGCAGGGAACGTTCCAAAATTCAAAAAGGAAGAGATTCAAGCTCGAATGAAAGTGATTCTGTAAATCAAATTTACCATACATTCTAAGTTTTGCCTAGAGCCAAAGCTCTGATACCAGATGTAACGACCCGGTGTTTTCAACCATTCGCATCCGCACATGTCGGACTTGAATTGTTCAAAATACCGCGTTGTAGAAATAAATTTGGCAGAACTCAGAATATGCAGTAAATAATTAATCACAGAATCACAGACACAGAATCAGAATACTCGCAGCGGAATTTAAAAATACTTAGTGGTTCATGAAGCCACTATAAACAGTCTCAACAAATACAAATTACAAAGTCTTCCATCCCAAATATAGTTTAAATCATCAAATAAAAATCCCAAAGTCTTGTTTTCATAAATAAGATAGCGGACAGAGAGAAGCCAACAACTTGAAAGGATCTACAGAAGTCCTAACTCCGGGATGATGACTGAACTGCAACTCAGGCTGACCCGAGCGTAACATAAAACATAAACACTCGAGTCAGGACATACATACTTATATAGTGTAAGCTAATTCAAGTGTACTGTAATATAGAACAAGTAACTTAAAGGATGCTTGGGACCGCCCATCCTCTAAGGATCCGTTAAACTATTTACTATGTAGTATATTGCGCTATTATAATAGTGTCTAATTGTAAAATAAACTTACTTTTTAATAGCGTTAAGGGGTTACCCATATAGCCCTTAACACAAATAATGCCAATAGTCTATACAGTACCGTAATACCTCCTGATCGGGAAGCTACCAGAGGATACTCCATAGGTACGACACAAATAGAAACTCGTAGGAGGCTCGCTATGGTAGGTGACACGGCACAACTAGGTAATGCCAGGGTAGATATACCAATTGCTATCCGGACCGGTGGAAATGCGTAGCCGCAGTTACCGTCCACCTCGAACAACACTCCCAAATCAAAGGTGCGCACCAAAACAATCACAGGAGTAATAGAATGGCATACGAAGAAGTGCGTTCGATCAGAGGTGCTATCTCATTAATCCGAGAATCGCTCCTATTTTAGCCACCTTATGCCAACTCACGGGAGTCGGGTCCACGTATTTACCTTAAAGGAACCGTCACCACCATCCTACTTCATTCTGGGATCTCCACCGCGTACACGGTTAGTCAAAGTGGTTTTCGGTATCGACAGAGAGTATGTCCATATCCGATACCGGTCTCTTTGCCAACCAAGCGTTATTATAACCCGTGGTTACAGTTTAAAATGGTATTCGTACTTTAAAATCAAAATATATCTCAAATTCCTTCAATATCAAATATTGATTTAAACTTTCCACTTTATACATACTTTTTAAATTTATTCAATTTATTTGGAATTTATTGCCTTTACCAAATTTTAAAGTTAAATTCTTCCTTTAAATCCATCAAAAAATCAATTTCTTAAAATTTTTCTAATTACATATTAAATTCCAAAATTTACACCTTTTTCCCAAAATTAATTTCCATACATTTTTAAAACAATCAAATTCCAGTTTCTGCAGCACTTATGAAATGCTACCTAAAGTTTATGGGTTAAACAGTCCAATTTTAAAAGACAGCATTTAAATGCTGTAATAGGTTATTAACTTATCAATTTAGTTTAAATTCCAAATACAACTTATTATCAATTATTTCTTAACTGAAATCTCATCTTAACAAAAATCCAGAATTTTTCCAAATAAGTTATATTTATTTATTTAAAATCTTAACTCATTCAAAAATCATTTTTAAATCTTTATAAAAATCCTTTAAATACATTAAACCACAATATTATAAAATTCCATTTAAAAATAATTTTAAAATATTTCAGAAAAATATTATAGGAACCACGGGTCTGTATAAAATTTTCTAGCCTAGGTCAAGTGATACGGATTTATATCATTCCAATCCGCAATTTTACAACCCCGGGTTCTATCATTTCAAACCCGCAATCCCAAGTTAAAATTAAACAGTTAACTGAATAAATGCATAATAATCATCGTTTTAGGCCTATCATTTCAGCCTTAACGATTTAAATTTATAGGGAACTTGCAGTGATGATTTAAATCAGTAAATAAACATTTAACAATATAACTGCAGAAATATTACAACAGATAAATAACTGATGAGGTGTCAATTTAAATGGAGTTTAACATCCTACGTTATATTACAAACAGATAACAGTTAAATAATAATTTACAAATACACCTGCGATAATTCACAGAAATATAGGCATGTTTGTCTGGTGAGAAAAACTCACCTGAAGGCTGCAGAAAAATTTGATTCAAAACGAAAATCCACCGGAAAAGAAACGAACAGAGAGTAACGATCAAATATCCCGGATGTCACGCCTAGATTCAAATCTATAACAAGATCCAAATACCGGATACGTGACTTTAGAAATTTACGGTCAAAGCAAAAATTAAAAATAGGACGAGAATTAGTTCGACTTGCTCGACCACTCCACTGGGTATACTATCAAAACATAACGAAACCTTTCCTACCCATTACTGAACCATGCCATTTCAAAAATCAAGGTAAAATTTACCTAAAGGCCATCTAAAACAAAATGGTGAAGTTTTTCTCCTATAGGCCGTGATATATGCATGTACCAGTGCATCCAATACTCTACTACCTACAGGCTTATGCACTGTCCCACGCAACTATAAAGCATATTGCAGTTATATGCTTTTATATGCAACTAAACATTTCCACCTAACATCTTCTCTGTTATCTGAAGTATTACAGGCTTTCTCCCTTTTTTTTTCAACCTAATCTTATATATATATATATATATATATATATATATATTTATAAAACATGCACGGATACATCATTTCTTCTTTAAAAATTTTACTATCATCAACGAATAACTACCCAAGTCAGTTACCTAAAACACGGTCAAGATTTCACTAAAAGCCTGCCTATATGATATGCCTATATGCAACTGAAGGCTCACTCACTATGTCAACATTGTATATTCTGATGAACCCTGAAAACTCTCTTTCTCTCCCTCTGTTATATTCTTCTTTACTCTCGTTTTATATTTATTTTTATTTTTTTAAACATGTCTAACATCCTATGCAAAACAAAACTCACGCAACTCTCTGCCTACAACTTGCGTCTCTCTGATATCTACTGTTACAAGATGGTAAAGCATGCACAGATCATTAATGATACGTACATCCAGAATAACACTTACTAAATCATAACTACACTAATTCCATAACCTAGCTTTCTACAGGTTATTGACCTGACTTGAATGAATTTGCAAGGTAATGCATTTCTCTTAAGACCTCATCATCAACACACATATCCACTGCTACTAGAAACAAGGTTTTTTTTTTCAAAATATATGTCTCGTAGGAAACTTGGCTGAGCACTAGAGTGGTAGTCAGGGTTGGAGTGGCCGAGCCAAAAGATGGGAAAGCAAAGGAAAAAAAAACTGAAGAAGGAAAACGGAGAGGATGCAAAAGAAGAAGAGGAATAGTAATATTACCTGATAGAAGCTTTTCTCCTTGTGGATGATGTTATGCAAGATGAGGAGATAAAATACGAACCAGGCTAATATATTTATAGAGGGGAGAGTTTGCTTTAGATGCAAGAAAACATATATACGTGAAGAAAATCAAAAGGGCTCGATACAAAAATGGCAACATATCTTGGCATGCCTAAACAATTGATTGATAAAGCAAAATTTCGTACGTTCAAAAGTTTGAATGTGAATACCTTGGCAAGAGATTGAAAAAAAAAACGGCAGCATTGATAGAAGATTGAACGTTTTGCAGATAAAGAATTGATTTGAGGCGAAATCAATGGAAAAAGAAAAAGCAAGCAGAGCTCAGTGATTTATTTCCAGTTTTTATCTTGTTTGAATGGATAAGGCTCGTGTGATTTTAGGGACCACGGTTAGCAATTAGATTTGATTTTATATGCGTGATATTCATTGCCAGTTTATGAGTTTTGATTTCAACATTCTTTTTTTTTTATTTGATAGTTGCGTGATTGTAGATTGAAGAAACGGCATTTGGAAGAACTGATATTAGGCAAGAGATTGATTTTAGGCAAAAGATATTTGGATGAAAAGGTATATACAAAAGTTTAAAATAAATTTTGACAGTTAAAACAAAAGTAACGTTTGTTATAAAAATCACTAACTGATATTTTAATCGATAAGTATATTTATATATGATTTTTACTTTATATGCGTGATTATAGGAACGGAAAATTTTATCTTGCAAAATAAAGGCAGTGGAAACAGAGAGATATAAATAGGAATGTGAGAATTTGAAAAGATAGGCAAGGTTAAATTTGAATGCATGAGTTGATTTTAGGCAATCAAATATATTGGTCCATTTAGGTTGCGTGAATAAATGAATACAGTGACATGCTCAAGAAACAAAAAGGTAAGAGGCAAATGCCAAAAATGTTAAAAGAATAAAATTTTGTGTCACGCGCAAAGGAATGCAAAATTGATTTTCTCTCAAATGATATATGCGTGATTTAAGAAGAAATATATGGTATGTTTAAATCAAAAAATGGAAGAGTTGATTATTATCATTATATTTTGAAGAACAGTTACAAACAGATTTGAACGTTTCTCTTTTAAATTCAGATTTGCGTGCTTTTTTGATGCCTGGATATGCACGTTATTCCTCTGGATTTGAGATAAGGCTTGCGAAAATATTAGTTGCCAGTTATACAAAGCTTTGGATTCTATACTTTATATGCGTGATTAAAGCAAGCGTTGATTTTGTATACAGACCATTGATACGATATTTTAAATACATATGAATGTTGAAATATGATTTTTATAATACGCCAAACTGACGTAATATAAAACACCCAAAGTTATATAAAAATAACGTTTTTAATTTATACGTTTATTTTGTTACTTATACCATAAATTTTTACGCGTCCTTTAAACGCGAAATTTAACAGTTCATTAATACACTAAATTCTTCAAAATTATTACTTAACAACTTAATTGGTTTTCACATATTATATATATATATATATACAAAATTCCTTTTATTAAAATTCAAATGGAGTTATCTTTTAACAAAATTAACCGTTTCACAACTTTAAATTTCCATATTTAGTATTTTAAGGAAATGATTTAAATCAAATTATATATGTATATAAATTGAGAAGTAAATTTTACTGGAAAGAGAAAAATAACGGATTAAAATTCTATACGTTTTCTTATATATAATCTTATATATATATATAGTATTTATTCCCTAAATTTACGTGCCCTTTTTAACGCGTAATTTCCTAGTTCATTTATACACAAAAAAAATTCGAAATTCTGACCATGCTGAGACTCGAACTCGTGACTTGTTGTAAATAGCCCAGATGTCTTAACCACCTAAGCTATTAATGTTTTCTTAATTAAAACTTGATTTTGCTAGAAATTAAGTTATTTACCATCCTCGACAAAAACCCAAATTACCAAATTAAAGTTAATTCTTAACCATGTCAAAATTTCAGAGATCTTATTATTTAATTAAAAATTTGGTCAAATTTTTTTTTTATTATTTTTAATCACTTTAAATAAACCCCAAAGTTTTTTTTTTTTTTATAGAAAAATACAAGTGAAAAATACTTGTTAAAAAAATTGGGCTGTTACACTTGGACAACACATGCCCCAAAAACAAAACACTATGTGTCATGAATATGCACTTCTTTGTTGCCGCGTAAAATTGCTCCTGACGAAGTATCATCAACACTTCCCGCAAGTGCTGTAGATGTCCTTCTGTGCTTCCACTGTATATCAATATATCATCAAAGTATACCACCACGAACTTTTCAATAAATGGTCGAATGATCTGATTCATCACTCGCATAAAAGTACTAGGTGCATTCGAAAGACCAAATGGCATGACCAGCCATTCATACAACCCCTCCCGTGTCCTGAAGGCTGTCTTCCATTCATCCCCTGGTCGAATTCGAATCTGATGATACCCACTCTTCAGATCAATCTTTGAAAAGATAGCAGCTCCGTTCAGCTGATCTAACAAGTCGACCAATCTTGGCATCGGAAATCTGTACCTCACTGTAATCTTGTTTAGTGCTCGATTATCTGTACACATTCTTCAAGTTCCATCCTTCTTCGGCACTAACAATGCTGGTACTGCACAAGGACTTAAACTTTCTTGTACGCGCCCTTGTTCCAGCAACGCTTCCACCTATCTTCTTAACTCTTCGTGCTCCCTTGGACTCATTTTATAGTGTGGTCTATGTGGTAACATAGCTCTTGGAACAAGATCAATCTGATGTTGTATGTCTCTTAACGGTGGTAACTCTATCGGCAATTCATCAGGAAATACATCTTCAAATTCCTTCAACACTAGCTCAACTTCCTCAGGAATTTCAACCGTTTCACTACTTTCATGTCCAATCAACAGAAATACTTCAGGCTCATCCTCTACTTCTTTGACAAATTCCTTCAAAGATAACAGAGTCTTTGGTTCTTCGATTTCCTCTAACTTGTTTTCATTTTGTTGTCGCTTTTTAGGAACTAAAGTGATTCTATTTCCCTCGAACATGAAACTATAGCAGTTGGTCCTTCCATCATGTTGCACAGCTCTATCGAATTGCCACGGTCTCCCCAACAACAATTGACATACGTCCATATCTACCATGTCACACCAAATTTCATCTTTATACTTCTTTCCAATGGAAAAATTTACACAAGCTCTTTCGACTAACTTTCACTTCCCCACCTTTCCTCAACCAAGCTAACTTGTAGGGTTTGGGATGTTTCTCTATCTTCAACGCTAACTTCTTTACAGCTTCTGTAGAGATGATGTTATCAAAACTTCCTGCATGGATAACAAACTTACAAACACTACCCAAAATAGTATACGTCGACTGAAAAATGTTACTCCTCAACCAACTAGTCACCTATTCCTGCTTTGGTCTCAAGCAAGATCTCCTCATCATTAAAGAATATCCTTCGTCTCCCGCCAATAATTCTTCTTCCTCCTCAGCTTGTGGTGAATTGGGACATTCTATTTCTGCATCCTCATCCTCAACCTCAGCAACCATCGCTCGCTTCTTAGGCTTCGGGCATTCATTGCTCTTATGACCAAACTCCTGACAGTTATAACACTTGAAATTGTTGTTGACCTTGGTCTTAGCAACTTCATTGACAACCAGTTCACTAACAGCCTTGGAAACATTAATGTTGCTACTAGCACCCTTGTTCTGGTTGTTAAAATTCGTGAATACACCATCTCCTCTTCTACCTTGCTTCTCCCAAGCTATAGCCTTCTGGTGTGCTTCAGCAACGGATCTTGGATCAAACATATTCACCATATCCTGAATTTGTATTCTCGACCCTCCAACAAATCTAGCTGTCAACTGTTCCTCCGTCTCCATGATATCATTTCTAGCAATCAGTTGATAAAACTCATCTGCATAATCATTTATTGACTTTGTCCCTTGTCTCAAATTCTGTAAGCGCTAATACATAAGAGACTGATAATTATAAGGCAAGAAAGTAGCCTTCATCAACTTCTTCATCTTTTCCCATGTAACAATCTTCGACTTTCCCATTCTTTCCCGTGTAAGTTTAGTTTGTTGCCACCATGCCATAGCTCTTCCCCTCAATCGTGTAGCAACCAACTTAACTCTACGATGCTCGGGTGCTTCCTTGAAGTCAAAAATTTCTTTAACATTTGATAACCAATCCAAAAATTCTTCCGCTATCATTCCCCCTTTGAATTCTGGAATCTCTGTTTTCATTCCCGATTCTCATCGACCATCATCTTCAAAATCTCTATTTAGATCTCGCACTTGGCCATGATCTCGATAATGAATACTACCTCTATCACCATCTTCATCAAAATCAGATGTACTTCGATATCGATCTCGTCCATCGACATCTCTACGTCCACGAACATCCCTTCTATTCTGTCTTTCATCATCATGATTCGTTTTCAAATCCACGTTGATTTCTTCTCTCTTCATTTCTATACCCATAGTGATCTCGCATTGTTGAAACTGATGATTCTCTTCTATCTCGATACGACTGTGGCGACACCCTCCTCGCTTCCATAACCGATGGTGAAACCCTGTTTCCTCCATGGTTCGAGACCGGCGACCTTCTCCTTTGACTTTGATTCATATCGATCATCAATTTCTCCAACTTCCCAATGCCTTCATCAAACTTCTCATTGAATTTATCATTAATTCGTTTCTCCATTTGTTCAGCATCTTCTCTTCGATAGACATCTGCAATATTCTGATGACGATTAGCTCTTCTCGGAGGCATGATCTCTCTAACAAGCTCGGCTCCTTCTCTACTTAGCTCGGCTTTGCTTTGATTTGGCTCGACTTCAACTCCAATATTTTAACTCGGCTCCAACAGGCTTGGCTCAGCTATGATTGGCTAAATCTAGCTCCGATACCAAACTTGACGCAGCGGATAACTTCAAATGCAAGGAACAACAACAAAACAGCGATGGAATGAATCAAATATGGATTGATGGATTAATGATACCAATGATAAATGCAGAAATCCATTGATCTCGCGAGATACCAGATTCTACCTATCTTTAACATGTTGATCGCGCACGATACCGTGTTAGAAGATCTATGATTCTTCGACGTTGATCTTGCGCACGAGATTCCATGAATCGGCTTCAAATCCGTTGATTCGAGCGTACTCGAATAACCGAAAATGGAGAAAGGAGATAACACTCAACTTCCAATTTTAAAGAGGCATAAAGCACTCAAACAAAAGTTTATTCAAAATCAACCATCTTTACAAATGACCCAACCTGCCTATTTATAGGTTTACAACACACAGGTTCACGACCTAACAGACGCGACCTAACCTCAACGACCTACAACTTAACAAGTCACGAGTTAACAGTACAGACGACTTAACATCACGATTTACAACTTACATTCACATGCGACTTAACAACATGACAAGTACAAGTTTCAACACAACAACATACACAACATCACGACCTAACGACATACGAGGTAAGAAAATTACAACAATATACGACTTATCATCAGCGACATAAGACATGAGCTTCAGCAACCTAACATCAATGCCCAGCTTCAGGAACTTGCGACTTAGTGACTTAAGGAAAGGAGCGACGTAACGTAGGAGAGACCTAAGGCTTCGACATCAGGAGCGACTTAAAATACACGACAGCGACCTACTGGCATTCACGACATAAGGAGGCTCACGACATAGGAAGCTCGCGACCTACTGGAATTCACGAATTCTGCAGCGGTTTCGATCTCGCGATCTGAGGTATGTCGCGCTCATCACTTATCTTGGTAGGTTGTGAGTTGCTAGGTCGTTTGCGACTCAAGGAACCCGAGCGACCTAAATCCGGCGAGCTATCTTCCGAGCGACCTAAGGTGTTGGTGCGACTTAACTCTTTATGAGCTACATCAAAGGTCCATCCATTACTTCCATTACCATAACCAATTATGGAATAATTGTGCATTCCCACATTGTCGTGGGTAAGAAATACAAACTATACACATTTAGAATAGCTCATTGGTAAACTGGCTTGGCGGAATAGCTTTTCCGTCCTCTACCTTGCCGTCCTTAACTTTTAGTCTACTAATGTCTCTAAGTGTGTTTGCCATCTCATTACCCTCCATTACCATTTTTTTTAAATCCAAATCTTGGCATTTAGTTTCTTCATCCTTGATCCTTCATACGAGCATATCTTAGAACTCGTAGAAGTTTAATATCATTTATCATTCCTTTGCAGCTCTTCTTAGGGCGTGCACAACATGTCTAGCAAAACAGTCCTAGGTTCTCTTCAGTATTCTTTACACTCTACGACGATTTCTTATTGCTATTATATAAGTAATCATCGTTATCTTTTTCATAGCTTATCTTTTACCTCGTTTTACTTAGACAGTCATTCCTATCTACTCCATATTTAAAATTTTGGTTTGGTCTTTGCAAATTTTTCTTCAAAGATTAAAAATTAATTTTTTTGAAGTTTTTAATTCCAAAATTTTACCTTTAAAAGTACAACTTATGATTTTTTTTATAAAATTTAAAAATAAATTAGTGTCTTTAATTTTAAAAATGTAATTAAATTTTTAGAATTTCTTTTTCTTTCAAAGACATTATTTCAATATGTACTTCTTGAAAGTTCGGATTTTTAACTCAAGCCATTTATTATGTTCTTCTTTTAAAAACTCAATTATTACATTAAACCATTTTTTACAAAAATATACTTACAGTACTTCTAAACATGCTTTATAATTGTTAAACAATAAAATTAGAATAAATAAGAAAAACTCTCCTCTATCATTTCCTTATTACTCATACTATCTCTACTTCCAATCTTTGGCGGAATCTCTAATATCATGTGAGGGGGACTTTTCTCAAAGATACTTGCAATTAATGTGCACAACAATGAAAAATGTCCATTTTTTTGGGTATAGTTTCCTATATAGCTTCTAATTAAAGTACTAGCATTATTTTTAATATAATCTGCTAACGTTATTTCTAATTACTAAAATTATTTTATATAAATTCTTAACATTATTTCTTAATGTTACTACTTTTAACTTTCTTCTATCTAAACTTCTTTTATTTAAGTGACTTATATTTATATAACTCTACTCTTAATTGGTTACCTCCTTAATTAAACCGTTGTAGTGCATTCGTTTATTGCTTTATTTTCGGGTTCTAATGTCCTTTCTCGATCTTTTTACCCCTATTTCAAACTTGTATCACTTCCTATTGTCCACCCCTAAAACGAATTTACCAAATTTATTTCTTTCATCTTAGAAAACTTAATGAGCTACATTCGCTCTACTATTTTTTTTTAAAGAATTAACCTCTTTACTAAAACTCATTTACCGTTATTTGTGGTCCAATAAATTTTAAGTTTTCTACTAAACCTTTTCATTTAATATAACATTGTTATTTATAATTTTTTTTGAAAATTTAGTTTTTACTTGCTTTTCAAAAATAGCATTTTCTAACTTCAAATAATTCCTTTGAAAATTATTTCAAATATTATATATATATATATATATATATATATATTCTCAAACTTTCATATTAAATCATTCAACTTTTATATTAAATTCTTTTATATGGGGTCAGACTCTATTTTTATTTGTTCCTTCTTTTGGACTTTTCTTCTTTTCTACTCACTTTTTGACTTATCTTCGTTTTCCAAATATTAAAATTTGTTTTATCATCCCAAAGTGATTACTTCACACCTTCCTTCGGAAACTCAATTGCTTTCGGATATCTACAACATATGAATTCTTATTTTACCCTTATTTGGACATTGTGTACATCATTAATCGACAATTGTATGGGGATCTACAATCATTGGGCTATAAGAGGCCTAACTGAGGAGTCACGTACTATCCAGCTTTAGGGACCTTCCATATGCTGCACTCATGCACTTCTTAAGTCAAAGCCTTTCAATATGACCTATTTCCCATAGGGTAATCGAGTAGGGGTATATCTTCAGCTTCTAATGTTGTTCCGACTCATAATCAACTTATCCATATTTCAACGTATGGTTGCAACTACTCTATAGTCCGAATTTACAAGATTTCGCATAATATATTTATATTTGTAGGAAAAAAATTCAAATACACTCACTTAACGTTTTCTTTTAAGATCAACCAACATAAGCTTCAATACCAAATGTAACAACCCGCACCTCAATGGGCTTGAATTTTCGCCAAATTGAAAACCCAAGTCCACCAAAGTACGGATTGTTGATTTGGTATCCAACAAATATACAAACAAATGCATATCCAAGCACTATCGATATAACTCACAACAGAATAGTAAAGTATAATAGAACATATAGATACTGATCAAGATTGACACTTCTTATATCTAATGTCCTTGTTAGTGCCGAGCATGCATTAGGAAATCCATCCTTCCTTTATTCTCGCCTTGCACCAATATTTGTCTTTCTCTAAAGATATCTTGTGGATTGTAATAAGTAAGGGGTCATAACAACGTTCTGCTGATTGGTCAATTATACATTTTATACATAACACTAGTTTATGCCGATTGTCTTCCATCACGGATTATGTCTTTTATTTTTACTTAGTCGTTTTGACTCCACGTACATGTACGATACGCCTCATCTACACGAAGTAGAATATAATTACACACACAAGTACCACAGTCCTCCTTTGGACCAAGATACTTTCTCCGTTAGTTTCCATAACCCGACACCCCATTAGGATCCGTCACCAACAGGTATCACGTCCTTGTCGTCATGCATACCAAAGAACTCCTGTAGTGCCTCATAATGACGTCATTATAATTTAGCCATACTCTATCTCGCTTTGCTTTGGGGATTTACTACTTGTTTACTTTCTATTATGGACTCAGCTCCTCAGAATCCCCCATCCATTTTTAAAAGAACTCTTTTATGGGTTAAGTAGTCTTGCCCTAACAAACAAACTAACAAACAGCTGTGGCTATGCATGACCTAAAGTGACCTATCATAGTAGGAGGTGTAACCCTGTCTTTCCTATTGATCGTGTAGGGACGATGATGCATTCATCCTATGTATAGCTCCTACTCCTGATTTGGTACTAATACATACTGACATAGCGTCAAGCCGCTCACCATCCTATTTAAATTGCCTAACGCAATCAAGGCAATACACCCCTAATTTATTGTAACAGACTCTACCGAGGTTATTCCTTTACCTATACGTAAGTATGTATAACTCCACGGGTCCTGCAGTTGGTTCGACCGACATTAGTATAATGTATACACAACTACTGATGACCCCTTGCGGTGGGTGAACTTTTATTATGTAACACCACTGGCCTCGCATTCCAACACATATTAATGACTACGTCATTCTTATTTACTAAGTTGTTAAATAACTTTTAATAATTCATGCCCGTCGCATACTTGAGGCCACATGTGTGTGTTTACATATATCTTCATTCATTGTTGTATAATTATTGTGCCACTACTGTTTATTGCTAACAACATTTTTCTACTTCATTATGTTTTTATGTCTTATTTAGTTTAAATTTACCACTTTCTTCTTTAAATACCTTATCTCATTTACTTCCCTTTTTTCTCCATTGTTCACTTTCTGTTTTTATTTCCTATTTTGTTTTAGGGGATAGTCTATACACTTTTTATTTTAAATTATGACTTGTCTATCTTTTAATTTCTTTTTATTTCACTTCTGTTTTATTTATATTACGCATATTCTTTTCTTAGACAATTTTTATCACATTTATAATTCTTATAACATATTCTTAGGGATTTCTGTATTTTAGTGCGTTGGAATTACATTTTCCCTAAATGGTATGGTTAACATTGTAAATTTTATATCTTATCTAGAAGGGAATTTGCGCTACGTTTGGAATTACAAGAAATTATCTTTTTCATAGTTATTGAAATAGATAGTACAAAATATGGCAAATATCCATATTTTATACATTTCTTTCTTTTTAGGTGTATTTCTTATTATTTCAACCGCTACACTTTTATTTATAAATCAGAAACTTGATAATATGTAGAAATTCACATTGCAACATGCTATATAATTCAATATATTAAAATACTACTTAAATACATACCATTTACTATAATAACCAAATTTACATTTTTACTTGCATAAGTCATTTTAAATTTACAAATCTGGAATGTTCACATATATTATAAGTTCAGGGGACTACTTCTAACAACCCAAAATTTTGGTCATTTGATTTTAAATGTTTAATTAATTTTAAATATTTGAATAATTGGGTTTTTGAATTTAATAACTTATAATTCAAATATAGGGAATGCTTAAATATTTGAATTAAGTGTTAATTAAATGGATTTAAGAATATTATTAAACTCTTTTTAATTAATAAATATTTCTAATGAATTCAATTTGTAAATTTATTTTCAAATATAAATAGATCGGATAAATATTACTAAGTGGATCGAAAATATAAAACGATATTTAACTTTGTGAAATTAACATTCTGGGGCACTGTCTCGGATTTTGATGAAACTAGTGCCATTAGATCTGGAATAATAAATTATTGAACGCCGTTGAGTTTCGTAACGATTGGATATACCTTTTGGACGTGCGAACTTGAAACACAAGCGAATAATTTTAAAAATAATTCGATTTAAAAAGCTAATTTTTGTATACTTTGGAATTAGGTCTTGAAACTAGTTCCATTGAGTTTGGAATAGGGGTATTAAGTACAAAATGCCAGTTGACATGCTACGGTGGAGTTCGAGATTTTTGGATATGTAATATCAGATATTTTATATAAAATAATATATACTCTATTATATACACATGCTCAGCCCATGCCCTTACTATTGAGGCCGTACCACCTACGTTCTTGCCCCTTACCTCCCCTCTCTTTATAAGCATTGATTGAAACCAAGAAGTTTTTATAGATTTCAAAAATTTAAAATCAAATTCTATACTCAATGAAAAATCACGCCACTTTTTTTGTAATGTTCATTTGCTTGAGATCTTCATGTCGTGGTGTTTTGAGAGTGTGCATCCCTGTTTTGGCCAAAGTCTGTTTATAGGCAGCAGCTAGGTTTTTCGATTGTGCTTGATTCGAGAAGAACTAGTTGAAACGGAGGTTGGATTCGAGTATGTGAGGACATTTGGCTTCGGTGTTGAGTTTTTTGGGGTGTTCGGAGCTACATTGGGGATTGCGACCCGGTGTAGGTCATGTGGGGGAGGCTCGATCGTGTTTTTTTTGGGAAGTGAGGGTGTCGTTTTGAGGTCTTAGGTAGGTCGAGATCGAGAAGGGGGAGCCAACGACGTTGTCCGTTCATCAATGGGCTAAGCGGAGCTCCGTGTCATGAAAATTGTGTGCATGACCACGTCTTTGGACATGTACAGGAGAAGGGGGATTGGTAAAGGGAGAAGAAGGTTTGGTTGTTAATTAATATATATGAACGTAATTAGTGTTTAATTATATTATTTAAATCCAAAAACTTATAATCGGATAACTTTTGAATACGAGGTCGGATTCAAATGTTGCATGTTGGACGTAGCTACGATGGCTACGCAATAGAGTTGGTTTAGTTGGATTTGGAGCTAGTGGATTTTTTGGCTAAAATCAAATGCCCGTTCGGATTTAGTCCAAATCCAAATGTTTCGACGGAAGCTGGAATCAATGTGAGTTTAACTCACATTATATTTTACTATAACATATCTATAATGCTATAAACTATTATTGATTGCTTGGATGTTAGTTAAAGTATTTGATATATTGTTTTGTTGAATTGCCGTTTGGAAAATGGACAACGAATTAATTTATTACTATGGCCCATATGATTATATATATATATATATTTTCCGTAACCATTGTTTTGTAGGGAAAATTATAGAGAGACCCTGAGGGACTTCTCGCCAATAATTATTGATTTACATTCTTATGCTGTTATATTGATGTTTAATTGAAAACAAATCTTGATATTTCATTTAATTTGTTAAGTGTCGTTACCATTATTTATTAATTATCATCCCCAAAACCATGTCAAGCGTATTTTAAATTTCGGCTAATGTTTCACTGAACAGAATTATAAAATTCATTAATCATTTTGGTTAATGTTAATTAACAATAATCAATCATGTTAACTAAGGATTTTCAAATTAATTAACCATTTAATTAATGATGCTTAAAATTGAGTTATCTTTTGATTTAAATGAGACTGAATTTAATTAATCATTTTAACTAATAATTACTTGAGTTTAATTAATTATTTAATTAATGATAATTGGAAGTAATAATCATTTTAATCAATGATATCTAAAAGTAGTTAATCATTTTAAATAATGATATTTGAATTTGATTAATCATTTTTAATTAATGATGTTCTGAAAATTATTAATCTATTTGATTAATGGGATTTGAATTTAATTAAATCATTTTAATTAATGATTTAAACTTCTATCAATCATTTTAATTAATGATTATTTTAAATGTAACTAATTAATTATCTTTGAAATTTAGTTAATCATTTTAATTAATGATGTTTTATAGTTAATTAATCATTTTTAACGATTGATGTTCTGTATTTAATTTATCGTTTTAACTAATGGTGTTCGAATTCAACTAATCCAATTAATTAACAGTTATTTGAAACTAATTAATTCTTTTTAATTAATGGTATGTAAACTTTATTGATTATTTTAATTAATGATGTTTGAGATAAATTATTTATTTTTATTAATGTTTTTTTGAACTTAATAAATCATTTTAATTAATGTTATTTAAAGTAATTAACTAATTTAATGATTTTTTTTAAAGTTAATAAACATATTTAATAAAGATTTCAAAGTTAATTTACCAATGGCATAAAAATGTTTGGAAATAATTAACTATTTTATTAAAGATAATGGATTTTAAAAGACATTATAAATGTGATTGATTATCTTTCGAGATAATTAATATTGTTTTAAATTTATAAAGGTAATTAAATTATTTTGTTTTTTTGGGATAATAAATATTGTTTTAAATTTACAAATGATGGTTTTAAATGAGAAAATTCTTTAAAAGGAATTATTTATAAATAAAGTAAAGTATAAATTGTTTTGGGTTTATAGTAAACAATGTTTTAACGACATTTGTTTTTGACCCTTGTTTTAATACACTCAGTATTATAAGTTTGTCTTTTAAAAGAATATTTTCTTTTAAAAGATATTTCTAAAACAGTTGTACCAATACTGTAATATGAAAATCAAGCACAAGTTCAATTTTTAAAAAAGTGAAGTTCAATTTCAGTCATGGAAAAATAGTTCTGTAATCGATATAGCTTATACGGAAAAGGTTTAGTCATACTTTTAATACTAAACGTTGATGCTTGGACTCGTTTTTATCCCAAAGGTTAAAAATGTCGTCAAGGTGATGCCTAGAGGCAACCCTGGCTCCACTTGCTTGGCTTCATTTTCAATCGTGGGATAACACTTGTTTGGAATCGACGAGTAGTGTTGGACATATGATATTTAATTTCCACATGCGATCATTTAATTATCCCTGATAGTTGATTTATTAATTACCGGATCCAGCTTTCTTCATGGTGTGTCCTCACCTTAAAAATGGTTTGCTGGTCTTTTGAGCTTTGTTATCCTTTGTCAGTAAATAAATGAACCCAAAATGCATAACGATGTCCAGCTATATGGGGTTGATCCCGTTAGGGTATTTTCACATCTCATCTAGATCGGATTCATTTGCGCACTTAGATGTGAAATATTCGGTTCGGTAAGGTTTGGAGGGGTTCGGCTGGTATATTTCCAAGAAGTGTCACAGAGTATATGAGGTTCTCAGAAGTATATTGCCAGAAGGGTGGTGCACCTTCCTAGTCATTTATGGGAAACTTTCCTTTCCTTATTTGGTTCAAACCTTCGAATTGTTTTTCTATAATTGCAACGGGAAGAGTCAACCACTCTTCACGATGTTTAATTATAGGTTTGTCCATTCTATCAAGTTTGAAAAGTTACCTTGTTTTATCCATTTTTTCTAGCTTGGATTTTGCTTAGGTTATTTTCATTCTTTCAAGTTTGGTTTTTAATATTATTTATGCCTTTTATTACTGGATTTATTTCTTGTTGTTCTTTACTCTTTCCTGTATGGATGTTATTCTTGTGAGATAAACATCCGTTTCGCGCTAGCGGTGTGGTTTCACTGAACTCTGTACGTTCCCTATTATTTGAGTTTCCTCACGATGGTATTCCCAAACTGATCCAGGTGTTTTTTTTATTATAATGCTTGGCTTAGACCGAGTATTTTTCCAGGTTGGTTTTGATGTTAAAGAGTTCTTGGAGAGGAGCTGGAGGTTCACCTACCGTAGTGTTTTATTTTCCGCTGTATTATATAGTATCCATATCAGCAATTATAAGGTCAGGATTTTATAACTGTCTAGCTGTTAAGGTTTATTTTAACTCTGATATATTTTGTATTTTTGGAGTGAAAGTTTTTATTGTTCTTATTATATTATATGTTATCGATTACATTGTGAGATTCTAATTTTCTTTGTTCTCTGTTCTTTTTTTCATTTATCCTAACAATCCGCCCTTTTGTCGATTGGATGCTCGACATTTGGACACAGGAGTAGTGTTCGATGTCGACTTTCGATGGTCAAAAAAGCGGGTCGTTACACTACTACTATATACTAAATTCCAGGACTATTATTGCCTAATATTTTCTAGATTTACTTACATGCGATAAACAATTCAATTTATCAACAACAGTATATGTAAGCAAAGTTTATAATATTAATTACGTATACAATTTTGGCTGACAACTCTAATTTACATTTCAGGCATTTAGGAATAAATTTATAACGATATAAATCTAATATTATATTAAAATATATATTTTCTTACTCACCTTTTTGGCTTTTCAAATCTCCAAATCTAATCTATGTTGTTCCAGTTTGACTCCCCTTTCTCCCTGTTTGGATATATACACCACAAGCGTACATAGATTTATCAGAAATCAAGATAAGAAAAGAGATTTGGATTTGATTTACAATTTTAATATGGATTTACGATTTATCTTGACTTAGGCGATTTGATTTGACCTTATTCTTCTTCTCATTCGTCTTCTCCAATTCTCCAATTTTATATACGTATAAACTATAATTATTTTTTAAGAATTTAGAATTTTTTGGAGAAGAGAAAATGGTAGAGTTCTGGCATCGCTTCGAAAATATGAGTTTAGAAGTGAGGTTCGGGTCTTTATTTATAGGGGTTCAAATTAATGTCATCCGTTTGATTGAAGAAAATTGCATCCAATCCTTCTGGCCGCTTAATACTATCGAAATTCACAAAACACGGGTCAACCGCTACTACAACGACCATTTCTCTCCGATGTTCTTCCCGATGGTATCTTTGAGATGTTGGCATCCATTGGCTTCATGGCTAGGAATCTCATGGAAGATGTAGTATTTACCAGTTCCCATCTCTGCTGTAGCTGACTCTCTAGTACTCGATTCATCGTAATTTATAGTTTTCCTAATCACAAGGTGGATTCTCTCTGGAGTTTTATAATCTATAAACGTAGAAACTTGCCCTGTACTCCTTTGAATCGTTTCTTTTCTCTAGCCATATCATCCATCGATTGCCCTTATCCTATGGATTTTCATCTCCAACTTGGTTAACATTGATCGGTCCGGGCTTATCTGAATCCTCCAAGCGCATGAACTTATTAGCTTAATAGTCGAAGTTCTACAAGTTGGCCGTTGTGTTCTTCTTTAGTTCTCTATAAAATTCCATTTTCCTATTGATTCTTGAACCAACAGCCAAGTGGTAATTCGTATATCTGGTTGATATACAATGATTATATAGCGTTGAACCATGAAAAATAAACTACGTAGGGTTTCGCAATCCTTTTGGTTGATATTTTCCTAATACATCCATTTTTGGCTTAATAACATAAACTCTAAATCGATTCATAAACTTTTCCTTTAATTTGACCTAAATGCTAATAGATCCATGGTCGAAACGACTAAAACATACAATCGCTAAGTCCGATAAGAATAGAGGAAAGCAATGACAATTCCTCCGTGGCTCTGAATGCCTCCGTATGTGAATGTAGCACCTAAAATGCATTGTAGGATCAGTTTCTCGAACGTATGATTCCATGACCAACATCTTAAAATCTGGGGGTTTATTGCATATCGAAAGTTTGGAGTAAACGGACTCAAGCGACCCCACTTTGACAACAAAGCACATGGTTCCAACATCAGCATTGACTTTTGGTGGCATTGGATTAGGTGCAACGATAGTGGGGTGAAAGGGGTGAATTTCAAAAAAAAAATATTTTATCATTTTGCACAAGATCTTTTATTTGTGTCTGTGTAAATAAATATATATTAATATTAAAACAAAGCTAGTATTTTGTAAGGGTGAGCGGTGGTCGGTTTGGTACGGTTTGAAGCCCAAATCGCTTTCGCTCTGCATCAAACGGTTAATCAAAAATACTAATCATTATACTAATATTTTAAATGGTTTGATTTTGATTGAATTTAATGTAATACGATCTAGTTTTGGTCCGGTCCGGTTTGAATCCATATTCAATATGAGATAAGAGAATTACTTTCATCAACAATCAATTTATGAAGGAAAATGTGCGAAGATTTTACCCTTAAAGGTTAAAGCACACAATATTATACTACAATGAAAGCTTAGTTCTCAATTTATGAATATTTTAATTTGACAGTTTGCTATATGTAATATTTTTAGCAGTTTAACCTATCGTCAACGTTAATCAATGCATAATCATTAAATAAAATAACTACTATAAGAATATAATTAGCATTTATCCAAAAAAAATAAGATGAAAAATATTATACTAAAATTATAACTTCTTCCTTTATGACAACGATTTTTATTGGTAAAAGCTGAAAATAGAATATACATCATTAGAATATAAAATGAGATATATGATGCTTATATTTTTATCATACGATTACTAGTGTAAATATTCAGTTCGGTTCAGTTTAATATGGTCGGTTCAATCATCCAAACCATAACCAAACCCTATTGATGTGGGTTGGTCTGGCTTGAGGTTTTTGCTTTGGTTAAAAGATATGTTGCGGGTTTCCATATCATTTTTGCACCGGTTTCCGTATAGAGTGCGGTTTATGTCTACCTCTAGTATTATAATCAATAATAAATGGTTTTACTATTTTAATTTTATTTCATTAATTAAAATATTCATTCGTTATTCATATATTTAAATAATTTATTTATAGTTAATTATTTAATTTATTAATATGTCATGATGTCGACATTTCAATATTTACATCATAAGATAGTATATTACAATTAAGGTTCATAGGGGAGTTGACCGCTTCGTCTTATGGTCAACAAGATGCTCGGTGTGATATATAAATTAATATATATAATGTCATATATATATATAAGAAACAAAAAAAAATATAATTTATTTATTTATTTCAGCTATTATATTTTAAAACAATATTATATGAATATGATATGTTTAAATACATATTGAAAATATATATGTATAAAACTATTTAAATGATTAAATATATTTTATTTACTATAAAATATTAAGTAAATGTTATAAAATAATTAGTTACATATATACACATACACACGCAAATACACACTCTACATTTATTTTCGACTATTTCAAATTAAAATCTTTGACATATTCAAATTAATAATTGTTTTTTTATTATATAAAATAACTCATCCACCAATTTTTTTATATATATTTAAATAATCTGCAACCTAAAAATGATTTGGAAGAAATATAAATTACAAATTTAAATAATTGACTTTGTAAAAATAATTAAAAATTCTATATTAAATAGTATATAGAAATCAGATCGGAAGATTTTTTTTAAAATATCGAAAAAGTTATTTGGTTATTATATAATATATAATTAAATATATAGATATAAATGTGTGTATATAGATGGATATATGTATGTATGTATGTATGTAAATGTATGCATGTGTTGTATTATTTGCAGTTGAATATAAGTTTTATAAAATATTTTTCTAAATGAATATGTATGTACATATATGTGTGTGAATTTATATATATAACCGAAATAAATTTGTTTTAAATACATAGACATGTATATAAGTATTTAAAATGTTAGATTTTATTAATTAAAATATTTTTTTGTTATTAATATATTTAAATAGTTTATTTAAAAATTAATTATGATTAATTAATTAATATGTCATGGTACCCTCATTCGGAATATGGATATCACAAACAATATATGTATATATATCCTAACTAAGGTTCATGAAAGAGTAGACTACTATGTCCTAAGATCAATAAGATGTTTGGTGTGATATATAATATACATATATAATATATGTTAAATTTCTTATATTTATGCATATAAGAAACAAAATATAATATACTTTTTTGTTTCAACCATTATAAATTTAAAACCATATAGATAAATAATCATACACTAAAATACATATTGAACAAACATATGTATAAAACTATTTAAATAATTAAATATAATTTCATTTTCTTTAAAATATTAAATAAATATTATAAAAAAATTATTTATATATAAATATATTCAATATTTATTTTTGGCTATGTTTTTAAATAATATGAAATTTTAATATTTAAAATTTTGACATATTCAAATTAATAATTTCCTTTGTTATATAAATAACCTAGTTACCAAAAAGTTTTTTTAAAGACATAATTTACGGCTTAATTTTTTTTTGAATTGTTTAAAATTTTCAAGTTCAGATAAATTACTTAGTAAAAAATAATTAAAAATTTATTAAATAATATATAAATATCAGATCTGAAAATAATAATTTTTGTAAATAATACCCAAAAAGATATTTAGTTTATATATAGTATAAACATATAGATATAAATGTTGGTTCTAGCACATCCGGTAGTCGATGAAATAGGTAAATTTCAATTTTTTTTCCTCCTGTTTATATTTTGATGGGCCTATTTAAACTATTAGTTAGCATTAAATCACTACAACCAAATAAGCTTTTCGTCATGTTTCGAAAACCCTATGAAATCATTTCGTAATGTTACGAAGAACACTGTCTAATAACAAGCTATAATAGTTACTTAACATACAACAGCCCTTCAATAAACACATTAGAAAATAGACCTTTTACAGTGTTTCTGTTGTTGCTTTATAACAATGTTTGAAGCATTTTCTATCCCATTGTGTTAAATTTGTTACAACATTCTCATCTCGCTTTGTTTTACTTTTCTAAATAGTTTCTACTTTGTTGTCAATTTCTTGTACCATTTTTGAAGCGTTGTTATATATTTACTATTTTTATTATTTATCACATCATTTTGTACATTGCCATGTTAATTATTTCACGGCGATTTGATCGATGCCATGTTAATGATTTTGTTTTGTCCAATGCCATGTTAATGATTTTGCATCATTTTTCATTTTATAATATTATACTATTTATAGTGTTTTATACGACATTATGTTACACTGTTTTTGCAGCATTTACTTATTCTTTTATTTTACTTCATACAACATTTCTAAATCTTTCTTCGTTTTTTAACATCACTTCTAAAACTCTATTATATATCTAAAACAATTGTTTTAGTACTTATCATATCCTTTTTGATCAACATCTTTATATTTTTGCGCATTTTAGAGATGCTATGTACTCTTCCTGAATTTTTTAAACCAATATAGCATTTATACCGGCCATAAAAATTTATGTTCAAAACATCACTCAGTTTAAACAACATAAATAAGTAAGTCAAATAATCTTAGCATATTATGTACATTAAACATAATCAAAGTTACACCACTTTCATGCACCAAATGAATAATAGTCATATGTAATACATGTACACAATGTTCTAAGCAAAGATGATAGTAATATAGTTTTATGAAAATAGCTTACTAAAAAATAAAAAATATGAATCATGTAAGGTTCAAGGCCATCTTCATGAAAAGTCCAATATCCTACAGGAAGAAAATGAAATTGGAACAGGTAAACAAATTTACGTGCAAATTGCTAAAGCCATAATCTAACTTCATGTACATTTTTACCGAACTCTGGGTGCATGACTGTTAGTTGATCATGAAAATGATGAGATTAGATTGTACATAAGAACAAAGATCAACGAAATTGAATGATAAATGACCGAGAAATGTTAAAGCTAAACTGTATATAGTTGTACCATATATGCTTAAGCTCAAATAACATGTCTGTAACAAGTAAATGGTGGTATCTAAGTAATACTGTAATGTGTACATCAACATGCTTAATAAATGTAAGTTGTCAAGTTTGATGCTATCACTTACGAAGTCTAAAGAAAAAACTACTTAAAGTATAAATGCACACACACACATACACGTAAATAAATAAATAAATACATGTATATATATAATTGACTTTAGAGGGTGAAATATCTCATTAAGCATTTCTATTCCATGATCAATAAATAACCAAACTAAAATCTTCAATTAAGGTTTGCATTGACAATATTGAGGGGAGGGGAATGTAGAGAGATCTGTCAAGTTAAATTCATAAGAGATGTATATAAAATTGCCATAAGTACCTCAATAAAAATACTATAAAATTTTGAAATACCTAAAAAATTATTGTGGACCTCAAATTGTTTGCACCACAGCATACTCTTCTTTCTTATAACTCTTTTAGAGACATGCCATGATCAAATAACAAAAAGAACATCTTTACTATTGGGCATAATATTGGAAAGGAACTACCAAATCTCAATGTACAAGGTAAGGTGAAATCATAAGATTAGATTTGTTTTTTTATAGAGGGAGAAATATACTTCTACTCAAGTAGCTACAAGTGAGAACACACACATCATGAAATTTACAAGAAAGATAAATGATGTGCAACTTATATATAATCGGTCTTCACGTTGAGCAACAATGTTTCTTAACATTATTATCACTTGTGGTGACCAAAATCTCCTTCCCATCCTTAACACCACCGCTACCACATGTACATGGGATTGTTTATATGATTGAGATTAAATGTGTCTATAAATAATATAAATATATAGTTGTTGTTGCTTGATTGAGCTCTAAGAGTCAAAGATACATTTGTGTTGATACTAGTATAGAGTTAAGGTGTTGCCTTGAGGTATTTTCTTTCAAATGTTAAACAACAAAAACACAACCAAGTTCACAAAAAAAATTTAGTTCTAACTTGCTTCTTCCCCTGCTTTGGAAGTCCATAAGTTGAGTAAGAACATATCTTTATGCTCATTAGAAAATTACATATATGGAAGAAAAATATAGAAATCAATATTCTCATTTATTTATGGTTATTCAGTCCAATTAAATATAGGAAAGAAATATGATTCTGAGTTATAAACATAAGATAATAAATTATTTCTAAAAAAAGAAAAATCATACTTACTTGATGTTCATTCTATTATAACATTCGTAGAAGACTAAGCTATAGTAAAGCCAATTACATCTTCAATAAACTCAAAACAAAATGTAGTCTGCATAAAGGTGCATTTGGAACTTTCATAACATTGACCTAAACTTTAACTGTTTCTCCCAATGCAACTAAATGGATCACTGCCTTATGGTTGTTTAGTGACATGCGTCCTTAGGCAATAGCTTCTTTCGCTCCATGAACACCAATCAACTTGTATTTAGTATTTCACTTGGAATATGCACTTTGTTATGCAATAAATGAAACCATTTAAATAATGCCTTTTTAAAATAGATAAGATCCTAAAAATATTGTCAACGTCTATGTTTTAATAAGTCCAATACATAAACTATACACATTACCATTGGAAATAATACAAAATTTTCAACACAAGTAGATGGTGTAGCATTAATATTCTCAACTTCATTTGTTTCTAGCCTACTTACTTTGCTACCAATAGCTTCTCCAACATACGTTATACCATTGCGGTTACCCTAAAAATGCACTTGATTTTCTTTTTGGCTCACCAATCAAAATAAGCACAATATATGGTCCAAGAGAAATATTATTCACAATCTTACTTAGATCACTAGAGCACAACCGCCTTTTAGTATCTAATTCTTTGCTTCTGGGCCATACAACCTGCATTTGATATTTGTATCGATAGTTTTACTTTATGGAAAAACAGATTTGTAAGATAAATTTTGTAAAATTAATGATAAAGCCATTGAGTATAGTATTAATTTTACCATAATTTCAACTTTCTCAAGGTACCATCGTGTTCAAAACAACTCCATCTACTGGCCATACTGCTATCTCATCTTTAGCTTCTCCAATATATGGGATCAATCTGGATGTAGGCCTCCATAAAAAACATCCAGTTTATTCATTATAATCTATCAAAATTTTCATATCATTCAATCTAAGAGGAATATTATGTATAAGTCTTTCAGATCATTCGAAAGAACTCTTCCGTTACAACTATCTCATCCATCCCACTCCAATCCAATAAATTACATTTGGCGTTTATTTTTTCATAATTTTTCTACAATTATTAAAAAGCAATAATGTTTTATATTGAATTAAAATTCAAAATTCAAGTGATATCTTAATAATATAAGTAACTTTTACCGGTTGAGATGCACTCCCATCTCTGCAACTTGCTTTACCCTAATAAACCAATATAAGGGCATTCTTTTAGCAATAATATGTAAGTTGAGATTCAATTTTCCTTCCACATCTATGTTTAAATATTGCAATAAAAAATGAGATAAAAAATGATAATACGTATTCTCCCTCCACGGTTGCTGCATTAGCTGTGTACATTGCTTGATGCACTCTGAATTAAAGCCCTATTTGGACCAAAGTGCTTAGGAGGCACACTAGATTTAGGTTGTGGATATAACGATAGACATGGTATACAATGACTCTTAAAATATTTCTTCAAATTCATTCTTACTTTATTATTTAAGGCAAGTATCAACATTGCTTCGATGGTCGTCAATTTTTGACATGCATACCAACATTATCAGCTCTATTGGTAACTAGAGAATAATTGTTTTTCTTTTTAAAGGCAAAAAATCAAATAGCTTAGCAAAAAAATAATTTTAAGTTAAAAAAGAAATAAATAAATAACATTAAACGAACCTACTCTCGAAAGTCAAAAGATTTTTTTTAAACTAACTGCAAAAGAAACTTTTCGAAGACAATAATTTTTGTGCATCAAAATTGGCTTTCTTTACTTTCAGATTGTTTTTTTTCAAATAAAAAAACAAATTTTGTAAATTACTCAGAAAATATCTACAAATTCACAAGAAAATAGGAAGGATAAAAACTCGAGTGACATATTTGAATGAAGGACACGACTTGAAAAATTAGGCTAAAGGAAGAAGTTAAAATGCACAAGCGTGCGACAATGCAAGCACATATGACGGTAGAGCAGGAAAAGAAGGGCGCATGCAGGCGGAGGTGGGCATTTGTCGGCGGACGACAGTGGACTGCAGGTTGCAGCGGCGACTTCAATGGCGATTTTGATGACTTTGGTGTATGGATAATTCTGTGATGATTTCAGAAGTGAAATGCGGACGGGCGAGCGATGGAGTGAGATGAAGGCGACTAGTGGTGGTAAAATGGCGAAGATGACTAGTAGTGGTGAAATGAACTATGAAAACAAATGTTGTACGAACTTAGCATTACACATGTGTAATGCTATATAAACATTTCATTATATATGTGTAGTGCTATATGAAGACAACATTCTGTTGTCCTTCAGATGAAAACTTAAACTTCTGTCCTTCATACTAAGATTAGTCTTAGGTCTTTCCTTTAGACTAATTCATTCAAAAATTTATTATTATGTAGTATACCATTTTACAATGGAAGATTTATCAAGGACTAGGTACTTTATGGTTTTATAGGTTTCAACAAAGACTTTAAACATTTGGGTAACAATATCTCTACTACCTTATTTTGCAAATAAGTGCTTGATATTTTTGTTTACATAGTCACTAATATATTTGTATATATACACACACACTCCGATTTTCATTTCCAAAGACATGCTCTATTGGCACTGCAAGAGGCAGTGATAGCATTCCTAGTAGGGCTATTTGAAGAACCATGGATGGACAATACTTAATTTTACCAATTTATTTTTGCTATCATTTTTGGACCCCTATTTAGGCGTGAAACATACCTGATTTTGTGATAATAGCATATAAACCATCTTCTCCAAGTCAAAAACTCTATTTTGAAGTCTGGTTATTTGTTTTCGATTAGCTTGTGACAAAATGAACTTTTTGTAGAACATACTTCTTCCCATTCCTTGTAGTCATCTTGGTTTATCTTGTCTGAACACAACTGAAAGAGAATCTTCTCTCACATTAGTTGTCGAGCTAGATTGTGATTCACTATAAAAAAATTTAACTTCCTCTGCAAAAGTTAACATGCTTAATAATCTCCAAAATTATCACTTTCTTAAGTTATTTGTAATATGTCAAATTGATACAAATGCACATATAATAGTATCTCTAACGACCAAGCTCACTGGCTCGCTATTTTTTTGAGTGCAAGATCTAATCTAAACCAAAAATCTAGAGACGAAAAAGGGATCATAACTCTCTTCTATCTACACTAACAAATATCAAATAGAATAGTTGGCCATAACTTAAGAAAAAATGGCATGACGAGTTCAAAAATTAAACTTATTTCTCATCGTATCTTTAGCTAAACAAGCCATTCCTTTATGGTTGCATGTGTGTGACATGAAAATGTAGTATCCTATTTTATTTTAAAATGTTTGTATATATTTAAATATTTAATCAGTATTTACATATAATGTGTGTGTGTGTATTCCTACGCTGACATAATAGAATGATGCATGTAAGCATATGTGTGCATACATAGACACACATATAGGTATTAGGATTTATATCTATTATATATGCAGAAATATTATACTTATATAAATATGTGTGTGTGTATGATTTTGTGAATGTGTATGTGTATGATTTTGTGATAAAATCATATACATGTTGAGGGAATATAAATGCCTGTGTGTACCATAAATATATATATATATATATATATGGTTTGCATACACATATTATTAGTACCGCCCACACACACAGAGTTCAGATACGCACAGATTGTAACATCCTCCTACTTGGAGGTCTAAAACTAACGGCTACGGATGTTGTAGTCATCCATAGTTATTAATCCTTGGCGACCAAATACACGGTGTTAGATACATTGATACACAAAAACACATGAATATGGAAACATTTTAAAACATCAAACAAGATCACATTCCATTTAAAAAACATTTCCAATTCATGACATAATCCCACAATCGTTAACCACATTTAAAGAAAATATATTTATTACAACATACGCTAAGAGCGACATATGGAGGTGCCCCCTTGGATGATCAGAGTATATATATGCAATTTAACAACCTTGCCATTACAAACAACACAACAGGATCAAAATAAAAGAGAACTCTAGATAGCTATCGTGCCTTCTGCACGTCTTCGGAAGCTTTATTCGTTTAGCGAGGTACCTGAAAAACTCAGCTCTCAAACTACTCAAAATGAATTGAGTATCCAAGAGTTTAAGAGGAAAACATAAACTTTGAGTCAGACATAAAGCCTAGTATGAATAATAGTTTACGATCTCAAACCATTTTGATATCTAGTGAGACCATGTCACTTAGCGGAACGAGTTTTCTCCTCATTAGTATCCTAAAACCTTTATAAAACCATATACCGTGCTCCTACATCCACAATGGTTAAAATAATTCAAAACAATATGATACGATGAGATGCAAAACAAGTGAATCAATTTTGGATTACCCACCCCATTCGTTCTGGCTACCTGTCTCAATTATAATTTTTAGAATTACTATTAACCTAGTAGTTTTCGTGGGCTCATTAATAACTAGTTTAATGATTATGGATTCACTGTCCAATTACATAATTTTCATGGGATCACTAAGAACCAATTGGTAACTTCAATTTCTTTACTCTTATCCTAGTTTTCACGGGATGACTAGGAACCTAATGGTAACTCCAGTATCTTCCTTTCTTATCCTAGTTTTCATGGGCTGACTAGGAACCTATTGTCATTTGTCAATATCCTAATCCGAATATAGTTTTTATGACTTCATTATAAATTTATTAGCCTCTGCCAGTATCAAATCATAGTTTTCATGGGTTAACTATGAACCTGTCTTTCTGACATCTTTAATTATACATAGTTTTCATGGGTTTACTATGAACCTATTTGCCCCTGCCAATATCTTTTCCAATACACAGTTTCCATGGGCTTACTGAGAACCTATTGGCCCATGCCAATATCTTCCTTTAATATTTTAGCATCCTATATTCTGGTCTTCCTGACCTTCTGGATGCAATTCTATTCATTCAGGAGTTAACTTAATCTATATTCACTACTGGGTCAACCTAGCTGATTATTCTGCCCTTTCCCAAAATACAATTATGAGTTCATTACAATATTAATATATACATATATATATATATATATATATGAAGAAGCAAACACAATAACTTGGTTAATCCCTTTAACCTTAAAGAAAATTCCTTCTTCTCAAAGCACTTTATTTATTTATGTCATGGTTTTCTTTTAAAATGAGATTGGGTTATTTATTTTGAAAACTAAGACTGTCGAAACCTTCAAAACCATGCTTTCGGCCTCACTTGATAACCTCCTTCGAAACCATATATATATATATATATATATATATATATATATATATATATATATATATATCTCATTTTAAAACATTGGGCCCCTGCCTTTCGAAACACTTTAAAACTTCTCTTTCGAAATCTTTCGAATGTAATAAATTATTACTTATTAACTCTTAGAAGCATAGCTTCAAAACCATTGAAGATACCCCTTTCGAAACCTTTTAATTTATCCCTTTCGAAACAATTGAAAGTCCTCCTTTCAAAATCTTTGGAAGTGTCCATTCTGAAATCATTGAAAGTCCCCCTTTCGAAACCATTGGGTTTATATAAAAGTGTCATTTGGGTCAAAGTGAATCTAAACGAAAGTATCTCTTTCGAAACCATTTTTTATCATGTAAAAAGTACCGGGGAAAACTTGATGGAGTCGGCACCATCCCTTTCGAAAGCTTCAAATCATTTAAACAAAGCATTGAAGGAAAACGTTGAAACCCCCTTTTGAAACCATTGCCTTCGAAATCCTTGGACCCTTTCAAAAACATATAAGAAGTGGCTTAAAAAATCTATAAAACAAAGCTACCCTTCGTAGGCATTGATGATTTTAATATACTCGAAAGGCAACGGAATGGCAGTAGGGCTTCGACAAGGTCGAAACCCCTTCTTTCGAAAGCATTATTTTATAAGTAAAGAAACCAATTCGAAAGCTTATTCTTTAAACATAAGTTGGCAACCCCTTCTAAAGCGTTTACAAAACCTCTTTTGAAAACATATACTTTGACTCCTTTGAAGGATTTAATAAAATAAAGGCAGGTGCTTAACATTTTTATAACAAACAAAGGTATCGACCCCATTGGAAGCAATGCTTTCGACACCATGCCTTCCGCCTTTCCTCCAATCCACTACGTACCATCTAATTGATATCTTGTGTATTGGTTTCGGTTTAGTGGGATTTTGACTTGATTAAAGGTGAAAGCTTTGAGTTGAAAGGTACTTCTATTACAGGCGGAACCCGCTTTTTCGAGTAAAAGCTGATTAATGCCACTTAAAGCAAATTTTATCTAACTAACCAGCCATATGCAAACCTGTAATTGGTTGCCTTAACTTTTCAAATTATTTACTAAAATAACTGCCGTTAATTTCAGATCTAAACCATGGCTAAGTTAGAAAATAACCCCTTTCATTATGCAAAACCAATATTGCAAATAAGTCCTTCTAAAATAATTTAATTTGCATAGCAAATCACTTAGGAAAAATCTCCAAAAATTATAGAAATTCACTTCAATCATATTGTCTAACATATCAAAATTTCAGACCCAAATTCTCAATATAATTTTCAAATAAATTTATAATCCTAATTAACCATATTTTCCTTTGAAAATTCATAATAATCTTTCCATAGCTTGGGAAACTATCAAAATTAAAACCCAACTTCAAAATCATGTTTTACAAAACATAAATTTTTTCCATGGCATTCAAGAATAAATTTCAAACGGTTTTGCCTTAAAATAGCATTAAACCACATTTAAACAATCTTATTTAAATTAAACAAATTATAATTCAAACATATCATCATCCAGTTCATCATAAAAACGAATTTAATCTTAAATCTAAAAGCATATGATCATATAGAAAAATAGAGATGGCATAAACTATTATTCACTTTGATTAAGATAAGGAGATTGGGTTGAAATTGAGATATATTTCCCTAACTTTAATCCTTGGCTTTAATTTGATTTCTCTTCTCTTTTCTCTTTGGTAAGGCCCGGCTCCTCTTCTTTTACGTTTTTGTTTTCAAAATGACGTGAACGGAAAATGAAATGGTAAGGAACGAGAATATATAAAGGTAAGGGGTTATGTGAGGCCAATTCCCATTATACCCTTATGTCGATTAATTAACTTAAAAACCAATCTTTAGCCTATTTAATTAGTTAATTGAGCACGACCTTAATTATATTTATTCAAATCTCAATCCCTTTATCACTTAACATTTACATTATTCTATTTAAATTTATCTAATTTGAATAATGTTATCAAAAATTAGGGGTGTTGCACAAATATATATCATCACACACACAAAGATATATATTTGTATGTGCATGGGGGTTATATTGCCATATGAATATAAAATAAGTTCAGAATAATTCAAAGTAGACCAGATTCATATACTTGAATTCATTTTTCAAATGTTTGAAATCAAAGTTAGATGTTTGAGGAAGAAACCAAATGTTTGAGTAATTGAAAAGGAATTTTTATATACAAAGGTCAACATCTAAAATAATTTTCAAACATTTGAACTGTTTCAACAAGCCCAAGTTGAACCTGGATTTGACGCAAACCAAGTTAGGCGAATCGGGGGATGGGTTCTCACTTTCTTGACTTTGAGAAGTTCGCACGGCTTCATGGAATAGGTGCAACATGCAATATTAGTTTTACACTAGATGACGTACCTAGGTTCACATTTCATGGCAGGAGAAACATGAAACTCGACAAGGCTTGTGATTATAGCAAAACTTGAAGCTCTTATTGTTATCGGAGCACGACTAATCACATGTAACATGTTGAACATCAGGGAAAGATATGGATATGTCAGAGATAGTAGAGTTTTATTGCAAACAACCCAAATTTCAGTGAATCCGGATTTTTCGCAAAAATGCTAGAATCCAAGTCTACTGAAGCCCAAGTTGGGTTTGTGATATCCTGTAAATGGGCAAAGACAAATATATCAGAGCTTAATTAAACATCTCACAGTGAAACTAACTAAAATATAATAGTAAATAAATACTCACCAAAATAATTACACTTTCTAAACAAGTGTCTCAAAGCTATAAAGTCTATATTATGTACCTAACCTGTAGGATGTTATGAGGAGAGGGTCGGAACTAAAGTTCTGGTGAATGGACAAATTATATACTTCTAAGTTTAATTCTATATATATCATTTTATTTCCATTTTCTATTATATTAGAATTATTGGGTGTATAATACTCTCGCCTCTATGCGTGAATCGTACTCATCTACTCCCTAGTAGATCAAAACCTAATAACTAATATATGTAGCTATATGCCCAGTGAATGTATCGATCCTAGGTACTACCCTTAGTACCTTCCGTATCCTCCTTGAAAAGGACTCCATCGTCTCGCTGCTAGGGCGTGATGTGACTATATCTGTAAAGGACTGCCTCATAAGGCCTACAATAAGATGTTCCATCATCTGCTATGAAAATGTAAAATTGCATCCGCACTAGCCTATACTAATGCTCGGACATCCACAATGTACCACCCAGTGCGTACATTGAGAAAATACGTAATCGTTCCATCTAGTCCTTGAATCCCGCTTAACAAGGTCTACCTTGTATGGAACTCAGTTGTGGATTTTCTACATCTGTAAATGACTGCCACGTTAGGGCCTATAATACAGATATTCTACTTGTTCTATCCCTTTTCTTATCGTGGCTATGGGTCCATGCAGCCACCCCTTAACTAATCGAAAGATCTATTAAGAGTTAAGTGGTTGCGCCCTACTGCAAACAATCTAAACATCCGATTGGCTGCGCCCCCACATCCAATATCTAGATAGTGAAGGAATCATTGCACTATTGGCTTAACTCTAGTCTTTTCCAAACTCGCTTCTTGGTTTTGATGCTGGCCCGATATCCGCAGGCGACTATCCTTTTGGGTCCTGCCCACTAAAACTTACTTGCATGTAACATCCCGCCTTTTTGGATGGTTTAAATCGACGATAAACCACACATGTCAGGCTAAAACCATACAAAAGGCAGATTGTTATTGGGGTAAATAAGAAAAAGCAGAAAAAGAAGGAGAAAAACAAAACAGAATCTCACAGCAGAATGATAAAATATAATTATCAAATAACAGTTCACGAAGCTGTGTACAAAATATTTTATTGTACTTATACAACATAGAATTGGATTTACACATATCAGAGATAAATAAATAATGCAGCATAACGGTATGAATGCAGTGGAATAATAATCGTGTATAAAAGTAGCATAAGTCTTCGTCTTCGTTCTCCAGAAATAAGGTCTTCAAATCCTAAATGCTCAGGCTGACCCAAGCGAATTGAAAAGAGAAAACATTCGAGTCAGAACTAAAAGATCTTATGTAAGTTAAATCAAAGGTAAATACGAGTGCAATGGCGTCAAAGATGTTTACGGGTTTTGACATTTCTTATCCAGTGTCTAACGTGGATGCAATAACTTAAGAGACGTTTGGAATTCACATGTCCTAAGGATCCGTTAAACTATCTACTATATAGTATAATACGCTATTATAATATGTCTATAGTAAAGTAAACTATTAAAATAGCGTTAAGGCATTACCCATATCTCCTTTAACACTTTTTTATATATTCCCATAGTCTATATAGTATCATAACTTCTCGTAAATTGGGCTTATCAGAGGGAAATCCATAGGTATGGCACAAAACAAACTCGTAGAAGGCGCATTAGTGCATGTGAACATGGCACAACCAGTCAATGTCAGGGTAGATATACCAATTACACTTCCGGGCTGGTGGTAACGCATAGCAGCTACTACCACCCACCTTGCAACATACTCCCAAATCAAAAATGTAACGACCCAGAATTTCTATTAATTAAAATTTGTATATTTAATTGAATTTAAATATTAACAAGTAAGATTTGTAAGTCGAATAAATTTTATTTCGAATAATTGGATTTAATTGGATAATTAAATCGATAATTTAATATGGAAATTACAGAAATAATTGAAAATCGAGTTAAATATGATTAAAATTGATTTGTAAAATTTTATTATATCATATTGGAGTTATAATGATGTTACAGAAATTTTAAAATTGAATTAAAAGTTAAATTGTGAAAATTGAATATTTTAATATTTAAATTGACGAGTTAAAATGGCCATTTTTCAAACAGTCTCGGATTTCGACGAAACCAGTTTCATCGGATCCGTAATGTGATATTATTGTAAGGTTTCAAATTTCGTGTCGATCGGATTTACCGTTTGTCCGGGCAAGCCAAAACACATAGAAAATTCGTTTAATCGGTTTAATTTAAAATTTATCGTTTGTTGTCGTAACTCGCACAGATGATCGAATTAGCCTCCGAAACACGTTCCACTGCGTTCGAAACGCAGGGTAAACCTTAGAAACGCCAACCAGCACGCTTCGTTTGGAGTTCGGAAAATTTTGGATGAATAGTGTTTCGTAGAATTTTCTATATAAGGCCACAACAATTCTCATTTGCAAAACAAAATTTGGGTTTCACTCAGAAAACCCTAGCCGCCACTATTGAAATCCACGGCCATAAAATCATATCCTTCTCCTCCAATTTCCTTCCAATCCGTAAACATTTAGCGAAAATCATCAACTACAAAAATGAAGAGCATCACGAGTTCTACGATTCCAACGGTTAAGATCTGAAATGGCGAAGTGTGGAGGCTTCAATTGAGCCACGTTCGTGCTCGACTTCGCAAGGTTTTCTGGGCCAAGGCGGAGTCCGAGCTTGGCCATGCTCACGGCGTTGGTGAGGGGGAGTGAGGCGAGTTGAACGGCGTTGCTCGATCGCTGTCAAAGCGAAGGTTTTGGTCACGAAATTTAACCCTAATGGCGGCAAGTTGGGTTCACGTTCGAACGTGATGCCTGGAGAAGGAGCACGCGCGTGCGGCCAAGATTGCAGAGAGTGGAATGGATGGCCGTGATGTTAAAAGGTTGTAAAAATATAAAAGAAATTGGAATAAATTTATATTTAAATTCGTACGATCTTTTAAAATATTCTAACTTTTTCGTACGAGCTCGAAAAATTAAGAAACGAATTGCGTTGCAATCGATTCGTCGAGCACTACGCAATGAAACTGGATTGGAATCGTTTGGAGCTAGTGAGAATTTCAGGTAAAATTAAACGTCCGTTTAATTTTATTCGAAATAAAACGCTACAAATTTCTATCAGAAATTCAAGGTGAGAACTTCTCACTCAATCGAAATTGTTCGATGTAAATTTTAAATAGTTAGATTTAAAATTGTTGATTGTATGTTTGAATGATGATTGTTATTTATTGATTGTTAAAATAGACATTATACGCCGTTAGTAAGCGGAGGTTATTTATTAAAAACATGTACCGCGAATATTTCACCGTATAGTGAAATTGGTATTATTATGTACTTGGAGTTGATTTCCCGCATTATATAGCGGATGAGACCCTATTGCGCCGCCTATTAAGCGGATAATATTTTTATAAATCCTATATACCGCGATATTCCGTGTTGGAACGAAATTGGTATTGTGCTAACATCTTTGGATGCAGGGAAATAGGCTGGAGCACTACAAGAAATTTGATTTTTAGTGGCGCTCAAAAAACGCTACAAAAAGTTTTGGTGGCGTTTTGATAAACGCCGCTAGAAAACATGCGACTAAAAATTCATGATTTTTTGTTGTATTTATTTTAACGCCACTATAAATGAATTTTTGGCAACGTTTTTTAAACGTTACTAAAGATCTTTTTTACAGCGCTTAAGAAACGCCACCGGAAAGGTGCTGTTTACTATCTTATTTTTTTTTTGCACTTATTATTATTTTTTGCAGCGTTTTTTGAACGCCACGGAGATTAATTGAGTTATTATAATTGTTGATTCTGTAGCGCTTTTTAAACGCTACAAAAAAATATTTTTGGTGGCGTTTTTTCTCCGCCACTGTATGTTTCGATTTTATTGTCTGCTGTTCCACGACTACATCTGATTTCGCCTCCAATTTGATTACTTCAAAACTTATACAATAACGTAATATATAAACACATACACATTCAAAAATAACACGTTCAATGAACCACAATAACACAAACAAAAGCAATTACATAATCACCACTATATCATAACATTAGTGTCAAGACAAAAGGTTAACCATACGTTTACACAACCAAACTACCATAAATAGTTTCATAATAGTACATGCAGCTAAAGTAGTGCTGCTACCATACATACTAGTTTCATAATAGTTTCATAACAGTTTTAATCAACCTAACTACATACATGTGCTGCTACCATACCAAAAACCAGTGTTGCTGCTTGAATTCTTCACAAACGTTTATCTACCTGTAAACAATAATAATCATGTTACTAAATATTTGTGAGGTGAAGGTATCAAAGATCAAAAATGGATAAATATAGAAGTCCTTAAACTATAATACTTCAAACAAATATGCCTCTGCGTATTAACCACTGATGTGAGCACATTGTAATCGTCCAACAACTTTTACATCATATTTGTGAAGTCAGTGCACTAGACTTGCACATTAGCAGATGAACTTATGACAAAGATAAATGTCTTTATCATGTGGCAGATTGTGACCATTCAGTGCTTAAGTGTAGAATGATACTTAACTAACTACGAGGGGTTTAGATATGTGACTATAATACATAAGTGGGCTTTTCCAACCAGCGCAAATTGCCAGAGCTAGCGTCTTCTCTTTTCTTTTCTTTTTTTCTTTTGGTTTATAATAAATATTTAATTACCCCAAAGTTAAAATGAAAAGACTGAGATTAAAAGATACCTATATCATTCTTCAAGCATATAACTAGTGTGTTAGCGATCAATGTCCACACATGCAGGTTTACTTCCCTCATTAAATTAATGCCACATTATTGTCCAAAATCACTTCTACACACGCCAAGAACTTGCACATGATCATGACAAATTATCATATAATCATATAATTAAAATTATCTTAGACTCTACGACAGAACTAATAGTCAATCCTAACTCAATAAACCAACTTAAATCTTACGCTCACGTACCTTCAATGTGACCACATAAATACCTCTTCAGTGTATCTAATACGAACACAGAAGAACATAAAAACTAACCTATTGCTCTTAGACTAATGGCTTCAAGTACTTTCATCAACACAGAAGCAACAAAAGATGAGGAATTAAGAATTAGAAACGAGGAACCGGAGACACAAATGAAAAAAGTAACGGAGAGAGCAGATATGATGAAGAAAGAGCTTGAGCAGACGAAGGAAAAGCTGAGAAAAACTGAGGAGGCTGAAGAGAGACTGTGCTCTGAGCTTGGTGAACTTGAAGCAGAGGCACTGGAACAAGTAAGAAATTACAGCCTACGGATTATGTTCCTAACAGAGCAGTTAGTACTCGCTCATTAGTCACAAGATTCTCACTCGCAATTTCGAAACTTCTAACGCTCGGTATGTTAGTTAATTACTAAGGTCTTAATGATGAATGAATGCAATGCAGTTTCCTAAGTTGGATGATTTGATCTAGATATGAGAGTTGAATGCAATGCAGTTTCCTAAGTTGGATGATTTGATCTAGATATGAGAGGTAATAAAGTCCACCTGGTGATCTTCCTAAAGCATGTCACGATCCAGATATGAGAGGTAATAAAGTCCACCTGGTGATCGCCTAAGGAAAAGAAAAAAAAAATGATTTTTTTTTTGAAACAAGTTTGTTGATTATTGGGCGTAGTAGAGTGAAAGAGATTCATTGATTACCTGTCCGGGCTGCTCAAAGGTACTTGTGCTTTGAAAGTTTTAATAAATTGTAAAATCTGCAGTTTACCAGCAAAAAGATAAGTTAAGTTAACACTGAAATTTTACTTGGCCTAATAATTGTATTGTACAATTTAGATCAACAGACAGTTGATGATAGTCTAATCGGTGATGAATAATTATAATTCAAAACTAGTGAAAAGGGAAAACCTTGGTTTGCCAAAAGGGTTTAGTTTAAGTTCTAGCTGTACCTGAAGGCTTAAAAAAAACGAGGAAGTATAGCTGGAGCTATCAAGGCTTGCAGCTCCTCGCTGATCTTTATATTTTCAACAACAACCTATTATAAAATATGTGAGTGGTCAGTATACATGAAGATGGATTAAGCTACAAAGAACAATGTGTAATACCACCATATTTCGTAAGATATTTTAGAAAGTTTAAAAGTTTAGGCACAGAGTTGTCCATGACAAATTTACTGATACAGGTTTTGCATAAGGAAGAGAACTTTTCTCAAAACCTGAATGTTATGGTTTCTATTTTTACCGAATGAGCGCCAGCTCATTCTTGCCTCAAAATTTTGATGAAGAATGCACGAACTGGTTCTCAAGCACGACAAAGTTTGCTTATATGCAGGGCCGGCCCAATGTTATATCGGGTCATGGACAAACTTCAAATTTGGGCCCTTAATTTGTAAACAAACCTCATAGGTTCTGAAAAGCGAAAAAATTACAGAAATCGTCTTTATGTTTTTTATTTCATTTTTGTAGCAAAATCATCTTGCTTAATGCTTCTCTGCATATTCTTCTGTTCGCATGATACCCAATTCATTTAATCAATTCTAACATATATGTAGAATAAAATTTATTAAATATGAATTTTAATAATTCAATCTGGAATCTTTAACAACTACCAATTCACGAGAATCGGCAATATAAAAAAAAATTAAGAGAGAGAGAGAGAACTAAAAATGAGTCAGAAAAATGTTTTAGCAATGACCGAACTTTTTGACCCTCTTATATCCAAAAGTGGAGTCCTTTTAGCAATGATCAAGAAAATAAGGTCAGTATAAATGTCTTGGAACAAAGACAGCTTCAACATACATGATCTTTGCTAATCAATGTATCACTTTAACAGGGTGAAGACATGTACACATTTTAGAATATAGAAACGAAAGTGCCGAAATCGGTTGATAAAAGAAGCAGTCTATATTTTCTCAGTGATAACATAGCACATAATCTAATAATGCCTTGGCTTGAATTATTTATGGGTGTTTTGAGAGTCAAATGAGGCAAATAGCGATATGGTGAATTGTACAAAGGCTAAAACTAAAATTTATTAGACAATATCCATCATTGATGAGCCTTCAATAATTTGGGGCTCATATTGTTCCATTAGATGGTTTCAGATATTAGCCACAATATCAAAGTACAATGTATTATACTAGCAGTCTTAGTCAATCAGTGATTAATTTACAGCAGGCTCATAAGATATGGCAAATGAATTATCATGTGCATACCTCCTCGAACTGAAGGTATACATTGCGGCTAGATAGAAGTGAAAACTTTGCAGAAATCAGCAATGTTGCCCCTTCTTGCTCCAGTGAACAAGACAAACATGAGTCATGTGCTGGGCTATTTAGGAGACATGAAAAAAGTAATGATCTAGCATCAATTAACCGATCAGATCACCTACGACAAGCGGGTCTCTACCTAAGAACCAATATCACCATGTCAAAGCCATAAAAATACATTAAGGTAGTCAGTCTCACTCTTAGCTAGGCAAATTCTTTGTGTGTGTGTGCGTGCGTGTGTGCGTGCGTGCGTACGCACGCGCGTGTGCGTGTGCGCGCGCGTGTGAGAATCAAATTAATAGAAACAGTGATGCTAACTTAATTTAAAGCAAGCTTGTATAGTTGAAACTTACAGTAATAGTGTATGCTTCATATAATTATACACACGTTCACTTAAAATTTGAATTTGGCTAATTAGCTTCCATCTAAAAAATTACCTCCAGAAGGTTTTATACACTCCAACATAAAACATTGCGCACAATTCCTCCATCAAGCTGATCTTTGCATTCAAACTTCTGAAATATTTGGCCAACCTACACAAGCATGTTGAATGACCATGCGAGTGAAGGCAAAAAGGATTTACAAAAATGTAACATATACAAAATAAATAATAGGAACATGATTTCTTTAGAAAAGAACTTTTGTAAATTCACATCAAATTGTATAAATTATAATTAACAGGAAAAAAGAAGAAGAGTTGTAACATGGTCAACTTCGACTCCACGTACAAAGGAAAATCATCTGGGTATATCCATCCAGAGGATGCATCTAGGAATGATGTATCATCATAAACAAACTCATGAGAAAATTCATGTTAATAGATGAAACGATCGAAAGACATCATGCACAACTACACAGGATTAAGAGTGTAATGTCCATAGGTAGCAAATCAATATATATGAAAGCACAAGGGCATCCCTAGCCCTAAACATTAAATTAAAACAGCAAAAAATCCATTTGATTGCCGTTATAATAATTTGATATCCTACTGAATTTTGCAATAAATTACACACTCCAACACAAATAATCAATTGTGTAGCATGATCATTTCTCAGACATGTTTTTAATATTTATTAAATTTTAGCACATTAAAAAACAACAAGCACGTGCAATAGAACAAAAATATCATCTGAAAGTTAAATAGTTCAATCAATATTCTAACTTATACATATGGATTGGTAGTTTGGTACTAGTATAGATGCTCATATATCTACAAACACACATAATATGAAAAATTATGTGACTACAAAATTATAGTCAAGACCCTTCAAAATTTTGATGCCCGACTGTCGTGAAATCTGCATCCAAATAATAAGAGAAACAATTTGCATCTCTATTTGGTGCTTGGATTGGAGTGCTAATTTCTATTTTGACACATCAAAATGGAAGTCATGTGGTTGGAGCTGCTGAAGTGCTAAGACATAGAAGTATGGTTATAGCTTGTATCAAAATTCTAGCTTTGAAGTCACAAACAATCATTTGTTTGGCAATTACTTCCCAAATATGATTGTGTTGTCAACACAATCACACAGAATATCAAAATGAAAATGCAGTTGAACCAGCAATGAAGTAACCTGAAGAAAGGAAACCGAGTGGCCGCCTAAAAAAGGACTAGAACATCAGAAGCAGAAGTGTAATTCAACCGCCACGTGCATCCAACTTCACCAGATCGATAGGCAATCCCGCATCATACCCTTCTACACACACCTACCTCATAATTTCAAAGTTATTTATGTCAAAACCTCCGTATATGGTATTCATTTATTTGTGAAACAAACTGCAGTTAAAATCGAAGATAAGGTAGTAAACTAAGCAAATTACCAGCGCTTCTTCGATGGCCGAGCACTGTTCAGCAGTGGCGGTGAGGCCACGTTCAGTATCCTGTACGGTACTTAACAGTTCGTGCTTTTTGTGCTCCAGTTCCACCACTGCCTATGAAACGCATAAACTAAATTGAGTTTAATTAAATATATAATATAAAATTGAAAGGTGAATAGGTAAATAGTAGTACATCGGTGGAGGATAAAATGCGAGTAGTAGCTACTGGTCGAGTTGCCCTGTTTTTCTTGGCGGCGGCGAAACCGAGGACGTGACGGTGATAGGTGGTAAAAGTGGCAGTTGTTGGTTTTGGAATAACTGTTGGAAGATCCATGTGAGAATGAATGGATCTCATTACACAATCATATAAAGTCCAGTACTCATAAAATCGGTTTATAAAATTTCATACCTAAATATACCTATTTAGGTTTCCACGAGGAGAGATCTGTGAAGGGCTACCGTGACGATGCGGAGAGAAGCAGAATGAAGGACGTCTCCCGCAACAATGATAAGGAAGCAAGATGAATTTTGTTGGAGGGTGAGGTAGATTTTGCTGGAGTGAAAATGAAAGCGTGAGGAGAAAAATTTCTAAATGATGAAGAGAAAGGGAAAGGTGACATTAAATAAAAAAATTTGGTGAAATATTTTTTACTTTACGCGGGTGCAAAGCGGGAACGTGAAATCTTTTTAGCCGCATTTATATTTTTTAGGGAAATACTTTTTGGATGCATTTAGAAAGAAACGCCATCAATTTTTGCAACTATAAATGGTTTTTCTTGTAGTGGAGGGATCCAATTGGATTCCTCACTAGTATTTATTTATTTACAGTATTGTGATATTTGTTGATTATCATATACCGATATATGATGTCTTTGTTGTCGTGATTCACTATTTGGTGCTGTTGCATCATCGGATCCATTTTTGAAGTTTTAAAATAATGTTTTTTTGATTTTAAAAAAGAATTTTAAAGTGATTTTTGAAATTATACGTTTTATTAAAATTTCGAATTGATTCAGTTTAAATAATTAAAACGTTAATAAATTTTTATGTTATAAAAATTAAGATTTTTGTGAAATATAACCAAAAGGTGGTTTTTAAAATAAATAGATTTATGAAATAGTTTAAATTTGGATTTTTGAATTATTATAAAGGATGTATACAAAAGATTTTTAAAATTGATATTTATAATAAAGATATATATATATATATATATATATATATTGGAATTATAAAACGAGTTTATTAAGTGTTAAAATGAAGTATAAAATGGATTTCATTAAAAATTATAGATTTATAAATTGCGAAGATTATAAAATGAATTGATGTTGTAAAATAAAAGATTTATAAGTAATCAATTATAAACTGGATTTTGGGCATTTAAATGGGGTATTAATAGAAATTGTTAATCAAGGAGATTTTATAAGTTGAAGTTGTTATAAAATATAAATGAATCTTATAAGTAATAGAAGTTTTAAAAAGAACGATTTTGTAAATAAATGAATTGTAAGTATTTAATTTATAATATGGAATTTTGGTATATATTTGACATATATAAATTGAATTGGATTAATAAAGGAGATTTATAAATCGAAGTTTATTAAATAGAAATGGAATTTATAGACATTGTTTATAAATTCGAAATCAATGGAATTTGATAAATTGAATATAGAAATTTATTAAAAAGAGATATATTCGCGATTTTGGATAGCGAACTATTCTTTATATAAAATGTGTAGAAATATTGAAATTTGGTTAGTGAAGTATATTCACGATTTTGGACAGTGAATATATTATTAAATAAAATGGTTATGTTTTGGGAAAGCGATATTATAAAATGAAGTTAATTATTTTAAAAAGATGTTTTAAATTGTATCATGAATCGAATACATAGATTTCAACATTCATTGTTGAAATAGACGTTTTCGAAAAATAAGGAAATGGTGGACTATAACACTGTTGTTATAGTAAATGATTTCCGAAAGGAAATGTTTTGTATAGTATTGGGATTTATATATCTATTTTAATTTCGAATCCCTATACTAGTGATTTTGGGTTGTCGTAACGATGTTTTACGCAACATTCGTTTTGGCCCAAACAAATGTGTTTAAGAGAATGATTTCTTAAAGAATGAAATATATACTTAATTTCGATTTAAGTATATTGAATATTTTCCAAGTGTTGAAAATAAATGGATTTGTGAATTACTTATTATTAAATAAGTATGGAAATGTTTTCCAATATGAAGTGAATATTTTGAGATTTTATCTTTTAAAGATAAATTGAAAATGAATATTAGAAATCGATTTGGAAATCGTATATTCATAGATATTTTGGAATTGTAAATTCACTATGGAATTTATAAAAGAAAGGGAAATTTGTTTAAAAATAAACGTTGAGTTAATTTTTGAAGTGTGGGAATAAATTTACGGATTTGGAACGTAAATATAAAGTAAATCGGTAAGGATTTATTTAATTGGTTTAAATGAACCATTTTGAAATGAAAGTATTTCCGCGTAAGGAAAATGATTGAAATTTGTTTTCAAAAGTGGTAAAGGTGAAAAGTGATTTGAAAATTTTGTTTTCAAATGGTTTAAGTGTGGAAATTATATATCTAGTAAAGATATTTTTGGAAAATAAATAAATTGGGAAATTATTTGGAGTCCGGTGATGTTGTGCATGCCTATTGATAGTTAAATATCCGACTATCAATATTTACCTTTAAATAGGTATTTGTTGTGAATTGCTTGAATTTGAATGCCACACTTATTTTTGAAATAAGCGCTCACTATTCGGGTTAGCCGGGAAAGGACCTTGGGGTCGTATAACTCATTCCGAATATGTGATACGTCATTATGAATTGCATTTGATGACCGGTGTTGAACACCGAATATTTGTGAAAACGGAAGGATTACTGTTGAATGTTTCTACATCGGCTGATCTTCGATATAGAAATTTATTACCCTTTGTGATGGGAAGTCCGGTCGTGATTAGTGAATATCCGGATTGCAAGGCCTTCTTTGTAAGTGCCTTCGGTTCTGTTCGATCCTGAAACAGACTTGTATGGATGTGTGTCTGACGTTACAATTTGAGATGTAAAGCTGGTTTCTATCAAATATATTTCCGTTGATGGCGGAGAATTTATTCTCTTAGCTTAACACCCTTAGAGGTTATGTAGTTGATGGTTACTAGTGATACATTCCCAAATTGGTAATGTGGCATACGAAGTGCTATTGAGCATTATGATCAAAGCACAGCTTTTGTATAAAGCGTGGCTTTGTCAACGAGACTTCGTCGGACCTCACACCCCGGAAATGGTCAAAACAGGAAGGTTGCGGCAAGGTTATTAGGGGGTAGCGCCCCTTAAGTGTATGTCATTCCTTATGGATAGAGGTGGTATCATGGTATGGAGCCCAGATATTTAACCTATGTTGTTGCTGTAAATTTATTGCTTTGTGGTTTTTGGAAATCGAGGATCCTCGGATATAGATCGGTTACGATCAGGGAATGACATATTCGTGTCAGGTGTTACCTAGTTTGAAAGGTAACCCGACCTTGTGTTGGCAGAGATCCGGTTAGGTTCTCGGGTCGTCTTTCCAGAGGCGTACCCATGTGGCAATGGGAAGTTCCTTGGCCTGACCATTTGTTGGAAATCCAAAGAAACAATACGAACCTTGTACGGTTTTAGTTGTAGAACCTGCCATTTAATATGGTAGATATAGTAGGCATAATATAATGGTACCTATGCTGGCTAAGATTTATATCTTTATTTTCGAAATGATTTTTTCTACACTATGCACTAATAATAATATCAAAAATGATTTGATTTTGCGTAGTAAGCATCTTTGACTATCATAAGGAGAAATCTCCCCCAAGTCTGCGTTTGCATTGTGTGTGTGCCGGGAGGCCTTATGGTAGTTTCATTTTTAAAAGCATTTCGAATTGACTTTAAAAATATTCCTTTGTTTTGTTTAAAATAAAATAAAAACTAAACTGTTTTAGTTCTCACACCAGTCACATGACTGACTCGGAGTTTATTGTTTTCCTTTCTAAACTCTGGGTGCCCACCAATTTCCACACGGGCAGTCAAGAGTCAGGTTTATCAGGATATTCTGGAATTCAGGAGTTGCTGGAGGCAAGCTGGATGGCATGGCGTATTCACTAGTATATAGTATTTATTTTCTGCTGTTTGTTGTTGTACACTCTGATGATGTAATGTAATATGATGTAATGTAATAACTGATATAGTTCTTTGTTTAAAGATTATTCATTTATCTATTATATGTTGTTCCGCTGCGATTGTGAGATTCTGATATTGTTCTGTTGTTTTCTTTTTCTTTCTCTCTTCTTCTATCTTTTTCTTCTTCTTTAACCACGGTACGGTTTTTCGGCATTCGATTGCTCGGCAGTTGATACAGTGGACGTATTGATGTCGGTTTTCGAGTGTCGAAAAGTCGCAACGTTACATTTGGTGTCAGAGCATATGGTTAAGCGACAACCATGGCTCTGTTGGGAATTACTCATTAGAGATGGAGTCAGTAGTACTCTAGAATGAGTTTGAGTGTAATAATAGATACGAGTGCGTATTTGTTAGTGAATATGAGATTGTTTTATATTGTGATGATTGGTTTGTTGAGTGGTATATGGATTCTGGTCAACACGAGTAATTAACGTTGTTGATACGGATCTCTAAACACTTGTGCAGAACAATTTGACACGATATTATTTAAAATAGGGTAAATGAAATAATTTTACCTCGATTATATTTTATATATAAAGGAATAATTTTTCAGAATTATTAAAGTATATATGAATTGATTGTTTGGTTGTTGAAAATATAAGATATATGCAATTTAATAAAAGTTGTTTGAATAAGTTGAATGAAATATATTGTAAAAGAATAAATTTTATAAGCGAATGAATTAAAAGTATGGAACTATAGTTAATGTGATTTACAATTGTGAAATAATCTTGTATTTAAAAGTGAAACTATATGAATATATTTATAAGTGTGATTTATAAATAAAAGGATTTTTTTGAAAGAATATTAAGCACTGAATTCGTTATTGTCACTGGAAAATACTGCAGCATCATCAGTATCATTTTCGAGTCTCTATGTGATGGATTTGCTACCATAGTAAATTGAAATTAAGTTAGTTGTGATAAACAGATTTGAAATTAAAATCCAAGTTGTAATTGATGAATATAAGTGAAATGAGTTTTGAACTTATAATATGAATAATAAATTTAGCTTTAGATAAGTTAATGGATTTGGAAGTTAATAAATAAGTTGTATAACTTTTAGAATGGGAAAGGATAAGTAAAACCAATTATTGAAGTGGTTAAACAATTTTGTTAAGCAAAATGAGGTGGAATTTGACTTCGGTAAAAAAAGTTAAATAGAATTTACTTTAGAATTTGAATTTGAATTGAATTTATAAGTGGAAATTAAAGTTAAGATTGAACAAAAGATGTTTAATTGGAATATAACTTAAGTGATGAAGTTGAAATTATTATAAATAAGTGAAGCGATGAATATGAACTTGAGTTATATAAATGAAATTCAATTTGAAATGTTAAATGAATTAGCAGTTAAATTAATAAATGGATTGAATATTAATCAATCAAATGTAAAAGAATTGATATGGGATAATGAATGTAAGTGTTAATTCATTAAAAGCTAATGTTATTGGAAGTTGAATAATTGAATGAAAATCAATTTAATGTAAACCAATTGAAAGTAAAAAAGTGTTGAACCGAATTGAATGTAAATTTAATAATTTGGTTATGTTGAATCTACATTGGTTGTTATATGATAATAAATTGATTATATGTATGATTCATTAAGTGATTAATGAAATTGAATTAGCGAAATTAAAAGCTATGTGATTGAATCCAAATTGGAAGTAAATAAATTTGAATAGAATTGAATTTGATTTGGAAGTGAACTAACGTGAATATAAATTAGTGAATGTAAACTAATTGAATATGAATAAGTGAATGTATATTTATTTGATATGGATTTGTTGGATGATAGTTGTTTGGTAGTTGCATTTGTTGCATTTGCTATGTTGGCACATGTAGTTGTTATGTTGCTATATATTGTATATTGATGTTACTTTCATATATGCATGTTTCTCATTGTTTGTTGAGTGTTTAGTAGGTGCGGATTGTGCTTGCTTCGCATTTGGAGCTCACTTTCGTGCTATATTAGCCGTATACGCTCGCTAACAATAAATAAGGTACATATCTCGGATTAAATATCGTACTTTTACACTTTTTTCCCTACGTGATGCCTCATCACTTGATGAGATGTATATTTGTGATATATACACTGTCATTTTTTTCCGGATCGAGCCGCGCAAAGGAGACTGGCGAATTTTTCCGAAAATTTAAGGCGTTGGAAATTTTTTGAGAAAATTGGGAAAATTTTGAAAACTATAAATTTGATTTGGAATTGGAAGTTAAACAATTGATTTCGGTTTGAAAAGATAAATAAGTATGATTTGAAAACTTAGTAAAGTATTGTAAGAGGTTTAACTATTGGATTTTGGGAAAGTTAGACACTTAAATGAATTTAAAATCCAATTTGAATGGTTTGTTTTGGAAAGCTAATGGATTCTGTAACTTTTTCTTACTTGGTAATTTCGAGGACGAAATTCTTTTAAGGGGGGAAGTTCGTAACGACCCAGAATTTCTATTAATTAAAATTTGTATATTTAATTGAATTTAAATATTAACAAGCAAGATTTGTAAGTCAGATTAAATTTTATTTCGAATAATTGGATTTAATTGGATAATTAAATCGATAATTTAATATGGAAACTACAGAAATAATTGAAAATTGAGTTAAATATGACTAAATTTGATTTGTAAAATATTATTATATCATATTGGAGTTATAATGATGTCATAGAACTTTTAAAATTGAATTAAAATTTAAATTGTGAAAATTGAATATTTTAATATTTAAATTGACGAGTTAAAATAGCCATTTTTCAAACAGTCTCGGATTTGACGAAACCAGTTTCATCGGATCCGTAGTGTGATATTATTGTAAGGTTTCAAATTTCGTGTCAATCGAATTTACCGTTTGTCCGGGGCAAGCCAAAACGCATAGAAAATTCGTTTAATCGGTTTAATTTAAAATTTACCGTTTGTTACCGTAACTCGCACAGATGATCGAATTAGCCTCCGAAACACGTTCCATTGTGTTCGAAATGCGGGGTAAACCTTAGAAACGCCAACCGGTACGCTTCGTTTGGAGTTCGGAAATTTTGGATGAATAGTGTTTCGTAGAATTTTCTATATAAGGCCACAACAATTCTCATTTGCAAAACAAAATTGGGTTTCACTCGAAAAACCCTAGCCGCCACTATTGAAACCCACGACCAGAAAATCATGTCCCTCTCCTCCAATTTCCTTCCAATCCGTAAAAATTTAGCAAAAATCATCAACTAAAAAAATGAAGAGCATCACGAGTTCTACGATTCCAACGGTTAAGATCTGAAATGGCGAAGTGTGGAGGCTTCAATTGAGCCATGCTCATGCTCGACTTTGAATGGTTTTCTGGGCCAAGGGGGAGGCCGAGCTTGGCCATGCTCACGGCGTTGGTAAGGGGGAGTGAGGCGAGTTGAAAGGCGTTGCTCGATCGTTGTCAAAGTGAAGGTTTTGGTCACGAAATTTAATCCTAATGGCGGCAAGTTGGGTTCACGTTCGAACGTGATGCCTGGAGAAGGAGCACGCGCGTGCGGCCAAGACTGCAGAGAGTGAAATGGATGGCCGTGATGTTAAAAGGTTGTAAAAATATAAAAGAAATTGGAATAAATTTATATTTAAATTCGTACGATCTTTTAAATGCTCTAACTTTTTCGTACGAGGTCGAAAAATTACGAAACAAATTGCGTTGCAATCGTTTCGTCGAGCACTACGCAATGAAACAAGATTGGAGTCGTTTGGAGCTAGTGAGAATTTCGGGTAAAATTAAACGTCCGTTTAATTTTATTCGAAATAAAACGCTACAAATTTCTATCAGAAATTCAAGGTGAGAACTTCTCACTCAATCGAAATTGTTCGATGTAAATTTTAAATAGTTAGATTTAAAATTGTTGATTGTATGTTTGAATGATGATTGTTATCTATTGATTGTTAAAATAGACATTATACGCCGTTAGTAAGCGGAGGTTATTTATTAAAAACATGTACCGCGAATATTTCACCGTATAGTGAAATTGGTATTATTATGTACTTGGAGTTGATTTCCTGCATTATATAGCGGATGAGACCGTATTACGCCGCCTATTAAGCGGATAATATTTTTATAAATCCTACATACCGCGATATTCCGTGTTGGAACGGAATTGGTATTGTGCTAACATCTTTGGATGCAGGAAAACAGGTTGGAGGGATCCAACTGGATTCCTCACCAGTATTGATTTATTTACAGATATTGTGATATTTGTTGATTATCATATACTGATATATGATGTCTTTGTTGTAGTGATTGACTATTCGGTGCTGTTGCAGCATCAGATCCATTTTTGATGTTTTAAAATAATGTTTTTTTGATTTTAAAAAAGAATTTTAAAGTGATTTTTGAAAGTGTACGTTTTATTAAAATTTCGAATTGATTCAGTTTAAATAATTAAAACGTTATAAATTTTTATGTTATAAAAATTAAGATTTTTGTGAAATATAACCAAAAGGTGGTTTTTGAAATAAATAGATTTATAAAATAGTTTAAATTTGGATTTTTGAATTATTATAAAGGATGTATATAAAAGATTTTTAACATTGATATTTATAATAAAGAAATATATATATATATATATATATATATATATTGGAATTATAAAACGAGTTTATTAAGTGTTAGAATGAAGTATAAAATGGATTTCATTAAAAATTATAGATTTATAAATTGTGAAGATTATAAAATGAATTGATGTTGTAAAATAATAGATTTATAAGTAATCAGCTTATAAACTGGATTTTGGGCATTTAAATGGGATATTAATAGAAATTGTTAATCAAGGAGATTTTATAAGTTGAAGTTGTTATAAAATATAAATGAATCTTATAAGTAATAGAAGTTTTAAAAAGAACGATTTTGTAAATAAACGAATTATAAGTATTTAACTTATAATATGGACTTTTGGTATATATTTGAGATATATAAATTGAATTGGATTAATAAAGGAGATTTATAAATCGAAGTTTATAAATAGAAATGGAATTTATAGACATTGTTTATAAATTCGAAATCAATGGAATTTGATAAATTGAATATAGAAATTTATTAAAAGGAGATATATTCGCGATTTTGGATAGAGAACTATTCTTTGTATAAAATGTGTAGAAATATTGAAATTTGGTTAGTGAAGTATATTCACGATTTTGGACAGTGAATATATTATTAAATAAAATGGTTATGTTTTGGGAAAGCGATATTATAAAATGAAGTTAATTATTTTAAAAAGATGTTTTAAAATGTATTATGAATCGAATAAATAGATTTCAACATTCATTGTTGAAATAGCCGTTTTCGAGAAATAAGAAAATGGTGGACTATAACACTGTCATTATAGTAAATGATTTCCGAAAGGAAATGTTTTGTATAGTATTGGGATATATATATATATATTAATTTCGAATCCCTATACTAGTGATTTTGGGTTATCGTAACGATGTTTTACGCAACATTCATTTTGGCCCAAACAAATGTGTTTAAGAGAATGATTTCTTAAAGAATGAAATATATACTTAATTTCGATTTAAGTATATTGAATATTTTCCAAGTGTTGAAAATAAATGGATTTGTGAATTACTTATTATTAAATAAGTATGGAAATGTTTTCCAATATGAAGTGAATATTTTGAGATTTTATCTTTTAAAGATAAATTGAAAATGAATATTAGAAATGGATTTGGAAATCGTATATTCATAGATATTTTGGAATTGTAAATTCACTGTGGAATTTATAAAAGAAAGGGAAATTTGTTTAAAAATAAACGTTGAGTTAATTTTTGAAGTGTGGGAATAAATTTACGGATTTGGAACGTAAATATAAAGTAAATCGGTAAGGATTCATTTAGTTGGTTTAAATGAACCATTTTGAAACGAAAGTATTTCCGCGTAAGGAAAATGATTGAAGTTTGTTTTCAAAAGTGGTAAAGGTGAAAGGGATTTGAAAATTTTGTTTTCAAATGGTTTAAGTGTGGTAATTATATATCTAGTAAAGATATTTTTGGAAAATAAATAAATTGGGAAATTATTTGGAGTCCGGTGATGTTGTGCATGCCTATTGATAGTTAAATATCCGACTATCACTATTTATCTTTAAATAGATATTTGTTGTGAATTGCTTGAATTTGAATGCCACATTTATTTATGAAATAAGCGCTCACTATTCGGGTTAGCCGGGAAAGGACCTTGGGGTCGTATAACCCATTCCGAATATGTGATACGTCGTTGTGAATTGCATTTGATGACCGGTGTTGAAGACCGAATATTTGTGAAAATGGAAGGATTACCGTTGAATGTTTCTGCATCGGCTGATCCCCGATATAGAAATTTATTACCCTTTGTGATGGGAAGTCCGGTCGTGATTAGTGAATATCCGAATTGCAAGGACTTCTTTGTAAGTGCCTTCGGTTCCGTTCAATCCTGGAACGGACTTGTATGGATGTGTGTCTGACGTTACAATTTGAGATGTAAAGCTAGTTTCTATAAAATATATTTCCGTTGGTGGCGGAAAATTTATTCTCTTAGCTTAACACCCTTAGAGGTTATGTAGTTGATGGTTACTAGTGATACATTCCCAAATTGGTAATGTGGCATACGAAGTGTTGTTGAGCATTGTGATCAAAGCACAGCTTTTGTATAAAGCGTGGCTTTGTGGACGAGACTTCGTCGGACCTCACACCCCGGAAATGGTCAAAACAGGAAGGATGCGGCAAGGTTATTAGGGGGTAGCGCCCCTTTAGTGTATGTCATTCCTTCTGGATAGAGGTGGTATCATGGTATGGAGCCCAGGTATTTAACCTATCTTGTTGCTGCAAATTTATTGCTTTGTGATTGTTGGAAATCGAGGATCCTCGGATGTAGATCGGTTACGATCGGGGAATGACATATTCGTGTCAGTTGTTACCTAGTTTGAAAGGTAACCCGGCCTTGTGTTGGCAAAGATCCGGTTAGGTTCTCGGGTCGTCTTTCCAGAGGCGTACCCATGTGGCAATGGGAAGTTCCTTGGCCTGACCATTTGTTGGAAATCCAAAGAAACAATACGAACCCTGTACGGTTTTAGTTGTAGAGCCTGCCATCTAATATGGTAGATATAGTAGGCATAATATAATGGTACCTATGCTGGCTAAGATTTATATCTTTATTTTCGAAATGATTTTTTCTACACTATGCCCTAATAATAATATCAAAAATGATTTGATTTTGCGTAGTAAGCATCTTTGACTATCATAAGGAGAAATCTCCCTCAAGTCTGCGTTTGCATTGTGTGTGTGTCGGAAGGCCTTATGGTAGTTTCATTTTTAAAAGCATTTTGAATTGACTTTAAAAATATTCCTCTGTTTTGTTTAAAAATAAAATAAACTGTTTTAGTTCTCACACCAGTCACATGACTGACTCGGAGTTTATTGTTTTCCTTTCTAAACTCTGGGTGCCCACCAATTTCTACACGGGCAGTCAAGAGTCAGGTTTATCAAGATATTCTGGAATTCAGGAGTTGCTGGAGGCAAGCTGGATGGCATGGCGTATTCACTAGTATATAGTATTTCTTTTCCGCTGTTTGTTGTTGTTTGTTGTTGTACACTTTGATGATGTAATGTAATATGATGTAATGTAATAACTGATATAGTTCTTTGTTTAAAGATTATTCATTTATCTATTATATGTTGTTCTGCTGCGATTGTGAGATTCTGATATTATTCTGTTGTTTTCTTTTTCTTTCTCTCTTCTTCTATCTTTTTCTTCTTTTTTAACCATAACGGTATGGTTTTCCGGCATTCGACTGCTCGGTAGTTGATACAGTGGACGTATTGATGTCGGTTTTCGAGCGTCGAAAAGTCGCAACGTTACACAAAATCAAGGGTGCCCACCAAATAAATCACAAAGTCATAATATAGTATCGAAGGAATGTGCTCGATCGGAGGATTGACCTCACTTGGCCCGTCGATTGCTCCTGTTTTAGTCACATCTAAGCCGATTCATGGGAGTCAGGGTCACGTCATACCTTATACATCGTCACCTAACCATCCTACTTCATTTCTAGAATCTCCGCCACATACACAGTTGTTAAAGTGGTTTTCAGTATTGGAAGAGAGTATGAAAATATCTGATCCTGGTCTCTTTAACTACCAATTACTTGTTACACACTGGTTGACTCTTTTAAATTTCCAAAATCAATTCATAGTTGATATCAAAATATTGTATTCAATTCAAATCATATCACTTTCGAAATCATATTCACTTTCGAAATCGCATTGTTTCCAAAATCATAATTTCTTCCAAAAATCATATTCCCAAAATATGTTAAATCCTTTCTTCAAAATCATCATATTCAAATAAATTATAACTTTTAAATCCCAACATAGTTTATAACATCATTTAACCGTGTTCTCTTTCAAATCAATAAATTGAATATAGACACTTCTACTTTAGTAGTCTAGAAATTCAGAAAATAGTTTAAATAATTGTAAATAGTTAAAATAGTTATAATTAGTTAAAATACTCTAAAATAGTTTAGTTATAGATATAAAGATACCGTTAAACTGATTTAAGATAGTTAAATAGATTTGAAGATTAAATATAATTAAAGTACATTAAATAGCTTTAAATTAGATTAATTAGATTTAAAATAAGTTAAAATGGGTTAACTGGTTAAAAGTTTGAAAATATTAATAATTAAAGTCTTTAAAATAATATATTTTTAAAACTGTTTTTATTAAAAATATGAATCTGAAATTTATATCTATTTTAAACTATTTATTTCAATCCAACACATTTGGACCATTTGAATATCCAAAACACAATTTCAAATTTTCCAATTCAAATTCTCAATACAATATTAAATTCAATATCGCTTCCAAAACTCTATTTGAAATATCAATTTAAATTATTCCAATTTCAATATATTTCAAAGTTATATTTCGAACAATTTTAGTAACTCAGTTTCGGCAAACTTTACTTATACACCACATTCAACTTTAAAACTTCAATTTAATTTCTTTAAACAATTCCTTTAAACCAATTCAAATTTCAACATAAACTTGAATTTTAATAATAATTCAATTTATACAAATCGATTCTTATTTCAAAATATCATTTAACTAGATTTGAAATTTAAAGATTTTAAAATCATTTAATTTAACCAATCCAGCATCCGTATATAATTTCTACCCTAGGGTCAAGTGATACAGATATTTATCATTTCAATCCGCAATTTAAAATTTACAATTATAAATCATTTTAAACCGCAATCCCGAATTAATATAAAATCCATAAAATCGCTCGAGTCTTTCATTTCAAATTTTTTTCCTTAATTCTATAGATCATTCAGGTAGGTATGATTTTAACCCATAGTGAACTTGCATTTTATAACGATATAAAATACAACATCCATTCATCCAATATCAACAACCAAACATCCATCTCAATCATCATCCAAATCAATCAATAAATATCAGTATAGAACTGATAATCAATAACAGGTATTTAACTGGCAATTTATATTCAAAAATAAATTAAATAACGATTCATTCAAATAAATTCAAATCAATTAAGATGATGATTTAAAATATACCAAACAGTCATAAATAAATTTCTAATCACATCATCAATTTAGTTTAACAAGCATAAGAAATTTTAGAAGTTGTGAGTAGGTCAAAATACTCACCTTTGAATTTAAATCGAATTTAAATCCAAATAAAGGCCATAAATTTTACAGTCTTAGAATTCATCCAAAGCAGCGTCAAAATGTCTAGAATTTTAATACGATCCTAGCAGGACAAATCGCATGTGAAACGGACCTCGTATATAAAAGTTATTAAAGTTAGAACGTTTTAAAAAATAAATTCAATTAAAAAAACAAAACAAACAAGCATTCAATTTCCACGTCACCTTGGAGAAGAACCCGAGCTGATACTCATTTGAACCCTACAGGGCATGCATGCTACACGACGAAGCCACCGCTACCATGCAACGTGCGCCAGCAACAGGCTGACCGTGGCCTCATGCGCGTCTCCTCCAGGCGAGGCACCACCACCTCCCCCCTTGCGATCTCTCGACGTTGATCGGCCGAAAAGACAGCAGCCGCCACTGCAATGCAAACCCTAAACGATTTTTTTCGACACGATCTGACCATCGATTCGCCAAACAAACTATACTGATGAAGTCCCCTCGGTCCATTCTACAGTACACACAAATCAATTCGACGACCAGACAAGGTTGATCATTGCGCGATGAACGACTGCGATGTGTTCTTCAATTTATGGACAAACAGTGATTCAAATTGGAAAACGAATTACAGATCTAAGATGCGCTCGTCAAGAGCTTCAACTTGATATATAATTCGATATAGTTTAAGGAGTTTAATTTTCAATTTGATTTTTGATTTGGATTTGGATTTGCAATTTGGGAATTAGGGTTTGCATCCATTGGGAAGAGAAATGCAAATGGAATTTTACGTATTGAAATCAAAAAATGACCTAGGGTTTATAACGATCTATTTATAGGAGAGCTGAAAATAGAAAGAATGGGCTAGATTGGTGTGATATCCCAGAATTTCTGGCAATATAATTTTAATAATCTGTATTTGAAATTAAATTGATTTAACAATCTTTATTATTTAAAAATTTAATTAGTAAATTTATCTTTTAAAAAGCTAATAAATTGTTTTCTATTTATAATGTATATATATATTTATATATATTTTAAATAGATGAGTTTGGTTTTAAATTTAATTAATATAGCATATTTTCTAATTATAATATTTTGGTAATTGGGAAATTATGATCTATTTAACGATTAAGCTTTTCAAAACTATTTTTATAAATAACTGTATGATTTTAAATACACAAGACAAATGTTTTATTTGTTCAAGTTATATTTTATCTTAAGTTTGAATATTAATTTAGATTAAAATAAAGTTATAAAAATGTTTGTTTTTTTTTTAAATATTGATTTATAAATATGATTTGTAAATTAGATATGAAGTTTAAAATACAACTAATTAATGGAAAATTTATTCATTTAAATAACAAGTAATTTATAACCTCTTTTATAAATTTACTTAAAATGATTAAAAATATTATTTTCAAATAATTGATATGTGTATTATTTTATTTATAATTATACTTGGTTTTATTTTTTAAAAATTATCTATATACATAACTAAGTATTGAAAACTAATTTTTTTTAAAATATTGATTTATAAATATGATTTGTAAATTAGATATGAAGTTTAAAATACAACTAATTAATGGAAAATTTATTCATTTAAATAATAAGTAATTTATAACCTCTTTTATAAATTTACTTAAAATGATTAAAAAAATTATTTTTAAATAATTGATATGTGTATTATTTTATTTATAATTATACTTGGTTTTATTTTTTAAAAATTATCTATATACATAACTAAGTATTGAAAACTAATTAATTAAGTTTAAACTTTCATTAACTTTAATTATAAATACTAATTAATTAAAGGGACATGTGTAAACATCTTAGAAACATAATTTAACATGTGTTAGATGTTTAAATAAGAAAATTAACAAGTGTTAACACTTAAGACAAGTGTCAAAATTATATTTTTATTTTCTTTGATTTTTAATTTATCATAAATATTGTTATATAAACTTGCCTTCTTCCTTTCCTATTCTTTTCTCATTTTCAATTCATTAACTTAAGAAATTTTCAGCTGAGAAACCATTCCACTTTAAACCATCCTCAAATCAAATTAAATCTGAAAATCAAAAATTCTGTAATCATCCTCATATCCAAACACATCTCCTAAAAATTGAAACTGCATTCATCATTCAACCTGAAATCTGTAGCTTGCATTCATTCTCCTCAAAAAGCAAACCTGTAAAACATTTTCCTGCATACAAAACAAAAGCAAATCCCTCTTCATAATCAAACTATGGTAACCATTTTCAAATTGCATATCCCTGATTCATTTTCAAAAACCTGCATTCATTTTTAAAAAAAAAATCTGGATACAAGAAAACCTGCATTTCCCTCTTCAAAATCTGGAAATCAGGCCACTACATGAAAACCTGGAATTAAAGCAAATTAAAACATTAGCAACATTCAAGAGTTTAAAGGATTCAAAGCACTAAAGTTTTTAAAGGCAAACAAATTCAGTTTTTAAGTTTCCAAGAACTTTTCAAATCTGAAACTGTGCTCTGCTCATCAAAAATCTGTGAGTAACTTTTTAATTTAAAAGCTTAAGTATAATAATCTTGTTGCATGTTCATATCTGTGAATCTGTATGGTTGTGTGTAAAGTTTAAGTGCATTTCTGTGAATACATGAATGTGTGGATTTCTATAGACATATGATGCTGGCTTCTAACAGTACATAGTTTTTTGTTGCATGGATTTTGTTAAAAATCCATTTCCCTCTTATAACAATCTCTGTTAATATTGATACTTCCAACCAAACTTGATTGTTAGGTCATAAAGTAAAGTTTTAAAAATTTATATGAGTTAGATATTTTTTGTATTGCCTGGAAACATAAATAACATAACAAAAATTTGTATAAGTGAAAAATTCAAACGTTACAATTCAATGTTTCAGGGTTATAAATCAAAACTTCATACAAAAACATGAATTTTAAACCAAAAATTACAAATTTTAGAGTTAGAACCAGTGAGCAGTTCTAGTTTTACTGTAAATTGTATTTTGGGCCATCTCTGTTGCCACAAGTAATTAGAGCTGCCGGATTTGTTTCTGGAGGAGGAGGAGTTATCAGGGATGAGGGGAAAATTATTTGTTTGGGTTGCACTACATTTTGCTGATGATGTATTGTGATTGAAGATTAGAACCCTAGTTTTACTATGGCTAGGAAGAATTGAACATTTCGGCAAGTATAGTTGGTCGAGTTGCTTGGAGTCTTGGGTACTGGAAGATGATGGGTTGTCGAAGTCTTTGCCGGAGTTTAAGAGGCAACGGTGGCTGGAGGCGCGTGAACGAGGTGTTGTCAGGTTTTGGATGGAAGTGGGTAGTATCTGTTCCAGGTTTGGGAATTTTGGTCGTGATTTTGAATTCGTGCAAGAGTTGATTGGGTTGTTGTTTGGTTGGTCTGAGTTGTTGATCGGCGACTGTGGGGAGGTCGCGTAGTTCGTCTGCAGTGGCCGGAGGCACTGTACATGTGCACATGGCAGTGTGGTGATGCTGGTGAATGTTGGGTGGTTACAGGTTTGATGGCCTCATGTTGGTCTCGGGAAATTTGAGTTTTAACTCGAAGCAGTTAAACTTTGGACTCGAAGTTTTTTTGAGTGGGCTCGTGTATATTGTTTGTTTCAGGTTTTAAATAAAACAGAAAGCCTGTTCTTTTTTAAAGTTTTAATGTAAAGTGTAAAAATGCAAACTGGAGATTTAAACTAAGATTTAAAAAAAAACTGAATTTGAATCTGAATTCAAGAAGTTTGAATCCGAGTTTGAAATAATTTAAATTTAGTTTTTAACAATTTTTAAGATATAAAAGAATATTGGTTTTGAATTTAAACTAGAAGATTAAATTGAAAAATATAATCAGTTTAAATCTGAGATTTAAAATCTGAAATTTGGGTTGAGTTTCAGTTTTTAAAATAAAATAAAGTTTAAATTATTTAATTACTTTAAAATGGTTATTCTTTTAACGCATGAGATAAAAAGGTTTTGAATTGTTTTAAAACCTTGTTTAAGTTAAAATTTGTATTCATTTTAAAACCTTAAATTTAAAATGAAGTTTAAAATGGAATTTAAAGTAAATTTAAAAAAAAATTGTTTTTAATACTTTGATTTAAGTAAGAAATGTTTATCTTAAAGATAAATAAAATTTAATGAATTGGATTCATTAAATTATTAAGTTGGCTAATTAACTAATTAATTAATTAATAATATGGATGATTAATTAAGTAATTAAGAATTTAAAATTTTATTAATTAAGACATAAGATTAATTAATTAAGGTTAATTAACCTGTAATTAAGGATTATTAATTAGATTTTAATTAATGATTAAGAATTAATTAATCAAGTAATTAAGGATTAATTAAGGTCATTAACTTAAGGATTAATTAAGGATTAATCAAGTAATTAAGAATAGTTAATGAAGGTCATTAACTTAAGATTATTTAACAATTAATTAACGTGATTAATTTTAATAATTAATTAGATTAATTAATTAATAATAATCATTTATAAATTTTTTGTATGTTTAATTACTTAATGGAAGTAATTAATGAATTAATTATTTAGTGTAATTAATTGGGTTAATGTGATTTGTTTAGGTTAATTAATTAAGTTTAATTTATTTAAACACTTGATGATTTGATGAATAATTACTTTATGTAATTAATGGGATTGTAATTACTTAGGGAAGTAATTAATTGATAATTACTGGATGTAATTAAAAGATGTTTAATGAAACTGCATTCATCATTCAACCTGAAATCTGTAGCTTGCATTCATTCTCCTCAAAAAGCAAACTGTAAAACATTTTCCTGCATACAAAACAAAAGCAAATCCCTCTTCATAATCAAACTCTGGTAACCATTTTCAAAATTGCATATCCCTGATTCATTTTCAAAAACCTGCATTCATTTTTTTTAAAAATCTGGATACAAGAAAACCTGCATTTCCCTCTTCAAAATCTGGAAATCAGGCCACTACATGCAAACCTGGAATTAAAGCAAATTAAAACATCAGCAACATTCAAGAGTTTAAAGGATTCAAAGCACTAAAGTTTTTTAAAGGCAAACAAATTTAGTTTTTAAGTTTCCAGGAGCTTTTCAAATCTGAAACCGTGCTCTGCTCATCAAAAATGTGTGAGCAACTTTTTATTTTAAAAGCTTAAGTATAATAATCTTGTTGCATGTTCATATCTGTGAATCTGTATGGTTGTGTGTAAAGTTTAAGTGCATTTCTGTGAATACATGAATGTGTGGATTTGTATAGATATATGATGCTGGCTTCTGACAATACATAGTTTTTTTGTAGTATGGATTTTGCTAAAAATCCATTTCCCTCTTATAACAATCTTTGTTACTATTGATACTTCAAACCAAACTTGATTGTTAGATCATAAAGTAAAGTTTTAAAAATTTATATAAGATAGATATTTTTTGTATTGCCTGGAAACATAAATAACAGAGCAAAAATTTGTGTAAGTGAAAAATACAAACATTACAATTCAATGTTTCAGGGTTATAAATCAAAACTTCATACAAAAACATGAATTTTAAACCAAAAATTACAAATTTTAGAGTTAGAACCAGTGAGTGGTTCTAGTTTTACTGTAAATTGTATTTTGGGGCATCTCTGTTACCACAAGTGATTAGAGGTGCCGGATTTGTTTCTGGAGGAGGAGGAGTTACCAGGGATGAGGGGAAAATTATTTGTTTGGGTTGCACTGCATTTTGGTGATGATGGATTGTGATTGAAGATTAGTACCCTAGTTTTACAGTGGCTAGGAAGAATTGAACATTTCGGCAAGAATAGTTGGTCGAGTTACTGGGGTCTTGGGTACTGGAAGATGATGGGTTGTCGAAGCCTTCGCCGGAGTTTAAGAGGCAATGGTGGCAGGAGGCGCGTGAACGAGGTGTTTTCAGGTTTTGGATGGAAGTGGGTAGTATCTTTTCCAGGTTTAGGAATTTTGGTCGCGATTTTGAATTTGTGCAAGAGTTGATTGGGTTGTTGTTTGGTTGGTCTGAGTTGTTGATCAACGACTGTGGGGAGGTCACGTAGTTGGTCAGCGGTGGCCGGAGGCACTGTACATGTGCACAGGGCAGTGTGGTGATGCTGATGAATGTTGGGTGGTTACAGGTTTGATGGCCTCGTGTTGGTCTCGGGAAATTTGAGTTTTAACTCGAAGCAGTTAAACTTTGGACTCGAAGTTTTTTTGAGTGGGCTCGTGTATATTGTTTGTTTCAGGTTTTAGATAAAACAGAAAGCCTGTTCTGTTTTTAAAGTTTTAATGTAAAGTGTAAAAATGCAAACTGGAAATTTAAACTAATATTTAAAAAAAAAAACTGAATTTGAATCTGAATTCAAGAAGTTTGAATCTGAGTTTGAAATAATTTAAATTTTGAAATTTAAATTTAGTTTTAACAATTTTTAAGGTATAAAAGAATATTTGTTTTGAATTTAAACTGGAAGATTAAATTGAAAAATATAATCAGTTTAAATCTGAGATTTAAAAATCTAGAATTTGGGTTGAGTTTCAGTTTTTAAAATAAAATAAATTTTAAATTTAAATTGTTTAATTACTTTAAAATGGTTATTCTTTTAACACATGAGATAAAAAGGTTTTGAATTGTTTTAAAACCTTGTTTAAGTTAAAATTTATATTCATTTTAAAACCTTAAATTTAAAATGAAGTTTAAAATGGAATTTAAAGTAAATTTAAAACAAATTGTTTTTAATATTTTGATTTAAATAAAAAATGTTTATCTTAAAGATAAATAAAATTTAATGATTTGGATTCATTAAATTATTAAGTTGGATAATTAACTATTTAATTAATTAATAATATGGATGATTAATTAAGTAATTAAGAATTTTAAATTTTATTAATTGAGACTTAAATTAATTAATTAAGGTTAATTAACCTGTAATTAAGGATTATTAATTAGATTTTAATTAAGGATTAAGAATTAATTAATCAAGTAATTAATTTAAGTTACAATTAACACTTAATTAATTAAATAATTAGAGATTAATTGATTGATAATTAAATATTAATTAATTTGTAATTAATAATGATTAATCTAAGTTAATTTCTTAATAAAGTATTTAAGAATAGTTAATGAAGGTCATTAACTTAAGATTATTTAACATTTAATTAACGTGATTAGTTTTAATGATTAATTAGATTAATTAATTAATAATAATCATTTATAAAAAAATTATGTTTAATTACTTAACGGAAGTAATTAATGAATTAATTATTCAGTGTAATTAATTGGGTTAATGTGATTTGTTTAGGTTAATTAATTAAGTTTAATTAATTTAAACACATGACGATTTGATGAATAATTACTTTATGTATTTAATGGGATTGTAATTACTTAGGGAAGTAATTAAGTGATAATTACTGGATGTAATTAAAAGATGTTTAATGATGGAAGTAATTTAGATTAAATTACTTTGAAATTTATCAAGGGATTAATTAGATAAAAAATTAAGGATTAATTTATTCAATGAAGTAATTAAGGGTAGTTAATTACTGGACGTTATTAATCAAGGGTGATTAATATATGTGTGGTTTAATTGAAGATTAATTACTTAATGTAATTAATTTAAATAGAGAGATTAATGAAAATGTAATTTAGAAATCATTAATTAATAAATTAATGACGTAAATTTAGAATTGATTAATTAAGGAATAATTAATAATTGAAGTAATTAATTAATAAAGGATTAATGTAATTAATTTTTAGTTAATTAATCGATTAAGAAAGTAAAATTTAATTATTGTAAGGGTTAAGTATAATTAACTTGTGTAATTAATTTAGAGGCTAATTACTTATTGTAATTAGAAATTGTTAATCAGGAATGATTAATTGAAATGAACAATAAGATGGTGATTAATTAATTAATTGATTTGTAATCAATTAATGGTTAAGTTAAGTAGGATTATAATGATGAAGTAATTAATTTAATTCATTTTAAATTAATTAGAGATAAAGTAATTAATTTAATTCATTTTAAATTAATTATGGATGGTGTGATCATTAATCATTGCTTATGTATGAATGGATGATATTGGTTGCCTTGAATGGTTTGTAATCTCAGCTATGAGATGAAAAATGCTGTGTGTTATGAATGCTTTTGTTGCATTGGAATGATAATATAGATTATCTATTTGCATTGATGATATGGATTATCTGTTGTGATGATAATATTGATTATCCATTGTGAATCTGTGAATTATCTATCTGTGTATATATAGATAATTAATTGAAATTGTTTTAAACTTTAAAACAACTTGGCCTTAAAAGACACGTTTTGGATTCGGTGAGACCGGGATCGGGTTTCCATATTTGGATATCCGAAAACCACATCGATCCAAATTAACGATAGGTCGTGAATCTCAAGTGAAGATGAAGATTCAGAGTGCAAGGGTTATCGTCGTTAACTCTTAGGGTGATTCCAAAATGAGTGTAACGAGATAATGCCTTCGGTTTCTTTCGAACCCGGAACTAACTTGTATGGATTGATTGCTTTCAGAACATCGTCTGGTGGACGATGAGCATTCTAAGTGATGTGTCCTATAAAGGTAATTGTAGCCTCAAGCCTCATCAACCGGGAATGGCTAAAACAGGGGAGGTGCATCAAGGCTAAGTGGGTCATGCCCAAGTAGGACGAGATTTACCCCTGTCTAGATGTCCCTTTATTTCGGCTGTGTGGTGCGGTTGCTGATCACAACTGCGGGGTGGTCTTGTTCGGGACTATTCAGTAAGGAATGGTTCCGGCTTTGTGTTGCAGGGGATTGGGAGTGATCCTCGGTACATTGATCTAGGCCACGTACTGTGACGGACGGTATCCCGGTAGCCCTGCCATTGTATGGAATCCAAAATCCAATAAGTGCCATCGGTTTTGATTGTATTACCCACTTTTGTGGCTTGTAGCTGGAATTTAATAAATGTAACAATTTTGGATATTTCTTACTTACTTGAAAACCCTAAACCTATTATAATATCATCGGATTTCCTATCAAATGTTTTGGGTAGCGTAAGGTAAAAACTTTTCCATGTTTATGCGTGGGAAGTCTTACGTGATACCTTTTATTTTCAAAGGTTTTTCAAAGTTAAGCAACTTTAACCTGTTACTCACACCAGGCCCATGTCTGACCCGGAGTTTATTTCTGTTTTTCTTAAACTCTTGGGTACTCAAATTTTTACGAGTAGCCAAGGGATTTAGGTTAGCTTTGACGAATTGTGGAGGAGCAATGGAACAGGAGGCTTTTGCGTTGTAGTTATAAAGTGTTCCGCTGTGTTGGTATCTCTGAGTGGTTTCTTTGTATTGTATTGAGTTGTAATAGCTAGGCAGGTGTTTTAACTGTCTAGTATGTGTTGTATTGTCTATGTAACTCTGATAGTTGTTGTATACTATGTAATACTTATGTTATTAATATAATTTATTCGTTCCGCTGTTAAGATTCTGTTGTTGTTTTTTTTTCTTTTCTCTTTTCTATCCCTTTCTTTCTGCAAGATGATGCGTCATTCTGTGGGGATGAATGGCGGGTCGTCACATTTGATATCAGAGCACTAGGTTGAGCTAATACCTAGACTCTGGAGTGGTGTCTATCTTGAGAGAGCGTATTTGTGTTTTAATATATATATAATTATTTCTACCTATCTATTTGGGTTACCTGTTCAGGTTCTCCAATATAAAGTATAAAGGTAGAGTGGGTAGTGGTGTGTGTAACACGACTACTACCATTGGTTGGAGTTTGAGTGATGAGGTTGGAAGTGTATCTGTCGAGGCTGTAGACCTAATACCGTCTCGAGTGAGTTTTGCTTGGTGTAAGGATTTCATCGATCTCTGAAGGAAAACCTGTTAAGGTTCGGAGTTCATCTTTGAAGTGCAGAGTTTGGTGAGTTGTGTTTGGATCTGTCGATAGGGTAGAAGCAAGCGAGTGATGGTATCTTGATACCTCAGGAAGTAGTAGCTGCGTGATGAGACTATGGATGTTTTCAAAAATGTTTCTTTGGAACAAGAGTAAGGAAGTGCGTCTGTTTTGGTGATGTGGCTGAGTTCAGCAGGGTGTTTCTATTTGCTTTGAGGTCCGATTTTCTCGAAGAGCTTTGGATTAGGAATTCTTTGGCATTCGTATTAGCAGTGCAGCTCAGAGTGCTCTGTGTTGGCAGGAAGTTTTCTTGCTGGATAGTATTTCTAAAGTAGAGTTCAGAAGCAGCAGTGTGGATCCGTTTCTTCGGTGAATTGGCTAGGCCAGCATAAGCTATTCTGATTGGTAAAGAGAGAGCAGTTTCTTTGGATTAGGCTGGGTTGCTAGCAAAAGTGACTTGCGATAGTTGAGTATTCTCTTGAGTTGTTGGAGTTTTTCCGGATGTCTTCTAGGAAGTCAGTAGTTTGTCCGCATCTGGAGATCGAGTTTTCTGATAGATTTGGATTCCAGGATTTGTACTGGTGGTTCAGTTAATAGAAGGATGATTCCTTGAGATAGAAGTTGGTGAAGCAGCTCAGGTTTCGTAGGAATTTCTGAGTTTTCTTTTATGAATATGTGGAACCATATTTCTGTGCTGGGTTGTCCAGTCTGTGCTCGTTCTCTTCATCAGCATTTTCTTCTACTTCGGATCAGAGTTGTGCAGCGGAAGCAGTTTGGGGGTGTATCTGTTTTTCTTTTTCGGATAAGGAGTAGTAAATTCAGTCTTCTGTTGTTTATGGAGTAGAGTTTGTTCTTGGTTTTCGATTGATCTTGAGGAGATCATTTTGATGGGTTGTTTTGGTCCAGTCTGTTTCTAGAGGCATCAGCAAGGGTTGAGCTGATCAGGAGGGATGTTGGTGGTCCAGGATCGTCCGAAGAGTTTTTATGGATAAGAGACGGAGGAATTTGGATTCCGGAGTCAGAGATTGGGTTTTGGTTAAGATTTCTCCAATCCAAGGAGCTATAAGTTTTGGTAAGTGTAACGACCCGTATTTTACATATCCATATATCGTAAAATAGGTGCCACTAGGTCGTTAGTATTGTTTAAGTCATCCAGAGTTAGCTCGTGTGGAAGTTAGGTCATGTGAGCGAGTTAGGGGAAGCTAGCGACTAAGGAGTTGGAGCGAGTTAAGGAGATAGAGCAACTAAGGGGTTAGATCGTGTAGTGCTTAGGTCGGTGGAGCGACCTATAGGATTTGGAGCGACCTAGGGTATTGACCGACCTATAGGAATGACCGACCTATAGACTTGACCGACCTATAGATGTTAGCGACTTAGTGGGGTAAGCGACCTAAGAGGGTGAAGCGAGTTAGTGGCTAGCGGCTTAGTGATAGGTCAGTCGAAGCGAGTTAATGACCTAAGGAAGCTAGGTCGTGATCGCTTGGCCGTGTGTTTAGTTAGGTCGGCTATGCGTTAGGTCGGCAATATAGTTAGGTCGTTGAACGACCTAAGGTAGGTCGTTGAGTTTGTTAGGTCGTAGGTGGTCTGTTTCGTTAGGTCGGCACTTGTGTTAGGTCGTTAAGCCGTTAGGTCGCGCAGTTGCGTTGAGTGTTAGGTCGTGTGCGTGCTAAGCCATGTGTGTGTGTTGGGTCGTGACTTTTGTTAGGTCGCGGAACGACTTAGAGTTAGGTTGCGTGAGTGCCTAAGCTGTTAGGTCATTAGGTCGGCAGTATATAGTTAGGTCGTTAGGTCGTGACCGACCTAAGAGCGACCGACCTAAAATCGAGCGACCTAAATTCTACTTATAAATACACGGTTCTATCTTCATTTTTGGAATCCGGATTTTGAAGTGACGAAGTGCTGCCATTTTGAGAGCTCGACTACAACACTTCTTCACTTCTTTTCTCCACTCTAATCTAGTGCTTACTTCCATCCAAGATTGAAGATCAAATCGAAGATCCAAGAGCCAAAGTTGAAGATCTCCATCCATCGAAGAAAGATTTCATCATTTGAAGGGAAACCTTGTCGGATCAAGCTAGATCCTTTGCTGTCCAGATCTGGAGTTTGTTGTTTTTGAGGTGTTTAGGTGATTCGGTGAGTGGTGGTTATCTCTCACACGGACCCAAAGGAGTATATTGGATCGGTGGTTTGTTTGTGTGTTAAAGATAGTGGTTTCATCATTTTCCTTAAGTCTGCATGTAGATCCATTGTTCATAAAGCTTTGATATCCATTTTACTATATGTTAACCCATGCTAGTTCATTCATCAAGATATTACTTAGAATTCATGCTTGTTAGATTTGGACCCTTTAATTACGAAATTGCCATTATTGTTTTAACTGTTTACTTAGATCTTATTTGAATGATTGATTACTTGGATGAATGATTGGTTTGATTGATTAGTTGATTTGTGATTGAATTTGGACAAGTTGGTCGAAGATGATTCAAAAGCTAAGTGGAAAGGCTCTTGAATAAGGAAAGCTGCTCGTGGCATATGAAGCGGATGATAAAGCTCATATGGATAGATTTGATCATGATGTTGAGATGAGACTTTGCTATGATGCGATGAAGCAAAGCATGATATGAGAAAGCCTTGGTTTAATCCAGACGGGATCATTCCAAGCATTTTGATGACTCGGTGATATGGTTCGAGTTTGTTGATAATGGTTGGCTCGAGAGGCGCTTGAGCTAGTATGTGAATAGTCGTCGGGGAGGATGACTAGAAGGCTGAGATCTCATCGTTATTGAAGGTTCTAGCATGCTCGAAGCAAGAGTACGTTGGGACGGGTCACGACGACGTCCCAGGCACGGGTCACGATAACGTGTTAGTACTCTGGGCAGATTCGATAGTCCTAGGCACGGGCTGCGACGACGTGCGGAGTTATGTCTAGAACCGAGGTTACCATTAGCCCTTGACGGACGGATGAAATAATGAGTCGGTCATTCAATTAACGGTGATATCAAGGCAATGATAACAGTGATAGCCAGAGTCATGAATGTTTGGATGTTTTGGTTGTATCGTCGCTTGGGCCAAGAGCGATGTTTTCAGGGTGCTTACCTGATCTTGGTTTAGGCCTTAAGGGTTTGTACTTGGAAAAAACATCGACCTTGACTCGAGTGATAATTGCTTTACTTTAATTATCTGCTTTGCTATGCTTGTTCTGCTAGTATATCTGGGGCTATCACTGTAGAAAGAGGTGGAGTGAGATGGTTGAGTTCCTATTCCTTTTTACCCTTTATGCTCTTTTGGTATGTTTGATAGTTGATTTACTGCTCACTAAGACTTTTGTCTGACTCAAGGTTTTATGTTTAACTCTTATTACCTTGGGCTGTTCATCCATGTTGGGATGGGTAGACTAGGAACAGGTGACAGTAGCTATTCTTAGTGACTAACGCTGTTGATGACGAAGACGAGCTGGAGGCTTTTGCATATTGTTTTCTTACTTTATGTACTGGGTGTTCCACTGTTTGTATGATTCTCTGAGTGTTATGTAGTGAGGCTTGATGTTTTGACTATTCAGATGTTTGTATCAAATTGTTATGAGCTTATATGATGAGAATTCTATTCTATAAAGCTTCACTATGTATACTTTCTATTGTATTTTATCCATGCGCTGTGAGTAATACGATAGGCTATTCTGTGTTTACTCTACCCTGACGATCATCCATGGCTGCCTGGCACACTTTACAGCGCACTATTTCCTTGTTGGTGCAGGAGTCATGGGCGGTCGTCACTTTTGGTATCAAAGCTTTGGTTAATCGATTTTAGCCAACGCTCGCTGACGTAACTACGTATGAGAGACGTAATTGTAATTTTGATGGATGATTACTATATATAATATAGTAGCTTAGAAGGATTTGAACTCCTTATGTAGTTATTTCTTAAGGTGTTCCAATCATTCTTTTTATAGATATTAAGAATGAGTCGAAGAGAGAGACAAGCTGCTAGGGAAAGCCGTGCTGCTGAAGAAACTGCTGATTATGCTGCTATGTTTGAGGCCATGATGACTTCGATCATGGGAAGGATGCCAGCTCCAGGTCCATCAGTAGATGTTGGAGTTCAAATTCAAGCTCCAAAACCAGTGGATTTTGCTAAGGTGTAAAGACTATACTGCTCTTGGAGGAAAGGTTTTCTTGGGAACAGAATCAACCATAGAAGTCCAGAGATGGATAGATGCTTGTAGAAGGATTTTTGGTGATTTGGGAATTGAGGATGCAACCAAAAGGAAGCTTGCGTCAAGACAACTTCAAGGGAGAGCTTCTGATTGGTGGAACTCTATCACCATTGATACTCCAGAGGAAGAAATTACTTGGGAGCAATTCCAAGCTAGATTTGAAGCTAAGTTCATTTCTACAGCTCAGAAATCTGTTCTGTTTAAGAAGTTTGTGAAACTCAAGCAAGGCGGGAGACCAGTTCTTGAGTATGTTTCAGAGTTTGAAGCCTTGTCCAAGTATGCTCGGTCATATATTGACTCTCCTTATCAGAAGAATGAGAAGTTTGTGACAGGCTTGGACAATTATCTTGGGAGGCAGTTGGTGGATCATCTGGACGATTCATTTGAGAAGCTTGTGGAGAAGGCTCTCAGGCATGAGGATCTGTTTCCTAAGGAAGGATCTGTTGTTGCTGTGACCAAGGAGCAAAGTGGAAACAAGAAAAGGAAGCAGCAGTAACAGAGGGGTAAGGATGGCCACAAGAGGCCGAAGGGTGAAGTGACCTGCTACAACTGTCAGCAGAAGGGACATCTCTCTAGAGATTGCAAGAATCCGAGAGTGCCGGTGAAGTGCCACAACTGTGACAAACCGGGTCATATCAAGAGGAATTGTCCAGAACCGAGGAAGGACAAGCAGATTGTGCAAGCTTATGCTTTGGGGGCTGTTCCATCATCTTCGAAGGCTCCTATGCTGAAGAGAAAGGAAAGAGTGTGGTGGTTCAAGGTACTCTTTCCATTTGTGGTGTTCCAGTTAGAGTGTTGTTTGATACTGGGGCGTCGCATTCCTTTGTTTGTAGCGAACTTGTAGGCCGGTTGGGTTTGGAGCTGGATATTGTTGATAGACCATTGGTTGTGACTAATCCAGTTGGGGGTTCGTCTTGTTTGTGTATGGTATGCCGTGGTCTAGTTGTATCGAGTCATGATTGCTCTTTTGTCTATGATTGTTTTGTTCTGAACTTTGCGAGGTTCGGAATTATTTTGGGTATGGACTGGCTTAGGAAGTATGCGGCAAGGGTTGATTGCAAGAGGGTGGAGGTGACAGTCGAGAATGTGGAGGGGCGAAAGGTTGTGATACGATGTAAGCATGAAGAAGGCGTCTTCATGAACTTCATGTATTCGCTGGTTGTTCCACGGGATGGACTGTCATTGGTGCCTATCGTGAATGAATTTGAGGATGTCTTTGACGAGGTCAAAGGGTTACCGCCGCATACAGAGATCGAGTTTCGTATCGATCTAGTTGAAGGAGCCAGACCTATTGTGATGCCTCTTAGGCGGATGGCGCCTAGGGAACAGCAAGAGTTGAAGGTGCAAGTTGATGACCTTTTACAGAAAGGATTCATTCGGCGTAGTGTGTACGAATGGGGTGCACCAGTTGTGTTTGCAACCTAAGCGGATGGATCGTTGAGGTTGTGTGTGGATTATCGTGAGCTGAATAAAGTGACTAAGAAGAACAAGTATCCATTGCCGAGAATAGATGACTTGTTTGACCAGCTTCACGAAGCTAAGGTGTTTTCTCAGATGGATCTGGCAACGGGATTTCACCAGTTGAGAGTGGCAAAGGATAGTGTGCCGACGACCGCTTTTAGGACACCATCCGGTTTTTATGAGTGGCTGGTAATGCCGTTTGGATTGACTAATGCACCAGCATATTTTGTAGATCTTATGAATAGAGTGTTCAGAGATCAATTGAATAAGTTTGTACTTGTGTTCGTGGATGATATTTTGATTTATTCCAGAACTGAAGAAGAGCACAAGACGCACTTGCGGATTGTTTTGGAAATCTTGCGGAAACAGCAGCTAAAGGCTAAGTTTTCGAAGTGTCACTTCTGGAAGAGTGAAGTGAGGTTCTTAGGCCATGTTATCTCTGGAAATGGAATAGCGGTTGATCCCACCAAGGTGGCAGCAATCCAAGATTGGGTTAGACCTAAGAATGCATCTGATGTGAGAAGTTTTCTTGGATTAGCAGGATACTATCGTCGGTTTATCAAAGACTTTTCCAAGATAGCTGCACCATTAACAGGATTGACGAAAAAGAACCAAGAGTTCAGATGGGGTGCTAAGTGTGAGCAAGCTTTCGGAATCCTGAAAGAGCGACTAACAAGTGCTCCTGTCTTGACTATTCCAAGTGGGAATGGTGAGATGGTGGTTTACACCGAAGCATGTGGTACTGGACTTGGAGCAGTGCTAATGCAAAAGGATAAAGTTGTTGCGTATGCTAGTCGACAACTGAAGCCGCATGAAAGGAATTATCCGACTCATGATTTGGAGTTGGCGGCGATTGTTTTTGCTCTGAAGATGTGGAGACATTATCTATTGGGAGTTCGATTTGAGTTGTTTACAGATCATAAGTCGTTGAAGTATCTTTTCTCCCAAAAGGTTTTGAATCTTCGGCAGCAATGATGGCTAGAGTTTTTGGCATCATATGATTTTGGTATAGCCTATACTCCGGGAAAGGGTAACGCAGTGGCTGATGCGTTAAGTCGAAGACATGCAGAGTTGGGAGCCATGTTTTCAGAATGGAAGAGTCTCGAGTATTTAGCTGAATTTGACTTCAGGCCTAGATGTGGGTTGGAACCTGAGATGTTGGCAAACTTATCGGTAAGACCTACTCTAGTGGAAATAATTGGCGAGAGCCAAAAGCGAGACGATAAGCTTGTCAAGATTATCCGTGATGTGGAATCTGGAGTGGACCCAGAAAAAGATAAAGGATTTAAAGTCGATCGAGAGGGTTGGCTTCGGAAGCAAGGACGACTAGTTATTCCCGATATAGATGAATTGAGAGATGAAGTTCTTAAGGAAAGTCATCACTCGAAGTTGACAATTCATCCAGGTGGAAATAAGATGTATCGAGATATGAAGAGAACCTATTATTGAGAAGGTATAAAGAAGGATGTTGGAAATTTTATTTTCAAATGTATGAACTGCCAATTGGTTAAAGCCGAACAGAAGAAGCCAAGTGGATTGCTTCAGCCATTAGAAGTTCCTACATGGAAGTGGGAACAAATATCGATGGATTTTATCGATGGTCTACCTAGAACCAAGGCAGGAAATGAAGGGATTTGGGTCATCGTAGATCGTTTGACTAAAAGTGCAAGATTCATTCCTGTTAGATCAACCAGGACTGCATCGAAATTGGCTGAGTTGTATGTTAAGTGGATAGTTCGATTCCATGGTATTCCGAAGAGTATAGTGAGCGATCGAGAACCATTGTTCACTAGTGGATTTTGGAAGAGCTTCCAGGAAGTTTTGGGGACCGAGTTGTGTTTGAGTACAGCTTATCACCCACAAACAGATGGTCAGACCGAGAGAGTTAACCGAGTTTTGGAAGATCTCCTTAGAGCTTGTGTTTTGGACTTCAGAGGACCATGGGAAGATCATCTTCATTTGGTGGAATTTGCTTATAATAACAGTTACCAGTCAAGTATTGGTATGGCATCGTATGAAGCATTGTATGGAAGACCATGTAACTCTCCGACATGTTGGTTGGAAACAGGAGAAAAATTGATACTTGGGCCCGAAATGATTCGACAGACTTCGGATTGTATAGAGATCATTCGACAACGAATGAAGGCAGCCCAAGACCGTCAGAAAAGTTATGCTGATAAGCGTCGTAAGGATTTGGAATTCGACGTAGGTGATATGGTTTTTGTGAAGATTTCTCCTCTGAAGAATGTTATTAGATTTGGGATGAAAGGAAAGTTGACTCCGAGATTTGTTGGACCATTCCCGATTATCGAGCGAATTGGAAAGATCGCTTATAGATTGGAGTTACCAGAAAAGATGTCGAGCGTGCACAATGTTTTTCATATATCGTATCTACGGAAGCATGTGCACGACTCGAGTACAGTGGTTTCTGCTGATAGCTGTGAAGATTTAGAGGTTGATCCAGTTGCTACGAGACCTCGTAAGCCGCTTCGTGTTGTTGAAACCGACACGAAACAGCTTAGGAGGAAGACGATTACGTTGCTCAAGATACAATGAAGTGATGATGTTAACGACTGTACATGGGAGGAGGAAGAGAGGATGAAAGCAGCTCATCCTGAACTCTTCGAGGTATGGCCCTAAGGTGTCGTGGCATCTCATGAACTTGTAACTTGTTCTAGTCTTAGAATTCTGCATGCTAGGCTAGTTTGTTGATTGCTATGGATGGTAGGCATGCAGAATAGTTTTGGTTACTCTTGTTTGTTTGGAATTTCGGGGGCGAAATTCCTAAGGGGAAGAGAATGTAACGACCCGTATTTTACATATCGATATATCGTAAAATAGGTGCCACTAGGTCGTTAGTATTGTTTAAGTCATCCAGAGTTAGCTCGTGTGGAAGTTAGGTCATGTGAGCGAGTTAGGGGAAGCTAGCGACTAAGGAGTTGGAGCGAGTTAAGGAGATAGAGCAACTAAGGGGTTAGATCGTGTAGTGCTTAGGTCGGTGGAGCGACCTAGGGTATTGACCGACCTATAGGAATGACTGACCTATAGACTTGACCGACCTATAGAGTTTGACCGACCTATAGATGTTAGCGACTTAGTGGGGTAAGCGACCTAAGAGGGTGAAGCGAGTTAGTGGCTAGCGGCTTAGTGATAGGTCAGTCGAAGCGAGTTAATGACCTAAGGAAGCTAGGTCGTGATCGCTTGGCCGTGTGTTTAGTTAGGTCGGCTATGCGTTAGGTCGACAATATAGTTAGGTCGTTGAACGACCTAAGGTAGGTCGTTGAGTTTGTTAGGTCGTAGGTGGTCTGTTTCGTTAGGTCGGCACTTGTGTTAGGTCGTTAAGCCGTTAGGTCGCGCAGTTGCATTGAGTGTTAGGTCGTGTGCGTGCTAAGCCATGTGTGTGTGTTGGGTCGTGACTTTTGTTAGGTCGCGGAACGACTTAGAGTTAGGTCGCGTGAGTGCCTAAGCTGTTAGGTCATTAGGTCGGCAGTATATAGTTAGGTCGTTAGGTCGTGACCGACCTAAGAGCGACCGACCTAAAATCGAGCAACCTAAATTCTACCTATAAATACACGGTTCTATCTTCATTTTTGGAATCCGGATTTTGAAGTGACGAAGTGCTGCCATTTTGAGAGCTCGACTACAACACTTCTTCACTTCTTTTCTCCACTCTAATCTAGTGCTTACTTCCATCCAAGATTGAAGATCAAATCGAAGATCCAAGAGCCAAAGTTGAAGATCTCCATCCATCGAAGAAAGATTTCATCATTTGAAGGGAAACCTTGTCGGATCAAGCTAGATCCTTTGCTGTCCAGATCTGGAGTTTGTTGTTTTTGAGGTGTTTAGGTGATTCGGTGAGTGGTGGTTATCTCTCACACGGACCCAAAGGAGTATATTGGATCGGTGGTTTGTTTGTGTGTTAAAGATAGTGGTTTCATCATTTTCCTTAAGTCTGCATGTAGATCCATTGTTCATAAAGCTTTGATATCCATTTTACTATATGTTAACCCATGCTAGTTCATTCATCAAGATATTACTTAGAATTCATGCTTGTTAGATTTGGACCCTTTAATTACGAAATTGCCATTATTGTTTTAACTGTTTACTTAGATCTTATTTGAATGATTGATTACTTGGATGAATGATTGGTTTGATTGATTATTTGATTTGTGATTGAATTTGGACAAGTTGGTCGAAGATGATTCAAAAGCTAAGTGGAAAGGCTCTTGAATAAGGAAAGCTGCTCGTGGCATATGAAGCGGATGATAAAGCTCATATGGATAGATTTGATCATGATGTTGAGATGAGACTTTGCTATGATGCGATGAAGCAAAGCATGATATGAGAAAGCCTTGGTTAAATCCAGACGGGATCATTCCAAGCATTTTGATGACTCGGTGATATGGTTCGAGTTTGTTGATAATGGCTGGCTCGAGAGGCGCTTGAGCTAGTATGTGAATAGTTGTCGGGGAGGATGACTAGAAGGCTGAGATCTCATCGTTATTGAAGGTTCTAGCATGCTCAAAGCAAGAGTACGTTGGGATGGGTCACGACGACGTCCTAGGCACGGGTCACGATGACGTGTTAGTACTCTGGGCAGATTCGGTAGTCCTAGGCACGGGCTGCGACGACGTGTAGAGTTATGTCTAGAACCGGGGTTACCATTAGCCCTTGACGGACGGATGAAATAATGAGCCGGTCATTCAATTAACGGTGATATCAAGGCAATGATAACAGTGATAGCCAGAGTCATGGATGTTTGGATGTTTTGGTTGTATCGTCGCTTGGGCCAAGAGCGATGTTTTCGGGGTGCTTACCTGATCTTGGTTTAGGCTTTAGGGGTTTGTACTTGGAAAAAACATCGACCTTGACTCGAGTGATAATTTCTTTACTTTAATTATCTGCTTTGCTATGCTTGTTCTGCTAGTATATCTGGGGCTATCACTGTAGAAAGAGGTGGAGTGGGATGGTTGAGTTCCTATTCCTTTTTACCCTTTATGCTCTTTTGGTATGTTTGATAGTTGATTTACTGCTCACTAAGACTTTTGTCTGACTCAAGGTTTTATGTTTAACTCTTATTACCTTGGGCTGTTCATCCATGTTGGGATGGGCAGACTAGGAACAGGTGACAGGTGCTATTCTTAGTGACTAACGCTGTTGATGACGAAGACGAGCTGGAGGCTTTTGCATATTGTTTTCTTACTTTATATACTGGGTGTTCCGCTGTTTGTATGATTCTCTGAGTGTATGTAGTGAGGCTTGATGTTTTGACTATTCAGATGTTTGTATCAAATTGTTATGAGCTTATATGATGAGAATTCTATTCTATAGAGCTTCACTATGTATACTTTCTATTGTATTTTATCCATGCACTGTGAGTAATACGATAAGCTATTCTGTGTTTACTCTACCCTGACGATCATCCATGGCTGCCTGGCACACTTTACAACGCACTATTTCCTTGTTGGTGCAGGAGTCATGGGCGGTCGTCACAGTAAGTCTAGGAAGCTAGTTCCAAAGTGTTTTGGATTTCTTCTGTGTTTTGGCAAGGTAAGTGTTTGGTTTTCAAGAGTTGAATTGCCAGTTTGGATAACTGGGATTCATTATGTTTCACATATCTCTGAGAGAGTACGTGTTTGATCTATCTTTGGTTTTAGGAACCAGCAGTTCAGGAGGATTTGGTTGTTGAGTCAGACTCATCTATAGTCTGATATCTTGTTTAGAGTTGTAGATATAGATGAATAATAGCTCTGTATCTTAGTAGTATTGATTGTTTGAACTCTATAGAGTGAGTATCCTGATATTTATCGAGGAAACTCGTGGAAGTCCTTTTCAGAATTTTTTTCTGGATAGTTAGATTTGTTCTCATTGTGTGAATTGATTGTTTTGGTTGTTAGCATATGATTAACATATGTTGTATTTTAAAATTAATTCTTTAATGAGATTATTAAATTACCTTTGTTTTAAATTTCGGGGAGAATTTCTTTTAAAGGGGGAGGATTGTGATATCCCAGAATTTCTGGCAATATAAATTTAATAATCTGTATTTGAAATTAAATTGATTTAATAATCTTTATTATTTAAAAATTTAATTAGTAAATTTATCTTTTAAAAAACTAATAAATTGTTTTCTATTTATAATGTATATATATTTATATATATTTTAAATAGATGAGTTTGGTTTTAAATTTAATTAATATCGCATATTTTCTGATTATATTATTTTGGTAATTGGGAAATTATGATCTATTTAATGATTAAGCTTTTCAAAACTATTTTTATAAATAACTATATGATTTTAAATACATAAGACAAATGTTTTATTTGTTCAAGTTATATTTTAACTTAAGTTTGAATATTTGTTTAGATTAAAATAAAGTTATAAAAATGTTTGTTTTATTTCTTTTTAAAATATTGATTTATAAATATGATTTGTAAATTAGATATGAATTTTAAAATACTACTAATTAATGGAACATTTATTCATTTAAATAATAAGTAATTTATATCCTCTTTTATAAATTTATTTAAAATGATTAAAAATATTATTTTCAAATAATTGATATGTGTATTATTTTATTTATAATTATACTTGGTTTTATTCTTTAAAAATTATCTATACACATAACTAAGTATTAAAAGCTAATTAATTAAGTTTAAACTTTCATTAACTTTAATTATAAATACTTATTAATTAAAGGGACGTGTGTAAACATCTTAGAAACATAATTTAACATGTGTTAGATGTTTAAATAAGAAAATTAACAAGTGTTAACACTTAAGACAAGTGTCAAAATTGTATTTTTATTTTCTTTGATTTTTAATTTATCATAAATATTGTTATATAAATTTGCCTTCTTCCTTTCCTATTCTTTTCTCATTTTCAATTCATTAACTTAAGAAATTTTCAGCTGAGAAACCATTCCACTTTAAACCATCCTTAAATCAAATTAAAATGAAAATCAAAAATTCTATAATCATCCTCATATCCAAACACATCTCCTAAAAATTGAAACCATATCATCATTCAACCTGAAATCTGTAGCTTGCATTCATTCTCCTCAAAAAGCAAACCTGTAAAACATTTTCCTGCATACAAAACAAAAGCAAATCCTCCTTCATAATCAAACTCTGGTAACCATTTTCAAAAATGCATATCCCTGATTCATTTTCAAAAGCCTGCGTTCATTTTTTTTTAAAAATCTAGATACAAGAAAACCTGCATTTCCCTCTTCAAAATCTGGAAATAAGACACTGCATGCAAACCTGAAATTAAAGCAAATTAAAACATCAGCAACATTCAAGAGTTTAAAGGATTCAAAGCACTAAAGTTTTTTAAAGGCAGACAAATTCAGTTTTTAAGTTTCCAGGAGCTTTTCAAATCTGAAACTGTGCTCTGCTCATCAAAAATCTGTGAGTAACTTTTTAATTTAAAAGCTTAAGTATAATAATCTTGTTGCATGTTCATATCTGTGAATCAGTATGGTTGTGTGTAAAGTTTAAGTGCATTTCTGTGAATACATGAATGTGTGGATTTCTATAGACATATGATGCTGGCTTCTAAACATAGTTTTTTATAGTATGGATTTTGTTAAAAATCCATTTCCCTCTTATAACAATCTCTGTTAATATTGATACTTCAAACCAAACTTGATTGTTAGGTCATAAAGTAAAGTTTTAAAAATTTATATGAGTTAGATATTTTTTGCATTGCCTGGAAACATAAATAACATAGCAAAAATTTGTATAAGTGAAAAATTCAAACATTACAATTCAATGTTTCAAGGTTATAAATCAAAACTTCATACAAAAACATGAATTTTAAACCAAACATTACAAATTTTAGAGTTAGAACCAGTGAGCAGTTCTAGTTTTACAGCAAATTGTATTTTGGGGCATCTTTGTTGCCACAAGTGATTAGAGGTGCCGGATTTGTTTCTGGAGGAGGAGGAGTTATCAGGGATGAGGGGAAAATTATTTGTTTGGGTTGCACTGCATTTTGGTGATGATGTATTGTGATTGAAGATTAGAACCCTAGTTTTAATGTGGCTAGGAAGAATTGAACATTTCGGCAAGTATAGTTGGTCGAGTTGCTTAGGGTCTTGGGTATTGGAAGATGATGGGTTGTCGAAGTCTTCGCCGGAGTTTAAGAGGCAACGGTGGTCGGAAGTGCGTGAACGAGGTGTTGTCAGGTTTTGGATGGAAGTGGGTAGTATCTGTTCCAGGTTTGGGAATTTTGGTCGCGATTTTGAATTCATGCAAGAGTTGATTGGGTTGTTGTTTGGTTGGTCTGAGTTGTTGATCAGCGACTGTGGGGAGGTCGCGTAGTTGGTCAGCGGTGGCCGGAGGCACTGTACATGTGCACAGGGCAGTGTGGTGATGCTGGTGAATGTTGGGTGGTTACAGGTTTGATGGCCTCGTGTTGGTCTCGGGAAATTTGAGTTTTAACTCGAAGCAGTTAAACTTTGGACTCGAAGTTTTTTTGAGTGGGCTCGTGTATATTGTTTGTTTCAGGTATTAGATAAAACAGAAAGCCTGTTCTGTTTTTAAAGTTTTAATGTAAAGTGTAAAAATGCAAACTGGAAATTTAAACTAAGATTTAAAAAAAAACTGAATTTGAATCTGAATTCAAGAAGTTTGAATCTGAGTTTGAAATAATTTAAATGTTGAAATTTAAATTTAGTTTTAACAATTTTTAAGATATAAAAGAATATTGGTTTTGAATTTAAACTAGAAGATTAAATTGAAAAATATAATCAGTTTAAATCTGAGATTTAAAAATCTGGAATTTGGGTTGAGTTTCAGTTTTTAAAATAAAATAAAGTTTAAATTTAAATTGTTTAATTACTTTAAAATGGTTATTCTTTTAACGCATGAGATAAAAAGGTTTTGAATTGTTTTAAAAGCTTTTTTTAAATTAAAATTTGTATTCATTTTAAAACCTTAAATTTAAAAAGAAATTGAAAATGGAATTTAAAGTAAATTTAAAAAAAATTGTTTTTAATACTTTGATTTAAGTAAGAAATGTTTATCTTAAAGATAAATATTTTTTTTTGATTTGGATTCATTAAATTATTAAGTTGGATAATTAACTATTTAATTAATTAATAATATGGATGATAAATTAAGTAATTAAGAATTCAAAAATTTATTAATTAAGACATAAGATTAATTAATTAAGGTTAATTAACCTGTAATTAAGGATTATTAATTAGATTTTAATTAATGATTAAGAATTAATTAATCAAGTAATTAAGGATTAATTAAGTTGCAGTTAACACTTAATTAATTAAATAATTAGAGATAATTGATTGATAATTAAATATTAATTAATTTGTAACTAATAATGATTAATCTAAGTTAATTTCTTAATAAATTAATTAAGAATAGCTAATGAAGGTCATTAACTTAAGATTATTTAACAATTAATTAACGTGATTAATTTTAATAACTAATTAGATTAATTAATTAATAATAATCATTTATAAAAATTTGTATGTTTAATTATTTAATGGAAGTAATTAATGAATTAATTATTTAGTGTAATTAATTGGGTTGATGTGATTTTTTTAGGTTAATTAATTAAGTTTAATTAATTTAAACACTTGATGATTTGATGAATAATTACTTTATGTAACTAATGGGATTGTAATTACTTAAGGAAGTAATTAATTGATAATTACTGGATGTATTTAAAAGATGTTTAATGATGGAAGTAATTTAGATTAAAGTACTTTGAAATTCATCAAGGGATTAATTAGAGTATAAATTAAGGATTAATTTATTGAATAAAGTAATTAAGGGTAGTTAATTACTGCACGTTATTAATCAACGGTGATTAATATATGTGTGGTTTAATTGAAGATTAATTACTTAATGTAATTAATTTAAATAGAGAGATTAGTTAAAATGTAATTTAGAAATCATTAATTAATAAATTAATGATGTAAATTTAGAATTGATTAATTAAGGAATAATTAATAATTGAAGTAATTAATTAATAAAGGATTAATATAATTAATTTTTAGTTAATTAATTGATTAAGAAATTAAAAGTTAATTATTGTAAAGGTTAAGTATAATTAACTTGTGCAATTAATTTAAAGGCTAATTACTTGTTGTAATTAGAAATTGTTAATCAGGAATGATTACTTGAAATGAATAATAGGATGGTGATTAATTAATTGATTTGTAATCAATTAATGGTTAAGTTAAGCAGGATTACAATGATGAAGTAATTAATTTAATTCATTTTAAATTAATTAGAGATAAAGTAATTAATTTAATTCATTTTTAAATTTATTATAGATGGTGTGATCATTAATCATTGCTTATGAATGGATGATATTGATTGCCTTGAATGGTTTGTAATCTCAACTATGAGATGAAAAATGCTGTGTGTTATGGATGCTTTGGTTGCATTCGAATGATAATATAGATTATCTGTTTGTATTGATGATATGGATTATCTGTTGTGATGATAATATTGATTATCCATTGCGAATCTGTGAATTATCTATCTATGTATATATAGATAATGAATTGAAATTGTTTTAAACTTTAAAACAACTTGGCCATAAAAGACACGTTTTGGATTCGGTGAGACCGGGATCGGGTTTCCATATTTGGATATCCGAAAACCACATCGATCCAAATTAACGATAGGTCGTGAATCTCAAGTGAAGATGAAGATTCAGAGTGCAATGGTTATTGTCGTTAACTCTGAGGGTGATTTCAAAATGAGTGTAACGAGATAATGCCTTCAGTTTCGTTCGAACCCGAAACGAACTTGTATGGATTGAATGCTTTCAGAACATCGTCTAGTGGACGATGAGCATTCTAAGTGATGTGTCCTATAAAGGTAATCATAGCCTCAAGCCTCATCAACCGGGAATGGCTAAAACAGGGGAGGTGCAGCAAGGCTAAGTGGGTCATGCCCAAGTAGGACGAGATTTACCCCTGTCTAGATGTCCCTTTATTTCGGCTGTGTGGTGCGGTTGCTGATCACAACTGCGGGGTGGTCTTGTTCGGGACTATTCAGTAAGGAATGGTTCCGGCTTTGTGTTGCAGGGGATTGGGAGTGATACTCGGTACGTTGATCTAGGCCACGCACTATGGCGGGCGGTACCCCGGTAGCCCTGCCATTGTATGGAATCCAAAATCCAATAAGTGCCATCGGTTTTGATTGTATTATCCACTTTTGTGGCTAGTAACTGGAATTTAATAAATGTAACAATTTCGGCTATTTCTTATTTACTTGAAAACCCTAGACCTATTATAATATCATCGGATTTCCTGTCAAATGTTTTGGTTAGCGTAAGGTAAAAACTTTTCCATGTTTATGTGTGGGAAGTCTTACGTGATAACTTTTGTTTTCAAAGGTTTTCAAAGTTAAGCAACTTTAACCTGTTACTCACACCAGACCCATGTCTGACCCGGAGTTTATTTCTGTTTTTCTTAAACTCTTGGGTACTCAAATTTTTACGAGTAGCTAAGGGATTCAGGTTAGCTTTGACGAATTATGGAGGAGCAACGGAGCAGGAGGCATCTGCGTTGTAGTTATATAGTGTTCCGTTGTGTTGGTATCTCTGAGTGGTTTCTTTGTATTGTATTGAGTTGTAATAACTAGACATGTGTTTATAACTGTCTATTATGTGTTGTATTGTCTGTGTAACTTTGATAGTTGTTGTATACTATGTAATACTTATGTTATTAATATAATTTATTCGTTCCGCTGTTAAGATTCTATTGATGTTTCTTCTTTCTTTTTTCTTTTCTCTTTTCTATCCCTTTCTTTCTTCAAGATGATGCGTCATTTTGTGGTGAATGGCGGGTCGTCACAATTGGTTTGGAAAGTTGAACGATGAACGATGCGCAAAGCCCGTTTGGACTCCGAAACGAAAATTGGTCATCCTATATACTAAAATAGATGTTATTGATGATTTTAAAATCAATGGAATAGGTTTCAAGTCCAAATTCAATTGTATGAAGAAGTTATGCTAAAATCAGCTTATTTCGAATTAATTTCAGTTAAATTAATTTCTATGCGTTTCGAGTCCGTACGATCAAACGATAAGTCTGATCCCTACGAAACTTGAAATCTTACAATAACACACCGTTACGGATCCGATGAAATTGGTTTCGTCGAAATCCAGTACAGTGGCTAAAATGGCCATTTTCACACTAACGAATAAAATTAATATTAAATTAATTAATTACTTTTTAATTCAATATTTATAAACTAGCAGATTTTTATCATTTTCGATTTCTTAGACTTTTATAACGATTCAAACAAGAATATACATCAATTTAGTGTTTAAAAATTTACGAATTACAATGTTCAATTTCAACTGTAAATAAATCCAATTAATTATAATTTAATTTCAATGAATTGTTTAAATTTGATTTCAGCCTTCATATTCAATCAATTACTACTCAATTAACTTAGTTAATATTTGTTTGTCTTTCATTAAATTAATACTCTCCAATTTCCATCCTTTATTTGTATTAATTATTGAACTTCAATTATATTGGATTTTGTCAGTTTTACACATTAATTAAAATTAAAATCTCAATTAATTATTTTATCTTGGTTTCATTCTCTTTATTACATCAATTATTGTCATATGAACAAAAATAACATTTCCATTCACTTTATTACATTCATAGATTTCCGTCATTGTCTTAATTCTCATTAATATAATATTTAATTATGCTTATTTGCAAATGATTGTGGTAACAGATAACAATTTATCACCTTTTACCAATTATTACATTTATAAGTTTATTACTTTCAAACAAATGTCACAATTTATTACATAACATAGATTTTTATTCAGTTACCATTTATTATATATTATTTCATAAATTAATCAAATATTTACATTTGTTTTCCAGTATTCACTTCATAACTATGTATAACCTTTAAAATAGTTTCAATTAATTGGAATTTCGTTCAAATTGTTAATAATTAACTTAGTTGACATTGTTACATTTCAATTTTAGTTAGTATTTCATTGTTTAATTACAAATTTCATTTCTTTAAATATTAAATTACCAAAATCTTATTAAATTAACAATTTTAAATATCGTAAATTTACGAGTGGTTAGACTTTCCCACTCAAACCTTTTTGTCCCCGAAAAGGAAAAGAAGGGAAAAGAAGGAATTTAGAAATCAATAAATTTTACTCAAAATATCAAATTTATAAACCAATAAATTTACAAAATTAATTAATTTAAATAAAATATATCAATTTATAACCATTAAATCCGTTTAAACTCAAAGTAGTTACGTTCGGAAAACGTTTCTCAAAATTTTGTAAGTCCTAAATTTTCGAAAAATTTCGGCAGTCTTCTTTGTACGTAGAGGTCTGAGTAACATAAAAAGTTACAATATATATCATATATTTTCAAAATAATATATTCCAACAGTGGGAAAGAATATAATATCGATAGAAAAACCATAATCCGAGAAAGTACCTATTTATCGCGCAATTGACCCTTATTTATGAAACCAAACGAGTAGCAATTGCTACCATAACCTCTATTTCACTTATATAATCCGGAGAAGTTAATAATAATTATATAAGAGAAATATTTAAGTTGTTTCAATGTATACCAAACAAAACAACACAACATAACAATAGTCATTTGCAATCAAAATCATACAATCATCACATGAAACAAATATAACCAATCATACATCCATATCAAGCAAAACAAATGGTTTGTTCGGGTTTAGACACATTTAATCACATAGAATGACAAATAAACTACTAAGTATATCATCTGCTCAACAGTCTTAGATAAAACTCAATATATTATTCATATATCCAAATAATTTGAAGTACCCATTCTCAAATAACCCAAAAGCCAAAACAAATAACACATTCCAAATGTTGTTTATGTTCATTTTTTTATTTTTATTTTTTTTTCATTTTCTTACATATATTATTTATACATAAAATTTTAAATACTTGTGAATCAATTCTTAAAGTACCATACAGATTTCTCTGTAAATAAATCCACATTCATTTATTTAGTACTTATTTTCATTTATTTTCATTCATTACTTGCAAATTCATTTTCCATTTACCCATATTATGTAGATTTCTTTTAATAACTACACATTCATTTCTTACATAAGTAATTCCATTCAGTTGTTTATAAAAATAAATAATTTCATTATTCAAGTATTACATGTATTTTATTGCAGTTTAGTTCACATTAATTAATTTTTATGTTTGATTTCAATTAGATATTAACATTCATTAGTACATAAGTTCGTACTTAAGTTCCTTACTTTTTATATTTACATTCATTTCCTTATTTACTATCATTAAATATTATATCCATTTCCTAAATCATTTCAACTTTTCTGAAGTTATAATCATTTAATTCAGTATAGTGTTCATTTTATTATTTACTTTAATTATATATAACTTCAAGCCTTAACTTAAGTTTATGATCATTTATTTATAGTATTCATGTTCAATTCAATTACTCAGCATGTCAATTAATTAACTTAAGTTTATAATTATTTACTTATAATACTCATTTTTCTATTACATTTTATTTGGTAGCAATTAAATTAAAACTTAAGTTATAACAACTATAATATCAAAGTTCTTATTTATAAGAGGATTTCATTAAACACTTTCATTACTTATTTTACTTGTATAATATTTCATTACGTGTTCTATTTAACATTACAACTTTTAATATTTGGTAAGTTATATATATGTTTTAAGAATGCAATTGAATATTACCCCATTTTTTCTTATTTATTTTAATTAACAAAACATTCAGTAATCATATCTTTCAGATTTTCATTCTTTTACTTACAGGTTACAAATTTCAACTTCCTTACATATTTCGTTTATAACCAAGCATTTAATTTCTTATTTTCATTTTGAGGGTCCAATTATCAAATAGTTAAAGTTTCATTCCATTACAATAATTGGAATCTCTAATTTATAGAAATTTAAGAACGAAATGCTGGGTTTCATTTCACATCATTTAAAACAATATACATACCATATCTTATATATATCAAATCGTATTTAGAAATAAAATTTAACATTTCTTTTTCTAAAATAAATGTGTAGTAAACTACTACAACAGCCTTCCCACTTTGAAACTCGAAAATGAATATCAATAATGCATGCACTCATCACCGAAATTATTTTCCAACGACAAAGAAAGGAGTGTAGAACTTATTTCTTTCAAAAATTCATTTTAAAACATTTCTTCCAAATAACGTGAAATAGTTATATCAGAAAATACTTTCAAATAATATTAATATTATATTCCAAAGTCATTCGAAAGATATTTTCAAAAAACCCCGAAACTTAAGCTCTAAATTTCCAATTTACATTTATTTTATTTACAAATCTCATTTCCAACCAATCTTTATAAATTTCACTACTTAACAACCAACCTATTACATACAATTATATATTTATAAAATCTATTATTTTATATATACAAAAAAATATGTAATAGGCAAAATTATTTCATTCACCTATATTTCAAAATAATATTATGTTTGTGAGTCCTATCGAGTGTTTAGAAATCCCTGTTAATGCCATAGCGTCCCACGTATCGACTAGAATTTATAAATACTAAACAGAACAAATTAACACAATATAAAAACCTTTTATAACACTAACAAATATGCTTTCTCATATATATACTCTCAGCGACTCATTCTAGGGTATGACCACCCTATTTCTAAAGAGTCAGACCCCACAAAACTAAGTTATCGCTAAACTAAAGCTCTGATACCAACTGTAACATCCCGCCTTTATGGATGGTTTAAATCGACGATAAACCATACACGTCAGACTCAAACCATACAGAGAAAGAAAAAGCAGAGAAAGAAGGAAAAAACAAAACAGAATCTCACCGTGGAATGATAAAATATAATAATCAAATAATAGTTCATGAAGCTGTTTACAAAACATTTGATTATGCTTATACAACACAGAATCAGAGATACACATATTAGAGATAAATAAATAATGCAGCAGAACACTATTAATGTAGTGGAATAAATATAGTATATAAAAGTAGCACAAGTCTTCGTCCTCTAGAAATAAGGTCTTCAAATCTTGAAATGCTCAAGCTGACCTGAGAGAATTGAAAAGATAAAACACTCGAGTCAGAACTAAATGATCCCATGTAAGTTAAATAAAATGTAAATACAAGTGCAACGGCATTAGAGATGTTTATGAGTTTTGACGTCTCTTATCCAGTGTCTGACGAGGGTGCAGTAACTTTAAATTTGAATTCAGGTAAATCTCTAGATTTTAAACCTCTACTTATATTTTAAAAACTTATTTTAAAGATTTTAACTACTTAAACATTTCTAAAGTAATTAATCAAATCAAATTTTAAAATTTCATCTTATTTGAATTTTAGTATTCAACTTAAATTTGAAAATTCCAGTTTAATAAACTAGGCTTAAAACTTATATAAATCTTGCTTTACATTTAAATTTTCAGTTTTAAAAATTACAGAACAAATTGATACAGGTTTCAGTTAAAACCTACTTCTGTAATTAAACCCGAGCCAACTAAATTTCTCTTCGAGTCAACAAATCCACTGCTTCGAGTAACTCCCCCACATGCTTCGAGTCACACCCGAGTCACAACTCCAACAATACATACTTCACCAGAAACAAAGTGCACCGTGCATATGCACGGTGACTTTGATCACCTCCGACCATCTCCGATGGTCGTCCCAAATTGGCAACCTTCTCCACATCCAAACAAGATCATTTGATCATCACTTCAAACTCGAAATTTGAATTCGAGGACTCAACTTCAAACCTGGAACAATAAGAACACCACCTCCCAAAACCTGTCAACACTTCATCTACGGTGCTCCGACCCCCTAAGGACCTCCACCACCGGCCACAGCTACGTCTATGACCAAACTATCGACCTTAAAACCGAGTTGAACTCGATCATCTCTATAATCCATACCGACCCAATCAATATGCACAGTTAAAACTAGGGCTACAGAAACTAGATCACTACCACTGCTTTCCTGTTGATTTTCATCAACATTAATAATTTTTCCCTGAATCCATGCTCAAATCCAAATCAATGCTGAAGATTACAACATCCAAAATTTTAGAGATTACCAGAAATCTCTTATTTTTCCTTTTCTGTTCATTACAGAACTCCACCTAACCCTTATTCCTAAAAGTCTGGATTTTAATGCTAAAAATCATGATTTGATTTATAGATTCATTCCTTAATACTGAATCTTTAAATTCATAGTTTGAAAATTTGTGTTTTCTAAAACATGCACTGGTATTTAAAGATATACAGAGATACTAAATTTTTTAAATTAATTAAATTAAAATTTAAACCTTATTATATGATAATTCAACATCTAGTTTGTAAAATAGATCCTAATAAAAATTGTTTACAGGAAGAATTGAACTCAATTCAAAAACATGGATCAGTAAATATTGAACAGAGTAAATTCTGTTGAGAAACATATGTCTCACATATATATACATAGCAGGTTCACATAACACATTCATCTAATCATCACAAACATGCAACCAGAAATTTTATACTAAATTTTTTTTTCAAAAATAAAGTTACTCACCTAGATCTTGATGTGCAGAGCAATGCAACTGAAAACTTGTGCTTTTAAAAACTTTGAGTTGTTAGGATTGCTTGAGTTAAAAACTGGAAAGCTTTATCACTGAATTCTTTTAACAGCTTGAATAAGAAATGCAGGTTTGCTTGCACAGATCTTAGATTTTTGAAAATGTAGGTATGCTTTAATTGGTTTGAAGACAGATGGTTTGTATGCAGGCTAATTCCAAAAATGCATAATTTTCTTCTTGATTTCAAAATGGTGACAGATATGCTTTTAAACATGAAGATGTAGGGGCTTTTGAAGATGATCTTGTTTTGCAAAATGTTTAATAGATTTTTGATTACAGATTTAGATCTGAAAAAAATGGTTTTCAGATTTGTTTTGCACTTTGGTTTGAAGATTTATGTTTGGCTTTCATTTTGAAAAAGGAAAGAAGTGAAGAAGGAGATTTATTTATATAAGCTGAAATTAAACTTTAGTAAATAAATAAATAAAAGAAAACCAAATTAAATGACACTTGTCCCTACATATTACATTTGTCAATTAAGTATGTTAATTAATTAACACATGCTCATTTAATTTGTAAGATGTTTACATTTGTCCAAATGTTAATTAGTTATTTATTTAGATGTTAATACATGATAAATGTAAACCTATGTTTATACAAATTAGTTAATCATGTATTTATTCATATAGATAAAATTTAAAATGAAATAAATGCAATTTTATTTATAAAAGAAAGCTTATACAAATATTTAAAAATCAAAACAAATTAAAAACATTTATACTTTAAATTTTAAAAACTTTGAATTCAAGTTCAAATTGAATTTTTGAAACCCAGTTTATTTACAAATACCACTACAAATTTGAATTTTTAAAAACAATAATTTTTATTAAAAATTTATTTTGTTGAAACAATGTATTATTATATTTTTTTTAAAAATAACAATATTTAATAACCATAAATAACTTATTAAAAGAAATTATTTCTTTATTCATAAATTATTTATTTTATTAAATTATATCAAAATAACTCTTATTGTTTTTTATTTAAATTTAAACTTGCGTTACACATATTTTAAATCATTTCAATATTTTTCTTATGTATTTAAAACCATATTTATTTATTAAATAACTTTTAAAAGTTTAACTTTTAAATAAAATCATAATTCACAAATTTACTAAAGATACATATTTTATATAAAACAGGATTTATTTATTAATTGAATTTAATACAATACTTATTTACAATATATACAATATTCTATATATATTATAAATATAAAACAATTATTAGATTTAAAAAGATAAAATCTATCAATTAACTATTTATTTTATTGGATTATTGAATTAATTCAAATCTTATTACAAAGATTATCAAATCAATTTAATTTTTATTTCAAATTATTAAATTGATATTGCTTTAAAATTCCGAGTCATCACATGAATTAATAAAATTTAAAGCTAAATAATTGAATTCAAATGGGAAGTTAAGTAAATTTGAATAGAACTGAATTTAATTTCAGGTGGAAGTGAACAAACTTGAATGTAAATTAGTGAATGTAAACTAACTGAATATGAATGAATGAATGATTAGTAAAATCCAATGTTAATCGATCAAATGTGATTAATTGAAAAACCAATTCAGTGAATACTAATGAGAAATGGATTTATATTGGTTTGTTGGATGATAGTTGTTTGATGGTTGGATTTGTTGCTTTTGGTCGCATTTGCTATATTAGTATATATTGTTGTTGTATGGATATATGTTGTATATTGATATTACTTTCATATATACATGTTATCATTTGTTTGTTGAGTATTTAGTAGGTGCGTATGGCGCTTGCTTTGCATTTGGAGCACGCTTCCACGCTATATTAGCCATATGTGCCCGCTAATAATATATAAGGTACATATCTCGGATTACATATCATACTTTTACACTTTTTCCCCTTGGGATGTCTCATCCTTGATGACGAGATGTATATTGGTGATATATATATATATTGTTATTTTTTTTGGATCGAACCGCGCAAAGGAGACTATGGCAAATTTGTTTGAAAATTTAAGGCGTAAGAATTTTTTTTTGGAAAATTTGTGATAATTAAAATTTTGATAATTAGTTAAAGTTGAAACGATATTAGTTGGTTTTGAAAAGATAACTAAGTATGTATTTTAAAACTTAGAAGGTTTTTGCAAGAAGTTTAACTATTGGATTTTGGGAAAGTTAAAAACTTAGAGATTTGGTAAATCTAGTTTTAACGAATTATTTTGAAAAGTTAATGGACTTTGTTACTTTTCTTACTTGGTAATTTCGACGACAAAATTCTTTTAAGTAAAGGAGAATGTAACGACCCAGAATTTTAGCCATTTGAAATTCATATATTTAATTGATTTTAAATATTCACAAGTAAATTTAATAAGTTGAATAGATTTTATTTCGAATATAGTAATTTAATTGGATAATTAAATTGTTAATTTAATATTTGAAATTGCTGGAATAATTAGAAATTGAATTTAATATGAATAAAAATGTTGTATAAAGTTGAATTAAATTATATTTGAAATTAGAATGATGTTAGAGAACTTTTAAAATCGAATTAAAAGTTAAACTGTAGAAATTGAATATTTTAATATTTAATTGACGAGTAAAAATAGTCATTTCTCAAACAGTCTCGGATTTCGACGAAACAAGTTTCGTTGGAACCGTAATGTTATATTATTGTAAGATTTCAAATTTCGTATCAATCGGATTTACGGTTTGTCCGAGGCAAGCTAAAACGCGTAGAAATCTGTTTATGTGAATTTTAAATTTAAATAGTCGATTCAAAAACCTATCTTTCAAATACAATCGAACTGGATCTCGATATATATTCCATTGCATTCGGAATAGGGGTAAAACATTATAAACTCCTGGCAGCATGCTTCGTTTCGAGTTTGGAAAATTTCTGGATGAATAGTGTCGCAAAATTTTATATAAAAGGATGTATAATCTTCATTTTTGCAAAATCTAATCCATCTAGGGTTTGTAGCGGCCAGTTTTTTTTAATGGCCGATATTGCTCGATTCTTTCTCCTTTCATTTCTTCCCATCCATAAATCTATTCAAGAAACCTCCAACACGAGATTTGAAGAGCTTGATGAGATCGTTCAATCCATACGGATATGATCGTCAATGGTGCATAGTAGAGGCTAGATTTTGGCTGAGAGTGTCACGCGTTTGAGCTTGAATATCGATGCATTGGGGCAGCCGAGTGGGGCCGCTCTCTGGCCGTGGGCGTGGCATGGCAAGGCGAGGTGCATCAAATGGTAGCCTCTGATCGTTGTGTAAGTGAAGGTGGTGGTCACGGCAATTAGTTGAACTCGATGGCTTTGGGTTCATCGTACGTGCGTGTTAGCTCGATGAAGAAGAAATTGATGCACTGCCGAGATCTACATTCGAAAACGAGCGGCCCTGTTGAACTAAGGATTAAAAATAAAAATAAATTGTAAATTAATATATTTATAAATTCGTGTGATATTTAAAACGTCATAACATCGTCATACAAGGTTGAAAATTGACGAAACGAATTGCGTTGGGTCGGTTCGTATTGATGTGCACTACATGAAGGAGCTAGTTTGGAGCTGATTGGAGCTAGTGTTAATTTTAGGTAAAACTGAATGCTTGTTTAATTTTATTCGGAATAAAATACAACAACTGCTATTGGAAGCAATGTGAGTACAACTCACTCTTTTTGACTTACTGATATTTTTATATTAGTGAGAATAAATATTATTTATGATGATTGATGATTGTTTGGATGATATATGGTATATTGATTGATATTTGGATATATACCTGCCTAGTGGAGCAGATGACCCTATACGTTCCTGTGTATGAGCGGATGACCCTTTGTACGCGTGTCTGCCTTGAAGTGGACATTGTACACATATTCTAATATGTATATTTGTTGCAGGTGACAGGTTGGAGGGATCCAACTGGATTCCTCGCCAGTATTGATTTATTTACGGATATGGTGGTATATACTGTATTCATATGATATAGGATGTTTTGGATGCCATGATTGTTGTATTTAGTGTTGTTGCATCATTGCACCTATTTTTGGAAAATAAAAATGTTAAAGTGATGATTTCCAAATTAAGAAGGATTTTTAAAGTGATTTTGGAAATCAATATTTTGTTAATTTTACAGTGTTAAAGGAATTGATTTATTTTAAATAAAAGAAAGTTATAATTTTTATTGTTATAAAAGTTATGATTTTTGGAAAATAATACTTAAGTATGATTTTGGTGTTATATAAGCTTTAATAACGATTTGAAATTATTAAAAGATTAAGTTTAGTTAAATTGAGATTTCTGAATTATATTAAATGGTTTGTATAGAAGATTTATAAAATTGATATTTTATAAATCAAAGTAATTGAATTATAGATAAGTTTTGTAAATGTTAAAATGAGCTACAAATGAATCTTATAAGTCATAAGATTTATATAATTTGTACAATTATAAAATGAATGGATTTTGTAAATAAATGAATTATAAGCTATTAACTTGTAATTTGGATTTTTGGCATGTAATTGAGTTATTAAATGAGTTTGGTTAATAAAGTGATGTTATAAATTGGAGTTTTTATATATTATAAATGGAACTTATAAACATTGTTTTATAAATCCAAAAGCATTTGAATTTGATAAAATAAATATAGAAGTTTAATTAAAGGAATTATATTCACGATTTTTGACAGTGAATTATCCTTTAAATTAAATGTTGTAATAATAAAGAATTTGGTTGGGAATTATATCCACGATTTTGGACAGTGGATAATCTTTTAATAAATATGAAGAAGCTTTGAATTTGATAAATGAAGTTTATTCACGATTTTGGACAGTGAATAATAATCATTTAAGTTGAATGAATGTTTTGGAAAGTAATCTTTTAAATGGAATAAAATGATTATAAGATGTTTTAAAATGTGTTAAGAATCGAATACATAGATTTCAACATTCATTGTTGAAAAAGACATTTTCAAAAAGTATAAGGAAATGGTGGACTATAACACTGTTGTTATAGTAGATGATCTCCGAAAGGAAATGTTTTTATATAGTATTGGGGTTTATACATCTATCTAATTTTCGAATCCCTATACTAGTGATTTTGGGTTTTCGTAACGATGTTTCACGCAACATTCTTTTGACCCAAATAAATGCATTTAAGTAGAATCTTTTCCTTAAAGAATAAAATATATACTTAATCGTGATTTAAGTATATATAATATTTTCTAAGTGTTGAAAATAAATTGATTTGTGAATTACTTATTATTAAATAAGCATTTGGAAATGTTTTCCAATATAGAAGTTGAAATGGTTTTGAAGATATATCTTTTTAAAGATTATTTGAAGTGAATATTTGGCAAATGGTTTAATTAATAAAAGATTAATTAAAAGGCCCAGTGATTGTTATGGTGCGGAATATTTGTTTGTTTGTTTTGATACTTAAAGTACCGACTATCAAACTTGGCCAAAATTTTAGTTCCTCGACTTGATGTGGGAACTATTTAGTTATACACTTAATACATAGCCTTCTGAGTAGGCTTGATCAATCCTTGTGTTGAGGATGTTGATTCGTATAGTGCGGAGTATTACACCAATCTATCGAGCTTCCTTCTTGGCCCGAAGGATAACAAGTTGAAGTTAGAGACGTGATAAGTCTATGAAACTTAGTTTCTGTGTGAGGTTGAGAAACGCTTTTGCGTTGTTGGTGCGAAGAGACCGGGATCGGTTTATCCAAAAACCACTTCGGACCAATGTATATGCGACGATTGTGCAGGTTGTTTATGATGATATTGATATTCCAGATTTTCATAGTGGAAGACTACTTGTTGATCGTTGGGTTTAAAATCCCAACATACATCCAGTAGCAGTGGTCTCTTCATTATGAAATATCCAATGCGAGGACTATTCGCTACTAGTCCTAGGGATTTCCCGACAGGATGTGGTAGGAAAGTACCTTCGGTTTGTCCTATTCCTGGAAAACATGTATGGATGTTTGTCTGACATTGCATTTCTAAAGATTACGTACATTGGTTTTTACAAACGTACACCAGTGGTGGCGGAGAAGGCAACTTCTCTTAGCTTAACACCCTCCTTGAGACATACGAGCATAAGGGTTGTATTTTTGTGGAAGGTAATTAGTAATCAACGGAAATGACCGTGTGGCATTCTAAGTGATATGATTGTGATTGTGAAAGGTAATCGTTACCTCGTTAGGCCTCAGCGTCGTTTATCTGATTATTGTGCTTTGTATGCTAGAGGGCCCTCGGTAAAGGTCGGTAACGACCGGAGGATGACATATTTGGTACCATCTAGTTATAGAGGTGGGCTGGTCTTATGTTGGTAGAGAAACTTTGTGATGATTTCTCGGTATATTCTTCTAGAGATGTACTACCGAAAGGTAGTCCCTTCATCTGGTCATTTGTATGGAAATCCAAATTCGACTACTTGTTTTCCATTTTGATTGTATTACCCAATTGGGCTATATGCTAGAATTTAATCAATGTAACAATTTCGGCTATGATTAATATTATTTGTATATAGCAGACACTACTATAATATAAGAGGATTTGATATGATGTGTTTTAGTTATCGTAAGGTAAAAACATGTCCGTGTTTATGTGTGGACTTGTTTTACGAGAAACTTTTGTCTTGATAAAGGAAAAGTTTGGTAATTTAATAAATTCAGTTGAGTGTGTTTCTCACGCTGGTTTACCAGATTGATCTGGGCGTTCTTCCCTTTCAATGCTCAGGTCAGATCGAGTATATTTACAGGTTTGGATTTGGTGCTTTTTGTAACGCCCCGTAAATTTTTGACTTTCGAAAATTCAACATCGATACTCACTTTATCGACTGCCGAGAAATCGAAGGCCGAAAACCCGAAATGTTATGGGTTTTAAAAAGAATTTAAGAAAAGAAAAAGATAGAAGAAGGGATAAGAAGGTAGAAAATAGAGAAAACTTAGAGAAAAGAAAATGGAAATTAGAACGGAAAGAAAACAGAGAATAGAACGGAACAGAAAACAACAGAACAATAACAGAATCTCACAATTCACAGCGGAACAACATATAATAAATAAATGAATAATCTTTAAACAAAGAACTATATCAGTTATTACATTACATCACATTTCATTACATCATATCATCAGAGTGTACAACATCATACAACAACAAACAGTGCAGCGGAAAAAGAAATACTATATACTAGTAATACGCCATGCCATCCATCTTGCCTCCAGCAACTCCAGAATATCCCGATAAACCTAACTCTTAACTGCCCGTGTGAAAATTGGTGGGCACCCAGAGTTTAGGAAGGAAAACAATAAACTCCGAGTCAGTCATGTGACTGGTGTGAGAACTCAAAACAGTTTATTTATCTTTAAAATCAAAATAGAGGAATATTTTTAAATCAATTCGCAATGCTTTTAAAAATGAGACTACCATAAGACCTCCTGCCACACACACAATGCAAACGTAGACTTGGAGAAGATTTCTCCTTATGATAGCCAAAGATGCTTGATACGCATTAAAATCAAATCAATTTTGATATTATTATTAGTGCATAGTGTAGAAAAAAATTCATTTCGAAAGTAGAATATAAATCTTAGCCAGCATAGGTACCATTATATTATGCCTACTAATAGCTACCATATTAGATGGCAGGTTCTACAACTAAAACCGTACAAGTCTCGTATTGTTTCTTTGGATTTCCAACGAATGATCAGGCCAAGGAACTTCTCATTGCCACATGAGAATGCCTCTGGATGGACATCCCCGAGAACCAAACCGGATCTCTACCAACACAAGGCCGGGTTACCCCTAACTGAGTAACAACTGACCGAATATGCCATCCCCCGGTCCTTTGGGACCTTTCACCGAGCGCTCGTAATCAATTCACACAATCATAACAAAGTGTTTTCAACATGAGTAAGTATCTGGGCTCCATACCATGATACCACCCTTTTCCAGAAGGAAATGCACACATCCTAAAGGGCGCTACCCCTCATAACCTTGCTGCTTCTTTCCTGTTTTGACCATTCACGGGGTGTGAGGCTCGACGAAGTCTCGTCCACAAAAACATACTTTATACAAAAGCCATGCTTTGGGTCAACAAATGATCATAGAAATGATCACCAGGATAGACGATCAAATAAATGATCCTATCACAAATAATCAACACAATGATCATTTCAGCAACACTCAGCATGTCACATTACCAAATTGGGAATATATCGCTGATAACATTCAATTACATAACCTCTGAGCTCGTACGTCTCAGAGAAGGGTGTTAAGCTAAAAGAATAAATTCTCCGCCACCAACAGAAATATATTTGAAAGAAATCTGCTTTATATCTCAATTTGTAACGTCAGACATACAATCCATACAAGTCTGTTCCGGGCTCGAACAAAACCGAAGGCACTTCTCACGAAGCCCTTGCAATCCGGGTATTCACAATCCCGATCGAATTTCCCATCACTTAGGGAATCTCTATACCAGGAGCTACCCAGTGCAGAGACAATCGATAGGTCATCCTATCGCTTTCGCAAATACTCGGTCTTCAACACCGATCTTCAAATGCAATTCACAACGACGTATCACATATTCGGAATGGGTTATACGACCCCATGGTCCTTTCCCGGTTAACTCGAATAGTGAGCGCTTATTCAAAAATAAGTGTGACATTCAAATTCAAGCAAATCACATCAATTACCCATTCAAAGGGAAATATTGATAGTCGGTTATTGAACTATCAATGGATATGCACAACATCACCAGTTTCCAAATAATTTTCCAAATTATTTATTTTTCAAAATATCTTCACTAGATATATAATTTCAATACTTCAAAAATAAATCAATATTTATTTTTAAACAAATTCTCCTTTCTTTTATAAATTCCATAGTGAATTTATAATCCAAAATATCTATGAATATTCGATTTCAATTATTCATTTCAATTATTCATTTCAATTTATCTTCAAAAAGATAAATTCTTAAGATATTCTCTTTATATTGGAAAACACTTCCATACTTATTAAATAAGTAATTCACAAATCTTTTATTTTCAACGCTTGGAAAATATTCAATATACTTAAATCGAGATTAAGTATATATTTCATTTTTTAAGGAAATCATTCTCTTAAACATATTTATTTGGGCCAAAACGAATGTTGCGTAAAACATCGTTACGAACAACCCAAAATCACTAGTATAGGGATTCGAAATTAAAATAGATATATAAATCCCAATACTATACAAAACATTTCCTTTCGGAAATCATTTACTATAACAACAGTGCTATAGTCCGCCATTTCCTTTTATTTTTCGAAAACGTCTATTTCAACAATAGATGTTGAAATCTATGGTTTCAAATCTCAACATATTTTAAAACATCGTTAGATCGTTTTAATTCTATTTCAAATATCACATTCAAAACAATTTCTTTAACATATTATTCACTATTCAAAAACGTGAATATACTACGTTAACAAATTTCATCATTTTATTCATTTTATTTTAAAGGATTATTCACAGTCAAAAACGTGAATATAACCCCATTAATAGGTTTCAACAATTTTCTTATCAAAATAAGTCGTTTGCGAATTTATAAAACAACGTTTATAAATCCCATTTCTAATTATTTTATAACAACTTCCTTTTATAATTTTTCTTTATTAACCTATTCGATTTATAACTCAATTATAAACTAAAGGTTCATATTATAAGTTAAATACTTATAATTTATTCGTTCACAAAAATCGTTCCTTTGAACTTCATAATTATAAATCTTATAACTTATAAGATTCAATTATTCACCCAAATCTATTTTTTTATAATTTCACAAAATTTATAAATCTTACTATTTATAAATTTCATTTATAACTTCACCATTTATAATTTTATAAATTCCATTCATTTACAAAATTCATTTTCACTTCATTCAAACACTTATAAAAACTCGTTTTATAATGTCAATATTTCAATTTATAAATATCCATTTATAAATCTCTTAATATAATTCAATTTATATTATTCTTTTAAAACGTCTTTAATCTCCTTTATTATTTCACCATTTTGATTCATAAAATAATTAAATTTTATAAATCCTATATTTAAACTTTTCACAATAAATTCAAATTTCCCAAATTAAACTATTTTATAAAATCATTAGCATCGTATTCTCAAAAATCAGTTTTTAACTATATTTCTCAAAAATCATAATTTTTATAACATTAAAAATTATACGTTTATTTATTTTAAAATGAATCAATTCCAAAAATATTTTATAACGTATACTTTCAAAAATCACTTTGAAATCATTTTAAAATTCCAAATTTGGTCCAATGATGCTACACACCAAATAGTCAATCACGACAACAACGATATCATATATCGATATGATAATCCATCAAATATCAAAATATCTGAAATCAAATAAAAACTGTTGAGGAATCCAGTTGGATTCCTCCAACCTGTTTTCCTGCATCCACAAACATTAGCACAATACCAATTTCGCTCCAGTACGAAATTATCGCGGTATATGGGATTTAAATATTATCCGCTTAATAGACGGCGCAATAGGGTCTCATCCGCTAAACAAAAAATGCGGGAAATCAACAACTCCAATATATACATATGCCAATATATATATATTGCTATTATATATAATACCAATTTCACTGTTTATGAAATTTTCACGGTATATGTTTTTAATAAATAACATCCGCTTACTAACGGCTCATAATGTCTATTTTAACAATCAATAGATAACAATCATCATTTAAACATGCATTCAAATATTTTAAATCCAACTATTTAAAATAAAATCGAAACTGATTCGATTGAGTGAGAAGTTCTCACCTTGATTTTAAATTCCGTTTTAGCGATTTATTTCGAATAAAATTAAACGGACGTTTAATTTTACCCAAAATTCTCACTAACTCCAAACGACTGCAATCCAATTTCATCGCGTAGTGCTCGTCCATACGATTCCAACGCAACTGGTTTCGCGCGTTTTCGACCTCGTATGAAAAAGTTATGAATATTTGAAGTTACACGAGTTTTTATATAAACAAATACAACATAATTTTTAATTTTTATAACCTAATCCATCACAGCCCTCCATTTCATCTCCCTGCAAATCATAGCTGCATGCTCCTTCTCCTCTCCCTCACGTTCTTGTTCTACAGGCAATACACGTATAGCCAAACCCATCATCAAAATTTTGGGTTTTGATTTTGCAACACCATCGCTCGACTAAAACACGATCAGGAAGTGCCAAACGAAGCCCCCTACCCTCCTCCACCTTCGGCCTGAAGACCATGAAACTCGGCTCCCCCCTTTTCTCGAATTGCGTGCGCAAGTCAGCACGGTCGGCCCCACTTTGCTCCCTCCACGTCGCTCCAAACACGATCTCCACCGTTCACATCGAAGCTCTCGTTGTGATCTTCATCTTTGTAGTTGAATGTTTTTGACGAATGTTGACGGATTGGAAGAAATCGAGGGAGGAAGGTTGCGTGTTTCTGGCCGTTGACAGTGGGGGTGGCGGCTGTAGTATGAAATTAGGGTTTTGCTTCTTTTTATTTTATTTTATTTGTGAATGGTGGGCTATTTATAAGAAACCGACGAAACACTATTCATCCCGGAAATTCCGAACTCCGATTCACGCGCCGTAACCAGCGTTTCTAGGGTTTACCCCGCGTTCCGGACACAATGGAACAGGTTTCGGAAGCTAATTCGGACATCTGTGCGAGTTATGGCTATAAACGTCCAATTTAAATTAAACCGATTTAAATCGATTTCTAGGCGTTTTAATTTGTACCGGACAAACGGTAAATCCAATTGACACGAAATTTGAAACCTTACAATAATATCACATTACGGATCCGATGAAACTGGTTTCGTCGAAATCTGAGACATTTTGAAAAATGGCTATTTTAACTCGCCAAATTAAAATTAAAAATAATTCGATGCGTTTCGAGCTGCCACGATCAAACGATAGCTCCGATTGACACGAAATTTGAAATCCGGTAATAACTAACTATTATGGATCCAATGGAACTGGTTTCGTTCAATTTTGAGACTGTTCAAAAATTGACTATTTTCACTAGTCGATTTTAATATTAAAATATTCAATTTTCACAAATTAACTTTTAAATTGATTTTAAAAGTTCTAAAATATCATTCTAACTCCCATATGGTAAAATAAAATTTTACAAATCATTTTCAATCATATTTAACTCAATTTTCAATTATTTCCATAATTTAACATATTAAATTATCGATTTAATTATTCAATTAAATCCAATAATTCACATAAAATTTATTTGACTTATAAATTCACTTCTTAATATTTATAATAAATTAAATATCCAAATTTTAATTACTAAAAATTCTGGGTCGTTACAATCTTCCCCCCTTAAAAGAATTTCGTCCTCGAAATTATTAAGTAAGAAAGTTACAGAATCTATTAATTTTCCAAAATCCAATGTCAAACTTCTTACAATAACTTACTAAGTTTTCAAATCATACTTAGTTATCATTTCAAAAACAACTACTATTGTTTAACTTTCAACTCCAAATCAAAGTTAAAGTTTTCAAAATTTTTCCAATTTTCTCAAATTTTTCTAACGCCTTAAATTTTCAGAAAATTTCGCCATAGTCTCCTTTGCGCGGCTCGATCCGAAAAAAAAAATGACAGTATATATATCACAAATATACATCTCATCAAGTAATGAGGCATCCCGAAGGGAAAAAAGTATAAAAGTACGGTATGTAATCCGAGATATGTACCTTATATTTTATTAGCGAGCATATACGGCTAATATAGCGCGAAAGCGAGCTCCAAATGCGAAGCAAACGCGATCCGCACCTACTAAACACTCAACAAACCACATGAGAATCATGCATATAGATAATAGTATCGATATACAACATATAGCAACATAATAACTATATATGTCAACATAGCAAATGCAACAAACAACAAATGCAACCATCAACCAATTATCATTCATATTCTCATTTACATACAATGAAATGGTTTTTCAATATCAAATCACATTTGATTCATTAACAGTGGATGTTCTTACTAACATTCATTTTCAATTAGTTCATATTCACTAATCCATATTCAAGTTGGTTCACTTCCAAATCAAATTCAATTCTATTTAAGATTTACTTAACTTCCAATCGAATTTCAATCACTTTAGCTTTCAATTTCATTAATACTTAATGAATTACATACAATCAACTAACAATCATATAACAATCAATGTATATTAATTACAACCAAATTCCTTTGCTTTCAATTGGTTTAATTAATTGATTTTTATTCAATTTTTCAACTTCTAATAACATTAGATTTTAATGAATTAACACTTATATTCATTATTTCATATCAACTTAATTTACATTCAATTGGTTAACATTTAATCCATTAATTCAATTCAATTTCAACAGTTGAATTTTATTTATATAACTCAAATTCATATTTACCACTTAACTTTATTACTTTACTTTGATATCAATATCAACTTCATTAAACATCTTTTAAGTTATATTTCCATTTAACTTTAAATTCATTTTTATTTACAACTCATATTCATAAATATATTCATATAGTTTCATTTCTTATATATATAAGTTTATTTCACAATTGTAAATCACTTTAATTATAACTCAATTCTTATAATTCTTTTGCTTATACAATTATTCTTCAATTTAGATTATTCAAACATCTAAACAATCAACTTATATACACTTTTAATAACTCTGAAAAATCATTTCTTTTATATACAAAATATAATCAAGGTAAAATTATTTCATTTACCCAATTTTAAAACAATATTATGTCGATTTATCTTGTTTAAGAGTTTAGAAACCCCTTTCTACGATAGTTAGCCAGACTACATCGACCGAAATCTATAAACAATCAACCGATAAGTCAACACAATACAAAACAATTTTATATCCACTAACAAATACGCTCTCATAGCTATTATTACACTCAAACTCATTCTAGAGCACTACTGACTCTATCTCTAATGAGTAATACCCAACAGAACCATGGTTGTCGCTTAACCATATGCTCTGATACCAAATTGTAAAGAACGTACCGTCAGCGGTCACAACCGGTAGGCTTTTCAACCATCCCAGCCCCACCGTGGCTTACACTGATATCCCAAACTTGCTTTTACGGCCACCCTTTCGAATGTCACGGCTTCGCCTAACCAACCCCGTAAAGAGGACGTGTGGGGGTAAGAGTCTCCCGTTCGCCACCAAACCGCGAAGCGAGAACCCCCCATCACATATCACCTAGCATAAGCAAGACTGGTGTGAGAACTCAAAACAGTTTATTTATCTTTAAAATCAAAATAGAGGAATATTTTTAAATCAATTCGCAATGCTTTTAAAAATGAGACTACCATAAGACCTCCTGCCACACACACAATGCAAACGCAGACTTGGAGAAGATTTCTCCTTATGATAGCCAAAGATGCTTGATACGCATTAAAATCAAATCAATTTTGATATTATTATTAGTTCATAGTGTAGAAAAAAATTCATTTCGAAAGTAGAATATAAATCTTAGCCAGCATAGGTACCATTATATTATGCCTACTAATAGCTACCATATTAGATGGCAGGTTCTACAACTAAAACCGTACAAGTCTCGTATTGTTTCTTTGGATTTCCAACGAATGATCAGGCCAAGGAACTTCCCATTGCCACATGAGAATGCCTCTGGATGGACATCCCCGAGAACCAAACCGGATCTCTACCAACACAAGGCCGGGTTACCCCTAACTGAGTAACAACTGACCGAATATGCCATCCCCCGGTCCTTTGGGACCTTTCACCGAGGGCTCCTAATCAATTCACACAATCATAACAAAGTGTTTTCAACATGAGTAAGTATCTGGGCTCCATACCATGATACCACCCTTTTCCAGAAGGAAATGTACACATCCTAAAGGGCGCTACCCCTCATAACCTTGCTGCTTCTTTCCTGTTTTGACCATTCACGGGGTGTGAGGCTCGACGAAGTCTCGTCCACAAAAACATACTTTATACAAAAGCCATGCTTTGGGTCAACAAATGATCATAGAAATGATCACCAGGATAGACGATCAAATAAACGATCCTATCACAAATAATCAACACAATGATCATTTCAGCAACACTCAGCATGTCATATTACCAAATTGGGAATATATCGCTGATAACATTCAATTACATAACCTCTGAGCTCGTACGTCTCAGAGAAGGGTGTTAAGCTAAAAGAATAAATTCTCCGCCACCAACAGAAATATATTTGAAAGAAATCTGCTTTATATCTCAATTTGTAACGTCAGACATACAATCCATACAAGTCTGTTCCGGGCTCGAACAAAACCGAAGGCACTTCTCACGAAGCCCTTGCAATCCGGGTATTCACAATCCCGATCGAATTTCCCATCACTTAGGGAATCTCTATACCAGGAGCTACCCAGTGCAGAGACAATCGATAGGTCATCTTATCGCTTTCGCAAATACTCGGTCTTCAACACCGATCTTCAAATGCAATTCACAACGACGTATCACATATTCGGAATGGGTTATACGACCCCATGGTCCTTTCCCGGTTAACCCGAATAGTGAGCGCTTATTCAAAAATAAGTCTGACATTCAAATTCAAGCAAATCACATCAATTACCCATTCAAAGGGAGATATTGATAGTCGGTTATTGAACTATCAATGGATATGCACAACATCACCAGTTTCCAAATAATTTTCCAAATTATTTATTTTTCAAAATATCTTCACTAGATATATAATTTCAATACTTCAAAAATAAATCAATATTTATTTTTAAACAAATTCTCCTTTCTTTTATAAATTCCATAGTGAATTTATAATCCAAAATATCTATGAATATTCGATTTCAATTATTCATTTCAATTTATCTTCAAAAAGATAAATTCTTAAGATATTCTCTTTATATTGGAAAACACTTCCATACTTATTAAATAAGTAATTCACAAATCTTTTATTTTCAACGCTTGGAAAATATTCAATATACTTAAATCGAGATTAAGTATATATTTCATTTTTTAAGGAAATCATTCTCTTAAACATATTTATTTGGGCCAAAACGAATGTTGCGTAAAACATCGTTACGAACAACCCAAAATCACTAGTATAGGGATTCGAAATTAAAATAGATATATAAATCCCAATACTATACAAAACATTTCCTTTCGGAAATCATTTACTATAACAACAGTGTTATAGTCCACCATTTCCTTTTATTTTTCGAAAACGTCTATTTCAACAATAGATGTTGAAATCTATGGTTTCGAATCTCAACATATTTTAAAACATCGTTAGATCGTTTTAATTCTATTTCAAATATCACATTCAAAACAATTTCTTTAACATATTATTCACTATTCAAAAACGTGAATATACTACGTTAACAAATTTCATCATTTTATTCATTTTATTTTAAAGGATTATTCACAGTCAAAAACGTGAATATAACCCCATTAATAGGTTTCAACAATTTTCTTATCAAAATAAGTCGTTTGCGAATTTATAAAACAACGTTTATAAATCCCATTTCTAATTATTTTATAACAACTTCCTTTTATAAATTTTCTTTATTAACCTATTCGATTTATAACTCAATTATAAACTAAAGGTTCATATTATAAGTTAAATACTTATAATTTATTCGTTCACAAAAATCGTTCCTTTGAACTTCATAATTATAAATCTTATAACTTATAAGATTCAATTATTCACCCAAATCTATTTTTTTATAATTTCACAAAATTTATAAATCTTACTATTTATAAATTTCATTTATAACTTCACCATTTATAATTTTATAAATTCCATTCATTTACAAAATTCATTTTCACTTCATTCAAACACTTATAAAAACTCGTTTTATAATGTCAATATTTCAATTTATAAATAACCATTTATAAATCTCTTAATATAATTCAATTTATATTATTCTTTTAAAACGTCTTTAATCTCCTTTATTATTTCACCATTTTGATTCATAAAATAATTAAATTTTATAAATCCTATATTTAAACTTTTCACAATAAATTCAAATTTCCCAAATTAAACTATTTTATAAAATCATTAGCATCGTATTCTCAAAAATCAGTTTTTAACTATATTTCTCAAAAATCATAATTTTTATAACATTAAAAATTATACGTTTATTTATTTTAAAATGAATCAATTCCAAAAATATTTTATAACGTATACTTTCAAAAATCACTTTGAAATCATTTTAAAATTCCAAATTTGGTCCAATGATGCTACACACCAAATAGTCAATCACGACAACAACGATATCATATATCGATATAATAATCCATCAAATATCAAAATATCTGAAATCAAATAAAAACTGTTGAGGAATCCAGTTGGATCCCTCCAACCTGTTTTCCTGCATCCACAAACATTAGCACAATACCAATTTTGTTCCAGTACGAAATTATCGCGGTATATGGGATTTAAATATTATCCGCTTAATAGACGGCGCAATAGGGTCTCATCCGCTAAACAAAAAATGCGGGAAATCAACAACTCCAATATATACATATGCCAATATATATATATTGCTATTATATATAATACCAATTTCACTGTTTATGAAATATTCACGGTATATGTTTTTAATAAATAACATCCGCTTACTAACGGCTCATAATGTCTATTTTAACAATCAATAGATAACAATCATCATTTAAACATGCATTCAAATATTTTAAATCCAACTATTTAAAATAAAATCGAAACTGATTCGATTGAGTGAGAAGTTCTCACCTTGATTTTAAATTCCGTTTTAGCGATTTATTTCGAATAAAATTAAACGGACGTTTAATTTTACCCAAAATTCTCACTAAATCCAAATGACTCCAATCCAATTTCATCGCGTAGTGCTCGTCCATACGATTCCAACGCAACTGGTTTCGCGCGTTTTCGACCTCGTATGAAAAAGTTATGAATATTTGAAGTTACACGAGTTTTTATATAAACAAATACAACATAATTTTTAATTTTTATAACCTAATCCATCACAGCCCTCCATTTCATCTCCCTGCAAATAATAGCCGCATTCTCCTTCTCCTCTCCCTCATGTTCTTGTTCTACAGGCAATACACGTATAGCCAAACCCATCATCAAAATTTAGGGTTTTGATTTTGCAACACCATCGCTCGACTAAAACACGATCAGGAAGTGCCAAACGAAGCCCCCTACCCTCCTCCACCTTCGGCCTGAAGGCCATGAAACTCGGATCCCCCCTTTTCTCGAATTGCGTGCGCAAGTCAGCATGGTCGGCCCCACTTTGCTCCCTCCACGTCGCTCCAAACACGATCTCCACCGTTCACATCGAAGCTCTCGTTGTGATCTTCATCTTTGTAGTTGAATGTTTTTGACGAATGTTGAAGGATTGGAAGAAATCGAGGGAGGAAGGTTGCGTGTTTCTGGCCGTTGACAGTGGGGGTGGCGGCTGTAGTATGAAATTAGGGTTTTGCTTCTTTTTATTTTATTTTATTTGTGAATGGTGGGCTATTTATAAGAAACCGACGAAACACTATTCATCCCGGAAATTCCGAACTCCGATTCACGCGCCGTAACCAACGTTTCTAGGGTTTACCCCGCGTTCCGGACACAATGGAACAGGTTTCGGAAGCTAATTCGGACATCTGTGCGAGTTATGGCTATAAACGTCCAATTTAAATTAAACCGATTTAAATCGATTTCTAGGCGTTTTAATTTGTACCGGACAAACGGTAAATCCAATTGACACGAAATTTGAAACCTTACAATAATATCACATTACGGATCCGATGAAACTGGTTTCGTCGAAATCTGAGACTTTTTGAAAAATGGCTATTTTAACTCGCCAAATTAAAATTAAAAATAATTCGATGCGTTTCGAGCTGCCACGATCAAACGATAGCTCCGATTGACATGAAATTTGAAATCCGGTAATAACTAACTATTACGGATCCAATGGAACTGGTTTCGTTCAATTCTGAGACTGTTCAAAAATTGACTATTTTCACTAGTCGATTTTAATATTAAAATATTCAATTTTCACAAATTAACTTTTAAATTGATTTTAAAAGTTCTAAAATATCATTCTAACTCCCATATGATAAAATAAAATTTTACAAATCATTTTCAATCATATTTAACTCAATTTTCAATTATTTCCATAATTTAACATATTAAATTATCGATTTAATTATTCAATTAAATCCAATAATTCAAATAAAATTTATTTGACTTATAAATTCACTTCTTAATATTTAAAATAAATTAAATATCTAAATTTTAATTACTAAAAATTCTGGGTCGTTACACTTTTGGAGCTTCAGCAGGAGAGCTGGAGATCTTCATTTCGTATACACGTATCTGTTTATTATCCTTTGTGCTTATTGCTTTATTAGTTGTTTATTGCTTTTTTAGTTGTTGTTATTATCATCATTTGTGAGGACATGTTATTATAACTGTTCAACTGATAAGTGTTGATTGATTGGTGACTCTGATTGATGTGTCTATATATATACAGTTTCTATTTTGTAAAGATCATTGATATGATATTATATATTTTCCGCTGCGATATGAGATTCTGTATTGTTCTGTTTGGTTCTATCTTCTCTCTTTCTTCTCTTCTCTTCTTCTCTCTTCTTTTCTTTCTTTTGAATTTCCGTCAGTCTGTGCTTTTTGGGTCGGACATGTGTGGATTATTGTCGATTCAAAGGATACGAATTTGCGGGTCATCACAATAGGGCTACTGGGGTACCTCCCGTCACAGTACGTAGCCTAGATCACTATACCGAGGATCCACCCTAAATCCCCTGCAGTACAGGCCGGAACCATCCCTTACTAGACAGTCTCGAACAAGACAACCCCGGCAGTTGTTGCAATCAACTGCCCCACACAGCCGAATATAAAGGGACTTCTATATAGGGCAAGATCTTGTCCTACTTGTGTGCTACCCACTTAGCCTTGCAGCACCGCTCATGTTTTAGCAATTCTCAGTTGATGAGGCTTGAGGTTACGATTACCTTTAGAGAACACATCTCTTAGAATGCTCATTGTCCACCCGACGATGTTCTGAAAGCATTCAATCCATACAAGTTCGTTTGGGTTCGAATGAAACCGTAGGCACTATCTCGTTACACTCATTTTGGAATCACCCTCAGAGCTAACGATAATAACCCTTGCACTCTGTATCTTCATCTTCACTTGAGATTCACGACCTATCGTTAATTTGGATCGATGTGGTATTCAGATATCCAAATCTAGAAACCCGATCCCGGTCTTATCGAAATCCAAAACGCCATCTTTTAGGTCCTAGTTGTTTTAAAGTTAAAATAATTTGATTCAGTTCATTATCTATATTCACACAGATAGATAATTCACATCATCACAAATATATAATCCACATTATCATCACAAATAGATAATCCACATTATCATCATAAATAGATAATCCACATTATCATCACAATTCATCCAAAGCACCCAATATCACATATCAACACATATCTCATCAGAGATATTAAACAATTAAGGAATTCAATATCAATCAACCATCCATAAGCAAAGATCTATTAATCTCATCATTTATAATTAATTTAAAATGAATTAAATTAATTACTTCATCTCTAATTAATTTAAAATAAATTAAATTAATTACTTTCATCACATAAATCTTGCTTACTTAACCATTCCAAACCAATTAATTTAATCATCCACTAATTATCTATCTTAATTAATCACCATTGATTAGTTATCCTCTAATTAATTAAAGTAATTAGCCTTTAATTAATTACACAAATTAATTATCTTTAATCATTTATAGTAATTATCCTCTAATTACATCATTAATTAATTATAATTAATTACATTAATCCTTAATTAATTACAATTAATAAATCAATCTTAATTAATCAATCCTTAATTACATCATTAATTATATTAATTAATGATCCTTTAATTACTTCTTAATTAATTATTAATCATATTTAATAACTAATCTTTAAATAATCTTTAATTAATTAAATTCATTAATCAATTTTGATTAATCCTATTCAATAATTAATTATCCTTAATTAATTACATTACTTAATTAATTCAAATAACTTTATTAATTAATTCTTAAATTAATTACACTAAGTAATTAATTATTAATTACTTCCACTAAGCAATTATCCTTTATATCAATTGCACAAAGTAATTAAACCCAATTCTATTATCATTCTCTAATTAATTACGCCCTGTAATTATCCACTAATTACTTCACTGAGTAATTATACTTATAAATTACACTAAGTAATTTTACGTAACCCATCATCCAATGGTTATTTTAATTAATTAAACTAATTAATTAACTTAAACTAATCATATTAATTTAATTAATTACCTTGAGTAATTAATTCCTTTAATTACTTCTATTAAGTAATTATACTTAAACAATTTCACAAATGATTATCTTTAATTAATTAGTCTAACTAATTATTAAAATTAATCACATTAATTAATTATTTATTAATCCCAAGTTAATGATCTTCATTAACTATTATTAATTCTTTAATTACTTACCTTAAGTAATTATGCTTTAATTAACCATTATTAAATTACAAAGTAACTAATTCTTAATTATTAAATTAATCAATCTCTAATTAAATTAAGTGCTTAAATGTAACTTAATTAATCTTTAATTACCATGTTAATCAATTTTTAATCATTAATTAATAATCTATAACTATATAATTAATGATTCTTAATTTTCAAATTAAGTAACCCTTAATTAATCAAATTAAACCCTTAATTATTTAATTAATTAATCCTAAATTATTAATTAATTAAATTAAGTAATTAGTCTTTAATTAACTTTAACTTAATTGATCTTAAATCATTTAATCTTACTTAACTTTAAGATAAAAAAAATACTATCTTTATCAACGACTTAATTGCCATTCACAAAAGCCTTTGAAACCTTTACTTTAAATTTACTTACAAATTTCATTTCAAATTTAAGTTTTAAAAATGATTACAAATTTAACTCTAACGAAATTTGAAAACTTTCAAAATCAAATATTAAAGAAACTCTTATCTTATAAAGAAATTTATAAGAGTTTAAAAACCAAATTATTTAAATTCAAAACTTGTTTTTATTTTTTTTAAAAACAACTTTTAAAAAACTGTTTAACCAACTGCTTCGGGTTCAACCCTAATCCCACTCGAGCTCTTACTCGAGAAAACCATTTTTTTCCTTCTATTCAAAATTTAGTCTTAAAATTTTTAAAATTTAAAAACCTGGAAACCTTTCACACACGTAACTCGAGTCATTTGCGTGTAAATGCTTCGAGAAAACCCTCAAACCACACGGGACAAACCTCAAGGAACAACAACTTCCCAAACCCACTTCAACTACTGAAATCTCGTGCACCCGTGCACTTACACCGGCGAACCATGCCACTCCGACCATCCTCGATGACTTTCACATGAAGATGATCAATCTTGCACCAGAATCCGACTTTAAAAACATTGATTTACCCCCAAAAATAAAATCGAGTAACACTGCACTAATCTGAACCAAGACCAAAACCTGGAATCCCCCTCGCGCTCGCTTCACCGGCCACTAGAATGTCAGAAGCTCCAGCCACCACTTTGCTGACGTCCAATCTTTCATCTCCCTGAGTTATGTTGAACTCGATCATCCAGGGTTGTCGTGATGAACAAAAACCTCGACCTAGTCAAAACTTGGTTTATAGATTAAAACGATCAACCACCGCCGCTATAGCGCCTTGCTCCTCCATCTAACATTTTTTCCACCATCTCCAATCATCCTAGCATCACCAGAGAATACCCTGACCTTCCCGAGCAAGTGGATCACCAAAAAAACCCCCAAAACACATTTTCTGATCAAACCAGAACTGCACCCAGATCCCACTACTAAAAATCGTGATTTCATTCTTAAAAATCATGATTTAGGATAAGTTTCCATATCATAAGTCTGAAATAATGAATTAGGATGATTAAATTTACTCCTATGTTAAACTTGCTCTGTTATTTTATTGTTTCCAGAGATATTTCAACTTATTTTTTCTTAGATAAATTTTTAAACTATAATTCATGACGAATCAAACAAATTTTGTTTAAGTCTTAAATCCAAACCAAGACTCGATCAAGAGATAATGATTTTTAAATCAAAAACTTGAATTTTAGAACTGGAACATAGTTGTCACAGTTGTTTACAGGCATGCACACATATACATTCATATATACACAACAAATTTGCACTTATATATACAGACAATACATATTCATTCTAGAAAGCTAGCATGCAACCAAACTATTCAAATGTTTAAGCTTTTTAAAAGAATGTTACTCACCTGTCACAAGAATGAATAGAGAACTTTCAAAAAAAGGCTTGAAACTGGAATATGCTAACATGAACTGCTTCTTGATTTAAAAACTGCAGTTGCATGCTTTTGAAACTCTGTTTGAACAAAAATACTTGCAGGCTCTTTGATTTGCAAAATTGATTCCAGGTTTTCTTTTGAAAATGGAATTGAATTACAGGCTTTTGAGTTTGATTTTGGAGGTGATGTTACAGGCTTTATTGATTTTCTGGTTTGTGGAGGGATGTTTGCAGATTTGTTTTTGATCTTTGAAAATGAGATTACAGGTTTGTTGAATTTTTTAGAGGATTTTTGAAAATGAATAGGTTTTGATTCCTCTCAGGTTTCTGGTTGGCAAATTACTGACTTTGATATTAGAAAATGGTTTGCAGTTTGATTTCTGGTTCGAAGATGATCATATATAATTTAATTTTGATCTGGTTTAGAGGAAGTACTGATTTTAGATTTGTTTTTGAGGGGTTTTGGTTTTTAATTTCTTCTTGGCTTTGAGTAAGAAAATATAAAAGAAATGAAGATAAGAAAACAATGGGTTTATATGAATGAAAAATATGGTTTATTAAAAATAAAGAAAATTAAAATTTTAAAATGACATTTGTTAATACTACAACATTTGTCATATACCTTTGTTTATTAATTAATACATGTCACTAATACCACTTAATGTGTTAACACTTGTTATTTAAGTAAATTTATTTATTTTAAAATGATAAATAAAAAGCTTTACTTAATTTATTTATTCTTATGTAAATGTATACATGAATTTCTTTTTAAAGAAAATGTAATAAAACAAATTATATATAAATAAAAGCTTATCCAAATATTTTTAAAATGTCTATCTTTTAAATTCCAAATTTAAATTCAAATTCAACTTAAATTTTAAAATCCAATTTAAAGTCAATTTATAACAACATATTCAATTTGAAATAACAATCCCATTTTCTTATTGAAATCTTTTTATATTTATATATAAAAATAATACATTATTAATATTTTTTAAAAGTAACAAATCTGTCAATAATTTATAAAAGAGATTATCTCATTGTTTATAAATTACTTACATTATTAAATGAATTAATATATCATATTTATTTAAGCAATTATTTTAAAAAGAAATAAAACAAACCTTTATGTCAATTTTATTTAAATTTAAATTTACGCTTAATATCTATTTTAAACTATTAATATTTACCTTAAGTATTTTAAAAATGTATAATTATTTATTTAAATATCTTTGAAATTTTTTATATTAAATTAATCAGAATTTCCAAATTGCAAATATAATTTAGAATTTGGAAACAAGATTTTATTTATTAAATTTAAACCAAAGATTTCTATTTACAATATATACAAACATATATATATACACACACACACACACACACACATTATAAATAGAAAACATTTTGTTAATTTCAAAAGATAAAATTTACCAATTAAATATTTATTTGCTTTTAAAAGAATAATTTTTCCCATTTAAATTACAATTATAAAAGACAATTATTAAATCAATTTAATTTTTTATATGGATTATTTAATTGATATTGCCCAAAATTCTGGGTCATCACATTCCTCCCCTCTTAAAACAATTTCGTCCCCGAAATTTAAAAGCAAAGGAAATTTAATAACCCAACAATAATTTTAATTTAAACCACAAGCATATATTTACAACCATATGCTAACAACCATAGCAACCAATTCACTCAATCAAACAAATCTAACTTTCTAGACAAAATTCTGGATATAACTTCCTAGAGTTTCCCAGGTATAAATACCGGGATATTTGCTCTAAAAAACCTAAACAATCTACACTACTAAGCTATAGAGCTCCTACTCATCAAGATCTATAAAACTGAACAGGATATCAGACCATAGTCAAGTCCTGCTCAACTACCCCATCCTCCTGAACTGCTGGTTCCAAAACCAGAGATGGATCCGGCACGTACTTCTTCAGAGATACATGAAATACAATGAATCCCAGTCTTCCAAACTGGCAATTCAACTCTGTAGACCAAAGCACTTATCCTAAACCGAACACAAAAGAGATCCAATATACCTTGGAGCTGACTTCCAAGTCTTACCAAATCTGATAGCTCCATTGACCGGAGAAAACTTATCCAAAATCAAATCTCTGACTTTGGAATCCAAATTCCTCTGTCTCTTATCCACAAAACTCTTCTAATGGTCCTGGCAGCCTACATCCTTCCTGATCAGCTCAACCTTCGCTGATGCCTTTAGAAACAAATTGGACCAAAAAAATCCCAACAAATGATCCTCTCAAGATCAACCAAAATCAAGACCAAACTCTACTATTATCAGTAGAAAACAACTTCTCCTATCCGAAAAAGACAGAACAGGATCACTCGCCAAACTTGCCTCAGATCCTGAAAAATTCCAGTAGAAGCCCCCTAATCCAAAACACTGCAATTTCCAGTTGCTTCCACTCTAGAACAGCTGCTTCCTCGCTTCCGCTGCACAACTCTGAGAATGCTGATGATTAGCACAAACTAATCCAACACATTCAGAAGACACGGTTCAATAGATCCATAAAGAGAAATCTCAAAAGTTCCACCAAATCCTGAGCTGCCTCCCAAACCCTCTCTCTATAAGCCACCTTACTACTACTGATCCACCGGTACCATTCCTGGAATCCTAGTCGATACAAAAACTCAATCTCCAAATGCTAAGGCAAACCTCGACTTCTACGAAGACAACTGGAAAAATCTCTGACAACCAAAGAGAACACTCATCCATCGCAAGTCACTTTTGCGATCAACCCAGACAAATATCCAAAGATACTGTTCTCTCTTTACCAATCAGAACAGCTTATGCTTATCAGGCCAGTCCATCGAAGAAATGGATCCACTCTACTGCTTTTGAACTCCACCTCTAAAAAAACTGCTAAGCCAGATGACCTTCTTGCAGGCACACAGAACACTCTGAACTGCAACACTGCCACTGATGCCAAAGACTTCCTTAAGTAGAAGCTCCTCGAGAAACTCGAGCCTCAAATCCATACATAAACACCCTGCTGAACTCAGCCTCATCACCGAAGCAGACACACTTCCTTAAAACTTTCTCCAAAAGAAACATCTTCGGGAACATCCGTAGTCACTATGTCTCATAACACAGTTACTACTTCCTGAGTTACCAAGATACCATTACTCCTGCCTAACCAAGAGATCCAAACTCTACTCAGCCAACTTCAAAGATGGATATGAACCACAAAAGGACTTCCTTCAGAGATTGATGAAATCCTTACACCACATCAAAACTTACTCGAGACGGTATTAGGTCTACAGTCTCGACAGATACACTTCCAATCTCAACACTCAAACTCCTTCTATTGGAAGTCGTGCTACACACACCATTACCCTCTCCTACCTTTAGAACTTATATTGGAAAACCCAAACAGGTAACCTAATCAAATAGGTAGAAATACACACACACACACACACACATATGCTGAAAGAAATCACTCCAAAGCCTAGGTATTCGCTCAACCTAGCGCTCTGATACCAAATGTGAAGACCCGCCTTTCTCTCCACAGAAAGACGCATCATCTTTAAGAAAGAAAGGGATAGAAAAGAGAAAGATAGAGAAGAAAGAAAGAAACAACATCAGAATCTTAATAGCGGAATAAATAAATTATATTAATCACATAAGTATTACATAATATACAACACCTATCAGAGTTACACAGCTTATTCATCACATACTAGATAGTTATAAACACTTGTCTAGTTATTACAACTCAATACAACACAAACATTTGACTCAGAGATCACACAGCTCCATTGCTCCTCCATAATTCGTCAAATCTAACCTGAATCCCTTGGCTACTCGTAAAAATTTGAGTATTCAAGAGTTTAAGAAAAACAGAAGATAAACTCCGGGTCAGACATGGGTCCGGTGTGAGTAACAAGTTAAAGTTGCTTAACTTTGAAAAATCTTTGAAAAGAAAAGGTATCACGTAAGACTTCCCACACATAAACATGGGTAAGTTTTTACCTTACGCTAACCAAAAAATTTGATAGGAAATCCAGTGATATTATTATAGGCTCTAGGGTTTTCAAATAAATTACAGAAATAACTGAAATTCTTACATCTTACGTTCCAACATAGTTGGGCACAACTAAAACGTACGACACTTATTGGAGAGTGAATTCCATAAAATGGCAGGCTACTGGGGTACCGTCCGTCACAATACGTGGCCTAGATCACTGTACAGAGGATCCACCATAAATCCTCAGCAACATAAGGCCGGTGTGACGACCGCCCATGACTCCCGCACGGAAACAAGGGAATGGTGCGTTGAAAGTGTGCCAGGCAACCATGAGTGACCGTCAAGGGTAAAATAAACATTTCAGATTCTATCGTAAAACTCACAGCGCATGGATAAAATACAATAGAGAAATATAATATAGTGAAGCTCCCATAGAACAGAATATCATCATCTAATCATAATAGCTTTATACATGGTCTGAATCATGAATACAAGAAGCCTCACTACATAGCACTCAGAGTAATCAACAAACAGCGGAATATCCAGTACATAGAATATGAAAATAATATGTAAAGCCTCCTGCTCACCTTCGTCATCATCAACGTGAGCCACTAAGATCAGCACCTGCCACCTGTCGCCTAGTCTGCCCATCCCAACATGGATGAACAGCCCAAGGTAATAAGAGGAGACATAAAACCTTGAGTCAGACAAAGTCTTAGTGAGCAGTAAATCAACTATCAAACATACCAAAAGTGCATAAGGGATAAAAGGAATAGGAACCAAACCATCCCACTCCGCCTCTTACTACAGTGATAGCCCCCAGACACACACTAAGGAGAAGCAAGCATAACATGGCAGACAATTAAAGTAAAGCAATAATCATTCGAGTCAAGGTCGATGTTTTCCAAATACAACCCCCATGGCCTAAACCAAGATCAGATAAGCACCCAGAAAACACCGCTCTTGAGACCGAATGATGGTACAGCCAAACATCCATGACTCTGGCTATCACTGTTATCATTGCCTTGATTTCACCATTAATTGAATGACCAACTCATTCTTTTATCCATCTGTCAAGGGCTAATGGTAACCCCGGTTCTAGACATAACTCCGCACGTCGTCGCAGCCCGTGCCTAGGAATTTTCGCAACTACCCAGAGTACTAGCACGTCGTCGCAGCCCGTGCTTGGAACGTCGTCGCAGCCCGTTCCAACGTACTCTTGCTTTGAGCATGCTAGAACCTTCAACAACGATGAGATCTCAGCCTCCTAGTCATCCTCCTTGACGATTATTTCCATACTAGCTCAAGCGCCTCTCAAGCTAACCATTATCAACCAACTCGCATCGCATCATCGAGTTATCAACATGCTTGGGATGATCCCGTCTGGATTAAACCAAGGCTATCTCACATCATGCTTCGCTTTATCGCATCATAGCGAAGTCTCATCTCAACATCATGGCTTGCCTCATCGCATCATGGCAAAGTCCCATCTCAACATCATCTAATCCATACATATGAGCTTCAACATCCGCTTCATATGCCACAAGCAGCTTTCACCATTCAAGAGCCTTTCCACTTAGCTTTTGAATCATCCTCAAACATCTTGTTCCAAATAAACCACTAGCTAACTTGAAACAATCAAATCAATCATACATCCAAACAATCAAGCATTCAAACAAGATCTAATAAGCAATATTAACTATAGTGGCAATTTCGTAAATAAATGAGCATAAGTCTAACATACATAAATCATGGGTTTCTACCATAGATCTAACAAATATAAATCATGGGTTTTGTTTCTCTAACTTGATAAATGAACTTGCATAAGTAAATATCTTCATAAGAAATGGATCTAGACTTGGATCTAAGAAAAATGCATGAAATCACTATTTTTAACATCCAAACAAACCACCAATCCAATATACTCCTTTGGGTCCGCGTGAGAGATAACTACCACTCACCGAATCACCCAAACACCTCAAAAACTAATCACTTCAGATCTGGACAGCAAGGATTCAAGCTTGATTTGTCGAAATCTCGCTTGAAACGATGAAATCTAGCTTCGTTGGATGAAGATCTTCAACTTTGGCTCTTGGATCTTCAACCTCGATCTTCGATCTTGGATGGATGTTAGAACTAGATTGGAATGGAGAAAAGAAGATGAAGAAATGTTGTAGTCGAGCTCTCAAAATGGCAGCACTTCGTCGCTTCAAAAACCGGTGCCAAAAAGTGAGCCAAACCCCTCTATTTATAGGCTGAAATCACCCTTAGGTCGCCCAGATCTTAACTCGTAGGCTCGCTATTAGGTCGTTTCCGACCTAAAAAGTCTCGACCTAACCATACTACGACCTAAGACCCACAGTATGCACGCTACCTAAAAACATAAGCGCGCGACCTAACAATCTATGCAACCTACCTTAGGTCGTCTAATCGACCTAACTGCACCACATAACTACCCAGCGACCTAACTATTGCCGACCTACCATTCCCAACGACCTATGACTCAATGGAAACTCGACCTAACGGTGTAGCCACCTCCCCGACCTAACAGCAACACGAGCTGCGACTCATCACTAAGTCGCTAACGACTTAGCATGTGCATACCTAAACTCACGCGACCTAAAAACCCTGCCGTCCTAACTTAGGTCGTCTACGACCTAACTAACATGACCAACTTCCTTAGGTCGTAAACACCCTTAAGTCAGTCCATTCTTATAGGTCGTTTAACTCTTAGGTCGGCTAACTACTGGGTCGCTTCTCCTTAACTCGGTCAATACTTAGGTCGGTCAGAAACCATAACTCGTATACGACCTATCACTTATCTTGTTAACTCGGCTAACTGTTAGGTCGTTAACCCTAAGTCACTCATTCCTATAGGTCGGATATCTGCCTTAGGTCGCTCCCATCCTATAGGTCGCTAATCCTATAAGTCGCTCCCCTCGACCTAAACATCATACGAGCCAAAATCTGCACGAGCTAACACTCACTACACTACTAGGTCGCTAACCTGTCCCAACTTAAGTCGCTCCATATCTTAAGCCGCTTGCCTAAGCCACCATACGACCTAAGTTACACCACGACCTAAGCCTCTACACAAGTTAACTTCTATAACTCGGCAACTTCCTTAAGTCGGTCAGGCACTATAGGTCGGTCACTACCTTAACTCGGCCACACAACCCAAGCTTCCTACGACTTAAACACCACAACACGAACTAACTCAGGTTGACTCAAACAATACTAACGACCTAATATAACCATTTTACGATTTATCGACACGTAAAATACGGGTCGTTACATTCTCTCCCCCTTAGGAATTTCGCCCCCGAAATTCCAAACAAACAAGAGCAATCAAAATTATTCCGCATGCCTACCATCCATAGCAATCAACAAACCATGCATCCAATTACTAACCTAGCATGCAGAATTCTAGTCTAAATTCTAAGACTAGAACAAGCTACAAATTCATGAGATGTCACGACACCTTAGGGCCATACCTCGAAGAGTTCAGGATGAGCTGCCTTCATCCTCTCTTCCTCCTCCCACGTACAGTCGTTAACATCATCACTCCATTGTATCTTGAGCAACGTAATCGTCTTCCTCCTAAGCTGTTTCGTATCGGTTTCAACAATACGAAGCGGCTTACGAGGTCTTCTAACAACTGGATCAACCTCCAAATCTTCACAGCTATCAGCAGAAACCACCGTATTTGAGTCGTGCACATACTTCCATAGATAAGATACATGAAAAACATTGTGCACACCCGCCATCTTTTCCGGTAACTCCAATCTATAAGCGAGCTTCCCAATTCGCTCGATAATCGAGAATGGTCCAACAAATCTCGGAGTCAATTTTCCTTTCTTCCCGAATCGAATAACATTCTTCAGAGGAGAAATCTTCACAAAAACCATATCACCTACGTCGAATTCCAAATCTTTTCGACGCTTATCGGCATAACTCTTCTGACGGTCTTGGGCTGCCTTCATTCGTTGCCGAATGATCTCTATACAATCCGAAGTCTGACGAATCATCTCAGGCCCAAGTATCAGCTTTTCTCCAGTTTCCAACCAACATGTTGGAGAGTTACACGGTCTTCCATACAGTGCCTCATATGGTGCCATACCAATACTTGACTGGTAACTGTTATTATACGCAAATTCCACCAAATGAAGATGATCTTCCCATGATCCTCCGAAATCCAAAACACATGCCCTCAGAAGATCTTCCAAAACTCGGTTGACTCTCTCAGTCTGACCATCTGTTTGAGGATGATAAGCTGTACTCAAACACAACTCGGTTCCCAAAACCTCCTGGAAGCTCTTCCAAAATCCACTAGTGAACAATGGGTCTCGATCACTCACTATACTCTTCGGAATACCATGGAATCGAACTATCCACTTAACATACAATTCAGCCAACTTCGATGCAGTCCTAGTTGATCGAACAGGAATAAATATTGCACTCTTAGTCAAACGATCTACAATGACCCAAATCCCTTCATTTCCCGTTCTGGTTCTAGGTAAACCATCTATAAAATCCATCGTTATTTGCTCCCACTTCCATGTAGGAACTTCTAACGGCTGAAGCAATCCACTGGGCATCTTCTGCTCTGCTTTAACCAACTGGCAATTCATGCACTTGGAAATAAAATTTCCAACGTCCTTCTTCATACCTTCCCAGTAATAGGTTCTCTTCATGTCCCGATACATCTTATTTCCTCCTGGATGAATTGTCAACTTCGAGTGATGACTTTCCTTCAAAACTTCATCTCTCAACTCATCGATATCGGGAACAACCAGTCGTCCTTGCTTCCGAAGCCAGCCCTCTCGATCGACTTCGAATCTTTTATCCTTCTCTGGGTCCAATCCAGATTCCAAATCACGGATAATCTTGACAAGCTTATCGTCTCGCTTTTGGCTCTCGCCAATTCTTTCCACAAGAGTAGGCCTTATCGATAAGTTTGCCAACATTTCAGGTTCCAATTCACATCTAGGCCTGAAATCAAATCCAGCCAAATACTCGAGACTCTTCCATTCCGAAAACATGACTCCCAATCCCGCATGTCTTCGACTCAACGCATCAGCTACTGCGTTACCTTTTCCCGGAGTATAAGCTATACCAAAATCATATGATGCTAAAAACTCTAGCCATCGTTGTTGCCGAAGATTCAAATCTTTTTGGAAGAAAAGATACTTCAACGACTTGTGATCCGTAAACAAATCGAATCGAACCCCCAATAGATAATGTCTCCACATCTTCAGAGCAAACACAATTGCCGCTAACTCCAAATCATGAGTCGGGTAATTCCTTTCATGCGGCTTCAGTTGTCGACTCGCGTACGCAACAACTTTATCCTTCTGCATTAGCACTGCCCCAAGTCCAGTACCACATGCATCGGTGTAAACCACCAGCTCATCATTCCCACTTGGAATAGTCAAAACAGGAGCACTCGTCAGTCGCTCTTTCAGGATTCCAAAGGCCTGCTCACACTTAGCATCCCAACTGAATACCTGATTCTTCTTCATCAATCCTGTCAATGGTGCGGCTATCTTGGAAAAGTCTTTGATAAACCGTCGATAATATCCTACTAGTCCAAGAAAACTTCTCACATCTGATGCATTCTTAGGTCTGACCCAATCCTGGATCGCTGCCACCTTAGCGGGATCAACCGCTATTCCATTTCCAGAAATAACATGGCCTAAGAATCTCACTTCACTCTTCCAGAAGTGACACTTCGAAAACTTAGCCTTCAGCTGATGTTTCCGCAAGATTTCCAAAACCAAACGCAAGTGTGTCTTGTGCTCTTCTTCAGTTCTGGAATAAATCAGAATATCATCCACGAACACAAGTACAAACTTGTTCAACTGATCTCTGAATACTCTATTCATAAGATCCACAAAATATGCTGGTGCGTTAGTCAATCCAAACGGCATTACCAGCCACTCATAAAACCCGGATGGTGTCCTAAAAGCAGTCTTCGGCACACTATCCTTCGCCACTCTCAACTGGTGAAATCCCGTTGCCAAATCCATCTGAGAAAACACCTTCGCCTAGTGGATCTGATCAAACAAGTCATCTATTCTCGGCAATGGATACTTGTTCTTCTTAGTCACCTTATTCAGCTCACGATAATCAACACACAACCTCAACGATCCATCCGCTTTGGTTGCGAACACAACTGGTGCACCCCATTCGGACACACTACGCCGAATGAATCCTTTCCGCAAAAGGTCATCAACTTGCACCCTCAACTCTTGCTGTTCTCTAGGCGCCATCCGCCTAAGAGGCATCACAACAGGTCTGGCTCCCTCAACTAGATCGATACGAAACTCGATCTCCCTATGCGGCGGTAATCCTTTGACTTCGTCAAAGACATCCTCAAATCCATTCACAATAGGCACCGATGACAGTCCATCCCGTGGAACAACCAGCGAATACATGAAGCTCATGAAGACGCCTTCCTCATGCTTACATCGTATCACAACCTTTCGCCCTTCCACATTCCCGACTGTCACCTCTAGCCTCTCACAATCAATCCTTGCCGCATACTTCCTAAGCCAGTCCATACCCAAAATAATTCCGAACCCCGCAAAGTTCAGAACAAAACAATCACAAACGAAAGAGCAATCATGACTCGATACAACTAGACCACGGCATATCATACACAAACATGACGAACCCCCAACTGGATTAGTCACAACCAATGGCCTATCAACAATATCCGGTTCCAAACCCAACCGGTCTACTAACTCATTACAAACAAAGGAATGCGACGCCCCAGTATCAAACAACACCCTAACTGGAACGCCACAAATGGAAAGAGTACCTTGAACCACCACACTCTTCCCTTTCTCTTCAGCAGTAAGAGCTTTTGAAAACGACGGCACAGCTCCCAAAGCATAAGCTTGCACAATCTGCCTGTCCTTCCTTGGTTCTGGACAATCTTTCCTGAAATGCCCTGGCTTGTCACAGTTGTGGCATTTCGCCGGCGCCTTTGGATTCCTACAATCCTTGGAGAGATGGCCCTTCTGCTGGCAATTATAGCAAGTCATTTCGCCCTTCGGCTTCTTCTGGCCATCCTTACCCTTTTGTTGCTGTTGCTTCCTCTTCTTGTTTCCACCCTTCTGTGGTTTGAACCCTTCCTTGGTTACAGCAACAACAGAACTCTCCCTAGGAAACAAATTCTCATGCCTGAGAGCTTTCTCCACAAGCTTCTCAAACGGATCATCCAGATGATCCACCAACTGTCTTCCAAGATAAGCATCCAAACCGGTCACAAACTTCTCATTCTTCTGATAGGGAGAATCAATATACGATCTGGCATACTTGGACAAAGCTTCAAACTCAGAAACATACTCAAAAACGGGTCTTCCACCTTGCTTGAGCTCCACAAACCTTTTAAACAAGACAGATTTCTGAGCCGTAGAGATGAACTTAGCTTCAAATCTGACTTGGAATTGCTCCCAAGTAATCTCTTCCTCTGGAGTATCGATGGTGATAGAGTTCCACCAATCAGAAGCTCTCCCTTGAAGCTGTCTTGATGCAAGCTTCCTCTTAGTTGCATCCTCAATCCCCAAATCTCCAAAGATCCTTCTACAAGCATCTATCCATCTTTGGACTTCAATGGTCGATTCCGTTCCCAAGAAAACCTTCCCTCCAAGAGCAGTATAGTCCTTACAAAGCTTAGCAAAATCCACCGGTCTTGGAGCTTGAACTTGAACTCCAACATCCACTGATGGCCCTGAAGCTGGTATCCTTCTCATGATCGAAGTCATCATGGCCTCAAACATAGGAGCATAATTAACAGCTTCCCTAGCAGCATGGCCTTCCCTAGCAGCTGGTCTCCCCCTTCGACTCATCCTTAATATCTACAAAAAGGAATGACTTAGAACACCTTGAGAAACAACTGCATAAGGAGTTCAAATCCTTCTAAACTACTATATTATATATATAGTAATCATTCATCAAAATACAATTACGTCTCTCATAAGTAGTTACGTCAGCGAGCGTTGGCTAAAATCGATTAACCAAAGCTCTGATACCAAATGTGACGACCGCCCATGACTCCCGCACGGAAACAAGGGAATGGTGCGCTGAAAGTGTGCCAGGCAACCATGAGTGACCGTCAAGGGTAAAATAAACATTTCAGATTCTATCGTAAAACTCACAGCGCATGGATAAAATACAATAGAGAAATATAATATAGTGAAGCTCCCATAGAACAGAATATCATCATCTAATCATAATAGCTTTATACATGGTCTGAATCATGAATACAAGAAGCCTCACTACATAGCACTCAGAGTAATCAACAAACAGCGGAATATCCAGTACATAGAATATGAAAATAATATGTAAAGCCTCCTGCTCGCCTTCGTCATCATCAACGTGAGCCACTAAGATCAGCACCTGCCACCTGTCACCTAGTCTGCCCATCCCAACATGGATGAACAGCCCAAGGTAATAAGAGGAGACATAAAACCTTGAGTCAGACAAAGTCTTAGTGAGCAGTAAATCAACTATCAAACATACCAAAAGAGCATAAGGGATAAAAGGAATAGGAACCAAACCATCCCACTCCGCCTCTTACTATAGTGATAGCCCCCAGACACACACTAAGGAGAAGCAAGCATAGCATGGCAGACAATTAAAGTAAAGCAATAATCATTCGAGTCAAGGTCGATGTTTTCCAAATACAACCCCCAAGGCCTAAACCAAGATCAGATAAGCACCCAGAAACACCGCTCTTGAGACCGAATGATGGTACAGCCAAACATCCATGACTCTGGCTATCACTGTTATCATTGCCTTGATTTCACCGTTAATTGAATGACCAACTCATTCTTTTATCCATCTGTCAAGGGCTAATGGTAACCTCGGTTCTAGACATAACTCCGCACGTCGTCGCAGCCCGTGCCTAGGAATTTTCGCAAATACCCAGAGTACTAGCACGTCGTCGCAGCCCGTGCTTGGAACGTCGTCGCAGCCCGTTCCAACGTACTCTTGCTTTGAGCATGCTAGAACCTTCAACAACGATGAGATCTCAGCCTCCTAGTCATCCTCCTTGACGACTATTTCCATACTAGCTCAAGCGCCTCTCAAGCTAACCATTATCAACCAACTCGCATCGCATCATCGAGTTATCAACATGCTTGGGATGATCCCGTCTGGATTAAACCAAGGCTATCTCACATCATGCTTCGCTTTATCGCATCATAGCGAAGTCTCATCTCAACATCATGGCTTGCCTCATCGCATCATGGCAAAGTCCCATCTCAACATCATCTAATCCATACATATGAGCTTCAACATCCGCTTCATATGCCACAAGCAGCTTTCACCATTCAAGAGCCTTTCCACTTAGCTTTTGAATCATCCTCAACCATCTTGTTCCAAATCAACCACTAGCTAACTTGAAACAATCAAATCAATCATACATCCAAACAATCAAGCATTCAAACAAGATCTAATAAGCAATATTAACTATAGTGGCAACTTCGTAAATAAATGAGCATAAGTCTAACATACATAAATCATGGGTTTCTATCATAGATCTAACAAATATAAATCATGGGTTTTGTTTCTCTAACTTGATAAATGAACTTGCATAAGTAAATATCTTCATAAGAAATGGATCTAGACTTGGATCTAAGAAAAATGCATGAAATCACTATTTTTAACACCCAAACAAACCACCAATCCAATATACTCCTTTGGGTCCGCGTGAGAGATAACTACCACTCACCGAATCACCCAAACACCTCAAAAACTAATCACTTCAGATCTGGACAGCAAGGATTCAAGCTTAATTTGTCGAAATCTCGCTTGAAACGATGAAATCTAGCTTCGTTGGATGAAGATCTTCAACTTTGGCTCTTGGATCTTCAACCTCGATCTTCGATCTTGGATGGATGTTAGAACTAGATTGGAATGGAGAAAAGAAGATGAAGAAATGTTGTAGTCGAGCTCTCAAAATGGCAGCACTTCTTCGATTCAAAAACCGGTGCCAAAAAGTGAGCCAAACCCCTCTATTTATAGGCTGAAATCACCCTTAGGTCGCCCAGATCTTAACTCGTAGGCTCGCTATTAGGTCGTTGCCGACCTAAAAAGTCTCGACCTAACCATACTACGACCTAAGACCCACAGTATGCACGCTACCTAAAAACATAAGCGCGCGACCTAACAATCTATGCAACCTACCTTAGGTCGTCTAATCGACCTAACTGCACCACATAACTACCCAGCGACCTAACTATTGCCGACCTACCATTCCCAACGACCTATGACTCAATGGAAACTCGACCTAACGGTCTAGCCACCTCCCCGACCTAACAGCAACACAAGCTGCGACTCATCACTAAGTCGCTAACGACTTAGCATGTGCAGACCTAAACTCACGCGACCTAAACTCATGCGACCTAAAAACCCTGCCGTCCTAACTTAGGTCGTCTATGACCTAACTAACATGACCAACTTCCTTAGGTCGTAAACACCCTTAAGTCAGTCCATTCTTATAGGTCGTTTAACTCTTAGGTCGGCTAACTACTGGGTCGCTTCTCCTTAACTCGGTCGATACTTAGGACGGTCAGAAACCATAACTCGTGTACGACCTATCACTTATCTTGTTAACTCGGCTAACTGTTAGGTCGTTAACCCTAAGTCACTCATTCCTATAGGTCGGATATCTGCCTTAGGTCGCTCCCATCCTATAGGTCGCTAATCCTATAAGTCGCTCCCCTCGACCTAAACATCATACGAGCCAAAATCTGCACGAGCTAACACTCACTACACTACTAGGTCGCTAACCTGTCCCAACTTAAGTCGCTCCATATCTTAAGCCTCTTGCCTAAGCCACCATACGACCTAAGTTACACCACGACCTAAGCCTCTACACAAGTTAACTTCTATAACTCGACAACTTCCTTAAGTCGGTCAGGCACTATAGGTCGGTCACTACCTTAACTCGGCCACACGACCCAAGCTTCCTACGACTTAAACACCACAACACGAACTAACTCAGGTTGACTCAAACAATACTAACGACCTAATATAACCATTTTACGATTTATCGACACGTAAAATACGGGTCGTTACAGCCGGAACCATCCCTCACTGGACAGTCCCGAACAAGACAACCCTGGCAGTTATTGCAATCAACTGCCCTACAAAGCCGAATATAAAGGGACTTCTAGACAGGGGAAGATCTTGTCCTACTTGGGTGCTACTCACATAGCCTTGCCCAACCTCCCCTGTTTTAGCCATTCCCGGTTGATGAGGCTTGAGGCTACGATTACCTTTCGAGAACACATCTCTTAGAATGCTCATCGTCCACCTGACGATGTTCTTAAAGCATTCAATCCATACAAGTTCATTCCGGGTTCGAACGAAACCGAAGGCATTATCTCGTTACATTCATTTTGGAATCACCCTCAGAGTTAACGATAATAACCCTTGCACCCTGAATCTTCATCTTCACTTGAGATTCACGACCTGTCGTTAATTTGGATCGATGTGGTGTTCGAATATCCAAATCTGGAAACCCGATTCCGGTCTTATCGAAATCCAAAATGCCATCTTTTAGGTCCAAGTTGTTTTAAAGTTAAAACAATTTGATTCGGTTCATTATCTATATTCACATAGATAGATAATTCACATCATCACAAATAGATTCCATATTATCATCACAAACAGATAATCCACATTATTATCGTAAATAGATAATCCACATTATCATCACAATTCAACCAAAGCACCTAATATCATATATCAACACATATCTTATCAGAGATATTAAACAATCAAGGCATTCAATATCAATCAGCCATCCATAAGCAAAGATCTATTAATATCATCATCTATAATTAATTTAAAATGAATTAAATTAATTACTTCATCTCTAATTAATTTAAAATAAATTAAATTATTTACTTTCATCACATAAATCTTAATTACGTAACCATAACCAATTAATTTAATCATCCACTAATTATCTATCTTAATTAATCACCCTCGATTAATTATCCTCTAATTACTTTAAGTAATTAGCCTTTAGTTAATTACACAAATTAATTATCTTTAATCATTTATAGTAATTATCCTTTAATTAAATCATTAATTAATTATAATTAATTAAACTAATCCTTAATTGATTACAATTAATAAATTAATCTTAATTAATCAATCCTTAATTACATCATTAATTAATGATCCCTTATACTTCTTAATTAATTATTAATCATATTTAAAAATTAATCTTTAATTAATTAAATTCATTAATCAATCTTGATTAATCCTATTCAGTAATTAATTATCCTTATTTAATTACGTTACTTAATTAATTTCAAATAACTTTATTAATTAATTCCTAAATTAATTACACTAAGTAATTAATTATTAATTACTTCCACTAAGTAATTATCCTTCATATCAATTACACAAAGTAATTCCCAATTCTACTATCATTCTCCAATTAATTACATCCTGTAATTATCCACTAAATACTTCACTAAGTAATTATACTTTATAAATTACATTATGTAATTTTACTTAACCCATCATCCAATGATTAATTAAATTAATTAAACTAATTAATTAACTTAAACTAATCACATTAATTTAATTAATTACCTTGAGTAATTAATTCCTCTAATTACTTCCATTAAGTAATTATATTTAAACAATTTCACAAATGATTATCTTTAATTAATTAATCTAATTAATTATTAAAATTAATCACATTAATTAATTATTTAATAATCCCTAGTTAATGATTTTCATTAACTATTATTAATTCTTTAATTACTTACCTTAAGGAATTATGCTTTAATTAACCATTATTAAATTACAAAGTAATTAATTCTTAATTATTAAATTATTTAATCTTAATTAGTTAATTAATTAGTGCTTAGCTGTAACTTAAGTAATCTTTAATTACTTGATTAATCAATTTTTAATCATTAATTAATAATCTATAGTTATCTAATTAATGATTCTTAATTTTCAAATTAATTAACCCTTAATTAATTAAATTAAACCCTTAATTACTTAATTAATTAATCCTAAATTATTAATTAATTAAAGTAAGTAATTACTCTTTAATTAACTTTAACTTAATTGATCTTAAATCATTTAATCTTACTTAACTTTAAGATAAGAAAATACCATCTTTATCTATGACTTAATTTTCATTCACAAAAGCCTTTGAAACATTTACTTTAAATTTACTTACAAATTTCATTTCAAATTTAAGTTTTAAAAATGCTTACAAATTTATCTCTAACCAAATTTAAAACAATTTAAAATTTTTCAAAATCAAATATTATAGAAACTCTTATCTTATAAAGAAATTTATAAGAGTTTAAAAACCAAATTATTTAAATTCAAAACTTATTTTTATTTTATTTTTAATTTTTTTTTAAAAAACTGTTTAACCAACTGTTTCGGGTTCAATCCTAACCCCACTTGAGCTCTTACTCGAGAAAACCATTTTTTTCCTTCTGTTCAAAATTTAATCGTAAAATTTTTAGTTTAAAAACCTGGAAACCATTCACACATCTAACTCGAGAAAATCCTCAAACCACACAAGACAAACCCCGAGGAACAACAACTTTCCAAACCCACTTCAACTACCTAACATCTCATGCACCTGTGCGCATATACCGGCGAACCACGCCACTCCGACCATCCACGATGATCCTCACATGACGATGATCAATCTTGCACCAGAATCCGACTTCCAAAACATCGATTTACCCTCAAAACCAAAATCGAGTAACACTGCACTAATCCGAACCAAGACTAAAACCTAGAATCCCCCTCGCACTCGCTTCTCCGACCACCAGAATGTCAGAAGCTCCAGCCACCACTTCGCCGACGTCCAAGCTTTCATCTCCTTGAGTTCTGTTGAACTCGATCATCCAGGGTTGCCGTGATGAACAAAAACCCCGACCTAGTCAAAACTAGGTTTACAGATTAAAACGATCAACCATCGCCGCTATAGCGCCTTACTCCTCCGTCTAACATTTTTTCCACCATCTCTGATCATCCTTGCATCACCAGAGAATACCCTAACCTTCCCGAGCAAGTGGATCACCAGAAAACCCCCAAAACACATTTCTAATCAAACCAAAACTGCACCCAAATTCCACTACTAAAAATCGTGATTTCATTCTTAAAAGTCATGATTTAGGATAAGTTTCCATATCATAAGTCTGAAATAATGAGTTAGTAAATTTACTCCTATGTTAAGCTTGCTATGTTATTTTCTTGTTTCCAGAGACATTTCAACTTATTTTTTCTTAAATAAATTTTTAAACTATAATTCATGATGAATCAAACAAATTTTGTTTAAGTTTTAAATCCAAACCAGGACTAGATCAAGAGATAATGATTTTTAAATCAAAAAATTGAATTTTAGAAATGGAACAGAGTTGTCATAGTTGTTTACAGGCATACACACATATGCATTCATATATACACAACAGATTTGCACTTATATATACACACAATACATATTCATTCCAGAAAGCTAGCATGCAACCAAACTATTCAAATGTTTAAGCTTTTTAAAAGAATGTTACTCACCTGTCACAAGAATGAACAGAGCACTTTGAAGAAGAAAAAAGCTTGAAACCGGAATATGCTAACATGAATTGCTTCTTGATTTAAAAACTGCAGTTGCATGATGTTGAAACTCTGTTTGAACAAAAATGCTTGCAGGCTCTTTGATTTGCAAAATTGATTCCAGGTTTGCTTTTGAAAATGGAAATGAATTACAGGCTTTTGAATTTGATTTTGGAGGTGATGTTACAGGCTTTGTTGATTTTCTAGTTTGTGGAGGGATGTTTGCAGATTGTTTTGATCTTTGAAAATGAGATTACAGGTTTGTTGAATTTTTGAGAGGATTTCTGAAAATGAACAGGTTTTGATTCATCGTAGGTTTCTGGTTTGCAAATTACTGACTTTGATCTTAGAAAATGGTTTGCAGTTTGATTTCTGGTTTGAAGATGATTACAGATAATTGAATTTTGATGTGGTTTAGAGGAAGTACTAATTTCAGATTTTTTTTTGAGGGGATTTGGTTTTTAATTTCTTCTTGGCTTTGAGTAAGAAAATATAAAAGAAATGAAGATAAGAAAACAATGGGTTTATATAAATGAAAAATGTGGTTTATTAAAAATAAATATAATTAAAATTTTAAAATGACACTTGTTAATACTTCAACATTTGTCATATACCTTTGTTTATTAATTAACACATGTCACTAATACCACTTAATGTGTTAATACTTGTTATTTAAGTAAATTTATTTATTTTAAAATGTTAAATAAAAAGCTTTACTTAATTTGTTTATTCTTATGTAAATGCATACATGAATTTCTTTTTAAAGAAAATGTAATAAAACAAATTATATATAAATAAAAGCTTATCCAAATATTTTTAAAATGTCTATCTTTTGAATTCCAAATTTAAATTCAAATTCAAATTCAACTTAAATTTTAAAATCCAATTTAAAGTCAATTTATAACAACGTATTCAATTTGAAATAACAATCCCATTTTCTTATTGAAATCTTTTTATATTTATATATAAAAATAATACATTATTAATATTTTTTAAAAGTAACAAATTTGTCAATAATTTATAAAAGAGGTTATCTCATTGTTTATAAATTACTTACATTATTAAATGAATTAATATATCATATTTATTTAAGCAATTATTTTAAAAAGAAATAAAACAAAACTTTATGTCAATTTTATTTAAATTTAAGCTTAAAATCTATTTTAAACTATTAATATTTACTTAAGTAATTTTAAACTATATAATTATTTATTTAAATATCTTTGAATTTTTTTATATTAAATTAATCAAAATTTCCAAATTGCAAATATAATTTAGAATTTGAAAACAAGATTTTATTTATTAAATTTAAACCAAAGATTTCTATTTACAATATATACAAACATATATATATATATACACACACACATTATAAATAGAAAACATTTTGTTAATTTCAAAAGATAAAATTTACCAATTAAATATTTATTTGCTTTTAAAAGAATAAATTTTCCCATTTAAATTACAATTATAAAAGACAATTATTAAATCAATTTAATTTTTATATAGATTATTAAATTGATATTGCCCAAAATTCTGGGTCATCACAGGAGGGGAACGATCCTTCAAGTTGCCGATGGACCTATAGTAGATATAACTACAGCTAGAGAATTTCATTTATTTTTTCCCAGGTGGTATTATTTTGAATACATGTTATTATGTACAAAACTTTATTTGCAGAATAATTTCTGTGGCCGGATTAATTGAGACTAAATATTGTTTTCATTGTAATCATACTATTATAAACATTATGTTTGATGGAAATGATATTTATAATGGTGTTTGGATAGTGGCATTTACGTTCTTGGTTTTAAACATGTATTTGTTGTCAGTAACTCTTCTGCTGGTAATGTTGAAGATAGTTATTTATGGCACTATAGGCTATGACATATCCATCGAGTTAAAGCGCTTAGTGGTAGAGGTACAAAGAGCTATATTGGGGATAAAGCGGGGATATAGAAGAAAATAACAGAGTGTAAAAAGCTTCATTAGATACAAAACCAAATATTTAAAGTTAATTTATTCTTATTTTCACATCATTTGTGTATGAAAAAGAAATATTGCTTAATCTTATATAAACCAAAAATTGTTAGGATTTATACAGTCTAGATTTGGTGAGTACAGTAGATCTCTAACTTATATTGAGCACTTATGTTAGGATTTTACCCTAACTTTGTTGATTTGGTTCAGAAGAGAACTAGTCAAATCAACCTTTTATATTAACGTTGCTAAAGAAGGTGCTAAAAAGTCATCATTTAGTGGGCACAGCGGAAAATAGCAGGGTTTAAAGCAGATCTACTGTTTAATAATGCTATATTGAAAAGACATAATGATCGAAGGGCACTATGCACTATAGCAAGGATTTAGTAGGGCTTTTGCTCGGCTTTAACTGCACAATGGGATATTAGCAACAAAAGTTTGCACAAATTAAAAACCAAATGTTTTCTTCGATCATTTGATTATGAATCATTTGACACTTATGTGTCATATCTCTAGGGAAAAATGACCAAACTGAATGTGACTAAGGATCGTGTAATATGAAATATTAACTAAACTATTTACTTGTGTGGAATATAAATATAGAAATAAAAGAAATTGAGTAAATGACACTAGAGATTTTTATACTGGTTCGAACTTCCCGTTCTACGTCCAGTCCCAGACTCCTTCTGGATTTAATCGATACCCTCACTTAACCCGGAGGAACATGTATTACACCGCCCGAGCAACTAAACAGGACTTCAACCACCTAGAAAACCGAATAGGACTTCAACTGCCTTAGGATACAACAACAAGACTTCAACTATGAACAGCAGAAAAGTATTTGACTAAGTATGCTCTTGAATAGAACCGATAAGTCAATAACGTACACCCTTCATATAATCTTTCCTTTATTGTATATTGTGTAGTATGTGAAGAAAGAAAGTAATTTTGATCACAAGAAAATTTTCTTGAATGATCGTGTGATCAAAAATGTAAAGCAGTTTGGAACTGAATACTTGAGAGTTCAATAGTAAAGATATAAAGAATTGGGAATAGAATTGATTATCAAAACAATGAAATAATTTTCTTTATATAAGTTTAATAGTTGCAATCATTCGTGAGAAGAAACGATGAAAAGTCAAGACTGCAACTCTTGGTTTTAAAGATGCAACCCTTCATGAAGAAGAGGTACCTTTTTCGAAACTAGCTGTTATACGAATTCAGCCAGCTGAATAAAGTTTGGCAACCAGCTGAATTGATGGTTTTTTTAAATCAGCAAGAAAATAGTTCAATTTAGGTCCTTTTCAGCCGGCTTAATATTTTCAGTCGGTCCGCTGAATATTCTAAATATGTGCATGCTGACTTGGGTATTTCAGCTGGCTGAAATTCAAATTTTTTGGAATGTTTTATAAATTTCAATGAAAGATCGTGCGTGTGTGTGTATATCACATAGGAGAGATTTTAACAATTTTATAGCTCAAGACATAGTCACGATGACTGATAGTTCTTTGTAGCGTCAATCTTGTCTTCATTTTGATGTAGTTGTCTCTTTGTAAAGTTGATATGATTTCCTGCAAAACAAGGTTAGTATATACAATATATACTTGTATAGTTTCCACTATCAAAACATCAAAATATAAGGTTCTAACATTCTCCACCTTTTTTATGATGACTACCATATAAGTTCAATTTTAAATTGAGTTATTCTTCCCTCAATCATGATACTCCCCCTATCAACATGGCCTTACTTTATTCTCCCCCTTTGTCATCGACAAAAGGGAAATATATATATCAGTGGAGAAATAAAATTTACGATAAGTAGTATTCACGTAACATACAATTATCACATGAGACATCATACATCGTAGGATACAAAATATCACAGATATATCATGAAAATACCATGTAGAATAACATGATAAAAAAAACATAACGTAACAAAAACAAAACAATCAAGTCATCATTAATATTACTACACAAATTGTCTTTTAAAGAGTTTGAACATAGAACATAGATAGAGTAATAAAAAGCTGAGAATAAAAACATACCATGATATAAAGAATGATCAAAACCCTTGGTTTCAGAGTTACCTCCTTCGTCTTCATCTTCCTCTTCAGTAGCTGTCTAAGTGAAAGGAGCCAGAGTTGATGCATCAGCCAGCTGGTAGAATACGTCAGTCGGTTGAATGCTTTAAAAACGTAACCAGCAACAAAATAGGCCAAAAATGGGTCTATGCAGCCGTCTGAAATAGTGAGTTCATCCGGCTGAATTCTATGTCAAATTTTATTTTCCTTTGAAGATTCAGCCATCTGAACTAGGACGTTCAGCCGGTTAAATCTGTTGTCTTTATACAATTCAGCTTATAACTAAATATTATCTAGTTATTATATATATATATATATATATATAGAAAGCTTTATTCTCATGTTAAACAATTTTATGTAATAGACATATTATTTACTATATATATAAATGATGTTAGTGTCCACTTCTTTTGTTAGGTTCCTAAGAGTTAGGTCTTAGAAAACTAAATCCATGTGGGTTTAGAATTCCCCTTGTGAACAAAATTATTATTCTTATGAACAAAAGTTATAAAAGATTTTATATACTTATTTCTAATCAAATGATTATTAGTTTTTGGAACCTAAATTTAATAGATTTTGAATGGGTTGTACTTTGCTTTTGACTAATAGATTTTAAACCAGGCTTTTCAAGATTATTGTTTTTCTTCTTGACATTTGTATATAGAGAGTTATATTGTTTAGGACTAGTTTTAACTTTTGTAAATTTGTTATATCCTAATCCCTTTTTACTAGTAGTGGATTGTGAATTTTCTATAATCTTAGAAAGATTTTTTCCACCTCTATTAAAGTTAGAAACATTTTGGAAATATTATCTAACTTTGTTTTAAGATAGTTCTAATATTTTAACAGTTGATTTCAATTCATGATTTTATGTTGATATTGTGTCATTATTTTCTTTTTGAGTCTCGGTTTCACTATTTAACATAGTAAGTTGGGAAGCAATATTAAAACAAGATTCTTGTGAAATAACAAGTTCTTCTTGTAAGATTTTCTTTTCATCTCTTAACATATCAACTTCGATTTCATTTCTATTTAGCCTTTTTGGTGAATCTTCATACTTTATGTTAAGATTTCTTAGTTTATCTAATGATTCGGAATTTAGATCAACTAAATCATCAAAAGTAAGATCAATTACATCATCATTTATAGCCATAAAACATATGTTGGCTTATTCTGAAGCACTGTCGCTGTCGCTGTCTGATGGGGAAGAGGAATCTGAGTCATCCCATGTAACTGAAAAGGCTTGTTTCTTGTTATATCTTTCACTCTTGTTTTTGTAATTATTTATTTCACTCTTTCGATCTAGACAGTCTATCTTCATATGCACCTTTTTGTGACAGTCATAGCATCTAAGAGTTGAAGATGATGGTTTGTTGTTGTTTATATTATTTCCAAACTTTTTGTTCTTCCTAAATTTCATAATTTTTTTTGAAGTTCTTAGCTATAAACGCCATGCTATCTTCATCTTCATCGAATTCTTCTTGTTCAGCCTGGAATGCTATTCTTTTTCTATCTTGAGCTTAAATTCTTTTTGCCCACAAATTAAATTCATATGACATGAGATTTCCTATTAAATCTTCTGGTTTTATAGTAGAAATATCGTTAGCTTCTTCAATTGCTAAAACCTTTTGTTCCCACTCATCCGTTAAAGAGTTTAGGATTTTGGAAACAATATCAAAATTAGTATATTTTTCTCCTAATGATAGAAGTGAGGGATATTTATCTTGAAATCTGGAATACATCTCATTTATGGTTTAATCTTGCTTCATTCTAAATTATGAAATTGATTGTTAAGCATAGATATCTTGCTTTGTTTAACCTTATTAGTACCTTCATGAGTAACTTTGAGAGTACGCCAAATTTCATATACTAAAGTACATATACTAACTCTATTAAACTTATATTTATCTAAGGGACAAAACAACATATTCACAGCTTTAACATTTACGGTAGCATCTAATTTCTTTATATTTGACCGTTGTGAATAAGGAGTGTTAGGTATAAAATATGCTTATTGAATGATATTCCAAGTGTCATATCCAATTTCTCGCATGTAAATTCTTATCCTAGTCGACCAATAATTATAGTTTAATCCATTAAATAGTGATGGTCGTGTAGTAGATTGACCTTCAACAAAACTTGATACTATGTTATTTTCCATATTACTTGAATATTAAAAACTTTGTTATGGTTATATGACAACCTTGCTTTGATACTATTAAAAGTGACTAAGGATTGTGTAATATGAAATATTAACTAAATTATTTATTTGTGTAGAATATAAATATAAATGTAAAAGTAATAAAGTAAACGATAACAGAGATTTTTATACAAGTTCGAACTTCACTTTCTACGTCCAGTTCCAAACTGCTTATGGATTTAATCAATACTCTCACTTAACCCGAAGGAATTGTGTGACGCCCCACTTCTATACCCACGCTAGCCAAGAACACTACGGTGTAATGCCGTCAACTAGCACGGAGAATAAGGCTGTTGAGGAGCGACCATCCGTGTAATTGCTTTGTGCGAGCACCGATATGTCAGATATAATAACATGCAATTCATTTCAAAAGGAAATCCGACATACCGACACAAACTCAAAGCTACTACACAGTGGCTATATATAATCTTCGGAAACAAATATAGAAATAAACATAACATAAATCAGTCACAGATAATTCATATCACAAAGGCGGAAATAGATATGAATATAACACATAGAAGTGTTCATTAGAGTAGTGGTCTAACATGATCCACAATATCACCAAGAATAAATACAAGTGCAAGACAAACGAATATGTGTACATCAAGGAGTCAATAACTTAGATGTATACAACAAAAACTACCAAACTAAAGTAGTTAGCCAAAAAATCAGATGATGGTCCGATAAGGAGTCAAGCAGAAGCACCTGTAAAATCTCAGTCTGACCCGAGTATTATTTAAGAAGAAAATAATAAACGGATCAGTCTAGCTATAATTATCAGATAAAATGAGATATGACAAAACGTATGATAACCATAAAGCCATACTGTGATAAGTATGCAACTGAAAATCAATCCAGAGATCATTCAATATCACAAGAATCTTCACAAAGATTAAAAAGAATGTCATATTCTTAATTTAAATCACCAAGCCACGAATAACGACATACATATCAATGCCAATTTGTAAAAGTTGGTGAAAACATAAATTCCAGAAATCAACCATTAGAAATCCAGAGATCAAATAATTCGGAGCAACGACATCGTACAGCGCAACGTCCGATGATTTAGAAACACAATAAACAGGAACAACAACGTCGTACAACGTAACGTCCAGTGAACCAAAGCACAATAATACGGAACAACGACGTCGCACAACATAACGTCCGATGAACCAAAGCATAATAAAAAGGAACAACGACGTCGTACAACGTAACGTCCGATGAACCAAAGCATAATAAAAAGGAACAACGACGTCGTACAGCGTAACATCCGATGAACCAAAGCATAATAAAAAGGAACAACGACTTCGTAATGTAACTTCCGATGAACCAAAGCATAATAAAAAGGAACAACGACGTCGTACAGTGTAACGTCCGATGAACCAAAACACAATAAAACGGAACAATGACGTCGTACAACATAACGTCCAATGAACCAAAGCATAATAAAAAGGAACAACGACGTCATACAGTGTAACGTCCGATGAACCAAAACATAATAAGACGAAACAACGACGTCGTACAGCGTAACGTCCGATGAACCAAAGCATAATAAAAAGGAACAACGATGTCGTACAGCGTAACGTCCGATGAACCAAAACACAATTAAATGGAACAACGATGTCGTACAGCATAATGTCCGATGAACCGAATCAAAGAGACATCGCGCATTGCTAGTCTAAACCATAAAATGATCATCTTCGATCATCAAGAAGTGTCAATTACAATAAGCTAGTAAATATATGAGTTTAGCGTCATGTCCCATAACCACTAGCTTAACTTAAATATTTGCAAACAACTTGTAGATCTCCACTAGAAAATGGTTACAAGAGATTCAATCGGACAAGTCCAAGAATTAACCGACGAAGTAAACGCAAGCGTTTCATACCACATGTTTTACTAAGTCGTTTAATTAGATTTCTCATACGAGTGAGGTAAAGGCTTGTATATACTAATAGGTTGGAAAACGGTTTAATAAACGAGTTTGATATTGAAAATAGAGTTTAAATGATCTTTGATAAAGTGTTTGAATATTTACTACTAGTATAGAAACCTTTGTATTTTAAAGTAACAAACTATAAAAATGATTGTAGAAACAATCAATCATTAAATTCCACATACGAAGACGTGAATCAAATCCAAAGAAACCGATAAATAATCCATCGAAATGGATATTCAAAAATCCCAAAAAACGGAGTCATCAAAGTCGTAATAAATGATAACAACAAATAGGATCATCATGAATCGATTCAAATTGGAAATTCAATCCCAAAAGGCAAAGTGGGCTGAAACAGCAAATTCATTTGACTAAACAGAGATTTTCAGTTGACTAAACAGCAAATTCAGTTGACTAAACAGAGATTTTCAGTTGACTGAATTCTGCCTGGAAACATTCCGTTTCCAGGTTCAGTCGACTAAACAGAGAATTCAGTCGACTAAATCATGCTTGGAAACATTCTTCCAGGTTCAGTCGACTAAACAGAGAATTCAGTCGACTGAACTGGGGATTTCAGTATTTTCCGCCTAAAAAATGAAGATGCAATCTCTTTGCAAATGCAACCGGACGAACATTGGCTCTAATGGTTTATGCCAATCGGCAACCCGGCCCTATATGCTCCTCGATGCATCACCAAAACATGATCAAAACATCAAAGTTAGGATTTTAAAGATTTGAACCCAAAACACTAAAAATTGCAATATTCACAAATTCAACCCAAACCAAAAGCAAATGCATATGAATAAGTGTTAGGAATTCATACCTAGCAACCAGAGATAATTATAGTCATAGATGTGAGATAAAAATCTCACCTTTGAACCCAAAAACAATGAATGAGAAGCTTGAAGACAAGGGAAGATCAACCACACTTCAATCTCAACACAAGAAGCTTGAATCTAAGCTTAAAAGAGAAACATTTCCCAAATTAGGTTTAGGAATTTTCTGAAATCAAAGAGAGAATGAGTTAGAGAAGAAGGAGATGATACTTACCAATGCTTCTCTTTGAATTTGGAGCTAGAACTTGATTTGCAAATGGAAACTAGGGCTTAGGATTTCAATTCTTTTTCTTTTCCCCCATTATTCTCTTTAGAACTGAAAAGATAAAGCAGAGGGAATGAATGAAGAGAAGTGGTTCAGTTTCGGGTATTAAGTTGGCTAGTGGGCCGAACCAAAACCCAAACCCAAAGTGAAAAAAGTCAAATTTTTAGCTAGCTCCAAACATATCAATATTTATACTCAAAAAGGTTGCAAACAACATTTTGAACTTAATGGAAGGGGTCTCGAGTCCCAATTCGACTGTTTACTAAAAGTAGGTTTTCTGACTAAAATCTGACGAACGATGAAATATTTAAATAAAATATTTAAATATACAATCAATAAATATGCGGGTTGTTACAGGCTCCCCTCCTTAAAGAAATTGCGTCCTCGCAATACTTAAGAAGAAAATAAAAAGTAACAACCATAAAAGCATATCAACACAAAATAAATTTGAAATAGAAAGTTCACCATAAGGAGCATGAAAGAGTAAGCCTGAACGAGATCGCTCGATGAATTCCCAGGATTCCCAAGAGCAATCCTTAGGATCTGAGAACCATTGAACTTTCACAAGAAGAACATCTTTATTCCGAAGGCGCTCAACCTCCGAAGCAATGATGCGAATGGAATGTTGCTCATAAGTCAAATCTGGTAAAACTTTAATTTCCTCAATAACACCGGGCTCAAGAATAAAAATCGAAATCCCTAAGGCATTTCTGTTGTAGAAAGACGTGAGAAAACGTCATGAATAACAGAAAATTGAGCCGGTGCAACAACGTAAAATAATAACAGTACGCCCGAGAAACTAGAAACTCGAATAATTTGGAACAACGGCGTAGTACAATGACGGTACGCCAGATGAACCAAAGCTCAAATAATTCGAAACATCGACGTAGTACAAAAACGATACGTCCAATGAACCGAATACCATAAAAGAACATCGGACGCAATCCCATAAAAGAAATGAGACGAAGCTCAATAAAACAAGGTACGTTGAAACGTCCGATGAACTTGGTAAAAGATCATTCCATTCGGACGTCATCAAAAAGACAACCACTTGTTGCTTACGACTAAGGGCATTGGGAACATGATTTCCTTTCCGGGAGTATATAAAGAATATTAAGATCATAAGATGCAAGGAACTCTAGCCAACATTAAGTTTCGTATGAGAAAATAATATTCCAAAGATTTATGATCGGGGTAGAGAACAAATTTCTCATCCAAAAATGATGATTGCCAAATTATAAAAGTGAAATCAATAGCCACGAGCACTAGATCATGAGTGGTATATCTAGTCTCAATAGGCATTAATGATTTAAAAGCACAAGAGATAGCACGTTCTCTTTTGCAAGAGAACGACATACTAACCAATACGATTAGCATTGGTACAAAAGATAAAGTCTTGGTTCCCCTCGGGAATCACAAGAATAAGAGTATCGAAAAGAAAGAATTTCTTTTAAATAATCTTCTTTCCCAAAAAGCTAAAACTTTCAAAATTACATTTATCTTTATGTAATAATCTTTATATAAAAATTTACATTTTTACAAGTCAATATATCGTGTCTGACTGTCACATCTAATCGTTTAGGAAATTCCTATCGATTACATTGATCAAGCGCATCGACCAGAATTCTTAAAGCACTCAATGGGCAATACAATCACAAAACTATCTTTTATATGATAAACATGTTTCTTAAAACCTTTAAAATTCTCTTTGTTCGTTTTAAGAACAAAAATCCCATTTATATATATAACTAAATCTTATGAAAAAGATTTGCAAAATTTTAAATTGTTGTTTTCATCCAAAATCAATATATACAAGAATGGAGTCATCGAGATCGTAGAATACTGGATTCATAAAATGGATGAAATAAGCTGGACAAACTGAATGACATAATAAGTCATTCATAAGTACCATAACGAGTGCGGAATGCGGTAAATGGAATGCTAACTCCCGCGACTCGTAGCAAATGAAAATCGATGGCAAGGTCGAGCTAAAAAGACCTTAACACCACTCAAAAGATTGCTTAGGTGATAATCCTAAGACAAGCTCAAAAATACCAAAAAATTCTCAAACTACATGAATGAGAGAAATAACACTTTCCTTATCATGTGAGCTTAAAGAATAAAATGATGCCATCAAATTGGAATCAAAATCACAAAGGAAAAATAGAAATCTTCTTAACAGATTGAAAATGTCGACGATGAATAGTCCACACGGGACAAAGGATATGGCTTCATAATAATTAAGCCAATCTTTACAAAAGTCAATTCCGAAGCATAAGTAAAAATCGACTCGGAAAGAAAAATCACATAAAATAATTTCGACATCAAAGCAAAGCAAATTGAGTATTGCGGATCCACTAATCCGGATTCACAATCCTCAAAGAAGTCAACAAGTCCAAAAATGTTTAAAGAAAAAGAATCACAAGTTCTTTTGATATAAAAATAATGAGATGGAACCCATATCAAAACGAACACGAACAAGATAATCACAAAGCAAATGTCATCAAGGATTGGATGAGAAATACCTTGACCAAGAGAAGTGTCACTAGGAGTTTGCACAATATTCAGCTCTCCCTCTCTCCTACTTTGAAGAATGGGACATATAGATATAAGATGACCCGAACTTTTGCAATATCGACAAAAGAGAGGTTTCGGGCACTCCCTTGCATGTGGTCCGTGGAACCACAATTGTAGCATCGTCCACGACTAGAGCTAGAGTCTTTGCTACCGGAGTTTGTTGCTTCCCTTTCTTGATGGGATTGGGGCCTTTGAATTTAATAGGCCTCTTCATGTTGTTGTTGAAGTTATGTTTGGCACACACAACTTCAATATCGCTTTCTCTATCGGCCTCTTCAAGACGAAGAGCGATATCAATAAGCTGATCAAATGAAACTTTTAGTTTCAGAAGTAATGGCTTCTTGAGGTTCTTATTCAACCCATAGACGAATCTCTGATTTTTCTTCATCGGGGTATTAATATACTCAACCCCGTATTTAGAAAGAGATTCGAAAGATGCGACATAGTCCGTCACAGAAGATTCACCTTGTGTTGAATATTCGCTTATATGATTTTTTGTTTGATGATAATAAACATATATACATTCATTTAAATGTATTTGTTAATATACTATTTTTTTTTACAGATTAAATAAATATTTGTTGAATAAATTAAATAACACAGAATTTGAATTCAAACAAATATTTTTATTCAAACAAATATTTATTACAACTTTGAATAGTACAATTCTAAGCTCCCACTATAACTATACAACTTTGATTACATCACATTTTTTTCACATTTACATCAGCACCTCACTACATATCACTCACACTCGTATTTATCTTCAACTGCATTCCAGTTTGAATCCAGCATCTGAGAAATCTGCAAAAATATAAACTAACGTAGTAAAATTGAAAAAGAAATATTTTTACAATTCAAAAATAAAACATGACTTTTGAAAATATGATTTGCCTCAGTTATTTGGGTTGTTCGTCATAATTTAAATTTGAATTCATCATACACGAACAACTTGTGACATACACAGTGTATTACTGTATATGCCACAAGGCCGTGCACACCGATATATACACTTGATAATGCTACAGGGACAGGTGAGCACAGGTCAAACCCAAATACAGGATTCAACTCAGGTGCGACATAAATTAAATCACGACACGAGCACAAGGTCAAATCCGAGTTTTGAAACTGGATTCAACACAAGGCAACTTGAAGAATGCAAAGCTTCGACAAATCAAAACTCCATCAAAGCACATGTATGCAGATCAGTGCAAGTGCCAACCAGAATAAAATCCAACACAGTTACAACCAACTACATGCAAGAGGCAACAAAGACCAATCAGTAGCATGCTAATGAATTATCAAACTTCACAAGCAACGACCCGTGCAATGACCAAGAAATGACCAAACAAAGCCAGTTCAACAAAGATCAAGTCATGGAGTCGCAGTCACAATGAAACTGCAGTGGAACAGTTGCAACATGAATGAAAAGACCAGACACTATAGCATTTACAAACCAAATAAGTCAGACCAACACTACAACTCAAAAAGTAACATGAACGTCACCAGCATGCAAACAGGATCTCAATATCCAAGCATGAAGGTCACAGTGGAAATTACTCAACTCAGATACAATAGGTAAAATGACCAAGTACAGGTGCAAGTGAATCAGAATGAAGCAGTGCAACATCTACGACAGTAAGTACATGATCCAAAATACAAATACCACAAACCCAAGACCAGAATAATTATAGTTTCATGTAACAAGACAATGCACCAATGTCACCAGCATGACAGCAGTATGTACAACATCAATCAAGATATCAGACTCAAACAAGTAAAGTCAAAGCAAACAGAGGCATCAATACGGTAACACAAACGCAACATGCTCAAAGTAAATACATATATACGTGCAACTGAAAACTACATACCACAGCAGCAATGCCACAGTACTGAATACCATATGGACACAGCAATGTTCACGACCAAGGTACAAGTTGAAGAAGTCAAAAATCAAAATGGCCAAAGTCCACAGAATGATGAACAAAGCCACAAGATAACCAGTAACCAAGCTTCACAATAAACCAGTGGCCATACACACAAGACAACAAGTGCACAAATGCACACAATCCAGGCAAAGCAAAATGACCACAACACCACAATGAAGACTCAGGCAAATGTCCAGTAACATGAATGGAATCAATATGTGCAGACTACACAACAAAGTCATGTAACAGTTTTTTTTTAAAAAACAAAGTCAAAAATTTACAAGTTCAAATCAAATGGCTGGAGTAAACATGATCAGTGAAGACCGAGTTCAACATCAAGTGGTAATCAAGGTGTCAAGCCAAGTCAAGATGATCAACGACCAGTTCAAAGTCAGAAGTCGCAGTCAAAATCAAGGTAGCAAAGGTAATTGACCAAGTTAAAAATCAAGCCGTGGTCATCACGATGTTAAATCAATGCCGTGGGTATCAAGCATATTCATATTGAACAAGTCAAAATAAATCTCAAACATTCAAAAATCATCAAGTGGCCGAGATGACGAAATTGACAAATTCAAATCAACATATACGAATGCAAAAATAGGAAATCAAATCCTATAAAAACCCTAATCATCATCGGCAATTATTCCATCAAGTTCAAGCAAGCCAAAACCAGTAAAAGCAAATAGCAAAAAATTAACATACCAATTATAATTCGAACTTGATCGAATTGAAGTAGCCGACAGAAACTCAAAGAGACAAATCGATCGAAGAATGCAAGGAATTGAATTATATTTATCTCGGTCGAAGCTACTGGAGTCGGCGACCTCAATTATACCAAAAGCCCTAATTTTTTAAAGGAAGAAGAACGAACGAAGAAACAAGAACCGGTATCAATTAAAAGGGAACGGGCCGCAATAACATAAAAAGAAGAAAAAGGGGGCGGATCTTTCTTTTGAGAAGCTTATAAATTATAAGGCTTTGTTTTTAAATTAGGGTTACTTTATTTTCAATTTGCTTATTAATTTGTATTTTCTTTTTTAAAACCGTTTAAATTTCTAGTCGTGTGACTAGGGGACAAGCTACGTGTCGTAGCTTGAGAATTCGCAACTCGGTGGTTGAGTTGTGGCAAGGTTTTGAGCGTAGAGTTAGATTAGTCAATAGCGGGTATAGCGAGTTTACGTGTGTAAGCGAGGGACTATCTAATTTCTAGTAGAAACCTTGGGGGCAGCACGTAGGCAGGGTTTTGCCGGAGCTGGGTAAATTCTATGTTGTTCTGTTCTGCATTTTATTATTCTGCTATTTATTTCTGTGTTGGTAATATTCTGTGATCTGTGTTAATATTTGTTTATAAGCTTCCACGATTAATTTTTATAATTAACACTATCACCCTATTCACCCCCCTCTAGGGTGAAATCGATCCTACACCTTGAACAAGGTCTATGAAACGCCGGGCTAAAGTTACTTTTTCAGCTTCCGGCACAAACTTTAATTTGAATCGTTTCCAGAATTGCTCCCAAGTAAGATCCGCTTCGATAATCTCCGAAGTCAAGAGTTCATACCAATCTAACGCTCTTTCTTGGAGCATGCTAGAAGCCACTTGGACTCGGTGTAGATCAGTAAGGTTCATGCGAGAAAAGATGCGATCGCATGATTCGAGTCAAGCTTGAATTTCTATAACACTCTCAGATCCTTTGAATGGCCTTCCACCCAAATCGGTATAGTCTCTACACAAGCGTGCAAAACCGGATCTAGGATGAGTAGGCTCTGGAATAGTTCCGGCTGCTTGAGCGTTCTTTACTAGATCAAGAAGCTTCTGGGCAGACATAAATACTCCATCCTGGGGAGTAGCACTAGATTGTCCGGCACTGGGACGATTTGATCTAACCATTTCTCTTCTTTGAGAAAAAAAAGAAGAAGAAAATTTATTCTGAAAATAAATATCAAGCAATCTTGATAGATAAAACAAGGAATCATAAAGAAAATAGGATGAGTCGGTACGAAGACTCGAATTAAATCCTAAAGCACGACTCCTAAGAAAGACTTAGGATGATGATCCTTGCTAGATTATTCTACACAGTTCCGAAGTTTGGCTCTGATACCATGCTGTGACGCCCCACCTCTATACCCACGCTAGCCAAGGACACTACGGTGTAATGCGGTCAACTAGCACGGAGAATAAGGCTGTTGAGGAGCGATCATCTGTGTAATTGCTTTGTGCGAGCACCAATACGTCAGAAAGAATAACATGCAATTCATTTCAAGAGGAAATCCGACATACCGACACAAACTCAAAGCCACTACACAGTGGCTATATATAATCTTTGGAAACAAATATAGAAATAAAAATAACATAAATTAGTCACAGATAATTCATATCACAAAGGCGGAAATAGATATGAATATAACACATAGAAGTGTTCATCAGAGTAGTGGTCTAACAAGATCCGCAATATCACAAAAGAATAGATACAAGTGCAAGACAAATGAATATGTCTACATCAAGGAGTCAATAACTTAGATGTATACAACAAAAACTACCAAACTAAAGTAGTTAGCCAAAAGATCAGACGATGGTCCGATAAGGAGTCAAGCAAAAGCACCAGTAAAATCTCAGTCTGACCCGAGTATCATTTAAGAAGAAAATAATAAACGGATCAGTCTACCTATAATTATCAGATAAAATGAGATATAAGAATATTAGATATGAAAAAACGTATGATAACCATAAGGCCATACTGTGATAAGTATGTAACTGAAAATCAATCCAGAGATCATTCAATATCACAAGAATCTTCACAAAGATTAAAAAGAATGTCATATTCTTAATTTAAATCACCAAGCCACGAATAACGACATACATATCAAAGCCAATTTGTAAAAGTTCTGAAAACATAAATTCGAGAAATCAACCATTAGAAATCCAGAGATCAAATAATTCGGAGCAACGACGTCGTACAGCGCAACGTCCGATGATTTAGAAACACAATAAACAGGAACAACGACGCCGTACAGCGTAACGTCCGGTGAACCAAAGCACAATAATACGGAACAACGATGTCGTACAGCGTAACGTCCGATGAACCAAAGCATAATAAAAAGGAACAAAAACGTCGTACAGCGTAACGTCCGATGAATCAAAGCATAATAAAAAGGAACAACGACGTTGTACAGCGTAACGTCCGATGAACCAAAGCACAATAAAATGAAACAACGACATCGTACAGCGTAACGTCCGATGAACCAAAGCATAATAAAAAGGAACAACGACGTCGTACAACGTAACTTTCAACGAACCAAAACATAATAAGACGAAACAACGACGTCGTACAGCGTAACGTCCGATGAACCAAAGCATAATAAAAAGGAACAACGACGTCGTGCAGCGTAACGTACGATGAACCAAAACACAATAAAATGGAACAACGACGTCGTACAGCGTAACGTCCGATGAACCGAATCAAAGAGACATCGCACATTGCTAGTCTAAACCATAAAATGATCATCTTCGACCATCAAGAAGTGTCAATTAAATATATGAGTTTAGCATCATGTCCCACAACCACTAGCTTAACTTAAATATTTGCGAACAAATTATAGATCTCAACTAGAAAATTATCACAAGAGATTCAATCGAACAATTCCAGGAATTAACGGACGAAGTAAACGCAAGCGTTTCATACCACATGTTTTACTAAGTCGTTTAATTAGATTTCTCACACGAGTGAGGCAAAGGCTTGTATATACTAATAGGTTGGAAAACGGTTTTATAAACGAGTTTGATATTGAAAATAGAGTTTAAATAATTTTTGATAAAGTGTTTGAATATTTACTACTAGTATAGAAACCTTTGTATTTTAAAGTAACAAACTATAAAAATGATTGTAGAAACAATTAATCATTAAATTCCACATACGAAGACGTGAATCAAATCCAAAGAAACCGATAAAGAATCTATCGAAATGGATATTCAAAAATCCCAAAAATCATCAAAGTCGTAATAAATGATAACAACAAATAGGATCATCATGAATCGATTCAAATTGGAAATTCAATCCCAAAAGGCAAAGTGGGCTGAAACAGCAAATTCATTTGACTAAACAGAGATTTTCAGTTGACTAAACAGCAAATTCAGTTGACTAAACAGAGATTTTCAGTTGACTGAATTCTGCCCGGAAACATTCTGTTTCCAGGTTCAGTCGACTAAACAGAGAATTCAGTCGACTGAATAATGCTTAGAAACATTCTTCCAGGTTCAGTCGACTAAACAGAGAATTCAGTCGACTGAACTGGGGATTTCAGTATTTTCCGCCTAAAAAATGAAGATGCAATCTCTTTGCAAATGCAACCGGACGAACATTGGCTCTAATGGTTTTTGCCAATCGGCAACCCGGCCCTATATGCTCCTCGATGCATCACCAAAACATGATCAAAACATCAAAGTTATGATTTTAAAGATTTGAACCCAAAACACTAAAAATTGCAATATTCACAAATTCAACCCAAACCAAAAGCAAATGCATATGAATAAGTGTTAGGAATTCATACCTAGCAACCAGAGATAATTATAGTCATAGATGTGAGATAAAAATCTCACCTTTGAACCCAAAAACAATGAATGAGAAGCTTGAAGACAAGGGAAGATCAACCACACTTCAATCTCAACACAAGAAGCTTGAATCTAAGCTTAAAAGAGAAACATTTCCCAAATTAGGTTTCAATCTCCACACAAGAAGCTTGAATCTAAGCTTAAAAGAGAAACATTTCCCAAATTAAGTTTAGGAATTTTCTGAAATCAAAGAGAGAATGAGTTAGAGAAGAAGGAGATGATACTTACCAATGCTTCTCTTTGAATTTGGAGCTAGAACTTGATTTGCAAATGGAAACTAGGGCTTAGGATTTCAATTCTTTTTCTTTTCCCCCATTATTCTCTTTAGAACTGAAAAGATAAAGCAGAGGGAATGAATGAAGAGAAGTGGTTCAGTTTGCGGTATTAAGTTGGCTAGTGGGCTGAACCCAAACCAAAACCCAAAGTGAAAAAAGTCAAATTTTTAGCTAGCTCCAAACATATCAATATTTATACTCAAAAAGGTTGCAAACGACATTTTGAACTCAATGGAAGGGGTCTCGAGTCCCAATTCGACTGTTTGCTAAAAGTAGATTTTCGGACTAAAATCCGACGAACGATGAAATATTTTAATAAAATATTTAAATATACAATCGATTAATATGCGGGTTGTTACAAATGGGTATTACACCGCCTGAAGAACTGAAGAGGACTTCAACCATCTAGACAACCGAATAGGACTTCAGCCGCTTGAGGATGCTACAACAGGACATCAACTATAAACAGCAAAAAAAGTATTTCATCGAGTATGCTCTTGAATAGCTCTGATAATTCAATAACTCACACCCTTCTATAATCTTCTCCTTTATGGTATATCATGAAGTTTGGGAAGAAAGAAAGTAATTTTGATCATAAGAAAATTTTCTTAAATGATCATGTGATCAAAAATGTAAAGCAATTTGTAATTGAACGCTTGGGAGTTCAATAGTAAAGATAGAAAGAATTGGGAACAGAATCGATTATTAAAACAATGAAATAGTTTATTTTATATAGAGTCTAATAGTTGCAATCATTCATGAGAATAAATGATGAAAAGTCAGGACTGCAACTCTTGGTTTGAAAGATGCAACCCTTCATGAAGAAGTATTTTCAAAAAACTAGCCGTCATACGTATTCAACCAATTGAATAAAGTTTGTCAGCCAGCTGAATTGTTGGTTTTTTTAAATCAGCAAGAAAATAGTACAATTAAGTACATTTTCATCGAGCTGAATATTTTCAGTCAGTCAGCTGAATATTCATGAATAAATATGTGCATGTGTAGATTCAGTCAGCTGACTTGGGTATTTCAGCCGACTGAAATTCAAATTTTTTTGGAATGTTTTATAAATTTCAATGAAAGATCGTGTGTATCTGTATCACATAGGAGAGATTTTAACAATTTTACACTTCTTGATATAGGAACGATGATTGACAGTTCTTTGTAGCGTCAATCTTGTCTTCATTTTGATGTAGTTGTCTCTTGTCTTCATTTCGATGTAGTTGTCTCTTTGTAACGTTAATATGATTTCCTGCAAAAAGGTTATTATATACAATTATAGTTCTCACTATCAAAACATCAATATGTAAGGTTCTAAAAAAAACCCTTCAGTGGGACCGTTGAAATATTTAATAAACTTCCTAGTCTCTTACATATCGATGTATGTGAAATAATACCTATATTGACTAAATATTACCAAAACATTATTTATACTTAACCTTAAAGTATTCATCGCTAAATATCTAATCATATTCCAAACTATAATTGTAATGACCCACAATTTCAATAAATTAAAATATTATAATTAAACAAGCTTTGGATTTTTTGTTGTGAAAAGAAAAATTTGTGATTTAATAATAAGAATATAACTGAAATGAAATGTAATATTATTAATTTAAGGTAATTGATAACTGCTTTAAATGTAATTTCAATTAATTGGAATGATTAAAAAGTTATAATTGGTTATAGATTGTAAATTTATTGCAATAATGTGTGTATAAATTGGTAATTGGATTAAAAGAGTAATTCAATGTAAATGTTGTCTTAGTTAATGACATAGTATGTAATTAATGGTAATTGAATTAAATTAGTATTGCGTAAATAATCATAACATTTGTGTAGACAATCAACTTATAAATATGGTTAAATTAAGCTAAAGCTGACAATTGTTATTTGTCACCTATTTGTTTAACTTGTTGAAATCAAATTAGAAACAAATTGCAATAAATGTAAATAAAAATAGAGTTAATATGAATTAAGATAGTGACTGAAGAATACTAATGAAATAAGATAGAAACTATTGTTAAATATATTCATAGAGTAATGAATGATTGAATATAAAGATTGAAATCAATATTGATTAATTTATTGGAATTTTAATTATAATATTTGGATTTATTGCAATTAAAGTAATTAAATATTACATTAATGAAAAATTAAGATGATAACTGTAAAATATTAGTGTAATTAGATATAAACAAATGTTAATTATAGCATGAGATGACAATTGTTTGAATAACAAGATGAAAAGCAAATAAATGGATTTATTGGAATTTAAAGTAATAATCACTGTATTTATTTCAGTTGAAATTAAAGACTGTATTTAGTACAATAATTAACATTGAATTGACATGTAAATTTGTTTTAAATTATTGTAAATATCTAAGTAATTAAAAATGATAAAAATTGTTAATTATAAATTTTGAAATTAAAAAGTGATTGATTAATTTAATAATAATTTATCCAATTAACGTGAAAATAGCCATTTTGGCCATTGTCTCGGATTTGACGAAACTAGTTTCATTGGATCCATAATGGTGAATCATTACAGGGTTTTAAGTTTCGTAGTGATCAGACTTGTCATTTGATCGTACGGGCTTGAAACGTGAAGAAATTAATTTAATTGAAATCAATTTGAAATAAGCTAACTTCTTCATATGATGGAATTAGGATTTGAAACCTGTTCCATTAAGTTTAAAAATATCAAAAACGTCTATTTTGATATATAGGGTGATCCATTTTTGTTTTGGAGATGAAATGGGCTTTTCGGGTGGTTATTGTCGCTCGTACTAATTAGATACGTATTTATTTTCTTATTAGGCCCTATTCACGTAAATAGTCTTGTTTCCTAAAACCCTGGCAGTCATTTTCTCATTCCAGTATGTACAACTCCATCCGTCTGTTCCTCCTTCTTAAATGGATGAAACCTAAATTTCTAGTTCAATTGCAAATCAAAAGCAAATCGAAAAATTTAAATTCCTCAAACAATATTATATTATATATTGATTTGTAGCTCTTGGAAAACGCATTCTACTACAATGATTTGTTTTTATCATATTTTGGCCAAAATTGGATGATTTATTCTCGGCCGTCCAACGCTCGTTGATCAACTTCGTCTGATCGGCGAATCAAGGGTACCGTATTGAGGAGAGTGTCGAGTAGAGTATATCTGTGTGGTTGGTTTGGTGAATTGATGGTTGGATTAGGCTCAAAAATTTTCCTAGGGTTTTATATTAGGGATGGAAGCTGCTGGCACCTGGCCATGCATGGGTGATCGCGTGTGAGGGGATGGGGTGTAAAGCAGAAGGGGCTGGCAGTGGCGAAGCTAGGTGACGAGGTAGTGGCTTCGCGTTTCTCATGATGGTTAGCCTGTAGGGTTTCAAACAGAAGTCTAGAAGGAGATTAGGTGGTGACGTGTAAAGGTCGGTTTTATTTAATTATTTATTTACAATATAATCGTATAATGTTCTAATCTCAATAACTTTTGCATACGAGGTCAGATTTAGGTGCAGTTTATTCTGTTAGGACTGCATCGAAATTCTAGACATTATAGAACTTGCTTAGACGAATTCTGAGACTGTTGAATTTTAGATCTTATTTTGGATTTCAAATCAATTTGAAATTCAAAGGTGAGTGTTTTTACCCACTCATAACTACTAAATTATCTTATGTTAGTTAATTTAAATTTATGATGTAATTAGAAATTAATTGGTTGATGTTTGTTATATTTAAATTGTCATTCCAGTTAAATACGAATTTTATTGCATTTAATCATCATTTAATTTATTATTGAATTTAATTGTCAATTGAATACCTGTTAATGATAATCAGTAATCCATTAATGTTTACTGGTTGATTTGGATGATGATTGTGATGTATGTTTGATTGTTGATATTGGATGACTGGATGTTATATTTTATATCGTTACAACACTACAAGTTCTCTATGGGTTGAAACGATACATACACGAACTATCTGGAAGATTAGGGAGAGATCATTATTGGTTGAAATGATAGACTCAAGCGATTTCATTTGAAATTAAATTTTGGGATTGCGGATTGAAATGGTATATACCCGTAAAATTTTAAATTGCGGACTGAAATGATAAATATCCGTATCACTTGACCATAGGGTAGAAATTTTATACGGACAACGGATTAAAAGATTTTTTATCTTCAAATTTTGAATTCAGCTAACTGGTATTTTGGAATAGAAATTGATTTATATAAACTGATTTTTTTCGAAAATCCAAGTGTTAATGTTGAAGTTAGATTTGATTTAATGAATTGTTTAAAGGATTTAAATTGGAATTTTAAAGTTGAATTGTAAAATATATATATGAATTTCATAGAAATTAAGTTATTGAATTTTTTTTGAATATTACTTTGAAACCTATATTAAAAAAATTCAAACTATTTTAATCCATTTTAACTATTTTAATTTATTTTAATATATTATAATCTATTTAATCCTATTTAATTTATTTTACCTATTTTAAACAAATTTTATTCATTTAACTTAATTAAATCTACTGAATCTATTTTAAATTTATTTAATCTATTTAATACAATTTAAATTGATTTAATCTATTTTAAATCTATTTAATCTAGTTTAAATATATTTAAATCGTTTTATATCCAATTAAATCTAATTTAAATCTATTTTAACTATTTTAACTATTTAAAATATTTTAATCCATTTTAAACTATCTTAAATCTTTTAAACTATTTTAGAGTATTTTAACTATTTTAAACTATTTTTAAACTATTAAAACTATTTATAACTATCTAAACTATTTTCTAAATTCCAGACCGTGTAAAGTTGAAGTGTTTACATACTTAAATTCTTGATTTAAAAGTAGATATGGTAAAATGAAATTATTATCTAAGTTAGGATTTGAAATGATATTTTCTAGTGAAATGACATGCTTTGAGCAAATATGATGATTTCAGAATATGATTTCAAAGGTGACATGATTTCGGAAATGAATATGATTTTGAAAGTAAATATGATTCCGAAAGTGATATGGTTTTGAGAATAACATATTTTGATATCAATGATGAATTGGTTTTGAAAATGTAAAAGAACCATCTGGTGCGAGTTTGGTTATTAAAGAGACCGGATCAGATATTGTCACTCTCTGCCAACACCCAAAACCTCTTTAACAACTGTGTACGTGGTGGAGTTTCCAGAAATGAAGTAGGATGGTTTAGGGAACGATTCTGCATGAGGTATTTACTTGACCCTAACTCCCATGAGTCAGCTTAGATGTGACTAAAACAGGAGCCATGCCGAGCCAAGTGAGGCCATTCCTCCGATCGGATGCATTTCTTCAACAACGTATTATGACTTTGTGATGATTGGTGGCCACCCCTTGATTTTGATTATTAGAGTGTGTTCCAAGGTGGACGGTAGTAGTTGTTATGTGTTACCACCCGTCCGAATCTGCAAAACAGTAGAATCGTACCCTAGCATTGCCTCGCATGCTATGTTCACATGCCCTGTCTCGCCTTCTACGAGTTTGTTTTGTATAATTCCTATGGAGTTCCCTTTGGTAAACCACCGGTTTGGTGGAGCGTATAGCACTGTATAGACTATGGGAATATATCTAATATGTTAAGGGGGATATGGGTAACGCCTTAATGCTATTTTAATACTTTACTATAGATACTATTATAATAGTGTATTGTACTATGTATGTAGATAGTTTAACAGATCCTTAGGGGATGTAATCTTGAACATCTCTTAAGTTATTGCACACACATTTGACACTGGATAGGAGATGTCATACCCCATTAACTTCTCTGACGCTCTAACACTCATATTTATTTAATGCTGATTTAACTCATATAAGATCCTTTAGTTCTTACTCGAATGTTTTGTTTTTTCATTACGCTCGGATCAGTCTGAGTTTTTAGTGTACGAAGACTACGTTGCTCGAGGACGAAATGGAGATTTGTATACTATTACTATTTATTCTTTTTATTCCACTACATCATACTATACCGCTATATTTTATTTATTTCTGTAGTATGTAGCTCTGATTCTGTATTGTATAAGTATAGTTAAATGTAATTTGTAAATAGCTTCATGAATTGTTTATTTCATCATTATACTATGTCATTCCGCTACGAGATTTTGTGTTTGTTTTTCTTTCTTTCCCTGCATTTTCTTATTTACCTCATAACAATCCTCCTTTTTGAATGGTTTGAGTCTGACGTGCATGGTTTATCATTGATTTAAACTATCCATAAAGGCGGGTCGTTACATTTGGTATCAGAGCTTTGGTTTAGCGATAACTTTAGCTTGGTGGGGTCTGACTCATTAAAGTTAGGGTATTAACACCCTGATGAGTCGTTGAGTGTAGAGAGCGTATTTGTTGGTGTTATAAAAGGTTTTGGATTGTGCTAATTTGTTCTGTTTAGTATTTATAAATTCTGGTCGATACATGGGATGCTATGGCATCGATAGAGATTTCTAAACATTTAATATGGCAAACCGACACAATATATTTTTGAAATATGGGTAAATGATATAATTTTACCTAGTATTATATTTATATATAAAAGAATAATTTTATAAATAATATAACTGGATGTGATGTAATGGTTTGTTAGGAAGTGAAATTCCATGAATAGTTGATTGTGAAATAAGATTTACAAATGAAAAGAATATAAATTGAAATTTGAGAACTTAAGTTTCGGGATTTTGAAAATTCTTTCAAAGGATTTGTAATATCGTAATATTAGTATTATCTAAAAGTATTTTCTGATATAAATATTTCAATATGATTTGAAAGAAATGTTTCAAAGGAAGTTTGGAAGGAAATAAGTATTGTACACCCTCTCTCTGTCGTTGGAAAATAATTTCGGTGATGAGTGCACGCATCATCGGCGTTTATTTTCGAGTTCCAAAGTAGGAAAATTGTAGTAATACTTTTACTACACATTTGTTTTGATAACAAATCTTAATTTAAATTTTTGAAAATTTATTTGATATATATAAAAGATATGAGTATATATGTATTATTTTAAATGATTTGAAATGGAACCCAGTATTTAGTCCTTAAGTCTCCGTATATTAGAAATTTTAATTATTATAGTGGATGAAATCTTAACAATTTAATAATTGAAAAGTTCTAAATTGTGTAATTGGAAACTAGATGCTAAATAATTAATGAAATATATATGAAATTGGAAAATTTTAAATCATAAATCAAAATGATATGAAAAATAAGAAAATGTAACAATTGAACATTTTGTTAACTAAAATGAATAAGATAAACTTATACAACATTCAATTATGTTCTAAATACATACATACATACATACATATATATATAGATATTTATGTAACTTACAAATGGTTAAAGTTGAAATGTTAATTAGAAATATGTGATAGAATATTATACAAGTAAAACTTAAGTAGTGAATGTGTTCAAGTGAATCACTTCTATAAATAAGAATTCTGATGTTATAAGCATTATAAACTTAAATAATAAATTGAAATGTTATTAATGAAATGTAATGGAAAAGTGAATACTGTAGGTAAATGACTATAAACTTAAGTGATGTGTCAAGCCAATTATAATTAAAGTTAATAGTAAAATGGAATACTATATATACATAAGAGACAAAAGTGAAAAAAAAATGAAAATCTAAGAATGGGTTGCTTCACAAATAAATATCGATGTTAAAAGGAAATCAAAGTAAATGATAAGTGTGAAGTAAATTGAGAAAAAGATGTATGTAATCCTTCAATAATAAATTCACTGATTACTTTAAACAATTGAATGAAAATAACACATGTAAGCAAATGAATATAAATTAATGGAAAAATGGCATTGTATAAATGAATGAGAAATGAATTCTGTAGGTGATGAATGTAATTTTAAGAAAATAATCATTGCATGAATGAAATTGATGAACAATAAATGATGTGAAATTAAATTTATATGAATGTACTTGAATAATACTTGAAATCATTGTTTCTTTTGGCTTATGGGATATTGGGGAGGTGATACATTAAATTGTTTAGGATGTATGAATAATCTATTAAGTTTTATCTATGACTATTGAGTGTATGGTATACTTAGTAGTTTATTTATCATTTTATACGAGTAATAGTTCTAAACCCGAACAAACCATTTGTTTCAGTTGTTATGGATGGATTGTTGATTACTTTGATTGCACTAATGATTGTACGGTTTTGATTGCAAGTGATTGTTGCTATGTTGTGTTGATTTGTTTGTTATTAATTTGAAACATCGAAAATATTTCTCTGTTGCATAAATCTAACTCTTTTGGATTACATAAGTGAAATATAGGTTTATGGAAGCAATAGCTACTGCTTTTGGCTTCATAAAATAAGTGTTGTTTGCCCGACAAATAGGTAAGTTCTCGGATTACAGTTTTATACCGTTATTATATTGTTTTCTCATGGTTTAGGATATTTATTTTTTGAAATATGATACATATATTGTGATTATTGATATTATTATTTCTCCAAGACCTCTCCGTAAAAAGGAGACCCTGTCGAAAATTTTCATGAATTTTGGACTTAGAAAACTTTGTGAAAGTAAAGATGTTTTTGAACTTTTATTAACTTGAATATGAAAGGATCTAATTATTTATAAATTGATATGTTTTATTTAAAATTTTAATTATGTAAATTAATTATTTAAAATTTGATATTTTAAATAAGTTATATTAATTTCTTAATTCCTTCTTTCTCTTTTCAAGGACGAAAAGTTTTGAGTGGGGGAGAGTGTAATGACCTGCAATTTTCGATAAATTAAAATATTTAAATTAAATAAGCTTTGGAGTTTTTTTTTGTGAAAATGAAAATTTGTGATTTAATAATAGGACTATATCTGGAATGAAATGTACTAAAGTTAATTTAAGGTAATTGATAATGTAATTCCAATTAATTGAAATGATTAAAATGTTATAATTGGTTACAGATTGTAAATTTATTATAATAATGTGTTTATAAATTGATAATTTGATTAAAAGAGTAATTGATAATGTAAATGTCGTATTAATTAATGACATGGTATGTAATTAATGGTAATTGAATAAAATCAGTGTTGTGTCAATAATTATAACATTTGTGTAGATAATCAACTTATAAATATGGTTAAATTAAGCTAAATGTGACAATTATTATTGTCACATATTTGTTTAATTTATTGAAATCAAATTAGAAATAAATTGCAATAAATGTATATAAATATATCGTTAATATGAATTAAGATAACGACTGAAGAATATTAATGAAATAAGGTAGAAACCAATGTTAAATATATTCATACAGTAATGAATGATTGAATACAAAGATTGAAATCAAGTTTGATCAATTTATTGGAATTTAAATTATAATATTGGATTTATTGCAATTAAAGGTAATTAAATATTACGTTAGTGAAAAATTAAGTTGATAACTGTAAAATATTAGCGTAATAAGATATAAACAGATGTTAATTATAGTCATGAGATGACAATTGGTTGAATAACAAGAAAAAAAGGTAAATAAATGGATTTATTGGAATTTAAAGTAATTGTCAGTATATTTATTTCAATTGAAATTAAACACTATAATTAGTAAAATAATTAACATTGAGTTAACATGTAAATTTGTTTTAAATTATTGTAAATATCCAAGTAATCAAAATGATAAAAATTGTTAGTTAAAAATTTTGAAATTAAAAAGTGATTTGATCAATTCAATAATAATTTATTCAATTAAGATGAACATAGCCATTTTCACCACTATCTCGGATTTCGACGAAACAAGTTTTATTGGATCCGTAATGGTGAATCATTTTAGGGTTTCAAATTTCGTAACGATCGGACTTGTCGTTTGATTGTACGGGCTTGAAACGAGAAGAAATCAATTTAATTGAAATTAATTTGAAATAGCCTAACTTTAAAGCTAATTTCCTCATACGATGTAATTAGGGCTTGAAACCTATTCCACTGAATTTAAAAATATCAAAAACATCTATTTCGACATATAAGGTGACCCACTTTCGTTTCAGAGACAAAAACGGGCTTTTTGGGTCGTTATTGTCATTCGTACTACTTAGATGCATGTTTATTTTCTTATCGGGCCCTGCTCACATAAATAGTCTTCTTTTCCGGAACCCTAGAAGTCATTTTCTCATTCCAGTACATACAACTCCATTTGTCTGTTCCTCCTTCTTAAATGACAACCCAAATTTCTAGATTCAATTGTAAATCAAAATCAAATCGATAAATTTAAACTCATCAAACAATATAATATTATATATCGATTCGAAGCTCTTGGCGAGTGCATTCTAATGCAATGATTTATTTTCGATTTGGATCATAGTTGGGCTAGAATTGGATGATTTATTCTCAGTCGTTCATCACATGTTAATCAACTTCGTCCGATCGACGAATCAAGGGTACCGTATTGAGGAGAGTGTCGAATAGAGCATATTCATGTGGTTGGTTTGGCAAATTGATGGTTGGATGGGGCTCGAAAAATCGCCTTGGGTTTTATATTTACGGTGGCTGCATTTTGGACGTGTGGTAGTCGTGCCTGGCCACGCGTGGGTGATCGTGTGTGAGGGGATGGGGTGCGAAGTAGAAGGGGCTGGCAGCGACAAAGCTAGGTGACAAGGTGGCGGCTTTGTAACGACCAGATTTTTCGACGCCCGAAAATCGACATCAATACGTCTACTGTGTCAAATGTCGAACAATCGAATGTTGGAAAATCGAATCATTAGGGTTAAAGAAGAAGGAGATAGAAGAAGAATTAGAAAATAATATCAGAATCTCACAATCGCAGTGGAATAATATATAATAGATAAATGACTGATCATAAAAACAAAAAGAGCTATATCTGTTTATACATTACATCATCAAAGTAGAATACAAATCAACAACACAATTCAGGACAACTATAATATCTTGTCCTCCCAAAACTGAATATACAGCTTACACTGCACGGCAGAAATATAAATCTATGGAAATACGCGTCATCATCCAGCTCATCTCCTGAGCTCCACAGCAGTCCATCCCAAAATCTGTCCTCTATAATACTCGGTCTGACTTGAGCATCATAGTTAAATAACACCCAAGTTAGTTTGGAAAACCAGCGTGAGAAAACACACTCAATCAGATTATTAAAGTTTTCAAAATCCTTTTAAGAATCAAAGGTATCTCGTAAGACCACGCCACAAATACACATGTCGGGTTCTTACCTTACGATAACCAAAACATTTCTTATAAAATCCTCTAATATTATAGTAGTGTCTATGTACAAATACTTATTCAAATAGTTGAAATTTTTTTACATTCATTAAATTCCAGCAAATACTAGGTTCTACAAATAGAACCCTAAAGGCACGTAGCGAGAATGGATTTCCATCAATGGCAGGGCTACTAGGGTACTGCCCATCACAGTACGTGGTCTAGATCACCGTACCGAGGGTCCACCCCGATCCTCTGCATCACAAGATCGGAGCTACCCCTTACTGGATAGTCTGAACAAGTTCACCCCGTGGTTGGGATCAGCAACTGCCCACACAGCCGATATAAAAGGGATATCTAGACAGGGGTGACCTTACCCTAATTGGTTGCTAGCCACTTATCCTTGTGTACACCTCTCCTGTTTTAGCCATTCTCGGTTGATGAGGATCGACGCTATGCGTTACCTTTTTAGAACACATTTACTTAGAATGCTCATCGTCCCGCTAACGATATTTGGAAAGCATTCATCCATACAAGTCCGTTCCGGGTTCGAACAAAACCGAAGGCACTACTCCTACTGCATCCGTTTTGGAATCTCCCTTAGGATTAGTACCGATTAGCCCTTGCACTTCACTGCTCCATCTTCGACTCCAAGCTCTTGTCTTCCTCATGAAAACATTCAAACCGGATTGAAGTGGTTTTTCCAAAATTAATCCTGATCCCGGTCTCTTCGAAACGATCAATGCATTGGCCAGTATTGATAGTCGATTATTTAACTATCAAATAATATTCACAAACAACCAGCAGGCCTTAATAATTTCTCAAAATTATTAATTATTCGAAATATCTTTGCAAAATATCTTTTACACTTCAGTCCTTTGAAAACGGTTTCCAAATCCCTTTTCCTCTCGCGGATTAAATTTCCACCCAATTGCTTATTCCACTGAAAATCACCAAGTCTAAATACTTTAGGTTTTAAAATAATTTAAATCACTTTATCCAAAAACATATACTTTAAAATATTTAAAAATAAAACCACTTAAATACTTTATTCAAATACTAGTTATGAAATTTTATAATAATTTCTTATGTAAAATTTAAGCCAAAACTAATTTTAAAATAATAGTTACGAAATTCTATACAAGTTTTGCAAATAAAAACTTAAGACAACTATCTTCAAAATAAAACTACTTTGTAAAATATAAATATTAATAATTATCTTTTTAAATCATAATACCAATTAACCTTTCAAAATAATTAATACTATACTAATTTAATAAATATTTACTTTTAAAAAATTTAAACAACTTAAATAATAATTCTCAAAACACATTCTTTAAAAACAACTTTAAAACTCTAACTTATACTTAAAAATCTGCTTTGAAAACGTACTTGGCTTTTCAGAGAAATACACTATTCTTTCATACCTTAAAAAATAAACCACTAATTATTTTTAAAATTAATTATCCATTCCTTTATAAATTCCCTTCCTAAATTTATACTTCCAAATTATCTTCTGATAAATATTTCACTTTATTTATAAACCCTGTTTATAAATTCCATAATCTCATTCTCCTTAAATCCCAGTATCACACGCTTAATCAGTTTCCAAATCGATTTTCAAAACTACTCCATTTTAAAATAAATTCCTTTACTTATCCAAATTTATTTTGAAACCCATTAATTCCATATTTACTTCTAAATTTATAATTTAAAATCTTATTTTAAACTGAAATATCCACTTCATACTTCATTCAAATTTCTACCCTTTTATTTCTTTCCAAACATTTTAAATCTTAAATTTTGAAAATAAAATCCTTTAAATTTTTAGCCAATATCACTTACGTCTCTAAAACCCTTTTATTTTAATTTATTTAAAATCTCTATCTTTATTTCCTTACTCTGAATTTATTTAATAGAATTTAAAAAAAAAATCAACTTTTATTCTTTTCCAATTCATTCTTTAATTTATCCAAATTCTCTATAATTATTTACTTAAAATTCCCCATTTTATTTTCCTTTAAAAATTAAACCTTTATATTTTTGATATCACAATATATCCAAAATATATTCGATCAAACCATAGCATCCAATTTTTCCAATTACCAATATAATCTATCTCAGATTATTAAATAAATCAGATCATAGAATATTAAAACAATCTAAATATGTTGAGGAATCCAGTTGGATCCCCCAACCTGTTTCTCCGCATCCACAGAAGTTAGCACAGTACAAAAATACCAATTCCACTTCGAGGTATATGGGGTCATCTGCTATTATACGGGGCGCATAGGGTCTCATCCGCTATATAATGCGGGAAATCAATCACTCCAATATATATATATACTACTATATATAATATCGTATCCAAACTGATAATAAATTTTCAATGCAAGCAGCCAACCAATAATTTAAACTTCAACTATTTAAATTATCCGAAAATCCATATGTGAGTGAGATTAACTCACATTTGCTTTTATTTGCAATCCACTTCAATATTGCCTTGGTTTTCTCGATTTTTGACCTTGAGTAAACAATGTATATGATTTATTAATATTCGAAATAAAATCGAACAATTAAATTTCCATTTGATAAATTTAATTAACCAATGATTTTATTTTAAACTAATTTCCTTTTAAATAAAATATTTTTAGCAACTAAAATAATTAAATAAGTTTACTAAACAAATCTATCTCCATAACACATTGTTTTTAAAATATCTAGTAAATGAAAATAGGTATATGTGTATATTTATCCTCCTTTGAAAATAATTCATAGATCTTCGAAAAAATTATCTAATTATATAAACTTTCAACATCTTTTAAAATTCCTATTGTTCCTCAAAATCTTATCTATAAAATTCTGTTTTTCCGTAAATAGATATATATAAAAATCTGCATATATGTGTTCAATTTTTTTTATCACTGCTTATACATTTAAAAGCTTGACTTTTGCTGTATATATTTTCCATCTATACATATAAAATTCCGAGTTTAAAAATCCATTTTAATTTCGTCTATGCATATAAACATTTATTTAGTTAAATTAATAATAATAACAATATACCTTACTGGAAACGAACCCAGGCCACTCTACGCACGACCAAACTCGCTGCCCTTCATCGTTGACAACCCAAACTTCGATAAACCCCTCTACACCATCGCGAAGACGTGCCTGCTCCTACTCCCCAATTCGATAGCGCCATCGTCTCGAACTGCAGAGAAAAATAGGAGGAGATTCGATCCCAACTCCCTAGCCACTAAGCGACCCCCATCGTCCCACTTCCCTCCTTCCCGTACTCGAGAACGGCAACAACCTATCCACACCGCTCCTCCTAGCCTCGACGCTGACGAAAGCCTCGACCGGTATGAATGCGAGTCACCTTATCGATTTGAATAGACTTACGAGCGTGAGATTTAATTGAAGGGAAAGATCAACATTTAAAAGAGGAAAGAGAGGATGAAACTATTGCCATTATTCTATTTGAGTTTCTGATCTCGATCTATGTTTGAAGGTAAAGAAGTCTTGGGTTCCCTTTTTTTATTTACTGATTTGCGTTATTTTTTTTAAAATGAACGCGTGTTAAACCAAATGAATACGTGTTTGGAAGGCCATGACACATATTCCTTTGAGATGAGGCCCAAAAGGTCTGATGTTGATATATAATATAATATGTTTAATTCAATTTCAAATTGTTTCGATTAACGCAACTTAAAATCGCGAACCCCTATCGAGGCATGCCCCTTGGCATTTATAATGTTAATCCCCTACTTCGAACGCAATGGAAAAGGTTTCGAGTCCAAATTCGATTGTATGGAGCTGTGTAGTTAATGCCCCGCTATTAGCTCAATCTAACCCCGCTATATCTCATAGCGAGTTTCTACCGCTACGATTTTTCCACGTATCCCCAAAATATAGCATTTCCGCTTCAAGCCCCGCTATTTCCGCTATATTACGTTATTCCCGCCATATTCCGCTATTTCCACTATATCTTCTTTAATAAAATGAATTGAAAATTTGCATTTATACATTATAAAAATTATGAAACTAATTTATTTGATTTAATTTTTAATATATTTTCAGAAATAAAAATACTTTAATATTCTACTAAATTCAATTATGTTATATATACGTTTATTTAAAGTATATTCACACATGTTTTTATTTAAAACTATTTATGTATTAATTATAATTCAATTGAATGATAATTTTTCATTTAATTACCATTTATAAATTTGTAAAAACATTAAGTACAAGTTTTGTATGCTATTTTAGAGCCATCCGCTATATCCCGCTATATCCTCTTTGTATCCCCGCTATGACTTTTTGCACCTCCATCACTATGAATTTGCCGAGTGCATTAACTGCATGGGTATGGAGAAGATATTTTTTTGGACCCAATATTTATAATATTAAATTTCGATATAGATTTCAGCGTGTTTACCTACCGTACGATCACATGGCAACTCCGAATGCTACGAAAATTGAAATCCGATAATAATACACTATTACGGATCCAATGGAAATAGTTTCGTCAAATTTCGAGACTGTGCTTCGGAAGGCTATTTTCAAATACTAATTTAAACAATATATTTTTAAAACTAAACAAATCACTTCTGAATTCAATTTTGAATTATCAACATGAATTTTCAAAGCCTTTGAAATATTTTTAACAAGCTTAAAACCATGATTCACTATTTTAACCGAATTCCCAATTATTAAATTCAATAATTTAATTGCCCAATAAACAGTGATATTTGAAATCCAAGTTAAACTAACTTTCAAATATTAAAAATCAATTAAATATTTCAATTTCAAATATTCAAAAATTCTGGGTCGTCACATTCCTCCCCCCTTAAAACAATTTCGTCCCCGAAATTACTAGTTAAGAGGGATGGTCCATAACCCATTAACTATTCCTAAAGCCAAACAATTCCAAACAACTTTCCCAACACAATCCTTTATTAAAGACATAATATCACTCTTATTAACTTCCCAAACCCACCCATAGGTTTCAAACAATATTACTCCCTCAACATTCAAATTATAATTCAATTTCAAATTTACATATAAAACCAAATTTTAAATTATCAAAATTTCTCAAAATTTTATAACTCCCTAAATTTTTGTCAGCGTCTCCTTTGCGCGGCTAGATCGGTACAACTACAAAATGCCTCTACGGGCCTCTATATTTAAAAAGAAAACAAAAGGCCAAGCGGCTAGACTAGAAAACCAATAAATTTTCATATAGAAATTTAAATACATACATTTTTGTCGAGCGATTCTATTTTTATCTTGTGAAATCAAAAATCCCAATTTCCCTTTTGCTTTTAAAAACAGCTGTAGATCATATTTAGCAATAATATCCAATTACAACATTCAAAATCATTTTATACATTTCTTTACGGCAATTCCAATATATATTTCATTCAAGTTCGTACGATGCACATATACCATCCATACGCAATACCAAATTCGATCGCTCACTCGATCACACAATTTCACTTCGAAACTCGTTTTGTCCACCCGATTTCCTAGTGCGGACTCAGATCTGGTTACTTGATCAGAAACCATCATTCTCCTTGCATAGCTATTTACTATAATAGAGAATTTCCAGAACCAATCAAAAATCCATATCCAGGGTTCGTCGTCGAAAATCGAGTGAAAAATCCCAACTCGGTTCGATATAATTATCTCGAAATTCTATGCTCGAATCTGGATCACATTATTATGCAAATAAAATATTATACGTGTATCCTATGTATTTATTCCAATTGATTATTAGCTGTATCAATTTTTCTTTTTATTCATATTTATTTTAATTTCAATTCACTTATTCACAATTATCATTTCATACATCTTTATTAAATCTTTATTCAAATATTAACTTAGAATATTTCCAACACCAAATTTTTCTTAAGAATTTTCACCCTTTACTTTTCTTAAGTTTATAATAAATATTCTCTACACTTTAATATTTATTTTTACTTCACTACTTAAGCTTTTATATCTTTTTACATTTAACTTAAATTTTCAACTTCATTCTGGATGCAATTTCATCTTCAATTCTTAATTTATTCCCAAATCATTCTAACATTGACTTCTACTTACCTTATCTCAAATTCAGTCTAAATTAACCATTTATTAAAATAGTTCCATTAACTAATTCGTTTCCAATCAAATTAAATTTTCAAATCTAAATAAAAGTTTTATGTCCCAACTTTTTACTTCTCCTAGTTCCTTTGAGTCAAATTCTACAACTACACTTTACTTAACTCAATTCAAATTGAATTCCAATACTCAGTTTAATTTCCAATATCCAATTTCAATTTATTTTGCTTACCCATTTAAATTAGTTTACTTACAATTTTTTTAATATTCAATGTTTTGATTTATTTAGTCTAACATGTCTAACTTCCATTTCACTTAATTTGTTTATTTTGCTCATTTATTGCCATAATTCAAATTTAAACGTTATTTAAATGTTCAGTTCCAATTTCGATTTAAACAACTAGATCAATTTTCTCATTCACAATTTATCTCTAATTCAATAAATTTTATTTCATTAACCATCTAATTTAGCTTACTTTTTCTTACTTATTTCATTTTCACACTTATTTTAATTTAACTTTTCTTCAAATTAGATTTTATTCTAACAATTTTAGATTTTATAAGTTATCAACTCAATTATATTCCATAAATATTTTTAATAAGATTCCAGAGTCTCGAAATAATTACTCCACATTTCAAAATCATTATTTGAAATCAATTATATTCAAAATCTTTTGGTATTAAATTATCTCTTGAATTTTTAAAATCAACCCAGTTTTACAAACAACTCCAATTTAAAACATTTTGGTAGCAATTCCTCTCTTGGAAACTCAAAAATGAACATCGATGATGTTGCAGTCATCATCGAAGTTATTTTCCAGTGACCGAAAAGAGTTTAGTGCTTTTATCCCTTCAAAACATTTTTTAAATATTTTAAATTCCAAATCTCACCAGACTTCAAATCCAATTCAAAATATTTCTCAAACATCACCTTTATTCCTCCAAAACCTTTGAAAGTCAACTTCAAATTTAAAGAAATTTAATTCCCAAAACTTCGAACTCCAAATCCTTTCAACTCATATTCGAATATTACTCTAAAGATTTTTTTTAATTTCATTTTTAATTATAAATCACATTTACAGATCCCATTTAGGAATATAAATTTATTCCTTAACCTTGGTTAAAATTTTAATCCCTATTTCAAATTTACACATCAATGATAATAATTTAATATTATCGCTTCCTAACAATCAAGCAACCATACATAGCTATAATAATTTACGGAAAATTACTTCTTTTATGTACAAAATTAATTTGGACAAAATTATTTCATTTACCCACTTTTAAAACAATACTATGTTGGTTTGCCTAGTTTAACAGTTTAGAAACCCCTATCGATACGGTTGTACTTCCCGTATAGACCAGAATTCATAGACACTAACCGATAAGTCAACACAGTATAAAAACAATTATATTCACTAAAAAATACACGCTCATATCTATTAATACGCTCAAACAAATTCTAGAGTACTACAAACTCTATTTCAAATGAGTAATCCCCACTAGAGCCAAGGTTCTCGCTTAACCTTTAGCTCTGATACCAATCTGTAAAGACCCGATTTTTCGACGCTCAAAAATCGACATCAATACGTTCACCATATCAAATGCCGAATAATCGAATGTCGGAAAACCGAATCATTAGGGTTAAAGAAGGAGGTAGAAGAAGAATTAGAAAAAAATATCAGAATCTCACAATTGGTGCGGAATAATATATAATTGATAAATGACTGATCTTTAAAACAAAAAGAGCTATATCTGTTTATACATTACATTATCAAAGTAGAATACAAATCAACAACACAATTCAGGACAATTATAATATCTTGTCCTCCCAAAGCTGAATATACTGCTTACACTGCACAGCGGAAATATAAATCTTTGGAAATACGCCTCGTCATCCAGCTTGTCTCCTAAGCTCCACAGCAGTCCATCCCAAAATATGTACTCCATAATACTTGGTCTGACTCGAGCATTATAGTTAAATAACACTCGTGCAGTCTGGAAAACTAGCGTCAGAAAACACACTCAATCGGTTTAATAAAGTTTTCAAAATCTTTTTAAGAATCAAAAGTATCTCGTAAGACCAGTCCACAAATAAATATGCCAGGTTTTTACCTTACGATAACCAAAACATTTCTTATAAAATCCTCTGATATTATAGTAGTGCCTTTATAAATATACTTATTCAAATAGCAGAAATTGTTGCATTCATTAAATTCCAGCAAATACTAGGTTCTAAAAACAAAATCGTAAAGGCATGTAGGGAGAATGGATTTCCATCAATGGAAGAGATACTGGGATACCGCTCGTCAAAGTACGTGGTCTAGATCACCGTAACAAGGATCCACCTTGATCCCCTACATCACAAGACCAGCGCTACCCCTTACTGGATAGTCCGAATAAGTTCACCCTGCGGTGGGGATCAGCAACCGCCCACACAGTCGAAATAAGAGGGACATCTAGACAGGGGTGACCTTACCCTAATTGGTTGCTAGCCACTTAGCCTTGTGTGCACCTCCCCTGTTTTAGCCATTCCCGATTGATGAGGCTCGAAGCTATGCGTTACCTTTTTAGCACATATTTACCTAGAATGCTCATCATTCTCCTTACAAGGTTTTGAAAGTATTCATCCATACAAGTCCGTCCCAGGTTCGAATGGAGCCGAAGGCACTACTTCTACTACATCCATTTTGGAATCACCCTCAGGAATAGTAGCAATTAGCCCTTGCACTTCACTGCTCCATCTTTGACTTCAAGCTCTTGTCTTCCTCACGAAAATGTTCAAACTGGAACGAAGTGGTTTTTGAAAAATTATTTTCGATCACGGTCTCTTCGAAACGATCTACGCGTTGGCCAATATTGATAGTCGGTTATTTAACTATCAAATAACATTCACAAACAACCATCAGGCCTTAATAATTTCTTAAAATTATTTATTATTCGAAATATCTTCGCAAGATATCTTCTATATTTGAGCCCTTTGAAAACGGTTTCCAAATCACTTTTCCTCTCTTAGATTAAATTTCCACGCAATTGCTTATTCCACTGAAAATCACCAAGTCTAAATACTTTAGGTTATGAAATAATTTAAATCACTTTATACAAAAATATATACTTTAAAATACTTACAAATAAAACTACTTAAATACTTTATTTAAATACTAATTATGAAATTTTATAATAATTTCTTATGTAAAACTTAAGCCAAAAATAATTTTAAAATAATAGTTATGAAATTCTATATAAGTTTTTCAAATAAAAACTTAAGCCAACTATCTATAAATAAAACTACTTTATAAAATATAAATATTTATTTTCTTTTTAAATCATAATACCAATTAACCTTTCAAAATAGTTACTACTATACTAATTTAATAAATATTTACTTTTAAAATTTTTAAACAACTTAAATAATAATTCTCAAAACACATTCTTTAAAAACAACTTTAAAACTCTAACTTATACTTAAAAATCTGCTTTGAAAACGTACTTGGCTTTTCAGGGAAATACACTATCCTTTCACAGCTTTAAAAATAAACCACTAATTATTTCCAAAACAAATTACCCATTCCTTTATAAATTCCCTTCCTGTATTTATACTTCCAAATTATCCTCTGATCAATATTTCTCTTTATTTATAAACCCTGTTTATAAATTTCATAATCTCATTCTCCTTAAATCCCAGTTTCACACACTTAATCTATTTCCAAATCGATTTTCAAAATTACTCCATTTTAAAATAAATTCCTTTACTTATACAAATTAATTTTGAAACCCATTAATTCCATATTTACTTCTATATTTATTAATTTAAAATCTTATTTTAAACTGAAATATCCACTTCATACTTCATTCAAATTTCAACCCTTTTATTTCATTCCAAACATTTTAAATCTTAAATTTTGAAAATAAAATCCTTTAAATTTTTAGCCAATATCACTTATGTCTCCAAAACCCTTTTATTTTTATTTATCTAAAATATCTATCTTTATTTCCATACTCAGAATTTATTTAACAGAGTTTTTAAAAAAATTAACTTTTATTCTTTTCCAATTCATTCTTTAATTTAGCCAAATTCTCTATAGTTACTTACTTAAAGTTCCCTATTTTATTTTCTTTTCAAAATTAAATCTTTATGTTTTTGATATCACAATATATCCAAAATATGTTCGGTCAAACCATATCATCCAATTTTTCCAATTACCAATATAATTTATCTCAGATTATTAAATAAATCAGACCACGGAATGTTAAAACAATCTAAATATTTTATGAAATCCAGTTGGATCCCTCCAACATGTTTCCCTGCATCCACAGAAGTTAGCAAAATATAAAAATAACAATTCCACTTCGAGGTGGAATATCGTGGTATATGGGGTCATCTGCTATTATGCGGGGTGCATAGTGTCTCACCCGCTATATAATGCGGGAAATCAATCACTCCAATATATGTACTACTATATATAATATCATATCCAGGCTGATAACAAATTTCAATGCAAGCAGTCAATCAATAATTTAAATTTGAACTATTTAAATTATCCAAAAATCCAGATGTGAGTGAGATTAACTCACTATTGCTCTTATTTGCAATCCACTTCAATATTGCCTTGGTTTTCTCAATTTTTGACCTTGAATAAACAATTTATATGATTTATTAATATTTGAAATAAAATCGAACAATTAAATTTCCATTTGATAAATTTAATTAACCAATGATTTTATTTTAAACTAATTTCCTTTTAAATTAAATATTTTAGCAACTAAAATAATTAAATAAGTTTATTAAACAAATCTATCTGCATAACACATTATTTTAAAAATAACTAGTAAATGAAAATTGGTACATGTGTATATTTATCCTCCTTTGAAAATAATTCATAGATCTCCAAAGAATATATCTAACATATATAAACTTTCAACATTCTTTTAAAATTCCTATTGTTCCTCAAAATATTATCTATAAAAATTACTATTTTTCTTTAAATAGATATATATAAAAATCTGCATATATGTGTTCAATTTTTATTGTCACTGCTTATACATATAAAAGCTTGACTTTACTGTACATATTTTCCATCTATACATATAAAATTCTGATTTTAAAAATCCATTTTTATTTCTTCTGTGCATATAAACATTTATTTAGTTAAATTAATAATAAAAACAATATACCTTACTGGAAACGAACCCAAGCCACTCCACGCACGACCGAACTCGCTGCCGTTCACCGTTGACAGCCCAGACTTCGACAAACCCCTCTACACCATCGCGAAGATGCGCCTGCTCCTCCTTCCCAATCCGATAGCCCTATCGTTTCGAACTGCCAAGCGAAATAGAAGGCGATTCGATCGCAACTCCCTAGCCACCACGCGACCCCCATCGTCCCACTGCCCTCCTTCCCGTGCTAGAGAATGGCAACAACCTATCCACACCGCGCTTCCTTGCCTCGACGTCGACCAAAGCCTCGACCGATATGAATGCGAGTCCTCTTATCGACTCGAACAGATTTACGTGCGTGAGATTTAATTGAAGGGAAATCGACATTTAGAAGAGGAAAGAGAGGATGAAACTGTCGCCAATATCTATTTGAGTTTCTGATCTCGATCTATGTTTGAAGGTAAAGAAGTCTCGGGTTCCCTTTTTTATTTACTGATTCGCGTTATTTTTTTTTAAAATGAACGCGTATTAAACCAAACAAACACATGTTTGGAAGGGCAGGACATGTGTTATTTTGAGATGAAGGCCCAAAAGGTCTGATGTTGATATATAATATAATATATTTAATTCGAATTCAAATTCAAATTTTTCGATTAACGTAGCTTAAAATCGCGAATCCCTATCGAGGTATGCCGCTAGGCGTTTATAATGTTAAACCCCTATTTCGTACGCAGGTTTCGAGTCCAAATTCGATCATATGGAGAAGATAGCTTTTTGGACCTAGTATTTATAATATTGAATTTCGATATAGATTTTAGCGCGTTTACCTACCATACGATCACACAACAACTCCGAATTCTGCGTAAATTGAAATCCGATAATAATACATTATTACGGATCTAATAGAACTAGTTTCGTCGAATTCCGAGACTGTGTCTCGGAAGGCTATTTTTAAATACCAATTTAAACAATATATTTTTAAAACTGAACAATCACTTTCAAATTCAATTTTAAAAGTTCTATTACCTTCAGTATTATCAATATGAATTTTCAAAGAATCCTTTGAAATATTTTTACAACCTTAAAATCAAGATTCACTATATTAAGCAAATTCCCAATTATTAAATTCAATAATTTAATTGCCCAATAAACAGGGATATTTGAAATCAAAGTTAAACTAACTTTCAAATATTTAAAATCAATTAAATATCTCAATTTCAAATATTCAAAAATTCCAGGTCGTCATATGAATTTTCAATGGAGCGTACGGTACTGTATGGACTATGGAAATATATAAAATGTGTTAAGGGGGACATTGGTAACGCCTCAATGCTATTTTAATACTTTACACTGTAGACGCTATTATAATAGTGTATTGTACTATGTATGTAGATAGTATAACGGTTCCTTAGGAGTTGTAATCCTAAACATCTCTTAAGTTATTACACTCTCGTTAGACACTGGATAGAACATGTCAAACCCCGTAAACATCTCAGACGCCGTTAAACTCATATTTATTTAATGCTGATTTAACTTACATAAGATCTTTTAGTTCTAACTCAAATATTTTGTCTTTTCATTACGCTCGGTTCAGTCTGAGCTTTTCAGTGTGTCGAAGACTTCTTTTATGGAGAATGAAGAAGGAGATCTGTATACCATTACTATTTATCCTATATTCCACTACATCATACTGCTCCGCTGCATTGTCATTTATTTCTGTTGTATGTAACTCTGATTCATATTGTAGAACTATAATCAAATGTTATTTGTAAACAGCTTCATGAACTGTTTATTTGATTATTATATTTGTTATTCCACTGTGAGATTCTATATTTGTTTTTCTTTCTTTCCCTGCATTTTCTTATTTACCCGATAAAAATCCTCCCATCTGAATGGTTGAGTCTGACGAGCATGGTTTATCGTCGATTTAAACTGTCCAAAAAGGCGAGTCGTTACAATAATAAACAATAAGGGTTAAAAACAAATGTTACTAAAACATTGTTTACTACAACCCAAAACTATTTCTATACTTATCATTAATTTTAAAACATTTATTTAAAGATCAAAGCATATTCACACTTATTAGTTAAGGTAACAAATTTTTAAGTATTTTCTACAAAACCATTTATTTTAACTTAAGTGTTTAAAAATCTAAACTCCTTTGTTATATTTATAAAGTACTTAATTTAATATTTAAAACTTACGTATATAGGAATACCTTTTAAATACTTACTAATATGTTATATATGTTAGAAATACTTTTAAAATACTTAAAAATATATGAGAATTATTTATACAGAATATTATGTAAAACAAAGAATTTTGAAATAAATAACAAAACCAAATTAAACATGTTTTATTGTAAAAGACACTTAGTTTAAAAATTCATAATTAATTGTTAAAAATATATTTAAACTTGAAACTAATTTAAAAGCGCTCTATTATAAGTTAGAAAATAACCCTAAAATATTAGAGAAAAAATGAATAATTTAAATAGTATTTTTACCTAATTTATAGTTTCAAATATCAAAGATAACATTTCTAGAAACGTTGTCTAAAGTTTTGTTATATGTTTTAAACCTATTTTGCTACAACTTTGCGCCTAGTTTTCGACACCTTAACAATTGACGTTTGATCTATTCTTTCATAGTAAACTTTGGGTACTTATAAACCATGAAAAAAAATATCCTAAAGTAAATCTTTTAAGTGTTTTTTAGAAATTTCTTAAAATAAGGTATTTTACCAATGTGCTCATATACGACTATTTTACTACAACTTTTGCCTCTTCGTTCAACTAGCTACCAAATGATTTAAGCTTCAAAACTTCATAATAAGAATAATGTATTATTAACTTGTTTAAACAGTAAAGAAACCCTTAATGAAGTTTCCACAAAAATAAACGTTATTTTCCAAAAACAAGGAATTTAAAAGTGTTGATATAGCGACATTTTTACAATTAACTTTTACAACTTTGGTTTACATTCTCTATAACCTTTCAAACATATTCTTTGCTTTCCAAAGCGAATATTGGAGTGTAGTTAATTACCAAAACAAGTTATATTGAGATATGTTCACAAATGACCATGTAACGACCTATTATTTCGAAGCATTCAAATCGACAATCATCCACAAAAGTCGGACTTGAATTGCTCAAAACAACAGATTGTTAATTTATATTTGGCAAAAATTTACATATACAGTAAATAAATCAATCATAGAATCACAGACACGGAGTAATATAACAATAAGCAGTGGAATAGATAAATAGTAATTTATAAAGCTACTACAACATCAGAGTACAAACAAAATACAATAGAGATGTCAAATGCATAGAAGTCCCTAATACAATAGCAACCAACAAATCCGAACATAAAAAACTGGAAATAATTGAAAGCTAAATATATGAAGATATATCTCCAATCAAAGCTCCAAGCTCCAAAGGTGAGTCTCAAATGTTGTGACACTCAGTCTGACCCGAGCATAAAGCAGAAAATCAAAACACTCGATTCAGGATTAACATTCTTATCCTAGTAAATCAACTCAAATGAAATGTCCAAGTGAAATGCAATATAACTTAAAGGAAGTTGGTTTTCCATCCCTTAAGGATCCGTGGAACTATCTACATACATAGTACAATACGCTACACAGATAGTGTCCATAGTAAAGCAAACTGTTAAAATGACATTAAAGCATTACCTGTACCCCCCTTAACACATTTTATAAATATCGTAGTCCTTGCGGTACTGTAAACTCCACCAAACCGGTGGGCTATCCGAGAGCACTGCATAAGTGCGACACAAACCAAACTCGTAGAGGGCGTGATAAGGCATATGACAAGGCACACGAGGCAATGCTAGGGTAGGATTCTGCCGTTTGCACTCCCGGACTGGTGGTAACGCATAACAACTACTACAGCCTACCTCGAGACACACTCCCAAATCAAAGGTGCACCCAACCAAATTAAAAAGTAATAAAATGATATCGAAGAAATGTGCCTGACAAGGGGAGCGACCACACTTGGCCCGGTATAGCTCTTGTTTTAGCCACATCAAGCTCTCGCGGGAGTCGGGGCTGCATTAATACCTCATACCGTGGTCATTTTACATTTCAAAACGTTTATACTTCATATCAAAATATCATATTCATTTCAAAATCATATCACTTTCGAAATCATACCACTTCCAAAATCATAACCACAAAATAGTTTAAACCATCATATCAAAATATTCACATTTAAATCCATTAAATCTAAATCATAACAGTTCCAACTTAAATAGTTTAAATATTGAAAATAGTTTATATATATTGAAATAGTTATAAATTAAAAATAGTTTACATTTAAAAATAGGTTTTAGATTAAAATAGTTTATATATTAATATATATATATATTAAAAATTGTTTATAAATTTAAAATAATATATATTAAATTAATATATATAAGAGTTTATACTGAAAATAGTTTTAAATTAGAACTGTTTCTTTCAATTTCATAAATCAATCCAAATCAACTTTAGTTCCACAATTCAATCTAAATCAATCTCAGTTCAACAAATTTCAATTAAAAAGATTAAAGGTTTAATTCAAATTTTCATTAAAACCATTTCAATTTATATAGATTCAAAATCCATGTTTGAACTAAAATTTAAACCAATTCCAATTCAATAGATTTCAAAGCTTAAATATTCAACAACATACGATAACTCAATTTGATAAATTTCATTTACATTTAAACTTTAAATATATTCAAATTTGAAATATTCATTTAATAATTTTTAATACCATTTAAACAAAATCTCAAATTACAAATTTAAATCAATATTAAATATTCAATCTCAATTTTATTTAAATTTGAAAATATTCATTTAATCAGCTTTATTCCAAATCCAGTTATCAAGTTATAAAATCAGCCTTAATTAATCTTTCCCACGTTAATTTATTGAAGTTAATACAGAAATCTATATAAAATATTAAAATTAATTTAAGTAAATACTTTAATATAATATATATGTATATAAGTTATTACGCAAATCTAATTTAGAATATTAATATAAACTGTAAATAAATATTTAAAACATATTATATATAGATATTAGTTAAATTAAATTCTTATTAAATTTTACTATATTAAGTATTATTAAATTAAATCTTATTGTTATTAAATCTATTTTAAATATTGTTTTATATATTTTAAAAATAATGAAGTTATAAGTAAAATTTTATAATTTACATTTTAAAACTTAACTTATAATTCTAAAACTTCCAAGTATATAATTTAAAATCTAAATTTTTATACACATATTAAATAAAAATCTTTATATTATATTCTAAAAATCAATAAACATATATTTCTCCTTTCAAAAATTTGAAAATCATTTAAAAATAAACCAATGTGTCTGTACATAATTTTCTATCTTATGGTCAAGTGATACGAATATTTATCATTTCAATCCGCAATAATTTAATATTTACTGGTATATAACATTTCAACCCGCAAACTAAAAATTTCAAAGTTAATAAAATCGTTTGGGTTTATCATTTTAACCCATAACAATTTTTTCTAATCTATAATGTCGTTCGGCTATGTATCATTTCAACGCATAAGGAATTCCTTACTATCAGGGAACTTGTAGAATGAGAACAATAAAATAAAATATAAATAACGGAACATATCAATGGAAAATATGCTCATAATTAACAAATTAAGTATAATATATACAATAGATTATAGTGTCATATATCAACTAATATAAGTAAACTATTACAGATAATAATATATCCAACAATTTAATTTCTAACTAATTCAAATTTAACAATATATTTCAATCGTCATTTCATGTGAATTAAATTACTAAATATAAGAATGTTAATCGTGATTGATTGCTCACCTTTCGAGGCTAAAGAAAAACAGACAACACGACAAGCTACAAATTTTGGGTCACGAACTCTACGACAAACCCAAAGCAAAGCAAAGCAAAGCAAAGCTGGCATGATCTGACTCGTGAAAAACAAATACACACACACACACACATAAGTATATATTTCTTTCTATTTTTTTAGAAAAGGAGGGGAAAACTTGCCTGCGAGCTGAGAAGTGGTCGAGGGGGGTGAGTGTAAAGGAAGGAACGAGCTAGTTTCACTAGCAAATATATATATACACACAAACTGTTATATATATATATTCACAAAGCAGCCTAGGGATTATGGCCAAGGTGCTATAGAAGAATGGAGTTGGTTGCGATTATTAGGGTGGTAAGGAATCGGCCGCGGAGGTGGGTCTTTGCTTGCTTGGTAGTGAGCACATGCAGATGCTTGGTTGTTTGGAAGTAGAGAGAGATAGATGGGAGAGGGGCCGGAGGGTGGCGATTTAGAGGGAGGAGATAGGGTCGTGGTCGACCTGCATAGTTTGAAGATAAAGGAAACAAGGTGATGGAAAAGGACAGTGCTCGGCAATTGGCGTTTGCTCTGTGGTAGGAGGATGAAGACGAGCATGATAAATTCGAAGGGAAGAGGACAAGTAGATAGGAAAGGTGGCTTCGACGACTAATGGAGAAGTGGAAGGGGCTACTCGTAGTGGGTAGGCTGTGGATACGGCGGCTGTTGCTATGGAGGTTGCAAGCGGTTTGGGCGGTAGAGGTTGTTTTGTGCGGCAGAGGAGACAAGCGGTGGAGGGTCTGCAGTGGAGTCTTGGCTGTTCGGCTACGGTAGTCGGAGGGAGATGCTTCAGGTTTAGTTTGTTAGACGAAGGGGATGGGTGTGGGTGATCGGCTGTCAGGAGGTAGATGCGATGTAGCGAGGACAGTGAGCGGATGCACTCTGTGGTGGCTGTCGTGCTCGAGGGAAGCGGATGTGAGTGTGCTTGCATAGCGAACGAGGCTGCTAGCATGAAAATTAGGGGAGTGCGGGAAAGGACGTGAGAAATTTGAAGGCGGTCAGGGAACGGTTCAGGGGAAAACTTCGATGTTGTAGCTGACGTGTGTTGGAAACAATATGGGTTCGGCTGGTCTTAGCGTGGTGTGTGTGGGTGGTGAAGTGTAGAAGGGGCGGAGAGGGTGCCAGGTGCTGAGAAAGATAGTTAACGGCGAGGGATAAAAAGGCTGAAGTTCGAGAAAAAAAGGGAGGACGTGGTTATTGGCCACGACAAAAGGGAAGAAAACAACAAGGCTTCACAGATAAATTTATATATACGAACTTTGCTTTATTTTTTTATTATAGAATGGAAGATGTAAGAAGAAAGGAGTAGAAGATGAACCAGAGATATACATCAACCAGGGGAAAGAAAAGGTCATATGTGAATTTCTAGGAATATTAATAGCTAGCAGCTATTTACTTTATCTGATCGTGCAACGAAAGGACATAAAAAGCCGCAAAGGCCCAAATGCAGAGCCGATACGACAAACCATTTCGCAGATTTCACCGTGTATCGGACACCGAAACACACAAATGAATATACTACGGAGCTCAACATGACGAGATGAACAAAATGGTACACAAATATGGGCGATATGATCATCCAATAAAAGTCGATATTCATTGCCAAAATGCAGCTAAAACGTCGAAAATAATATAAACAGAGCTAGAGCAATCCAAATTTGGCGAAACCAAATATGATGCTTCACTTAGAAAATGATCTACGTTTTTATTACATAAAAGTATTCATTTTCAGAAATATTTTATTTCCAACAAATTTCAACTGATTTTAAATTTTGTATTAAAAATTTCACAACCAAACAAACTTATATATTTTCAGATGAAAATCTGACATTTACTACGTTTAAAAAGACGTATTCCGAATATCAATTTTTCATTGCAAAATTTTATTGTTTAATTTCAAGAAAAATTTAGCTAATTACAAGAAAAAATTAGTTAATTACATTATTTAAAATCATTAAAATTTACGGGTCGTTACACTCTTCCTCACTCAAAAGTTTACCTTCCCGAAAAGGAACGAGATAGGAGAATAGAAACAACACAAAGATAAAATTGATTCGGAATACACAGTTCCGGGTATAGCAGTTAATTTTAAAACTATACAAATTTTATTTATTTTATTTCATTCACATGGTATATTTCCTTTATTGTGAATATCACTTAATTAACCCTTTATCCATTTTATTTAAGTTTATTATTAACATTCCATATTTATTTATTTAAATAGCATTCTCTTTTTATTATTCAATTTATTTCACTTAACATATCTTGCAACTTAGATTAAGTGTATAAATATTTATTATAACCACTCAATTTTTTTTATAAATTCTCTTAACAAATTTCCTTTTTTTGACATTTTATTACTTACATTTATATTGCATATTATCCAATTACATTTTCTTATTACATTTAAACTTTTTCCTAGATGAGTTTTATTAACGCTTCTAAATGTAATTGAGCACTATACGAATTCGCCTTCTATTTACAACATTTCTATTTAGCAAAATTTAGTTGAACATTTTTATTACTTAGGTTTCTCTTGTATAACCTTCAATTACATATTCACATTAACATTTTAACTTTTAAATATTTTAGGGAAGTCATATATGTTTTAAAATGCAATTGAGTATTATACAAATTAATTTTGTCCTAGTTCAACTGCTCCAAGCCGTTTCAATTCCATTTCTCATTTTAAACACACCTATTATTCAAACAATTTGCTTCATTTTCAATAATTAAAACCATTAATTAACATAAAACTTAAGAGTTAAAATTTCGGTTTCACTTCAAACCATTTTGAAATATATATATATATATATGTATGTATGTATGTATGTATGTATGTATATGTATGTATATGTATATGTATATGTATATGTATATGTATATGTATATGTTTATGTATATATATATACGTTAAACATCAAACCATACTCAAAAAATTCAAATCAAATCCATTTTCTAAAACAAAAGTGTAGCAAAGCTACTAAGTGGTCTCTCCACTTTGAGACTCGAAAATGAATGTCGATGATGCTGCAATCATCATCGAAATTATTTTCCAGCGTTAAAAGAGGAGAGTACTGAATTACTTCTCTTAAAATTCTTCAGAAACAATTCCCATTCGAAAATAATTTCAGTCAATATATTTGCAAAACTATGAAAACCAAATTTTGAAAGCACCAAAAATTTAATTCTCCAATCCTTAATTTAAATTCATTCCACTTACAAATTAGATCCATAAACCATGTTTAAATTTTTCATCTCCATATACCATACAACAGTAGTTAATAGTTCAGAAAAACAATAAATGATAATCTAGTAATATCATTTCTAACAACCAATTAATTTAACTATCCAATTTCAGGAAAGGATATATATATATATATATATAATATAATCATACATAAAATTATTTCCTTTACAGATTTCGAAAAAAATATTATGTCACTTTGCTCTGTTAAAGTGTTTTATACTTCCTATCGGTAGCGTTGGCCAGACGAATCGATCAAAACCCAAAATTCAAACTTTACAACTCAAACAACACAATATAATACATTTTTATCTCAATTACAAATATGCTCTCTCATAGGATGATTCAAGAATTGGTTCCAGAACAAGGATAGAGATTCAAATTTAGAGGAACGCTAATCAAAAGAATTCTAACTAAAAAGATAGGCTCGAAAGGAGGATAAGATAATTAAATTACAAAAGAGGAAAGATGGATAGGCTTATATTAATCACGGCGACCTTAACCGGGTCAACTGAGACTCAGGAATAAGATCGATGCGAAATTCAATTTCCCGCTTAGGAGGAGAAGATGTGACTTTACTAAAGACATTCGAAAATAGTTGGACAACAGGGGTGAAGTTAAGACCACTAGGCTGAAAATCAAGCGAAAAGATGAAACTGCCCGCATCATCTTGAGGAAATCGACATTAGATCTCAAGAGAATTACCCTAGTTGCCTGCTAGAGAAACGGTTTGAGATTTGCAAGAAATGACAGCATCATAACCGAGGACATAGAAATCTCCGGTGAATCGACGCCTGTTGTAAAAGAGTTTCACCCCTTTACAAAGTATACTATGGTGGGCGGGACCACCGATGGAATCAGTCACAAATAAGGATGAAGTTGCCAATTGAGATTGAAAGATGGCTCAAATTTATTACCGAGATCAATAGAAATGGGGCTATGGGATTCTCTTGTGTCAAGAAGAACATGAATAGGAAAAGATAAGAATGGATTTTAGAACAAAGGGAAGTTCCGAAATTCAAAAGAAATCCAAATCAAGGAGGATCCTAACAAAGAATTTCAAGCTCGAAAGAACATGAGTCTGTAATTAATTCGACTCACTCTAGGGTGTTACTACCCTATCTCTAATGAGTTATTGCTCCATATGCTAAGTTTTGCCTAAACCAGAGCTCTGATACCACTTGTAACGACCTGCTATTTCGAACCATTCAAATCGATAATCATCCACACATTTCGAACTTGAATTGCTCAAAACAATAAATTATTAATTTATATTTGGCAAACTTGACATGTACAGTAAATCAATCAATCACAAAATCATAGACACCGAGTAATATAACAATAAGCAGCGGAATAGATAAATAGTAGGTCATAAAGCTACTACAACATCACAGTATAAAAAAAATACAACAGAGATCTCAAATATATAGAAGTCACCAACATAAACCACTGGAAATAACCGAAAGCTGAATAGATGATCTCAAATCAAAGCTCCAAGCTCCAAAGGCCAGTCTCAAATGTTGTGACACTTAGTCTGACCCGAGCACAAAGCAAAAAACCAAAACACTCGAGTCGGGATTAACATTCTTATGCTAGTAAATCGACTCAAATGAAATCCAAGTGAAATGCAATATAACTTAAAGGATGTTGGGATTCCATCCCTTAAGGATCCATGGAACTCTCTACATACATAGTACAATACGCTATATAGATAATGTCTATAGTAAAGTAAACTATAAAAATAGTGTTAAGGCGTTACCCATATTACCCTTAACATATTTTATATAAATGTCGTAGTCTATATAGTACTGTAAACTCCACCAAACTGGTGGGCTATAAGCAAGCGCTCTATAGGAATGACACAAACCGAACTCGTAGAGGGCATGATAAGGCATGTGACACGGCATGCAAGGCAATGCCAGGGTAGGATCCTACTATTTGCATTCCCGGACTAGTGGTAACTCATAGCAGCTGCTACCGCCCACCTCGAGACACAATGCCAAATCAAAGGTGAACCCAATCAAATCATAAAGTAATAGAATGGTATAGAAGAAATGTGCCTGATAGGGGGAGTGACCCCACTTGGCCCGGTATAGCTACTGTTTTAGCTGCATCAAGCTGACTCGTGGGAGTCAAGGTTGCGTTAATACCTTATACAAAATCATTCTAGAATCTCCACCACATACATAGTTGTTAAAGTAGTTTTCGGTATTGGTAGAGAGTATGACAATATCGGATCTGTAACATCCCGAAAATTTTGAATTTAAAAATTTGGAAATTTATTGGAACTTTTAAATTTAAATATTGATAGATGATCTTTTAATAGAAATAAAATTGTTAATGTAAGTTATGATAAAATTATAAAATTTAAATCACATAATTATAATCTAACATTTAAACAAATAAACAAATAAACAAATAAACCAAGATAACAAAAGAGTGAAGAAATATAAACTGTAAAAGGAAACACACACTTTCATAAACCAATACGAAGACATAAGAAAGCAAAACACTTTCAATTAGCAATGTAAACAAATGAAGGACCAGGAAAATAAAGTATGCAAGCCTCAATATAAAAATAAAAATAAAATGTACTTATAATAATCAAGTTAAACATGACATGCTGAAAGTATACAAAGCAACATACTTGCATTAAATGCATTTACTCTTCAAAAACAGGATCTGCCAAACAAAGTAAACTTGTACTCGCAAGAATTTAAAGTAAATACTGCTGTAAACATGCTTTCATTTAATGCCATCACTCCTCAGCCACCCTTGAAGGAAGGAGGAAAGCATGGGTTGTACAAAGCCTGTACACAACCTTCTACATCCATTTATACATCCACAACCTCAAGTTCATTCTTTGAACATATTAGCAGAGAACATAAATTAAAAAGAAATAAAAGCAAACATCACCTTATTCAACAAACTGGAGCAAAATTTATTCAACTAAACAAAACAGGGTTCAAGAGTAGATCCAGGAAGATCAAAACTGCAACTTTTAAATACAAAAGTATTCTCTGTTTTCAAATATTTGCCAGGTGAGTAGACCTCTTTGGATTTGGATTTTTTTAAACTTGTTGTTTGAAGTTATGTCGGGAAAAAGAAAAAATGCTTGTATAAGTAGATATTGTATGTGAATGTGTTATGTACAGATCTGGAAAATATGAGTTTTTAGGCTCTGTCTCAAAACTTGTATTCATTGTGAGTAAGCATAATTTTGGAAAGAATTTTAAGTTTATTTTAAACTAGTTCAAACTTCATCTTTAAATTGTTTGCATATACTTCAGTAGGCATATGATTTTAACATGCTCTGTTCTATGAAAAGTATTACAGACTGCATCTTTCTGTTCAAACATTCAAACCATGTTATTTAAAATATTTTTGTAATCTTGATTCTCAACTAAACCAGTTGTTAAACTTAAAAGTAAGATTTTTAAAGGTTGATTTAAGATCTTCTTTATCAAGCATCACTGTAATCTTGTTTTATAGGTTCCAGGTAAAAATTTGATAAAGATAAAATGATTTTTACAGTAACAATAGATTTTATAATGAATTCAAAATTTTTAATTTAATGATTCGAATATATAGCTTGAGTTATTACTTCCATTTATGATTTTTAAAAATAAAATGAGGATTTTTAGTTGGTTAATTTAAGGGTAATCTGTATTTGAATAAAAATTGAACTTTTATGGATTTGTAACAATCGATTCAATTATAAATGCTAAAATTTGGTTTGTAGCAAGTTTGAACATCAGAGACTTCACGAAAATTGTCAAAGAATTTTTCTATTGCGTGAAATTTGAATACGAGAGCAATTTAGGGTTTGGTCTTCAAGTTTAGGCGTGTCTGTAACATGATGAATGCGACTCCTATGCGTGACCGAGTGTCACGAGGCTCTGGTGGAAGGTTGCTGGGTGGGTTGTCGAGGTATGGGCGGAGTTCCATCACTTCCGGTGGTCAGTGTTGATGGGGGCGGAGCGTTTCTCGTGGTGAGGTCAGGTAGCAGTTTCGACAAAAAGGCAAGATTTCGTTCTCGAGTTTTTAGTGTAGAATCGAGCTTCGTTTTCGAATAAAGGGATGAAGCACGACTTGTTGGCGATCGCGACGGCCACCGGAGTGACGCCGCGATGATGTGCACGTGCACCGTGTTCGTATGGGAACAAGCAGTTTTCGCGTGTGCCTCGCTTCGGGAGAGACTCGAAAAAAATTCGAGTGGTGCTTCGGGTTGTGTTCGTGTTCGAGCGAGTTCCCCTGAAGCTATTTTAGTTGGCTAAAGTTTTAACTTAAAAAAAAAGAACAGGGAGAAGGAGAAACTGGAATGATGAGAGAAAGGGAAGACTCGGAAAAGTTGCCGAGTGGAACCCTGTTTGACTCGGGTATTTTTAAAATGAGTTAGGCCAAATCTTTAAAGTTGTTGAATAACTTTAAGTTGAATTTTTTTTAGTTATCAACAAAGTAAGCAAATATATATCAATGCTTATAAAATCTGTATTAATATTTAAATTAATTAATTTAATTTAAAATAAGAATTAAAGTAAATTTACATTAAAACTTTTAATGCAACAATAAATGAATCTTTAAAGTATAAAATAGATTTTCAAATGATAAGTAAAGAAAATAATTTGTACTAATAAATGATTTAAAGAAATTAAGAATGATATACAATTTGAAATTTAATTAAGTGTTCAAATTAAATTGTAATTGAGAATTTGTTATTCAAATTAATTTAAGTTAATTAATCAAGAAAATTAGCAGTTAAATAAAATAACAAATTTTGAAACGATAAATCGAGTAAATTAAGATTGAATTTATTGTTCCAAATTTTTATCATTGATTTGAAAATAATTGTGTGGTAAATTTGTTTAAACCACATTTGAAATAAATTAACTATTGCTGTTAACTTATATTGATATTTCTATTCTGATTGTGATGCTGTGTTATATAAATTGCCATGTACTGCATTGTGATTGTGATTTGTTCTGTATTGATGTGAAAACCCTGTTTGCCCATAAAACGGCATTTAAACTTCGATGCGACAGGGAATCAGATTTCAGTTGGTTATCCGAAACCCACATCGAACCTGTGAATATTTGTAAATGACATCCACATGTTTTAAAATTTGACACTCACTATTCGAATTAGCCGGGAAAGGACCTTTGTGTCGTATAACCCATTTCGAATATGTGATTCACGTTATGGATAGCATTTGAAGACCGGTGTTGCAGACCCGGTATTTGCAAGTGATAGGATGACCTATCGATTGTCTCTGCACCGAGTAGCTACAGTATAGAGATTTCCTAAGTGATAGGAAGTCCGATTGGGATTGTGGATATCCGGATTTTAAGGACTTCTTTGGAAGTGCCTTCGGTTCTATTCGAACCCAAAACAGACTTGTATGGATTGTATGTCTGACATTGCAAGTTGAGATATAAAGCTGATTTCTTTCAAATATATTTCTGTTGGTGGCGGAGAATTTATTCTCTTAGCTTAACACCCTTCTCTGAGACGTACGAGCTCAGAGGTTATGTAGTTGATGGTTATCAGCGATATATTCCCAATTTGGTAATGTGACATGCTGAGTGTTGCTGTGAAATGATCATTGTTTGATCATTTGTGATATGATCATTTGTTTGATCATTTATCTTTGTGATCATTACTTTGATCATTGGTTGACCCAAAGCATGGCTTTGTACCAAAGCATGGCTTTGTGGACGAGACTTCGTCGGACCTCACACCCCGAAATGGTCGAAACAGGAAAGATGCAGCAAGGTTATTGGGGGTAGCACCCATAGGGTATGTGCATTTCCTTCTGGATAGAAGTGGTATCATGGTATGGAGCCCAGATACTTAACTTATGTTGATATCGTATATATATATATATATATATATATATATATATATATGTGTTACTTTGTGATTTGTTGCTGGGGCCCCGGTTAAAGGTTGGTTACAACCGGGAGATGGCATACCCGTGTTAGTAGTTACCCAGTTAGGGGTAACCCGGCCTTATGTTGGCAGAGATCCGGTTTGGTTCTCGGGAACGTCCTCCCAGAGGCATTCTCATGTGGCAATGGGAAGTTCCTTGGCCTGACCATTTGTTGAAAATTCAATTCCCAATATGAAACCCTGTACGGTTTTAGTTGTAGAACCTGCCATTTACTTATGGTGGCGCCCCACCGTTTAGATGGTAGCTATAGTAGGCATACGATAATGGTCGTATGCTGGCTAAGATTAACATTCTATTTTCGAAATGATTTCTACACTATGTACTAGAAATAATATCAAAGAAATTTCCTCGTACCAAGCGTATTTAACTATCATAAGAAGAAATCTCCTCCAATTCTGTGTTTGCATTGTGTGTGTGGCGGGAGGTCTTACGGTAGTTCCATTTTTAAAAGCATTCCGAAAATTCTTTTATAAATGTTGTTTTATTTAAATGCAACTGTTTTTGTTTACTCATACCAGTCCCATGATTGATCCAGAGTTTATTGTTTTCTTTCCTAAACTCTGCGTGCCCATTATTTCCACACGGGCAGCCTAGTAGCAGGTTTCTGTATTTTGGAGTAAGCTGTATTTTGGAGCTCTTATCTTGGAGATATCTTAGAAGCAAGTTGGAGATTTTCAGGAGTTTAGCTTTTGGGAGTTCATTATCATCTCTCTCATTTGAGAACTTTTAGATATATGATCACTGTTGTATTATCATGATGTTGTATTTGGAGTTGTGGTGTATGTATTATATACTCTGTTGTAGTATGGATATTATGTTGATGTTGTAACTGTGATGATATTTGTGATATTGATTCTGTTCCGCTGTTTTATATTCATCTAGTTATTGTTATAAGCTCCGGCGGTGCGAATTTGATGTCGTTTATCTGACATCGAGTTTGGGTCGTCACAAGTGGTATCGGAGCTTCTGGTTGAGTAAGAACTTTAGCTACGGAGTATAATACATTAGATGACTCATTAGAGATAGGGTGAAGTATACCCTAGAATGAGTATAACCAAGACTGAAACTTTAAATTTTCTTAGTCTATTTCTTTTTACTGCTGATATTCCATAAGATATCTCGTCTGTATATCTAAATCAATTTTCTTACTAATCTCAGATAGTGAAAATGAGTGGACGCAGAGGAAGAGCTAGGGGTCAAAGGAATGCCGCAGCACCTAATCAAATTCCTCCAGCCGCAGAAGCAGTAATAGTTATTCAGCAGCAGCCGGACTTGGCTGATTTATATAAGAAGTTCGAAAAGCTTGGTGGCAAACCGTTTACCGGCAAGGAGTCAATTATTGAGGCTCAAGCTTGGGTAAGATCGTGTGAGAAGAATTTTAAAGGGCTAAAACTGCAGGATGAGCAGAAGAGACTTATAGCTTCTTGGCAACTCCAAGGAGAAGCTTTAGCTTGGTGGGAAACCATCATTATAGATGAACCCGAGGAAGAATTTACTTGGGATCGTTTTAAGGAAGTGTTTGAGAAACGTTACATGCCGTCGGCGAGAATTTCCAGAATGTATCAAGAATTTCTGGATTTGAAACAAGGAAGTTTGTCGTTTGAAGAATACTTAAATAAATTCAGCGAACTATCTCGGTTTGGTCCGGAATTATTAAACACACCTCTTAAGAAAAATGAAAGGTTTATCCGTGGAATGAACCAGAAATATCATGAATGAATGACGGGCCACGTTAAGGAATTTTTTTCGGATTTAGTAGATATGGGGTATAGATACGCTACCCTTGATGTGCAAGAAGCCCCGGAAGAGAAAGGTAATTCAGGCAATCAAAATTGGAAAAAGCGGAAATTTGGAGGTAAGAAACTTTGGCAAGGCAACGAGAAGAAGAAGAGCATTCAGGGAAGCGCAGCAGAAAATGTCACTTGTTACAATTGCAAAGAGAAGGGCCATAATTCAAATAACTGCCCAAAACCGAAGAAGCAAGCTAAAGAATGTTACAATTGTCACAAGCCAGGACATATTGTTAAAGATTGCCCAGTGATGAAGCCAACGCAGGTGGCAAAAGTTTATACGATAAAGAAGGACCCCTCAACTTCAAAAGCTGATAAAGGGAAAAGTGTTCTGGAAGGTAACCTTACTATTAATGATAGAACTGTTAGAGTTTTATTTGACACAGGAGCTTCACATAGCTTTATCTCTCAACAAACCGTAAATGAATTAGGACTTAAAACTAAATTTGTTGACGATCCTATTTGCGTGAAAAATCCGGTTGGAGGTTCCGCAAATCTTTGTTCATATTGTAAGAGAGTTCCTATTTCATATGCTAGCTATCAATTTCCTATCAACCTTTTTGTCCTCGAATTTAATGAATTTGAAATCTTACTCGGTATGAACTGGTTATCGAGATACGAAGCTATATTGGATTGTAATAACCGAACAGTTTTAGTTAAAACAAGTTTTGGAAATTTTATTGAAATCTCTTGTGAGGATCCAAGTCCAAGGAGAGATAGATTAATGTATACCTTGGGATATCTTGAACCCACGTTGCAGTCTATACCTGTTGTTCGGGATTTTTCCGACGTGTTTGAAGAAGTGATATCTTTACCTCCTCACCGAGAAATAGAATTCCGAATCAACTCAGTACCCAATGCTCGTCCTGTTGTTCATGCAAGTCGCAGGATGGCACCCAGGGAAAAGATTGAATTGGTTCATCAAACTGATGAACTACGAGCAAAAGGATTAATTTGACCCAGTGTTTCTGAATGGGGCTCAGCCGTCTTATTTGTTGCTAAATCAGACGGATCTTTGAGATTGTGTGTAGATTACCGCGATCTAAATAAACAAACTCTCAAAAATAAATTTCCACTGCCCAAAATTGATGATTTATTTGATCACTTGCACGACGCTCGTTTCTTTTCAAAAATGGATCTAGCCCAAGGATTCCATCAACTACGAATCGCCGAAGATTGTGTCCATTTGACCACTTTTAGAGGTCCAGATATGTTCTATGAATGGTTAGTTATGCCTTTCGGGCTAACCAATGCTCCAACATACTTCGTAGATCTTATGACTCGTGTGTTTTGGGATGTTTTGAATAAATTTGTGCTTGTATTCATTGATGATATTTTGATCTGTTCGAAGACTAAAGAAGAGCATGCCGAACATCTTAAAATCGTATTGGAAATATTGAGGAGAAATGTTCTATTTGCAAAATTTTCAAAATGCCACTTCTGGGTCAATGAAGTCAAATTCCTTGGCCATATTGTTAATGAAGAAGTAATTTCCGTAGATCCTAACAAAATTTCCGCTATTCTTGATTGGAAACAACCCACTACTCCAAAAGAAGTTCGAAGCTTTTTAGGTTTAACAGGCTATTATCAGAAATTCGTTCAAGAGTTTTCTAAGTTGTCTAGTCCACTGACTAAGCTAACAATGAAAAATGCAAAGTTCATTTGGACTTCAGAATGTGAAGAAGTTTTTCAAGAGTTGAAAAAGAGATTGACCACTGCTCCTGTTCTCACTATTATTAACGGGAACCAAGGCTTATCTGTCTATACTGATGCATGTGGTGATGGGGTAGGTGCAGTATTGATGCAAAATGGAAAGGTAGTTGACTACGCGAGTAGACAATTACGTCCGCATGAGAAAAACTACCCAACACATGATTTGGAACTTTTGGCTGTTGTTTTCGCCTTAAAAATCTGGCGACACTATCTTCTGGGTAAGAATCTTTTCAGCTTTCCTAACAATTTATGAACTAGCTTAACTAAAGAAATATACCTAATAAACTCTCTTTGTTTTAGGTGAAAAATTCGAATTATTCACCGACCATAAATCTTTGAAATTTCTTTTCACCCAGAAGGATCTAAATTTGCGACAACAACGTTGGTTGGAATTTCTGGCATCTTATGACTTAGATATTCTGTATACGCCAGGAAAAGCCAATGTAGTTGCAGACGCCTTAAGTAGAAAACATGCTATTCTTGCTCATCTTGTTATCACTCCTACTCTTCTTAAAAGGATTGCAAGACGACAGAAAGAAGATGAGTTTCTTCGAGGAATCCATAAAAGAATATGCCAGGGTGAAGATACTAGTTTTGAGATAGATAATAGAGAAGTTATAAGGATGAAGGGCAGAATTTGTGTCCCTGACATTCCAGAACTGAAACGTGAAGTATTGAAGCCACAAGCCCAAATTCAGCATCCATCCAGGAGTCAACAAAATGTATCGAGATATTAAAAGAACATTCTGGTGGAAAACGATGAGGAGAGACATATCTATTTATGTGAGTCGCTGTGCTACTTGTCAGCAAATCAAGAGCGATCAAATGAAAGTAGCCGGTTTACTTCAACCTTTAGAAGTACCAAAATGGAAGTGGGATCAGGTATCGATGGATTTCATTGATGGATTGCCACGAACCAAGAAAGGAAATGAAGCGATTTGGGTTATTGTGGACCGTCTAACTAAAACTGCTCATTTCATTCCAGTTAAATCCACCCGGACTGCGGCAAGCTTGGCAGGTATATATATAAAGGAAATTGTTCGCCTCCATGGTATTCCCAGCAGTATAGTGAGTGATCGTGATCCGATCTTCACTAGTATATTTTGGGAAGCATTTCAGGACGCATTGGGGACGAAATTAAATTTCAGTATTGCTTATCACCCACAATCTGATGGGCATACTGAGAGGGTCAAACGAATTCTAGAAGACCTACTGCGTGCTTGTGTTCATGATTTTGGTGGTTCTTGGGAGGACCATTTGCATCTGGTTGAATTCTCATATAATAACAATTATCAGGTCAGTATAAAAATGGCTCCTTTTGAAGCATTATATGGTCGTCCGTGTCAATCACCTATATGCTGGATCGAATCAGGTGATAGACTTGTTCTTGGACCGGATATGATAAAAGAAGTCACCGAGAAGGTAGATTTTATTCGAAAGAAGTTATTAACTGCCCAAAGCCGTCAAAAGAGCTATTATGACCGTCGTAGGAGAAATTTGTAATTTCAAGTTGGAGATTCTGTATTTCTTAAAGTATCTCCGATGCTGGGTGTATTGAGATTCGGGAAAACTGGAAAACTAGCACCGCGTTATATTGGTCCTTTTCCTATTCTGGAAAGGATTGGTTCACTAGCATATCGAGTGCAGCTACCCAGCTGGTTGTCTGGCGTGCATGATGTGTTCCACATTTCTAATCTTCGGAAATATGTGCACGATCCAGATGATATTATTGAAGAAGCTGCTCAGCAGGATCTTGAAATCACTCCCAACTTGGCAGTAAAAAGGGAACTGATAAAAATTGTAGATCGTGATGAGAAGCGATTGAGAAACAAGATTGTGAAGCTGGTCAAAGTTCAATGGAGTGGCGATCCAAAGGACTGTACTTGGGAGACTGAAGATAATATGAAGAAATCATATCCCAACTGCAGAATAGACATCTCGGCTTAAACTGTAGGTCATTTCCTTGTTTTTCTGAATTCGTATATTCTTTGTTTGCGTTCTCTCTCTTTCAATTTCGAAGACGAAATTTTCTTAAGGAGGGATATTGTAACATCCCAAAAATTTTGAATTGAAAAATTTGGAAATTTATTGGAACTTTTAAATTTAAATATTGATAGATGATCTTTTAATAGAAATAAAATTGTTAATGTAAGTTATGATAAAATTATAAAATTTAAATCACATAATTATAATCTAACATTTAAACAAATAAACAAATAAACAAATAAACCAAGATAACAAAAGAGTGAAGAAATATAAACTGTAAAAGGAAACACACACTTTCATAAACCAATATGAAGACATAAGAAAGCAAAACACTTTCAATTAGCAATGTAAACAAATGAAGGACCAGGAAAATAAAGTATGCAAGCCTCAATATAAAAATAAAAATAAAATGTACTTATAATAATTAAGTTAAACATGACATGCTAAAAGTATACAAAGCAACATACTTGCATTAAATGCATTTACTCTTCATAAACAGGATCTGCCAAACAAAGTAAACTTGTACTCGCAAGAATTTAAAGTAAATACTGCTGTAAACATGCTTTCATTTAATGCCATCACTCCTCAGCCACCCTTGAAGGAAGGAGGAAAGCATGAGTTGTACAAAGCCTGTACACAACCTTCTACATCCATTTATACATCCACAACCTCAAGTTCATTCTTTGAACATATTAGCAGAGAACATAAATTAAAAAGAAATAAAAGCAAACATCACCTTATTCAACAAACTGGAGCAAAATTTATTCAACTAAACAAAACAGGGTTCAAGAGTAGATCCAGGAAGATCAAAACTGCAACTTTTAAATACAAAAGTATTCTCTGTTTTCAAATATTTGCCAGGTGAGTATACCTCTTTGGATTTGGATTTTTTTTAAACTTGTTGTTTGAAGTTATGTCTGGAGAAAGAAAAAATGCTTGTATAAGTAGATATTGTATGTGAATGTGTTATGTACAGATCTGGAAAATATGAGTTTTTAGGCTCTGTCTCAAAACTTGTATTCATTGTGAGTAAGCATAATTTTGTAAAGAATTTTAAGTTTATTTTAAACTAGTTCAAACTTCATCTTTAAACTGTTTGCATATACTTCAGTAGGCATATGATTTCAACATGCTCTGTTCTTTGAAAAGTGTTACAGATTGCATCTTTCTGTTCAAACATTCAAACCATGTTGTTTAAAATATTTTTGTAAGCTTGATTCTCAACTAAACCAGTTGTTAAACTTAAAAGTAAGATTTTTAAAGGTTGATTTAAGATCTTCTTTATCAAGCATCACTGTAATCTTGTTTTATAGGTTCCAGGTAAAAATTTGATAAAGGTAAAATGATTTTTACAGTAACAATAGATTTTATAATGAATTCAAAAATTTTAATTTAATGATTCGAATATATAGCTTGAGTTCTTACTTCCATTTATGATTTTTAAAAATAAAATGAGGATTTTTAGTTGGTTAATTTAAGGGTAATCTGTATTTGAATAAAAATTGAACTTTTATGAATTTGTAACAATCGATTCAATTATAATTGCTAAAATTTGGTTTGTAGCAAGTTTGAACATCAGAGACTTTACGAAAATTATCAAAGAATTTTTCTATTGCGTGAAATTTGAATACGAGAGCAATTTAGGGTTTGGTTTTCAAGTTTAGGCGTATCTGTAACATGATGAATGCGACTCCTATGCGTGACCGAGTGTCACGAGGCTCTGGTGGACGGTTGCTGGGTGGGTTGTCGAGGTATGGGCGGAGTTCCATCACTTCCGGTGGTCAGTGTTGATGGGGGCGGAGCGTTTCTCGTGGTGAGGTCAGGTAGCAGTTTCGACAAAAAGGCAAGAATTCGTTCCCGAGTTTTTAGTGTAGAATCGAGCTTCGTTTTCAAATAAGGGGATGAAGCACGACTTGTTGGCGATCGCGATGGCCACTGGAGTGACGCCGCGATGATGTGCACGTGCACCGTGTTCGTATGGGAACAAGCAGTTTTCGCGTGTGCCTGGCTTCGGGAGAGACTTGAAAAAAATTCGAGTGGTGCTTCGGGTTATGTTCGTGTTCGAGCGAGTTCCCCTGAAGCTATTTTAGTTGGCTAAAGTTTTAACTTGAAAAAAAAAGAACAGGGAGAAGGAGAAACTGGAATGAGGAGAGAAAGGGAAGACTCAGAGAAGTTGCCGAGTGGAACCCTGTTTGACTCGGGTATGTTTAAAATGAGTTAGGCCAAATCTTTAAAGTTGTTGAATAACTTTAAGTTGAATTTTTTTAGTTATCAACAAAGTAAGCAAATATATATCAATGCTTATAAAATCTTAATTAATATTTAAATTAAGTAATTTAATTTAAAATAAGAATTAAAGTAAATTTACATTAAAACTTTTAATGCAACAATAAATGAATCTTTAAAGTATAAAATAGATTTTTAAATGATAAGTAAAGAAAATAATTTGTATTAATAAATGATTTAAAGAAATTAAGAATGATATACAATTTGAAATTTAATTAAGTGTTCAAATTAAATTGTAATTGAGAATTTGTTATTCAAATTAATTTAAGTTGATTAATTAAGAAAATTAGCAGTTAAATAAAATAACAAATTTTGAAACGATAAATCGAGTAAATTAAGATTTAATTTATTGATCCAAATTTTTATCATTGATTTGAAAATAATTGTGTGGTAAATTTATTTAAACCACATTTGAAATAAATTAACTATTGCCGTTAACTTTTATCGATATTTCTGTTCTGATTGTGATGCTATGTTATATAAATTGCCATGTACTGCATTGTGATTGTGATTTGTTCTGTATTGATGTGAAAACCCTGTTTGCCCGTAAAACGGCATTTAAACTTCGATGCGACAGGGAATCGGATTTTAGTTGGTTATTGGAAACCCACATCGAACCCGTGAATATTTGTAAATGACATCCACATGTTTTAAAATTTGACACTCACTATTCGAATTAGCCGGGAAAGGACCTTTGTGTCGTATAACCCATTTCGAATATGTGATTCGACGTTATGGATAGCATTTGAAGACCGGTGTTGAAGACCCGGTATTTGCGAGAACGATAGGATGACCTATCGATTGTCTCTGCACCGAGTAGCTACGGTAAAGAGATTTCCTAAGTGATAGGAAGTCCGATCGGGATTGTGGATATCCGGATTTCAAGGACTTCTTTGGAAGTGCCTTCGGTTCTGTTTGAACCCAGAACAGACTTGTATGGATTGTATGTCTGACATTACAAGTTGAGATATAAAGCTGATTTCTTTCAGATATATTTCTGTTGGTGGCGGAGAATTTATTCTCTTAGCTTAACACCCTTCTCTGAGACGTACGAGTTCAGAGGTTATGTAGTTGATGGTTATCAGCGATATATTCCCAATTTGGTAATGTGACATGCTGAGTGTTGCTGTGAAATGATCATTGTTTGATCATTTGTGATATGATCATTTATCTTTGTGATCATTACTTTGATCATTAGTTGACCTAAAGCATGGCTTTGTACCAAAGCGTGGCTTTGTGGACGAGACTTCGTCGGACCTCACACCCCGAAATGATCGAAACAGGAAAGATGCAGCAATGTTATTGGGGGTAGCACCCCTTAGGGTATGTGCATTTCCTTCTGGATAGAAGTGGTATCATGGTATGGAGCCCAGATACTTAACTTATGTTGATATCGCAGATATATATATATATATTACTTTGTGATTTGTTGCTGGGGCCCCGGTTAAACGTTGGTTACAACCGGGAGATGGCATATCCGTGTCAGTAGTTACCCAGTTAGGGGTAACCCGGCCTTGTGTTGGCAGAGATCCGGTTTGGTTGTCGGGAACGTCCTTCCATAGGCGTTCTCATGTGGCAATGGGAAGTTCCTTTGCCTGACCATTTGTTGGAAATCCAATTCCCAATACGAAACCCTGTACGGTTTTAGTTGTAGAACCTACCATTTACTTATGGTGGCGCCCCACCATTTAGATGGTAGCTATAGTAGGCATACGATAATGGTCGTATGCTGGCTAAGATTAATATTCTATTTTCGAAATGATTTCTACACCATGCACTAGAAATAATATCAAAGAAATTTCCTCGTACCAAGCATATTTAACTATCATAAGAAGAAATCTCCTCCAATTCTGCGTTTGCATTGTGTGTGTGGCGGGAGGTCTTATGATAGTTCCATTTTTAAAAGCATTCCGAAAATTCTTTTATAAATCTTGTTTTATTTAAATACAACTGTTTTTGTTTACTCATACCAGTCCCATGACTGATCCAGAGTTTATTGTTTTCTTTCCTAAACTCTGGGTGCCCATTATTTCCACACGGGCAGCCTAGTAGCAGGTTTCTGTATTTTGGGGTAAGCTGTATTTTGAAGCTCTTATCTTGGAGACATCTTAGGAGCAAGTTGGAGATTTTCAGGTGTTTAGCTTTTGGGAGTTCGTTATCATCTCTCTCATTTGAGGACTTTTAGATATATGATCACTGTTGTATTATCATGATGTTGTATTTGGAGTTGTGGTGTATGTATTATATACTCTGTTGTAGTATGGATATTATGTTGATGTTGTAACTGTGATAATATTTATGATATTGATTCTGTTCCGCTGTTTTATATTCATCTAATTGTTGTTATAAGCTCCGGCGATGCGAATTTGATGTCGTTTATCGGACATCGAGTTTGGGTCGTCACAGGATCCCAGTCTCTTTAACCACCAAACGCTTGTTTCACACCATGGTCATTTTACATTTCAAACCGTTCATACTTCATATCAAAATATCATATTCATTTCAAAATGATATCAGTTCCAAAATCATATTCACTTTCGAAATCATACCACTTCCAAAATCATAACCACAAAATAGTTTAAACCATCATATCAGAATATTCACATTTAAATCCATTAAATCTAAATCATAACAGTTTCAACTTAAACAGTTTAAATATTGAAAATAGTTTATATATACTGAAATAGTTATAAATCAAAAATAGTTTATATTTAAAAATTGGTTATAAATTAAAATAGTTTATATATTAATATATATATATATTAAAAATTGTTATAAATTTAAAATAATATATATTAAATTAGTGTGTATATATATCTAAAAGAGTTTACATCGAAAATAGTTTGAAATTAGAATTGTTTCTTCCAATTTCACAAATCATTCCAAATCAACTTTAGTTCCAAAATTCAATCTAAATCAATCTCAGTTCAATAAATTTTGATTAAGAAGATTAAAGGTTCAATTCCAATTTTCATTAAAACCATTTCAATTCATATAGATTTCAAATCCAGGTTTGAACTACAATTTAAACCACTTCTAATTCAATAGGTTTCAAAGTTTAAATACTCAACAATATACGATAACTCAATTTGATAAATTTCATTTACATTTCAAATTTCAACTTTAAACTTATTTAAATTTGAAATATTCATTTAATAATTTTAATAACATTTAAATAAATTTCAAATTGCAAATTTAAATCAATATTAAATATTCAATCTCGATTTTATTCAAATTTGAAAATATTCATTTAATCACCTTTAATCCAAATCCAGTTATCAAGTTATAAAATCATGTCTTTTTAAATCTCGAAATTTATAAGTTTCAAATCAGTTTCATTTAAATTCAATTCTTGATTAAATTACAAATCAACCTTAATTTATCTTTCCCACTTCAATTTATTAAAGTTAATATAGAAATCTATATAAAATATTAAAATAAATTTAAGTAAATACTTTAACATATTATATATATAAGTTATTACAAAAATCTATTCTAAAATATTAGTATAATTTATAAATAAATATTTAAAACAATTATATATAGTATTAGTTAAATCAAATTCTTATTAAATTTTATTATATTAAGTATTGTTAAATTAAATCTATCTAATCTATCTTAAATATTATTTTATATATTTTAAAAATAATGAAATTATAAGTAAAATTTTATAATTTACATTTTAAAACTTAACTTACAATTTTAAAATTTCCAAATATATAATTTAAAATCTAATTTTTTTACACATATATTAAGTCAAAATCTTTATATTATATTCTAAAAATCAATGCACATATTTTTCTCCTTCCAAAAATTTGGAAATCGTTTAAAAATAGACCAATAGTGTCCGTATATAATTTTCTATCCTATGGTCAAGTGATACAGATATTTATCATTTCAATCCACATTAATTTAATATTTATGGGTATATATCATTTCAACCCGCAATCCCAAAATTTCAAAGTCAATAAAATCGCTTGGGTTTATCATTTTAACCCATAATGATTTTTCCGAATCTACAATATCGTTCGGGTATTTATCATTTCAAGCCATAGGGAATTCCTAACTATTAGGGAACTTGCAAAGTGAGAACAATAAAATAAAATGTAAATAACCGAACATATCAATGGCAAATACGATCATAATTAACAAATTAAATATAATATATACAATAGGTTATGGTGTCATATGTCAACTAATATAAGTAAACAATTGAAGATAATAAAATATCATATCCAACAATTTAATTTCAAACTAATTAAAATTTAACAAAATATTTCAATCGTCATTTCATGTGAACTAAATTACTAAATATAAGAATGTTAATCGTGAGTGATTGCTCACCTTTTGAGGATAGAGAAAAACAGACAACACGACAAGCTACGAATTTTGAGTCATGAACTCTATGACAAATCCAAAGCAAAGCAAAGCGAAGTCAGCATGATTTGACTTGATGAAAAACAAATATATATACATATAAGTATTTAGAAAAGGAGGGGAATACTTGCCTGCAAACTGAGAAGTGGACGAGTAGGGTGAGTGCAAAAGGAAGGAACGAGCTAGCTTTCACTAGCAAATATATATATAAAGACTGTTATATATATATATATATTCACAAAGCATCCTAAGGATTATGGTCAAGGTGCTGGAAAAGAGTGGAGTTGGCTGCAGCTATTAGGGTGGTGAGGAATCGGTAGCGGAGGTGGGTCTGTGCTTGCTTGGCGGTGAGCACATGCAGATGCTTGGTCGTTTGGAAGTAGAGAGATGGAGGGGAGAAGGGTCGAAGGGTGGCGATGTAGAGGGAGGAGATGGGGCTATTGTCGGCATGCATAATTCGAGGATGAAGGAAACAAGGTGATGGGAAGGGACAGTGCTCGGCTATTGGCGTTTGCTCGGTGGTAGGAGGATAAAGACGAGAATGCTAAATTTGAAGGGAAGAGGATGAGTAGATAGGAAAGGTGGCTTCAACGACTAATGGAGAAGTGGAAGGGGCTATGCGCAGTGGGTAGGCTGTGGATGCGTGGCTGTTGCTATGGAAGTTGCAGGCGAACTGGGCGGTAGGGTTGTTTGGTGCGGCAGAGGTGACAAGCGATGGAGGGGCTGCAGAGGAGTCTTGGATGTTTAGCTATGGTGGCCAGAGGGAGTTGCTTCGGGTTGGGTTTCTAGATGAAGGGGAAGGGTGCATGTGATCCGCTGTCAGAAGGTAGGTGCGGTGTAGCGAGGATAGTGAGCGGCTGCGCTCTGTGGTGGCTGTCATTCTCGAGGGAAACTGATGTGAGTGGGCTTGCGTGGCGAACGAGGCTGCTAGCATGAAAATTGGTGGAGTACGGGAAAGGACGTGAGCAGATTGAAGGCGATCAAGGAATGGTTTAAGGGAAACTTTGGTGTTGCAGCTAACGTGTGTTGGAGGGCGATATGGGTTCGGTTGGTCTTAGCGTGGTGTGTGTAGGCAATGAAGTGGTAGAAGAGGCTGACAGGGTGCCAGGTGTCGAGAAAGGTGGTTAATGACGAAGGATAAAAAGGCTGAAGTTCAAAAGGAAAAAAATGAGGGAGGACCTGGTTATTAGCTGCGACAAAAGGGAAGAAAACAACAAGGCTTCACAGATAATTTTATATATACGAACTTGGCTTTATTTTTTTATTATAGAATGGTAGATTTATGAAGAAAGGAGCAGAAGAAGAACCAAAGATATACATCAACCAGGGGAAAAGCAAAAGTCATATTGAATTGCTAGGAATATTAATATCTAGCAGCTATTTACTTTATCTGATTGAGCAATGAATGGAGATAAAAAAGCCCAAAATGTCGAAATGCGGAACCGATACGACAAACCGTTTTGTAGATTTTGCCGCATATCAGACACTGAAATGCACAATTAAATATACTGCCGAGATTAGAACGACGAGATAAACAGAATGATATACAGATATCAGCAATACGATCATCTTACCAAAAGTTGATATTAGTTGCAAAAATGTTGCTAAAACGTCGAAAATAATATAAATGGAGCTAAAGTAGACCAAATTTGGCGAAACGAAATATGACAGCTCAATAAGAAAATAATTTACATTTTTACAAAAATATTCAGATTTGAGAAATATTTTATTTCCAACAAATTTTAAATTTTATATTGAAAATTTCACAACCAAACAAACTTACATATTTTCAGATGAAAATCTGACACTTGCTACGTTTAAATAGATGTATTCCAAATATCAAATTTTCATTGCAAAATTTTATTGTTTAATTTCAAGAAAAATTTAGTTAATTACAAGAAAAAAATTAGTTAATTACGTTATTTAAAATCATTTAAAATTTATGGGTCGTTACACACCAAATCAAACAAGTCTAAGTTAAGGGATTCAAAGTGTGTTTATAGCGACTATCGCTATATGGACAATTCCGTATTCAATTCAATATTACTCAATTTTACATTCACGTATGATTTCCTAAATTCAAACCACACCACTAAACATATTTTTAAACTATGTACTTTAATTAACATGTCTATTTTAAATGTTCAAATGTACTTAACAATATTCGATGGTTTTAAGGCAACTAATCAAATTAGCAAAAGCTTTGTAGAGCATATGATTAAGCATTATAGTTTAAGTAGTTAGGGTACATTATCATAATTTATAACAAGCAATATTATCAAGTTACCAACTTCATGCAAAGTGAGAATAACTCACTTTCATTCAAACCATACACTTCCTACCAACATTTAATCATCCAAACACTCCTACTATCACTACCACTTGCTCCTAGCCTATAGTCAAGACCTCCCCTTCCTTCCATTACACACATCCCTCACCTCTTTCCTTGCTCAAAGCCTAAGGCCATATTCCCTCTCCATTGCTCACGTCCATCTCCACTACTTACCTTAACACATGGCCTAAGGCCATGATTTCATTCCATGATCACAGCCCTAAGGCCATTACCTCCCCTCAAAAATGCTCATGGCCATGGGGATTAAGAGAAAAAGAAAGAAGATATGGTTTTGAGTTTGAGAATTTGATGATGAAATGAAGAAGTCTTGCATGCTTATTTATAGCCTTAGGAAATATGGTAAAAGATCTGAAAAACCCTCCTCCTTTCATGCTTAAGAACTTGCACACCAAACCCTTACACACATCTTACCTCTTACACACCATACTTCCTTAAATCACTCCTTCATTTAAGGGTCTTTACCTCCTTTTGTTTTACTTAGTTTAATTAATACCTCTTAGGATGATGCATGATTTAATTACTAGTTAATTTGTTCGTATGATAACATATTAGTGTACAAATATTCAAACAACTTTTATTCAACATGAAGTTAATTTTTAACAAAATGTTTTCCCGTCACGTTTTTAGTATTTATTCAAAGTGTATATTTTTATGAAAAAAATTCGAAATATAAGCTTTCTATCATTATTTATTAATTATAATGTGTCTAATAAGGATATAAAATCATATTTAATCACATTAAATATTAGACGGAAATATTTAAAGAATTCAAATATTTATATATGAAGTGTTCAAAATTCCAGGTCGTTACATTCCCCCCCCCCTTAGAATATTTCGTCCTCGAAATTCCAACATAGTCAACCAAAGAACAAACATATTTTAATACTTAACAGTATTACAATCATTAGTAAACATAGCTTATAGTTTTGTCTTGGTCCAAAATCTTCACATCATTCAAAAATAACAAATAAACTACTAAGTGTTCCTTCTGCTCAACCTCCTTAGGTTATTACTTAGTCGATTATTCATACTACCTCAAACAATTCAACGAGTCTTTTTCCAAACTTTCCATAAGCAAAACAAACATAGTACACAATTATAAAAAAGCCCATACAGTGTACACATGTCACCCGTATGCAATATAAATTCTATTCTGTTGCTTAACAACATAAATTTCACTTCCAAACTACTATGTCTCACTTGACTTCTCTAGTGAGGACTCTGATCTGCTTCCTTGATTTGATACTTCCGTCCTCCTCACATAGCTATATACTATGATAGAAAACTTTGGAATCATATCAAGAATTTATATCAAGTGTTCGCCATCAAGAATTTAGCGAAAAATCATTGTTCAGACCAGTGTATATCACCTCGAAATCTAATACTCGAATCCTTGAACAAGAACTGTGATGAGAATAAAATGATTTGCATAACAACTTACGTACTTTATTCTATTGATTTCTTAACTATACCAATTTCTTTCCAATTCTAATTTATTTACACAAAATTATTTCTTATATAATACTAAAATCATTTATGCAACATTTCTTGAAACATTACTTAAGTTTATAAACATTTCGTAAAGACCTATCTTTACTTATAAAACATTTTATCAAAACAAGATTTTATTTGAAAATACTTCTAGACTTAAGTTCATTATTTGTATGGTAATCTACTATATCCTAAGAGTATATGTAAAACATTGTTTTACAATTTACTTTTTGAAATTTCAATGAAGGTCCAAATTAAATTTGTATCTTATAGTCAATTCAACCTTCTACATTTTTTATTCATCTGGTTAGGCAAGTTGCGAGGTAGAGTAGAACTTTGGTATCCAAACTCAAGACTAGAGTCTACTTTCCTTAGATAACCCTAAACTAACGACGTTCATCAGTCGATCCAACAACATCGAAAGTTCTATTTAACAAAAATGGCTAACAAATTTTAAACTTTTTTTAACTTGCTATCTTTTCAACTTAAGAGTTCTAAAAATTCAACTTTGTATTTTTAAAAAAATACTTCAATTTCTGTATCAATTCAAAAGTTTTCGACTATCCAAAATCACCAAAAATTCTATTTTATTTCAATAATTGAAAACCAACAAACAGCATATCATAATAAGATAAACAACCATACCGCTCTAATTCATAAGATACAAGCGTCCATAATATAACTTAATAGAAAATTTAGTACCTAAACACCAGGTTTTTTTCAAATCATTTAAAATAATATACATATATCTTTCTGGATATCAAATCATACTTTTCAAAATAAAACCAAAATAATTTTAAAAACCAATTTCCAAAATATTTTCTATAAAATCAATGAAAATATTCATATAGATCGAGTAACAATAAAATTATACATGGAACTAGGTCCTACCAAGAAGTATCATATGTCCCTTTTACTAAGATGGGTAATACTCAAGAGAAGTTCTTACCATCCAAACACACATGTCACCCATTTTTAGTCACTTTCGAGCCACTTGAACTAGTCAACATAAAAATACCTTATTTCCCAAATCAACTTGTTGATTTGGAGAGTAACCTCAAACACAAACAAATCTTAAAAATATTTTCAAAAACACTAGTTTTTCCGAAATAAATATTACTACTACTATTATTATTTTTCCAAAATCTTAGAAATCATTCTCGAAAACATCAGGATTTAAGTTTTCAAATTGTCAATTTTAAATCCTTTTTGTTTATAAATTATATTTTTATAAATCATATTTGTATAAACCATATTTATATAAATTTGCTTTTATATAATATCATTTTAAAATACCATATGTTTCATTTAGGATATAATAATCAACTTTCATTAAAGTTAAGCTTTTTAACCCAACATTATCACGGAATGTCTTATAGTCAAACTGTGAAACTTAATTCACAAGATGTTCATTTAAATGTTCCCATAAATTACTATCTGCGAAACCCATGTTGTAAAAAGGTAATTTATTTGTAATTCATCAAACAATAGTCAATGCCCATAATTCGACCGACCATGACTAATCAAACAATAAATGATTATATCTAATATTATCATTTCCTAACAAACAAACATATCATAAGTAACTATATCAATTTATTAAAAGTTATTCTTTTATATTTAAAATATAATCCTAGATAAAATTATTTCATTTACCAATTTTGAAAACAATGTTGTTGGTTTTCTTATTCGAGTGTTTAGAGACCTATATCGACAACGTTGATCAGGCGCATTGACCAGAATCCATAAGCAGTTAACAGACCAGTCAACACAATACAAAATATTTTTATAGCACTAACAAATACACTCTTGTATGTACAATACACTCATGCATGCTAGGGCATTCCATTACCCTGTCGCTTAATGAGTTATACCCATCAAAATCCAATGTTCTCTTTTATCTTTCAGCTCTGAAACCAAGATGTAATGATCTCTTTTTCGACCCTCGAATGTCGATATGAATAAATCCATTGTATTCACGTGCCCAACACCTAAGTGCTAGAAAGACGGAATGTTAAGGTAAAAGAAAATAAAGAAAAGAAAACGAACGAGAAAAAGGAGAAAAATTATCAGAACCTCACAACGGAATGATAACATATAATATCAAAATGATCTTTAACATAGAAAATTATATGGATATAATAATCAGGACAAACTACGCTATCATCAACCTAGACAGTTATAACAGTCTGTCCTTACAATTGTTTATATATAAACAAAGTAACACAGTGGAAATAAAAACTATGGTAGGTCATCATCCAACTCCTTTCCAAGAGCTCCAATGATCTTCATTGAATTCTGAAAATATACATGGGCCTGACCCAAGAATTATAAAAAAATAACATCCGAATCAATCTGGTAGACCAGCATAAGAAACTCAAGCCATTTGGATTATTTAATATTACAATGTAGGATCTAGATTAACCCTAGAGGGGGGGGTGAATAGGGTTATAGCAAATTTTCTCGATTTAAACACAGAAATAAACTGCAGAAATAAATATGCTGAAAAGTAAATCACACACAAAATTTACCCAGCTTCGGCAACCCCTGCCTACTGCTGCATTCACAGATTTCTATTAGAATTAAACAGTATCACGCTTACAACAACTCTACTAGACTCGCAGACCCTTTTGCTCCCGCTCACAAACACTCTACTAGACTCGCACACCCTGCTCCCGCCTATAGAGTTTCGCTCACTCGCAAACACTGCTCCCGCCTATCGAGCTTTGCAAACTCGCACACCCTGCTCACTGAACTAATTCTAACTCGACAATCTGACACTACCTAAATCCTAGGTGGTGATTTACCAGTTTTTGATTCGAAAAAAAATAAAAACAATTTAAACAACAAATAGAAATAAATAAACAACCCTAATAATATAAACTAAAGCTTTTTAAAAAAAAATTAAAGTAGAATCCCCCTTCTATAATAAGAAACACGGCCGGCCCATCTTCTTTTAACCCGTCCTTTTTTTTTTCTTCGTTCGTGATAAAAAATGGCGGCCTGTTCCTTTAGGGCTTCGTCCCTGATCTCCAAATTAGGGCTTCGTCCCTTGATACAATTTAGGGCTTTTGATGGTTGATCGGCCGACTCCTTGTAGCTTGCTTCGGTTGCTTCTCTGATGTTCAATTCTCGCTCGTTTGCAGCTACTTGATCGAGTTCGTTGATTATGACTTTCTGGTATGTGTTGTTTCCTTTTGCTTTTCTGGTTTGGCTTGTTCGAACTCGATGCTTTTGTGCCGATGATGATTTTGGGTATTTATATGCGTTCGAACTCCTTTATCTTCGTTCGTATAAAATCATTTAAATTTGTCAATAATTCATCTCGGCCACTTTATTATTCTTGAACGATTGAGATTGATTCTGACTAGTTCATAATCATATATTTGATACTTGATGATCACGGCTTGGTTGACACGGTTTTGATTCACGCGTTCGATATTGACTTCGGCCTTTGAATTTTGAGATGCTTGATATTCACGGCATTGACTCATTCTATTATGACCATGGCTTGAATATGACTTTGATAAAAGAAAAAAAACTTTGACTTGATTTAAGCATCACCTGACTTGATTTGATTCTGAACATTTTGAACTGAGTATTCTTGTATCATGTTTTCTGATAACTTGATACAGTTCGAACTTGTGTCTGGTTGTCTTCGACATTGGCTTTGCTATGCATCCACGGCTTGGTTGTTTGATTATTTTTCTGACCTTTATTTTGACACCCACGGCTATGTATATTGATACATTTGGCATGATCACTTGTTGGCATTTTGGGCATTATTTCATCTGACTTCGGTCTTGATATTTGCATACTGATGCTTGTTGTACTTGGTCGAGTTTATTCCCATTCTGTAGACATGAACTTTATATCATAAGTATATGTTCACTATTTTCTGTTCTCCTGCATGTTTCATTTTATAATTTGTATACATCAGTTGCTCGGCCATCACTGTGTTCATGTACCACTGCATCTTGTCTTGTAACACTTGTGTCACCTATGTTGCAACTGCACTGTTGCCTTGTTGTAATGTAACTGGACATTTGAGTTTGTTGCATTTGTTGGTTCGAATTGCACTTGGTCTTTGTTGTGTTAGTGACAAGTCTTGTTCTCTGGTATCTTGGTTCACTTCATGTTGCCTTCTTCACTGTGTCACTTATGTGCATATGTTTGCACTGTTTTATGTTGTCACTTGATCTGTTATATTTGGTTCATAATTGACTGTTGTCACTTGCATGCATTTAGCTCGATGGTTGTTGCATATTGCAACTTGTACATGATTTTGGTCTTCAATGCATTCTTATATTCTCCTGTATCATGCTTGGCACAGGCTTGCATAGTTGTGGCATGGTCATTTGTCTGCACTTTCACTTGAACTTGTAGATGATGGTTCATTTGACTTGGAATTGGATGTTTGTTCATTCCAGTGAGTTGTCTGGATTTATTCAACATAGTTGTATTTGCACATTGCCTTTGTTGTGGTCTGGAGTGTATGTTGGCAACTTGTTCGGTGCATTTGCTGGCAGTTGGTCTTTATTGCATTCATGTCATATTTGAACATAGTTGCATTATATTGGTCGAGCTTTGATTCTTTGTTGGCACTTGCTTGAACTTGATTTGTTTATCTGCACTGTTGTATATTCGAACTGCACCTGTGTTGAATCCAGTTTTATTTGGATTTGACCTTGTGCTGAAGTCGTGATATATTGCATGTTTCACCTGAGTTGAATCCTGTATTTTTATTTGGGTTTGACCGGTGCTCACCTGTCCCTGTAACTCAATCAAGTGTATATATCGGTGTGCACGGCCTTGTGGCATATACAGTAATATACTGTGTATGTCACAAGTTGTTCGTGTATGATGAATTCAAATATAAATGAAGACGAACAACCCAAATAACTGAGGCAAATATCATATTTTTAAAATCATCTTTTAATTTATATTGCAAAAATATTTTCTTTTCAATTTTACTGCGTTAGTGAATATTTTTGCAGATTGCTCAGATGCTGGATTCAAACTGGAATGAAGTTGAAGATAAATATGAGTGTGAGTGATATGTAGTGAGGTGAATTGTAAATGTGAAATGTGATGTAATTGTAATCAAAGTTGTATAGTTATAGTGAGAGCTTGAAATTGTACTATTCAAAGATGTAATAAATATTTGTTTGAATAAAATATTCGTTTGAATTCAAATTTCGTGTTATTTATTTTATTCTGCAAATATTTATTTAATCTGTGAAAAAAAAATAAAACGTTAACAAATACATTTAAGTGAATGTATATATGTTTATTATCATCAAACAAAAATCATATAGCGCAAAGCGCATATTCAACATACAACCCCTTTTGATGATAACAAACATATATTTAAGATTTTGAATATATTAAATGTATTTGATAATTTCAATTGCTCCCCCTATTTGAATACTTCCTTTCTATATGATGCTCCCCCTACATATATGACTCCCCCTACATATATGCATACAAATAAAATGTGTGAATGAGCCTATATGCAAATGGAAAATTATTTGACCTTTGCTTGATTCTATTTGACAAAATCTTAACTTTTCTCTCCCCCTTTTGTTATCAGCAAAAGAATAACAGTGTTATAAAAATAGGGATGAAGTGATAGACATGAATCAAACATTTAACTCAATTAAATATAAATATCAAATTTCAATAAAACTCAAACAAAAATCATAATTACCCTTGTCAAACGCATATTCCACTTTCAGAAGTGATGTAGATAGAATCATCAAAAATTCATATAGATATGTCTATCTGTGGTATATTTATTTCTGGAAATTTGAATATCTACTAACCATGCATAACCGTTAGGACTTTTAAATGAGATTAGTAGTATTCCAATTTAATTTAAAAAAAAATGAAATCAAGTATCTTCTAACCACGCATGACCGTGAGGACTTTTAAATGGGATTAGAATCAACTTGTTTATTAAATCAATTATTTTTAATATGCGTTCCATACATGCATAACCGTGAGGACTTTTAAATGAGCATGGAAGCACATAATCAAAAATCCAAGTAATTCACCCATGCATGACCGTGAGGACTTTTAAAGGAGAGTGAATACTTTGGATATTTATTTTTAATTGCTGAATATAAGAAATTGAAGCACAAATAATTTCCTTCACCGATTTAAAGATATTGAAGAACAAATGATTTCCTTTGTAAATTACCACAAATTTACATATTAAATATGATTTTGATGAGTGATGTTCGATAGAAAGATGATACAAATAGAAATGGTCATGGAATTATTATCCAACAAAAAGTTTTTATAACTCTTGTTATGAAATTCTAAAGAAATTTTTAATTATACTTTCTCGAGTTATAATATATGATAAATATCAACACTTATCTCTTTTTCAATCACTATTGATCTTTTCGATAATCATTAGGGAGTTAGATTAGTCAAAATAGTCATTTAAAATCAAATCCAAAAATTATAAAAATAATTTTTCAAAAATGACTAATCTGTAAATATGGTCAAACATGATTTTCTCGAGGGGGTTTTATAAGAAAATTTTCTGCTATTTGAAAATTATTTCAAGTGAAAAATATGTAGATATTTTCTTTTGAAAAAAAAAACGATGCAGCAAATGAATATTAAAAATTAATCACGTTCCATTAGTAATTTTTCTATCAACTATATTACCAGTGTAATCTGCATCTGAATTTAAATTTCACTCAAAAATCTTTCGTTAAATGTCAAAAACCAGATTGTGAAATTTCAACAAATTATCTCAGAATTGTTTTCAACAATTTTAAATGAAATTTGTAATGAAACCATGTTCACACTGAAACAAATATCATGATGTTAATTTCAAAAAACATAGGATAAACAAGTTCATGAGTAATCAACAGTCAATCAACATCATAATTATTTCAAAAAAACAATTTCTTAATGTTTCAACAATTTTTAAAATCCTTTTTAACAGTTTTCACATGAAAATTGAAATCATGCAAATTTACAAGCAGTGACCAAAATGTCAAAACCAATATATCAACGTGTAGCATGAGTAACCATCATTTGACCAAACAAATTTATATAAATTAATTCAAAATTGAAAAACTGATTGGTCATCAATTAAACACAAATCAATGTCATAAATAAGAACCAGTCAAAAATTTTCTTAAAATCCTTTATACAATTTTTTTAAATAGAATTCATTAGGATTTTTAAGTTGAAGCCATGTAAATAGAAGAAACCGTGTTAACAATCAAACATATATTAAAGTGTCAATTTTAGAAGCCATCAAACATCATTTTTATTTTCAAAGCAATTACTTAAAAGTTTCAACAATTTCAACAAGAAATTTAAAATCCTTTTTACAATTTTTAAAATAGAGTTCATTAGGATTTTAAATCGAGGCCGTGTCAAACCATGAATTTAGATTTAGCCAAGAATATTATAACAAAAAATATTATCCAATCAAAACACTATTTTTATCCCAAACTTATATATCAAGTAATTCTAGAGAATTTTATAGTGTTTTTGGCATAAGAATATAATTGGCTAATAATTTTGAATAAAAAATCAGAATCAAAATCATTAAAATCATCATCATATCAACATCATATAATTGGCTGATTTTATTCAGAAAATGGTGCAGATTTTCACAATTTATATATCGTTCAAAACAAATTTACCTGATTTACCTTTACGATATTTTCCAACGTTGCCCATTGTGATTCTGTCACCTTTATACTAGGCTAAGGAACTTTGCTTTGTCGCCCGTTGTGTTTCTGGAACAGCCGAAATCCAGAGCACACTGTTGTTGTTCCTTAGCCTGCCACCTCACCTACACGATGAAAGATTTATGTGACCTATTTATTTTCATAGGTCCATGATTGTTAGTGGCAGAATATTTAAAATATGTTTGTGGAGACCCAAAACTATTTATATAAGTTCCTTTTGGCACCCAAATTTGTTTGACTTTCAATGATTTTACATCTGTGCCTTTTGGAACCCAAATTGGTATAGTTTTCACGTGTTTGGGTCTATACCAACAATTATTTGGATTGTGTCCAAATTTTCTACAAATTGTGCCCATTGAATTGACTCGATTTGTGTTCTTGTTCATGTGACTATAATTTTCAACACAATGTCCAATTATTTCCGATCGAGCAAAGACATTCTTTTCTTTTGCATTATCATCAACTTGTGTTTTTCCAAAACCTAGTCCTTTTCTGTTGTTAGCAAAAATTTGATTTCCCAATAACATTTTGAAAGATTTTTCTCCTTTTGAAAAGTTATTTAGAGATTTCTCAAGATTTTGGACTTTGGTTTTAAGAGATGTGTTCTCAGTTACTAGTGAGGTGCATCTATTTAAAAAATCCTTTTTCCTAGTTTCAATATTTTCCTTAAGATTCAAATTTTCTTTTTCAAGATTCTCAGAGTTATTCCTAATTTTTGATAGTTCCGAATCTAAAATTTTACATTGGTTACATTCTAGGTTTTGAATATTTTCAAGTTCAGTTTTTAACCTAAAATTTTCACGAGCAAATTCTCTCCTATCAGATTTCAGTTTTTCAATTTTAGATTCAAGAGTATCCACTACCTTAGTAAGATCAGAACACATAAAAACAAGTTCTTTATAAGAAAACTCACCTGCCTCACTAGATTCGTCGGAGGTTGCTTCTGATTCTGATTTTGCCATGCAACACAAGTTAGCCTCCTCTGGGCTGCTATCCGAAGCTTCCTCTCCTTCTTCATCATCCCAAGTCGCTGCAAATACCTTCTTCGCCTTTTTCTTTTCTTTGTTGTTTTTGAGAAGTGGGCATTTTGGTTTGATGTGGCCAGGCTTGTTGCAGTTATAACATATCAGTTCATTATCGGAATTTTCGGAATCTTTTGACCTATTGCCCTTGGTTTTCTTCTTGCGTGGCTTGAATCTAGACCATCTTCTAAGATTATTGACGGCCATTGCAAGCTCTTCAATTGGATCTTCTTCATCGCTTTCTTCTTTACTTTTTAAAGCAATCATCTTCTTCTTTGGTTCGGAGTTGTTGCGTTCTTCCTTTGCTTTTAACTCAAGCTCATATGTCATCAGGTTACCAATCAACTCCTCCATGCTTAGTTTGCTCAGATCTTTTGATTCTTGGATTGCTGTGACTTTTGCCTCAAAGTTCATTGGTAAGACTCGTAGTATCTTCCGCACAAGCTCCACTTCAGTAAATACCTTCCCAAGCGCTCTAGCATTGTATATCAAGGTTGAGAAGCGTCCAAACATATCTTTTATGCTCTCGCCTTTGTCCATCACAAAGTTTTCATATTCGTTGCTGTATAGAGCTAGACGAGACTCCTTGACTTGAGAAGTTCCTTCGTGTGTCACCTCCAAAGTATGCCAAATTTCCTGTGCTGTTTCACAATGAGAAATTCTATTAAATTCATTTTTATCAAGAGCACAGATTAAAGCATTCATGGCTTTAGCATTTATGGTTTTCAATCTCTTATCGTTAGCATCCCACCTATCCTTAGGTTTAGGAATCTCAGTACCACCAACGATTATAGTGGGAGGTTTATAGCCTGTTTCAATAATATCCCAGACATCATAATCAACGGAACTAAGATAAATACCCATCCTAACTTTCCAATAAGCATAATCGTTCCCGTTAAACATGGGTGGCCTAGCAATAGATTGCCCCTCAGAAAAAGCATTATTTTGTAGACTCATGACTCTAGAGTTAAAAAAATATTTACCGGGCTCTGATACCACTTGTAGGATCTAGATTAACCCTAGAGGGGGGGTGAATAGGGTTATAGCAAATTTTCTCGATTTAAACACAGAAATAAACTGCAGAAATAAATATGCTGAAAAGTAAATCACACACAAAATTTACCCAGCTTCGGCAACCCCTGCCTACTGCTGCATTCACAGATTTCTATTAGAATTAAACAGTATCACGCTTACAACAACTCTACTAGACTCGCAGACCCTTTTGCTCCCGCTCACAAACACTCTACTAGACTCGCACACCCTGCTCCCGCCTATAGAGTTTCGCTCACTCGCAAACACTGCTCCCGCCTATCGAGCTTTGCAAACTCGCACACCCTGCTCACTGAACTAATTCTAACTCGACAATCTGACACTACCTAAATCCTAGGTGGTGATTTACCAGTTTTTGATTCGAAAAAAAATAAAAACAATTTAAACAACAAATAGAAATAAATAAACAACCCTAATAATATAAACTAAAGCTTTTTAAAAAAAAATTAAAGTAGAATCCCCCTTCTATAATAAGAAACACGGCCGGCCCATCTTCTTTTAACCCGTCCTTTTTTTTTTCTTCGTTCGTGATAAAAAATGGCGGCCTGTTCCTTTAGGGCTTCGTCCCTGATCTCCAAATTAGGGCTTCGTCCCTTGATACAATTTAGGGCTTTTGATGGTTGATCGGCCGACTCCTTGTAGCTTGCTTCGGTTGCTTCTCTGATGTTCAATTCTCGCTCGTTTGCAGCTACTTGATCGAGTTCGTTGATTATGACTTTCTGGTATGTGTTGTTTCCTTTTGCTTTTCTGGTTTGGCTTGTTCGAACTCGATGCTTTTGTGCCGATGATGATTTTGGGTATTTATATGCGTTCGAACTCCTTTATCTTCGTTCGTATAAAATCATTTGAATTTGTCAATAATTCATCTCGGCCACTTTATTATTCTTGAACGATTGAGATTGATTCTGACTAGTTCATAATCATATATTTGATACTTGATGATCACGGCTTGGTTGACACGGTTTTGATTCACGCGTTCGATATTGACTTCGGCCTTTGAATTTTGAGATGCTTGATATTCACGGCATTGACTCATTCTATTATGACCATGGCTTGAATATGACTTTGATAAAAGAAAAAAAACTTTGACTTGATTTAAGCATCACCTGACTTGATTTGATTCTGAACATTTTGAACTGAGTATTCTTGTATCATGTTTTCTGATAACTTGATACAGTTCGAACTTGTGTCTGGTTGTCTTCGACATTGGCTTTGCTATGCATCCACGGCTTGGTTGTTTGATTATTTTTCTGACCTTTATTTTGACACCCACGGCTATGTATATTGATACATTTGGCATGATCACTTGTTGGCATTTTGGGCATTATTTCATCTGACTTCGGTCTTGATATTTGCATACTGATGCTTGTTGTACTTGGTCGAGTTTATTCCCATTCTGTAGACATGAACTTTATATCATAAGTATATGTTCACTATTTTCTGTTCTCCTGCATGTTTCATTTTATAATTTGTATACATCAGTTGCTCGGCCATCACTGTGTTCATGTACCACTGCATCTTGTCTTGTAACACTTGTGTCACCTATGTTGCAACTGCACTGTTGCCTTGTTGTAATGTAACTGGACATTTGAGTTTGTTGCATTTGTTGGTTCGAATTGCACTTGGTCTTTGTTGTGTTAGTGACAAGTCTTGTTCTCTGGTATCTTGGTTCACTTCATGTTGCCTTCTTCACTGTGTCACTTATGTGCATATGTTTGCACTGTTTTATGTTGTCACTTGATCTGTTATATTTGGTTCATAATTGACTGTTGTCACTTGCATGCATTTAGCTCGATGGTTGTTGCATATTGCAACTTGTACATGATTTTGGTCTTCAATGCATTCTTATATTCTCCTGTATCATGCTTGGCACAGGCTTGCATAGTTGTGGCATGGTCATTTGTCTGCACTTTCACTTGAACTTGTAGATGATGGTTCATTTGACTTGGAATTGGATGTTTGTTCATTCCAGTGAGTTGTCTGGATTTATTCAACATAGTTGTATTTGCACATTGCCTTTGTTGTGGTCTGGAGTGTATGTTGGCAACTTGTTCGGTGCATTTGCTGGCAGTTGGTCTTTATTGCATTCATGTCATATTTGAACATAGTTGCATTATATTGGTCGAGCTTTGATTCTTTGTTGGCACTTGCTTGAACTTGATTTGTTTATCTGCACTGTTGTATATTCGAACTGCACCTGTGTTGAATCCAGTTTTATTTGGATTTGACCTTGTGCTGAAGTCGTGATATATTGCATGTTTCACCTGAGTTGAATCCTGTATTTTTATTTGGGTTTGACCGGTGCTCACCTGTCCCTGTAACTCAATCAAGTGTATATATCGGTGTGCACGGCCTTGTGGCATATACAGTAATATACTGTGTATGTCACAAGTTGTTCGTGTATGATGAATTCAAATATAAATGAAGACGAACAACCCAAATAACTGAGGCAAATATCATATTTTTAAAATCATCTTTTAATTTATATTGCAAAAATATTTTCTTTTCAATTTTACTGCGTTAGTGAATATTTTTGCAGATTGCTCAGATGCTGGATTCAAACTGGAATGAAGTTGAAGATAAATATGAGTGTGAGTGATATGTAGTGAGGTGAATTGTAAATGTGAAATGTGATGTAATTGTAATCAAAGTTGTATAGTTATAGTGAGAGCTTGAAATTGTACTATTCAAAGATGTAATAAATATTTGTTTGAATAAAATATTCGTTTGAATTCAAATTTCGTGTTATTTATTTTATTCTGCAAATATTTATTTAATCTGTGAAAAAAAAAAAAAAACGTTAACAAATACATTTAAGTGAATGTATATATGTTTATTATCATCAAACAAAAATCATATAGCGCAAAGCGCATATTCAACATACAAAACCTTTTAAAATAAAGGTATCTCATAAGACCATACCGCAAATAAACACGGATTGGTTTTTACTTACAATAACCAAACCATTTCTATTAAAAACTCTAGTGATATTATAATAATGTCGAAGGTAAGGTGTGCAATATAAATATATAACTTAGCTAGAATGGTTACATTGGTTACATTCAACATCATATTTAGGTATACAAACAAAACCGCAAAGATAAGTTTGCATAAATGAATTTTCCACGGAGATCTCCTCAATTAGACCGATCTCTTATGACAGGGATCAGAAACTACCTTCTAAGGGATGTATATCTCTAGTTAAAATATACCATAAGGTAAACAAAACAGGCCCAAAATCCAAACAGTTTCATGAACAACCTAAACCGAGTATCATTAACTCATGTGGCCAACATATCGATAAGCGTACTCTAGATGGTGGAGTTGATGTACTCCCTTGAGTTGACCGAACCCAGGATTGTGTAGCATGCTCTGTATTTAGTTCTTTTTCTGATGTCAAGGCTACGTTCGGCATCTTTCATCTGGATCTTCGTTACTCGAACAAATAACGAATCCCATATGGATTCCTTCATCTCAAACGAATTTGAAAAAACACATGGATTCCATCATTTCACTTCCAAAACATAGAACACGTATCTCAGTCTTAAAGTAGTTTTCGATAAGTAGAACACTTACTGATCCTGGTCTCTCCAAAACTGAATCGATGAATTTGGTCTTATTCGACAATAATATGAATGATCGCATAAGGGAACTAAGTCCCATATACTGTCCATAAGCAAGTAAACATACAAACATTATTAATTCATCCAAAGCACGATTAAGTCACATAAACAAATTTTAATCCCTTTTTAATTAATTTATCCTTTATTAATTAAAAACCTTTTTTTATTAGTAAAACATATTTTTATCAAATAAAACTTCTTGCATTAATCAAAACTTCCTTTATTAATTAATGCTCCTTTATTAGTCAAACTTCTTTTATATACTTGTATATATAATTATATTTAATTTATGATTATAAAAGATATATATACTTGTACATATATTAAACTATTCCCTTATACTCTGTTGGGCACGTTTTCACTACCGAACCATCTCCTCTCCATGCATTGCCGAGCCAACTCCCTTCCCCAGATAGCCAAACCAATCCTATTCCCACCTACTACCGGATCCACCTTCACTGAACCAACCCACTCCATTCACTACCGAACCAGCCACCTTCCATCCACTAGCGATCCAACACCACCGAACCAGCCACCTTCCATCCACTACCGATCCAACACCACCGAACCAACCACCTTCCATCTACTACCGATCCAACACCACCGAACCAGCCACCTTCCATCCACTACCGGTCCAACGCCACCGAAACAGATCACCAACTCAACGCTGAACCAACACGAACCAAAGTACTACCGGACCAAAGCCTCAACTCCAGCCATCTACTACCGAACCAAGGCGTTGCCGGACCAAAGTTCCCAGGTCAGATTGCTTCACCCTGGGCCCACCAACGGCTATATACATCCAGGACCCCTGCCCCCAGCCTCACTCTATAAATAGAGGGGCAGGGGTACAACAATGGCAGACAAGTTTGGGAGCTCAAGCACGGATAGAACTTTCAAACAACTTTCAGATTCTTGTAATCAAAGCTTTGTACTTGTAATCTGAAGAGAAAAGGAGATTAACATATAAAGTGGATGTAGGAACATTCTGGCCGAACCACTCTAAATCTGTGTGTCTTTTACAGTTTAGTCCATCTATTTTATATGTTTCCATAAATCACCCAAATCACTAAGAACAACACATAATCAACTAAATCATACGACTTGGAGGTGTTTTCCCATTTTTTGTGCAAACATTTTTGGTGCTTTCACTGAGAACAGAAGCTCGAAGCTTCAGCTTCTCCCACTCAACCCTTTTCCTATCAGCATCGTTCATTGCTTGGAAAACATGCCTCCCGGACGGAAGAAAGATGCTAACAAAGGAAAGAACATCGCAACTAGCAGTATCCCAGATCCGGTGATCAGAAATCAAGACAATCGTCCAGTTCCAACAGCAAATGGAAATCAGGCAAATCCGACAGCCCCTGCTACGGAACAACCAATTACAAGGGAGGATCTGGACAGGGTTGTGGCTGAAGTAACTGACCGCTTCGCATCTCAACAAGAAGCCTTGGTGGATCAACTCATGTCACGCTTAAGGGATACTGAAGAATCCAACCGCAACACTGAATCATGGGGTGAGTCCCGGTCTGGAAGATCTGGGAGACAACAAAGGTCTTTCTTCTTTGAAGAGGCTAACAACAGAAACAGCCATGGTAGGAGCCGAGCCCCGACTCAGCCCGAATTCCGACCCGAGGAAACATTTGGAACCGAACCCAACGGGGGAGGTACCAGGAAGGGGTCGGATATGGCTGAGCCTATCATGCTACCTAACCATGGAAACACCAATAGAAGGGGCCGAGCTAGAGTCCAGCCCGAAGTTGGACCCGAAGAAGTGCTGAGAACAGAACCCAACAGGGGAAGATTAAGGCAAGGGTCAACTGTAGCTGACCCCAGCGTGCCCCCGGAAGACCAGAGGCAGCCATTGGAGAATGTTAGGAGTGATAGACGATACCATCCTTACACGTCATCTGGACGGAATCAATCCCGCAGGGAAGAACCAAACTCATTTCTATCCGCTCCAAGTTCTGATGAAAGGATGGCACGATTGTTCAGAGAGTGTGTCCAATGAGAACAAAGGGATCGAGGGATAGGCGCTAGGGTAACCAGCCCCTTCACCCGCATCGAAACTGCCATCACCCCTCGGGAATGGAAAATGCCGACAGTGGAACCTTACAAGGGAACCTCTGACCCCGTTGTACACTTGCAGAGATACACACAGCATATGCTCATGTGCGGAGCAACATAGGGAGTGTTGTGTAAATGCTTTCCACTATTCTTGGCAGATCTAGCTACCTCCTGGTTCTGCCATCTGCCCCAAGGATCCATCAGCTCATGGGAAATGATGAAAGAAAAGTTCATCAGCCAGTTCCGCATTCATGTGGAACAACCCAAGGACGCTTATTCCCTATCTAATATCAAACAGAAGCCTGGGGAGACAGTGCAACAATATCTAACCCGATTCAACGCCGCAGCAGCCGCAGTCCAAGATGCCGACGAGAAACTTATCCTAATGGCCCTCTGCAGTGGTGTGCATCCAGATACTAAGTTTGCTAGGAGATTAACGAAAGAAAAGCTAGCCACCTTACCCAATTTCTTCTACAAAGCCGAGAAATATATGAGACTTGAAGACGCTGCCATTGAAAGGCAGACAGGGCAACAAACCAAGGCAGCTCATGGCAACACATCCGCAGTAGCAAAGGACGTTTGAAGAAATGACTCCAGAGATAGTGCTGGGGAAAAGAAGGGGGAAAAGCGCTTATATAGGCTAGGACCAAGATTTGACTCTTACACTCCTTCAAATGAAACAGTCGAAAACATCTTCTTGGCCACCCAAGACGAAGTAATATACAAGCGCCCCCCGCACAAGAAGGAATCAGATAATGCAATTAAGTCTGGAAAGTTCTGCCGCTTCCACCAATCTCATGGGCATGACACCAATGAATGCCATCATCTCTGGGACTTGATTGAAGAACACATCAGAAGGAAGAGACTAGAGCGCTATGTGAGAGGTCAGAACAGGACTTCAACTCCTGCCAATGAGAACCCAGGGCTGCCCCTCCCGGAAGTAGGCGGAGGAAATCGCAACAACAGCGGCTCCAGTCAAGAGAAGATAGTGGTCCTTACCATATCAGGAGGACCACACATCGCCGACGGAAGCTGGACAGAGATGGAGAGATACGTTAAGTCACTTAGAAACAATGAAAGCTACGTTAATTCTGTTACAGAAGAACGCCACCCGAAACGGAAAGAGAATGATGATATCACATTCAGTAGGCGTGATCTAGAGGGAAGGCAATACCCTCACATGGATCCTATGGTCATCTCTGCCTGGTTCGGTCCAGCCAAGGTTTTTCGAATTCTAGTAGACACTGGAAGCTCAGTAAATATCCTATTCAAGCATGCTTTCGACAAAATAAAACTGTCAATGAAGGACATGTCTCCCTGCAGCAAACCGCTACATGGATACACTGGAGATGCGAAGATGCCCCTCGGGCAACTGGACCTCTTTGTCAAAATAGGAAGTCATCCCCGCTCCGTTGTGCGAAAACAAACATTTGTAGTAATAGAGAACCACTCGGCCTACAACGCCTTTTTGGGAAGGTCGGCCTTGTCTGAGTTTCAAATTGTCCTAGCCCCGTGGTGCCTGAAGATGAAATTTCCAACGGATAACGGAATAGGAGAAATAGAGGGAGATCAAGACGTCACTCGAGATTGCCATGTGACTGAACTTCGCAATAACCGCAGGAAGGATAAAGGGAAGGATGCAGAGACTTCTCTCTGCAAGAAAAACTTGGAAGCATAGAAATTAAAGAAAGCCCCTCCTCTTCGATACAGCAGCGATCCTTTCAACGAATTAGACCCCAGGGACAAGGAGGAGGAGGCCACTACCGAGCCTGCAGAGGCTATGGAATTTGTATCTAACACGACCCAAGTAGACTGCTGAGAGTCGGGTCTCAGTTAAGAGCGGAATTGAAGGATCAACTCGTCGATTTCCTTCGCCACAACATGGATGTATTTGCATGGACGCACGCTGACATGACTGGAATCTCCCCAGACGTAGCATGCCACATACTGAACATCGATCCCACCAAGATGCCAGTAAAGCAGAAAAAGAGAAGCATGGGGGCAGAACGATCAGCAGCCCTCGAGGAAGAAGTAAAGAACCTACTTGCTAATAACTTCATACGAGAAGCCATCTACCCAGAATGGATCGCCAACCCGGTACTGGTAAAGAAGGCTAATGGGAAGTGGCGAACATGCATCGACTTCTCCAACCTAAATGACGCTAGCCCGAAGGACTGCTTCCCACTCCCCCGAATCGATCAACTCGTGGACAACACAGCCGGACACGAACTCTTATCCTTTATGGACGCATACTCAGGATATAACCAGATCCCTATGCACGCCCCCGATCAAGACCACACTAGTTTCATCACTGACCGGGGATTGTACTGCTACAGAGTAATGCCTTTTGGACTTAAAAACGCCGGAGCTACTTATCAGCGCCTCGTCAACAAGATGTTTGCGGAACTAATAAAACGAAATATGGAAGTTTATGTGGATGACATGCTGGTAAAATCAAGGAAAGCCGACGATCATATAATCCACCTGGACGAGATGTTTCAAGTACTTCGCCAGTATGGAATGAAGCTGAATCCTCTAAAGTGCTCCTTCGGAGTATCATCGGGAAAGTTCTTGGGATTCGTCGTCCATGCCAGGGGGATTGAAGCAAACCCCAAACAAGTCTGGGCTTTGCAAGATATCAAGATACCATCCACTCGAAGAGAGATGCAAAGCTTAAACGGGAAAGTGGCCGCCCTAAGCAGGTTCATCTCTAAAGCAACCGACAAATGCATCCCTTTCTTCGAAGCTCTAAAGAAAGACAAAGGAAAGTTCGAATGGACCGACGAATGCTCGACAGCCTTCCTTAACCTAATCGAACATATCCAGAGACCACCAGTACTCTTAACTCCAAATAAAGGTGAAGAACTATACCTATACCTTGCTGTATCGTCCCATTCTTTAAGCGCCGCTTTGGTGAGAGAGGACAACCGCACGCAGCGGCCCGTATACATTGTAAGTAAGAGATTTACAGGGGCAGAAGCCAGATACCCTAAACTTGAAAAGCTAGCATACTGTTTGTTAATCACATCACGGAAATTGCGACACTATTTCCAATTTCATTCCATCAGAGTTTTAACCGATCAACCGCTAAGGCAGGTACTCCATCGCCCCAACACTTCTGGGCGACTACTTAAATGGTGCATTGAACTGAGTCAATATGATGTCACCTACCATCCTCGTACCGCCATCAAAGGACAAGCCATGGCCAATTTCATTGCCGAATTCACTACCAACGAAGGTAAGGATCAATCCGAAATAACAAAAGATATCAAGTGGAATCTCTTTGTAGATGGAGCATCAAACGAGCAGGGCTCGGGGGTAGGTAGTGTGATAATCACCCCCAGGGGAAGGAAGCTGCACTATGCCCTAAGGTTGGAATTCGCTGCCACCAACAACGATGCAGAATATGAAGCAGTAATAGCAGGACTAGAACTTGCCTTAGAAATTGGAGTCAGTTCTTTATGTCTCCATAGTGATTCTCAACTTATTGTAAATCAAATACTGGAAGAATTCCAAACTCGAGGAGAATGGCTCACAGCATATCTAAAGAAGACCAAGCTGCTGCTCAATCAATTGGATCACTATTTAATCAAACACATTCCTCGAGGAGAGAATCAGGAGGCCGACGACTTGGCAAAGCAAGCTAGCATGAAGGACGGCACCACTTCCGGAACAATAACCATCTCAAAGTAACTAGCCCCGAGTTTCGAGCAAGTGAGTCTGATAGCTGCGATCGAAAAGGAAACTTGGATGACTCCCATCCGGAAGTACTTACAGAGTGGCACGCTGCCCGACGGGCGTAGCGAAGTTAAGAAAATCTTGAGGAAAGCTTCCCGCTACACAATACAAGAAGGCATCCTCTATCGGCGCGGCTTCTCTAACCCCTTATTAAGGTGTGTCGCTGGAAGGGAAGCCAAAGAGGTCCTGTCCAACACCCATCAAGGAAGTTGCGGAGATCACACTGGAGGGCAGACTCTAGCAAAGAAAATACTCCGATATGGGTATTGCTGGCCCACTTTAAACAAAGACGCCCTAGACTTCGTCAAGAGATGTGACAGATGTCAGAAATTTGCTAAGATTCCTCGACTACCAACAAACGAGATTACTCAAATGGCCAGTCCTTGGCCCTTTGCAGTATGGGGAATTGACCTGATTGGTGAACTGCCAATGGGCCGAGGCGGAGCCAAATATGCTATAGTGGCGGTCGACTATTTCACCAAATGGGTGGAAGCGGAACTTTAAATAAAATATATTCGGCAAAAGTTATTAACTTCTTGATCAAAAATGTTCTATGAAGGTACGAGGTTCCGCTCAAAATCATATCGGACAATGGACTTCAGTTTGACAGCGAGGAGTTCACTGACTGGTGCCGAGAGCATGGAATTCACAAAAGCTTCTCATCTGTGGCTTATCCCCAGGCAAATGGACAAGTCGAAGCTGTCAACAAAATTCTCATAACTCTGATCAAGAAGAAGCTTGAAAAGTCAAAAGACGCTTGGGTGGATGAACTTCCTACGACACTTTGGGCCTACCGCACGTCTTTCAGAACATCAACAGAGCATACTCCCTTCTCTTTGGCATACGGATCGGAGGCCATGCTCCCAGTTGAAACTGTTGTGCCCTCCCATCGTAGGATCCACTACAACCTAGAAGAGAATGAATAACTACTACACATGTCTTTGGACCTAACTGAAGAAAGAAGAAATGATGCAGCACTTAAAGCGGCAGCTCACAAGCAAAAAGTGGCAGCACGATACAACTCCAAAGTCAAGCACCGCAGCTTACGAGAAGGAGATCTTGTTCTCAAGCGGATCTTCCCACGCCCCGGAGCGCTAGATCCAATCTGGGACGGACCCTATGTAATTCATAAAGATCTCCACAACGGAGCTTATATTTTGTCAACGGTGGGCGGAGAGGTGTTCCAGAGGGCGTGGAACATCCAACACCTTCGTCGATACTTTTCTTAACTTGTACTGCCCATATGAAGTGAATTAACGAAGAGAATCAGTGGACTTAGGCATTTTCGTGCCGAACCACTTAAAAAATCTTGTCTCTTTTTAAACTTGTTCCTTTATATCTTGGCTACTTGTTAAGCTTTATCCTTTTCTGTTGAATAAAATCCTGTATAACGGCATTTCCGTTCTGGACACTTCATGGCACAACCTCACCTGGACAGGACCAAACAGGTACTATACGAAGCTATGCCCTCGTCAATGAGACACTTTTGCTCCAGCATCCCTCTGCTGCGGGCTAACTCATTGCTCGCGACGGCCCTCAAAGCCAACTGTAATGAGCCGATCATAAGCCACCGAGAAGGCCGACTATAGCCGAGGAAGCTCATTACGCCGTTCGGCTCGCCGGCGATCGTGAACCGATTATAAGCCCCAACATAAGGTGTGGCCAACCAGGGGCAGTTCACAGTTGACGATCGACACCCACGCTAGCCGGCCACGGTAAATCGAATAACACCCACGATTACGGGCCATAATGGCCCGGGTAGTTACTGTGCGCGATCTCAGCTCCGATGTGTCTTAAGTACGGCTGTGGTAAAAAAGAAAACTCCCAGCGAAGGCGTAAGATGAGTGACGAATGTCTCCAAGACCCACAGCTAGGGAAAGTGACTACAAAACCCGTTTGCCACGAACTTAAGCACATCGAAGGCCTTCCGTGATTGGAAGTTTTACTATTTCTTATATTTCCATTTTTATTTATAAAAACTTTCTTCCTATCCTCTATAACAACCATTAAAGTACAGGACACCAAATAGGATGCACTCGCTAATGGGAATAAGAACTCTCAGCTGGATGACGGGTCACTCAACCCGTATTCGAACACACAAGGCATTCGAAGCTACCATCTACAACTAAAAATCGAAAGGGCGGTACTTTCTTCTCTTGTATACAAATAAGTAGCTCTGATATATTCACACATCACATAACATTGCAAGACATGAAATTATACTTTAAGCAAGAACTTGACATTAAACACAGTTGAATCACTAGCACATGCACAGCTATATTTCTTATGCAACACATCAAAATAATGACAACATCCAAATATGACGGAATCAGCTTATGTTATAAAATTACATGTAAAAAATAAAATCGTTCGTTGCAATGGCATAATTACAACCTGAAAGTACATTAATGTTTTAGAACTAGTATATACAGGAATGTCAAGTAAAACCAAAAAATGCCCGAATCAAGTCAAAATAGTCAGCAGCATTAGAACTTCATCTCTATCCTTCCAACCCCCTAAGATCTACTTGACAGCAGGATCAGAACTCCCAGCATGCTGACCAGAGGTCCCACCTGTCCAATTCGGGAGAAGAACCTATTAGACAAACGATAAGCAATCAAGTTAAGAAATGATTAAAAGGGAAGACTTACCAGCGTCTGCTCCTTGATCATCTTCCTCCAACTGCACACCCACTTCCTCGGCGGTAAGCAGCTGCATGCCCTCCTTTACCGCCACCTTCTCCTCCTTGGTGAACTGAGCGGTAACCACATCCATTCTGAAGGCCATGCCACCCTCCTTATCTGCCTCAGCCTTGGCCTCTTCCAAAGTCCTGAGATATATCCTAGCCATGACCCGGGGATAATCGTCCATCCAGGATAGGTTGCCCTGCTTCCAAGTACGGAAGTACATGTCATGGAGCATCTCATCCATCATCCCCTCGTTCTCCTCAAACTCCCTCATCCGGGCCTCAGAAGCCGATAGCCTTGCCACGGCAGCATCTCTCTCCAATCGGTATCTCGAGCAGTCAGCCTGAAGGGATTTCCGCATCGCCTCCATCTCCTCCTTCAGCTTGGCTTGAGCAAGCTCTGCGGCCTCAAGCCTCCCAGATAACTCCTCTATCTGCTCAAGATCCTCGTTCCGAACCTTATCCACCATGGCAATGGCTATATCGATCCGTTCCTTGCAGGTAGCCTCCATTTTCCGCAGCTCGGCTCGGCTAGCCTCTTCCATGGTTTTCTTGAGTCGTCTGGAGGCCGCCTCATGCTGGGAGATCTGAATGGCCTGATCGGAAACCATTAGCCGCAGCCGAATGTTAGCACTTCCGATTTCCTCTCCAGCCTTGACCAGTCGGGCGTGATGCCTCATCAACTTCTTGGTCTCCTCGGCCAGCCGATCAATGTTTGCCTTGGCCTCATCCCCCATAGTCATAATCCGAGTGGTCAACAAGTCGAGATCCAAAGACTTAGCCTCATCAAGCACCCTTACCATAGGATTGCGGGGTAGGAGGTGCTCACCGGTAACCTCATCGAAGGAAATATCATGAGAACTCGGGTCCATATCTGGATGACCCGCAAATGGGTTACGAGCCAAGCCGGGACGATCAACATGAGTAACGGTAGGATTCTCTGATGGATGCGGAGATGGTATGGACCCAGTATCCTCCCCCGTGATGTCATGAATAGGCTGGATTGGGGGCTGAGGTCTAAGTGAAGGTTCGAACATGGAACGCCTCCTCTTTCTCTTTTGAATATCCTCTTCAATGACTCCGAGAAGAGGACGGTAGCCGACTACGCCCCGGAATGGTCGGTCGAGGGATTCGGTTTAGCAGAAGTTTTGAGGAGTTTGAATTGCTCGAGGCGGTGCCGAATGTCTGATGTCTTGGCCGCCTTACCCGTTCCTGGAATAAAAACCAAGTGTTACAAGCATGCATGAGACTATAATCCAAGAAATATGTGAGGTTAAAAGAGAAGTCAAAAATTCACCTTGAACCGCCGGAGTTTCCCTAGCTGAAATGCTCTCAAAGATGGACTGGCACCAGTCCCGGCCTTATCAGATTTCTTCGGTTTCTCCACCAAGGCCGACCCTTCCTCCAACCCCTCAAAGGCTTGGCGGAAAGCATCATCCGTCCACTCCTGAATCTCACCTGCTTGCCCAGAGGTCAAGGCACCAACGCCACTACCACTCCGTCCTTCGCCACCGTTACCACCATCACCTTCTCCATCACCTCCGCTCTCCTCCTCGCCTCTTTCCTCCTCTCCACTTTCCTCCTCCGGAACATCCGGGCATGTGCTGGGAGAGGGTCCATCAGATTTTTTGAGCTTCTTCCCCCCGACGATTGGAGGTATCGAGAAGGGTCTCCTCTTGCTGCTCTTTGTCCTGGCCCCTCCTTTGGCTTTGGCAGCTCTTTCCTCGGCTGTATCCCTCAGCTTGACCACAGACTGATGTGGTAGAATCAAGTTGTGTCCCAGGAGAGTGGCAGTCCTGATTAGGTAAGAAGCTGACCTATCCCTTCCTGAAATGGCCTCTATCTCCGCGGCCATCTGAACCAGGTGATCATTCTCCATGACCGCAAAGCCACCTGTCGCTAGCAAGAAATAAAAACACATAAGAAGAAGCATTTCAGTCAGAACGGAAATTATCAATAAGCTTCAACTTACAGCCAGAGTTGAAGCGGTGGATCGAAACGGTGTCATCCTAGACGAAGAACCATTCCTTCTTAAACATGGTGAACTTTGAATACAAGTCCAAGACCGGCTTGAAGGACACGGCCGATTCCAAGATGATGTATGGAGACCCCTTCTTGTAACCTTTCAATTTATATAGATATCGAATCTCCCGGTTAGAAGGGGGCTCCCGTACTTTCTTTGGAAAATCACGAATAGGCACACCAAGATAGCGTAGGAGTTGGGCTGGAGCTGGAAGGGGGCCACCTTCAAATAAGTGACGAAGCTAACTATCCAAGCATTGATTGGAGGAATTGCCCCACACATGCAGTGGTACCTACTATAAGCGAAGTATCCTTCAGGGGGATTACATGGCATGACCCCCTTCCCTGGCAACAACATGCGTGCTCTATCAATTCCAAAGGAGCGGGAGATAACATCAAGCTGCTCCTCTCTGAGAGAGCTCGGAAAGCAATCAGGAGGAGAGTTCAAAAGCTCTTGAGGACCGTATCCGTCCACTAGTGATCTCGGGGTGGGTCCCTGTCGTCCCGGTCCTAGATGGGCTGGAGGCACCACAGGGGACTCTCTTCTGTCCGTAGATTTTCTCTTTTCTAATCGAGTTTTCACTTTGTGAGACATTATCTGCGATACTAGAAAAACATACTGTTAAAACAAGGAATATAGAGACATAAACATGCAATTATATGTAGTCTGAAATTTCACTCGTAATTCAAAACATAAAAATTCAAGTGTATAAGGCTCATTCGGCACTTATACAGTGTAGCCTCATTCGGTGGTCAAAACACACACTCCATTCGGCAATTCAGGTATGAAATTGTCATTTGGTACTTAAAACCCACAACGTTCATTCGGTAAGTCAAGTTCCCGAGTCCATTCGGTAGTTCAAAACAAAAACCCATTCGGCAAAAAGGGGTCTCACCTGGTTCGGCAAGGATAGGAAATTGATTCGGCTAACACGTTTGGTCTGGCGAAGATAAGATTGATTCGGCAAAAGCAAGGGGTTGGCTCGGCTGATAAAGAATAATGAAAGCGCTAGGCCCCTATTTATAAGCAAAAATCAATGACCGGACCAGTTGGTTCGGCATTACTTAAAACAAAGCATGCCATATACAGGCATATGCCCTACTTTGGGGGGCAAATGTTGGGCACGTTTCCACTACCGTACCATCTCCTCTTCATGCATTGCCGAGCCAACTCCCTTCCCCAGATAGCCAAACCAATCCTATTCCCACCTACTACCGGATCCATCTTCACTTAACCAACCCACTCCATTCACTACCGAACCAGCCACCTTCCATCCACTAGCGATCCAACACCACCGAACCAGCCACCTTCCATCCACTACCGATCCAACACCACCGAACCAGCCACCTTCCATCTACTACCGATCCAACACCACCGAACTAGCCACCTTCCATCCACTACCGGTCCAATGCCACCGAACCGGATCACCAACTCAATGCCGATTTAACACGAACCAAAGTACTACCGGACCAAGCCTCAACTCCATCCATCTACTACCGAACCAAGGCATTGCCGGACCAAAGTTGCCAGGCCAGATTGCTTCAGCCCGGGCCCACCAACGGCTATATACATCCAGGACCCCTGCACCTAGCCTCACTCTATAAATATAGGGGAATGGGTACAACAATGGCAGACAAGTTTGGGAGCTCAAGCACGGATAGAACTTTCAAACAACTTTCAGATTCTTGTAATCAAAGCTTTGTACTTGTAATCTGAAGAGAAAAGGAGAATAACATATAAAGTGGATGTAGGCACATTCTGACCGAACCACTATAAATATGTGTGTCTTTTACAGTTCAGTCCATCTATTTTACACATTTGCATAAATCACCAAAATCACTAAGAACAACACATAATCAACTAAATCATACGACTTGGAGGTGTTTGCCCATTTTTTGTGCAAACATACTCTTTTCAATACTTGAAAAGTATTCATACACTTATTTCAATGGTATAAGTATATTCACAATCACTTAACAAAGTTTTCTTAAAATATAATCAAAGAGGTTAAAATCAAGTGTTGCTAAAACATTGTTACTATAAATCCTTTCTCTTTACTATTTAAACATATAACTTTTTCTATTTTTTATAAAAGATTTCAATATTTGTTATTACCTTTAAAATTCAATTATTAAAGATATAATTATATTTATAATTATTCCACTTTAAAATATAATTTAAGGGTTTTGAAAACAAAAGTTACTAAAACATTGTTTACCACAAACCCAAAACACTTCACATTTAGTCATTTTCTTTAAAACTCTCCTTTAAAGGTTCAATTACATTTATAAAAGCTTAATAAAATGTTGCTCAAACATTGTCATAACAAACTCAAATCATTTCATGCTTTAGACATTCCTCTTTAAACTCACTTTTTGAAGATTTAATGGGTTTAACACGTGTTATTTAAAACGTTGTCGCAACAAAACCAAACCACTTCATACTTAAAAGCATTTCTCTTTAAACCTGCTCTTAAGATTTAGTTATACTTAAGGGTTTAAGACAAGTGTTATTTAAAATATTATCACAAAAACTCCAAAACATTCACTTATACTTATCCTTAAAAGTATTCATTACTAAGTATCTAATTATATTCCTAAGTACAATTAACAATAAAGGTTAAAAACAGATGTTACTAACAAATTGTTTACTACAACCCAAAACCATTTCTATACTTATCATTAACTTTATTTAAACATACAAGCATAATCACACTTATTGGTTAAGGTAATACACTTTTAAGCAATTTCCACAACACCACTTATTTTAACTTAAGTGTTTAGAAATCCAAACACCTTTATTATATTTATAAAATACTTAATACTTATATATAGGAATACCTTTTAAATACTAATATGTTAAAAAAATTCAAAAATACTTAAAAGTATAAGATAATTACTTATATAGAATATTATGTAAAATAAGGAATTTTGAAATAAATAACAAAACCAAATTAAACATGTTTTATTTGAAAAGCCGCTTAGTTTAAAAATTCGTAATTAATTGTTAGAATTATATTTAAACTTGAAACCAATTTTTAAATACTCTATTATAAGTTATAAAATAACCCTAAAAGTATTGGAGAAAAATATATATAATTTAAATAATATTTTTATACAATTTATAGTTTCAAATAGCAAAGATAGCATTTCTAGAAATGCTGTCTACAGTTTTGAACCTGTTTTGCTATAACTTTGCACCTAGTTTTCGACGACTTACTAATTGATTTTAGATTTATTCTTTTTATAATAGTTATTATACTTTAGGCACTTAGAAACCATGAAGAAAAATCCAAAATAATATCTTTTAATTATTTTTTTAGAAATTTCTTAAAACAATGCATTTTACCAAAATGCTCATATAGCGACTATTTTGATATAACTTTTGCCACTTCATTCAACTAACTACCAAATGATTTAAGCTTAAAAACTTTTAAAAATAATGTATTATTAACTTGTTAAAACGGTAAATAAACCCTTAAGAAAGTTTCCACAAAAATAAACGCTATTTCCCAAAAATCCAAGGAGTTTAAAAATATCGATATAGCGACCATTTTACTATTGACTTTTACAACTTTGGTTTACATTTTCTATAACCCTTCCAATATATTATTTGCTTTCCAAAACAAATATAGAAGTGTAGTTAATAATCCAAACAAGTTATATTGAGATATGTTCACAAATTACCAAATTACACAAGTTTAAGTTAAGGAATTCAAAGTGTGTTTATAGTGACTATTGCTATACATACAATTCCGTATTCAATTCAATATCCAATCTTACTCAATTTTACATTCACATATGATTTCCAAAATTCAAACCACACCACTACGAAACTATTTTTAATATATGTACTTTAATTAACATGTCCACGTTAAATGTTCAAATGTACTTAACAATATTCGATGGTTTTAAGGCAACTAATCAAATAATCACATGCTTTATAAATCACACGATTAAGGGTTATAACTTTAAGTAGTTATATATTATCATAGTTTATAACAAGCAATATTATCAAGTTATCATCTTCATTCAAAGTGAGAATAACTCGCTTTCATTCAAACCATACACTTCCTACCGACGTTTAATCAACCAAACACTCCTACTATCACTTCCACTAGCTCCTAGCTCATAGTCAAGGCCTCCCCTTCCTTCCATTGCACACGTCCCCCACCTCCTTCCATGCTCATGGCCTAAGGCCATCTTCCTTCTCCATTGCTCATGTCCATCTCCACTACTGACCTTAACACATGGCTTAAGGCAATGATTTCATTCCATGCTCACGGCCCTAAGGCCGTTACCTCCCCTAAAAAATGCTCATGGCCATAGGGAAAAAGAGAGGAAGAAGAGAAAGAAAACATGGTTTTTAGTTTGAGAATTTGATGATGAAATGAAGAGGCCTTGCATGCTTATTTAAAGCCTAAAAAAATATGGTAAAAGATCTCAAAACCCCTCCTCCTTCCATGCTTGAGAACATGCATACCATACCCTTAGACACACTTTACCTCTTACACACCATACTTCCTTAAATCACACCGATTTAACGGTCTTTATCTCCTTTTGTTTTACTTAGTTTAATTAATTACCCCTTAGTATGACGCATGGTTTAATTTGTAGTTAATGTGTTCATATGATAACATACTAGTGTATAAATATTCAAACAACTTTTATTTAACATAAAGTTGATTTATAAGAAAACCTTTTTTGGTCACATTTTTAGTATTTATTCAAAGTGTATCAACACATTTCAAAAAATAAGTTTTCTGTCATTAGTCATTGTTATAAATTGTTTAACAAGGTTGTAAATGTGTTTTTAGAAAATTCTGGGTTGTTACAAGTGTTGACGAAGAGAACATGTGTATATTATATCATCACTTAATACCGGTTAAGGTGATGTAAAATTTAATTCTACTAGAAAGATCTATATGTAATATATTTTATGAATCTGTCACATCATCAACTCAGATGACGTGTGAACTTGATATTTTAATTAGTCAAATATAAATTGTTCGCTGAATTCATACCTAAGAGTCAAACAACTATATCTATGAGTTCTTCAAAATACCATAGGATTCAATAAGTTTATAAAGTGGTATAAATTTATTACTAATGTATTTGATTTTTAATGTGTTTTTAGAAAATGGACTGGCTCCTAGAAATTTACTTAGTGCCATTAATAATTATTTAGATGTATATAAATGTTATATGTGCACATATCAATATACACTAGCTATATATATTTAAACAGCTTTAAATATAAACAATTAATTAACACGATGGAAAATATTCTAACCCACGTTTGGGCATGGTATGGCCAGCCATAGAGTTGAGAAAGGGTCTTGGATCTAGTTATAACGGTATTGGAGACCGGGTAAAAGGTGGTAGATATGTCTCCATTTTCTTCCTTTATATATACACCAAAGCAAGAAAACCCTTTTTGACTTGATGCTTGACTCCTCTTAGCCTCCACTTCTTCTTGCCCTGCTCAGCTCTTTTAAATTGAAACCCCACTGATCCAAAACATCTAAAAACAAAATTTAAAAGTTGGCACACTCATCCAGTTACTCATTCAGATGGTGAATCGAAGGTTCTAGTAGGTAAGGTGTTACGAACGACGGGATTTATTCAATTTTAATTTAGACTTGTACAAATATACATGCTAAACACCTTATTTTATGCATCCACAATATATCTAATTTCCATTTAAATATATTTTTTAATTTATAAATTAATATTACTTTTCATAATAAATAAACTCAAATTAAAATTAAAATATTCATATCACAACAAATATATTTTGGCCATAATTATTTTGTATAAATATATTAAATTGATTTTATAAATATATACATTTATTATCTATATTTTTTGCATTTGCTAAATTATGTGTGTGTGTCATATACATATAACTAGCATATAACCAGTTTTATAATTTTATGCATATATATGTAAAATAAATTGTTCTAAAATGGCTCTCGGCCTTTTAGTAAAAAAGATACTTTTTCCATTCGAGAACATACTTATATAAATATATTTGTGACAACCCGCACTTTCGGATACACCAATTAAAGCCTAAAGTAGCTTTTGAACTCACGTCGTGCCAAGATTTATGAGTCATCGAGGTTTTAGAACATTATGTGATACAGATACCAAAATAAATTTGAAGTATTCTACACTTTCAGATCTCACAATGGAATAAAATAAAATATATATACTGAAAATAGACAAATCAGATAATAGTTTCAGCATAACGTAGTCCATACAACGATGTCTTCAAATAACAACATGAAGTCTGACTAATAGAATAATATAATACAATATACATGGAGAGTAACTATAAGTAATGTAACTTTCTATGCCTAGTTTCCTCCTCCATGCACCATGTCCTGACCAAATCACCTACTGTTCCATGCTCCAATAATGGGTATAAATGGGGAAGAAAAGGAGAGGACTAGACAAAGTCTTGTGAATGATTATAGTACAGGTGTATGGTATTCACAAGCAATTAACTTAATTAATTATCTACACAACCTAAGGCGAATATATGTGTTCATGTATTACATAAAAAGGATTGGTTACTATATAAATCATGGGGTATGATTCTCATTACACCTTCATACATAAACAACTTACAAAGGCTTCCAACCGAGAGTTGAACAATGAACAATTAATATCTCTAGATCAATTCTTAGTATATAGTCCTAATAAACAACCTCCTAACCAACATTTAATTATATTCTTAATGGTAAACAACGTAAATTGAACATATATAATAAGTGAACATCATAATGCCTGGGCTCGTTCCAAGTATACTACCTTAAAGATTAATGGTCTACAAACATTCTCACCTTCTCAATTGTAAATGTTCCATATCCTCTTTATTGCTCAACCTAAATCTAAAGAAATCACATATAACGATTCCCTCGTAGTTTCATCCACTAACTAGCAATAAATGTAACACTTCCTTTCTATATAATTAAATAATTACAAATAGTGAAAATAAGAATTTTTGAAATTTTTGAAATTTGGCCTTGAAACTTATTCCATTGTGATCGTGGCGATTTTATGATTAATTTACAAATATAATATGTCTCAAAAGTTGTTCATATGAAAATGTTATTGACATTGAAGTTTTGCAACGAGAAATAATTATACATTTAAATGTACGTAAATATATTTGTTATAAATAAATATATGTGCGTATGAAATTCTGAAAATAGGGCGCATTTGAATTTTAAAATTGACACGCATCTTAAAGATAATTAATTAACATTGCCATCATATAAGAAATTGATTGATATTAGCAATTAAAGATAATTAATTAACATTAGCAAGCAATGTAATCAAACCGAAGAAATTAATTTACATTAATTGGTCACATGTGAAATTCAAAATGGATAAGTTTTATATTGAGAAATTAATCAAGCAATTGATGGTGATTAATTAGAATAAACAAGCAACATAAAAAAAAGGCTAAACGTCCATAACTTATAACATTTAAAAGTTAACGTTTATAAATATTATTTAATAAAACAAATAAGGCACGTTTAAAATCCAATATAGACGTGCGTTATAAAGAGAATTAAATCAAAAAACTAACGAGAGTTAATTAGAATTAAAAGAAGACGTTTAATGTCAAATGTTTATAATAAATAAAATGTTTGTAAACATCAGGCATGCTCATTTTGCACCCATCGAACGGCCTGATTTGCATCGTTTTTAGCGGACTGACGACACTATTTTGAATCCCTATAAATAAGAGGCAGGGCTGTCCCTCAAACTTATATTTTTCTAAATGGGTATGGAAGCCCTATCACTCTTCTTTCTTCTCCAATTCTTCATAAATTAGCTATTTTAGATTTACGCCTTCTGATTTACAAGTTGGAGATAGAAATTATAGATCTAAAATTGAGATGTTTAAATAAATTCATCCAAATGAGGTAAAGTACTCAGATTTGATTCTGTAGTTTATTTATTTTATTTTTATTCAATTAGATCCGGATTCCTAAATCCATATAAATCTCAACTTATGGATCTAAATAGGGTTATAGTACGGAACGCTATGGATAATAGAATTGGGTTAAAAATCAGATCTAGAACTTAGAGTATTTTCTTTCTAGGTGAGTGGATTTAATTATATATCATTTATGTTTATGATATATTATCATTAGATTCCCATTAAATAATTTTGTTCGATTTTTTTTCAGTAATTAATTATGTTAATTAATTATGCTGAGGCTGTAAATTATATAAGAGAGCTTATATTTAATCAATATATATATAGAGAGAGAAAAGGGAAATAGTAATCCAATTAAATATAAATAATATTAGGCTTGACAGTTAAGGAAAGGCAGAGGCCTAAAACTAAGAATTTACAGTCATTTACATCTATTTTAAAGGTTGAAATTTTGCCTATAAATGTTTGCTTCTTTTTATTCCTTTTTAAGCGAATAAAATAGTAAAAAGAAGAATTCACAAATATAGACTAAAATATAAGAACACTAGATTTACAGAAATTAGATATAAAATAAGAAAAGCTAAAATAAAAAGAGCAAAATATAATTTTGCAGTAAATTATGCTAAAACGGGGAAAAACAAATTAAAAGGGAAAATCTAATGACTTGATTTGGAAGTAAGTGATAGATTAATTGGTTGGTATAGAAAAGAGAATACATTTGCATAGTTTAATATTTAAATGATAATGATAAACGTAATTGCAAGAAAAAAGAAAAAAAGGGAACTAGTGTAAAACAGAGAAACACTGTATTTTTCACTATCCAAAAAGCAGAAGAAATAATAAAAGAAATATTTTTCAGTTACGGATTATTGTTTATAGCATTGATTAGTATTAAAACATGGAAATGGAATTTTAGCACAGTTTTTGTAACCAACTAAATAGAATAGAACTACTTCCTAGAATATAAGAAAATAAAGTGAAGAATTACAGGAAGTAAAGAAGAAATCATGTTAATTATTAGACAAGACTAGAAGCAATTAAAAGAAATTTACTTAGATGTTCAATTACTACACAGATAATAGAATAAATTCAAAGCAGTTATTATGATAAGTAAATTTGTGACAATCGGACGTAGTCCCAAACCAAGATTGTCATATAATATAAGAGAATCAAAGAGAATTCAATATCATAATAAAAGAAGACAGACCAGAGTAGACAAGAGATGCTTGTAATTATATTTATAATGTATAGATTATAAATAAAAATAAAAGTGACAATTACGTGTAAAATTATAACATAGGTTATAATTAAGTTAATAAGCAAATGGAGCAGAAATAATAGAAGAGGCTTATTTTAATAAACTTAAGACTTAAATTAAGTTAATAAGCATGATAATAGAAGGAGCCTATAATAACAACATTCCCTTTCAATCAGGAACAAATGGTCTCATAATAGTTATGTGAGGCTGGGACAAGATTATGCTAATTAGGGTAAATAAGTAGCCAATAGAATAAAAAAAAGTAAACTAAATGCAAAATAAAAGATTAGACTTATGGTCTAATAAAAGAGTGAGATGCATTTGAAGCAGCCAAAAGGATGAAGAGCTTAACGAAGCAGTTCATTACAGATTTCAGCGTAGAAGGAGCACATCCAACTTAGATATTTTGGGCTAGAGGAAGTACGAGACTTCGACGGGACGTGAGGATACTCTAGGATGGCCCTCTGGGGTAGGCATAACGGAGCAGTCCCCCGGAAGCAAGTCTGTAGGTGTTCCATCAAAATAGTATGCCTTGACTGCTTTGTGCATGGCAGGAACTTTGTAGGCAGTCAAAAAGGGTTGATGTTTGGAGTAGGATATTCGTATGTCCCAGTACTTACAAGTAAGTTTTAGTGGGCATGATCCAAAAGGATAGTCATATGGGGATATCTGGCCAGCATCAAAACCAAGAAGCGAGGTCGAGAAAGACTAGAATTGAACCAACAGCCCAACGATTCTTTCAATATCAAGACATTGGTCGTGAGGGCGCAGTCAATTAGATGTATAGATTGTTCGCAATAGGGCACAACCACTTAGCTCTTTAGAGGTCTTTTGATTAGTTAAGGGGTGGCTACATGGGGCCATAGCCACAATATGAAAAGGGATAGACCAAGTAGAATATCTATATTATAGGCCTAAGGAGGCAGTCCTTTACAGACATAGAAAATCCTCGATTGAGTTCCATACAAGGTAGCGGGATTCATGGAGTAGACGGAACAATTACATATAGTCCTCAATGTACGCACTGGGTGATACATTATGGATGTCCGAGCATTACTATAGGCTAGTGCAGATGCAGTTTTATGTTTTCACAGCTGACGACGGAACTTCTTTATTGTAGGCCTTACGTAGCAGTCCTTTACAGATGTAGTCACAACATGCCCTAGCAGTGAGAGATGGAGTCCTTTTCGAGTAGAATACGGAAGGTACTAAGGGTAGTACCTAGGACCGATACGATCATTGGACATAAGCTACATATATTAGTTATTAGGTTTTGATCTACTAGGGAGTTGATGGGTATGATTCACGCATAGAGGCGAGAGTATTATAAACCCAATAAACCTAATATAACAGAAAATGGAAATAAAATGGTATATGTAGAATTAAACTTAGAAGTATATAATTTTTCCATTCACTAGAACTTTATTTTTGACCCCCTCTTCATAACACCTGCAGGTTAAGTAGATGGCAGAGACTTTCCAGCTTTGAGACACTTGTTAGAAAGTGTAATTATTTTTGTGAGTATTTACTGTAAAGATTTTAGTCAGTTCCGCTGTGAGATGTTAATCCGAGCTCTGACATATTTTTCTTTGCCCATTTGCAGGATACTAGAAATCCAACTCGGGCTTCAGTGGGCTTGGATTCTAGCATTTTTGCGAAAAATCCGGACCCATTGAAATTCGGGTTGTTATATTTGGTATCAGAGCCTAGGTTTAGAATTCCTAGGTAGATGATGAGTGAATGTAATTGTATTTTTTGAATAAAATATAAATATATTATGTACTAAAATCCAAATAGTCTCCAATTATAGATATTAACATATGGAAAAGATTTAGAAGTGTATTTGTGCATAGTTTTCTAGTAGGGTTTGGGATGACGCAAGTATGTTGAGCCCTATGTTATTACCAATTTATAGCGTACAAATAAGCCATGTTTTGAGAGAATTGGTATCCATATATTACAGGAAGTAGGGAAGTTCTATAGCGATAGTAGGGAGAGTGTTTTTATTTTGGAAGGAATAAGAGGCTTTACTAAGAAGAAATTCCACTCTATGTCTAGCCTAATAAAATGAAACTTTTGGAATTGAAAAGTTGAAAAATATAATTGTTAATATATTTGAGGAGGTAAATATTGGGTTTTTGAAAAAAAAATAAGTGATATGAAATTTAAATTGGTTTTTATATGGTGTAAATTTTGTTAAACATGAAATTCTTTATGAAGAATTATAGAGCGCATATAGCTTGCTAGTTTCTTTGTAAGTAACAAAGATTTTAAATATAAAAATCTAGAGAGTGTTAAGTATCGAAAACGTAGGTTACAACATTTATTGTCGTAATAGATGTTTTTGGTAAAAACAAGGAAGCATAGACTATGACACTATTGTTATAGTAGGTGATTGCCAAAGCAAATGTTTTTGCATAGCATATGGGATTTATTATTATTTATTTTAATTAAATCCATAAACTAGTATCTTTGGGTTATAGTAACGATGTTTTACCCTACATCTGTTTTTACCCAAATGAGTTTTGAAGGTAATTTCTAAAGTAGTTTGTTTGTACACTTATCATCTAAATAAGTATATGAGAGTATTTTCAAGTTATGAAAATATTAAAGCAATTTTGAAAATGAGTTCTTTTGAAAACTAATGCACGTTAAATTAATGAATTTAGTAGGAAATATCTTATATAAGTGAATATAGAGTAAACATACTTTAATCTATTGGAATGAAAGAATAATGATATAATTTTTTATGAATCATAAATAAAGATGTTTTGTGCAAGTTATAAGAAATACGTGAAAGACATGTACAAGGAATGGAAAGCGCCATATTTTATATAGTCTATCTCGATAAAATGTAAAATAAATTCCTTATAATTTCACATAAACATGAAATCCTTCTTTAAAGGATTCATAGAAGGTTTTAGCGTTAATAGTTTCTCATAAGGGAATGTAATTCCAACATATTAAGGTACAAAACCATTAAGTGTAGTAAGTTAAAAAAAAACTCCTCTGAGGTTAAGTAATTGGAAGGGTAGAAAAATTAAGGGATTTTTCATAAAATGATTGTTCTTATCTACTCCAGTTTTGGTAAATTTGAAAATCTATGAAAAGAAGATATTTTGAAAACATGTGATGACATATTTTTGAAGTCAAGAAAAAAGAAAATTGATTTAAGAACAAGCAAGACATGTTTTAAAGAAAAATAGCCTGGTGAAAAAGTAAATAAGTTTTTGGAAAGATAAAATTTTTAAGTAACCAAGTATCTTTGAATTTAACAGAAAACTTCAAAATAACACTTTCAAAGGAAAGAATTTTGGGATTTGATGTTTCAAAATTTAGAAGCCTTAATTTTTGAAGTAAAATGGTAAATACCAAACCAAACCAGACTTTTAAATATGGAGTAGATATGAATCATTTCCTAGGTGTAATAGGAAAAGTGTAAGGCTACAGCAGTAATTACTCCTAGTAGTAATAATAAAAGTTCCCATAAGGTGTATAGGACACTAGTGAAAACGTAGAAATGTTGTTTCATGTGTGTAGACTATAGAAGAATAGTGAAGTGCTATTAGTAAGATAGTAAGACACACGTGGTTGGGAAAAGTAGACCTTAGTTGGGGAAAAATGAAAGGTAAAGAGAAAATTTCCCCAAGCTTAGTTGCATTTTTAGATAGAGACTGCATAGATTGAAACCCTTATCCATTGCAGTAAATGAGACTTAGAAAAGAAGAGATGAATAGATCTTGTTCATCATGAGTAACACAGCGTAAGTTGGTAACAAGTAGTAGGCGGCAGGAGAAGCATATGAGTTACTTGGACTCCTAGAGTACGACCTTTCTGTGTCAGAGTGGACATGGTCCTAGACCTCATTTCCCTATATAATAGTTGTGTTTAATTGTTATATTAAAAGAAGAGTAAAAGCATATAAAAGGTAACTAAAAGAAAAACGGTAAGATCTAAAGAAAGCAACAGAAACGTCAATAGAAATAAATGAGAATTGAAAAAGAAAAATACATCTTTCCCATAAATTAAGCATGAGAAAAAGTTTGAAAAGAAAAATCTTTCTGATGTAAACCGTGCTAGGGAAAGAAAATATAGATGTTATAGGATAGTGGCATAAATTCCCAGTACCAAGAGAGAGGTATACAAAAGTAAAACAAAGAAATGTGAAAATTTTCCGTTTTCCACCTTCTTTATTACATAATAAATCGAATTTGGAAAATTCGAATTTTCTAAACTAAAAGTTGTGTGGTATAAAATAGATTTGAGTTATTCAGCATTAAAACAATTATTTACTTTTTTTATAATTACTTTATGACATTAGCTAGTGGTGAAATCTAGGGTTTTCCTTATCCATGGGGGAAATTCACTCTCCTCGCAATGATCAATCTCATCTTTTATTTTCAAGACATCAAAATAGATCACCTGAATCTCACATCAGAAAATCAAGTGATGGTATCATCACAGACAACGATGGTTTTCAATTGGTTCAGTCAAGATTACAAAAAAACGTCTTCCCAGAAATAACCAGGAATTGCCACCAGCCAATAATGGTGATATGAAGAGAAAAGAGGGTCAGAAACCTACCCTCCCTCATCAGAAGAATGGAAATCAACCGTTGCAATCTAGAAAACCAGTAGCTTTTTCTCTAAATAAAGAACAAGGACAGAAATCATGGGCTGATATCGTTTCAAAGCAATCTAAGGAACCAAAATATGATGAATGCAATCTTGAAACTATTGCTCCAATTCAAATTAATAACAAGAAATACAGTATGATAAAAGAAAACATCTGCAAAAGAGCAATCGAAAGCTGGAATAATTCGAACTTGGTTTATGTTGTAGGCACTAAACCATGTCATATGTTTTTCAAACCTTATATTCAACGTGTTTGGAAACCCATGGGAGAGTTTGAAATCTTTACCAGAGAAAACGGATTCTTCCTTTTTAAATTCAAAGAGTTTCAAGATTACAATTCAGTTATTCAGAATGGACCATACTTCTACAATGGTAAACTCATCATAATGAGAAGATGGTCTGAATCCCTGAAAATGTTCAGAGACCTTCTTACTACGATGTCGATATGGGTTGAGTTACCTGTTAGTCCGTGAGATGATGGTTTTGATGACAACCACCTTAGAATAGATTATAAAATATAAATACTGACATTATAAGTTTAGATATATATGTATATGCAGGATTTAACCATGCAGGTACCAAGAATGAAGACTGTACAGTATAGAGATTCAAGATATCGAGATAGAAGACTCATGAGTATCAAGATTAACAAGAGTTCAAAATTTCAAGTGTGACGCCCCACCTCTATACCCATGCTAGCCAAGGACACTATGGGGTAATGCCGTCAACTAACGCGGAAAATAAGGATGGATAGGAGCGACCATCTATAGCCTTGCTTTAATTATCTACTGAATACATCGACAATTGACATACCAAGCAGATCGACATATCCAATGAATACTTAAAACAAAACCATAGGTGGTTGGAGGATCTATCAGAACAGAATATAACAACTCAAATGTAATATACATCACAGAACCATAGATCATCATATGCACACATACAGATACATAACAGAGCATACAAACTGATACACGATAGGTGGTATAGCAAACCATAATATACAAACGACTCCAAAAGAATATATATACCAGAGTTACAACAAAAAAAGGACTACACAAAAAGCTATAACAAAAAGAAGCAAGCTGAGTAGTCCACGCGGAAGCAAAATAGGCTAAGTCCAAAAGCACCTAACCTGAAACATCTCGGTCTGGCCCGAGTATAAAATACACGGGTCAGTCTAGCTAAACAAATCAGTTAGATAAACTGAACAACAATAAACATGTATGGTCACAAAGTATAACAAATATCTCTAAAAGAGATAACGCAATCATCTAACAAAAGATGAATCATAATAAGACAAGCCTCATATCATCGGCAACTCAAATAAACAAAGGATATGAATATCCCAAAACAAGCCAAAAAGGCAATAACAAATACCAATGAAGGTAACACAAGTTCCACAAGGTAACAGCCATATCGTGCGGATCGAAAAGACCAACACCGAAGGGCGATACCTAAGGAATATACATATCAATGAAATATCAGAAAATTGCACGTGCTCAGTACTGTTTAAACAAGGATCCATGAGCCCGAAGATTACAAACCAAATATCACTCAAGTGGTGACGAATGACCAACTCCAAAAGCATACTATAGGGCAACAAACCCGAAGGCACACACCCTTGAAGGCAACATACCCGAAGGGAACAAACCTGAAGGAGACAGTCCGTAGACACTATCCCAAAGGCAACAAACTATAGTGGTGAAGGTCCGGAGGCCCAGTACTGGACACCACTAACTGGCGGAATGTGTCACAACTCTCGAAAAGGAATCCGAAAAGTGGTAACGTGAGTCCCATAACCACCCATTCGCACTAAACGGTGTACTATCCGTTAGTCAATTTCACACTCAAAGCAGTACAAAGTTTACCTCATCTCATCGGTAAACCAGACCCAAAGGTCAAAACGATTAATCGAATAGGTCGGGGATTAATCGGAAAGATGAACACGAGGATTCATGGTCCATGTTTTACCTAACCATTTAATCACCTTTCCACTTCGTTTGAAGTGCAGAAGAGTGTATATTTTACTTAGCAACTAGTTGGAGAAAGCGGATTTTTAATCGTTTGAAAACACTATAAGAAATAGCCTTTGAAATTCTCCTATTATGGAGTAATTAATTTAATATTTAAAATAATACAAAATAATAATTTCAAAAGCTAATTTGATGGAAAATCACTTTAAAATGATTTATAAAATCCGTGCACAAAATCTAAAAAGAAGCCATCAAAGTCAATTGTGAAAGATAACAACAAACCAAGTCGACAAAAGTCGATAAACAATGGAACATCAATCAAAAACAAGGCAATCAGGCAAAACAGGGGGATCCCAAACATCTGAGGGGTCCATTCAGACGTCTGGTTTTGGCCTCTAGAATTTTTCCAGAAAACCCAACCAGACATCTGGTTTTGCAAACCAAACGTCTGAAACCATTCAGACGTCTGAACTTTGGGATCAGACGTCTAAGAGTGGTTTCTGACTTTTCTTCATTCGGCCGTATGCTTATATTTCCACTCCAGATTCAAACCAGACGTCTGAGCTTGGTTAGCAGACGTCTGGTCACTTGGTCTGGGCAACAATTTGCCTAGGACAAAGTGGCCAAAACATATCGGAACGAATCGATCCAAATCCAAAGCAATAGACATGAACAAAGGTTAGAAATCCATATCCAACCACAGCAAAAGCAATAGACTTAGATGTGAGTTCCAAAAACTCACCTTTTCAATTCACAAACAAAGATGAGAAGACCAAATGCAAAGAAACAACCAACCACTCTCCACTTCAACTCTATGAGCTTCAATCTAAGTTCAAAACAAGCATCTCCTAAATTAGGTTTAGAAACTTTCTGAAATTGAAGGAGAAAGAGTTGGAGAAGATGGAGAGAAGGCTTACCAATAGCTTCTCTTTGATTTTGGAGCAAGAATTCAAGTTTGCAAGAAGAAACTAGGGCTTGAATTTCTAATTCCTCTTCTTTTCCCCCATTTTCAGATTTAGCTTGAGTTTAGAAGTGAAAATGAGTGAATGAACCCAAACCCAAAACCCAACTAGAAAAAGTAGCAAAATTCAACTTACTCCAAACACATCAAAGTTTATACTCAAAAAGATCGCAAACGCCAATTTGGATTCAATGGAACTTTCGAATCTCAATTCGACAGTTTGCAAAAAGTAGCATTTTGGACCTAAATCCGACCAACGACACTATATTTAAATAAAACATTTAAATATATAATCGTTAAATATGCGGGTTGTTACATCAAGCATAAGTATTTTTATTAGGAATTTTTGTTAAAACTCATAGAAAAGCACTGGCATCTTAAAATCCAATTTATTCGTGGAATGGAATCCACTTCGAGCCTGTTAAAGGGATGAAACCCTTAGTAGGATGGAACCTACAAAAATCTAGTGGAACATTGTTTTGTATCCACTAATTTTAATTCAAATGATTTTAAAAAATTATCTTGTTTTCAAAATGTTTTCAAAACTTTCCTTTTAAACAACATCAAAACCCTCTATCCTGATTTTAAATAATTTTAGCCTCAAAATTATCTTTAATTTCAAAGTCAAATTACTCCTGATTTTAAACTATCTTTTAATATAATATATTTAACTTTTAAATATTTATACTTGGATTTAAATATAAAATTATAGTTAAATTCTATATATATTATTCTCTATACTTACTTATGAATTTTAACTATAGTCAAGTATATTTATAAAAGTTTAAAATAGTTTTAATATAGAATAAATTTATTTTCAAAAGAAAATCAAATCACCAAAAAATCCTTTGGGATGTCGACATGCCCAAGTACCCCATGTCGATATGGTGTCAGTTGAATTCAAAATTTAAATTTCAAAAGAAGTGTCTATTCGCCAAAACTCTTCATGAATGGACATGGCTGTTGTTCTTCTATAAATAGGGGTTAGTTTGAACGAATTTTATATCAGATTTTTTGGTTTTTCACTCCTCTTCTTCTTCCACATTTATTAATACATATTCTTACCATTACTCTGCCGAAATCAACATTGAATCAAACTCGATTACTTCTAGTTTGATTCTCTATCACTATCTCTACAAGGTTCTCAGTGCTATTCAGAGTTATAGACTTCTTTGTAATCTATTAAGCGAGAAAAGGTGTGATTGTAGCCTTGGAAATCAATCAAGTGAGAAAAGGTGTGATTGTAGCCTTGGTAAATCAATTGGGTAAACTTGTGGCCAGGAAATCAAGTATCTCTACTCAGAGGATAGAAATTCTGGAGGGTGTACCTCGTAGCCTTGAAACCGAGGGTGTAATTATACAATTGCTTTTGAAAGGAAATCCGTACTTGTGTTGCAGGACTGGATGTAGTGTAACTTCGAACCAATATCTGGTGTGTTCTTTCAATTACTGCTTTTGTTTTATTTCTGCATCTGTGTTTGTTTCTGTGATCATATTTGTGTCTGTATATTGCATACATCGGTGTCTAAATTAACATAAAATCAAAAAGATTTAGTAATTCTTTATTAACACTATTCATCCCCCCTCTAGTGTTAATCCTAGCCTTAATATCCGTAATCCGCATTTCTCACATTACCCAGTGTCAATCTTAAATTGTGGGATCACGAGGCATTCAGCGTGATGGCCAGCATTATTGGAAAACCTATAAAAATGGATACAGCTACAGCCATGAAGACGAGATTGAATTACACTCGCCATTTTGTGGAGGTATCTGCAAATGATGAACTTCCTCAAGAAATCAATCTTACACTCTATAATGGAGAAAATAGTACTCAAAAAATTGAATATGAATGGGTTCCACCGAAATGTAGTATCTGTAAATGTTTCGGACACAGTAGAGAACAATATAATACGAAACAAATGTGGATACCCAAAACTAATAACCAAAACAAAGAAGACTCTGAAGTCTAAGAAAATAATTCAGTTGAGACATCAAGAACCAAACCTCAACGAAGAGGCACAAATCAGCAAAGAATTCAAAAGAACAAAGATTAAATCAGCCAAGAAGGTGTCATCTTCAATAAAAAAAATAAACTCAGTCGTTCACTTATTAAAATGATCAGATCCTTGCCATGGAAGTTCGTCATTCAAATGGTGCAAAAGAAAATTCGAATGATACAATGCAACATAGTACAGAGGAGGGAAATAGTAATAAAAAGGTCTTTAACTCTGAAATCCCTCCTATTTCAGAGGCGTGTTTAATTACAGACAATTATGGTACAATTATAAACAAAATCCCTCATCAAAGAACCAGCCAGAGTCAGGAAGGTAACATGGAGAGTGAACCTCCATCAGTAAATGCTGTAGAAGTTGAGGATAGTGTCGGCATCCACTTAACTTTTCCTCTCAATGCTAAGGAGTTTGACATCTCTCTCATTCGTATTCCAAACAGTGCTATTGTACCAACTACTGATTACGTTATGAATGAATCTGAAAAACAATTTGATATATCAGAATTACATATTGCCAAGGTTAAAGCAATTGGCAAGAATAAGAACAAAATTAAAGAGAAGAAGGTTTTTAGGCAAAAATACATATCAGACAATCCAGATTAGAATGAAATGACTACAAGGCTTAAACCTATAAGCACAGAGAAACAGAATAAAGGTAAGGGTATCAGTGCATCAGGTTCAATCTGAAACCCTTTTTTTTAATATGTTTCCTCTATAATATTAATATATTTTATTATGTCAATCATTGCTTGAAATGTCAGGTGTATGAACTCCCCTTCAAAGCAAACTGATATTATGACCCTCATTGAAAATTAGATGGATGATGCTAATAATAAGAAATTCTGTTTTAGACTTTCCAATAATTGAAAATCTATCAACAACAATGACTGTGGCAGCAAAGGTAGAATTTTGGTTATTTGGGACTCAAATGTTTGGGATATGGTTAACTATAATAAGGATATCCAATTTATTGATTTCAATTTAAGAAATGTTGGTGGTTTATCACTACAAATTACTAGTATCTATGGTAGCCATTTTGAAAGTGAAAGAAATAGGTTATGGTACAGGTTAAAAGCCTTAAGTCAAAGCTATGATTTCCCTTGGCTTATTATGGGAGATTTTAATGCTGTTTTCCATGCATCTGAGAAGTTTGGTAGTAATAAAATTCCCATAGTAAATTAGAAGATATTAAAAAAAATTACTTGAAACCGGTCTTATGGAACCTAATATAAGTGGAAACAAATACACTTGGAAATATAGTAAAGAAAAGAATATCCACTATAAACTTGATAGGGTGTTAATTAATAAAAAAACTTATGCGATGTTTTCCCAGATTTTGGTTGTTTTTCTATTGAGCAAAACACTAGTGATCATACCCCTTTACTTATAAAGCATAATCTAAATAATATAATAAAGCTGCTCCTTTTAGGTTTAAAAATGGACGGGTGTCTAACAATGAATACAATGAGATGATTAAAGAGTGTTTCAATTTCTCTTGTACTGGTTCTTACCAATTCCAGTTTAGCATGTTTTTAAAAGATGAAAAAAATAGAACTAGAACTGGAATAAGGTTAACTGAAATAAGAAAATTATTCTAAACAAACTGAGAGAGGAAGGAATTTTTTTGCAAAAGCTTGTTGATGATAGTCCTAGTAATATTAACATTATTGATAAATTCTTTTCAAACCAGGAAAAACTTTCTCATGAGCTTTATATTAACACAGTTAACTATAAGCAAAAGCTAAAGTGGACCGACTTACTATGGGAGATGACTGCACTAAATTTTTTCATGCTAAAATGAGTAGCAGAAAACACATTAATAACATATGGAATATTATTAACAGTATGGGTACTTGTACTAACGATTATGATAGGATTGTTAGTGAAGCTATTAATTTTTATTCTAATTTATATTACTCGGACTCTACTGAAACTGATTTTCCTGATATTATTCGTAAAAATATGTTAAATGATAATGCAACAGAAATCTTACTTGCTCCTGTATACCATGATGAAATTAAATCCATTATTTTTAATGCTGGTGATAATAAAAGCCCTAGCCCAGATGGTTTTAATGCAAAAAAATTTAAAACTCACTGGGAAAATATCAAAGAATAGATTATTAGAGTTGTCAATGAATTTTTGGACAAAGGAAAGTTGCTTAAAAGTTTTAATCATACCTTCATTACTTTAATTCCCAAAAATAAAAATTCCACCTGTATTGGAGATTATAGACCAGTTTCTTGCTATAATTTTATTTACAAAATCATTGCTACTATTTTGAGCAATAGAATAAAACCGTTTCTTCCCTTTTTAATTTCTGAAAATTGGAGTGCATTTATACCTGGTAGACTTATCTATGAAAACTCTATGTTGGCCCATGAAATGGTCAGGAATTTTAATACTAAAAGTGGTGATAATATATGTCTTAAAGTTGATTTACAGAAAGCCTATGATAAAGTGAATAGAAATTTCATAATTCATATTATGAAATGTGTGGGGTTCCCTACTAAATTCTGTAAGTTAATTTTTGAGTGTATTAGTACACCTACCTTCTCTATTCTATTTCAAGGTAAACCTGAGGGTTTTATCAAAAATAATCGGGGTTTTAGACAGGGTTATCCACTTTCTCCCTATATTTTTTGTAACGACGCGGATTTTCGTTGCCGAAAAACCGAGATGTTATGGGTTTTAAAAAGAAAAGAAAAGAAAGAAGAGAGAAAAAGAAGAAAGAAAAAGAAAAATAGAGGGAAAAGAAGATAGACAATTTTTAGAAAACAGAGAATTAGAAAAACAGAAGATAGAAAATTTTAAAAATAGAACGGGACAGAAAGGAAACAACAGAACAACAACAGAATCTCACAATTCGCAGCGGAACAACATATAATAATAAATGAATAATCTTTAAATAAAGAACTATATCAGTTATTACATCACATTATATTTCATTACATCATATCATATCATCAGAGTGTACAACAACATACAACAATAAACAGTGCAGCGGAAAAGAAATACTATATAAATAATACGCCATGCCATCCAGCTTGCCTCCAGCAACTCCAGAATATCCAGAATATCCTGATAAACCTAACTCTTAACTGCCCGTGTGGAAATTGGTGGGCACCCAGAGTTTAGGAAGGAAAACAATAAACTCCAAGTCAGTCATGTGACGAGTGTGAGAACTCAAAACAGTTTATTTATCTTTAAAATCAAAATAGAGGAATATTTTTAAAGTCAATTCGCAATGCTTTTAAAAATGAGACTACCATAAGGCCTCCCGCACACACACACAATGCAAACGCAGAATCGGAGGATATTTCTCCTTATGATAGTCAAAGATGCTTGATACGCATTAAAAAGAACATTTCATATTATTATTAGTGCATAGTGTAGGGGAAAAATTCATTTTGAAAGTAGAATATAAATCTTAGCCAACATAGACATTTCGAACTATGTCTACTATAGCTACCACCCAAACAGTGGTGACCACCATAAGTGAATGACAGGTTCTACAACTAATACCGTACAAGTTTCGTATTGGGAATTGGATTTCCAACGAATGATCAGGCCAAGGAACTTCCCATTGCCACATGAGAATGCCTCTGGATGGACATCCCCGAGAACCAAACCGGATCTCTACCAACACAAGGCCGGGTTACTCCTAACTGAGTAACAACTGACCGAATATGCCATCCCCCGGTCCTTTGGGACCTTTATCAACCGAGCGCTCGTAATCAATTCACACAATCATAACAAAGTGTTTTCAACATGAGTAAGTATCTGGGCTCCATACCATGATACCACCCTTTTCCAGAAGGAAATGGACACATCCTAAAGGGTGCTACCCCTCATAACCTTGCTGCTTCTTTCCTGTTTTGACCATTCACGGTGTGTGAGGCTCGACGAATTCACGTCCACAAAAACATACTTTATACAAAAGCCATGCTTTGGGTCAACAAATGATCAACACAATGATCACTAAGATAGACGATCAAATAAATGATCCTATCACAATAATCAACACAATGATCATTTCAGCATCACTCAGCATGTCACATTACCAAATTGGGAATATATCGCTGATAACTTCAACTATATAACCTTTGAGCTCGTACGTCTCAAAGAAGGGTGTTAAGCAAAGAATAAATTCTCCGCCACCAACAGAAATATATTTGAAAGAAATCGGCTTTACATCTCAATTTGTAATGTCAGACATACAATCCATACAAGTCTGTTCCGGGATCGAACAAAACCGAAGGCACTTACAAAGAAGTCCTTGCAATCCGGATATTCACAATCCTGATCGGATTTCCTATCACTTAGGGAGTCTCTATACCGTTGCAACTCAGTGCAGAGACAATCGACAGGTCATCCTATCGCTTTCGCAAATATCCGGTCTTCAACACCGATCTTCAAATGCGATTCATAACGACGTATCACATATTCGGAGTGGGTTATACGACCCCATGGTCCTTTCCCGGTTAACCCGAATAGTGAGCGCTTATTCAAAAATAAGTGTGCATTCAAATTCAATCAATTCACATCAAATACCCATTCAAAGGGAAATACTGATAGTCGGTTATTGAACTATCACTGGATATGCACACATCACTAGATTCCAAATAATTTTCCAAATTATTTATTTTCCAAAATATCTTAACAAGATATATATAATTTCAACACTTCAAAAATAAATCAATATTTATTTTTAACAAGTTCCACTTTCACATATAAATTCCATAATGAATTTATATTTCAAAATATCATGCATATACAATTTCAACTATCCATTTCAATTTATCTTCAAAAGATAAATTCTAAATATTCACTTCATATTGGAAAACATTTCCATACTTATTAAAAATAAGTAATCGACAAATCTTTTTATTTTCAACCTTTGAAAATATTCAATATACTTAAATCGAATTAAGTATATATTTCATTCTTTAAGGGAAATCATTCTCTTAAACATTTTTATTTGGGCCAAAACGAATGTTGCGTAAAACATCGTTACAACAACCCAAAATCACTAGTATAGGGATTCGAAATTAAAATAGATATATAAATCCCAATATTATTCTAAACATTTCCTTTCGGAAATCATTTACTATAACAACAGTGTTATAGTCCACTATTTCCTTTTATTTCTCGAAAACGTCTATTTCAACAATCAATGTTGAAATCTATGGTTTCGAATCTCAACACATTTTAAAACATCGTTAGATCGTTTTAGTTCTATTTAAAATATCACATTCAAAACATTTCTTTAACGTCTTATTCACTATTCAAAAACGTGAATATACTATGTTAACAAATTTCATCTTTTCTATTCATTTTACTCTAAGGATTATTCACTGTCTAAAAACGTGAATATAACTCCGTAAATAAATTATAACAATTAACTTATCAAAATAAGTCGTTTGCGAATTTATAAAACAACGTTTATAAATTCTATTTCTATTTATATATAAAAACTCCCTTTTTATAAATTCCTTTATTAACATATTCCAGTTTATAACTAAATTATAAACTAAACGTTCATATTATAAGTCAAATACTTATAAAACGATTATTTTATAAAATCGTTCTTTAAACTTCATAATTATAAATCTTATAACTTATAAGATTCATTTATTTAACCAATCTATTCTTCAAATAATTTCACTAAATTTATAAATCTTACTATTTATAAATTTTCATTTATAACTTCACAGTTTATAATTCTATAAATTTCATTCTATTATGAAATTCATTTTCACTTCATTCAAACACTTATAAAAACTCGTTTTATAATGTCAATATTTCGATTTATAAATATCCATTTATAAATCTCTTAATATAAATCAATTTATATTATTCTTTAAAACGTCTTTAAATTCCTTTATAATTTCATCATTCTCTTGATTTATAAAATAATTAAATTTTATAAATCCTATATTTAAACTTTTCGCAATAAATTCAAAAATTCCATTTTAAACTATTTTATAACATCATTAACCCGTATTTTCAAAAATCAATCTTTTAACTATATTTCTCAAAAATCATAATTTTTATAACTTTAAAAAATTATAACGTTTATTTATTTATAATGGATCAATTCCAAAAATATAGTATATTTTCAAAAATCACTTTAAAACCATTTTAAAATCCCAAAATCTGGGTCCAATGATGCTACACACCAAATAGTCAATCACGACTAACAACGATATCATATATCGTATATGATAATCCATCAAATATCAAAATATCTGAAATCAAATAAAAACTGTTGAGGAATCCAGTTGGATCCCTCCAACCTGTTTTCCTGCATCCAAAAACATTAGCACAATACCAATTTCGCTCCAGTACGAAATTATCGCGGTATATGTTCTTATTAAATATTATCCGCTTAATAACGGCGTAATAGGGTCTCATCCGCTAAACAAAAAATGCGGGAAATCAACAACTGCAATATATACATATGCCAATATATATATATTGATATTATATATAATACCAATTTCACTGTTTATGAAATATTCGCGGTATATGTTTATATTAAATAACATCCGCTTACTAACGGCGCATAATGTCTATTTTAACAATCAATAATTTACAGTCATCATTCAAACATGCATTCAAATATTTTAAATCTAACTATTTAAAATAAAATCGAAATCTATTCGATTGAGTGAGAAGTTCTCACCTTGATTTTAATTTCCGTTTTAGCTTTTATTTCGAATAAAATTAAACGCGCGTTTAATTTTACCCGAAATTCTCACTAACTCCAAACGACTCCAAACCAACTCCATCGCGTAGTGCTCGTCCATACGATTCCAACGCAACTGAGTTTGCATTTTTTCGACCTCGTATGAAAAAGTTATGATTTTTACAAGTTTGTACACGATTTTATATAAACTTTTACAACATTTATTCAACTATCTTCATACCACAGCAAATCCTGGCCGTAAGATCTGCATCCAAGGCCTCTCCTTCATCTCCCTCAACTCACGTATCTCTTCTACAGGTGATTCACGCAAGCCTTGAACCCATTTATCAAGACTAGGGTTTGAAATTCAACCTCCACCACTCAATGATTCTTCGATCAAGTAGTTGCAACTCGAAGCCCTACACGACCACCACACTCGGCCCAAGTGCCACCAAGCTCGGCTGCCCCTCTCTCATAGAAAAACGTGCACAGGTCATGGAGGACGCGGCCTCCTATCCCCCTCCACGTCGCATGAAAACCCATCATCACCTTATAGAATCGAAGATCTCATCGTGCTCTTCGATTTTGCTGTTGATCACTTCGGCTAAAACTTCACGGATTTGAAGAGATTAAGGGTTGAAATTGGGACAATTCTGGCCATTGAATAATTAGGGCCGGCTGCAAATTGAATTAGGGTTTGATTTCTTTTTTTTTTTTTTTTTAATTTGTGAAGAGGAGAGAGGTGTATTTATAGAAAAAGCTAGCGTAAACACTATTCATCCCGGGAATTCCGAACTCCGATTTAGACGCCGTAACCAGCGTTTCTAAGGTTTACCCCGCGTTCCGGACACAATGGAACAGGTTTCGGAAGCTAATTCGGAAGTATGTGCGGGTTATGGCTGCAAATGCTCAATTTAAATTAAACCGATTTAAATCGATTTCTAGGCGTTTTAATTTGTACCGGACAAACGGTAAATCCAATTGACTTGAAATTTGAAACCTTACAATAATATCACATTACGGATCCGATGAAACTGGTTTCGTCGAAATCCGAGACTTTTTGAAAAATGGCTATTTTGACTCGCCAAATTTAAATTAAAAATAATTCGATGCGTTTCGAGCTGCCACGATCAAACGATAACTCCGATTGACACGAAAATTGAAATCCGGTAATAACTAACTATTACGGATCCAATGAAACCGGTTTCGTTCAATTCTGAGACTGTTCAAAAATTGACTATTTTACAGTCGATTATTAAATATTAAAATATTCAATTTTCACAAATTAACTTTTAATTCGATTTTAAAAGTTCTAAAATATCGTTCTAACTTCAACATGATAAAATAAAATTTTACAAATTATTTTCAATCATATTTAACTCAATTTTCAATTATTTCCATAATTTAACATATTAAATTATTGTTTTAATTATCTAATTAAATCCAAAAATTCAAATAAAAATTTATTTGACTTAAAAATTCACTTATAAATTTTTAAAATTAATTAAATATTCAAATTTAAATTATTAAAAATTCTGGGTCGTTACAATCTTTCCCCCTTAAAAGAATTTCGTCCTCGAAATTACAAGTAAGAAGATTACAGAATCTATTAACTTTTCCAAAATTCATAATTAAACTTCTTATAATTCTTTACTAAGTTTTCAAATCATACTTAGTTATCTTTTCAAAAACAACTACTATAGTTTAACTTTCAACTTTAAAACAAAGTTTAAAGTTTTCAAAATTTTCCAATTTTTCTCAAATTTTTTCTAACGCCTTAAATTTTCGGAAAAATTCGCCATAGTCTCCTTTGCGCGGCTCGATCCGAAAAAAAAAATGACAGTATATATATCACAAATATACATCTCATCAAGTAATAAGGCATCCCGAAGGGAAAAAGTATAAAAGTACTGTATTTAATCCGAGATATGTACCTTATATTTTATTAGCAAGCATATACGGCTAATATAACGCTAAAGCGAACTCCAAATGCGAAGCAAACGTGATCCGCACCTACTAAACTCAACAAACAACATGAGAATCATGTATATAAAGCATAGTATCGATATAAAACATACAGCAACATAACAACTATATATGTCACATAGCAAATGCAACTAAACAACAATTGCAATATATATTCAACCATCATCCAACTAACATCCATAACCAATAAACATTCATTCATATTCTCATTCATATTTAATGAATTGGTTTTCACTCTAAATCATATTTGATTTATTAACATTGGATTTTATCAACATTCATTCTCAATTTTAATTAGTTTGCATTCACTAATTAAATCCAATTCACATTCAATTTCTATTCAAATTTATTTACTTCTAATTTGAATTCAATTTACTTTAGCTTTCAATTTCATTAATACTTAATGAATTATATATAATCAATCAACAATCAACTAACAATCATATAACATTAGAATTTAATGAATTAACACTTACATTCATTATTCCATATCAACTTAATTTACATTCATTTGATTATCATCCAATCCAATTTCTAAAGTTGAATTTTATTTATATAACTTAAGTTCACATTTATCATTTAACTTTATTAATTTAGTTTGATATCAATATCAACTTTATTCAACAACACTTAAGTTATATTCCATTTAACTTTAAATTCATTTTTATTCACAACTCATATTCATAGATATATCCATAAAGTTTCACTTCTTATGTATATAAGTTTATTTCACAATTGTAATTCACTTTAATTATAACTCAATTCTTATAATTCTTTTGCTTATACAATTATTCTTTTATTTAGATTATCCAAACAACCTAACAATCAACTTACATACACTTTAATAATTCTGAAAAATTATTCCTTTACATATAAAAATATAATCAAGGCAAAATCATTCCATTTACCCAATTTTAAACAATATTATGTCGAATTGTTCTATTCAAGTGTTTAGAAACCCCTTCGGCATAGTCTTGCGGACCACGCTGACGAAAGTTCATATGCCACTCAATAAACCAACCATCACAATATAAAACAATTTTATATTCACTAACAAATACGCTCTCATAGCTATTATTACACTCAAACTCATTCTAGAGTACTGCTGACTCTATCTCTAATGAGTAATACCCTACAGAACCATGGTTGTCGCTTAACCATCAGCTCTGATACCAAATGTAACGACGCGGATTTTCGTTGCCGAAAAACCGAGATGTTATGGGTTTTAAAAAGAAAAGAAAAGAAAGAAGAGAGAAAACGAAGAAAGAAAAAGAAAAATAGAGGGAAAAGAAGATAGACAATTTTTAGAAAACAGAGAATTAGAAAAACAGAAGATAGAAAATTTTAAAAATAGAACGGGACAGAAAGGAAACAACAGAACAACAACAGAATCTCACAATTCGCAGCGGAACAACATATAATAATAAATGAATAATCTTTAAATAAAGAACTATATCAGTTATTACATCACATTATATTTCATTACATCATATCATATCATCAGAGTGTACAACAACATACAACAATAAACAGTGCAGCGGAAAAGAAATACTATATAAATAATATGCCATGCCATCCAGCTTGCCTCCAGCAACTCCAGAATATCCAGAATATCCTGATAAACCTAACTCTTAACTGCCCGTGTGGAAATTGGTGGGCACCCAGAGTTTAGGAAGGAAAACAATAAACTCCAAGTCAGTCATGTGACTGGTGTGAGAACTCAAAACAGTTTATTTATCTTTAAAATCAAAATAGAGGAATATTTTTAAAGTCAATTCGCAATGCTTTTAAAAATGAGACTACCATAAGGCCTCCCGCACACACACACACAATGCAAACGCAGAATCGGAGGAGATTTCTCCTTATGATAGTCAAAGATGCTTGATACGCATTAAAAAGAACATTTCATATTATTATTAGTGCATAGTGTAGGGGAAAAATTCATTTTGAAAGTAGAATATAAATCTTAGCCAACATAGACATTTCGAACTATGTCTACTATAGCTACCACCCAAACAGTGGTGACCACCATAAGTGAATGACAGGTTCTACAACTAATACCGTACAAGTTTCGTATTGGGAATTGGATTTCCAACGAATGATCAGGCCAAAGAACTTCCCATTGCCACATGAGAATGCCTCTGGATGGACATCCCCGAGAACCAAACCGGATCTCTACCAACACAAGGCCGGGTTACTCCTAACTGAGTAACAACTGACCGAATATGCCATCCCTCGGTCCTTTGGGACCTTTATCAACCGAGCGCTCGTAATCAATTCACACAATCATAACAAAGTGTTTTCAACATGAGTAAGTATCTGGGCTCCATACCATGATACCACCCTTTTCCAGAAGGAAATGGACACATCCTAAAGGGTGCTACCCCTCATAACCTTGCTGCTTCTTTCCTGTTTTGACCATTCACGGTGTGTGAGGCTCGACGAATTCACGTCCACAAAAACATACTTTATACAAAAGCCATGCTTTGGGTCAACAAATGATCAACACAATGATCACTAAGATAGACGATCAAATAAATGATCATATCACAATAATCAACACAATGATCATTTCAGCATCACTCAGCATGTCACATTACCAAATTGGGAATATATCGCTGATAACTTCAACTATATAACCTTTGAGCTCGTACGTCTCAAAGAAGGGTGTTAAGCAAAGAATAAATTCTCCGCCACCAACAGAAATATATTTGAAAGAAATCGGCTTTACATCTCAATTTGTAATGTCAGACATACAATCCATACAAGTCTGTTCCGGGATCGAACAAAACCGAAGGCACTTACAAAGAAGTCCTTGCAATCCGGATATTCACAATCCTGATCGGATTTCCTATCACTTAGGGAGTCTCTATACCGTTGCAACTCAGTGCAGAGACAATCGACAGGTCATCCTATCGCTTTCGCAAATATCCGGTCTTCAACACCGATCTTCAAATGCGATTCATAACGACGTATCACATATTCGGAGTGGGTTATACGACCCCATGGTCCTTTCCCGGTTAACTCGAATAGTGAGCGCTTATTCAAAAATAAGTGTGCATTCAAATTCAATCAATTCACATCAAATACCCATTCAAAGGGAAATACTGATAGTCGGTTATTGAACTATCACTGGATATGCACACATCACCAGATTCCAAATAATTTTCCAAATTATTTATTTTCCAAAATATCTTTACAAGATATATATAATTTCAACACTTCAAAAATAAATCAATATTTATTTTTAACAAGTTCCACTTTCACATATAAATTCCATAATGAATTTATATTTCAAAATATCATGCATATACAATTTCAACTATCCATTTCAATTTATCTTCAAAAGATAAATTCTAAATATTCACTTCATATTGGAAAACATTTCCATACTTATTAAAAATAAGTAATCGACAAATCTTTTTATTTTCAACCTTTGAAAATATTCAATATACTTAAATCGAATTAAGTATATATTTCATTCTTTAAGGGAAATCATTCTCTTAAACATTTTTATTTGGGCCAAAACGAATGTTGCGTAAAACATCGTTACAACAACCCAAAATCACTAGTATAGGGATTCGAAATTAAAATAGATATATAAATCCCAATATTATTCTAAACATTTCCTTTCGGAAATCATTTACTATAACAACAGTGTTATAGTCCACTATTTCCTTTTATTTCTCGAAAACGTCTATTTCAACAATCAATGTTGAAATCTATGGTTTCGAATCTCAACACATTTTAAAACATCGTTAGATCGTTTTAATTCTATTTAAAATATCACATTCAAAACATTTCTTTAACGTCTTATTCACTATTCAAAAACGTGAATATACTATGTTAACAAATTTCATCTTTTCTATTCATTTTACTCTAAGGATTATTCACTGTCTAAAAACGTGAATATAACTCCGTAAATAAATTATAACAATTAACTTATCAAAATAAGTCGTTTGCGAATTTATAAAACAACGTTTATAAATTCTATTTCTATTTATATATAAAAACTCCCTTTTTATAAATTCCTTTATTAACATATTCCAGTTTATAACTAAATTATAAACTAAATGTTCATATTATAAGTCAAATACTTATAAAACGATTATTTTATAAAATCGTTCTTTAAACTTCATAATTATAAATCTTATAACTTATAAGATTCATTTATTTAACCAATCTATTCTTCAAATAATTTCACTAAATTTATAAATCTTATTATTTATAAATTTTCATTTATAACTTCACAGTTTATAATTCTATAAATTTCATTCTATTATGAAATTCATTTTCACTTCATTCAAACACTTATAAAAACTCGTTTTATAATGTCAATATTTCGATTTATAAATATCCATTTATAAATCTCTTAATATAAATCAATTTATATTATTCTTTAAAACGTCTTTAAATTCCTTTATAATTTCATCATTCTCTTGATTTATAAAATAATTAAATTTTATAAATCCTATATTTAAACTTTTCGCAATAAATTCAAAAATTCCATTTTAAACTATTTTATAACATCATTAACCCGTATTTTCAAAAATCAATCTTTTAACTATATTTCTCAAAAATCATAATTTTTATAACTTTAAAAAATTATAACGTTTATTTATTTATAATGGATCAATTCCAAAAATATAGTATATTTTCAAAAATCACTTTAAAACCATTTTAAAATCCCAAAATCTGGGTCCAATGATGCTACACACCAAATAGTCAATCACGACTAACAACGATATCATATATCGTATATGATAATCCATCAAATATCAAAATATCTGAAATCAAATAAAAACTGTTGAGGAATCCAGTTGGATCCCTCCAACCTGTTTTCCTGCATCCAAAAACATTAGCACAATACCAATTTCGCTCCAGTACGAAATTATCGCGGTATATGTTCTTATTAAATATTATCCGCTTAATAACGGCGTAATAGGGTCTCATCCGCTAAACAAAAAATGCGGGAAATCAACAACTGCAATATATACATATGCCAATATATATATATATATTGATATTATATATAATACCAATTTCACTGTTTATGAAATATTCGCGGTATATGTTTATATTAAATAACATCCGCTTACTAACGGCGCATAATGTCTATTTTAACAATCAATAATTTACAGTCATCATTCAAACATGCATTCAAATATTTTAAATCTAACTATTTAAAATAAAATCGAAATCTATTCGATTGAGTGAGAAGTTCTCACCTTGATTTTAATTTCCGTTTTAGCTTTTATTTCGAATAAAATTAAACGCGCGTTTAATTTTACCCGAAATTCTCACTAACTCCAAACGACTCCAAACCAACTCCATCGCGTAGTGCTCGTCCATACGATTCCAACGCAACTGAGTTTGCATTTTTTCGACCTCGTATGAAAAAGTTATGATTTTTACAAGTTTGTACACGATTTTATATAAACTTTTACAACATTTATTCAACTATCTTCATACCACAGCAAATCCTGGCCGTAAGATCTGCATCCAAGGCCTCTCCTTCATCTCCCTCAACTCACGTATCTCTTCTACAGGTGATTCACGCAAGCCTTGAACCCATTTATCAAGACTAGGGTTTGAAATTCAACCTCCACCACTCAATGATTCTTCGATCAAGTAGTTGCAACTCGAAGCCCTACACGACCACCACACTCGGCCCAAGTGCCACCAAGCTCGGCTGCCCCTCTCTCATAGAAAAACGTGCACAGGTCATGGAGGACGCGGCCTCCTATCCCCCTCCACGTCGCATGAAAACCCATCATCACCTTATAGAATCGAAGATCTCATCGTGCTCTTCGATTTTGCTGTTGATCACTTCGGCTAAAACTTCACGGATTTGAAGAGATTAAGGGTTGAAATTGGGACAATTCTGGCCATTGAATAATTAGGGCCGGCTGCAAATTGAATTAGGGTTTGATTTCTTTTTTTTTTTATTTTTAATTTGTGAAGAGGAGAGAGGTGTATTTATAGAAAAAGCTAGCGTAAACACTATTCATCCCGGGAATTCCGAACTCCGATTTAGACGCCGTAACCAGCGTTTCTAAGGTTTACCCCGCGTTCCGGACACAATGGAACAGGTTTCGGAAGCTAATTCGGAAGTATGTGCGGGTTATGGCTGCAAATGCTCAATTTAAATTAAACCGATTTAAATCGATTTCTAGGCGTTTTGATTTGTACCGGACAAACGGTAAATCCAGTTGACTTGAAATTTGAAACCTTACAATAATATCACATTACGGATCCGATGAAACTGGTTTCGTCGAAATCCGAGACTTTTTGAAAAATGGCTATTTTGACTCGCCAAATTTAAATTAAAAATAATTCGATGCGTTTCGAGCTGCCACGATCAAACGATAACTCCGATTGACACGAAAATTGAAATCCGGTAATAACTAACTATTACGGATCCAATGAAACTGGTTTCGTTCAATTCTGAGACTGTTCAAAAATTGACTATTTTACAGTCGATTATTAAATATTAAAATATTCAATTTTCACAAATTAACTTTTAATTCGATTTTAAAAGTTCTAAAATATCGTTCTAACTTCAACATGATAAAATAAAATTTTACAAATTATTTTCAATCATATTTAACTCAATTTTCAATTATTTCCATAATTTAACATATTAAATTATTGTTTTAATTATCTAATTAAATCCAAAAATTCAAATAAAAATTTATTTGACTTAAAAATTCACTTATAAATTTTTAAAATTAATTAAATATTCAAATTTAAATTATTAAAAATTCTGGGTCGTTACATTTTTACTATGGCTATAGAATATTTTTTAGTTCTTATTGATATAGAAACCATTAAAAATAATATTTCTCTAATTAATAGAGTCCAACAATCTATTACTCACCTTATTTATGCTGATGACCTTATGTTGTTTTCTAAGGCCAATAAAAATAATGCAGATGTTATTAGTCAAGTCTTTGAGAATATGTACAAATATGTTGGACTTCAAATTAATGAATTTAAAAGCAAGGCATATTTCGGTAAGAATTGTAGGTATAAAAAGGAGGTTTTGGATGTTTTTAAAGTGGGTGAAGGTAATCTTCCCATTAAGTATTTAGGTCTCCCTTCATCAGTCAATCAAATTAAGGGCAGTGATTGTTCTAGTCTGATTGAGAAAATTCAAGGCAGAATGGAGACCTGGTCCTGTAAGCTTCTATCTATTGCTGGTAGAATTGAACTTATAAAGACTGTTGTGTATGTCATTATTCTATACTGGTTTCAAACTTATCATATCCGTGTGGCCACAATCAAAAAATTTGAGAGTAGGTGTGCTGATTTTCTATGGAGTGGTAGCAACCATAAAATTAGTTGGGATAAAGTATGCAGACCCCAAAATGAAGGAGGCCTTGGTATTAGAAATCCGAACCTTAGTTTAACACGTCAAATTAAACTTCTTTGGAGGTTTGTTAGTTGGACTCTTTATGGACTAAATGGATGACATGAAAATATCTTTGAAACAGTAATTTTTGGACAGGTTTACCAAAAAATAATCAATCCAATGCTTGGAGTCAAATCTTGAAACGTGGAGATTTAGAAAAATCTTTAATTCAGAGAAAATTCAAATCTGGTAATGAAACTAGTCTATGGTTTGACCCTTGGTTTCAAAATGATTCTTTTATTAATAGGGTGGGATGAGATAATTTAGTTATTTGTGGTGGTGCTAATGCTAATGTGGATGTCATTATTAATAATAATCAATGGCAGCCTCATCTACATCCAATTACTCATCCACATAAAGACATTATTACTAATATTCCTTTAGATCCTAACGCCGAATGTGATTATTGGGAGTGGCTAGCCAGTAGTAAAGGGAAGTTTCATTTAAAAAAACTTGGGAACATATTAGAAGTAAAAGCCTACAGTCGATTGGTATAAATGCATTTGGAACAAGGTGAATAATCCAAAGATGGCTATCTGTACATATTTCGCAATTAATAATAGATTGCTAACTTTGGACAAAATCAATAAATGGGGGAGAAATACTTATTCACTTTGTTCCCTATGCAACTTAACTAATGAAAGTGCTAATCATCTATTTTTTGAATGCAATTACAGCTATTTCATATGGAGCCAGATTAGAACTACACTGAGCATAAACAATAAAAGTAGCATGGATCTTAAACATACTATAATGGATATCAACAACAAATTCAGAAGCAAATCACTGGAAAGAGACCTTGTGCATGTATTATTGACTGCAGCTTTGTATCATATTTGGAAAGAGAGAAATAATCGTACTCATAACAAGTCGAAACTTTCCAAAGAGCAAAGTGGCTTATTATTGAAAGAGACAGCAGAATTATTCTTCATAAGTCAAAGAAAAAAAGTTAAAGACCAAACCAGTTTTGATTTCCTTGCGGATTTTTGGAGTAAAGAGGTTGGCAGTAAGAACATCGAACAATATCAACAACAATTCGAAGGCCTACCAAACTGATTTGGACATTCATAAGAGATATCATCAAGGTGCTAAGAAGCTTCAGACCAACAGTCAGGCCGAAATTAATGAAATTAGCTACGATCTGAGTCACGGTGACATCAGATCTGTAGATCTTGCTTCGAAGAGCCACACTAGTATAGCTAAAGCTGACAGAAGTATGAGAAGCAAATTTAATGAGTGTCTTTCATACTGGAAAAGAGGAGAAAGTAGTAGAAAGAGGTAGGTGAATGAGATTTGAATCTTCGCATTTGAGAAAATTTCACCACCTCTCTCCATTATTTTGATTTCGGCTGTTGGATTCGGCAACCCTAATTTGGTTAGGGTTATGTAATTGGTGGCTCGAGTTTTAGTCGTTTTTGTACTTTGGGCTTGGCCTTTTTACCGTTCTTCCTAAAAAAATTGTGTGGTAGTTTTGGTTGTAAAATTTGTTGAGCTATGCTCCTATTCGAGAGGAGTGTGGGAAAATTGCATGAAAAATATTTTGAGTTTTCAAAAGATTGCATTGATTTAGAAATTGCAAGTATGTTTAGGATGTGTGCATCATGTTTTAAAGGAATTTCTAAAAGAAAAAGCATTCATATAGGAGGTACCACTTAGAAATTCTTGTACGTACATATATTTTATGATGTATTGCAATTTGCACAATGACATGGATGGTTTTAAAAATTGGATGTACACAAAATGGATGTAATTAATGCGAGGAATTACATTGTTTTACCCTTGCAAAATTTTGGGGACAAAATTTCCTAAAGGGTGTGAGAATGTAACACCCCGTATTTTTATATGATTAAATAGTCAAATAATTATGAAGCGTGAAAATAAGCATTTTTTTAATTGTCAGAATTTGGCCTTGAAACTTATTCCATTGTGTTCATGGTGATTTTATGATCATTTTACATATATAATATGTCTCTAGTAGAGTTCATATGAAAAAGTTATTGACGTTCGAAGTTTTGTATCGAGAAATAAATATACATGTAAATGTACGTAAATATATTTGTTATAAATAAATATATGTGCGTATGAAATTTCGAAAATAATGCGCATTTGAATTTTAAAATAGACACACGTCATAAAGGTAATTAATTAACATTACCACTGTAAAGGAAATTAATTGATATCTGTAATTGAAGATAATTAATTAACATTAGCAGGCAATGTAATCAAATCAGCTATTGGAGGAAATTAGTTTACATTAATTGGTCACATGTGAAATTCAAAATAGATATGTTTTTTTGGGAAATTAATCAAGCAATTGATGGTGATTAATTAGAATAAACAAGCAACATAAAAAAAGGTTAAACGTTTATAATTTATAACATTTAAAAGATAACATTTATAAATAACATTTAATAAAACAAATAAGGCATGTTTAAAATCTAAAATAGACGTGCATTGTGAAGAGCATTAAATCAGAGAACTAATGAGAGTTAATTGGAATTAATAGGAAACGTTTAAACATTAACATTCATAATAAATGAAACATTTAAATTAAGTTTGCACATTCTGCACCCTTTTGAACAGCTAACTCATCTTTCTTACCCCATTTTCCCCTTGAGGTCTCTCCTTTTGAATACTTCACTCCGTATGGATTCTACAAACATAAACATAAATACTTAAAAGCAGACACTAAGTATTTATCCTAACTTAACAAGTATGCTATTTTTTTCAAAATCAAGATTTGATCAATACTTAGGAAGCAAATCGATATCTTTATCAAAATGTTTTATCTCTTTTCAAAAATCCTTTTGATTCTTTAAAAACGTTTTCCAAACAATATTATCATCGACTTCCAAATCCTTTCTAAGGAAAAAAAAACTTTTAGATAAAAGTTACCATTATTCAAATCTTAGGTTTTCCTCCTTATTCTTAATCCACTCAAAATAGACATCTTATAGTCAAACTATCAAATTTTAATCATAATATATTTTTCTTGATTTAACTAACTTGCTTTTAAAACAATCATCCAATTTATAATTTTAATATCATACTAACTATATTTTCCAAAATATATTCTACATATTTGAAATATACTGTGACAACTCGGAATTTTTGGATATTTGAAATTGGAATATTTAATTGATTTTAAATATTTGGAAGTTAGTTTAACTCGAATTTCAAATATCACTGTTTATTTGGTAATTAAATTATTGAATTTAATAAATTGGAAGTTGGGTAAAATATGGAATCTTCGGTTTTAAGCTTGTTAAAAACAATTTAATGGCTTAGAAAATTTGTATTAACAATACTGAAGACAATAGAACTTTTAAAATTGAATTTAAAGATGGTTTATTTAGTTTTGAAATATGTCTTTTAAATTGATATTTAAAAATAACCTTCCGAGGCACAGTCTCGGATTTCGACGAAACCAGTTCCATTGGATCCGTGATAGAGTTTTATTATCGGATTTCAAATTTCGTAGTGTTAGAGTTGTCATGTGATCGTACGGGCGCTGAAATCTATATCGAAAATTTAATATAATAACTGGGTCCAAAAGGCTATCTTCTCAATACGATCGAATTAGGACTCGAAACCTTTTCCAATGCATTCGGAATAAGGGTATAACATTATAAACGCCAAGCGGCACACCTCGATAGGAGTTCAAAATTTTAATTTGCATTTTCGACACGATTTAAATTTAAAATTTAAATAATTTGACTGGTCAAAATAATTCACACCAGAACTTTATCTTTCCATACCCTAGCCACTTGTCCTCTGGTTCGCGCCATCTGTCACATACACGTACCAAACATCCTCTTCTTTTTTTATTAAAAGCCGAGCATTTTAAATACCCAAGTCAAAAAAAATGGATGAAGAAATGTTCTCTCGTTCGAAATAAAATGGCAATCACTTTCGAATTCAAGCCGAGTATTCCTCTACAATTCAATCTAAGATCCCTCATTCCCTTGCGAATTCGAATTCGCGTTCCTCTACTCGATTCCAAATCGCGTTTTGTTCAAAAAGGGGTTCTGTTTGGAGTCGCGGGTACAACGTTGAGGGTAGGAACGAGATCGATGGCGACAGTAAGGCGATCGTGCGCGCATTTGTGGAAACTCCACAGGGTTTTGAAGGGTCGCGAGAGGCCTTGGCGTTCAAGCAAGGGCTCTGGTTGAAGTGTAGAGGCACTCAGTGATGGGTGCAATGTTGATGAGCGGCAGGGATGACCTCTTGTAGAGCTGAGCTCGTGACTTTGGGTTCCAGTACGAAGTAAGATAATCAATTTTTTTTGGTTAAGTAAGTTTAAAACTTTTGAATTCAATTTGTTCATTATTATTTATTAGAAATTCTACAAAAAAAATATAAAATCTGGTCAGGTTATTTGCTGAGAAGTAGAAATATATATATATATATATATATATATATATATATTTGTTACAATCTGTATAGAACAGAGAGGAAAAATATTTCAGGAAAGTGTAAAACATTTTTGTTTTAGTATATAAATATATAAAATGTTGAGGAGGAAGTTTTACGGTAAAGCAATTTACTGTTTTATTATTATAGAATATATATATTACACAGTATTTTGTTTTTTTATAGTAAGGAATGTTTACTCTAGGTTTCAAATTGCAGAGTTTAAATGTATATATATATATGTACAAGAAATTTATATAATATTTTGGAAAAAACATATAAGGGTTAATAAACGAATTCGATTTTTCGACTTATGTAGATTATTATTATATGTAGTTCAAAAGTAAAAATAAAAATAAAAATATACTTATACACATTTTAACTTACTAGTTAAAATTTTAAAATAAGGGATTTGGTGATTAAATTGTACAATTGACTTATTTAATTCATTTTAGTTACTAAAAGATTTTCAAAAAGGGAAATTATTAGTTTAAAGTTAAATATTGGTTTAAAATTATATTTTTAATTTAAAAGCCAAATTATTAGTTCAAATTAAATAAATAAATAAATAGTAATAAATTATTAGATCAATTCAAGTGTTAATAAAACGTATAATGTTTTACAAGGTCTGAAACCGTGAAGAAATGGTCGAGATGGAATTGGAACGCAAAACAAAAATCAAAGGTGAGTTAATCTCACTCATTTGGATTATTGGTTATTTAAATAGTTAAATTTAAATTATTGGTTGAATGATTTAATTGACTGGGTGTGATATTATATGTATGTATGTGTGTGTGTGTGTGTGTATTGGAGTGATTGATTTCCCGCATTATATAGCGGATGAGACCCTATGCACCCCGCATAATAGCGGATGACCCTTTACACCGCGATATCCCGCCTTGAAGCGGGATTGGTATTTTAAATTGTTGTGCTAGCATATGTGGATGCAGGAAACAGGTTGGAGGGATCCAAATGGATTCCTCAAAATGTTGAATTTATTTTATATTCAATAATGTGATTTATATGATAATCTGTGATGGATTATGTTGATTATATTGGGAATTGAAATTATTTAATGTTATGGCTTGGTTGAATATATATTGGTATTTAAGAAAAATAATTCAGCTAATTTGGATAAATTTAAGAATGAAATTGGGAAGGAATAAAAGTTGATTCTAAATTCTAATAAATAAATCCCGAGCATAGGAAAAGAGATTTTTGAATAAATGAAAATAAATGAATTTTAAGGGCTTAAGTGGTATTTTTGAAAATTAAAGAATTTATTTTTAAATTCAAGATTTAAATGGTTCTGGAAGAAATAAAAGAAGTATTTGAAATAAAGTATGAAATTGGTATTTTCAGTTTAAATAAGATTTTAAATCATAATAAAGGAGTAAAATCTGAAATTAATGGGTTTGAAATAAATTAAGTAAGTAAAGGAATTTGTTGTTAATAAAGTAAATTTTGAAAATCGATTTGGAAACTGATCTAGTGTTTGAAACTGTGTTTTAAAAGGAGAATGAGACTATGGAATTTATAAACTGGGTTTATAAAGTGAAATAAGATATCAGTGGATATTTGGAAGTATAAATTCACAGTGGGAATTTATAAAGGAATGGGTAATTTGTTTTAAAAATAAATAATGATTTATTTTTAAAGGTGTGGAAAGAAAATGTATTTCCCTGAAAATCCAAGTATATTTTCAGAGAAAGATTTCCAAGTATAAATTAGAGGTTTTAAAGTGGTTTTAAAAGAAATTTTATTATTTTAAATTATTTTAGAATTTTAAAGTAAAAATATATTTAAATTAATTATAGTAGTAATTATTTTAAAGGTTTAACTAGTATTATGATTTAAAAGATAATTATTTAATATTTATACCTTCTAGAGTAACTTTTATTTTAAATTAGTTTTGATTAAGTTTTACATGATAAATTATTATGAAATTTCATAACTAGTATTTTTAAATGAAGCGCTCGAAGTAGTTTTTATTTTAAATATTTCAAAGCGTATATTTTTGGACAAAGTGATTTAAATTATTTAAAAATATAAAGTATTAAGGCTTGGTGATTTTCAGTAGTAATAAAACAATTTGGTGGAAACTTATTCCGCGAGAGAAAAGTGATTTGAAACTATTTTCAAAGGGTTGAAGTGTAGAAAAAATATCTTGCGAAGATATTTTGAATAAATAATTTAGGAAATTATTAAGGCCTGATGGTAAATAACCGACTATCAATATTGGCCCATGCGCTGATCGTTTCGAAGAGATCCCAAAAACCACTTCGATGCGGTTTGAACGTTTTCATGTGGAAGACAAGAGCTTGGAGTCGAAGATGGAGTAGTGAAGTGCAAGGGCAAATTGCTACTAATCCTGTGGGTGATTCAAAAATGGATGTAGTAGGAGTAGTGCCTTCGGTTCTGTTCGGACCCAGAATGGACTTGTATGGATGAATGCTTTCAAAACATCGTCAGGAGGACGATGAGCATTCTAAGTGAATGTGTCCTAAAAAGGTAACACATAGCCTTGAGCCTCATCAATAGGGAATGGCTAAAATAGGGGCGCATAGCCTTGAGTCTCATCAATCGGGAATGGGTAAAATAGTGGAGGTGCATGCAAGGCTAAGTGGCTAGCAACCAATTAGGGTAAGGTCATCCCTGTTTAGATGTCCCTTTATTTCGACTGTGTAGGCAGTTGTTGATCCAAACCGTGGGGTGATCTTATTCGGACTATCCAGTAAGGGGTAGCTCCGATCTTGTGTAGCAGGGGATCAGGGTGGATACTCGCTACGGTGATCTAGACCACGTATTGTGATGAGCGGTAACCCGGCAGCCTTGCCATTGATGGAAATCCATTCTCCCTACGTGCCTTTACAGTTTTGATTGTAGAACCTAGTATTGCTGGAATTTAATAATGGTAACAATTTCGGCTATTTGAATAAGTATTTGTATCTAAACACTACTATAATATCAGAGGATTTGATAAGAAATGTTTTGGTTATCATAAGGTAAAAACCCGACATGTTTATCTGTGGTGTGGTCTTACGAGATACCTTTGATTCAAAAGATTTTGAAACTTTAATAATCCAATTGAGTGTGTTTTCTCACTCTGGTATTCCAGGTGTTATTTCGCTATAATGCTCGGGTCAGACCGAGTATTATAGAATATAGGAAGGATGCTGTTGTAACGACCCGGATTTTTCGATCCCGAAAATTCCATATAGTTAGGGAAAAAGAAGTAAAGAAATAGAAGAAGAAACAGAACAAAACACAGATTCTCACATTCGCAGTGGATAAAATATAATATCAATTAATATCAGTTTACAAAAGAATACTGTATCTGTCACTTTTTAATATATCAGAGTTACACACACATATACAGACATTGGATATACACAATCATCATGTCTCAGATATACGACAATATAATACAGCGGAAATTATATACGACAATATAATCAGTCACGATGTACAAAACCGGGCACAAGGTCAAACCCAAAATCTTCACTAGAAAATTGTCACAAGAGATTCAATCGAATAAGTCCAAGAATTAACCGGCGAAGTAAACGCAAGCGTTATATACCACTCATTTTACTAAGTCGTTTAATTAGATTTCTCATACGAGTGAGGTAAAGGTTAGTATATACTAATAGATTGAAAAACGGTTTAGGAAAAGAGTTTTGTAGTAAAATAGTTTTGAAATCGTTTGGAGAAAAGGGTTTTGATATTTACTACTAGTATAGAAAACCTTTATATTTTTAAAGTGACAAATCACAAAAATGATTGTAGGAACAATCAATCACAAGAATTCACATGCAAATATGTGAATAGAATCCAAAGAAATTGATACTGTATCCATCAAAAGGTATGTTCACAAAAATTCCGAAGAAAATGTTATCAAAGTTGCTAATAAATGATAGCAACAAATCGGGGAATTAACAAGAATCGATTAAATTTGGAAACCAAATCAATTCACTAAAATTCACATTCGAAGACGTGAATAAAATCCAAAGAATTCGATTCTAAATCCATCGAAGAAGGAATATCCAAAAATTCCAGAAATAGAAGTTATCAAGGTCGACAAAGAAGATAAGAACTAATCGGAAAAGAAGAATCGATTAACAATTGGAAAAATAAAGCAGAACGAGCATAAATGCACAAATGAATTCAACAAAAATGAAAATCAAGTCAATGCCGAAGTCAACAAGTAATGGCCAAGTTCAAACAAAATCAACATCGGCTAAATCAATTCAAAGCCGAAAACACAAGAACAAAATCCTCATCATCAAAGAATTCAACTTAAGTTCGCAAAGCAAACGGGGGCCGAAGCCAAAATACTTTCACGAAATCAAAATCAAAGGCACATGAATAAGCGTTAGGAATTCATACCTAACAATCAAAGATAATCATATGCGAAGAAGAAAGATAAAATATCGACAAATAGTTGTAACATATGTTCCATCCAAGTTATGTTTTATATTTGTTCTAAACCCTAGGCTCTGATGCCAAGCTGTGACGCCCCACCTCTATACCCACGCTAGCCAAGAACATATTGAATAAACAATTCAGAATAACATAAGAGCCATGCCGTGGCTGCAGTTCACGCTTGCGTGCACTGCCTTGCCACAACAGTAATATTGTACCCAAAAACTCAATTCCGTATGGCTGCAGTTCACGCTTGCGTGCACTGCCTTGCCACATTAGTCACGATGTACACAACCGGGCACAAGGTCAAACCCAAAATAAAACGACGGGTTCATCTCAGGTGAAATATATTTAAAATCACGACACGAGCACAAGGTCAAACCCAAGTTACTGGATTCAACTCAAGTATATTTCGAAAATCAAGCAAAATGCAAAGGTCAAGTCACGACAACCATCAAAAGGATACAAGTCAGGATACTGCAAGCTCCAGGTGGTTAGTAATGACCAAGGAAGAATGAAACAGAGTGCAACCTGGAGGATATGAACCAGCCTAAGCACATGAATGCACAGGGGTGCAACAGGGGATTTACACAGGACCATGGAATGCAAGCAATGCTACAGGTTATAAAATGACCAATGTGCAAACATAAATTGCCAAACTAAATACAACTTCGTTTTCCAAACTTTAGGTAGAAAGTATGCACAAAAAAATATGCTCAAGTGTCTGCATATAAAATACGCAAACAAAAGTTGTAATGAAACAACAAATAAAGACAGAGGTCAAGCAACAAGGCAGATCACAAAGAAATGCCACCAAGTAAACAACCTCAGGCAAATGTTTCAAATTTAAGACAAGACAATGGTGTAACACAATGGTGCGTACAGATGCAATAGGGATAGTAAAAGAAGTGCAGTCCAGAGCTGCATAGGGTCGAAGAACAAAAGCAGTTTAAGCATGTACATATGTATGTATATATGTATACATAGACATAGGCATCAAATTCAGTGATGGCATCAAAATGCACAAGAACAAAACAGCAACCTCAAAGGTTACATTAAGTCAAAGCAAACACAATAAGCACCATAGAAGCAATATGACACAGTTACAATATGAAATGCATCAAATAGCAAATGATGGTAGCAGTTTTAAATCACGAAGCATGCAGCATTCGACAGTGCACACAAATGCACAAAGAATCAACAATACAACAGAGATCAGGGATGCAGACTCAAGTACATCAAACCGGGAACTCAAAGACATTATCAAATCAATGTCGAAGTTCAACTAAAACAAGTTCGAACAAATCCAGTGCCAAAGCCACAGTTAAAATGCAGCAAGCGCAAATAAAGGCAAGCCAAAAATTGAACAGCAAGAACAAGTCAAAACAGAGTTCGACAATGTCAATGTCCAACTTAAAATATTTTCACAAATCAAGTTTTCAACCCATATATGCATACACACAAACATATGTATATATGCACAATGTCAAATGCAAAACTCGACAGTGAACTGGTCGAGCACCAAGGCAGTGAACACGATAATCAAACCTAGTTTACAGTTTAAACAATTATGCATGTATCAAAGAGTATATGCACAGCATACAAAGACAAAGCCTCAAGTAAAACAAGTGCAGCATCGACACAATTATCACAACAGTTCGATGATGAACATGTCAAAAGAAAAAGGCGAACAAATTGAAGCCGAGTTCAAAATCATGAAACAACGGTTTCAAGTCAACACTAAAAACAATTGACAAGGTCGTAAATCAAGTTGAAGCCGAGGTCACCATAAAATTCATGAAATCAAATTACCAGAAATCAAAATCGTGAGCGTCAATTAATCAACCATAAAAATAACAAGCTTGAACAAATCAGAAATCATACGAATTTGTATTAGAAGTGAGTGAAATAGATCACTCACCTTGTTGCCAAATCGAAGCAGAGACCATCGAAATCGAACACGAACGATTTGAAGTTGTTAACTGATTGCTGAAGCCCCAATTTTTGGACGAAGAGGAAGGAGGACGAAGCCGCCATTAACTTTCTCGCTCTCGTTTGTTTTAGGGCTAGTGAATGGGAAAAATGAAAAAAAAAGGGAACGGGTTAAAGAACGAAAAGAGGGGGACGGGTCGAACGACATTCAAAAATAAATGGCCGATATTCACAATTTCAAAGGTCACAACACTTAACCAATTTTATTTTATTTTATTTTTAAGAATTTAACCCGGTATAAAAACTCCATCATCAATTTGCTAGCAACAATAATTATTTAATGACGATAATAAATTTACACAAAAGCTCGGGTTGTTACACCGTACGACGTACACATATCATCCGTACGCTATATCAATCTGATCGCTCACTCGATCACACAATTTCATTTCCGAACTAGTATCGTCCACCAAACTTCCTAGTGCGGACTCAGATCTGGTTTCTTGATCAGAAACCGCCATTCTCCTTGCATAGCCTAACTATGATAGAGAATATCCAGAACCAATCAACAATCCATATCCAGGTTCGCCGTCGAAAATCGAGTGAAAAATCCCAACTCGGATCGATATAACTATCTCGAAATTCTGTGCTCTAATCTGGATCAAATCACTATGCGAATAGAATAATATGCATACATCGTACGTATTTATCTTCATTGATTATTAGCCAAATCATTCTCCTTTCTATTCACATTCACTTTAATTTCTATCCACTTATTCACAATTGCTTAAATCCTCATTTAGATTATCACCTCAATTCTTATCTCAATGGATGTTTAATCATAAACAGTTTGCACTTTGACCATCTTAAAATTAGAATATAGCTTGAAAAATTAAAAATAGACAAGTAGTTGAAAAATAATTATTAGTTTGTAAAATAGCTGTAAAATAGCTGTAGAATAGTTATAAAATAGTTGGAAAATAGTCAAATAGTTGTAAAATAGGAATTAATTTATAAAACAGTTGAAAATTGTGAAATGGTTCCAAAAATAATTGTAAAACAAGTATAAGATAGTTTTAAGTTTAAAAAGAAAAGTTGTATAGTAAATAGTTTGGAAAAATAGGTTTATATTAAAATAATTTATTTTAAAAATAGTCTAGAGACAAACCGTTCAACTTCCAAACTTTCAGTTCCCATCCATTCCATTTAAATTTCCACTTCCTCTTGAATTGACTCAATTTCAATTCAATTTAAATAACTTCAATTTCCATTGAAATTGATTTAACCCCAATTCAAGTTGAACTAATCTCAGTTTCTTTCCAAATTCAAATCAAATTCCATTTGAATTTTAAACTTATTCAACTTTAATTACAATTCCAAATTATTCAAATTAATTTAGACTAATTTCAAATTGAATCCACTTCAATTTCAAATCATTTCAATTTCTATTTGAGTTAATCCCGATTCCCATTTGAATTTGAACTCATTCAATCTTCAATTTTATTTCAAATTGATCCAATTCAAATTTTCCATTTGAATTTTATACTTATCCATCTTCAATTCCAATTAATTCAAACTAAATTCAATTTGAATTATGCGATCTAAATCTCAACTTTAAACCATCTCGAATTGTGTAATTCGAGTTAAATTTCAAATGTTGATTTAACCCTTAAAATCAAATTAACCTTTATTTTTAAATCAACAATCAAAATCTTAAAACAATTTAATTCTGAGTCCTATTCTCAAAATTCCATTTTAAGTTATCTTTACTTAACTTATTTCAAAGTTTAAATAAAAGTTCAAAACCTTTTTAAACAACTAAATCTTGAATTCAATTTATTATCAAATTTCAATTTTGAAACCAAACCTTTGAAGTTTTATATTAAACATCCAAATCTTAAGTCCAAAATGATTCCATTTTATCTTAATAATGGATATATACAACACCCCATATCTTCATTCATTTAAAGGAACCCAATTTCAACTTAAAGAATTTTAATAACAACAGGATGGTATCATTCAAATTGTTTTAAAACATCCATCCATTTTCAATTTCCAGATCTCAAACCCTTTTTAAGACCACACAAACTCCCAATTCAAACTAACCATTTAACTTTCCAAGTTAAATCCCAATTTTAACTTGAAATTTCCAATTCAGGTTGCTTGTTAAATTATTTAACTTTTCCAAAGTTAAATTCAATTTACTTAATCCAACCAACCTTACGAAATTTGAATTCCCATTTCAAATTTTAAACTTCACATTAATAATCTTATAAGTTCAAAAACTTATCACCTTGAATATCACACCTTAGTTTAAATTTAAAACTCAACATTTAGAGTTTATTTCAAACCATCTTTGATATTGGGTATCACATATATACATATTTACTTTTTGGCCCCCCAAGCCTAATTTTAAAATTTAAACCGCCTTTAGTTTTAATTCAAAACAAACTTCTTTAAACTTTCAAGCAACTCTTGTTTGAAATAGGACCCTTTCATTCAAATACATTAAATAATATTATTTATTATTTCTTTATCACTTTGACACAATTTTCAAATTCTGGACCCAGATTTAAAACTCTACAATTTAGATCATCTTCAGTTCCAATTTTTAAGTCATACTTATCTAAAATATTTAATTTTGCTTACTCATTAATACACAATGATCATTTATGATAATAAGCAAGGTTATCATATCTGGAAACCAATTAATTATTATCTTATTCTAAAACTCCTTTCCAAATTCAAGATTTAAATTTCAGTTTGAATCTATTTCAAACTTATTTTTATTTAATTTCAACTTGGTTGTATTTCTATTACCCCTTAATTTAATTTCAATAATTTAACAACCAATTACCTTAATATTTATTAGAAAGAAATATTGCTTTATATATCAAAATATATTCTTATATAAAATCATTTAAAATCTTTATATAAGAAAATAACAAGTACGTACTCATATATATACTCAACTCATTCTAGGGTACTATTGACCCTATCCTTAATGAGTACACCCACCAAATCAAGGGTTCTCACTTAACCATCGGCTCTGATACCAACTGTAACGACCTTGATTTTACGATCCCAAAAATTTCAGATAGCTAGGGAAAAAGAAGAAAAGAGATAGAAGAAGAAACAGAACAAAACACAGATTCTCACATTCACAGCGGGTAAAATATAATATCAATTAATAACAGTTTACAAAAGAATACTGTATCTATCACTTTTTAATATATCTGAGTTACACATATATATACAGACACTGGATATATGCAATCATCATGTCTCAGGTATACAATAATATAATACAGCGGAAATACTCCATACGTTCTTGCCATCCAGCTCGCCTCTTGAGCTCCAGAACGTCCTTACCTGAAAATCTGTAATTGTCGGTCTGACCCGAGCATTACATCAAAGTAACACCCGGGTCAGGCTGGAAACCAGCGTGAGTAAACCCATCTAACATGGAATACAAAAGCATACAACTTATATAAACCCGGGAAACTTGTATCAATTTACAACTTCGCAAGTTGTTATAGACATCACTTATTTCACATATCAATTTCTAAGTACCAAAAACTTAGATTAAATGGTCCAATTCACTTAAATCATTCCATTTTAGCCTATTGATTCCACATATCAAATCTGTACGGAATTATTATAAGTTATAAATCGAAGTGGTTTTGGGTATTTACAAATACCCGACTCCGGTCTCTTCGAATTCAACGCCATCTTAACCCACACTATTCGAGAGACACAATTCAACCTTTAATCACAAGATGTCACTCTTTTACACAATAATTCATCATCGACGGATAACTATATAATCGCTATTCAAGACAAACATATCATATCTCAAACATTTCATATCAGAAATATCAACCAATCACTTATAAGCAAGATTAATTAGTCACCCATTCCTAATTAAATCAAATCAATTTCTTTAATCACTTTTAATCTTTCTTATTTAACAATAATTAATCGCAAACCAATTAATTAATCATCATCTTAATTAATCACCCTAGATTAATTATCCTTTAATTACATTAAGTAATTAACCCTTAATTAATTACATCCCGTAATTATTCATTAATTACTTCACTACGTAATTATACTTACCAAATTTCACAATTAATTATCCTTAATTAATGAATAAAATTAATTATCTTAAATTAATCACATTAATTAATCATTTGATAATCCTTAATTAATGATCTTTCATTAACTATATTCATTAACCAATCCTTTAATTACTTCTCTCGGTAATTAACTTTAATTAATCATTTTTAATTACAAATTAATTAATTCTTAATTACAAATTAATTAATTTCTAATTACATAATTAATTTCTAAATTTTAACTTAATTAATCTTTAATTACTTGATTGATTAATTCCTGATCATTAATTAACAATCCAAACTTATTTAATTAATGATTCTTGATTTCAAATTAATTTTACCCTTAATGAATAATCTTAATCCAAATCATTAATTTAAAAACCCTTAATAACTTAATTAATAGATCCAAATCATTAATTAATTAACTTATTAATTTAACCATTTAATTTACCTTAAAAATTCAATGAATTGCATTAAATCTTAATTAACTTTAAGATAAAATGTAACGATTGCGATTTTTCGTTGACGAAAATCGACATCAATACGTCCACTGTATCAACTGCCGAGAAATCGAAAGCCGAAAAACCATACCGTTAGGGTTTTATAAAAAGAAAACGTAGAAGAAGATAGAAAAAGATAGAACAGAACAGAAACAACAGAACAATATCAGAATCTCACAATCGCAGCGGAACAACATATAATAAATAAATGAATAATCTTTAAACAAAGAACTATATCAGTTATTACATTACATTACATTTCATTACATCATCAGAGTGTACAACAACAAACAACATCAACAGCGGAAAAGAAATACTATATACTAGTAATACGCCATGTCATCCATCTTGCCTCCAGCAACTCCTGAATATCCTGAATATCCTGATAAACCTTACTCTTGACTGCCTGTGTGGAAATTGGTGGGCACCCAGAGTTTAGGAAGGAAAAAAATAAACTCCGAGTCAGTCATGTAACTGGTGTGAGAACTCAAAACAGTTTATTTATCTTTAAAATCAAAATAGAGGAATATTTTTAAAGTCAATTCGCAATGCTTTTAAAAATGAGACTACCATAAGGCCTCCCGCGCACACACACACAATGCAAACGCAGAATCGGAGGAGATTTCTCCTTATGATAGTCAAAGATTCTTGATACGCATTAAAAGGAACATTTGATATTATTACTAGTGCATAGTGTATAAAACAATTTCGAAAGTAGAATATAAATCTTAGCCAACATACGACCATTATCGTATGCCCACTATAGCTACTATGTTCAATAGCAGGTTACCGCCACATTCCATAGCAGGTTCTACAACTAAAACACTACAAGGATCGTATTGTTTCTTTAGATTTCAAATGAATGGTCAGGCCAAGGAACTTCCCATTGCCACATGAGAACGCCTCTGGAAGGACGTCCCCGAGAACCAAACCGGATCTCTGCCAACACAAGGCCGGGTTACCCCTAACTGGGTAACTACTGACCCGAATATGTCATCCCCCGATTGTAACCGATCTATCCGAGGATCCTCGATTTCCAACAACCACAAAATTTTGCAGCAACAACATAGGTTAAGTATCTGGGCTCCATACCATGATACCACCTCTATCCAGAAGGAATGACATACACTAAAGGGGCGCTACCCCCTAATAACCTTGCTGCATCCTTCCTGTTTTGACCATTTCCGGGGTGTGAGGTCCGACGAAGTCTCGTCCACAAAGCCACGCTTTATACAAAAGCCGTGCTTTAGGTCAACAAATGATCATAGAAATGATCACCAAGATAAATGATCAAATAAATGATCCTATCACAAATGATCAAACAATGATCATTTCACAGCAACACTCAGCATGCCACACTACCAAATTGGGAGTATATCACTAATAACCTTCAACTATATAACCTCTGAGCTCGTACGTCTCAGAGAAGGGTGTTAAGCTAAGAGAATAAATTCTCCGCCACCAACAGAAATATATTTGAAAGAAATCAGCTTTATACCTCAATTTGTAATGTCAGACATACAATCTATACAAGTCTGTTCCGGGCTCGAACAGAACCGAAGGCACTTACAAAGAAGTCCTTGCAATCCGGATATTCACTAATCACGACCGGACTTCCCGTCACTAAGGTTGATAAAACCTCTATATCGGAGATCAGCCGATGTAGAGTAACTCGACGGTAATCCTTCCGTTTTCACAAATATCCGGTCTTCAACACCGGTCATCAAATGCAAATCCATTTCGACGTATCACATATTCGGAATGGGTTATACGACCCCAAGGTCCTTTCCCGGCTAACCCGAATAGTGAGCGCTTATTCAAAAATAAGTGTGGCGTTCAAATTCAAACAAATCACAACAAATACCTATTTAAAGGTAAATATTGATAGTCGGATTATTTAACTATCAATAGGCGTGCTCAACATCACCAAGTTCCAAATAATTTCTCAAATTATTTACTTTCCAAAATATCTTTACTAGATATAAAATTTTCCACACTTCAACATTTGAAAAAAAAATTTCAAATCACTTTTCAATACTTTATCAACTTTTGAAAACAAATTTCAATCATTTTCCTTACTCGGAAATACTTTCATTTCAACATGGTTCATTTAAACCAATTAAATAAATCCTTACCGATTTACTTTATATTTACGTTCCAAATCTGTAAAACAATTCCCACACTTCAAAAATAAATCAACGTTTATTTTTAAACAATTTCCCCTTTCTTTTATAAATTCCTTAGTGAATTTATAATCCCAAAATATTTATGATATATGATTTTCAATCGATTTCAAATATTCACTTTCAATTTATCTTTACAAGGATAAATTCTAAAACGTTCATTTCACATTGGAAAAATATTTCCATACTTATTTAATAATAAGTACATCACAAATCCATTTATTTTCAATACTTAGAAAATATTCAATATACTTAAATCGAAAATTAAGTATATATTTCATTCTTTAAGAAATCATTCTCTTAAACACATTTGTTTGGGCCAAAACGAATGTTACGTAAAACATCGTTACGACGACCCAAAATCACTAGTATAGGGATTCAAAGTTTAAATAGATATATAAATCCCAATACTATACAAAACATTTCCTTTCGGAAACCATTTACTATAACAACAGTGTTATAGTCCACCATTTCCTTCTATTTCTCGAAAACATCTATTTCAACAATGAATGTTGAAATCTATCTATTCGATACTTAATGCATTTTAAAACGTCTTTAAAATCATTAACTTCATTTCATAATGTTCCTTCCCCAAAAGCATATCCATTTCATTTAATAATATATTCACTGTCTAAAATCGTAAATATAATTCCTTTCATATATTCCTATAACCAACTTATCAAATTCAATTGATTTCGGATTTATAAACAACGTTTATAAACTCCATTTATATTTTTATAAACTTCTATTTAAAAAATACTTTATATATCTCATTTTAAATGCCAAAATCCGATTTATAAGTTGATTACTTATAATCTTATATTTTACAAAATCTATCCATTTTATATATTCATATTTCATAAATTTATAAATCTCAATTCACTTATGAAGTCCATTTTTTTATTTCACTTTATTACTTATAAAAACTCGTTTTATAATTCCAGTAGTTTTAATTTATAAATATCAATTTTATAAATCTTTTATATGAACCGTTTATAATAATTCAAAATTCCCAATTAAACCATTTTATAAATTAATCACTATTTATTTCAAAAATCTTAATTTGGTTATATTTTACAAAAATTATAACTTTTATAACATTAAACTTATAAACGTTAATTTATTTAAAATAAATCAATTCAAAATTTTAATAAAACGTATACTTTCAAAAATCACTTTAAAAATTCCTTTAAAAACCAAAAATCATTATTTTAAAACTTCAAAAATGGATCTGATGACGCAGCAGCACCAAATAGTCAATCATGACATCCAAATATCATATATCGATATGATAATCAACAAATATCAAAATATCTGTAAATAAATCAATACAGTTGAGGAATCCAGTTGGATCTCTCCAACCTGTTTCCCTGCATCCACAAACATTAGCACAATACCAATTCCGCTCAGTACGTAATTATCGCGGTATATGGGATTTATAATATTATCCGCTTAATAGACGGCGCAATAGGGTCTCATCCGCTATACAATGTGGAAAATCAACAACTGCAATATATACATATGCCAATATATATATTGCTATTATATATATAATACCAATTTCACTGTTTATGAAATATTCGCGGTATATGTTTTTAATAAATAACATCCGCTTACTAACGGCGCATAATGTCTATTTTAACAATCAATAGATATCAATCATCATTCAAACATGCATTCAAATATTTTAAATATAACTATTTAAAATAAAATCGAAACCGATTCGATTGAGTGAGAAGTTCTCACCTTGATTTCAATTTCGTTTTAGCGATTTATTTCGAATAAAATTAAACGGACGTTTAATTTTACCCGAAATTCTCACTTACTTCAAATGACTCTAATCTAATTCCATAGCATAGTGCTCGTCCATACGATTCCAACGCAACTGGTTTCGTGCGTTTTCGACCTCGTATGAAAAAGATATGCATTTATGAAGTTTACACGAATTTAATAAACAATTATTTACAACTTTTAATTAATTTCAAACCCACATCTCATCATCCACCATCCATTCTCTTTTTACTTCAGATCTGGCCGCGTGCACAAACTAGCTTCTCCCATCTTCCTTCATGCGACATCCCAGCTTGCTCACGAACAAATGAACCCAACCATCACACTTAGGGTTTAAGGCCACACCTCATACCACTGTTTTTAACTCGATCAGATAGTGTCATCCTGACCGCCTTCGCACCCTCTTCCACCGGCCGCAAGCATGAGAAGCTCAGCCTTCCTTATTGCACGCGCCTCAAGGACGAACGGCCGACCAACGCGCCCCCCCAGCTCCTTCCACGCTGCACGAAACTGGATCATCTCCGTATGAAATCGAAGATCACGTCGCCCTCTACAAATTTCATTCAGATGTCGAAACCTAATTGTTTGTAGATTGGAAGTTTATAAGGGATGAAGATGGAACAATTTCGGCCTTTGGTTTCATAAAGTGGCAGCTGCTCAATGTTGGGCTAGGGTTTTGCAAGTTGTTGAGAGGGAGGTCCTTTTATAGAATTTCAACCGAAAATCACTATTCATCGAATTTTTCCGAACTCCGATTTACGCGCGGTAACCGACGTTCTTAGGGTTTATCCCGCATTCCGGACACAATGGAACAGGTTTCGGGAGCTAATTCGGTCATCTGTGCGAGTTATGGCAATAAACGTTCAATTTAAAATTAAACCGATTAAACGATTTTCTAGGCGTTTTGGCTTGCACCGGACAAACGATAAATCTGATTGACATGAAATTTGAAACCATACAATAATATCACAATACGGATCCGATGAAACTAGTTTCGTCGAAATCCGAGACTTTTTGAAAAATGGCTAATTTCACTAGTCGATTAAATATTAAAATATTCAATTTTCACAATTTAACTTTTAATTCGATTTTAAAAGTTCTAAAATATCATTCTAACTCCAACATGATTAAATAAAATTTTACAAATCATTTTCAATCATATTTAACCCTAGTCAATTATTTCTGTATTCTCACATATTAAATTATCGATTTAATTATCCAATTAAATCCAATTATTCGAAATAAAATTTATTCGACTTATAAATTTGACTTATTAATATTTAAAATTAATTAAATATTCAAATTTTAATTAATAAAAATTCTGGGTCGTTACATACTTCCCCCCTTAAAAGAATTTCGTCCTCGAAATTACTAGGTAAGAAAAATTACAGAATCTATTAACTTTCCAAAACAAATTTAAACTTCTTACCATACTTTACTAAGTTTTCAAATCATACTTAGTTATCTTTTCAAAAACAACTACTATTGTTTAACTTTCAATTCCAAATCAAAGTTAAAGTTTTCAAAATTTTCCAATTTTCTCAAAAATATTCTAACGCCTTAAATTTTCGAAAAAATTCGCCATAGTCTCCTTTGCGCGGCTCGATCCGAAAAAAAAAATGACAGTATATATATCACAAATATACATCTCATCAAGTGATGAGGCATCCCGCAGGGAAAAAAGTGTAAAAGTACGATATTTAATCCGAGATATGTACCTTATTTATTTTATTAGCGAGCATATACGGCTAATATAGCGCGAAAGCGAGCTCCAAATGCAAAGCAAGCGCAATCCGCACCTACTTAACACTCAACAACAACATGAGAATCATGCATATATGAAAATAGTATCAATATACATCATATAGCAACATTTATATATGCCAATATAGCAAATGCAAACATCAACCAACTATCATCCATAACCAAATCAATATTCATTCATATTCTCATTAATATTCAATGAATTGGTTTTCAATTTAAATCACATTTGATTCATTTATGTTGGATTTTATCAACTTTCATTCTTTTTCAATTAGTTTACATTCACTAATTAAATCCAATTCACATTCAATTTATTCAAATTTATTCACTTTCAATTTGAATTCAGTTACATAGCTTTCAATTTCGCTAATTCAATTTCATTAATACTTGATGAATTTATATACAATCAATCAACAATCAAATAACAACCAATGTATATTCAATACAACCAAATTTATTCACTTTAAATTCAATTTGGTTCAACACATTCAATTTCAATTAGATCATATTTAAATTGACTTCCATTCAATTTATTCAATTTCTCAACTTCATTAGCTTTTAATGAATTTACACTTACATTCATTATTTCATATCAATTATTTGCATTTAATTGATTAACATTCAATCCATTTATCAATTCAATTGCTAATTCCTTTAACAATTTAAAGTTGAATTTCGTTTATATAACTCAAGTTCACATTCTTAATGACTTCACTTATTTAATTCACTTATTAATTTACTTCGATACCAAAATCAACTTTATTCAACATCACTTAAGTTATATTCCTTTTCAAACATCTTATCAAATCCAAATCAATTTATTTAACTTTCCTTTTGTTAAATTTCAAATCACATGTCTTTGATGACAACTCAAATTTATTTCAACTTGGATTTTATTGATTTACTTATACTTCCTTTAATTTAACTCTATCCTTTAAGTTAAATTTATTCTATCGAAATTCAATTTGTATAAGTTATCAACTCATTTATCATTTCCATAATATTTTAAATAGGATTCCAGAGTCCTTTAAAACTTTCAAACAATCAATTCAAATTATCTTTTTAATTCCCAAAACCAAACTAAAATTTTCCAAACAACTTCCATTCAATTTAATCTGGAAGCAATACCTCTTTTGGAAACCCGAAAATGAACACCGATGATGCCGCGGTCATCATCGGAATGATTTTCCAGCAACCGAAAAGAGTTTAGAGCTTTAATTTCTCCAAAATAATTTTCCAAAATCCTTTCAAAACACTTCTCTGGAATTTTATTTTCGGATTATAAATCACATTTATAAGTCTTTTACTTATATAATTTCACTTCTTATATATAAGATTATTTCACAAGTGTAAATCATTTTAATTATAACCCCATACTTATAATTCAATTGCTTATACAATTATTCTTTTAAAAATGTTGTTTTTATTTAACTTATTCAACAACCAAACAATCAATTCATATACACTTTAATAATTCTGAAAAATTATTCCTTTATATATAAAATATAATCAAAGTAAAATTATTTCATTTACCCAATTTAAACAATACTGTGTCGAATTGTTCTATTCAAGTGTTTATAAACCCCTTCGGCATAGTTGTACAGACCGTGTTGACGAAGGTTCATACGCCACTCAATAAACCAACCATCACAATATAAAACAATTTTATATTCACTAACAAATATGCTCTCATAGCTATTATTACACTCACACTCATTCTAGAGTACTACTGACGCCATCTCTAATGAGAAATACCCAACAGAGCCATGGTTGTCGCTTAACCATAAGCTCTGATACCAAATTGTAATGATTGCGATTTTTCGTTGACGAAAACCGACATCAATACGTCCACTGTATCAACTCTCGAGAAATCGAAAGCCGAAAAACCATACCGTTAGGGTTTTAGAAAAAGAAAACGTAGAAGAAGATAGAAAAAGATAGAACAGAACAGAAACAACAGAACAATATCAGAATCTCACAATCGCAGCGGAACAACATATAATAAATAAATGAATAATCTTTAAACAAAGAACTGTATCGGTTATTACATTTCATTACATCATCAGAGTGTACAACAACAAACAACATCAACAGCGGAAAAGAAATACTATATACTAGTAATACGCCATGTCATCCATCTTGCCTCCAGCAACTCCTATATATCCTTAATATCCTGATAAACCTAACTCTTGACTGCCCGTGTGGAAATTGGTGGGCACCCAGAGTTTAGGAAGGAAAACAATAAACTCCGAGTCAGTCATGTGACTGGTGTGAGAACTCAAAACAGTTTATTTATCTTTAAAATCAAAATAGAGGAATATTTTTAAAGTCAATTCGCAATGCTTTTAAAAATGAGACTACCATAAGGCCTCCAGCACACACACACAATGCAAACGCAGAATCGGAGGAGATTTCTCTTTATGATAGTCAAAGATGCTTGATACGCATTAAAAAGAACATTTGATATTATTACTAGTGCATAGTGTATAAAACAATTTCGAAAGTAGAATATAAATCTTAGCCAACATACGACCATTATCGTATGCCTACTATAGCTACTATGTTCAATAGCAGGTTACCGCCACATTCCATAGCAGGTTCTACAACTAAAACCGTACAAGGATCGTATTGTTTCTTTGGATTTCCAACGAATGGTCAGACCAAGGAACTTCCCATTGCCACATGAGAACGCCTCTGGAAGGACGTCCCCGAGAACCAAACCGGATCTCTGCCAACACGAGGCCGTGTTACCCCTAACTGGGTAACTACTGACACGAATATGTCATCCCCCGATCGTAACCGATCTATCCGAGGATCCTCGATTTCCAACAACCATAAAATTTTGCAGCAACAACATAGGTTAAGTATCTGGGCTCCATACCATGATACCACCTCTATCCAGAAGGAATGACATACACTAAAGAGGCGCTACCCCCTAATAACCTTGCTGCATCCTTCCTGTTTTGACCATTTCCGGGGTGTGAGGTCCGACGAAGTCTCGTCCACAAAGCCACGCTTTATACAAAAGTCGTGCTTTAGGTCAACAAATGATCATAGAAATGATCACCAAGATAAATGATCAAATAAATGATCCTATCACAAATGATCAAACAATGATCATTTCACAGCAACACTCAGCATGCCACACTACCAAATTGGGAGTATATCACTAATAACCTTCAACTATATAACCTCTGAGCTCGTACGTCTCAGAGAAGGGTGTTAAGCTAAGAGAATAAATTCTCCGCCACCAACAGAAATATATTTGAAAGAAATCAGCTTTATACCTCAATTTGTAATGTCAGACATACAATCTATACAAGTCTGTTCCGGGCTCGAACAGAACCGAAGGCACTTACAAAGAAGTCCTTGCAATCCGGATATTCACTAATCACGACCGGACTTCCCGTCACTAAGGGTGATAAAAACTCTATATCGGAGATCAGCCGATGTAGAGTAACTCGATGGCAATCCTTCCGTTTTCTCAAATATCCGGTCATCAACACCGGTCATCAAATGCAAATCCATTTCGACGTATCACATATTCGGAATGGGTTATACGACCCCAAGGTCCTTTCCCGGCTAACCCGAATAGTGAGCGCTTATTCAAAAATAAGTGTGGCATTCAAATTCAAACAAATCACAACAAATACCTATCTAAAGGTAAATATTGGTAGTCGGATTATTTAACTATCAATAGGCGTGCTCAACATCACCAAGTTCCAAATAATTTCTCAAATTATTTACTTTCCAAAATATCTTTACTAGATATAAAATTTTCCACACTTCAACATTTGAAAACAAATTTTCAAATCACTTTTCAATACTTTATCAACTTTTGAAAACAAATTTCAATCATTTTCCTTACTCGGAAATACTTTCATTTCAACATGGTTCATTTAAACCAATTAAATAAATCCTTACCGATTTACTTTATATTTACGTTCCAAATCCGTAAATCAATTCCCACACTTCAAAAATAAATCAACGTTTATTTTTAAACGATTTCCCCTTTCTTTTATAAATTCCTTAGTGAATTTATAATCCCAAAATATTTATGATGTACGATTTTCAATCGATTTCAAATATTCACTTTCAATTTATCTTTACAAGGATAAATTCTAAAACGTTCATTTCACATTGGAAAAATATTTCCATACTTATTTAATAATAAGTACATCACAAATCCATTTATTTTCAATACTTAGAAAATATTCAATATACTTAAATCGAAAATTAAGTATATATTTCATTCTTTAAGAAATCATTCTCTTAAACACATTTGTTTGGGCCAAAACGAATATTACATAAAACATCGTTACGACGACCCAAAATCACTAGTATAGGGATTCAAAGTTTAAATAGATATATAAATCCCAATACTATACAAAACATTTCCTTTTGGAAACCATTTAATATAACAACAGTGTTATAGTCCACCATTTAATATAACAACAATGTTTTAAATAAAAATATAATTGGTTGTGAAATTATATTAAATATTGAAGTTTATATTTGTATGAAAAGATATTTGGTTTAATTGCAATTTAAGTTTATTTTAATAATATTGGATTTATGAAATAAATATTTCAAAACTACATAATAATGAAATTAGATTTGAGATATGAATATATGGAATTATAAAGTTAGTTTTGAAATGTGGGATATTAAAGTTTGGAAACATATTAAATTTGGATAGCTTATTTTGTAGATCAAATCTATATTTGAAAATTTATAAGATTTGAAATGTTTTGTTAGAAAACTGAATTGAATTGAAATTGATGGTTTGATTTGAATTAAATTGGAAATTTGAAATTTTGAATTAAATTGGAAATAAATTTGTAAAATGTAAAGAATTAAATGAATGTTTCATGATTTCAAATGTATGATTTCAGAATGTTATAATTTTCAAAGTGTAATGATTTCAAGTATTTTGGTTTTGAAAGAGTTATAACTTTGAAAGTATTATGATTTTTGGAAGTGAATATAGGTTTGAGATGGAAATGATAAAGTATAAACTATTTTGATTTGAATATAATTTTGAAATAAAAATGATTTTGGTTTCGAAGTATAAACTATTTTGATTGAATAAATAGTTTTGAAATAAAAATGGTTTTGGTTTCGAGGCGTAAACTATTTTGAAAGAAATATAGTTTTGAAATGAAATGATTTGATCCTTTTGAAATATAAACTATTTTGAAATGACCACGGCGTTATAATAACGTTTGGTTGTTAAAGAGACCGGGATCGGAAGTTGTCATACTCTCTGCCAACTTCGAAAACCACTTCAACAACCGTGTACGCGGTGGAGATTCCAGAATGAAGTAGGATGGTGGCGACGTTCTTGAGGTATATTACGTGGACCCAACTCCCGTGAGTTGGCATAAGGTGGCTAAAACAGGAGCGATCTCGGGCCAAAGGAGGTAGCACCTCTGGTCGGACACATTCCTTCGATACTATACTCTTACTGGTGATTGATTAGATGGCCATCCTCCGATTTTGATTGGGAGTGTGTTCCGAGGTGGGCGTATGTGGCCGCTGCGTTACCACCAGCCCATGTGCGTAATTGGTATATCTACCCTGGCATTGCCTTGTGTTCCATGTCACCTACCATACCGAGCCTTTACTACGAGTTTGTTTTTCTCCCGTAGCCCGTGTGGTATCCTCTGACAGTCACCCGGAGTGGAGATGGCATGATATTGGATGGACTACTGGGACTATTATGTGTGAAGGGTGATATGGGTAGCCCGGAACGCTATTTAAAAGTATGTTTATTTTACTGTAGACATTATTATAATAGAGCAATATTACTACATAGTAAATAGTGTAACGGATCCTTAAAGGATGGGCGATCCCAAGCATTCTTTAAGTTACTTATGCATTTTTTGTTACTGTTCACTTGAGTTGATTTACAGTTCATAAGTATCTATGTCCTGACTCGAGTGTTTTGTATTTTGCTTTACGCTCGAGTCAGATTGAGTGAGTTAGCATTCAAGATTCACCTTCGGAGTTGGAGATTTCCTTGAAGATCCAGCCATCTATTTTGCTTTCTGTATCCAGTGATTTCAGTGATGTATTCTGATTTGTACCTGATGTATCTTATTACTTTTTGTTGTATCATGTTTAACTCTGATGTATCTTATTTTTATATAGTAGCTTCATGAACTACTATTTCTTTTAAATTCCGCTGCATTATTAAATACTCTGTGTCTGTGATCTGTGATTATGTATTTACTGTATATTCTGAGATTTGCCAAATTTTATTTACAATGCGGTATTTTGAGCAATTCAAGTCCGACATGTGCGGATGCGAATGGTTGAAAATATCGGGTCGTTACAGTCCACCATTTCCTTCTATTTCTCGAAAACGTCTATTTCAACAATGAATGTTGAAATCTATGTATTCGATACTTAATGCATTTTAAAACGTCTTTAAAATCATTAATTTCATTTCATAATGTTCCTTCCCCAAAAGCATATCCATTTCATTTAATAATATATTCACTGTCCAAAATCGTGAATATAATTCCTTTCATATATTCCTATATCCAACTTATCAAATTCAATTGATTTCGGATTTATAAACAACGTTTATAAACTCCATTTATATTTTTATAAACTTCTATTTAAAAAAATCCTTTTTATATCTCATTTTAAATGCCAAAATCCTATTTATAAGTTGATTACTTATAAATCTTATATTTTACAAAATCTATCCATTTTATATATTCATATTTCATAAATTTATAAATCTCAATTCACTTATGAAATCCATTTTTTATTTCACTTTATTACTTATAAAAACTCGTTTTATAATTTCGGTAGTTTTAATTTATAAATATCAATTTTATAAATCTTTTATATAAACCGTTTATAATAATTCAAAATTCCCAATTAAACCATTTTATAAATTAATCACTATTTATTTCAAAAATCTTAATTTGGTTATATTTTACAAAAATTATAACTTTTATAACATTAAACTTATAACGTTAATTTATTTAAAATAAATCAATTCAAAATTTTAATAAAACGTATACTTTCAAAAATCACTTTAAAAATTCCTTTAAAAACCAAAAATCATTATTTTAAAACTTCAAAAATGGATCTGATGATGCAGCAGCACCAAATAGTCAATCATGACATCCAAATATCATATATCGATATGATAATCAACAAATATCAAAATATCTATAAATAAATCAATACAATTGAGGAATCCAGTTGGATCCCTCCAACCTGTTTCCCTGCATCCACAAACATTAGCACAATACCAATTCCGCTCCAGTACGGAATCATCGCGGGATATGGGATTTATAATATTATCCGCTTAATAGACGGCGCAATAGGGTCTCATCCGCTATACAATGCGGGAAATCAACAACTGCAATATATACATATGCCAATATATATATATTGCTATTATATATATAATACCAATCTCACTGTTTATGAAATATTCGCGGTATATGTTTTTAATAAATAACATCCGCTTACTAACGGCGCATAATGTCTATTTTAACAATCAATAGATATCAATCATCATTCAAACATGCATTCAAATATTTTAAATATAACTATTTAAAATAAAATCGAAACCGATTCGATTGAGTGAGAAGTTCTCACCTTGATTTCAATTTCGTTTTAGCGATTTATTTCGAATAAAATTAAACGGACGTTTAATTTTACCCGAAATTCTCACTAACTCCAAACGACTCCAATCCATTTCCGTAGCGTAGTGCTTGTCCATACGATTCCAACGCAACTGGTTTCGTGCATTTTCGACCTCGTATGAAAAAGATATGCATTTATGAAGTTTACACGAATTTAATAAACAATTATTTACAACTTTTAATTAATTTCAAACCCACATCTCATCATCCACCATCCATTCTCTTTTTGCTTCAGATCTGGCCGCATGCACAAACTAGGTTCTCCCATCTTCCTTCACGCGACATCCCAGCTTGCTCACGAACAAATGAACCCAACCATCACACTTAGGGTTTAAGGCCACACCTCATACCATTGTTTTTAACTCGATCAGATAGTGTCATCCTGACCGCCTTCGCACCCTCTTCCACCGGCCGCGAGCATGAGAAGCTCGGCCTTCCTTATTGCACGCGCCTCAAGGACGAATGGCTGACCAACGTGCCCCCCCAGCTTCTTCCACGCTGCACGAAACTCGATCATCTCCATATGAAATCGAAGATCACGTCGCCCTCTACAAATTTCGTTCAGATGTCGAAACCTAATGGTTTGTAGATTGGAAGTTTATAAGGGATGAAGATGGAACAATTTCGGCCTTTTGTTTCATAAAGTGGTGGCTGCTCAATGTTGGGCTAGGGTTTTGCAAGTTGTTGAGAGGGAGGTCCTTTTGTAGAATTTCAACCGAAAATCACTATTCATCGAATTTTTCCAAACTTCGATTTACGCGCGGTAACCGGCGTTCTTAGGGTTTATCCCGCATTCCGGACACAATGGAACAGGTTTCGGGAGCTAATTCGGTCATTTGTGCGAGTTATGGCAATAAACGTTCAATTTAAAATTAAACCGATTAAAAGATTTTCTAGGCGTTTTGGCTTGCACCGGACAAACGGTAGATCCGATTGACATGAAATTTGAAACCATACAATAATATCACATTACGGATCCGATGAAACTAGTTTCGTCGAAATCCGAGAATTTTTGAAAAATGGCTAATTTCACTAGTCGATTAAATATTAAAATATTCAATTTTCACAATTTAACTTTTAATTCGATTTTAAAAGTTCTAAAATATCATTCTAACTCCAACATGATTAAATAAAATTTGACAAATCATTTTCAATCATATTTAACCCTATTTTCAATTATTTCTGTATTCTCACATATTAAATTATCGATTTAATTATCCAATTAAGTCCAATTATTCGAAATAAAATTTATTTGACTTATAAATTTCACTTATTAATATTTAAAATTAATTAAATATTCAAATTTTAATTAATAAAAATTCTGGGTCGTTACATAAAAACATCATTTTTATAAGTGATTTAATTATCATTCTTAAACACATTTGAAAACATTTACTTTCAAATTCACTTTTAAATTTCATTTCAAATTAGATACAATTTAACTTGAACAAATTAAACCAAGTTAAAACTCATTTTAAAATCAAATGTCGTAAAGCACTTACCCTTATAAAAGAAATTTATATAAGAGTTTAAACCAAATCATCTAAATTAAAAACATTTTAAAATATATTTTGTATCTTAAACATTTAAACTTATTCAAACATTTTTATTTTAATAAACTTTATTTTCAAAACTAGTATACAAAAGTAAATTTGGATCCATACCTCAAAATCTGATTTTAAACTAATTTAAAATTTGGTTTTAAATTTCAAAATTCTGTTTAAATTTAAACAGACAGGTTTTACAAAAACCTGTAACAAATGCAAATGACCCGAGGCCAACATCAACTGCCTCGAGTCCAGAACTAAACAACTCCGAGCAAAACACAGAAACCACTCGAGAAAAACTCGAGTAAACTTTTCCTACTTCAACCCAAATCTCACCAGAAAACAAAAGGCACGGTGCACATGCACCGTGACTCTGATCAACTCCGGCTATCCACCAAGGCTTCATCACATCGGCAACCATCCACGCACCATCCCACGATAAATCAGATCATCACCATCATCTCGAAATCCAAATCGAGACTCAAACCGAAACCTGGAACCCAAAAGAAAAACCTGGCAACGCCTCGACCAAGATCCTCCGTCTATCAGGACACCAGCACCACCGGCCACGACTTCGTCCACAATCCAGCAGCCGATTCCTAGAGTTCTATCGAACTCGATCAACCTTAGGCGTCGAGATGATCAAACATTCAGCCACTTCCAAAACTAGGTCTAGAAACAAAAACTAACAGCCCTCGTCACCACCTGTCTCTGACCATCCTCCTATCATTTTTGCCCAAGTCACCGATCATCCCTCGACCTCCAACAACAACCTTGGCCTCTCCGACCGTTGGGATCACCAGAAATTCCCAAAAACCCAAAAACAGTGCAACCTAGAAATGCACTTACATTATGATCTAAAAATTGTGATTTATTTTTAAAAAAACATGATTTAGTTTAAGGTTTCAGCTTATATGCCTGAACTAAGAAATTATAAAGTTTGAGTTTTTTTTACCAAACTCAAGCTTATACTGTTCTTTTTATTTTCCAGAGCAGATTTGAATTTGTTTTAACTTAAATACAATTTTAGAACTTATTTTATAATCAGATGTTGTTTAGATCCTAAGTCCTAACAATCAGTGGATCAAGAGGTAATGATATTTAAATTAAAACTTGGCTTGAAATTTAGAACAGGGGTATTTACAGGTATTATCAGAACATGCATACATCATTCATCCAAAATGCATAGAGGTTCGCCAATATACATACACAAAAACATACTTATTTTAGACATTAATCAAGCAACAGATTTATACTTAAGTTTTAAAAAAAAGTGTTAAGATGCTTGAACAAGGCGTATAACTTGTTTCATGATTAGATGATCTTCTATTGCTTGAGTTGTATTGTTTTGATTCTTTAGTTTGAGATGAAAGTGATATTTATCTTCATTTTACTTAGCTTGCTCTCGAATGAATGAAGAAAAAGAAGACAGGAGTGGATGTATAAATAAGAAAAGGGTAGGCTGCATTCCTCAGTAAGCTTCCTTTCACTTTTTTTTTATTTATGTCATTTTTTATTTTAGTTTTGAGTTGAAATATGCAGCCTGATTTTGATGTTTTGTATGCTTGCATTAAATGCTTGCCCCTCTCCCTTTGTTTACAAAAACTTTTATATGAATCTATATATGTGTAAATTTCCTTTGTATGTGTATATTTACATAGTTATGTAATCTATCCCATACTTATGTTTATTTTGTCATTATACATGCATATTCTCCCATCTCCATACCTATATTATTTCATATGGCATACATTCATATACTTATGTATATATATATTTCAAGCATTATAACGTTTGTATATATTTCCCTATGTATATATACATTTATAGGTATTTTATCTTAATTAGATGGTGGAGTTTATCTCTACAAAAAATTTATTTTCTTTTCTATAGGATTTATTATACCCAGAGATTTTAAAAATTAAATATTTAATATAGTTTTTTAATTCAATGTTTATTTCAGTTTCCAAATCAACATATATATTCAAATATCTTTATGTATCAGCAATTCATTTGTTTGATTAGTCAATATTAATATTCCAATAATAAAATCAGTTAATTTCCCGATTAACAGACGTCCTAGAATCTGGATCGTCACAGCTGTGGAGCATAGGAAACGAGCTGGATGGCGAGACGTATCACACGTATTTGATATATATTCTACTGTGTATGATTAACTGTGTAGTCGGTTTTGTGAGCACAGGGTATGATAACTATCCAGTTGTGTGCTAAAAATTTGTTCTACTCTGATGATGTAATGCAATTAATAGATATGTTCTTTTTGTTTAAAGATCAGTCATTTATCTATCATGTATTTTTCCACTACGTTTGTGAGATTCTGAAGTTGTTTTCTATTTCTTCTTCTACCTCCTTCTTCTTTAACCATAATGGTTCAGTTTTCCGACATTCAATTATTCGACATTTGATATAGGAGACGTATTGATGTCGATTTTCGACCGTCGAAAAATCGGGTCGTTACATTGTGGTATCTGAGCTGAAGGTTAAGCAAGAGCCTTGGCTCTGGTAGGGATTACTCATTAAAAATAAAGACCGTAGTACTCTAGAATGAGTTTGAGTGTATTAATAGATATGAGCGTGTATTTGTTTGTGAATATAAAAATTGTTTTTATGTTGTGTTGACTTATCGGTTGAGTGTTTATGGATTTTGGTCGATATGTGGGACGCCATGTCATCGACATGGGTTTCTAAACTCTTAAACAAGATAAACCGACACAGTATCATTTTAAAATAGGATAAATGAAATAGTTTTATCCAAATTAATTTTGTATATAAAAGAAATAATTTTTCCATAAATTGTTATAGTTATATATGGTTGCTTGGTTGTTAGGAAATGATAATATTAAATTATTATTATTATTATATGAAAATTGAACTAGGGATTAAAATTATAACCAAAAGTTAAGGAATAAATTTATATAATAAATGGAATTTGTAAATGTGAATTGTAAATGTGATTTGTAATTGAAAATGAAATAAAAATTCCAGAGTAATGTTTGAAATGGAATTGGAAGGATTTGAAATTTGAAAATTTTGGAAAAGTTCAAATTCCTTTAAGTTTGAAAATGATTTTCAAAGGTTTCGGAGGAATAATGGTGATATTATTTGAGAAATATTTTGAATTGGATTTGAAATCTGGTGAGATTTGGAATTTAAAAATATTTGAAGGGGTTTTAAAGAGATAAAAGTATTGAACTCTTTTCGATCGCTGGAAAATAACTTCGGTGATGACTGTAGCATCATCGATGTTTATTTTCGAGATTCCAAGAGAGGAATTGCTGCCAAATTATTTTAAATTGGAGTTGTTTGCAAAACTGGGTTGGTTTTAAAAATTAAAGGATAATTTGATATAAAAACGAATTATGTATATAATTGATTACAAAAATGATTTTTGAAATGTTAAGCAATTCTTTAGACTCTGAGATCTTATTTAAAATATTTATTTGATTGAAACAATAAATAAGTTTGGAAACTTATAAATTTGGAATTGTTAGGATAAAATATTAACTTAAGGAAGGGTTAAATAAAAGTAAGTGTGAATACAAAATAAGTTGGAAGGTAAGCTAATTAATTAAAGTGACTTAAAAGAAGTTAGCAAATGGAATATTAATATGTTGGAAAACTTATGGAATTAAAAAAAAATTAAATGGAAGTGGAATGTAATTGAACCTAGTAAATAAAAGTGAATTCGAGGAAAAGTTTAAGTAGACTAAGTGTAATGGTCATTGAAATAAAATTTATTAAGTTGGAAATAAATTTGTGAATGAACAAATTAATTTAATTTGTAACTAAACGGAAGTGAAATTTAATATTGGAATTAAATTTAAATTGTGCCAAACGAATTGAAATTGACTGGAAATGAATTAGTTAATGGAACTAATTTAAAGAAATAGTTCATTAAGAATGGGTTTAAGATGAGATGAATAGAATTCAATGTTGAGAATTGGAAGATAGATTGAATTCAAATGGAATTGGATGAAGACAGATATGAAAGCTTAAGTGGTGAAATAAAAGCAAATATAAGAAGTACATAAAATACTTACATATTAAGCTTAAGAAAGTAAATGGTAAATTCTTAAGTAAATTTCGTATTAGAATATACTAATTTAATGAATGAAGGTTTAATAAAAGTGTGTGAAATGATAAGCGAATAGAAATCAAAATAAAGGTGAATAAAAGAGAATTGATATAGCTAATAATCAATTAAGATAAATACGTAGGATGTACATATATTATTTTATTCGCATAGCGATTTGATTCAGATTCGAGCACAGAATTTCGAGATATTTATATCGATCCGAGTTGAGATTTTTCACTCGATTTTCGACGGCGAACCCTAGATATGGATTTTTGATGGATTCTGGAAATTCTCTATTATAATTTAGGACTATGCAAGGAGAATGATGGCTTCTGATCAAGAAACTAGATCTGAGTCCGCACTAGAGAGTCGGGTGGACAATACTAATTCGGAAGTGAAATTATGTGATCGAGTGAGCGATCGAATTTGATATTGCATTTGGATGATATATGTGCATCGTACGGGCTTAAGTAAAGCAAATATTGAAAATTTATGAAGGAAGTGAATAAAATGATTTTGGATTTTTGATTGGATATGATTGCTAAGTAAGATATACAGGTGTTTTAAAAGCAAAAGAAAATTGGTGTTTTTGATTTCAGAAGATAAATTTGAATTGCTCGACAAAGAGGCATGTATTTAAATTTTTGTATGAAATTTGATGATTTTCGGGTCTAGCCACTTGGCTTTTTGTTTTCTTTTGAAATCTAGGGGCCCGTAGAGGCATTTTGTAGTTGTACCGATCTAGCCGTGCAAAGAAGGCGCTGACGAAATTTTCGAAAATTTAGAGAGTTAGAAAAGTTTTGAGAAAATTTTGATAATTTAAAATTTGGTTTTAAATTTAAATTTGAATTGTTAAGTATGTGATATTGGTGGGAACCGATAAATAAGTTTGGGAAGTTAGTAAAAGGGATAGTTTGTCTTAAATAAAAGATTTGTTTTGGGAAGTTGTTGAAACTATTTGGATTGGAAAAATAGTTAACGGGTTATGGATCATTCTTCTTAACTAATAATTTCGGGGATGAAATTCTTTTAAGGGGGAGGAATGTGACGACTCGGAATTTTTGGATATTTGAAATTAGAACATTTAACTGATTTTAAATATTTGGAAGTTAGTTTAACTCGAATTTCAAATATCATGTTTATTTGGTAATTAAATTATTGAATTTAATAAATTAGAAGTTGGGTAAAATATGGAATCTTCGGTTTCAAGCTTGCTAAAACTAATTTAATGGCTTAGAAAATTTGTATTAACAATACTGATGATAATAGAACTTTTAAAATTGTATTTAAAGATGGTTTGTTCAGTTTCGAAATATATCATTTAAATTGATATTTAAAAATAGCCTTCCGAGGCACGGTCTCGGATTTCGACGAAACCAGTTCCATTGGATCTGTAATAGTGTATTATTATCGGATTTCAAATTTCATAGTGTTTGGATTTGTCGTGTGATCGTACGGTAGATAAACGTGCTGAAATCTATTTCGAAAATTTAATATAATAATTGGGTCTGAAAAGCTATCTTCTCCATACGATCGAATTAGGACTTGAAACCTTTTCCAGTGCATTTGGAATAGGGGTATAACGCTATAAACGCCTAGTGGCATGCCTTGATAAGAGTTCAAAATTTTAATTTGCATTTTCGAGGGGATTTAAATTTGAAATTTAAATAATTTGAATGGTCAAAATAATTCACACCTGAACTTTATCTTTCCATACCCTAGCCACTTGTCCTCTGGTTCACGCCATCTATCACCTATACGTACCAAATGTCCTCTTCTTCTTTTATTAACAACCGACCATTTTAAAAACCCAAATAAAAAAATAAATGGCTGAAGAAATGTTCTCTCATTCGAAATAAAATGGCAGTCATTTTCGAATTCAAGCCGAGTATTCCTTTACAATTCAATCTAAGATCCCTAATTCCCTTGTGAATTCGAATTCGCGTTCCTCTACTCGATTCCAAATCGGGTTTTGTTCGAAAAAAGGGGGGTTTCGTTGGGAGTCGCGGGTAGAAACAAGATCGATGACGACGGTAAGGCGATCATGCGCGCGTTCGTGGAAGCGCCGAAGGGTTTTGGAGGGTCGCGCGAGGCCTTGGCTTTCGAGCAGGGGCTCTAGTTGAAGTGTAGAGGCACTCGGTGATGGGTACAACATGGATGAGCGGCTGGTATGGTCTCGTGTAGAGCTGAGCTCGTGACTTTGGGTTCCGGTACGAAGTAAGGTAACCAAAAATTTTTTTAGTTAAGTTTAGAACTTTTGAATTCAATTTGTTCATTATTATTTATCAAAAAAATTTACAGAAAAAAAAATATATAATTTGGTTAGGTTATCATCTGAGAAGTATATATATATGTTATAATATGTATAGAACAGAGAGGAAAAATATTTCAAGAAAGTGTTAAACGTTTTTGTTTTAGTATATAACAATATAAAATGTTGGGGAGGAAGCTTTACAGTAAAGCAATTTACTGTTTTATTGTTACAGAATATATATATATAATACAATATTTTGTTTTTTAAGTAAAGAATGTTTACCGTCTAGTTTTCAAATTGCAGAGTTTAAATTTATATATATATATATATATATATATATATATGTACAAGAAATTTATATAAGATTTTGGAAGAAAAAAACAAATATATAAGGGTTTATGAAGAAATTTGATTTTTCGACTTATATAGATAATTTTTATATGTAGTTCAAGTAAAAATAAAAATATACTTATACACATTTTAACTTACTATATAAAATTTTAAAATAAGGGATTTGATGATTAAATTGTACAATTGACTTATTTAATTCATTTTAGTCACTAATAGATTTTCAAAAAGAGAAATTATTAGTTTAAAGTTAAAATATTGGTTTAAAATTAATTTTTTAATTTAAAAGCCAAATTATTAGTTCAAATTAAATAAATAGTAATTAATTATTAGATCAATTCAAGTGTTAATAAAACATATAATGTTTTACAAGGTTTGAAACCGTGAAGAAATGGCCGAGATGGAATTGGATTGCAATACAAAAATCAAAGGTGAGTTAATCTCACTCATTTAGATTATTAGTTAATTTAAATTATTGGTTGAATGATTTAATTGACTGGATGTGATATTATATATAGTAGTATATATATATATATATATTGGAGTGATTGATTTCCCGCATTATATAGCGGATGAGACCCCATGCGCCCCTCATAATAGCGAATGACCATTTATACCACGATATCCCGCCTTGAAGCGGGATTGGTATTTTAAATTGTTGTGCTAATATATGTGGATGCAGGAAAACAGGTTGGAGGGATCCAACTGGATTCCTCAAAATGCTGAATTTATTTTATATTCAGTAATGTGATTTATATGATAATCTGTGATGGATTATATTGATTATATTGGGAATTGAAATTATTTAATGCTATGGCTTAGTTGAATATATATTGGTATTTGAGAAAAATGATATATATATTAAGTTTCGATTTTTAATAAAAAGAGAAAATTTAAGTAAAATAATTCAGCTAATTTGGATAAATTTAAGAATGAAATTGGGAAGGAATAAAAGTTGGTTTTGAATTCTAATAAATAAATCCCGATTGTGGGAAAAGAGATTTTTGAATAAATGAAAATAAATGAATTTTAAGAGCTTAAGAGGTATTTTGTGAAAATTAAAGAATTTATTTTTAAATTCAGGATTTAAATGGTTTGGGAAGAAATAAAAGAAGAATTTGAAATAAAGTATGAAATTGGTATTTTCAGTTTAAATAAAATTTTAAATCATAATAAAGGAGTAAAATCTGAAATTAATGGGTTTGAAATAAATTGAGCAAGTAAAGGAATTTGTTTTTAAACGGAGTAAATTTTGAAAATCGATTTGGAAATTGATTTAGTGTTTGAAACTGCGTTTTAAAAGGAGAATGAGACTAGGGAATTTATAAACTGGGTTTATAAAGTGAAATAAGATATCAGTGGATATTTGGAAGTATAAATTCACGGTGGGAATTTATAAAGGAATGGGTAATTTGTTTTAAAAATAAATAGTGATTTATATTTGAAGGTGTGGAAAGAAAAATGTATTTCCTTGAAAGGCCAAGTATATTTTCAAAGAAAGATTTCCAAGTATAAGTTAGAGGTTTTAAAGTGGTTTAAAAGAACGTTTTAAAAGAAATTTTATTGTTCTAAATTATTTTAGAATTTTAAAGTAAAAATAGTGTAGCGACCCGACTTCCTATCTCCAGGAAATCGCATCACTAGTGAAGAAAGAAAGGGATAGAAGAAGAAAAGAAAGAGAAAGAAGAAACAGAACAACATCAGAGAACTCTCAGCGGAACGAATAAAATATAATACATCAAATAAAATATTACATAGTATCATAATACATCAGAGTTATACAACTTATTCAACACATATTAGATGGTTATAAACATCTGTCTAATTCATACAACTCAAGTACAACAGAAGAAACAGATACCAAACACACAGCGGAATCAATATATATCTACACGTCGAAGCCTCCTGCTCCATATCTCCTCCGAAATTCGTCAAGCAAACCTGAATCACTTGACTACTCATACATAATATGAGTACCCAAGAGTTTAATAAAACAGAAAATAAACACACGGGTCAGACAAGGGTCTGGTGTGAGTAAACGGTTTAAAATTGCTTAACTTTAGAAAATCCTTTGAAAGGAAAAAGTATCACGTAAGACTTCCCACACATAAATATGGAAAAGTTTTTACCTTACGCTAACCAAAACATTTGATAGGAAATCCAGTGATATTATAATAATGTCTAGGGTTTTCAAGTAAATAAGAAATAGCTAAATTGTTACATGATTAAATTCCAGCTACTAGCCACAAAAGTGGGTAATACAATCAAAACCGTAGGGTCTCGTAGGGAAAATGGGTTTCCATCAATGGCAGGGCTACTGGGGTACCGCCCGTCACAGTACGTGGCCTAGATCACCGTACCGAGGACTACTCCCTTCATCCCCTGCAACACAAGGCCGGAACCATTCCTTACTGAACAGTCCCGAACAAGACAACCCCGGCAGTTGTCCGGATCAACCGCCCCACACAGCCGAACATAAAGGAACTTCTAGACAGGAGTAAATCTTGCTCTCCATTGGGAGCTACCCACGAAGCCTTGCTGCATCTCCCCTGTTTTAGCCATTCCCGGTTGATGAGGCTTGAGGCTGAGATTACCTTTATAGAACACTTTTATCTTAGAATGCTCATCGTCCGCCTGACGATGTGCTGAAAGCATTCAATCCACACAAGTTCATTCCAGGTTCGAACGAAACCGAAGGCACTATCTCGTTGCACTCATTTTGGAATCACCCTCAGAGTCAACGACCATAGCCCTTGCACTCTAATTCATCATCTCGAACCTATAAGTACTATTCCGTCAACTCATTACGGAATCACCCACAGAGTTATACTGACGTATAGCCCTTACACCTCGAGTCTTCACTTGCTCCACTTGGATTAACGACCTAACGTTTAACTGGAATCGATGTGGTTTTCGGATATCCAAATATGGAAACTCGGTCCCGGTCTCATCGAAACCAAACGCCATTTTAATGTCCAAGTTGTACTTAAGGGATTTAAACAGTTTAACTTATTCAGGATGATATAAAAAGATGGATGAATGACATTATCACAATAACAATTCATATCAACATTCTTCTAATAAAGCAGCATATCACATATCTCATAGACATCCAAATCATCCAAATCATCCAGTGCCAACCAATCACCCAATATCAATCATCCAATATCATTCAACATCAAATATCAATCACTCAATACCAACCATTCAATATTAATCAATCACCCATAGCATAATTGATTAACTCTTAATAAATTTAATTAATCTCTAATTAAATTAATTACTATCCTTCAATCACTTGGATTATCCTAACTCCTGCTTCATTGATTTATTACAAATCAAATTCATTAATCATCTCCTAATGATCTTCCTAATTAATCTTCCTTGATTAATTATCCTTAATTACCTTCGAGTAATTATCCTTAACCATATTCAGTAATTAACCTTTAATTACTATCATTAATTACAATAATTAATGATCCTACATTAATTAATTAATTATAATTAATTACATTAATCCTTAATTAATTACAATTAATTAATCATATTTAAATTAATTACTTAAATTAATTACTTCATCAATTATATTAATTAATAATCTTTATTAATTAATAATCCTTTAATTAATTAAATAATTAACTTGTAATTAATCATCTCATTAACCATAAACAGTAATTAACAATTTGTAATTACTTATCTTAATTAATTAACTTCTTAATTAATTATATTAACCCTTTGATTAATTACTTAAATAAATAAATCTTAATTATTTCATCAAGTAATTATCAAACAATTAAATTAACAATTAATCCTTAATTAAATACTTTATTTATTAATTCCATTTTAATTAATTACACTTAGTAATTAATCTTAAACTAATCTCATTCTTTAATTAATTAATCATATTAATTAATTAACTAAAATAAATTAAGTAATTAACACTTACTTACATTAGTAGTCATCTCTAATTACTTCCTTTAATAAATCTTAATTACATTCCTAACAATAATTAATTCACTCATTAAATAAATCTCAATTCATTAATTTATTAATTATTCCATAATTAATTAACTTCAAACAATTATATTAATCAATTCTTTAATTGATAACATTAAGTGATTACCCTTTAATTACTCCCACTTTAATTACTTCCATAAGTAATTACTTTCTTAATTACATTCATAAATTAACCATCGATTACTTCATTAAGTAATCACACTTAATTAATTCATAATTAAGTGATTATTAAAAATTAGATAAATAATTAACTAATTATTAATTAAACAATTAATTAATTAACATCTTATATTTTTAAAAATCCTTAATTAATTAAGAAAACTTTATTCTTAATTAAACTCTACTTATTAATAAATTATATTTTACTTAAGTATTCTTAAATTCAAAACAAAATAATTTAACCTTAATCATTATCAAAATTTAATTATTTGAATTATCAAATTTTTGAAGACAAATTATTTATTTGGATTACAAAATTATAACTAAAACTTTATTTGAAAATAAAGCATTGAGAAATCAAATTTGAAAATTTTAAAATACCTTAATTATCTAATTTAAACTTGTTCATTTTCAATATAAATTTGAAACTTGATTTTTAAAACATTACTTTAAAAAAAATTACTTAAACTTGGATTTAATAATTTAAATTTGAAACACTTGTTTTACAATTATTGATGCTTGCTTTCTCTCAATTGTTCAAACCCGAGTTACTTAACACTTGTCTCAACTATTCAATAACCAGTTAGTTCAGCAACAATATCTCCAAACTACAGAACTTAAACAAAACACAATAACCCAACTCCCGAGAAAAGCACGACAACATCACGAGTCTTCCCCGAGAAACTACAACTTCCCCTCTTCTTCGAGTCATACCCAAAAAATCACGAGCCTCCCTTCGAGTTAACTCGTCTTCCCCCTTTCAAAATTTCCAATGCACACGTCAACGTGCACCGTGCACGTGCCCTCCTACCCACGGCCACCGTGGGTCATCGCGACCCACGTCGTCGAACTCAAAACCACTCACGACATCAAATTCAAACCCAGATCCTTCAACATAAATTCGAATCGAAATTTGATCATACGAACCAAAACTGCAGGAATCAATGTTCCCAAGCTTCTCCAAAACCCAATGCCAACGACCATCCTCGCTGCCGTTGAACTCGCCATCACCATCATCGAACACCACGACCCTAAACTACCTCTTCCCAAAATACGAACAACTCCGTTTCCAAGTTCAACACGCTGCAGCCATATACATCAAACTAAAAACAACGGCATACAAAACCCTATTTCATCCAAAACCCTTCAATCCACTTAATAGAAAAATTATCTTGCATTTTCCCCAAATTCTACACCTCAAATGCTATCTTAGAACCAAATATCAACTCAAATCATCGAGTGATTCATCTGAAATCAACAAAAACTCAAGAAAGGTTCAAACCCGAAATTCATGATAATCCCTCAACTAAAAATCATGATATTCCTATCAAAATTCACGATTTCCCTTCGTGATTACAGACATGTAATCCAAGATAGAAATTAGAATAGTTGATTTTATCCAAATTTAGTTTTCACTGCCATTTTACAGAAAATTCAGCTTGAATATTTATTTTAAACTCGAAGAAAGATTTAGTAATGAAACTTCCATGATTTCAATCATCTCCAGCTTGCAAATTACATATTATCAATGCATAAGAATGAGTTATTGAAATTACAGAGAGGTAAGATCAAAATAGCAGAACCTATGTTTAAATGTTCAGGCATTCAAACACATTTTACTGTAACTAATATTCATAATCCAAGCCTAATTTTATTTCATGCATACATAACTAACTTCAAATTAGTAAATCTATTTTTTAAAAATAATTTACTCACGAATTAACACATGCATTAGAATCAAAACCAATTTAAACTGTTTTTAAAACATTTACTCACCTTATATAAGCAGAGCAGTTCTAATTATTCCTTCTAGGCTTGAACTTTAATTTAGAAATGCATTTGCTGTTTGAAAATCCCTTGCATGCTTTCAAATAGTTGTTTAAAAGTTGAAATGGATCTGAACTTGTAGGTTAAGCTCCATGCAGGCTGAAGCTTTTACTTTGAAATGCAGTTGATTTTAAGTTGCAGATTGGTTGCAGATTTGATCTTCATTTTCAAATGCAGGTTAATTTTGCTTTCCCTTATCAGGTTTTGATTTTTCCTTTAGATTTAGATTTCAGATTCAAGAAGGTGGTTTATTGTTTAGCAATTAAAACACTTTGAAAGAAGATAAACAATGTAAAAATGAAAATGTTATGTTTTTATTAAAATTAAAGAAAATAAGTCATAAATGAAGATACTTGTCCCATAAGTATTAAATCTTCTTACATTTGTTTATAAAGGAGTTTACATATTTACACATATCTCTTAGTATTTTAAGTAAATTTTTATTTTAGTTTAAATGTAAATAAAACTTGCTTTCTTAAGTTTCTAAATAAACATTTCATAAATATTCAAGTTTATTTTTTTAAAATAAAAATATTCTAAACAAATAAATACAAATGTATCTTTTACCTGGATTAGAAACCTAAAACATTTATTTTTATACATTCCTATTCATTTGTATTAAGCATTTTTAAAACAAAGCTTGTTTAAATCCTTTTTAACTATCTTATTTTAAAAAAAAATATCTTATATTAGAAAACAATTTGACAAATTTAAATTAACTTTTGAAAATATAAATTTAAAATAAAGCTTTAAATTATAATTTTCAAACATATATAAATAATCAATAGATAAAAATTAAATTTCAAAACAACTCAAACCATAACATATATATACATATATATTATAATTTGAAAGTTCAACTTTTATTTAAAACAATAGATATTCTATTCACAATATATATCAAACGTATATATATATATTATAAATAGAATAAAATTTATTATTATTTAAAAGATTAATTTAGCCAATTTTATAAAGAAAAATCATCAAACCAGCTAAATTATTTACACAGATTATTAAATCGATATTGCCCAAAATTCCGGGTCGTTACTATCCTCTCCCCTTAAAAGAATTTCGTCCCCGAAATTTAAAAGCAAAGTTAATTTAATAACCCAACAAAGATTTTAATTTCAATTAGCAAAGCATTTCTAACAATCAGTAACTAACAACCAAAGAAATCAATTAACAAACAAACTTATCTAACTAATTATCCTGACATACATCAGAATAAAATTCTAATACTATCTCGAGTTTCCCAAATATAAATCACCGGGAGATTCGCTCTACAAAAGTTAAACAATCTAACTACACCACCAAAATCCAGAGCTTCTCTCTTCTCTAGATCCACCAATCCTGAACAGAACACCAGACTATACTCAAATCCAGCTCCAATTGAACTACAGATTCAACAACCAATAATGAATCATACTCGTACCCTCTTAGAGATACGTGGTACACAATGAATTCCAGCTATCCAAACTGGCTATTCAACCTCATAGACATCAAATCTTATCTTATCAGAACACAGATAAGAAATCTCAAATGCCAAAGCACTAACCAACCAATCTTATCCACTATTAATTCTCTTAACCAGAGAAATCTCAACAAAAATGAAGTTTCCAACTTCGAATACCAAACTCCTTATCTCATATCAGCATAACTCAACAGACAATCCAAGGCTGCCAAACTTCTTCCGATCTACTCAACCTATGCTGATACTTCCAGAAACAACTAGACCAAAGCAAAGCAGTCTATGGATCCTATTCAACAGAAAAGTCTTCCAAGATCCGTCGAAATCCAGATCTCAAGCTCTATTACTCAAGCCATAGCAAAAGAACTTGCTTCCTTCCTTGCATAGCTGCTATCTCGCTTCCGCTGCACAACTCTGATTCTGAAATAGATTGAATACTGTTGATGAACACAAGTACAAACTTATCCACTAAATTCGGGAAACTTTGTTCATCAAATCCATAAAATCTGAGTAACTCATCTGACTCAGTCACACAGCCTTACTACAGAATTCCAATTCAAAAACAAAATCTAACCAAATCCAAATTCCCAAAAATTTCTGAGCTGCTATACCAATTCTTCTACTTCTCCAAGAACCATCCTACAACCAGGCTAACTACCAAATCACTTCTGGAACCAAAACAATATGGAACTCAACTTCAGGTGCAGACAACCTTCTAATTACTCCAGTAGCTCCTACTTCCACATGAGAATCCTTAGTCTCAAACAAAAGAATGCTCAAGAAAATTCCAAACCAATCGCAAGTCACTTTTGCGATCCAACCTAATTCGAATTCCAAAGAAACTGTCCTCTCTTTACCAATTAGAACAGCTTAAAGCTTTTCCAAACAAGGTCAATTCTTCAAGAAAACTTCCACCAACTGCTCGTGCTGCTGATAGAAGAACCAATAAGATTTCTGACCATCGGAAAAACAACCAACACTGCAGCTTCGCAAACTCAACTTCGATGATACTGCCAAGCCAAAAGACCTTCTTGTCAGCACACCGAACTCTTCGAGCTGAACTGCTAACACCGCTATCCAAAGACTTCTAATCCAAACGCTTCTCGAAAACCAAAACTATCTATAAACCACACAACAGACCTTTGAGATGGCAGACATCACAAAAGAAACTCAAGCTCCAAACCAAGCATCCATATCCCGCTTACCTTAAGGAATAACAAATGAGACCATGCCAAAGCAAATAACTTATAGACCTTAGTCTCATACTCCAGAACAGCCAACTTCCATACTGAAGATCCAGATAACTTCTATACAGACGAGTCTTTCCTGAGGCAGGTAAAGACTGCTCCTCAACCAATCTAAATCTGCTTTAAAAGGAAACACCTTCAGAAAATATCCAAGGATACTGCATCTCATCTCGCAGTTATCAAGATATCATTACTTACTTCTATACTTCCATCAAATCCAAACTCAAGAATAATTCGCTCACCCGAGCGAAACCCAAACTTATTCTTCAAAGATAAATTCCGAATCTTTTAAAAAGATTTCCTTCGGATATCAAAGAAATCCTTATTCCAAACAACAAATCTTACCCGAGATGGTATTAGGTCTACAGTCTCGACAAATACACTTCCAGCCTCATACATATGGACCTTATCCATTAGGGGTAGTCGTGTTACACACACACACCACTACACCACTATCTACCTCTATAACTTATGTTGGAAAATCCGAACAGATAATCCAACAGATTGGGTAGATATAAATATATATAAATATATAGTTATATATGAAAATTACAAATACGCTCTCTCAAGAAAGACACCACTACAGAGCCTAGGTATTCACTCAACCTAATGCTTCCTAAAGAAAAACACAGTTCATAGCTTAGGTATTCGCTCAGCCTAATGCTCTGATACCAACTGTAGCGACCCGACTTCCTATCTCCAGGAAATCGCATCACTAGTGAAGAAAGAAAGGGATAGAAGAAGAAAAGAAAGAGAAAGAAGAAAAAGAACAACATCAGAGAACTCCCAGCGGAACGAATAAAATATAATATATCAAATAAAATATTACATAGTATCATAATACATCAGAGTTATACAACTTATTCAACACATATTAGACGGTTATAAACATCTGTCTAATTCATACAACTCAAGTACAACAGAAGAAACAGATACCAAACACACAGCGGAATCAATATATATCTACACGCCGAAGCCTCCTGCTCCATATCTCCTCCAAAATTCTTCAAGCAAACCTGAATCACTTGACTACTCATACATAATATGAGTACCCAAGAGTTTAATAAAACAGAAAATAAACACTCGGGTCAAACAGGGGTCTGGTGTGAGTAAACGGTTTAAAATTGCTTAACTTTAGAAAATCCTTTGAAAGGAAAAAGTATCACGTAAGACTTCCCACACATAAACATGGAAAAGTTTTTACCTTACGCTAACCAAAATATTTGATAGGAAATCCAGTGATATTATAATAGTGTCTAGGGTTTTCAAGTAAATAAGAAATAGCTGAAATTGTTACATGATTAAATTCCAGCTACTAGCCACAAAAGTGGGTAATACAATCAAAACCGTAGGGTCTCGTAGGGAAAATGAGTTTCCATCAATGGCAGGGCTACTGGGGTACCGCCCGTCATAGTACGTGGCCTAGATCACCGTACCAAGGATTACTCCCTCCATCCCCTACAACACAAGGCCGGAACCATTCCTTATTGAACAGTCCCAAACAAGACAACCCCGGCAGTTGTCTGGATCAACCGCCCCACACAGCCGAATATAAATGAACTTCTAGACAGGAGTAAATCTTGCTCTCCAGTGGGAGCTACCCACGAAGCCTTGCTGCACCTCCCCTGTTTTAGCCATTCACGGTTGATGAGGCTTGAGGCTGCGATTACCTTTATAGAACACTTTTATCTTAGAATGCTCATCGTCCACCTGACGATGTGCTGAAAGCATTCAATCCATACAAGTTCGTTCCGGGTTCGAACGAAACCGAAGGCACTATCTCGTTGCACTCATTTTGGAATCATCCTCAGAGTCAACGACCATAGCCCTTGCACTCTAATTCATCATATCGAACCTATAAGTACTATTCCGTCAACTCATTACGGAATCACCCACAGAGTTATACTGACGTATAGCCCTTACACCTCGAGTCTTCACTTGCTCCACTTGGATTAATGACCTAACGTTTAATAGGAATCGATGTGGTTTTCGGATATCCAAATATGGAAACCCGATCCCGGTCTCATCGAAACCAAACGCCATTTTAATGTCCAAGTTGTACTTAAGGGATTTAAACAGTTTAACTTATTCAGGATGATATAAACAGATGGATGAATAACATTATCACAATAGATAATTCATATCAACAATCATCTAATAAAGCAGCATATCGCATATCTCATAGACATCCAAATCATCCAAATCATCCAGTGCCAACCAATCACCCAATATCAATCATCCAATATCATTCAACATCAAATATCAATCACTCAATACCAATCATTCAATATTAATCAATCACCCATAGCATAATTGATTAACTCTTAATAAATTTAATTAATCTCTAATTAAATTAATTACTATCCTTCAATCACTTGGATTATCCTAACTCCTGCTTCATTGGTTTATTACAAATCAAATTCATTAATCATCTCCTAATGATCTTCCTAATTAATCTTCCTTGATTAATTATCCTTAATTACCTTCGAGTAATTATCTTTAACCATATTCAGTAATTAACCTTTAATTAAAACATCATTAATTACAATAATTAATGATCCTACATTAATTAATTAATTATAATTAATTATATTAATCCTTAATTAATTACAATTAATTAATCATATTTAAATTAATTACTTAAATTAATTACTTCATCAATTATATTAATTAATAATCTTTATTAATTAATAATCCTTTAATTAATTAAATAATTAACTTGTAATTAATCATCTCATTAACCATAAACAGTAATTAACAATTTGTAATTACTTATCTTAATTAATTAACTTCTTAATTAATTATATTAACCCTTTGATTAATTACTTAAATAAATAAATCTTAATTATTTCATCAAGTAATTATCAAACAATTAAATTAACAATTAATCCTTAATTAAATACTTTATTTATTAATTCCATTTTAATTAATTACACTTAGTAATTAATCTTAAACTAATCTCATTCTTTAATTAATTAATCATATTAATTAATTAACTAAAATAAATTAAGTAATTAACTCTTAATTACTTACATTAGTAGTTATCTCTAATTACTTCCTTTAATAAATCTTAATTACATTCTTAACAAAAATTAATTCCCTCATTAAATAAATCTCAATTCATTAATTTATTAATTAAGCCATAATTAATTAACTTCAAACAATTATATTAATCAATTCTTTAATTGATAACATTAAGTGATTACCCTTTAATTACTCCCACTTTAATTACTTCCATAAGTAATTACTTTCTTAATTACATTCATAAATTAACCATCGATTACTTCATTAAGTAATCACACTTAATTAATTCATAATTAAGTGATTATTAAAAATTAGATAAATAATTAACTAATTATTAATTAAACAATTAATTAATTAACATCTTATATTTTTAAAAATCCTTAATTAATTAAGAAAACTTTATTCTTAATTAAATTCTACTTATTAATAAATTATATTTTACTTAAGTATTCTTAAATTCAAAACAAAATAATTTAAACCATTATCAAAATTTAATTATTTGAATTATCAAATTTTTGAAGACAAATTATTTATTTGGATTACAAAATTATAACTAAAACTTTATTTGAAAATAAAGCATTGGGAAATCAAATTTGAAATTTTTAAAAACCTTAATTATCTAATTTAAACTTGTTCATTTTCAATATAAATTTGAAACTTGATTTTTAAAACATTACTTTAAAAAAAATTTACTTAAACTTGGATTTAATAATTTAAATTTGAAACACTTGTTTTACAATTATTGATGCTTGCTTTCTCTCAATTGTTCAAATCCGATTTACTTAACACTTGTCTCAACTATTCAATAACCAGTTAGTTCAGCAACAATATCTCCAAACTACAGAACTTAAACAAAACACAATAACCCAACTCCCGAGAAAAGCACGGCAACATCACGAGTCTTCCCCGAGAAACTACAACTTCCCCTCTTCTTCGAGTCACACCCAAAAAATCGCGAGCCTCCCTTCGAGTTAACTCGTCTTCCCCCCTTTCAAAATTTCCAGTGCACACGTCAACGTGCACCGTGCACGTGCCCTCCTACCCACGGCCACCGTGGGTCATCGCGACCCACGTCGTCGATCTCAAAACCACTCACGACATCGAATTCAAACCCAGATCCTTCAACATAAATTCGAATCGAAATTTGATCATACGTACCAAAACTGCAGGAATCAATGTTCCCAAGCTTCTCCAAAACCCAACGCCAATGACCATCCTCGCCGCCGTTGAACTCGCCATCACCATCATCGAACACCATGACCCAAAACTACCTCTTCCCAAAATACGAACAACTCCGGTTCCAAATTCAACACGCTGCAGCCATATACATCAAACTAAAAATGACGGCATACAAAACCCTATTTCATCCAAAACCCTTCAATCCACTCAATAGAAAAATTATCTTGCATTTTTCCCAAATTCTACACCTCAAATGCTATCTTAGAACCAAATATCAACTCAAATCATCGAGTGATTCATCTGAAATCAACAAAAACTCAAGAAAGGTTCAAACCCGAAATTCATGATAATCCCTCAACTAAAAATCATGATATTCCTATCAAAATTCACGATTTCCCTTCGTGATTACAGACATGTAATCCAAGATAGAAATTAGAATAGTTGATTTTATCCAAATTTAGTTTTCACTGCCATTTTACAGAAAATTCAGCTTGAATATTTATTTTAAACTCGAAGAAAGATTTAGTAATGAAACTTCCATGATTTCAATCATCTCCAGCTTGCAAATTACATATTATCAATGCATAAGAATGAGTTATTGAAATTACAGAGAGGTAAGATCAAAATAGCAGAACCTATGTTTAAATGTTCAGGCATTCAAACACATTTTCCTGTAACTAATATTCATAATCCAAGCCTAATTTTATTTCATGCATACACAACTAACTTCAAATTAGTAAATCTGTTTTTTTAAAATAATTTACTCACAAATTAACGCATTCATTAGAATAAAAACCAATTTAAACTGTTTTTAAAACATTTACTCACCTTATATAAGCAGAGCAGTTCTAATTATTCCTTCCAGGCTTGAACTTTAATTTAGAAATGCATTTGCTGTTTGAAAATCCCTTGCATGCTTTCAAATAGTTGTTTAAAAGTTGAAATGGATCTGAACTTGTAGGTTAAGCTCCATGCAGGTTGAAGCTTTTACTTTGAAATGCAGTTGATTTTAAGTTGCAGATTGGTTGCAGATTTGATCTTCATTTTCAAATGCAGGTTAATTTTGCTTTCCCTTATCAGGTTTTGATTTTTCCTTTAGATTTCAGATTCAAGAAGGTGGTTTATTGTTTTGCCATTAAAACACTTTGAAAGAAGATAAACAATGTAAAAATGAAAATGTTATGTTTTTATTAAAATTAAAGAAAATAAGTCATAAATGAAGACACTTGTCCCATAAGTATTAAATCTTCTTACATTTGTTTATTAAAGGAGTTTACATATTTACACATGTCTCTTAGTATTTTAAGTAAATTTTTATTTTAGTTTAAATGTAAATAAAACTTACTTTCTTAAGTTTCTAAATAAAAATTTCATAAATATTCAAGTTTATTTTTTTAAAATAAAAATATTCTAAACAAATAAATACAAATGTATCTTTTACCTGGATTAGAAACCTAAAACATTTATTTTTATACATTCCTATTCATTTGTATTAAGCATTTTTAAAACAAAGCTTGTTTAAATCCTTTTTGACTATCTTATTTAAAACAAAAAAAAATTATCTTATATTAGAAAACAATTTGACAAATTTAAATTAACTTTTGAAAATATAAATTTAAAATAAAGCTTTAAATTATAATTTTCAAACATATATAAATTATCAATAGATAAAAATTAAATTTCAAAACAACTCAAACTATAACATATATATACATATATATTATAATTTGAAAGTTCAACTTTTATTTAAAACAATAGATATTCTATTCACAATATATATCAAACATGTATATATATTATAAATAGAATAAAATTTATTATTATTTAAAAGATTAATTTAGCCAATTTTATAAAGAAAAATCATCAAACCAGCTAAATTATTTACACAGATTATTAAATCGATATTGCCCAAAATTCCGGGTCGTTACAAATAGAATTAAATTAATTATAGTAGTAATTATTTTAAAGGTTTAACTAGTATTATAATTTAATATTTATACCTCATAGAATAACTTTTATTTTAAACTAGTTTTGGCTTAAGTTTTACATAAGAAATTATTATGAAATTTCATAACTAGTATTTTTAAATGAAGTGTTTTAAGTAGTTTATATTTTAAATATTTTAAAGTATATATTTTTGGATAAATTGATTTAAATTATTTAAAAATATAAGGTATTAAGGCTTGGTGATTTTCGGTGGTAATAAAACAATTTGGTGGAAACTTATTCCACGAGAGAAAATGATTTGAAACTATTTTAAAAGGGTTGAAATGTAGGAAAGATATCTTGCGAAGATATTTTGAATAAATAATTTGGGAAATTATTAAGGCCTGACGGTTATTTGTGGATGTTATATGATTGTTAAATAACCGACTATCAATATTGGCCAATGCGTTGATTGTTTCGAAGAGACCGGGATCGAGATTAATTTTTCGAAAACCACTTCGATCCGGTTTGAACGTTTTCCTATGGAGGACAAGAGCTTGGAGTCGAAGATGGAGCAGTGAAGTGCAAGGGCTGATCGCTAATAATGCTGAGGGTGATTCCAAAATGGATGTAGTAGGAGTAGTGCCTTCGGTTCCTTTCGGACCCGGAACGGACTTGTATGGATGAATGCTTTCAGAACATCGTCAGAGGGACGATGAGCATGCTAAGTGAATGTGTGCTAAAAAGGTAACGCATAGCCTCGAGCCTCATCAACCGGGAATGGCTAAAACAGGGGAGGTGCACGCAAAGCTAAGTGGCTAGCAACCAATTAGGGTAAGGTCGTCCCATTCGAGATGTCCCTTTATTTCGGCTGTGTTGGCGGTTGCTGATCCCAACCACGGGTTGATCTTCTTCGGACTATCTAGTAAGGGGTAGCTCCAGTCTTATGTAGCAGGGGATCAGGGTGGATCCTCGATATGGTGATCTAGATCACATACTGTGATGAACGATACCCCAGTAGCCCTGGCATTGATGGAAATTCATTCTCCCTACGTGTCTTTACGGTTTTGATTGTAGAACCTACTATTGCTGGAATTTAATAATGGTAACAATTTCGGCTATTTGAATAAGTATTTGTATCTAGACACTACTATAATATCTGAGGATTTGATAAGAAATGTTTTGTTTATCGTAAGGTTTTTACTGTTTATTTGTGGCATGTTCTTACGAGTTACCTTTGATTTCAAAAGATTTTGAAACTTTAATAATCCAATCGATTGTATTTTCTCACTCTGGTATTCCAGACTGACTTGGGTGTTATTTCGCTATAATGCTCGGGTCAGACAGAGTATTATAGAATACAAGAAGGCTGCTGTGGAGCTTAGGAGACGAGCTGGATGGCGAGAAGTACAACATGTATTTGTTATATATTCCGCTGTGTATGATTAACAGTATAGTCAGTTTTGTGAGGACAGGATATGATAACTGTCCAGTTGGGTGCTAAAATTTTGTTGTACTCTGATGATGTAATGTATATAACAGATATGGTTCTTTTTGTTTAAAGATCGGTCATTTATCTATTATACATTGTTCCGCTCCATTTGTGAGATTCTGATGTTGTTTTCTATATCTTCTTCTACCTCTTTCTTTAACCCTAATGGTTCGGTTTTCCGGCATTCGATAGTTCGGCATATGATACAGTGGACGCATTGATGTCGATTTTCGAACGTCGAAAAATCGGGTCGTTTCATATACTCTTATGTAAAATTATTTCATTTACCATACAAAACAAATCATTTATATATATTATTAACAAATACACGTTCTTGTATAATACTCTCAAACTCGTTCTAGGTATCACTTACCCTTTCTCTAGTGAGTTTCTCATCCTAGGGTTTCGGTAACCCTATCTTTGATGACACTTTACGCCGATCAGGCTCAAGTATTCGCTCAGTCTTAGCTCTGATACCAACAGTGTAAAAACTAATACATCATCAGTATTCACATGCCGTAAATCCAGGTGACGGAGAGGTAGACTATCATGGGGTAAAAGAAAATAAAGACGTAACAGAATCTTACACGAATGGAATAACATATATTATTTCAATATATATGATCTTTACAGCGGAAATTTTAAATACATTTATCAGAGTCTATATTATAAATCAGCGTGGACGGTTATAAATCTCTGTCCTTATAAATGTTGAATACAATTGGTAAACTAATGCAGTGGAAATGAAATGAAAAACTATCTACAAGAACATCTTCATCTTCAGACTTCAAACTCGATCATAATGCTCCAGACTTGACAACTTGGTTGCTCGAAAAAATAGAGCTCCTAGAGTTTAAGAGAAAAGAAAATAAACTCTAGATCAGTTATGGGACTGGTGTGAGAAACTCAAAATATGAGTTTTTACTTTATGATAATCAAAAATTTGCTATGCAAAATCAGGGATATTACTTTTAGTGACATTCTTTGAAAATTCTTTCGAATAGCATATTAATCATAGTTGAAATTGTTATATATATTAAATTCGATATCACAATAGGGTTACAACTAGAAACTGTAAAGGCTCATATTGGAGAATGGATTCCATACGATGACAAGGTAAGAGAGTAGCTTCCGACAGTACATCTCTAGAGGGATGCACCTGAGGCTCTAACCTCTACCAATACAGAACCGATTTACCTTTACCACAGATAGTACCGAATATGACATTACCTTGATCGTTTCCAACCTATCCTAGAGCTCTCATAGCATACACAACATACCCGATACATAGAGGTAGAAAGGTGATGACCATACCTAATAGGAGGGACTCACTTAGCCCTACCGCATCTATTATGTTTTTGTCATTCTCGAGCGCCGAGGCTCGAGGTAGCGATTAACTTTCTCAGCATACATTTCATTTGAATGCCACATTGCCAATTTCTTCACACACTATTGATCTCCACAAATGTAAAACCTTTCAGCTCGTACATCTCAAAGAAGGGTGTTAAATATAGAAGTGTTAACCCTAAACCACCAAACAGATGTTTGTTTATAAAAATCAATGTACGTGCATTTTAGAAACGGATGTCAGACATTCATCCATACTAATTGTCTAGGAATAAGACAAATCGAAGGAACTCTCATACTACCTCCTATCAAGAATCATCATTAGGATTAGTAGCGAACCACCCTTACATTGAAGATCAAGTGAAGATACTACAGCCACACACACACACACACACACACACACACACACACATATATATATATATATATATACATATATGATATGGGAAATTTCCCCAAGGATCAGTGACTAACAGCCCTTCATTCCATTTATTATCGTTCAGTGTCTTCACCTTCGAATGCGTAAATTGGTTCGAAGTGATTTTCGGATAGGGATCACCCAAATCCGATCTCGGTTCGAATCAATCATCAATAAAAAGATGTTAAGTTTGAGGGTGATTATCATTTGATTCATTGGTATCTTTTATCAAATAAAATATCTCTTTTAGAGATATAAATCTTTAAATCACGTTCTTATCCAGTATATATGGAATCATCAAACCTCTCTTTAACATTGGAAACACCCAATCAAAATCATTTCTCATAAATCATATTGTAAAACCTTTCTTTGAGTAAAAATGGTCAATATAAATTATACTAATTCTACTCAACATCAATTTCCGTATTCAATCTTTACTATCCGTTGTGGCGCCCCACCCCGATACCCGTACAAAGAGTATTACTGGGTAATACTGTCTGCTAATGCAGAGAATAGGGCTGGATAAGAGCGACCATCTTTAGCCTTTTCTTAAATATCTATTGAATACGTCGACAATGTGTGTACATATATATATATATATATATATATATATATATATATATATATATATATATATATATATATTGTGGATCAACATATCTAATAAATACTTAATATAAAGCCATAGGTGGCTATAGGATCTATCATAACAAACTACAATAGCTCAAATGCAATTTGGATAAAGTATGAGGAAGTTATGATGTCTTAAAGTTGAACCCATGCAGTGTTTTCACTATAAAAATCTGGGCAAAAACATGCTTGAATAACGATGAAATCACATTTTAAATTCACACGGATGGTATGGGTATTCTCCTTAGAATTTAATAAAAAGTAAAAGAAGGTTATTCCTATATAATTTAAGTTGTACTAAATTAAATTTGAATCTTTTATACTTGATTCGTTTCTAACATTTCGACTTTATCTATTCTTCGCCCAAGAAAGAGGCTAGGTGAGCCAGGGCACTTGTTGCTCTTGAACATCTCCTTAGTTTAAGCACCTCACATCTGGATCTTACGAATAGAAAAATCTAGTCTACTCATTGGGTTTTAGAGCCAAAATTAAATCATTTAATTATAACAGCTTTCCTTTAAATCATTTATTTAATCTCTTTTAAAATAAATTATAAAACCTCCACATTATCTTTAGAATACTTAATTAATTTTTTAAAATATTTATAAAATATTTGGGAAAGAATACTTAAGTTTAAAACCATATTTCAAAAATTACTAAAGTGCTACAAATAGTGCTTTTAAGGCTTATTTGATCAAAACAACTTTTCAATCATTTAGAATTTATTTTTATAACTCAAATCTGTTTTAAAACATTTTAAAATATTTATAGAATTTTTTTCATATTTTTAAAGAATTAAAAATATCACTTTTAAAGAATTTATCGCTTTGGTTTCCAAACTGCCAAACCGCGACTAGTTTGAAAACTTATTTTGCTTATATTTTAAAACCTGCCGAACGAAATCTTGATCCTTTTCTTTTGCTTGAAACTATGATTACAACAGTTCGAAAAATTCTTATTCTAAATAATTCTGACTTCGATTCCATCGTATAAATGAATTTAAACTTTTACGACGTGAAATCGTGAACTGTCATTAAATGACGCATCTATTTTTTACTCAACTTTCATAACTTGTCCAAACTTCACCAAATTGGATATTAGTATTTATAAAACATTTATAAAATATTTTAAACTATTTCAAAGAGGTTTAAAAATCTCATATACACCATTTCAATTATTCAAAGGAAAATGATTATGTTAAACGTGAATTGTTTACACATCCAAACAAACATATAATCATATCCAAACATGGTTCACTAGCATCACAATAAACATAGCCATCGAAAATATCATCATATTATAAATAGAGTTTCTCACATTTATTGGTTTCTAACTTTATGAAAATTCGTTATAGCTTCACTGCAATCGGATAAAAGCTTATGGAATCGAGCCTTGGACATTTGGATGGGCTCGGACTAAGCTTGCAAGTGAAGATGCGCACGGCCTTGGTGGTAGGAGGTGGTGGCATGAGTTTAGAGCAGAGGAAAGAGTGGTTTGAGATTATTTTGAATTGGATTACTAATGTATGTATATACTTATATAAATTTATTTTCTTTAATGCTATTTTTTTATAATTTTCCTAAGCAGAGAAGACATTAAAGAGGAATATAAAAAGTGAAGAAGCTTAGGAATATATGAAAAAATAAACTGAAGATGGTGAGTGGTATTTATAAGAAAAAAAAGAACAAAAATATCATGATACTTATGTTCATATACATCACCATTTCATCACCACTACACCCTCCTCCTCTATCACTATGCACAGCGAAGTACCCCATGTGCGTAGCCATGTGTGTGAGTTGATGTGTGTCAGGGTGAAGTGAAGTTTGCTTTTTAAGTGTGTAATTATCTTAGGTATTTTTTTGTAACACAAACACACACAAACACACACACACACACACACACACACACACACATATATATATATATATATATATAAGTGTATATGTCTATTTGTATGTATATGTGTATTCATGTATATGTCAGGGCGTGGATGTGTATTTTATATATGTGTACAAGACATATAAACAAGGTTGCAACAACTTTAAATAACTTCTGTTTGTTAAACCGTTGAAAATCGAGAAGCCGATTCCTGCTCACATTTTCACTTATAAGTTAATTTACATATAAATATAAACAAGATTTGAAAACTAATTTCTTATCATTTTTAACTAATTCAAATAATCATATTTTATTTATAAAACCATATAAATTAATATTAAACAATTGTTTACAAAAAATGCTGCTATATCGAAAAGCGATATTAATTTTCCTTATAATTTTATATCAAACATATATCTTTATAAAAATATTATAAATGATTTATTATCACTTCATAACTAATTAAAATGAATTATTATCATTTAAAAACAATTATTTGATTAATTATAAAAATTATTAAATCATTAAATCTCAATTTAAATTCATAAATCAATTATTAAATATAATGTCATTATTAATGATGTCGTAAATACATTTTATTTTCCAAAAATAAAATAAATAATTTTATTTTATATTCTTGTTTAAGTAGATAAAGTGTATGCATCCAGCTCCACGCCCGACTTCTGATAATTATAAAGTTGTTTATCGATAAAACGGTTTACGATCATTTTATCGATATTTTTCATAAATATTTTTTTTTGTTCGTAAATATATATTTTTGTAAATATTCATTCAAAATAAAATTACCGTTATTATTGTTCAAAACATCATAATCTACGTTTTTAAAAAATGTATATTTGAATATTTAAAAATAAATATAATTTATCAAATTGATAAATATGCGGATCGTTACACCTTCTTATGACAATGGTGACAATCACCCTTGTCATTGGAGGCCCTCCTCTCACATTCATTAACCCTTGGCTTTATTTTTTTCTTCAAACCTTTTGAATATGATGCCTTTCCTTTTACAACAAGCACTATACCTTATCCTTAAATGAACTGTAACACCCCACCTCTATACTCTTACCATTCAAGAGTATTACTAAGAAATATGATCAGATAAGACGAAGAATGAAGCTATATGGGGTACACATATGAATATTCCACTGGGCTAACACTGATACATATATAAATATCATATATAACTTAGCAAAAAACGTACACAGTATCGACACAAAGCACTAAACACATGTGCCTCCAAGATAGAACAATACACAATGTAGTAAAAATATCAAAGATTACATAGTCAATTGCAACGATAATATATATTACAGAAATATGTGTAATATACATCACAATGATACACATAAAAGACTATACATTACAGAATGATGGTCTACAATAAAGAATATCTAGTCTCCTCCATACTCAGAAAATACAAGCTGGTCTTGTAGTACGTGAACCTAAAATGTCCAGGACTGACCGGTCATTATATAAATAATAAATGGGTCAGACTACGTCTAAATCCAAAGTTAATAAACATATAAACATAGTATATGTTGGGTATATAAATAAAATAATAATGTATCCCAACCAACTCCAATATCTTATAACATAAAACACTACAAAACCCAGCATAAAGATGTCATCACCCATATAAAAGCTCATCAAATCAAAAATCATAAAACAACATCAAATGGGCGAATCATCCATATCCAAAACTAACATCAAAATCCAAAATTCATCGATATAAAGATATCACCATATATAGGCTAGCTCGCGACTTGTCAAATATATCACCCATCTCTGTAAATAAAATATCATTCACATCAATACTAATAATCATTTATAAACAAAATCAAAGAAATGGCGACACATGCCTATAAAGAATAATCGAAGGCATATGCCTGAGAAAGATAATTAAGTATTAGTATGAATAAGCAATATATATCACGGCACATGCCAATAACATATAAAAGGCAATACATAAAATAAATAGAAGTTTGCGGCACACGCCAAAGGAAGATATAATTGGTGGCACACGCCTATAAATAATAGTTGACGCTTATAAAGTATAATCGATGACACATAACTGGGATAGATGATTGGCAACACATGCCAATGAATAGTATTTGGCGATATACGCCGAAGAAGGATAATGGACAACGCATGCCAAAGAAGGATACATGGATTGATCATACTCAAGGCACAGTCTCTGGTATAATCACAATTTATCATCTCTAGTAAGACAATAAGCACATGTCTAAATCACAACACAGAACCAGACGAGAGATTGACAAACACACCTACTCCAGGAGACTACACACGTAACCGGCGAACACGGCATACGTGCCCATCTAGCACGGGTCCGACAGTCTTGGTTACCTCGATGGACATTGTGACTCCATATCCATCATATGTCATAAACACGTTGTAGGACTACGCTCTGCATTGGTTATGACTCTACACGCGCCCCTTAATTGGTAATAGATTACCGACCTAGGTGACATAAGGAGCTATACATCGTCAACGCACGGCTCTACAATTGCCAATACATGGCCCTATACGTTACTGACACACATCTATAAATATTGTCGACACATTACTATAACATTGTGGACATATGGCACTGGGATATTACAGATTCAAGGCGCGACCACTTGGATCAAGCCGTTAGGATGGATACTGGGAAATTTGGTTCAATCCCAAATCATAAAAGGGAGTTAGACAGTGACAGACAAATATTGTATATATGTATAATAGCCGACACACAGCTATACACACATACCGACACACGGCACTATACATATGCTAGCAAACAGTTAAATACATATGCCGACACATGACTTTGTATATTGCCGACATACGGCTCAATATAATCTTCAACACACGGCTCCACCTAAATCAACACATAACTATAATATATTCATCGCGGCAAATATCAAAACTCGTATCCCCGTATTGAATGTCATCCACAAGTGAAGGATAACCGAATAAATAACACAATGGTGTCCCATATCACCACGTGCTAATAGTTTGTTTATCCAGTGCTCACACACGACACCCGACCTTCAATATTCTATATAACGAGTCCAAAGATTAACCAAAAAAATATTACAGAATGCCCCTATCCCAAATGGTATTATAACTCTGTTTATTCAAATTTCTCGTTACACAGAATAGAAATCATCATAAAAGAATGTCATCACCATATCATTCCAAATCAGTAAACAAGTCAACATCAACAGTGAATCCTTTATGTGATTCCAATTCAATATATAAGGAAGTAGAAATCAGAAAAGATAAAATAGATTAATCAAAATACACACACAAATATATATATATATATATATATATATATATATATATATATATATAACAAAATCAATATAATCGCAACATATAACTTTGATCTAACAAAATTCAAAACTTTAGAAATGGATTATAAATATTCTAAGATTAACTAGATAACCCATTAGAAATCAACTATAAAATCTTATATTCGATAAATTACCGATTACTCAACTTTAAAAAATAATTTAATATCTAAATCAATTTCTTTTCATTAAAATCCATAAATATATATAATTTAAAACTCGCTATATATTTAAAATTTGTAGTAGCTCATAGTGAAAACTACTAAAAATTGGTTCAAAATTCATTTCATAATCTTCTATAACATAGCACCGTTCCAAAATAAATTTATAAGTTACAAAATAAATTATATTTATTCAAACTATAGAATATAAATCAAAATCTTCTTTTCATCTAGAATTTTTTTCTTAATACCAATAAGTCAATTTCGAACTACCAAAATATATATGTGAAAAGGACTTTATATTATAATACTCTTTAAAACCACTTAACAATATTTTAAAAATTGGTTTGCCTTCAAATAAGCTCATATATCCAAAAATTCCTTTTTGAAAATATCTCTTAATTACCATTTATTAAACAGCATTTTACAAATTAATTTCCTTTTTCAAAAATATTATTAAAGCCTTTCATTGGTACAAAATCATAAAATATAATAATTCTATATACTTAATTACTCTTGATAATCTCTATTTTCATTTTTAAATCAACTTTTATTTTTAAAACAATTCCTATAAATAATTTTTCGAAGCTTTCAATAATATTATAAAACTGAAAAATCGATAAATCATCTAAAATAAAATCCATGGAGTAAAATTCTCCAAAAATCAATAACCAAAAAAATATAAATTTTATCGTGTGTCCGAGTCGAATTCCATCGGATTTTGCCAATCGCTATACTGTACACACAACATAAATAGATTATATAAATTGATGCAAACGGACAACATCTCCTTTGCATTTCAGACATCCAACGAACACAAACCCAATATAACACGATCAATTGAATATGCCGATCAATAATTTATTTGAGTAATCCAAACAACATATATAATTAATCAAAACCCAAACAAACATCTTAACTAAATAATTTAACCAATTTCAGGATTTTATATATATATATATATAGGATAATAAATTTAGATATACTTGCGAGTGAAAAATACTCACCAAAAATAATAGCTTTCCTTCTGCCAAGAATTATCTCCATCAAATCCATCATTTGTTGCCCTTGCTAATTGCCTTAACCCATTTGTAGTTAACTCCTCCATCGGTAGAATTCCAAGGACTGTCAGAGCCGTACGAGTTCGCCAGCCATCGCCATCGTCGTAATGCCCAACCGCACACAGCAGATCTCCATGCACATGCAGCCATAGCGCCACAAATCTCCAGCCTCATGTGTCCCCAGGCAACCTCCCACTAGCATCATTCACCAGACCCTAACCCACAATCGCGAGGAGCAGTATCACTTCCTTCATGGCGAGTTTACCTTTAACCCAAGCTAGCAAGTCGCGCTCCCCTCTCGTCGTGAAATCCAGGCATCGTCGATTACCATCGACGGCCTCGGCTCGAGCAAGTTCTCATTTCATCTGTTTTTTGAATCGCGATTTTCTGTTTCAAATATATGAATTAGGGCTAGACTAGAATTGGGTTCCGGTTTTCTTTCGTGTGAGCGAAGTGGAGTAATTTCTAGAAACAGAGAGAAGAAGAGTGTAATTGGGCCTGGGTATTGGACGGGCTTTAGTTTGAATTAGCTAAAAAAAATTCATTTCTTCACATTCCAAATTTAAAACTCTAATTCTTACCATTTGTTTTATAAAAAAAAAAAACTCTAATCCAGTTCAAATCAATTTACACTACAAAATATATTTTAACTCAATTAAGAAATTTATTCCCCTTCAATATATTATTCAAAAAAAACTTACTAATTTAATTCAATTTATTTACACCAAAAAAACCTTTATTAATAGCTTTCAATTAATAAATATTCACTTTTAGAAATAATAATTATTAAATATCAATTTCGAACATTTTATTTTAATTTCAATTTACTTAGTTTATGGCACATGAAGTAGAGTTATTATAAACCCCCTCCCCCCCCCCCCTCCAAATGAAAAATGTGTCATTGCAATTTCTTATAAGGAGATGTCAAACAACATATATCTTGACTTTCTTCGTATTCAACACTTGCTTATCAAACTCAACTACTCGATCCTCTATGTGACTCTCACATACCAACTCATTTCATCGTATGTTATTATTTTAAATAGAGTTAATTAACGACTTTCTATTTTCGCATACGATGAAAATGTTGCGAAAATTTTCGAAGTGTCGAATTTTTCAGAAAATTTCGGCGGAGTCTCATTTTTATTGAGAGCGTTCCATAAAATCGCGCACAAATTTTCGAGCATCCTCCATAAAATAAGCACGCCACGACACCTCGACTACGACCAGACCATGTCGTCACCTCCAAGAGCTCTGCCTCCCGTATGCACACCACCAACCCTAACCACCCTGAACATGGTTGCCCTACCTCCGCCAACATCTCGAAATCCCAAACCCAATATAAAACAATCCCCTAAACCCTAGATCCACCTTGCCCTGTCACCACAGGCCATTGGATCCTCACCGCCTACTGCCGTAGCCTCCCTTAGACCTAAGCTTCCTTCCAGACAAGACCGCTCGACTCCTAGGCCAACCCCTTGTCGAAAAATGATTCTTTTTAACAGTTCCACTCATCCTCTATAACAAACCTCTCCACTAAATCACGATGTCCTCTAAAAATCCCACCTTGACGATACGAACCCACCCATGATCTATGTTCATTATTTCAAGCTCGACGAAAAACTGCCTCAGTTCGACCACTTACTGGTTTAGCAAATAACTACCACCTCACTCAACGAATCTTGGAACTACTAATTTTTAAAAATACTAGAGAGGTAAATGAACAATTTTCATGTTGGAACATTTTGTTAGAAATGAATAGACTAGGAAGTATTGATTTTTGAAAGGGTAAGGGCTTTGGTTTTCTTTTTTTACAGGTAAGATAAAAAATGAGAAGAGAAAGAAAGATTGAACGGCCGTGAAGAAGCGAATTACTATTTAGTGGAAATTGAAATGAAAAGTTGAGATATGGTGATATTTATAACCAAACATAACTTCAAAATCAAGTTATCCAAATTTCGCAAGCTAAACAAAGCTTCAAGCTATGTAAGTATAAGGTTTTATGGAAATATGTTGAATAGTTGGGTGTTTATGTACTAAATTCATTTCTACACTTAAGGTTTCAATCTATTTCACGTGCACCATCCTTTTCCATTTGAAATTTTAAATAAAATTTTACTTTAAATCACTTATTTATTATTATTATTATTCATTTCAAAATAAAGTGTGTTAACATTTATGTTGTTTTGAGCAAAATCAAAGATATTACAACTTCCAATAAATTGTTCGATAAAAAGCCGAAAATCCGAAAAAGGGGTTTCGGTCACATTTTCTATTTTTCATCGAACTGGCTATTTTAGTAACCAAATTTTCTATTAAAATTTTATTAATTGAAAGAGGATTATTAATTTAATAAAAACCAATAACTGAATATTTAAAATAATTAAATATTCAAAAAATAAAGTAATAAAATTCAAATTGTTGCAAATGTCTGAAAATGGCCTATATTATCTTGATGAAAACACCAAAAAATGTCATGTGCCATTAAATTTAGTAGATCATGACAAATTTTTGCATTGGAGATTTGGTCATCCTTCTGATCAAATTTTGAATAAACATTTTCGTTATAAATTAGATTACAAAAATTATGATGTCTATAAGCTTTCAAAACAAAGTTTACAATTTTCTTTATCTACTAACAAGTTAGAAAAACGTTTTGATTTAAGTCGTTTTATGTTTGAGGTCTAGCCCTTGTTGATTCTTATAATCATTTTAAATACTTTTTCACATTTATTGATGATTTTCTCACCCTACTTGGGTTTACCTTCTAGAAGGAAAACAATAAAAAAAAATATGTTTTCAAGAACTTTACAATTTTATAGAAAATCAATTTAATGAAAAAATTAAAAAAATTCAATTTGTAATGAGGCAGAATATGTAAACAAAAATTTCATAGAATTTTTTAAACAAAAAGGAATTTTACACTAAGCCACTTGTATTAATACACCCAAAAAAGAATTTTCAAAAAAAGTCGACATTTACTTTAACTCGCTGGATCTCTTCTTTTTCAAAATCACTTTCCAAAATCTTACTAGTCAGATGTTGTGCTAACTGCAACTTAACTCATAAATAAATTGTCAAATATCATGCTTAAAAATACGAGTCCCTTATTCTTAAGAATAAGAAGGTAAATCTTAATCACATAAGAGTTTTTGGTTGTACATGTTTTGTACATATAAAAAGATACGACAAGCTAGATATTAAAGCCATTTTTTCAGGATACTCATCCAAAAGTCGGGGTATAATTGTCTTGACCCCAAAAAATCATAAACTTTATATCTCACGAGATGTATTATTTTTTGAAATGAACCATATTATCAAACAAGTGAACAAGGAAATACACAAGGTAAACCTTGAAGAAATAAATCAGGAATAGGTTGAGTATACAAATGAATAACAAGTTAGCGAAACAAGTGCAATTCCTTCAGAGGGAGGAGTCAAGCGAAGAACCAATTCATGAGGAACCAACTCAAAAAGAAAATGCCGTAAGAAGATCTACAAGAAAAACTTGACCTTCTGTCAAATTAAGATATTATGTATCTCAACAGATGATGTATTGAATCATGAATAGAAGATTTTATTTCATATAATATAGCATCCCCTTCATATCAAGCCTACTTGAGTAACACCACTAACCAGATGGAACCAACTACCTTAGTAAAGCCAATAAAAGTCCAATTTGATGCAAAGCTATAAACGATGAACTTTAAGCCTTAAGAAAAATGGTACATGGTATAGCATTAATTTACCAAAAGTCAAAAAACCTGTAGGTTGCAATGGGTATACAAAATCAAATACAATAGTGATGGCATAGTTAAAAGATACAAAGCTAGATTAGCGACCAAGGAATTTTTCCTAACTTATGTTATTGACTACCAAAAAACTTTTGCGCCAGTAGTAAAAATGAATATGGTTAGAATTTAGTCAGCAGCAACCAACTTGGGATGAGATTTGTCTCAAATGAATGTAAAAAATACATTCCTTATAAGAAATTTAGAAGAGAAAGTCTATATGACTCTTTCTTCGGGTCACAAAAGTGAGTCAAAATCATCACTGGTGTGAACAAAAAAAGACGATCCATGGTCTAAAGCAATCTCCAAGAGCGTGATATGCCAAACTAAGATTTTCTCTTTTAAACATTAATTTGTTTTAAAAGTACCGCTGATTCCTCTATGTTCATCAAACATTCACAAAACACCACTACTATTATTCTGGTTTATGTAAATGACATTATATCATTGGAAATAACAATAAGGAAATTAAAAGGTTAAACAATCTTTGAAAAATGAATTTGACATCAAAGTTCTTAGAAAACTTTCATATTTTCTTGAAATGGAAATAGCCCACACAAATAAAGGACTATTTCTATCTAAAAAAAAATGTCATTGATTTGTTAAAAGAGAATGGTAAATTAGAAGCTAAATCAGCTAGTACTTCTATGGAGATGAATATTAAACTAGAATTGAAGAAGGTGAGACATTATCTGACATATGACAATATCAAAGGATGGTAGATAAATTAATTTACCTCACAGTAATCAGATTTGGCATTGCATTTGAAGTTAGTGTTATAAGTCAATTTATGTATGCTTCATGTACCAAACACTTGAGTCTAATTACTAGGATATTGAGATACCTTAAACACACTCTAGGTCAAGGAATTTGGATGAAGAAAACTAATTCTAACAATGTGGTTGGTTTTTCTAATGCAGATTGGGGCAGAAGTTGCGATAGAAAATCAACTATAGGTTTTTGTACATTTATAAATAGTAACTTGGTCGCTTGGAGAAGAAAGAAGCAGAATCTTATAGCTAGATCAAGTGCAGAAGTCGAATATCGAGCCATGACATCCACAGCAAGTGAGCTTATCTGGATTGCTTAATTACGTAGTGACATGAAGTAGAGCACACAAGAACAATACAAATGTACCATGATAATCAAGCTGCACAACATATTACATCCAATCCAGTGTTCCAGGACAAAACATGTAAAGGTAGATTGTTACTTTGTTAGAGAAAAAGTACAATTGGGGGAATGGAAACTCCATTTGGTAGAAGCAAAGAGCAATTGGAAGATAATTTTACAGAAGAACTTGACAAGGACATCCATCTGAACATACTCCACAAGTTGGGTTTTATAAATTTATTTGACCCCACTTGAGGGGGGTGTGGAGAAATCGGAATGATAGCTGTAAACATGAAACAAATAAAAGGTTATCATCCATTATACAGCTGTCAGCCATACTTGGTACTTCGCCTATAGTTAGGTTGTAATTAGTCAATTATAATTTAGAAAACAAGCAATGATTAGTAGAATTATAATTTAGAAAATAAGCAACGGCTAGTAGAATTAGGTTGTATATAATCATGTAAAGAGAGCTTGTGGAATTAGAAATTATCAATAAAACTAATCTATACTATACTATTAATAATGACTTATATGACAAGATCTCATAAGCCCCTTAAGTATTTTGTGAAATGAACGGTCACGTTTTTTATTTTGTTTATTCTTTCTATTTGTGCCCGAACCTACTCACATTTAATTGACAAAACGTAAGTTACTTCCTGCCCATTCCATAAAATCCTAACTCACAAAATAATGAAGACGAATATCGACCGATGTGCAAACCAACGATTGCTTCTCTCCTTCTTTGTTAGGATGAAAACTTCCATCTTAATTTTCCTGTTTGCGTATTTCTCCTATAATCCCCTAATTATTCAGGTAATTTCAATTCTTTGGATCTGTTTTTTTCGATTTTCAAACATGATTTAACTTCTTGATTTGTTTGATTTGCTTATGTCTTCATTGTTTTCTTTACCTTCTTAATATTCAGAACAAAACTTAGTTGCTTCATCGGTTTTCTTCGTATATATTTCAGGTATCATTATCCTTCCTTACTATTCTTTTAATTATTATGTTATCCATATTTAGGATTTGATCATAATTTGGATTGGTTTAATATTTAGAGCATGATGATTTGAGATTTGGCTGGAATAGTCAGATCTATTAGATGATTTAAGGTTGCTCTAATTAAGATTACTTTTATTGTTTTTTTTCTACAAGTAATTGTATAGATAATTAATATTTTATTTTCATGGTTAATTGGAAGACAAGCGAATGATTTGGGACATGTTTTTTGAATTTATCTTCGATTATAATTTCAACAAAAATGAAAAACCTTAACAATAAAATGAAAAACCTATAACGAAGTGCATTTTGAGCTCAACCGCTACATACCAAGTAAGGTTTATTTTAATATCTTCTTACTGTGATCATAAGAGATAACTCTATGTAAGGAATAAAGAAAAAAGAAGCTATCTTCATATAAATATGTTGAATAAAAATTGTGCAAGTTCTAAAGTTATAACTAATCTAAGTATTATAAAAATTGACATAGAGATTTACATTTGCTTAAGAAAAAATAATTTGTAAGACATCAGGTGTTTCTGAGTGCATTCTTTTGTGATTTGTTGATTTAACAAATAAAAATATAGCAATTTTGTCATGTGTGATTTACGTTTCGTTTGGTTAGATTACGTTAAACGTCTAAGTGAACAAAATTATTTGAATAAGTGCCACCTAGGTATATTATGGATGCGCACTATAACTATAAGACATTAAAATACGCGGCGTTCAAAAGAATGTACTTTAATTTTGTTTCGAGTAGCACTATTTACCATCAAGTTCTTGACTATACCATTTTAAGATAGCTTTAGTTATTTAAAATTAATAAGTATTTATTTATACCCATTAACCTTTTTAGACGCTTACTTTGTGACTGCTGCTATATCAAGTAAAATGGGTGTAAGTGTAGCTGAAGTAAAAATAGGTTTTTTATAGTACAAAATGGAATCGTTCATTGCCAACTCCCTATTTAAACATCATTAGAATAACAATAAGATCTTTACAACTATGAGCTTATAAATCTAAAATTAAAATGAATATACAGAATTGTGTAGCGTTATAAAACAACTGTAAGAAACATTGAAGGAAAGCAGTGACAATTTTCCTATAGTTAGAAATTTTATTGATGTACTTTGAAGTCATAGTTACACATCAAAGTTAAAGATTTCTTTTATTAAGCCATGCATTATTAAAACTATTAAAGAAAACTTATTTTATATTGCATTTTTTTGGTATATAATTATGACTAAGAATATTATCAGTTAATTTTATTTTAGCATCTGACATTTAGAAATAATTTTTACCTTATGTTTGTTAGATGATCATATTAAAATCGATTTAAATTTGATGGATATGACATAATTTGCAAGCATGTTACTATAAATTTCCATGCATTTTTCCTTGCATTATATCGTCTGTCATATTTTGAAGTACTATCCATTAGCAATTCTATATTATTGTTTTTTGTTTTATTCAAAATTATCATTTATGCATTTTTTAACTGTTATAATCCAATGAATGCATTTTCAAAAAAAGAATGCACAATACCAATATTGTACTTGGGATATTTTAATAGCACTGTACTTATTTACGCTCTCTATGTTAGTTGGACGATAATAAAAAGATGCACATTATATGACGATGTAATGATATTTCACTCTGTTTTTGTAAATGTACTATAAGAAATCAATCGGAAGCTTGGTTCAACTCAAGTATATCGGTAGGAGAATCGAAAGAAGTAATCCATGTTTACTGCTGATATATAATTGTTAGAGATTTATATATTTGCTATAATATGTACTCTATATAGATAACAAGAAGAAAATTGATTAATCAATCTTTGTGATTTTTAAAGTATCAACTACCTTAGTAATCATATATTCATATAAGGATGTTTGTCTTTTTAGCCAAACTAGAATGGAAAATTGAGTAGGTTTCTTCAGCGTTGTTTAATTTTCTCATAAAATCATTATATTTTTGTATTTTGTATATGTAATTTCGGTATTCATCTTATAGTTTTGGAATTTAATGTAATTGTTCCATTCTTTGGTATTTTCTTTCTTTCTGGTGTATGTACTTTCTACAATCAGGTTGAGCCTTTTTCCTTTACTATTACTATTTTTTCTTGGTTTTCTATTTTTATTCCAACATTTTTGCATGAATATACAGCCTTCTTCATTTTTGTTGCCTTTGGTTTATAATTTTTTCCACTGTTTTAAAGAGTCATAGGAAGGATGCAAAACTCTTTTGATTTAGAAGATCACGATAATGATTTGTTTCAGGTCATTCTGTAATTCTGTATATGCATAGAAGGGATAATAAGTTAATGATAAGGTACGGTTTTATATGTAAATACTACGTTTATAACTTATCTTACATGAGTCCTTTATATAATGATGTAATTTAGCCGATTAGAAATGTTTGTTTATATGGATTTTTTTATAATGTCAAATTTAAGCATTACTTTATTAAATTTAATCAACAAGCTATTATATTACATGGGAAAAAGAAAAGAAAACTGGGATATAATACATGGTAACTTAAAACCAAAGTCATCTTTTGTGTGGAAGCACTTGATTTTCATTCTCATCTTCATTTTGCTGTAAACTCTTATGTTTACCATTAGGAGAATTTGTGTAATTATATTTAGGAAGAAATTCTAAAATAGTTACCATAGTAATGAGCAGGAGTCCAGTCAAGTATATACAACTAGAAAAATGCATAATAGACATCTTCTAAAATAATCGGTGCTTAATCCTAATATGGGACTCTCAAGTTTTAACATTTTAACTACGCCCTATAGTAATGTAAATAAAATAACCATGAATAACACCTCCTAAAACAATGAGTAGAAATAAATATTACTATATTTGCATTGGTGTCACTTTCAAGCTACTATTTAGTTTGGTTATGGTTTATATAGAGATGGTGGGTTCGTCTATTATTAGTTGAGTTCACTGTTGTTATTTTTTTTTCATACAAAGATACTGGGTGTTCAAGAAACCGATAATAAATGTTATTTCCTTAAGTAATACAATGAAACATTATTTATTAAATGCATATCCTCTCAACATACATTATATTAAATCTACTTTTTAAATTATCAATTCCTTTTCAAATAATCAAATCAGGTCACCAAACGTCAGATCAAAGAAATACAAAACATAAATATAAAATATAAAAGTGAAAAGAAGCTTACTGTAGAATGCAGCCTACCTACACTCTTATATACCTCCACCATGTCTTCTTTTTCATTCATTTGAACAAGCTAGGTAAAACAAGAAAACCTACTATCATTTTAAACTTAAAAGAACCAAAACAACTCAAGTTGACAGGGGAATCATCAACCAAGCTAGCAGCATTTTTTCAAAAGCAATTGCTCTGCCTTCAAAAGATGTTCTATGAGTAAAACATACTTTCATATACTGTAAATTTGGATTGTGCTCGAATTTATAACTTAGAAGTATGGTTATCAAGCATCTTTGAAAAATAGAAATACAAACATACATCTATGTGGACGTATGTCAAGTATGGCCAGATGAACCGAAACCTGTGCATTGTTTTCATCTCTGCTCTGTATATACATATAGTAAAATGTCCTGCCTAGCTCTAAAATTTCTTATCTCTCAACTTAATTAGTTTTGGGCTATGATGTTAAAAGGAAATCTGTGTGTTTCTGAGTATACTTGTTCTAAAAATTATTTTATTTAATATTATGAAGGGTAAAGCATTGAAAAGAATGATTTACAGTAAATAAATCAAAAATGGAGGAAATTCGAACATCATGTTTATTGCGTTGGTTTATACGAATGTGATCGGCGTCTAAAATGCTGATTTTTTATGGTGGTTTCAAGTTTTTAGTGAGGTATCAAGGTGGAAATTTAAAGTTGAACGGAAATTAGGGATACGGGAAATTCCGACGACCGATCTAATTTCGTGCCTTGATGTTCAGCGTGGAGGAGGAGTGGGTGGTACATCGAGGAAAAATAAGGTGGTGATTTTTAGGTGAGTGTGTAAGAGAGACGAGGCGTTAGTAGGGTTTGGTGGAACTTTGGGTGAACTCGGTTTAAAGACTAATGGCATAAGAATGGGGGAGATAGGGAGGTGTGGTCCTGGTGGAGATGGAAGAGGGGGGGATGGCGCGTCTCCAGGTGAAGTTGGAGGGTGATCGGTGGCGGTGGTTGCCGGGAGAAGGCAACTGGGTGGATATTTTTTTTTGTTCAGTTTTGGTCAGGATGTGCGAACCTGCATGGAAGATTTTGGCGAAGTTTCAGGAGGGTTACGTGGGGAGGTGGCTGATGGCGGGTTATGTTAGTTGTCGGCAACTGTAGTCGATGGTCCGAGTAGGTGTACACGTGCATACATGTGTGCATGTTCATTTCAAACACTTTGGGTATAAAGAGAAGAGGAGGTAGCAGGAAAAAGAAACCAAAAGAGAAGGGTGGAAGAAGGGGATGGGTCGGGTTGGGCTAGAAAAGCAAAGGAAGGGAAAATAAAACGATGGAAAAAAGAAAAGGAAAAAAATAAAGAGTAAAAGAAAAAAAAAGAAAAGAAATAAAGATAAGTAAACAAAGAAAGAAAAGAGAAAGAAGGAAAAGAGAAAGAAAGAAAAGGAAAAAAATAAGAGGAAAAGAATAAGTGTGTGTATATATTCATATGATAATCCATATTTTCTTCCGTTTAACTAAAAATCTATTTCTCATTTTATATCCGTAATTTAAATAATTCAATGCTATTTTATATTTTCTATGATTATTCTTATTTACTAAAACTTATGTGATAATTAGTGATATTTTTAATTAGTTAATAAAATGTTAATTTGGAATTCACTTGGATAAAAGTATAAAAGGAATCAGCTAAGTAAAGTAAATAAAATTCCAAGGAGTAAAGCGTTTGGATAGTTGTTACTGATAGTTAAATCTATACTTTGGCTTAATTCTATTGAATATTTACTCTCGAATTATTCTTGTTTGGGCCAACAAATGGTCAGAAAATTAAAGTAATTGGATTAAAATAATAATACGGCTTATTTGAGACAAAGATCTGTAATGAATTCCCATATGTGAGCAGCGTCACCTAAATAATAAGTTGTTATTTAAAACAATTTACTTCCTTAAATTTATTACTTGGATTCGAAGAGAACAGGATCAAATATCAGCATTATCCGGAACCACTTCGGTTTGTATCTTTACGGTTTGGTTATTGAGTTTGATAAATGTTTTATTTAACAAGGTCTAACCATTTCAATTAAACAACTGAATTTAGACATTTTTATAATACCAATGGATTTCGGTAAGTGTTTTGTTGAAAATCAAATAAACTCGTCTGGTTATACGAATTACCTTGGTTCAAAGAAGTTTTATAACTTAAGTGTTTCAAACTAAATTGGTTTTACTCACGCTGATTTCCAGTCTGACTCCGGTTTCACTTTATTGTAATGCTTGGATCAGACCGAGTATTATAGATTTTCAAGTTAGGACGCCTTAGAGCTCAAAAGACAAGCTGGATGGCAAAGACGTTTTGATTAGAATTCTGCTGTGTGTTATGGACTGTGTAGGCAGTAGTTGTGGACAAGTTTTTTTTTTTTTTTTTTGAAAATGGTACTTTATATACAATAAATCATTGGAACAACATATCCCATGTCAATAAACGTTCGAAAGCAAGTTTTGAACTTGTGACCTCTTGCACCAAAGCTAAATCAATTCACCACCTGGACAATAGTGCTTGTCAGTAGTGGACAGGTTATTATAACTGTTCAGATTTGTTGTATTCTAATCTTGTATGTATATTGACAGTTACAGCTTTTCCTTGTATAAAGGCTGTTATTTCATATTATATTTTGTTCCACTGCGATTGTGAGATTCTGTGCTGTTGTTTCTATTTTCTTCTTCTATCTCCTTTTCTGCTTAACCCTAATAGTTTGATATTTTCGGCACTCGATTGCTCGATACTCTATACAGTGGGCGTATTACTATCGATTTTCAAGGTCGAAAATCGATGGGCCGTTACACGTTAAAATGATACTAGATTTTCTTGTTTTACCTTGCTTGTTCGAATGGATGAAAAAGAAGACAGGGTGGAGGTATATAAGAGTGTAGGTAGACTGCATTCTACAGTAAGGTTCTTTTTACTTTTATATTTTTTATTTATCTTTTGTATTTCTTTGATCTGAGGTTTGGTGACCTGATTTGATTATTTGAAAAGGAATTGATAATTTAAAAAGTAGATTTGATATCATGTATGATGAGAGGATATGCATTTAATGAGGTTGTCCTCTTGTATGTTTACATGACATTCATATATATATATATATATATATATATTCTTATATATGTATTTGCCATCATATTCATATGTTCTCATGTTATAAGTATGTTTTGCCATCATATACATTGCGTAGCTATATTTTTGATATTATACACACACAAATGTTCACATTTATAAAACTTTCCCATATTTTGCTTCATATTACATATATACATATGTATGTGTGTGTGTGTGTATTTATATACTTATATATTTTACTCACATCATAAACTTGTATACTCCTAATTATCATATATATATATATATATATATATATATATAGAGAGAGAGAGAGAGAGACACACACACACATTTTATACATTTTTTGGATATTTTATCTTTAATCTAAATGATGGGGTTTATATATATTTTCTATAAAGTTTATCATAACTAGAATGGTATGACTTAAGTTTGAATATAGTCATTAAATCAATTTGTTATGTATTCAGATATTTTAATTATCAGAAATCCATTTATCCAACTAATCAAAATTAATATTCCAATGGTTTAAATCAGTTAACTAACCAATTATCAGACCTTAAAAATCCGGGTCGTTGCAAGAATGAAGCTCAGTTGTCCAGAAAAGTTGTTCATTATATGTAATATATTATAGTGTAATTCATTACATTGGTGTTTTTGATCCAAGTTTATGCATCTTTCATTCCATTTTAGTTAGCAGTCATCAATCTAATATTAATCCTTTTTAGAGGTCGATGATGAAATTAGATTTTTATACTCATGCGACTTAAATAGATTTTTATAAACAAAATATTTTACATTGGATTAAAAATAGTACCGTAAAAAATAATTTTCTTCATATGAGACATAATACTGTAACTTGGTTCATTGGTTTATTTACGTGATTTATTTGAAGGATCTTTGTAAATCACATGCGTGGTTATATATTTGCCTTCACGCTAGTTTCATGAGCATAAAAAACTAATACATTTATTTTATTGCATTGATTAAAATATAATTTAACATTTCTACTAAAACAATTACTAAACAAAATCCTCTTTTGACAATATCTTAAGCATCTGTTTGGAAGTGAGAAATAGTCAATTTAATTGTCGATAATCACAATAACACAAAGGTTCGACAACGATTACAAAAGTAAATATAGCTACGGTCTGTGTGCGAAGCACGGGTTCGTACTAGTTATTTGTCATATTCAATCTTCTCCTCGAAAATTCAATCGGATTTATCTTCTTGGTTTTACATTTTGAATATGGTTTTTTAGAGGTTTCTTTATCTATGATATTCGATTATTTTCTTACTTTTCTAACTATATTCCTTGTATATTTTTTCGTTGCTATTACACTTCCAAGTTTATGTAAAAAGAAGAAGCTTCAAGGGATTTTGTTGGCAAATTGAAACTTTCCTTTTTCGTGCGATAGATGTAAACTAACACGAGCGGACTATATTTTAGCTTATATAATTAGTCCTATGTTTATCTAATCAGGACCAACGTGTTTATAAAATCTTACATACTATCATTTGGAATTCATTTTAAGTTTTCCTTTCATGTTTAATTTTGAACATTTTCATTTTCCTCCTATATATAATGAATTTATGTAACGACCCACTATTTTGTACCATTCGAATTCGACAAAACTTAAAAATTGTCGAGCTGGAATAGTTCAAAACAATAGGTTGTAAATATAGCTAAGGAACAAATGAAACCAAATACACAGAATCACAGACACAGATATCAGAATCTCACAGCGGAACATAAAATAACACAGTGGTTCATGAATCCACTGAAAACTTTTACCAAATAGAAATACGTTGTTCATAAACTTCAATACAATTTTAAGCCATAAGCAAATATAAAGTCTTCAAATGTCTTGAATTACAAAATAGATAAAGCTGAAAAAGCTTCCAATTAGCAAGAGAGATCTATGAGTGGTCCTAGCTCCGGAAAGAAAGCTGAAGCTGCAACTCAGGCTGACCCGAGCGTACAATAAAACAAAACACTCGAGTCAGGACATACATACTTATATAATGTAAGCTAAATCAAGTGTACTGTAATAAAGAGCAAGTAACTTAAAGGATGCTTGGGATCGCCCATCCTCTAAGGATCCGTTAAACTATTTACTATGTAGTATATTGCGCTATTATAATAGTGTCTATAGTAAAGTAAACATACTTTTAAATAGCGTTAAGGAGTGACCCAATATTCCCCTTAACACAAATAATGCCAATAGTCTATACAGTACCGTAATACCTCCTGATCGGGAGGCTACCAGAGGATACTCCATAGGTACGACACAAATAGAAACTCGTAGGAGGCTCGCTAGGGTAGGTGACACGGCACAACTAGGCAATGCCAGGGTAGATATACCAATTGCTATCCGGACCGGTGGAAACGCGTAGCCGCAGTTACCGCCCACCTCGAACAACACTCCCAAATCAAAGGTGCGCACCAAACAATCACAAGAGTAATAGAATGGCATACGAAGAAGTGCGTTCGATCAGAGGAGCTACCTCATTAATCTGAGAATCGCTCCTGTTTTAGCCACCTTATGCCAACTCACGGGAGTCGGGTCCACGTATATACCTTTCAAGAAACCGTCACCACCAACCTACTTCATTCTGGAATCTCCACCGCGTACACGGTTAGTCAAAGTGGTTTTCGGTATCGACAGAGAGTATGCCCATATCCGATCCCGGTCTCTTTGCCAACCAAACGTTATTATAACCCGTGGTTATAGTTTGAAAAATGGTATTTTTATATTTTTCAAATCAATATATATATTTCAAATACCTTTAATTTCAAATCCTTGATTTAAAACATTTCCTTTGAAGATATACCATTTCAATTTATTCAATTAAATCTGGAATTTATTTCTTTTATCAAAAGAATAGAAATCAATTTTCTTCTTTTAAATCTTTCCAAACTCAATTTCTTACTTTATTAGCAATTTCATATTTAAATTCCAAATCTTAACGTATTCCCAAAATAGAGATGAAATTTTAAATAAATAAATTTTAAATCAATTTCACTTCTACAGCATCTAGGAAATGCTATCTAAAGTATGGGTTTAAAATAGTCAAGTTTCAAAAGACAGCAATTAAATGCTGTAGTAGACTTTTAGCTAAACATCAAATTTCAAATATAACTTATTATTTATTATTTCTGTATTGAAATCTTTACCTTTCCAAAAATATAGAATTTCTAAACAAGTTATATTCCAAAATTTTAACTCAACATTTATTTATTTAACCCCTTTTAAATCATTGTAAATCTCATAAAAATCCTTTATATAATTTAAATTAGAATATCATCAAATTTCTAAATTTAAATAATTTAAAATAATTTCAGAAAATAATATATAAACCACGGGCCTGTATAAGATTTTCTAGCCTAGGTCAAGTGAAACGGATTTATATCATTTCAATCCGATATTTACACAACTCCGGGTTCTATCATTTCGAACCCGCAATCCCAAGACAATTTACAGCAGTTAACAGAACAAGTGAACAATAATAATCAATTAGGCCTATCATTTCAGCCCATACCATCTATAATAACAGGGAACTTGCAGTGGTGATTTAAGCAGTAAATAAACAATAACATAACTGCAGAAATAATATAACAGATAATACTGATGAGGTGTCAATTTAAATGGGGTCCATCATTCTATATTACATTACAGACAGATAATAGTGAAATACAATTTTACACATACACTTGCAATAATTTACCAAATATAAATACGTATGTCTGGTGAGAAATACTCACCTGAATTTTTGCAGAAAATTTTGAATTTCAAAAATGACAGTTCACCGGTACAGACCGACAGAGGGTAACGATAAAGATTCTCGGACGTCGCCTAGATTCAAATCTAGAAAAATTCAAATATTGAAACGCGACTTAAGAATTTATGGTCAAGGAAAATTAAGAATAGAACAAGAATATGTTTGCTTTGCTCGACCACTTCACCGTGTAACGTGACCAAAACATACCCAAAACTGTGAACCGTGCTAAAATTTTACGACCAAAATTTTTCCTAAACAACTACGGCAAAAGTTGAACACGAATACACGTGCACCAAATTTTCTTCATGAACGTGATATGGATATATGCACGTACGTGCACCACTCTATATTCATGCACACGGCCAAAATTTTGTGCAGCCTTCCCTTCCCATCTTTTCAGTTTTCTTTTTCTTTTCTTCTTTTTTTTTTCTTTTTTTTTTCTTTTCTTTTTTTTTTTTTTCAAAGCTTCGCACTTATTCAATTTCAAGTACCTCCCAACTCCTCTGTAACAGGTATCCACTAAACTCATTTACCCGAGCCAAAACCCACCTACTTCGAGTCTTCCCCACATCTCAAGCTCACATGCTTCGAGCCAATACTGAAATTTCTTCGAAAAAATGCAAAGAAACTTCCAGCCATCTCTTTTTCAAAAATTATTGGAAACACAAATCTCACACTCACTGACCCCTATTTCCTAGTAGCATCAACATTTCACTTCAGTTATGCATCAATACTCCTGTCCAGATCTTCAATCTCAGAAAAGAAAAAAAAGAAAATAAAATAAAGAACATGACTCCTCTCCCCTACAAACAGACAACCCCTTTCTTATATAAAGGCAACTGAAAGACTCCCCTAAACCCAACATAAATGTATGCAGATTACTCAACACAAATGCAAGTTAACTCCCTTAAAGAATATAATATATATAATATAATATAAAAAAATGTAATTTTTTTTCCACTACTAACTAAATCAAATCCTGGAAAATCTTAAACAAATCAACCAAAGTCCTTCCCATACATTAAATATCATATCCAGGTTCTTGGCTAAAACTCACTAGCCTACAACTACAAAATGCATGCAAAACTCAACCTATATCTACACTCATCTTTATATCAGTGTTACTTCACCCCACATCCCTCAACATGAAAAAGGCCTACTGATCACTATATGCAGTTTGAAAATCAACAGGTTCAATACAAGGCTATTTCTTATATTGTCACTGAATCTAAACTTCCTAAATGCAACTTATCACTATTATATAAAATTTCAACCATTCCTCATAACACTCAGTTTCTCCCACCAATCTACTGCTTCACCCTCTGATATGCACAAGACTAGCCTATATCTCAGCATAGGGATGAATGTACAGACATCTTATGCATGGCATAACAATGGAAATGGCCGAGCAAGGCACAGGTAGGACAAAATTTCGAGAAAGAGAAAGGGAGAAAAAATATCTGAACCGAAAGAAAAGAACAATACTATAACTATTTACCTGATAGATTCACGAGAAGGAGCAGAGAATTGGATCGATGCAGAGAACAAATGGGTAGAGGGGAATGAGTTTATAGGCAGATGAGAAAAATAACGTGTCAGTTTCTATTGATATAAATGCTATTGATATGGACAAGAATTCTTCCCATCAGTTACAAAAGAATATTGCAAGCATTGATCTTCTGGCATGATTAATGGAAGGCAGGCATAAAGAGAAGGCCGAGAGGATTTTATTTTTTTTGAAAACTTGTTGATGTTTATAAACTAGATTTTATTTCCTGCGTGAGTTACGTACTTGATTCAAGGATTTGAATTGATATATAACTGATGAGAACAGAGGCTAAAGGAAGAGAAATGGTGTGTATGGTTTCAAGCTTTAATTGCATGCATTTAAGTAAAAAGGAAATCATCAGAGAGAATAAGGTTTTTAATGTTACCCTATAATTAAATTTGTGTGATGAAGGCAGGGTTAATACACACATTCTTATAAATTAAAACTTGCGTGATTATAGGTTGATAATTGATGAGATAGAGGCAGAGGAAAGGAATTGATGTGCATGTTGATTTCTTTAAAGTGACAGTTAGGTTTCACACGTCTAGCTTAAATTTTGTACGTTACTACTTGTTGAATTTATTTCAGTTTTATGTATTTTGATTTGATATTTTTCTAGTTTGATATCAAAATGAAAAGGCAAATTTATGTAGGCAGTTGAAATGGAAACGTATACAATATGTGTAAAGTCAAATTGTCAATTAAAACAAGGTAACATTTGCTTTTTAAAACACTGACCGATATTTTTCTTCAAAAATATATGAAAATATGATTTTTACACTACGTTAAATAGACGCAAACTAAAACATCAAAAATTTGTGTGAAAATATCGTTTTGAAAACACACGTTTTATTACGTCACTTATACCCTATAATTGACGCGTCTTCCAAACGCGAAATTTAACAGTTCAAAAATAGCTTAAAATTTTACAGTTATTATTTAATTTTATTGGCATACAAAATTTTATAAAATATATCTCCAAATCAAATATTTAACCATATTGTTAAACCTAATCTATAAGAATATTATTTCAAATTTGAATAATTAAAATAAAATAAATTGTTAAAACTAGGGTTGTTACACAAGCTATTAAATAAAGATGTACATAAGAAATATTTAATAGATAAAATAAGATCTAGAAAAATAAAGAAATAAATGTCAAGAGATAGACATAGGAAAATAATAAAGAGGCTAGGCAAATAAAAAGTAAGAATTAAGGAGAGAGAAAACTTATATATAATTTATTTTTAAACGCAAATGAAAATGAGAAGTGGGAAATAAATCTTTTTATTTGAATGGCGAAAAGAAATACACAGTTATAAATGAGGTGGATAAAATATTTCTCACGGTCAGGTATGTTAAGATTTCAAACTTGCCCAATTGATTGATAAAAGCAGGGAGTTTCTTACGTAAATGTTGGCAAGCATTAAATGTTGATTGAACCAAAGAACGGCAAGAAATTTGATTGAATGTTTCATAGATGCATGCTTTATTTCCAGACATACAAAACTTTTGATTTCAACATTTGTTACCAATAAACAGTTGCGTGATTTTAGGAATAACGGTAAACAAATAAATTGGCTTTGAACTGAACATGCAACAAGTATTAAATCTCTTTGGACATTTCAAAGCATGCGTTGATATCCCTTCCAGCTTCTTTATATGTGTGATTGAAGATTTAGGCAGATAAGGTTTCGTGATCAGAGGAATGGCAAAATATGAACCGTTCCAATTATATGAGAATTGATATATATATATATTTTTTTAGTTTGATTAATTAAATGACGGCAAGAATTTTTCAAAGCTTTTGGAAATGGAAACGTATATACACCTTTTATTTAAAACCAAAACTGTCAGTTACAACCAAAAGTAACGTTCGTCTTAAAAATCACTAACTGATGTTTTAATCCATAAAGGTGTTTATATATGATTTTAAAAGTACGTCAAACTGACGTAATACAAAACATCAAAAATATATATAAAAAATAACGTTTTAAATTTTATACGTTTTATTACATTACTTACCATAAATTTTACGCGTCCTTTTAAACGCGATATTTAACAGTTTATAAATACACTAAATTCTTCAAAATTAATACTTAACTAAAATTCAAATTGGTTTACATTCTTCATATCTTATATATATATATATATACGGTACTTATTCCCTAAATTTACGCGCCCTTTTTAACGCGTAATTACCCAGTTCATTTATATACAAAAAAAATTAGAAATTCTGACCATGCCAAGACTCGAACTCCTGACCTGTCGTGAATAGCCCAGATGTCTTAACCACCTAAGCTATAAATGTTTTCTTAATTAAAACTTGATTTTTCCAGAGATCTTATTAGTTAATCCTAAAATTTATTTTTCACTTTAAATAAACCCCAAGGTTTTTTTTTAAAAATACAAGTGAAAAATACTTGTAAAAAAAATTGGGCTATTACACTCTCCCCCACTCAGAACTTTTCGTCCTCGAAAAGGAAGAAGGTAGGGGTATAGAAACAACCTGAAAGAAAACTAAATTGAAACCTAAATTTAGAATCATTAATCTAAACAATAAAATTCAATTTTAAATTAATCTTTGATTTCATCTATTTATACTTAAAATTTTAACATTTATTTATTTACATATTTACTTGTATAATATCCCTACACTAAAAAAAAATCATTCAAAATTTTTTTTTTCTCCAAATTTTTCACAAGGTATTATAACATTCTAATTTAAAATGTTTAATTTTAGTCCAAATTTGAAATGGTAATTTAACTTGATTTTTTTAAAGTACATTTACCATTTCCCAAAATAAACTAAATTCCCCATTTAATTTCTTCTTTATTCCAAACTATAATTAAATTTATTTTTCTCAATATTTTCTCATCTATGTCAAATATTTTTCTCAATATCTAAACCATATAAATTCAATTTAAATTAATTAATATTCAATAATTGATTTAATTCATTTGATTTTTTACAGAAGTTAAATCAATCTTAACTATTTCCAAATTAATTATCTTATTCAACAAATTTAATTTTCTTTATTCCAGATTATTATTAAATATATTCTGCTTAATATATCTTATCGCACATATTAAGTAGATTATATTTAATATAACTATTCCAATATATTTCTAAATTTCCTTTAACACCATTTGATATTGTATATTATTCAATTATTATTTTATTTCTATTTACCTCTATTTGTCTTGTTGTAACTGAAACTTTAAGTGTATAACATTTATTATAACCACTCAAATTTTTATTTATAAAATCCTTTTATATTATACATTTTCCAATTACATAGTTAATTTCTGAATGATTTAGGTAAGTTATATTGGCATGCAATTATACAAGTAAAATTTTTCCAATTTTATTATTCAAGTTTAAATATTCATTCAAAATTTGACTTTATTTTATCATTAGAATCACCCTTTTAACATAAATTTATGAATTAAATTTCCAATTAACTTCAAACCCTTTAGAGATAAATAAATACATACATATAGTATATGTCAAATCAAATTTAAATCATATATCTATATATATTATAAATTAAGTCATATTTAGAAATTCAAATCAATTAAATTTTTGAAACAAAACTACAACGTGGTCTTTTTACTTCGATACTCGAAAATGAATGTCGATGATGTTGTAGTCATCACCGAAATTATTTTCCAGCGACAAAGAGAAGAGCACTAATTTTTTAAAACTTTTAAAATTCTTTGGAAACAAATTTATATTCGAAAATAATTTAAATAATAATATATCCTTTTAAGACTTTAAACACAAGGTTTGAAACTATCAGATATTAAATTCTTAAATTCTTGTTTTAAATCCATTTCTGTTTCCAAATAAATTTATAACCATGTTTTATAGTTCAATTATTCATTAAGACAAAACCAATGGTTTACAAAACTATAAATAAAATCAAACATTATTATCTCTAAACAACTAGTTAAATTCTGAAAATTATACTTATATATATAATATTAGATTTTCTTTCGAGTATAGGAATAAATTTTCAACGAGGATGTCATCAATAAAGACTAGGACAAATTTATTGAGCACACCGCGAAAAACGCGATTCATCAAGCCTATAAAGAAAGCAGGGGCATTAGTCAAGCCAAAAGGCATAACTAGCCATTCAAAGAAACCATTCTCAGTTCGGAAAGTAGTTTGGGTATGGTTTCCTTAGCAATTTCTAAGCTGATGGAAACCTGTGGCTAGATCAAGCTGAGAGAAAACCGTTGCTCCAGGGATAAGATTGATACGGAATAAATTTCCCGCTTTGGTAAAGAAGTGACTTCACCAAATATGTCGGGAAAAGTTTGACTACAGGGGTCGAATGGATATCATCCGGAAAAGTGTCGAGAGGATAGATGAAACTACCAGCGAACTCCTGAGGTAAGTCACACTGGATCTCTAATAGATCCCCTAAATCATCTTTAAGAGCAACAGTACGAGAACTACAAGAGATTTCCGCACCATGCCTATTTAACCAATCGCCTCCGAGTAGAAGATCGAAAGCGTCGAATCCCAGACATAGAGGTCAAGATATTCTAGGATAAGATACAGCTTAACTTGGACAAGCTTTTAACAAAGGCTTGAATATAACGATGGAGAGAAAGAAGAAATAGCTGGAAAATATATTTAAAAAAAAACAGGAAGTTTTTATTTTTATCAAAATACTTCTTAAAAACCCTTTGAAAATCATTTTATACTTTAAAATACGTTCTCTCATAAGGAAAAGATTCTGGAATTTGACTTCACTTATTCTAGAGTATTGCTACTCTATCTCTAATGAGTTTTCGTTCCTTAGGCTGTGGTTTAAACCAAAGCTCTGATACCAACTGTAACGACCCACTATTTTGTACCATTCGAATTCGACAAAACTTAAAAATTGTCGATCTGGAATAGTTCAAAACAATAGGTTGTAAATATAGCTAAGGAACAAATGAAACCAAATACACAGAATCACAGACACAGATATCATAATCTCACAGCGGAACATAAAATAACACAGTGGTTCATGAATCCACTGAAAACTTTTACCAAATAGAAATACGTTGTTCATAAACTTCAATACAATTTTAAGCCATAAGCAAATATAAAGTCTTCAAATGTCTTGAATTACAAAATAGATAAAGCTGAAAAAGCTTCCAATTAGCAAGAGAGATCTATGAGTGGTCCTAGCTCCGGAAAGAAAGCTGAAGCTGCAACTCAGGCTGACCCGAGCGTACAATAAAACAAAACACTCGAGTCAGGACATACATACTTATATAATGTAAGCTAAATCAAGTGTACTGTAATAAAGAGCAAGTAACTTAAAGGATGCTTGGGATCGCCCATCCTCTAAGGATCCGTTAAACTATTTACTATGTAGTATATTGCGCTATTATAATAGTGTCTATAGTAAAGTAAACATACTTTTAAATAGCGTTAAGGAGTGACCCAATATTCCCCTTAACACAAATAATGCCAATAGTCTATACAGTACCGTAATACCTCCTGATCGGGAGGCTACCAGAGGATACTCCATAGGTACGACACAAATAGAAACTCGTAGGAGGCTCGCTAGGGTAGGTGACACGGCACAACTAGGCAATGCCAGGGTAGATATACCAATTGCTATCCGGACCGGTGGAAACGCGTAGCCGCAGTTACCGCCCACCTCGAACAACACTCCCAAATCAAAGGTGCGCACCAAACAATCACAAGAGTAATAGAATGGCATACGAAGAAGTGCGTTCGATCAGAGGAGCTACCTCATTAATCTGAGAATCGCTCCTGTTTTAGCCACCTTATGCCAACTCACGGGAGTCGGGTCCACGTATATACCTTTCAAGAAACCGTCACCACCAACCTACTTCATTCTGGAATCTCCACCGCGTACACGGTTAGTCAAAGTGGTTTTCGGTATCGACAGAGAGTATGCCCATATCCGATCCCGGTCTCTTTGCCAACCAAACGTTATTATAACCCGTGGTTATAGTTTGAAAAATGGTATTTTTATATTTTTCAAATCAATATATATATTTCAAATACCTTTAATTTCAAATCCTTGATTTAAAACATTTCCTTTGAAGATATACCATTTCAATTTATTCAATTAAATCTGGAATTTATTTCTTTTATCAAAAGAATAGAAATCAATTTTCTTCTTTTAAATCTTTCCAAACTCAATTTCTTACTTTATTAGCAATTTCATATTTAAATTCCAAATCTTAACGTATTCCCAAAATAGAGATGAAATTTTAAATAAATAAATTTTAAATCAATTTCACTTCTACAGCATCTAGGAAATGCTATCTAAAGTATGGGTTTAAAATAGTCAAGTTTCAAAAGACAGCAATTAAATGTTGTAGTAGACTTTTAGCTAAACATCAAATTTCAAATATAACTTATTATTTATTATTTCTGTATTGAAATCTTTACCTTTCCAAAAATATAGAATTTCTAAACAAGTTATATTCCAAAATTTTAACTCAACATTTATTTATTTAACCCCTTTTAAATCATTGTAAATCTCATAAAAATCCTTTATATAATTTAAATTAGAATATCATCAAATTTCTAAATTTAAATAATTTAAAATAATTTCAGAAAATAATATATAAACCACGGGCCTGTATAAGATTTTCTAGCCTAGGTCAAGTGAAACGGATTTATATCATTTCAATCCGATATTTACACAACTCCGGGTTCTATCATTTCGAACCCGCAATCCCAAGACAATTTACAGCAGTTAACAGAACAAGTGAACAATAATAATCAATTAGGCCTATCATTTCAGCCCATACCATCTATAATAACAGGGAACTTGCAGTGGTGATTTAAGCAGTAAATAAACAATAACATAACTGCAGAAATAATATAACAGATAATACTGATGAGGTGTCAATTTAAATGGGGTCCATCATTCTATATTACATTACAGACAGATAATAGTGAAATACAATTTTACACATACACTTGCAATAATTTACCAAATATAAATACGTATGTCTGGTGAGAAATACTCACCTGAATTTTTGCAGAAAATTTTGAATTTCAAAAATGACAGTTCACCGGTACAGACCGACAGAGGGTAACGATAAAGATTCTCGGACGTCGCCTAGATTCAAATCTAGAAAAATTCAAATATTGAAACGCGACTTAAGAATTTATGGTCAAGGAAAATTAAGAATAGAACAAGAATATGTTTGCTTTGCTCGACCACTTCACCGTGTAACGTGACCAAAACATACCCAAAACTGTGAACCGTGCTAAAATTTTACGACCAAAATTTTTCCTAAACAACTACGGCAAAAGTTGAACACGAATACACGTGCACCAAATTTTCTTCATGAACGTGATATGGATATATGCACGTACGTGCACCACTCTATATTCATGCACACGGCCAAAATTTTGTGCAGCCTTCCCTTCCCATCTTTTCAGTTTTCTTTTTCTTTTCTTCTTTTTTTTTTCTTTTTTTTTTTTCTTTTTTTTTTTTTTTTTCAAAGCTTCGCACTTATTCAATTTCAAGTACCTCCCAACTCCTCTGTAACAGGTATCCACTAAACTCATTTACCCGAGCCAAAACCCACCTACTTCGAGTCTTCCCCACATCTCAAGCTCACATGCTTCGAGCCAATACTGAAATTTCTTCGAAAAAATGCAAAGAAACTTCCAGCCATCTCTTTTTCAAAAATTATTGGAAACACAAATCTCACACTCACTGACCCCTATTTCCTAGTAGCATCAACATTTCACTTCAGTTATGCATCAATACTCCTGTCCAGATCTTCAATCTCAGAAAAGAAAAAAAAGAAAATAAAATAAAGAACATGACTCCTCTCCCCTACAAACAGACAACCCCTTTCTTATATAAAGGCAACTGAAAGACTCCCCTAAACCCAACATAAATGTATGCAGATTACTCAACACAAATGCAAGTTAACTCCCTTAAAGAATATAATATATATAATATAATATAAAAAAATGTAATTTTTTTTCCACTACTAACTAAATCAAATCCTGGAAAATCTTAAACAAATCAACCAAAGTCCTTCCCATACATTAAATATCATATCCAGGTTCTTGGCTAAAACTCACTAGCCTACAACTACAAAATGCATGCAAAACTCAACCTATATCTACACTCATCTTTATATCAGTGTTACTTCACCCCACATCCCTCAACATGAAAAAGGCCTACTGATCACTATATGCAGTTTGAAAATCAACAGGTTCAATACAAGGCTATTTCTTATATTGTCACTGAATCTAAACTTCCTAAATGCAACTTATCACTATTATATAAAATTTCAACCATTCCTCATAACACTCAGTTTCTCCCACCAATCTACTGCTTCACCCTCTGATATGCACAAGACTAGCCTATATCTCAGCATAGGGATGAATGTACAGACATCTTATGCATGGCATAACAATGGAAATGGCCGAGCAAGGCACAGGTAGGACAAAATTTCGAGAAAGAGAAAGGGAGAAAAAATATCTGAACCGAAAGAAAAGAACAATACTATAACTATTTACCTGATAGATTCACGAGAAGGAGCAGAGAATTGGATCGATGCAGAGAACAAATGGGTAGAGGGGAATGAGTTTATAGGCAGATGAGAAAAATAACGTGTCAGTTTCTATTGATATAAATGCTATTGATATGGACAAGAATTCTTCCCATCAGTTACAAAAGAATATTGCAAGCATTGATCTTCTGGCATGATTAATGGAAGGCAGGCATAAAGAGAAGGCCGAGAGGATTTTATTTTTTTTGAAAACTTGTTGATGTTTATAAACTAGATTTTATTTCCTGCGTGAGTTACGTACTTGATTCAAGGATTTGAATTGATATATAACTGATGAGAACAGAGGCTAAAGGAAGAGAAATGGTGTGTATGGTTTCAAGCTTTAATTGCATGCATTTAAGTAAAAAGGAAATCATCAGAGAGAATAAGGTTTTTAATGTTACCCTATAATTAAATTTGTGTGATGAAGGCAGGGTTAATACACACATTCTTATAAATTAAAACTTGCGTGATTATAGGTTGATAATTGATGAGATAGAGGCAGAGGAAAGGAATTGATGTGCATGTTGATTTCTTTAAAGTGACAGTTAGGTTTCACACGTCTAGCTTAAATTTTGTACGTTACTACTTGTTGAATTTATTTCAGTTTTATGTATTTTGATTTGATATTTTTCTAGTTTGATATCAAAATGAAAAGGCAAATTTATGTAGGCAGTTGAAATGGAAACGTATACAATATGTGTAAAGTCAAATTGTCAATTAAAACAAGGTAACATTTGCTTTTTAAAACACTGACCGATATTTTTCTTCAAAAATATATGAAAATATGATTTTTACACTACGTTAAATAGACGCAAACTAAAACATCAAAAATTTGTGTGAAAATATCGTTTTGAAAACACACGTTTTATTACGTCACTTATACCCTATAATTGACGCGTCTTCCAAACGCGAAATTTAACAGTTCAAAAATAGCTTAAAATTTTACAGTTATTATTTAATTTTATTGGCATACAAAATTTTATAAAATATATCTCCAAATCAAATATTTAACCATATTGTTAAACCTAATCTATAAGAATATTATTTCAAATTTGAATAATTAAAATAAAATAAATTGTTAAAACTAGGGTTGTTACACAAGCTATTAAATAAAGATGTACATAAGAAATATTTAATAGATAAAATAAGATCTAGAAAAATAAAGAAACAAATGTCAAGAGATAGACATAGGAAAATAATAAAGAGGCTAGGCAAATAAAAAGTAAGAATTAAGGAGAGAGAAAACTTATATATAATTTATTTTTAAACGCAAATGAAAATGAGAAGTGGGAAATAAATCTTTTTATTTGAATGGCGAAAAGAAATACACAGTTATAAATGAGGTGGATAAAATATTTCTCACGGTCAGGTATGTTAAGATTTCAAACTTGCCCAATTGATTGATAAAAGCAGGGAGTTTCTTACGTAAATGTTGGCAAGCATTAAATGTTGATTGAACCAAAGAACGGCAAGAAATTTGATTGAATGTTTCATAGATGCATGCTTTATTTCCAGACATACAAAACTTTTGATTTCAACATTTGTTACCAATAAACAGTTGCGTGATTTTAGGAATAACGGTAAACAAATAAATTGGCTTTGAACTGAACATGCAACAAGTATTAAATCTCTTTGGACATTTCAAAGCATGCGTTGATATCCTTCCAGCTTCTTTATATGTGTGATTGAAGATTTAGGCAGATAAGGTTTCGTGATCAGAGGAATGGCAAAATATGAACCGTTCCAATTATATGAGAATTGATATATATATATATATATATATTTTTAGTTTGATTAATTAAATGACGGCAAGAATTTTTCAAAGCTTTTGGAAATGGAAACGTATATACACCTTTTATTTAAAACCAAAACTGTCAGTTACAACCAAAAGTAACGTTCGTCTTAAAAATCACTAACTGATGTTTTAATCCATAAAGGTGTTTATATATGATTTTAAAAGTACGTCAAACTGACGTAATACAAAACATCAAAAATATATATAAAAAATAACGTTTTAAATTTTATACGTTTTATTACATTACTTACCATAAATTTTACGCGTCCTTTTAAACGCGATATTTAACAGTTTATAAATACACTAAATTCTTCAAAATTAATACTTAACTAAAATTCAAATTGGTTTACATTCTTCATATCTTATATATATATATATATACGGTACTTATTCCCTAAATTTACGCGCCCTTTTTAACGCGTAATTACCCAGTTCATTTATATACAAAAAAAATTAGAAATTCTGACCATGCCGAGACTCGAACTCCTGACCTGTCATGAATAGCCCAGATGTCTTAACCACCTAAGCTATAAATGTTTTCTTAATTAAAACTTGATTTTTCCAGAGATCTTATTAGTTAATCCTAAAATTTATTTTTCACTTTAAATAAACCCCAAGGTTTTTTTTTTTAAAAATACAAGTGAAAAATACTTGTAAAAAAAATTGGGCTATTACAATTTAAATCTTTCATCCTCAAATCATAATGTCCTATGTAGGCACTTCATTTCAGTCCATTAATGAATATATTTGATTTGAGAAATAAATATGAAATGAATGGTGGGAATATAATGTGCACGGAGGCACACAAATTAAGGACAATGGATCTCATGTGGCATATAAAAGCCACCTAAAATTAGTTAATATCTATGCATAACATGGTAATATTTTCCATCCTATTATGAGGTCAAAATATATGTAATGATGAAATAATGTACATCAACACAAAAGGACGATACTACTACAGACCCTTCAACCAACTGATCGCTACTAAAATAACTATAGTTTCTATTTCTGCTTATTGGTTCCATCAAAAAAAATATTTTTATTACACATACTTAAACTTTATTTGTTTGTTGGGCGGTATTTAATCTTTATCAGATTGGACAATGGTTGGTCTTAGTCATTAGTTATGAATATATAAGGTTATACAAAAATAAAATAAACATTCAACAACAAATTATAATGATGGATATATATTTTTATTATTCAATCAAACTGTATAAATCAATATAAAAGGTAAACAATACGTCCGTCATCTACTAACCGATCTTAATGTTACCAAATATATTCAGTTATAATTCAACCATTTAGTATGATTTGTCTTTTTTACAACTTTCCTGCATATTTGAAATAAAAGCTAAATCGGATTTCGCCAATCAAAAGGTCATAAGAAATTGACCGGTCCAAACTAACAAAAATTATTTGAATTTATGTTTGAGTCTGAACATAGTGATGCTAATATGAATGGTACTTTTTTACGTTCCATCATCCTTGGACTCTTGATGGAAGAGATGACGTTGATCATCATAACGTGCACTACAAGAAAAGGGCCCATTTTGTATCGGATTGTTGCAACGGCTGGCAATGGCTGAAAAAGGCGGTCGTTGCTAGCCGTTGCAAATCGCAAATATAACCTGCAACCCACGAATAGATTATCATTTCCCACCACAACGAGTTCTTTCCCAAAACCCTCCTCCCCATCACAATCCGCCGCCTCTCCAACTCCAGCCATTGCTAGTTGCCTCCACGTCGCTTAAACACCTCCAAAACTCGCTGGTATGTCTTCTAAAATTGATTTGGGTTTGATTTAGATTTAATTTAGGATTAATTGGAAAACCCTAATTTCGAAAATAATGGTATTAGTTGATCATAGTGATATTGGGTGATGATTATAGTGATATTGGGTGATTATTATAGTGATTATAGTGATATTGGGTGATGATTATAGTGATTATAGTGATATTGGGTGATGATTATAGTGTTTTAAGTTAGGTGGAAGTTAAATTAGTTTATGATTATGTTGAAAATGATGATTAATTATTAGTTATGGTAATATTTGTGTTAGTTGATTTTGATTGGTGGTTTGATTTTAAAATTAGTGTATATTATTGATGAACATGCTTGTTGATATTTAAGTTTATGGCAATATTTGTTTTTATTTAAAATAATGTGTATAGTTCACGCCAAAGTTCATTGTATAGTAATTAATACATATCTTGTTAGATTGGTACAGTTAACGATAATTTAATTCAGAAGTGCTAATTATAAGTATTATCATAGTTTAAAATAAATATAATTCGTTGAATGAATTATAAAATTTTGAAATGAGCGTAATAGCAATGAGCTAATTATTCAGTGAAAGTTATAACATGTTTTAAAATTTAGTTAATAAATATAATGAATTAATTAATTATAAAATATTCTGTAGTTGTTAGAAGAATAATTAGAAAATATGTTTTATTTATGTAAATCCCTTAGAGATATTTTGGCCCCGTCTGACAAGTGTTGTATATGATCGTTATATGGATATCCGTTTTTTCCAAGAACGGACATTTATATTCATCTGATACAATATTTGTTGGATTTGTCCTAGTATTTGAACAAGTTACAAACACAATAAAGTAATCACATTTTGTAAATTATTTCAGTTTAAACGGTTTACAAAATTTTGGTGGCACTTCCTTTTTGTTCACTGTGTACACGCAATTTGTGTACGATACAGGGAATAAAGGGAAGTGCTGCCGAAATTTTGTTGAATCGTTTAACCTGAAATGATTTATAAAATGTAATTACGATATTGTGTTTGTAATGGGAAGTAGGATGACCGGCCGTCAATGAATTATAAAATGTTTTTCAATTGTTAAATAGTTGATTTAATGACAAATTATAAATCAATCGTAAAATACTGTAATATGAAGTGAAGTGTTTACTTGAATCTTCTAACATATGTTATCAAATCAGGAAAAATGTTCGATTATTTTTTCGATCGTAGTTGGATGTATGAAGTCCGAACTGGTATGAAAGGATCAATAAAGGAATATTTCTGTAACGGTGTACATGAATTTATTAGATTCGCTAAATCTAATAATCGGAATAACGATGAAATTCGTTGTCCGTGTAGCAAGTGCAAACATTTAAAGCATTGGAAATCAGATGTAATAGAAGTACATCTGTATAAATTTGGTTTTGTGCCGAATTATTACTTATGGGATCGTCATGGAGAACTTGTTGAATGCACACCTAATCCTGTAGTGTTAGAGGACGATAATATTATGACGAATCCAATAGAAAATATGGTGCAAGATGCAGCACGGTCGATGTTTCCTACCATTGATCAGGGCGATGATGACAATGATAACGTTGAAGAATAACCGACCGCGCAAGCTAAATTTTTTTATGATTTATTGGATTCTGCTAAGAGGCCCTTATGGGATGGTTGTAAAAGCGGAACCGAATCATCCGTAACCGCCGTTACATCACTATGAAATCAAAATTCAACCTTACAGAAGCTGGATTTACAGCAGTTGTACAAGCTGCAAAACGACACATGACGCCCAATAATTTGATGTGCGATAGTCATTATAAAGTGAAGAAACTTATGTCTGCTTTTGGATTGTCATACCAAAAGATAGATACATGTATAAAAGGTTGTATGTTGTATTGGAAAGATGACGTTGACCTTAGAAAATGCAGAATATGTAATGAGGAAAGATTCAAATCGAGAAAAAAAAAGGAAAAGAAGTTCCATACAAGAGAATGCATTATTTACCTATCACTTCTAGACTTCAAAGGTTATATGCATCTTCTGCTGCGGCATGTCATATGCGATGGCACAGTGTTAGAACACCAGAAGAAGGAACTTTGATACATCCATCTGATGGAGAAGCATGGAAACATTTCGATAAGACTTATCCTGCGTTTGCTGCAGAGAGCCGTAATGTCAGACTCGGTTTATGTACAGATGGATTTTCACCATTCTCTCAGTTTGGTAGTAAATACTCATCATGACCTATTATTGTTACTCCTTATAATTTACCTCCATGGATGTGTATGAAAACTCCGTATATGTTTCTAACGATTGTCGTCCCCGGCCCCGATGATCCGACACAAGGAATTGATGTTTATCTACAACCATTGATCGAAGAATTGAAAACACTGTGGCATGAAGGAGTTGAAACATACGACATTTCAAGAAAAAAGAATTTTCGTATGTTCTCTTCTTTATTATGGACTATTAGTGATTTTCCTGCGTATGGGATGCTTTCTGGTTGGAGCACAGCTGGACGTCTAGCTTGTCCTCATTGCATGGATGAAACACGAGCATTTTCATTAAAGTATGGAAAGAAAATTTCTTGGTTTGACTGTCATCGATGTTTTCTACATGTTAATCATAAATTTAGAACGGATAAAAAGAACTTTAAAGCAAACAGAGAAGAGAATATGCTACCACCGAAGGTTTGGTCAGGTGAAAAGATATATGAAATCGTAAAAGACTATCCAAAGATACATGAAACTGGGGCACAAGTTGAAATTTTAGGTAAATCAGACATTCATAACTGGTGCAAACAAAGTATATTTTGGGAGTTACCTTACTGGAAAGATTTGCTACTCTGGCATAATATTGACGTTATGCACAATGAAAAAAACGTGTTCGATAACGTGTTTAATACAGTTTTGAATGTAAAGGAGAAAACCAAGGACGATGTAAATTCGAGACGTGATATATTACACTTTTGTAAGCGGCCTGAACTTCATTTGTACGACGATACAAAAAAACCCAAAGCTTGCTATGAGCTAGATAACAAACAAGTAAAACTCGTGCTAAAGTGGGTGGAAGGAGTAAGATGCCTGATGGGATTTCTTCTAACCTCCGTAGATGTGTTGACTTTAAAAATAGTAAATTGAGTGGGATGAAAAGTCACGATTGCCATATAATGATGGAATATTTTTTCCCTGTGCTTTTCAAAGAACCGTTGCCTGGCAAAGTATGGAGTGTTATAACAGAATTAAGTATGTTTTATAAACAACTTTGTTCGACGACGTTAAAGGTAGATCGCATACGTAAACTTGAAGTAGAAATCCCTATACTGCCCTGCAAACTGGAAAAAATATTTCCGCCAGGTTTCTTTAATGCAATGGAGCATTTACCTGTTCATCTACCATCCGAAGCACTTCTTCGAGGTCCTGTGCAGTGTGGATGGATGTATCCATTTGAGAGGTAATTTTGATTATCTTCAATATGAAGTTTGCTTAAAATTTAGATTTATATACCAAAACAGAAGTTAAATTAATTTTGTTATAGGTACTTGAATCATTTGAAGAAGAAAATTAGACAAAAAGCACGAGTAGAAGGTTCAATTTACAAAGCGTATCTGGAAGAAGAATCTTCATTTTTTTCTCACATTACTTTAGTAACAATGTGAACTTATCGTTTGTCAGTATTCCCCGTAATGATGAAGCCGTTGAACATGATTCTTCTCAAACAATGTTATCTATTTTTAGACAACAAGGCCGACCTGCTGGGAAATGTGTGGAAATATGGTTAGACGATAAAGATTTCCATATAGCACACACAAATGTTCTTTTAAATTGTGTTGAAGTTGCACAATTTGTCAGGTAGTACTAAATTCATGTACAATTTAATTATACGTATATATATATATATATATTAATTTTGATGGGAATAATACATTTTTGCAGTATATACGAATCACAACATCCATCTGGCGATATCAGTAAAGATTTTGCTAAATGGTTTTCAAAATACGTATATGATCCAAAAAACTCTGTTGTTGACGAAGGATTACGACATATTGCTATCGGACCAAAAAGAAACGTGAAGACTTATCCAATATTCTTCGTCAATGGATTTAAATTCCACACCAAAGATTACGGGGCTGAAAAATTAACATATAACAGTGGTGTATTTGTTAAGGGCAGTGATGATCCAGAGGAGCATATAAAAGATTTTTACGGCGTCTTAACACAGGTTTTAGAGTTTACATATTATATACAACCTGCAGAGAAAGTTTTTTTTATTCAAATGCAATTGGTTTAGCAATATTCCTGGTTTTAGAATTAACGTGCACAAAGATTACAAGCTCATTGAAATAAAGCATACCTCGCATTACTATAAGTATGATCCTTTCATATTAGCCAAGCAAGCATTACAAGTTTATTTTGCTCCGTATCCATCCTTAAAAAAAGATAAAGCAGATTGGTGGGCTGTTATTAAAACAAAGGCAAGATTTACATTTGATGGAAATAATATTCCAGATGAAGCAGCGTATCAAGCAGATCTGGAGCAAACTGAAATAATAATAACTGACGATGTTGACGTAGGATCGTTGAATGATGAAGCGAATGTTTTAATAGATGCATTTGAAAGTACCGAAGAAAACGATATAGAGTACGAGATCGAGTCTGAATCAGAAAACGACGAAGATTGATACATTACACTATTTTTTTAATGTATGCATGTATGATGTTTTATTTTGAGTAATGTATTAAGAATGATGAATGCGTTCTGTATTATTCTGAGCTATGTAATAATAATGATTTTGTTATGTATTATCATTCTGTTTTATTTTGACCTATGCGTTATTCAGAGCTGTGTAATAATAATAATGATTATGTTCTGCATTATTCTGAGCTACGTAATTACAAAGAATGATTATGATGATTAATGGAACATGCGTTGTAATAATAATTTGTTTTCTTTTCATTATATGATACGATTATGTTTGTGGCAGATATGTCTCACAGAAGGCGCAGTACATCTCAGCCTTCTCCTTTGCCTTCTCATGGCGCAGGTCCCAGCGGTAGGGCTCCGGACTTACGCTGTGAGATAGAGATAGTTCCTAAGAGTGTTGGGTAAGTATCTAATTAATTTCAATTACATTAGTTATATACATCAACATTTATACAGGGGTTTCGAAATAGAGCCGGCGGATTACATTCTTCAAGTTTCAAAGCAATCCTATAAGAGTAGGCTGTCTGGTTGCTGGCCTTATTGGGACGACATCCCAGGCGAAGTGAAGAACGCTATAGTTGCTGATTTGATGGTAAGTAAAATTTTATATTTCAATTTAAAATTAGTATACTGTATATAATTCAAATTATTTTCAATAAGCATGATGCAATACGTGTCCGCCCGGAAGACCAGACTGTCTTCTTCAATCATTGGAATAAGAGGATGCGTAAAAATTATAGGGAGACTCTTTCGAAGGCCAAGCTAAGCGGAAAAAACCCAGTTGGATGGGTAATGATGTTTGGGCTGCATTTGTCACCCACTGGGAAAGTGAAGCTGTCAAAGTAAGTTATGTATTGCTGTATTGTTAGTATTATTTATTTAAGTTATGTATGTTAGTTGCATTATTAATTTAATTAACTGTGAATTTAAATTAACAGGAAATAGCAAAGCGAAATAGCGCGAATAGAAATAAAAATCATTCGTTACACCGTGGTGGGTCCAAGTCATTCCAACAATGGCGGAGGGAATTGGTAAATTTGTAATTTGAGTTTATAAACTGTAATATTATTTAATCATATTAGTAACGTTTTTTATTCATGTATAATTTCATCATTCAAGAACCGGACAGGAGCCTACAATGGCCGAGGTTTTTAGAGTCACTCATGTGGTGGAGCAGACCGATGATGATGGGAATGCCACCTATCAGTGGACAGATGCGAAGGCTGAATCTGTTATGGTAAATATGTTTATTCGCAATGACAACGTTTCACATTCCTTTAATAGTGTATAAGTAAATTGTATAGCTATATATTGAGCCAAATTTGTATTTGTAATTGCAGGGTAGATATGAAGCGGAGCGGGCAGCGATGACGCAAAGAACTGGACGGGAGGATATTACGCTTCAAGAGTCCAATCAAATCTGGGATAGAATTATTGATCCGCCTTCTCGCAATAGGCGTTATGGATACGGCAATCAGGAGGTAAACTGTTTTAATAACTTATATTTGAATTTAATATAGCCGTTGAGAGCGTGAATTAGAACTAGTTTGTTTGATCGTTTTACAGGCTCATAACTTCCAGAGGGCTTACAAGAAATCTATGGCCAAGGAGGAGATAGCCCAGATGCAACGATAGCTGGACGAGATAAATGATTGGCGACAGAGCTTCTTATCTCAGCAGATAGATGAGCGCATTGCCGCATTCGTTTCAGAGCATGGGACCATGCCAGGGTCTTGTGGTGGTGGTGGTGGTGATGATGATGCCGCTGATGATGATAAGTAGGTATGTTTTGTTGATGGTTTTTTTTTTGGGCAAGATTGTGGTTTTAATGGATATTTGTTGGACTTGTGTACTAATGTTGGTGTGTACATATGTTGGTTGATGGACTTGGTAGTTTGTTTGGTGTTGGTTGATGTTGGATTGGTGTTGGTTGATGGACTTGGACTTGGTAGTTTGTTTGGTGTTGGTTGATGTTGGTTTGGTGTTGGTTGATGGAATTGGACTTGGTAGTTGTTGGTAATGGATATTATGTGTGATGGATTTGAGATGTATGGATTTGTGTTAGTTGATTATATAGTTGCGTGATTGTTGATATGCGTTTTTTTGATTATTTGCGATGTATTTGGTTATATGATGGTTGGAATGGAATGTATACGATGGATTGGAAGTGATTATTGTGATGTGCAATGGTTTGCGACGACAGAGGTTGGAAGAGTGAAAGCTGGCTGCTGGAAAACTTAAAAAGTTCCAGGTTTGCAACGGCTCGCAACAGCTAGCAACGGCTATCTGGTTCAGGTTTGCAACGGCTATCTGGTTCAGGTTTGCAACGGCTCGCAACGGGTAGCAACGGCTATCTAGTTTCAGGCTTGCAACGGCTCGCGACGCCACGTGACGACCAGGATTGTAACTAACTGTTGCCACGTGGACAACTGGTCGTCGCCACCCGTTGCTAAATTGGTAACGGAGCTGTTGCTATTGCCGTTGCTGGAACAAGTTGCAACGTGCTTAATAGCAATGGCTCGCAACGGCCGCCAACGGCTATTTGCCGTTGCTATGCCTTCCGTTCCTTGTAGTGGTGACTGCATCAAATGTAATATTCACTTTCTAAAATAATTACTAGTAATGGTGCATTCGTATGTTACAAGAAATCAATGATATAGAATCTAAGCATGGTGCTAAACCAAATGATTTGTTGTGGAAGTATTAGGATTTGGAACATGATGTCTAAGGATCTGAAACATGACTCTGCTGAAATTTGATAATCTTAATTTATACTGGCTTATCATAACGAACAGCTATTTCTATTGCGATAATAATATGATCAATTATATATAACGTAGTTGAGAAGTAATGCGTTGATAATCCTGCGAAATTATCCCAAAGGGTAAAACTACTTTTACTATACACACACTACAACAAAACAGTCTTTTTACAACGGGTATTGCCGGTTGTAATATGGTTTTCGCAATGGACATGTGCCCGTTGTAATAGATCCACCATATTTTACAACGGGCAAAACACGTTGTAAAAAACCGTTGCAGTATACCTTTTTACAACGGGTTATGACCTTTGTAATAGACTATAATACAACGGCCAAAACCCGTTGCAATAGACTAACCATACTAGTTGCATAGCCTGTTTCACAACATGCATTGACCGTTGTAAAAAGCTCATATAACAACGCACATTGCCCGTTGCAAAATAAATGCAAATTTAAAAAAAAATTACAGCAGCATCCATGCAATATATCCATACTAGTACTAATATTGCCGTAAAATAATTAGAATCACATATGAAAAGACTAATAGCTAAAGTCATAGAATTCTAACGCTCCAAAAAGTTAGACATTACGAAAATGAGCTCATTCCACAGAATTAGCAAGAAAGAATCAGCAACAATACTTAATTTATAAGATCATTTATTGAACCATATGTATTACTGTTGAAATGAAGTATACAAATTTGGCTAAAAGAATTAGCAACAATACATTTTGGAACTCTAGGGCATCTCCCTTAGATTTCATAAGCTCAACCATATGAAAAGAAGGTGCCACTTGACGTATCCGCATGTTTCAAAAAAGGTTACAGTTCATAAAATGATGTATTATCTGCATAGTTCAGAAGTAATTTTGAATATGTAGTAAGAACTGTTCACACATTCAAATTTGTTTGTGTTCACATTTTGAAAAAAAAAAAAGAAAATGTTTTGTGCATACCTCAGTTGCAACATTAAGATTTCCTTTCCTCCCTTTAGTAGAATTTTGCAGTCTCATCTACCAAGAAAAAGAAATGGTAAGTCAGCAATACAGTAGGAAACAATGTATCAAATATGTGTGTATCATCTTATAAAGTGTTAAGGCGTATTTCCTACCTTGTAGTTTTTCTTCTGAATATCAAAGCCAAGTGGCTTTGCAGCCTCCTCAATCTTGCTTGTAATTTCATTGGCAGAATACTTTGATGTGAATTTCATCTCTGTTTTAAATTCCTGCAACAAAAGAAAAATGAATTGTAAATGGGAAGCCCATGAACGCATATATCGGACGTATTATATCATAACAAGAACACTTGCTGAAGATGACTAGAGATTTTGTATGCAATATTTCTAGATTTACATGATTTTAGATTTACATGCACAGGCTCAATCGTAAAAATCAATTTGACATATAAATTATTCATATGGGAAAACAATCTATGTTTTCTCATGCTTTAATACCATCTAATAACCTACATAGAGCAAATTTTCTAGCACACATATATGATGCTCATTAATATATAAATATTTTAGATCTAAGATCTAAGATTCAAATAAATCAAAATTTTGAAACTTTACTATCTACAATTTGAATCCCATTTGAAAATTTTGATTATACCTATTTCGTTTCGAACAAGTTTCCCAGGTCCATTCCTTTGGACATTGAGCAGATCAATTCAAACGCATTCATACTTGCAGGTTTTGCATCTTCGACATCCGAAGTAGAATCCTAAAAAAGAACTTAAAATTAATACTGAAAGACTTACTACAACCAAAACTAGAAAAGTAAGCAATATTAATAACAAAAAATGACTCACTTCCGAGTCCTTGAAAGCAACAGCTACATCATCCAGGTTTGTATTGTACTTGTCGTCAAAAGCAGGGCGTTTGTAACCTTTCTTAAACCACTTATCCTTCAATATTTCCCCAATGGTAATTCTCTGCATGCAATAGTAAGAATTTTAATGACAATGGTATGGATTGATTAACTTGCCTCTGCTTAACCACAAAAGACAAGTCCCATTCATTCTGACAACAGTCCCAAACATACTCCACTTCATTTTTGTTATCACTTCAAAAAGCAAATCATCAGCCCCTTCGCTCACAATTTCCACACTAAGTGCTTCACTACAGCCACTGATACAAAAGTGCAAACTGCAAATCTTATACGACCACTGATACAAAATGGCTTCACTCACAACCCTGCCACAAACAAGCCAGCGTCCCCTTATTGACCGCTGTTACACAACTTCTGACCATCCTTGCCAAACAACCCATATTCCTCTCCTCAACCGATCAAATTACAACACTATCTAACACTTACACCAACAACAAACTGCAACAGTTTTACACTCATCAAACAATACACTACAAACAGTACCATCACATTACAACCACTACATTTCCACTGCTAGTCATCTTCATTTACATTACAATTCAACACTACACTTCCTTACAGTGCCAAAAACTGCCTCAACAGCAGCATTCACCTCCCACTCTCTCTGTCTAAACTATCCTTGTTTCATGACATACCATTTGCACTACAACTCCACTTTTATCACCAAAATAGCTACTAACCATTGCAGTATACACATTGTGCACATCCTATCATCATCTCATTCCAACCAATACCCTCTACTGCCTAATACTGTCATTACAAATTCCAGCCTCATCCACCACCGGAGTGTTATTTTCCCTCATCCACTCTACAGCCTCCAGCAAACAACCAGAACAACTTCCATCACCACTGTCGAGCATCAACAAACCTGCTACTCTTCCTCAACCGAATCGCCATCCTCCATCCATATCTCCAATCGCCAACCATCCATTGCAATTCAAACCCTCAACTTCAATATTTTAGTACTCATTTATGTCTGAACCAATAGTGCAGGCTGAAGCAAAGACCTGGCAAAGAAAAATAATTACGTTGAGGATTAAAAGCAGTTGCTTGAGTGCATGCAGATGCTGATGCAGAGCTTAAAAATATAGCAGGTATGTAGGTTGAAGCATGTGCTATTTTGTTTTGGTTCAAACTAGTTATGTATATGTCTTATAAATTATGTTACAAGTGAGTAGAGGTGATAATGAGGATTAACTACCTCTGAGGAAAGCAGATGATATCAATTGGTTTTTGGCGGTTGTACAGACCTTAAATTTGTTATAAATTTACTAATTACAGATGATATCAATTTAATTTAGTTGGATATTTATGAATTAATTTGTTGATTAATCATATTCTGAAAAAGGACAAACAAAATCATTTGCTTATATAGAACCAAAATGGAAGCTTGAATTAACATCTTAGACTAGGGTGGGCCCCTAAGATCATGAATGCTAATTAGGCCAATTTATATTTTACAGGTTTTCAACTTTATTTAAATGGATATTAATCATACATGTTTTTTGATATGTTTGAATAGACTCATATTAAGTTTAATTTTTGAAAACATTGATAATGTTTGTTTGCGTAAACAAGTTATGGGTGAGTTTGAATGAGTACTAAAATTAGTATTCAAAATATTTGTTGATATCTGTTTGGAATAAGCAATCAGCTCTTATCAACTCCATTCGTCGATTTATAACAGCAAGAATTAATTGTATTTTCTTTTTCGAATTACTTATTTCAAGTTTTTCCCATGCAGTTCGTTCAAAATTATATTCATTCTACAAACATTTCTCCCCTAGAAACAAAGACATCCATATAATTAAAAGATGAATTTGATGTAAAAATCTATAATGAAGCTATCTCTGTAAAGCTTTTGATACAACCTTTTTCAACTTTTAACATGCGTACTGCATGCCAATAATAGTTCTCTGAAATTGGTGCTCATATGCGCTAAATTTTGGCATCTAGCACACATGTCAAAAGGTAAGGTCATCTAACATTAGTGTATCAAAGATGTGCCTGAATTTAATGTCGAAATTTTACCTAAAGCAGGGAAAGAAGCGAGTAAATTATAAGTGAGTTAAATAGCAATTTAAGTGGTGCTTTATTTTAAGTTTGAATTTAACAACCAAGTGAAAAGTAATTTTGGCTGTGGTTCTGAAGATCAGTATTATTTATTTTTCTTTTTCTTTAATTTGTTTTATTTGAATCAATAGTTTTAACTTGTTTTATTTGAAAAGAAAACACTATTGCTCTGTCAATACAAATACATTCACAAACTGTCAACAACATACCTCTCCAAATTTGCTGCAATTATACTTCAGCTAACCATACTTCACCATAGACATTGCTCTACACTGTGCCTTACTTCACCATAGACATTGCAGCCACCATCCAACTTCCTTCACCTCACCACAATAACAATACTTCTATCATTAGTCTCCACTGCCATCTCCACTTCTGTTCAAAAACTTCCACTGCTGCATCACTTCGACACTCAACACCACACTGCATCAATTCATCAGCAATTCCACTTACTATCATAGAGTTTCCACCTTCTTCTGTCATCATCAGACCCCTCTACAACACATTGCCTCCTCGCATAACTACTGCTCATTCCACCACGACAATCAACCTAACTCACTGCTCATCTGCAAACATCACAAAACCTCTGCCAACCACCTTCCGACCATTACACTCCCCTGCCACAAAACCGAACCCCACAGCCTAACATCCTTTAATTCGCAATCGCCTCAGCCAAAGTACTATAACCATCTGTGAACTCAATCGCCTTCGACACAAACCGCAATCAAACCCTGCAACCACCACAAAATCGCCACTGGCTCCAACCTCAAACAACACGAAACGCCTTTGAACTACAATTATCGCCATCATCGAGCCGCCTCCTTTGAACATCGCTTCACCCAATCGTCAAATCTAAATCCAATCAGGAAACATCCACGAACTTGTAAACCATGAAATCGCCTCGAAGCCGCAACTCGATTTTTGTATGAACGTTTGGATTGATTTTGGGAAAATTTTGAAATTCTGGATGTGTAAGGGAAATTTGAAGAATTGAACAAAGTTGAATGAATTTGAATATGCGTGCACTAAAAATTTTAAGTAAAAGAGGGAAAACGTGAATTTAGTTTTAAGTGAAAATTGGATAAGCGGGGAATGAAAATTAATAGAAAATAAGTGCGGTAACACAAAGGACATTACAACGGGCTAGCTTGGACCGTTGTAATAGGTATCTATTACAATGGGCTAGTTTGGACCGTTGTATTATGCACTGAAAACTGGCATCTGTTACAACGAACTGGTAGAAACTGTTGTAATATGTACCTATTACAACGGGCTTTTCTGGACCGTTGTAAAAACGCTGTTGTAATAGAGTATTTTTGTTGTAGTGGCAGCTATAAAATCCTACCTTTATTTCCATCTTTTTTTTAAATATTGAACCTTGAACAAATGTATTTATTTATAATTGAATACTATGATCTTTATATATTGTGTATGTTCATGTAATTGCAGAAATCATGGGAAATGAGACGAGAAAAAAAGGGCCTTGAATTGATTCAAAAGGATGAAGAAGGGATAGTCAAACCTGAAAATGCTGCTATCGAGCGCTCGAAAGCCATCGACTCTGCTGTTCTTGGAAAATATAGCATATGGAGAAAAGCGAACGAGGATGAAATTTACGATTCAAATGTTCATCTAATTTGAGATTAAATGATTATGGTTAAGGTCTATTCATACATTGCTAAATCAAAGAACAAGCTTGAACTAAATCAAGAACTACTTACCTGACTTAAGAAAAGTTGGATGCTTTGGGAGAAGCAATCTCTGATAACGAACTCCATTATAGGTTATATACTCCTTTTTCTTTTCATCCCTTTTCTAGAAGTTGATATCATAAATTTGAACTAACCTTATTTTTCTAATTAAAATACCTCTAATAACAGTGCGTAAGTAAAGATTAAAATAATGGGAAAGGTTAAAGCAGATGCTAGATTTGAACTTTATGATTTCATCCCTCAACTCTATACTAAACATAATCTGCGTGGTTATTCTTGTTATTCGTAACTACACAAAAGTGTCACGAATCTTATAGTAAATTCAATAATGTTACTAAAGTAGTCGTCCGAGTCTAGAAAATATCTGTTTCCTCAAAACAATATTGTCTCTCCTTTTATATGCACAAGAGGATGCGAGCAATTTGTCTCCCAGGATGAAACGGACCAGCCTCGACATGCTGTGCGCGCAGACGAGCGATTTGAAGTCTCAAAGCTCAAGGCCCAATCTTTGACATTTTAATATTAATATGAAGGCCCAAAGCCCACATCTCAAGTCTTCATGTCTCCTTCTTCTTTTCTTTTGATTTAGTATATTGGGTTGTAGTATATATGGTAGTATTGAAATAAATATTCCACTATATGAGACTTTGTTTCAATACACACAATACTTTCTTCCTTAAACACTTCCTCATTCATTTTTTTTAACAATCCCCCACATGAATGAGTAGTTGTTCATAGTTTCACGAGATATTTATCTGATAGGTTTAAAGTAGCACATGTGCCTTGTACTTTCCTAGTGATTACCTATTTGAATTACGGGCGAATCAGTAGACTTAGAATGTCTTTGGACTGTAAGCCTTTTCTAAAAGATATCACATGATAAATGTTTCTTATAATCCTTCGTTCTATATTTGTGTTCATTTCTGCCTTGAACACCTGTCTGGTCTCATAAGTGCTTAGAGAATTTGGCCTTATAATTCTCTTTGAAGCGGCGCCTTCGCACTTACGTAGGTGATTCTGTAAGGGGTATTCGTAATTCCTCAAGTATAGACATCATTAAAAGTATCAATACTTACCCTATTTTCCATCAAATAATGCACTGACTTTATCATAGGAATGCTTCGTGTGTAACAGTGCCGTCAAGTTTCTCTTAAACTTAGTTGTCCCTTTGAACCTAGATTTTGGGATCTCCAGTCAACTAGGTGGGGTTTACATTAAAAAAAAACTTTTGTTCTATGGGCCTTAACCCCATTCACATTGATAAGGTTTGAACATTCTCTCTTCGCATGCCTTTTGTTAGTGGATCCGCTATGCTATTTTTAGACCTTATGTAGTCTATAATGATAACTCCATTAGAGAGAAGTTGTCTTATTGTTTTATGTCTGCGACGAATATGCCTAGATTTACCATTGTATAGTGTACTATTAGCTCTTCCAATTGCTGATTGACTATCACAATGTAAACATATTGGAGGCACAGGTTGCTCCAATTTGGAATATCTTCCAAGAAACTTCGAAGCCAGTCTGCTTCTTCTACGGTCTTATCTAGTGCAATAAACTCCTATTCCATCGTCGATCTAACTATACAAGTCTGTTTGGATGATTTCCATGATATTGCTCCATTTCCTAAATTGAACACGTATCTATTTGTAGAATTTGTATCTTGTGATCCAGTTATCAAATTGGCATCACTGTATCCTTCCACTGTTGTAGGATAGTTTGTATAGTGTAGACCATAGTTCTACGTATACTTTAGGTATCCTAGAACTCTGATTAATGCTTTCAATGATGTTTACCAGGATTGCTAGTAAATCTACTCAGCTTACTTACAGCGTATGCGATATCTGGCCTAGTGCAGTTCATAACATACATGATACTTCCTAGTATACGAGAGTATTCAAGCTGGTAGATACCATCACTTGTGTTCTTTACCTAATTTTGTTTCATATCTACTGGTGATTTTGCAATAGTTATATTATATTGCTTGAATTTTTCAAGCATCTTACTGATGTAATTTGATTGGGATAATGTATATCCCTATGTTGTTCTCAAAATTTTGACACCCAATATCACATCAGCCAGTCCTAGGTCTTTCATATCGAATGTAGAGGATAACATATTCTTTGTAGATGTTATTATGGCCTTGTCATTGCCTAGGATTAGTAAATCATCAACGTAAAGACAAACAATGACATATCCAACATGTGTGTGTTTTATGTAGACACATTTATCTGATTCATTTATTGTGAATCCATTTGATAACATAGTTTCATCAAATTTCTCATGTCATTGTTTTGGAGCTTGTTTAAGGCCATAAAGCGACTTTACTAATTTGCATACTTTATTCTCATTTCCAGAGCTAAGAAATCCTTCAGGTTGCTTCAAATATATTTCTTCCTCTAGTTCACCATTCAAAAATGCAGTTTTTACATCCACTTTATGTATTTCTAACTCAAGTATGGATGCGATTGAATAAGCATCCTAATTGATGTTATCCTCGTCACTGGTGAATATGTATCAAAATAGTCCAGTCTTCCTTTTGTCTGAATTCTTGAACTACAAGACGAGCGTTGTACTTTCCTATTGAACCATCGGGTTTCAATTTCTTTTTAAATATCCATTTATTACCTAAGATCTTGCATCCTTGAGGTAAATCAACTAACTCCCAGGTATGTTAGCCATAATGGATTCAATCTTATTGTTAATAGCCTCTTTCCAGTAAGGGGCATCGCTGAAGGACGTAGCTTGTTTGTATGTCAATGGATCATCTTCCAACATAAAAGTGTAGAAGTCTGGTCCAAAGGTCCTAGAGGTCCCTGACCTTTTGCTCCTTCTTGGTTCCTCCACTTGTTGATCAGTACTAATTTGCTGAAGTTTATTTTGTTCAGTATTCTCAAGAGAATTAGTAAATTCATCTTCTCTTGGTCTCTTTTGAGTATCATTGTCAGTACCCTGTTTTAAAGGGAATATATGTTTGAAAAATCTTGCATTTCTCGATTCGATGATGGTATTTTCATGAATATCGTCAATTTTAGATTTGTGTACTAGAAATCGATAAGCGGCACTGTTTTGTGCATATCCTATGAATATACAATCGATTGTTTTTTGTCCAATTTTGACCTTCTTTGGTTTAGGTATCTCTACTTTGACAAGACACCCCCACACTTTTAAGTATTTGTAGGATGCCAGTCTATTTTTCCAAAGTTCGTGAGGAGACTAGGATGTTTTCTTTCGTGGTATTTTATTTAAAATATGGTTTGCCGAAAGAATGGCTTCTCCCCAAAAGTTATCTGGCAAGCCATAACTGATTAATAAAGTATTCATCATTTCTTTAAGAGCTCTATTTTTCCGTTCGGCTATACCATTGGATTGAGGTGAATATGGTGTTGTAGTTTGGTATATAATGTCGTGCTCAGCGTAGAATTCCTCAAAAGGAAATTCATATTCTCCTCCTCTTTCATTTCTTAAAGCTTTAATTTTCTTGTTGAGTTGATTCTCGACTTCTGCTTTATACTGTTTAAACATGTCGAATGCTTCATCCTTTCTTCTAAGGAGATACACATAGCAGTACCTAGTACAATCATCAATAAATGTAATGAAATACCTTTTTCCACCTCTAGTTTGACACATTTTCAAATCATATACATCAATGTGTATAAGGTCTAGAGGTTCAGTTTCTCGTTCAACATGATGAAATGAGATTCTTGTCAATTTTGCTTCTGCACAAATTTAACATTTATTGTTGGAGTCTATGTTACATTTTGGTATACATTCTAGATTAATCATTTTTTGTAGTGTATCAAAATTCACATGCACTAATCTAGAATTACATATGTTAGAAGAGCCAACAATATAAGCAGAAGATTCACTTTTATTCATATCAACGTTTGGTACAACAGTTGTTACATTTGCTTTGAATAAACCATCATATACATATCCTCTTTCTACATACACTCCATTCTTTGATAATACAAACTTATCGGCTACAAAGGTTAATTCGAAACCATGCTTGCTAATCAAGGACCCTAATATCAAATTCTTGCGGATTTTTAGAACGTGAAGAACATCATTCAGAGTAAGCTCTTTTTCAGAAGTTAGTTTCAGCACAACTTTTCCCCTGCCTTCGAACTTTGATGCAGATGAATTGCCCATGAAAAGTTGTTCATCATCAGTTGCAGTTTTATAAGTTGTAAACATCCACTTATTTGCACATATGTGTCGAGTGGCACCTGTGTCTACAAACCATTCCTTTGAATTACCAGTAAGGTTGCATTCTGATATTACTGCACATAAATCCATATCAGAAATGCCATCTGTAACTTCAGCCGTATTTGCTTATGATTTCTTCTTTTTAGGAGCGCGACATTCGGCTGCTTTATGTCCATTCTTTCCACAGTTATAGCAAAAACCCTGAAATTTCTTCTTTGACTTCTGAGGCGCTTTCTCACGTTTTCTCCTGTTAGGTTTGTCTGACTCAACAACATTTGCATTGGCAGCCATATTCTGAGAGATCTTTTTTCAGAATTTTTATTATCTTCCTTAATTCGTAGACGAACTATGAGTTCTTCCATTGTCATTTCCTTACGCTTATGCTTAAGGTAATTTTTGAAATCCTTCTATGATGGAGGAACTTTCTCAATGGTTGCGGCAACCTGGAAAGATTCGCTAAGCATTATCCCTTCATCTTGCAGTTGACAGATGATTAGTTGTAGTTCTTGAGTCTGGTTGATCACAGTCTTTGAATCTACCATTTTGAAGTCGAGAAATTTACCAACGATGAATTTATTCATGCCTGCATTTTCAGTTTTGTACTTTCTATCCAAGGTCGTCCAGAGTTCCTTGAATGTTGCAACAGTACAATAGACAATGTAGAGGCTGTTACCAGATCATTCAGAATATAGTTTTTGCACATAAAGTCTGAATTTTTCCAAACATTTGTAGCCTCCACTTCGATTGCATCGGGTTCGAGTTCGCAAACTTGAGGAGCATCTTTGGTTAGAAACTTAGTGAGACCTAATATTGTTAGATAAAACAATATCTTCTATTGCCAACGCTTGAAGTCCATCCCGTTGAACTTTTCTGTCCTTTCTCCATGAGACAGTGCCATTGTCGGAAGCGAGGCGCCGACTAAGCATTTGTCAATGTCTGCGTTGGTGCAGCGTTATTGTTGTTGCTATTTTGAGACATCGTCGTCTACGACAATCAATATTGTTTCAAGAATGTTATTCGTAACTACACAAAAGTGTCACGAATCTTGTAGTAACTTCAATAATGTTACTAAAGTAGTCGACTGAGTCCAGAAAATATCTGTTTCCTTGAAACAGTATTGCCTCCCCTTTATATGCACAGGAGGATACGAGCAATTTATCTCCCAGGATGAAACGGACCGGCCCCGATATGCTGTGCGTGCAGACGGTGCAACGACGAACGGAAGGAATTGTAGAACTGAGAACAGAGTTCTGGAAAGAGGAACAGAATGAAGAAGAAATATTTCTAAGTGAGTAATCTCATTCTGCAGGCCCTTATATATATAGGCTGGAGGAGGTGCCTATTCGGAGCGATCGTGACTGTTGGAAAGGTTGCGACCCTTTAACCGACAAACACGCGTGCACAGGCACAACATTCTAATTTTGAAGTTCAAAATTAACCGTTTCAGCGCAGCAGACCCAAGTGGCAGACGGAGGTCCATCTAATCACGAGCCCCCAAGAGCCCCAAGGCCTAATCTTTGACATTTTAATATTAATATGAAGGCCCAAAGCCCACATATAAAGTCTTCATGTCTCCTTCTTCTTTTCTTTTGATTTAGTATATTGGGTTGTAGTATATATGGTAGTATTGAAATAAATATTCTACTATGTGATACTTTGTTTCAATACACACAATACTTTCTTCCCTAATCACTTTCTCATTCTTTTTTTTAACAATTCTCAAATTGCAAGTTATCATAATTCAGTTAGATTTCTTAACCCAAATTTCATTTTCAGGAATCTAATTTTTATTTTACTTATCATGTCTTGCATGCACTTCTCCCAAAAAACAATACCCTGAGGGTTATAGGTGTCATAAGTTGATGTGGATATCCATAACTTAATTCCCATTTGGAGTTGGTCGATCCGCCATCCCTTTCGAAAGTCCTCTGTGTCGGGGAATTTCAAAAAAAAGGAAATCAATGCGTATGAATACAGTAAAAACTGATTGCTGATTATGAAACTGAAGCATCGGGTTTTTATTCTATTGACCTTTTTTCGTTTTACACTTCAGTCTTTGACAAATATTTCGATTTTATATAGTTCTTCCAGTATGTAAATTTGATTTTTGTTCTTCTTCTGAAGTTTAACCAGTTATAGAAATAACCATGTTTCTTATATGCACAAATTATAGAATTGATGCTTATAAGAAGAGAGTCTCAGGATCTTCAGCACGCTTTTTAATGATAGGAGATAATGATGATAGCCTCAATCTATGTACTATGTTCTAAAGAATGATCTTATACCATTTTCATACCTGGTCACATAAAAATCACGTGTTTTCCAAGATCTTTGATATGTAGAAGAAGGAGGAACTAAATTAATTATTCCATTCAAGAAGAAATGGATAAATACTAAAGGTTTTCAATATAAGCCTGTTGTAAATTATTTCTGTCCTGCTTCATGGAACATTTCTTACTGCAACTAAGTCATAAATTCTACAGTCATGCGTTTAAATGAATATAAATGAAACCTATCATTAATGTACAAAACTAAATATAGTCAGCTACTTCTGCACTAGCCAATATACACCAGCCAATATATGTAAACAAGTTATTTTCCAGTGACATATATGATTAAACACCGAATCATCTCCTATGTATTATGGAATGCAATAATTTGAGTATATACCATCAAGAAGGTTTAGCAAAAACTTTATTATGTGGGCAATCACAACGATCGAGAACAAACCACTATAAACTAGAAACCTCTGCTTTCGAATAAATTACCTCATCGCAAAAATAGAAGTAAAAACATCTTTAACAATAGTGGCATGAACTTTTGATCCGCTCATCTCATGTGTCTTTTCCATTGATACTATCACTACAAGATAATACGGCTATTCCAACGGCTCATCGCCATGGCGGCCATTTGAAGCCGTTGGAATAGCCGTTGGAATAAATCTCACGCCTTCCAACGCTTTCCAACGGACCATTTCCAACGGAATTTCCAATGGTCGCTAACGGCTTGGAGCCGTTGGAATCCGTTAGAAACCGTTACAATAAAATGGGCAATAAGCCGTTGGAAAAACTGGGTTTATTTTGCTGTAAAATAGCAAGCCTATTTACCTTCCACCCACACCATTTCCAATCCATTCAATTTCCAATCAATTCCACACATATATATCAATATCAATACAAACAACACACATAAATCAATAAAACACCAATTTAAACAAACCAAACCGATCAAACATCATAAAATATACCATCAACGTACATACCATCAACAAATGTCGATAAAACATGTACATACCATCAAAATATTTCTCACCCACTCCGTACCAATATATACAACATCACCATCAACATCAAAACATCTCCAAGTCAATATATACATTGTTCAAACACAAATACTCAAAAACATACCTCCTCAAGGATCCTCGTCGCCTCCAGAAGCACCAGACGACGAAGGAAGGGTACCATGATTCTGCAAATACTGCGCAAGCTTTTGATCCAGCTGTTCCACCTGGATGGCTCGTAGACGATTCTCCTCCCGTAGCTGCTCAACCATAGCTCTAAACTCCTTGATTTCTTCTTTGTCTCGGTCTTTTTGAGCTTGTCGAGCCTGTCGAGCCTGCAAATAGAAATAATAGCAAAAGGGTTGTCTCAGCATATAAAATATTATAACATTATATATCTAAACGTTGATTTTTTGTACATATGTAAAAGGATTAATTACCGTTAGGTTCGCGAAGCCAAAACGTCTACTCCGTTGCGCCGGATCCATAACAGCGGTAAAAATGTTATCCTGCTCCTCCTGTGTCAGCGCATCACGACCAGACTGCTGAAGCGCATACGCCTGTGCCTCCTGCAACCTCGACTATAATGAAAAAAAACAATTTCAGTTGAAAAATAGTAGCATGTAATTATTTTGCATAGCTAGAAATTAATAAATTTATCGGTGTAAGTATTAGAAATTAAAAAATGCATACATATGCCTCGGTCGCCCTATCTTGATCACCCACTGATATATGATATTGCCAGCCTCATCTACTTGCCTAGACGCGTGGGTATGAGCAAACACGTCCACTAAGCCAACAGAGCCTCCACGAACTCGTTCCTGCAATTGATAATTTGGATAATTTAACTGTACATAACTAATTACTGAACTGATCAATATAAAAATGTGATAATAGATAAGTTTACCAAATCTTCGCGGTGATGCTGGAAAGATTTGGAGCCTCCACGGTGTGATACAGGATTCTTGCTCCTGTTTGCCGAGTTCCTAGCTAACTCCTCCTGCAAATTTACAATGATTAATTATTTATTAAACGGTAAAAAATTACTGAGATTTATTGTAGATTTACCTTGAACTCCTTAGAGTTCCACCACTCAACCCACTTCTTCCATACAGTCGCGCTCATCCACTTGGGCTTCTTTCCTACTTTTTTAATCTCCGACATAGTCTCCCTATAGTTCTTCGCGATCCTGGAGTTCCAGTGTCGCTGAACTAAATTGACGTCAGGCTCTTGCAAATCTATGGCACCATGTACAATGAGAAAATATTACTAATTATTTATTTGTATTTAATGAATTATCTTGTAAAGCGGTATAAACTTACCAGAAAATCTTGCCTAATCGTCTCTCTCACGTCATCGGGGATCTTGCCCCACTTGGGCCAGCAATCGGTCATCCTAGCCATGTACGCCTGCTTCGAAATGTTCAAAACCACTTTGGATGGCTCCAACTCAAATCCACCGCGTTAAATATAAAATTGAACTTTAGACAATTGTAGATATATCATGTACAATTAAAAAATTAAAATGCTATGCTTGCTAATTATGATACTTACGTCTCATCAGCCTTAGGCTGCAAGTAAACAAGTGGCCGAGCTAGTGGCTCACCACTACTCTCTTCAATATGACGTGAAGAGCCACGTCGCCGAGACCTAGAACTAGAACCGGACATAATATATATACCTGCCATATATACATACATATACAATTCATAATAATCATGATATGATGAACCATTAAAAAATGTAATACAATATGCTACAAATGTGTCATGTTGTGTATGTGTTGAGTGTGCGAGTTACACTTATTGTCATTAAAATTGTATAAATTGAATAAATGCATTATTAATCAGAGAACAATGTAATGTGAATACTTTTAAAAATTACCGGATATTACTCAGTTGTCCTCATCGTTTTCTGATTCAGACTCGATTTCATGCTCTATGTCGTTTTCCTCTACACTTTCAAATGCTTCGACTAATACATTTGTCTCATCATTTAAAGGTCCAAAATCAGTTTGATCGTCTGTAATTGTTATTTCAGCATTTTCCTCCAGATCTGCTTGATAGGCTTGTTCGTCTGTAATATTTTTTCCATCGAACGCAAATCTTGCTTTGGTTTTAAAAACCGCAGACCAAACCGCTTTATCCCTTTTTAGAGATGGATAAGGGGCATAATAAACTTGTAGGGCTTGTTTGGCTAGTATAAATGGGTCGTACTTTTGATAACGCGAGGTATGTTTAATTTCTATAAGATTATATTTTGGATGCACGTTAGTACCAGAACCTGGAACATTGCTGAACCAGTTGCATCTAAACAAATAAACATCCTCCACGGGTCTTGTAAAATATGTCAACTGCAATATCTGAGTTAACACGCCATAAAAATCATTTATATGATTATTAGGGTCATCACTGCCTTTAACAAATACACCAGTATTGTTTGTTAATTTTTCAGCACCGTATTCTTTGGTGTTGAATTTATATCCATTAACAAAAAATATTGGATACGTATTAACTTTTCTTTTCGGTCCAAACGCCAAATGTTTTAGTCCTTTATCGAGCACATTATTTGTGGGATCAGAAACGTATTTCGAAAACCAAGTACTGAAATCTTTGCTTAAATCGCCGCCTGGATTTTGTGATTCATAAATACTGCAAACACAAACATGATATATTACATTATTATTTATTCACACGTGTAGTATTAAATTTAACAAAACTTGGAATGTGCTAATTACCTAACAAATGGTGCAACTTCAGGACAATTAAGAAGAATATATGTGTGTGCTACATGGTATTCTTTATCATCTAGCCATACTTCCTTACATTTTCCAGCATGTCGGCCATGTTCTTTAAAAATAGATAATACTGATTCAGAAGAAGAATCATGTTCAACGGCCTGATCATCATTACGCGGAACACTTACAAATGATAAGTTCACTTGGTCTTTAAAATAATGAGAGAAAAAGAAAGAAGCTTCTTCTTCGATATATGATTTGCAAATAGAACCTTCAACTCGAGCTTTTTGTCTCACTTTTTTCTTTAAATGATTTAAGTACATAATAAAAAATATTTGGGTTAAGTATTAACTACTATATTTATACTTAAATCAACATTTACATACTCAATATAGTAACATACCTTTCGAATGGATACATCCATCCATATTGCACAGGACCTCGAAGACGTGCTTCATATGGAAGATGAACAGGTAAATGCTCCATTACATTAAAGAAACTCGGAGGAAATATTTTCTCCAGTTTGCAGAGCAGTATAGGAATTTCTTCTTCAAGTTTAAGTAGACGGTCAACTTTTAACGTAGTTGAACAAAGCTCCTTGTAAAATAAACTAAGTTCTGTTATTACCGTCCAAACTTTTACCGGTAACAATTCTTTGAAAGCGATGGGTAACAAATTTTCCATCATTACATGACAGTCATGGCTTTTCATTCCACTCAGTCTCCCATTTTTATAGTCGACACATCTACGAAGAGTAGAGGAAATTCCATCGGAAAATCGTAATCCTTCCACCCATTGTAACAGTACTTTAACTTGGTTGCTGTCTAGTTCATAGCATGCTTTGGGTTTTTTATTGTCGGGAGTCATATGAAGCTCAGGACGATTGCATATTTGCTTTATATCACGTCTAGATTTCAAATCGTCCTTAGTCTTGCCCTTCACATTCAAAACTGTATAAAACACATTATCAAATACGTTTTTTTCGTTATGCATCACGTCAATGTTATGACGGATTAATAGATTTTTCCAATAAGGCAATTCCCAGAATATACTTTGTTTGCACCAATTATGAAACGTCGATTTACCTTGAATTTTTTCTTGTTGTCCGGTCTCGTGTATCTTTGGATAATCTTTTACAAGTTCATATATATCCTCGCTTGACCAAACCGCTGGTGGTCGTAGAGTCTCATGTCTATTAGCTATGAAGTTTTTTTTGTCTCTTCTAAAAGGGTGATTAATATGAAGAAAACATCGATGACAATCAAACCATGAAATTTTCTTTCCATTTGGCAAAGAAAATGCTCGTGTTTCTTCCATGCAATAAGGACAAGCAAAACGACCGGCCGTACTCCAACCCGAAAGCATTACATATGCAGGAAAATCACTAATAGTCCATAACAAGAAGCGAACATCCGAAAAAAATTCTTTTTTGATATGTCGTATGTTTCAACTCCTTCATACCATAATATTTTCAACTCTTCGATTAACGGTTGTAAGTAAACATCAATGCCCTGTGTCGGATCATCAGGACCAGGGACGACAATCGTGAGAAACATATATGGAGTTTTCATACACATCCACGGAGGTAGATTGTAAGGTGTGATTATTATAGGCCAAAATGAATATTTAGAACCAAACTGAGAAAACGGTGAGAAGCCGTCTGTACATAAACCTAGTCTAACATTTCGGCTCTCCGCTGCGAAATCGAGATATTTCTTGTCAAAATGTTTCCATGCTTCTCCATCGACTGGGTGTGTCAATGTACCTTCTTGAGCTGTTCTCGCACTGTGCCATCTCATATGATCCGCTGTTACAGATGATACATATAATCGTTGAAGTCTAGGGGTGAGGGGCAAATAATGCATACGCTTGTACGGAACTTCTTTTTCCTTCTTTTTTCTCGATTTGTATCTTTCCTGATTACATATTTTACAATTTCTAAGATTGATGTCTTCTTTCCAATACAACATGCAACCCTTTAAACATGTATCTATTTTTTAATATGGCAAACCGAAAGATGACATAAGTTTTTTCACTTCATAATAATTTTCGCACATTAAATTATTGGATGGCATATGACGTTTAGCAGCTTGCACAACAGCCGTAAATCCAGCTTCTGTAAGGTTGTATTTTGATTTCATTGCAATGTATTCTGCAGTTACCGATAATAGAGAGCCGCTTAAACATCCATTCCAAAGGGGTTTTTTAGCATGATCCAATAAATCATATATTTTTTTAGCTCCAAAATTTGGTTCCTTTTCGATGTTAACATCGTCGTTATCAATTACAACGGTAGGGAACATTGATCGTGCTGCATCTTCGACCATATGTTCTATGAGATTCGTACTACCTTCTTCGCTGATGACCTCCACCGACTGTTCTTGATTATTAGGGGCTACAATTTCTCCATGACGATCCCACAACAAATAATTGGGTACGAAACCGAATTGGCGCAAATGAATCTTAGCCATATTCGGTTCTAAATAGTTCAACAATTTGCATCTACTACACGAACAATGAATTTCTTCATCGTTTGCAATATTACTTATAGCAAATTCGATGAACACTTGTACCCCTTTTAGAAAATGTTCGCTTATTGCGCCACTAATTTCCCTTCTTTGATACATCCAGCTCCGATCATTAAAGTAATTGACCATGTTTCCCTACTAGAAAACCTATGATAGAGTAAAAATGTTATAAATCATTCATTTTATATTTTGCAGGAAATTTTCCAACGGCTTCCAACGGCCGCAAACTGCTAATTTCACAAACTTCATTTTAAATAAGCAACTATTGTTTCATTGCCACTTATGTGTCTTTCTTTGATGGTCGGTCATCCTACTTCCCATTACAAACACAATAGTAATTATATTCTATAAATCATATCATGTTAAACGATTCACAAAATTTCGGCAGCATTTCCCCCGTGTTCCTTGTATCATACACAAATGCGTGTACACAAGGAACGTAAAGGACATGCCGTCGAAATTTTATGAACCGTTTAAAGTGATATGATTGACGGAATATAATTACTTTATAGTGTTTGTAACTTGTCCAATACAGGGACAAATCCGACAAATGATGTATCAGATGATTAGAGTTGTCCGTTTTGTGGAAAAAACGAATATCCCTAAAACGATCATATACAACACTTGTCAGACGGAGCCAAATATATCTAAGGGCTTAAATATTTGTTTATATTAAATTTAAATATATAACTCGTTTAATTAATATTGGTTTATATTTTACCGTTTTATTACATAAGAACTAAATTCATTATACACAAAATTTGTACACAAAATTCATTTATTACAAAATCATTTACACACTAAATGAATTCACGTATTCGCACGAATACAAAACTCGTGTTCGCACGAATGCAATATCCATTCTAACGGCTTTCAAATGCAATAAACTCTATCACGCACATACGTTTAATATACTAACCAAATCAACATAAACTATAATGCAATATCCTAAATTACAAAATTTTCAATCGGTTATAATAACTTGTTCATTATGGTATAATAGTTGCAATTAGGGGATAACATTATGTAATATGCATACACTAACAAATAGGAATCAATCAACATCCGAATTAAACCCTAAATCAAAAAACCTAAATATTAGGTTTAGCAAATTACCGATTTGGAGAGCTAGAAGGGTGGAGATGGGCAGGAGCAGCTTGTAGACGTCGTTGGAGGTGGTTGGGATGGTGTTTGGGCCGGCAGCTGAAGTTTGCACTACAAGAGAAACGGCTATTTCCAACGGCGAATGGCCGTTGGAGGCCGTTGGAAAGCCATTGGAGGCCGTTGGAATTGTCGTTGGTATACACTTCAACAGTTTCCAACGGCCTCCAACGACATCAACGTGGATATACCAACGGTTTCCAACGGCAAATTTGCTAACGTGGCAAAGCCTATTGACCAACATGCCTTTGAAAATCGTTGGAATATGCCGTTGGACGCCGTTGGAAGCCGTTGGAGTTAAATGGCCAATTGGCCGTTGGTAGCCGTTGGAAGCCGTTGCAAATCTGGGTATTTTTTTATATAAAAGCAGCGATGCTTGCTTCCAGCCACACATAACCACAATTATATCAAAACAGCTCCATTTCGAGCATATACATATAACAACTATATCCAAACATATATATATATAACCAAATCTTACATATATTTCAACATAAACCAACAACCAAACAAAACACAACATAACCATAATTAAAAAATCCAAACCAATATCAACAAATCCAAACCAACATCCACAACCAAACCATCAGAATGTATGAAATCCAAATATACACAAACCATCACATCAAAATGTATCAAATTCTCACCAACTCCAAAATATACATGCCAATAACAAAACATACCTAAATCACTCAGCACCAGAACAACCAGATGAAGGAGGCTATCCATACCGTGCGATGAACTCCGCCATACGCCGGTTCAACTCCTCCATCCTCACTTCATGCAGCAAATTGCGTTCCCGCATCTCAGCAAGCTCGGCTCGTAGCTGCGCAATCCCTTCTTTATCTTGAGCCCTTTGATATTCTTTCTGAGCTGTCTGAACCTGTAAACAAATTTAAATTATCAACTTCACTAAAAAATTAGTATTAAATTGCAAATTAACTAACTGATTGGCTTCCATATCCGTAGCGCCTGCCGCGGGTCACTGGATCTATGACGGACTCAAAAATGGCGTCCTCCTCATCGGGGGTCAAGTGAGCTCGTCCCGTACTCTCAAGTAAGGCTGTCCGCGCTTCCTGAAACTTTTGTTGTCATGCAAAATATAATTGAATTTAGTTAATTACGTTATTTCAATTAATTTGTAAGTTTTAGTTACTTATGTTATACTTACATAGGCAGCACGCGCTTTGTCATCGTGGTCCCAAGAGTAAGAAACTGCGTCGGAATCATCGACCTGAGTCGATGCATGTGTATGGGTAAACACATCCCAATAACTAACAGTCCCCCCCGTTGTCTCTCCTGAAATACACACATATAAATATACATTATTTATAATTTAACAAATTAAAACTTAAAAGAATTAACTATTTGTCTTATTTAATAATTATACCAAATCTTCCCGGTGATGTTGGAAAGACTTGAAACCACCGCGATGTGTAACGGGGTTCCTACTCCTGTTTGCAGAATTCCTCTCGGACTGCCTTTGCAAATTTAAATTGAAAACAAAAATTGTTTTGACAGTTTTAATTATTTATATATTATTTGCCTCAAACAATTTAAATTAAATATATGATAGATATTTACCACAAAATCCTCGTTGCTCCACCAGGTGGCGAACTCATCAAAAATAGCTTCACTCATCCAATGAGGCCTCTTTCCCGATGTTTTGATGTTGTTAATCGTTTCGCGATAGTTTTTTGCAATTTTGCTGCTCCAATGGCGACGGACAACTGAAACATCAGAATCGGCCAAGTCCACTTCCCCCTGCACGTTTGAAAAAATATGAGTTATACAGTTGCTATAAATAGTGCAAACATGAATTGACATAATGTACATGACTACATAATGCAATAATTGCTATACCACACATACCAAAAAGTCCTGCCAGATAGCCTCCCGCACCCCCTCTGGTATCGCAGTCCACCTCGGCCAACACGAGGTCATACGAGCCATATACGCCCGTCGCGAGATCGTGAGTACTATGTTGGAAGGCTCCAACGAAAACCCATCGCTGTGTAAAAACAGAAAAAAAACATTTAATATTCCGTTACTACTATATATATTTGATAAAAGATTGTATGGAATAAAACTCAATTTTGAAACTTTATACTTACCTGCCATCGGCTTTGGGTTTCAGCCATACCATAGGCTGAACACCCGGCTGTGAAGGACCAGCATCATCACCTCTCTGTGAGCTGGAAGATCCGGAGTGTGAACGTCTGCGTCCCGACATACCTATATGAAATCATAGTATAAAGAAAAGCAAGGGTAACATTGATTAATTTAATATGCAAATGGTGTCAGAATAATGAACATGGCGTAACATACATTATGGCGTAACATAAAAGAGACTTTGTGATACATATCATATAAAATTACTTTGGAAATAGAAAAATGAAAAAAAATTACCTTCTCAAAATATTAATTAGTGGTCAATCCTCACCGCTTTCGGATTCTGACTCTTCTTCGCACTCTATACTTTGTTCCTCTATACTCTCAAATGCTTCAATTAATGCATTTGATTCATCGTTTAGAGGTCCAACATATATTTGATCGTCGGTTAATATTATTCCTCTATTTTCCTCGATATCTGCTTGGTAAGCTTGCTATTCAGGAATATTTCGTCCATCAAATGTAAACCTTGGTTTGGTTTTAAAAACAGCCGACCAATCTATTTTATCTCTTCTTAAAGATGGGTACGGAGCATAATAAACTTGAAGAGCTTGTTTGGCAAGTACAAAAGGGTCGTACTTATAACACCTCGAAGTATGTTTTATTTCTATAAGATTATATTTTGGATCCACGTTTATTCCAGAACCTGGAACGTTGTTGAACCAGTTGCATTTAAACAAAAATACTTCTTCCGCGGGTCGAGTGAAATATGTCAACTGCAAAATCTGGGTCAGCACGCCATAAAAGTCATTTATGTGATCATTTGGATCATCACTACCTTTGACAAATACACCAGTATTGTTAGTTGATTTTTCGGCAACGTATTCTTTGGTATTAAATTTATATCCGTTGACGAAGAATATTGGATATGTCTTGACTATCCTTTTTGGTCTCATAGCTAAATGTTTCAATCCTTCATGTACAACACAATTTGTTGTATCAAAAACGTAGTTAGAAAACCAAGCAGCAAATTCTTTACCGATATCGTCGTTTGGATGTTGTGATTCGTAAATACTGCAATTATAGAACAAATGTTGCATTATGATTAAAATACATGTGTGCATATATATTTTTGTATACGTATGTGTAGACGTATGTGTATATATATTACCTAATAAATGGTGTAACTTCGACACAGTTGAGAAGAATGTACGTGTGTGCTACTTGATAATCTCTATCATCCAACCATACTTCCACACATTTACCAGCAGGCCGACCAGTTTTTTTAAAAATAGATAAAGTCGCTTGACAATCATCTTCATCAATGCCTTCATCATTACGCGTAGCACTTTCAAATGATATGTTCACATGGTCGCTGAAAAAGTGAGAGAAAAAAAAACGAAGCTTCTTCTTCGATGTATGATTTGCAAATCGAACCTTCAACTCGAGCTTTCTGTCTCACTTTTTTCTTTAGATGATTTAAATACCTAGCAAAAATTATTTTAATTTAATTTTGTATACATTTAATTAAACCAATATGTAATAAACTAAATAGTAATATACCTTTCAAATGGATACATCCATCCATATTGCACAGGCCCTCGAAGACGTGCTTCAAGTGGAAGATGAATTGGTAAATGCTCCATAACATTGAAAAAACCTGGAGGAAATATTTTTCCAGTTTGCAAAGCAATATCGGGATTTCTTCCTCAAGTTTACGTAGACGATCAACTTTAAATGTAGTTGAACAAATCTCTTTATAAAACAGACTAAGTTCTGTTACAACAGTCCAAACTTTTACGGGCAACAGTTCTTTAAAAGCGACGGGTAACAAATTTTCCATCATAACATGACAATCATGACTTTTCATCCCGCCAAGTTTATTGTTCTTATAGTCAACACATCTACGAAGATTAGAAGATATGCCATCTGGGAATCGTAATCCTTCCACCCATTTTAAAAGTAATTTAACTTGATTATTGTCTAGCTCATAGCAAGCTTTTGGCTTTTTTGTGTCATTTGGTTTTATATGAAGCTTAGGACGATTACATATTACTTCAATATCACGTCTTGATTTCAAATCATCTTTCGTCTTCCCTTTAACATTCAAAATTGTATTAAACAGATTATCAAACACGTTTTTCTCATTATGCATCACGTCAATATTATGACGAATCAAGAGATTTTTCCAATAAGGCAATTCCCAAAATATGCTCTGTTTGCACCAGTTATGTATCGATGATTTACCCTGAATTTCAATCTGTTCTCCGGTTTCATATATCTTTAGATAATCCTTTACAAGTTCATAAATTTCTTCGCTTGACCAAACCGTAGGTGGTCTCAAAGTTTCATGTCTATTAGCTGTAAAGTTTTTTTATCTCTTCTAAAAGGATGATTAATATGAAGAAAACATCGATGACAGTCAAACCACGAAACTTTTTTTCAATGAGGTAAAAAAATTGCTCGTGTTTCTTCCATGCAATAAGGACAAGCTAGACGACCGGCCGTACTCCAACCCGAAAGCATTGCATATGCAGGAAAATCGCTGATTGTCCACAATAAAGAAGCATACATGCGAAAGTTCTTTTTTTGGAAAATATCATATGTCTCTACTCCCTCGTACCACAATTTTTTTAATTCATCAATCAATTGTTGTAAATAAACATCGATTCCTTGTGTCGGATCATCGGGACCAGGGACGACAACTGTAAGAAACATATATGGAGTTTTCATACACATCCAAGAAGGTAAATTATAAGGTGTGACAATTATAGGCCAGGACGAATATTTCGAACCAAATTGAGAGAATAGGGAAAATCCATCCGTACATAAACCAAGTCTAACATTACGAATTTCGGACGCAAAATCGGGATATTTCTGGTCAAAATGCTTCCATGCTTCCCCATCAGCTGGATGTGTTAATGTACCTACTTCCTATGTTCTCACACTGTGCCATCTCATATGTTGCGCAGTTACAGAAGATGCATATAACCTTTGAAGTATAGGAGTAATTGGTAAATAATGCATACGCTTATACGAGACTTCCTTTCCCTTTTTCTTTCTTGGTTTGTATCTTTCCTGATTACATATTTTACAAATTCTAAGGTTGATATCTTCCTTCCAAAACAACATGCAACCCTTTAGACACATATCTATTTTTTGATACGGTAAACCGAAAGCCGACATCAGTTTTTTTACTTCGTAATGATTTTCGCACATTAGATTATTAGGAGGCATATGTCGTTTCGCAGCTTGTACAACAGCCATAAATCTAGATTATGTGAGGTTGTATTTGGATTTCATCGCAATGTATTCATCAGTTACTGATAACTGGGTTCCGCTTGTGCAGCCTTCCTAAAAGGGTTTTTTCGCGGCATCTAACAAATCATATATTTTTTTTGCCCCAATATTTGGTTCTTCTTCAGCATTACCATCGTCATCAGTTAATTGAGGAACATGAAACATTGAACGTGCAGCATCTTCAACCATATGTTATACAAGATTTATCGTACCAATTTCATTACTCACCACCTCCTCATCTTGTACAGGATTAGATGCTAACTGTTCCCCATGACGGTCCCAAATCAAATACTTCGATACGAAACCGTACTGACGCAAATGAACTCTAATCATTTGTGCTATCAAATGCTTTAACAGTTTGCATTTACTACATGGACAACGGATTTCTTTGTAGTTTCCGTTATTACGTAAAGCAAAATCCATAAATACGCTAACACCATTATTAAAATGTTCACTTGTTGAGCCTTCAGTATCGACCCTTCGTTTTTTGTACATCCAGCTCCGATCAGTAAAATAATTGTCCATTTACCTACGCATATAATTAAAAAGTACGATATAATTTTGCGTTGACATTTTTTATTAAAACAATTTTATAAACATTCTTCTTGTTTTTGTTATATTTGTTAAAATAATACTTAAAGCTTATTTTGAAATGAACATTATATTCTATTTAAACAATTTTATTAGCGAATTTGATATTAATTGATCATTGACACTTTGTTGATGGGTCATCCTACCTCCCATTACAAATACAATAACGTAATTAAATCGCATAAATCATTTCAATTTAAACGATCCAACAAAATTTTGACAGCACTTCGCTTTAGTTCCCTGAACAGTACACAATTGCGTGTACACAGGGAACATAAAGGGAAGCGCTGTCAAAATTTTGCGAACCGTTTAAACTGAAATGATTTACGAGATTTAATTACGTTATTGTTTTTGTAACTTGTCCAATACAGGGACAAATCCAACAAATACTGTATATGATGAATATAGATGTCAGTTCTATTAAAAGACAAATATCCACACAACGATCATATACAATACTTATCAGACGGGGCCAAAAACACTCTAAGGGTTTAAATTTTTAAATTAGCGATATAAAAGTTTAAATTTTATTTTCATAAAATTTAAACTTTTATATCAATAAACAAATTGTTGAATCAACGCATATATAATGATTTTTTCCTAAAACAAAAAAAAATCCAGTGTGTGCGCGCAACGTATAAAATAAACGAACAATGTTATACATATAATCGCATCACAAATCACATTTAGTCATGCACAAACTGTATCACGTATATATCGTATCATAACATGTCAAAAGTGAACAATTTATATGTCAATATAATCACTTAATTTCTACGTACGTTTTTACGCAATTCAATCACCAATATAATAACAAGTGAGGTTCATGCTTAGGTTAGTGACAATTATTAAGTTTGAAACTAATTTAATAATAAACCTAATTTAACAAATCATAGTTAAACATGCAATAATTAGTTTAATAACAGTAATTAAGGTCCAATACGCTACACTACACGAACAATAGCACAATACATACATTAAAATTACCAATTTAACCTAAAATAAAAAATTTAACAAAATTAGGGTTTTAGCAAATAATACGTGATTTTGGAGGTTGTGAAGCTTGCAAACGAAGATGGGGATGCTAGAACGTGTAGAATGGGATAAAATGGGGTTGGAAATGTTTTAGGGGGGAAATGGGGGTTTTTGGAATAAATTTCAGGTGAAGATGGAATGGGGAAGAAGAAGATCGAGCTGCAGGTTACTCTCGGTTTTCCAACGGCTTGCAACGGCCGCCAACGGCATATTTCGAACGGCTTCCAACGACAAGTGTTCTTTGTTATTAAAAAATTCTGGAAAAAAGCTTGCCGTTGCTAGCCGTTGGAAGCCGTTGGTCAATGGCCGTTGGAGGCCGTTGCCCCCGCCCGTTGCTATAAACAGTAATTCTTGTAGTGTTGGAGGTGGTGGAATGTTGGAAATGGGGGGAAGTAGTGAAGAAGAGGATGAATGAGCTGAAAGATCGGTCTCTGGAAATATGCAGGAAATTTTCCAACGGCTTCAAACGGTTACGTCAAGATCCAACGAGCCGTTGGAAATGCCGTTGGAGGCCGTTGGAAACTGGGCGTTGGAATACACTGTAGTTCTAGTAGTGTATGGAAAATAGCTATAAGCAATGGTTGACTCAACATCGGTTGTCCTATAATGATGCATTGGAGAGATTGATAGTACTAATTCAACGTATTTAAGAATAACTTTGAGTGTATTGAGTCATTCAATGCCAAAGAAAATTATAAATGTAAGCTAGGTACTAATTTGTTGACTGATTTAACGGTAAGAAGTTCGAGGTAGTATATATTGGATTTTAGCCTTTATAACCAGTTGTAGCTTAGTTATGATAAGTAGTTATGTCCCTTAACTTTTTTCATTGCAATACTGAAAATAAAACTTGATGTGACTTATTGTCTTACCTTATGTGTGCAATTTCAAGTTTTCAACAATGCTCTACCAAGCTATCATCAATGAAATAATGCTTTAACTTATAAATTGGGATTTGTAAAAAAAGTAGGATTTCAAAGGCGTGCTTAACACTTTTTTTGAAGCTAATTGACATAGAAACAAGGATTGCAATCAAACCATTATTTTATTAATAACATAAAAGTTAGAAACTGTTTAACACCATCTTTATTTTACTACTATCATGAAATTATGTATTGTTACCCTATTCCTTCTCTTTTATAGTCATACATACAACTTTGGTCATATACTATCTTTTTATACGCTTGGTGCATTACAGACATATGATTACAATAAACTTATGAAACCTAAGATCAAGTCTTTATTTTTTCTTCTAATGTATCGGAATAAAGCAGACATGTACTCTTATTTTACTCCCATATATGGATATGTTTTAATACTAAAATATTTCAATATATAGTTCTGCAAAAAGATTGCTTCTTGATGATGATAATTGTGCAGAAATATTGCTTCTTGATGATGATATAATTGTGCAGAAAGATTCGACAAGATTATGGGAGGTTGATTTAAAAGGTAACGTGAATGGTGCTATGGAGACATGCGGTCAGAGTTTCCATAGATTCGACAAGTAAATTAAGTTCTCAAACCCTAATATTACAATCAATTTTGATCCAAATGCTTGTAGTTGGACATATGGTATGAATATTTTTGACCTTGAGGAGTGGAAGAAAAAAGATATTGCCGGTGTATTACACAAGTGTGGCAGAGGATGGCAAGTCTATAAACATAAATAAATTTCTTTAGTACTACACCTCTTGAGTGCAATTTCATTTGCATTTAATATATTATGGTTGATGTTGTTACTTATTTAAGTCTACTTCTAAACATTAACATTCTACTCTCTTATGTAGAATACGTACAGAAATCTATGGAAATTAGGGATTCAACCACCTAAGCTATTAACGTTCTACAAGTTGACTAACCCTCTTGATAAGTCATGGCATGTATTGGGATTAGGGTATAATCAAAGTATTGATCGATTAGAGATTGAGAAAGTTGCACTAGTGCGTTACATTGGAAATATGAAGCCATGGTTGGAGTTGGAAACGACGAGGCACAAGCCTTATTGGACCAACTATATCTAGAATGGCCACCCATATATGTCTAGAATTGCAACTTTAATTGAATAACAATGGTAACAATTATCTAAGTCTGCTTCATAGGTAAACTTTATGGTCTCATATAATTTATGAAACATTTAACTTTGTGATATTTATTTGTTACAACTGCAAACTTGCTATTTTTGCTTACTGATGTATGCATGTACAATGTGGCCTCTATGCTAGTAACTATATATAATGACATAGACAATACGTTCGATGTTTTATCTAGAGCGCATAAATCTTGAAGAGGACATAGTTTAGAAGTAAGCATGCAATGACTTGTATTTTTAGTAATTAAAACTATAATATTTAATAAGATTTTAGAATTTAATATTGGATGAAATCAAAATTTATGATTTAAGTGAAAATGCTTATTGGAATGTAATTTAATAATGTTGATTTAATGTAATTGACAACTATTTTAATGTAACTTCAATCAGTTGAAATAATTGTAAAGTTAATTTGGTTATAATTGTAAATAAGAAATAAAATAATTATTGAAATAAATGTAATTAAATATTGCAATTAATATGTTAAAAGATGATAATTGTAGAATATGAATGCAATAAAATGTAAACTAATGTTAATTAAATTCATAATGTAATATTTGATTCAATAATAAGAGTGTAAATCGAAATAAAAGAAATTGTTGAAATTTAAAATATAATTAATTGGGATTTTATTACATTTGAAATTGAACGCGGTTAATAAGTGTAATATTTAAACAGTGGATTTGACAAGAAAAAATTATTTTAATAGATTATTATTTCTACGTAATGAAGAATGATGAAAATTGTTAACTTTTAAATTTGAATTTAAAGGTGATTAAATCAATTTAATAATAATTTATTTAATTAACATGTAAAATAACCATTTTGGTCACTCTTTTGGATTTCAACGAAACCAGTTTCATCGGATCTGTAACAGTGAATTATTATAAGATTTCAAGTTTGTAGCGATCAGACTTGTCATTTGGTCGTGCGAGCTTGAAATGCGTAGAAATCGATTAAAGAATTTAGATAAATACAATCTGATTTTAAAAGCTAACTTCTGTATGCAATAGAATTAAACTTTAAAACTAGTTCCATTGAGTTCAAAAATATCGAAGACCAATATTTTGATAATGGGATGTCCTACTTTCGTTTTCGAAACGAAACGAGCTTTTCGGGTCGTTGTTATCATTTCGATACAATTCGATCTATCCATTCGTTCTTATCCATCTGTCTATATAAATAGATACTTCCCAAAACCCTAATAGCTTTTGATACGTACTTCTCATCTACTCCTTTCTTCTTCAAATTATATACTATTTCGAAGCTCACGACGAATGGAGTCAACGTATGGTGTTTGTTTTTGAAAATAGTGCGCGTATCAACCGAAAATTGCGGTCAAAGATGCTGGCGGCGAAGTCAAGGGGGGCAATTTGAGGGTTTTTGATCGGAGCATAAACTAGTGAAATCGACTTTTGGGTATTGTAGATCTCGATAAGTAGATTTCAGATCTAGTTTCGATTTTAAGAACGAAGCAACGTTGTGACCGGGATCTGACTTGGAAGTTGATCATCGCTGCAACTTTGACCGTCGATTGGCGGCGAGTGGAGCATTCGTATGAGATGTCGGCAGTTCAGTTGCGTAGAGGAGGTTGATAACTTTCAGATGCAAGTGGTCTCGTAGCAAAAGGAGCTTTGCAGTGACAAAAAATCACGGTCAAAACTGACTGGACGGAGGTGGTCTCGGTGTTGACCAGATCTAGCCAGAGGGTAATTTTGCAAAAAACGTCTTGGTAATTTTTATATTTGCAAATTTGACCATGAAACTTGTAACATTCTGAAATTTTCGACTTTCGAAAATTCAACATCGACACTCACTTTATCGACTGCCGAATATCGAAGGCCGAAAACCGAGAAGTTATGGGTTTTAAAAAGAATTTAAGAAAAGAAAAAGAGAGAAGTAGAAGAAGATAACAGAAAATAAAGGGAGAGGAAGATAGAAAAAAAGAGAGAAGAGAGAAAAGAAGGTAGAATATTTTAAAATGGAAGAAAACAGAAAGAAAACAGAACAACAGAATCACATCAGAATCTCACAATTCGCAGCGGAACAACATATAATAATAAATGAATAATCTTTAAATAAAGAACTATATCAGTTATTACATCACATTATATTTCATTACATCATATCATATCATCAGAGTGTACAACAACATACAACAATAAACAGTGCAGCGGAAAAGAAATACTATATAAACTAGTAATACGCCATGCCATCCAGCTTGCCTCCAGCAACTCCAGAATATCCAGAATATCCTGATAAACCTAACTCTTAACTGCCCGTGTGGAAATTGGTGGGCACCCAGAGTTTAGGAAGGAAAACAATAAACTCCAAGTCAGTCATGTGACTGGTGTGAGAACTCAAAACAGTTTATTTACTTTAAAATCAAAATAGAAGAATATTTTTAAATCAATTCGCAATGCTTTTAAAAATGAGACTACCATAAGGCCTCCCGCACACACACACATGCAAACGCAGAATCGGAGGAGATTTCTCCTTATGATAGTCAAAGATGCTTGATACGCATTTAAGATAACATTTGATATTATTACTAGTGCATAGTGTAGGAAAGTCATTTCAAAAATAAAGATATAAATCTTAGCCGACATAGACATTTCGAACTATGCCTACTATAGCTACTATCCAAACAGTGGTGACCACCATAAGTGAATAGCAGGTTCTACAACTAATACCGTACAAGTTTCGTATTGGGAATTGGATTTCCAACAAATGGTCAGGCCAAGGAACTTCCCATTGCCACATGAGAATGCCTCTGGAAAGACATCCCCGAGAACCAAACCGGAACTCTGCCAACACAAGGCCGGGTTACCCCTAACTGGGTAACTACTGACACGAGCACGCCATTCCCCGATCGTAAACGACCTTTTTCACGGGATCCCGATAACCAACAACCACAAAGTAATAAACTCGTAGTAACCACATAGGTTAAATATCTGGGCTCCATACCATGATACAACCTCTATCCAGAAGGAAATGTACATACCCTAAGGGGAGCTACAGCAACCCCTAATAACCTTGCCGCATCTTTCCTGTTTTGACCATTTCCGGGATGTGAGGCTCGACGAATTCACGTCCACAAAAACATACTTTATACAAAAGCCATGCTTTGGGTCAATAAATGATCAACACAATGATCACTAAGATAGACGATCAAATAAATGATCCTATCACAAATAATCAACACAATGATCATTTCAGCATCACTCAGCATGTCACATTACCAAAATGGGATATATTGCTGATAACTTCAACTATATAACCTTTGAGCTCGTACGTCTCAAAGAAGGGTGTTAAGCAAAGAATAAATTCTCCGCCACCAACAGAAATATATTTGAATGAAATCGGCTTTATATCTCAAATTGTAATGTCAGGCATACAATCCATACAAGTCTGTTCCGGGATCGAACAGAACCGAAGGCACTTACAAAGAAGTCCTTGCAATCCGGATGTTCACAATCCTGATCGGATTCACCATCACATATGGAGAACTCAATACCGTAGCTACTCGATGCAGAGTCAATCGATAGTTCATCCTATCGCTCTCGCAAATACCGGTCTTCAACACCGATCTTCAAATGCAATTCACAACGACGTATCACATATTCGGAATGGGTTATACGACCCCATGGTCCTTTCCCGGTTAACCCGAATAGTGAGCGCTTATTCAAAAATAAGTGTGCATTCAAATTCAATCAATTCACATCAAATACCCATTCAAAGGGAAATATTGATAGTCGGCTATTGAACTATCAATGGATATGCATACATCACCAGATTCCAAATAATTTTCCAGATTATTTATTTTCCAAAATATCTTTACTAGATATATAGTTTCAACACTTCAAAAATAAATCAATATTTATTTTTAACCAATTTCACTTTTCACATATAAATTCCATAATGAATTTATATTTCAAAATATCCATGCATATATGATTTCAACTATTCATTTCAATTTATCTTCAAAAAGATAAATTCTAATTTTTCACTTCATATTGGAAAACATTTCCATACTTATTAAAAATAAGTAATTCACAAATCTTTTTATTTTCAACCTTAGAAAATATTCAATATACTTAAATCGAATTAAGTATATATTTCATTCTTTAAGGAAATTATGTTCTTAAACATATTTATTTGGGTCAAAACGAATGTTGCGTAAAACATCGTTACAACGTCCCAAAATCACTAGTATAGGGATTTGAAATTAAAATAGATATATAAATTCCAATACTATACAAAAACATTTCCTTTCGGAAATCATTTACTATAACAACAGTGTTATAGTCCACATTTCCTTTTATTTCTCGAAAACGTCTATTTCAACAATAAATGTTGAAATCTATGATTTCGAATCTCAACACAATTAAAACATCGTTAGATCGTTTTAATTCAAATTAAACATCTCATTCAAAACAATTTCTTTAACATATCATTCACTATTTAAAAACGTGAATATACTTCTTTAACAAATTCCATCCTTTTATTCATTTTAATTCAAAGGATTATTCACTGTCTAAAAACGTGAATATGACTCTATTTCTAAGTTATAACAATTAACTTATCAAAATAAGTCGTTTGCGAATTTATAAAACAACGTTCATAAATTCCATATCTATTTATTTATAAAAACTTCCTTTTTATAAATTCCTTTATTAACCTATTCCAGTTTATAACTAAATTATAAACTACAAGTTCATATTATAAGTTAATTACTTATAAAACGATTATTTTACAAAATCGTTCATTTAACTTCCCAAATTATTAATCTTAACTTATAAGATTGTTTATTTATCCAAAATTCATTCTTTCGGTAACTTTATAAATTTTATAAACCTATTGCTTATAAAATTTCATTTATAACTTTACAGTTTATAATTTCATAAATTTCATTCATTTAGGAAATTCATTTTCACTACATTCAAACACTTATAAAAACTCGTTTTATAATGTCCATAATTCAATTTATAAATATCCATCTATAAATCTCTTAATATAAATTAATTTATATTATTCTTTTAAACGTCTTTAAATTCCTTTAAAAATTTCACCGTTCTCTTGATTTATAAAATAATCAAATTTTATAAATCTTATATTCAAACTTTTAATAATAAACTCAAAAATCCAGTTTAAACTATTTTATAAAATCATTGGTTCATATTTCTCAGAAATCGACTTTTAATCGTATTTCTAAAAATCAGCTTTTTAACTATATTTCACAAAAACCATAATTTTAATAACTTTAAAAATTATAACGTTTTTTTTATTTATTTATAATGGATCAATTCCAAAAATATAGTATATTTTCAAAAATCATTTAAAAGATCATTTTAAAATCCCAAAATTTGGGTCCAATGATGCTACACACCAAATAGTCAATCACGACAAACAACGATATCATATATCAATATGAAAATCCATCAAATATCAAAATATCTGAAAACAAATAAAAACTGTTGAGGAATCCAGTTGGATCCCTCCAACCTGTTTCCTGCATCCAAAAACATTAGCACAATACCAATTTCGCTCCAGTACGAAATTATCGCGGTACATGTTCTTATTAAATATTATCCGCTTAATAACGGCGTAATAGGGTCTCATCCGCTAAACAAAAAATGCGGGAAATCAACAACTGCAATATATACATATGCCAATATATATATATTGATATTATATATAATACCAATTTCACTGTTTATGAAATATTCGCGGTATATGTTTTTATTAAATAACATCCGCTTACTAACGGCGCATAATGTCTATTTTAACAATCAATAATTTACAGTCATCATTCAAACATGCATTCAGATATTTTAAATCTAACTATTTAAAATAAAATCGAAATCTATTCGATTGAGTGAGAAGTTCTCACCTTGGTTTTAATTTCCGTTTTAGCTTTTATTTCGAATAAAATTAAACGCGCGTTTAATTTTACCCGAAATTCTCACTAACTCCAAACGACTCCAAACCAACTCCATCGCGTAGTGCTCGTCCATACGATTCCAACGCAACTGAGTTTGCATTTTTTCGACCTCGTATGAAAAAGATATGAATTTTTGAAGTTTACACAAATTTAAACTTAATAATTACAACTTAAACTTAATAATTTATAACCTATATCCATCTATAGCCATAGGATCCCAATCCAACAGATCTTGGCCGTCCCCATCCTTCTCCCTCCTCTTCATTTTGCACGCAACTTCTACAGCAAATAACAAACGCAAGAGAACCCACCCCATCTCAAACTAGGGTTAATTAATTCGCCATTAATACTCGACGAAACCCGATCATACCAACACCATGACGAAGCTCCTCACCTTAGCTATGTTCGGCCTGACCCTGGTGGAGCTCGGCCCAAAGATTGGCCTAGAATCTCGTGCGCACGGCAGCAAGGTCGGCCCCACCTAGCTCCTCCTCCGATGCTCCAAACTCGATCTCAACCGTTGATCTCGTAGCTCTCGTCGTGCTCTTCATCTTTGTAGTTGAAACCTAAGGCTAAATGTCGACGGATTGGAAGATAATTGAGGTGGAAGTCGAGTGTTTTCTGGCCATCCATCATAAAGTGGCGGCTACATGAATGAATTAGGGTTTGGAATGATATTTTATCAAATTTATGAAGAGAGAGGTGTATTTATAGAGTTTCGTTCGACACTATTCACCCAGAAATTCCGAACTCCGATTTAGACGCCGTAACCAGCGTACCTAGGGTTTATCCCGCGTTCCGGACACAATGGAACAGGTTTCGGAAGCTAATTCGGAAGTATGTGCGAGTTATGGCTATAAACGCTCAATTTAAATTAAACCGATTTAAGTCGATTTCTAGGCGTTTTAATTTGTACCGGACAAACGGTAAATCCAATTGACTTGAAATTTGAAACCTTACAATAATATCACATTACGGATCCGATGAAACTGGTTTCGTCAAAATCCGAGACTTTTTGAAAAATGGCTATTTTGACTCGCCAAATTTAAATTAAAAATAATTCAATGCGTTTCGAGCTGCCACGATCAAACGATAACTCCGATTGACACGAAAATTGAAATCCAGTAATAACTTACTATTACGGATCCAATGAAACTGGTTTCGTTCAATTCTGAGACTGTTCAAAAATTGACTATTTTACAGTCGATTATTTAATATTAAAATATTCAATTTTCACAAATTAACTTTTAATTCGATTTTAAAAGTTCTAAAATATCATTCTAACTTCAACATGATAAAATAAAATTTTCCAAATTATTTTAAATCATTTTTAACTCAATTTTTAATTATTTCCATAATTTAACATATTAAATTATCGATTTAATAATCCAATTAAATCCAAAAATTCAAATAAAAATTTATTTGACTTATAAATTCACTTATTAATATTTAAAATTAATTAAATATTCAAATTTTAATTTATAAAAATTCTGGGTCGTTACAATCTTTCCCCCTTAAAAGAATTTCGTCCTCGAAATTACAAGTAAGAAAGGTTATAAAATCTATTCATTTTCCAAAATTCATAATTAACTTCTTATAAATCTTTACTAAGTTTTCAACTCATACTTAGTTATGTTTTCAAAAACAAACTATATCATTTAACTTTCAACTCTAAAACAAAGTTAAAGTTTTCCAAAATTTTCCCAATTTTCTCAAAAATTTTCTAACGCCTTAAATTTCCGGAAAAATTCGCCATAGTCTCCTTTGCGCGGCTCGATCCGAAAAAAAAATGACAGTATATATATCACAAATATACATCTCATCAAGTAATGAGGCATCCCGAAGGGAAAAAAAGTGTAAAAGTACGATATTTAATCCGAGATATGTACCTTATATTTTATTAGCAAGCATATACGGCTAATATAGCGCTAAAGCGAACTCCAAATGCGAAGCAAACGCGATCCGCACCTACTAAACTCAACAAACAACATGAGAACCATGCACATATGCAAATAATCTCAATATACAACATATAGCAACATAACTATACATGTCACATAGCAAATGCAACTAAAGCAATATATATTCAACCATCAACCAATGACATCCATAACCAATCAATATTCATTTATATTCTCATTCATATTCAATGAATTTGGGTTTTCACTTTAAATCATATTTGATTTATTTACATTGGATTTTCTAACATTCATTCTCAATTCAATTAGTTTACATTTACTAATTTAAATCCAATTCACATTCAATTCTATTCAAATTTATTCACTTCTAATTTGAATTCAATTACATAGCTTTAAATTTCACTAATTCAATTTCATTAACTCTTAATGAATTATATACAATCATCTAACAATCATATAACAATCAATGTTTATTAATTTCAACCAAATTCCTTTGCTTATATTCATACATTCAATTCGGTTTAAATTTTAATTGATTTTCATTCAATTTTTATTCAACTTCTAATAACATTTGATTTCAATTAATTTATACTTTCATTCATTATTCCATTTAACTTTAAAATTCACTTTTATTCACAACTCATATTTTATATAGTTTCACTTCTTATATGTAAGTTTATTTTACAATTGTAATTCACATTAATTATAATTCAATTCTTATAATTCTTTTGCTTATACAATTATTCTTTTATTTAGATTATTCAAACAACCTAACAATCAACTTACATACAATTTAATAATTTTGAAAAATTATTTCTTCATATATAAAATATACTTAAGGTAAAATTATTTCATTTACCCAATTTAAAACAATACTGTGTCGAATTGTTCTATACAAGTGTTTAGAAACCCCTTCGGCAAAGTTGTACATACCGTGCTGACGAAGGTTCATATACCACTCAATAAACCAATCATCACAATATAAAACAATTTTATATTCACTAACAAATACGCTCTCATAGCTATTATTACTCTCAACTCATTCTAGAGTACTGCTGACTCTATCTCTAATGAATTAATACCCAACAGAACCATGGTTGTCGCTTAACCATCAGCTCTGATACCAAATGTAACATTCTGAAATTTTCGACTTTCGAAAATTCAACATCGACACTCACTTTATCAACTGCCGAATATCGAAGGCCGAAAACCGAGAAGTTATGGGTTTTAAAAAGAATTTAAGAAAAGAAAAAGAGAGAAGTAGAAGAAGATAACAGAAAATAAAGGGAGAGGAAGATAGAAAAAAAGAGAGAAGAGAGAAAAGAAGGTAGAATATTTTAAAATGGAAGAAAACAGAAAGAAAACAGAACAACAGAATCACATCAGAATCTCACAATTCGCAGCGGAACAACATATAATAATAAATGAATAATCTTTAAATAAAGAACTATATCAGTTATTACATCACATTATATTTCATTACATCATATCATATCATCAGAGTGTACAACAACATACAACAATAAACAGTGCAGCGGAAAAGAAATACTATATAAACTAGTAATACGCCATGCCATCCAGCTTGCCTCCAGCAACTCCAGAATATCCAGAATATCCTGATAAACCTAACTCTTAACTGCCCGTGTGGAAATTGGTGGGCACCCAGAGTTTAGGAAGGAAAACAATAAACTCCAAGTCAGTCATGTGACTGGTGTGAGAACTCAAAACAGTTTATTTACTTTAAAATCAAAATAGAAGAATATTTTTAAATCAATTCGCAATGCTTTTAAAAATGAGACTACCATAAGGCCTCCCGCACACACACACATGCAAACGCAGAATCGGAGGAGATTTCTCCTTATGATAGTCAAAGATGCTTGATACGCATTTAAGATAACATTTGATATTATTACTAGTGCATAGTGTAGGAAAGTCATTTCAAAAATAAAGATATAAATCTTAGCCGACATAGACATTTCGAACTATGCCTACTATAGCTACTATCCAAACAGTGGTGACCACCATAAGTGAATAGCAGGTTCTACAACTAATACCGTACAAGTTTCGTATTGGGAATTGGATTTCCAACAAATGGTCAGGCCAAGGAACTTCCCATTGCCACATGAGAATGCCTCTGGAAAGACATCCCCGAGAACCAAACCGGAACTCTGCCAACACAAGGCCGGGTTACCCCTAACTGGGTAACTACTGACACGAGCACGCCATTCCCCGATCGTAAACGACCTTTTTCACGGGATCCCGATAACCAACAACCACAAAGTAATAAACTCGTAGTAACCACATAGGTTAAATATCTGGGCTCCATACCATGATACAACCTCTATCCAGAAGGAAATGTACATACCCTAAGGGGAGCTACAGCAACCCCTAATAACCTTGCCGCATCTTTCCTGTTTTGACCATTTCCGGGATGTGAGGCTCGACGAATTCACGTCCACAAAAACATACTTTATACAAAAGCCATGCTTTGGGTCAATAAATGATCAACACAATGATCACTAAGATAGACGATCAAATAAATGATCCTATCACAAATAATCAACACAATGATCATTTCAGCATCACTCAGCATGTCACATTACCAAAATGGGATATATTGCTGATAACTTCAACTATATAACCTTTGAGCTCGTACGTCTCAAAGAAGGGTGTTAAGCAAAGAATAAATTCTCCGCCACCAACAGAAATATATTTGAATGAAATCGGCTTTATATCTCAAATTGTAATGTCAGGCATACAATCCATACAAGTCTGTTCCGGGATCGAACAGAACCGAAGGCACTTACAAAGAAGTCCTTGCAATCCGGATGTTCACAATCCTGATCGGATTCACCATCACATATGGAGAACTCAATACCGTAGCTACTCGATGCAGAGTCAATCGATAGTTCATCCTATCGCTCTCGCAAATACCGGTCTTCAACACCGATCTTCAAATGCAATTCACAACGACGTATCACATATTCGGAATGGGTTATACGACCCCATGGTCCTTTCCCGGTTAACCCGAATAGTGAGCGCTTATTCAAAAATAAGTGTGCATTCAAATTCAATCAATTCACATCAAATACCCATTCAAAGGGAAATATTGATAGTCGGCTATTGAACTATCAATGGATATGCATACATCACCAGATTCCAAATAATTTTCCAGATTATTTATTTTCCAAAATATCTTTACTAGATATATAGTTTCAACACTTCAAAAATAAATCAATATTTATTTTTAACCAATTTCACTTTTCACATATAAATTCCATAATGAATTTATATTTCAAAATATCCATGCATATATGATTTCAACTATTCATTTCAATTTATCTTCAAAAAGATAAATTCTAATTTTTCACTTCATATTGGAAAACATTTCCATACTTATTAAAAATAAGTAATTCACAAATCTTTTTATTTTCAACCTTAGAAAATATTCAATATACTTAAATCGAATTAAGTATATATTTCATTCTTTAAGGAAATTATGTTCTTAAACATATTTATTTGGGTCAAAACGAATGTTGCGTAAAACATCGTTACAACGTCCCAAAATCACTAGTATAGGGATTTGAAATTAAAATAGATATATAAATTCCAATACTATACAAAAACATTTCCTTTCGGAAATCATTTACTATAACAACAGTGTTATAGTCCACATTTCCTTTTATTTCTCGAAAACGTCTATTTCAACAATAAATGTTGAAATCTATGATTTCGAATCTCAACACAATTAAAACATCGTTAGATCGTTTTAATTCAAATTAAACATCTCATTCAAAACAATTTCTTTAACATATCATTCACTATTTAAAAACGTGAATATACTTCTTTAACAAATTCCATCCTTTTATTCATTTTAATTCAAAGGATTATTCACTGTCTAAAAACGTGAATATGACTCTATTTCTAAGTTATAACAATTAACTTATCAAAATAAGTCGTTTGCGAATTTATAAAACAACGTTCATAAATTCCATATCTATTTATTTATAAAAACTTCCTTTTTATAAATTCCTTTATTAACCTATTCCAGTTTATAACTAAATTATAAACTACAAGTTCATATTATAAGTTAATTACTTATAAAACGATTATTTTACAAAATCGTTCATTTAACTTCCCAAATTATTAATCTTAACTTATAAGATTGTTTATTTATCCAAAATTCATTCTTTCGGTAACTTTATAAATTTTATAAACCTATTGCTTATAAAATTTCATTTATAACTTTACAGTTTATAATTTCATAAATTTCATTCATTTAGGAAATTCATTTTCACTACATTCAAACACTTATAAAAACTCGTTTTATAATGTCCATAATTCAATTTATAAATATCCATTTATAAATCTCTTAATATAAATTAATTTATATTATTCTTTTAAACGTCTTTAAATTCCTTTAAAAATTTCACCGTTCTCTTGATTTATAAAATAATCAAATTTTATAAATCTTATATTCAAACTTTTAATAATAAACTCAAAAATCCAGTTTAAACTATTTTATAAAATCATTGGTTCATATTTCTCAGAAATCGACTTTTAATCGTATTTCTAAAAATCAGCTTTTTAACTATATTTCACAAAAACCATAATTTTTATAACTTTAAAAATTATAACGTTTTTTTTATTTATTTATAATGGATCAATTCCAAAAATATAGTATATTTTCAAAAATCATTTAAAAGATCATTTTAAAATCCCAAAATTTGGGTCCAATGATGCTACACACCAAATAGTCAATCACGACAAACAACGATATCGTATATCAATATGAAAATCCATCAAATATCAAAATATCTGAAAACAAATAAAAACTGTTGAGGAATCCAGTTGGATCCCTCCAACCTGTTTCCTGCATCCAAAAACATTAGCACAATACCAATTTCGCTCCAGTACGAAATTATCGCGGTACATGTTCTTATTAAATATTATCCGCTTAATAACGGCGTAATAGGGTCTCATCCGCTAAACAAAAAATGCGGGAAATCAACAACTGCAATATATACATATGCCAATATATATATATTGATATTATATATAATACCAATTTCACTGTTTATGAAATATTCGCGGTATATGTTTTTATTAAATAACATACGCTTACTAACGGCGCATAATGTCTATTTTAACAATCAATAATTTACAGTCATCATTCAAACATGCATTCAGATATTTTAAATCTAACTATTTAAAATAAAATCGAAATCTATTCGATTGAGTGAGAAGTTCTCACCTTGGTTTTAATTTCCGTTTTAGCTTTTATTTCGAATAAAATTAAACGCGCGTTTAATTTTACCCGAAATTCTCACTAACTCCAAACGACTCCAAACCAACTCCATCGCGTAGTGCTCGTCCATACGATTCCAACGCAACTGAGTTTGCATTTTTTCGACCTCGTATGAAAAAGATATGAATTTTTGAAGTTTACACAAATTTAAACTTAATAATTACAACTTAAACTTAATAATTTATAACCTATATCCATCTATAGCCATAGGATCCCAATCCAACAGATCTTGGCCGTCCCCATCCTTCTCCCTCCTCTTCATTTTGCACGCAACTTCTACAGCAAATAACAAACGCAAGAGAACCCACCCCATCTCAAACTAGGGTTAATTAATTCGCCATTAATACTCGACGAAACCCGATCATACCAACACCATGACGAAGCTCCTCACCTTAGCTATGTTCGGCCTGACCCTGGTGGAGCTCGGCCCAAAGATTGGCCTAGAATCTCGTGCGCACGGCAGCAAGGTCGGCCCCACCTAGCTCCTCCTCCGATGCTCCAAACTCGATCTCAACCGTTGATCTCGTAGCTCTCGTCGTGCTCTTCATCTTTGTAGTTGAAACCTAAGGCTAAATGTCGACGGATTGGAAGATAATTGAGGTGGAAGTCGAGTGTTTTCTGGCCATCCATCATAAAGTGGCGGCTACATGAATGAATTAGGGTTTGGAATGATATTTTATCAAATTTATGAAGAGAGAGGTGTATTTATAGAGTTTCGTTCGACACTATTCACCCGGAAATTCCGAACTCCGATTTAGACGCCGTAACCAGCGTACCTAGGGTTTATCCCGCGTTCCGGACACAATGGAACAGGTTTCGGAAGCTAATTCGGAAGTATGTGCGAGTTATGGCTATAAACGCTCAATTTAAATTAAACCGATTTAAGTCGATTTCTAGGCGTTTTAATTTGTACCGGACAAACGGTAAATCCAATTGACTTGAAATTTGAAACCTTACAATAATATCACATTACGGATCCGATGAAACTGGTTTCGTCAAAATCCGAGACTTTTTGAAAAATGGCTATTTTGACTCGCCAAATTTAAATTAAAAATAATTCAATGCGTTTCGAGCTGCCACGATCAAACGATAACTCCGATTGACACGAAAATTGAAATCCAGTAATAACTTACTATTACGGATCCAATGAAACTGGTTTCGTTCAATTCTGAGACTGTTCAAAAATTGACTATTTTACAGTCGATTATTTAATATTAAAATATTCAATTTTCACAAATTAACTTTTAATTCGATTTTAAAAGTTCTAAAATATCATTCTAACTTCAACATGATAAAATAAAATTTTCCAAATTATTTTAAATCATTTTTAACTCAATTTTTAATTATTTCCATAATTTAACATATTAAATTATCGATTTAATAATCCAATTAAATCCAAAAATTCAAATAAAAATTTATTTGACTTATAAATTCACTTATTAATATTTAAAATTAATTAAATATTCAAATTTTAATTTATAAAAATTCTGGGTCGTTACAATACTTCCAACCTTAATAACTTTTGAATACAAATTCGAATTCGGACGCGGTTTCTTCTATTGCGATCGTACTGAATTCTGGACAACACGAAACTTATTTGACTGCATTTGGAGACTGTTGAAATTTGGACCTTTGTTTAGATTTTAAATGAGCTAAAAATCAAAGGTGAGTGATTTAACCCACTCATGAAATACTAAACTTTCTTATGTTAGTTAAATTAAATTTATGATGTGATAAGAAATTCATTGATTATTGTTTGGTATTCTAAATTGTCATTTAAATTTAGTTTGAATTTATGTTGAATTAAAGTGCCATTTAAATTAATATTGAATTTAAATTGTTAGTTAAATACTGATAATGATAATCAAGCAATTTTGTGATTTATTGGCTGATTTGGATGTTGATTGTGATGGATGTTTGATTGTTGACATTTTGGACGATTGGATGTTTATATCCCTGTTATCACTATGGGTTGAAATGATACATGCCCGAATGATCTTAAAGATTAGGGAAAATCGTTATTGGTTGAAATGATAAATCCAAGCGATTTTATTGATTTGGAAATTATTGATTCTGCATATGGGTTGAAATGATATATACCCGGAAAATTTAACTATTTTGGGGTTGAAATGATACATATCCTACCACTTGAGCATAGGGTATTAAACTATATACGGACACCGTTAATCGGTTTTAAATTATTTTCCAAATAGTAAAGAATATTTGATTTATAAACTTCAATTTTAAAATTTTATTTAATGATTTTATTTAAAATTTATATTTGGAAAATAATTTATTTTATATGTTTTGAAGTCTCAATTATAAATTAATATATATTTTAAATGTAAATTTAAAATTTTAACTTATGATTTAATTTATTTTTAAACATATATATTTTTAAATAGTTTAAAATTTAATACAATAAAATATTTAATATAATTTTAAGATATATATAATTTAAATTTAATTTAATATAATAAATATAGTTTTTATTTAATATGATAAATACAGACTTTATAATAGTTATAATAAATAAAAATGTAAGAGGTTTGTAAGGAATTTATAAAAGTTTTGTAAGAGATTTTATAATGGATTTTATAAAAGGATTCTTAGAAAGGATTTTTATAAATGATTTTATAATGGTTTTATAAAGGTTTTATAGGATTTTATAAAATGTTTTTATAAAAAAATTGTATAAAGGGATTTGGAAGCGTATAAAAGAATTTTTGTAAAGGTTTATGATAAAGGGAAGAGTTGTGAATTGTTTTTGGAATTTATAAATAGCTTTATAAATGGCTTAAGAGCATTTAAATAGTTTATAAATGGTTTTAGAGAGTTTTGTAAATTATTTTGAAATTGATTGAAAGAAATCTTCCTCGTATTTGATACATGGAGCAAATATAAAATCCAAATTGATATCACTAAATGGTTGTTTGAGGTCTTCTCGCGTATTTATAAAATACTAAAGAAATGTTTATAGAAACAACAAACTCGTTATGATGGAACGTTTTGACACAAACTTTTATAAGTGATATTGAGTATAACACGTCAATGATAAAATTCAAGTTAAAATCTTTAATTTGATAATGTTTCAAAATAAAAGTGATTGTGGTCAACTCAACGAAATGTTGGGAACGTTAACTTGAATAGAGCTACAATAAACCAATATATATAGATACAAATGCACGAATTTATAATTGAGCCAAAGGTGATTCTAAATGTTGAGAATCCCATAATATTATTATAAGATAACAATGTCATGAAATCAATCATGATAGAACTTAAAGCTCACTAGAAGGCAGTTTATCAATGAGAGTTAATCGACAAAGTAGATAATTAAAACATAATAGCATACCCATTCATTAAGGGACTGACCTGATTGGTTTTGAGAAATCCGATTAGAGAAGTTGGAATTAGATTCCATAATTGACCCCAAGTGCAAGTGGAAGATTGATAGAGTTAGGGGTATGCCCTGGAGGAAATTATGTAATTTGTTATATATATCTAACTCGTTGACCAATCTTGTTCGAAATAAAAGGTAATTTCTTCCTATTATATAATTGATATAATGTGATTATACTAATTAATTAACTTAATTGAAAGTATATTTACTAGAAAAAAATCCATAAATGTTATATTTTGTGATAGTAGTTACAAAGTGTTGTAATCGTGAGTAATTTATCACAACGAAACAAATATACCATTTTAAATGTTCCTAGTCAAGATGCATCGAGATTGGATATCGATGTACCCGTTGAGACTGGAGTACGTAACGCTCTCAAAATGTTGGGCAGTGTATTACTCAAGGAAGCTGGGGCGCCTGTGGTTACGTACTAATAGTTGTTGGATAACTATGGAATGAGTCACTCGATAGTTTTCTGTTGGTTTATATAACTAAGGACAAATAAAAAATATCGATGTCATTGATTTACATAGTTCTCTCGACTTAAGAATACCGTGCATCTTAAGTATGAAAGCTTTGCATTGATTATAGCCAAATCATGGCTTGGCGACCATCGAGTGACTATAGTTGGGTCAAGTGGAAGTATTGGAAGTGAAGTACTATTCAAGAGAGGATTCGTCTCCTCAGTTATATGCGGTTAGTATCGCGGTCAACTCAAGTCAACTCAAAGTCAATGTCTTTGGTCAAATCATTTCGGCTAATAATAATTGTTATAATTGAGCCAAGGACTTTGTATTTAGACTATAAATTTGATTGTGGATGAGGTTGGAATTTTAACCAGTAAATTCCATAAGTCCAAAGTGATATAGTTTTAGCGAAAAGAATTGGTGTAAACAAATGTCACAACCGGGTAACGCTTATTAAACTAAAATTGGATTTTACCGAAAATGAGTAAGCGATAAATTTGGCCATAATGTCACACTACCTGCTAAGTGGCGTGTGAACGTTAACATTAGAATAGTTCAATGTTAATCGCTGACCTAATTTATACCCAAGAGTTACAAAGCCGAAATGATGAATTTTCTTAAGATCGAACGATTTAATTAGTTTATAATTGTTATAAATTAATTAAATTAATTAATATTTATGAAATATTAATTATAATATTTGAATATGGTTTGATAACTAAATAATGTTATATATATTTATAATAGTTATAAATGTACCAATCGATATACGATATCGATGAGTGATTAAATTAGATTTAATTGCATAACATTTTGGCTAGGGCTTAAATGGATTTAAAGCCCGTCATTAGGCCTGTAAATTTCAGTTTTGACAGGTTATTGGAGGCAGCTAAAACTTAAGATTAGACCTAGAGATGGATGGCTAAGATTAAGAGAGAATAGGTAATGAGATTGTCCTAATATCTCTCTTGTACAAGGCTATATATATGGATCTCTAAACCCTTAACCAAAAACAAATTTTGGCTACCATAATTATCAAATTTGCTGGTCGAAATTAATCCCCATATCAGTTCTAAGAATCTCAAATCTATTCAAGTTAAGTAAATCACAATTTGATATAAAAGGTCGACGATTCCGGACTTGCAATCTAACGGATCGAACAAAACTAGAGAAGGGAATTCATTGATTCAAGTGGACTCAATGGCATCATCAATTGGCATTTTATTTATGTATTATGGTAATCATATCATATTTTATGACTTAATATTGATTAATCCTAAATCTGTATACATACATACATATATATATATATATATATTAATGATGTATATCTAGCTAGGTGAGATTTTTGTACGTATATGTAGTCGTCACAAATTAGTTTGGTTATGTGCATGGTTATATTATTATGTGTTATAATTTATGTATAAAAAAAATCTAATTTGCTGTAAAAAAAATCATTATTAATTATTATATGTATATTTATATATTGATTTAAATATAGACTAATGTATATTTAAAACATACAATTACATATATGTATACTTATTTTGTATAAACAACTTAGAATTTTTTTCTTACATCTATTTATGCATAATATGAATTATCAAATTCGAAGATAATTTTTTTTGTATATAAATAATTTTAAATTATCTTTTATTGATTATTTAAATTATTTATTATTTCTAAAATAATTTTTGCATTGAAAATTCGATTTTATATTTATTTTTAAATTACTACATCAATGCGGTAACCTGTGAAAAAATTTCAGAATTTTTTTTCAATATTTTTAGTAGTTAGATTACTTTGATTGACCATTTCTTTTATTTATTAAAAATAATATTTTATTTTAAAAAATCATGAAAAAAATTTTTGTACCTGTATTTTTTGATCTTAAATTTTCGTAAATTTTAAATTTTGATTTTCTAATATTTATTACTAATATTTTTAATTATTATTATCAAAACTATTTATTATATATATATATAATGATAAAATTGTAAAATTATTATTTATGTTTGTTATGCTAAGTTCGGTCTGGAAATAATTCTAAAATTTATATTTATATTTTAAGTATTTGAATGTAATTAACTATTGATATATATACGTTTTATTTAACCTTATGTGTGTGTATAATTTTAATTATTAAATATGTATACATGTAAAATTTTATATGTTTAATTATGTATATATATTTATACAAATGTTTTAAATTATATATATATATATACTATATTTAGTTTTGAGACTTTTAGTTATACAATATATTTTGAATATATGTATACGTATTTATATAAATATACTTTGCACTATAGATTTATGCACATTTTTAGACAACGTACAATATATACGAAATGAGATAATGTGTCCATTGCGATGTAAATCCCAACATCTATATACAGACATGTTATACTCTTCACGAATTATTATGATACACATACACACATATATGTATATGTATATGATACATGTATACAGATAAATTAAATCATTCAAATTAACTTTACATTACAAAATACTTTAATTTAAATAAAATACATGATTTTATTTAAAACAGATTTAGAATTATTCTAAATGAATTAGACTTCATAGGCTCTCCAATAGGATGAAATTTTTTTTGAAGTATACCCACCACTACCGCTGCGGGCTGGCCCAGTTCCAACTATGGTATTAGAGCCCAATAGCCTATGCGGTCTCAATTAGTCATGTTAAAGCTAGATTATTAAGCTTGTCCACTTAGTACGGTGTCTAGAAAGGTAATGTCTAGGATTGTAATAGGGTAATCAAGAACTCTGTACTACCTGGTTACCGACCGGCCTCGAAAGGTGATGTGAGCCCAAAGGTTGCTCCTAATAGAAAAGGCCCAACTTAATTTAGGCCTTGGGCTAATTTTCAAAATCGTTTTGAAAATTAATATCAAAGACTTTAAATTTAATAGTTAAATTTAAAATAAAACAGGTTTATTATAAAAAATTATAATACAACATAAGTTTTCAAAATGTTTGAAAGGATAATGATATTTTCAAAATGTTTGAAAATATTTATGTAATAATTTCAAAATTTAAATTATAAATAAGTTTAATAAAATAAATTAATTAAATATGTTAACTAATTAATGCATATATGCATGTATTATATATGTTGATATATGCTGTGTTATTTTAAAATGTTTAAGATAACATAAGTATACATATATGTATACAAGAAAAAATTTGAAATTAATAAATTTTAATAAAATTGGTTTAATTAAATAAATTAATTAAAGGTTATTTAATTAAATAAAATACACATATATATGATATATGTGTGTTACACTATAAAGGGTATAATATATACTATAAATGTTATAGTAGATATGTCCAATACAAAAGTTATATTGAATTTAAAATTGATTAAAATTAATTAGATAAGATTTAATCAATGTTATAAGTGATATGAAATATAAAAGTTATATAACAATATAACTTATATGATATGTGTATAAACTAAACATAGAACATTAAATAAACCCAAATAGACTTGAGAAATAAATACATATGTAAATGTACATATACTGTTATTTCTTATGTGTATGACACTTGAATCGCTGGGGTTTTTCATAAGAAATATATTATTATATAAGTCGATATCACCTTATATATATGGAAGATTATGAATCTTCAATATAATGTCGTTCTCAACCATATATATATCAATAAATTACTTACATACTCCTTAGTTGTTGAGCATAATACTATTAATATATTGAACAGATGAGGTAAGATAACTATATGTATTTCTTGAGAAAACTCAAGATACATATATTATACTTAGACCTTCAGATACGGTAGGTATGAGTGAATAATCTCTTTCATTTTGTTGAGCAAACTCAAGGTCAAAATGAGATTAGAACAAGGAAAAATGGATTTGAAGTTGTATGTGATACAACCGATAAGGAGTTATCCATCGTTTATGGGGCTATGATTTGTTGAGCAAACTCAAGATCAGAATACCAAAGCAAACGAGTCCTAACATCCACTAGTGAAGTTTTAAGAATTCTATGTTTCATCTTAGGGTTTGAAGAAACATAAAAGACTAGTCAGAGACTTATTAGAAAAATGAAATAGTAACATTTAACCTTTTTAATATTGTAAGAACATATGGTATATAATGTTATAATTATCTACAATGATAAATTTTTGTATTTAGTATGATTGATAAAACATTTGTCAATTAAAATATATAAACAAACTGATTTGAAAGATGACAAATAGAAATATAATATATACTTACTAATAATTTTAATTGCATGTTATATAATGTTTCTATACCCATGCAAGTGACTAATTTCAACTATGTAACGCCCCACCCCGAAACCCACCTTAGTAAAGAGAATTAACGAGTAATTCCGTCTACTAAAGCGGAGAATAGGGCTGGTTAAGGGCGACCATCTATAACTTTGTCTTAAACATCTACTGAATACGTCGATAAATGCAATATAATTTTTTTCTTTTCTATCTCAATAGATCGACATACATAGTAAATGTTTAATCCAAAACTATAGGTGGTTGACGAATCTATCAGAACAAAATACAATAACTAAATGTAAAGCACATCACAGAACATTAATCGACATCATATATATATATATATACATATACACTGATACATGTTTAGTGCAATACAATATGAATACAATAATGGTGGTACCCGACCACACCATATACATCAAATCAAATGTAAAAAACATCAGAGTATGCAGAAGAAATAAACTACTTAAGCGAAAGAAGAGATGATATCCAACACCAACTTCAAGCTAAGTCCAATAGATGATACCTGAAACAACTCGGTCTGACCCGAGTATAAATACACGGGTCAGTCTAGCTACACAAATCAGTCGATATCGATAATATGAAGCAGAATGGATATAGTGATACTTCTTCTCGAATGAGGAGAAGGATTAGATAACTCATAGCTCAATACTTAAGTAACAAACGCTACCTAAGTGACTAAATACCTCGAAAGAGGTAGCTCAAACTCAATACTCAAATAAAACACAAGTGCCTCGTATCATTAGCGATAACCCATAATGAACTCAAATCAACTCATATAAAACTCAAGCAAAACTCAAATGGTTCGATGAACATTACTCCGAAAAGGAGAAAACTCATCTCAATCACAAATAGAAGTCATGAAAGCAACACAAGACAACTCTATAAGAATGTGAGATCTCAAACTCATAAGTAGGCCAAGGCGGCTAAATCTCACACATACATCTCAATCATAAAAACTCATGAAACTCCATACGAATTCAAACTCATAAAATCTCAAATTCAATAAAGAATTCGATGCATCTTCAAAACTCAGAAAATGTTAACACTAATGCACCAAAAACGACGAATTCAAAACTCAGAAAACCCGGATCGGCCATATCCCTAAATACAATGCCGAAGCAATGCTGCACGTGCTAAATTCAGACGGCCGAAGCCTTGGACAAGGTCGTGACACCTTTTTAAAGCAGTTCGCCCTCATGACAAGGTCGCTGACACCTTTCCAAAGCAGTTCGTCCTCATGACAAGGTCGCTGACACCTTTCCAAAGCAGCTCGTCCTCATGACAAGGTCGGTGACACATTTCCAAGCCATTTTGTCATCCCTAACAAGGTCGCTAACACCTCCAAAGCAGTTCGTCCTCATGACAAGGTCGCTGACACCTCTCAAAGCAGTTATGTTAGGTAAACATCGTGAATGTATCATAAACTCACGGATAGGAACCCGAAAAGTGTTAACGTGTGTCCCATACCACACATTCGCACTTAGTGGTTTACTAGCCGTTAGTCGATGCCACACTAAAAACATTATAAAACTCAGAAAATTATATCTCGCCTAGTCTCATTGGCGAGTGATAAAGAGAAACCATACTTATCTCATCTCATCGATAAGTATTAAATGGCATCATATCTTGTCTCATCTCATCGACAAGTGAAAAACATCATGATGGTTTCTCATAAACCATAAATCTCAAAATATGAAATCATAAACTCAAGACTTGCCTTATGTCATTGGCAAGTAAATAAAACATCGTGATGGTTCTCATCGATCATACTCCTACATAGGAGATCTCAAACCATAATGCTTGCTAAATATTGGCCATCTTAAATAATTCCAATAAATAGAAATTATAAAACTCAAAATACGCCATAAAATGGCAAAACATCTCAGAATCAATAATCTCAAATAGCTTCGTTCGTACAAGTCCGGAATTAACCAAAATAGTAAACGCACATGTCCCATACCACGTGTTTTACTGAATCGTTTAATTCTCTTTCTCATACGTTCGAATAGTGTAAAAGTGTATGTTTTATATTTAAAATAGTTTACTAGAGAAAACAAGCTTTTAAAACTATTTCTCGAAAAGATTAATAAAACCAATATTTGAAATTCCTTTATTATAGGAAATAAATAGATTTTATATTAGAAAAATAATTTTAAAACTATATAATAATAATTTGAAATGTCCATTTATTTCAAAAATCACTTCAAAATAGTTTAGTGAAAACCGCGCTCGAAAACAATGAAAAACAAGAAAGATAACTCAAGACCGATAACTTGAATTCAATACGAATTCAATCCAAATTTAACCCAAAATCAATTCAAATTCTATTTAAATTTGAATTCCAAATTCTCCAAATATAGCTAGCTTACTGATAGGAATCATAGCTCTCAAAACATTTCAAAAAAACATCAAAACCGGACAAGAATGAGAGCAAAAATAAGCTAGTATAATTCTCAAGTCAATGATTTGTTGCTGTCGTTTTACTCCCGGGACAACAATAAACAACTCCAGTTTTGACCAAGCTAACTTCAAAATTTCAGAAAACTCAAAAAAAGGAAGGTTTGTAAAATAATCCAAGTTTTTTAAAGCATCAAGAATTATCTAAATCCGACAAGAAACGAGAAAGATACGTCTAAGTTACTAACTATATTTAGTTTAGATAATGTAATAATCAAAGTGACAGAGCTGAGAATTTGTAACAGGATTTCGATCAACCTATACTCAAAATATGCGAATGTGTTCAACAGAAAAATTATCACACATAAAATAAGCTTTCTAAAACTTAAAAAATCATCCAAATCCGACAAGAAACAAGGAAGATATGATCAATGTACTAACTGTGTTTAGTTTGGATAACATAATTACTAAAGTGACAGAGTTGAGAATTTGCAACAGCATTTTGATCAATTTATGCTCAAAATATGCAAATTTGTTCAACAGTAAAGTTGTCACATATAAAATAATCTTTTCGGAACTTCAAAAATCATTCAAATCGGACAAGAAACAAGGAAGATATGATCAATTTACTAACTGTGTTCAGTTTGGATAACATTATTACTAAAGTGACAGAGCTGAGAGTTTGCAACAGCATTTTGATCAATTTATGCTCAAAATATGCAAATGTGTTCAACAGTAAAGTTGTCACATATAAAAAAGCTTTCTGGAACTTCAAAAATCATCCAAATCGGACAAGAAACAAGGAAGATATGTCTAAAAGAATTTCTGTGTTTCAAGTTAAGATTAAAACACAGGACAGAAAGGTTACATCTTCTTCAAACTCGAATTACTCTTAGTAAACAGCTTAATCACAAAAAGTAATGAACATAAAAGTTATTCCTTATAAAAGCGTCTTCCAACTAAAAAAAACCTAACTCAATTTAGATCTACGATTTCAAAGTTATGGTGATTTCAATATCAGGTTTCAACAAAAATATTGCACAAAGCAGAGCTGTGTACATCAGTTTCAAACCCAGTTTCGACCCTCTAAACCATGGAATTTCTTAAAGTGATTGAAAGAAAACTTGTAGCTAATAGAATGTTCTTTCAACTTCAAGAATATTGAGCTATTTTGGATAAATTGGCACTAAGATATCGCTGTTTACTGCAGCGATATTTTTACAAACAATTTTCAGCAAACTACAACCATGCAATCATTCAAATTCAAGCAACCAATTCACAACTAATTTGAAAGCAACTCAATCATAAAACCATCCAATTCAATTCAATTATCAACTGAAAATTATTCTCATAGATTAAAGGTAGTAGTATGAGTGATTAACTCACCTTTTACTTTCCTATAGCTTGCTAAATCCTCTTTTAAGCCTTGCTAACCTCTTAGCTTCTCCAAAATCACCAAAAAACTCAAGAAATTTTTTTTAACAGCAAGCAATTTGATCAAAAAGGGGATCAAAATCATTCTTTTAGAGTTCTAAAGGATAGAGATAGAGTTTAAAACACTTACTCTACATTATTGGACAAAATCCCTTTGATTTGAGCTTTGAATTTTGAAATTAGGAACTAGGGTTTAGGAAGATGAATGTTTTATTGAAAAGGAGAATGAACGTACTGGTGTTTGAGGAAGAGAAATATGTTTCTCATTTCTTTGCTAACAGGCCAAATGAAGTATGCTAATGGGCTAGAGTCCAATTTTTCAAGAAAATTAGCTTTGGTTATAAATTAATCACTTAGTTACATGTTAACAATGCACACCATCAAATTCAATCATCTATTCAACTTTATTTCATATCAAAAATTTATAAAACTTCATATTCATGATGATAAAATGTTATATACTCAAAATAAAAGATTATTTATATTTTTAAAACTTTTTATCATCATATTTCTTTTCCTTTTTATAAATAACAAATTTACATCTTTAATTACAAATTCCATTGTAATTAACATTATAAATTACACAAAAATAATATTTTTGTGTAATAAAATTTTATAACCCTTTTCAAATATAGTTTTACACTTAAATTATATTTTTAAACTCAATTCCATCATTAGTTTGAATATATCTCATCTTAAAATTAATCACTTCTTTTAAAAATCATTAAAAGAAGTAAATAGCAATAATTAACAAAATTATTGCATTAACTCTAAATAAAACACATTTTCCTCATTTTATTATCTCAAATCATCTTAATCAGAATTCTATTTTCTCATTTTTATCTTCAATATATTGTTTATTCCCAATAAACAATTAAATTCCTCATTAGTTATTAGTTTACACTATTAAATTATAACCGCCGTTATAATTTAATATTCTCAGGTAATCACTAAAATTAGGGTTGTTACAGACTCCCCCTCTTACAAAAATTGCGTCCCTGCAATTTTCTTGAAAAAAGTGTTGTAAACAACATAAAAGATACAATCATCGAAGGATAAAGACATGCTTGAATTCCAAATCATTCATACTCTCAATATAGAATGGTCGAAAGAAATAATAAAAAACTCACTTGGTTAATCCAATGGCTCATCAAATGCTAAAATAGTGATTAGTAAACCATCGAATTTTCCAAGTAACTCGAAAGAATTTCGAAGATATCCCGTCTTCGGTCAAAACTCAATAAGATGCTCAACAATTAATCAATCGAAAATGATTGATTTCATAAAAATCTACAAATAGAGTCGGGATCAAACTCACTTAAACCCGAACTCTAAGCAATAGAGAAGAACATCAATAAGATTTTCTGCATAAATATGGGGAAAGAACATCCCCACAATAGGGTAGACAGAGTAGATAAGATAGATAAATCACAAGATGGTTTCTCAAAAGGCCACCGAACTCGAATGACCGCCAAAAATGCACGTCGATAATAATAGCTCAAAGATAGAATATACTCAAGAACAAGGATATAAGCTCAAATTATCTTTTAATCCAAGATATTTATAATTTTAAATCTCAACATCTTTTAAATTTTAAAATCTCAATTTTCAACATTTGAAAATTTCTCAAACTCTTTACTATATTACTTAGTAAGTAATTTAAAACTCAAAGTTAAAATCAAATTTCATCTCTTTCTTCAAAATTAATTTCCAAAAATTTTTGTAAATCCATAATAATATTCCTAAAAATAAATTATGGGTTTAAATTTTCTTTACTCTTCTATTAAATCACCTAAATAGTTTTTAAAACAATCTTCAAATTCTCTTATTATACTCTTCCCTTAAAACATTCAATGTATATAATATAGATTCTAAAATCTCAAAATATATACTTCTAATAAAGCACAGCTCTACAATAATCTCATTTATATTCTCATCTTTATAATTTAAAAATAAATTAATGGCATTGCCTCGCCATTGAGTCTCTAATAAATAAATATATTTGTTGGCTGCAGAGTTAACCGAACGATCAAAACTGCCTCGCCACTCTATTACTCATCTCTAAAATCAATGGCTGCAATTACCATTCAAAAAATAAATTTAATATTTAATATCAAAATATTATTTTCAAAATCTCAATCCTTAAAACACAAATCATCGTGTTTGATTGCCTCATCATAGCATTTAGGAGATTCCTATCGATAACATTGATCAGGCGTATCGACCAGAACTATTAACTACTCGATGGATAACCCAACACCCTCAAATTATTTCTATGAAAGAATACTGCTCATATAAATATATTCTCAAAACATTCTTTTATTTTTAAAATATCTCAAAACTCCAATTTCTCTTTTTAAAACTCATATATATGGCTTCAAAAACTCAAACCAAAGAACATTAAGAGAATGCATCGAGATATTCCTAGAGTACGCGATTCAAAAAATCAACAGAAGGAGATGGAGTGTTCGTCAACTCCTATATGAGGACGAGCCACTCTCGGAAATCATCAAGACCAAAGATAAGCCAGATATTCTCCTCGAAGGAAAAGAAACATACAAACCACAAATCATTACTTCAAACAAGGTAATGCTGCAAAGGTTAACACCGATTGAGTATTGAAAAGGGTATTTAAAGAAACTGAATGATAAACTCAATCGAACTCGAATAATCTAGAAATTCACCTCATTCCTTAGTGGATATCCTCGTGGAAGGATAATCTAAGAGCTAAGAGCCAGGAATAAGGCTACCTCAACATTCGATTGCCTGATTGGATGTCAAATCCAAACGGACTCACAAAAATCAACAAAGCCACCTTGATTGGAATTCGAGATATATCATCAACATCTCGATACTCAAGAGTGAATACAGAAACTTCGGAATCATTATTAACATTCCAAAGTGATAGAAATAATAAACCAATCAAATTAGGATGCCTAAATAATTGTAGGATCCTCTAACAACAAAAAGGATCGGACTTAACATCAAATAAGTCAATCCATCTCAAATCAAATACATCTCAATATAGTGAGTAATAAACAAATACTCACTAAAGCAGCAACCAATAGAAAACTCGGAATGCTCACAACAAGCTAATCGTTGTGGACCCCTTAATAGGGTTCACAACTCTCAAAGGAATACAACAACAATGCTTCAAAGAAATCAATTAGCTCCATCGATATGAACTCACTCGTATCGACAAAAATAAGAATACAATAATCCTAAATACGATTATTTATAAGATAATATGACACCCAAACTCTATTATGGAATACTACAAAATACAATATACATATTCCTAGACATATTCCATCTCAACATATCCTAATACACGAAAAAGAATTAAAGCATGATTCGAAAACAAGCTCGAATAAAGGACAATGATTCACTCGTACTATACTTCGACATATCGTGATATACATATTGTTCTACGTTTATTCTACTTTGTTCTGACCATAATCTGATACCAAGCTGTAACGCCCCACCCCGAAACCCACCTTAGTAAAGAGAATTAACGAGTAATTCCGTCTATTAAAGTGGAGAATAGGGCTGGATAAGGGGAACCATCTATAACTTTGTCTTAAACATCTACTGAATACGTCGATAAATGCAATATAATTTTTTCTTTTCTATCTCAATAGATCGACATACATAGTAAATGTTTAATCCAAAACTATAGGTGGTTGACGGATCTATCAGAACAAAATACAATAACTAAATGTAAAGCACATCACAGAACAGTAATCGACATCATATATATATATATATACACATATACACTGATACATGTTTAGTACAATACAATATGAATACAATAAAGGTGGTACCCGACCACACCATATACATCAAATCAAATGTAAAAAGCATCAGAGTATGCGAAAGAAATAAACTACTTAAGCGAAAGAAGAGATGATATCCAACACCAACTTCAAGCTAAGTCCAATAGATAATACCTAAAACAACTCGGTCTGACCCGAGTATAAATACGCGGGTCAGTCTAGCTATACAAATCAGTCAATATCGATAATATGAAGCAGAATGGATATAGTGATACTTCTTCTCGAATGAGGAGAAGGATTAGATAACTCATAGCTCAATACTTAAGTAACAAACGCAAGTGACTAAATACCTCGAAAGAGGTATCTCAAACTCAATACTCAAATAAAACACAAGTGCTTCATATCATTAGCGATAACCCATAATGAACTCAAATCAACTCATATAAAACTTAAGAAAAACTTAAATGGTTCGATGAACCATTACTCCGAAAAGGAGAAAACTCATCTCAATCACAAATAGAAGTCTTGAAAGCAACACAAGACAACTCCATAAAAATGTGAGATCTCAAACTCATAAGTAGGCCAAGGCGGCTAAATCTCACACATACATCTCAATCATAAAAACTCATGGAACTCCATACGAATTCAAACTCATAAAATCTCAAATTCAATAAAGAATTCGATGCATCTTCAAAACTTAGAAAATGTTAACACTAATGCACCAAAAACGGCGAATTCAAAACTTAGTAAACCCGGATTGGCCATATCCCTAAATACAATGCCGAAGCAATGCTGCACGTGCTAAACTCAGACGGCCGAAACCTTAGACAAGGTCGCTGACACCTTTCCAAAGCAGTTTGTCCTCATGACAAGGTCGCCGACACCTTTTCAAAGCAGATCGTCCTCATGACAAGGTCGCTGACACCTTTCCAAGCCATTTTGTCATCCCTAACAAGGTCGCTAACACCTCCAAAGCAGTTCATCTTCATGACAAGGTCGCTGACACCTCTCAAAGTAGTTCTGTTAGGTAAACATCGTGAATGTATCATAAACTCATGGATAGGAACCCAAAAAGTGCTAACGTGTGTACCATACCACACATTCGCACTTAGTGGTTTACTAGCCGTTAGTTGATGCCACACTAAAAACATCATAAAACTCAGAAAATTATATCTCGTCTAGTCTCATTGGCGAGTGATAAAGAGATACCATACTTATCTCATCTCATCGATAAGTATTAAATGGCATCATATCTTGTCTCATCTCATCGACAATTGAAAAACATCATGATGGTTTCTCATAAACGATAAATCTTAAAATATGAAATCATAAACTCAAGCCTTGCCTTATGTCATGGCAAGTAAATAAAAAATCGTGATGGTTCTCATCGATCATACTCCTACATAGGAGATCTCAAACCATAATGCTTGCCAAATATTGGCCATCTTAAATAATTCCAATAAATAGAAATTATAAAACTCAAAATACGCCATAAAATGGCAAAACATCTCAGAATCAATAATCTCAAATAGCTTCGATCGTACAGGTCCGGAATTAACCGAAATAGTAAACACACATGTCCCATACCACGTGTTTTACTGAATCGTTTAGTTCTCTTTCTCATATGTTCGAATAGTGTAAAAGTGTATGTTTTATATTTAAAATAGTTTACTAGAGAAAACAAGCTTTTAAAACTATTTCTCGAAAAGATTAATAAAACCAATATTTGAAATTCCTTTATTATAGGAAATAAATAGATTTTATATTAGAAAAATAATTTTAAAACTATATAATAATAATTTGAAATGTCCATTTATTTCAAAAATCACTTCAAAATAGTTTAGTGAAAACCGCGCTAAAAAACAATGAAAAACAAGAAAGATAACTCAAGACCGATAACTTGAATTCAATACGAATTCAATCCAAATTTAACCCAAAATCAATTCAAATTCTATTTAAATTTGAATTCCAAATTCTCCAAATATAGCTAGCTTATTGACAGGAATCATAGCTCTCAAAACATTTCAAAACAACATCAAAACCGGACAAGAATGAGAGCAAAAATAAGCTAGTATAATTCTCAAGTCAATGATTTATTGCTGTCGTTTTACTCTCGGGACAACAATAAACAACTCCAGTTTTGACCAAGCTAACTTCAAAATTTCAGAAAACTCAAAACAAGGAAGGTTTGTAAAATAATCCAAGTTTTTTTAAAACATCAAGAATTATCTAAATTCGACAAGAAACGAGAAAGATACGTCTAAGTTACTAACTATATTTAGTTTAGATAATGTAATAATCAAAGTGACAGAGCTGAGAATTTGTAACAGGATTTCGATCAACCTATACTCAAAATATGAAAATGTGTTCAACAATAAAGTTATCACATAAAATAAGCTTTCAGAAACTTAAAAAAGTCGTCCAAATCCGACATGAAACAAGGAAGATATGATCAATTTACTAACTGTGTTTAGTTTGGATAACATACTTACTAAAGTGACAAAGCTGAGAGTTTGCAATAGTATTTTGATCAATTTATTCTCAAAATATGCAAATGTGTTCAATAGTAAAGTTGTCACATATAAAATATGCTTTCCGGACTTCAAAAATCATCCAAATCGGACAAGAAACAAGGAAGATATGATCAATTTACTGACTGTGTTCAGTTTGGATAACATAATTACTAAAGTGACAGAGTTGAGAGTTTGCAACAACATTTTGATCAATTTATGCTCAAAATATGCAAATGTGTTCAACAGTAAAGTTGTCACGTATAAAATAAGCTTTCCATAACTTCAAAAATCATCCAAATCGGACAAGAAACAAGGAAGATATGTCTAAAAGAATTTCTGTGTTTCAAAGTTAAGATTAAATCACAGGACAGAAAGGTTACATCTTCTTCAAACTCAAATTACTCTTAGTAAAGAGCTTAATCACAAAAAGTAATGAACATAAAAGTTGTTCCTTATAAAAGCCTCTTCTAGATGAAAAAAACCTAACTCAATTTTGATCTACGATTTCGAAGTTATGGTGATTTCAATATCAGGTTTCAACAAAATATTGCACAGAGCAGAGCTGTGTACATCAATTTCAAACCCAATTTCGACCCTCTAAACCACGGAATTTATTAAAGTGATTAAAAGAAAACTTGTAGATAATAGAATGTTCTTTCAATTGCAAGTGGATTGAGATAATTTGGATAAATTGGCACTAAGATATCGCTGTTTTACTGCAGCGATATTTTTACAAACAATTTTCAGCAAACTACCACCATGCAATCATTCAAATTCAAGCAACCAATTCACAACTAATTTGAAAGCAATTCAATCATAAAACCATCGAATTCAATTCAATTATCAACTGAAAATTATTCTCATAGATTAAAGGTAGTAGTGTGAGTGATTAACTCACCTTTTACTTTCTTATAGCTTGCTAAATCCTCTTTTAAGCCTTGCTAACCTCTTAGCTTCTCCAAAATCACCAAAAAACTCGAGAACAAAATTTGAACAGCAAGAAATTTGATCAAAAAGGAGATCAAAATCATTCTTTTAGAATTCTAAAGGATAGAGATAGAGTTTAAAACACTTACTCTACATTATTGGACAAAATCCCTTTGATTTGAGCTTTGAATTTTGAAATTAGGAACTAGGGTTTAGGAAGATGAATGTTTTATTGAGAAGGAGAATGAACGTACTGGTGTTTGAGGAAGAGAAATATGTTTCTCATTTCTTTGCTAACAGGCCAAGTGAAGTATGCTAATGGGCTAGAGTCCAATTTTTCAAGAAAATTAGCTTTGGTTATAAATTAATCACTTAGTTACATGTTAACAATGCACACCTTCAAATTCAATCATCTATTCAACTTTATTTCATATCAAAAATTTATAAAACTTCATATTCATGATGATAAAATGTTATATACTCAAAATAAAAGATTATTTATATTTTTAAAACTTTTTATCATCATATTTCTTTTCCTTTTTATAAATAACAAATTTACATCTTTAATTACAAATTCCATTGTAATTAACATTATAAATTACACAAAAATAATATTTTTGTGTAATAAAATTTTATAACCCTTTTCAAATATAGTTTTACACTTAAATTATATTTTTAAACTCAATTCCATCATTATTTTGAATATATCTCATCTTAAAATTAATCACTTCTTTTAAAAATCATTAAAAGAAGTAAATAGCAATAATTAACAAAATTATTGCATTAACTCTAAATAAAACACATTTTCCTCATTTTATTATCTCAAATCATCTTAATCAGAATTCTATTTTCTCATTTTTATCCTCAAATATATTGTTTATTCCCAATAAACAATTAAATTCCTCATTAGTTATTAATTTACACTATTAAATTATAACCGCCGTTATAATTTAATATTCTCAGGTAATCGCTAAAATTAGGGTTGTTACAAACTACTTAATACATTTTTAAGTTGGTTACTTATATGTTTATTTGGTTTAGACCGTGTATTGCATTTTATGAGTGTTTGAACTCTAAATGCAATTCAAGACTATGGATATTTAATACATGACTTTCACATATAAATGTTATATGTGAACAGTCATAGTTTGTGTGGTACAATATTTCGATGAAGTTAGTTCATTATAAGTAAGCCAATAAACAGTATTTAAAGATCATGTATTCAACTTGAATGGTTTCAAAAGGATCGTATTGTGTTAATGTAACACAAGACCATAAACTACGAGATACATCTAAGAACTCGATCGTTGAAATGTCATCTTGATCGGTTTACATAAAGTGCAACATATTTGATGTCTTAAATGTTAAGAATAATCGAATGCGTTTTTATAAAAGGTTTGTTATGATATTGTAGTAAGGATTTCTTTTGAATAGTTTGACCATTTGAAAGAAAAAAAAATGTATAAGAATAGATGTAACTTAAGGTAAAGTTAGAATGAATAGATTGAATAGTCACTTCTACTTTATAGAGAAACATTGAAAACAAGAATTGTAATAATAATTGGTACTTAATATTGGAATATGAAATATGATTTTTATTCCTAAATGTATTTTCATATAGAAAATTATTTTCTATAACATTTATTTCTTTGAGTTCAAGATATATGATCAAAGAACTCTTCATTGTAAACTAGTTGCAGCATATGAAATAACAAACTATATTAACAATATTAAGTAAATAGTGGACCTCTAAATTTAGTACGCTATTGATAGTAATGGTGGAAATAGTGGGATCATGCCATATAGCACCTAATGATTGCATCAAATTACAAAAATTGTTTTCATAAAATGCACCGAACATTATTTGTGAAGTAATGTTTATTTTTTTATTGACTGAAAATAGATATATTTATATTTCAATATGAGTATTATGAATATTCATTATGAAATAGAACTATATTATGGAATTTGTTTTCATAGTAAAAGTGATGCAACAAAAATACATATGTATCCAATATTATTTACAGTTGTTTTGGAATTATAGACTAATTCGTAGTTTTAAGAAATAATTTTACTATATGATCATGAATCGTATGATACATGTTAATCATGTCTCAAACAATTAATGGCTATGCACCCATTCAGTGGGAGCAACATAAGAGTTGATGGCCTCTTTAAATTAATACATATTGATGTATGCAATCACAAGTCTATTAATACCAAAAGGGTTCCACATACTTTATTATATTCATCGATGATTTATTACCAACATGAACATCTGTATTAGATACACATGTAAGTTTATGATAAAATCATATAATATAAAAGAAAAGTAAATAAAATAATATGAAATAGAATAAAATAATTTGATTTGGTCGAACAAGTGAGTATATTGGAAGAGCTCCAAATGTAGCTAAAAATGAATATAGATTCAATCTCAAAAATCACTCCTCCATGTGATACATAATGATGCATCGATAAGGAGTAATCAGACATTGTTGGACAATTTATAATTAATTATGAGTGAAGTTGAGTTAGTTTCTTTCTATAAGCTCATGTACATAAGAGTAGTACACAAGGTTGGTGTTATTTCATCTAAACAACAGTTTACAAAATCATACAAGATAAGGGTTGTAAGAAATTCCAACATATCCTAGGCCAAGGAGTTGGCAGTTTGTGCGAGTTGAATGATTGCACATAATAATTGTTCATGAAGGATCTTGTATGAATTTCCAAAAAGTTTTTTGGAAAGGTTTGTCATCAAATGACATATTTATGTTCCGAACATAATTTTTGTAAACTAAAATCAGTTTTATAAATAAAAAAGTTCATAAAGCGCTTATGAGTCCCTATTCTATTTGCACTAAGAAACAATTGTTGTTTCAAGATATATCAACTTCATTGCGAAGAAATTTCTTTGAGGAATTTTGGCAGTTGAATGGAATTGGATCTGATTCATAGATAGAACTGATTATATGAGATGAATTGACATTAACTAACCTAAATGAACACATAGCATTAGAATGGCTAATAAGTATTCTCATACATCGAAGAGAAATTATGAGTTTCTTATTAATATCGAAAATATACATTACCCTCGGTTGTTCATTTAAACCATTCAGATTATTGACTCTATATGGTATGGTGCGCAAATCTAAAAGAATTCCAAGTACGCTATCAAAATATGATTTTGATGTAACCAAAGAGATGTGATCCATCGGCCAATATTATGTATTTATTGGAAAGACTAATGTGGTTGGAATTAAATGAGCAACGTTGATAAGAATAATATCGCAAATTTTAATTGTTGAAATTAGCATAAGAGATTCGGTATTCAACATGCTCAAGTTAATTCAGATTTACTCACAAAATTATCGCTCGATTAGACTTAGTGTTTGGTACTTATGTGTTAAAACAGAAAATTCTACATAATAATTTAGAGCAAGCCATTTGCACATATTTACCAAAAATGCCTCGAAGTCAATTGGAGCAATATTGGGTTTGTGAGTCTTTAGATATGATCTAAGAAATGATGAGAATGTATCATTTTATAAGCTTCAAGATTAAATAAGTATTTTGATAGAAATATTAAATGGTTTGATTTTCAATCAAAGAGCAGAGGAAGTGTGTGTTCAGAAAGAACGTTGAAAGGTACATTGATATTTCTAAACTATAAGTAAACAATGTGTTGTTGATTTTAACAATATGCTTGTATTATAATCAACTTTAGTTGTTTTAATACTCAATTTTGGATTGTGATGATGTCTTTTGTGGTGAGTATAAAAGATGTAGGGATTGTCCCAAAACGATATATAAGTGCACCTTATTAAAAGAACATGTAAGTTGGATTCCTTATACATTAGCAATAGGAATTATTATACAGGTTATGTTGTGTATGATATTGTGTTTTATTTATGTATTTGATACATGGAGCAAATACAAAATCCAAATTGATATCATTAAATGGTTGTTTGAGGTTTTCTCGCGTATTTATGAGATACTAGTGAATTGTTTATAGAAACAACAAACTCATTATGATGGAATGTTTGATCACAAACTTTTATAAGTGATATTGAGTATAACATGTCATGATAAAATTCAAGTTAAAATCTTTAATTTGAAAATGTTTCAAAATAAAAGTGATTATAGTCAATTCAACGAAATGTTGAGAACATTAACTTGAACAGCGCTACAATAACCAATGTATATAGATATAAATGCACAAATTTATAATTGAGCCTAATGTGATTTCAAATGTTGAGAATCCTATAATATTGTTATAAGACAACAATGTCATGAAATTAGTCATGATAGAACTTAAAGCTCACTAGAAGTCGAAAGACATATTTCGAATCGTTCCACATGATAAAGGTTGTTTATCAGTAAGAGTTAATCGACAAAGTAGATAATTAAAACATAATAGCATACCCATTCACTAAGGGACTGGCCTAATTGGTTTTGAGAAAACTAATTGGAGAAGTAGATTTAGATTCCATAATTGACCCCAAGTGCAAGTGAGAGATTGATAGAGTTAGGCGTATGCCCTAGGGGCAATTATGTAATTTGTTACATATATCTAACTCGTTGACCATTCTTGTTCGAAATAAAAGGTATTTTCTTCCTATTATATACTTGATATAATGTGACTATATTAATTAATTAACTTAACTAAAAGTATATTTAATAGAAAAAAATCCATAAATGGTATATTTTGTGATAGTAGTTACAAAGTGTTGTAACTGTGAGTAATTTATCACAGCGAAACAAATATACCGTTTTAAATGTTCCTAGTCAAGATGCATCGAGACTGAATATCGATGTATCTGTTGAGACTGGAGCACGTAATGATGTCTAAATGTTGGGTAGTGTATTACTTGTGACAGCCGGGGGCACCTAGGGGTTCGTACTAATAGTCATTAGATAACTATGGAACTACTGACTCGATAGTATTCTGTTAGTTAATATAACTAAGGTCAAACAGAAAATATCGATGTGACCGATTTACACAGTTCTCTCGACTTGAGAATATTGTGCATCTTCAATATGAATGCTCCACTTTGACTATAGCCAAATCATGGCATGGCGTCCATCGAGTGACTATAGTTGGTCGAGTGGAATTATTGGAAGTGAAGCACTATTCAGTTGAGGATTCATCTTCTCGGTTATATGCGGTTAGTATCATACTCAACTCAAGTCAACTTAAAGTCAAAGTCTTTGGCCAGAGCATTTCGGTTAGTAATATTGCTTATTATTGAACCAAGGACTTTGTATTTAGACTATAAAATTAAATGTGGATGAGGTTGGAATTTTGACCATTACCAAATTCCATAAGTCCAAAGTGATATAGTTTTGATGAAGAGAATTGGTATAAACAAATCTCACAACCGGGTAACGCTTACTAAACTAAAACTGGATTTTATCAAAAATGAGTAAGCGATAAATTTAGCCATAATTTCACACCACCTTCTAAGTGACGTGTGAACGTTACATTAGAATAGTTCGATGTTCACCACTAACTAAATTTACACCCAAGAGTTACACAGCCAAAATGATGAATTCCCTTAAAACCGAACGATTTAATTAGTTTATAATTGTTATAAACTAATTAATATTTATGAAATATTAATTATAAAATTTGAATATGACTTGAGAAATAAATAATGTTATATATATTTATAATAGTTATAAATGTACCAATCGATATACCATATCGATAAGCGATTAAATTAGATTTAATTGCATAGCATTTTGGCAAGGGCTTAAATAGGTTTATAGCCCATCATTAGGGCGGAAAATTTCGTTTTTGACAAGTTATTGGAGGCAGCTATAACTTAGGATTAGACCTAGAGATGGATGGCTAAGATTAAGAGAGAATAGGTAATGAGATTGTCCTAATATCTCTCTTGTACAAGGCTATATATATGGATCTCTAAATCCTTAATCAAAAACAACTTTTTGCTGCCATAATTATCATGTTTGCTTGCTGAAATTAATCCTCATATCAGTTCTAAGAATCTCAAATCAATTCAAGTTAAGTAAAGCACTATATAATAGAAAAGGTCGACGATTCCAGACTTGCAATCTGACGGATCGAGCATAACTAGAGAAAGGAATTCATTGATTCAAGTGGACTCAAAGGCATCATCAATTGGTATTTTAATTATATATTATAGTAATCATATCAAATTTTATGATTTAATATTGATTAATCCCAAATCTGTATATATATTAATGCTGTATATCTAGCTATGTGAGATTTTTGTATGTATATGTAGTTGTCACAAATTAGTTTGGTTATGTGCATGGTTATATTATTATGTGTTATAATTTATATATAAACAAATCTAATTTGCTGTATAAAAATTAAATTTTTTCATTATTAATTATTTTACGTATATTTATATATTAATTTAAATATAAACTAATGTATATTTTAAACATATAATTACATATATGTATATTTGTAACGTATAAATATCTTAGAATTTATTCTTACACCTATTTATAAATAATATGAATTATCAAATTCAAGAATAATTTTTTTATATACATAAATAATTTTTTATTTTCTTTTATTGATTATTTGAATTGTTTATTATATATAAATAATTATTGCACTGAAAATTTGATTTTATATTTTTTGAAATTAATACATCTATGTAGTAACCTAAGTAAAAAATTTCAAATTTTTTTGTTAATATTTAGTATTTATAATAATTAAATTAGTTCGGTTGAACATTTCTTTTATTTATTACAATTAATATTTTATTTCAAAAAAACATGAAAAAAATTTAAACCTGTATTTTATGATCTTAAAATTTATAAAAATTTTAAATTTTGATTTTTTAATATTTATTACAAATATTTTTAACTATTATGATCAAAATAATTTTTTTTTATTATTAAATATATATAGTAACAATAATATTATAAAATTATTATTTTACGTTTGTTATGCTAATTTCGATCTAGAAATAATTTTGAAATATATATTTCTATTTTAAGTATTTGAACATAATTAATTACTCATATATATACATTTTATTTAATTTTATAATATATATAATTTTAATTATTATATATATATATATGTGTGTGTGTATAATTTTATATGTTTAATTATGTATATATATTATAAAAATGTTTTAAATTATATATATATATATATATATATATTTAATTTTGAGACTTTAACTTACAAAATATATTTTAAATATATGTATACGTATTTATACAAATATACTTTGCATAGATTTATGCACATGTTTTGACAACATACAATACATATGAAGTGAGCTAATATGCCTGTTGCGATGTAAATCCCAACATCTATATACAGACATGTTATACCCTTTATGGATTATTATTTTACACACACACATATGTTTATGTATATGATACATGTATTTACATAAATTAAATCATTCAAATTAACTTTACATTACAAAATGCTTAAGTTAAATAAAATACATGATTTTATTTTAAAAAAAATTAGAATTATTCTAAATGAATTAGATTTCTTAGGCCCAATAAAGATTCAATAGGATGAATTTTTTTTGAAATACACCCACCACTACCGCTGCGGGCTGGCTCAGTTCTAATAAAATTATCATTTAAATTTAATTTGAATTTATATTGAATTAATTTGCCATTTAAATTAATATTGAATTTAAATTGTTAGTTAAATACCTTATAATGATAACTAGTCAATTTTTTTGATTTATTGGCTGATTTGGTGTTGATTGTGATGGATGTTTGATTGTTGACATTTTGGATGATTGGATGTTTATATCCTTGTCATCACTATAGGTTGAAATGATATATACTATAATGATCTTATAGATTAGGGAAAATCATTATAGGTTGAAATGATAAATCCGAGCGATTTTATTGATTTGGAAATTATTGATTCGGGACACGAGTTGAAATGATATACACCTAGAAAATCTAACTATTTTGGGTTGAAATGATGCATACCCTACCACTTGACCATGGAATAGAAAACTATATACGCACACCGTTGATCGGTTTTAAATTATTTTCTAAATAGTAAAGTATATTTGATTTGTAAATTTTATTTTTAAAATTTTATGTAATGGTTTTATTTAAAATTTGTATTTGTAAAATAATTTATTTTATATGTTTAAAGTTTCAAATTATAAGTTAATATACCATTTTAAATGTAAATTTAAAATTTAACTTATGATTTTATTAAGTTTTAAATATTATTTTTTTAAATGGTTCAAAATTTAATTTAATAAAATATTTGATATAATTTTAATATACATATAATTTAAATTTAATATAATAAATATAGTTTTTATTTAATATAATAAATATAGATTTTATACTAGTTTTAATAAATAAAAATGTAAGAGGTTTGTAAGGAATTTATAAAAGTTTTGTAAGAGATTTTTATAATGGATTTTATAAAAGTATTCTTAAAAAGGATTTTTGTAAAGGATTTTATAATGGTTTTATAAAGGTTTTAAAGGGTTTTATAAAGGGTTTTTATAAAAGAACTTGTATAAAGGGATTTGGAAGCGTATAAAGGAATTTATGTAAAGGTTTATGATAAAGGGAAGAGTTGTAAATTGTTTTGGGAATTTATAAACAGCTTTATAAATGGCTTTAGCATATAAATAGTTTATAAATGGTTTAAGAGAGATTTATAAATTATTTTCGAAATTGATTGAAAGAAATCTTCCTTAGTATTTATGAATATATTTATACTTTTGGAATAAGTATATGGATATTTTGATATTAAGGTATAAACTGTTTTTTGGATTTATTATTAAAAATGTTCTATAAAAATGACTACGGTGTGAAACATGTAAGCGTTTTGGTTGTTAAAGAGACCAGGGTCAGATATTGTCACACTCTCTGCCAATTCCAAAGCCACTTTAACAATTGTACGTGTGGTGGAGAATCCAGAATGAAGTAGGATTGTTTGGCCAACGCTAATGCATGAGGTATGATCGCAGCCCTGACATTCTCTGGTCAGCTTGATATGACTAAAACAAGAGCTATACCGTGCTAAGTGAGGTTGCTCCTCCGATCGGACACATTTCTTCGATACCATATCTGTTACTTTGTACTGATTTGGTGGCTACCTTCGATTTGATTATGGGAGTGTGTTCCGAGGTGGGCGGCAGTAGCTGCTGCGCGTTACCACTAGTTCGAAAGTGCAAAACGGTAGAATCCTACCATGGGCATTGCCTCGCGTGCCTTGTAATATGCCTTATCGATCCCACTATGATTTTGGTTGTGTCATACCTATTGAGTGCTCCCTAATAGCTCACCGGTTTGTTGAAGTTTACAGTATGTATAGACTACGACATATATAAAATGTGTTAAGGGGGATATGGATAAAGCCTTAACGCTATTTTAATACTTTACCGATATATACTATATATATAGCGTATATTACTACATATAGAGAGTTTAACGGATCCTTAGGAGATGGAAATCCCGACCATCTCTTAAGTTATTGCACGCACGTTATATGCAGGATAGGAGATGTAAAATCCCATAAATATCTCTGAAGCCGTTGCACTCATATTTATTTACTATTGATTTAAATTACTTAAGTTCTTTTAGTTCTGACTCGAGTGTTTTGTTTTTTCATTACGTTGGGGTCAGCTTGAGCTTTTCAGTGTTGAAGACCTTATTTCTGGAGGACAAAGATAAGGTTTAGTATTATATTATCATTGCTATCCCATTGTATCATGTTGTTTCGCTGTATTATTTATTTATTCCTGTTGTATGTCTAACTCTGATATATTATAAAATTGTAATCAAATTTTATTTGTAAAACGGTTTTATGAACTATTTTTTAATTACATTTTTGTCATTCTGTTGTGAGATTCTGTGTTTGTTTTCTTTCCTTTGTCTTATTTTCTTATTTACCCCATTAACAGCTCTTTTTTTGAATGGTTTGAGTTTGACATGTGTGGTTTATTTTTGATTTAAGTCGTCCAAAAAGGTGGGTCATTACAATTGTTATCAGAGCTTTGGTTTAGCGATAACCTTAGCTTTATGGGGTTTAACTCATTAGAGATAGGGTTATTAATACCTTAGAATGAGTCTGAGAGTATATATATGAGAGAGCATACTTGTTAGTGTTATAAAATGTTTTATATTGTGTTAGTTTATTTTTTTTAGTATTTATAAATTCTAGTCGGTACATAGGATGTTATGGCATCGATAGGGATTTCTAAACACTTAATAGGGTAGACCGACACAATATTGTTTTGAAATATAGGTAATCGAAATAATTTTTTCTACTATTATATTTTTCATATAAAAGAATAATTTTTTTATAAGCGGATATAGTTGTATGTGATATGTTAGTTAGGTAGTGAAATTTTATAAATATCGTTCGAAAAATAGGATTTACAAATAAAGTGAATATGAATTGAAAATTTGAGAACTTAAGTTCCGGAGTTTTGAAATTGGTTTTCAAAGATTTGGAATATAATATTAGTATTATTTGAAAGTATTTTCGGATATGAATATTTTCAATGCTATTTGAAAGAAATATTTCAAAGGAATTTTAAAAGGAAATAAGTTCTATACTCTCCTCTTCTGTCATTGGAAAATAAATTTGATGATGACAGCCGCATCATCGACATTCATTTTCGAGTCTCAAAGTGGAGGAAGCCATTAGTAGCTTTGCTACACATTTGTCTTGATAAACAGATTTTAATTTTATTTTTTTAAGTATGGTTCGATATATATAAAAGATATGAATATATATATATATATATATATATATATTATTTCAAAATGATTTGAAATGAAATTCGAACTTTAGTTCTTAAGTTTTCCGTACATTTGGAATTTCAGTTATTGTAATGAAATGAAATCTTGAATATTTTAATAAGTTGGAACTTCCAATTGAAAACTAAAATTAAAAGCTAAATGTTAATGAAAATATAAAAGAAAATGGATATTTGTCACTTGTAACTTAAAAGGTAATGAAATTAAGAAGATGTAAATTTTTGAACATTTTGTTAACTAAACTGAATAAGATAAATTTGTATAACATTCAATTACATTTTAAATAAACATATACAAAACTTACCTGGGATATTTAAAAAGTTGAAATGTTAAATATGAATATGTAATAGAATATTATACAAGTAAAATCTTAATAACAAGAATGCTTCAAAATGAACATACATTTATAAATAAAAGAATTAAGATGTACAAGGATATTATAAACATAAGTTAACATTTTGAAGTGGTAGTAAGTAAATTAATAGAAAAAAATGAATCTTGTTTAAAGTAAATGATTATAAACTTAAGAAAGTGACTGAAATGATTTATTGATGAATATTAATATTAAATGGAAACCAAGTATATAATTAAATAATAAATGTGAATTAAATTGGAATAAAATGTATGTAATACTTAAATAATGAATTCATTGATTATTTTAAATATTGAATGAAAAATAATTTATGTAAGTAAATGAATGTAAATAAATAAAATATTATTCTATATGAATGAATGAGAATTAAAATAAGTGAAAAGTAAACGATGTGGAAAGAAACCAATAGAACAAACTTATATAATATTTAAAATTTATTGTTGTTTGGCTTATGGATGTTTGGGAAATGATACTTCGATTTGTTCATGGTTGCATGAATAATCTATTAAGTAATTATCTAAGGCCGTTGAGCGTAAGGTACACTTAATAGTTTATTTATCATCCTTGTATTATGGAGAGTTTCTGAACTAAACAAACCATTAGTTTGATTGCTATCGATGTACGATGGATACTTTGATTGCATATGATGGTCATTCTATTTGTTTGCATATGTTTTGTGTTGATTTGCTTATGTTACTAATTAAAACAACTAATATTTCTCTTTTACATAATTCTCACTCTTTCGGATTATATAAGTGAAATACAGGTTACGGAAGCAATAGCTACTTCTTTTGGTTTCATAAATGTTTGGCCGATAAATAGGTATATTTTCAGATTATGGTTTTACGGTGATATTTTAATTGTTTTCCCATGGTTGGGATTTTTTATTATTGAAATATGATATATATATTGAAATTATTGATATTATTATTTTCTGGACATAACTACGAAAAGGAGACTCTACCGAAATTTTCAAAAATTTAGTACATAGAATTTTTTTGTGAAAGTGAAAATATATTCAAACTTTTATTAGACTTGAATATGAAAGATTTAATTGTTTATAAATTAATATGTTTTATTTAAAATACTAAATTATGCAAATTAATTGTCTATAAATTGAATATTTTGAATAAAATTATATCAAGTTTCTTAATTCCTTCTTGTTTCTTTTCAAGGACGAAAATTTTTGAGTGAGGGAGAGTGTAACGACCTGTATTTTTGATAATTAAAACTATTAAATTTAATAAGATTTTAGAATTTAATATTGGGATGAATCAAAATTTACGATTTATAAGTGGAAAGGATTATTGGAATGTAATTTAATAATGTTGATTTAATGTAATTGACAACTATTTTAATGTAACTCCAATCAATTCAAATAATTATAAAGTTAATTTGGTTATAATTGTAAATAAGGAATAAAATAATTATTAGAATAAGTATAATTAAATATTGCAATTGATATGGTAAAAGATGATATCTATAGAATATGAATGTAATAAAATGCAAACTATTGTTAATTATATTCATAAGGTAATAGTTGATTCAATAATAAGAGTGTTAATCGAAATGAAAGAAATTGTTGGAATTTAAACTATAATTAACTGGGATTTTATTACAGTTGAAACTGAACGCTGATAATTAGTGCAATATTTAAATAGTGGATTTAACATGGAAAAATTATTTTAATAGCTTATTAATTTCTATGTAATCAAGAATGATGAAAATTGTTAACTTTTAAATTTGGATTTAAAGGTGATTAAATCAATTTCAAAATAATTTATTTAATTAACGTGTAAAATAGCCATTTTGGCCGCTGTCTCGGATTTTGGCGAAATCAATTTCATCGAATCTATAACAGTGAATTATTATAGGATTTCAAGTTTCATAGCGATCGGACTTGTCTTTGGCCGTGCGAGCTTGAAATGCGTAGAAATCAATTAAAAGAATTTAGATGAATATAACTTGATTTTAAAAGCTAACTTCTATATACAATGGAATTAGGTATTGAAACTAGTTCCATTGAGTTCAAAAAAATTGAAAACCTATATTTTGATACATGGGGTGACATACTTTCGTTTCGTAAACGAAACGGTTTTCCTGGTTGTTGTTATCGTTTCGATCCAATTCTGAAACGATCCGATTTTTCGACGTCCAAAAATTGACGTCAATGCATCCGCTGTATTAATTGCCGAATAATCGAATGCTGGAAAACCAAACCATTAGGGTTAAAGAAAGAAGGAGGAAGAAGAAATAGAAAACAATATCAGAATCTCACAAAAGCGGCGGAACAATATATAATAGATAAATGATTAATCTTTTAAAACAAAGGAATTATATCTGTTTTATATATTACATCATTAGAGCACAATACAATCAACATCATAATTCAGGATGGTTATAATATCTCGTCCTTCCAAAGCTGAATATACAGCTTATTCTGCACAACGGAAACATGAGTCTACGGAAATGTGCCTCGTCATCCAGCTCGTCTCCTGAGCTCCACAAAAGTTGATGCAGCCCAGCCTGAAGTAATCTTAGGTCGCGAACGACCTAACGGGAAGGATGATGGAGTGCCACAGAGATTTAGTGCGTTATTCCTTAAGTCGCAATATTTTAGGTCGCGAACGACCTATATGGAACGACCTAGCGAGGTACTGGAGCAAGGCAGTAAAGCTAAGGAGTGTAGTGAAGCGAGTTATGCAGAAGGCGGGAACCAACGACCTATGATAGGTCGCTTATGAGCTAACCAGGGTATGAAAGGTCGCCCAAACGACCTAGTGAAAAGCCTTAGGTCGCTCACGACCTAAGTTAAGTCACTCATCCTTTTAAGTCGCGTGAAGATGTAACGAAGTTTGTCTCTTGGGTGCTGCTGTTTTTAGGTCGCTGATTGTTATGTCACCGAGGAAGCTTAAGTCGCCCAAGCCGTGTGTTGTAAGTTTTAGGTCGTAAGTCGTTGTGTTGTGTGTTGTAACTGGGTAAGTCGCTTGTATGTAAGTCGTAGGTCGCGGCCTACTGTGTTGTACTCTGTTGTAGTGTGATTAGGTCGCGTATTGCTGATGTGTTGTACATATTAGGTCGTATGTCGCGGATATGTTAGGTCGTGTTTGTACTAAGTCGTGTGTGATGTAATCTGATAGGGCGTGAACGACCTAGGTTAGGTCGGTGGAACTGAGTCGTGTGAGTTGTAGCCTATAAATAGGCATGTTGGGTCAATTGTAACTCTTGGTTGATTTTTGAATAAACTCTTGTTTTGTTAGCTTTGTGCTTTCATTAAATTGGTAGTTGAGTGTGATGTCCTATCTCCACTTTCGACATTCGAGTGCGCTCGAATCTTCGATCGTTGAAGCCAATTCGCGGAATCAAGTGCGCTTGATCAACGCTCGAAGAATTGTAGATCTCTCTTCACGGTATCGTGCGCGATCAACGTGTCAGAGATAGCTAGAATTCGGTATCTTCGGATCAACGAATTTGGGCCTTGCAGTATTTTCAATCCACTGATTGCCAGTTTCACTGTTTTCATTTAATTTTCGTATTTCCGCTGCATCATTATTGGTATCAAAGCTAGACTTAGCCAATCATAGCTAAGACGAGTCTTGGAGCCGAGTTTGAAGTTTGAAGTTGGTGTTCATCGTGTTCGTCTTGAAGTTGCAACAAGTTGGAAGCTTTCGATCCATTCATTTTGGATCAAAGTTTGAAAGGTGTTTGAATCTTGCCGAGAGTTTGTGTTGAAGTGTTTGAGCCGAGCTAGGGTGTAGCTGTGTATTGTTAAAGTTTTTGAAGTTTGCATTTGTATTTGTTGAAGATTGTTTGTGGAACCATGCCACCGAGAAGAGCTAACTGCCATCAAAATATTGAAGCTTTGTATAGAAGAGAAGAGGTCGATCAAATGGAACAACGCATGCATGAAAAATTTAATGAAGGTATTGGACGATTAGAGAGAATGATGCTTGAAATGAATCAAAGTAGAAGAAGAGTTTCACCTGAATCGAGCCACGGAGGAAGTAGAATTTCACCACATTCAGATCGGGAGAGGAGAGAAAGTCATGATCGTAGAAGTGTTGACAATCGGGATAGAAATGTGGATGATCGAAATCGAAGGGATGTTGGTAGTAGAAGTGGTAGTGGTAGAGATGTTGGAAGTCGTGATCGACATCGATATACATCAGATTTTGATGAGGAGTTTGATGGTGATAGAGGAAGTGTTCATTACCGAGAACGAGATCGAGGACGACGTCAATATCGGGATGTTGAAGATGATCGACGTTGGGAGTCGGGTATGAAGATGGAAATTCCAGAATTCAAGGGTGGAATGGTGGCAGAAGAATTTTTGTATTGGTTGTCTAATGTTGAAGAGATCTTTGATTTCAAAGAGGTTTCGGAAAATCGTCGAGTGAAGTTGGTTGCTACTAGGTTGAGGGGGAGAGCTATGGCGTGGTGGCAGCAAACCAAACTTACACGAGAACGGATGGGGAAGTCGAAGATTGAATCATGGGAGAAGATGAAGAAACTGATGAAAGCTACATTTTTACCTTACAATTATCAATCAATCATGTACCAGAGGTTGCAGAATCTGAGGTAAGGGGCGAAGACTGTTAATGATTATGCTGATGAATTTTATCAACTGATTGCTCGAAATGACATTATGGAGACAGAGAAATAGTTGACTGCTAGGTTTGTTGGAGGTTTGCGAATGCAGATCCAGGATATGGTTAATATGTTTGATCCGAGATCTGTGGCTGAAGCGCACCTGAAAGTGTTGGCTTGGGAAAAGCAGGGAAGACGAGGAGGTGGTGTGTTTACAAGTTTCAATATTCAAAGCAAAGGTGTTATTGGGAGTTCCAATGCTTCTAAAGCTGTCAGTAAACCAGTTGTGAAAGAGGTTGAGAAGGCAAAGGTCAACAACAGTTTCAAATGTTATAATTGCCAGGAAGTGGGTCATAAAAGTAATGAATGTCCAAAACCAAAGAAGAGAACGATGATTGCTGAAGTTGAAGGTGAGGATGATGGTGAAGGTGATTCTAGTCCAGTGGAGGAAGATGAACAGGATATCGCGTCAGGAGATGAAGGATGTAATCTAATGATGAGAATGGTCTTGTTTAACACTGAAGCAAGAGGATGAGGCTAGTTGGTTTAGGAGTAACATCTTTCAGTCGACATGCACTATATTGGGGAAAGTTTGTAAATTTGTGATTGATGCAGGAAGTTGTGACAATATTATTTCTACTAAAGCTGTGATAAAGTTGAAGTTGAAAACGGAGAAACATCCTAATCCTTACAAGTTAGCGTGGTTGAGAAAAGGAGGAGAGGTGAAGGTGGATAGGCGAGTTTGAGTTCCATTTTCTATTGGGAAGAATAATAAAGACGAGATCTGGTGTGATGTAGTTGAGATGGATGTTTGTCATTTGCTTTGGGAAGACCATGGCAGTATGATCGAGCAGTGCAACATGATGGTCGAACCAATAGCTACAGCTTTATGTTTGAAGGTGTTAAGATCATTTTAGTTTCGAAGAAGAGACAACAAGAAGAGAGGAAGTCAGAAGAGATTGAGGAACTGAAGACTTTATTGACTTTGAAGGAATTTGTTGAAGAAGTAGAGGAGAGTCCAGAGGTGTTCTTGTTGATTGGACATGAAGCTACTGAATCTGTTGAAGTTCCAGAGGAAGTAAAGCCGGTATTGGAAGAATTCAGAGATGTATTTCTACCAACGGAGTTACCACCGTTGAGAGATATTCAGCATCAGATTGATCTTGTGCCAGGGGCAGTATTACCACACAGACCACATTACCGGATGAGTCCTAAGGAGCATGAAGAACTGAGAAGGCAGGTGGAGGAGTTGTTAGAATAGGGGCATGTTTAGGAGAGCTTGAGTCCTTGTGCAGTGCCAGCTTTATTGGTGCCAAAGAAGGATGGTTCGTGGAGGATGTGTACGGACAGTCGGGCTCTAAACAAGATCACTGTGAGATACAGATTTCCTATGCCGAGGTTCGATGATTTGGTTGATCAGTTAAGTGGGGTTGTTGTGTTTTCGAAGATTGACTTGAAGAGTGGATACCATCAGATTCGTATTAGACCGGGTAATGAGTGGAAGACTTCTTTCAAAACCAGGGAAGGTTTATACGAATGGTTGGTTATGCCATTTGGTTTATCAAACGCTCCGAGTACTTTTATGAGAGTGATGAACCAAATTTTCAGACCATTCATTGGGAAGTTCGTGGTTGTTTACTTTGATGATATTTTAATCTATAGTGGGAATATGGAAGAGCACATCCAGCATTTGTGAGAAGTACTGTTGATTCTACGACAAGAGCAGTTCTATGCAGCAGCAAAGAAGTGCGTATTTATGACGGACAGTGTTTTGTTTTTGGGGTATGTTCTGTCAAAGGAAGGTATTCAAGTGGATGAGAATAAAGTGGAAGCTGTCGGGAGTTGGCCACAACCCAAGACAATTACTGAAGTGAGAAGCTTTCATGGGTTGGTATCTTTTTATCGAAGATTCATTCTACATTTTAGTAGTGTAATGGAACCTATAACCGATTGCATAAAAGGAAAGAAGTTCATATGGACAGAGGAAGCAGAGTTAGCTTTTGAGAAGGTTAAAACGCTTCTAACGTCAGCGCCAGTTCTAGTTTTACCGGATTTTCAGTTGTTGTTTGAGTTACATATTGATGCATCGAAAGTTGGGATTGGTGGAGTATTGAGTCAGAATGGAAGGCCAGTTGCTTATTTCAGTGAGAAATTGTCTGGAGCCAAGTTGAGATATAGCACTTATGACATGGAATTTTACGCAATTGTTCAAGCTGTGAAACACTGGAGACATTATCTGTTTCAGAAGGAGTTTGTTCTATATACGGATCACGAAGCTTTGAAGCATTTGCAAGGGCAGGACAAAATTTCAGCTAGACACGCTTCATGGGTCGTGTATCTACAGCAGTTTACTTTTGTTGTTAAGCCCAAATCAAGGGTGACGAATCATGTAGCTGATGCTTTGAGCAGGAGGAGTCATTTGTTGACAACAATGAAGGTTGAAGTGACAGGGTTTAAACTATTACCAGTGTTGATTGAAGAAGATCCTTACTTTACGAAGTTTGTTGAGAAAGTCAAGGATGAGAGTACTGATGAATTCGTGTTGGTAGATGGATTCTTATTCAAGGGGAATCAATTGTGCGTACCAGAAGGCAGCTTGAGAATAAAGATTATCAAAGAGTTACATGAAGAAGGCCATGTGGGTAGAGATCGTACGTTGCAGTTGATTTCTCAATCCTATTTTTGGTCGTCGATGAGAAGGGAAGTTGAAAAGTTTGTGCGTGGATGTCATGTTTGTCAGGTTTCGAAAGGGACAGCTACAAATGTGGGGTTGTATATGCCTTTACCCGTTCCTACAAAACCATGGGTAGATATAAGCATGGATTTCGTGTTGGGTTTGCCGAGGAATCAACGGGGAAATGACTCTATCTATGTTGTGGTGGATCGCTTCTCGAAGATGGTACATTTTGTTGCTTGTAAGAAGACGGCAGATGCAGTCCATGTAGCACAGTTGTTCTTTAGAGAGATCTATCGCTTGCATGGTTTACCAGAATCTATAGTTTCAGACAGGGATACTAGATTTATGAGTCATTTTTGGCTAAGTTTGTGGAAGATGGTGGGAACGAAGCTGAATTTTAGTAGTGCTTACCATCCGCAAACTGAAGGGCAAACGGAGGTGGTTAACCGATCGTTGGGAAACTTAGTGAGATGTCTTGTGAAAGACAATTTGAAGAGCTGGGATATGAAATTATGTCAAGCTGAGTTTGCACATAATCATGCAGTCAATCGAAGTACTGGGTTCAGTCCGCTTTAAGTTGTGTATTCAAGCTTGCCAAAGGGGCCGTTGGATTTAACGACAGTGCCATATCAGAAGGGAGTTGTTAAGAGAGCTTGTGATTTCGTTGATGAGTTGCAAGAGTGCCACAGAACTGTCCATGAGCGATTACTTGCATCAAATAAGAAGTATAAACAACTGGCGGATAAGAAACGAAGGAGTGTGAACTTCAGAGAAGGTGATTTGGTTTATGCTGTGTTGACAAAAGATCGTTTTCCAGTGGGAGCATATAATAAACTTAAAGCTCGAAAGATTGGTCCTGTCAAGATTGTGAAACGGATCAATGAAAACGCTTATAGGTTGAAGCTGCCGGAGGATGTGTACACTTCTGACGTGTTTAATGTTAAACATCTTATACCGTATTATGGAGAAGAACAATACAATGGAGGAGAACTGTTAAATTCGAGGACGATTTTTTCCAACCAGGGGAGGATGATGCAGCCCAGCCGAAGTAATCTTAGGTCGCGAACGACCTAACGGGAAGGATGATGGAGTGCCACAGAGATTTAGTGCGTTATTCCTTAAGTCGCAATATTTTAGGTCGCGAACGACCTATATGGAACGACCTAGCGAGGTACTGGAGCAAGGCAGTAAAGCTAAGGAGTGTAGTGAAGCGAGTTATGCAGAAGGCGGGAACCAACGACCTATGATAGGTCGCGTACGACCTAACCAGGGTATGAAAGGTCGCCCAAACGACCTAGTGAAAAGCCTTGACCTAAGTTAAGTCGCTCATCCTTTTAAGTCGCGTGAAGATGTAACGAAGTTTGTCTCTTGGGTCGCTGCTGTTTTTAGGTCGCTGATTGTTATGTCACTGAGGAAGCTTAAGTCGCTCAAGCCGTGTGTTGTAAGTTTTAGGTCGTAAGTCGTTATGTTGTGTGTTGTAACTGGGTAGGTCGCTTGTATGTAAGTCGTAGGTCGCGGCCTACTGTGTTGTACTCTGTTGTAGTGTGATTAGGTCGCGTATTGCTGATGTGTTGTACATATTAGGTCGTATGTCGCGGATATGTTAGGTCGTGTTTGTACTAAGTCGTGTGTGATGTAATCTGATAGGTCATGAACGACCTAGGTTAGGTCGGTGGAACTGAGTCGTGTGAGTTGTAGCCTATAAATAGGCATGTTGGGTCAATTGTAACTCTTGGTTGATTTTTGAATAAACACTTGTTTTGTTAGCTTTGTGCTTTCATTAAATTGGTAGTTGAGTGTGATCTCCTATCTCCACTTTCGACATTCGAGTGCGCTCGAATCTTCGATCGTTGAAGCCAATTCGCGGAATCAAGTGCGCTTGATCAACGCTCGAAGAATTATAGATCTCTCTTCACGGTATCATGCGCGATCAACGTGTCAGAGATAGCTAGAATTCGGTATCTTCGGATCAACGAATTTGGGCATTGCAGTATTTTCAATCCACCGATTGCCAGTTTCACCGTTTTCATTTAATTTTCGTATTTCCGCTGCATCAAAAGTCCATCCAGAATCTGGATTCTATAGTACTCGGTCTGACCTGAGCATTATAGTTAAAAAACACCCGAGTCATTTTGGAAAACCAGCGTGAGAAAACACATTCAATTGGATTATTTAAGTTTTCAAAATCCTTTGAAATCAAAGGTATCTCGTAAGACCACGCCACAAACTAACATGCTGGGTTTTTACCTTACGATAGCCAAAACATTTCTTATAAAATCCTCTGATATTATAGTAGTGTCTATATACAAATACTTATTCAAATAGCCGAAATTGTTACATTATCGAATTCCAGCTAATAGGAATACAAACAAAACCGTAAAGGCACGTAGGGAGAATGGATTTCCATCAATGGCAGGGCTACTGGGGTACCTCCCGTCACAGTACGTGGTCTAGATCACCATACCGAGGATCCACCCTGATCCCCTGCATCACAAGACCGGAGCTACCCCTTACTGGATAGTCCGAATAAGTTCACCCCGCTGTTGGGATCAATAACCGCCCACACAGCCGAAATAAAGGGACATCTAGATAGGGGTGACTTTACCCTAATTGGTTGCTAGCCACTTAGCCTTGTGTGCACCTCCCCTGTTTTAGCCATTCCCGGTTGATGAGGCTCGAGGTTATGCGTTACCATTTTAGCACACATTCACTTAGAATGCCCATCGTCCTCCTGAGGATGTTCTAAAAGCATTCATGCATACAAGTCCGTTCCGGGTCTGAACGGAACCGAAGGCACTACTCCTACTACATCCATTTTTGGAATCACCCTTAAGATTAGTAGCGATTAGCCCTAGCACTTCACTGCTCCATATTTGACTCCAAGCTCTTGTCTACCTCATGAAAACGTTCAAAGTGAATCGAAGTGGTTTTTGGGAAATCAATCCTGATTCTCTATTCGAAACGATCAGCGCAATGGCTTATATTGATAGTCGGTTATTTAACAATCAAATAGCATTCACAAACAACCATCGGATTTTAAATAATTTTTCAAATTATTTATTTCAAAATAACTTCCCAAGCTATTTTCCATACTTCAACCCTTTGAAAACATTTTCAAACCACCTTTTTCTCATAAAATAAATATCCCAAATATTGTTTATTTCCACTGAAAATCACCAACTCCAAATTTTTTATATTTTAAATTAATTTAAATCACTTATTTCTGAAATATACTTTAAAACATTTAAATTAAAACTACTTAAACACTTTATTCAAAAATATATACTTTAAAAATATTTAAAATAAAACTACTTTATAAAATATAGAAGTAATTTTTAAAATAAAAGTTAAGCCAAACTAAATTTAAAAATAAAAGTTATGAAATTCTATACAAGTTTTTTAAAATAAAACTTTAACCAAACTATTTTTAAAATAAAACTACTTTATAAAATACAAATATTAGTAATTATCTTTTTAAAACATAATACCAATTAACCTTTTAAAATAATTACCACTATAACTTATTTAATAAATATTTACCTTTAAAATTTTAACAACTTAAATAATAATTTCTTAAAGACATTTCTTTAAACACTTTAAAACTTTTAACTTATACTTAAAAATCTACTTTGAAAACGTACTTGGCTTTTCAGGGAAATACACTTTTCTTTCGCACCTTTTAAAAGTAAACCATTATTTGTTTTTAAAAAAAATTACCCATTCCTTTATAAATTCCCACCGTGAATTTATACTTCCAAATATCCACTGATATCTTATTTTACTTTATAAACCCAGTTTATACATTCCATAGTCTCATCTTCCCTTTTAAACACTGTTTCTAAAACTTAATCAACTTTTTCAAAATTAACTCCATTTTTAAATAGATTTCCTTACTTACTCAATTTATTTCAAAACCCATTAAATTCAGATCTAACCTCTTTATTATAATTTTAAATCTTATTTAAACTGAAAATACCAATTCCATACTTTTCCAAATTTCTTCTTTATCTTTTCCAAATAAATTTAAAACCTTGAAATTTAAACTAAATTCCTTATTTCTTTAAATAATATTACTTAAGTTTAAAAATTTATTTATTCCCATTTATTCAAAAATCTCCTTTACCATACTTGGAAATTATATTTATTAGAACTTAAAAATCAACTTCTATTCTTTTCCAATTTATTCTTTAATTTATCCAAATTTCTATAACTATTTTACTTAAAATTCTCTCTTTTATTTTCCCTTTTTTTTAAAATCCATTCTTTATATTTTTGATATCTCAATATACCCAAAATATATTCAGTCAAACCATAGCATCCAATATTTTCAATTATCAATATAATCTATCTCAGGTTATTAAATAAATCAGATCGCAGAATATTAAAACAATCTAGATATTTTGAGGAATCCAGTTGGATCACTCCAACATGTTTCTCTGCATCCATAGATATTAGCACAACAATTAAAAATACCAATCCCGCTTCAAGGTGGGATATCGCGGTATAAAGGGTCAACCACTATTATACGGGGCGCATAGGATCTCATCCACTATATAATGTGGGAAATCAATCACTCTAATATATATACTATATCTAATATATCACATCCAAGCCGATGATAAATTTATCAATTCAAGCAAACAACCAATAAATTTAACTTTAACTATTTAAATTAAAAAGGTAACCCGAATGAGTGAGATTAACTCATCTTTGATTTTTAATTTTTGCAATCCGACCCAAACCGGCTTGTACCATCACGATTTTAGACCTTGTATAAAATCATATAATTTATTAATATTCGAAATAAATCAGACCATTCATCTCATTTTATAAATTACTTAACTAAGGATTTTATTTTAACTACTTCCCTTTAAAAAGAATCTTTTAGTAACAAAAATAATTAATATAAGTAAATTAAACAATTAATCACTCAATCTATTATTTTAAAATAATATTTAAAATATGTATACTTATTTTATTTTTGAAACTATATATATATATATGTAAAATAAAGTGTAGACCTCGAAAATCTATTTTTACATAAACATTTTCAAATTCCTATTTTTCTTTTCAAATCTAATCTATAAAAATAATTTTTCTGTTTCCTGTAAATAGATATATAAAAATTAAATTAAGATTAAACATTTTAAAGTTTACTATTTTGAATTAAAATATGTATGAGAGAATATATATGCAAATTTACTGTATTGAATAAAAATGGAATTATTATACCTTATTGCCCTCACGTCAGTTCCTTCGGATCGCCATTGCGATCAACCCCGACGCCGTGCCACAGACCCAAACTCAAATTCCAGAACGAGGATTTGTTCTTCCTCTTCACTGCCGTCGACAGCGACCCCCGACCTAGTCTTTTCCAACTAGGAATCAATCGTGTCTGGCTCCTCCCTCCCTATGAGCCTTCCGTCCAATGCCTCGCTATCGCGTGCATCTTGACTCGATTCTGCTAGCTTCGACACTGGCGACCTTCTCGTGACACTCTCTCTCCTCGCACCGGCCTTCGAATCGAACTCGCGACCTTCCTATGAACGCGGCCTGCCGAGAGATCGAGCGAGTAAACACATTGAAATCTTGATTTGGGATTTTATTTTTCATTTATGAATTCGATTTCAAATTCGAAGGAGGGCTCGGCCGTTAAAATTTTGATTTCCACTTCTGTTTTGTTTTTGAGCTTTCGAAGAATGAAAAAGGATTTGTGTAACGACCCAGAATTTTTAGAAATTAAAATTTGAATATTTAATTAATTTTAAATATTAATAAGTGAATTTTTAAGTCGAATAAATTTTTATTTGAATTATTGGATTTAATTGGATAATTAAATCGATAATTTAATATGTTAAATTATGGAAATAATTGAAAATTGAGTTAAATATGATTGAAAATGATTTGTAAAATTTTATTTTATCATATGGAAGTAAGATTGATATTTTAGAACTTTTAAAATCGAATTAAAAGTTAATTTGTGAAAATTGAATATTTTAATATTTAAATCGACTAGTGAAAATAGTCAATTTTTGAAAAGTCTCAGAATTGAACGAAACCCGTTCCATTGGATCCGTAATAGTTAGTTATTACCGGATTTTAAATTTCGTGTCAATCGGAGTTATCGTTTGATCGTGGCAGCTCGAAACGCATCGATTTATTTTTAATTTAAATTTGGCGAGTGAAAATAGCCATTTTTCAAAAAGTCTCGGATTTCGACGAAACTAGTTTCATCGGATCCGTAATGTGATATTATTGTAAGGTTTCAAATTTCAAGTCAATTGGATTTACCGTTTGTCCGGTACAAATTAAAACGCCTAGAAAATCGCTTAAATCGGTTTAATTCAAATTGAGCGTTTACAGCCATAACTCGCACATACTTCCGAATTAGCTTCCGAAACCTATTCCATTGTGTCCGGGACGCGGGGTAAACCCTAGAAACGCTGGTTACGGCGCGTAAATCGGAGTTCGGAATTTCCGGGATGAATAGTGTCGTTCGTTCTCTTATAAATAGCCCCAACATCTTCATAATTTGATAAAAAAAAATATAAACCCTAATTTTCAACCCTAGCCGCCACCCCCCCCCCTGAACGGCCAGAATTTGCCAAACTTCTTCCCTCCAAATCTCCAAATCCGTCGACAATTAGCAAGAATGTTCAACTACAAAGTTGTAGAGCACAACACGAACTAGAGATCCAACAGTTATGATCGAATTTGGAGCGACGATGGAGGAGAAAAGGGGGCCGTTCTCTTCAGGCCTGCGCACGAAATTCGAGGCTCATCATGAGGCTGAGCTGCAGGGCATTGGGGCCGAACCTAGAGGATGTTGGGAGCTTCGCGATGGCAGTAGTTTGATCGAGTTTCATCGAGTATTGAGGTTGTAATATTAAACCCTAGTATTTGATAATGGGTTCATGCTCACGTTGATAACCTGGAGAGGGAGTGAACGTGAATGAGGGGAGGAGAGAAAGATGCGCATGGGCCTGATGAAGGGGGATTTGAAATCAACGGCCATGATCTTGCTAGGTTATAAATTTTATATTTATGTTGTAATTAGTTATATAAAATTAGTGCAAACTTCAAAAATTCATAACTTTTTCATACGAGGTCGAAAACGCGCGAAACCAGTTGCGTTGGAATCATATGGACGAGCACTACGCGATGGAGTTGGTTTGGAGTCGTTTGGAGTTAGTGAGAATTTTGGGTAAAATTAAACGTCCGTTTAATTTTATTCGAAATAAATCGCTAAAACGGAATTTAAATCAAGGTGAGAATTTCTCACTCAATCGAATCAGTTTCGATTTTATTTTAAATAGTTAGATTTAAAATATTTGAATGCATGTTTGAATGTTGATTAATATCTATTGATTGTTAAAATGGACATTATACGCCGTTAGTAAGCGGATGTTATTTATTAAAAACATATACCGCGAATATTTCATAAACAGTGAAATTGGTATTATATATAATAGCAATATATATATATATATTGGCATATGTATATATTGGAGTTATTGATTTCCCGCATTTTTTGTTTAGCGGATGAGACCCTATTGCGCCGTTATTAAGCGGATAATATTTAATAAGAACATATACCACGATAATTTCGTACTGGAGCGAAATTGGTATTGTGCTAATGTTTTTGGATGCAGGAAAACAGGTTGGAGGGATCCAACTGGATTCCTCAACAGTATTTATTTGATTTCAGATATTTTGATATTTGATGGATTTTCATATTGATATATGATATCGTTGTAGTCGTGATTGACTATTTGGTGTGTAGCATCATTGGACCAAATTTGGAATTTTAAAATGATTTCAAAGTGATTTTTGAAAGTATACGTTTATAAAATATTTTTGGAATTGATTCATTTTAAATAAATAAACGTTATAATTTTTAATGTTATAAAAATTATGATTTTTGAGAAATATAGTTAAAAACTGATTTTTGAGAATATGATGCTATTGAGTTATAAAATAGTTAAATCGGGATTTTTGAAATTATTATGAAAAGTCTAAATATAGGATTTATAAAATTTAATTATTTTATGAATCAAAATGGTGAAATTATAAAGGAAATTAAAGACGTTTTAAAAGAATAATATAAATTGAATTATATTAAGAGATTTATAAATGGATATTTATAAATTAAAATATGGACATTATAAAACGAGTTTTTATAAGTGTTTGAATGAAGTGAAAATGAATTTCATAATTGAATGGAATTTATAGAATTTTATACGGTGAAGTTATAAATGGAATTTTATAAGCAGTAGGTTTATAAAATTTATTAAGTTATTAAAATAATGATTTTGGATAAATGAATGAATCTTATAAGTTATAAGATTTATAATTTGGGAAGTTAAAAAGAACGATTTTGTAAAATAATCGTTTTATAAGCATTTAACTTATAATATGAACCATTGTTTATAATTGAGTTATAAACTGGAATAGATTAATAAAGGAATTTATAAAAAGGAAGTTTTTATAAATAAATAGAAATGGAATTTATAAATGTTGTTTTATAAATTCGCAAATGACTTATTTTGATAAGTAAATTGTTGAAACCTATTAATGGAGTTATATTCACGTTTTGAATAGTGAATAATCCTTTGAATTAAAATGTATAAAAGGATGAAATGTGTTAACGTAGTATATTCACGTTTTTGAACTGTGAATAATATGTTAAAGGAAATGTTTTGAATGAGATGTTTAAATTGAATTAAAACGATCTAACGATGTTTTAAAATGTGTTGAGATTCGAAACCATAGATTTCAACGTTAATTGTTGAAATAGACGTTTTCGAGAAATAAAAGGAAATAATGGACTATAACACTGTTGTTATAGTAAATGATTTCCGAATGGAAATGTTTTGTATAGTATTGGGATTTATATATCTATTTTAAATTCGAATCCCTATACTAGTGATTTTGGGTTGTCGTAACGATGTTTTACGTAACATTCGTTTTGGCCCAAATAAATATGTTTAAGAGAATGATTTCCTTAAAGAATGAAATATATACTTAATCTCGATTTAAGTATATTTAATATTTTCTAAGTGTTGAAAATAAATAAAATTTGTGAATTACTTATGAATAAATAAGTATGGAAATGTTTTCCAATATAAAGTGAATATTTTGAGAATTTATCTTTTTGAAGATAAATTGAAAAGGAAAATTGAAATGAATAATTGAAATCGAATATTCATTGATATTTTGGAATTATAAATTCACTAAGGAATTTATAAAGGAAGTGGAATTGGTTTAAAAATAAATATTGATTTATTTTTGAAGTATTGAAATTATATATCTAGTGAAGATATTTTGGAAAATAAATAATTTGGAAAATTATTTGGAAACTGGTGATGTGTGCATATCCATTGATAGTTCAATAACCGACTATCAATATTTCCCTTTGAATGGGTAATTGATGTGAATTGTTTGAATTTGAATGCACACTTATTTTTGAATAAGCGCTCACTATTCGGGTTAACCGGGAAAGGACCATGGGGTCGTATAACCCATTCCGAATATGTGATACGTCGTTATAATTGCATTGAAGATTGGTGTTGAAGACCCGGTATTTGCGAGAGCGATAGGATGACCTGTCGATTTACTCTGCACCGAGTTGCTCCGGTATAGAGTTCTCCATATGTGATGGTGAATCCGATCAGGATTGTGAATATCCGGATTGCAAGGACTTCTTTGTAAGTGCCTTCGGTTTTGTTCGATCCCGGAACAGACTTGTATGGATTGTGTGTCTGACATTACAAGTTGAGATATAAAGCCGATTTCTTTCAAATATATTTCTGTTGCTGGCGAAGAATTTATTCTTTTAGCTTAACACCCTTCTCTGAGACGTACGAGCTCAGAGGTTATATAGTTGAAGTTATCAGCGATATATTCCCAATTTGGTAATGTGACATGCTGAGTGTTGCTGTAAATGATCATTGTGTTGATTATTGTGATAGGATCGTTTATTTGATCGTCTATCTTAGTGATCATTGTGTTGATCATTTGTTGACCCAAAGCATGGCTTTTGTATAAAGTATGTTTTTGTGGACGTGACTTCGTCGAACCTCACACCCCGGAAATGGTCAAAACAGGAAAGATGCGGCAAGGTTATGAGGGGTAGCACCCTTTAGGGTATGTACATTTCCTTCTGGATAGAGGTGGTATCATGGTATGGAGCCCAGATATTTAACCTATGTGGTTACTACGAATTTATTACTTTGTGGTTGTTGGTTTTCGGGATCCCGTGAGAAAGGTCGTTTACGATCGGGGAATGGCGTGCTCGTGTCAGTAGTTACCCAGTTAGGGGTAACCCGGCCTTGTGTTGGCAGAGTTCCGGTTTGGTTCTCGGGGATGTCTTTCCAGAGGCATTCTCATGTGGCAATGGGAAGTTCCTTGGCCTGACCATTTGTTGGAAATCCAATTCCCAATACGAAACTTGTACGGTATTAGTTGTAGAACCTGCCATTCACTTATGGTGGTCACCACTGTTTGGATGGTAGCTATAGTAGGCATACGATAATGGTCGTATGTTGGCTAAGATTTATATTCTACTTTCGAAAATAATTTTTCCTACACTATGCACTAGTAATAATATCAAATGTTATTTTAAATGCGTATCAAGCATCTTTGACTATCATAAGGAGAAATCTCCTCCGATTCTGCGTTTGCATGTGTGTGTGTGCGGGAGGCCTTATGGTAGTCTCATTTTTAAAAAGCATTGCGAATTGATTTAAAATATTCCTCTATTTTGATTTCAAAGATAAATAAACTGTTTTGAGTTCTCACACCAGTCACATGACTGACTTGGAGTTTATTGTTTTCCTTCCTAAACTCTGGGTGCCCACCAATTTCCACACGGGCAGTCAAGAGTAAGGTTTATCAGGATATTCTGGATATTCAGGAGTTGCTGGAGGCAAGCTGGATGGCATGGCGTATTACTAGTTTATATAGTATTTCTTTTTCCGCTGCACTATTTGATGTTGTATACTCTGATGATATGATGTAATGAAATGTGATGTAATGTAATAACTGATATAGTTCTTTGCTTAAAGATTATTCATTTATTATTATATGTTGTTCCGCTGCGAATTGTGAGATTCTGATGTTGTTCTTGTTTTCTGTTCCGTCCTATTTTCTTCTATTTTTATATTCTCTATTCTCTTTTTCTTCTATTTCTTCTATTTTAAAATTCTGTTCTATTTTCTCTTTTCTATTCTATTTTCTAATTTTCTGTCTTCTTTTCCCTCCATCTTCTACCTTATCTAAATCTTCTCTTCTTTTTCTCTCTTTTTCTTTTCTTAAAATCTTTTTAAAACCCCTAAGGGTTCGTATTTTCGTTCATCTTGAATTAAACAAAGGAGATTAGTGTTTATTCAAGGAGTACGGACTTACGGGTCTTTACAATTTGAGAAAAAAAATGAAATAAAATTTTAGAGAAAGGACGCATGTCTCTAGTGAAGACTCATGCTTCAAATTCTGTTACGTGTCTGCAAGGGCATAGTATTTGGATGCAATACAATTATTTATATTTATATTTAAATTTAAATTCAAATCGTCTCGATTTCTGCAACTCAAAATCGCGATCTCCAATCGAGGCATGCCGCTAGGCTTTTGTCATGTTGAACCCCTATTCTGAACGCAATGAAAAATGTTTCGAGTCCTAATTTGATCGTATGGAGAAGATTGCTTTTTGGAGCCAGTAATTTATATTAGATTTCGATAAAGATTTCAACGCGTTTATCTACCGTACGATCACACAACGCTCCAAATGCTACAAAAGTTGAGATCCGATAATAAAACACTATTACGGATCAAATGGAAATGATTTCGTCGAAATCTGAGGCTGTGCCTCGGAAGGGTATTTTTAAATATCGATTTAAACGACATAAATTCAAAACTAAACAGAACACCCTCAAACTCAAATTTAACAATTTTCTATCTCCAGTAAACCAATATAAGTTTTATAAGCCATTGAAATATTTTTAACCAGCTTAAAACTTAAGATTTAATATTTTACCGATCTCTAATTATTAAATTCAATAATTTAATTGCCAAATAATAATGATATTTGAAATTCAAATTAAACCAACTTCCAAATATTTAAAATAAATTAAATATTCCATTTCAAATATCTAAAAATTCCAGGTTGTCACATTTCTCCCCCTTAAAAGAATTTCGTACCCGAAATTACTAGTTAAGAAGAATGGTCCATAACCCACTTATTATTTCCCAAACCAAACAGTTTTTAATAACTTCCCAAACAATCTTTTATTTAAGACACACTATCACCCTACTAACTTTCCAAATCTTCCATATTTTTCAAACAACATTACTTACTCAACAATTCAAATTTAAATTTAACTCCAAATTTTAAATTAACAAAAAATCTCTCAAATTTTTTTCTAACTCTCTAAATTTTCGAAATCTTTTGCCAACGCCTCCTTTGCGTGGCTAGCTCGGTACAACTAGAAAATGCCACTATGGGCCTCCAGAATTCAAAGAAAATAAAATGCCAAGTGGCTAAACCAAAAAACCTCAAATTTCATCCAGAAATTTAAATACATACCTTTTATCAAGCAATTCAATTTATTATCTGAAATCAAAAATCCCAATTTATCCCTTGCCTTTAACACACATGTACATCATATTTAGCAATAATGTCCAATTACAACATTCAAAATCATTTTATACATTTTTTTTACAAAAGTTTAAATATTTATTTTATTCAAGCCTGTACGATGTCCGTATATGATCCGTAAGCAACACCATATTCGATCGCTTACTCGATCATACAATATCACTTCTGAACTAGTATCGTCCACCCGACTCCCAAGTGCGGACTCAGATCTGGTTTCTTGATCAGAAACCGTCATTCTCCTTGCATAGTCCTAAACTATGATAGAGAATTTCCAGAATCAATCAAAATCCATATCCAGAGTTCGCCGTCGAAAACCGAGTGAAAAATCCCAACTCGGATCGATATAACTACCACGAAATTCTATGCTCGAATCTGGATCAAATCGCCATGCAGATTAAATAATATACGTACATCCAACGTATTTTGCCCCAATTGATTGTTAGTTAAATCAATTCTTCTTTTTATTCACATCTATTTTTGGTTTCTATTCTCTATCCACAATTATCCTATTTCACAACTTTACCTAATCTCCATTCCAATATTACTTAGTATATTTCCAATACCAAATTTACTCAAGAACTTCACCATTCATTTCTTAAGTTCAATATAAATATTTTACACTTAAATATTTATTTTTACTTCACTACTGACGTTATATATCCAATTCCATTCAATTATGCATTTTCAATTTCATCTGAATTCAATTTACCTTTCATTTTTAAATATTGAATTTTATTCATCTTATTTCAAACCATATTTAATTAACCATTTCTTTACTTAATTCCACTTACTAATTTATTTTAAATCTCAATGGATTTTATTTCCAAACTTTAAATTATTTTTAGTCTACTTCGAACTAATTCTACACTTCATTTTACACAATTTAAATTAAGTATCATCCCAATATTCAATTTCATTTCATTTACTTACCATTTAAATCAATTAGTTTACTTACAAATTTTATTTCCAATCCATTGTTTTGTTGAGTCTAATCTTGACTCATTTCCCATTTCACTTAATTTAACACAATTCAATTTTAATTCCAATATTCAATTTCCATTTCTCTTACTTACAAATGTAAATTCATTTGTTTATTCACAAATTTACTTTACACCTAAGTAAATTTTACTCCAATGACCATTACTCTTAGTCTACTTAGTCTTTTCCTTAAATTCACTTTTACTTGATTCAATTTCACTTCAATTTTAATTCATATTTTAAACTTCTATAAATTTTCCGCTTGTTTAAATCCCATTTGCTAACTTCCTTAAATTTACTTCATTTAATTTGCTTACATTCTAACTTATTTATGTTCCATTCCAAATCTCTTTAATTTACTTTATTGATTCATTTTGTTTCCATACCTATTTAAATAAGTCTTCTTCAAGTTAAATTTTATTTTAACAAATTTCTAATTTTATCAGCCATCAAACCTATTTATATTCTATAAAAAATTTCAAACCAACTCCAGAGTATTTTAAACAATTACTTATATTTCAAAAGTATTTTTTAAAATCAATTAAATATAAATAATTCATTTGCAATTCAAACCATCCTTTGAATTTTAAAACGAAACCCAGTTTTGCAAAAAATTCCAATTTAAAACAATTTGGCAGCAATTCCTCTCTTGAAAACTCGAAAATGAACATCGATGATGCTGTAGTCTTCACCGAAGTTATTTTCCAGCAACCGAGAGAGTTCAGTGCTTTACCTCTTTTAAAAGTTTCCAATATTTTTAAATCCAAATCCCACCAGACTTCAAATCCAATTCAAAAATGTTTCTGAAATAATATCACCATTATTTCTGCAAAACCCCTTGAAAACTATTTTCAAACCCAAAGAAATTTAGACCTTTCCAAAATTTCAAATTATTTCAATCTATATTCAGACATTACTCTAGAATTTTATACCATTTCAATTATAAATCACTTTGTAATTCACATTTACAAATTACATCCTGTTATATGAAATAAATTTCTTAACTTTGGTTATGATTTTCAATTCCGTATTCAATTTCTACACATAATTTAATATTATCATTCCCTAATAACCAAGCAACCAAATACTATAATAATTTACAAAAAAAATTTCTTTTATATACAAAAATAATTTGGGTAAAATTATTTCATTTACCCTATTTTAGAACAATACTGTGTCAGTTTATCTTGTTTAAGAGTTGAGAAACCCCTATCGATAAAATGATGTCCTACATATCGACCAGAATTCATAAACACTCGACCGATAAGTCAACACAATATAAAAACAATTTTTATATTCACTAACAAATAGCGCTCATATCTATTAATACACTCAAACTCATTCTAGAGTACTTCGGACTCTACTTAAATGAGTAATCCCCACTAGAGCCAAGTTTCTCGCTTCAACCTGGCTCTGATACCAAATGTAACGACCCAATTTTTTGAGTCTGAAAATTGTCATCAATACGTCCACTGTATTAATTGTCGAACTATCGAATGCCGAAAAACCGAACCATTAGGGTTAAAGAAGAAGTAGGAAGAAGAAGAAATAGAAAAGAATATCAGAATCTCACAAACGCAGCAGAACAATATATAATCTTTCAAAACAAAATAATTATATCTGTTTTATATATTACATCATTAGAGTATAATACAATATCACAATTCAGGATGGTTATAATATCTCGTCCTTCCAAAGCTGAATATACAGCTTATTCTGCACAACGGAAACATGAATCTACGGAAATACACCTCGTCATCCAGCTTGTCTCCTAAGCTCCACAAAAGTCCATCCAGAATCTGTATTCTATAATACTCGGTCTGACCCGAGCATTATAGTTAAATAACACCCGAGTCATTCTGGAAAACCATCGTGATAAAACACATTCAATTGGATTATTTAAGTTTTCAAAATCCTTTGAAATCAAAGGTATCACGTAAGACCACGCCACGAATAAACATGCCGGGTTTTTACCTTACGATAACCAAAACATTTCTTATAAAATCCTCTGATATTATAGTAGTATCTATATACAAATACTTATTCTAATAGCCGAAATTGTTACATTATTAAATTCCAGCGAATAGGTATACAAACAAAACCATAAAGGCACATAGGGAGAATGGATTTCCATCAATGGAAGGGCTACTAGGGTACCGCCCGTCACAGTATATGGTCTAGATCACCGTACGGAGGATCCACCCTAATCCCTTGCATCACAAGACCGGAGCTACCTCTTACTGGCTAGTCCGAATAAGTTCACCCTGTGGTTGGGATCAGCAACCGCCCACACGGTCGAAATAAAGGGACATCTAGATAGGGGTGACCTTACCCTGATTGGTTGCTAGCCACTTAGCCTTATGTGCACCTCCCATGTTTTAGCCATTCCTGGTTGATGAGGCTCGAGGCTATGTGTTACCTTTCTAGCACACATACACTTAGAATGCTCACCGTCCTCCTGACGATGTTCTGAAAACATTCATCCATACAAGTCCATTCAGGGTCCGAATGGAACCGAACGCACCACTCCTACTACATCCATTTTTGGAATCACCCTCAGGAATAGTAGAGATTAGCCCTTGCACTTCATTGCTCCATCTTCGACTCCAAGCTCTTGTCTTTCTCACGAAAATGGTCAAACCGGATCGAAGTGGTTTTTGAAAAATTAATCCTGATTCTCTATTCGAAACGATCAGCGCATTGGCCAATATTGATAGTCGGTTATTTAACAATCAAATAGCATTCACAAACAACCATCAGACTTTAAATAATTTTCCAAATTATTTATTTCAAAATAACTTCGCAAGCTATTTTCCATACTTCAACCCTTTGAAAACAGTTTCAAACCACTTTTCTCTCACGGAATAAATTTCCCAAATATTGTTTATTTCCACTGAAAATACCAAGTCCAAATACTTTAGATTTCAAATTAATTTAAATCACTCATTTCTAAAATATACTTTAAAACATTTAAATAAAAACTACTTAAACACTTTATTCAAAAATATATACTTTAAATTTTTTAAAAATAAAACTACTTTATAAAATATAAAACTAATTTTTAAAATAAAAATTAAGCCAAACTAAATTTTAAAATAAGAGTTACGAAATTCTATACAAGTTTTTTTAAATAAAACTTTAACCAAACTATCTTTAAAGTAAAACTACTTTATAAAATATAAATATTAATAATTATCTTTTTAAAACATAGTACCAAATAACCTTTTAAAATAATTACCACTATAACTAATTTAATAAATATTTACCTTTAAAATTTTAACAACTTAAATAATAATTTCTTAAAAACATTCCTTTAAACACTTTAAAACTTTTAATTTATACTTAAAAATTTGCTTTGAAAACGTACTTGGCTTTTCAGGGAAATACACTTTTCTTTCACGCCTTTTAAAAATAAACCATTATCTATTTTTTTAAACAAATTATCCATTCCTTTATAAATTTCCACCGTGAATTTATACTTCCAAATATCCACTAATATCTTATTTCACTTTATAAACCCAGTTTATACATTCCATAGTCTCATCTTCCCTTTTAAACACAGTTTCAAAAACTTAATCAACTTCCAAATTGATTTTCAAAATTAACTCCATTTTAAAATAAATTTCCTTACTTACTCAATTTATTTCAAAACCCATTAAATTCAGATCTAGCCTCTTTATTCTAATTTTAAATCTTACTTAAACTGAAAATACCAATTCCATAATTTTCCAAATTTCTTCTTTATCTTTTCCAAATAAATTTAAAACCTTGAAATTTAAAATAAATTCCTTATTTCTTTAAATAATATTACTTTAAGTTTAAGAATTCATTTATTCCCATTTATTCAAAAGTCTCCTTTACCGTACTTGAAAATTTTATTTATTAGAATTTAAAAATCAATTTTTATCCTTTTTCAATTCATTCTTTAATTTATCCAAATTTCTATAACTATTTTACTTAAAATTCTATCTTTTATTTTTCCTTTTTAAAAAAAAATCCAATCTTTATATTTTTATATCTCAATATACCCATAATATATTCAGTCAAACCATGGCATCCAATATTTTCAATTATCAATATAATCTATCATAGATTATTTAATAAATTAGATCACAGAAGATTAAAACAATCTAAATATTTTGAGGAATCCAGTTGGATCCCTCCATCCTGTTTCCCGGCATCCATAGATGTTAGCACAACAATTGAAAATACCAATCCCGCTACAAGGCGAGATATCGAGGTATAACGGGTCATCCGCTATTATGCGGGACGAATAGGGTCTCATCCGCTATATAATGTGGGAAATCAATCACGCCAATATATATATACTATATTTAATATATCACATCCAAGCTGATAATAAATTTATCAATTCAAGCAAACAGCCAATAAATTTAAATTTAACTATTTAAATTAAAAAGGCAATCCGAATGAGTGAGATTAACTTACCTTTGATTTTTAATTTTTGCAACTGACCCAAACTGGCTTGTATCCATCACGATTTCAGACCTTGTATAACATTATATAATTTATTAATATTTGAAATAAATCAGACCATTTATCTCATTTCATAAATTACTTAACTAAGCATTTTATCTTAACTACTTCCCTTTAAAAAAATCTTTTAGTAACAAAAATAATTAATATAAGTAAATTAAATAATTAATCACTCAATCCATTATTTTAAAATAATATTCAAAATATGTATACTTATTTTATTTTTGAAACTACGTATATATATAATAAATATAGACTTCAGAAAACTATATTCACATAAACATTTTCAAATTCCTATTTTTCTTTTCAAATCTAATCTGTAAAAATAATTTTTTTTCTATTTCCTGTAAATAGATATATAAAAATTAAATTAGTATTAAAAATTTTAAAATTTGCTGTTTTGAATTAAAATATGTATGAGAGAATATATACAAATTTACTGTACTAAATAAAAATGGAATTATTATACCTTAGTGCCCACACGTCAGTTCCTTCGGATTGCCATCGCGATCAACCCCGACGCCGTACCGCAGACCCAAACCCAAATTCCAAAACGAGGATTTGTTCTTCCTCTTCACTGTCGTCGACAGCGACCCCCGCCCTAGTCTTTGCCAACCAGGAATCACTCGCGCCTGGCTCCTCCCCGCCAACGAACCTTCCGCCCAACGCCATGCTATCGCGTTCATCTCGACTCGATTCTGCTAGCTTCGACACTGCCCGTGGCTTCGTGAATTGCTAAACCCTCTCGCGGCTATCTCTCTCTCCTCTCAATGGCCTTCGAATCGAACTCGCGACCTTCCTATGAATGTAGCCTGCCGAGAGATCAAGCGAGGAAACACGTTGAAATCTTGATTTGGGATTTTATTTTTCATTTATGAATTCGATTTTGAATTAGAAGGAGGGATCGACCGTTAAAATTTCGATTTCCACTTCTGTTATCTTTTTTCTGAGCTTTCGAATGAATGAAAAAGGATTTGAGAAAAAAACGAAATAATTTTTTTAGAGAAAGGACGCGTGTCTCTTGTGAAGACACATGCTTATAATTCTGTTACGTGTCTACAAGGGCACAGTATTTCAATGCAATACAATTATTTATATTTATATTTAAATTTTAAATTCAAATCGTCTCGATTTCCGCAACTCAAAATCTCGATCTCCAATCGAGGTATACCGCTAGGCGTTTATAATATTAAACCCATATTCTGAATGTAATGGAAAAGGTTTCAAGTTCACATTTGGTCGCATGGAGAAGATAGTTTTTGGACCCAGTTATTTATATCAGATTCGGATAAAGATTTCAGCGCATTTATGTACCGTACAATCACATGACGGCTCCAAATGCTACAAAAATTGAGATCCAATAATAAAACACTATTACGGATCGAATGGAACTAGTTTCGTCGAAATCCGAGACTGTTCCTCAGAAGGCTATTTTTAAATATCGATTCAAACAATATGAAAACAAAACTGAACAAAACACCCTCAAACTCAAATTTAACACTTTTACTATCTCCAGTAAAATTAATATAAATTTTATAAGCCATTGAAATATTTTTAACCAGCTTGAAACTCAAGGTTTAATATTTTACCCAATCTATAATTATTAAATTCAATAATTTAATTGTCAAATAATAATGCTATTTGAAACTCAAGTTAAACCAACTTCCAAATATTTAAAATAAACTAAATATTCCAATTTCAAATATCTAAAAAATTCCAGGTTGTCACAAATTCGATCTGTCCATTCATTCTTATCCATCTTTCTATATAAATAGATACTTCCTCAAACCTTAGTAGCTTTCTGATGCATATTTCTCATCTGCTCCTTTCTCCTTCCAATGGCTATCATCCAAAAAGCTTAATCCCCAATCCAAAAATCAAATTGGAAATTCGAATTCATCGAACTCTATCAAATTATATACTATTTCGAAGCTCTCGATGAATGAATTCATCATGTGGTGTTCATTTTTGGAAATAGCCCTCGTAATCGAAAATCACGATCAAATGTGCTGGCGGCGAAGTCAAAAGGGGCGCAATTTAGTGGTTTTTGATCGGAGCATCAATTGGCGAAAAATAATTTTGGGTATACAGAGCTCGATGAGTAGATTCCAGATCTAGTTTCGATTTTAAGAATGGAGCAATGGTGTGGCCGGGATCTGACTTGAAAGTTGATCATCGTAGCAAATTTAACCATCAATTGGCGGCGATTGGAGCGTCTATATGAGATGTATGCAGTTCAGTTGCGTAGCGGAGCCCAATAGCTTTCAGATGCATGTGGTCTCATGGCAAATAGAGCTTTGAAGTGAAGGGAAATCACGGTTAAAATTGATTGGGCAGAAGTGGTTTCGGCGTTGACCAGATCTAGCCTGAGGGCAATTTTGCAACAAAAGTCCCTATAAAATTTATATTTGCAAATTTGACCCTAAAACTTCTAACCTTAATAACTTTTGCATACGAACTCTGATTTAGACGCGGTTCTTCCATTGCGATCGTATTGAAATTCCGAATAACTTGAAACTTGTTTGGCTGCGTTTGGAGACTATTGAAATTTGGGCCATCGTATGGATTTTAAATGATCTAAAAATCTAAGGTGAGTGATTTAACCCACTCACGAAATGCTAAACTTTCCTACGTTGGTTAAATTAAATTTATGACATGATAAGAAATTTATTAATTGTTGTTTGGTATTTTAAATTGTCATTTAAATTTATTTTGAATTTATATTGAATTAAATTGTCATTTAAATTAATATTGGATTTAAATTGTTAGTTAAATACCTGATTATGATAACCAGTCAATTATTGTGATTTATTTGGATGCTGATCTTGATGGATGTTTGATTGTTGGCATTTTGGATGTTTGGATGTTTATATCACTGTTATCACTATGGGTTGAAATGATATATACCCGAATAATCTTATAGATTAGTGAAAATCATTATAGGTTAAAATGATAAATCTAAGCGATTTTATTGATTCGGAACTTATTGATTCGAGAAACGGGTTGAAATGATATATACCCAGAAATTTTAACTATTTTGGGGTTGAGATGATACATACCTATCACTTGACCATAGGGTAGAAAGCTATATACAAACACCGTTGGCCAGTTATAAATTATTTTCTAAATAATAAGTATGTTTGATTTATAAATTTTATTTTCAAAATTTTATTTAATGATTTTATTTAAAATTTATATTTGGAAAATTATTTATTTTATATGTTTTAAAGTCAAATTATAAGTTAATATATAGTTTTAAATAAAAATTTAATATTTTAACTTATGATTTTATTTAGTTTAAAAAATATATATTTTTGAAATATTTAAATTTTAATTTAATAAAATATTTATATAATTTTAATATATATATATATATATAATTTTAATTCAATTTAATATAATAAATATATCTTTCATTTAATATAATAAATATAGTTTTTACAATAGTTTTAATAAATAAAAATGTAAGAGGTTTGTAAGGAATTTATAAAAGTTTTGCAAGTGATTTTATAATGGATTTATAAAAGGATTCTTAAAAGGGATTTTTAAAAAGGATTTTATAATGGTTTTATAAAGGTTTTAAAGAATTTTATAAAAGGTTTCTATAAAAGAACTTGTATAAAGGGATTTGGAAGCGTATAAAGGAGTTTGTGTAAAGGTTTATGATAAAGGGAAGAGTTGTAAATTGTTTTGGGAATTTATAAATAGCTTTATAAATGGCTTTAGAGCATATAAATAGTTTATAAATGGTTTAAGAGAAATTTATAAATTATTTTCGAAATTGATTGAAAGAAATCTTGCTCGGCATTTATGAATATATTTATACTTTTGGAAGTATATGGATATTCTTGTATGAAGGTATAAAATATTTTCTAGATTTATTATTAAAAATATTTTATAAAAATGACCACAATGTGAAAAATGTAAGCTTTTGGTTGTTAAAGAGACCAGAGTCGGATATTGTCATACTCTCTGCCAATATCGAAACCACTTTAACAACTATGCACGTGGTGGAGAATCCAGAACGAAGTAGGGTGGTTTGGCGAACGCTACTGCATGAGGTATGAACGCAGCCCTGACAACCTCAGGTCACCTTGATATGACTAAAACAGGAGCTATACCAGCCAAGTGAGGTCGTTTCTCTTATCAGGCACATTTCTTCGATACCATATCTGTTACTTTATGATTCATTTGGTGGCCAGCTTCGATTTGATTATGGGAGTGTGTTCCGAGGTGGGCGGTAGTAGGTGTTATGCGTTACCACCAGTTTGGGAGTGCAAAACGGTAGAATTCTACCCTGGACATTGCCTCGCGTGCCTTGTCATATGCCTTATCGAGCCCACTACGATTTTGGTTTGTGTCGTACCTATGGAGTGCTCCCTGATAGCCCACCAGTTTGGTGGAGTATACAGTATTTTATAGACTACGGCATTTATAAAATGTGTTAAGGTGAATATGGGTAACGCCTTAATGCTATTTAATACTTTACTTTACCGATAGACGCTGTATATTTGCGTATATTACCACACATAGATAGTTTATCGAATCCTTAGGAGATGGAAATCCCGAACATCTCTTAAGTTATTACACGCACGTTATATACTGGATAGGAGATGTAAAATCCCATAAACATATCTGAAGCCATTGCATTCATATTTGTTTACTGTTTATTTGTTTGCTATTTATTTAACTTACATAAGATCTTTTAGTTCTAACTCAGTGTTTTGTCTTTTCATTGCGCTCAGGCCAACCTGAGCTTTTCAGTGTTGAAGACCTTATTTCTGGAGGATGAAGTCAAAGTTTAGTATCATAGTATTATTATTATTATTCCACGATATCATGTTATTCCGTTGTATTATTTATTTATTCCTGTTGTATGTATAACTCTGATATATTGTAAAAGTGTAATCAAATGGTTATTTGTAAAGCAGCTTCATGAACTGTTTATTGGATTATTATATTTTTGTCATTCCGCTGTGAAATACTATGTTTGTTTTTCTTTCCTTTCTCTTATTTTCTTATTTACCCCATTAACAATCCTCCCTTTTGAATGGTTTGAGTTTGATAAGTGTGGTTTATTATCAACTAAAACCATCCAAAAAGGTGGGTCGTTACAAAGCAAAAGCGACGAAGTAACAAAGGATTTAGAACTGGACAGTTGAAGAGGACACAGATGTGCTAAATTCATCCATGGCGTGCAATCCTTGCAAAAATCAAAAGGGGACACATATTTAGATGTTGATCATTTGATTCTCGGTATACTAGAAGATTCTTAAATCACCAATTGCTTGAAAGAAGCTAGCATTAGCACATCTTTTGAAAGAAGTCGGATGCATTAAATTCAGGTGTATGTGGCTGAATACAGTGTAGCTGATACCATTAGTATTTTGAGAGGTTTGAAGGAGATGTATGAAGGACATCATGGTGTTCGCATTCAAGATAGAGCTCTTGTTGTTGCTTGTCAGATTTCTGCCAGCTATATCACTGGTATGTTTGTATCTCTTAACTCTGTTTACTTTGGCTTTGATAGAAGTCCTACTAGTATATTTGTTTCTCTGACTATTAAAATTGTTTGGGTATTATTGAGTATCTTCTATTAACCAAATAGGACATCATGGGGTCGAGTTCAATGTTGAGAACTTCTCAAGGGTTTCTAAATAACTACAGAACATGAGATTTTAACGCATAAATGTGATTTTCTTGTAAAATTCATTGATATAATACTTAGAACTATTTTAACAAAAGAGGGTGCTAAAAAAATATTAAATGGCATGCATCATGACACTTACAACATGATTTTTGAATTTTAAAATTAACATTTTAACTGGTTTAGGTATGTTTCATTCAGAACCGTTCTTGGGTGAATAAAATTGTGTAGAAGTTTAAATGATACAGTCTATAAATTATGCGCCATATATATGTGTGTGTGTGTGTGTGCATAAATAAGTATATGGTTATAAATTACGTATTATATATATGTACGTAATTTATTACCATACGTTTGCTTATTCATATATGTATTTTATATATCTATATATAATAGGAATACCTCCAAAGGAAGCTTTGAAAATGTCTACAATAGCCTTCTGATTTTTCTTTAAATGATAAGGATGTTGTCATCATTTTCTTTCCCATGTTACATGCATCGATGATAACTATGACAGTGGCATTTTCTTTGCAATCTTCTACCTGTTGTTATTATTATGAAATAGAATCTCCTACAAATCTAACATATAACCCTGAAAGACGCAACCCACCTCTCTCCTCCATCGACACATTAACGAGTTCCTCTAACTGGGCAGATGAAGATCTGAGAGATGGAAATATTTGATCTTAAAATTGTATAAGTCATGGAAAATAGAAAACAATAGTACGATTTGGCATGTTAGCTTTTCGAGTGGAGAAACTTAGATCGAAACTAAAAGGTGTCTGAGATGAATGATGTAATTTTATTTCAACTTAGTAAATGGTGCAGTTTCATATTGTGAAAACCTTTCTTTGAGCATACGGGTGAATTTTTTTTAATCTCAAATAATATTACATGATCCAAAGTCCCCAATCTTCTCATATTATTATTCTGTTGCAAAAGAAGTTATTAGTATGAAATCAAATGTTCTTAATATAATTTATTTAGGGTGTCTTATTTAAGACTGATAAACAAATAGAAACACCAATTTCGCTTGAGTGTTCATCTGTGGATGTGTGAATATTTGTCTCTTTCCTTAATACTATCCAAAATAATATTAGGGAAGTGCAACTCTATTTGGTATTTACGTTTGGACGTGTTCTATTCAGGTTTGGATTTAAGTGTAGGTAGTGCAAGTGGTACTAATTAACAAGTGTATACAACTGACGTTATATATAGTCACAGATGATTTCATATATGTTTGGAGCAAGAGGAATGGTCTTATTATTTGGAGTGCAACAACAAATATTAGTTGATAAGACTGGATAATATTTAAGTTCGCTGGGAGAAATTGCTACGTTCTTACCTTGCATAAATTCAATGTTCATGCCTATGTAGTAGTTTTTAAATTCATTAGAGTGGGTTATTTATTGTGCATGAAGTATGGGAAAAATGCTAAGATGCTCTTGCCATGTGATTTCAAATGTTTTGCTATGATATGAACAACTGTAAGTTTTCCTTGTGAGTTGTTTATGAAATTTTACTAATCTATAAGTCCTCATAAGAAAAGGAACAATAAGGAAGAGAAAAACAAGGATTTGGCAAAGTTAAAGCATGTAGCGAAACCAGGTGAGATTGTGAAAAGCAGTTAGCTTTGTCTAACCAAAATGGAGAAGAAGATGATTATTTGTAAGATATGAGTTTTGATATATATATATATATATATATATATATATATATATATATATATATATATATATATATATGCAGAGTGAGGCTTCATTAACTGCGAATTCAAGGCAGTAATGGATAAAGGAATAAGAGAAGAAAGGGTTGCATGAGACAAAATTATAAACTTTTATTGGATAAGTAATTCTATGCTAACAATTTGTAATATATATTTTTTGCATCACTACAATTTTGTAGATGTTTGACTAAAATGCAGTAAATGTTACTGATGTTTTTAGGCTTGCAACCATGAAACAAGTTTTAAAATATGAACTTATGATTTCCTAAAGCATTGGGTTTTATACCCAACCGATCACTATCACAAGCCTTCATCTATTTCTATTTAGTTTTTTCTCCCTAACCTTTAGTTCTTATTTAATATTATACTTATAGTTCCAGATTTTGTTATTGATACACTATTTAATTAACGCTCTTAAGTTTGAAAATGGATTTTTTATCATTGAAACCTTGAGATGTAAGATCAATTGTTTAATGTTTTGTGTTGAGTTAGAAAAGGACTAGGTAAGAAAATAGATGATTCAAGATAAGAGTTAGGTAAATTTCCTTTTAATATTCATTGACTTCATGCACTTTGGGATGTCACCTCTTTTTCTTTTAGTTGTATATAAAGATCATAACTAATACAATAATTTGAATTTGGATATGAAGACAATGAGCTAACTCCTATATTAGTTAAGGTTTAATAATATTATTGAGCTTAAAATGTAAATCTGTAAGCATTTAAATGTATATTTTAAAAGCATGAATGAACTTCAATACATTCCGCGTATTCAACTCAGGGGACCTCAGAGGACCTTCGACAAACTCCCTAATTATTTACTACCTGATTTAATTCCCAGAATTAAAAAATAAGCAAGGATTATTTCTTTATTTTAAGAAAAAATAGGAGTGACATAAGAAGTAAAAGATTAAAAAGAAAAATTCTTTGATATACAATCAGAAATTGATATATCATTAAAAGGTCAGTCAACACTGGACTAAGATGCTCTCTGGACTAAGGTCAATCAACGCTGGCTATTTAATTAGGCATATACGATGGATATAGTGGATAAGTTTGATTGTCAAATCCTAATCAAGCTATATATCTCGAGTTCTCCTAGGAAATTAATCATTGATTTAAGTGTATATAGTGATTTATTCGAAGTGAAGGTTGTCAGGAATTGGAGTTCAATTCTTTGAATGATTTTTCCATGAGTTTTGTGTATTCTTTTTAAAAATACTTGAATTGCAATAAACCAAGTAAGAAATCTAAGAATTGGACTGGAAGTATATATAGAAATTAATTCATTGAAAAGTGTTAGCAGTTGCGACTATATTGAGGTTAATTTGGAGAGGTCTTATTCAAAAAATTAGTCTGATCTATATGCAAAATGAAAAGAGTTTTATAACTAACAATAGTCTAAGTTCGAATAGTTTATTATATAGTGGTAGTATGAAAAAGAAAAGAGTGGATAATAAGACTACTTTGAATAATAATAAGAGGAAGGTAAAGGAAAAGTTTGTGTTGGAAAGGAATATTAAAAGCTTGAGGTTTTCTCCATGTCTGATGTTTGGTGGTAGCTATTATTTATTTACGTGGAGAGTAGTTGGATTTTCCTAATTTAGGAATTTAGTTGTATAATATGGCTCATACAGCACACGTGCATTTTTTACCTTTGACGTTGTCAATCACATATCATGCAAACATTCTGCATATGTTTAATACCGCTCTCCAAATATTAAACTTGCAATATTGTGTACAACTGTTTTGTTAAAACAAAATCAATAATTATTTATATAATATTTAATTTTTCTTGGACATATTCTCCTACATGTGTAGTTGGAAGAGTTATATGAGTGTGTAGGAAATGAAAGTGAAAGTAGAATAAAGGCTATTGTGCCAACCACTAGGAAAGGATAGTCATACAGTTTGATACCTTAATTTTTGTTACTTTATGTTTATTTTTTATCCTTTTGTTTTAGAAGCATTTAATTTACATGAATTAAAGTGATCGTTTTGAATTTCAAAAAAGAAAGTGGTTGTTTTGTATGAAACAAGTGTAAACCAACATTTGATAAATCAGTAGAATTTATTAATTTAATATTTGCATATTATATAGTAAAAATATGAAATGAAATTTTTTTCATATGCAATTTACAAGCTTTTTGTCAAATATTCAAAATTACCACCATACTCAACAACAGCTAAGTGGTGAAGGATCAATAGTGAAAACATTGAGGAATACTCGAGTATACAATTAGCGGTGGTGATTTGCAAGCTCTTTCCATTGTACTTCTTTATAAAAACCATTCAAATGTCCAACCTAACGATCCTCCTCCTACTTCTAGATTAGTGGGAGTGATTTGCAAACTCTTGTAAGGGCACTTCTTTGTAAGTAGTGTTGCTATAACATTGTTAATTGATTGTTTATGAGATTGTGTTTAGTTGTTTATATAATTAGATTTGTTTATGTCTACAACAAAAAAACCACATCCAACATTTATGAAGTATATTTCACTTATGTTACTTTTTGTACACAAGTATAATTTCTCTTTACTATTAATTCGTAACTAAATGAATGCTCAAAATCATTATGTTGATCTAAATTAAAATACTTTGTAACGAAATGAACGTAGCTGCCTTAGTACCAGGAAGAAGTTTTGTGCATGTTTGTATGTACTTTTTGTACTAAAAAGAATCTAACTCATGTTTTTCTTTGCAAACGTCCAACGGACGTGCCATACATACTGGTGTATATATATGTATGTATGTGTATATTATATATATATATATATATATATATATATTGCATGCACACATATATAATAAACTACACACACATATATATAAATTTAAACAATTTAGTATATATATTACATATATATATAATAATTGCATATATATATATATATTAATAATAAATTTAAACAATTAATTATATAATATAAATTGCATATATAATAATAATAACAACAATAATAATTTTATTATAAAGTATTATAATATCTTGATAAACTTGTTAAACCATAGCATGTAAACGTATTATAGAATTATATGTATGAATTGTTATGAATTAGTCTTTAATAAATTATAATATATATATATATATAATAAACAAGTACAAAATAAATATAAATTACACATACACACACATATATCCGTGTGTGTGTGTGTGTAAATCACATAAACTGTATGTATGTATGTAGGTATGTAAATCATAATAACATTTCCAATAAGTATAATTTAACCTTTTTCTAGATGTATTTCTCCATGTACTTAATTAAAAATCCATCCAAATCCCATAAATACATTAGTACAAGATTAGTGATATCATTTCCTTTTAGAATCCTAATTGGAAAAATAGTCGATGCCTAATATTGTTTGCACTTTAGTTCATTTACAAATTTATAGTTTAAAAGGTTATCGTTTATTATTGATTTATAGGTTTGGGATTTAGGCCTATTTTTCTTCCATAATGAACCGGAATGTAAATAACAGCATTATGCATATAGCAATCTCTTTAGTTTCCATCAAATCAAATAGTTTTATGCATGCATACTAAACCAGAATGTAAACATCAGCATTTTACATGGTCATTAGTGTTGTAAAACAAAAATACTGCTTAATATCTTATATTTCCACTACGCAACATAAAATAGATGGTTCAAGCAGATTTTAACATAGAATCAATGTACATGAATTCAGTACTTTGGCACGAATATGTAAAATTAACCTAAATCCGTACAGTTTACCTACATTGTAGTGTATGAAATGGTAATTATTGAAAATTTTCTTAACAGGCAACTAAAAATATTTGGTGCAAACAAGTAGCAACAAGGTGATTGAAGTTGTAACAACCCGATATTTTCAGCCATTAGCATCCACACATGCCGGACTTGAATTGCTCAAAATACCGCATTGTAAATAAATTTGGAGCAAATGAAATACTATCACAAAATCACAGACACAGAAATATCAAAATAACTCGCAGCGGAAATTAAAATACCATAGTAGTTCATGAAGCTACTATAACAAACTCTCAAAACATAATACATAATATCAGTCTGAAAAACACACACAATAGAAATCTCAAATACATAGCAGTTTTTAAATACCACAGCTGAAATAGAACAACTGAAACTGAAAAAGGAACGGATAACTAGACAAGGAGAATCTCCAGCGATTCCTAGATCCAGAAAAGAAATCTAAAGCTAACCTGTAAATACTCAGGCTGACCCGAGCGTAAAGTAAAACACAAAACACTCGAGTCAGGACATATATACTTATATAATGTAAACCAACTCAAGTGAACTGTAACAGCCCGCAAATCCGTACCCCTTGAGTCAACACTATTCTATATCAATTAACTCAAACAAAACAGAAATACGAACCATTATAGATTAAAGAAGAAGAGATAGAAGAAGAAGGAACTAAATAATATCAGAATCTCACCGTCGCAGAGGAATAAACTATAATAGTAAATATAGATCTTTACACAAAATGAATCTATATCTTTTTTATACATCATATCATCATAGTATCTCATACAACAATATTTAGAAATCAGACAATCCCATACAATCATAACAGAGGATATGTATATAAATATGGATAATACGTGTCGGACTCCAGCTCCTCTCCTACTCCATAGCATCCTGTCCTGAACATATAATACTCGGTCTGACCCGAGCATTATAATGAAATAACACCGGAGTCAGTCTGGAATACCAGCTGATAATAATGCACCCAAATTGATTATTAAAGTTTCAAAAATCCTTTGAAAACAAAAGCATCTCGTAAGACCACGCCACAAATAAACATGTCGGGTTTTTACCTTACGATAGCTAAAACACTTTTTATAGAAATCCTCTGATATTATAATAGGGTCTATATACAAATAATTATAAAATAGCCGAAATTGTTACATCTATTAAATTCCAGCTACTAGCCACAGAGTGGGTAATACAAACAAAACTCGTACAAGGCTCGTAGAGAGAATGGATTTCCAACAATGACTAGGCACTGGGGTACCACCTGTCACAGTACGGGGCCTAGATCACTGTACCGAGGACCACGCCCGATCCCCAGCAACACAAGGCCGGACCCATCCCTTATTGGACAGTTTCGAATAAGATCACCCCGCGGTTGGGATCAGCAACCGCACCACTAAGCCGTAATAAAAAGGGACATCTAGACAGGGATGACCTTACTCTCAAGGGGGGGCTACCCACGAAGCCTTGCTACATATCCCCTGATTTTCAGTCATTCCCATTTGATGAGGCTTGAGGCTAAGCGTTACCTTTTAGAACGTTTCACTTAGAATGCTCGTCGCCCTCATGACGATGTTCCGAAAGCATTCGTCCATACAAGTCCATCCCAGGTTCGAACGGAACCGAAGGCACTATTCCTACTACATCCATTCTGGAAATATCCGCAGGATTAGTAGCGACTAGCCCTTGCACTTCATTGCTCCATCTTCGACTCCGAACATGTTTTTCCGCGAAACGTACAAACCGGATCGAAGTGGTTTTCGAGAAATAAATCTCGATCCCGGTCTCTTCGAAACGATCAACGCATTTGTCCAATATTGATAGTCGGTGATTTAACTATCAATTAACATTCACAAACATCCATCACACAATAAATAATTTCCCACATTATTTATTTGCCTCAAATATCTTTACAAGATATATTTCCAAATTTTCAAAGCTCATTTGAAAACAATTTCCCAAAGCTCTTCCTTTACAAGGTAAATCCTTTACCATTAATTCCCATTGGAAATAACCAAGTTCAAACTATTTAGACTTTTAACAAGTAAAACACTTTATTCTAAAATATACTTTAAAATATGGAAATTTACTACTAGTTATTTACTCAAAATATAATTCCAAATATGTACAGTAAAACCATTTATTAAGATATAAACCTTTATTTTAAATAAGGGTTTTTGTTAAACTAAATTTAAAAGTAGTGTTTTAAAAAGATTAATACAAATTCAGATAACTTGAGTCAAAACCAGCCTTTAAATAAATCCATTTGTAAAAATAATAACAAATGTATTCTTAAATCGTTACTATTGCTAATTTATTAATTAATTGCCTTAAAATAAAAAATTTCAAACACTCTATAAACAAGTTTAAACTTTAAACTTCTTTTTTTAATAAAAATCTGTTTAAAACTCGAACTTGGTTTTCCAGGGAAACACACTTTCCATTCCAAAATTCCAAGGAAAATCCGTCTTATAAATCCAGCCAATTTATTACCATTCAAATTCATGTTTTAATAACATAAATTTCCTTTCCATGTTTAAAAAAAAATAACTTCTTTCGAAGCCCAAAACATAGTTTTCCATTCCTGGAAATTTACTTTCAAAGTTCGGGTTTAAATATTTTTAAATAAAACTTTTGGGAATTTATTAAATGAAATACTACTTACGAATTACTTAAATAAAATTCCAATGGTGTAAAATTGTATTTCAAAATATTTTTATATACATTTAAAACTGTTAATTTATATTCGGAAAGCCTCTTTTAAATATTTTTTTTTAAATTTCCAGGAAAACATCATCAAATAACCCCTTCATTATTTTTAACCATTTATAATTTCTATTGAATTTATTCCCAGAAATCTATACTTTCACATTTATCTACTGATAAATTTCCTCTTCGTTTATAATTCCAAATTTACCAATTTCATTCTTCACCCAAACCAAATTCCCAATTTTATTTCTTTAAGTCCTTTATTTAACAATTACTTTTATTTCTTTAAAAACCCAATTTATTCCCTTTATAATTAAATTCTGGATTTATAATTTATCCAACAATATCACAGTACAGTTTAATTTCTAATTTATCAATCACAACATATAAACAGACATTATCACCAATTATAAAAATAATTACTACATCGTGAGGAATCCAGTTGGATCCTTCCAACCTGTTTTTCCCTGCATCACAAATATTAGCACATCACGTATATAAATACCAATCCAGACTGATAACAACAATTATATTCAACCAATCACATAGATATTTAAAAATTGACTATTTAAATTAGTTAGCATCCAGATGTGAGTGAGTCAAACTCACCTTGAGTTTCGGCGAGCGTTCGAAATTTAAATTAAACCGAACGGCGTTCGATTTAACTCAAATTTCTACTTTCCCGGAATGAATCCTGAACTGCACCATTGCGTAGTACGCGTCTCTGCGATCCCGGCGCCGCTTGTTTCGTTAAATTCTGATATCGTATGACCAAGATATTCAGTTTTTAAGGTTGTAAATAAAATTTATAAAACAATTTCTCTTTATTTAAATTTTATTATACCAGAATAAATCTCGGCCGCACATCACAAAATCGAAATCAAGGCGCTGATGGTCTTCTCCCTCATGTGTGCTCTAGATAAAACACGAACCCATCCTTACTCCTCTAGGGTTTGATGTCGCAACTCCCACGTCGAGATTTAGCTCGATCGGCAACTACCACCACGAAGCTCCACGTCAACTTCATCTCCCCCCGGAACGCGCGCGCGCTCGGTCATCCCCAGCTCTCAAAAAATGTGCGCGACCGGAGCACGAACGCAAGCCAGTTTAGAGCAATCCACCGCTTTATACTCAATCGCTACCGTGCATCGCGTAGATCTCGTTTCCCTCTACGAGTCTCTAGTTAAAATTTTTTGCAAAAGCTTAATAGGTTGAGAGAAAAATGAAGGGGAACGAAATTAAGTTTCGGCCATGAATGAGTATAGAGGCGGCGGCTCTGAGAATAGATTAGGGATTAAACGATATAATGTATATTTAATATTATTTAATATTATTTTATTAACATAATTCTCAATTTAACATCTTATGCAAACGAACTCCAAATCTCACGTACCAATAGATGTTTCTAGGGTTTTTCCGCGTTCCGGACACAATGGAACAGGTTTCGTAAGTTAATTCGGTCATGTGTGTGAGTTATGGAATTAAATGATCTGTAACAACCCGCATATTTAACGATTTTATATTTAAATGTTTGATTTAAATATAGCGTCGTTATTCGGATTTTGGGGTCCGAAATGTTACTTTCTGCAAATGGCCGAATTGGAGCTCGAAACCATTTCCATTGAGTCCAAAATGGCGTTTGCGATCTTTTTGAGTATAATCTTTGATATGTTTGGAGTTTGTGAAATTTTGGCTACTTTTCCTATTGGGTTTGGGGTTGGGTTCAGCCCACTAGCTCACTTAACCCCTAGCTCAACCCTTCTCTTCATTTCATCTTCATTTCATTTTATTTCTCAAACTAAAAACTGAAATGGGGGAAAGGAAAGAGAAATAGAAATTAGCAAGCCCTAGTTTCTCCTTTGTAACTTGATTCTTGCTCCAAAATCAAAGAGAATCCATTGGTAAGTTCATCTCCACCTTCTCCATCTTTTCTCCTCTTCAATTTCAGTAATTTCCTAACCCTAACTTAGGGAATACTTGCTTTTGATTCTAGATTGAAGCTTGTAGTGTTGAAGTGGAGTGTAGTTGGTTGATCCCTTGTAATTGTGCTTCTTCATCTTCTTTGTTTTGTGTAAAAAGGTGAGTTTTGAACTCACATCTACTTCTCTTGATTTCATTGATGTTAGGTATGAATTCCTAACACCTTGTTCATATGCACTTGCAATTGGTTTGGGTTGAATTGGGAAATATTCCAATTTTTAGTGTTTTGGGTTCAAATCTTTGAAATCCTAACTTTGATGTTTTAATCATGTTTTGGTGATGCATCGAGGAACATATAGGGCCGGGTTGTCGATTGGCATAAGCCCTTAGAGCCAATGTTCGTCCGATTGCATTTTGGAAGAGTTTGCTCTTCATTTGAATAAGGCTGAAAAACAGCCCAGGCATGATTCAGTCGACTGAAAACTCTGCACAGTCGACTGAACCTGAAACCCGAGAGTTTTCAGGCATGATTCAGTCGACTGAGAAACTCTGCACAGTCGACTGAACCTGGAAACAGAAAGTTACCTGAACCTGGAAAATTTTCCAGGTATAGGGTCAGTCGACTGAAAACTCTGTTCAGTCGACTGAACCTGCTGTTTCAGCCCACTTTGCCTTTTGGGATTGAATTTTCAATTTGAATCGATTCATGATGTATGATTATCAATTGTTTTGACTTTGATGGTTCCTTTTGATTTTAATCCACGGGTTTTTATAAAATAATCTCTCGAATCGCATTTAAAAGTTTGTTTCTCTAATTTATAAATTCTATTTAAAACACACACACTTTCGCACTTCGAACGAAGTGGAAGGGTGATTAAATGGTTGGGCAAAACACGGACCATGAATCTGTGCGTTTATCTTTCCGATTAATCCTCGACCTATTCGATTGATTGTTTTGACCTTCGGGTTTGGTTTATCGATGATATGAGGTAAACTTTGTACTGCTTTGAGTGTGAAAGGGACTAACGGATAGTAAACCGTTTAGTGCGAACGAGTGGTTATGGGACATACGTTAACACTTTTCGGATTCCTTTTCGAGAGTTGTGACACATTCCACCAGTTAGTGGTGTCCAGTACTGGGTCTTCGACCTTCACCACTACGGTTTGTTGCCTCTGGGAAGTGTCTTCGGACTGTCTCCCTAGGTTTATTGCCTTCGGGCATGTTGCCTTCGGGTGTGTGCCTTCGGGTTTGTTGCCCTATATAGTTTCGCTCTGATGTTGGCCTTATGTGCCGCATGGGTGATACTTGGGTTTGGAGTCTTCGGGCTCATAGATCCTTGTTTGTACAGTACTGAGCTCGAGCAAATTTTATGATGTTTCATTGATATGTATATTCCCTTGGTATCGCCCTTCGGTATTGGTCTTTTTGAGCCGCATGGAGTATAGCGTTTACCTTGTGGAACTTGTATACCTTATTGGTATTTGTTGTTTGCCTATTGGCTTGTTTTGGGATATTTGTATCCTTTGTTTCTATATGTTGCCGATGATATGAGGCTTGTTCTATATGATTCATCTCTTGTTGATGATTGTGTTATCTCCCCTAGAGATATTTATTATACTGTATGACCTTGCAGGTTTATTAGTGTTCAGTTTATCTAACTGATTTGTTATCTAGACTGACCCGTGTATTTTATACTCGGGTCAGACCGAGATGTTTCAGGTTAGGTGCTTTTGGGGACTTAGCCTATTTTGCTTCCGCATGGACTATTCGCTAGCTTCATTTTGTTATAGCGTCTTTTGTAGTCCTTATCTGTTATAACTATGATTTATACTCTTTCGTCTCGTCTGTATATGGTGGTCTCCTGTACCACTTGACATGTATTATTTTGTATACTCTGTGGTGTATCTGTGTATGTGTATATTATGATCGACTGTTCTGTGATGTATATTACATTTGAGTTGTCATATTTTCTTCTGATAGATCCTATAGCCATTGTAGTTTTTCTTTAAATATTTATTGAATAGGTCGAATTTTAATGTGTTTCTACTTTTCGACATATTTAGTGAATAGTTAAGGTAAGATTGCACATGGTCGCTTCCATTATACTCTATTGTCCGCGTTAGCCGACAGTATTATCTATGTAATACTCTTTGTTAACGAGGCTCTCAGAGTGGGGCGTCACAGCGTGGTATCAGAGTTGAGGTTCAGAACAAAATATGGTAAACACAGAATAGATGCACATATTATGGTACATCAAAGTGTACAAGTGATACAGATCCTTGAATCATCGTGTCTCTTTATTCCATCAAGGTTAGATAGATATTGGAAATACGTCTAGGAATGCATTTTATTCCGTAGTATCCCATATTGTAATATCTACCTTGTGAATAATCTTGTTCTTATATTACTTTCAGCTTATGTCTGGAAGAGGCAGGGGTCGACGTTCGGATGCTGGGCAATCTAGTGGCTCGCATCCGGATGGCGTATATATGTCTGCCGATCAATTTTTGGAATTGTTTAGGAGCACTCAGCCTCCCGTTCCTCCTCGAGTGTATCCACCTCGCAAGTCTGCTTTTGCACGTCAGTGCAGTGATTTTTCTCATCTTGGAGGAAAGCCGTTTAAGGGCTCCGAGTCTGTTCTTGAAGTCCAAGCTTGGCTTCGCACGTGCGAGCGTATTTTCTCTCGCATGGATCTTTCTGACCATGATAGAGTTCTTGTAACTTCTAGCTTATTACAAGAGCGTGCTCTTGACTGGTATGAGCTTCTTGTAGCTAAAATTGATGGGTCTACTCTTTCTTGGACTCAGTTTCGCGGACGATTTGAACTCAAGTTCGTTCCTGATCTGAAAAAGTTTTATTGACCCGTCGCTTCCTTGAGTTGAAGCAAGGGAAATCTTCTGTTTCTGAGTATGTCGCATCGTTCGAGGCTTTATCTCAGTATGGTCTTGAATTCATCAGCACTTCTTATAAGAAGAATTTGAAGTTTGTTTCTGGCCTTAAGAAATATCTTAAGAAGTCCTTGTTGCTCCAGCTTAAACTTTCTTTTGAGGAATTGGTTGATTCGGCGCTTCATCTCGAGACCGTCGAGAAGGAGTGTGATAGTGATGTTGATGTTGAGGTTTCCAGAAACCCCAACAAGAAGCAGTTTCCAATTCAGAAGAAGCCTTTTCCTTATAAGAAGAAGAAGACCAGTGGTCCTAGCTCTCAGCCTCAATCTTCCGGAACACCTTTCGTTCGAAAGTATTTTAATTGTGGTTCTCCGGATCATATTATTCGAGCTTGTCCAAAGCCTCTCTTCTGCCGTAATTGCAAGAAGGAAGGTCATCATGTTTCTGCTTGTCCTACTGCTCCTGCTAATGCAAAATCTGGCAAGCTCAATGTGGCTAATGCTTCTGGAGGTCCTTCTCAATCTAAAGGTATGACTCCATCTATTTTGGAGGGTTCAATTCTATTTCATGATCATAGTATACGAGTTCTTTTCGATACGGGTGCTTCACATTCTTTCGTATCGAAGAAGCTTGTAGATGATTTATCTTTGGATGTTTCTTGTATGGTTACTTCTTTAAGGATTGCGAATCCTATTGGGGGATCCGTGACCCTTAGTTTGCTTTGTGATGATATTGAGATTTTTTTATGTGGCTTTTCTTTCCGTGCGAATCTGCACATTGTTTCTCATTTGGGTTTTGATATGATTTTTGGTATGGACTGGCTAGTGAGGTACGATGCCAGGATTATTTGTTCTGAGAGAATTTTATATCTTTGTCATCCTGATTCACCTTCTCAGTTATCTCTTGTTCTTCGGGATGTGGATAATTCCGAGATGGCTTTGTATTCTCTTGATTCGCGAGATGGTGATGATGTATCTCGTATTCCTATTGCTTGTGACTTTTCTGATGTTTTTCAACCTGTTTCAGGTTTGCCACCCAAACGGGCAATTGAGTTCCGCATTGATCTCATTCCAGGCGCGCAGCCAGTTAGTCGTCCTCCCACGAGGATGTCTACAAAGGAAAATGAGGAACTCAAGAAGCAGCTTTTAGAGCTCGAGTCAAAGCAGTTGATTCAGTCCAGTTTTTCTCCGTGGGGATCCGCGGTCGTTTTTGTGAAGAAGTCTGATGGAACTCTTAGGCTTTGCATTGACTATCGCAAGCTTAACGAGTTGACCATTAGAAATAGGTATCCATTGCCTAGGATCGATGATATGTTCGATCTATTGAGTGGTGCCAAGGTCTTTTCTCAGCTTGACCTTGCCACAGGTTTTCATCAGTTACGAGTCGCGGAGGATAGCATACCTCTTACAGCTTTCCGCACTCGTTATGGTTCTTTTGAGTGGCTCGTTATGCCGTTCGGTTTGACGAACGCTCCTGCTTTCTTTGTTGACCTCATGAATCGGGTATTCCGGGAATATCTCGATAAGTTTGTTCTTGTCTTCATTGATGATATCCTTATTTATTCTAAGTCTGAAGCTGAGCATGCTAATCACTTGAGAATTGTCTTGAGTACTCTTCGTCGTCATCTGCTTAAAGCCAAATTCTCTAGGTGCTACTTTTGGGAGAATAAGGTTAAGTTCTTAGGCCATGTTGTATCTTCCGATGGCATTTCTGTCGATCCCTCAAAGATCGAAGCCATCCAGTATTGGAAGAGGCCTGAGAATGTGCATGAGATTCGTAGTTTCCTTGGATTGGCGGGTTATTACCGGCGGTTCATTAAGAACTTTTCCCGTGTTGTGCTTTCTCTCACAAGCCTTACTCGGAAAGGCATTCGTTTTATTTGGTCCGACAAGTGTGAAGCTTCCTTTCAGACATTGAAAGAACTTCTCACTAATGCTCCTATTCTTGTGGTTCCGAAGGGAATCATGATCTTGTTGTCTACACCGATGCGTGTGGTAGTGGTCTCGGTGCTGTGCTTATGCAGAGAGATCGGGTAGTTGCTTATGCTTATAGGCAACTGCGTCTGAATGAAGTTCGCTATGCCACTCATGATCTTGAGTTAGCCGCCATTGTCTTTGCCTTGAAGATTTGGCGACATTATTTATTGGGCGAGCGCTTCATTCTCTATACCGATCATAAATCTTTGAAGTATTTGTTTACTTAGAAGGAACTCAATATGAGACAACAGCGTTGGCTCGAGTTTCTTGCTTCCTATGACTTTGATATCCAGTTTACCCCTGGTAAGGGTAATCGTGTTGCAGATGCACTTAGTCGTAAACATTCGGCTGTTATTTCTATGATGCTTGCCGAATGGAATATTCTTGAGACTCTATCTTTTTGTGAAATTCGTGATCGAGGTTCATCTTCTGATTCTCCTATTCTATTATTTAGTTTGGGAACTCGACCTATTTTATTGGATCGTATTGCCGATGCTCAGCGGCGTGATCCTGATTTGTTGCATTTTATTCAGCTTTGTGAGTCTGGATCTTGTGATGAGGCGTTGCAAAATTTTAGCATTGATTCTCATAGGTGTCTTCGTAAGAAGAACCGTCTTTTTGTGCCTTCTGATTTTGCACTTAGGCATGACATTCTTGATGATTGCCATCGTTCTAAGTATACCATTCATCCCGGTAGTGGTAAGATGTATGCCGATATGCGTCGTCTTTATTATTGGGAAGGCATGAAGCGCGATGTGGCGAGTTATGTGAGCAACTGCATGACATGTCAACGTGTGAAGGCCGAACATCAGCGTCCTTCTGGACTTCTTCAACCTCTTGAGATTCCATTGTGGAAGTGGGATCAAATTTCTATGGATTTTATTGACGGCCTACCTCGTTCGAGATCAGGTCATTCTAGTATTTGGGTTATTATTGATCGCCTCACCAAGTCTGCTCATTTTGTCCCTATTAAGTCTAATAGGACAGCTTCGCATTTGGCCAAGTTGTATGTCAAGGAAATCGTGAGACTTCACCTTGTTCCTAGTTCTATTGTGAGTGATCGTGATCCTTTATTCACGAGTCATTTTTGGAAGAGTCTTCAGCAAGCTTTGGGAACAAAGCTTAATTTTTCTACAACTTATCATCCGCAGTCTGACGGACAGACTGAACGGGTGAATCGTATTTTGGAAGATCTTCTCCGTATTTGTATTTTTGATTTCGGTGGTTGTTGGGAGGATCACCTACCTCTTGTAGAGTTCTCCTACAACAATAGTTTTCAGTCTAGTATCGGTATGGCTCCTTTCGAAGCCTTATACGGAAGGCCATGTCGATCACCTTCTTGTTGGTTGGAATCTGGGGAGAAGCTTATTCTTGGCCCGGACTTTGTTCGTCGTTCTTCTGAGAAGATTGATCTTATTCGATTGAGGATGAAAGAGGCACAGAGTCGCCAGAAATCCTATGCGGACAACCGTAGGAAGCCTCTCGAGTTCTCGATCGGCGATCTTGTTTTTATTCGTGTTTCTCCTTTGAAAGGGGTTATGCGTTTCAGTGCGACTGGAAAATTGGCTCCTCGTTATATAGGACCGTTTTCTATTACTGAACGTATTGGCCCTGTGGCTTATAGAGTTTCACTTCCAGCTCATTTATCTGGCATTCATGACGTGTTTCACGTCTCGCAACTTCGGAAGTGTCTTCGAGAATCGGATTCTGTAATTGATTCTCCTGATTTGCAAGAGCTTGAGATCTCACCGGACTTATCTGTTGTACAGCAACCTATTCGCGTGCTTGACACGGAGGTGCGACACCTTCGGAACAAGGACGTGCCGCTCGTTAAAGTTCAATGGTTCGCTAATCCCAATGACTGTACTTGGGAAACCAGAGAGTATATCGAGCGATCTTATCCAGGTTTTCTATCCTTGCTTCGTAATGGTAAGTCTATTTCTATGTCTAAAGTTTATTCTTTCTTTTGTACGTTGTATGTATGTAGTTGTTACAAATATCGTCTCTAGGAATTGCGGGGACGCAATTTTGTAAGGAGGGGAGATCTGTAACAACCCGCATATTTAACGATTTTATATTTAAATGTTTGATTTAAATATAGCGTCGTTATTCGGATTTTAGGGTCCGAAATGTTACTTTCTGCAAATGGCCGAATTGGAGCTCGAAACCATTTCCATTGAGTCCAAAATGGCGTTTGCTATCTTTTTGAGTATAATCTTTGATATGTTTGGAGTTTGTGAAATTTTGGCTACTTTTCCTATTGGGTTTGGGGTTGGGTTCAGCCCACTAGCTCACTTAACCCCTAGCTCAACCCTTCTCTTCATTTCATCTTCATTTCATTTTATTTCTCAAACTAAAAACTGAAATGGGGGAAAGGAAAGAGAAATAGAAATTAGCAAGCCCTAGTTTCTCCTTTGTAACTTGATTCTTGCTCCAAAATCAAATAGAATCCATTGGTAAGTTCATCTCCACCTTCTCCATCTTTTCTCCTCTTCAATTTCAGTAATTTCCTAACCCTAACTTAGGGAATACTTGCTTTTGATTCTAGATTGAAGCTTGTAGTGTTGAAGTGGAGTGTAGTTGGTTGATTCCTTGCAATTGTGCTTCTTCATCTTCTTTGTTTTGTGTAAAAAGGTGAGTTTTGAACTCACATCTACTTCTCTTGATTTCATTGATGTTAGGTATGAATTCCTAACACCTTGTTCATATGCACTTGCAATTGGTTTGGGTTGAATTGGGAAATATTCCAATTTTTAGTGTTTTGGGTCCAAATCTTTGAAATCCTAACTTTGATGTTTTAATCATGTTTTGGTGATGCATCGAGGAACATATAGGGCCGGGTTGTCGATTGGCATAAGCCCTTAGAGCCAATGTTCGTCCGATTGCATTTTGGGAGAGTTTGCTCTTCATTTGAATAAGGCTGAAAAACAGCCCAGGCATGATTCAGTCGACTGAAAACTCTGCACAGTCGACTGAACATGAAACCCGAGAGTTTCCAGGCATGATTCAGTCGACTGAGAAACTCTGCACAGTCGACTGAACCTGGAAACAGAAAGTTTCCTGAACCTGGAAAATTTTCCAGGTATAGGGTCAGTCGACTGAAAACTCTGTTCAGTCAACTGAACCTGCTGTTTCAGCCCACTTTGCCTTTTGGGATTGAATTTTCAATTTGAATCGATTCATGATGATCCTATGTATGATTATTAATTGTTTTGACTTTGATGGTTCCTTTTAATTTTAATCCACGGGTTTTTATAAAATAATCTCTCGAATCGCATTTAAAAGTTCGTTTCTCTAATTTATAAATTCTATTTAAAACACACACACTTTCGCACTTCGAACGAAGTGGAAGGGTGATTAAATGGTTAGGCAAAACACGGACCATGAATCTGTGCGTTTATCTTTCCGATTAATTCTCGACCTATTCGATTGATTGTTTTGACCTTCGGGTTTGGTTTATCGATGATATGAGGTAAACTTTGTACTGCTTTGAGTGTGAAAGGGACTGACGGATAGTAAACCGTTTAGTGCGAACGAGTGGTTATGGGACATACGTTAACACTTTTCGGATTCCTTTTCGAGAGTTGTGACACATTCCGCCAGTTAGTGGTGTCCAGTACTGGGTCTTCGACCTTCACCACTACGGTTTGTTGCCTCTGGGATAGTGTCTTCGGACTGTCTCCCTAGGTTTGTTGCCTTCGGGTATGTTGCCTTCGGGTGTGTGCCTTCGAGTTTGTTGCCCTATATAGTTTCGCTCTGATGTTGGCCTTATGTGCCGCATGGGTGATACTTGGGTTTGGAGTCTTCGGGCTCATGGATCCTTGTTCGTACAGTACTGAGCTCGAGCAAATTTTATGATGTTTCATTGATATGTATATTCCCTTGGTATCGCCCTTCGGTATTGGTCTTTTTGAACCGCATGGAGTATAGCGTTTACCTTGTGGAACTTGTATACCTTATTGGTATTTGTTGTTTGCCTATTGGCTTGTTTTGGGATATTTGTATCCTTTGTTTCTATATGTTGCCGATGATATGAGGCTTGTTCTATATGATTCATCTCTTGTTGATGATTGTGTTATCTCCCCTAGAGATATTTATTATACTGTATGACCTTGCAGGTTTATTAGTGTTCAGTTTATCTAACTGATTTGTTATCTAGACTGACCCGTGTATTTTATACTCGGGTCAGACCGAGATGTTTCAGGTTAGGTGCTTTTGGGGACTTAGCCTATTTTGCTTCCGCATGGACTATTCGCTAGCTTCATTTTGTTATAGCGTCTTTTGTAGTCCTTATCTGTTATAACTCTGATTTATACTCTTTCGTCTCGTCTGTATATGGTGGTCTCCTGTACCACTTGACATGTATTATTTTGTATACTATGTGGTGTATCTGTGTATGTGTATATTATGATCGACTGTTCTGTGATGTATATTACATTTGCGTTGTCATATTTTCTTCTGATAGATCCTATAGCCATTGTAGTTTTGCTTTAAATATTTATTGAATAGGTCGAATTTTAATGTGTTTCTACTTTTCGACATATTTAGTGAATAGTTAAGGTAATATTGCACATGGTCGCTTCCATTATACTCTATTGTCCGCGTTAGCCGACAGTATTATCTATGTAATACTCTTTGTTAACGAGGCTCTCGGAGTGGGGCGTCACATGATCAATTTAAAATTAAATCGGTTAAAACGATTTCGATGCGTTTCGAGCTGCCACGGTCAAACGACAGCTCCGATTGCTACGAAAATTGAATAACTAACTATTACGGATCCAATGGAACTAGTTTCGTCGAATTTCGAGACTGTGCCTCAAAAGGCTATTTTAACTCTTCGATTAAATCAAGCGATTTTCACAATCATCGAAATCACTAAAAATTCCACTTCTAAAATTTTACTAACTCTATTATAACTCGTATAAAATTTATATTCACAATTAAAATCATTTTGATTCATTTCGAACCAAAATTTGATTACTTGCATTATTATATTATTAAATTCCATTATTAAATTAATATAAATTTCCAAATTCAATCTATCGCCAATTAATTCCATCCAATGGTCCAATATTATAATTCAAATCCAATTAGACTCAAAATAAACTTTAGAATCAAATTTTATATCTATTTACATTCAGAATTACTAATTATTCCAATTTTAATGTTAAAGTATTATTATTCAAATTCCAATTTAATTCTCGTATTGGAAATTTAACTGATTTTATTAACTTAACCAAAGTCTTTTATTTCACAATTCAAATTATACCACATATTCAACATTTAAAATGAATTAAATGTTCAAATCTGGCGACCCAAAATTCCGGATCGTTACATTCCTCCCCCCTTATAAAAATTTCGTCCCCGAAATTTGCTAAGGTAGAAGAATGTTACAAACCCAATAGAAAAACCCACTTAGTGAAAATACCAAATTCACTTTGCCTAAACTCCTTTAGTTTCAAATCGAAACTACTAATTCAATCCTATTCCCAAAATCCTTTATTTTCAATTGTGTAACAACCCTGTATTTTGTAATTATTTTATTGTATATTTTAATTATTTTTAATGTAAGATTTTGATTTAAAAACTTATTTTACTTATTTGAAATGATTAAATTTATTATTTAAATATAATCTTGTTTTTTATGAGTTATAATCTCAAACTTGTGTAAGTTGAAATATTTGCCTGAAATGCTGATTTTGGTCAAAATAGTCAAACTGTGACTTTCAACTTAAAATTTTAAAAGTTTAAAATTTTAATTTTTTTCTTTCATTATGAAAGTACATAAAATTATAAGAACACCACTTTTCGTTTCGTTGAATTTGGATGTAAATTTTGAAAGTTATACCCTTTACAATATTGTGCGTATATAGGGTTATTTAACAATGACTATTTTAAATTGTATAAATTACTTCTTCCTGGTTATATTTTATTTTAATATGTGATAATATGTTTTATAATGTATATTTTTAAATGATAATAGAATTTTTTCAAAATTTACTGTATTTATTTCCTATTTTTAAAGGTTGTTTTCTAATTTTCTGCCATTTTCTTCATATAAATTATATTTAAAAAAAAATTGTGAATGCACTTTTATTTTTCTTTATTTTATTTTTTATAAAAATTTTACAAGTCCATGAAGATTTTCTAAGGTTCATTTGGATTTATTTCTAATTTTTAAAGCCTAGTCTACAATTTTAAGCCATTTTCTTGTTTTAATTATATATAATTAAAATTTATTTATTTATTTTATGCACTCACTTTTATTTGCTGTGTTTTACTTTATTTTTATTCATTTTACATGTATTTAAATTAAAGTAAATTTTTCCAAAGTGTATTGAAGTTATTTCTAATTCTTAAGTCTAGTTTTCATTTTTCTGTGCTATTTTTCTTATTTAATCATATCTAATTAATATTTTTTTTTTATTTTGTTTATCTGTTATATTTTTGAATTTTAACTGAGATTTTAATTATTTTTAGTTATTTGGATGTATATAAATATATATGAGAAATTTGAAAGGGTTAAGAGCTAAGAAACGAAAAAACGTTTTATCCGTTTCTTTTGCAGTTTCTTCTGTCATTAATACATCAATTCATCTTAGCCATCCCTTTCCCCATCCTTTGCAGCCGACTTCCTCTTGGCATTCACGAATTTTGGAAGCCCCAAAACCCTAAAAATCATGGCCTCCACCTTGAAGAAAAAAAATTAGGTAAATCCCTCTCTTCTTTCTACTTTTCTTACTTTTCTATACAATTTTGCCTTGTTTCTCTTCTAAGTTTGGATCGGTCTCTTCTCCATAGCCGCAGCCACAAACTCCTACATCTCTTCCATGCCTCCAACACCATCTACTCCACCAACCATGACCATGGCCGAGCCATCTATGGTGGCCAAACCCTTCAAATTGCAACCTACATGCCTAAAAACAATGTTTTTGACCATTGTTGCCTCATTCCCTTCATCTCCACTTGTTGCCTTGCCTATATGATGTTAAACCTGACCTATATGATGTCATACCTGAGCCAAATCATCATCATAACCAAGCATAAGTGTCCCTTAGGCCAAGCATTGAAGTGGTTGAAGCAAGGTCCAATCTATCTTGTTCATTTCGCTTTGTATTTCAAAATTGTTTCAATATGTTGAATGTTTATATATTGTCTGGTTTGTTTTGTTTTGGGTTGATGATACAAAATCATATCTTGGGTATCTTTCAACTCAAATCAAAAGTCATGAAATTGTGCTTGTCATGCCTTTGGAGTCGTGCTTGTATGTTGTTTTGGTCTCTAGCTTTGAAAAAAGTGAGTCTTTCTCACTCTGACATATATACTTATGAAAAGTGGATTGATGACAAGTGTTTAGTAATGTAAAATGTTTATGAAAGTTAATGATGATCATATGATATGCTATGCCATGTTATTACCATGTTATTACCATGTTAAAACTATTAATTTTCACCTGACATCTGATATATGACTATATATTGTGATATTGACTTTGTTTATATTATTTCTGTAAATGATCACACTGCAAGTTCCCTGTTAGAAAAAATGTTATGGGCTGAAATGATAGGCCTGAGTTATTTTATTTATTTATTTAAACTTGGGATTGCGGGTTTGAAATGATAGAACCCGGATTTTTACCTTTTAAACTGCGGATTGAAATGATACATATCCGTATCACTTGACCTAGGTTAGAAAACTATATACAGACCTGTGGTTATTCTATAAAGTGCTTTGAATATTTTAAGTATTTTAAAAATATATAATTATGAAATTTGATTTAAATAGATTTTGAAAGGTTTTAAAATAAATAAATTATGATTTTTCTATGTGCTAAATTTGTAATTTATGAATGGATTAACTGGATTTTTGAAATATAACTTATGTTTGAAATTTGGAATTTTGACTAAAAATGATATTTAAGTTACATGAATAAAATGGACTTTAATTTTATTTGGAAAATGGTAAATATGATAAATTGATTTATATTTGAATTTAAGTGATTTATTAAAGAATTATTGATTTTCTATAAATTTAAGTGGTTGAATAAATGACTGTTGAAAATGAAATTTTAAAATATAACTTGACTTGAAAATGTGAAATTTGAGTTTTAACTAAAGATGTTAAATTAATTAAATAAACTGGAAGTTTAGTTAAATTTGTGAAATGGTAATATAAATCAGAAACGTATAGGTTTTAATTTATGAAAGAAACATATAGGTTTTAATTTATGAAAGAAACGTATAGGTTTTAATTTATGAAAGAAACGTATAGGCTTAATGTAACGACCCAGAATTTTTAGTAATTAAAATTTGAATATTTAATTAATTTTAAATATTAATAAGTGAATTTATAAGTCGAATAAATTTTAATTTGAATTATTGAATTTAATTGGATAATTAAATCGATAATTTAATATGTGAAATTATGGGAATAATTGAAAATTGAGTTAAATATGATTGAAAATGATTTGTAAAATTTTATTTTATCATATTGAAGTTAGAAAGATATTTTAGAACTTTTAAAATCGAATTAAGAGTTAATTTGTGAAAATTGAATATTTTAATATTTAAATCGACTAGTGAAAATAGTCAATTTTTGAACAGTCTCAGAATTGAACGAAACTAGTTCCATTGGATCCGTAATGGTTAGTTATTACCGGATTTCAATTTTCGTGTCAATCGGAGTTATCGTTTGAGCGTGGCAGCTCGAAACGCATCGAATTATTTTTAATATTAATTTGGCGAGTTAAAATAGCCATTTTTCAAAAAGTCTCGGATTTCGACGAAACCAGTTTCATCGGATCCGTAATGTGATATTATTGTAAGGTTTCAAATTTCAAGTCAATTGGATTTACCGTTTGTCCGGTACAAATTAAAACGCCTAGAAATCGATTTAAATCGGTTTAATTTAAATTGAGCGTTTGTTGCCATAACTTGCACAGATGTCCGAATTAGCTTTCGAAACCTGTTCCATTGTGTCCAGAACGCGGGATAAACCCTAGGAACATCAGTTTCGGCGCGTAAATCGGAGTTCGGAATTTCCGGATGAATAGTGTTCGATCGTTTCTCTATAAATAGCACCACCCCTTCATAAATTAAAAAAATAAATAAAACCTAATTCCTAAAACCCTAGCCGCCTCTTTTATATGAATGGCCAGAAATTGCTTTCACTTCCTCCTCAAAATCTCTCAATCCATTCACAATTAGCCAAAGTTGTTAACTACAACATTATAGAGCACGATGAGATCTTGAAATCTATACAGATTTGATGGATTTTGGTGCAACGTGGAGGATGTTAGGGGGGGCCGTCGGCCCTAAGTTGCGCACGCAACTCAAGATAAACGGTGAAGCCGAGCTTCAAGGCCTTGAGGCCGATGATGATGTTGGTGTGGGGCTACACGTTGCGACTTCCTGATCGAAGTTTCGTCGAGTGATGGAGGTCGAAAATTTAAACCCTAGTTGGGCATTTGGGTTCGGCTAGAACGTGATGTACTGGAGCAAATTTGCGTGTGTTAGGAAGAAAGGGGGGAGCCGTAGGATTTAGGTTGGAGGGTTATGATTTGGGTATGTTAAAAAAATTAATTAAAGTTGTTGTAAATTATATAGTTTAAATCGTGTAAAACTTTGAAAATACATAACTTTTTCATACGAGGTCGAAAAAATGCAAACTCAGTCGCGTTGGAATCGTATGGACGAGCACTACGCGATGAAATGGGATTGGAGTCGTTTGGAGTTAGTGAGAATTTCGAATAAAATTAAACGTCCGTTTAATTTTATTCGAAATAAATCGCTAAAACGAAATTGAAATCAAGGTGAGAACTCCTCACTCAATCGAATCAGTTTCGATTTTATTTTAAATAGTTAGATTTAAAATATTTGAATGCATGTTTGAATGTTGATTGATATCCATTGATTGTTAAAATAGACATTATACGCCGTTAGTAAGCGGATGTTATTTATTAAAAACATATGCCGCGAATATTTCATAAACAGTGAAATTCGTATTATATATAATAGCAATATATATATATATATTGGCATATGTATATATTGGAGTTATTGATTTCCCGCATTTATTTGTTTAGCGGATGAGACCCTAATGCGCCGTCTATTAAGCGGATAATATTTTAAAAACATATACCGCGATAATTTCGTACTGGAACGAAATTGGTATTGTGCTAATGTTTGTGGATGCAGGAAAACAGGTTGGAGGGATCCAACTGGATTCCTCAACAGTATTTATTTGAGTATGGATATTTTGATATTCGTTGATTATCATATACGATATGTGATATCGTTGTTGTCGTGATTGACTATTTGGTATGTAACATCATTGGACCAAATTTGGAATTTTAAAATGATTTCAAAGTGATTTTTGAAAGTATACGTTATAAAATATTTTTGGAATTGATTCATTTTAAAATAAATAAACATATAATTTTTAAAGTTATAAAAATTATGATTTTTGAGAAATATAGTTAAAAACTGATTTTTGAGAATATGATGCTATTGATTTTATATTATAAAATAGTTTAATCGGGATTTTAGAATTTATTGTGAAAAGTTTAAATATAGGATTTATAAAATTTAATTATTTTATGAATCGAAATGGTGAAATAATAAAGGAGATTAAAGACGTTTTAAAAGAATAATATAAATTGAATTATATTAAGAGATTTATAAATGGATATTTATAAATTGAAATATTAAATTATAAAACGAGTTTTTATAAGTGTTTGAATGAAGTGAAAATGAATTTCATAAATTGAATGAAATTTATAGAATTATAAGCGGTGAGATTATAAATGGAATTTTATAAACAGTAGGTTTATAAAATTTGAAAAGTCAATTGAAGAATGGATTTTTGATTAAATGAATCTTATAAGTTATAAGATTTATGAATTGGGATGTTTAAAAGAACGATTCTTGTAAACAAATAAATTATAAGTATTTAACTTATAATATGAACCATTGTTTTATAATTGAGTTATAAATCGAATAGGTTAATAAAGGAATTTATAAAAGGAAGTTGTTATAAAATAATTAGAAATGGAATTTATAAACGTTGTTTTATAAATTCGCAAATGGCTTATTTTGATAAGTAAATTGTTGAAACCTATAAATGAAGTTATATTCACGTTTTTGAACTGTGAATAATCCTTTTAAATAAAATGTATAAAAGGATGAAATTTGTTAACATAGTATATTCACGTTTTTGAATAGTGAATAATATGTTAAAGAAATTATTTTAGATTGATGTTTTAAATAGAATTAAAACGATCTAACAATGTTTTAAATTTTGTTGAGATTCGAAACCATAGATTTCAACATTTATTGTTGAAATAGACGTTTTCGAAAAATAGAAGGAAATAGTGGACTATAACAATGTTGTTATAGTAAATGATTTCCGAAAGGAAATGTTTTGTATAGTATTGGGATTTATATATCTATTTTAATTTCGAATCCCTATACTAGTGATTTTGGGTTGTCGTAACGATGTTTTACGCAACATTCGTTTTTGCCCAAATAAATATGTTTAAGAGAATGATTTCCTTAAAGAATGAAATATATACTTAATCTCGATTTAAGTATATTGAATATTTTCTAAGTGTTGAAAATAAATAAAATTTGTGAATTACTTATTAAATAAGTATGGAAATGTTTTTCCAATGTGGAATGAAACGTTTAGAGAATTTATCTTTTTGAAGATAAATTGAAATGAATAATTGAAATCATATATGCATGAATATTTTGAAATATAAATTCATTATGGAATTTATAAATGAAAAGGAGAATTTGTTTAAAAATAAATATTGATTTATTTTTGGAGTGTGAAATTATATATCTTGTAAAGATATTTTGGAAAATAAATAATTTGGAAAATTATTTGGAAACTGGTGATGTGTGCATATCCATTGATAGTTCAATAACCGACTATCAATATTTCCCTTTGAATGGGTAATTGATGTGATTTGTTTGAATGTGAATGCCACACTTATTTTTGAATAAGCGCTCACCATTCGGGTTAACCGGGAAAGGACCATGGGGTCGTATAACCCATTCCGAATATGTGATACGTCGTTGTGAATAGCATTGAAGATCGGTGTTGAAGACCCGGTATTTGCGAGAGCGTAGGATGACCTGTCGATTGACTCTGCACCGAGTTGCTCCGGTATAGAGTTCTCCATATGTGATGGTGAATCCGATCAGGATCGTGAATATCCGGATTGCAAGGACTTCTTTGTAAGTGCCTTCGGTTTTGTTCGAGCCCGGAACAGACTTGTATGGATTGTATGTCTGACATTACAAGTTGAGATATAAAGCCGATTTCTTTCAAATATATTTCTGTTGGTGGCGGAGAATTTATTCTTTTAGCTTAACACCCTTCTCTGAGACGTACGAGCTCAGAGGTTATATAGTTGAAGTTATCAGCGATATATTCCCAGTTTGGTAATGTGACATGCTGAGTGTTGCTGTGAAATGATCATTGTGTTGATTATTTGTGATAGGATCGTTTATTTGATCGTCTATCTTTGAGATCATTTCTATGATCATTTGTTGACCCAAAGCATGGCTTTTGTATAAAGTATGTTTTTGTGGACGTGACTTCGTCGAGCCTCACACCCCGTGAATGGTCAAAACAGGAAAGATGCGGCAAGGTTATGAGGGGTAGCGCCCTTTAGGATGTGTGCATTTCCTTCTGGAAAAGGGTGGTATCATGGTATGGAGCCCAGATACTTACTCATGTTGAAAACACTTTATTATGATTGTGTGAATTGATTACGAGCGCTCGGTGAAAAGGTCCCAAAGGACCGGGGGATGGCATATTCGGTCAGTTGTTACTCAGTTAGGGGTAACCCGGCCTTATGTTGGTAGAGATCCGGTTTGGTTCTCGGGGATGTCCATCCAGAGGCATTCTCATGTGGCAATGGGAAGTTCCTTGGCCTGATCATTCGTCGGAAATCCAAAGAAACAATACGTGACTTGTACGGTTATAGTTGTATAACCTGCCATGGAATGTGGCGGTAACCTGCTATTGAACATGGTAGCTATAGTAGGCATAAGTGCGGAATGTCTATGCTGGCTAAGATTTATAACTTTATTTTCGAAATCAATTTTTCCTACACTATGCACTAGTAATAATATAAAAATGTTATTTTAAATGCGTATCAAGCATCTTTGACTATCATAAGGAGAAATCTCCTCCGATTCTGCGTTTGCATTGTGTGTGTGTGTGGGAGGCCTTATGGTAGTCTCATTTTTAAAAGCATTGCGAATTGACTTTAAAAATATTCCTCTATTTTGATTTTAAAGATAAACGAACTGTTTTGAGTTCCCACACCAGTCCCATGACTGACTTGGAGTTTATTGTTTTCCTTCCTAAACTCTGGGTGCCCACCAATTTTCACACGGGCAGTTAAGAGTTAGGTTTATCAGGATATTCTGGATATTCTGGAGTTGCTGGAAGCAAGCTGGATGGCATGGCGTATTACTTGTATATAGTATTTCTTTTTCCGCTGCACTGTTTGTTGTTGTACACTCTGATGATATGATGTAATGAAATGTGATGTAATGTAATAACTGATATAGTTCTTTGTTTAAAGATTATTCATTTATTATTATATGTTGTTCCGCTGCGAATTGTGAGATTCTGATGTTGTTCTGTTGTTTTCTGTTCCGTTCTATTTTCTGTTTTTCTTTTTCCTCTATTCTCTTTTTCTTCTATTTTAAAATGTTCTATCTTCTTTCTGTTCTATTTTCCATTTTCTTTTCTCGATGTTTTCTCTCTATTCTCTCTATTTTCTACCTTCTTATCTCTTCTTCTTTCTTTTTCTTTTCTTAAATTCTTCTTAAAAACCATAACATTTCGGGTTTCCGGCCTTCGATTTCTCGGCAGTCGATAAAGTGAGTATCGATGTTGAATTTTCGAAAGTCGAAAATTTACGGGGCGTTACATTTGGTATCGGAGCTTATGGTTAAGCGACAACCATGGTTCTGTTGGGTATTACTCATTAGAGATAGAGTCAGTAGTGCTCTAGATTGAGTTTGAGTGTAATAATAGCTATGAGAGCGTATTTGTTAGTGAATATATAAAATTGTTTTATATTGTGATGGTTGATTTGTTGAGTGGCATATGAACTTTCGTCGGCGTGGTCTCGAAAACTATGCCGAAGGGGTTTCTAAACACTTGAATAGAACAATTCGACACGATATTGTTTTAAGTTGGGTAAATGAAATAATTTTACTTTATTATATTTTATATATAAAGAAATAATTTTTCAAAATTATTAAAGTGTATATAAATTGATTGTTTGGTTGTTGAATAAGAACATCTAAATAAAAGAATAATTATATAAGCAAAAGAATTATAAGAATTGAATTATAATTAAAGTAATTTACAATTATGAAATAAACTTATATATATATGAGAAGTGAAACTATATGAATATATTTATGAATATGAGTTGTAAAATAAAAATGAATTTAAAGATAAATGGAAATTTACTTTAGAATTTGGAATCTGAATTGATTTATAAGTTGGAATTTAAGTTAAGTAAAAACAAAGTGATGTTTATAAATGGAGTATAACTTAAGAGATATTGAATGAAATTTAATTGAATGAATGGATTAAATGTTAATCAAATGAATGTGAATAAAGTTGATATGAAATAATGAGTTTAAGTGTTAATTCATTAAAATCTAAAGTTATTGGAAATTGAATAGTTGAAAGATTGAATGAAAATCAATTAATTAAACCAATTGAAAGCAAAGGAATTTGGTTGTGATTAATATACATTGATTGTTATATGATAGTTAGTTGATTGAATATAAGTTCATTAAGTATTAATGAAATTGAAAGCTAAAGTAATTGGAATTCAATTGGAAGTTAAATGAATCTTAAATAAAATTGAATTTGATTTGGAAGTGAACCAATTTGAATATGAATTAGTGAATATAAGCAAATTGAAAATGAATGTTAGTAAGAACATCCACTGTTAATGAATCAAATGTGATTAAATTGAAAACCTATTTCATTAAATATTAATGAGAATATAAATGAATATTGATTTGGTTATGGATGATAGTTGGTTGATGGTTGAATATATTGCTTTTATTGCATTTGCTATGTTGACATATATAGTTGTTATGGAAATATATGATGTATATTGAGATTATTTTCATATATGCATGTTCTCATGTTGTTTGTTGAGTGATTAGTAGGTGCGGATTGCGTTTGCTTCGCATTTGGAGTTCGCTTTCGCGCTATATTAGCCGTATATGCTCGCTAATAAAATATAAGGTACATATCTCGGATTACTTACCGTACTTTTATACTTTTTCCCTTCGGGATGCCTCATTACTTGATGAGATGTATATTTGTGATATATATACTGTCATTTTTTTTTCGGATCGAGCCGCGCAAAGGAGACTATGGCGAATTTTTCTGAAAATTTAAGGCGTTAGAAAAATTTTGAGGAAAATTGGAAAATTTTGAAAACTATAAACTTTGATTTTGGAATTGAAAGTTAAACAATAGTAGTTGTTTTTGAAAAAGATAACTAAGTATGATTTGAAAACTTAGTAAGTTATTGTAAGAAGTTTAACTATGAATTTTGGAAAATTAATAGATTCTGTAACTTTTCTTACTTGTAATTTCGAGGACGAAATTCTTTTAAGGGGGGAAGATTGTAACGACCCAGAATTTTTAGTAATTAAAATTTGAATATTTAATTAATTTTAAATATTAATAAGTGAATTTATAAGTCGAATAAATTTTAATTTGAATTATTGAATTTAATTGGATAATTAAATCGATAATTTAATATGTGAAATTATGGGAATAATTGAAAATTGAGTTAAATATGATTGAAAATGATTTGTAAAATTTTATTTTATCATATTGAAGTTAGAAAGATATTTTAGAACTTTTAAAATCGAATCAAGAGTTAATTTGTGAAAATTGAATATTTTAATATTTAAATCGACTAGTGAAAATAGTCAATTTTTGAACAGTCTCAGAATTGAACGAAATCAGTTCTATTGGATCCGTAATGGTTAGTTATTACCGGATTTCAATTTTCGTGTCAATCGGAGTTATCGTTTGAGCGTGGCAGCTCGAAACGCATCGAATTGTTTTTAATATTAATTTGGCGAGTTAAAATAGCCATTTTTCAAAAAGTCTCGGATTTCGACGAAACCAGTTTTATCGGATCCGTAATGTGATATTATTGTAAGGTCTCAAATTTCAAGTCAATTGGATTTACCGTTTGTCCGGTACAAATTAAAACGCCTAGAAATCGATTTAAATCGGTTTAATTTAAATTGAGCGTTTGTTGCCATAACTCGCACAGATGTCCGAATTAGCTTTCGAAACCTGTTCCATTGTGTCCAGAACGCGGGATAAACCCTAGGAACGTCAGTTTCGGCGCGTAAATCGGAGTTCGGAATTTCCGGATGAATAGTGTTCGATCGTTTCTCTATAAATAGCACCACCCCTTCATAAATTAAAAATAATAATAAAACCTAATTCCTAAAACCCTAGCCGCCTCTTTTATATGAATGGCCAGAAATTGCTTTCACTTCCTCCTCAAAATCTCTCAATCCATTCACAATTAGCCAAAGTTGTTAACTACAACATTATAGAGCACGATGAGATCTTGAAATCTATACGGATTTGATGGATTTTGGTGCAACGTGGAGGATGTTAGGGGGGCCGTCGGCCCTAAGTTGCGCACGCAACTCGAGATAAACGGTGAAGCCGAGCTTCAAGGCCTTGAGGCCGATGATGATGTTGGTGTGGGGCTACGCGTTGCAACTTCCTGATCGAAGTTTCGTCGAGTGATGGAGGTCGAAAATTTAAACCCTAGTTGGGCATTTGGGTTCGGCTAGAACGTGATGTACTGAAGCAAATTTGCGTGTGTTAGGAAGAAAGGGGGGAGCCGTAGGATTTAGGTTGGAGGGTTATGATTTGGGTATGTTAAAAAAATTAATTAAAGTTGTTGTAAATTATATAGTTTAAATCGTGTAAAACTTTGAAAATACATAACTTTTTCATACGAGGTCGAAAAAATGCAAACTCAGTCGCGTTGGAATCGTATGGACGAGCACTACGCGATGAAATGGGATTGGAGTCGTTTGGAGTTAGTGAGAATTTCGAATAAAATTAAACGTCCGTTTAATTTTATTCGAAATAAATCGCTAAAACGAAATTGAAATCAAGGTGAGAACTCCTCATTCAATCGAATCAGTTTCGATTTTATTTTAAATAGTTAGATTTAAAATATTTGAATGCATGTTTGAATGTTGATTGATATCCATTGATTGTTAAAATAGACATTATACGCCGTTAGTAAGCGGATGTTATTTATTAAAAACATATGCCGCGAATATTTCATAAACAGTGAAATTCGTATTATATATAATAGCAATATATATATATATTGGCATATGTATATATTGGAGTTATTGATTTCCCGCATTTATTTGTTTAGCGGATGAGACCCTATTGTGCCGTCTATTAAGCGGATAATATTTTAAAAACATATACCGCGATAATTTCGTACTGGAACGAAATTGGTATTGTGCTAATGTTTGTGAATGCAGGAAAACAGGTTGGAGGGATCCAACTGGATTCCTCAACGGTATTTATTTGATTATGGATATTTTGATATTCGTTGATTATCATATACGATATGTGATATCGTTGTTGTCGTGATTGACTATTTGGTATGTAGCATCATTGGACCAAATTTGGAATTTTAAAATGATTTCAAAGTGATTTTTGAAAGTATACGTTATAAAATATTTTTGGAATTGATTCATTTTAAAATAAATAAACGTATAATTTTTAAAGTTATAAAAATTATGATTTTTGAGAAATATAGTTAAAAACTGATTTTTGAGAATATGATGCTATTGATTTTATAAAATAGTTTAATCGGGATTTTAGAATTTATTGTGAAAAGTTTAAATATAGGATTTATAAAATTTAATTATTTTATGAATCGAAATGGTGAAATAATAAAGGAGATTAAAGACGTTTTAAAAGAATAATATAAATTGAATTATATTAAGAGATTTATAAATGGATATTTATAAATTGAAATATTAAATTATAAAACGAGTTTTTATAAGCGTTTGAATGAAGTGAAAATGAATTTCATAAATTGAATGAAATTTATAGAATTATAAACGGTGAGATTATAAATGGAATTTTATAAACAGTAGGTTTATAAAATTTGAAAAGTCAATTGAAGAATGGATTTTTGATTAAATGAATCTTATAAGTTATAAGATTTATGAATTGGGATGTTTAAAAGAACGATTCTTGTAAACAAATAAATTATAAGTATTTAACTTATAATATGAACCATTGTTTTATAATTGAGTTATAAATCGAATAGGTTAATAAAGGAATTTATAAAAGGAAGTTGTTATAAAATAATTAGAAATGGAATTTATAAACGTTGTTTTATAAATTCGCAAATGGCTTATTTTGATAAGTAAATTGTTGAAACCTATAAATGAAGTTATATTCACGTTTTTGAACTGTGAATAATCCTTTTAAATAAAATGTATAAAAGGATGAAATTTGTTAACATAGTATATTCACGTTTTTGAATAGTGAATAATATGTTAAAGAAATTATTTTAGATTGATGTTTTAAATAGAATTAAAACGATCTAACAATGTTTTAAATTGTGTTGAGATTCGAAACCATAGATTTCAACATTTATTGTTGAAATAGACGTTTTCGAAAAATAGAAGGAAATAGTGGACTATAACACTGTTGTTATAGTAAATGATTTCCGAAAGGAAATGTTTTGTATAGTATTGGGATTTATATATCTATTTTAATTTCGAATCCCTATACTAGTGATTTTGGGTTGTCGTAACGATGTTTTACGCAACATTCGTTTTTGCCCAAATAAATATGTTTAAGAGAATGATTTCCTTAAAGAATGAAATATATACTTAATCTCGATTTAAGTATATTGAATATTTTCTAAGTGTTGAAAATAAATAAAATTTGTGAATTACTTATTAAATAAGTATGGAAATGTTTTTCCAATGTGGAATGAAACGTTTAGAGAATTTATCTTTTTGAAGATAAATTGAAATGAATAATTGAAATCATATATGCATGAATATTTTGAAATATAAATTCATTATGGAATTTATAAATGAAAAGGAGAATTTGTTTAAAAATAAATATTGATTTATTTTTGGAGTGTGAAATTATATATCTTGTAAAGATATTTTGGAAAATAAATAATTTGGAAAATTATTTGGAAACTGGTGATGTGTGCATATCCATTGATAGTTCAATAACCGACTATCAATATTTCCCTTTGAATGGGTAATTGATGTGATTTGTTTGAATGTGAATGCCACACTTATTTTTGAATAAGCGCTCACTATTCGGGTTAACCGGGAAAGGACCATGGGGTCGTATAACCCATTCTGAATATGTGATACGTCGTTGTGAATAGCATTGAAGATCGGTGTTGAAGACCCGGTATTTGCGAGAGCGATAGGATGACCTGTCGATTGACTCTGCACCGAGTTGCTCCGGTATAGAGTTCTCCATATGTGATGGTGAATCCGATCAGGATCGTGAATATCCGGATTGCAAGGACTTCTTTGTAAGTGCCTTCAGTTTTGTTCGAGCCCGGAACAGACTTGTATGGATTGTATGTCTGACATTACAAGTTGAGATATAAAGCCGATTTCTTTCAAATATATTTCTGTTGGTGGCGGAGAATTTATTCTTTTAGCTTAACACCCTTCTCTGAGACGTACGAGCTCAGAGGTTATATAGTTGAAGTTATCAGCGATATATTCCCAGTTTGGTAATGTGACATGCTGAGTGTTGCTGTGAAATGATCATTGTGTTGATTATTTGTGATAGGATCGTTTATTTGATCGTCTATCTTTGTGATCATTTCTATGATCATTTGTTGACCCAAAGCATGGCTTTTGTATAAAGTATGTTTTTGTGGACGTGACTTCGTCGAGCCTCACACCCCGTGAATGGTCAAAACAGGAAAGATGCGGCAAGGTTATGAGGGGTAGCGCCCTTTAGGATGTGTGCATTTCCTTCTGGAAAAGGGTGGTATCATGGTATGGAGCCCAGATACTTACTCATGTTGAAAACACTTTGTTATGATTGTGTGAATTGATTACGAGCGCTCGGTGAAAAGGTCCCAAAGGACCGGGGGATGGCATATTCGGTCAGTTGTTACTCAGTTAGGGGTAACCCGGCCTTGTGTTGGTAGAGATCCGGTTTGGTTCTCGGGGATGTCCATCCAGAGGCATTCTCATGTGGCAATGGGAAGTTCCTTGGCCTGATCATTCGTTGGAAATCCAAAGAAACAATACGTGACTTGTACGGTTTTAGTTGTATAACCTGCCATGGAATGTGGCGGTAACCTGCTATTGAACATGGTAGCTATAGTAGGCATAAGTGCGGAATGTCTATGCTGGCTAAGATTTATATCTTTATTTTCGAAATCAATTTTTCCTACACTATGCACTAGTAATAATATAAAAATGTTACTTTAAATGCGTATCAAGCATCTTTGACTATCATAAGGAGAAATCTCCTCCGATTCTGCGTTTGCATTGCGTGTGTGTGCGGGAGGCCTTATGGTAGTCTCATTTTTAAAAGCATTGCGAATTGACTTTAAAAATATTCCTCTATTTTGATTTTAAAGATAAACGAACTGTTTTGAGTTCCCACACCAGTCCCATGACTGACTTGGAGTTTATTGTTTTCCTTCCTAAACTCTGGGTGCCCACCAATTTTCACACGGGCAGTTAAGAGTTAGGTTTATCAGGATATTCTGGATATTCTGGAGTTGCTGGAAGCAAGCTGGATGGCATGGCGTATTACTTGTATATAGTATTTCTTTTTCCGCTGCACTGTTTGTTGTTGTACACTCTGATGATATGATGTAATGAAATGTGATGTAATGTAATAACTGATATAGTTCTTTGTTTAAAGATTATTCATTTATTATTATATGTTGTTCCGCTGCGAATTGTGAGATTCTGATGTTGTTCTGTTGTTTTCTGTTCCGTTCTATTTTCTGTTTTTCTTTTTCCTCTATTCTCTATTTCTTCTATTTTAAAATGTTCTATCTTCTTTCTGTTCTATTTTCCATTTTCTTTTCTCGATGTTTTCTCTCTATTCTCTCTATTTTCTACCTTCTTATCTCTTCTTCTTTCTTTTTCTTTTCTTAAATTCTTCTTAAAAACCATAACATTTCGGGTTTCCGGCCTTCGATTTCTCGGCAGTCGATAAAGTGAGTATCGATGTTGAATTTTCGAAAGTCGAAAATTTACGGGGTGTTACACTTAATTTATGAAAGAAACGTATAGGCTTAATTTATGAAAGAAACGTATAGGTTTTAATTTATGAAAGAAACGTATAGGTTTTAATTTATGAAAGAAACGTATAGGTTTTAATTTATGAAAGAAACGTATAGGTTTAATTAATGAAAAAACGTATGGTGTTCTAATTAATGATAGGAACGCGTAAATTCCTAATTAATGAAAGAAAGGTATAAGTTTTAATTAATGAAAGAAACGTATAAGTTTTTAATTAATGAAAGAAACGTGTAAAGTCCAAATTAATGAGAGAACATGTAAAGTTTTAATTAAGAAAGAAACACGTAAAGTTTTAAGTAGTGTGGTATTGATTTAATTAATAAATGTTCATTATTGTAATAGGAATATAAAATTTAAAACGTACATTTGACACGTAGATTTTAATCAATGTAATGGTGTATTTTAAATTGATTAAAATGATAAATGTTACTTACTGTAATAATAAAATGTAAGTTGATAACGTACATTTGATAAGCAAGTTTTAATTTATGTGAATGGCATACTTGAAATGATTAAAATAATAAAGTTTCTTTATTGTAATAATAATGTAAGTTAATAAGGTGCTTTTAACTTAACATAAGAATTTCGGTTTAAATTGTACATTACAGTAAGAAAGTTTATTTAACTATAAGGCTATGATAAATTGACATGTTAAAATTTTAAGCTTATCAATACTTTGATTATATACAATGTAAAGTGGAAAGTAGTACATTCCATAAATGCTATGATTCCTTAAGGTAACATTTCCAAAATGCTATGATAATTTAAAGGAATATTTCAAGTTTAATAAATTTAAAGAAATATTCAATGATTTGAAAATTTGGGTTTTATTTGAGTGATATAATATTGAATTATTTTTGAAATGGAACTGATACAATTGTGATATTGTTTTGAAATGAGTATGATATTTTGGTCTTGAAAGTATAAATTATTTGAAATAAATATCCATGGGTTATAATAACGATTGGTTGTAAAGAGACCGGGATCGGATATTGTCTTATAGCCGGACAATATCGAAAACCAGTTTAACAACTGTGTACGCGGTGGAGATTCCAGAATGAAGTAGGATGGTGGCGACGTCTCGAGGTATATATTACGTGGACCCAACTCCCGTGTGTTGGCATATATGACTAAAACAGGAGCTATACCGGGTGTAACGTACGTACCATCAGCGGTCACAACCGGTAGGCTTTTCAACCATCCCAGCCCCACCGTGGCTTACACTGATATCCCAAACTTGCTTTTACGGCCAGCCTCTCGACTGTCTCAGGTTACACCTAACCAACCCCCTAAAAGAGGACGTGTAGGGGTAAGAGTCTCCCGTTCGCCACCAAACCGCGAAGCGAGAACCCCCCATCACATAGCCCAAAGCTTAGCAAGACTGGTGTGAGAACTCAAAACAGTTTATTTATCTTTAAAATCAAAATAGAAGAATATTTTTAAAGTCAATTCGCAATGCTTTTAAAAATGAGACTACCATAAGGCCTCCCGCACACACACACAATGCAAACGCAGAATCGGAGGAGATTTCTCCTTATGATAGTCAAAGATGCTTGATACGCATTAAAAAGACATTTGATATTATTACTAGTGTATAGTGTACGAAAAATTCATTTCGAAAGTAGAATATAAATCTTAGCCAACATAGACATTCCGAACTATGCCTACTATAGCTACCATCCAAACAGTGGGGCGCCACCATAAGTGAATGATAGGTTCTACAACTAATACCGTACAAGTCACGTATTGTTTCTTTGGATTTCCAACGAATGATCAGGCCAAGGAACTTCCCATTGCCACATGAGAATGCCTCTGGATGGACATCCCCGAGAACCAAACCGGATCTCTACCAACACAAGGCCGGGTTACCCCTAACTGAGTAACAACTGACCGAATATGCCATCCTCCGGTCCTTTAGGACCTTTTAACCGAGCGCTCGCAATCAATTCACACAATCATAAAGTATTTTCAACATGAGTAAGTATCTGGGCTCCATACCATGATACCACCCTTTTCCAGAAGGAAATGCACACATCCTAAAGGGCGCTACCCCTCATAACCTTGCTACTTCTTTCCTGTTTTGACCATTCACGGGGCGTGAGGCTCGACGAAGTCACGTCCACAAAAACATACTTTATACAAAAGCCATGCTTTGGGTCAACAAATGATCATAGAAATGATCACCAAGATAGACGATCAAATAAACGATCCTATCACAAATAATCAACACAATGATCATTTTACAGCAACACTCAGCATGTCACATTACCAAATTGGGAATATATCGCTGATAACATTCAACTACATAACCTCTGAGCTCGTACGTCTCAGAGAAGGGTGTTAAGCTAAAAGAATAAATTCTCCGCCACCAATAGAAATATATTTGAAAGAAATCTGCTTTATATCTCAATTTGTAATGTTAGACATACAATCCATACAAGTCTGTTCCGGGCTCGAACAAAACCGAAGGCACTTACAAAGAAGTCCTTGCAATCCGGATATTCACAATCCTGATCGGATTTCCCATCACTTAGGAGATCTCTATACCAGGAGCTACCCAGTGCAGAGACAATCGATAGGTCATCCTATCGCTTTCACAAATACTCGGTCTTCAACACCGATCTTCAATGCAATTCACAACGACGTATCACATATTCGGAATGGGTTATACGACCCCATGGTCCTTTCCCGGTTAACCCGAATAGTGAGCGCTTATTCAAAAATAAGTGTGGCATTCAAATTCAAACAAATCACATCAATTACCCATTCAAAGGGAAATATTGATAGTCGGTTATTGAACTATCAATGGATATGCACACATCACCAGTTTCCAAATAATTTTCCAAATTATTTACTTTCCAAAAATATCTTTACTAGATATATAATTTCACACTTCAAAAATAAATCAATATTTATTTTTTTAAACAAATTTTCCTTTTCATTTATAAATTCCTTAGTGAATTTATATTTCAAAATATCCATGCATATACGATTTCAATTTATCATTTCAATTTATCTTCAAAAAGATAAATTCTCTAATATTCACTTTATATTGGAAAACATTTCCCATACTTATTTAATAAGTAATTCACAAATTTTATTTATTTTCAACACTTGGAAAATATTCAATATACTTCAATCGAAATTAAGTATATATTTCATTCTTTAAGGAAATCATTCCCTTAAACATATTTATTTGGGCCAAAACGAATGTTGCGTAAAACATCGTTACGACAACCCAAAATCAATAGTATAGGGATTCGTAATTAAAATAGATATATAAATACCAATACTACACAAAACATTTCCTTTCGGAAATCATTTACTATAACAACAGTGTTATAGTCCACCATTTCCTTTTATTTCTCGGAAACGTCTATTTCAACAATAAATGTTGAAATCTATGGTTTCGAATCTTAACACATTTAAAACATCGTTAGATCGTTTTAATTCTATTTGAAACATCACATTCAAAACAATTTCTTTAACATATTATTCACTATCCAAAAACGTGAATATACTACGTTAACAAATTTCATACTTTTATTCATTTTATTTCAAAGGATCATTCACAGTCCAAAAACGTGAATATAGCTCCATAAATAAGTTACAACAAATTTACTTATCAAAATAAGTCGTTTGTGAATTTATAAAACAACGTTTATAAATTCCATTTCTATTTATTTATAACAACTTCCTTTTACAAATTTCCTTTATTAACCTATCCGATTTATAACTCAGTTACATACCAAAGGTTCACATTATAAGTTAAACACTTATAAAACGATTATTTTACAAAATCGTTCTTTTAAACTTCATAACTATAAATCTTATAACTTATAAGATTCAATTATTTATCCAAATATATTCTTTAATAATTTCACAAAATTTATAAATCTTACTATTTATAAATTTCGTTTATAACTTCACCATTTATAATTTGTAAATTTCATTCACTTATGCAATTCATTTACAATTCATTCAAACACTTATAAAAACTCATTTTATAATGTCAATATTTCAATTTATAAATATCCATTTATAAATCTCTTAATATAAATCAATTTATATTATTCTTTTAAAACGTCTTTAATCTCCTTTATTATTTCACCATTTTGATTCATAAAATAATTAAATTTTATAAATCCTATATTTAAACTTTTCACAATAAATTCTAAAATCCCGATTAAACTATTTTACAAAATCATTAATCCATATTTCTCAAAAATCAACTTTTAACTATATTTCTCAAAAACCATAATTTTATAACTTTTTAAAAGTATAACGTTTATTTATTTATAATGGATCAATTCAAAAAAATATTTTATAACTTATACTTTCAAAAATCTCTTTAAAAACATTTTAAAATTCCAAAACTTGGTCCAATGATGCTACACACCAAATAGTCAATCACGACAACAACGATATCATGTATCGTATATGATAATCAACGAATATCAAAATATCCAAAATTAAATAAATACTGTTGAGGAATCCAGTTGGATCCCTCCAACCTGTTTTCCTGCATCCACAAACATTAGCACAATACCAATTTCGCTCCAGTACGAAATTATCGCGGTATATGGGATTTAAATATTATCCGCTTAATAACGGCGCAATAGGGTCTCATCCGCTAAACAAAAAAAATGCGGGAAATCAATAACTCCAATATATACATATGCCAATATATATATATTGCTATTATATATAATACCAATTTCACTGTTTATGAAATATTCGCGGTATATGTTTTTAATAAATAACATCCGCTTACTAACGGCGTATAATGTCTATTTTAACAATCAATAGATAACAATCATCATTCAAACATGCATTCAAATATTTTAAATCTAACTATTTAAAATAAAATCGAAACTGATTCGATTGAGTGAGAAGTTCTCACCTTGATTTTAAATTTCGTTTTAGCGATTTATTTCGAATAAAATTAAACGGACGTTTAATTTTACCCAAAATTCTCACTAACTCCAAACGACTCCAATCCAATTTCATCGCGTAGTGCTCGTCCATACGATTCCAACGCAACTGGTTTCGCGCGTTTTCGACCTCGTATGAAAAAGTTATGATTTTTATAAGTTTATACGAATTTAAACTATAATTTAATTACAACTTAAACCAAAACTTCATCATCACCGTTCGTTCCAACTCCAAGCCATCAGAGTTGTTGCCATCTTCTCTTCCTCTCCCTCTCGCGTGCCTCCAGTATATGCCGAACCCATCATTTAGAATTAGGGTTAAATATCACCACCTCCACGTCGAGCTATAGCACGATCAGGATACACCATGTCGACCCCCTTCGCAAGAGCCATACTCGGCTGCGACAAGGTGGAGCTCGGCCACCTGTAGCACTCAGAAATGTGTGCGCAACAACTGCCGAACGCGGCCCCCTAGACGCCACCACGTCACTCCATATTTGATCATGACCGTTGAACTTCAAGCTCTCGTCGTGCTCTACCACTTTCTAGTTGGAAGTTTTCTTTAATTGTTAGTGGATTGGAAGAAATCGGGGGAAGAAGTGGATTGTTTTCTGGCCGTTGTTTCTAGGGGTGGCGGCTGCGTGATGAAACTAGGGTTTAAATTTTTTTTTTTATTTTTTTAGAGTGAAGGGCTATTTATAAGGAACCGACGAAACACTATTCATCTCGGAAATTCCGAACTCCGATTTACGCGCCGTAACCAGCGTTTCTAGGGTTTACCCCGCGTTCCGGACATAATGGAACAGGTTTCGAAAGCTAATTCGGACATCTGTGCGAGTTATGGCTATAAACGTTCAATTTGAATTAAACCGATTTAAGCGATTTTCTAGGCGTTTTAATTTGTACCGGACAAACGGTAAATCCAATTGACTTGAAATTTGAAACCTTACAATAATATCACATTACGGATTCGATGAAACCGGTTTCGTCGAAATCCGAGACTTTTTGAAAAATGGCTATTTTAACTCGCTAAATAAAATTAAAAATAATTCGATGCGTTTCGAGCTGCCACGATCAAATGATAGCTCCGATTGACACGAAATTTGAAATCCGGTAATAACTAACTATTACGGATCCAATGAAACTAGTTTCGTTCAATTCTGAGACTGTTCAAAAATTGGCTATTTTCACTAGTCAATTTAATATTAAAATATTCAATTTTCACAAATTAACTTTTAATTCGATTTTAAAAGTTCTAAAATATCGTTCTAACTCCAATATGATAAAATAAAATTTTACAAATCATTTTCAATCATATTTAACTCAATTTTCAATTATTTCCATAATTTAACATATTAAATTATCGATTTAATTATTCAATTAAATCCAATAATTCAAATAAAAATTTATTTGACTTATAAATTCACTTATAAATATTTAAAATTAAGTAAATATTCAAATTTTAATTACTAAAAATTCATGGGTCGTTACAATCTTCCCCCCTTAAAAGAATTTCGTCCTCGAAATTAACAAGTAAGAAAAGTTACAGAACCTATTAATTTTCCCAAAATTCATAGTTAAATTTCTTATAATCTTTACTAAGTTTTCCAAATCGTACTTAGTTATATTTTCAAAAACAACTACTATTGTTTAACTTTCAATTCCAAATCAAAGTTAAAATTTTCCAATTTCTCAAATTTTTTCTAACGCCTTAAATTTCCGGAAAAATTCGCCATAGTCTCCTTTGCGCGGCTCGATCCGAAAAAAAATGACAGTATATATATCACAAATATACATCTCATCAAGTAATGAGGCATCCCGAAGGGAAAAAGTATAAAAGTACGGTATGTAATCCGAGATATGTACCTTATATTTTATTAGCGAGCATATACGGCTAATATAGCGCGAAAGCGAGCTCCAAATGCGAAGCAAACGCGATCCGCACCTACTAATCACTCAACAAACAACATGAGAATCACGTATATATGAAAATAATCTCAATATACATCATATAGCAACATAATAACTATATATGCCAACATAGCAAATGAAACAAAACAACAAATGCAAACATCAACCAACTAGCATCCAACAAGCATTCATAACCAATATATATTCATTCATATTTTCATTAATATAAATGAATTGGTTCTCAATTTAAATTACATTTGATTCATTAACAGTGGATGTTTTTACTAACATTCATTTTCAATTAGTTTATATTCACTAATTCATATTCAAGTTGGTTCACTTCCAAATCAAATTCAATTCTATTTAAGATTCACCTAACTTCCAATTGAATTCCAATTACTTTAGTTTTCAATTTCATTAAATCTTAATGAATTATATACAATCAACTAACAATCATATAACAACCAATGTATATTAATTACAACCAAATTCCTTTGCTTATATTCATTCAATTATTCAACTTTCTAATAACATTAGATTTTAATGAATTAACACTTACATTCATTATTCCATTCCAATTTATTCACATTCAATTGATTAATATTCAATCCATTCATTTACAACAGTTGAATTTCATTTATATAACTTAAGTTCACATTTATCACTTAACTTTATTAATTTACTTTGATACTAATATCAACATCATTCAACATATTTTAAGTTATATTCATATAGTTTCACTTCTTATATATATAAGTTTATTTCACAATTGTAAATCACTTTAATTGTAATTCCATTCTCATAATTTATTTCCTTATACAATTATTCTTTTATTTAGATTATTCAAACAACCTAACAATCAACTTATATACATTCCTTTAATAATTCTGAAAAATTATTTCTTTATATATAAAAATATAATCAAGTAAAATTATTTCATTTACTCAATTTAAAACAATACTATGTCGAATTGTTCTATTCAAGTGTTTAGAAACCCCTTCGGCATAGTTGTCGAGACCACGCTGACGAAGGTTCATATGCCACTCAACAAACCAATCATCACAATATAAAACAATTTTATATTCACTAACAAATACGCTCTCATAGCTATTATTACACTCAAACTCATTCTAGAGTACTACTGACTCTATCTCTAATGAGTAATACCCAACAGAACCATGGTTGTCGCTTAACCATAAGCTCTGATACCAAATGTAATGTACGTACCGTCAGCGGTCACAACCGGTAGGCTTTTCAACCATCCCAGCCCCACCGTGGCTTACACTTATATCCCAAACTTGTTTTTCGGCCAGCCTCTCGACTGTCTCAGGTACACCTAACCAACCCCCTAAAAGAGGACGTGTAGGGGTAAGAGTCTCCCGTTCGCCACCAAACCACGAAGCGAGAACCCCCCGTCACATAGCCCAAAGCTTAGCAAGACTGGTGTGAGAACTCAAAACAGTTTATTTATCTTTAAAATCAAAATAGAAGAATATTTTTAAAGTCAATTCGCAATGCTTTTAAAAATGAGACTACCATAAGGCCTCCCGCACACACACACAATGCAAACGCTGAATCGGAGGAGATTTCTCCTTATGATAGTCAAAGATGCTTGATACGCATTAAAAAGACATTTGATATTATTACTAGTGCATAGTGTAGGAAAAATTCATTTCGAAAGTAGAATATAAATCTTAGCCAACATAGACATTCTGAACTATGCCTACTATAGCTACCATCCAAACAGTGGGGCGCCACCATAAGTGAATGATAGGTTCTACAACTGATACCGTACAAGTCACGTATTGTTTCTTTGGATTTCCAACGAATGATCAGGCCAAGGAACTTCCCATTGCCACATGAGAATGCCTCTGGATGGACATCCCTGAGAACCAAACCGGATCTCTACCAACACAAGGCCGGGTTACCCCTAACTGAGTAACAACTGACCGAATATGCCATCCCCCGGTCCTTTGGGACCTTTTAACCGAGCGCTCGCAATCAATTCACACAATCATAAAGTGTTTTCAACATGAGTAAGTATCTGGGCTCCATACCATGATACCACCCTTTTCCAGAAGGAAATGCACACATCCTAAAGGGCGCTACCCCTCATAACCTTGCTGCTTCTTTCCTGTTTTGACCATTCACGGGGTGTGAGGCTCGACGAAGTCACGTCCACAAAAACATACTTTATACAAAAGACATTCTTTAGGTCAACAAATGATCATGGAAATGATCACCAAGATAGACGATCAAATAAACGATCCTATCACAAATAATCAACACAATGATCATTTTACAGCAACACTCAGCATGTCACATTACCAAATTGGGAATATATCGCTGATAACATTCAACTACATAACCTCTGAGCTCGTACGTCTCAGAGAAGGGTGTTAAGCTAAAAGAATAAATTCTCCGCCACCAACAGAAATATATTTGAAAGAAATCTGCTTTATATCTCAATTTGTAATGTCAGACATACAATCCATACAAGTCTGTTCCGGGCTCGAACAAAACCGAAGGCACTTACAAAGAAGTCCTTGCAATCCGGATATTCACAATCCTGATCGGATTTCCCATCACTTAGGAGATCTCTATACCAGGAGCTACCCAGTGCAGAGACAATCGATAGGTCATCCTATCGCTTTCACAAATACTCGGTCTTCAACACCGATCTTCAATGCAATTCACAACGACGTATCACATATTCGGAATGGGTTATACGACCCCATGGTCCTTTCCCGGTTAACCCGAATAGTGAGCGCTTATTCAAAAATAAGTGTGGCATTCAAATTCAAACAAATCACATCAATTACCCATTCAAAGGGAAATATTGATAGTCGGTTATTGAACTATCAATGGATATGCACACATCACCAGTTTCCAAATAATTTTCCAAATTATTTACTTTCCAAAAATATCTTTACTAGATATATAATTTCACACTTCAAAAATAAATCAATATTTATTTTTTTAAACAAATTTTCCTTTTCATTTATAAATTCCTTAGTGAATTTATATTTCAAAATATCCATGCATATACGATTTCAATTTATCATTTCAATTTATCTTCAAAAAGATAAATTCTCTAATATTCACTTTATATTGGAAAACATTTCCCATACTTATTTAATAAGTAATTCACAAATTTTATTTATTTTCAACACTTGGAAAATATTCAATATACTTCAATCGAAATTAAGTATATATTTCATTCTTTAAGGAAATCATTCCCTTAAACATATTTATTTGGGCCAAAACGAATGTTGCGTAAAACATCGTTACGATAACCCAAAATCAATAGTATAGGGATTCGTAATTAAAATAGATATATAAATCCCAATACTACACAAAACATTTCCTTTCGAAAATCATTTACTATAACAACAGTGTTATAGTCCACCATTTCCTTTTATTTCTCGAAAACGTCTATTTCAACAATAAATGTTGAAATCTATGGTTTCGAATCTTAACACATTTAAAACATCGTTAGATCGTTTTAATTCTATTTGAAACATCACATTCAAAACAATTTCTTTAACATATTATTCACTATCCAAAAACGTGAATATACTACGTTAACAAATTTCATACTTTTATTCATTTTATTTCAAAGGATCATTCACAGTCCAAAAACGTGAATATAGCTCCATAAATAAGTCACAACAAATTTACTTATCAAAATAAGTCGTTTGTAAATTTATAAAACAACGTTTATAAATTCCATTTCTATTTATTTATAACAACTTCCTTTTACAAATTTCCTTTATTAACCTATCTGATTTATAACTTAGTTACATACCAAAGGTTCACATTATAAGTTAAACACTTATAAAACGATTATTTTACAAAATCGTTCTTTTAAACTTCATAACTATAAATCTTATAACTTATAAGATTCAATTATTTATCCAAATATATTCTTTAATAATTTCACAAAATTTATAAATCTTACTATTTATAAATTTCGTTTATAACTTTACCATTTATAATTTGTAAATTTCATTCACTTATGCAATTCATTTACAATTCATTCAAACACTTATAAAAACTCATTTTATAATGTCAATATTTCAATTTATAAATATCCATTTATAAATCTCTTAATATAAATCAATTTATATTATTCTTTTAAAACGTCTTTAATCTCCTTTATTATTTCACCATTTTGATTCATAAAATAATTAAATTTTATAAATCCTATATTTAAACTTTTCACAATAAATTCTAAAATCCCGATTAAACTATTTTATAAAATCATTAATTCATATTTCTCAAAAATCAACTTTTAACTATATTTCTCAAAAACCATAATTTTATAACTTTTTAAAAGTATAACGTTTATTTATTTATAATGGATCAATTCAAAAAAATATTTTATAACTTATACTTTCAAAAATCTCTTTAAAAACATTTTAAAATTCCAAAACTTGGTCCAATGATGCTACACACCAAATAGTCAATCACGACAACAACGATATCATATATCGTATATGATAATCAACGAATATCAAAATATCCAAAATCAAATAAATACTGTTGAGGAATCCAGTTGGATCCCTCCAACCTGTTTTCCTGCATCCACAAACATTAGCATAATACCAATTTCGCTCCAGTACGAAATTATCGCGGTATATGGGATTTAAATATTATCCGCTTAATAACGGCGCAATAGGGTCTCATCCGCTAAACAAAAAAAATGCGGGAAATCAATAACTCCAATATATACATATGCCAATATATATATATTGCTATTATATATAATACCAATTTCACTGTTTATGAAATATTCGCGGTATATGTTTTTAATAAATAACATCCGCTTACTAACGGCGTATAATGTCTATTTTAACAATCAACAGATAACAATCATCATTCAAACATGCATTCAAATATTTTAAATCTAACTATTTAAAATAAAATCGAAACTGATTCGATTGAGTGAGAAGTTCTCACCTTGATTTTAAATTCCGTTTAGCGATTTATTTCGAATAAAATTAAACGGACGTTTAATTTTACCCAAAATTCTCACTAACTCCAAACGACTCCAATCCAATTTCATCGCGTAGTGCTCGTCCATACGATTCCAACGCAACTGGTTTCGCGCATTTTCGACCTCGTATGAAAAGGTTATGATTTTTATAAGTTTATACGAATTTAAACTATAATTTAATTACAACTTAAACCAAAACTTCATCATCACCGTTCGTTCCAACTCCAAGCCATCAGAGCCGTTGCCATCTTCTCTTCCTCTCCCTCTCGCGTGCCTCTAGTATATGCCGAACCCATCATTTAGAATTAGGGTTAAATATCACCACCTCCACGTCGAGCTATAGCACGATCAGGATACACCATGTCGACCCCCTTCGCAAGAGCCATACTCGGCTGCGACAAGGTGGAGCTCGGCCACCTGTAGCACTCAGAAACACGTGCGCAACAACTGCCGAACGCGGCCCCCTAGACGCCACCACGTCACTCCATATTTGATCATGACCGTTGAACTTCAAGCTCTCGTCGTGCTCTACCACTTTCTAGTTGGAAGTTTTCTCTAATTGTTAGTGGATTGGAAGAAATCGAGGGAAGAAGTGGATTGTTTTCTGGCCGTTGTTTCTAGGGGTGGCGGCTGCGTGATGAAACTAGGGTTTAAATTTTTATTTTTATTTTTTTAGAGTGAAGGGCTATTTATAAGGAACCGACGAAACACTATTCATCCCGGAAATTCCGAACTCCGACTTACGCGCCGTAACCAGCGTTTCTACGGTTTACCCCGCGTTCCGGACACAATGGAACAGGTTTCGAAAGCTAATTCGGACATCTGTGCGAGTTATGGCTATAAACGTTCAATTTGAATTAAACCGATTTAAGCGATTTTCTAGGCGTTTTAATTTGTACCGGGCAAATGGTAAATCCAATTGACTTGAAATTTGAAACCTTACAATAATATCACATTACGGATTCGTGAAACTGGTTTCGTCGAAATCCGAGACTTTTTGAAAAATGGCTATTTTAACTCGCTAAATTAAAATTAAAAATAATTCGATGCGTTTCGAGCTGCCACGATCAAACGATAGCTCCGATTGACACGAAATTTAAAATCCGGTAATAACTAACTATTATGGATCCAATGGAACTGGTTTCGTTCAATTCTGAGACTGTTCAAAAATTGGCTATTTTCACTAGTCGATTTAATATTAAAATATTCAATTTTCACAAATTAACTTTTAATTCGATTTTAAAAGTTCTAAAATATCGTTCTAACTCCAATATGATAAAATAAAATTTTACAAATCATTTTCAATCATATTTAACTCAATTTTCAATTATTTCCATAATTTAACATATTAAATTATCGATTTAATTATTCAATTAAATCCAATAATTCAAATAAAAATTTATTTGACTTATAAATTCACTTATAAATATTTAAAATTAAGTAAATATTCAAATTTTAATTACTAAAAATTCCTGGGTCGTTACACCGGGCTACACAAAGGGTCGCACCCTTTCATCGAACATGCTTCATCGGAAACTATTCTACTACTTTTGTGATTCGATTCGGTGGCGCCACTTTGATTCGGGGGTATTGTTCGAGGTGGGCGGAAGCTGCTGGCTTGCCGTCACCACCGGTCCGGGAGTGCAAACGGTGTATCCACCCTGGCATTGCCTCGCGTGCCGTGTCATATCCTTATATCGAGCCCACTACGATTTTGGTTTTAAAGATCCGACCGCGTTAAGGTTCACCATCCCCTTAACGCTATTTTCTATATGATTGTACTTTACTGATTAGACAATACTGTATATAGCGTATATTACTACATAGTAAATAGTTTAACGGATCCTTAGAGGATATACGATCCCAAACATCCTTTAAGTTACTGATGCATTTTGTTACTGTTCACTTGAGTTGATTTACAGTTTATAAGTATTTATGTCCTGACTCGAGGGTTTTGTGTTTTGCTTTACGCTCGGGTCAGATTGAGTGAGTTAGCATTCCAGATTCACCTTCGGCGTTGGAGCTTTCCTTGAAGATCCAACCACCTATTTTGTTTCAGTATCCAGTGGTTCAGTGACGTATCTGATTTGTACCTGATGTATCATGTTACTCTTCTGTTGTATCTTATTTAACTCTGATGTATCTCATATTTATATAGTAGCTTCATGAACTACTATCTCTTTTTCTTCCGCTGCATTTTTTATATACTCTGTGTCTGTGATCTGTGATTTTTATTTACTGTATATCCTAAGATTTGCCAATTTTTTATTTACAATGCGGTATTTTGAGCAATTCAATTCCGGCATGAGTCTACCTATACACTTATAATGGATGCGAATGGTTGAAAATACCGAGTCGTTACAGTTGGTATCAGAGCTTTGGTAGCTCTAGGCAAAACTCAGCATATAGAGTGAATGTATTTACAGAATCACTTTCATTCGAGTTTGAATCTCTTCCCTTTTGACTCGATTCCTTTGAATTTTGGAACGTTCCCTGCGGTTGCAAAGTCCATTCTTATTCCCCGCTATTCATCTTCATTTGATTCTGGAGTATCCCACAACTCCACTTCGAATGATCTTTATAGTGAATTGGCGGTCCCGCCAATCTCAAAAAAAATTCTTGTAAGAGGGGTGAAACTCCATTACAATAGCATCGATTCACCAAAGATTTTATATCCTCGGTTTAGATGCTAGTATCTCCTATTATCCCAAACTCTAACTCTTGAGATCAAACGTAGATTTACCCCAGAAAATCCACTTCGATCTTATACTTTAAGTCACGGTTGACCCGATTAAGGTTGCCCGTGATTTATTTTAGCTTATCCACCTCCCTACTCTGTATTTAATCATCTTGTCTTTTGTTTCCAACATATTTTCAAACATTTTGAATTGTATATTGTGTTGTTGGAGTTGATGATGTTGATTTGGGTTTCCGATCGATTCGTCTGATCAACACTATCGATAGGATTTCTAAAACACTTTGACAGAACAAACTGACATGATGTTATTTTAAATTTTGTTTTGGTTAATGAAATAAAATTTTGATATATATATTTATGGAACTTAATAAAATGATTCAAATTGATAATTCGAAATGATAATACTTGATTTATCATTTATTGTTCTATAAATGAATTTATAAATAATAGTTTACAAATTTATATGGGAACTTAAATGAATTTAGAAAAAGAAATTTGAGAATTTATTTTCCGATGGTTCCAAACCTTTTGTTTAAAGTTTAAAGGGATATAATATTTAAAATATTTTCAAACAAAAATTTGTTTCCAAATAATTTTAAGTTTAAAATTAGTACTCTTCTCTTTGTCGCTGGAAAATAACTTCGGTGATGACTGCAGCATCATCGACGTTCATTTTCGAGTTTCGAAGTGAAGAGACTGTTCTGTAATCTTGCTACAGCTTTGTTTTGGGAAATTAAATTGATTTGAATTTCTAAAATATGACTTAATTTATAATATATATAGATATATGATTGAAATTTGATTTGACATATTATATATATATTATTACTTATCTCTAAATGGTTTGAAGAAATCGGAAATTTAATTCTTAAATTTTATTTTTAACAATAATTTCAATTATAAAAAGAAAATCAAAAAAAAAATTGGATAAATGATTAAACTTGAGATAATTGAATTGGAAAGTTTTATTTGTATGACACAATTTCATTCCAATATAACTTACCTTAATTTCAAAAGTTAACAATGTAATTGGGTAATATACAATATAAAAAGAATTTATAAATAAAATTTGAGTGGTTATAATAAATGTTATACACTTAAATTTTAATTATAAAATGATTAACAGAGGTAAATATAATAAAGGGTAATTGAATAACTTACAATAAAATGATGTTAAAAGAACTAAGAATAAAAGAAAGCAGTTATAATAAGCGTAAGCATATTGAACATGAGTGATAAATATATTGAGAGGGATAAATTTAATTTAATTAGGAATAAAGAAGAATAAAATTTATTAAATACATTGTGAGTGTAATAAATGATTATTTTTCTAACCCATGGTTTTAAAAAAAATTGTTAATTTAAGATAATTGGATAATAAGATAATGAAATTTGAGATAGTTAAGATTTATGTAACTTGTGTAAAAGTTTATTTTCTATTTAAGTTGAAATCTCCATGCTTTCAAATTCATTTCCTTATTTTGTTTTTCAAACTATCTTTTGGTTGTTCTTATCATCCTTATCTTGCTATAGACTGGTATATGCATCTTTCTATGATCTTTCTGTTTAGAAATCTTTCTATAATCTTTGATAATCTGCACCTTGCGAAACTTACCTATAACAACAGTTATCAGGTATAATTTCAATCTCCTTGCTATCTTTTCTTAATCCTATTTCACTCTATCTTTTCTGTGTCCTTCCATACCTCATTCCTTTTCGAGGACGAAAAGTTTTGAGTGGGGGAGAGTGTAACAACCCTGTATTTTATAATTATTTTATTGTATATTTTAATTATTTTTAATGTAAGATTTTGATTTAAAAACTTATTTTACTTATTTTAAATGATTAAATTTATTATTTAAATATAATCTTGATTTTTATGAGTTATAATCCCAAACTTGTGTAAGTTGAAATATTTGCCTGAAATGCTGATTTTGGTCAAAATAGTCAAACTGTGACTTTCAACTTAAAATTTTAAAAGTTTAAAAATTTAATTTTTTTTTTCTTTTATTATGAAAGTACACAAAATTATAAGAACACCACTTTTCGTTTCGTTGAATTTGGATGTAAATTGTGAAAGTCATACCCTTTACAATATTGTGCGTATATAGGTTTATTTAACAATGACTATTTTAAATTGTATAAATTACTTCTTCTTGGTTATATTTTATTTTAATATGTGATAATATGTTTTATTATGTATATTTTGACTTTTAAATATTTTTAAATGATAATAGAATTTTTCCAAAAATTTACTGTATTTATTTCCTATTTTTAAAGGCTGTTTTCTAATTTTCTGCCATTTTCTTCATATAAATTATATTTAAAAAAAATTTGTGAATGCACTTTTATTTTTTGTTATTTTACTTGTTATAAAAATTTTACAAGTCCATGAAGATTTTCTAAAGTTCATTTGGATTTATTTCTAATTTTTAAAGCCTAGTCTACAATTTTAAGCCATTTTCTTATTTTAATTATATATAACTAAAATTTATTTATTTATTTTATGCACTCACTTTTATTTTCTGTGTTTTACTCTATTTTTATTCATTTTACATGTATTTAAATTAAAGTAAATTTTTCCAAAGTGTATTGAAGTTATTTCTAATTCTTAAGTCTAGTTTTCATTTTTCTGTGTTATTTTTCTTATTTAATCATATCTAATTAATATTTATTTTTATTATTTTGTTTATCTGTTATATTTTCAAATTTTAATGGATATTTTAATTATTTTCAGTTATTTGGATGTATATAAATATATATGAGAAATTTGAAAGGGTTAAGAGCTAAGAAACGGAAAAACGTTTTATCCGTTTCTTTTGCAGTTTCTTCTGTCATTAATACATCAATTCATCTTAGTCATTCCTTTCCCCATCCTTTGCAGCCAACTTCCTCTTGCCATTCATGAATTTTGGAAGCCCCAAAACCCTAAAAATCAAGGCCTCCACCTTGAAGAAAAAAAATAGGTAAATCCCTCACTTCTTTCTACCTTTCTTACTTTTCTATGCAATTTTGCCTTGTTTCTCTTCTAAGTTTGGATCGGCCTCTTCTCCATAGCCGCAGCCACAAACTCCTACATCTCTTCCATGCCTCCAACACCATCTACTCCACCAACCATGACCATGGCCGAGCCATCTATGGTGGCCAAACCCTTCAAATTGCAACCTACATGCCTAAAAACAATGTTTTTGACCATTGTTGCCTCATTCCCTTCATCTCCACTTGTTGCCTTGCCTATATGATGTTAAACCTGACCTATATGATGTCATACCTAAGCCAAAGCATCATCATAACCAAGCATAAGTGTCCCTTAGGCCAAGCATTGAAGTGGTTGAAGCAAGGTCCAATCTATCTTATTCATTTCGCTTTGTATTTCAAAATTGTTTCAATATGTTGAATGTTTATATATTGTCTGGTTTGTTTTGTTTTGGGTTGATGATACAAAATCATATCTTGGCTATCTTTCAACTCAAATCAAAAGTCGTGAAATTGTGCTTGTCGTGCCTTTGGAGTCGTGCTTGTATGTTGTTTTGGTCTCTAGCTTTGAAAAAGGTGAGTCTTTCTCACTCTGACATATATACTTATGAAAAGTGGATTGATGACAAGTGTTTAGTAATGTAAAATGTTTATGCAAGTTAATGATGATCATATGATATGCTATGCCATGTTATTACCATGTTATTACCATGTTAAAACTATTAATTTTCACCTGACATCTGATATATGACTATATATTGTGATATTGACTTTGTTTATATTATTTCTGTAAATGATCACACTGCAAGTTCCCTGTTAGAAAAAATGTTATGGGCTGAAATGATAGGCCTGAGTTATTTTATTTATTTATTTAAACTTGGGATTGCGGGTTTGAAATGATAGAACCCGGATTTTTACCTTTTAAACTGCGGATTGAAATGATACATATCCGTATCACTTGACCTAGGTTAGAAAACTATATACAGACCTGTGGTTATTCTATAAAGTGATTTGAATATTTTAAGTATTTAAAAATATGAAATTATGAAATTTGATTTAAATAGATTTTGAAAGGTTTTAAAATAAATAAATTATGATTTTTCTATGTGTTAAAAATGTAATTTATGAATGGATTAACTGGATTTTTGAAATATAACTTATGTTTGAAATTTGGAATTTTGACTAAAAATGATATTTAAGTTACATGAATAAAATGGACTTTAATTTTATTTGGAAAATGGTAAATATGATAAATTGATTTATATTTGAATGTAAGTGATTTATTAAAGAATTATTGATTTTCTATAAATTTAAGTGGTTGAATAAATGACTGTTGAAAATGAAATTTTAAAATATAACTTGACTTGAAAATGTGAAATTTGAGTTTTAACTAAAGATGTTAAATTAATTAAATAAACTGGAAGTTTAGTAAAATTTGTGAAATGGTAATATAAATCAGAAACGTATAGGTTTTAATTTATGAAAGAAACGTATAGGTTTTAATTTATGAAAGAAACGTATAGGTTTTAATTTATGAAAGAAACGTATAGGCTTAATTTATGAAAGAAACGTATAGGTTTTAATTTATGAAAGAAACGTATAGGTTTTAATTTATGAAAGAAACGTATAGGTTTTAATTTATGAAAGAAACGTATAGGTTTAATTAATGAAAGAACGTATGGTGTTCTAATTAATGATAGGAACACGTAAATTCCTAATTAATGAAAGAAAGGTATAAGTTTTAATTAATGAAAGAAACGTATAAGTTTTTAATTAATGAAAGAAACGTGTAAAGTCCAAATTAATGAGAGAACATGTAAAGTTTTAATTAAGAAAGAAACATGTAAAGTTTTAAGTAGTGTGGTATTGATTTAATTAATAAATGTTCATTATTGTAATAGGAATATAAAATTTAAAACGTACATTTGACACGTAGATTTTAATCAATGTAATGGTGTATTTTAAATTGATTAAAATGATAAATGTTACTTACTGTAATAATAAAATGTAAGTTGATAACATACATTTGATAAGCAAGTTTTAATTTATGTGAATGGCATACTTGAAATGATTAAAATAATAAAGTTTCTTTATTGTAATAATAATGTAAGTTAATAAGGTGCTTTTAACTTAACATAATAATTTCGGTTTAAATTGTACATTACAGTAAGAAAGTTATTTAACTATAAGGCTATGATAAATTGACATGTTAAAATTTTAAGCTTATCAATACTTTGATTATATACAATGTAAAGTGGAAAGTAGTACATTCCAAAAATGCTATGATTCCTTAAGGTAACATTTCCAAAATGCTATGATAATTTAAAGGAATATTTCAAGTTTAATAAATTTAAAGAAATATTCAATGATTTGAAAATTTGGGTTTTATTTGAATGATATAATATTGAATTATTTTTGAAATGGAAATGATATAATTGTGATATTGTTTTGAAATGAGTATGATATTTTGGTCTTGAAAGTATAAATTATTTGAAATAAATATCCATGGGTTATAATAACGATTGGTTGTTAAAGAGACCGGGATCGGATATTGTCTTATAGCCGGACAATACCGAAAACCAATTTAACAACTGTGTACGCGGTGGAGATTCCAGAATGAAGTAGGATGGTGGCGACGTCTCGAGGTATATATTACGTGGACCCAACTCCCGTGAGTTGGCATATATGACTAAAACAGGAGCTATACCGGGCTACACAAAGGGTCGCACCCTTTCATCGAACATGCTTCATCGAAAACTATTCTACTACTTTTGTGATTCGATTCGGTGGCGCCACTTTGATTCGGGGGTATTGTTCGAGGTGGGCGGAAGCTGCTGGCTTGCCGTCACCACCGGTCCGGGAGTGCAAACGGTGTATCCACCCTGGCATTGCCTCGCGTGCCGTGTCATATCCTTATATCGAGCCCACTACGATTTTGGTTTTAAAGATCCGACCGCGTTAAGGTTCACCATCCCCTTAACGCTATTTTCTATATGATTATACTTTACTGATTAGACACTACTGTATATAGCGTATATTACTACATAGTAAATAATTTAACGGATCCTTAGAGGATGGGCGATCCCAAGCATCCTTTAAGTTACTGATGCATTTTGTTACTGTTCACTTGAGTTGATTTACAGTTTATAAGTATTTATGTCCTGACTCGAGGGTTTTGTGTTTTGCTTTACGCTCGGGTCAGATTGAGTGAGTTAGCATTCCAGATTCACCTTCGGCGTTGGAGCTTTCCTTGAAGATCCAACCACCTATTTTGTTTCAATATCCAGTGGTTCAGTGATGTATCTGATTTGTACCCGATGTATCCTGTTACTCTTCTGTTGTATCTTATTTAACTCTGATGTATCTCATATTTATATAGTAGCTTCATGAACTACTATCTCTTTTTCTTCCGCTGCATTTTTTATATACTCTGTGTCTGTGACCTGTGGTTTTTATTTACTGTATATCCTGAGATTTGCCAAATTTTTATTTACAATGCGGTATTTTGAGCAATTCAATTCCGGCATGAGTGTCTACCTATACACTTATAATGGATGCGAATGGTTGAAAATACCGAGTCGTTACAAATTGTCATTTCAAATCGACTTGTCGCTAATGAAACAAATGCTCCTACACTCATTAACTTAACCCAAACTTCTTTAGTTAAAAGCTTATATACACTTCCCAAAATCCTTTAGCCTAAATTCAAACTCATTTGCTTTATTTATACTCAAAAGCTTTTGTTTCAACATTATCTTAAAAACAACTTTACTAGTTACTAAAATTTTTTGAAATCCCCAAAATAATTCTAACTCCCTAAATTTTCAAAAATTTTTGGCAGAGTCTCCCCTGTACGGAGGAGCTTTCGCGATATCGCGATACAAATAAATATATATACATCGACCCACACGGTCGGAAACCAAAATATATCACAATATAAATATCATTTCCCCAATTATATTAGCGTAGGCGTACCTTTTTAGCAAATTTTAATAGCAACTGGCTAATATAATGCACATACACTCTCCAACTCTCTCGAACGCCTCTCGTACCTGTACTTACTCAACAAACTCATCAGTTTTCAAAGATATGAACATTTTAACAACACTTCCAATATACTGTAGCCAACTTATCCATTTACATCCCAAACAACACTTTGCATAATTTCATAAGTAAATCATATTTTAAAGCATATACAAAGTTCCTTTTCTAATGCCAAACTCCAAGTTATTTCACACAAAGGATTTTATATACAAGTTTTGCTATGTTCCCTTCATATTCTACCCCATTTCCGAATTGATTTCCCAGTCAATTTCCTTTTTAATTTGATACATTTGCACTTCTATTATGATTCACTTACATTTATACTCAAATCCATTTATTAAGATTTTAGCCCATTCTACTTCATCCAAACCAACTTCATTTTGTTTCACTTGAATGATTTACATTCAAGTTTACTATATATCATTCATAGTTATTACAACCAATTCATTTCTATTTCAATATGATTAACATATGCCTTACTTACATTTCTTTATTTTAACTTACATTCCCAATTTGATTAACAATCAAATTTTATCTTATACTTGAAACATTTGCATTTTTAATTCATTAGCTTCGTTTACGAAAACAACTAATTTCTTAAGCAAATTCTCATGTTATTTCTACAAACAACATTTACATAAACTTATACAAAGTTCCAATTTGATCCATCTAAATCTATATCAATTTTATTTTATTTTCATTCGATTCTCATACAAATCAATTCCAATCCATTTACAAACTTTACTGCACTTTGCTTATTCATTTAGTCCATTTCAAATTTATTTTATTAGCAAAGAAACCACTTTAAATTATTTCACTCTTTTGAATTTATTTATGATTCAAACCATCACCATTATAATAATTCCATTATTCATTCACACTCACAACTTTTTATTGCCAAAATTAAATTCCCATACTAGAACTGGATTTTTATTTTTCTTTTGAAGCATTTCCATTTCTTTTATAATCCAATTCCATATCCATTCACACTTCCATCTTTCATTTATCCCCTATTTAATTTGGCTTACACTAAATTCATTTTCAAACAATTCCTTTAACTTAATTAAATTTTCCTTCAACTCAAATGTTTTTTTTATTCCAAATTCAGCTAAATTCTATTTGACCGAAGTTAAATTCAATTTTAATCCTCCATATACAAGTTTAAAACTTATTTACTAACTTAAGTTCACTCACATCTTTTATAATTTATATTTTCTTCACCTTATTCCAATTCACATTTAATTCAGGATTAGATTTGAATTCACCATACCATTCAACTATTTCCTATTTATAAGTTCACCAACTTATTTACTTCAAAGTTTATATTGCTCATTTGAGTTATTTTCATCTTATAATCACAATCCCAATTTATATATAAGTATCACTGAATTCTTAAAGATACAAATTTCTTTCACCTTAATACTTTGCACATTTTAAATCCTCCGTTTCAGATTATAAGTATAATACTTAATAGCTTGTGGGTATAATTCATTACACCATAACCCACGATTTCAAAGTCAACTTACATTTTAATCTAATCCAAATCAATTTAATTCTAAGTCTAATTTTTATTTAACTTATCCAAGTTAAATTTCAATTTTCTATTCACTTCAATATATTTTATTCACTTCCATTAACTCAAGTTAAATTTTAATTTTCAATATTTAAAATTTTCATTTCCTTCTTATTAATATTAACTTCACTTAATAAGTTCAATGGTTGATTCATTTTAATTTACACATTATTTAAATAGAATTTCCCAGAATTCAATTACCTGGTTTTATTTCAAAACCATTTTGAAATAATAATAATCTACTCATACCTATTTGATTTACCAAATCAAATCTCTGAATTTCCAAAACAACTTGGTTGTACCAAAACAATCCCCCATTTTGAAATTTTCAAAACAACTATTATGCCTAACAAGTCCAAACAATTATCATAACCAACCACTTTGGTAGCAATCTATCACTTTAGAAACTCGAAAATGAATTCTAATGATGTGGCCAGCATCATCAGGATTATTTTCCAGCGACTGAAGTGAGTTCAATGATTTCTTACTTTCCCAAATTCATTTCAAAACAATTCTCATTCAAAAATTCTTTCCAAAATAATATTCCATTATTGCCTTCAAACACCTTAGCAAACATTTCAAACTTTCCCAGGATTTTAAATTTCCAAACTTTTGTTTTCATTACATTTAAAATCCTTTCCAAAACTTCCGGGGTTTAAATTCTGGTTTAATTTAGTTATCCTTCCTTTGTATAATTTATACTCATAGAATTTTATTTGATTATAATCATTTCAAATTTTTGATCAAATTTTTGATTCTTATTTAATTATAGTATCAACAACCAACCATCCAAAAATATAAATAATAATTTCAGAAAATTATTTCTTTTATATCAAAATATAATTTTGGGTAAAATGATTTCATTTACCCACTAAAAAAACAATACTATGTCGGTTTATCTTGTTTAAGAGTCTAGAAACCCCAATCGATACGGTTGTACTTCTCGCACCGACCAGAATTCATAAACACTCAACCGATAAGTCAACACAGTATAAAAACAGTTTTATATTCACTAACAAGTACGCTCTCATGTCTATTAATACGCTCAACTCATTATAGAGTACTATTGACTCTTCTTAATGAGTAATTTTCCCACAAAAGCCTAAGTTGTCGCCAACCTGAGCTCTGATACCAAGTGTAACAGCCCGCAAATCCGTACCCCTTGAGTCAACACTATTCTACATCAATTAACTCAAACGGAATAGAAATACGAACCATTATAGATTAAAGAAGAAGAGATAGAAGAAGAAGGAACTAAACAATATCAGAATCTCACCGTCGCAGCGGAATAAACTATAATAGTAAATATAGATATTTACACAAAATGAATCTATATCTGTTTTATACATCATATCATCAGAGTATCTCATACAACAATATTTAGCAATCAGACAATCCCATACAATCATAGCAGAGGTTATGTATATAAATATGGATAATACGTGTCGGACTCCAGCTCCTCTCCTGCTCCATCGCATCCTGTCCTGAACATATAATACTCGGTCTGACCCGAGCATTATAATGAAATAACACCCGAGTCAGTCTGGAATACCAGTTGATAATAATGCACCCAAATTGATTATTAAAGTTTCAAAAATCCTTTGAAAACAAAAGCATCTCGTAAGACCACGCCACAAATAAACATGTCGGGTTTTTACCTTACGATAGCTAAAACACTTTTTATAGAAATCCTCTGATATTATAATAGGGTCTATATACAAATACTTATAAAATAGACGAAATTGTTACATCTATTAAATTCCAGCTACTAGCCACAGAGTGGGTAATACAAACAAAACTCGTACAAGGCTCGTAGGGAGAATGAATTTCCAACAATGACTAGGCACTGGGGTACCACCTGTCACAGTACGGGGCCTAGATCACCGTACCGAGGACCACGCCCGATCCATTGCAACACAAGGCCGGACCCATCCCTTACTGGACAGTTCCGAATAAGATCACCCCGCGGTTGGGATCAGCAACCGCACCACTAAGCCGTAATAAAAAGGGACATCTAGACAGGGATGACCTTACTCTCAAGTGGGGGCTACCCACGAAGCCTTGCTGCATATCCCCTGATTTTCAGTCATTCCCATTTAATGAGGCTTGAGGCTAAGCGTTACCTTTTAGAACGTTTCACTTAGAATGCCCATCGCCCTTCTGACGATGTTCCGAAAGCATTCGTCCATACAAGTCCGTCCCGGGTTCGAACGGAACCGAAGGCACTATTCCTACTACATCCATTTTGGAAATATCCTCAGGATTAGTAGCGACTAGCCATTGCACTTCATTGCTCCATCTTCGACTCCGAACACGTTTTTCCGCGAAATGTACAAACCGGATCGAAGTGGTTTCGAGAAATAAATCTCGATCCCGGTCTCTTCGAAACGATCAACGCATTTGTCCAATATTGATAGTCGGTGATTTAACTATCAATTAACATTCACAAACATCCATCACACAATAAATAATTTCCCACATTATTTATTTGCCTCAAATATCTTTACAAGATATATTTCCAAATTTTCAAAGCTCATTTGAAAAAATTTCCCAAAGTTCTTCCTTTACAAGGTAAATCCTTTACCATTAATTCCCATTGGAAATAACCAAGTTCAAACTATTTAGACTTTTAACAAGTAAAACACTTTATTCTAAAATATACTTTAAAATATGGAAATTTACTACTAGTTATTTACTCAAAATATAATTCCAAATATGTACAGTAAAACCATTTATTAAGATATAAACCTTTATTTTAAATAAGGGTTTTTGTTAAACTAAATTTAAAAGTAGTGTTTTAAAAAGATTAATACAAATTTTCAGATAACTTGAGTCAAAACCAGCCTTTAAATAAATCCATTTGTAAAATTAATTACAAATGTATTCTTAAATCATTACGATTGCTAATTTATTAATTAATTACATTAAAATAAAAAAATTCAAACAACCTTTAAACAAGTTTAAACTTTAAACTTCTTTTTTTAATAAAAATCTGTTTAAAACTCGAACTTGGTTTTCCAGGGAAACACACTTTCCATTCCAAAATTCCAAGGAATCCGTCTTATAAATCCAGCCAATTTATTACCATTCAAATTCATGTTTTAATAACATAAATTTCCTTTCCATGTTTAAAAAAAAACTTCTTTCGAAGCCCAAAATATAGTTTTCCATTCCTGGAAATTTACTTTCAAAGTTCGGGTTTAAATATTTTTGAATAAAACTTTTGGGAATTTATTAAATGAAATACTACTTACGAATTAATTAAATAAAATTCCAATGGTGTAAAATTGTATTTCAAAATATTTTTATATACATTTAAAACTGTTAATTTATATTCGGAAAGCCTCTTTTAAATATATTTTTTTAAATTTCCAGGAAAACATCATCAAATAACCCCTTCGTTATTTTTAACCATTTATAATTTCTATAGAATTAATTCCCAGAAATCTATACTTTCACATTTATCTACCGGTAAATTTCCTCTTCGTTTATAATTCCAAATTTACCAATTTCATTCTTCACCCAAACCAAATTCCCAATTTTATTTCTTTAAATCCTTTATTTAACAATTACTTTTATTTCTTTAAAAACCCAATTTATTCCCTTTATAATTAAATTCTGGATTTATAATTTATCCAACAATATCACAGTACAGTTTAATTTCTAATTTATCAATCACAACATATAAACAGACATCATCACTAATTATAAAAATAATTACTACATCGTGAGGAATCCAGTTGGATCCCTCCAACCTGTTTTCCCTGCATCACAAATATTAGCACATCACGTATATAAATACTAATCCAGACTGATAACAACAATTATATTCAACCAATCACACAGATATTTAAAAATTGACTATTTAAATTAGCTAGCATCCAGATGTGAGTGAGTTAAACTCACCTTGAATTTCGACGAGCGTTCGAAATTTAAATTAAACCGAACGGCGTTCGATTTAACTCAAATTTCTGCTTGCCCGGAATGAATCCCAAACTACACCATTGCGTAGTACGCGTCTCTGCGATCCCAGCGCTGCTTGTTTCGTTAAATTCTGATATCGTATGACCAAGATATTCGGTTTTTAAGGTTGTAAATAAAATTTATAAAACAACTTCTCTTTATTTAAATTTTATTATACCAGAATAAATCTCGGCCGCATATCACGAAATCGAAATCAAGGCGCTGATGGTCTTCTCCCTCACGTGTGCTCCAGATAAAACACGAACCCATCCTTACTCCTCTAGGGTTTGATGCCGCAACTCCCACGTCGAGATCTAGCTCGATCGGCAACTACCACCACGAAGCTCCACGTCAACTTCATCTCCCCCTGGAACGCGCGCGCGCTCGGTCATCCCCAGCTCTCGAAAAACGTGCGCAACCGGAGCACGAACGCGAGCTAGTTTCGAGCAATCCACCGCTTTATACTCAATCACAACCGTACATCGCGTAGATCTCGTTTCCCTCTACGAGTCTCTAGTTAGAAATTTTTGCAAAAGCTTAATAGGTTGAGAGAGAAATGAAGGGGAACGAAATTATGTTTCGGCCATGAATGAGTATAGAGGCGGCGGCTCTGAGAATAGATTAGGGTTTAAACGATATAATGTATATTTAATATAATTTAATATTATTTTATTAACATAATTCTCAATTTAACATCTTATGCAAACGAACTCCAAATCTCACGTACCAATAGATGTTCCTAGGGTTTTTCCGCGTTCCGGACACAATGGAATAGGTTTCGTAAGCTAATTCAGTCATGCGTGTGAGTTATGGAATTAAACGATCAATTTAAAATTAAATCGGTTAAAACGATTTCGATGCGTTTCGAGCTGCCGTGGTCAAACGACAGCTCCGATTGCTATGAAAATTGAATCACTAACTATTACGGATCCAATGGAACTAGTTTTGTCGAACTCCGAGACTGTGTCTTGAAAGGCTATTTTAACTCGCCGATTAAATCAAGCGATTTTCACAATCATCGAAATCACTAAAAATTCCACTTTTAAAATTTTACTAACTCTATTATAACTCGTATAAAATTTATATTCACAATTAAAATCATTCTGATTCATTTCGAACCAAAATTTGATTATTTGCATTATTATATTATTAAATTCCATTATTAAATTAATATAAATTTTCAAATTCAATCTATCGCCAATTAATTCCATCCAATGGTCCAATATTATAATTCAAATCCAATTAGACTCAAAATAAATTTTAGAATCAAATTTTATATCTATTTACACTCAGAATTACTAATTATTCCAATTTTAATATTAAAGTATTATTATTCAAATTCCAATTTAATTCTCGTATTTGAAATTTAACTAATTTTTATTAACTTAACCAAAGTCTTTTATTTCAAAATTCAAATTATATCACATATTCAACATTTAAAATGAATTAAATGTTCAAATCTAGCGACCCAAAATTTCGGGTCGTTACATGAACTGTCGTAGTAATGTACAATAACTTAAAGGATGCTTGGGATCGCCCATCTTTTAAGGATCGGTTAAACTATAAATTAAATACATCCCGTAGTTAAAATTTCGAAATAGTAATATATACTTCGAAATCAAATATCATTTCAAAATTCAATATCATTCAGAAATCCATTTCAAAATATCAAAATATCATATCTTTCAAAACCTCATTCATTTTTATTTAATTTAAATACCATTTCAAATCACAATTCAAAATGGTTTATATTTCAAATCAAAATACTCCATTTAAACCAATTAAATATTCTAATTAAACCAATTAAATATTCCATTTAAATCATTTAAATATTCCATTTAAATCATTTAAAAGTGAATTTATTATATTTAATAATCGAATATCAAATTCTCATAAATTTAGCCTTTTCAAAGCTCATTTATTCTTTTAAAATTATCCAAACGGTATAAATTCAACTATCACAGCACTTAGAAGATGCTACGGAAAGTTATGTTTTAAAACAATTCATTTAACAAAAGACAGCATTTAAAATGCTATAATAGATTTAATTTAGCTCAAATAAATCTTAGTTAATTTCAGCAACTACAGCACTTATAAAGTGCTATAATAATCCTTAATTCAATTTAGCCATTTAGTTCATTTCTATCAATTACAGCATTTACAAATGCTGTAATATTCTTTACATTAGAAATAATAACATTTCAAAAATGCTGTTAATTAAATTCCAAATATTCAATATAATTTCACAAACAGTTAATCTTTATTTAAATCATTTTAAACTTATAAAATCATATATTTTCACTTTTAAAACAATCATTTAAATATCTTATATTCATGATTTTATAAAGTTAAATTTTCATTCAAAAATCAATTAATAATAATTTACTTATATAATTCAACATTCCATTTCAATTCTTTATAATTAAATTTTTAACTTAACATTTAAGTTCAAATTTTCAAATATAACTTATTTTTCATTTTATTTACTTAACTTAAAATTCATTTCTAAACAAAATTCACAAATTCCTAATCTAAGTTATATTTCAAAATTCAACTTAAATATTCATTTATTTAACCCTTTAACTTATTAAAAAATCATTAACACTTTATAAAATCATTTTAAATTCATTTTAATTCAAATTTTATATTTATTTATCATATTTTCCTACTTAATTTAAATTCCATTTATACCTAAATCAAAATTTCCAAAAGAACTTACATTTCAAATTTTCTAACCTTACCATTAATTTATTCCACTTATAAATTTTCTAACCTTACCATTAATTTTCTAACCGATGGGCTGTAAAAGCACTATAATGGGATGGTTTTGGATCAGGTTTGAATCAATTTAAGGTCATATAAGTCGGCTATAACAACATATGAAGTGGAAGAGGTATATGTGTGCATGAATACACAAATTCAAGGCAAATACATGGATTTCAAGGCCATCAAAGGTCTCGGCCAAGCATGGATGGACAAGTCAGGTCTAGGAAGATCAACTGAAGGAGTTGCAGAGGTCCAAGGCTCAGGTTTTGTCTGGTGGCGGTGGTGTATGGGTCAGCCAAAGCATGATTGGAGTGGTGGAGACAAGGGGAGTTCGGCTATGGTGGATCAGGTGGAGTTTTTGTCAAAAATTTGGTAGATCTTCAACTTGGATGGTCTCGGCTCTAGAATGGCAGTGGAGAGGATGGTATGGTGGCTGGAATAGGTGGTGGTGGAGGTGGCCAAGGTGTTGGAGTAAGGAGGGCCGAACTACATAAGATGAATGCAAGTGCAAAAATCAATAAATCAAGTAGGAAAATGGAAAAGAATGAATGTTTTTACCAAAAATTTTCTTCAGGATGATGGCCGATTGTTTTAGGGTTGAGAAGTATTTGTTTTTCACGTGAAAATAAGGTGGAGTGGTCGGCTGAAGAAAGAGATATGACAGTAATTGAATGCATGTGGTGATTGGTGATGAAAAGACAACTTTGAATATGAAAAGGCATGCATATAAAAGGTCAAAACCTTTCAAATTTCTTAATTTCTTTTGAAATTTTAAATAAATGTAAAATACATATAAATACAGATAAAACCACAAAAATATGATGAATGCACAAAAATAAATAAATAAATTTTAATTAAATATAATTAAATTGAGAAAATAGCAAAATTTGGAAACTAGGCTTTAAAAATAGAAAATAAATGCAATAAATTTTGGAATTTTTTATCATCACTTTAAAAATATTTAAAATAAAACATATACCTAACATGTCATATAACACATATTAGAACATGATTTAACAAATAAAAATATCATTTATATAATTTAAAATAGACAATTTTATTAAATAAATCAATTTACACCCAATATTGTAAAAAGCATAACTTTCACAATATAAATCGGATTTCAACGAAAGGAAAAGAAGTATTCTTTAAATTAAATTTGTTTTCATAATAAAGGGTAAAATTCAAAAAATTCAAATATTTAAATTTTAAATTCTAAATTCAAAGTTTGACCAGAATGACCAAAAATCCACTTTTCTGGAAAATATTCTTTATATTTAGGTTTGAAATTATAATTCACATAAAAATCAAAAAAATATAATAAAAAAATTATTCATTTTAATAAATATAATAAAGTTTCAAATAAAATAATCAAAATAAACAATTAAAATAAATCACAAAATTCAGGGTTGTTACACTCTCCCCCACTCAAATCTTTTCGTCCTCGAAAAGAACGAACAAGGAAAATAAGGAAAAGCAAGATAGAAAAAGCAAATAGTACTTGAAAAAATAATGCCGGATTCGAAGCATGAATGCTCTCCTCCGTCTCCCAGGTACATTCTCGATCATCAGTACTAATACGGTACTTTGACCAGACTAACAGATTCCCTTCTTAGCTGCTTCGTACCTCTGCTGACAATACGAAGTGGCTTACTCTTGACTGTCAGATTAAGCTAAATATCCAAACTATCAAGAGCAGTTGGCTGAACAAAAAGAGGTGGGTCAAGAAGATACTAGAGGAGATGTGAGACGTGGAATACATCATACACTCCAGAAAGTTTCTCGGGCAAATCTAAACGATAAGCCAAAGAACCAACTCTTTCTATAATACAGAAAGTACCCTCAAAGAAGAAGAAGGTAGAAATAGCTAGAAGGGAGAATAGGTTGAAAGAAAAGAATGAACCATGTTTAAAACTATATAAGTTCCAATTCAAAAAATTTATATTTAACATTTTAAACATTTTGTAATATGATAAATAGTCATTTGATTCAAATTTGACAGTTCGAAGTAAACAATATTTAAAACATTTTAAATTATTTAGAAAATTAAAATAAATGATCAAAATATCCTTTATATAATACTTTATCAAAATAAATTTATAACTCGATGTCTTAACAAGTTTACTTTCGTTCATGTAGACTCTGGTTATGCGTTGATCAGGCGCAAAGTTAGAATTCTCCAGGTACTTGGTAGACTTATTTCAACACCCAGTCAAAATACTGGAAATCTTTTTAAAAACAACAGATATGGAAAGTACAATCCAAATAAATCAACCAAACCATACATGTCGATCATAGATCGTGGATACACAATGGTTACACCTGGATCCCCCAGGAAACATCCGTACCCGTAGGCTGACTACCGCAGCCCTGCGATTACGCCATGAAGACTGGTAGTACCGCAAATACACAATGGTTACGCCTGGAAACCCTAGGCAACATCTGTACCCTTAGGCTCTCGCAGCCCCTGCAGATTACGCTACCAAGCGACCCAATAGATCACAGATACACAATGGTTACGCCTGGATCCCCCAGGAAACATCCGTACCCTTAGGCTCTCGCAGCCCCTGTGAATTAAGCTATGCAGTCGCGATCATAAGACCATGGAGATCTCCATGGAATTCGATGGACACTCGAGTATCATATCTGAAAAACCCAAATCAGAGAGAATAATATCGATAGAATGAATCCATAGTGTGGCTACAAAGTGGATATCAAGCAAAAGGCACTTTCCATATCTTTACTTCGAAAATATGCATCATATAGTACCTTTAAAGATCACTTTCAAATATCATACTTATATAAAGTCCATTATATATATAAGATTCCATTTTCAAATCAATTACTTTTCAAATCAGTAGTATATCAAATCATACTTATATCGACTTCGATTATATAAGATTTCACTTTACAAATTGAGTACCCTTTTCCAAACCAACAATTTTCAAATCAATTTCATACTTATACAAATCCATTTTATATAACTTCAATAACTCCCAAATCAAAGTATTTAAATAACAAAGTTCTCAATTTCAAACCATTTCAATATAAATTCAGTTTCAAAATCAAATATGATTTCGCCAGATCATTTCTTCAAATTTCATATATTCAGTTTCAAATTTTTTTTTAAAAATAGATTCCAAATTTCCTAATCAACAAAATTTATGTCAGACAAATTCATTTCCATTTCAAACATATATTCACTTTCTAAAATCATAATACTGTCGAAGTTATAAATCTTTCGAAACCAAAATACTTGAAATCATTACACTTTGAGAATCATAACCTTTCGAAATCATACATTTGAAATCATAAAACATTCCTTTAATTCTTTGCATTTCACAAATTTATTCAATTAAACCTGAATTAAAATTTCCAATTTTAATTCAATTCAAACCATCAGTTTCAATTCAATTTAGTTTTCCAACAAAGCCATTTCAAATATTATCAAATTTCAAATAAAGATTTGATCCATAAAATAAACTATTCAATCTTTAATATATTTCAAAGCTTAAATATACCATATTCCAAAACTAAATTTTATAATTTCACATATCTCAAATTTTACTTCATTATTACTTAATTTTGAAATATTCATTTCATAAATCCATCATTTTTAAATAAACTCAAATTACTAGTAAACCAAATATCCTTCATACAAATATAAACTTCAAATATTCATTTATCAAACTCAATTATCATTTCAAATTCACATTCTTTATCAAAACAAAGATTAAATCATTTCCAAGTCATTTCAATCATCAAAATATCTAAAATGGTTACTAAGTTTAAAACCATCCCTTTTTAAAACCTTCAAACTATTTATTTCTATATGAAAAATTCAATTTACCATTGGAAAGATTATTGTTCTATATATATACTTTATTCAAAACATTTCAAATCTATATTTCATACCAGTATAATTCAAAATAGTCTTATTTATTTCACTCAACGAACAGTTTCAAACTTATATAAATCATATTACTTTATACTTTAATCATACAAACTAAACTTATATTCTTTATCAAATACCTTATACCTTTTGAAATTACTTAGCTTTGAAAAGTTAACCTTGATTTGGAAGTGCTCGAACCTTCAAAATAGTCGAAGAAATCATAATTTCAATCCAAGAATTGGAAATCGCCAGCAAATCAGTAAACCAATTCCAAAAGATAAGGTTATACCAAAACAAATCTGAATCCTGAGGACTGAACACCGGCTTACTTTAAATCATTTCAAATATATATATATATATATATCTTTCGTACATCAAACTATACTTCGAAATCTGTTTCACAAAATCACTCGCATAGCAAAGCTACTAGAGTGGCCTCTCCCCCACTCAGAAACTCAAAAATCAATATCGATGATGCATGCATTCATCACCGAAATTATTTTCGAGCGACATAAGTGGGTTCTGGACTTTTATTTTCTTGAAACTTCTTTGAAATCTCTTGAAATCATTGGAATTCACTCGAATACATTTTAAACATTTCTTATTCAGAAAATATCTTTAAATCATATTATTATTATATATTTTCCAAAATCTTAAAACCGATTTCAAAACACCAGAATTCGATTCCTTGAAATTCACATTCAAAACCCTTCGGTTATAAATCATTTTATATAGTTCAAATTCTTATAAATTTTCAAAATTCAAATCCTTTGAAAGTTTCAAATTTCCATTTCAAAAGATATAAAAATCCTTATTGAAAACATTTCACTTTTATATATAATAGGATCATCCTTATCAAAATAATAATTTCGATGTATGCACAATTTCAAAATACAACCAAACACAAATTTCCAAAAGATGATTCAAGGGTGGATTCCAAACAACAGAGATTCAAATTAGAGGAACTCTAATCAAATAGAATTCTGGTTCGAAGATAAGCTCGAACGAAGATGAGATAATTTAATTACCAAACAGAAGATGGATAAGCCTTTATAAATCGCGGACGACCTTAATCGGTCAACCGAGACTTCAGGAATATAATCAATTCGGAAATCTAAGGCAAATCGACATTCGATCGCCAGAGATAGAATCTAAGTAGAGCAGGAGATAAATAGCATCGAAATCCGAGGATACCGAAATCTCTGGTGAATCAATGCCAATTGTAAAGGAGTTTCACCCCTTACAAATAATTTAAAGATTTACGGAATCACTGATCTTTATAGAGGTCATTCCAAAGTGGAGTTACGGAATGCTCCAAAATCAAAAGGGTAAAATAGAGAAAACAAGACTGGATTTCAGAACAAGTGGGAGCGTTCCAAAGTTCAAGGAATCCTAATCATAAGAATCCTAACCAAGAGATTTCTAACAAGGTGGATACAGAAGGAATAAAGTTTAGAAAATCTTGGTTTCAAAATAAGAAAAATTTTATACCAAAATAATCTTTGAAAATCCTTTAAAAATCATTTGGAAATTATTTTATACTTCGAAAATGTGCTCTCTCACAAGGAAATGATTCTAAGATTGATTTCACTCATTCTAGGGTATTTCTACCCTATCTCTAATGAGTTTTTGCTCCGCAGGCTATGGTTTGCCTAAAACCAAAGCTCTGATACCAAATGTAACAATCCGATATTTTCAGCCATTCACATCCACACATGTCGGACTTGAATTGCTCAAAATACTGCATTGTAAATAAATTTGGAGCAAATGAAATACAATCATAGAATCACAGACAGAGAAATATCAGAATAACTCGCAGCAGAAATTAAAATACCATAGTAGTTCATGAAGCTATTATAACAAACTCTCAAAACATAATACATAATATCATTCTGAAAAACATATACAATAGAAATCTCAAATACATAGCAGCTTATAAATACCAGAGCTGAAATAGAACAACTGAAAGTGAAAGGGAACATATAACTAGACAAGCAGAATCTCCAGCGATTCCTAGCTCCAGAAAAGAAATCCAAAGCTAAGCTGTAAATACTCAGGCTGACCCGAGTGTAAAGTAAAACACAAAACACTCGAGTCAGGACATATATACTTATATAATGTAAACCAACTCAAGTGAACTGTAGTAGTAATGTACAATAACTTAAAGGATGCTTGGGATCGCCCATCCTTTAAGGATCAGTTAAACAATAAATTAAATACATCTCGTGGTTAAAATTTCAAAATAGTATTTTATACTTCGAAATCAAATATCATTTCAAAATTCAATATCATTCAGAAATCCATTTCAAAATATAAATATCGTATCTTTCAAAACCTCATTCAGTTTGATTTAATTTAAATACCATTTCAAATCACAATTCAAAATGGTTTATATTTCAAATCAAAATACTCCATTTAAACCAATTAAATATTCCATTTAAATCATTTAAATATTCCATTTAAATCATTTAAAAGTGAAGTTATTATATTTAATAATCAAATATCAAATTCTCATAAATTTAGCCTTTTCAAAGTTCATTTATTCTTTTAAATTTATCAAAACGGTATAAATTCAACTATCGCAGCACTTAGAAGATGCTACGGAAAGTTATGTTTTAAAACAATTCATTTAACAAAAGACAGCATTTAAAATGCGGTAATAGGTTTAATTTAGTTCAAATAAAACCTTAGTTAATTTCAGCAAATACAGCACTTACAAAGTGTTATAATAGCCCTTAATTCAATTTAGCCATTTAATTCATTTCTATCAACTACAGCATTTACAAATGCTGTAATATTCTTTACATTAGAAATAATAACATTTCAAAAATGTTTTTAATTAAATTCCAAATATTCAATATAATTTCACAAATAATTAAATTTTTATTTAAATCATTTTAAAGTATAAAATCATGTATTTTCACTTTTAAAACAATCATTTAAATACCTTATATTCATGATTTTATAAAGTTAAATTTCCATTCAAAAATCAATTAATAATAATTTACTTATATAATTCAACATTCCATTTCAGTTCTTTATAATTAAATTTTTAGATTAACACTTAAGTTTAAATTTTCAAATATAACTTATTTTTCATTTTATTTACTTAACTTAAAATTAATTTTTAAACAAAATTCACAAATTCCCAATCTAAGTTATATTTCAAAATTCAACTTAAATATTCATTTACTTAACCCTTTAACTTATTCAAAAATCATTAACACTTTATAAAATCATTTTAAATTCATTTTAATTCAAATTTTTATATTTATTTATCATATTTTATTACTTAATATAAATTCCATTTATACCCAAATCAAAATTTCCAAAATAACTTACATTTCAAATTTTTTAACCTTACCATTAATTTATTCCACTTATAAATTTTTAGAAAATCAATAATACTTTACAAAAATCATTTTTAATTGAGTTTAAATCAAAATATTATAATATTTTCATTTCTAAAATACTTTAAAAAATTTAGAAAACATATTTTAACCACAGTCTTTATAAAATTTCTAGCCTAAGTCCAATGATACGGATAATATATCATTTCAATCCATAATTTATAAAGGAAAAATCCGAGTTCTATCATTTCAAACCCGCAACCCAAGTAAATGCAAATAAATAAAAATCGCTCAGGCCTATCATTTCAGTCCATAATTATTTTTCCCTATTCTAAAGTCCGTTCGGGTATGTATCATTTCAACCCATAGTGATACTAATCTACATGGAACTTGCAGTGTGATAAACTGATATAAATAAATAGAATAACATCATATAACAGTAACAGATGATATGACAGGTGTATAAATAGGGTGATCATCATATGATCATAGCATAAGCAGTTACAACATAATAATAATATCTACAGATTCACAAGGTGTCAATTTACTACTTATATAAGTACGGAATGTCTGGTGAGAAATACTCACCTCTACAAGCTGGAGATAACAACCAAACACACAAACTAAGATCCACTAAGGTACAAAATCACGACTACGATTCAAGAGTGGGAGAGCCAAAGCTAATTGCCTTGTCAAATTTCAAACAAAATAAAGTACAATATGGATTACAAAACAATGCTAGGAATAAATACACAACTCAAAGCTAACGCTTTTGCACTTGCATTCAACATCATATGCTCCAGCTATGGGCTGTAAAAGCACTATAATGGGATGGTTTTGGATCAATTTTGGATCAATTTAAGGTCATATAAGTCGGTTATAACAACATATGATGTAGAAGAGGTATATGTGTGCATGAATACACAAATTCAAGGCAAATACATGGATTTCAAGGCCATCAAAGGTCTCGGCCAAGCATGGATGGACAAGGTCAGGTCTGGAAAGATCAACTGAAGGTGTTTCAGAGGTCCAAGGCTCAGGTTGCGGCTGGTGGTGGTGGTGTATGGGTCGGCCAAAGCATGATTGGAGTGGTGGAGACAAGGGGAGTTCGGCTATGGTGGATCAAGTGGAATTTTTGTCAAAAAATTGGTAGATCTTCAACTTGGATGGTCTCGGCTCTGGAATGGCAGTGGAGAGGAGGGTAAGGTGGTTGGAATAGGTGGTGGTAGAGGTGGCCAAGGTGCTGGAGTAAGGAGGGTCGTACTACATAAGATGAATGCAAGTGCAAAAATCAATAAATCAAGTAGAAAAATGGAAAAGAATGAATGTTTTTACCAAAAATTTTCTTCAGCATGATGGCCGATTGTTTTAGGGTTGAGAAGTATTTGTTTTCCGTGTGAAAACAAAGTGGAGTGGTCGGCTGAAGAAAGAGATACGGCAGTAATTGAATGCATGTGGTGATTGGTGATGAAAAGACAACTTTGAATATGAAAAGGCATGCATATAAAAGGTCAAAACCTTTCAAATTTCTTAATTTCTTTTGAAATTTTAAATACATGTAAAATACATATAAATACAGATAAAAACACAAAAATATGATGAATTCACAAAAATAAATAATTAAATTTTAATTAAATATAATTAAATTGAGAAAATAGCAAAAATTGGAAACTAGGCTTTAAAAATAGAAAATAAATGCAATAATTTTGAAAAAAAATTATCATCACTTTAAAAATATTTAAAATAAAATATATACCTAACATGTCATATAACACATATTAGAACATGATTTAACAAATAAAAATATAATTTATATAATTTAAAATAGACAATTTTATTAAATAAATCAATTTACACCCAATATTGTTAAAAGCATAACTTTCACAATATAAATGGGATTTCAACGAAACGAAAAGTAGTATTCTTTAAATTAAATTTATTTTCATAATAAAGGATAAAATTAAAAAAATTCAAATATTTAAAATTTAAAATTTAAAAGTCAAAGTTTGACCAGATTGACCAAAAATCCACTTCTCTGGAAAATATTCTTTATATTCAGGTTTGAAATTATAATTCACATAAAAATCAAAAAAAATATTTAAAATAATAAAAATTATTCATTTTAATAAATATAATAAAGTTTCCAAATAAAATAATCAAAATAAACAATTAAAATAAATCACAAAATTCAGGGTTGTTACAGAAGTAATATTTGATGCAGTATGTATCATTTTGGTATAAACTTTTCTATGTTGTTTTACTTAACATGCTTGTATTTATTATTGCCCTTGGTCACTAATATTTGTAATCTTAATACTTTTGTTATGAAATATCATTGACATATATTATGTTTTTGTGTAAGTATATATTATGTTTTAGTGTAAGAATATTTTATTTGATTATATATGCAATGGTTGTTATCAAATGTGCTATGTGTGATGTTTTGAATTTGAATAATGTATATGTATTGAATTGTATAGATGCAGGGATGAAAATGCTAATGAAAAAGAAGATAATGTTGAAAAAATGTTATGAAAGTTAACTATAACGTTTCTTAAATTATGGAGAAAGTAACATAAAAGTTATGAGCACTTATTTTTTACACCATTTTGCCTATGCAATTGTAGCTTACAAACTTATCATAACCTGTTGTTTCACAACATTTTTAAAAATGCTATACGAAGATTCGATAGCATTTCAGAAACGAATTAAAGTGAGTGTTTTATAGCATTTTTGTCTACGTTATAGTTTCTCACGGTCTTATTATAACATGTCATTTCACAGCATTTGTATAAATGATATAAAAGGCTTCAACAATGTTTTTGAAATGCTATTAGAAGTATTTATTATTAAGTGTTAATAATTGGGGTAGTTCCTAGAAAATATATACATGTCGTTTCATAACGTTTGTAAAAATGTTATAAAGGCTTCAACAATGTTTCTGAAATGCTATTAGAAGTATTTATTATTGTAATGTTAGTAAGTGGGGTAGTTCCTAGAAATTTTATGGGTGCTACTAGTAATTATTTAGATATATATAAACATTATATATGCATGGATGGATATACGATATCGACATATATATTTAAATAGATTTTAGGTATAATTAACTACTAAAAGAACTATGGGATTTTATGGTCCATATAGACAAGTATGGTTGGCTATAGGAAGGGTTGAATGATTTGAATTTGGCTCTGAACCTAAGTTGATTTAATAAAAGAATGACTAAAAGGTGGTAAAATTTTCCATTAATACCGAACGGAACTCATTCATTTTTATACTTTTGCTCCTCCGTTCTTTGGCTACTATCTCACCCTCCTTGGAAGAATACCCCTATCATATTCAAACATCAAATTAAATTAACTCTAAGTGGTGCTCTCGTTTCTACCAAAGTCGGGTGGCGATTAAGCAATACGCAAGAGACGATTCACAAATTAAGGTGTTACGAAGGGCAGGATCTGATCAGGTATAATCGTTATATCTTATGTTTTACATATGTCACTTCACTCTAATGTGTATGCACGCATATTGCCAGTTTAATAAATATTTATTTAATAATGCAGGATTTAAATTTGAGTTTTTTTTTCAATTAAGTTATAAATAAATTGTAAAATGACTAAAGTTAATTATGTGTGTGTGTGTATTGATGTAATATTATTTAGTTATATACATTTTATATAAAATCTTAAATTATGATTTTTTATAAATTTAATTTTTTAGATATTAATTTCAACCATATAAATTATATATTAACCGTGGTTAAAAAATACCTTTACTCTTGCCTTAATTCAAAAAAAATTAGTTTGAATACCAAAAACAATTTTAAATAATTAGTAATAATTTATTTAATATATAATAATTTTAGTGTATATATATGTTTAATAAAATTTAATCCAAAAATAATATTTTGATTATATATATTAATTCATATATATATTAGATTTGATTTTATTTCATTTATATATAGAGAACCGTTTAATTGCATCCCTATTCAGCAGCACCTCTTATGGCCCCTTGATTTCTAACACACAATCTGATATAAATAACGTTATGATATGGAAGAGAGCGAAGCAAACATTATTAAAATCAGAATGTGTGGTGGTAATCAGGGGGCTACATGGATGTTGTAAAATAAGGGTGCCATTACGCGCTCCTCTTATATATATGTATGTATGTATGTATGCTTTATATTTTTGAATTTAAGAAATTTTGAAATGGTTTTTCATATTGAAATTTAAATTTAAAGTATTTTTACTTAGTCAAATTTTAATTTGAATTAAATATATTTTTAATTCGAATTATGTTTTACTTAGTCGACCAATTTTAAATATATTTGCTTATAATATATATAAATTAGTTTTCGCACACACATACACAAATACATATATATGTCTAAACTATATATACGGTACTATTAATATGTATACAAATCATGTGCATATACTATAGCATATTTAAATATAAGTATATACTTGGGCATTTATATTACTAATATCCATGCGCATTTATCATATGTATAAGTTAGTATAATACACACACAAAACATATACAAATCTCAATATCCATATGTATACATATATAATTACATACATGTTTATATCTATTTGTTGGTGTGTTGTGTTTTGATTACACACATACATATATGATATATTCAAGATTAATATTAAATCATTTAATTAATATGTCTAGTTAAATAAATATAAAATATTTTAAAATAAAATATAAATTTATTATAATAAATAGATTTGATCTAATGTAAGTAAACGGTCTACATGGGCCTATTAAGATCCAAAATAAGAATTTTTATGAAATTTATCTATTTCATCCAGTACCGAACGGGCTAGTCCAACAATGGTATCAGAGGCCGTATGGTGTATGCAGTCTAAATATCAAGCATTTAGGACTAACTAATAAACTTTTCTATCTAATGGTTGTCTATAATAGTAGCATCTAGGCTTGGGTTTGGATAGAATTTATTTTTCCCTTCTTGGCTACTGGCCTGACCAATGGGTGGAGCAAGTCTAAAAGGTTGGCATATACATAAGGCCTAGAGCATTTTAGGCCTTGGCCTTATTTTTAAATTAAGATGAAATTTAAAATATATTTCAAATTTAAATTTTAAGTTTAAAATATAAAATAAAATTTTAATTTCCTATTTATTTATATTTAACCGATATGATTAAATAAATACACAATTAATAAAATATGTATATTTGTTGATATATACATATATATATACACACAAATATTTATCTTAAAATTGCATAAGGTAAATTAAATAAATTATATTGGAATTTGTTAAAGTGTTTATCAAAAACATATAATTAAATAATTAATTGATTAAGTTAAGATATGCGTGCGTGCGTGCGTATGTGTGTGTGTGTGTATTATGTAGCTATATAGGTGTTATAGTTGATTATTCATCCTAAACAGTTTAGGATGAATAAGGATAAATTTATATTTCAAATAAAAATTAATTAAAAGTTGATTAAATTTGATTTAATTAATAAAATTCATACAATAATTATATAAGTTAATTAAATTATAATAGTTATAAATAAATTAAACTTATATCATGTAACGACCCGTATTTTTAACTACTTAAAAATATTAAATTAAATAAGATTTTTGAATAAAAAAATTTATATTTTTTTAAAGATTGTATTGATACAAATTAAATTATAATATAAGCTATGGGCTTAATTTTAATTTATATCAATAACATAGGTTTGTAGTAAGATAAGAATGATAACGTATGTTATGGTGTATTTGATGACGTTGGTTTGAATGAAATAAATGACCGTCTTAATGTAAATTTCCAATAGATTGGAATAATAAATGTTAATAAAGCATAATATATCTTTCTTTATTAAAAAAAGAAATCATATTTTTATTTATTTGAAATGTTTGGCGTTGAAAGATAGATTACAGGTTTGTTGTTAAGGCAAACTGTAGGACAATGCTTAAAAATGTGTTAAGGCAGATTTATGTAAAGCCCTAACACTAAGAAAAATATTTATTTTGCTGATGACACCACATATATAGTGTATCTTACTATATGTAGATAGTAACGGATCCTTATGAGATGGAAAATCCCATGAAATCTCTTAAGTTACTCGTACCCTTATTCCTCCTGATATTGATTTAACTTACATAGGAATTTTTAATTCTAACTCGAGTCTTTTTCCTTTTCATTATGCTCGGATCAGCCTAAGTGTTCCAGTGTTTGAAGACGTTATTCCTTGAAGATGAAGACGGAGTTTGGTATACCGTATTTACTATTATTGTTCAGCTGCATTATTTGGTATGTTGTTTATTGTACTGTAATTGTGACGACCTGCCCTTCTACTACTAGAAAGACGTATCATCATTAAGAAAGAAAGGGATAGAAAATAGAAAAGAAAGAGAAAGAAAGAACAACTACGTCAGAATCTCACAGCGGAATGGAACAAAATATAATATCACATAAATATTACATAGTTTTTACATATATCAGAGTTATACAATATCAATACACATGACAACCATACATACATCTATCACTATATACATCAGAGATACAGTACATATCAACTAACACATCGACACTAGATAGATAGCTACATACGTCTGGAAACTCCTGCTCCAAGCTTCTCCAGAAATCAAGGTCCAAAACCTATCACTTGGATACTCATAAAAATTTGAGTACCCAAGAGTTTATGAAAAACAAAATATAAACTCCGGGTCAGACATGGGTCTGGTATGAGTAAACGGTTTAAATTGTTTAACTTTGAAAACATTTGAAAATAAAGGTATCACGTAAGACTCCCCACAAATAAATACGGGTAAGTTTTTACCTTACGCTAACCAAAACATTTTATAGGAAATCATGTGATATTATAATAGTGTCTAGGGTTTTCAAGTAAATAGAAAATAGCCGAAATTGTTACATTCATTAAATTCCAGCTACTAGCCACAAAAATGGGTAATACAAATCAAAACCGTAGGGTCTCGTAGGGGAAATGGATTTCCAACAATGGCAGGGCTACTGGGGTACCGCCCGTCACAGTACGGGGCCTAGATCACCGTACCGAGGATCACTCCCGACCCCCTACAACACAAGGCCGGAACCATTCCTTACTGAACAGTCCCGAACAAGATAAACCCCGCGGTTGTAGCTAGCAACCGCCCACACAGCCGAAATATAAAAGGGACATCTAGACAGGGGAAATATCTTGTCCTGCTTGGGCATGACCCACCTAACCTTGCTGCATCTCCCCTGTTTTAGCCATTCCCGGTTGATGAGGCTTGAGGCTGCGATTACCTTTATTGGACTTATCACTTAGAATGATCATCGTCCGCCTGACGATGTGCTGAAAGTATTCAATCCATACAAGTTCGTTCCGGGTTCGAACGAAACCGAAGGCATTATCTCGTTACACTCATTTTGGAATCACCCTCAGAGTCAACGACGATAACCCTTGCATTCAGAAAACACCATCTAGATCTTCATTTCAGGATTCACGACCTAACGCTTAAATTGGATCGATGTGGTTTTCGGAGAATCAAATTTGATTCTTCCGATCCCGGTCTCATCGAATCCAAACGCCATTTTAAGGGCCAAATTGTCTAATTAACTTAAACAGTTTAATTCAAGTTATAATTCATACAACATTTATCACAGATAAACATATACAGTCATCATAGATATATCACAGCATATCAGAGAGCATCACAGAATATCATCAATTTAAACATCACAAACCAGACATTCTACATACACAACAACCCATAAGCAATTACCTTTAAATCTTATTTGTAATTAATTCAATTTAGAATTAATTACCTGAGAGTTAACCACTTAACTATGTTTAATTAATTATTAATTTACAATTAATTACTTATTTTATTTCAAATTGTCTTAATGATTTCTTAATCAGCTATTAAATCCTAATTACATTTTACTTCACACTGTTAATTACTTCCTTACTCAAGTGATTTAACTTTTATTACTTATTTAACTGCTCCCTGATCATTAATTAATAACTTTAATTTTTATTTTATTTATAAACTTAATTATCCAGTTGTTATCTGCTAACAACTTAATTAATCAATAATTAATTCTTAATCAAGTTACTTAATTAATTAACTATTAATTCATAATTAAGTCACTTGTTTAATTAATTTCATATTTACCCTTTTTCTTAATCATCGATCTCTGATTAAAATTATAAAGTAATTACTCTCAATCACTTTTCAAAAATAATTAATAAATATTAATTATTCATCTTAATTAACATTTAAAAAGCAATTTTCCATAACTTGAAAATCAATTTATTTTAACTATGCAACTCAAATGTTAATTAACTTGTACTTAACTTAGATTAGTTGCCTAATTAAAAAGATAATTAAGTGTTTAAAAACACAGTTACGAAATAAATAAAATCATCATAACCCAAATCTAAAATCTTTACAATATTTCAAATTTATGGAAACAACTTAATTAACTATAACACTATTGCAAAACTGCATTTTTGCAAAATGAACCCGAGTCTCCCCTTTCTTAACTCGAGTATTACTTCGAGTAAACCCCCAATATTACCCGAGACCTTCCCGTTACTCCTTCTCTCCCTCCCTTCTATTATCCATTTCTACAGGTAGTTAAGTTTTAAAGCTTAAGTTAAAATTCAAACTTCAGCAAAACTAACCCACACTCGAACGAGACAAACTCGAAGGGAAGCCCACAATCATGCGAGCATGACCCGAAGTAAGAAAACAGCCATTCTCTGACACGCAAACCCAACTCCAACGCCACCGTGACGTGCACGGTGATTAGTCGCACCTCCAACGGCCCTCGCCAACGTTCACAAACCACAACTTCGCTCCTCACCCAAGATCGAAACCCAGAATTTCGACAAAGGGTCGAAATCAAAATGTCACCTTAAACTTAAACTTGAAACACTATCGCCTCACCGAAAACCACCCAGACCTGCAACCCCACATCGCCAGAGGCGAAGCCACGCCACCTATGCCAAGTCCTGCCCCTCTGCAACCATCTCTTCGAAGCTTGGAAAGCTCGGTCACACTAAGAAGCCGGAATCAAAAAAAATCAGAGTACAGGAAACTTTGAACTAAAACCCTATTTTATGTTCGTTCGATTAATTCATGAATTAGAAAAATTATTTAACATTTTTCCCAACATTACGAATATACAAACTTGCTTCACGTCAGATTTCTCTGATTTTTTATTGATTCAATTTTCTGGAATTGAGAAATTTGCAAATTTCATTCATCTGAAAACTGCTCTCTACATATTGATCTAAAAATCCTTGTTTTTGTTTTGAAAATCTTCAATCTCATTAAGGATTCAAAATAAAATCTTGAATTAGCTTCTGGTACTACTTGAAATTATCAATAAATTTACTTGGTTTACTGTAAAACTATATCACAGTACCATTCCTTTACAAAAATGTTTATAACAGTTTACAAGGCTTGGTTTTAGCTGCAATACTTGGTTTGATTGAAAAAATTAAATCTCAACATGGTTTAGGAGAAAATAACTTTAAGTTTCATTCAAATATTCACGCTGTATTCACTTAACAGAGAAGTATATGCAAATCACAGGATCATATGCAAATGTAAAACATATACCACAGAATCACTCAATCATCATAAGTGTTTGATTTAACTTAAAGTTTTAAGAATTTTGTTTACTCACAAAAATACTGTTGAAACTTGAAACAGAGGATGGTTGGATGATGCAAGAAAACAGCAGTTGAAGTTTTGAGTTCCTGCAACTTTCTTTTGCTTGAATATGATTAAGCTTGTAAGTATGATATTTATTTATATTCCTTTTGCTTTACAGATTTTGTTAAGTTATTGAATGAACTAAATGATATATATACAAATAAAATGCTGTGGATTTATAGCTAAGAACAGTTTGTATAGGATATTAGCTTCTCACATAAGCCTTCCTTAAATATAATAACATTTTACTAAATTTTTATACTAAGACCTAAGACAATTCAACCATTTCGGCTGAAAGATATTTCCAGACAGAAAATTATGCTAATTGAATGTTTGTGTTTTCATTTATGTTAACATATTATTAATGTTTGCTGACACAAACATTTGTACAAAGATATTTGCAGGTTTCCATTTGTACTAAGATGTATTCATAAAGGTTTATACTTATTATGTTTTGCTGACATATATATTTTACTAAGATATTTGCAGATTTGTGTTTGTACTAAGATGTGAATATTTGTTTTCTTATGTATATACAGTTTACTTGCAGATTTTGGTTTGTACAAAAATGTTTTATTTGATGTGAATACTTGGCTTACCTATGCATATAAAGTTTACTTGCATGTTTCATTTTATCTTCATACTTATGTTAACATATAAGATTTACACTTATAATGCTTTGCTGACAAATTTTGCTTACTTTGCAAAGATACTTACTGATCTTGTACTTGTACAAAGATGTTTGTCTTATTATTATATTATTATTTATTTATTTTTAAATTGAACACTTTGCTTTCTTAAACATATAAAGTTTGCAGACAAGTTAATTTTGTTTTAAAAATATTTGCAGAACCTTGTTTTTGTCTAGTGTATTTGTACAATGGTTTTGCTTTTTGTTTTATTATCTTATAACCTAAACACAAACTATACATTTGTTTTTGACAGATTTAAATGTTTGTCTTCACATAGTTACATTTTTATTTATATCTTATATTCATGTTATAGTTTTTGTACTTATGTTTGTAGACTTATGTTTACAACTATATTTTATGTTATACTTATATTTAATATTTATAAGCTTATTTTATTTTAATTATAAAAGCTATTGTTCAAAACCCTTCTTAAATCTTGTTTTTATTTAAAGTTTAATCTTTCCAATATTTAATTTGTAATGTATTTATATTTGTATATTTTATATTTATATTTAATATGAATAGAATTGTATTATTATACTCATCATTATTAACTACTTTTATACTTTTGATATTAAATGTCATTAATATATAATTTTTAATTTAATAGAATAAAACATATTTAATTTTAAATATATTTAAAAGAGTCTATTTTATATTTTGAAATCATAAATTCCTTTATAACACATATACAACTAAAAATGTCCAACATCTTATTTATTTATAAATGAGAATCTCGTATTTTATTTAAATTTGATCAAAAACTTATTATAATAATAGGGTCAAAATTCCGGGATGTCACACTAATTATATTCTAAAATGAAAGTAAATTTATATTATAATACGGCTTCATGAACTGTTTATGTGATTATTATATTTTGCCATCCCTCTATGAGATTCTGATTATTGTTTTTCTTCTTCTTATTTTCTTTATTAACCCCATTGTTATATGTCTTTTGAACTGTTTGAGTTAGACATGTATGGTTTATTGTCAACTTAAATTTTTCAAAATGGCAGGCCATCACAATAATTATTCATTTATAAAAATAATATAAGTATAACTACAAGAAGCCTAATAGATTTTTCGAATAAGTACGTATGTATCGTATGTATATCGTGATTTCGGATGTGTCCAACACTTGAATCATAAGGTTATTTCATAAAAAAAATATTATTTCTTAATCGGTATCATGCTAAATATATTAAAGATTATGATTCTTTAATATAGTTGTCATCTACCATATATTAACAGATTACTTGCATATGCACTAATTATTGAGAAAATTCAAGTTAGAGTTATTATGTGTAGTATTATTATTATATTACCTAGAGAGGCAAGATACATCCATGTATTTGTTGAGAAAACTCAAGTTACATGCATTATACTTAAGCCATCGAAAAATGAAAGGTAAGAGTGATTAATCTCTCTTAATATGTTGAGCAAACTCAAGACCAAGGTTGAGATTAGGGTAAAGACCAAGGTTAAGAGTTGTATATAAGCAACGGATAAAGAGTTATCCATCGCTTGCGGGTCTATGATTTGTTGAACAAACTCAAGGTCAGAATCCCATGACAAGCAAGTCCTAACATTAACTAGAGAAATTAAAAGACTTTTATTTCTCTTAGGGTTTTGAGAAATATAAAAATCTTGTTGGGCCCTTATTAGAAAAATGAAATAAATACATTTAACATTTCAAATACTATAAGAACGTTTTCTATAGAACTATACTAATATACTTGAATTAAATTTGCAGCAAATGAAAAACTCAAGGTTGTTTTTTGAAAATGGTAAGCGCGCCGAAACTAACTACGCAGATTGGCTAAAAGCTATAAAAATAATACTAACTACGAATGATTATGGTCTGTCATAATTAAATCTTTAAAAACTTAACCCTCTAAAGGTGCGGATCCTAAAATGGTAAAGGCTTATAACCCTTGGGTAGTTGTTTATGGCATAGCTCAAGTCTACTAGTAATCTACATTAGACAAACCCTTGCAAAGACAGCATGTGAACATGACTATCCATAAAATCTTCGATAATCTCAAAGCTTTATTTAGAGTGTGGTCTCATTCCATGAGGTATGAGATTGCTAAGAAAATGTTCAATAAAGATGAGTGAGGGTACTCATGTAGAGGACTAAGTCATAATGTTGCAGGGCTATATTGATATACTTCATAAGAACGATGTTAAGGTTTCCAAAGTGTTTCAAGTAGATTTCATCCTAGGATCGTTGACTTTAGAGTTTGAGCCATTCGTATTAAGTTTTAATATGAATAGATGAATGTGAACCTTGTTGAGCTAGTCAACATGTTGAGATCGGACGAAAGTATATTCAAGGATCAATGTACAGTGCTTGCTACAAAGGGTAAGGCATCACCTTTGAAAAGTTTGAAGAAGAGGAAGTGTAGAAGTAAGGAAGATAAAAGTGATGCCCCTAATGAAAAGGGTGAATGTTACCATTGTCATAAGAAGCAGCATTGGGAATGGAATTTCTCAGACTATCTGAAGATTGTAAAAGAGAAGAGGGAAAAAGTTTCCTTAGCTCTTAATTTTATGTTTATGATTAAAAATTGTTTTGCAATCAACAAAAATTATTAGGTTTTAGATACTGGATCTGGAACTCACATCTATAATGTGTGACAAGGATTTAGGAATAGACGACCCATGACAAAAGGAAAATGAGCCTTTAAGTTATAGAAGGATCTATTATAGATGCAACCTCAGTTGGAGAATATCATTTACATTTTCCTAAATGGATTTATTATTGTTTTGAATAATTTTGTTATGTATGAAACTTTATTTGCGATATTATATCTATATCTAGATTGATTGAGAATGAATATGGTTTTCACTATAATAATAATTTTATAAATTGTGTTCGGTGGAAATAATATCTGCATGGTGTTTTGGATAATGCATTTATGTACATAACTTTATAAATATATGCGTTGTCAATATTTTTTTGCTATTAATGTTAAAGATAGTTATTTATGGCACTATACGTTAGGTCAAATAAGTGACAAAAGACCGCATAAACTAAAAACCAAAGGTTTTCCTCCATTATTTGATTATAAATCATCTGACACTTATAAGTAGTGTCTCAAAGTGAAAATGGCCAAGCACCCCTTCAGTGGAAGCAACTATAGAGTTAACGAACTCTTGGGGTCTCGTACATACTGATGTGTGTGGTAGCCCAATGCCTACAGTGACTAACGATATTTCAATATGTTTCATAACTTTTATTGATGATTTCTTAAGGCTAACACACATACATATTTTATAAAGAACAAATCCATTAGCTATGAGAAATTTAAAGAATATAATATCAAAGTTGAAAATTAGGAAAACCACAAAATTAAATTATTTTGATTCGATTGAAAAGGTGGGTATATTGGACAAGAACTCAATAATATTTAAAAGACAATAGGATTATCTCTCAGGTCGTTCCATCCTATACTCTGCAATACAACAATGATGTGGAGACAAGGGATAAAATCCTATTGATAAGGACTGAAGTATGATGTGTACGGCTGAGTTACCTCTTTCCTACATGGGACATGCATTTGAACCCGTAACACATATGCTGAATTTGATGCTTACTAAATTTGTGCCTAAGATGCCACACCATATGAGATGCGGTATGGAAAGAAACCTTACCTAAAGTATCTAAAGGTGAGGTTATCTTTCCTATATTAAGAATGTCGGCCTCGGTAGGCTTGAGAAAAGATTGGAATTGTGTAAATTTATAAGATATCCCAAAGATTTTATGGGATACGTTTTCTACAACATAAAGAAACAAAAAAAAATTGATGCAAAGCATTTTTTAGAAAAGGAGTTTCTCTTAAAAGAAATTAACAATGAAGTTGTAGACTTGAATGAGATCCAATGACTAACATAGAGACTCAATTAGTTGAAGAGTCAAATCCACCAATAGAAAATAACACAACTTATTAAAAAGCCTTGAAGGGAATTTCACACACCAGAGAGATACTATGACTATTCCGGTGGATGATGAGAAAGATGATTGTGCCTCAAAATATGAAACTCCCCTCGCATTCCCAACAAGCACTACAAAGTAAAGGCTATTAACTATGGCTTGAAGTTATGAAATCAAAGATGGACTTAATGTACATGGATAAAGTATGGATTTTGGATAATGTACCAAATGGGATAAAATCCATAGGCCGCAAATGGATCTTAAGAAGAAACCGATTGCAGATGGAAAGGTAAAGACCTATAAAGTGAGGCTAGTCGTGAAATGTTTCTTCCAAATTCAATATGTTGATTATGATGAAATATTTTCACCTATAGCTATGCTTAATCCATTTGAAGATTACTTACCATCGTCGCGTTCTATGACTATGGAAAATGGATGTGAAAACGACATTTTTAAATGGTGATTTTAGAAGAGATCATTTACATGTCACAACTCGAGGGTTTTCAAGGTCAGTGGGTGCGAGGGAAAGGCTTGTAAGTTTTTAAGACCGATACATTGTTTTAAATAAGCTTCAAGGAGTTGGAACAAGTGTTTGATAAGGCAATAAAATAGTTTGGTTTTTATCAAAATATAAAGGAAGTGTGCGCATGCTAGAAAGAACAAGGAAGTGTTATAGTGTTTATTGTCCTTTACGTAAACGATTTTCTCCCGATTGTCAATTACGTCCTGTTGTTGCAGTCTATGAAATATTTGTTGTCCAAGAACTTCTTCATGAAGGATTTGGAAGAAGCGACCTATATACTTGGTATTAGAATTTGTAGAGATAGATCTAAAAGATTATAGGATAATCCCAATCCTTGTACATAAACATCATACTAAAATGGTTGCTATAGAGAATTCTAAGTGTGGAAATGTTCCATGCAATCAGAATCATTCTTTCTAAGATTGATGCTTGTTATACTAATAAGGAAAAAGAGTTTATGAACAAGATATCGTATGCATTAGCAATCATGTCCATTATGTATGCTATGCTATGTACAAGACCGCATGAGGCATGTGCATTAAGATGCATAAGCCGATACCAGTCGAACCTCGAAGAAAAACAATGGACGGCTGTGAAATGCATTCTAAATTATATATGAAATACTTACAAAATTTTCCTAATCTATGGGAATAAAAACCTCCTTATGAAGGGATATATAGGCTTGAGCTTTCAGAGCGATATCAATGTTATTAAATCTGTGTCAGGTTACCTGTTCACATTATATAATGGAGCGAATAGTTTGAAAAACTCCAAGCAAGTTACTGTAGCAATTTAATGATAAAGACTGAGTACGTCGCCCTAAACGAAGCAGCTAATGAAGTGGTCTATATGCCAAATTTATAACCGAGCTAGGGATAATTCAAAATTTTGAGAAACCTATAACACTGTCATACTATAACAATTGCAAAATGTAGATCGGAAAGAACCCAAGCTTATAAGAAATTGTGGCACGTATAGTGGAAGTTCCATTTGACAAGATTGTTTTCCAATGATAATGAGGTCATGATCACCAGAGCAGATAGTAATGAAAATATAGTACACTCATTCACAAAGGGAGTCGGTCAATTCTGAGAAAAATGATTAAAGGGATGAAATCGAGAATCCATAGTTGGTCCAAACTGAAGGTGGGAGATTGCGAGAGTTGGGATATGCCCTACGAGTAATTATGTAATTTATTGTAAATTATCTAACTTAGTAATCAATTTTCTTCGTAATAAAGATGTTTGTTTTCTATTATATACTTTGTTATATTGTGATATAATTAACAAGTATTTAATTTGATGTATATAAATAAGAAACTCCTTATAAAATGTTATATGACTATTATTGCAAATAATTACAACCGTGAGTAATTAATCAAAATATAAAATAACATTTTGTTTTAAATATTCTTGGTCAAGATGTTTTAAGAAAGGATATCGACGTATTCATTGGGTCCAGAGTACGTAATGCTCTTCTAATGTTGGGCAGTGTATCGCTTATGGCCGTTGAGGGGTACCAAGGTGTTATGTGCCAATAGTTATTAGATAACTATAGAATGACCCGTCCGAGAGTTTCTTGCTAGTTGACAACAACTAGGTCAAATAGGAAATCTCATTATAACGATACTATACAGTTCTCTCAACTTGAAAATACTATAGAACTTCAATGTGGATACTTTATTTTGATTACAGTTAAATCATGGCATGATGATCAATAATCTCCTATAGTGGGCCTAGGTGAAGCGTTGGAAGTGAATCACTACTCAATAGAGAATTTATCTCCTTGGTTGTATGAAGTTAGTATCACGGTCAACCGTACTCAATTCAAAGTCAAAATTCCTAGCTAAAGTGGAACAATTGCTAATAAACGTTAATATTGTACCAAAGACTTTGTTTATGGATGGAACGGTTAAATATGGATTATACTAGTTTTAACTGGTGCTAAACTCCATATATGCTAATGCGATATAGTGTTGATGAAGAGAATGTATGTAAATTATTATCACTTATGGTGCCGCTTTAGGTGTTGTAAATTATGGTTTACCAAAAAGATTTGTAAGCGATGAATTTCGCCAAAACTTCACACCACTAGCGAAGAAAATGTGTAAATGTTAATATTTGATTTGTTAAATATTAATTACTGACTGAATTTACACATCTGAGTCACATAACCGATTTTATGAATTCTTTAAAATACCACACGATTTAATTGGTTTATAAAGTGTTAGAAATTAATTAAATTAATTACTACTTAAGAAATATTAATTATTTATGTATTTGATGTTCGGGATGTTGTTAGTAAGTGGGATAGTACTTAGAAATTTTTTAGGTGCTATTAGTAATTATTTGGATGAATATATAAATATTATATATGCACGTATTGATATGCATTACAGCTATATATTTAGACGGGCTTTAAACATAATTAATTATTAAACAGGCTTTGAGATTTTATTGTCCATATGGGGACCAATATGGCAGGCCATAGGGAGGATGGAATGGTATTGAATTTGGTTCTAGATCTAAGTTGATTTGATTATTTGATAAAATAGAATAAGTAAAAAGTGGTAGATTTTTTATTCATTTTCAATCTATAAATATTGAACCAAACTCGTTAATTTTATACTTTTGCTCCTCCATTCTATGGTAGTCATCTCCTAACTATACCCTTCTTAGACGTACATCCCTACCCAATTTAAACATCAAATACAATTAAATTCAAGTTGTACATTTGATTATATCATGGTTAGGTGGGACTGAAGCAATCTAGTAGACAACTCATAAATCTAGGTGCTATGAAGGTCAGGATCTGATCAGGTATAATCATTATATATTATGTTTTACATATGTAACTTTACCCTAATATATGCATGTATATTTCCAGTTTTATAAATACTATTTAATAATTTAGGATTTAAATTAGAATTTTTTTAATTAAATTATTAATATACTTTAAACCGGATAAAGTTAATTATACACACACATATAAATGCAATATTATTTTCGATTATATAGATTATATATACAATTCTAAGTTATGATTATTTTATATATTTTGATTTATTAAATAATAATTTTTTCGGCCATATAAACTGTATATTAATTGTTTTAATTTTTGGTTTTTTAAATACACTTTTCCTCTTGGTTTATTTGAGAAAACAAATATTTTTAATGTTTTAGTAATATATTATTTAGCACATATAATTATTATTATTTGGCAAGGCCAACGGGGTTAAATTGACCCCTACCATTATTACTAGCAAGCAACAACTTACAAGAATAAATAAGATACACCAAGAAAACAAAGAAAGGAGGACTAAAAATAAAAAGTGAGAAAAGACACAAGGGCTATCACACAAACAGTCGTATACTTCTCCACACCGCCATTTCACTTTGATTATAAGCAAAATGGGAGTATCTCATAGCTTGGTAAATATCACGGCACATTTCCATATATATAACCATCCTAACCTTATGTTTATTACTGAATATTCTCTCGTTCCTCTTTCCCAATGGACATTAATGAATACTTTCAGCATAGTGAGAAGCTGGTATGAGTAGGAGCATTTCCATTTTATAGCCTTGTATATGTTTGTCCATTCAATCTTATTGTCCCATATAGGGTTCGCAAACCCACCTCTAAGCTTGACTCTCTTCTAGAGATAGAATGAGAAGGAACATTTAAAGAATGGTGGAGGTTATGATCATCTCTACATTTGTAGAAAACACGGAGAGTGTTGATGGAAATACCCTTATAGGCAAGGTTGCTGAAAACATTGATGGGTGCTGATGTTCCAAACTCTACGATACAACGGGAATTTTTGGGAGATCACAAGTCGCAGTAATGTCTATGTATGTATTAGCAATTGAGTGATCCTTCATGTCAGTCGACCATAGGTAAGCTTCAATAGATGAGAAGACGTACCATGTGTTATTGTATTTGTTCCAAAGCAAAGAGACTCTATTGTTACTAGAGCTAGATAGGGATATTGTACCATTATGTATATAGGAGGTAGCTTATCATTTATAGGTATATCACTTTGTTGCATTTCTTCATGAGTAAGACAATTCTTTAAGCCCAATCCTTTTTCAATCCAAGGCATCCACCAAAACTTAGCTTGACTTTAAGGCAGAAGTGCTAGTATGATATGAGGAAGGAGAGGATCTCTTATCTTGAGTAGTTGTTTCAAAACCCAACTTTGAGCTTGCTTAGATTTTAGAAACCACGGATCATCATTCTTTAAGTTGTGTTCAATGGACCACTTGACCCATATGTTGGCATTCTTATTGATTAAGCAATTAAATAATTTGGAGAAGGCAACATTGTTCCAAGCTTGTAAATTGTTGATTCCAAGACCTTTATTGCCTTTTGGCATTTCAGCTTTATTAAAGGCGATAGGAGATAGTTTTCTATGATAGTGCCAGTCCAAAGAAATCTAATCATAGTAGATCTTATCATGGAAATGAGTTTAAATGGCAGTATAAATGTTCTGCACCAATATATTTTCATAGAGAAGATCAAAGAATATATGATCGCAAGTCTTCCAGCCTGGGATAAGAATCTGTTTTCATCTACAGAGAACATTGGTAATCTTTCCATGGATGTGGATGCACTGATTGAAAGTGTGCTATAGATCGTGTAATATGAATATATGATAATACAGAGTATACTGATGATAGTAATATTGTAAATAGTGCGGAATATAAAAGCAGTATAGTAAAATGACACCAGAGATTTTTATACTAGTTCGGACGCCGTCCTACGTCCAGTCCCAGACTCCTTCTGTAATTTCATAAAAACAACAACCCTCGCTTAACCCGGAAGAACAGGTCTATACATCCCTGAGCAGCCGAACATAGACCTGAGCAGCAGAACATGATTTCGCCTCAACAGCCGAAGAGGACTTAACTCGCTTGAGTAGTAAAACAGGACTTCAATAAATACAGAAAATAGTTTTGACTTTTGTGTGTTCTGATAACACGGATTTGTCACTTGTAGTACACCCTTCCTGTATTCTTCTTCTCGAGTATAAATATATATATTTGAAGTATATAAAGAATATAAAGGTATAATATTGCTTTTAATGCAGAATAATTGAAAGTATGATAGCAAATAGATTCCGGAGAATTAGATCAGAAAGATAAGAAAATTAGATTGTGATTTTGTGATTTGGAATCAAGTTGGAGTTTATATTTATAAAGGTTAGAAAGCAGCGACTGTTGGTGAAGAGTTTCGATTGAAATGTTGCGTCCAAATCTTTTTGTTTAAGGTTCGTAACTCTTCACAAAAAGTTGTGTCTTTTTGAGAAGTAGCTGTTGTAGAAATACAGTCAACTGAGCCTCTGGGTCAGTCGACTGAATATTCAAAATAATTTTTAAATATAAATTCGTATATCTATGCACCTGTGCATGTTGCACAAATTTTCCAGTGTCGGTCAACTGAACCCTTGGGCCAGTCGACTGACCTGGTGAAATCTGTGCAATATGCACAGTTTACATAGGCATAGAAATATATATATATATATATATAACTTCAAACACTTTTATAATTTAATATATGCTTATATATGTATAAAATATTTGGAAAATAGAATGATTAAATATATAAGCTAACATATACGTAACCGAGGAGAGATTTTAACAACATTGACCTAAGACTCAAAAACAAAATAATATAATTGATGCACCGGTTTTGAAATCTCGTCTCCTTGTCGTATATATTCTCTTTTTGTCGTAGCTGTCATCAAATCTGTATGTCGTAGTGAGAGCTTCGTGTCGTGAATCGAAACCAAGTCTCAACACTGATGAGTGGATATTTTCTTTATAGCCAAAGGAATACCAAGGTAAGACATATTAATATTTAGAAGAGGGAGCATTTGGGTTATAAATAAGCATTACTATTTTAAACATTTAGATGTTCCAACTAGAAGAATATGGGATTTTTGAGGACTAATTCATAACCCTGAGAACATAGAAAAGTCCATTAATGTTTCCATAATGGAGGACAGGGAGTCAATGAACAGTTTAGTGAAAATGATTAAGTCATCTGCATATGCAAGGGAGGTTATCATAGGAGATTTACACTTGGGATGAAGAATAAATCTCTTTTCATGGCTTGCAATTGAAAAGCTTGCATTAGAGTTTCCATAACAATGATAAAAGTGTAACGACCCAGTATTTTCAACCATTCGCATCCGCACATGTCGGACTTGAATTGTTCAAAATACCGCGTTGTAAATAAAATTTGGCAAATCTCAAAATATACAGTAAATAATTAATCACAGAATCAGAATACTCGCAGCGGAATTTAAAAATACTTAGTGGTTCATGAAGCCACTATAAATAGTCTCAATCAAATAAAATTTACATAGTCTTTAATCCAAATATAGTTCTAAATCATCAGTAAACAATCCAAATGTCCACTAGTCTCGGTTTCAAAATTTTAGATAAAGAACTGGAAAGGAAGTTTGCCAGCGGCTTGAAAGTGATCTACAGAAATCCTAGCTCCGGGATGAAAACTGAACTGCAACTCAGGCTGACCCGAGCGTAAAATAAAACATAAACACTCGCGTCAGGACATACATACTTATATAGTGTAAGCTAATTCAAGTGTACTGTAATATAGAGCAAGTAACTTAAAGGATGCTTGGGACCGTCCATCCTCTAAGGATCCGTTAAACTATTTACTATGTAGCAATACTTCGCTATTATAATAGTGTCTATTAGTAAAATAAACTTACTTTTAAATAGCGTTAAGGGGTTACCCATATAGCCCTTAACACAAATAATGCCAATAGTCTATACAGTACCGTAATACCTCCTGATCGGGAGGCTACCAGAGGATACCCCATAGGTACGACACAAATAGAAACTCGTAGAAGGCGCGCTAGGGTAGGTGACACGGCACAACTAGGCAATGCCAGGGTAGATATACCAATTACGCTTCCGGACCGATGGAAACGCGCAGCGCGCAGCTGCCGTCCACCTCGAACAACACTCCCAAATCAAAGGTGCGCACCAAAACAATCACAAAAGTAATAGAATGGCATACGAAGAAGTGCGTCCGATCAGAGGTGCTACCTCATTAATCCGTCAATCGCTCCTGTTTTAGCCACCTTATGCCAACTCACGGGAGTCGGGTCCACGTATTTACCTCAAAGGAAACGTCACCACCATCCTACTTCATTCTGGAATCTCCACCGCGTACACAGTTGTTAAAGTGGTTTTCGGTATCGACAGAGAGTATGCCAGATATCCGATCCCGGTCTCTTTAACAACCAAACGTTATTATAACCCGTGGTTACAACTTTTAGAAATGGTATTTATACTTTAAAAATCAAAATAAGTTTCAAATACATTTCAATACCATAATATTATTTCAACCATCATTTATTTAAACATCAGTCATTTTATTTACTATAAAATACCATTTAAATCTATTCAATTTATTTAGGAATTAATTTGCCTTTCAACTCATATTTAAAAGTTAAATTCTTCCATTTAAAACCATTTAAAGTCAATTCCTTATTTTTTTTATTAATTACATATTAAATTCCAAAAATTTAAGCCTTTTTCCCAAAAGATTATTTCCATTTATTTTAAACAATCCGAAAATTCAGTTTCTGTAGCATTTATGAAATGCCACCTAAAGTCTGTAAGTCAAAACAGTTCATTTATCAAAGACAGCATTTAAGTGCTGTAATAAATTATTAACTTAACAATCAAATTTTAAATCCCAAATATAACTTATTATCAATTATTTTCTTAACTAAAACTCACTTTTAATAAAATTTCAGAATTTCCCAAAATAAGTTATATTCCAAAATTTTTACTTAAACATTTATTTATTTAACATTTTGACTTACTCAAAAATCATTATAAATTTTATAAAAATCCTTTAAATACATTTGAACCAGAATATTATGAATTCCCATTTAAAATATTTTTAAACATTTCAGAAAAATATTATATAAACCACGGGTCTGTATATAGTTTTCTAGCCTAGGTCAAGTGATACAGATTTATATCATTTCAATCCGCAATTTACAAAATCCCGGGTTCTATCATTTCAAACCCGCAATCCCAAGTTAACAAATAAATAATTAAACAATTAAATAAATGAACAAATGATTATCGTTCAGGCCTATCCTTTCAGCCTATAACGATCTCAAATTTACAGGGAACTTACAGTGATGATTAAATCAGTAAATAAGCATTACATTGTATAACTGCAATAATATTACAATAGATAAACAACTGATGAGGTGTCAATTTAAAATGAGGTTTAACATCATACGTTATATCACAGGCAGATAAAATTTAATAAATAATTTACAAATACACTTGTGATAAATCACGGATATATAGGTATGTTTGTCTGGTGAGAAATACTCACCTTTCCTCTGCTGAAGATTCAAATCAAACAACGGTATCTATCCCGAAAGAAATGAACAGAGGCACGATAAATCCAACAGATGTGACACCTCAATTACGAACTTGAAAAATAAACGAAAAATAAATTACGCGATTATGAAGCGATCAAAGCAAAATTTAATAACAACCGGAACGAGATTTAAAAATTAAAAGATTTTTGACATCCGCGGCTTGACCACTCCATCACTCAATTTGTTCAACATCTCCAATCCTCTTCCCTTTCCAAATTTGTTATTTAAATGCTTTGGGAAAAATGCTTTGTAAAAAAAAATGCTTTGTTAAATCAAATAGGCCGAGTCTTGAAACAAAACGTTATTAGATTTTCATAAAAAAAATACTTTGAAAAAATGTATGCATGCACTTATGAAATGACAAGGTCGTGTGATTTGTTTCACACGCAACTAATAAACCATAAATCATTTTCCAAGTTTGTCTCCATTACACACTCCCATTTGTTAAAATCTTCAAAGTGGCTCACGCATGCAAATTCATATGTCCACCAAAACTACAGGCGTATATGGTTTCTTCTCCAGTGATGCAAAAATGAAAGATATTTATCTTGTTTGTTAACATTTTATTCAAAAGTGACACCCTTATTCAATTTCACGTGGCCACAACTACAGGGACGCAGGCTTATAAGTTCTACAGCATGCAAAAGAAAGAAACTAGGCTTGATTCCCTATATTATTGGACATGCATGGCAAGATCAGGAGGAAAGGAGATGCATACTTATCAGGGATGGCAACAACATACTTAAGAGGTGGAGTAGTCGAGCATGGTGGAACGAGAAGAAGGAGCAAAGTATGCAACGTGAAAAGCATGAGAAGTAGAAATAAAAATAAAATAAAAGACAGATGCGTACCTTCAACACACGCATGCAAGAAAAGAAGGTGAAGCTCTCCAGGTGATGTAAAAATTGTTTTGAACGTGTGTTGTATAAATATAGGGGAAGGTCACGTTGATTTTAAGGATAAGCAAGATTTCAGGTAAGGAGAAAAATTAAATGCGTGAAAGAAAAAGGCAGGAATCTTTGCATTTGAAATTCAACGTTAAAAGAAATGTCTTCTTGCATTTTTAAGAGTGCGTACATCTCAAGTAACGGTTGAAAAAAAATAAATGCGCAAAAGAAATTTGATTGATCCAAGATACTATTTCAGGAGAAACGTGCATTGATTTAGATGAGCAAATAGATAGGAAGAATATAAATATTGATTTTTATCAATTGAATGCAAATGGCTACGAAATTAAAACAAAAGAAACGGGTAGTTAAGATTAGATTATGGGATAATATTTTCAAATAATATTGAATGCGTTTATTTTATCCTTTTTGTTTGAACGTGTTATAAAAATAGGAAGCTGCATGATTTATTTCTTTAGAGATTTAGAAATTTTGTTCTCACAGGTAAGGGATAAGTCGCTTTCATTAAACGTTTATTCCCAGAGCTACAAATGAGATGCATGTTTCCAGTATTTAGATGAAGGAAATATGGAAAATATTTAGGAAGCAAGAGAAAACGAACGTGCCTAAATTTACGCGCTTAATTATAGGAAAGAAAAGAGGCAAGAATTAAATTTCTTCAGGAACGACAAAATTTCCACTTAATTGCGTAGAAAGAATGACGACTGAATTTAATTGACCAAAAAAAATGTTTCATTGCATATTAAAGGTTGCGTGAAAAAAAAATTGTTAGGCTAAAAGATGTATACATATACAGAAAATTTCGAAATCTGGGTAAGAAATAAATGCAGACAAGAAAGAAACGGCAACTAGAAAATTTGAAATTTCCGTGCGTTGATAAAGAGGGATGAGTGAAATTTATGGTGAAGAAACGGCAAGTGATTAATAGATTGGTTCATTTTAAATTTTTTCTTCAATTAATTATTGTGTGCGTTTCTCAATTTATATAGGCTCAGTGATTTTAGCAAGAATTTTACGCCAATTTAAAACCAATGAAAGCTGTGGAAAAAGTAACGTTTTGCTACAAAAATCTACTAACTGATTTATTAATCCATATAGATATTGCAGTATGCATTTTAAAATACGCCAAACTGACGCAATACAATACGCCCAAAATTTATGCAAAAGTAACATTTTTAATTTATACGCTTATACATTAGTTATACCATTACAATGCGTGCCCTTTTTAAATGCGAAATTTAACAGTCTGTAAAACACTGAATTTACAAAGTTATTACTTAACTAAAATTTTAACTTGTTTACATTCTTCGTATTTAAAATATACATAATTCATTTTTATTAAAATTCCAATTGGAGTTGTCTTTTAACAAAGTAAAAATTTCAAAACTTCCAATTTTATATTTAGACATTTAGGAAATGATTAAATCAAGTTAAAATTTATATTAAATTTCAAGATTTTATAAGTAAAAAGAAATAAAGAGTAGGCAATTAAAAAGGCAAGAAATTAAGACAATATAACGCATACCCTTTTAGTTTCTTCCAAGCCATAAATAAAAGATATAAACTAGCAATAATCTAATAAATAAACATGACTGTCAAAAATAAAAATAGAAAGATAAAATAGAGGTGGATATATGAAATAATAATAATAAGAACATATATATATATATATATAATATGTAATAAAAGTAGAAAAATTTATTGCGTGTAAAACGCTGTATTTTATCAAAAAGAAGTATAAGTTTTAAATTCCCAATAAATCCATATATTTGATTTCTCAATCATGTTATTGAATCTACTATTAACTTATCCTCTTATGGGTAATATTAAAATTGGTTCTTATACTAATACATAAAAAAAAATCCCAATTCATCCAAATTTCAATTAATTACTTTCCAATAACTACCATGCTTTAATCCTACTCTTTTATTAAATCTGTTATCACTTTATAAACCTAGTTATTATTTGTTTATCTTTCCTTATAAAAATATATATTCCAATTTTCATCTTTCTTTTGTAATAACTTGTTAATTTCAATTATATTGAATTTCCCAAATATATACATTTATCATAAATAAAACCTAAATCAATTTATTCAACTTGGTTTCATTCCTTTATTTCATCTTATGAATAAAATATAAATTTCCATTTATGTCATTTCGTTTATATTCACACATTACAGTTACAGTCCTATCTCACATAAATGAACATTACCTACATTTAAATGTAATTGACTTCCTACTCTGAATTTAGCAGCCCTAACTTTATATTACATTCAAGTTTATTATTTCCACTAATTATCAGAATTGGTTATATAATGTTGAATTGCTTATATAATATTGAATTCACTCCATTACCATACGTTTATTTGCATATATTCAATTTAATACCCAAATGTAACAGTTGAAACTACATTAATAGACCAATTAAATAGTAATTTACAACCGTTACTATATCCCTATTATTTTCATTTCATTTTAAACACTCACTTCATTATAAATTATAAAGGTTTTTTTTTTCTTCTTAAATTTAATTACAAAAATATTATTAAATTAACCAGTTTAATTATCGAAATTTACAGGTCATTACACTCTCCCCCACTCAAAACTTTTCGTCCCCGAAAAGGAAGGAGGTAGGAGAATAGAACACCCTGAAAGAAAACTAAATTGAAACTCAAAATGGAATCATTTATTTAAACCATATAAATTCAATTTAAATTAATTAATATTCAATAATTGATTTAATTCATTTAATTTTTACTGAAGTTAAATCAATCTTAACTATTTCCAAATTAATTATCTTATTATCCAATTATTTTCTAAAATCAGAAATTTGTATAGTCATTTATAATAATCATCTTTTATTCAACAATTTAATTCTTCTTTATTCCAGATTATTATTAAGTATATTCTACTTAATATATCTTATCGCACATATTAAGTAGATTATATTTATTATAACTATTCCAATTTATTTCTAAATTTCCTTTAACACCATTTGATATTGTATATTATTCAATTATTTTTTTATTCTATTTACCTCTATTTGTCTTCTTGTAACTGAAACTTTAAGTGTATAACATTTATTATAACCACTCAAATTTTATTTATAAAATCCTTTTATATTATACATTATCCAATTACATAGTTAATTTCTGAATGATTTAGGTAAGTTATATTGGCATGCAATTATACAAGTAAAAATTTTCCAATTCTATTATTCAAGTTTAAATATTCATTCAAAATTTGACTTTATTTTATCATTAGAATCACCTTTTAACATAAATTTATGAATTAAATTTCCAATTAACTTCAAACCCTTTAGAGATAAATAAATACATATAGCATATGTCAAATCAAATTTAAATCATATATCTATATATATTATAAATTAAGTCATATTTAGAAATTCAAATCAATTAAATTTTTGAAGCAAAACTACAGCGTGGTCTCTTTACTTCGATACTCGAAAATGAATGTCGATGATGTTGTAATCATCACCGAAATTATTTTCCACCGACAAAGAGAAGAGCACTAATTTTTAAAACTTTAAAATTCTTTAGAAACAAATTTATATTCGAAAATAATTTAAATAATAATATATCCTTTTAAGACTTTAAACACAAGGTTTGAAACTATCAGAAATTAAATTCTTGTTTTAAATTCATTTCTGTTTCCAAATAAATTTATAACCATGTTTTATAGTTCAATTATTTATATAAGACAAAACCAATGGTTTACAAAACCATAAATAAAATCAAACACTATTATCTCTAAACAACTAGTTAAATTCTGAAAATTATACTTATATATATAATATTAGATTTTTCCCAAGTATAGGAATAAATATTTCAAAACAAGTATAGAGATTCAAATTTGAAGGACTCAAACCAAAGGGAATTTTGATTTGAAGATAAGTTGGAATCAGAAGATCTGATGATTAAATAACATAATAAGGAACCAGATAAGTTTATATAAATCGCGGGCAACCTTAACCGGGTCAACCGTGACTTAAAGAATAAGATCGATGTGGATTTTCTAGGGTAAATCTACATTCGATCTAAAGAGATAGAGCTCGGAATAACCAAAGATACTAGCATATAAACCGAGGATAAATATAAATCTCTGGTGAATAAATGCTAGCTGTAAAGGAGTTTCACCCCTTTATTAGAATATTGGCGATACTGCCAATTCACTATAAAGATCATCCGAAGTGGAGTTATGGGATACTCCAGAATCGAAAGAAAATGAATAGTGAGGGACACGAATGAACTTCGAAACCACAGGGAACGTTCCAAAATTCGAAAAGGAAGAGATTCAAGCTCAAATGAAAGTGATTCTGTAAATCAAATTTACCATACATTCTAAGTTTTGCCTAGAGCCAAAGCTCTGATACCAAATGTAACGACCCAGTATTTTCAACCATTCGCATCTGCACATGTCGGACTTGAATTGTTCAAAATACCGCGTTGTAAATAAAATTTGGCAAATCTCAAAATATACAGTAAATAATTAATCACAGAATCAGAATACTCGCAGCGGAATTTAAAAATACTTAGTGGTTCATGAAGCCACTATAAATAGTCTCAATCAAATAAAATTTACATAGTCTTTAATCCAAATATAGTTCTAAATCATCAGTAAACAATCCAAATGTCCACTAGTCTCGGTTTCAAAATTTTAGATAAAGAACTGGAAAGGAAGTTTGCCAGCGGCTTGAAAGTGATCTACAGAAATCCTAGCTCCGGGATGAAAACTGAACTGCAACTCAGGCTGACCCGAGCGTAAAATAAAACATAAACACTCGAGTCAGGACATACATACTTATATAGTGTAAGCTAATTCAAGTGTACTGTAATATAGAGCAAGTAACTTAAAGGATGCTTGGGACCGTCCATCCTCTAAGGATCCGTTAAACTATTTACTATGTAGCAATACTTCGCTATTATAATAGTGTCTATTAGTAAAATAAACTTACTTTTAAATAGCGTTAAGGGGTTACCCATATAGCCCTTAACACAAATAATGCCAATAGTCTATACAGTACCGTAATACCTCCTGATCGGGAGGCTACCAGAGGATACTCCATAGGTACGACACAAATAGAAACTCGTAGAAGGCGCGCTAGGGTAGGTGACACGGCACAACTAGGCAATGCCAGGGTAGATATACCAATTACGCTTCCGGACCGATGGAAACGCGCAGCGCGCAGCTGCCGTCCACCTCGAACAACACTCCCAAATCAAAGGTGCGCACCAAAACAATCACAAAAGTAATAGAATGGCATACGAAGAAGTGCGTCCGATCAGAGGTGCTACCTCATTAATCCGTCAATCGCTCCTGTTTTAGCCACCTTATGCCAACTCACGGGAGTCGGGTCCACGTATTTACCTCAAAGGAAACGTCACCACCATCTTACTTCATTCTGGAATCTCCACCGCGTACACAGTTGTTAAAGTGGTTTTCGGTATCGACAGAGAGTATGCCAGATATCCGATCCCGGTCTCTTTAACAACCAAACGTTATTATAACCCGTGGTTACAACTTTTAGAAATGGTATTTATACTTTAAAAATCAAAATAAGTTTCAAATACATTTCAATACCATAATATTATTTCAACCATCATTTATTTAAACATCAGTCATTTTATTTACTATAAAATACCATTTAAATCTATTCAATTTATTTAGGAATTAATTTGCCTTTCAACTCATATTTAAAAGTTAAATTCTTCCATTTAAAACCATTTAAAGTCAATTCCTTATTTTTTTATTAATTACATATTAAATTCCAAAAATTTAAGCCTTTTTCCCCAAAGATTATTTCCATTTATTTTAAACAATCCGAAAATTCAGTTTCCGTAGCATTTATGAAATGCCACCTAAAGTCTGTAAGTCAAAACAGTTCATTTATCAAAGACAGCATTTAAGTGCTGTAATAAATTATTAACTTAACAATCAAATTTTAAATTCCCAAATATAACTTATTATCAATTATTTTCTTAACTAAAACTCACTTTTAATAAAATTTCAGAATTTCCCAAAATAAGTTATATTCCAAAAAATTTACTTAAACATTTATTTATTTAACATTTTGACTTACTCAAAAATCATTATAAATTTTATAAAAATCGTTTAAATACATTTGAACCAGAATATTATGAATTCCCATTTAAAATATTTTTAAACATTTCAGAAAAATATTATATAAACCACGGGTCTGTATATAGTTTTTCTAGCCTAGGTCAAGTGATACAGATTTATATCATTTCAATCCGCAATTTACAAAATCCCGGGTTCTATCATTTCAAACCCGCAATCCCAAGTTAACAAATAAATAATTAAACAATTAAATAAATGAACAAATGATTATCGTTCAGGCCTATCCTTTCAGCCTATAACGATCTCAAATTTACAGGGAACTTACAGTGATGATTAAATCAGTAAATAAGCATTACATTGTATAACTGCAATAATATTACAATAGATAAACAACTGATGAGGTGTCAATTTAAAATGAGGTTTAACATCATACGTTATATCACAGGCAGATAAAATTTAATAAATAATTTACAAATACACTTGTGATAAATCACGGATATATAGGTATGTTTGTCTGGTGAGAAATACTCACCTTTCCTCTGCTGAAGATTCAAATCAAACAACGGTATCTATCCCGAAAGAAATGAACAGAGGCACGATAAATCCAACAGATGTGACACCTCAATTACGAACTTGAAAAATAAACGAAAAATAAATTACGCGATTATGAAGCGATCAAAGCAAAATTTAATAACAACCGGAACGAGATTTAAAAATTAAAAGATTTTTGACATCCGCGGCTTGACCACTCCATCACTCAATTTGTTCAACATCTCTAATCCTCTTCCCTTTCCAAATTTGTTATTTAAATGCTTTGGGAAAAATGCTTTGTAAAAAAAATGCTTTGTTAAATCAAATAGGTCGAGTCTTGAAACAAAACGTTATTAGATTTTCATAAAAAAAATACTTTGAAAAAATGTATGCATGCACTTATGAAATGACAAGGTCGTGTGATTTGTTTCACACGCAACTAATAAACCAAGTTTGTCTCCATTACACACTCCCATTTGTTAAAATCTTCAAAGTGCCTCACGCATGCAAATTCACATGTCCACCAAAACTAAAGGCGTATATGGTTTCTTCTCCAGTGATGCAAAAATGAAAGATATTTATTTTGTTTGTTAACATTTTATTCAAAAGTGACACCCTTATTCAATTTCACGTAGCCACAACTACAGGGACACAGGCTAATATGTTTTATAGCATGCAAAAGAAAGAAACTAGGCTTGATTCCCTGTATTATTGGACATGCATGGCAAGATCAGGAGGAAAGGAGATGCATACTTATTAGGGATGGCAACAACATACTTGAGAGGTGGAGTAGTCGAGCATGGTGGAACGAGAAGAAGGAGCAAAGTATGCAACGTGAAAAGCATGAGAAGTAGAAATAAAAATAAAATAAAAGACAGATGCGTACCTTCAACACACGCATGCAAGAAAAGAAGGTGAAGCTCTCCAGGTGATGTAAAAATTGTTTTGAACGTGTGTTGTATAAATATAGGGGAAGGTCACGTTGATTTTAAGGATGAGCAAGATTTCAGGTAAGGAGAAAAATTAAATGCTTGAAAGAAAAAGGCAGGAATCTTTGCATTTGAAAACGTTAAAAGAAATGACTTCTTGCATTTTTAAGAGTGCGTACATCTCAAGTAACGGTTGAAAAAAAATAAATGCGCAAAAGAAATTTGATTGATCCAAGATACTATTTCAAGAGAAACGTGCATTGATTTAGATGAGCAAATAGATAGGAAGAATATAAATATTGATTTTTATCAATTGAATGCAAATGGCTACTAAATTAAAACAAAAGAAACGGGTTGTTAAGATTAGATTATGGGATAATATTTTCAAATAATATTGAATGCGTTTATTTTATCCTTTTTGTTTGAACGTGTTATAAATATAGGAAGCTGCATGATTTATTTCTTTAGAGATTTAGAAATTTTGTTCTCACAGGTAAGGGATAAGTTGCTTCCATTAAACGTTTATTCCCAGAGCTACAAATGAGATGCATGTTTCCAGTATTTAGATGAAGGGAATATGGAAAATATTTAGGAAGCAAGAGAAAACGAACGTGCCAAAATTTACGCGCTTAATTATAGGAAAGAAAAGAGGCAAGAATTAAATTTCTTCAGGAACGACAAAATTTCCACTTAATTGCGTAGAAAGAATGGCGACTGAATTTAATTGACCGAAAAAAATGTTCCATTGCATATTAAAGGTTGCGTGAAAAAAAAATTGTTAGGCTAAAAGATGTATACATATACAGAAAATTTCGAAATCTGGGTAAGAAATAAATGCAGACAAGAAAGAAACGGCAACTAGAAAATTTGAAATTTCCGTGCGTTGATAAAGAGGGATGAGTGAAATTTATGGTGAAGAAACGGCAAGTGATTAATAGATTGGTTCATTTTAAACTTTTTCTTCAATTAATGATTGTGTGCGTTTCTTTCTTTATATAGGCTGAGTGATTTTAGCAAGGATTTTACGCCAATTTAAAACCAATGAAAGTTGTGGAAAAAGTAACGTTTTGCTGTAAAAATCTACTAACTGATTTATTAATCCATATAGATATTGCAGTATGCATTTTAAAATACGCCAAACTGACGCAATACAATACGCCCAAAATTTATGCAAAAGTAACATTTTTAATTTATACGCTTATACATTACTTATACCATAACAATGCGTGCCTTTTTTAAATGCGAAATTTAACAGTCTGTAAAACACTGAATTTTACAAAGTTATTACTTAACTGAAATTTTAACTTATTTACATTCTTCGTATTTAAAATATACATAATTCATTTTTATTAAAATTCCAATTGGAGTTGTCTTTTAACAAAGTAAAAATTTCAAAACTTCCAATTTTATATTTAGACTTTTAGGAAATGATTAAATCAAGCTAAAATTTATATTAAATTTCAATGTTTTATAAATAAAAAGAAATAAAGAGTAGGCAATTAAAAAGGCAAGCAATTAAGACAATATAACGCATACCCTTTTAGTTTCTTCCAAGCCATAAATAAAAGATATAAACTAGCAATAATCTAATAAATAAACATGACTGTCAAAAATAAAAATAGAAAGATAAAATAGAGGTGGATATATGAAATAATAATAATAAGAACATATATATATATATATATATATATATATATATAATATGTAATAAAAGTAGAAAATTTTATTGCGTGTAAAACGCTGTATTTTATCAAAAAAAGTATAAGTTTTAAATTCCCAATAAATCCATATATTTGATTTCTCAATCATGTTATTGAATCGACTATTAACTTATCCTCTTATGGGTAATATTAAAATTGGTTCTTATACTAATACATAAAAAAAAAAATCTCAATTCATCCAAATTTCAATTAATTACTTTCCAATAACTACCTACTCTTTTATTAAATCTGTTATCACTTTATAAACCTAGTTATTATTTGTTTATCTTTCCTTATAAAAATATATATTCCAATTTTCATCTTTCTTTTGTAATAACTTGTTAATTTCAATTATATTGAATTTTCCAAATATATACATTTATCATAAATAAAACCTAAATCAATTTATTCAACTTGGTTTCATTCCTTTATTTCATCTTATGAATAAAATATAAATTTCCATTTATGTCATTTCGTTTACATTCACACATTACAGTTACAGTCCTATCTCACATAAATGAACATTACCTACATTTAAATGTAATTGACTTTCTACTCTGAATTTAGCAGCCCTAAAAAGGTGACTTGCATAAATGTTGTCACTAACTTTATATTACACTCAAGTTTATTATTTCCACTAATTATCAGAATTGCTTATATAATGTTGAATTGCTTATATAATGTTGAATTCACTCCATTACCATACGTTTATTTGCATATATTCAATTTAATACCCAAATGTAACAGTTGAAACTACATTAATAGACCAATTAAATAGTAACTTACAACCGTTACTATATCCCTATTATTTTCATTTCATTTTAAACACTCACTTCATTATAAATTATAAAGGTTTTTTTTTTCTTCTTAAATTTAATTACAAAAATATTATTAAATTAACCAGTTTAATTATCGAAATTTACAGGTCATTACAAAAAGGGTAGGGGAAATCGGGTCTCCCTGTCTCAACCCTTGTAGTCCTTTATAATAACCAACGGTATGTACATTAAAGGTCAATGCGTATCTTACAGTAGATATACACTGATGTATCCATTTGATAAATTAGGAGGGAAAATTCGTCTTCTTCATAATGTACATAAGAGCATCCCACTTTATAGAATCAAATGCCATTTTAATGTCAATTTTAAGCATAGCTCTAGGAGAGATATATTTAGAGGAGTACCTATTCAATAATGCATGAGACAGGGGAACATTGTCAAGAATATTTCTGCCTGGGAGGAAGGCAGCTTGGTTTTGAGAGATCAAATAATTTAGGACTAGTTTTAATCTCAAAGCAAGGATTTTGGAAATGCTTTTATATATAATATCGCAGCAAGCCATAGGTCTGAATTGGGATACCTCGGAAGGATTGTCTAGCATGGGAATTAAGCGAGATTAGTTGAGTTAATGTGGCTCAACATTTTACTATAAGAGGAAAAGTTATGTATAGCTTTAAGAATATCAGAAGATACTATATGTCAATAGTGAATATAGAATACAACATTGAATCCATCCGAACCTCTACATGCATATTTGTTCATTGTAAAGATATAGTTTTTTAATTCTTCATCCAAGACTGGGCTAGTAAGAAGGCTCTGCTGGGCTTCATTAAGGACAAAGAGAGATAGAAAGGATGGAAAAGATTCACCAAAAGGGCATACGTAGAGCCAAGCAAGAAAGAGAAATAATCAAGGAAGTCTTTATCAACATCAGTAGGAGTGGAATGACTAACTCCTTCCATATCAGAGATGTTATCGATGAAAGCTTTAGTCTGTTTATACACACACACACACATTCACATACACTCAAGCGCGCACATATATATATAATAAAATGTTACGTCGAAAATAATATTTTACTTACATATTTGATTTTATTTCACTTTATATATGTATATTTATATTTTGAATTTGAGACATTTTGAAATAGTTATTTTAAATTTAATGTATTTTGAACTATCAAAAAAATTACAACTATAAAAATTAAAGTATTTTGACCTTGTCAAATTTGAATTTGAATTCAAAAGTCAAATTTTATTTAGTCAACCGATTTGAAATATATTTAATTATAATATATATGGCAATATATATTTTGTGTGTATATGCCTAAACTACATACATAACACACATACACACACACACATGAGAAGGGCTCAATAGAACTTCAAATAGTGCATCACCCTTGTTGCCCCTTGATTTCCACCACATAATCCAAGTTAAATAATAAAGCTCTCTCTCTCTTCCCGAATTGGGGCAACAGGGGTGTTGCACTATTTGATGTATCGTTGAATCCTCCTCACACACACACACACACACAAAATGGCGACTACCAAAGCTATTTCGAAAATCCTAGGCGAGAATGAGGAGGATGAAGGAGGTGGCTGGAAAGAGGTTAAAAGAAAGGGAATGCAAACATTTGCGAAGGTTGTCAAACACAACTCTAGGTTGATGAACATATGGTTTGAGAAAACCCTAAATCGTGGGTTGAGGCACCAGGAAGTAGGGTTGAAATCAAGGGTAAAGTTAACTTTTTCAACCAACCAATGATGGAAAGGAAGCATACTAGTTTATTGATGATGAATATCATAAGGAGGCTAATGCTATATGGAAAAATTCGATACACATATGGTAGGCAAAAAGCCATATTTTGTAAGAGTTTGGAACCCTAAGGGTCATGGGATGTCTATCATAAAGACAATGGTTTTTACTTGATTAAGTTTGAAAGGGAAGAGGACTGTGATCACATTCTCAAAAGGGATCATGGCTCATGGACGGTAAGTTGATATTCATGAGGAAACGAGATGTTGATTTTAATTTCGAAACAGCTATGTTGAATTCCTACCCCTTTCAATCAAATTCGGTAATTTTAACCTAGCTTTATGGAATATAAGATGTATCAGTAAGCTAGCTAGCTTAATTGCAAAACTCTTAAACACAGATGAAAATGTTAGACAGGAGAAACATATCAAATTTTCTAAAGTTCCAATGGAAGTGGAAGCTGATTCTGACCTCCCAAGAACAGTATAGGCTACTGATAAGATAAGCATAGCAACGTGTATACGCAAGAAATGGAATATAAATTTATGCCTCCTAAGTGGGGGAAATGTAAATGTTTTGGTCATAACAATCAACAGTGCAATAGCAGTTTAAATAAGCCAAAGCAAGTATGGGTTGAAAAGACAAAAAATAACATATCAACAGCCATCACAAGCAAGGACCCACATAATCATGTTAGTTCCCTAAAAAATGGTGCAGAACAAAACATATTCAACTCTGCAACAGAGCTAAAGTTCTTCAAAAGCCAAACCAGAGCGCTGAAAATCCTGCCCAAGATTTTGCATAGGTTGAGGTATTAGAGGTTAAAGATGATTTAGAACATCTCCTTGATAATAAGGATGAGGAGCCGAAGGAGGAGTTACCTGCCACAATAGAGGATTGAATATTCAATTTTGGATCTTCTTATGAAGAGGGTGAAAATATTAACATTAGTAAGTATATAATTCGAAATAAAGCATATCTAAAGCAATTTGCTAATAAAAGGGGAAATAAGCTTGTAATTCAGCTAAGGTAGTGCCTGCTCCTATCACAAGGAAAATAGCTACTAAATCTTAATGTCTATAATATGCTGGAATGTTAAGAGGTCTAAACAGTGATATTAGAAAGTTAGAGGTATATAAGGACTAAATTTAAGCCTACAATCTTAGCTATCCTAGAAAACAAATTTAGTGAAGAAGATATTGCGATGTTTTAAGTGCCAATTGGGTAATCAATGGGATATCATTCATAACATCTCTGGTTTGGCTAAAGGTAGAATTATGGTTCTACGTGACGTTAATGTTTGGTTACCAATTCTTGTTAATTTTGATGAACAAATAACTGTTCAAGTTAAAAACATTAGGGGATTAGACCTGTTCATTTCTTTTGTTTATGCTAGCAACTTAGCATCTGAAAGAAATAATCTTTGGAAACAATTGATTACCAATTCTAAATTGATAGATAGACCATGACTAGTGCCTAAAGATTTTAATGCTATATTAAGAACTAATGAAAAAAAGGTGGTCTAACATTAAGGGTTTGCTAGGTAGCTGAGTTCAACAATTGCATACTACACAGTGGGTTGTTGGAAGTATACCATACAGGTTTGAAATTCACATGGAGGAGTGGTGAAATGAAGAAACTATCGTCAACACTAGATAGAGCTTTGGGAAATGCCGATATATTTAACCAAATTCCTAATCTTAGAATTACAGCTCTTCCAAGCTCCACAAGCGACCATTCTCCATTATATTCATATAGTGTAAGTAATGATGATGCTCAAACCCAAAAAGGGAAACCATTCAGATATGCTAATCATTGTCGCCTTTTAGATGGTTATAATTAATTGGTTGATTTTAGTTCAGCCCATATCCCAGAAGGCAACAAAAAAGTATTAATTTGTAATGCTTGTTAAATATATGAAAAAGTGACTCAAAGACTGGAAAAAAAGACCAGAAACTGGTGAGGAGATCCAAAGCATTCAAGATCAACTGGAAAGTATTCAGAGGAATTTAGATGACAACCCATATCATGAAGGACTAACCTCAGATTTCTACACTCTTCAAAGGTAATTAAAGGAGGAACTCAAAAAACAAGCAACGGAACTGAAGCAAAAAACTAAAGAGAAATTGCTTGCTAAGGGAGATGAACGCAACAAATTCTTTTATACTAAAATGTCACAAAGGAAAAACCATAATAATTTAAATAATTGTTTGAATGCACATAGGGAATCAGTTGACAATATTCAAGATCTTGAAGACAAAACAATTGCAAATTTCACATAGCTTTACAATAGAGAGTACGTGCAGCCCTTACCTATAATTCACGGCAAAAGGATACCCTTGGAAGGGGGAGAAATGCTGATAGCCAGAATTCAAGTGGGGGAGCTGAAAAGAGCTATTTTCTCGATGCATAATGATTCTAGTCCTGGCCTAGATAGAATGGGGGCATGGTTCTTCAAAATGCTCTAGGAATACCTGAAGGATAGCATGTTAAAGGCTTATCAAGAAGCTCTGAATTCTTGTTAGTTTATTCAAGAAATAAATCATACTTTTATTTTTCCAATTCTTAAAGTGCACAAAGCAGAAAGAATTGAAGAATTTAGGCCCATTGCTTGCTAAAATATAACTTACAAAATTCTTAGTAAAATCATTTGCACGAGGCTTAATAAGGTTTTACCAAACATATTCTCAATGTAAGATTGCTTTTATTAATGGCATGTATATCTCAGAAAATTCTTTGATAGCTTATGAACTAGTTAGAGAGTTCAGTAAAAAAAGGGGCAGATAAATGTGCATGAAAATTGACTTATATAAGGCTTACGATAGAGTTAACAGACAATTCATCATTCATACGTTAAATTCTATGGGAATTCCTAACAAACTGCTGTGGTTAATTTCTCATTGCCTAAACACTCCTACCTTCTTAGTTCTTATCAATGGGGTACCTAAAGGCTATATTCATAGCTCTGTGGGAATCAGGTAGGGTGACCCTTTGACCATTTATATATTTGTTGTTGCCATGAAGTGGTTTTCCTCACAGATGGAACTTTCATGTCACCAACGATATATAAGTCCTATTTAAAATATCAAATCTTCTATAACTCATTTGATATATGCCGATGGCTTACTTGTTGTGTGTAAAGACAACAAAACTACTTTTAAAAAGCAAGGCATTTTTATGCAATTGGAAAATTTTGCTAGTTTGAAGGTGAATAAGCTCAAAACTAATTGCTATTTCTATAAGTTCTGTAAGAACAAATAAAGCCTCTTAGAAGGATTAGGAGTTCAGGAAGGATCTCTCCCAATTAAATATCTTGGTGTGCCACTGTCTAATAACACTGCTACTAATGTAGAATGTAGAAAATTAATTGATAACATTAGAGAGAAACTCCAAGGTTGGAGATCTAAATTGCTGTCTTTTGCAAGAAGAATTAAACTTGTTCATTCAGTTATAACTTCCAAAGCTCAAAACTAATTGCTAAAGTCAATGCAATTTGTGCCAATTTCATTTGGAGGGATGGGTTGCATAAGGTTAGCTAGAAAGAACTATGCGAACTTAAGAAGGAAGGTGGTGTTGGTCTTAAAAATCTTTCCAAATTAAAAAAAAGGTATATGGTCTCAAATTAGCTTGGAAAATTATTGATTCTAATAACCAATGGGCCAGTTGGATGAGAGCCGTATACTTAAAAAAAAATTGACTCTAAAAATTGATAATAATGCCTCCACAAATTGAAAAAATATCTCGAAGCAAAGGGAGCAACTTAAAGGCCCAATAGAGAGACAAATTGCAAATGGGGAAAGCACGGACCTTTGGAAAGACACATGGCTAAGTAACAAAAGTCTGATAGAAAGACTCAAGTGGGACAGCCACTCAGCAAATGGTACTCCATCTTATAAAGTTGCAAGCATCATAAGGGGCACAGACTGGAATTGTGACATGCAGATTGTTACCAGAAACTTTAGGCAAGAAATAGAGGCTACTCCTTTATATTCAGGAAGATCAAATAATATTGGGCTTGGAAAAGTAACAGAAGGGTCAATTCAAACTTCATGATGCAAGAGAGGATTCAAGAACTCAATATCCTACTGTTCAACGGCACAAAACTATATGTATCAGATCTAATAATCCTATTATGGCTCATACTACCTATAAAGCTCTTATCTTTAGGTTACCTACTAAAGATAGACTTCGAAACTGGGGTTTATAGGAAGATACTACATGTAATTTGTGTAATCTGGACATGGAATCTCATACGCACTTATTTTTTACTGCAAATTTAGCAAACGCGTCTGGGCTATTCAAAAATTAAAATGCATGCAAACCGAAGAGGCAAAATCACTACAAGAAGAAGCAAGTTACTTGAATTAAAGGGATGATATGTTGGATTTAATGAAGGAAGTCAGCAATATTTTCTTGACAACTACTTTCTTGTACATCTGGCGTGGACGGAATGACTGGGCTTTCAATAACAAAAGAAAAGATGAATTAGTTCTCTCAAATCTCATTGCTCATGATGTTGTTGTAATACTTGGAAGAATCGCAAAGCGAAAACTTACCGGCACAATGGAACTAGAATAAGTACTAGCAAATTGGAACTGGAAGGTTGAGATCGAAGGAGCTCAAAGATTGAATATGGGGCCGCCATGACTATTTCTCTTCTGACCTAATTTTGTTATGATTTAGTTTGAAGTTCATAACTTACAGATTTCGCAAAAAAGTGATATTTTGTATTGTGCACTATTTAGTTTGGGTCTTTTTTGTACGGGTTCAAAGCCTCGTGAGAAATAAAACCATTTACGCAGTTCAAAAAAACACTACATACATACCTATAATATATGTGTGTGTGTGTATATATATATATATATGCATACACACATGGTACTATTAATATGTGTATACAAACCATATACATATACCATACTTTATTTAAACATATGTATATACTTAGGAATTTTTGTTCTTGATGTGCACATGCATTTATCGTATGTACATGCTAGTATACTATACACACAGATAATAGGTGTAAATTTCAATATCTATTCGAGTGTGTGTATAAAGTGATACTCATGCTTATATCTGTATGATGCAGTTATATATGATATATTCAAAATCAATATTAAATAATTTAATTAATATGATTAAATAATATAAAAAAATATTTTACTCTAATAAATAGGTTAGATCTAGTGCTAGTTAATAGACTACATAGGTCCACTATGATCTAAAATAGGAATTTTTTGAAATTTATCTATTTCACATGCTACTAAATGTGCCAGTTCCAACGGATATTTTGAATAATTCATTGATGTGGTTGTATGACTCACAATATGAATTTAGTCGGTGATTAATATTGAAAATTCAAATATTAATGTTCATACATCAACTTAACCGATTGTGTGACGGTCTGCCTGAATGCATCGCTTACAAATATTTTCGATAAAATCAAATTTTAGATCATTTTAAGCGATACCATTAAGTGATGACACATTCTCCTCATCAACACTGTATCACTTTAGGACATATGGAGTTCAGCATCAGTCAAAAATCCATTAGTATCCATATTCAACTATTCATTTACAAAGTCCTTGCTTCAATGATAACATTGATTATTAACAAATTTACTCTAGCCAGATTTTGACTTTGAGTTGACTATAGTTGGTTGTGATACTAACCTAAAATAATTGAGGAAGTGAATTCTCTATTGAATAGTGCTTCATTTGCTATGCTTCAACTTAGGCCTAACATAGTCACTCAGTGTTATTTGACTATAATCAAAGAGGAGTATCAATGTCGAAGGTCCACAGTATTCTCAAGTCAAGAGAACTGTATAACACCGTCAGACTAAGATTTTCAGTTTGACCTAGTTGTTATTAACCAACATGAAACTCTTGATTGAGTTATTCTATAGTAGTCCAATAACTATAAGTACATAACATCTTGGTGCCCCGCAGCTATGAGCAATACGCTACAAAACATTTGGGGAGTGTTATATACTCTAAACATTTGAGGAGTGTTATATACTCGAAACATCATGATCAGGATTATTTAAACCAAATTGTTATCTTATACTGTGACTAATTCCACATGATTGCAACAATTACAACTACAATCACATAACTTTCTATTTAAGGATTGTCTTATTTATATATTTTAAATTAATTATACCATAATATAACAAAGTATATAAAAGAAAACAAGCACCAAATAACATTTATTCCGAACAAGATTGGTTACCGAGATATATAAAATATTACATAATTTTCTCTAGGACATATCACCAACTCTCTCAATAAATGTGTGTATACACACACATAGAGAGCAAATAAGTTTTATAAAATATTTTTTTAAATGAATATATATGTATATATATTCAAAAATAAAATTATTTTAAACATGTACATATATACAAATATTTAAAAGTTATTTTTTAATTTTCGAAAATAATTATGAGCAAAATACATTCATACATAAATTTTTTTATTTAAAAATTCTAAAACATATTTAATTATTATGATGATAATTAACAGCTTTATGTGCATATGTGAGTATATAATTATATCAAGAATAAATTAGATTTAAGAGAAATACCTCTCACCGAAGTAGATCGAGAGAGTCGGTGCGTTGGTCAAGCAGTTCTTCCTATTCGAGCACCGTAATCTCTTCCTTCATTGTTGATTTTCAAGTTCAAGAGAAGGCGACACCAAATGGGGAGGGGGGGTAAGTTATGGTATAAAGAAGGTGGAGACAGAAAAATGTAAAGAATGTTGTGTGGAGGCTAAACGACTTATAGCTATCTCAACACATAAATACCTCTTTGTTTTTCTCTAAATACGGTGAACGGATCTTCATCTCTCTTTACACATCTTATGGCCAGCCCTAGGGGGTTATTTGCCTAGTCAAATACTCCTTAGACCCCTAGTTGAATCTCTTTTTAATTAATTAATTCCAGCTCATTTTTCGAAGGAAATATTGTATAACTTTTGTAATCGTTCTATCCCACTTTTAGCTCTGAATAAATAATTAACACTCATAAAATATTAATAAAACTTTTGTATTAATTTATTTTTAATTTATAACAATTACAAATTAATTTTATCCTTGGTCGAATTCGAAAAAGTTGACAACACTTACAAATCAATTAGGAGAAATCTTATTTATGATCTAATATAAACTCACTCGGTAATTTTAGATTGCACATGTATTCTTTTTGTCGTCATTGTATCACTTAGATATCTAGAGCTTGATCTAAGGTCAAAACCTCGATTAATATCCATATTAGTTGGGTGGGTCAACTTAAAGTCATTGTTTCAACCTGATAACATCTATCGATTAACCATTTTTCTTTGGCCAGAGAATTCGATTTTAATTTGACTTACCAATTACGGTGTTACTGGCCTTCTATAACGAAAATGATGAACTCTCTCTCCAATGATGTGTCACTTCAAGTGTATAGTGTTTCAACTTGTACCGAGCTATGGTCATAACATGGTCGCTGTGTCATGTGGTTGTCCACAATCAAAGTACCGCATACACACTCAAGTTCGACAAAACACTAAAGTTATAAGACTACCGAGCGTCCTTGCTTTGATATCTTCAATTTTGACCAAGTTACAAATAACTTGCAGAATTCTCTCGTTGAATCATTCAGTAATTGTTTCAAAAACCCATAAGTACATAACATATTGATGCCATCAATGGTCATGAGTAAATCACCGTCCATCCTATGGAGAACGTTAGTAGACTAGTCTCAATAGACGTACCTATATTCTCTTGATACTTCTAGATAAAGTGTAATGGCCCACCTTTTTGAACAGTTTAAATCGACAATAAACCACACATGTCAACTCAAACCATTCAAAAGGGAGGATTGTTAATGGGGTAAATAAGAAAATAAGATAAAAGAAAGAAAAACTAAACACAGAATCTCATAGCGGAATGACAAAATATAATAATCAAATAAACAGTTCATGAAGCTATTTTACAAATAATATTTGATTACACTTTTACAATATATCAGAGTAGTGCATATAGAAGGAATAAATATATAATGCAACGGAACAACATGATGCAATGGAATATATATAAAATAAATAGCATACAAATCTCCATCTTCGTATTCCAAAAATAAAGTCTTCAACGCTGAAAAGCTCAAGCTGACCCGAGCGTAATGAAAAGACCAAACACTTGAGTCTGAACTAATAGATCTTATGTAAGTTAAATCAAATAAATAAATATGAGTGTAACGGCTTCAGTGACGCTTACGAGATTTTACATCTCCTATCCAATGTCTAACGTGCGTGCAATAAATTAGGAGATGTTCGGGATTCCATCTCTTAAGGATCTGTTAAACTATCTATATATGTAATACAATACGCTATTATAATATGTCTACAGTAAAGTAAAGTATTAAAATAGTGTTAAGGCGTTACCCATATATCCCTTAACACTTTTTTATAAATGTCGTAGTCTATACAGTACCGTAATTCCTCCATAAACTAGAGGGCTATCAGAAGGCGCTCCATAGTGTACGACACAAATCAAATTCGTAGTGGACGCGATCAGGATAAATATGACAAGGCACACAAGGCAATGCTTAGAGTAGGATACTACCGTTTTGCAGAACCGGGCCGGTGGTAACGCATAACAGCTACTACCGCCCACCTCAAGACACACTCCAATAATCAAATCAATGGATGGCCACCAAATCAATCACAAAGTAATAAATATGGTTTTGAAAAAGCATGCTCGATTGGGGGAGCGATCCCACTTGGCCCGGTTATAGCTTCTGTTTTAGTCATTTTAATTATGACCCGAAAGTCAAGGCTATCCATCATTATTCTCTTACTTCATTCCAGTAGCGTTTGCCAAACCAGCCTACTTCATTCTGGATTCTCCACTACGTGTACAGTTGTTAAAGTGGTTTTTTGGTATTGATAGAGAGTATGACAATATCCGATCCCGGTTTCTTTACTACCAAACGCTTATTTCACACCGGTTGGTTCTTTTACATTTTCAAATCTGATTCATAATTAATATCAAAATATCATATTCACTTCAAAATCGTATCACTTTCGAAATCATATTCACTTTCGAAATCGTTATTCACTTTAAATCATATTCATTTTCAAGATCATAACCACAAAATAGGTTAAACCATCTTATCAAAGTATTCGCATTTAAATCAATTAAATCTAAATCATAACAGTTCCAACTTTAAACAGTTTGAATGTTGAAAGTAGTTTATATATTGGAATACTTATACATTAAAATAGTTTATATTTTAAAAATAGATTATAGATTAAAATAGTAGTATATTAGAAATAGTTTATATATTAAAATATATATATTAAAAGTTTTTTATAATTTTAAAATAATATATGGTAAAATAGTTTATATTTCAAAAATAGGTCATATATTAAAATAGTATATATATTAGAAATGGTTATATATTAAAATATGTTATATATTAAAAATAGTTAATGTATTAAAAATTATTAATGTATTAAAATGGTTTATATGAGAAAAATAGTTTATATGTTAAAAGAGTTTGTATATTAAAAGAGTTTATATCGAAAATAGTTTTAAATTAGAATTATTTCTTTCAATTTCACAAATCAATTCAAATCAACTTTAGTTTCAAAATTCAATTTAAATCAATACCAGTTCAACAATTTCAATTCAAAAGGCTAAAGGTTTCAATTCAAATTCTCATTAAAAATCAGTTCAATTTACGTCGATTTCAAATCCATGTTTTAACTACAAATTCAAACCACTTCAAATTAAGTAGGTTTCAAAGCTTAAATATTCAAACGTTTACAATATCTCATTTTTGAAAAATTTCATTTATATTTCAAAATTCAACTTTAAGATTTCAATTTAAATTCTTTAAAGAATCCATTTAAACCAATTTCAATTTCAACATTTTAAAGCTTGGATTTTGAAAATAATTCGGTTCATATAAATCTAATTTTATTTCATAATATCATTTAGCTTGATTCAAAAAATAAGGTTTTAAAATCATTTAATTTAACTAATCCGGTGTCCGTCTATAATTTTCTACCCTCTGCTCAAGTGATACGGATATATATCATTTCAACCCATAGTAATTTAAATTTAAGGGTATATGCCATTTCAACCTGCAATCCCGGGTAAAATTTGAAATCCATAAAATCGCTCGGGTTTATCATTTCAACCCATAACGATTTTTTCCTAATTTATAAGTCCATTCGGGTATGTACCATTTCAACCCATAGTGATTTTCCTTACAATAACTAAGGGAACTTGCAGTGTTATAACAACATATAAAATAAATATAATATCCAATCTTTCAAATATCAACAATTAAACTTTCATAACAATCATCATTCAAATCAACCAATAAATCACAACAAATAATCTGGTTATCACTGTCAGGTACTTAACTGGCAATTAAATTCAATATTAATTTAAATGGAAATTCAATTCAAATAAACTCAAATTAAATTTAAATGACAATTTAAAATGCCAAACAACAATCAGTAAATTTTCAATCACATCATAAATTTAATTTAACTAACATAAGATGCTTTAGTATTCGTGAGTGGGTTTAATCACTCACCTTTGATTTTCAATCGATTTAAAATCCAAACGAAAGCTCAAAAATCTAACATTCTCAAAATGCAGCCAAACCAGTCCCATAATGTCCGTAATTTCGATAAGATTGCAACGGAGAAAACCGCACGTGAATCCGAACTCGTATGCAAAAGTTATTAGCGTTAGAAGTTATAAGATTTAATTTAATTTAATATAAACTCATAGGGCAAACCTATAAATATCCATACATTTCAAACCCTAACCCACATACACTAACATATGCATGCGACTATCTCGTATCTCAACGGCCATCATTCTCAAACGAAGGCATGTCCTCCCATTCATTTACGACCACATCGTGGCTCATGGACCCACTCACCACCACCGACCGACCCTCCTTTGTGGTCGCGTGACCACAGCGAGCCCACCCAGGTCGTCCGCCGCTGCACACTGCCCCTACCAATTTTGGCAAAATTTGACACCACTAACACGAACCAAACATACAGATGAGCGTGCCTCAGCCTCATCTACGAGCCAGCAACCTCTGATCGACCCATCGATGAAGATCCACCGTTGAAATCGAAACCCTAAAATGTAAGGCCGAGAATAAATCGTCAATTTCTGACCAAACCATGGTTCGATTGCAAAAATGAATTGCTGCAGTAGATTGCGCTCGTCGATAGTATTCCAACGATATATACTTTGCTACGACTTGAGGAGTTCAAATTTCGAAATTTAATTTTGAAATCGAAATTAGGGTTTCGAATTTGGAAATTATGTTTCTGCCATTGGAGAGAGGAGATAGGAATAATCAGATGGAAATAATAGTACGTACAGAAATAAGAATGCTGCTATGGTTCAAAAAAGAAATTTATTTATATGGACAAAGATAGATAAGAATGAATAGACAAATCAAATTGGGTCGAAACAATAACGACGACCCGAAAAATCCGTTTCGTTTTCGAAACGAAAATGAGTCATCCAATATATCGAAATATATGTTTTCGATATTTTTAAACTCGGTGGAACTAGTTTCAAATTCTAATTCCATTGTACATAGAAGTTTAGCTTTCAAAATCAGATTATATTCATTTAAATTCCATTAATTGATTTCTGCGCGTTTCGAGCTCGCACGATTAAATATTAAGTCCGATTGCTACGAAACTTGAAATCAATATAATAATTCACTGTTACAGATCCGATAAAACTGGTTTTGTCGAAATCAGAGACAATGGCCAAAAATGGTTGATTTTCACGTTAATTAAATAAATTATTATTAAATTGGTTAAATCACTTTTTAAATTCAAGTTAACAATTTTATCAGTCTTGATTACATAGAAATTAATAGTCCTTTAAAATAAATTTTCCATGTTAAATCTAATATTTAAATATTACATAAATTTCAGAGTTCAATTTGAATCATAATAAAATTCCAGTTAATTATAATTTAAATTCCAATAAATTATTTTATTTTGATTTACACTCTTTTTATTCAATCATCCATACAATATGAATTCATTGGACACTAATTTACATTTTATTACATTCTTATTCTACAGTTATCATCTTTTACCATTTTAATTATAATATTTCATTTTCATTAATTCCATTAATTACCAATTTTATTCCATATTTACAATTACAACCAAATTAACTTTACAATTATTTCAATTGATTGAAATTATATTAAAAATAGTTTTCAGTAACATCCAAACAACATTATTAAATCATATTCTAATTATTTTTCTTATCAATAAATCATAATTTTTTTTCTCTTAATATTAAATTTCAAAATCTTAGTTAATTTAATTATTTTTAATTATCAAAAATTATGGATCGTTGCATAAAGATTTAAGGAGCCGTGTTTATATTAATATTGGTTTACTTATGGTTACTTATGGCTATGAACATTTCACAACTACAATCGATGAAACATTAATCTTAATTATTTTCTACGTATATATGTTTATTATTAATTCATTACCTAGATCACATTATAACACACATATAGTAGGAAAAAAATAACCAATATCTTATTTTGTTTCAAACCAGATCGTTTGCTGAATTAGGATTATATAATAAAATTACATAATTTCCCACAGGACATACTCTTAATACTATTTGGTAGGACATCCTCCCTCGACCCGGCATGGGCACCAATCGGTTTGGTGCCAAGCCAAATTAGTTCAAGCCCTTGCCAGTTCGGTTATGTGAAAGTCTCTATCTCAGTGGCTTTTTCCAGCCTTACTTCTCTCTTACATCCATTCCGGATGAGTTGCCAACAGAATTCCAGATTTGGTCTGTTTGGACATGCGTTGTCGCTGGTTGCTCTATGTGTCAAAGGAATCATCATCTTCTACTGCTTAGTCAAGAAAGAAGCTTCCATATTTACCATTATCATCTACATATCTTCCTTGATAAGGTAGTTGATCTGTTGACTCGAACCACATGTTGCTTCATGATTGTCCCTCTTAGGCATACCGCTCTCCATCTAACGATGTTCTTTTCGATCCTAGATATCTTGCTAGTGGCTTCATGATCTTAATTGAGCTCTCAATTAAAGCACCAAAATGTTTGCGTAAAAAAAAACCAAGCACCCAAGAACAAATATCTGACAGAGCCTACGAATCGAAGTGTGATCCTAATGTCAGTTTTTAGAAGATGGGATCTCTAGTTATCAAATATGGTAAGTTCTTATTCTAATCCAGATCATACATCATTGACGGATATACTAAAAGGTAAAAAGTAAAGTGTAGAAAAAGTAAAGACACAATTTTTTTTGTATCCGTTCAGTAATCTATCATATATGCCCATTTTATATCTTTTATCATGATTCTTCAATTTACAATTATTAGATCTCTCTTGATCGATTACAACTATTATTGGTTATTAAATCTACAATTGGCAAAACTCTGATGTCGTAAATCTTGAGGTTATCCCACCACAACTCAATTTTGGGTGATTGGAGGTGATTGAAAAAGATTGAAATGATTCCTTTCTTCTCAAAAGTGCTCTAGAAATTCGGTTTGACAAATGATTTGATTTTAACTCTTCCGTTTATCAATGAGGTATTTATAAGTGTATAGTTCCTATGAAATATGCATTTTCCATATATAACCAAATCGATTTGATAGAAAACGATTAGGTATTAAACCCTTAGATAGAAAACTTCCCGCCAACTGTTTTTCCGATTGAATACTTCCTCCCTTAACTTATCTCCTATCGATCTATTTCTCATGTTCGACACTTACTCCCTATCAGACTGTTTTGGTGTACGTCTCAAAACCCTTTTTATTTTTTCCCCCTAACTCCTTCCAAAGTCAAGGAAGGTCTGAACCAACAGCTTCATATTGTCAAATAAAACACTCTAACGCCCTGGCCTTGAATGTTCTGTTTGAATGAAGTAAATGGTCAAGTATATTTCAGTATATACTTGGAACTGATATGTACTTCGACCAAAATGCATGATCTGATCTAGCGTGTACTTTCCGACTTGTGTGAGCACCATGACAAATTTTTGCATATAAAATAAAAAATAAAAAATGGCCCCTATATGGTAAGAGTTGAGGAATAGTTCAATAAGATCCAAAAATCCTCCTTGCTGCTTTTAGAAAGAAGCCGGGAGTCGTAGCTACAAAACTAGACTAAAATTACCCTATCTGAGTAAAACTTGTCATGTTCATAACCAATATTCCAGCACTCTAACGAATCAAAAATTTTGATGCAAAATTATATATATATATAAAAATTTAACGGATCACCTTCACCAACTGATATCAACAAAAAAAATCATTTCTCACAACCAAATAACGGTCACCATTAAAAGCAACAGTAAAAAGTATGACATTGCTTTAAATATGTTTGCAGCACCGGGCTGCTAGCAAAAACAATTACAGACAAACAAGTACACAAACAACAATTTATTTTGGCAATTCAATAGAAATGTAACAGGTGATATACTCTTCCACTGAAAGTTTTAGCACCGACTGACCAACCCATACACATCTGCAAATGCAAAGAATTAAACCGTCAGTAACTTCATGCTACACTTTGTGTTAGTATTTGTTGATTCATTCATTCAAACATGTTTAACTGAAATAAACTCATTCTTATTTAATTGAGATGTTTGAAAACTAATGAACATGCAAATACTTGAATAAAGTATCTCACTTGTTACCACATTATAATCTAAACTGTAAATCAACCGGTAATTTTGACATATCATTTTAGGTAACACATACAACCATGGATTTACAAACAAGAATGGACTAAACATTAAGCAACCATTAAACACATTATTATCGGCGTAGCGAAGCACATCCTAGTTTAAACATAATATTATTCTTTGCTTATGAATTACAACCGGCCTGTCGGAATACCTTTCTTACAAATGCCAACCTTTTTAGTAAAACAGATTGGCCTACCAAAACCAATTCCATGAGTATAAACAAGGGAGATCTGTGAAAATAATTTTGCTCTTCACATTTAAAGCATAATTATTGTGGAAAAGGTTTTCAGAATGAGATTCAAACCGTAAACCCAGAAGCTCAAATTATAGATCGAAGATTCAAAATAAGACGCACGCACGCGCGCGCACACACAGAGTTATTACAGCGATACAGCCACGCTTCAAACGGTGCTATCTTGCTCCATACCAAACGTTTAGGAAGATGCAACTACTTTGACACATGGTTTTAGATCTCCTATATCTCCTCCGAGATCTCCTTTTCACATTTAAACGAAACGAAACATCAAATCTCCTCCATATCTCCCTCGATACTCATCTCGTCTGAGATATTCAAATCTCACCCGAAATATTGATTAAAACCTCAATCCGAGATCTCACCTGAAATATGGATCAAAATCCCAATCCGAGATCTCACCCGAAATATGGATCAAAATCTCAATCCGAGATCTCACCCGAAATTATACATTTCTTATTTTCCATAATTTTTTTTTTTAATTTTCATATTGATTCAAAAAAAAAAACTACTCAATCCAATTATAATTTATCAACTTCTTGAACATATTTTTTACTTTTTATCTTAATGAGTCATAGCGAAAATTTTCATTTCTTTATTATTTTCAAATAAAAGGATATCATTCAATCATTACCAAATCAATTAAGTTAATCAAGTTACCACTCTTCTAAAAATATTCCTTTTTGCATGTAAATCGAGTATGTTACCATTTTTATTTTTACTAAGAAAGTTATAACCATTAAATAAATTTTTGACACATCAATTTTAGACACATAAGTACATCCGAGATATTCCTGAGATGCATTATAAGACCCGAGATGTCAATCCGAGATGTACACTCGATACGTACTCATCTCGTCCAAGATCTACCCCGATACGAGATAACTTGTGTAAAAATTCCGAGATGAAACATGACCGAAATCCGATATTTGAAACCTTGCTTTGGCACATCCAGAAACAATCATCTATTCATTTTGTTGGTTATAAAATGGTACAGTAGTGACATCCAATCTGTCTAAGTTTAAACAATGTGCTACCACGGACATTCATATTGTAAAGTTTAACTCAATGTATGCAATGATCAGAAACTTTTCGAGAGGGAGAATAAACTGACATAATTTGAGCATTAAAACTTCAAAGTTCATATCAAAGTTATCAAAGAAAACCTATTTGTGCAAATTATTTACATGTTGAAACTTAAAATGAGCAACTATCCTTGTACACAAATGCAAAAGAAACATTACATCAGCCAAGATGAAATTCAGCCCTAATCCGACATTATGTACTCCATGAAATAAAGATGAAATTCAGCCCTAATCCGACAGTAAGCAATCCATTAAATAACCATTCCTCCATGAAATAAACCGACATTAAGTAATCCTCTAAATAACCATTCCTCCATGAAGTAAACGAAGACATATGTATCACAAGAAACCGAAGAAAATAAATTCTTTACTTACAATCCAACAAGACATTAAAACCCATCGATGAATATCCCAAAAATCCAAGCGCATCTGTATTCGACGAATAAACATACGATATTCGAAAAAAACGGATACTGCTCCGGGTACGAAGACATCTGAATCTGAAAATGATTCATTCGGTTTTGGTCAAGATTATAGTTTACATTATGTGTATTTTAGACTTCTAGTACAATACAAAATTTGTATTTATTGCTTTATTGAGTTAATAATTTATATTATATACATTTTATACATATTAACAGCTTAAAACTATTTATTATCACCATGTTCGTTGATTTTGCATGCTACTATAATCAATGGAATTGAAGGAAAAAATACTAAATCAAAATTTTCTATTTATGTTTATTGATTTATCAATCATTAGCGGATAATATAATTATCCAATATCCATCTATATCCATGGACGCGAATATACAATATTCGAAATGAATTTGGATGCAGATATAGCACTATTCGCATTCGAAAGCATCCATTGACAAACCTAAAGCGAACGACATGAAGGCTTGGGGGCGCTTTGAACAACTTTTCATCTCTTTTATTATTTACTATAAAAATAAGACAAATTGTATTCATAAACCAAAATTGGCTTAACAGACACCAACAATTGGACAAACTAGTATCCGTAAAAAATTACTTGGCTTTTTACAAAATTGCTCATAGTTCCCATCTTTCCCTATTTCAAACATGAATTCATTCAAACAGAGTAAAAGCTTCCACTTCTGGAAACATTTTTCGAAATTTAACAAAATTGTTTCTTTGTTTATTTGCTCCAAGCTTCTGCATTTCCAGCATGTACAACTCTAATTTTTAAGAAAAAGGCAGATTAACTAATCTGAAAGGGCCATGTGTGGTTGATACTTATGGTTTTCATCAAAACGCCAATTAGCTTCTCCACCAAATGTTGAGATTTGATCCAACTTTTTAAAAATTTTGAATTTTAGTATGATGAGTTATAAAGAAAGATGTTAGCAGAAGAACAACGAGAACTTTAGTCATAGTTTTTTCTTCTTCTTCTTTTTAATAAAACCAACATGTATCTAAGATAATTCTTGGCCTTCAAACATTTATAGCTCAATAATAAATCGTTTTAAAACAAATCATAAATTTCAACCTTCTTTATTTGACATCATCAACGATTTTCTCTTCATCAAATCAAATTACTTGGAAAAACTAATCCAGAGACCCGACTTCAACACATAAAACGAATGCCTAGGAAATCACATCAGAACCCTTTAATTTTGCCACATGTATTATCAATCACCAAATAAAAACAAAGAGAAAAGAGATAATAACCTAATGATGGGAACCAGATGCAGCCTGTTGCTGATGCTCGAGATGGCGGCGCTCCTGAGGAAGAGCGATGAAGTAGGACAAGATCATGCCACCGATGGCCACGTGGTACAACGGTTCGATGGAGCTTGTCTCGATGTACTTCTCTATGTATCGATCGCAAGCCTTGTCGGCCGATGCCTTTATGTTGCTCCAAGTCATCTTCGGCTTCAAATAGTTCGGCACCTCTCTCAATTTCATTCCTTTCATTTCGTTGTACATCGCTCGCAGCGCCATTTCTTTCTCTCTCAAACCCTAACCCTAGTTTTTTTTCTCTTCTTTGTCAGTCCAATTAGGAAATTTGATGTAGATGGTGGGTGTAGATCTTGCTCATTTTTATGCGGGCATATGCATAAATGAGATTATGGGCCGGGCTTTGCTTTAAAGGCCGAACTTGGCTGCTTAGGACTAACAGATAATTAAAAGGGGGTAGTGCAGGTTAACAAAACGGGTGAACCCGCCAAATAAGCAGATCAAACTTAAAAGGAAAAATAAAACAAAAAAGAGAGGGAAATTCCTAGAAAAAAGGTAGGAGAAGCGCAAAGAGTGGTTAGAAAAACGAATGCCAGAAATCTCATCTCTCATTTTTGTTTTTTTCCCCTTCTTTTGTTTTTTTTTCCCTCTCCGCATTCGTTTTCTTCGTCGAATCAATAATAATAATACTTTAATTTCAAATATTAGAAAAAGGGAGTAGTATTAAGGATTAGGAATATAGGAAATAATTGATGGGGACATGGCGAAAGGCCTATGGAGCTCTTAAGGACTCCACCAAGGTCGGCCTCGCCAAGGTCAACAGCGAATTCAAGGTATTTTTTTTCCACTTTATCCTTCTACTTTTATTATTATTGATTCCTGTTAACTACGCATCAATGTGCTTTGCAGGAATTGGACATTGCGATTGTGAAAGCTACAAATCACGTAGAATGTCCTCCTAAAGAACGGCATGTTAGAAGTGAGTACATTTTTGTGCGTTGTTTTATGTACATTTTGCATGATTTAGGGCACTGGATTGATAATTTACTTAAATGATTATGGAAAAACTTTTTCAAGTTCGTGATCTCAATGAAATTTGAACAATTCCTTAAGATATATTGATGAATTAAAATGCAGTATTGGGCTTTTGATCATGACTGGTGTGTTACAAGTAATCAATTGTTATTCCATCTTGATCCATCTGATCTATGCTATATTTTAGTTACATATCGATTGGTACATGGGAATTTAATTGATAAAACTTCATATAATGTATCTTAGTTTCATAAATTTTGTGCTATTTCCAGAAATTTTTGCTGCTACACATGTATCTCGCCCGCGCGCTGATGTGGCTTATTGCATATATGCACTTGCAAGAAGACTATCCAAGACACGTAACTGGACGGTAAATTTCATTTCCTCTTGGTTAGCTCATTTATTTACGAACTACATGTAGGTACCAAGTGAAACACCAATCTATGAGTTTTATCTACTTCCATTGTTATGGCTTCGAAATGACGGAAGATTGGATTTCTTTTGAAAATTTAGAAATATTAGGTCTAAATAGGGAATTATTTAAAAAAAATGGAACTGGTTAATTTCTGTGAATATGTAAAAGGAAAATAGTGAAATATAAGTGAAAAACCTCAACTTTTGGTTATATATGATATACCCATAATTTACTCTAACTTATCCATGTTAAATAACCAAAGCTGCATGTAATTTGGCAGGTAGCGCTAAAGACGTTAATAGTTATTCATAGGGCATTGAGGGAGAGCCACCCTACATTTAGAGAGGAGATGCTAAATTACTCTCAGAGAGGTCATATATTGCAAATATCTAATTTTAAGGATGATTCGAGCCCACTTGGTAAGTTACAGCCTTACAGGTCAAAGAATGTTTAATCAACTTATCATTTTCCTTAACATAGTTGATTGATGACAATGGTATTCGATTCCACTACTTCTGGATATGCAATCTAGAGACATACCACTTTCATATAGAGGCCATCTATCAATTTATCATTATCATTGTCTAACAATTTGTTTGCATGTTTGTAGCTTGGGATTGTTCTGCATGGGTTCGAACTTATGCTCTTTTCTTAGAGGAAAGACTAGAGTGCTTTAAAGTTTTGAGGTATGATATTGAAGCAGAGCGTCTTTTAAAAAATCAACAGGGGACTGCCAAGGTAAATCTACTAGTTTTATTTCATTCAACTTGCTGTGTGAGCTAGATTTTCTTTTCATTCTGTATTTTCATATATATTTTTTGTTTCTGTTTTTAGGGACATAGTAGAACAAGGTCACTTTGTTGTCCAGATTTACTCGAACAACTGCCTGCTTTACAACAACTATTGTTCCGCCTTATTAACTGCCAGGTAGAGTTACATCTTATAAGATTCTTTTTCATTTTGCACTGTTTGCATAGGTCTTTGGCATGTAATTTCTTGCTGAATGCAGCCTGAAGGAGGAGCTTGTGGAAACTATCTTATACAATATGCATTAGCTTTGGTAAGCTTTACATATCTTGCTTGCAAACCATTATGTTAATGTATATAAAGTGGAATAAGTTGAAGCCACTAAAGTTGCACTCAAGTATACTCATTTGTTCATTTTTGTTGTTGTTGAGTATATAGGTTTTAAAAGAGAGCTTCAAAATATATTGTGCAATTAATGATGGGATTATCAATCTTGTGGATATGGTATGTACTTTATATTGGTTGTTTTGGGTCAGTTTATGGTATTTGCAGTATTCTTTGTGTGTTTATTCTAGCGTCTTCCAATTCATTGCAGTTTTTTGAGATGTCCAAATATGATGCAATCAAAGCACTTGAAATCTACAAAAGAGCAGGCCAGCAGGTATTAGTTACCATTCTTAGCTTCGCAGTTTGCATTCTGCAATGTGAAAATAAGCTAGTTATTGAGTTTTATTTTAAATGCTGAATAGGCAGAAAGCCTTGCTGAGTTCTACGAGTTCTGCAAAGCTTTGGAGCTTGCCAGAAATTTCCAGTTCCCAACTCTAAGACAGGTTTTCTTTACTTAAGTTACACCTAATATTTATGTGCTTCTTTGAACTTACTCTGGGAATATTCTTATGTTTATTTGTAACAGCCACCACCCTCATTTTTAGCGACAATGGAAGAATACATCAAAGAAGCCCAGGGTGATAATTCAAACAAAAATGTGGTTAGTATCCCCGAAATATATTACATAACGTGTAATAAGTGGTCAAGAGCATATGAAGATTTTTGAGTTCGCATTTCAGGAGATGCCATATGCATCGTTGTGCAATGTAAACGCATAAGTTTTAGGACTTACCAATTTGAATGTAATCCATGTTTTTATACTTATATGGTCTGATATACTGCATGATTTTAAATAATTGATATCCTTGGATGGACCTGAACATAGACGTGAGTGGAGTAGAAAGAACATGGCCTATAGCTGTATTAAAGACCATATTTTTGGATTATTGTTTTATGTATCGAATAAGACAACCCTGAAAGACGAGAAAATACTACATACTAATTGATGCCTAAACAATCAGATCTTAACAGAAATATAAGAACTTTAAAATCTAGGAACCATTTGCAGTGAAGTGCTTTGTACAGAAAAAATATCCGAAATCCGAGATGACATAATGAAAATTGAGTTTTACAGCTTAATTAATCTCAATGTCTCGTAGGAATGAAGTTTGTAGAAGGGTAGAAGGATAAAAGCCAATAATTCTAGAGTCAATGTATGAGCCATCTTTCGCATTACTTAACGAGGAATTTAAACCAAGACTGATCGATGTATACATGCTTAATGAGATTAGCATGCATTGAGTTATGCTTTGATCATAATGATTTTTGCAAACCAATATTTCATAGATGAAAATCGTTGTAAAACCAGGAATACGAGGAAAAAAACCTATTAACATACAAAGAAGAAGAAGAAGTTCCTGAAGAGAATCAGGAACCTGCTCAAGAAGAAGTGAAGCAACCAGAACCTGAGCCTGAACCAGAGCCCGAACCCGAACCGGAACCGCAGCCTGAACCCGAACCCGAACCTGTTGGAGATTTATTGGTTCGTTCTTTTTCTTAATCTTTTTTTCCTCCCTCTCTCTGTTTACCAGTGTTCCTTCAAGGTGCTCATAATAGGAATTTTGATTTCAAGTAGGGTTTGGATGAAATAAACCCTGTTGCTGCAGAAATTGAGCAGAGCAATGCATTGGCATTAGCCATCATGCAACCAGGTATTTCTGACTAAATCAAATAGTATATTTTCAATTTATAGCACATTACCAATGTTTTATTGCTACGAGCACTGATTACTGATACTTTTATCATATGTATTTATACTTTTTTAAGGAAGTGAACCTGGGCCTTCGAATAATACTATGGACTTGATTAATAGTGGTTCAGGATGGGAATTAGCTCTGGTCACGACTCCAACCAATTACACTTCTCATGCCGTCGAAAGCAAACTGGTCTGAACTATATACTCTATATCCATTTGTAAACTATTATAACTATATTCCTCGTCTTTTGTACATATATAGGCTGGAGGGTTCGATAGGCTATTACTAGACAGTCTGTATGAAGACACAGCGCGCCAACAGCAAATCGCTTCTCTAGGATACTACGGCAGTGCAGAAACAAACAACGCCAACCCTTTCACTACAAATGATCCATTTGCGATGTCTAATAGCATACTGCCGCCGTCAAATGTTCAAATGGCTTTAATGCAGCAGCAGCAGCAGCAATACTACTATCAACAGCAGTATCAAGATCCATATTACTATTATCAGCAGCAACAGCAGTATTATAGCCCGCATCATCAAAATACAGATATGAGCATGATGATGGTGCCTTACAATTCAGGTCAACAATCGCAGAGTGTTTTACCTGCACAGCAAATGGGAAGTACAAATGCTGCTTCAAGTGCTAATCCTTTTGGCGACCCTTTTGCTGGTTTAACCGGATTGCCTCAGAGTAGTTCTACTCCTCATTCCTCCCATGGCAATCATGCTTTGCTTTAAATTTTTATCATTTAATTCATTATTTGTGTATAAATCGATTTAAAATGTTACAGTGATGAGAAGTGAACTACTGTTAGTCATTGTTTTAAATACCCTGTGTGTGTAGCATCTACAGGAACATTAATTCTTTATTCTGCTTGAAATAATATCATATAATGGCGTATTTCACTCAAGTGCATGTAGTTTTCCCAATAAATTCTGCTCTCCTTTTCAAGTTGAGAATAAGGTACTAAGTGAAACCGTATGATTATCGTCGTTGAGAAGGGCTATGTCTCATCCCAATCTCTTGCGTGTCCGCATCTCAACCAATAGGTTTAGGAGGAACTTGAACTGGTCGGCCTAATCTGCCTTGAATGCTGTCTTGTCAACTTACCTTGGATGAGAGTCTTGATTGGTCTGTATGTTTTGAGCATTTTGAATGCCTGGGACATTCTCAACTCCTTGGTTTCCCTGGTTAATAACATATAGTGGATTTCACATTAACAATGTAGCATTAAACAACATTTAAATGTTTGTTAAACCGTCTTTTGACCAGGCAATATACGAGCGGATTTAACTAAATGGGTCTCAAAATCATCAAGGCTAGAAACTCGGGTGAATGATTATCAGGTTCGAAAATAAAGTATAAGTACAGCTATGGATGATAGTCAAGCGGATTCGGACGAATGACATTTCAGAATTAACTAAGTATGGAATGATATTCCGCTAGATAGGGGATCGGTATATATCCCTTATTTCAGGAAGGGGATCAGATCGGATCATCATGGTATTGACTTAACTCGACAGCTCGACTCAACGGAAATCGATGGATATTTTCAAATTTCACCTAGGCAACATCGCAGAACAATTCAGGAAACATGGAGCTAACCTTGAAGGGGACCCACCATAGGGGTCATCGACCCCAATCCTCAAGCATTGGTGATTGATGCCGACCCCCTATAGGGATCGGTGTCGATCCCTTAGAAAGGCCCCAATGGGCCCCATTTTTTCTGGAGGGGTTCGTCTTGGTCTTTGGCCTTTGCACGTGGATGGATTTCAGCTGGATATTTGCACGTCTTCTTTTATAAATACATGATCATTGGCTGAGGGAAAGAGGTCTTCTCTTTGGGCTCTCTTAACTACACTGCCGTTTTTATTATTCGGATCCAAAACATTGTCACTGTAATCAATAGTAGAAATAAAAGAAATTTTTTTAAAGTGGACGTAGGCCGGAGTACGTCAGTAGGTTGGAGTACGTCAGACCACTATAAAACTTTCAGTGTTCATTTCTTACTGTCTTAATATTTTATTCTCTATATCATTCTGTTTGGAGTTGTATATTGAATTTGTGGTGCTTTCATATTGTTTGGGTGTTGGGGACATTTTTGACGCCAATAGTATTAATGAGTTAAGATGTGACCAAATTTCAAAAAGGAAGATGTTGGTTTAAAATGTTGAGGGAAACTGAAATTTTCAGCGGTGGTGATGGTAAAAAAATCGATAAGCACCTTTGTACAAGTGGTTAATTGATTCGGCTTTGGTGCAGGATGTCACAAGTTTGAAACTTGCTTTCGAACGTTTATTTGACATGGGATATGTTGTCCCAATGATTTGTTGTATATAAAAGTAACATTTCAAAAAAAAACCACAATTTCTTACAAAAGAGAGTGGTGATAAATCAATCTTACTTAATAGAAAAAATAAAGCACTGATTTTACTTAGGATATATATTTAATTTATCTAACTTTTTATATAAAAAAAGCGATGAAAGAAATAATGATTTGGAAGAATGAAGACTAAAAAAAATAAGATGCCAGTGGAAATAAAAAAAAGATCAAAAAATAAATTATTCGACGGAGAGACAAAAAGTTCATAACATTTAAACTGTCTTTATATTAACCATTTTATTTAGAAAAATGTAAAGCCTATGTTTTCACAGAACGTTGAGAAGTTTGGATTTCCTTTTAAATTGTAAGAGAAATAATTAAGCTAGATCTAAATTCATGCATTATATAGAATTATATTGATTTGCTAATCTTTATACTTTTCACAGTTGATAGTTTTAAATGAAAATTAAAATTCACAAGTTATTTGAGTGGGTACACTTCATATATATTATATCTTATACGGTAAAAAAATGAAATGGTGGTTGAATTTATATGTTTTCTTTATTTTACAAGAGTGAACGAAGAAAAGTGGTTAAAATGAGAATTACAACAGCAAGCCAAATTGATATACATAATTAACAATCATTATGTTTTGATTAATATATATTATATGTTTTGATTAATATATATTAGTTTTTATATTAATTTACTTTAAACCAATGAAATCCCAACATAGATCATGCTTAATAATTCAAGATAACTACTTTGAATAAGATGAAGTTAATTTTGAAAATACTAAGGTAGTCTATTTTATATCTTACATATTATATAAGCTTTTGGTTCATTTAAAATAAAAGCGTAAGATAAACTATAGCATTCGATCCATGCTTGTGTGTATCTTAGTTATTATGTTTTTCTTTAATTTAGTATTATTCATTTTAATTTTCTCTAAATATTAATTCTTATTATTATTATCATAAGTGTTTGTAATATGTTACATTTTGATGGAGTTTATATTTTAAAGAATAAAACAAATGTATTTCGAATAAAGATCTTGCTTATTTAATGAAAGTAGTTATAAAATATTGGATCATAGAATGGAGCTTTGACCTCGATTGAAATTTCTAAGTAAAAAAGCAAAATTAGTAGTAAAAATAATGTTTTCAGGTCGACTAAGTGGTTCCAAAATATTTTGAGTAAAATGAGGAAGATAAGGTTCGAACTTGGAAGGTTGGGAAAAAAGTGAATCAATGAAAGTAAAGTTATTAGATATAAACATGGTTGTGAGATTCGAACTTATGACCTTCTTGCGAGTACACTAAATCAAATGGAGGTAAGTACTTAAGTTCTGAAATTATGAGAAAAGAAAAAAATCTTAAGTGAGATTTAATTTTAATATATATGGTAAATAGTAGACCAATGCTATGGATGCAACATGCTAAAAATACATAATTTAAAATAATTAAATTTTTTGTGATGACTGTAATGATGTTTTCAAAATACAAAATTGGTAAAACAATCATGATAGCGAGTTTATCGCTACAAGAATGCAGTATGAAATAGATATTTGTAGCAATACATTTACGCACAACAAATTCTTTATATCTTAATTTGTTTTGACTTTACATTACCTAAAATATACCTTTTTCTAGTCAAAATTCCCATGAAATCCCCATACACCATAACGCGTAGTAAAATAAAAATTGAACGAAAAGGAATATAAAATTGGAGGAATTAATTTAAAGGACAAAAATTTCTATATTTTTTGCCTCAAGGACACGACCTTAATATTTTTACCACAAGGGCAAACATTCTTCTAAAAATTATTCACAAGGACAAACATTTTCCAAAATTATTCACAAGGACAACAAAACTGATACCGAGATAAAAACTGATACCTAAAAACTGCTACCGATAACTACAAACTGATACCTAAAAACTGCTATCAATAACTAAAAACTGATACCTACAGAAAGTTGTCCTTCAGGATAAAATATTGAAGGTCTGTCCTTGAGGCTAAAAAGCTGTGAAATTTTGTCCTTGACAATAATTTTCTGTATAAAATTATAAAAAGAAACAAAATGCGTTTTTAACGCCATATCATAAAGTTTAATGAACTATCATAAAAAATCCATTTTAGTAATACCAAGTATTTGTAACATATTATGATGTATAAATTATTCTCAACATTCCATTTATAGAACTTTAAATACCAGCGTAAAAGCTTCTCTATTACTTTTAGACTAAATGCCTTCTATGAGAATCTTTTTGTTTACTATTTGAATATAAAGAGACTATAATTCTTCCAAAACAAATAAGTACAACGATCTTTCAAATTTGACATTTTACAAAGTTGATGTGTTTCCTCCCGTATTCCAACTATAAAGTATCTGTAATAATCCAATCTTACAACTAAGAGTGTGAAACATGGTAAACTGTTAAAACATATTTAAAATAATGTTAGTCGTAGTATGATACCAATTTTTTTAAATATATTAGTCTACTTATGGACCTGATTAAAATATGTTGTCGGATTTGTAAACTTAAATAGTAACATATATATAATTTAAAGAAACCTATGATATTTCTAGCTATTGTTCAAATTATTTAGTATGTGTAATCATCTAACATTGGTACCTCACTATGAATTTTTTCCACGTTATATGTGATATGAAGTATAACTATTATCAATCCATATTCATATTAGGATTTTACAAACATGGTCAAATATTTTTATATTTCCACATATACCGAAGTCTGTAATCTATAATGAAGGAATATTTTCATTTCAAGCAAATTGTTCATAAATATGAAATAAAAAAATTGGATTATACATAGAGTAAGAAAAAAATATACTGTGAATTCAATGGGAAAGAAAGCTGAATATTTCTATCGGGAAATGGAAGAAGTGAATAAATAAATAAAACCTAGGAAAAAAGTCATGATTTGAACTTACTTTATAAGAAATATACATATATTATACAAAGTAATTCTTACCTAACTGTGGGGAGAAGGAACAAGTAAATAAACTTTACGTATCTTGTACCTTACGGTTCTAAAATATTGTACAATCTAACATTTCGAGATAATAAATGTAATTTCAATGAAAATGAAGACTTATGATGATTCAATGCAAACTGCAACGACCCGTAAATTTCGTTGATTTAGTTTGGGTGAATTAATGAGTTTTTTAATTAAATTTAGTAGAAATGAAAACTTTATAAACTAATATTAAAATGAACGCTAAAATAAAATATATAAATGGTGAATTAAAACTATTTACTAGCAATTTTAATAAATTTCAATAAATGAGATGGGGTAAGTATTATACCTGGGTATAAATTCATTTAAAGGGAATTTATTTAATATGTTAATGTAAAGTTAGAAAATATTGGAATAAATAATAATTTCATTCATACTTGCAAGCATTTATTATAAGTTGCATGTTGAAATGGTTGATTGAATTGGGATTTAAAATTTAATTTAAACGGAAAAATATAAAGGTTTTCAATAACGGAAATTTAGGTGATAAAGTCATAACAAGTTGATAAATAATAACAAAATTAAGGGAATAGTATTAATGTAAATAAAGTTGAAACAAATTGGATATAGAGAAATAAATGTAAGCATTTAATAAAATTAATTAATGTGGATTTCAATAAATGGTAATTGAATAAAAGTCAACGTTCTCTAAGTAATCATATACTTGCTGGAAAGTAATACGTAATTGATTGAATATGATTACGAAATATAAAATTTGTGTATACACGAAATTTTAAACGGTAATTGTTAAGTAATAAACCTATAAAGGCAAGTAAAGAAAATAGGTAACAATCTATATGTTGTTTATTTCATTTAGTATGATAAATAAAAATTTGGGAATCACATCTCAATTAAGGGAAGTTAAGATGTACGTTAATTTGAAATAAAATCTAATAAATATTACATTAATATGGAATGTAGTACAAATGGTTGGGGATTGTCAAATTTGGTAAAAAGGGATTGAACTTAGTAAATTTCGTTAATTGAGTTTAAAACCTTAATTAGTACGCGTAATTGACAAGATTCACATTTTTAAATATAACCGTTGATACAAATCTAAGATGTATATAGAAGTATCAGTGTAATGAAATGTAAACAAATGTTAAGTATGCTTATGGGATAATGATTGTTTTAATAATAAGAATGGGAATCAACATTTATTTATTTATTTGAATTTTTTTATTGAATGAATTAATTTGACTTTTAATTTGATAAATCAAAACAAAATCTTTTTTATATATATTAAATAAAGTTTAATTATAGATCCATATTTAAACTCTTAAACCAAATTGCATTTTTTTTAGATCTCAAAGTTTATATACATATAATTTGCATTTGTGTTGAAACAGAAATATTGTATACACATATTGTCACTTTATCTTGAATTGAATATGTCATGAAATTTGAATACTTTGTTGAATAAATTATTTGTTCTTAATCTAATAAATTATAATAGAAGTTTACATATGCTTAACAATTTTTCGATAATAAATCTAAGCTTTGATTTTGATTACAATAATATTTAAATTTGTTACCTAATTTATTATCTCAAATGTCCTTATTAAGGATCTTAAAGGTTTGTTACTATATTGCTTAATTTGTTGTGTTCCACTTCTGTTTTTTTTTTAAATTTAAATAAATTTCATTATGGTAAAAAAGTTTAATTTATATGTATTTTTGACTTCAAGTATACATAAGTTTACAAATGCATTAGACAATTTAATGAGGTATGGAATTATGCTTTGAATTAATTAATAAGCTTTGGTTTAATCTTTATACACACATGTATGTGTGTTTGTGTGCATGTGTAAACATATAAACATTTAATGTATTAATTTCAAATTGCTAAAGCATGATTTAATTTTTTTATTATTATTATCAAACAATTTAAAAGTGAGGTAATATTATATACATACTAATTTATTGTTTGTTGTTTATGCTTTCTAGTCATAATACAACTTGCATGATAATTAAATGTCGTATTAATAAAATTGGCTAAAGTGGGAAAGTGGAATTAATCAATGTCGTCGCCTTTTATCTCCTTCTCTATTAGATCCTTATGTGATTGCATCTACATTTATTCTTTTTTATTCCTATATATTGTCACCAATTAATCGTACTTGATATATGTTTAGCAATTCTGACACACAGTTAAAGTATAAATATATATGATGTATTCAAACTTTTCTGTATCTAGGACTTAATTAATTTAGAATCAAACTAATAAAAAGTGACATTTATTTTTGTCCCTCCACATTCATTCCCTTTCTAATTAATAATTACCTCTTTTTAATACCTGCTACTTTTAAAAAAAGGCCGTTCATATTTACTATATTTCAATACCAAGTTGTTCATATTTACTTTATTTCTAATTAATAGTAGCCTCTCTTTTCATATCTCTTTGTCCCTAAACCTAACTCTAATCTTATAAATACGATATGATGCAAATGAAACCTAGCCTCCATTCAAACCTTCTTCTTCTTCTTCTTTTTTTCTTTTTTCTTTTCAAATCTTCTTATTGTATTTCATTTTAATTTTTCCTTCCTCTTCAAATATTCTTCTTCTCAAGTTTTATTCTATTTCAAACTTTCTTCTTTCTTTTCAAATCTTGATCTTCTCTACAATTTTCAGTTCTTCTTATTTCAATCCTTTTCTTTTTCAAATTCTTCTTTTTCAAATCTTTTCCAAACCTTTTAAAAATACATACATAAATACATATATTTATTAAATTAATAAGGAGGGAAATTAAAGTAAATCAAAATAAAAGAAAAATTACGGAACAAAGCTAGCAATCAAGAAGAAGACTAAGGAAACGTAGAGCGAAGCTATTGATTAGATGTCTATTATTTTCAGATTCGTATAAAGGTGAGTGTTTTAACCCACTCACAATTTCCAAAATTTCTTATGTTTGTTTAATTGATTTATGACGTGTTTAAAATTTTATTTATAGCTGTTTGGCTTATACTTCATCATTTTCTTAGTTAAATTACATTCATTAATTTACGCGTTATTTAATTCATTACTGCATTTAAAACTGCAGTTAATTGTTAATTAATTTATTCATTGCATTTAAACTGTCAGTTGAAATTTTAGTAACATTTATTTTTGCATATAACCTGCTAGTTAAATTTATTTATTATTGCATATAAACTACAGTTAAACAGTTATTTAATTCATTATTGGAAATTTAACTATCAGAATTAATTATTATTTATTGTTGTGATTGTTTGAATTGGATGATAAATTTATGAATGTTTGATGATTGATATGATGGATGAATGGATGCGGTATTTATATTGTATAAACTGCAAGTTATTATGCATTTTCATTTCATTTGGGATTGCGGATTGAAATGATATACAACCGCATTTTTATTTTTAAATTTCGGATTAAAATGATAGATATTCGTACCACTTGACCATATGGTAGAAAATTATATACAGACACCGTCGGTCTACATATATAATTATTTTTGAAATGATTTTTTATGGTTTGGATAGGATACGGTTTAATAAATATTAAATTTTGATATTTTATAAATATTATTTTGTATATTTACATATATAGTTAAATTTTTGAATTTAAGCTATGTATAAATCTGTTAAATAAAAATGACTAAGTTGAATAATGGAGTTTGATAATTTATATTATATGATTTAGTATAGGTTTAAGATATTGTGTGTGTGTGCGCGTATATATATAGGGTTTAAATGCTTCAAATCAATTAAGATTAGAAATTTAAAGGTATGATATTCATAACTGGATTTTTATTCAAGATAAATCAAATGAATATTTCTAGTATAAATAAATTGAAGGAAATATTCAGTTGTTAGTAATTTGAGTTTTATTTAAAATGATAATGGATTTATTGTGTAAATATTTTAGACTAAAATATAGAATAATGAATGGTAGAATAGAAAATTTCCAACCTTAGTTTTGAAATTGTTAAATACTCAAAGTTTGAAATATATTGGAATCGAAATGTTTTATTGAGACTGAAAGAGAATCTAGATTTATGAGTTTAGACTTAATTCAAAGTGAATAAATGTTAAAGGCGTTGAAATTTTTACTTTATAAGTTAATTTAAAAATCAACTATTTTACATATTATTGAATATCCAAACCATTTAAGTTTTGAAAGTTATGGTTTTAAAGCTATAAATTTCGTAGTTTTATGTTTGAAAGTTATAATTCAAATGTTTGGTTTCCAATTATTATAAATTTTAAAGTAATATGATTTTGGAAAGAAATATATTTGAAATAAAATGATATTATAATAATTTGGGTTTTATAAAAATAATATCCAATGAGTTTGTTTTGAAATGGATATCGTTTTTATATGGTTTTGAAATAGATAATATATTTTGGTTTTGAAAGTATAATTATTTTTAAATGACCGTGGTGTTATAATAACGTTTGGTTGTTGAAGAGACCGGGATCGGAAGTTGTCATACTCTCTGCCAACTACGAAAACCACTTTAACAACCGTGTACGTGTGGAGATTCCAGAATGAAGTAGGTTGGTGGTGGAATTTCCTATAAGGTAAATATGTGGACCCAACTCCCGTGAGTTGGCATAAGGTGGCTAAAACAGGAGCGATTCTCGGGCCAAGGGGGTTAGCGCCCTTTATCGGACACTCCTCTTCGATACTATACTCTGGCTTTGGATTGATTCGATGGCCATCCTTATTTTTCTTGATTTTGGGGTAGTTTGTTCGAGATGGGCGGTAGCTGTGGCTATGCGTTACCACCAGCCCGGATAGCAATTAGTATATCTACCCTGGCATTGCCTAGTTGTGCCGCGTCACCTACCCTAGCGCACCTTATACGATTTTGTTTTGTACCATACCTATGGAGTTCCCTCCGATGACGCCCAATACGGGGGAGATTAAGGTACTGTATAGACTATGAGAATATATTTTGTGTTAAGGGCTATATGGATAGCCCCTTAACGCTATTTAAAAGTAAGTTTATTTTACTAATAGACACTATTATAATAGCGAAATATATAGTAAATAGTTTAATGGATCCTTAAGAGATGTAAATCCCGAGCATCTCTTGAGTTACTGCACTCATATTTATTTACGTTGATTTAACTTACATAAGATCTTTTAGTTCTAACTCGAGTGTTTTGTCTTTTCAAATTCGCTCGGGTCAGTCCGAGCGTTTCAGGATCGAAGACTTTAGCTCTGGCGGACGAAGACGGGGATTTCTATTATTGTTATTTATTATATTCCACTACACCCCGTATTTCGCTGCATTGTTATTATTGGTATGTGTACTCTGATATATATTGTATAAGTATAATTAAATATTTTGTAAACAGCTTCATGAACTGTATATTTGATTATTATATTTTATCCTTCCGCTGTGAGATTCTGTTTTCTTTTATTTCTTCTCGTTTTTCTTATTTACCCCATAACAATCCGCCCTTTTGTATGATTTGAATTGACACGTGTGTCGATTTAAAGCGTGCGAAAAGGCAGGACGTTACAATGTGGTATCAGAGCTTTGGTTTAGCGATAAACCTTAGCTTTGTGGGGTTTGACTCTTTATTAATAGGGCTGTAATACCATATGGGAGTCGCTGAGTGTATATATATGAGAAAGCGTATTTGTTAGTGTTATAAAAAGGTTTTAACATTGTGTTAATTTGTTCCGTTTTGTATTTATAAATTCTGGTTGATGCATGGGACGCTATGACATCAATAGGGATTTCTAAACACTTAATAGGACAGACCGACATAATATTTGTTTTTAATATAGGTGAATGAAATAATTTTGCCTATTATATTTTCTATATATAAAATAAAAAAATTCAAATGATGTCTATATTTGGTTGTAACAGATTGGTTGTTAGGTAATAGTGTATAAATAATAATAGAAATAAGATTGAAAAATAAAATAAATGAAATTTGGAAATTTAGAACTTAAGTTCCGAGGTTTTGAATTTTCTTTCGAATAAATTTTGGAATATAATTTTTTTTTTAAAACTCAACCCAGAGCCCTGATGAAATCGAAGGGATAGGAGGAGCCCCCTCCTGCCTGGTCCGACCACAGACAGTTGGGATTTAAGCCAGCCCAGCACAGAGATTTGATGCCCCCAACCAATTTTGTTAGGATTTATGGGGACCCACCTCCGTGCCTTGATATTGGGAGTAGGGCAGACGGGAATCGAACCTGCGACCTGCTTACCAGGAAGCAAGTATCTTACCACTACGCCACTACTTGCGGACAAAACTTTGGGGACAGGGAGACTATGTCACCCTGACCTTTGGTTAAGCCGGTTTTATAAGTGGCCGTGCACTATGCCTCATACTTGTGGCCGTTGGGATTCGATCCGGTGCCACTACAACTACATGCAGCAACTCCACTATGTCTTAACCACTAGACCACTAGTACTTGGCAAAAACTTTGGGGACAGGGAGACTATGTCGCCCTGACCTTTGGTTAAGCCGGTTTTATAAGTGGCCGTGCACTATGCCTCATACTTGTGGCCGCTGGGATTCGATCCGGTGCCACTACAACTACATGCAGCAACTCCACTATATCTTAACCACTGGACCACTAGTACTTGGCGTAAACTTTGGGGACAGGGAGACTATGTCGCCCTGACCTTTGGTTAAGCCGGTTTTATAAGTGGCCGTGCACTATGCCTCATACTTGTGGCCGCTGGGATTCGATCCGGTGCCACTACAACTACATGCAGCAACTCCACTATGTCTTAACCATTGGACCACTAGTACTTGGCAAAAACTTTGGGGACAGGGAGACTATGTCGCCCTGACCTTTGGTTAAGCCGGTTTTATAAGTGGCCGTTCACTATGCCTCATACTTGTGGCCGCTGGGATTCGATCCGGTGCCACTACAACTACATGCAGCAACTCCACTATGTCTTAACCACTGGACCACTAGTACTAGGCATATAATAATATTGTTTATAAGTATTTTCTGATATAAATATTTTAATATAATTCGAAAGAATTGTTTTAAAGAAGATTTTGGAGAAAATAAGTTTTGTACTTTCCTCGCCGTCCTTGGAAAATAATTTCGGTGAAGGTGGCCGCATCATCGACTTGCATTTTCGAGTTTCGAAGGGGAAGGCCACTGTAGTAGTTTTACTGCAGATTCATTTCTGATAAATAAAATATATAAAATTTTGAATTGTTTTCAATATAATTAGAGATATATAAGTTGTAAGAATATATTTATCTATTATTTTAAAATAATTTGAAATTCAACCCGGTATTAAATTCTTAAATTTCCGTTAATTAATTGTTTCAATTATTGTAGTGAAATAAAAGGTAAAAATTTATTGAACAATGAATTAACTAAAAGAAATGAGAAAACTTGTATAACTTTCAATTACATTCTTTAAAAACATATATATAAATTACCAAATATTAAAAGTTGAAATGTTTAATAGGAAATGTAATGGAAATTGTACAGTAAAAGTATGTAATGAAAGTGTTCAATAAATTGCTTTTATTTATTAGAATCAGTGGTATAGAGTTATAGACTTAAGTTTAAATTGAAAAGACTACAAATTAAAATAGAAAAGTGAGTATTGTAAATGGAATTTAGTAATAAAAAAATGATAAATAAATGAAATGAAGTAGTATAAATGAATGATAATGAACTTAAGTAAACAGTTGAAGCTATTTATAAATAAAATTAGTAGGAAAATGAATACTGTAATAAATAAATGAGGACATGCAATAATAAATGAATGAATAATTATAACGAAATAAAAGGAACCGGCGTGACCTGAGTTAATGAAATTGAATAATTGTAAGCAATAAGTAAAAATAAATGAAGCAAACGTTTAATGAGTAAATGTAAATTAAAAAGATAAATCACCGTATAAATAAAAAGAAAATCAAACAACAAAGGTATGAAATGAAAAGAGAAAAATGAATTATATATATATATAAGCATAAGTGCAAACAAGTGTAATAAACACTAAATTAATGAATTGAGATAAAAGTTGTAAGAAATAAATGTAAAGTAATAAATGAAATTTATAAGAATGAGCTTGATTTATTATTTGGAATTGTTGCTTGTTTGGTTTATGGTTGTTTGGGGTAAGATACTTTAAATTTGGATTGGATGAATGAATAATCTATTTAGTTTTATCTAAGGTTGTTGAGTAAATGATGCGCTAGTAGTTTATTCTTCATCCCGTACAATTTAAAAGTTTTGAACCCGAACAACTATTTGTTTGTTTGATTGAATTGTTGCTTTGTATTTGTTGTGTATGATGGTTGTTGTATTGATTTGTTGTTAGTGATTGAGACCACTTAAACATTTCACTTTATATAATTTGTTAACCCTTTGGATTTTATAAGTGAAATGCAGGTTATGGAAGCAATTGCTACTGCTTTTGGTTGCATAAATTAAGCGTAAATTGCCCGACAAATAAGTACGTTTCGGATTTCGGTTTATAGCGCTATTTTATATATTTTCCCGGGTTGGGGTATAATATTTTGGATAATATATGTAATATAATTGTTATATTTGATATTATATTTTCTCCCGAGCCTCTCTGTACAAAGGAGACTCTGCCAAAATTTTCCGTAAATTTTTGGACTTACAAATTATTTTGAAAATGTTTTTCCAAACTTTATTTATTTAAGTATAAAAAGATATAATGATTATAAAATGGGTATATTTCATTCAAAGTAATAAATTTTGTAAATTATTGTTTATAAGTTAATATTTTGAATAAGATGTATTGTTTATTTAAATTCTTCCTTCTCCCTTCTTTTTCCTTTTCGTGGACGAAAAGTTTTGAGTGGGGGAGAGTGTAACGACACGTAAATTTCGTAGATTTAGTTTGGGTGAATTAATGAGTTTTTGTAATTAAATTTAGTAGAAATGAAAACTTTATAAACTAATATTGAAATGAACGCTAAAATAAAATATATAAATGGTGACTTAAAACCTATTTACTAGCAATTTGAATAAATTTCAATAAATGAGATGGGGTAAGTATTATACCTGGATATAAATTCATTTAAAGAGAATATATTTAATATGTTAATGTAAAGTTAGCAAATATTGGAATAAATGATAATTCCATTCATACTTATAAGCATTTATTATAAGTTTCATGTTGAAATGGTTGATTTAATTGGGATTTAAAATTTAATTTAAATGGAAAAATATAAAAGTTTTCAATAACGGAAATTTAGATGATAAAGTCAGAACAAGTTGATAAATAATAACCAAATTAAGGGAATAGTATTAATGTAAATAAAGTTGAAACAAATTGGATATAGAGAAATAAATGTAAGCATTTAATAAAATTAATTAATGTGGATTTCAATAAATGGTAATTGAATAAAAGTCAACGTTCTCTAAGTAATCATATACTTGCTGGAAAGTAATACATAATTGATTGAATATGATTACGAAATAAAAAATTTGTGTATACACGAAATCTTAAACGGTAATTGTTAAGTAATAAACCTATAAAGGCAAGTAAAGAAAATAGGTATCAATCTATATGTTGTTTATTTCATCTAGCATGATAAATAAAAATTTGGGAATCACATCTCAACTAAGGGAAGTTAAGATGTACGTTAATTTGAAATAAAATTTAATAAATATTACATTAATATGGAATGTAGTACAAATGGTTGGGGATTGTCAAATTTGGTAAAAAGGGATTGGACTTAGGAAATTTTGTTAATTGAGTTTAAAACCTTAATTAATACGCGTAATTGACAAGATTCACATTTTTAAATATAACCGTTGATACAAATCTAAGATGTATATAGAAGTATCAGTGTAATGAAATGTAAACAAATGTTAAGTATGCTTATGGGATAATGATTGTTTTAATAATAAGAATGGGAATCAACATTTATTTATTTATTTGAATTTTTTATATTGAATGAATTAATTTGACTTTTAATTTGATAAATCAAAACAAAATCTTTTTTTATATATATTTAAAAAAGTTTAATTATAGATCCATGTTTAAACTCTTAAACCAAATTGCATTTTTTTAGATCTCAAAGTTTATATACATATAATTTGCATTTGTGTTGAAACAGAAATATTGTATACACATATTGTCACTTTATCTTGAATTGAATATATCATGAAATTTGAATACTTTGTTGAATAAATTATTTGTTCTTAATCTAATAAATTATAATAGAAGTTTACATATGCTTAAAAATTTTTAAATAATAAATCTAAGCTTTGATTTTGATTACAACAATATTTAAATTTGTTACCTAATTTATTATCTCAAATGTCCTTATTAAGGATCCTAAAGGTTTGTTACTATATTGCTTAATTTGTCGTGTTCCACTTTTGTTTTGTTAAAAATTTAAATAAATTTCATTAAGGTAAAAAGATTTAATTTATATGTATTTTTGACTTCAAGTATACATAAGTTTACAAATGCATTAGACAATTTAATGTGGTATGGAAGTATGCTTTGAATTAATTAATAAGCTTTGGTTTAATCTTTATACACACATGTATGTGTGTTTGTGTGCATGTGTATACATATAAACATTTAATGTATTAATTTCAAATTGCTAAAGCATGATTTAATTTTTTTTATTATTATCGAACAATTTAAAAGTGAGGTAATATTATATACATACTAATTTATTGTTTGTTGTTTATGCTTTCTAGTCATAATACAACTTGCATGATAATTAAATGTCGTATTAATAAAATTGGCTAAAGTGGGAAAGTGGAATTAATCAATGTCGTCGCCTTTTATCTCCTTCCCTATTAGATCCTTATGTGATTGCATCTACATTCATTCTTTTTTATTCATATATATTATCACCAATTAATCGTACTTGATATATGTTTAGCAATTCTGACACACAGTTAAAGTATGAATATATATGATGTATTCAAACTTTTCTGTATCTAGCACTTAATTAATTTAGAATCAAACTAACAAAAAGTGACATTTATTTTTGTCCCTCCACATTCATTCCCTTTCTAATTAATAATTACCTCTTTTTAATAACTGCTACTTTTAAAAAAAGGCTGTTCATATTTACTTTATTTCTAATTAATAGCAGCCTCTCTTTTCATATCTCTTTGTCCCTAAACCTAAATCTAACCTTATAAATACGATATGATGCAAATGAAACCCCAGCCTCCATTCAAACCTTCTTCTTCTTCTTCTTTTTTCAAATCTTCTTATTGTATCTCATTTTAATTTTTCCTTCCTCTTCAAATATTCTTCTTCTCGAGTTTTATTCTATTTCAAACTTTCTTCTTTCTTTTCAAATCTTGATCTTCTCTACAATTTTCAGTTCTTCTTATTTCAATCCTTTTCTTTTTCAAATTCTTCTTTTTCAAATCTTTTCCAAACCTTTTAAAAATACATACATAAATACATATATATTAATATAATAAGGAGGGGAATTAAAGTAAATCAAAATAAAAGAAAAATTACGGAACAAAGCTAGCAATCAAGAAGAAGACTAAGGAAACGTAGAGCGAAGCTATTGATTAGAAGTCTATTATTTTCAGATTCATATAAAGGTGAGTATTTTAACCCACTCACAATTTCTAAAATTTCTTATGTTTGTTTAATTGATTTATGATGTGTTTAAAATTTTATTTATAGCTGTTTGGCTTATACTTCATCATTTTCTTAGTTAAATTGCATTCATTAATTTACGCGTTATTTAATTCATTACCGCATTTAAAACTGCCAGTTAATTGTTAATTAATTTATTCATTGCATTAAAACTGTCAGTTAAAATTTTAGTAACATTTATTTTTGCATATAACCTGCTAGTTAAATTTATTTATTATTGCATATAAACTACAATTAAACAGTTATTTAATTCATTGTTGGAAATTTAACTATCATAATTAATTATTATTTATTGTTGTGATTGTTTGAATTGGATGATAAATTTATGAATGTTTGATGATTGATATGATGGATGAATGGATGTTGTATTTATATTGTATAATCTGCAAGTTATTATGCATTTTCATTTCATTCGGGATTGCGGTTTGAAATGATATACAACCGCATTTTTATTTTTAAATTGCAGATTGAAATGATACATATCCGTACCACTTGACCATAGGGTAGAAAATTATACACAGACACCGTCGGTCTACATATATATAATTATTTTTGAAATGATTTCCTATGGTTTAGATAGGATACGGTTTAATAAATATTAAATTTTGATATTTTATAAATATTATTTTATATATATACATATATAGTTAAATTTTTGAATTTAAGCTATGTATAAATCTGTTAAATAAAAATGAATAAGTTGAATAATGGAGTTTGATAATTTATATTATATGATTTAGTACATGTTTAAGATATTGTATATACATAGGGTTTAAATGATTCAAATCAATTAAGATTGGAAATTTAAAGGTATGATATTCATAACTGGATTTTTATTCAAGATAAATCAAATGAATATTTCTAGTATAAATAAATTGAAGGAAGTATTCAGTTGTTAGTAATTTGAGTTTTATTTAAATTGATTATGGATTTATTGTGTAAATATTTTAGACTAAAATATAGAATAATGAATGGTTGAATAGAAAATTTCCAACCTTAGTTTTGAAATTGTTAAATACTCAAAGTTTGAAATATATTGGAATCGAAGTGTTTTATTGAAACTGAAAGAGAATCTAGATTTATGAGTTTAGACTTAATTTAAAGTGAATAAATGGTAAAGGCGTTGAAATTTTTACTTTATAAACTAATTTAAAAATCAACTATTTTACATACTGTTGAATATCCAAACCATTTAAGCTTTGAAAGTTATGGTTTTAAAGCTACAAATTTCGTAGTTTTATGTTTGAAAGTTATAATTCAAATGTTTGGTTTCCAATTATTATAAATTTTAAAGTAATATGATTTTGGAAAGAAATATATATGAAATAAAATGATATTATATTAATTTGGGTTTTATAAAAATAATATCCAATGAGTTTGTTTTGAAATGGATATCGTCTTTATATGGTTTTGAAATAGATAATATATTTTGGTTTTGAAAGTATTATTAATTTTAAATGACCGCGGTTTTATAATAACGTTTGGTTGTTGAAGAGACCGGGATCGGAAGTTGTCATACTCTCTGCCAACTCCGAAAACCACTTTAAAACCGTGTACGCGGTGGAGATTCCAGAATGAAGTAGGTTGGTGGCGGCGTTTCCTATAAGGTAAATACGTGGACCCAACTCCCGTGAGTTGGCATAAGGTGGCTAAAACAGGAGCGATTCTCGGGCCAAGGGGGTTAGCGCCCTTTATCGGACACTCCTCTTCGATACTATACTCTGACTTTGGATTGATTCGATGGCCATCCTTATTTTTCTTGATTATGGGGGAGTTTGTACGAGGTGGGCGGTAGCTGCGGCTATGCGTTACCACCAGCCCGGATAGTAATTGGTATATCTACCCTGGCATTGCCTAGTTGTGCCGTGTCTCCTACCCTAGCGCGCCTTATACGATTTTGTTTTGTACCATACCTATGGAGTGCCCTCTGACGACGCCCAGTAAGGGGGAGATTACAGTACTGTATAGACTATAGGGATATATTTTGTGTTAAGGGTTATATGGGTAACCCCTTAACGCTATTTAAAAGTAAGTTTATTTTACTAATAGACACTATTATAATAGAGAAATATACTACATAGTAAATAGTTTAACGGATCCTTAGGAGATGTAATTCCCGAGCATCTCTTGAGTTACTACACTCATATTTATTTATGTCGATTTAACTTACATAAGATCTTTTAGTTCCGACTCGAGTGTTTTGTCTTTTCAAATTCGCTCGGGTCAGTCTGAGCGTTTCAGGATCGAAGACTTTAGCTCTGGAGGACGAAGACAGAGATTTCTATTATTATTGTTTATTATATTCCACTACACCCCGTATTTCGCTGCATTGTTATTATTGGTATGTGTACTCTGATATATATTGTATAAGTATAATTAAATATTTTGTAAACAGCTTCATGAACTGTATATTTGATTATTATATTTTATCCTTCCGCTGTGAGATTCTGTTTTCTTTTATTTCTTCTCATTTTTCTTATTTACCCCGTAACAATCCGCCCTTTTGTATTGTTTGAATTGGCACGTGTGTCGATTTAAAGCGTGCGAAAAGGCAGGACGTTGCACAAACTGTTTATAGCTTTGCTGTATAAAAAATATTGAAATATATAGAGTAAGAAAAAATCTAATGAATTGAATTAGAAAAGGTTTTGAGTATCATCAAAGTTTAAACATTATCACATACCCTACGACCATTTCTAATGATTGAATTATGCAAATGAAATTGTGATATGATTTTGAGTTTTTATGATGTCCAAGATTAAAGAGAAACAACAACGAAAGAAAGAATCAAATTGAAAAAAGATTTAATTTTTTTATGAGAAAAACGAAACTTTTTCTTGGGTTTGAACTTTATAGAAAAATATAACAAAATTAAATAAAATAAGTAAAACTAATAAAAAAGGAAAGTCATAAGATCATGCTAAGACGCCTGAATATATACAAAATAATCAAGGAGAAACAAGGATGTTAATTTTAAAACCTTGAAAAAAAATACAAACACTACTACAATTATGTGGTTTTCTTACAGGCTTTTGGTGTCGTGAAATTTTTTTACGACTCCATTGAGATGTCAAAATCCCATCATAAAAATAGATGTTGCTAAATTGTTATCATCACTCAGACGTCACAAAAAAGACGTCACAATGGCATCGCTGAATTTTAGTGACGCCTTTTCCACTCTAGTTTTCTGATGCAGCAAAGGCGTCGCAAGGACGTTGCTAAATTCTAGCAATGCCAATGCGATATCCAAATTTTGATTCAGTGAAGGCGTCGCAAGGACGTCAGTAATGTTATTTATAGTGATGCAATTGCGACGCTTATTTTCCGCTGCAAAAATAAATAAATTAGTTTCTGATGCAATATTATTCAAACAATTAAATCCTTCCTCTTTATATACAATCTCAAACAATCATACATATGCAAAGCTAATACATATAATCATACCATCACAAAAAACTACGAATTAAATCTAAATAAATGTAACTTTATAGCAATTAAAAAAAAATTACAAAATCACGTGACTATAATTTCCAACCCAACATGTTTGAATAATACTTAGTAATATAAATTCACATATAATACACAAATCCATCATAAATATCAAAATGAAGCAACTTATATATCATGCGATGGACCATTATTGTCTTCACCCCTCTATTGTCTATATTCCTGCATAGACTTCATCACGTCCTCCATATTTGTATCTAACCCGCTCACTTTGAGCTTGAGTGTAAAACTCTGATCATCCTTCACTTTCAACTCCTCGTAGAGCTTCTATCTCTCATTCGATTCAACACTTCTTATGTTGAATGTGTTATCTATGTATAACTATATATAAATGATTTTATTAATACATATATGTTTCTTACCAATAATTAATAAACATGTTATTACTGCTGATCTAATGGAAGTTAAAAATCATAAATATTCCAAGTTAATGTTATCATATCACACAGTTAAGGTTTGCATAAACACACAAAGCATTGTAAACCCTTGTTAATCTGTTCAATGTTCTTTGGATAAAATGATGAAGTCTAAATGGAACTTTGCCGGTTTCACATCCTCATAATATAATTTATACGTGATTTCCATGAATCATGATGGCAAAAATTATTTATAGCAATGGTGCTACAATCCTTATGCAAATAACTTAAATATTTCCAACTAAAGGTCCGATGCAATATTTTTTGTAAAATTGTTATCAGTAATCATGTTGTAAATTCCTTCATCGGGATTCCACCCATTTTCCGTCATCTCCTCCAATAGCTCATGTGTTTTTTTGACCTTTCCCATTTTGCAAACTCCTCTAATGGGATTTTTATAAGTAAAGAAGTTTTGAATTTCATAAGCTATTATCGCATTTTTCAATCTGAAAGCCTTGTCCACATTGCCTTCTCTCATGAAACCATCAATTAACACTATGCCAAAAAATGCATCAAACGACAGATATGTCTCATTGTCTGAAAGCATACCTATCTATCATTAAATCTGATGCCGTCTCTTTTCACATCAGACCATAGGTATGCACCGTCGTATAATATGCATTAACACAACAGAGAAAAAAGTCATATGTTGTTTGATGTTATAATATCATTTATAGAACTACCTATTAGACAAATATAAATATCGACTAATACGGATACCCATTACACTTAAATGTTGTTCACAGAATGAATATATATTTGCAGAATGAAATAAATGAATTATAATTTTATTTAAACAAATATTTTATTTCAATTCAAATTCAAATAGTACACGTTTGGCTTCCACTATATTTACATTTTCAAATACAATACAACTTCATCATACACTATTTCATACTCTCATATACAACATTTTTACTCTCACTCAAATTTGTTCTTGATACTTTCTTGCTCCATCCTATGTCTAGTTATCTTCTACACCTATCAAATAAATAGCGCAGTAAAATGGAAAAGGAAACAAACATAAATGTCAAAAATAAAATTATAATTGTGATTTAATATTGTCTTAGTTATTTGAGTCATTTATTTCATATTTTAGATAGGGATAAAAATTAAGTGTGCATGAACAGCTTATGATATGCATAGTTATCACTGTGAATACACAAGGCCAAGCATCAATTATCTCTTAGGGACAAATGCAAAGCTCAAGCCCGAAGGCTCAACACAGTGCAGGTGTGCATAAGGTCAAGCCGAAGCAAGCTCGGGCTTAATTTAGGTGCAACACATATCAGTTTTAAAAATCATGAACAAGGATTAAGTGCACAGTTTCGAGCGTATGGTCAACAAAGTGCTTATGTGCGTCTATAAATTTCAGGGACAAATGCAAAGATCAAGCCCAAAGGCTCAACATAGTGCAAGTATGCATAAGGTCAAGCATAAGGATGCCATACTCAACTCAAGTGCGACACACACCATACATAGGTGCAACATGTTTCAGACTCAACTCTCAGTGGCATAAGAAGACAACAAAGTACATATGCACAAGGAATACAAATGCATAGTAAATATATGCATGTGCAACAGGAATGTATATCACATGTACAACTCATAGTAATTACGCAGTGTAGATGCCAGAAACAACAAGTACATAATGCACAAATAAGTCATGGCAAGGCAAGAGCAAGATTAGGTAGGTGCACTCATGCACATACTAGCAATCAAGACTTGATCAGAACTGAAGTGCATAAGTACTAGGAATGTTGGAACTGGACTAGCCTGCAGCGGAAGAAATGAGTAAATTTAAATTTTTTTAACCCTTTTGGATCATTAACGGGCCTATGCAGTCTAAATACATTTAAATATTATCTAAATTTCTTTTAAATAAAATCAATATTTTATTTAATTTGGTAAAAAAATCTCAAAAGGGTTTGAATTAATTTATATGAATGAGTGTATCAAATACACCCATGTGTGCAGTAGTTCTTATTAAAATAAAAATGAGAAAGTAACCTTAGTTTCCTTCTCTAATACTTATGCAATTGATTATGAAAATAAACAACATTAATTAGAGAGAGAAACACCGTATTTCTCTATCTCTAATTAATTTGACAATATGTTAAATAAACATGTTAACATTTCAATTGAATGTTTTATTAGGAAAACATTAATTCTATTTATTTGATTAAATGCAAATGATTATGTGCACATCACATGCGCTATGTGTATAGTGTAAATGCAACATATAAAAGTGTACAAAGTTAATGTAAACATTGCTAAAGTGTTGGGTTTACACCACAATGAACACTTTCCCATTTATATATGCCTTCATCGTCCTAAACATTGGACTGTTTTATTTATTTATTAATATATAAATAAATACATACATACATATATATTGTAAAAATAGACACACACACACACACACACACACACACACACACACACACATATATAATTGAATGCTTAGCATAACGGTTCAAATAAAATAGATTTCATTTCAATTACAAGCAGTAAATCAAAGAATATTAAGATTAATGAAAAGTTTGAAACTCTTCTGAAAGTAATCCTTTCTGTTAAGCAAAGATTTCATTTTTAATTAGATGGAGTTGCAAATTATGAAATAAATCATTGATTTGACGTTTTCCTCTTTCTTTTAGAAAGAAGAGTTTATTATAAAATGATTTGAAACATCATATTTATAAAATCTATTAATTGGATGACAATATTACCAAGTTATAATTATGTAGAAACCCATGTCTATATATTCAACTGTAGACCTTTTGATATGAAAAACTGAATTATGAATATAAAAATCCAAAGTTCAATTATTTAATTTTTTAACAATAAAATCAAACAAGATAGGCATATATAGATTCGAGATAAGAAGACCTAGATGTAGATTAAACAAACATTGTAAACAACCATATAGAGTATATAAAATAAATTTAAGAAGGTCCGAATCTAGGTTAAATTAACTAATCAAAAGTCTTACATGAGAGGGAAAATGCAATTCTTAACAAAATAGCAGTGAACAAAGAAAAAATTCTACATTTTAACAAGATAAAACAATTGATTCAAGCAAGGGAATGGAGATATTCAAATCCAGATTCAAACTCATAAGTGTGAACAGAAGGGAAAGATAGAGATTAAGAGGATAGGAACAAATTATAAGATATTAAATATCAAATTATACACACAGACAATTACCTTAGGATGAAGCATGTAGAAACACCTTGAATGATAAAATAATACCTAGATCTGATTGGTCACTCTCTAGTTCCATTAAAACTTGCCCTTCATCGCACCTAAATTTGTGGCTTCTCCTCAGTTTCAAAAATCACCATCCCACTTTGCAAGAGAAGAATGAACCACCTTTTTTAATTTACTTTGATGTTAATTTGAATTTGTTTCGATGGTTTTTCTTTTGGACGAAGATTTAGCCATTGATGAATGATAGAGAAGAGGAAGAAAAAAGAAAAAAAAAGTAAGATTCACGTTCGGTTTTGTGTACTTTCAAAAATAGGATGTTTTGTTTTTAACAGAATTAAAGGAACCTTTTCTTTCTCCTATTAAGGCTTCCTCCTTTATTTCCTCTTTTTAATTTTCAATCAGTCTCATTAATTGATTTCCTTCTCTTACCATTATATGGATGATCCAAGCACATTCTAAATATGCAACTTTTCCAAATAGAAAAAAACAACTTTATGTAATTGTTTTATTATTTAAAACATGTTAAAAATTATACCACATATCGATATATGAAAATATAACTTTTATATATGCATTAAAATAATTACCAACAACATTTAAAACATCAAATAAACTAATATTTAATCAGTTTGCAATATTTTACGAACTAATTAAATTCTGTCATTTTCGAAGAAATCACAAATGCGGTTGTACGACTCAGAGGTGTGAATTCAGTCAATGATTAATATTGAATAATTCAAATGCTAATGTTCACATGTCACTACGCAGGTTGTATGACAGTTTGGTTGAATTCATCACTTACAGGTGTTTTGGTAAAATCAAATTTTACTTATTCTAAGCGGTACCTGATAGTGACAATTATTTGCACCAATTCTCTTGTCAAAATTATACCACATTAAGACTTATAGTATTTGGTAATGGTAAAAATTCCAACGTTCTCCACATTAACTTTATAGTCCAAACACAAAGTCCTTAGTTCGATAATAACAATTATTATTAACCGAAATGCTCTGGCCAAAGACTTTGAGTTGACTTCAGTTGACCATGATACTAACCTCACATAACTAAGAAGACAAACCTCCCTTAAATAGTATTTCACTTCCAATGCTTCCATCCAACTCTACAATAGTCGTTCGATGGATGCCATGCCACGATTTAACTATAACCAAAGCAGAGCTTCCACATTGAATATCAACAGTATTCTCAAGTCAAGAGAACTATGTAAATTAGTTACATCGATGTTTTCTACTTGACCTCAGTTATATTAACCAACAGCAATTATCGTCAAGTCATTCCATAGTTATCCACTAACTATCAGTATGAAACCCCTTGGTGTCCCCGGCAGTCATGAGTAATACACGTTATGTACTCTAGTCTCAATAGATATATTGATATCCAGTCTCGATACATCTTGACTACGAACATTAAAAATGAAATATTTGTTTCATTATGATAAATTACTCATAGTTGTAACACTTTATAACTACTATCACAAAACATACAATTTATGGATATTCTATTAAATATACTTTTAATTAAATTGATTAATTAATGTAACCACTTTATACCAAGTACATAATAGAAAGAAATACCTTTATTTCGAACAAGATTGGTCAACGTGTTAGATATATGTAACAAATTACAAAGCTGCCCCTAGGGCATACCCTTAACTCTATCAACCTTTCATTTGCACTTAGGTTCAATTACAGAACCTTATTCTAACATCTCCAATTGGGTCAGTCCCTTTGTGAATGAGTATGCTATTATGTTTTGATTATCCACTCTGTCAATCAGCTCTCTTCGACAATGACAAACTGTTTTATCATTTGCAACAATTCGGAGTATGTCTTTCAACTTCTAATGAGCAATAAATTTGGTTACAAACTATATCACTACATTGTTATCATATAACATGGTTATGAGATTCTTAACATTTGGAATTGGCTCAGCAATAAATCTGTGCACTTATATTTTTATATACATTGTATTTGTTGTGGCGTTATTCAAGGCGACGTACTTAGACTTTTCATTGGATTAGCCATGGTCTTTCATTTGGAACATTTTCAACTAAAGATTCTGAACTTGAATTTATTATTAACATACTATACTTATATCCATTATAAAGTTTGAGTTTGAACACTCTTTCATAAGGAGTTTTTTTTGTTTTTATAACAATTTTCTAGTATTTCACAAATACATGAGAATATTTCAAACAACTATTTAGCGATATCAATTTGGATTTGATATTTGCTCCATGTATCAATTATACAAATAATATCATACACAACATAACATGAATGATAGTTTCTATTGCCAATGCATAAGGAACTTATCTCACGTTTTCCATATTAAACAATTTAATAAGGTGACTTTGCATATTGATTTGGGACATTTCCAAAATCTTTAATACTTATTATAAAAGATATCATTTACAATCCAAAATTAAGCATTAAAACAACTAAGGTCGATTTTAACAAAAAATGTTTAAAATCAACAACGTGTTGTTTACTTATAGTTTAGAAATATTAATGCACCTTTTAATGTTCTTTTTAATAAACACATGCTTCCTCTGCATTTTGATTGATAATTAAGCTATTTAATATTTCTATCAAAATATTTGTTCAATTTTGATGCTTATAAAATGATACTTTCTACCATTTTTTGGATCATATTCACAGTTTCACAAACTCAATATTGCTCCCACTGACTTCAAGACATTTTGGTTATTATGTGTAAACACCTTACTCTAAATCACTATTTAGAATTTTCTATTTCAATACATAAGTACCAAACATAAGGTCATATTAAGTGGTAATTTTTTGAGTAAATTCGAGTAAAATTGAGCACATGGAATACCAAATCTATTACGCTAATTTCAACAAGCAATATTATTTTTATCAACATTGCTAATTTAATTCCAACTGCACTAGTCTTGCTCATAAAAATACAGTCGCAGCCAATGGATCACATCCCTTTGGTTACGACTACCAAAATCATATTCTAATAGCGTACTTGGAATTCTTTCGGATTTGCGCATCATACCATATCATAGAGACAACACTCTTAATGGTTTAATCGAACAACCAAGGATCATATATTTTTGGTATTGATAAGAAACTCATTATTTTCTTTAATGTTTGAGAATACATATTAGACATTCTAATATGAGGTGTTCATTTAGGCTAGCTAATTTCATTTCATCTCATCTAATCAGTTCTTTCTATGGATCGTATCTAATTCCATTTTACTACCAATAATCCTTAAAAAAATTCCTTCATAATGAAGTATGTATTTCTTGAAACAATAATTATTTCTCAATGCAACAGAATAGGTATTCATAAACGTTTTATGAATTTCTTTATTTGTAAAATTAATTTGGTTTTTGTTTATAAAATTTATGTTCAAAACTTAAATATATCATCCAATGACAGTCTTTCCCGAAATCCTTTTGGGAAGATTCATACAAGATCTCTCATAAACAATTATTACGTGCAATCTTTCGACTCGCACAACTTGCTAACTCCTGAGCCTAGGATATGTTGGAATTTATTATAAACTCTTTTATTGTGTGATTTTATAAATTGTTTTTTAGATGAAATAATATTAACCTTGTGTAGTACTCTTAAGTACATTACTTTATGGAAAGAAACTAACTCAACTTCACAAGAAATTAATCATACATTGTCTAACAAAGTTCGATTATGCATCATTATGTATCACATCGAGGAGTAATTTTGATATTAAATCTTTATTTATTTCAGGTACATTCAAAATATTTTCCAATATACTCACTCATTCGATCAAATCAAATCATTTCTATCATATGTTATTGTAGAATATGCTAGTGTATGATTTTTGTTTGAGGATAATAAACATAAATATTCGTTTAAATATATTTGGTGTTGTATTATTTTATTTTTCACATAATTAAATAAATATTTTTTGAATAAAATAACTATCTCAGAATTCACATTTAAGCAAATATTTTTTTCAAACAAATATTTTATTACAAATTCAAATAGTACAAGTTCGAGCTCTCACTATGTTTATACATTCTAAATTGCAATACAACTTCGATTACAACACATTTTCACTTTATAGATTTTCATACATAATTCATCTCACTACATATTTGCTCTCACTCATATTTAATCTTAAAATCTGTTCCAGCCTGAATCCAACATCTGAAATATCTGCATAATAAACACTGAAGCAATAAAATTGAAAAAGAAATTATTTTAAAGTGCACAATAAAGTGTGTGTTTTGAAAAAATTATTTGCTTCAGTCGTTTGGGTTGTTCGTCATCATTTTTATTAATTCATGTTGCATGAACAACTTGTGACATGCACAGTGTATCACTGTACATGCCACAAGGTCATGCACACCGATATACATTTGCTTGTTGAAATTGCAGGGACAGGTGAACAAAAGGTCAAACACAAGCAAAAACTGAATTCCAATAAAGTTCAATATGCAAAAAACAAGTTCAAACATCACATGAAACCACACAAGGGCCAAGAACAGAGAGAGCAACAACATGACTTGCTTACAAATTCAACCAGACAAAGTGCACCATACACATATAGATGCTTCAATAGAACTAGACAATTCTAACTCAAAACAATGATAAGACTAAATTGGCACTAGGAGTTCAGAGGCATACAAACTCAGTGCACACACAAAAAACCAGCAACTCAATGGATGCATCCACATAAGCAACATAATGGTCGATATACAGTGACATCAAGCTACATTAAGGTTCAAAATAAAATGACTCGAAGCAATGCAATAATAGTTCACCAGGCACATGCAACATTTCAACCCAGATCAATGAACACAAGCCAGTGGAACAACACCCCACAGACCAGCTCTGGAACAAGGCCACATGAACACACACTAGAGAATACATGTGTAAAAACTAGAGCAAGGCAACAAGACAAAAGTTCAAAGGCACACAAAAGAATTCAAATGCAAAACACACACACACCATACCTTAAATGACACAAACAAGCATTCGGTTTCAACATGCACTGACAACACATGCAAGTGAAACAAGACTCAAGAGGAACAAAACCAAACCAGAGTTCGGTGAGAATATATATCAGTCAGAGCATGAAAATGAAGACTCAACCAACATACACCAATGCATTTAGACATGTTAGTATGCAAATGCACATGGGGCAAGTTTAACCCAAAACAAGAATAGACCACAGAATGAAATTTTCAATGCAGTGGCCAGGCTCACAACAACAACAAGCAGATCACATGATAACAGATTCAACCATGTTTATTAACATAGCAATTGGAAGTGCACAAACGAGTAGGAGGCAAATTTAACTCGAACCAAACTGATCAATGCGGATGTGTACAAGCAAAACAACAATACAATCAGAATTGAAGCCGAGCCATCACACACACATATACAAAAATATATGTATATATATACATGGAGATGACACACAAATATATATAGTTTAAATGTCTCAAAACAATGAAGCAGTTTACATAATAGTGAAACAATTTATTTGTAAAAACAGTTGCAAGTAGCAGTTCCAAGTCAAGGAGTAGTCAAAAAGAAATAATCAAACACCTTTATTCAAAAATTCGAAAATTGAATGCCATCATGGAATGGAATCATTGAACAAGTCCAGATTATCTCAAAAATTCAAATGCCAAAGTCAAAGGTGCACAAAACGAAACCGACTCCAAACAAAATTCAAATCAATTCAACTGATGATATGATGAACAAGTCAAAAAAATCACACAATTATTTGATTAGAAGTCAACGCAAGCACAATACTCACCGACAAATTCTAACCAAATAAAACGAACAAGATAATAGGGTTTCATCCTTATAAATAAACCCATATCATCATCGGCTATAGGCATCGAGTTGGAGTTCAAGCAAATTAACAAAGAAATAAAGTATAAAATCACATACCGATTGTATTTCATTCGAACTTGATCTTGAAGCGGCCGCAAAGTAATTCAAAGAAGCATCGAAGCTAATTGAGGAACAAGAGAATGCTAACAATCAATTTGAATGCCTTATTCAAGCGGTGGCTTCAATCATTAAAACCCTAATTTGAGAAGAGCAACAAAAGGAAAAGGAACGGCCAGAGTATACGAACTAAAAAGAAAAGGAGATATTTCTCTTGGGCCAATCTTCTTTTTTATATTGGGTTTTAGTTATATAATAATAGGGTTTAGTTTTAGTTTAAATTTCTTATTTGTAATTTCCTTTTAAATTTATGTAAATTTCTAGTTATGTAACTAGGTACAAATTATGGGACATAGTTTGAGAATTCGCAACATAGTGGCTGAGCTATGTCATGGTTTTGACCGTAGATTTAGGTTAATCGAGTTAGCAGGTGTCGCGAGTTTACATATTTTTGTAAGCATCTGATTACCTAATTTCTAGTAGAAATCTTGAGGGCAACACGTAGGCAGGTTATTACCGAAGCTGGGTAAATTTGTGTCCTTTACTGCATTGCTTTCTGTCATTATTTATATTTACACATTAATTTTTAATATCGTCCAATTCACTCCCCTCTAGGGTGAAAGCCATCCTACAAGTGGTATCGAAGCTAGGAACAAAAACCATTCTTTAAAAAGAAATTTTTTGACTTTTTAAATGGCTTCTTTTAATAATGTTTTTGCTGAGGGTCAGTCCAAAGCAAGGCCACCCATGTTCGATGGTGAATATGCATATTGAAAAACTAGAATGAAAATTATTCTGAAACCTATAAATGCATGGAATATCGTTGCAAAAGGATATACACACCAACAGTAATGGTAGATAATCAAGAAGTTGAAAAACTGATGCATCAATGGACAAATCGTTAAAATAGACTGCAAAATGCTAATGCTAAGGCTATGAATTATATTATTTGCTCAATAGATCAAACTGAATTTAATCGTGTCTCACATTGTCTAACTGCGTAGAAAATCTGGCATACCCTTGAAGGGACCCTTGAAGGGACTCATGAAGGAACTTCCCAGGTCAAAGAATCTTGCCTTTCCATGTTTAGTAGCTACTACAGAACTTCATAATAGCAAAGGAAGAAAGTGTCAAAGAAATGTATAGATGACTTTCTAATCTAGTATTCAAATCAAAATCCCTTAGAAAGCTATACATTGAACTAGAAATAGTCCGAAAGATCCTCAGAATTCTTCCATGAAATTTTGAAGCAAAAGTTACTGCTATCCAAGAATAAAAGGATCTGAAACAAGTTAAAATTGAAGAACTCATATGAAATCTCACCACTTATGAGCTAGAAATCAAATTCAAGGAAGAATGTGAAGGAGTAGTACACGAAAGAAATCAATAGCTCTCACAGGAACGATGGAAAGTGAAGATAACGTTAATAATGAAGGAGCAGCTGAATTAGCACTAAAAATAAAGAGATTCAAAAGGTAGAACCGCGAATATGGAAATCTTGCCCAAAATCAACAGTTGAAGAGCAGGATCGTCGAAGTTCTATATAACTCAAAAAAGCAGGAGGTGATTTGTCACAAGTGCAAACATGATCATATCAAGTCAAATTGTCCTCAAAATCGATTCAGCAAAGGAATGAAACCGAAAGGAGAAGTTTTGCAGCAACTTCGGATGAAGATGATGATGAAAGCACTAGTAGTGAGAGTGAAAAAGAAAATCCGTGCTTTTAAGGATATACAAGTGACAAGATGATGATGAGCCAAGCGAGGTATCAAAACTTACTCACTCATAATTGCTTATATATTTTCATAAAGTAAACGGCTGTTTTGAACAACTTAGGTAGAAGTACGCTACAATTGAATCACAAAGAGATAGTTTGATAGAACTAAATAAGCAGCTTGATCAAATGGTTCAAAACTATAGGAATAAGAGCCCTAAGTGTGATAAGTGTCTATCATTTGAAGAGGAAATAAAAAATCAGAAACTAAAATTATATCGCTTGAAAATGTGATTCTGATTTTGAAAGAAAGTGAAAATATTGGGAGAGAAAATTCTATTAAAAAGTGAATTTTATTATTGGATGAAAATGAATCTCTCAAATCACAAGTCCAACAATTATCTACAACTTTAGGAAAATTCTCTAAAGGAGAAAAATCACCAAAAATGCTATTGGGGAAACAAACTATTAATAATATCAGACAATGACTTAGGTATACTCAATCCAAAAAAGGTAGAAGAGAAATTAATCACGTCAACTCCAAGTGCACGATTTGTGGAAAAATTGGACATAATCAAAACAATTGCTGGTATAGACTCAAACGCATTAAAACTATACCAATTTGGGTTCCTAAAGGCCCGAATGTAAAATTCTTAAAGTCAAACAAATCTGGGTGCCAAAAGGAACAAATGTAGAATGTTTTGGTTCTACACAAACTTTTTTTTCAAAATCTTTTGTTACTAACAATCATGGACCTATAAAAATAAATAGGTCACAAAAATCTTTCCTCGTGTAGGTGTGTTGGCAGGCTAAGGAATAGCAAGAGTGATACCTAGATTCTGGCTGTTCCAGGCATATAACGGATGAAAAATCAAAGTTTCTTAGCCTAGAGAAGTACAAAGGTGGCAGATTTACAATGGGCAACAACGATGTATTATATGTTGAAAATGCGCACCTAATCTGATTTCAATCAGCCATTGATCAACTGGGAAAATTTGAGGCAAAAGGTGATGAAGGATTTAATGGTCAAAGCAAAGAAACAATCTAAAGCAATGTCGAAGAGGAGAATGAAAAAGATGAATATAAAAATCCAAATGAAACTGCAACGGCGAAAGAAGTCCAAAGAAACCTAGAACCAAAGATTCAAAGCAGATCATCCTCCAGAGTTGGTAATAGGTAATCCTACCATAGGAATTCAAACTCGCTCCTCCTTTAGATCAAAAGAAATATTGTAGTACGATCGAATCACTTCTTTATCTTACTGCTTCTAGACATGAAATTATGTTCGTTGTTTGTTTATGTGAACGGTTTCAATCAAATCCAAAAGAATCTCATTTAAAAGCTGTAAAAAGAATTATAAGGTATCTATTGCACATCCAACATTTGGTCTTTGGTATCCAACTAATTATAACTTTGAGTTAAAAGGGTATTCGGATGCATATTATGTTGGTAGTCTAGTTAATAGAAAAAGTACTAGTGGAATTGATCTCACAAATAATCATGTACATCAAGACATTTTATCTCAATTGATTTTCAGTTGGCAGTCATTTTTACAAAACTCCTTCCAGAAAATAGTTTTTGTCGACTTTATCTCAGTTTAGGCTTTTAGAAATTTGATTTTATATTTTTGGATTTGGTCTTAAATGTCTATCTGACTCCCTATTGATTATCGAAAAGATAAATAGTGATGAATGTTGATATTAATCATACATTATGACCTGAGACAGTATATTTAGTAAATTTCTTTAAAAATTTAAACAAAATTTGCAATAACTTTGATTGGTAAAAATTCCATGACCATCTCTATTCCTATCATATTTCTACGATTATCACTCATCAAAATCCAATATAGCATGTCAAAATGTGGTATTTAAACAGGAAATTAATCATTTTTTTGCAATAAAATCAGAAAATAAAATCATCCAAAAGTACTTGCTCTCATTCAAAAGTCCTTATGGTTATGCATGGGTGAATGACTTGGAATCTTTGATTATGTACTTTCATGCTCATTTAAAAGTCCTCACAGTTATGCATGTATGGAACACATATCAAAATTGATTGAAATAGGTGTGTTGATTCTAACCTCATTTAAAAGTCCTCACAGTTATGCGTGGTTAGAAGATGCTTGGAATTCATTTTTTAATAAAAATAGGAATACTACTAATCTCATTTAAAATTCCTAACTGTTATGCATGGTTAGTAAGTGTTTGAAAAAAACTGTCATAAATATACCATAAATGGACACGATTATATGGTTACCAACATCACCCCTATCACTCTAAAATGGAGTATGCGCCTAACAGAGTATTTATGTTTTTTTTTGATTTTTTTATTGAAATTTAATATTTGTACCCGATTAGATATTAATGTTGTATTAATGTCTATCACTTTTTTTTTCTAACATTGTCACTCTTTTTCTAATAACAAAAGGGGAAGAGAAGTTAAGATTTTGGCAAAATAAGTTCAAATTTTTTATTTGCATAAAATCTTCTATTTGCATATTCCCATCTATGTTCATTGTATTTTTTTTATTTGCATATCTTTTATTATTTTCATGCATATGTGAAAAGGGAGCTTTGTTGCAGGGGGAGCTTTGTTGTAGGGGGAGCTAATAGAATTCATCAAGATCAAATACATTTAATAAAGTCAAAACCTTAATATATGTTGGTTATCATCAAAAGGGAGAGATTGTAAAATATGCTAGTGTATGATTTTTGTTTGATGATAATAAACACACACACACACACACACACATATATATATATATATATTCGTTTAATTGTTGTACTATTTTATTTTTCACATAATTAAATAAATATTTGTTGAATAAAATAAATAACTTGGAACTCATATTTAAACAAATATTTTATTTAAACAAATATTTTATTTAAAAAATATTTTATTACAATTCAAACAGTACAAATTTGAGCTCTCGCTATTTATACATTTTTAATTGCAATACAACTTCGATTACAACACATTTTCACTTTACATTTTTTCATACATAATTCATCTCACTACATATTCACTCTCACTCGTATTTAATCCTTAACTTTGTTCCAATTTGAATCCAGCATCTGAACTTTCTGCAAAATAAACATCGATGCGGTAAAATTGAAAAAGAAATTATTTTGCAGTGCACAATAAAGTGTGTGTTTTGAAAATATTATTTGCCTTAGTTATTTGGGTTGTTACTCGTCATTTTTGTTAATTCATCTTACATGAACAACTTCTGACATGCACAAAGTATCACAGTATATGTCACAAGGTCGTGCATACCGATATACACTTGCTTGTTAAAGCTTGAGGGACAGGAGAGCACATGGTCAAAGCCAAGAAAAAACTGGATTCAACTCAAGTCCAATATGAAAAACACAAGTTCAAACATCACATGAGAGCGCATAAGGGCCAAGAACAGAGAGAGCATCAACATGACTTGCTCATAAATCCAACTAGATAAAGTGCACCATACACATATACATACTTCAATGGAACAAGACCATTCTAACTCGAAACAAAGACAAAACTACAATAAAATTGGCGTTAGGAGTTCAAAGACATAAAACTCAGTGCACACACACAAAACCAACAAATCAATGGATGCAGCAGCATAAGCAACATAATGGTCGATGTACAGTGACATCAAGCTACACTAAGGTTCAAAATAAAATGACTCGAAGCAATATAATTACTAGACACATGCAACATTTCAACCCAGATCAATGAACACATGCCAGTGGAACAACACCCCATAGACCGGCTCTGGAACAAGGCCATATGAACACACACCAGAAAATACAAGTGTAGAAACTCGAGTTAAGGCAATAAGACAAAAGTTCAAAGGCACACAAAAGAGTTCAAATGAAAAATACACACACCGGACCTTAAATGACACAAACAAGCATTCAGTTTCAACATGAACTGACAACACATGCAAATGAAACAACACTCAAGAGGAACAGAACCAAACTAGAGTTCGGTGAGACTAGACACCAGTCAAAGCATGCAAATGAAGACACAACCAACATGCACTAATGCATCCAGACATAAGTATGCAAATGCAAGGGGGAAAGTTTGTCTTGAAATAAGAACAGACCACAAAATGTAAAAGTTCAATGCAATGGCCAGGCCCACAACAACAATAACAACCAGATCACATGATTGCAGATTCAACCAAGTTTATTAACATAGCAATTGAAAGTGCACAAACAAGTAGGAGGCAAATTTAACTCGAAGCAACCTGAACAGTGTGGATGTGTATGAGCAAAACAACAATACAACCAGAATTGAAGCCGAGCCATCACACACACATATAAATACATATTTGTATGTATATACATGGAGATGAAACACAAATATACACAGTTTAAATGTTTCAAAAACAATGAAGCAGTTTACATAACAATGAAGCAATTTATATGTAAAAATAGTTACAAATCGCGGTTCCAAGTCTAGGAGCGGTTAAAAAGAAATCTTTAGACACCTTTATTCAAAAATTCAAATATTGAACGCCAGCAAAGAATGGAATCAACGAAAAAGTCTAGATTATCTCCAAAATTCAATGTCAAAGTCAAAGGAGCATAGAACAGAACCGACTCCAAACAAAATTCAAATCAATTCAACTTATGATATGATGAACAAGTCAAAAAAATCACACAACCATTCGATTAGAAATCAACGCAAGCACCAAACTCACTGAAAAATTCAAACCAAATCATAGAACGAGATAATATGGTTTCATCCTTATAAATAAACCTATATCGTCATCGACAATAGGCATCGAGTTGGAGTTCAAGCAAATCAATAGAGAAATAAAGTATAAAATCACATACCGATTATATTTCATTTGAACTCGATCTTGAAGCAACCTCAAAGAAATTCGAAGAAGCATCGAAGCTAATTGAGGAACAAGAGCGTGCCAACAATCAATTCGAACATCTAATTCAAGCGGTGTCTTCAATCATCAAAACCCAAATTTGAGAAGAGCAATAAAGGGAAAAGGAAAGACAAGAGTATACGAACTGAAAAGAAAAAGGAGATAGTTCTCTTTTGTTATATTTGGACCGGTCTTTATTTTTATATTAGGCTTTAGTTATATAATAATAGAGTTTTGTTTAGTTTTAATTTTTTTATTTGTAATTTTCTTTTAAATTTGTGTAAATTTCTAGTCGTGTAACTAGGTACAAACTACGGGGCGTAGTTTGAGAATTCGTAACTCGGTGGCTGAGTTGTGGTAGGGTTTTGAACGTAGATTTAGGTTAATAAAATTAGTGGGTGTCGTGAGTTTACATGTTTTATAAGCGTCTGATTACCTAATTTCTAGTAGAAACTTTGGGGGCAACACGTAGGCAGGTTATTGCCGAAGCTGGGTAAATCTATTTGTGTTCTCTACTACATTCCTTTCTGTTATTATCTATATTTCTGCATTAATTTTTAGTATCACCCTATTCAACCCCTCCCCCCTCAAGGGTGAAAATGATCCTACAGTTATTTTATTTACTTCCGTTTTACATTTTATAAGCTTACTATAGACATACTACATGCATATCTAATACACATGTCCATATCGACGATAACTCATTCCTGAATATGATGAAGTACGTGAAACCATTTTGGTATTTGTAGAATTACGATTGCATATATCTATATGTATCAATCCAAAGAGTTCATCAACTCTTATGATAGGCCCACTAAATGGGTGCATAGCCCTTTATTGTTTGAGATATAATTAACAAGTGGCATATGATTCAAAATCATATAATAAAATTATTTCTCAAAACTACGGCTTAGTCATAAATCCAAAACAACTTTAAATAGTATTAAATACTTTTGTATTTTCTGATGCATCACTTTTGCAATAAAAAAAACCACATTATAGTTTTATTTCATTAAGAATATTCATATTATTTATATTGAAATATAGCTATGCCTTTTTTCCAATCGATACTGAAAAATTAATCGTTATTTCATAAATAATGTATGGTAAGTTTTACGAAAATAATTTTCGTACTATGATGCAAATATTATGTGTTATATGACATGCTCCTACTATTTTCACAATTACTATAATAACGTACTAAATCCGGAGGTCCATCATCACTTGATATAATTTATTTATTTCAGACATTAAAACTATTTATAGTAGAGAGTTTGTTGATAAAATATCTTGAGCTCATAGAAATAAATATCATAGAAAATAACTTTGTATAATACATTTCAGAATGGAAATCATATTTCTTATTCCAATATTAAGTATCAATAATTATTATTACAATTCTCGTTTCCAATGTTTCTCTATGAAGCAGAAGTCACTATAAATCTCATAGAAAACAATTTTCTATATTAAACACATTTCTAAATGGAAATTATATTGCTTATTCCAATATTAAGTATCAATTATTGTTACAATTCTCATTTCCAATTTTTATCTATGAAGCAGAAGTGACTATTCATTCTCTCATCCCAACTGTACCTTAAATTACATCTATTCTTATACATTTGTTTCCTTTGAAATGGTCCAACTATTCAAAAGAAAACTTTAATACAATATCATAAGAAACTCTTTACAAAATGCATTCGTTTATCCATAACATTTATGGACACCACATATATTGCACTTTACATTAACTGATCAAAATGACATTCGATCGAGTTCTTAGATCTGTCTTGTAGTTTTTGGTCTTCTGTTATATTAACGCAATATGATCCCTTTTGTAATCAATCAAGTTGAATATGTGATCTTAAAATACTATTTATTGGCTTATTTCCAATGAACTATATTCACTGAAGTATCATACATTACGAATTGTGACCATTCACCATATAGCATTTATAAATGATAATATATGGATTAAATATTCATATGGTCTTGTATTGCTTTTAGAGTTCAAAACTCATAGAGTGCAATACACGGTCTCAACCAAATAAGCATGTAAGTGACCATTTTACGAATGTATTAAGTAGTTGTAAAAATTAGACACTTGCATAGGTACAGAAAACATTAACATGCAATAAGCAGTTAATTGTGGGTATTATATTTCCATTTTTCAACTTTTAATTCAGTTCGTTATCAACCTTATTAAATGCACAAATTAATCATTGTAGATATTAGAACATTATTTAACGTATATTCTTAAAATATTAGAAATGTTAAATGTTATTATTTCATTTTTTTAATAAGGCTCCCAATAGCCTTTTATGTTTCTCCAAACCCTAAGATAAAACATAGAAGTCCTTCGACTTCAATAATGGTGTTAGGACTCATCTGTCTTGGTATTCTGACATTGAGTTTGCACGACAAATCATAGCCCAACTCTAACGACCCGCCGCCCTGACCGCCTCTAGTCGGTAATTAAACCAACTAGAAACGTTCAAAATGACGGATTGTTAGTCAGTTTATAGAGTTTAAACAGAATCAGCCACAGAATCACAGAATAATCATAATATTTTTCATAAATGAATTTTTCTTGCATACATCAGAGTTTTATACAATGAATCAGATTTTAATACAGCGGAACAGTTTATTTTCATTAAGTACAAGAAAAATTTTCTTGAAAAACTTTAGTGGAGTGCTTTCCCCTCTCTCTCTAACTTCGCGGCCTGAAAATCTTCAAGCTGTAAAAATACTCGGTCTGACCCGAGTATTATATTCAAAAGAAAATAATACACAGGTCAGTCTAATTCAAACTCAGTTATTAGTGCATAGAGGCAATAATAATCAACAATTAGATGACAGTCAAATATAATTTACCTATCCGATCCTTTAACAAGTAATCGGATAACGGCAAATATGACACTTAACAGTGTTAAACATCAATTCAGTAGATTCAGATTATCAATGAGATAGATGAAGGGATTATTGATGAAGATCATTTAGAAAATAATTAAAATTTGCCTAAACGGCAATTTACAACAAAATCATCAAAATCGATTCAAAATACATTGAATTGGCAACATAAAATAATTTTCATCAAAAAGAAAACATCAATTTAAACATTAAAATTTGGTAGGGCTGCAGTACACGCACTCGCGTACGGCCTCGCCACATTTAAAATGTCAACTCCGTGGCTGCAGTTCACGCTTGCGTGCACTGCCTCGCCACTACCGTAATGAAATATGCAAAAGATCATAAATCAAAACACAATAGTATATCAATAAAAATCAATGCCGTGTGGCTGCAGTTCACGCTTGCGTGCACTGCCTTGCCACTATCTTGATGATATACTCAAAAAATCAACGAACCAAAATCAATGAAGGTTCAAATATCGATTCAAAATGTCGATACTACGTGGCTGCAGTTGCACACGTACATACATGTGCACTGCCTCGCCAACTCGAGTGCACAAGGTCAAATCAAAAAAAATCAGATTCAACACAAGTACAAATGACCTCGAAACTAAACGATCGAGCAACGACAACGTAAGTTCCGAACTCAACTGAAATTAGGAAAAACAAATCCAATTGCATCAATGCGACGCCAATCACAAAGCGAAACTGCATATAAAATGAAACTGCAGTCACAAATGAATACAAAGGCAAACTGCAACAAATACTGCAGTCACCACAAGCATCACACATGAAAACAACTTAATGTAGCCACTAACCCAAATGCAACAGGGTTTTAAATGAAGGCAACAAGTATTGCATCAGTGAACAACTCAACACATGCATATACAAGAATGCAACAATGACGATGCACTGATAATAACAATGAACAGTCATGTTAGGTCATAAAAATCTGAAACGATCTTCCAAAAATCTGCAATTCATATGTGTAATACTTCGTGTTCATATTACGAGAAGAACAAGTGCGCAACTGAAGACAACACTAGGGCCAGCAGTTGCAAACTAGTTCAGAGGCATCAAAGTACCAAAGTTAAAGCCATGCTTTATAAATAAGGAGATAAATCCAAATATAACCAAGAATAAGGAAAAATATACAAAAGGGGCACAACAAATACAAACTGCACAAATGCATCTGCAGCAAGGGGATGGCAACATGCAGGCCATAGTTTCGCAATTTCAAAGACGTGCACACTCTACTAGAAGTGCACCTGACGTATACAACTGTCGAACACAAGCAGTAACTGCAGATGGGATTAGAACCAACAGCACACAAAGGAAAAGATGAAGCAGTGCTCAATATCATCATATAGAATTTCAAGATGAACCAGACAGGAAACAACATATTGCATATATGAGACATGAATTCGTGGAGTAAAGGCATCAGTAACCCATACATGGCTGGAGATTACAAACTTAAATGAAAAACGCACATGAACGTGATGGCACAGTCCACGGCAACAGAAACAACTCAAATGCATCTATGTCATATATGATGCAGTGACCATTTACATGAATCAAGGTGCAAGACCAAACAGGCAAATCCAACAAAAAAATGAACACTACAACTTGCTCATAGTATACACATGGATACAACTCGACCACAGTTACACATGCAGCTACCAGTGATATAAATGTATGACCAGTTTCAACCAAAAATGTACAGATGCCAACAGCTCGGGTACAAAGTGTCAACAACCACCAAACTATCGAAAGATGTAACAGTGATGAGGTAATGAAAGCTACAGGAATGAACTAATTCGAATGGCCAAAATATCAGGGGTGACTTCAAAAATACATCAAAGCAGTAATTTAAAAATTTACAACTGCAGTTCCAAGTGACCAAAGTCAAAGTCACAAATCGAATAGTTCAAACCAGAGTCAGAGAACAAGTGCAAAGCAAAAGTCAATGTCGTGCTTTACCAAAATCGAACAATATCAAAGGCCGAAGCCATAGCATAAAATCAATTTTCCAGAAATTCGAACAAGCTAAAATCATCAACATCAACAAAATTGAATGGCCAAGAAAATAATTGACAAATTCAAACAGTTATACATGAACGAAAATCACCGAATGTAAACCCAACAACCTGAGATGGAGTTAGATGTGAGTAACTAAATTACTCACCTTTTACCGAAGCCAAAGCCCTAACTTGAATCGAAGACGAAGAGACTAGACTCGTGCAAAAACCCTAACTTGGATTGAGAGAATGAAGATGAAGCGGAAGCCCTAGTTGCTGAACGACGAAGAGGAGGCCGCTATTGTTGTTTCTTTTTTTTTTCGTTTTCTCTTATTATTATTTTTAGGGTTCGAATGAATTGGGGGCTTCATGTTTTTATGGGAGAAGGCGACGTGAATTTGGGTATGGAGGAATGGGTATCGGCATAATGAAAGTAAGGTAACGTATACTTCTTATTTTATTATGTTTATTTTTATACATATATATATATATATATTTTCCTTTTTTTTTTCATTTTAAATTCAATTGTTTTGTATTATTTTTGTTGTTAAAACTTTAACTAAGTGTAGTTACATTATATTTTTTTCAAAATTTATAAATATGTTGTTTGAATTTTTAACTATGCGTATTTCTTTATTTATTTTATTACATATATAATTATATTTTTATTTTTATTTTGAATTAAATTTTGTTTTTTAAATTGTTTTCTTTAATAAACATAGAAACGTTTTGAAGTTCAACTATCAACATCTATTTATAAATTTACATAAATATAATTCGTAACTCCAAACTATTTTTTTTCTAAGTCATTTGTTTGAATTTAAAATACAATTTCAATATTCAATTTCAAACTTCAAAGTTAAATTCAAATTTCTATTCAACTTTAAATAGATTAAATTCAAAATTTAATCGCCAACTTCATAGTTTTATTGGAATTCAATTTAAAATTATTTCAAATATTTAAAATTAATTAAATATCTTCATTTTTAAATTGTTCAAAATTCAGGATCGTTACAATCTCCCCTACTTAAAAGAATTTCGTCCCGAAATTATAAGTTAGGAAAAACGATTGCTAAAATCTCAATAATTCGATAATGAGCTTCCGAACGATTGAAACTCAAATCTGAGAAGACCTCACCGAAGAGAACTAACGCAAACTTAAATTTAGAGAGGGGAATTTTCAAAATAGTTCTAACTTTCAAAATACCTTTTTATTTTAAAGAAAACAATTTTATACTTCTTTAAATTTGAAAAGCACTTTCTTTATAGTGGTTCTAGTAACTATTCATATTAAACATCATAAACTGAGCTTTGAGTAAACCAAAGCTCTGATACCACTTTTCTAAGTCATTTGTTTGAATTTAAAATACAATTTCAATATTCAATTTCAAACTTCAAAGTTAAATTCAAATTTCTATTCAACTTTAAATAGATTAAATTCAAAAATTTAATCGCCAACTTCATAGTTTTATTGGAATTCAATTTAAAATTATTTCAAATATTTAAAATTAATCAAATATCTTCATTTTTAAATTGTTCAAAATTCAGGATCGTTACACCAACAAATAATAGATAAAAAACTTTTTATCGGTTGCATCACATACAACTCCTAACACATGTTTCCTTGACATAATCTCATTTCAACCTTAAGTTTGCTCAACAAATCGAAAGATATTATTCATTCATACCTACCATATCATTGCGGCCTAAGTATAGTATATGTACCTTGAGTTTTCTCAACAAATACATATAGTTATCTTACATTATCTATTTAATATATTAATAATACTACACACAACATTCCCAGCTTGAGTTTGCTCAACAACTAAGGAGTATGCATGTAATTTATTAATATATATATATATATATATATATATGGTAGAGGACAACCTTATATTTAAGATTCATAATCTTTAATATATTATATTGAGTGATATCGACTTGAGGGAAAATGTATTTCTTATGAAATATCCTTATGATTTAAGTATCAGACACATTAAAAATCACAATATACATACATTTATGTATGTATTTATTCCTTAGGTCTATTTGAGGTTCTTTAATGTTCCATCTTTAGTTTATACATTCATATCATATAATTTGGATTATTATATAATTTTTATATTTCATATTACTTATGTGATAGTTTTATATATAATATTTTATTTAATTAAATCATATTTAATCAATTTAAATTAATTTACTCTTTAATTAATTTTATATTAGTATTCCAATACAACTTTTATATCAGACATATCTACTATAACCTTTATAGCATACATTATAACCTTTACAATATAACATATATCTTATATATGCATATTTTTATTAATTATTTAACCCTTAATTAGTTATTTAATTAAAGTTATTTAATTAAAGTATATTTATTTCAAAATTTACCTTATATATACATATATGTATACTTATGTTATCTTAAACACTTCAAAATAACATAAGATATATCAACATATATAATAGATGCATATAAGTGTTAAGTATTAATTATTAACTCAATTAATTTAATTTATTTTATTAATCATATTAATAATCTTTAGATTTTAAAATTAATATTCAAATAGTTTCAAACATTTTGAAATCTTATGTCATATTATAACCTTTTATAACAAATATGTTTTTATTTTAAACTTAACTTTTAAATTTAAAATCTAGTATTAATTTGCAAAAATATTTTGAAAATTAGCCCAAGGCTCAATTCAAATTGGCCCTTTTCTGTCAGTGGCAATCTTTGGGATCACTTCACCTTTCAGGTTAGGTAACCAGGATGAACAAGTTACTTTGATTACCCAATTCCAATCCTAGACATCACCTTTTCAATAATTGTACTAAGTACGAAAGTTTAATTAGTTGGCACTAACATGTCAAATTTAGTCTGCGTAGGCTATTGGGTTCTGATACCGTTGTCAAAACTACGCCATCTTGAAACAGATGAAATGGATGAATTTCAAAATTTTTACTATTGTGGATCATTAACAAGACAATGAAATCTAAGTGCATTTAGATCTTATCTAATTTTTTTAAAATAAAATCAATATTTTATTTAATTTGGTAAAAAGAATTCAAAAGGGTTTGAAAATTATATAAATTTATATAAATGAGTGTATCAAATACACCCATGTATGTAGTAGTTCTTATTAAAGCAAATATGAGAAAGTGACCTTTAGTTTCCTTCTCTAATAGTTTGCAATTAATTAAGAAAGTAAACAACATTAATCGAAGAGAGAGAAACATTGTATTTCTCCATCTCTAATAAGACTGATAATTTGTTAAATGAACATGTTAACATTTCAATTGAGTGTTTTATTAGAAAAGCATTTGTAACACCCCGCGTTTTCGCATGCTTCAAATCGACACACGTGCCAATCCAAACCATACGGAAGGGCGGATTGTTATGGGGTAAATAAGAAAACCAAGAAAGAAATAAAAACAAAATAGAATCTTGCAGCGGAATGATAAAATATAATAATCAAATACACAGTTCATGAAGCTGTTTTTCAAAATATTTAATTATACTTACAATATATATCAGAGTTATACATACCATAGAATATCAATATTGCAGCGGAATACAATAGTGTAGTGGAATAATATAGTAGATAAAAGTACTACTAATCATCGTCTTCTTCCTCCAAAATAAAATCTTCAAATCCTAAAATGCTCGGACTGACCCGAGCAAATTGAAAAGACAAAACACTCAAGTCAGAACTAAAAGATCTTTGTAAGTTAAATTAACTGAAATAAATATGAGTGTAACGGCGTCGGAGATGTTTATGGGATTTGAGATCTCCTATCCAGTGTCTAACATGAGTGCAGTAACTCAAGAGATGCTCGGGATTCACATCTCCTAAGGATCTGTTAAGCTATTTACTATGTAGTAATATTTCTCTATTATAATAGTGTCTATTAGTAAAATAAACTTACTTTTTTCCTAGCATTAAGGGGTTACCCATATAGCCCTTAACACGTAATAGTCCCAGTAGTCCATCCAATATCATGGTCCCTCCTGATCGGAAAGCCACCAGAGGATACCACACGGGCTACGGGAGAAATCCAAACTTGTATAAGGCGTGATAGAGTAGGTGACACGGCACAGCTAGGAAATACCAGGGTAGATATACCAATTACGCTTTCGGGTCGATGGTAACGCGTAGCGCGCAGCTACCGCCCACCTCGAGCCACACCCCCAAATAAAAATCAAAAGTGGCCACCGAATCAATCCAAAAGTCAAAGTATAATATCGAAGGGATGTGTCCAATCAAAGGTGCTACCTCAATTAACCCGTCGATCGCTCCTGTTTAGCTACCTTATGCCAACTCACGGGAGTTGGGTTCACGTATTTACCTCAAAGGAAACGCCGCCACCATCTGTAACGTCCCGTCTTTTCGCACGATTTAAATCGACACACGTGCCAATTCAAACCATACGGAAGGGCGGATTGTTACGGGGTAAATAAGAAAAACGAGAAAGAAATAAAACAAAACAGAATCTCATAGCGGAAGGATAAAATATAATAATAAATATACAGTCCATAAAACTATTTACAAAACATTTGATTCTTCTTCATACAATAAGTATCAGAGTTCACATACCAATATAACAATGCAGCGGAACAATATGAGTGTAGTGGAATATAATAAATAATAATAATAGAAATCTCCGTCTTCGTCCTCCAGAGCTAAAGTCTTCGATCTTGAAACGCTCGGACTGACCCGAGCGAATTGAAAAGACAAAACATTCGAGTTAGAACTAAAAGATCTTATGTAAGTTAAATCAACAGGGATAAATATGAGTGCAGTAACTTAAAGGATGCTCGGGATTCATATCTCTTAAGGATTCGTTAAACTATTTACTATGTAGTACATTTCGCTATTATAATAGTGTCTAATTGTAAAATAAACTTACTTTTAAATAGCGTTAAGGAGTTGTCCAATCTCCCCCTTAACACAATAATAGTCCCAGTAGTCCATCCAATATCACAGTCCCTCCTGATCGGGAAGCCACCAGAGGATACCACATGGGCTACGGGAGAAAACCAAACTCGTACAAGGCGCGATAGGGTAGGTGACACGGCACAACTAGGCAATGCCATGGTAGATATACCAATTACGCTTCCGGGTCTGTGGTAACGCGTAGCGCGCAGCTACCGCCCACCTTGAACAAACTTCCCCAAATCAAAGAAATCAAAAGTGAAGGTGGCCACCGAATCAATCCAAAGTCATAGTATAGTATCGAAGAGGAGTATCCGATCAGAGGAATGACCTCATTGGCCCGAGAATCGCTCCTGTTTTAGCCACCTTATGCCAACTCACGGGAGTGGGGTCTACGTAATTACCTCAAAGGAAAACGTCGCCACCATCCTACTTCATTCTGGAATCTCCACCGCGTACACGGTTGTTAAAGTGGTTTTCGGAGTTGGTAGAGAGTATGACAACTTCCGATCCCGGTCTCTTCAACAACCAAACGTTATTATAACACCGTGGTCATTAAAATAGATTATACTTTAAAACTAGAATATAATTCCATTTCAAAACCCATAAATACGATATCATTTCCATTTCCAAACAACTCATTTTGATATTATTTTTATAAAAATCAAATCAATAATATCATTTTTATTTCAAATATATTTCTTTTCCAAAATCATACTACTTTAAAATTTATAATATCTGCAAACCAAACATTTGAATTAAAATTTTCAGAACATAATACTTTGAAATCCATAGCTTTAAAACCATAACTTCTAAAACTTGAATGGTTTGGATATTCAACGGTATGTAAAATAGTTGATTTTATATTACTTTATAAAGTATATAATTTTCACGGCTTTACAAATTTATCCATTTTAAATTAAGCCTAAATCCATACATTTAAATTCACTTCAGTTTCCAAAACCACTTCAATTTTAATATATGTCAAACTTTAAGTATTAAACACTTCCAAAAATTTAGGTTGGAAATTATTATTCAACAACTAAATGTCCTATTATTTAGTTTTGAAATATCGCATACTAAATCCATAATCATTTAATTAAACTCAAATTACCTATGACTAAATATTTCCTTTAATTCATTTATAATAGAAATATTTATTTAATTCATCTTGAAATAAATTTCAGTTATAAATATCATACCTTCAAAAATTTCAAGCTATAAGTTCTACATCAACTTATGGAGTTAAATTCTTAAATACGCTCAATTCCAATTAAATTTCTAATTTACCTTCCAATCTTATTTGATTTAAGCCATTAAACTCTCTATATATATACGATATCTTAAACACGTATTTAACCATATAATATAAATAATCCAACTCCATTATTCAACTTATTTGTTCTTATTTAACAAACTTATTCATAACATAAATTCAATAATTTAACCATATAGGTATATATAAAATAATATTTATGTAATATCAAAATAAATATTTATTAAACCGTATCATATCCAAACCATAAAAATCATTTCAAAAATAATTATATATATATATACCGCGGTGCCTGCATAAAATTTTCTATCCTATGGTCAAGTGATACGGATATTTATCATTTCAATCCGCAATTTAAAAATAAAAATGCAGTTGTATATCATTTCAAACCGTAATCCCGAATGAAATGAAAATGCATAATAAATTGCAGTTTTACAATTTAAATTATCGCATCCATTCATCCAAATATCAATCATCAACCATTTATTACAATCGTCATCCAATTTAAACAAACATCAATATAAAGCATATAAAAATATAGCAGGTAATAAATAACAGGATTTAACTAACATTTTATATCTAATAATAAATTTAATAACTGTTTAACTAGCAGTTTATATGCAAATAAATAAATTTTAATTGTCAATTTATATGCAATAATAAAATTAACTAACAGTTAAATTAAATAAATGCAATTTAACTGAGATAATGAATAAAACATGCCAAACAGTCATAGATAAATTTCTACTCATATCTTAAATCAATTTAACAAACATAAGAAAACTTAGAAGTTGTGAGTGGGTTAAAACACTCACTTTTTGAATTTAAATTGAATTGAAATTCAATTTAAACCCAAATATTGAACAGTCTCCAAATTCGTCCAAACCTGCGTCAAAGTGTCCGGAATTTATTACGATCCTAACAAAAAAATTGCACGTGAAACGGATATCGTATGTGGAAGTTATACGTGTTTGAAACGACTGAAATTTAAATTAAAGATAAAATAAAAGAAAACAACTCACCCCACAGTTCCTTGCCATGTCGTTCTTCCCTACAGGCCGCTCCACTCGCGTACAGGAAGACTCAACCACGCTCGTTCACACAAGCAACCTTAGCCGCCACATCCCATGGAATTTTCGCCGCTAACTCAAGCCAAGTCGCCTCGATCAGGACACGCCGCTCGCCTCCCCTACTCAAGCCGACCCCACCATGAAGACGCGGCTCGTCCAGGCACCTCCCATGCATTGCCGACGTCGCCTCCTACTTCTGCCGATCGTGGCGATTTTAGGCGCCGATAACCCTATATGGCCGTGCCGATCTAACTGCCTCGACGCCCTCTACCTGTCTACGCAGCCCGATCGGTCTAAAGTCGCGAATCCACCGTTAATCCTCCACGATGACATACGAATGACCGGGAAGAAACCATGATTTCTGGACAAACCGAAACCCAAATCGAAAAAAGAATTGCACCATTGAATTACGCTCATCGATAGCATCAACATATTTTTTTTTTGAATTTTTCTGAGGACTTTGAATTTTAGGCTTTGGATTTGATTTTTGAAATTGGAAATTGGATCTAGGGTTTGCATCCATTGAGGAAGAGGAAGAGTTGATGAAAATTTTATGTGTAGATAAATAAGAACAAGCGGAGGCTAGGGTTTAGCATGGTATTTATAGGCAAATTGGAATGAATATGTGGATCGGGCTGATAGATGTACGTGCTAACGCTAACGTGGCCCAAAAAGCCCGTTCTGACCCCGGAACGTAATTGGATAAACCCATATATCGAAATAGGTGTTTTAAAATATTCTGAACACGATGAAAAAATTTCACGTCCAAAATCCATCGTACGAAGAAGTTATGCTGAAATCAATATTCTCAAATTGATTTCAATTAAATCGATTTTAAGGCGTTTCGCGTTCGTACGATCAAACGACAAGTCCGATTGCTACGAAACTTGAAACCCTACAATAATTCATTGTTACGGATCCGATGAAACTAGTTTCGTCGAAATCCGAGTCCGTGACCAAAATGGCTATTTTTATATTAATTAAATAAATTAAAAATTCATTAATTAAATCCCTTTTCAATTTCACCTCCAAATTTTACAAGTCTTATCAGTTTTGTTTTCTTAAACAATCTCAGTGATTTAAACCAATTTAGATGTCAATTAATTGTTGATTCAATCATAAATTTCAGCGTAAATTCAAATTTTGTTATATTTATAAATTATAAATTAACTTTTCAATAATTCCATTGAATTCACTATTCATTCTTTTTATTCAATCCATTACAGTCTAATGGGTGAAATCAACATTGGTTCAAAGCTATTACATAAATATTTTACAATTTTAACTTAATTTCCAATTAGCGTAAAATTTTATATTTAATTTCAATTAATTGCAATAAATCCAGATTACCATATTTTAAAACCAAATAAATAAATAAAGCTTGATTCACGTTTAAATATGTAACTCATTTGATTGCAATTAACCTTTTATCGTCAATTACATTCTGATATATTAATAAACTTTATTTCCATCTTTTTATTCACAAATCATCATATTATGAAGACATTTACGTTATTCCCATTTATTACTTTAATTTATTTAACGTAACACTTAATTTACATCTATTGCAATGTTTTCCAATCTAATTGAATGAACTAAGTATATAACTCATAATAATTGTTGTAAAACTCTTAATCCCACATTTTATAAGTATATTATTTCCACTCAAATATAATAGATATTTACAGAGTATTGGTTTTCATTTAATCATTATTTATTATATATATACTAATTAAATAAATTCAATATTTAAGTCCATTTAAATTTATTACCAAGTACCCATTTACCCTTTTCCAACAAATTTGAATTCCATTCATTTACCATAACAATCATTTCCCATTCACACCTTATTATCAACCCACAATTATTGCAATTCATTATCTTATATAGATTTTATACAATTACCATAAACTTTACATTCAATTACTATTCAATGTATATTTATTCATTAATCAATTCGATACTTCCGTTTGTTTCCTTCTATTTGATTAATAACCTAGTATACATTTACATAATTTCCATTTTATTCCGTCCATTAATGGGTATTACATTGAAATTTAATTTATTAGCTAATATCAACATTATTACCATTAATTACAAATTGAATTACCAATTTTTATTCAATACCCTAAATAAATAGCATATATTAATTCAATACTTACATTTGTTTTCTCATATTCCATTAAAAATCAAATCATAACATTTAAATTATTTTATTGAAATGGAATTTCATTCAAGTCAGTAATTATTAACTTGCATTAACATGTTTCCTAAATTTACAATCAGTTACTGTAACAACGTGTTCTTACATTAACTCATTCAATATCTACCCTATATTCTTCATACTCAAATTATATCCAGATATAATACTTACGCTATTTCATTTATTGAAATTTATTTAAGTTGCTAGTAAATAGGTTTTAAGTCACCATTTATATATTTTAATTTAGCGTTCATTTCAATATTTTTTTATAAAGTTTTTATTTCTACTAAATTTAGTTACAAAATCATTTATTTAACCAAATTAAATCCACAAAATTTACGGGTCATTACACCATCCTACGTCATTCTGTAATCTCCACAGCGTACACGGTTGTTAAAGTGGTTTTCGGAGTTGGTAGAGAGTATGAAAACTTCCGGTCCCGGTCACTTCAACAACCAAACGTTATTATAACACCGCGGTCATTTTAAAATAATTTATACTTCAAAAGCAGAATAAAATATCCATTTCAAAACCATATAAATACGATATCGCTTTCGTTTTAAAAACCCAAATCATTTTGATATCATTTTTATTTCAAAATGTATCCTTTCCAAAATCATAGCACTTCCAGAATCTATATACTTTGAAACCAGTCATTTGAAATTATAACACTTTCAAAAACATAATACTTTGAAATTCATAACTTTGAAACATTTCAATTTAGGTAAACATTTCAATTTTGATATATTTCAAGGCTTTAATATTCCAAAATTCCAAAACTAAATTTGATAATTTAGATATAAAAATCAAATCTTCTGTTATTTAGTTTAAATATTTGCAAAATAAATCCATTTTTATTTAAACACAACTCAAATTCCAAAAAAATAAATATTTTCTTCAATTCGTTTATACTTGAAATAATCATTTAATTCACCTAGACCCAAAAATCAAGTTATAATAATTATACCTTTTAAAATTTTCAATTTTATAAATTTCACATCAACCTTTTTGAGTTTAAATTCTCAAGTAAACCTCCAATTTATCTCCCAACCTCAATTTATTTAAGTCATTTTGCACTCTATAATAAAATAAAATTTTAAATACTTACTCACATTTATTTTAATAAAAATCAAACTCTATTTATTAAATTTAATTTTATTTGACACTTTTATACATAGCTTAAATTCAAACATTCAACTATATATAAAAATAATATTTATATAACTTCAAAATCACTATTCATTTAACCATATTATATAAAATAATAAAACTTTATTATTGGGCTTATTTTATATTTCAAAGCATATTTATATATAGCTAGAATCAATAATAAATTTGACATTTATATAACATCAAAAATCAATATTTATATAACCCGTACATTTCTTTACAAAACCATAGAAAACATTTCACAATATTTTTATATATATAGAGACCGCGGTGTCTGTATATAATTTTCTATCCTATAGCCAAGTGATACAGATATTTATCATTTCAATCCGCAATTTTAAAAATAAAAATTACGGTAACATATCATTTCAAACCGCAATCCCAAATGAAATAAGAATGCATAATTACTTGCAGTTTAAAACACTGTGAAATACAACATCCATTCATCCAATATCAACCATCAACCATTATCACAATCATCATCCAATTCAACAATAGCATCAATATAGAATGGATAATAAACAACAGGTATTAACAAGCGATTTATATTCAATGATAAATTAAATGACTGTTTAATTGGCAGTTTATATGCAATAATAATTAAATAACAATTTAATTAAATAAATGCAATTTACTGAGAGGATGATTAAAATACGTCAAACAATCATAGATAAATTTTAAATCATATCAAAAATTAATTTAACAAACATAAGAAATCTTAGAAGTTGTGAGAGGGTTAAAACACTCACCTTTTGAATTTAAATTGAATTTAAATTCAATTTAAACCCAAAAATTGAACAGTCTCCAAATTCATCCAAACCAGCGTCATAGTGTCTGGAATTCTAGTACGAATCTATTGAAGAAAACCGCGCGTGAATCTGAATTCGTATGATAAAATTATTAACATAAGAACATTAAAGTTTGAATTTAAATAAAATAAAAAAATAAAAAAAAGATTACCGCTCACGCACGAATACGTTAGCAACCCCCCATCATTCATCACGCACACGAGCTCCATCCAGAATCGAAACCAGAACCCTAATCGCCAATTGAAATCGATCAAAACGCCGCCCCTACTCGTCATCGACCGGATCTGCCCACGCTACAAGCCTCCTCTACATGATCCGCCTCCACGGACCCCTTTATGAAGGTTGCGACGCCCTCCTCAGCTCACGGCCGCCGTGTCAAACACCAGCCAATCACGGCAAATTCTGACAACCTTCAGGCGAGCAACTTCATCCCCAAGCCCTCCTTGACGAGCCCTACAGCGCAGCGCTTTCCGATCGTAAAGATATCGAAGATCCACCATTGAATGCGACGGTGCCCTATGGACGACCGAAACAAATTCACCAATTCCTAAACAACCGATGCATCGAATTGAAAAACGAATTACAAAATCGAGATGCGCTCTTCAAGAGATTCAATAGATATTTTTTTAAAATTTTTGAGGCGTTTGAAATTTTGAAGTTGATTTTTGAATTGAAATTTGAATTTGATAGATTAGGGTTTACAACTATTGAGAAAGAAGAGCACAGAAGTTTCTGTACGTATAGAAATGAGGAATAGAGGCTGCTAGGGTTTAAAGCTCGATACATATAGGTAGGATTGACACTTGAATGGATGGATAAGATAGATTTACGCGCTAATGCCAAAGTGGCCCAAAAACCCCTTTCGATTCCGGAACGAAATTGGATCGACCCATATATCAAAATAGATGTTTTAAAATATTTTAAACGCAATGGAAAAGGTTTCATGTTCAAATTGCATCTATGAAGAAGTTATGCTAAAATCAAAAAAAATTCAAATTGATATCAATTTCATTGATTTCAAGTCGTTTCACGTTCGTACGATCAAACGACAAGTCCGATCGCCACAAAACCTGAAACCCTACAATAATTCACCGATACGGATCCGATGAAACTGGTTTCAACGAAATCGGAGTCAGTGGCCAAAAATTGCGAATTTTATATTAATTAATTAAAATTAAAAATTTAATTAATTAAATCAAATTTCAAATTTCAATTCGAAAATTGACAATTTCATCCCTTATGGTTCCTCAATCATTTACAATGATTTAAACAAATTTAAATGTCAATTTAGAGATGATTAATATATAAATTCCAATATTAATCCTATTTCATTAAATTCGCAAACTATAAATAAAATTCCCAAGCTTTCCATCTAATTAAATTGACCAATAATTATTCCATTCATTATTGTCAATAGATAGGTTTACCATTGGATTCAAAACTGTTCCATAAATTTACTCATATTATCCTTTTTTCGAATTGCATAACCTTAAATTTCAATTTCTGCAATAATTACACTTATTGAAATTTGGATTTAAATGGATTGATTTGTTTCAATTCAAATCTTTTATTAAGTTCATTAATATTCTATATAAACTTAGTTACCTTGTTTGCTTTCCATTCATTACCTTAATATACCAAATTTGACAACTCCTAACCATTTGTATTACACTAAATATACTCACATTCCATTTTAATTCCAAATAACATAGTAATTAATTTCATTCACAATAAACTCAATTAATTATAATTTATTCCAATAAATTACCTTGATTTATCTTCAATCCTTTTTCTAACCAATTATTATTCGATAAACAAAGATAACCTTTGTTTTACCCTTTATTACATTTGTAAGTTCAAATTTCCATCTTTCCTTTGTATTAGCTACCCCATTTCCATTTTATTACATTTCTATCAATATTCGCGCTAATTGCGATTAACATTCCAAATAAATTCATTCACTTGGGTTCATACTTTCTATTACATAGTTTACTACACTATGAATGAATTTACACTTTCAATTATTTCATTATTACATTCACACCTCCCGTTACAAATTTTCATTAAAACATTAAAGATTTTCTATTTTGATTTAGAAGCCAATTAAATATAGCAATCGTTATCATTAACTTTATAATACAATTAAGTTTATTAATTTCAACTAATTATTATGATTACTTGTGTAGCACTGAATTCATCCAATTACCATTTATTATACTAATTCATTTGTTTATACAACACTTGTTACTTACATTCAAACAAATTAATAAATCCTGATTTACAATCTTTACATCAACCAATACTCATATTATAAATAAAATTAACATTATTTCAGATTATTACTTAAATTTACAGTAACAAAACGTTAAATTTAGATTCATTACAACTGATTACCAAAGTTTATTTAACACATTATATAAACAAGCAACCAACATTAATTACCACCTAATTGGCTTTAATTGCACTTATAAGTTCGTCACTTATCAATCCAGGTTATAATTTCCATATATAAATCTAATTTTATTTCATTTCATTAATATACGCCTATTTACATCTAAATTAAATAACTATTATATTTCTAAATGCGTACTTCTATCAATTTAACACATTAATTAAGGTATTGAAACCAATTACTGAAATTTCTTTAATTCCATTCTTATACCAGTTTATTACTTTACATACATTATGTATTTGTTCATCAATTAACAAACCTTGAACTATTTTCCCCAATTCACCAATTACTACCCTAAATAATTTACGTTCCTATTAAATTTACACAAATTCAGCTTTAATTACTTCATTGTTACATTTCATACTAGTTACTATTTCATTATTTATTTACAAATTTTATTTGTTTCAATATTTAATACCAAGATTTACTTAATTAATAATTTTTTTTCTATTCTTTCAATATTAAATTACCAAATTTTATCAATTTAATAAAATTAAATCATTGAAAATTTACGGGCTGTTACACTCTCCCCCACTCAAAACTTTTCGTTCCCGAAAAGGAAAAGGAGGGAAAAGAAAGAATTAAGTAATCAATATCTTATTCAAAATATTTAATTTATACATAAAAATTTTACAAAATTTAATAATTTAGATAAAATATATAAATTTATAGCCATAAATACTTTTATACTCAAATTAATAAAGTTTGAAAAATAATTTTTAAAAAAAAAATTCTAAGTCCAAAATTTACGAATTTTTTTGGGCAGAGTCTCCTTTGTACGGAGAGGCTCGGGAGAAAATATAATATCAAATATATCAATATATAACATAATAATTTTCAAAATAATATATATCCCAATCCGAGAAAAATAATATAATAACGCTATAACCGAAATCCAAAAACATACCTACTTGTCGGGCAGTTAACGCTTAATTTATGAAACCAAATGCAGTAGCAATTGCTTCCATAACCTGTATTTCACTTTTATAATACAAAAGGTTGACAATTATATAAAATGAAATATATAAGTTGTTTTGATCACCCCAAACAAATCAATCAACCATCACTTGCAACCAGCATACAACCATCACATAGAATCAATACAAATCAATCATTCATTAATATCAACAAAATAAATAGTTGTTTGGGTTCAAACTTCAAATTGTACAGGATGAAAAATAACTATTGAGAGCACCATTTACTCAACAGTCTCTGATGAAGCTAAATAGATTATTCATACATCCAACAATTTTAATGTATCCTTACCCAAACAACCATAAACCAAAACAAACAACAATAATTTCAAACAACAGATTTAGTTTATCCTTATTAATTCCATTCATACATTTGTTATTTGATTTCCTTTTTATTCATATAAAGATTTCTGTTAATTCACATTTTTTTTTCTTGCAAATTTTCATTTTTATTTGTTTATTTATTTGCATTACATTCATTTACTTAGCATCTCAATATATTAACTTTAGTCTACCATCATATATTTAATACATTCATCTTTTCTACTTTTTTTAATTATAAACAACTTCAACCGTTTACTTAAGTTTATTATCATTTATTTATAACACTTACGTTTCTATTAAACTAGTAGCATTTCAATTATACTTAAATTTATAACACTACAACTTCAAATTCTTCTTTATTAAGGTGATTCATTGAACCCTTTCATTATATGAAATTTTCTTATACAATTTTCCATTACATTTTCTTATTAAATATTTCAACTTTTAATATTTGGTAAGTTATAAATATGCTTTTTTAAGAATGTAATTGAAAGTTATACAAGTTTTCTCAATTCTTTTAATTAATTAAATGTTCAATAATAATATCCTTTGTTTTATATGTTACAAATTTAATTTTTTTTATTTAATTTATAATTTAGCATTACATTTCTTATTTCATTTAGAGGTTTCAATTTATTAGTTAAATTCCATTTCACTACACTAATTGAAGTTATTAATTAACGGAAGTTAAGAACTAAATACCAGGTTTAATTTCAAATTATTTTAAAATAATAGATAAATGTATATACTTACAGTTTATATATCCAAATATATTTTAAAACAATTTTAAAATTTATATTTGTTTATCAAAACAAATCTGCAGTAAAATACTACAGTAGCCTTCCCACTTCGAAACTCGAAATGAATGTCGATGATGCGTGCACTCATCACCGAAATTATTTTCCAACGAAAGAGAGGGGAGTATAGAACTTATTTCATTTCAAAGTTTCTTTTAAACAATTCTTTAAAATTATATTGAAATATTTATATCAGAAAATACTTCTACTAACATTATTGTTGTATTCCAAAATCAATTGAAAGAAATTTTCAGACCCCGGAACTTAAGTTCTAAAATTTCCAATTTCATTTATCTATTTTCAATTATTTTTTCAACTATTATTTATAAATTCATTACCTAACAACCAATATATAGCACCAAGTATATATCTTATTTATAAAAATTTATTTTATATATAGAAAATATAATAGGCAAAATTATTTCATTTACCTATATTAAAAACAAATATTATGTCGGTCTGTCCTATTAGGTGTTTAGAAATCCCTATTGATGTCATAGCGTCCCATGCACCAACCAGAATTTATAAATACAAAGCGGAACAGATTAACACAATATTAAAATCTTTTGATGACACTAACAAATACGCTCTCTCATATATATATACACTCAGCGACTCATCATAGGGTATTACTATCCTACTAATAAGAGTCAGACCCCACAAAGCTAAGGTTTATCGCTAAACCAAAGCTCTGATGTCAGATGTAACACTCCGCCTTTTCGCACGCTTCAAATCGACACATGTGCCAATTCAAACCACACGGAAGGGCGGATTGTTATGGGGTAAATAAGAAAACCAAGAAAGAAATAAAAACAAAACAGAATCTTGCAGCGGAACGATAAAATATAATAATCAAATATACAGTTCTTGAAGTTGTTTTTCAAAATATATCAGAGTTATACATACCATAGAATATCAATAATGCAGCGGAATACAATAGTGTAGTGGAACAATACAGTAGATTATAGTACTACTAATCGTCGTCTTCTTCCTCCAGAATAAAATTTTCAAATCCTGAAACGCTCGGACTGACCCGAGCGAATTGAAAAGACAAAACACTCGAGTCAGAACTAAAAGATCTTATGTAAGTTAAATTAACTGAAATAAATATGAGTGTAACGGCGTCAGAGATGTTTACGGGATTGGACATCTCCTATCCAGTGTCTAACGTGAGTGCAGTAACTCAAGAGATGCTCGGGATTCACATCTCCTAAGGATCCGTTAAACTATTTACTATGTAGTAATATTTCACTGTTATAATAGTGTCTATTAGTAAAATAAACTTACTTTTTTCCTAGCATTAAGGGGTTACCTATATAGCTCTTAACACGTAATAGTCCCAGTAGTCCATCCAATATCATGGTCCCTCCTGACCAGGAAGCCACCAGAGGATACCACCGGGCTACGCGAGAAATCAAAACTCGTACAAGGCGCGACAGGGTAGGTGACACGACACAACTAGGCAATGCCAGGGTAGATATACCAATTACGCTTCCGGGTCGATGGTAACGCGTAGCACGCAGCTACCGCCCACCTGAGCCACACCCCTAAATAAAAATCAAAAGTGGCCACCGAATCAATCTAAAAGTCAAAGTATAATATCGAAGGGATGTGTCCGATCAAAGGTGCTACCTCAATTAACCCGTCGATCACTCCTGTTTTTAGCCACCTTATGCCAACTTACGGGAGTTGGGTCCACGTATTTACCTCAAAGGAAACGCCGCCACCATCCTACTTCATTCTAGAATCTCCACCGCGTACACGGTTAATAAAGTGGTTTTTGGAGTTGGCAGAGAGTGACAACTTCCGATCCCGGTATCTTCAACAACCAAACGTTATTATAACACCGCGGTCATTTCAAAATAATTTATACTTCAAAACCAGAATAAAATATCAATTTCAAAACCATATAAATACGATATCATTTTCGTTTTAAAAACCCAAATCATTTTGATATCATTTTTATTTCAAAATGTATCCTTTCCAAAATCATAGCACTTCCGGAATCTATATACTTTGAAACTAGTCATTTGAAATTATAACACTTTTAAAAACATAATACTTTGAAATTCATAACTTTGAAACATTTCAATTTAGGTAAACATTTCAATTTCGATATATTTTAAGGCTCTAATATTCCAAAATTCCAAAACTAAATTTGATAATTTAGATTTAAAAATCAAATCTTCTATTATTTAGTTTAAATATTTACAAAATAAATCCATTTTTATTTAAACAAAACTCAAATTCCAAATAACTAAATATTTTCTTCAATTCATTTATACTTGAAATAATCATTTAATTCACCTAGGCCCAAAAATCAAGTTATAATAATTATACCTTTTAAAAATTCAATTTTATAAATTTCACATTAACCTTTTTGAGTTTAAATTCTCAAGTAAATTGATTTTCAAATAAACCTCCAATTTATTTCCCAATCTCAATTTATTTAATTTATTTTGCACTTTATAATAAAATAAAATTTTAAATACTTAATCACATTTATTTTAATAAAAATCAAACTCTACTTATTAAACTTAATTTTATTTGACACTCTTATACATAGCTTAAATTCAAACATTCAACTATATATAAAAATAATATTTATATAACTTCAAAATCACTATTCATTATACCATATTATATAAAATAATTAGACTTTATGATTGGGCTTATTTTATATTTCAAAGCATATTTATATATAGCTAGAATCAATAATAAATTTGACATTTATATAACATCAAAAATCAATATTTATATAACCCGTATATTTATTTACAAAACCATAGAAAACATTTCACAATATTTTTATATAGAGAGAGACCGCGGTGTCTGTATATAATTTTCTATCCTATGGCCAAGTGATACAGATATTTATCATTTCAATCCGTAATTTTAAAAATAAAAATTACGGTTACATATCATTTCAAACCGCAATCCCGAATGAAATAAGAATGCATAATAACTTGTAGTTTAAAACACTATGAAATACAACATCCATTCATCCAATATCAACCACCAACCATTATCACAATCATCATCCAATTCAACAATAGGATCAATATAGAACGGATAATAAACAATAGGTATTAACTAGCGATTTACATTCAATGATAAATTAAATGACTATTTAACTGGCAGTTCATATGCAATAATAATTAAATAACAATTTAATTAAATAAATGCAATTTACTGAGAGGATGATTAAAATACGCCAAACAATCATAGATAAATTTTAAATCACATCAACAATTAATTTAACAAACATAAGAAATCTTAGAAGTTGTGAGTGGGTTAAAACACTCACCTTTTGAATTTAAATTGAATTTAAATTCAATTTAAACCCAAAAATTGAACAGTTTTCAAATTCGTCCAAACCAGCGTTAAAGTGTCCGGAATTCCAATACGAACCTACGGAGAAAACCGCGCATGAATCCGAATTCGTACGAGAAAATTATTAACATAAGAACGTTAAAGTTTGAATTTAAATAAAATAAATAAATAAATAAAAAGATTACCGCTCACGCACGAACACGTCAGCAAACCCCCTTCGTTCATCACGCGCACGAGCTCCATCCAGAGTCGATACTAGAACCTAGCCGCCAACTGAAATCGATCAAAACGCCGCCCCTACTCGTCATCGATCGGATCTGCCCATGCTACAAGCCTCCTCGACATGAAGCGCCTCCACCGACCCCTTTATGAAGGTTGCGACACCCTCCTCAGCTCATGGACACCTTGTCAAACACCAACCAATCATGGCAAACTCCGACAACCTTCAGGCGAGCGACTTCTTCCCCAAGCCCTCCTCGATGAGCCCTACAGCGCAGCGCTTTCCGATCGTAAAGATATCGAAGATCCACAGTTGAATGCGACGGTGCCCTATGGACGGCCGAAACAAATTCATCGATTCCTAAACAACCGATGCATCGAATTGAAAAATGAATTACAAAACGGAGATGCGCTCTTCGAGAGCTTCAATATATATTTTTTTCAAATTTTTCTGAGGAGTTTGAAATTTTGAAGTTGATTTTTGAATTGAAATTTGAATTTGATAGATTAGGGTTTACAGCCATTGAGGAAGAGGAGCACAGAAGTTTCTGTACGTATAGAAATGAGGAATAGAGGCTGCTAGGGTTTATAGCAGGATATATATAGGCAGGGTTGACATTTGAATGGATGGATAAGATAAATTTACGCGCTAACGCCAAAGTGGCCCAAAAAGACTGTTTCGATTCCAGAACGAAATTTGATCAACGAATATATCAAAACAGATATTTTAAAATATTTTAAACGCAATGGAAAAGGTTTCAGGTTCAAATTACATCGTATGAAGAAGTTATGCTAAAATCAAAAAAAAATTCGAATTGATTTCAATTTCATTGATTTCAAGTCGTTTAACGTTCGTACGATCAAACGACAAGTCCGATCGCTACGAAACTTGAAACCCTACAATAATTCACTGATACGGATCCGATGAAACTAGTTTCGTCGAAATCCGAGTTAGTGGCCAAAATGGCTATTTTTATATTAATTAAATAAAATAAAAAAATTAGTTAATTAAATCAAATTTCAAATTTTAATTCGAAAATTGACAATTTCATCCCTTATGATTCCTCAATCATTTACAATGATTTAAACAAATTTAAATGTCAATTTAGAGATTATTAATTTATAAATTCCAATATTAACCCCAATTTCATTAAATTCGCAAACTATAAATAAAATTCCCAAACTTTCTATTTAATTAAATTAACCAATAATTATTCCATTCATTATTTTCAATAGATAGGTTTGCCATTGGATTCAAAACTATTCCATAAATTTACTCATATTATCCTTTTTTCGAATTGCATAACCTTAAATTTCCATTTCTGCAATAATTGCACTTATTAAAATTTGGATTTAAATGGATTGATTGTTCCAATTATTTTTTTTTATTAAGTTCATTACTATTCTACATAAACTTAGTTACCTTGTTTGCTTTCCATTCATTACCTTAATATACCAAATTTGACAACTCCTAACCATTTGTAATACATTAAATATTCTCACATTCCATTTTAATTCCAAATAACGTAGTAATTAATTTCATTCACACTAAACTCAATTAATTACAATTTATTCCACTAAATTACCTTGATTTATCTTCAATCCTTTTGCTAACCAATTATTATTCGATAAACAAAGATAACCTTTGTTTTACCCTTTATTACATTAGTAAGTTCAAATTTCCATCTTTCCTTTGTATTAGCTACCTCATTTCCATTTTATTACATTTCTTCCAATATTCGAGCTAATTGCGATTAACATTCCAAATAAATTCATTCACTTAGGTTCATACTTTCTATTATACAGATTACTACACTATGAATGAATTTACACTTCCAATTATTTCATTATTACATTCACACCTTCCGTTATAAATTTTCCTTAAAACATTAAAGATTTTCTATTTTGGTTTAGAAGGCCAATTAAATATAACAATCGTTACCATTAACTTTATAATACAATTAGGTTTATTTATTTCAACTAATTATTATGATTACATGCGTAACACTGAATTCATCCAATTACCATTTATTATACTAATTCATTTGTTTATACAACACTTGTTACTTACATTTAAACAAACTAATAAATCCTGATTTATAATCTTTACATCAACCAATAGTCATATTATAAATAAAATTAACATTATTTTCGATTATTACTTAAATTTGTAGTAACAAAACGTTAAATCCAACTGATTACCAAAGTTTATTTAACACATTAAATAAACAAGCAACCTACATTAATTACCACCTAATTGCCTTTAATTGCACATATAAGTTCGTTACTTATCATTTCAGGTTATAATTTCCATGTATAAATCTAATTTTATTTCATTTCATTAATATACGCCTATTTACATCTAAATCTGAATAACTATTATATTTCTAAATGCGTACTTCTATCAATTTAACACATTAATTAAGGTATTGAAACCAATTACTGAAATTTCCTTAATTCCATTCTTATACCAGTTTATTACTTTACATACATTACGTATTTGTTCATCAATTAACAAACCTTGAACTATTTTCTCCAATTCACCAATTACTACCTTAAATAATTTACGTTCCTATTAAATTTACACAAATTCAGCTTTAATTACTTCGTTATTACATTTCATACTAGTTACTATTTCATTATTTATTTACAAATTTTATTTGTTTCAATATTTAATACCAAGATTTATTTAATTAATAATTTTTTTTCTATTCTTTTAATATTAAATTACCAAACTTTATCAATTTAACAAAATTAAATCATTGAAAATTTACGGGTCGTTACAGTATTAATTCAATTCAATTTGATTAATTGCAAATGATCATGAGCACATCACATGCGCCAATGTGTATAATGTAAGTGCAACATATAAAAGCATATAAAGTTAATGTAAACATTATCTAAGTGTTGGGATTTACACCACAATGGTCATGTTTCCCATCTATATATGCCTTTGTCGTCCTAAACATAAACAATTTTATTTATTTATCAATATATAATTACATACATATACATTATAAATACACACACACACACACATATATATATATATGCCTTTGTCGTCCTAAACATGAACAGTTTTATTTATCTGAAACTCTTTTGAAAATAATCCTTCCTGTTAAGCAAAGATTTGATTTTTAATTAGATGGATTTGCAAATTATGGAATATATCATTGATTTAATGTTTTCCTTTTTCTTTTAGAAAGAAGAGTTTATTATAGAATGATCTGAAACATGATACTTAAAAAATCTATGAACTGGATGACAATATTACCAAATTTTAGTTACATAGAAACTCATGTCTATATATTCAACTGTAAACCTTTTGATATGAAAAACAAAATTATGAATATAAAAATCCAAAATTTAATTCTGTTTTTTAACAATAATATCAAACGACATAGCATATATATATTTGAGATAAGAAGACCTAGATCTAGACTAAACAAGCATTGTAAACAATCACATAGAGTACATAAAATATAATTAAGAAGGTCTAGATCTAGATTAAATTTACTAATCAAACAGTCATACATGAGTGAGAAAATGAGATGTCGTAATTCATAGAAAAATAGCAGTGGACGAAAAAAACATTCTATGTTTTAACAAGATAGAACTATTAATTCAAGCAAGGGAATGGAAATATTAAAATCTAGATTTATGCTCACAAGTATGAATGGAAGGGAAAGATAGAGACTAAGAGGATAGAAAAAATTATAAAATATGTAAATATCGAATTATACACACATATAATTACCTTAGGATGAAGCACGTAAAAAATCCTTGAATGATAGAAGAATACCTAGATTTGGTTGATCACTCTCTAGATCCGTTAAACTTTGCCCTTCATCACAACTTAATTTGTGACTTCTCCTTGGATTTCAAGAATTCACCATCCCACTTTGCAAAAGAAGAATGAACCACCTTTTTTAATTTAGTTTGACATTGATTTGGATTTGTTTTGATGGTTTTTTATTTTGGATGAATTTTCAGCAATGGATGAATGATAGAGAAGAGGAAGAAAAAATGAAAAAAAGTAAAATTCACGTCCCATTCTATGTACTTTCAAAAAATGAGAAGGTTTTGTTTCTGATAGAATTAAAGGAACCTTTTTCTATTCTCTTATTAAAATTTACTCCTTTATTTCCTCTTTTTAAATTTCAACTAATCTCACTAATTGATTTCCTCCTCTTATCATTATATGATTGATCCAAGCATATTCCAAATATGCAACTTTTCCTAATAAAGGAAGACAACTTATGTGATTATTTTATTATTTAAAATTTATTTAAAATTATATCGATGTATGCAAATATAACTTTTTTATATGCATTAAAATAATTACCAACAACATTTAAAACATCAAATAACTTAACAATAATTAATATTTAAATATTAAATAATTTAATCGGTTTGCAATATTTTGCAAACCAATTAAATTGTATGGTTATTGGAGAAATCACAAATGCAATATTTAAATATTCATCGCTTACAGGTCTTTTCGGTAAAATCAAATTTTACTTATTATAAGCGGTACCTTATAGCGACAATTATTTACACTAATTCTCTTCGTCAAAACTATATCACGTTAGGACTTATAGAATTTGGTAATGCTCAAAATTCCAATACTGTACACATTCAACTTTATAGTCCAAACACAAGTCCTTGGTTCAATAATAAAAATTATTATTAATTGAAATGCTCTGGAAAGAGATTTTGACTTTGAGTTGACTTTAGTTGACTGTGATACTAACCTCATATAACTAAGGAGACAGATGCTCTCTTTATGTTTTACTTTCAATGTTTCCACTTGACCTGACTATAGTCGTTTGATGGAAGCCATGTCAGGATTTTACTACAATCAAAGTGGAGCTTCCACATTAAAGGTCAACGGTATTCTCAAGTCGAGAGAACTGTCTAAATTAATCGCATCGATATTGTAACATCCTGATATTTTCAACCATTCGCACACACACATGTCGGACTTGAATTGCTCAAAATATCAGATTTTTAATTATATTTGGCAAAACTCAGCATATATAGTAAATAAATAAATCACAGAGTCACGGACACAGAGTAATATTACAATGTACGGTGGAAACAAAATGAATAGTAGTTCATGAAGCTAATATATATAACAGAGTAAACAAGATACAACAGAAGTCTCGAATTACAATAGTCAGATAACAAAACAAGAATATCATAGGAGTCAAATGAATAACTGCAAACTGAATAGATAGTTGGATCTCTGAGCAAAGCTCCAACTCCAAAGGTGAGTCTCAAATGCTGTATCACTCGGTCTGACCCGAGCATAAAGCAAAACATAAAAAACTTGAGTCAGGATTAACATTCTTATATCGATAAATCTAGCTCAAGTGAAATATCAACTAAAATACAAGTAACTCAAAGGATGTTTGTGATAACCATCCTTTAAGGATCCGTTAGACTATCTACTATGTAGTAATATACCATACTATAATAATGTCTAAAGTAAAGTAAAGTATTAAAATAGCGTTAAGGCGTTACACATATCCCCCTTAACACATTTTATAGTGCCAATAGTCTATACAGTACCGTAATACCTCCAGATCGGGAGGCTACCAGAGGATACTCCATAGGTACGACACAAAACAAACTCGTAGTGGTCTCAATAGGGTAGGTGACACGGCACAACAAGGCAACGCCAGGGTAGATATACCAATTACGCATTCGGGGTGGTGGTAACGCATAGCAACTACTATCGCCCACCTCGGAACACACTCCCAAATCAAAATCAAGGATGGCCACCAAATCAATCACAAAGTCAGAATATAATATCGAAGGAATGTGTTCGATTGGAGGAATGACCTTACTTGGCCCGAGAATCGCTCCTGTTTTAGCCACCTTATGCCAACTCATGGGAGTCGGGTCCACATATATACCTCAATAGAACGTTGCCACCAACCTACTTCATTTTGGAATCTCCACCACGTACGCGGTTGTTAAAGTGGTTTTCGGCATTGGCGGAGAGTATGACAATAACCGATCCCGGTCTCTTTAACAACCAAACGTTATTATAACAACACGGTCATTTCAAAATAATTTATACTTCAAAATCAAAATATCATTGCAATTTCAAAACCATATTAATACGATATCATTTACGTTTCAAAACCAAATACGATTTCATTTTCATTTCAAATATATCCATTTTCAAAATCTTCACACTTTCAAAGTTATAACACTTTTGGAGCCGAACACTTGAAACTATAACACTTTCAAAACACAACTCTTTGAAATTCATAACTTTGAAAACATAACTTCCACCACTTAACAGTTTAGATATTAGTATATTATATAAAATAAATTAGTTTATAAAGTAAAATAGTTTATATAAATACAAATTAAATAGTTTATATTAAGGGTACTTTTGGCACAGGTCCTTATTAAGTTTCAAAATTCACGAAAAGTCCTTCACTAAATTTCAGTGTAAATTAGGTCCCTGTTTTTTTATTCACGATTATTGCAGAGCATGATGCAACTTTTCATAAAAGTTGCTGACATTTCCGCAACTTTTTTGTACATTGCGAACATAGTGTATGAAAGTTGCTGAAATATCAGCACTTATTTATAAAAGTTTCTGACATTTTAGCAACATTTATGTACACTGTGAACACAGTTTATGAAAGTTGCTGAAATATCAGCATTTATTTATAAAAGTTGCTAACATTTCAGCAATAATTTTCTTCGTTTTCAGAAAACAGGGACCTGATTTACAATGAAACTTTGACAGGGAAAGTTGCTGAAATATCAGCAAAAGTTGCCGACATTTCAGCAATAATTTTCTTCGTTTCCAGAAAACAGCGAACCGATTTACAATGAAACTTTGACAGGGACCTGCTTTACAATATGAAAGTATGATAGGGATGCCTCCCTAATTTCCACTTATATTAAAATATTTTATATAAAATAGTTTATATGAAAATAATTTATAAAGTAAAATATATAATTAGTTTAAATATAATTTAAAAATGCTTTATATAATAAAATAGCTTCCTCAAATTTCACAAATCAATTCCAAATCAACTCGAACCCCAAAATTCAAATTTAATCCAATCTCAAATCATCAATTTCAATTCAATTCAGTTTCTCAATAAACCGTTTCAAATGATATCGATTTCAAAATAGATTTGAACCATAAAATAAACCATTTCAATTTCTATATTTTCAAAGCTTTAAATATTCAAACATTTCAAAACTAGATTTGATAATTCCATATATATATCAAATTCACTTTACTATTATTTAGTCTGAAACATTCAGTTAATAAATCCAATATCATGTAAATAAAATCCCAACTACAAATGGACTAAACATTTCCTTCAATTTATTTAAACTTGAGATATTCATTTAATCACCTTAAACCAATATCAAGTAATAAAATCATATCCTTTAAAAATCTCAAATTTCATAAGTTTTCAATCGATTTAATTAAATAAATTCTTAATTAAATACCATTTAAAATTAATTTCAAATCTATCTTCCCAACTTTATCTATTAAAATTATTATAAACTTTATTTTTAAAATTAAATTTTAAACAAATGCATAAACATATTATATATAAATTAAATCAAACTTTATTAAATTGAACCTTATTATCAAACTTATTTTATAATAAAACTAATTTATACATATTTTAAAATAATAAAATTATAAGTAAATTCTTAAAAAAATTATAATTTCAAACTAACATATAATTTTCAAAACATATAAATTTAAAATCAAGAATTTAAACTTTATAAAATACATTTATATATAATATCTTGAAATAAATATTTATTAAACTATATATTTCTTTCCAAACCATAGAAATCATTTTCAAAATATTTATATATAGACCAACGGTGTCTGTTTTCTATCCTATGGTCAAGTGATACGGATATTTATCATTTCAATCCGCAATTTAAATTTATGAACGGGTATATATCATTTCAACCCGCAATCCCAAATTCAATTCAATGAAAATCGTTTGGGTTTATCATTTCAACCCATAATAATTTTCTCCTATTCCATAGATCGTTCGGGTATGTATCATTTCAACCCATAGGGAATTCTATACCAATAGAGAACTTGCAGAGTGATAGCAGATATAATAATAATATAACAGTCATATATCATCAATATAAATAATAGCTAAGATGTAAAATGTCATAGGTGAACAGATACAGTAATAGCATATATATATCAATGTAAATAACAAACCGCATCATATTTCAATTCTTGTTTCAATAGAAATCAAATTTAATAAATATAAGAACGTTAATCGTGAGTGATTGCTCACCTTTTGAGGCTAGAGGAGATTTGACAAGTAAGTTACGAATCCAAGCATGAATTCTATAGCAAAGCAAGATGGGCACGAATCGATGATCAAACCTGATAAATAGGTTTTGACGAAATCAAGTCAGAACTAGATCGATGAAGAAAATTGGTGTAAGTGAACTTATTAATATAACTATGTATATATTTATTTGTATATACAAATCATATTTTAAATCCAAACCCATATTAAATTAAATGCATATGTATTTCAAAAATTATTGTTTTAAACAAACACATAAAATAAACAAACATATCTACATATTATAATTTAATATATATATATATATGTGTGTGTGTGTGTATTTAACAGAAACGCAAATTACTTGCATATATCGTTTTTGTTCATTTGAATATATATATATATATATATATATATATATATATATATATATATATATAGAAGTACTAACCCAACCCATATAGATCATAAAATTACTACAGACCAAAAGTTTAGAACACACACACACACATTAAATTACTCATAGCCAACCAACAACACCTATATATGCACATAACATCTATATATGTTATGACATCATTTATGTAGCAAACAACTTATAAATATTAATATATAAATAGAAATACAAATATACGGCTAATGTATGTATGCATGCTGCATTTATAGACAAAACATATGTATATTAAACCAGCGACAACATTATATATATATATATATATATATGTAATATAAAATAAGCACATTTGTTAAACATATAAAATGAACTAGAAAATAAATATATATACAAACTGACAATATATAAACGTACATCATATTAACATCGGTCTAGTGTCATTAAATTATATGTATTCATATAAACATACTTTAAGATCAATAATATAAATATATAATGTACAATTTATAAAATTTGTTGTCATAGGTAAGATATATATTATATACAAAAATATATTGTAATATAAATTATAAAACAAAAGAAACCAAACCAAAGCTTAACAACTATATTTATTTATATTAATCTACAAAAGGGAACTACAGTCAAATTTATACAACTTAATATATGTATAAATCACGTCTATAAACCTGAACTAATATATACTTATATATATATATATACACTTTCGTATAGCATATATTTTATAAGATTAACACTTTCATAACAATATAACTGACCAAACTTTATATAATAAATATATATATCAGCAACCAAAAGAAAAATGATGCTGACATAACAACATGGACATATAAATTATATAACCACTATTTTATATTATTATATATGTACACAGTATACCATCGAAAAGATGCATGCAGGCGGACACGCGAGGGGTTGCTGTGTGCGTGGATGGCAAGCTCAGGTGTTTCTCGGCTAGAGGGGAGATAAGGGATTGCTATAGGTGGAGGTCGTGATCGAGCTCAGGTTGGTGGGAGGAAAAGACTTCGATGGTAGGGAGGAGAGACACGATCTTGTGGTTGTTCGCGTGGATGGGCCGAAGGCTTTGGTGGGATTGGTGCTGCGAAAGGCGGAGATGAAGGAGAGTTGCTGCGGAGGCTTGTAGAGTTATGGGTCGCGGCAAAAAAAGAAAGTGGAGGGTGTGTTTGAGGAGGAGCAATTCCAGGAAGAAAAATGCAACATAGTTTAACATATATCATTTTTTTTCTTTTCTCGAATGAAGAAGGCCGTAAAAGCAGATGAAAGCAATAAATGGTCACAAAAAAAATGGTCACGAACAATAAATCTTTTGGGAATATGAAATGCAAATGGCTATTAGGCTAATAGACGATGGAATACGAAAGGTAAGGGAAACTAAAAGATCGAATGCGGAACCAATACGAAGTTGTTTTTCAATTTTTCGATGCGTACCAGAGTTCGAAAAAAGAAATGAATATACCGTTGAGATCAGTACGACGAGACGATCAAAACGGTATACATATATCAACGATACAACCATCCGGTCAAAAGTCGATATTCGGTACCGAAAATGCTGCTATTTCGTCGAAAATAAGATGGACGGAGCAATAACAACCAAAATTTGAAGAAATGAAATATGATGTTTCACTCAGAAGATGATTTACAAATTTATTGTATAAAAATATTCAGGTTTGGAAAACATTTTATTATCATCAAATTTTAACTGTTTTGAATTAAAATAAAATTACACAACAAAATAAATTTCAATATTTTCTGATGAAAATTTCCCATTTGCTATGTTTAATTAGACGTAACCCAAATATTAAATTTTTATTTAAAAATATTATTATTTAAATTTCACAAAATTTTAGTTAAATATAATATTAAAAGAAATAAATTTTACGGGTTGTTACAGATATTCTCTGCTTAACATTAGTTATATTAACCAACAAAAAACTATCGAGTGAGTAAGTCCGTAGTAATTCAATAAGTATCAGTATATAAACCCTCGTTGCCTTCGGCAGTCATGAGTAGTACACTGCCCAACATTTCGAGAGCGTTACGTATTCTAGCCACAACAGATACATCGATATACAATCTCGATGCATCTTGAATAGTAACATTAAAATGGTATATTTGTTTCATTGTGATAAATTACCCACAGTTACAATACTTTGTAACTACTATCACAAAACATACCAATGGATTTTCTATTAAATATACTTTTAGTTAATTTGATTAATTAATATAACCACATTATATCAAGTACACAATAGAAAGAAAATACATTTATTTCAAACAAGATCGGTCAACGAGTTAGATATATGTAAAAGATTACATAATTACCCCTCGAGCGTATCCTTAACTCTATCAATAGGAAGCATAAACTAAACAATACATCACAACAGCCACTTGTCATGTAAACATCACAACAGCAATAGACATAAGTGCACATAAAAGTATACAACAACAACTCATGAAAGTCCAAGTTCTCAACAAGGTAGTAATCACACTAATATACACTTATACATATATGCATAACCATGTATATTGTGAATCGTTGAATGAAACAGTGAATGAATCAGTTCAAGTGCAACATATTGGTCCAAACAAGAAATACATAAAGATACAAGTATCAGAACACATAAGCAGGTGCAACATCACATAACAATGGAGACAACAAAGACTTGCACAAAAGGAAACATAAGTACAACTTGAAACTAGATGCAGCTGGGTGCAAACACAACAGGGATACAAACCGAAGTAACTCTAGAGATTAATGCACACATCACTAATGTACATAGGCAATTGGAACAACATGCACACTCAAGTACATGTTAACACATTACAACAGGACGGTGCAGAGATTTAGACAAGGCAGCGAATCATTCATCCAAGGCAATGATTCAAACGAGTATAACACGCAGTCAAAAAGGAAAATAGAAAGAAGACAAGCATGGAAAATAACCCGAGTGTCGAGATAAGAAGGGTAATAAAAATTCATCTGAACCGATTTTGAAATAGTCAAGATTGAAGTCAAAATCATTCGTACAAAGCAAATATATTCAAATATATATCAACACTGAAAAAGTAATTAGTCATATAATCATTTGATCGAAAATCAAATATAGAAAGAAAGTAGTTAAAAAATTCAAAGCCAAAAGTATAAACGAAATATAGGATTCAATCCCTATAAAAACCCATTTCGTCATCTGCATTGAAACAAATCGAGAACGATACAAAATCGAAAGGGGCAGAATTCATACCAATCAATTACCATCAGTTCTTTAGACAACGAAACAAACTGCATCAATCTATCACAACTAGCTATGTGCTTTTTTTTCGAGATTAGGGTTCTGTCACTTCGATTAACCGTCAAAATTGATAAAGGGATGTAGACGTTCATCAATCGGCACTTCAATTAGGAAACCCTAATTCCAGAAGATGACCGAAGACAAAAAGAAGCCAAGTTTAGGGTTCTGCCGATTTGGTTCTGAGAGTTGTGGAAAAATGGAATAGAAAGAAAGAGAAGAGGGAAATAATTATGAAACACACGACTATGACATATTGAGAGGGAAACCAAAATATTGATATAAATTCAAAACTAGATTTTTTTGATAACTTCAATGAAACAAAAAATAAATATTGTCTGAATTTTTTTTGGCCTGATCACTGTTGTGTTATACAACATATGGATCTTCCATATGTTGTGTAAGAAAGTGGCATAAAAGAAATTTATCATATGCGTGTGATCACTATTATCTGATTCACTTTTTTGGCATAGCGTATGGAAGTATAAACAAAATTACTATGGTTTATTCCCAGCTTACATATTTCATCAAAGAGTTGTTTTACATCTTTAGACCTATACAATTTACATAAACCATTAATTAATGCACCATAAGTAGAACTATCGGGAACCAATCCTTTTTCTACCATTTCATCCTTCAGATCAAAAGCTTCATTTATATCACTAGTATGATAAAACCCACCTGTCAAATTATTTTAAATAACTTCATTTTCACTTACACTTTTATTTTACATTTCATCGAGTATATTTTTCACAGATTCAGCATCTCCTATCCTAAAATAAGCAAAAGTCAAAATAGAAAAGGAATAAACATCTAACCTTAAACCTCATTCTAGTATAAATCAAACAGTTTGAAGAGTGAAGCCATTGAATTTGATTTTAACACATCTTTCAGTGTTAATTTTAAACATCTCAATCCAGGAATTATCATCAAATATCCTCTTTCATGTGAAAAACAACTTGACTAGCCTCATCAAACAGACCTATCTTTCTAAAGCTAGCGACCAACACATAAAATAGAGCAGGATTACTAAAATTTCTATACTTCCTGAACGAACTCGCAACGGGCCTGAAAATGAAAGAGAGGTTTGATGATAGAGTTTGATCATAGTTTCAATCTGTTGGTGTAAACCAAAATTAAAGAGTCCTGTCTTCTGATGTAAAAAGTCATGTCTATTTGAATGAAGAGTCATGTCTATTGGAATGAAAAGTCATATCTTTTCAGTGAAGAGTCGTGTCCGTTCACTGAAAAGTCGTGTCTATTGAAATGAAGAGTTGTGTCTATTAAGTAAAAGTCGTGTCTATTGAAGTGAAAGGGTGTCTATTCAAAAAGGTTATGTCTGTTGGTAAGGGTTGTAAACCACTATATATATGTGGTCATTTTGTTGTGTTGTATGAAAGTGGTAGGCAAGACAAAAGGCAAGTTATAAAAAATAAATTGTCTATCCTCCTCTAAAATTATAATTCTCTTCTCTTTTCTATTTTAACACATTGGCAACGGAGCTTGGTTGAAAAATGTCAAACAACCTTGTCTCCCTTGTTCCTCGATTCAACGGTGAAAGTTTGTTTATTGGAGCAATTTAATGAGATTCTGTCTTGAATCTCAAGACTTGTGGACAATTGTTGAAGCAGGTGTTGGTGCGTCGAAAGATGAGACGCAACTCACAATTGCCCAAAGAGATCTTCTGAAAAGCAAAAAACAGAAAGATCGGAAGGCTCTCTTCCAAATCTATCAGACACTTGAAATTCAAGTTTATGAGAGAATTTCAAAAGTTTCAAATGCTCAAGAGGCTTGGAAAATTTTGAATACAATGTATTCTGGCCAAGATCAAGTAAAAAAGGTTTGCCTGCAGTCGCTATGAGCTGAATTCGAAAAGCTCGAAATGAAGGATAGTGAGAAAATCTCAGAGTATTTTACTCGTCTCACTTCCATCATAAATTAGATGGCTTCTAACGGAGAAGTCGTGGAGACTCAAAGAGCCGTCGAAAATATTGTACGGATCCTACCAATCAAGTTCGATCATATTGTGGATGCAATTGAGGAATCAAATGATATTGCTTCACTTTCTCTTGAAGGCTTGCAAGGAAGGCTGGAAGCTCATAAGGCTAGAATCTTGATGAGAAGTAAACAAACAAATTATTCTCAAGATCAAGCCTTAAAATCTTAATTCACATCCACAAAAGGTCAAGGCCCATCCCATGGCAAAAGTAACAGCAAGAATAGTGGAAAACATGAAGAATCGAAGGAGGAGAAACCATCATTCCAAGATAACAAGGCGCAAGGCAAACACAAAGGCAAAAAACCATATTTTGAATGCAATTTCTGTCACAAGCCCGGTCATAAAGCAAATAATTGTGGGGTGAAACATCCTGAAAAGAAGCCAGTTGCTGGTTTCATGCATAATGAAGCAGAAAAATCCAAATCTTTGTTGATCGCTTCGGATGGAAATGTTGAAAATGTATGGTACTTGGATAATGGTGCAAGTAGGCATATGACTGGAAATAAAAATCTATTTTCGAGTCTTGTTACTATTGGAGATGCAAAATCATACAAAATTCAAGGTGTTGGTAAAATTTCATTCAAAACCAAGGCTAGAAAAGTTGAAAAAATGTCGAAGGTTCTTTATGTACCAAGCATACGCAACAATCTTCTTAGCATCGGTCACTTGTTGAAGAAAGGATTTGATTTTTGATTCGTTGGAGATCAATGCAGCATGAAGAAGAACGACCAACAAGTGGCAAATATTGTGATGGGATCCAACAAATTATTTTCGATCAAACTTGACATCATGAGCAGTACGTGCACCATTGCTGCTTCTAATGATGAAGTTTCCACGTTATGGAATGAGAGGTTTGGGCATTTAAACTTTCGGAGTTTGAAGGAAATGTCAACCAAAGAAATAGTCCAAGGGCTGCCTAAACTTGAAGTGATAAACGAAGCATGCGAAGAATGCCAATTGGGATAACAACATCATGAATCTTTCCCATCCAAATCGAAGTGGATTTCTCAAACACCTCTGGAGCTTGTTCACACCGACCTCTGTGGACCAATGCAAGTGCCATCGCTTGGAGGCAGCAAATACTTCTTGTTATTTGTTGACGATTACACAAGAAAAATTTGGGTTTACTGTGTCAAAGAAAAATCAGAAGCCTTCTCTTGCTTCAAAGAGTTCAAATTTCAAGTTGAAAAGCATTCTGGTCATCAAATAAAAAATCTAAGGAGTGATCGTTGAGGAGAATACATGTCCTCTCAGTTCGAAGAATTCTTCCAAAATCATGGAATCCGCCATGAGTTAACTGCTAGGTACTCACCTCAACAAAACGGAGTCGTAGAGCGCAAAAATCGAACGATAATGAATATGGTCAGATGCATGTTGAAGAAGAAGAACTTGCTTGCGTGTTATTGGGCTGAAGCGGTCTTTTGTACCGTTTACTTAATCAACCGATCACCAATGAAGAGCTTAAAGGATTCCACTCCAAATGAAGTCTGGTATGGCAAGAAACCAAATGTTGCTCATTTAAAAAAATTTGGTTGTGTTGCATACTCTCATATTCCCAATGCTTTAAGATCGAAGCTCGACGACAAATCTGAAAAAGGCATTTTCATCGGTTATAGCCAAAGGACTAAAGCTTACAAGCTTTACAATCCGAAGACGAAGAAGATGATTATCAGTAGAGATGTTCGCTTTGGTGAAAATGGCTGTTATAATTTTTCAGATTTTGCAGAATTACCTGGATGGCAAACTCTAAATCTTGAAGAGGAAACTTCTTTGGAACAGGTGTTGATGCTGATGTTGGTATTGAAGAACAATAGCCTAAAAATAATGAGGCTGAGCAGGAGCAAAATTCACCACCAATGGCGGAAAGAAGGACGCGATCCTTGAGAGAAATCTATGATGCAACCGAAGAAGTTGACACCACGGATCATGTATATTTTGCATTTTTTACGGGAGATGATCCAATCGCTTATGAAGAAGCATCAAAGGAAGAAAAATGGGTAAATGCAATGAAGGATGAAATCAAGTCTATTGAGAAAAATGGTACGTGGGAGCTTACCACTTTGCCTTCACACAAATCAGCCATTGGTGTGAAATGGGTGTTCAAAACCAAAAAAAATCTTGATGGCTCCATCAAAAAGTACAAAGCACGTTTGGTTGCAAAGGGGTATACGCAAAAGGAAGGGGAAGATTTCAATGAGGTATTCGCTCCTATCTCTCGACTTGATACAATTCGATTGCTGATTTCTCTTACTGCCCAAAATGGCTGGAAGCCGCTGCAAATGGATGTGAAATCAGCTTTCTTGAATGGTTTTCTTCAAGATGAAATTTATCTTCAACAACATCCTAGTTTTGTGAAGAGGGGCGAAGAGGAAAAGGTGTAGAAGCCGCGGAAAGCTTTATACGGGCTGAAGCAATCGCCCGTGCATGGTATGATCGTATCAATAATTTCTTCTTGAAGAATGGCTTTGAAAGGTGTCCTTTTAAACACACTCTTTACATGAAGAAGAATTCAAAAGGAGGTTTCATGATCGTGAGTTTATACGTGGATGATCTAATTTTTACTGGAGATAATATGGAGATGTTATCTGAATTCAAAAATTCAATGATGAAGGAGTTCGAGATGACGGATTTGAGAGAATTACATCATTTTCTAGGGATAGGTGTTCAGCAATCAAAATGTGGGATTTTTATCTCGCAAGAAAAATATGCTGCTCAAGTATTGGAGAAGTTCAATATGATGAATGCAAACCCAGTTTCAACTCCTTGTGTTGCAGGTTTGAAATTGTGCAAACATGGTGAAGGAAAGTTTGTGGATCCAACTATTTTTCGAACCCTAGTTATAAATTTGATATATCTCACTGCTACAAGACCCGACATCATGTATGCAGTAAGCTTGATTAGCAGATTCATGAAGAAGACTTTCTCAAACCATTGGGAAGCTGCAAAAAGAATTTTACGATACGTCAAAGGATGTAACGTACGCGGATTTTCGTTGCCGAAAAACCGAATAGTTATGGGGTTTAAAAAGAATTTAGGGAAAAGAAAAAGAAAGAAGAAGAGAGAAGAAGATAAAAAAATAGAGAGGAGAGAATAGACAATAGAAATTTTTAAAATAGAAGAAAAAGGAGAATAGAACAGAATTTTAAAATAGAACGGAACAGAAAACAACAGAACAACATCAGAATCTCACAATTCGCAGCGGAACAACATATAATAATAAATGAATAATCTTTAAACAAAGAACTATATCAGTTATTACATTACATCACATTACATTACATCATATCATCAGAGTGTACAACAACAACAACAACAAACAGTGCAGCGGAAAAAGAAATACTATATAAACTAGTAATACGCCATGCCATCCATCTTGCCTCCAGCAACTCCAGAATATCCAAAATATCCTGATAAACCTTAACTCTTAACTGCCCGTGTGGAAATTGGTGGGCACCCAGAGTTTAGGAAGGAAAACGATAAACTCCAAGTCAGTCATGTGACTGGTGTGAGAACTCAAAACAGTTTATTTATCTTTAAAATCAAAATAGAGGAATATTTTTAAAGTCAATTCGCAATGCTTTTAAAAATGAGACTACCATAAGGCCTCCCGCACACACACACATGCAAACGCAGAATCGGAGGAGATTTCTCCTTATGATAGTCAAAGATGCTTGATACGCATTAAAAGAACATTTCATATTATTATTAGTGTATAGTGTAGGGAAAATTCATTTTGAAAGTAGAATATAAATCTTAGCCAACATAGACATTTCGAACTATGCCTACTATAGCTACCATCCAAACAGTGGTGACCACCATAAGTGAATGGCAGGTTCTACAACTAATACCGTACAGGGTTTCGTATTGGGAATTGGATTTTCAACGAATGATCAGGCCAAGGAACTTCCCATTGCCACATGAGAATGCCTCTGGATGGACATCCCCGAGAACCAAACCGGATCTCTACCAACACAAGGCCGGGTTACCCCTAACTGAGTAACAACTGACCGAATATGCCATCCCCCAGTCCTTTGGGACCTTTTCACCGAGCGCTCGTAATCAATTCACACAATCATAACAAAGTGTTTTCAACATGAGTAAGTATCTGGGCTCCATACCATGATACCACCCTTTTCCAGAAGGAAATGGACACATCCTAAAAGGTGCTACCCCTCATAATCTTGCTGCTTCTTTCCTGTTTTGACCATTCACGGGGTGTGAGGCTCGACGAAGTCACGTCCACAAAAACATACTTTATACAAAAGCCATGCTTTGGGTCAACAAATGATCAACACAATGATCACAAGGATAGACGATCAAATAAACGATCCTATCACAAATAATCAACACAATGATCATTTCAGCATCACTCAGCATATCACATTACCCAATTGGGAATATATCGCTGATAACATTCAACTATATAACCTCTGAGCACGTACGTCTCAGAGAAGGGTGTTAAGCTAAAAGAATAAATTCTCCGCCACCAACAGAAATATATTTGATAGAAATCGGCTTTATATCTCAACTTGTAATGTCAGACATACAATCCATACAAGTCTGTTCCGGGCTCGAACAAAACCGAAGGCACTTCTTACGAAGCCCTTGCAATCCGGGTATTCACAATCCCGATCGAATTTCCCATCACTTAAGGAATCTCTATACCAGGAGCTACCCAGTGCAGAGACAATCGATAGGTCATCCTATCGCTTTCGCAAAAACTCGGTCTTCAACACCGATCTTCAATGCAATTCACAACGACGTATCACATATTCGGAATGGGTTATACGACCCCATGGTCCTTTCCCGGTTAACCCGAATAGTGAGCGCTTATTCAAAAATAAGTGTGGCATTCAAATTCAAACAAAATCAGATCAAATACCGATTCAAAGGGAAATATTGATAGTCGGTTATTGAACTATCAATTGATATGCATACATCACCAGTTTCCAAACAATTTTCCAAATTATTTATTTTCCAAAATATCTTTACAAGATATATAGTTTCACACTTCAAAAATAAATCAATATTTATTTTTAGACCCAATTTCCAATTTCATTCATAAATTCCATAGTGAATTTATAATCCAAAATATCTATGAATATTCGATTCCAATTATTCATTTCAATATTCCCTTTCAATTTATCTTCAAAAAGATAAATTCTCAAAATATTCGCTTTATATTGGAAAACATTTCCATACTTATTTATTCATAAGTAATTCACAAATTTTATTTATTTTCAACACTTAGAAAATATTCTATATACTTAAATCGGAATTAAGTATATATTTCATTCTTTAAGGAAATCATTCTCTTTAACATATTTATTTGGGCCAAAACGAATGTTGCGTAAAACATCGTTACGACAACCCAAAATCACTAGTATAGGGATTCGAAATTAAAATAGATATATAAATCTCAATACTATACAAAACATTTCCTTTCGGAAATCATTTACTATAACAACAGTGTTATAGTCCACTATTTCCTTCTATTTCTCGAAAACGTCTATTTCAACAATAGATGTTGAAATCTATGGTTTCAAATCTCAACACATTTTAAAACATCGTTAGATCGTTTTAATTCTATTTCAAATATCACATTCAAAACAATTTCTTTAACATATTATTCACTATTCAAAAACGTGAATATACTTGTTAACAAATTTCATCACTTCTATTCATTTTATTTCAAAGGATTATCCACAGTCAAAAATGTGAATATAACTCCATTAATAGGTTTCAACAATTTACTTATCAAAATAAGTCGTTTGCGAATTTATAAAACATCGTTTATAAATTCCATTTCTAATTATTTTATAACAACTTCCTTTTATAAATTTTCTTTATTAACCTATTCGATTTATAACTCAATTATAAAACAAAGGTTCATATTATAAGTGAAATACTTATAATTTATTCGTTTGCAAAAATCGTTCCTTTGAACTTCATAATTATAAATCTTATAACTTATAAGATTCAATTATTCATCCAAATATATTCTTTAATAATTTCACAAAATTTATAAATCTTACTATTTATAAATTTCATTTATAACTTCACCATTTATAATTTTATAAATCCCATTCACATATGCAATCCATTTTCACTTCATTCAAACACTTATAAAAACTCGTTTTAAAATGTCAATATTTCAATTTATAAATATCCATTTATAAATCTCTTAATATAAATCAATTTATATTATTCTTTTAAAACGTCCTTAATCTCCTTTATTATTTCACTATTTTGATTCATAAAATAATTAAATTTTATAAATCCTATATTTAAACTTTTTACAATAAATTCTAAAATCCTGATTAAACTATTTTATAAAATTATTAGCATCATATTCTCAAAAATCAGTTTTCAACTATATTTCTCAAAGAATCATAATTTTTATAACTTTAAAAATTATAACGTTTATTTATTTAAAATAGATCAAATTCCAAACATACAGTATATTTTCAAAAATCAATGTTAAAAATCATTTTAAAGTTCCAAATTTGGTCCAATGATGCTACACACCAAATAGTCAATCACGACTACAACGATCCATCATATATCGATATGATAATCCATCAAATATCAAAATATCTGAAATCAAATAAATACTGTTGAGGAATCCAGTCGGATCCCTCCAACCTGTTTTCCTGCATCCACAAACATTAGCACAATACCAATTTCGCTCCAGTACGAAATTATCGCGGTATATGGGATTTAAATATTATCCGCTTAATAGACGGCGCAATAGGGTCTCATCCGCTAAACAAAAAATGCGGGAAATCAATAACTCCAATATATACATATGCCAATATATATATATTGCTATTATATATAATACCAATTTCACTGTTTATGAAATATTCGCGGTATATGTTTTTATTAAATAACATCCGCTTACTAACGGCGTATAATGTCTATTTTAACAATCAATAGATATCAATCAACATTCAAACATGCATTCAAATATTTTAAATCTAACTATTTAAAATAAAATCGAAACTGATTCGATTGAGTGAGAAGTTCTCACCTTGGTTTTAATTTCCGTTTTAGCGATTTATTTCGAATAAAATTAAACGGACGTTTAATTTTACCCAAAATTCTCACTAACTCCAAACGGCTCCAAACCAACTCCATCGCGTAGTGCTCGTCCATACGATTCCAACGCAACTGAGTTTGCATTTTTTCGACCTCGTATGAAAAAGTTATTGATTTTTGAAGTTTACACAAATTTTTATATAATAATTACAACATTAACTAATAAATTTTAAACCTTAATCAAATCCTAGCCCTTCATTTCCACTGGCCTGCATCAGGGCCGCACCCTCCCCTCTTCTCCCCCACGTTCACTCCCTCTCCAGTAACTATACACGCACATGAACACACTAAGCCCAAAACTAGGGTTAATTCTTGCTCCCTCCTCGCTCGAGTAAACTTCATCACACACCCCTCATTCGAACCGCCTCGCTCCACCTCATGCTCGGCCCAAGTGGCTTGATACTCGGCCATCCCTGTAGCACGCAGTTCGAGGCCGAACTCCAGGCCTTTGAGCCCAATTTGCCGCCAATCCGAAGCTCCAAACACGATCATGACCGTTGGATAGATGGATCTTGGCATGCTCTTCAATCTTCTAGTTGAAACCTAAGGCTAATTGTCGACGGATGAGGAGATAATCGAGGTGGAAGTTGGGTGTTTTCTGGCCATTCATTGCGGTGAACGGCGGCTAGGGTTTTATTAGGTTTTTTTATTTTATTTTTCTAAATTATGAAGAGAGTGGTGCTATTTATAGAGAAAATCGAAACACTATTCATCCCGGAAATTTCGAACTCCGATTTAGGCGCCGAAACTGACGTACCTAGGGTTTATCCTGCGTTCCGGACACAATGGAATAGGTTTCGGAAGCTAATTCGGAAGTATGTGCGAGTTATGGCTATAAACGCTCAATTTGAATTAAACCGATTTAAGCGATTTTCTAGGCGTTTTAATTTGTACCGGACAAACGGTAAATCCAATTGACTTGAAATTTGAAACCTTACAATAATATCACATTACGGATCCGATGAGACTGGTTTCGTCGAAATCCGAGACATTTTGAAAAATGGCTATTTTCACTCGTCAAATTTAAATTAAAAATAAATCGATGCGTTTCGAGCTGCCACGATCAAACGATAACTCCGATTGACACGAAATTTGAAATCCGGTAATAACTAACTATTACGGATCTAATGGAACTGGTTTCGTCCAATTCTGAGACTGTTCAAAAATTGACTATTTTCACTAGTCGATTAAATTATTAAAATATTCAATTTTCACAAATTAACTTTTAATTCGATTTTAAAAGTTCTAAATTATTGTTCCAACTCCCATATGATAAAATAAAATTTTACAAATCATTTTCAATCATATTTAACTCAATATTCAATTATTTCCATAATTTAACGTATTAAATTATCGATTTAAATTATCCAATTAAATCCAATAATTCAAATAAAAATTTATTTGACTTATAAATTCACTTATTAATATTTAAAACTAATTAAATATTCATATTTTAATTATTAAAAATTCTGGGTCGTTACAATCTTCCCCCCTTAAAAGAATTTCGTACTCGAAATTAACAAGTAAGAAAAGTTATAGAATTCTATTAATTTTCCATAAATCCATAATTAAACTTCTTATAATGTCTTTACTAAGTTTCAAATCATTCTTAGTTATCTTTTCAAAAACAACTACTATTGTTTAACTTTCAATTCTCAAATCAAAGTTTAAGTTTTCAAAATTTTCCAATTTTTCTCAAATTTTTTCTAACGCCTTAAATTTTCGGAAAAATTCGCCATAGTCTCCTTTGCGCGGCTCGATCCGAAAAAAAAATGACAGTATATATATCACAAATATACATCTCATCAAGTAATGAGGCATCCCGCAGGGAAAAATTTGTAAAAGTACGGTATGTAATCCGAGATATGCACCTTATATTTTATTAGCAAGCATATACGGCTAATATAGCGCGAAAGCGAGCTCCAAATGCGAAGCAAACGCGATCCGCACCTACTAATCACTCAACAAACAACATGATAATCATGCATATAGATAATAGTATCAATATACAACATATAGCAACATAATAACTACATATGTCAACATAGCAAATGAAGTAAAAACAACAAATGCAATATCAACCAACTAACATCCAACTAACATCCATAACCAACAAATATTCATTCATATTCTCATTAATATTCAATGAATTGGTTTTCCATTTAAATCATATTTGATTCATTACAGTGGATGTTTACTAACATTCATTTTCAATTAGTTTATATTCACTAATTCATATTCAAGTTGGTACACTTCCAAATCAAATTCAATTCTATTCAAGATTCACTTAACTTCCAATTGAATTCCAATTACTTTAGCTTCCAATTTCATTAATTTAATTTCATTAACACTTAATGAATTATATACAATCAACTAACAATCAAATAACAACCAATGTTTATTCAACATATCTTAAATTATACTTCCATTTCTAAAGTAAATTTCCATTTAACTTTAAATTCATTTTTATTTACAACTCATATTTATAAATATATTCATATAGTTTCACTTCTTATATATATAAGTTTATTTCACAATTGTAAATTACTTTAATTATAATTCAATTCTTATAATTCTTTTGCTTATACAATTATTCTTTTGTTTAGATTATTCAAACAACTAAACAATCAACTTATATACACTTTAATAATTTTGAAAAATTATTCTTTTATATATAAAATATAATCAAGGTAAAATTATTTCATTTACCCAATTAAAACAATATTGTGCCGAATTGTTCTATTCAAGTGTTTAGAAACCCCTTCGGCATAGTCTTGCGGACCACGCTGACGAAAGTTCATATGCCACTCAACAAACCAATCATCACAATATAAAACAATTATATATTCACTAATAAATACGCTCTCATAGCTATTATTACACTCAAACTCATTCTAGAGTACTACTGACTCTATCTCTAATGAATACTACCCAACAGAACCATGGTTGTCGCTTAACCATATGCTCTGATACCAAATGTAACGTACGCGGATTTTCGTTACCGAAAAACCGAATAGTTATGGGGTTTAAAAAGAATTTAGGGAAAAGAAAAAGAAAGAAGAAGAGAGAAGAAGATAGAAAAATAGAGAGGAGAGAATAGAAAATAGAAATTTTTAAAATAGAAGAAAAAGGAGAATAGAACAGAATTTTAAAATAGAACGGAACAGAAAATAACAGAACAACATCAGAATCTCACAATTCGCAGCGGAACAACATATAATAATAAATGAATAATCTTTAAACAAAGAACTATATCAGTTATTACATTACATCACATTACATTACATCATATCATCAGAGTGTACAACAACAACAACAACAAACAGTGCAGCGGAAAAAGAAATACTATATAAACTAGTAATACGCCATGTCATCCATCTTGCCTCCAGCAACTCCAGAATATCCAGAATATCCTGATAAACCTTAACTCTTAACTGCCCGTGTGGAAATTGGTGGGCACCCAGAGTTTAGGAAGGAAAACGATAAACTCCAAGTCAGTCATGTGACTGGTGTGAGAACTCAAAACAGTTTATTTATCTTTAAAATCAAAATAGAGGAATATTTTTAAAGTCAATTCGCAATGCTTTTAAAAATGAGACTACCATAAGGCCTCCCGCACACACACACATGCAAACGCAGAATCGGAGGAGATTTCTCCTTATGATAGTCAAAGATGCTTGATACGCATTAAAAGAACATTTCATATTATTATTAGTGTATAGTGTAGGGAAAATTCATTTCGAAAGTAGAATATAAATCTTAGCCAACATAGACATTTCGAACTATGCCTACTATAGCTACCATCCAAACAGTGGTGACCACCATAAGTGAATGGCAGGTTCTACAACTAATACCGTACAGGGTTTCGTATTGGGAATTGGATTTCCAACGAATGATCAGGCCAAGGAACTTCCCATTGCCACATGAGAATGCCTCTGGATGGACATCCCCGAGAACCAAACCGGATCTCTACCAACACAAGGCCGGGTTACCCCTAACTGAGTAACAACTGACCGAATATGCCATCCCCCAGTCCTTTGGGACCTTTTCACCGAGCGCTCGTAATCAATTCACACAATCATAACAAAGTGTTTTCAACATGACTAAGTATCTGGGCTCCATACCATGATACCACCCTTTTCCAGAAGGAAATGGACACATCCTAAAGGGTGCTACCCCTCATAACCTTGCTGCTTCTTTCCTGTTTTGACCATTCACGGGGTGTGAGGCTCGACGAAGTCACGTCCACAAAAACATACTTTATACAAAAGCCATGCTTTGGGTCAACAAATGATCAACACAATGATCACAAGGATAGACGATCAAATAAACGATCCTATCACAAATAATCAACACAATGATCATTTCAGCATCACTCAGCATATCACATTACCAAATTGGGAATATATCGCTGATAACATTCAACTATATAACCTCTGAGCACGTACGTCTCAGAGAAGGGTGTTAAGCTAAAAGAATAAATTCTCCGCCACCAACAGAAATATATTTGAAAGAAATCGGCTTTATATCTCAACTTGTAATGTCAGACATACAATCCATACAAGTCTGTTCCGGGCTCGAACAAAACCGAAGGCACTTCTTACGAAGCCCTTGCAATCCGGGTATTCACAATCCCGATCGAATTTCCCATCACTTAAGGAATCTCTATACCAGGAGCTACCCAGTGCAGAGACAATCGATAGGTCATCCTATCGCTTTCGCAAAAACTCGGTCTTCAACACCGATCTTCAATGCAATTCACAACGACGTATCACATATTCGGAATGGGTTATACGACCCCATGGTCCTTTCCCGGTTAACCCGAATAGTGAGCGCTTATTCAAAAATAAGTGTGGCATTCAAATTCAAACAAAATCACATCAAATACCGATTCAAAGGGAAATATTGATAGTCGGTTATTGAACTATCAATTGATATGCATACATCACCAGTTTCCAAATAATTTTCCAAATTATTTATTTTCCAAAATATCTTTACAAGATATATAGTTTCACACTTCAAAAATAAATCAATATTTATTTTTAGACCCAATTTCCAATTTCATTCATAAATTCCATAGTGAATTTATAATCCAAAATATCTATGAATATTCGATTCCAATTATTCATTTCAATATTCCCTTTCAATTTATCTTCAAAAAGATAAATTCTCAAAATATTCGCTTTATATTGGAAAACATTTCCATACTTATTTATTCATAAGTAATTCACAAATTTTATTTATTTTCAACACTTAGAAAATATTCTATATACTTAAATCGGAATTAAGTATATATTTCATTCTTTAAGGAAATCATTCTCTTTAACATATTTATTTGGGCCAAAACGAATGTTGCGTAAAACATCGTTACGACAACCCAAAATCACTAGTATAGGGATTCGAAATTAAAATAGATATATAAATCTCAATACTATACAAAACATTTCCTTTCGGAAATCATTTACTATAACAACAGTGTTATAGTCCACTATTTCCTTCTATTTCTCGAAAACGTCTATTTCAACAATAGATGTTGAAATCTATGGTTTCAAATCTCAACACATTTTAAAACATCGTTAGATCGTTTTAATTCTATTTCAAATATCACATTCAAAACAATTTCTTTAACATATTATTCACTATTCAAAAACGTGAATATACTTGTTAACAAATTTCATCACTTCTATTCATTTTATTTCAAAGGATTATCCACAGTCAAAAATGTGAATATAACTCCATTAATAGGTTTCAACAATTTACTTATCAAAATAAGTCGTTTGCGAATTTATAAAACATCGTTTATAAATTCCATTTCTAATTATTTTATAACAACTTCCTTTTATAAATTTTCTTTATTAACCTATTCGATTTATAACTCAATTATAAAACAAAGGTTCATATTATAAGTGAAATACTTATAATTTATTCGTTTGCAAAAATCGTTCCTTTGAACTTCATAATTATAAATCTTATAACTTATAAGATTCAATTATTCATCCAAATATATTCTTTAATAATTTCACAAAATTTATAAATCTTACTATTTATAAATTTCATTTATAACTTCACCATTTATAATTTTATAAATCCCATTCACATATGCAATCCATTTTCACTTCATTCAAACACTTATAAAAACTCGTTTTAAAATGTCAATATTTCAATTTATAAATATCCATTTATAAATCTCTTAATATAAATCAATTTATATTATTCTTTTAAAACGTCCTTAATCTCCTTTATTATTTCACTATTTTGATTCATAAAATAATTAAATTTTATAAATCCTATATTTAAACTTTTTACAATAAATTCTAAAATCCTGATTAAACTATTTTATAAAATTATTAGCATCATATTCTCAAAAATCAGTTTTCAACTATATTTCTCAAAGAATCATAATTTTTATAACTTTAAAAATTATAACGTTTATTTATTTAAAATAGATCAAATTCCAAACATACAGTATATTTTCAAAAATCAATGTTAAAAATCATTTTAAAGTTCCAAATTTGGTCCAATGATGCTACACACCAAATAGTCAATCACGACTACAACGATCCATCATATATCGATATGATAATCCATCAAATATCAAAATATCTGAAATCAAATAAATACTGTTGAGGAATCCAGTCGGATCCCTCCAACCTGTTTTCCTGCATCCACAAACATTAGCACAATACCAATTTCGCTCCAGTACGAAATTATCGCGGTATATGGGATTTAAATATTATCCGCTTAATAGACGGCGCAATAGGGTCTCATCCGCTAAACAAAAAATGCGGGAAATCAATAACTCCAATATATACATATGCCAATATATATATATTGCTATTATATATAATACCAATTTCACTGTTTATGAAATATTCGCGGTATATGTTTTTATTAAATAACATCCGCTTACTAACGGCGTATAATGTCTATTTTAACAATCAATAGATATCAATCAACATTCAAACATGCATTCAAATATTTTAAATCTAACTATTTAAAATAAAATCGAAACTGATTCGATTGAGTGAGAAGTTCTCACCTTGGTTTTAATTTCCGTTTTAGCGATTTATTTCGAATAAAATTAAACGGACGTTTAATTTTATCCAAAATTCTCACTAACTCCAAACGGCTCCAAACCAACTCCATCGCGTAGTGCTCGTCCATACGATTCCAACGCAACTGAGTTTGCATTTTTTTGACCTCGTATGAAAAAGTTATTGATTTTTGAAGTTTACACAAATTTTTATATAATAATTACAACATTAACTAATAAATTTTAAACCTTAATCAAATCCTAGCCCTTCATTTCCACTGGCCTGCATCAGGGCCGCACCCTCCCCTCTTCTCCCCCACGTTCACTCCCTCTCCAGTAACTATACACGCACATGAACCCATTAAGCCCAAAACTAGGGTTAATTCTTGCTCCCTCCTCGCTCGAGTAAACTTCATCACACACCCCTCATTCGAACCGCCTCGCTCCACCTCATGCTCGGCCCAAGTGGCTTGATACTCGGCCATCCCTGTAGCACGCAGTTCGAGGCCGAACTCCAGGCCTTTGAGCCCAATTTGCCGCCAATCCGAAGCTCCAAACACGATCATGACCGTTGGATAGATGGATCTTGGCATGCTCTTCAATCTTCTAGTTGAAACCTAAGGCTAATTGTCGACGGATGGGGAGATAATCGAGGTGGAAGTTGGGTGTTTTCTGTCCATTCATTGGGGTGAACGGCGGCTAGGGTTTTATTAGGTTTTTTTATTTTTTTTTCTAAATTATGAAGAGAGTGGTGCTATTTATAGAGAAAATCGAAACACTATTCATCCCGGAAATTCCGAACTCCGATTTAGGCGCCGAAACTGACGTACCTAGGGTTTATCCCATGTTCCGGACACAATGGAACAGGTTTCGGAAGCTAATTCGGAAGTATGTGCGAGTTATGGCTATAAACGCTCAATTTGAATTAAACCGATTTAAGCGATTTTCTAGGCGTTTTAATTTGTACCGGACAAACGGTAAATCCAATTGACTTGAAATTTGAAACCTTACAATAATATCACATTACGGATCCGATGAAACTGGTTTCGTCGAAATCCGAGACTTTTTGAAAAATGGCTATTTTCACTCGTCAAATTTAAATTAAAAATAAATCGATGCGTTTCGAGCTGCCACGATCAAACGATAACTCCGATTGACACGAAATTTGAAATCCGGTAATAACTAACTATTACGGATCCAATGGAACTAGTTTCGTCCAATTCTGAGACTGTTCAAAAATTGACTATTTTCACTAGTCGATTAAATTATTGAAATATTCAATTTTCACAAATTAACTTTTAATTCGATTTTAAAAGTTCTAAAATATTGTTCCAACTCCCATATGATAAAATAAAATTTTACAAATCATTTTCAATCATATTTAACTCAATATTCAATTATTTCCATAATTTAACGTATTAAATTATCGATTTAAATTATCCAATTAAATCCAATAATTCAAATAAAAATTTATTTGACTTATAAATTCACTTATTAATATTTAAAATTAATTAAATATTCATATTTTAATTATTAAAAATTCTGGGTCGTTACAAAGGAACTATTGACTATGGCATTTTCTATAAAGCTCGTGTGCCTGTGAAGCTTGTTGGATATACGGACAGCGATCTAGGTGGAAGCATCGATGATTCAAGGAATACTTCGGGTTATGCATTTAACCGTGGAAGTGGAATTATTTCTTGGTGTTCAAAAAAACTACTAGTTGTGGCACTTTCTACCACCGAAGAGGAGTACGCCGCAACATCTCAAGCAGGATGTCAAACTTTGTGGCTAAGAGGAATTCTTGAAAATCTAAGCTTCAAGCAAAAAGATCCTACGATCATTTATTGCGACAATAGTTTTACTATCTCTATCTCAAAGGATCCTATTTTACATGGAAGAACAAAGCGTATTCGTCTACGTTTCCATTTCCTACGAGAACTCATTCGTGAAGAAGAAGTGAGTCTTGAGTATTGTCGAAGTGAAGAACAAATTGCTGATATCTTCACAAAGCCGCTTGGAGGGACTGCTTTCTCAAGAATTGTTGCTGCATTGGGTGTTCGAAGGAATTTTGGTTTAGGGGAGGCATTGTTGGTGTAAACCAAAATTAAAGAGTCGTGTCCGTTGATGTGAAAAGTCATGTCTATTCGAATGAAGAGTCATGTCTATTCGAATGAAAAGTCATATCCGTTCAGTGAAGAGTCGTGTCCATTCGCTGAAAAGTCGTGTCTATTGAAATGAAGAGTCGTGTCTATTAAGTGAAAGTCATGTCTATTGAAGTAAAAGGGTGTCTATTCAAAAAGGTTATGTCTGTTGGTAAGGGTTGTAAACCACTATATATATGTGGTCATTTTGTTGTGTTGTATGAAAGTGGCAGGCAAGTCAAAAAGCAAGTTATATAAAAAAATTGTCTATCCTCCTCTAAAATTATAATTCTCTTCTCTTTTCTATTTTAACACAATCAGCCCATTTAAAGGACCATACAGGTTAGAATTAGATAACGAAATGGCAAGGAAGGAGAAAGAAGCTTCCTTTTGAGGTTTAGAACAGATGGAAGAAGGAGAAGACAACCAGTAAAGAAATCCAATAAAATTTTAGGGTGGATAGCAGAGCGGTAAGATTCAGTAGGCATGCGATTAAGTTAAAAAGAGAGAGGTGACAACATCTGGGGCAATCAAGCTAGAGGTAGTGGAGAGCATTTGCTTCTAGTCACCACCGGTGGTTAGAATACTTAGAAGGTTATAGCAGAGGATGGATTTGGGCTGACCTAGTTGATGTAGGTTAACGGGTTGGATGCTGTTGAGAGGAAGAAGGTGGCTTTTTTGGCTTTAATTTTTCATCATAACATCGTAGAGGCATAGAGGAATTGAGGTTCGTTAGGTAGGTCTGATGCAATATTTCCATCCACAAGCCAGGGTCATTATGGAAATCACATATATAGTATGCCAGGAGTTGGATCATGCATGGTTCATAATGATATGGTTAAACAGTTCCTATTGATAAAGCATGATTCAATACAATATGAAATTATCATGTTACAAACCCTGACACTATGAGGAATTTGATGCAAGTCGAGATTCATCAACTGTTTTACTTTGCATGGGTTACATATTTCACTTATCACTTATTGTACAAGGGACATTTTCAGTATATTGTCCTGATATCATGTCATATATGGCATAACACAGGTGATGTGCATGTAAGAAATATAATTTTATAATAAAAACATATGTCTTAGTTCACTTTAATAGTAATTTTGACATTAAAAAGTATATATGCACGTGCAATATTAATTTTTATGAATTTCCAACAATTAAATAGAAAGTAGAAGCATTGAAGTCGCTCTAGTTTGTAATTCAGTATACAAGTAGATATATCTTACATGATTTTTTTTAAGGATTAACAACTATCTGGCATTAAATTATATATTTATTACCGAAGTTCTTAATTTACATTGTAAAAGCACTCAATAAGTATAAGTTTTGAATTGTACATAAAACTAATTAGCATTAAACAATAACACTTCTTATTTAAAACAAGCACCAAAGAAATCCAAGTAATAATATTCTATGACATAATTAAATATTACAAAATAAACAATAAATCTCTATTTCTCCGAATTAATTTATGTCAAAATTTAAGTTTTCCATTTCTATATGACATCTAGAGACATATATTAGAAAAATACTACTTTAGATGTCGGATGCAGAGTTTATGCCTTCAACTTTCATACAATACCTACACAAATGATTTCATCAATATAACTTTTTATCCACTTAAAACGTCACTTTAAATGCAAATTTAAATATCGACCCAAATTGAAACCTAAACAAAATAAGAATAAGAATAAAGTATGCGGTCGTCATGTGCGACAATCACCCCGGGTCGCAAATCTCCATGCGAAAAATTCAAGCCATTAGTGGAAGCTCGATTAGAAAAGTGAAATTGGATTGCAATTAGGGGAAAATTAGATTTGAGAGACTAGGGGAGAAACTAGATATGCATGAAAAGAAGGGTGCTTTATGGAAAATAAAATAGGGGTTAGTTCTATTCCTACCTCTCTTTCTTTCTTTCGCACCCCAATGGGTCACAAATAATCATCACACACCACTTTTTCCCTTTTGTCCCCCGATTCATTCCTAATATGTCCTTGTGTTTTTTAAACCATGTTCGTCTTTGACATTGTTCATTCACAAATCATGCTTGGTTCGAGCTAGGTTTTTACACAAACCTCGCTTGATTCGAACTAGGTTGTTACACAAACCTCACTCGGTCCATACTAAGTTGTTAAACAAATCTCGCTAGGGTCGAGCGAGGTTTTAGCATAAACATCGCTTCTTTAGAGCCTTTGTACACAGTTATTTCTTTTAAACGTAATCTAGTGTAGTTCGAAGATAGAGGCGATTTTGGAAATCCATAAAATTTATGAACTAGCTAGATGTGAAAGGTTGAAAACGTGGTGGGAATAAAATCAGCCTAAAATAAAGCAGTTCTTTAACTAGATGATAGGTTGAAAAACGAAAATTGTTTAATTGGATGATGGGTGAGACACGGACAGGAAAAGGGAATAGTTATCAAGCGTTGGATTAATGTTTTCATTTATGTTTGTGATTTGTTTCGCTGGATTGACGTAGATATATCATAATGATGGCTAATTCTATTTAAACTCAGAAAAATGCCGAGTCCTCCCCCTCCCCCCAGTTAGAAAAAAACAAAGATAAAAATACCCTCCCATCTCTTCTTTTACGTTCTTACTATATTCACTTTCTTTCCTCCAAAACCTTACAAACTCCATTCCTCTATCAAATTAAATTCCAAATTCAAATTCAATTTACAAGTTGTCAAAATTTTCATCAAAATGATGGAGTTCGATGATTCTACTACTACTAACGCTGAGTTTACTGATGCTGTAAGAATTCACATTTAATTCTTTTTTAATTGCAAACATTACGGAGGTTGCAAAGCATGGTCATTTCAGAAAATCATGCATTGATAGTGCATGGTTGTGTGAAGGTGGTTCCTAAAAACAACCACACACTAACATTGTGCGGTTGTCTAAAATAACCATGCTTTGCCACTGCATGGTTGTTTGTGACACTGCTTGTTACATAATTTTTTTTACAGATTATGGCACCACCAATGCTTGTTGTGTGGTTTGTGGCAGTGCTTGACAAATTTTCTTTTAATTTACAGGGGCATCAAATATTTGCCGGGAAATAATTTCCTAGAAAATATTTGCCACTGTAAATACCCCTCTAATAGCTTGTTGTATAATTTTAATTTTTTTTTACAGATTATGGCACTATCAAATGAAGAAGATGAAAATGAGAATGAAATTATATTAGACTACACTAATGTGTTTACAACATATGATGTGAGTGATATCTTTTTTAAAATTTTGAAATGTAGCATACAATTTGGTAATACGATATTTTGTTTGTGTAGATGTACCAATCACGTGAAAAATTGGTTGAATGGGTTCGTAATTCGGCGAAACGTTTTGGTTTTGTAATCATTATTTTGAAATCGAATACCGGTGTATCTAATGAAAAACCTAGAATAATGTTTGCATGTGAGCGTAGTGTTTATAAAAGGAAGAAAATTAAATATTCAACAAATTATAGATTCGCGTGTACCAAAAAATGTAATTGTCCATTTAGGCTTAAAGGTGCAAAACTTGATAATTTGGATGAATGACGTTTGGTTATAGTCAATGGTGTGCATAACAATTCTAAGTTGAAGCATAACATGGGGCATTCGTATGCGGGTAGGTTAAGTGAAGGAAAGATCAAACTAGTGGTTGAAATGAATCCAAAATATGGTAAAAGACAAAGAAATTTTGCATTACACTTAAAAAATGATCCTTCCAATTTTACAACCATCAAAACGGTATATAATGTGATTCATCGCTCCAAATTCGATAGAATGACGAGGTCATTCTCAAATACAATAGTTGCTTAGTAAGTTAATAGAGTTTGGATACTGAATGGCATCGTAAAACTTTAGATGGAAGTTATATTATCGAAGATATTTTATGGGTACATCCGACGAGTTTAGATTTTCTAAGCACTTTTCCTCGAGTCATCTATTGGATTTGCACATATAAAACTAATTGATACAAGATGCCATTGTTGGAGAACCTATGTTTTACATCTACGGACCACACTTTTTGCGTTACTATTGCTTATTTAATGGCAGAGAGTGAAGAAAATTACATTTGGGCATTGGAATGGTTGAAATCCATCATGGTTGATTGTGAGGTAGAAATGTCTAATGTGTTTGTAAGTGATTGAGAGTTGGCATTGGTTAATGCAATTGGGATAGTTTTTTAAAATTCTGCTCATATGATTTGCAAGCGGCATATCAAAAATAACATTGTCACTTTTACGAGAAAGAAGAGGAATATGGATGTGGAGGATAATAAGTCCTTTTTAGGTGATAGGAATCAACTTATTTGCTCGCACAATAGCAAAGTGTATAGCGAAAACTTGCATTTGTTGCATGAAAGGTATGGAAATCACAATATGTTATTGAAATATATACATGAACAATGGTTAGATCCATATAGGGATAAATTTTTCCAATTGTGGAACGACAGGTACATGCATTTTGGGAACTGTACATCGAATGGGTATTTTTTTACTTCTAATTTAATATATGTGAGTACATTGCTAATTGTAACGGTCTATGCTTTTCAACCATCGACAGCGGCCACTCTCGACTGGTAGGCTTTTCAACCATTCCAGCCCACCGTGGCATACAATGGTACCCCGAACTTGCTTTTACGGTCAGCCTTTTGACTTCTTCGCCTTCCTGGTTAACCAACCCCTCCTCGGGGACATGTAGGGGTAAGAGTGTCCCGTTTGCTACCAAACGCAAAGCGAGAACCCCCCCTATCATGTTGTATTAAGCAAGGTCAGTCATTGGACTGGTGTGAGATCTTAAAAAAGGTTATTTTCACAAAGAAAATAAAAAGAAAACCGTTATGCTTTTGGAACATGAAACTACCATAAGGCCTCCCCCCCCACACACAATGCAAACGCAGAATTGGAGGAGATTTCTCCTTACGATAGTCAAATATGCTTGATACGCAAAATCTTTTTAATATTATCATTAGTGCATAGTGTGGAAAACATTTTGAAAGTATAATATTAATCTTAGCCAGCATACAACCATTATTGTATGCCTACTATAGCTACTATCTAAACAGTGGTGACCACCATAAGTAAATGGCGGGTTATACAACTAAAACCGTGCAAGACACGTATTGGTGATTGGATTTCCAACAAATGGTCAGGCTAAGGAACTTTCTATTGCCACATGGGTATATCTTTGGAGGGATGTCCCGAAAACTTAACCAGCTCTCTGCCGACACAAGGTTGGATTACCTCTATAACCAGGTAACTACTATACGAGTATGCCATCCCCCATTCGTTTGTGACCTTTATCTGAGGATCCTCAACAACAAAGCAACAATCACAAAATAATGAATTTTCACTAACCACATAAGTTAAGTGTCTGGGCTCCATACTGTAACAACCCGCATATTTATCGATTTTTATATTTAAATATTTTATTTAAATATTTTATCGATACTCGGAATTTAGTCCGAAAAGCTACTTTTTGCATACGGTCGAACTAGGACTCGGGACCACTCCCATTGAGTTTAAAATTCCGTTCGCGACCTTTTTGAGCATAAGCTTCGATATGTTTGGAGTAAGTTGATTTTTGCTACTTTTTACTTGGGGCTTTGGTTTGGGCCGAGCCCATTAACCCCACTTAACTCAGTTCCAACCCTCTCCTCTTCATTCACTTCCTTTCTATTTTCCTTTTTCTCAAGCTTTTAACAATGGAGAGTGGAAGGAGAAATTAAAACTCCAAGCCCTAGTTTTCTTTTGCAAATCAAACTCTAGCTCCAAACTAATTGAAGAACCCATTGGTAAGCCTTCTCTTCTTCTTCTCCAACTCATTCTCTTATCAATTTCAGAAATTCCTAAACCTAACTTTGGGAATGTTCTTCTTTAAAGCTTAGAATCAAGCTTCTTGAGTTGGATTTGAAGAGTGGTTGATTCTCCTTTGCTTCCAAGCTTCTTCTTCAATCGTTTGGGTTTAAAGGCGAGATTTTTATCTCACATCTTTGTCTATAATTATCTTCGATTGTTAGGTATGAATTCCTAACACTTATTCTTGTGCAATTGATTTTGGTTTGGATTGATTTGGTGTATATTCCAATTTTTGGTGTTTTGAAATCAAAATCTATGAAAATCCTATTATGGATATTTGGACATTGATATTTGAGGCGTATCGAAGAGCCGTTAAGGCTGGGTTGTCGCGTGGCGTAAATCCTTAGTCGTCATTTGCTCGTTCGATCGTTTTCGATATTCGTTTGGCCATTTTTGGTCTAGGTTCAGGAAATCCTCAAAATTCCAGTTTCAGACGTCTGAATCTGGGATTTCAGACGTCTGAATTGGCTCATTTTCAAACAGAAAGAAAATAGGCTAAAAACGCCTATTTCAGACGTCTGAAACATTTGGTTCAGACGTCTAAATCACGTTCTGGAAATTTTTAATTTTTCCAAATTCAGATGTCTGAACCACTTGTTTCAGACATCTGAAACTGTAGTGTTTTGCCTACTTGCCTTTTTGTTTAAGAATTCCAATTTAAATCGATTCGTGATGATCCTATTTGTTGTTATCATTTATTATGACTTTGATGATCCTTTTTAGGGATTTTTGAATATCCATTTCGATGGATTCTTTACCGGTTTCTTTGGATTTTGTTCACGTCTTCGAATGTGAATTTTAGTGATTGATTGTTCCTACAATCTTCTTTGTGATTTGTCACTTTAAAAATATAAAGGTTTCAATACTAGTAGTAAATATCAAAATCCTTTCATCAAAACGATTTCAACACTATTTTATTACAAAGCTCGTTTTCTCAAACCAATTTCCAATCTATTAGCATATACAAACCTTTACCTCACTCGTATGAGAAATCTAATTAAACGGCTTAGTAAAACGAGTGGTATGAAACGCTTGCGTTTACTTCGTCGGTTAATTCTTGGACTTGTTCGATTGAAACTCTTGTGACAATTTTCTAGTGGAGATCTACAGTTTGTTCGTAAATATTTAAGTTAAGCAAGTGGTTATGGGACATGAAGCTAAACTCATATATTTACTAGCTTAGTGTGATTGACACTTCTCGTTGATCATGACGATCATCTTTGTGATTTAGACTAGCGATGTGCGATGTCTCTTTGTCTGCGAGGGAGACTAAACCCCGTTTTGTGGAGTTTCGACTCAAATTGGTGGGGTGCAACCCATGGTCTTCGGGCCGTTTGTGGGGCTTCGACTCAATTTGTGATGGTTGGCAACCATGGAATTAGCGTTCCGTTTGTTATACATGTGTTGGTGAGCTTTATGCTCCCGTTTGTGATAGGCCTTCCCCCTTTTTGTGATTTCTGGATTTCTTGAGATGATTTCTAGAATTTGTATTTCACCAATTTTCGTGATTTTCATTGATAAGTTCTATCAATATTTGTGCATTGGTGAATTTGTGTGTCATTGACTTTTGTGGTTGATATTGATATAATCGTCAATATTTATGGTTTGGTGAACGAAATAAAGAGTATGACATTTCTTTTGTTCCTTGAGTAGATTTTTGTGATATTGATTAATCTCTTGTTGATTTTCAATTACTTATATATCACAGCTTGGCATTGTGATTATTATGTGTTTAGTCATACCTCTTATTCTATATCGTCTCATCTGATATTTATAGCTAGACTGATCCGTTTATTATTTTCTTATTAAATAATACTCGGGTCAGACCGAGATGTTACAGGTGCTTCAGCTTGACTTCTCACTGGGGATTGATTTCTATGACTTTTGGCTGACTACTTAGATTAGTAGTTTATTTTGTTGTATACACTTGAGATATGGACTCATAGTTGTATTCTTTTGTATAGCACGTGTTGCTATTATTTTGTATTATTGTGGATCTTTTTGACCACTACTCTGATATACACTTTCATGTGTTAGTTATATATTCATATCTTCTTCTGCCTTTGTGATATGAATTATCTGTGACTGATTTGTGTTATGCTTATTTCTATATTTGTTTCCGAAGATTATTATAGCCACTGTGTAGTAGCTTTGTGTTTGTATCGGTATGTCGAATTGCCTCTTATGCATGTTGTTTTATCTGGCATGTCGGTACTCGCACAAAGCAATTATACAGATGGTCGCTCCTCAACAGCCTTATTCTCCGTGATAGTTGACGGCATTACACCGTAGTGTCCTTGGTTAGTATGGGTGTAGAGGTGGGGCATCAGAGCTTGGTATCAGAGCCAAACTTTGGAACAATGTAGAATAATTTAAAAGGATCATCGTCCTAAGTCCATCTTAGGAGTCATGCTTTAGGATTTTATTCGAGTCTTCGTACCGATTCATCCTATTTTCTTTATGATTCCTTGTTTTATCTGTCAAGATTGCTTGATATTCATTTTGTGAATAACCTTTTTCTTCTTCTTTATTTCTTTCTAAAGGAAGAGAAATGGTTAGACCTGGCCGTCCCAGCGCCGGTCAATCTAGTGCTACTCCCCAAGATGGAGTTTTTATGACTACCCAGCAACTTCTTGACCTTGTCACGAATGCTCAAGCAGCTGGTTCTAATATGGAACCCACTCACCCTAAATCTGGGTGCACGTTTGTGCAATGATTACACCAACCTGGGCGGGAAGCTATTTAAAGGTTCTGAAACTATTATTGATGTCCAGGCTTGGTTAAGGACATGCGATCGAATCTTTTCTCGCATGAACCTCATTGATCTTCACCGAGTTCAAGTGGCTTCTAGTATGCTCCAAGAAAGAGCATTGGACTGGTACAAACTTCTTATTTCTGAGATTAATGAAGCGGATCTCACCTGGGAGCAATTCCGGGAACGCTTCGAATTAAAATTCATGCCAGAAGCAGAGAAAGTGACATTGGCTCGGCGTTTCATAGACCTTGTTCAAGGTAAATCTTCCGTGGCAGATTATGTCGCGTATTTTGAATCTCTCTCTAAATACAGGGTTGAATATATTAACACTCCATTGAAGAAAAATCAGAGATTTGTCTATGGCTTGAACAAGAGTCTCAAGAAGCCATTACTTCTAAAATTAGAAGTTTCTTTCGACCAACTCATTGATATCGCTCTTCGTCTTGAAGAGGCGGATAAGGAAAATGATGTTTAAGTGGTAGGTTCCAAACCAAGCTTCAACAACAACAAGAAAAGGCCCAGTAAATTCAAAGGCCGTTATCCCAATAAGAAAGGGAAGCAAGCAACCCCTGTGGCAAAGACTTCTTCCTTTGGTCGTGGGGAATGCTATAATTGTGGTTCGAAGGACCATTACGCGAACAAGTGCCCAAAGTCTCTCTCTTGTCGCTACTGCAAAGGTCCCGGTCATGTTATATCTTCATGCCCCAAGCTTCAGGGCAGGAAGGAGGGAAAGTTAAATGTTGCTCAAACCCCTGGTAACACATCTCGTGGCCAAGGTATTTATCATTCCATTCTTGATGGTATTATTTTATTTCATGATCAACCTATTAGTGTTCTTTTTGATATGGGTGCATCCCATTCTTTTATATCAAAAGAACTTGTTGATACTTTTTCTTTAAGTGTTATTGCTTTAATGACTTCTTTGAGAATTGCGAATCCGGTTGGTGGATCCGCAACAATCAGTCTATTGTGAAAAGATGTCGAGATTATTTTGTGTGATTTTTCTTTCCGAGCCGATTTGCATGTTATGCGCTACTTAGGCTTTGGAATGATTTTGGGAATGGATCGGCTTAACCGTTATGAAGCTCATATCCTATGTCCTGAGCGGACTATTCATCTTTGACATCCTCAATCTGTTAAGCAGATTTCTATTAATCTTAAAGATTTGGATTCCAGCTTGGTTGCATCTTTATATTCTTTAAATCCCCGTGATGACGATAATGATGATGAGGAAGATATTATTTCTCTTATTCACGTTGTTCGTGAATTTTCCGACATATTTGAGCCCGTTTTAGGATTACCACCTAAGTGAGCAATTGAGTTCAGAATTAATCTTATTCCTGGAGCTCAACCTATTACTCGTCCTCCTTATCGTTTTTCCAATAAAGAAAATGAGGAGATGCGCATACAATTATCCGATTTGGAAACGAAGCAATTTATTCGCTCTAGTTCCTCGCCTTGGGGAGCTTCGGCTATTTTCGTGAAGAAATCCGATGATACACTTGGACTTTGCGTTGACTACCGCAAGCTTAATGATCTTACTATCAAAAATAAATATCCTTTACCTCGGATTGATGATCTATTCGATTAGCTTAGTGGTGCTAGAGTCTTTTCACAATTAGACTTAGCTACTGGTTTTCATCAGCTTCGTATTGCAGAGGATAGCATTCCTTTGACATCGTTCCGTACTCGGTATGGATCTTATGAATGGCTTTGTTATGCCATTTGGTCTAACGAATGCTCCGACTTATTTCATTGACCTTATGAATAGAGTTTTCAAAGACTTCCTCGATCGATTTGTTCTCATCTTTATTGATGATATTCTTGTGTATTCAAAAACCGAGGAGGAGCATGAAAAGCATCTTCAGATTGTATTGGAAACTCTTAGGAGTAATCAATTAAAAGCAAAGTTTTCTAAATGCCACTTTTGGCAATCTCATGTGAAGTTTCTCGGTCATATTATTTCCGAATCCGGAATTTCTGTGGATCCTTCAAAGATTGAAGCGATTCAAGATTGGAAGAGACCGGAGAGTGTGACAGAGATTCGTAGTTTCCTTGGATTGGCAGGTTATTACCGCCGTTTTATCAAAGACTTTTCTAAGATTGTCGTGCCTCTCACTAGCTTAACGAAGAAAGGTGTTAAATACATTTGGTCGGACAAACGTGAAACTTCTTTTCAGAAATTAAAAGAACTCCTTTCTGATGCTCCTATTCTTGTTATTCCCGAGGGGAATCAAGATTTCGTTGTTTATACCGATGCTAGTCGCGTTGGTTTGGGTGCCGTTCTTATGCAAAAAGAACGTGTTATTGCCTATGCTTCTAGGCAATTAAAGCCGACCGAGACTCGATATGCCACACATGATTTAGAACTTGCGGCTATTGTTTTTGCTCTTCGGATTTGGCGTCATTATCTTTTGGGAGAGAAATTTATTCTTTATACCGATCATAAGTCTTTGAAGTATTTATTCTCTCAAAAGGAACTTAATTTGCGTCAACAACGTTGGCTCGAGTTCCCTGCTCCTTATGATCTTGATATTCTTTATACCCCCGGTAAGGGTAATCGTGTTGCCGATGCTCTTAGCCGTAAACAACAAGCTGTTGTTTCTATGATGATATCCGAATGGAACGATCTCGAGATTTTATCCACTTGCGAAATTCGAGACCGTGTTTCCGATTTATGTTCATCTCTTGTTTTATGTAGCCTTGAGGCTCATCCTTCTCTTTTAGACCGCATTCTTGAAGCTTAAAGGCTAGATCCCGAATTGGCTCTTCTTAGCCAAAATATTAAGGATAAAATTGATATTGAAGGTTTGAAAGACTTTAATATCGATTCTCGTGGCGGCATTCGAAAATTTGGTAGACTTATCGTGCCAAGTATTAGTGATCTTCGTAAAGATATTTTAGAAGATTCTCATCATTCTAAATTTACCATTCATCCCGGTAGTAGTAAAATGTACGCGGATATGAAGCGGCTTTATTATTGGGAGGGAATGAAATATGATATTGCTAACTTTGTTAAGCGTTGCATGACTTGCCAACTCGTTAAGGCCGAACATCAAAGGCCCGGTGGATTATTGCAACCTTTGGAAATTCCAATTTGGAAGTCGGACCAAATTTTCATGGATTTTATTGATGGCCTTCCCCATTCTCGTTCGGGTCATGATAGCTTATGGGTGATCGTTGATAGACTTACTAAATCTGTCCATTTTATTCCCGTTCGGTCTAACCAAACCGTTCCTCTTTTGGCCAAACTCTTTGTTAAAGAAATTGTTAAATTGCATGGAGTTCCTACTTCTATAGTTAGTGATCGTGATCCATTGTTTACTAGTGGATTTTGGAAGATTCTTCAAAAAGCTTTAGGAACGAAGCTTAATTTTAGCACCGCTTATCACCCCCAGTCCGATGGACAAACCGAGCGTGTGAATCAAACTCTTGAAGATCTTCTTCATGCTTGTGTGCTTGATTTCGGTGGAAGCTGGGAAGATCATATTCCTCTTGTTGAATTTTCCTATAATAATAGCTTCCAATCTAGTATTGGTATGGCACCTTTTGAGGCACTCTATGGAAGGCCATGCCGATCTCCTTTTTGTTGGCTTGAGGCCGGTGAGAAGCTGGTTTTAGGTCCAGATTTTATTCGTGATTCCACAGAAAAGATTGAACTTATTCGACATAGGATGAAAGAATCCCAGAGTAGACAAAAATCCTATGCCGATAACCGAAGAAGGAAGTTAGAATTTTCTGTGGGAGATCTTGGGTTCATTCGTGTTTCACCTATGAAGGGTGTTGTACGTTTCAGTCGATCGAGAAAATTAGCGCCTCGATATATTGGGCCATTTCCTATCACCGAACGTATTGGTTCCATGGCTTATCGCCTATCATTACCGACTCAGTTTTCTGCCATGCATGACGTGTTTCATGTTTCTCAATTACGGAAATGTCTTCGAGATTCCGATTCTATTCTTGAGCTCGGTGTTGTGGAAGAAATTGAAGTTTCGCCTAATCTAACTTTTGAGCAACATCCTATTCGTATTATTGCTTCGGAAGTCAAACTACTTCGAAATAAAGATGTTCCGCTTGTGAAAGTTCAATGGTCTTCAAATCCTAAGGATTATTCTTGGGAATCTAGAGAGTTCATCGAGCGAACACATTCGGACTTACTTTCCCGTGCTCTTTAAGGTGAACCTTTTATTTCAAATTTCTTTTGTGTTGAATATGCTTTTATGGTTGTTACTTTATATTTTCTTTTTAAATATTGCGAGGACGCAATTTCTTTAAGGAGGGGAGTCTGTAACAACCCGCATATTTATCGATTTTTATATTTAAATATTTTATTTAAATATTTTATCGATACTCGGAATTTAGTCCGAAAAGCTACTTTTTGCATACGGTCGAACTAGGACTCGGGACCACTCCCATTGAGTTTAAAATTCCGTTCGCGACCTTTTTGAGCATAAGCTTCGATATGTTTGGAGTAAGTTGATTTTTGCTACTTTTTACTTGGGGCTTTGGTTTGGGCCGAGCCCATTAACCCCACTTAACTCAGTTCCAACCCTCTCCTCTTCATTCACTTCCTTTCTATTTTCCTTTTTCTCAAGCTTTTAACAATGGAGAGTGGAAGGAGAAATTAAAACTCCAAGCCCTAGTTTTCTTTTGCAAATCAAACTCTAGCTCCAAAGTAATTGAAGAACCCATTGGTAAGCCTTCTCTTCTTCTTCTCCAACTCATTCTCTTATCAATTTCAGAAATTCCTAAACCTAACTTTGGGAATGTTCTTCTTTTAAAGCTTAGAATCAAGCTTCTTGAGTTGGATTTGAAGAGCGGTTGATTCTCCTTTGCTTCCAAGCTTCTTCTTCAATCGTTTGGGTTCAAAGGCGAGATTTTTATCTCACATCTTTGTCTATAATTATCTTCGATTGTCAGGTATGAATTCCTAAAACTTATTCTTGTGCAATTGATTTTGGTTTGGATTGATTTGGTGTATATTCCAATTTTTGGTGTTTTGAAATCAAAATCTATGAAAATCCTATTATGGATATTTGGACATTGATATTTGAGGCGTATCGAAGAGCCGTTAAGGCTGGGTTGTCGCGTGGCGTAAATCCTTAGTCGTCATTTGCTCGTTCGATCGTTTTCGATATTCGTTTGGCCATTTTTGGTCTAGGTTCAGGAAATCCTCAAAATTCCAGTTTCAGACGTCTGAATCTGGGATTTCAGACGTCTGAATTGGCTCATTTTCAAACAGAAAGAAAATAGGCTAAAAACGCCTATTTTAGACGTCTGAAACATTTGGTTCAGACGTCTGAATCACGTTCTGGAAATTTTTAATTTTTCCAGATTCAGACGTCTGAACCACTTGTTTCAGACGTCTGAAACTGTAGTGTTTTTCCTGCTCGCCTTTTTGTTTAAGAATTCCAATTTAAATCGATTCGTGATGATCCTATTTGTTGTTATCATTTATTATGACTTTGATGACTCCTTTTTAGGGATTTTTGAATATCCATTTCGATGGATTCTTTATCGGTTTCTTTGGATTTTATTCACGTCTTCGAATGTGAATTTTAGTGATTGATTGTTCCTACAATCTTCTTTGTGATTTGTCACTTTAAAAATATAAAGGTTTCAATACTAGTAGTAAATATCAAAATTCTTTCATCAAAACGATTTCAACACTATTTTATTACAAAGCTCGTTTTCTCAAACCGATTTCCAATCTATTAGCATATACAAACCTTTAACTCACTCGTATGAGAAATCTAATTAAACTGTTTAGTAAAACGAGTGGTATGAAACGCTTGCGTTTACTTCGTCGGTTAATTCTTGGACTTGTTCGATTGAAACTCTTGTGACAATTTTCTAGTGGAGATCTACAGTTTGTTCGTAAATATTTAAGTTAAGCAAGTGGTTATGGGACATGAAGCTAAACTCATATATTTACTAGCTTAGTGTGATTGACACTTCTCGTTGATCATGACGATCATCTTTGTGATTTAGACTAGCGATGTGCGATGTCTCTTTGTCTGCGAGGGAGACTAAACTCCGTTTTGTGGAGTTTCGACTCAAATTGGTGGGGTAGCAACCCATGGTCTTCGGGCCGTTTGTGGAGCTTCGGCTCAATTTGTGATGGTTAGCAACGATGGTAGCGTTCCATTTGTGATACACGTGTTGGTGAGCTTTATGCTCCCGTTTGTGATAGGCCTTCCCCCTTTTTGTGATTTCTGGATTTCTTGAGATGATTTCTAGAATTTGTGTTTCACCAATTTTCGTGATTTTCATTGACAAGTTTTATCAATATTTGTGCATTGGTGAATTTGTGTGTCATCGACTTTTGTGGTTGATATTGATATAATCGTCAATATTTATGGTTTGGTGAACGAAATAAAGAGTATGACATTTCTTTTGTTCCTTGAGTAGATTTTTGTGATATTGATTAATCTCTTGTTGATTTTCAATTACTTATATATCACAGCTTGGCATTGTGATTATTATGTGTTTAGTCATACCTCTTATTCTATATCGTCTCATCTGATATTTATAGCTAGACTGATCCGTTTATTATTTTCTTATTAAATAATACTCGGGTCAGACCGAGATGTTACATGTGCTTCAGCTTGACTTCTCACTGGGGATTGATTTTTCAAACTTTTGGCTGACTACTTAGATTAGTAGTTTATTTTGTTGTATACACTTGAGATATGGACTCATAGTTGTATTCTTTTGTATAGCACGTGTTGCTATTCTTTTGTATTATTGTGGATCTTTTTGACCACTACTCTGATATACACTTTCATGTTGTTAGTTATATATTCATATCTTCTTCCGCCTTTGTGATATGAATTATCTGTGACTGATTTGTGTTATGCTTATTTCTATATTTGTTTCCGAAGATTATTATAGCCACTGTGTAGTAGCTTTGAATTTGTATCGGTATGTCGGATTGCCTCTTATGGATGTTGTTTTATCTGGCATATCGGTACTCGCACAAAGCAATTATACAGATGGTCGCTCCTCAACGGCCTTATTCTCCGTGCTAGTTGACGACATTACACCGTAGTGTCCTTGGCTAGCATGGGTATAGAGGTGGGGCGTCACACATACCATGATACCACCTTTTCCAGAAGGAAATGACATACCCTAAAGGGCGCGACCCTCATAACCTTGTCGCATTCTTCCTGTTTTGACAATTTCCGAGGTGTGAGGTCCGACGAAGTATCGTTCACAAAGCTACACTTTTCACAAAGCCATCCTTCTATCAACAAGTGATCAACAGCACTCAGCATGCCACACTACCAAATTGGGAGTATATCACTAATAACCATGAACTACATAACCTCTGAGCTCGTACATCTCACAGAAGGGTGTTAAGCTAAGAGAATAAATACTCAGCCACCAACAGAAATGTATTTGATAGAAGTCAGCTTTATATCTCAAAGTGTAATGCCAGACATACAACCATACAAGTCTGTTCCAGGATCAAATGGAATCGAAGGCACTTCAAAGAAGCCCTTGCAAATCTGGATATTCACTAATCACTTCCGGAATCCCAATCACAAAGGGTGATAAAATCTCTATAATGGAGCAACCCGATGCAGAGACATTCGATAGGTAATCCTTTCGCTTTCGAAAATACCCGGTCTTCAACACCATCTTCAAATGCAATCCCATTTCGTCGTATCATTATTCAGTATGAGTTTTATGACACAAAGTCCTCTCCTGGCTAATCCGAATAATAAGCGCTTATTTTAAAAATAATTGTTACATTCAGATTTCAAACAAATCACAACAAATTTCCACTCTGATCTTTTAAAAGATCCATCACAAAGATTCGATGTGGATTTTGGATAACCATTTGGAATCCGACCCCCGGTCGCATCGAAATTCAAATGCCATTTAAAGGCCAATATTGATAGTCGGTTATTTGACTATGAATTAATATTCACAACAACCACCAAATTTGAAATAATTTCCCCCCAATTATTTATTTTCAACATATCTTCGCAACATATATTTCACATTTCAACCTTTTGACAACAAATTTCAAATCATTTTCCACATTTTGATCCTTTGAAAACAAATTTCAAACCATTTTACTTATGCGAAATATATTTCCAAATATTTATACATTTCCACTGAAAATCTGCCAAGTTCAAATACTTTAAAATAATTTAAATCACTTATTCAATATACTTGGAAATATTTAGAATAAAACTATTTCTAAACACTTATTTAAATATTAGCTATGAAAACATTTTACCAGTATCTCATATAACTTCAAGTCCAAACTAATTAAAAATAAAATTTGTAGATTGGGTATAACTATTTAAATAACCATTTTCTAAAACCAATATCAATTAAATCTTTAAATCATTACTTCTATAATTAATTAAATAAATCTATACTTTAAAGATTTCCAAAATAACTTAAGAAAATAATTTCTTCAAAATATTCTTTTAAAACTAACACTAGAACTTTTAATTTATATTTGAAAGCTACTTTGAAAACATACTCGGCTTTCTAGGGAAAATACACTTTCCTTTTCAAAATTGTCCATTTAAATCAATTAATAAATCCTTCTTGATTTATTTTAAATTTACATTCCAAATCTGTAAATTTCTTTCCATACTTTTAAAAATAAACCAATATTTATTTTTAAAACAAATTCTCTTTTCCTTTATAAATTCCCATTGTGAATTTAAATATCCAAATATCCGCCGATATACGATTTTCAAATCGATTTCCAAATATTCGCTTTCAAACACCAAATCAAATTCCAAATTGATTTCCAAATTTATTTCAACACCAAATCAAATTCCAAATTGATTTTCCAAAAATTTATTTCAAACACCAATTGATTTCAGAATTGATTTCCCAAAATTTATTTTCAAATACCAAATCAAATTTCAAATTGATTCTCAAATTTATTTTAATCACCAAATTGATTCTCAAATTTATTTCAATCACCAAATTTATTTCCAAATTTATTTCGAACACTAAATTAAATTCTAAATTTTATTTCTAAAATTTATTACCTTTTAAAATAAATCCCTTTATTTTTCCCAAACTATTTAAAATATGAATCTTAAATAAAATTTTCATCTATTAAACAATATCACTCGAAATTCATTTATTAAAATCCTTTTCCCATATTTGGGAATTAATTTGATAAGATTTCAAAAATCAACTTTTATACTTCTAAATTCCTTCTTTTAAATATATTCTATTCTCAAAATTTAATTTACTTTCTACTCGAATTTCAAAAGTCCAATTTTATTTATTTCTGGCATCCTATGAAATATATTTGGCTAAACTATAGCCATTAATGATTTCAATCACAAATATAATCATATACAGATTATAAATAAAGCAATACACCACATTGAAACAAATTCAAATATTTTGAGGAATCCAGTTGGATCGCTCCAACCTGTTTCCCTACATCCACAGATGTTAGCACAACAATTAAATACCAATTCCACTTCGAGGTGGAATATCGCGGTATATGAGATTATATAACATCATCCTCTATTATGCGGCGCATAGGGTCTCATCCACTATATAATGCGGGAAATCAATCACTCCAAATACATATATAATACCAATACCAATTCCAGTTTGAGGTGGAATATCGTGGTATATGGGATTAATATAATATCATTCGCTATTATGCGGCACATAGGGTCTAATCCAATACAACTGACAATAATTTATCATCCAAGCACACAATCAACAATTTTAAATTTAACTATTTATAATTAAACTGAAATTCCAATTGAGTGAGAAGATCTCACCTTTGATTTGTGACCATATAAATTCCAGTTTGTTTCCTTTATGTTTTCAAACCTTGTATAAACATTTATACAATTTATTAATATTCGAAATAAATCGAATAATCAATTTTCTTTTCAATAGATTAGATTAATTAACACTTTTAATTTGAACTAATCTAATAATTAATTTCCTATTAGCCAAACTATTCTATTAAACAAAAATTTCCATTTTTAAAAAAAATCCTTTAGTAACTAAAATAATTAAATAGGTTAACTAAATAATTTAACCACTATAATTTATTGCTATTTAATTTAACTGATAATTTTCCCTTTAAATACACACACACACACACACACACTTAAAAAAATATTTCAAAAATTTAACTTACATAAATTCCTTCAATATCTAAAATTCCTTTTCAACTTGTACAAATATCCTGTACAGATTTAAAAATCCAATCTTTATACGAATCCTATATTTTTTCCAAATTCATATATATATTTTCTGTAACCTATTTATTTATTTATTTATTTATTTATTAAATTAAGCAAAACTGTAAATACCTAGCTGTTAATGTCCCGATAAGTGAAATGATAATCAACCATTCATTGACAAGCTTTAAACCTTAAACAATATTTGAATTAATTGTTCAGAATAACTACCTCAACACGAACGGGAATCCAAAATCATCGAGCTCTTCTCCTTGCCCTTGCCCACGTCGCGACTGCCTTACCGCTGCGTCAATTTGCACTTCACAAATCCAACATGGCGACCATTCCCATCGTGAACACTACTCGCGCCGCGACTACATCACTCGCTTTCCCACTTTTCGCTTGCATGATCGAACGCACGCATCTACTCCCTCCAGCCGATCGCCTAAGTATGCTATCACGAGGCGCATGATTTGGCGATGCCCGAACCTCGCGACATCATTGCGTGCCTATGCGGCCATCATCGCGATTAGCTCCATTACCTGACTTAGGGTTTAAATCTTCAGCCATTACTTTGACTTATTCGATTCGAGAATTAAAAATTGAAAGAGGGGAAAAAGTTTATAATGCGGCCAGTTGATTTTTATTTGAACGAGTGATTTTTTTAATAAATCACTATTATTAATTGAATCTCTGAGTTGAATGAAGAAAAAGGTTTCGTTCCTTTTTTTCTCTGATTTTTTTCTTTCCTTTTGCGTTATTATATTTTTTTTTAAAAACGAACGCGTGTGTAATTAGGTAAGACACGTGGTCTCGAAGAATTGACAAGTGTTGAATGAGGTAACAATATATTGAAGGAAAAATATTTATATATTAATTTCAAATTTAAATTCAAATTTAAATCGTCTCCAATTTAAAGCTCAAAATTTCGAACTCCTATCAAGGCATGCCGCCAAGCATTCATAATGTTGTACGCCTATTCCGAACGCAATGGAAAAGGTTTAGAATCCAAATTCGATCGTATGGAGAAGATAGATTTTTGGATCAGTTATATTATCGGATTTTCGATTTAAATTTTAGCACGTTTTCTCATCGTACGATCACATGACAATTTCGAATGCTGCAGAAATTGAAATCCGATAATAATACAATATTACGGATCCAATGGAACTGGTTTTGTCGAATTTCGAGATTGTGCTTCGGAAGACTATTTGTAAATATCGATTTAAACGATAAAAATTTCAAAAATGAACAAATCACTGTTAAATTCAATTTTAAAAGTTCTATCACCTTCAGTGTTATCAATATAAATTTTACAAGCCTTTGAAATATTTTTAATCAGCTTAAAATTGAAGATACAAATTTTTTCCCATCTTCACATTATTAATTTTAATAATTCAATTGCCGAATTCATAGCAATATTTGAACTTCAAGTTTAAATTAAATTTCAATCATTAAAATTCAATCAAATATTTCAATTTCAAATGTCAAATTTTCTGGGTTGTCACACTAATTGTTTGTCTCTTTTGTTAGTACTTATTTTTTTGTTACATATAGGGCGAATCGACTCATTCAAAGTTAAAAATACAATTAGTTACTTGTCGATGCAATTTCGAGCAAGGTTGGAGTAAAATGCATTCATTATTAGAGTTATCCTTCACCGAATCAAAAGCTTCATTCGAACAAAGCTTAAGTAGAGTAAACAATTTTTTCACATATGGGAGTTCAAAAATCTATGAGGTGTGGTAAGTACCATGGCCCTTTACTTCATTCGAAATTACTTCACATGAAATCCGTTGGAGATGATGAATTTATTTGTGGTTGAGTTATTCGAAAGATACATGGACTTCCATGTGCACATGAATTAGCTCGTCTTAGTCCATTAACACTCATACCACTTGAGTTGATTGATGTTCATTGGACTAGACTACATCTAGTTGAACAAAGTGGAAAGGAAGATGTAAGAGTGGTGGAAAAACAGAAATTTTGTTAAATGATGTAAAAAATGGATACACAACATCAACTACAATTTTTTTTTAAATGATGGAAGTTATGCAACCTCAAATTTTGATTCTTGGTTCACCAAAGAGTAAGGTGAAAACTAAAGGAAGGAAAAGTAAGAAACCAGCTCATATGTCAACAAAAAGAACGCCTTCTTCATTTAAGCTAGTAGAAAGCCTTTCATCGCATAATCTATCTAGTCAACATAGTGTCAATAATGCAAAAATAGAAAAGCTTCAAATTCGAAAACCCATATAGGTAAGGGGAATTTTTTTAATTTACAGTCCTCATGCATGTCCACAATATCCAAAAGTTCTCTATTTCAGTTTCACTGGAATTTACCATCAAAATCTTGCTTGAATTTTCCCAGCAAATATTTACCACCGTAAAAATTTAAAAAAACTTTTAAATATATTTTATTACATTATTTCTTTATTAATACATTTTTTATAGTTGGAAAATTGTATTTGTAATATGAGGACGTATATAAATTAAATCCCATCAAAGATCAAACCATATGTAACCGATATTGTTGATGTTCGTTCGGACGGCAATTGTGAATTTCGTTTTGTTGCCACATTACTTGGAATGGGTGAGTCATGATGGGCTCAAATTCATCGGGATTTATATAACGAGTTGTATGAAAATCAAAAACTTTACGAATAAGTTTTCATAGAACATGGTAGATGCAATAAACTACTTAAGCAACTATAAGATGTAGGAGATGGATTTGTCCCTCGGGACAAGTGGATGATAATGCCAGAAATGGGTTATTTTATTGTGACAAAGTATAATATTGTTGTATTTAGCATAAGTGAAAGGTTAATGTTAACTATATTATCTATCAAAGAAGGGACCCCACCTCCAATTCAACGTTCTAAAATAGCACTAACATTTTTTAATGATAAGCATTTTGTGCAAATAAGTAGGAAAGTTAACTTGTTTCTTTCCACTAATTTATTTCTTGTAAGTACACTAATTTATTTTTTCTTTCAATTGTAGGTCAAAATGGAAGCAAAACATCAGGTTCCACCAATTTATATAAAATGATTCATAGCTCATCGTTTGAAGGAAAGCAATTAGGAATATATATATATATATATATATATATATATATATGCATGGATGTATGTATGTATGTATAATGACCGTAGGCAAGTTTGGGATGAATGAACTAAATATGCACAAGGGAATTAATTTACCTTTTTTTGGTTTAATAAAAAACAATAGTATCTGATATTAGTGCTTGTGCACAATGGCAATGTAAACAATGTAATTTGAATATGCACGTGTTTGATAATTTCAATGTCTTTGTGCTTGAATTTTTTTTAATTTACAAGCCTGATAAGTATTTGCCATTGTAAAATTAAAAAAAAACATCAAAACATATCATATATAGATCTTAATTGAAAGGTAATAAAATTTGTGATTTGATGGTGAAAACAAAACTGAAATCCGATACATCAATTGAAAGATATAACGTCTTTAATCTTGCAAATTAACTTCTCGTTATAGCTGATTTTTTTGTTGATAGAAATAATTTGGGTACATGCAAAAGGCAGGGGCAAAAAAGGAAACAATGGGAGGAAACTTAGGAAAACATGAGGTGTATGTGTTTTTTTGAAGGGGGACTCAGCATTTTTCTGGGTTTAAATAGAATTAACCCATAACAACTATGGCATCACTAAAGGGTAGTGACACCTTTGTAATGTTGATGCGAAATGTTGATAATAAACATGGCGTTACTAAGGCATGGCTAATCAACGATGCCACTATGACTCCTTGGTGATGGAGTTAAATTTAGCAATGCCGGACCATTGCCATGTCACTATAGCATCGCTAATCGACGTCAAAAAGTAGCTACTTCTCTTTTTGTGAAAAGGACTAGGGAAGAACTAACTTTAATATATGTATGCGTGTGTACACAACACCAGAATTGTCAATTCACAATACTTATAACCGTTACAAATCAAATTTGTAATGCTTATAACCGTTATAAATAGGTACGTCACAAAATTTATAACATATTTCCTAACGGTTGTAACCGTTGGGAATTTTCATATTTCCAGCGGTTATAACCATCGGAATTTTCATATTTCCAACGGTTATAACCGTTGGTATATACAGTATTTTCCAACGGTTATAGCCATTGGGAATTTTCATATTCCCAATGGTTATAACCGTTGGTAAATACTGTATATACCAACGGTTATAACCGAACGGTTATAACCGTTGGTATATAATGTATTTACCAACAGTTATAACTGTTGGTAAATATGTTAAAATACATCATTTATAACATCAAAGGGATTTCATTTAAATAATGCAATTAAAAACAGCCAATAGTGCTGATCATGAGCTACGTGCGTTATTTTTTTCAACTACATAGACGAGGTGCAAATATACAAGAAAATCATCAATACAAAGATGTCAATGAAATAAACAAAATTCATTTAATCTGAACATAAATGTTTGAATGATATCAACAAAAATATAAGTAATATTCTCTTACAATAAAGCTAGTGAGTTTACACAAAATACAAGAATTTACCAAAGTTGTTTTTACAATGTTATAATAATTATAATAGTACAACACCTACTTTGACTATCTGCAAGCTAAAACCAATCCTACCATGTAAACTCTTCCAGTTTTTCTTTAATTAAATTGTCTCAAGCTTGATTGATTTTGTCCAGACTCAGACGTGCGCACATGCACATTCCAGAAAGCTGAATTAGCCGTTGTCGCAATCATGAATAAATCCTCTGGCCAGTATCCTACATTTACTTAAACCTATATTCTTAAACTTGTAGCAGTGTGGTAAGACATTTGGTTATTTGAGCTAAAATAAAACTGCTAAGATAAATTTATGAGGAATTTTACCTGATGAATGAGCATGAGGATAACAACAGTGTCTCTAAATCCAGTTCTTGGGAGTAAAGCAACAACATTAGAATGATTGAGCAGCATATTCCCAAATGCCCAATACATAGTTGCAGCTGATGGTAATGTCAGCGTAAGCACATACAAAGTTGCTATTAGGTATATCAGCTTAAATTTATGTGGCTTCCATATTGTGTGCATAATCTCCCTTTAATATCCATTAACTTAACAAATCAATATGAATTAAACTGGTAATTAAAAAAACAACAAATATTCTTGTGTGGTAAAGAATAAATTTACACTGTGACAACATGGCCTCCAAAAGTGTAGAATGTTTGTTGCTCTTGTGAAATATAATACCATTGTTGTAGGACCCGAATGTTGCATTCCTTCAAGCTTCAATTATATAATGGAAAAAGGGTTACTACTTCAGCATTTTGAATGTTAACTATACATTGAATCACATTCTCCACACCAATCATGTTATGTGAATATTCTTATGTAAATGTTCAATGATTATATATATGTACCTGTCCATGGAGCAAGGCAGCAATTGTCAAGTACCATGCAGTGAACGTTATCATCAACAACCCAAGGAAGGACCACATTCTATAATTATGGAAGGAAGGGATGAATACATTGTGGCATAGCACGCACCAAAGATAAATGTCCACTTTCTCTTGTCCAGGTTATCATTGATGTAGTAAATATTGCTGCATGCGCATTAAGGTCGTATATCATACTTTATTCGCATATATATTATTCAGATAAATAAATCTAGTTCATAACGTTTCGTACCTTGCACAAGCAATCAACTGAATAACTAAACCGAAGAGTAGGAAAGTATAGTTAAAAAGAAGACCTACATTTCTCCAGTGCTTCCCCAACAATCCATCCAGAACTTCAAACCACTGTTGTAGAAATAAGTAATTTTAAGTTTTTAACAGACTGCCAAAAAGTATTACAGTTCAAAACTTATCACATTTCAATTATTACAAATGAGTAGTTTGACAATTTCACTTAAATTACAACATAGGTTTCATCTTAACATTCAAACATAAATGTGTAATTCATGTACCTTCAAACCAATAATATTTGGCTAATATTTTGAACATATCTAAATTACAGTTTGACGTTAAATGTAATTCCAGTGATCTCAAACTTTTCTTTATATGACTCTCATTAATTTACAAATTAAGTACATACTTCTTCCGTGCTAAAGCAAGATAAGCAGATCTGCTGCATTTGCAAAAATGACACAACCATATTCCTTTGTTTTTCCTGTGTGCTTATCTCTTAGCACCTGAACCAAGTAAAACAATTAATGACACACACTTCTTTTATATTTACACATAAATTAAATAGGACAAAAGAATTATCATGGTACCAAACAAATGGTAAGCTCTGAAGAGCATAAACAGAATGAAGATAGTCAGCTAATTATAAGCAAGCATTAGAGGGCCCTAATATCAAGTTGTTCACAAACCGTTTTCTGAAGGACTGTCATATTACCTTGTAAGTCCAACTAAGTTTCAAGCAACTCTACTGTCCCAGCACTGTAACAACATAACAGAAGGAAAATTAATAAATCAAGCATTAAAAATACATATTTTTAGCTAAAAAAAGTCAAATTTGTAATGGACAGGCAGCAAATAAGGCTATAATATTTAATCTGTAAATAAAACTAAAGAAATTAACCGTCGAATGCCTATTTTCTTTTAAACATGTAATCTGATGCATGTCACCAATGAAATATCTAAAATTTGTCGACCAAAGAAAATTTAACTCGTAAGAAACTAATCGCCTTTTGGATCAACAACCACAATATGTTAACACTTCATGTATGCAGCCTCTCTTAATTATACTTTCTGCTTTTTTATAAAGATTTTTATTTATTTTTTCCTTATGTTTTTTTTCTAACTACAAATTGATCGCTATTGTTATTTTCAGAAATCACTAGAATGTAAAATTGAACCTCAACTTAAATAACTCACACCTTAAATTAATTACTTGAATATAAGGTTTTAGAATTAACCTCAACTAACCTCAACTAATTACTTGAATATAAGGTTTTAGTATTAACCTCAACCATTAAGATAACATGATTATTAATCACATCCGAAGGATAAAAGCAATTTGAATACCAAAGGTAGGTATAAAGCAGAGTCTTCTAATGCTAATGGTTGCCTGAATAGTATATGCTACTCATTAAATATTTTTGTAATGACGGAAAAGAATGCATACGAACATGGTTTTATGACATTGTTTTCATATTGATTTGATTCCATTTTAATTTCAAGTCATAAAAATAGCAATTAATCAATTTGTATCAAGTTGAGGAAGTAATAAATATCCATTTTATGGGAGTAAATGTTAATTAACAACCGATTCATATGGCTTTGTAAAGAGAAAATTTATTTTTTGCATAAATATCAGCATACTTCAAATATATGTCAACCACCAAAACTTGAGTGCGGTAATGGTGAATTCAGTACTCACGTCCCATCACTTTTCTATGGCAATGAACGCAGATTTGAGATTTCAAAATTAGTCAATACAAAATTGGCAGGAGATGATACAATTTGAGATAATAATACATATAATGATTTTTATTGATAATTTATGTAATGAAAACAATGGTTTTAAATAACATATATTGCCAAGAGATATATCAATGCTATTAATACAAACCGTATAGATAGAAAGAATTTTCTTATCATAAAAGTAATATTTAAAACTGATATAGCAATCAATATAGGAATTTAACGGTGTCCAATTTCTTTTTACGTAACCGAATGAATCAAACATGGACAGTAATTAAACTTTCGAAAAAAAATATGATACACGGCTTATACCACATCTATTATATACTTCTTAGTATGAAAGTGTATGATGCATACAAACAATTAATACTTGGTTTGATTTTGGTATGGGGAGGATCGTCACATTTTTTAATGTGTTTAATTAAACACCAATCGTTTCATGTCATAAATAAATAGCTAATTAACTTCCATCGTCAGAAAATTTACAATTTAAGCAAATATTTTGGCATAAGTCTCCAAAATCAAACTGGTTTCACCTCTAGAAAAAGAAAGAAACGAAGGTAAAAAAGAGACCACAACTTCATAATGCATCATTAGAAACCTCATTCCTAGATATTTTCATTTAAACATTACCAGACGGCAGCGATACATAAAAAATGAATAAACAAACAAATATATTAAAAAACATTATCATTTATTGTAGCTACTTTATCATCAGGTGTTACACGTCCCAAATGCTAGAAGTTAACACAAGTTTTTAGAGGATATCAAAAGCTCTGACAATGGATACCTCAGAATAGATTACAAGCAAAAACTATAAATGCATGCAACATTATACCTCAGAAAAACATCATCATTTATTGTAACGTAACTGAAATTTATTTGAAAACAGAAGAATGAATAACACTTTATTTGGAAACTGATAGTTAGTGCTGTGAAGTTTAAATATGATAAAATTATATTAATCTGCAATTCCAAATCACACAAACATTTTCAACGTAGATGTGGATTCATTATCACATGGTTTATCATTTATCACATATAGATATGTCAGTTATTTGCAGATGCATGTATAGTCGTTTGAACCATAGATTTCTCATTTATTTTCTTAGATGCATTGAGTATCGTTGGAAAATAACAACACCATCATATCGAAATATCAAATTTTAACCTCCAAGTCAATTACTCAACTAAATTCACATTATAAATTTTAGATTATGCATATTTCACATAGTAACATGAAAATTTACATTTACGGAGAGGTCTTCGTTGTTTTTCCAACTCCAAACAAAATAGCTACTGCAAATAATAGATCACCTATGTTGAAAGTAATACACACATTCCTCTGTCACTTTAAATTCATGGAACATATATATCATAGTATTAACTACAAAAGTTAAACCGTTAGGCTAATGAGTGCAGCAGACTCGTACTGATTAGACGTGCTTGAAACTATTATATGACAACTTTGCAATCTTAAATTTTACATTTTTTCAATCAACGGTATTTTAATACTATGTCAAATGGGTAGAATTGCATCATCTTGACATGTAAACAATAGGAAAGTGTATCTAGACCACGCACATACCTTGAATAATAACTAACCTTAAGCACAACAAATAATGGCTTATTATCAAAGTTTGTAATATCAAGTCTGATTATACATTATATGTCACCAGCTGTTATTAGAACATAAACATTATGCTAAAAACATCATAGAGCACATAACAATAAGAAAAAACTCATATTTCATCACATTCCATGTTGTTAAATCAAGTTCATTTGAAGGACGTGGTCACAGGCAACCCACATCAGCAATCATATTCACATTTGGCAATCATCTCAAAATTGTTGAATGATTCTTGTTAGGTGAAAGTTTGTAAACCATAATTATAGTCATGCTTTCCTCACAGTATATTCATAGATCTTACATCTCCCACATCCATTTCAGCATTGTAGGATGACTTACAACCATATATAGTTACCTCGCAGTAAAATATATCGTCTTGATCAGTAGGAAGAAATAAAAATTTAAATTAAGGATGAAAAATCTGTCTTATAACATATACTGCATCAGTTAGTGATCTAATGGATTCAAAAGGGAGAGATAATAAACAATGCAAAATAGATCGAAAGTCATTTGGCTTGCTGGACAATTGTAGAGTAGGAGAGAAATTAAACAAACAAATCAATGAGTTATTTATGCTTTAAATTGGAAATGACACATATGAAATATGTTTTATTTTTACTTTCTTTTTTTTCCACTTTGATTCTAATAATTTTCTATATATGCATGAATAGTTATAGTAGCCTTATTGCAAGTTTGAAATCTATCATGCATATCAAGCTGGCCCCAAAATTATAAGCTTGTTTACGTATTCACTTGTCAAGATTTCTACCTATACAATCAAGATTCTACTGAAAGCATAGGCATTGACAAAAAATTAAAGGCTTGACTTGGTTTTGTTTTGGTTACATATGATAGAAAAGTATTAAATATTATTACAATAGCTTGAATGCATGTTTAAAACCTTTCATACATTATCAGTTGGCCATAAGTTAAAATACTTATTTCATTCTTTTGTGTTGTTAGAAACTCAGTTTCATTTTCATAGGTTTCCATTCTTCTAAAATTAGTATAGACTTAATTGAAGTACTGGAAACGACCACGCATGTCCATTTGTGGCCTACTATTTAACTGCTATTAACTAATGCAGGTCAAAGCAAGGTTGGCTCAAAATTTGAACTTAAATGGTACCATAACATCTCCTGTTGAGAGTGCTATCAAAACCAATATCGAAGAAAGCGAAGCCAACGAACCTAATTATATCCCAGATGAACATCTGATAGATACCTCAAAAATAAAATTGAGGATGAGCAACAAGTATTTGAAGAGAAAATTGTTGTACTCAAAACGAGTTAGAAGCATCATTCGAAAAAAAAGAATTTCAATGAGCAAAACTAGATTATTTCACTTACAGAAGTATTTCATTTCCTACTATACTTGTCTAGAATTGTGTTATTGAATCATTGCACCATTAAACTTTCTGCAATCGAAAAGATAATGTTAAACAAATAGCCTTGCAACCAATTTAGTTTGGAATCATATACTCACCCTACCCAACTGTTTGTTAAACCCCTGCACTTTCTCCTTGACCTCACCAGCCCTTTTCCCCAGACATTTGGTCATTCCTTGTCAAGATATATATTTTAGCTTTGAGTTTCTCAACCTAAAAAAGGAAAGCTATTTATATTTGCTGCTATAAACAAACTCGCTGACAAAGAAACTATCATGTTATGATAATAACACCTCATTCTCTAATTCATCTTACGTGGCCCTCTTCTGCTGCTTCTTTTTCAACTGCGGCTCCTTTTTTCAACAGATTATTATAAAATAACATTTCAAGTCATTAAAACAAAAATGGTTTAGACAATCCACAAAAGAATCTCAAGTTATACCATAATTATGAAGTAAAATAAAAGTTGTGCAATGGGGCAAAATAACCTGAGATTCTGGCGGTAGAGATTCGCATAAGAAAAAGATAACTAAGATTCAGAAGAGTACATACCCTAGATTGCAATAGATGAACATATTCGATTGGGAAAAATTGATTAAAGGAGGCGAAATAAGAAACAAACCCTAGATTCATACAAAAAGAGAAAGAGGTTTGTTAATGCGTTCTAACAAAATAAGTGTTGCAAACTGATTGATTTGGTGTAGTGGTATAATGATTTAAGTTCAATGTTTGAGACTAAAGATAAAATAAATAAAAGAAGGAAACAAATATATTAGAGATTTGTGAAAGATCCGAATTTAATATATAGTGTAGAAGTTATGATACCTTTTTGATTCAATATGAAGCTCAAGGTTAATGTGGAAAATAAATGAAAGAATGGAAGAAGGCAATTAGAGATTTTATTTTAGTTAGGAAACAAGAACATTTTGCTTAAGGATTAAACTATATAAATGTGATAATGGAATCGAATAAGAAGAATGCAACATAGGCAAAATTCAATATAAAGTTGTAATTATTGAACTGTTAAAGTTTCAAAATGATTTAGTTTAAATTCTTTTAAACCCATACGCAACTTAGAAAGCATCCATTGTTTTTCAAGAGAATCGATAAGAAAACTTAACTCTCAACATTATATATATTCATCACCAATTTCCAGCAATTGGATTATACATTTTTGGAGAACAATTAATCCAAAAATAAACCTACAAAGGAAAAAAAAGCAATTTGGTTTCTTAAAGTTGAGATTATCTATTGAAAAAGAACTAACAAATAATTGAAATCACTTTAAATATTTTAGTTGCATATCTAAAATCATGATTTGAACTTAAGTTGTAAGAATGATAAATAAAAATATGTTTATAGATTCTTACTTACTTACTGGGAAAAGGAGGAAGAAAATAAACTCTAAGTGTGTTGTTCTGTATGATTCAAAAATAATGTACGTATTTATCATCCCTAAAAATAAATGCTATATGAATGAAAAGGGAGAACCTATAGTGATTCTAAGAAGATTATTTATAGACATTGAATAAAAAAATGAGTTATACATAGAGTAATAAAAAATCTAGTGAATTGAGTGGGAAAGAAAGGTAAATGTTATCCACGTTTAATCCTAATCATCACATTATGATACCCTTTCTAATGATTGAATAATTCGACTGAAATAGTGAAATAACTACGAGCCATTATGGAGTTAAGACTAAATAGAAATGGAAATGAAAGAAGGAATCAAAGAGAATAGAGATTTTATTTTTGATGAGAGGAAAGAAACTTCTTCTTAAGGTATGAACTTTATAGCGTAATAAAGTAAAATTGGCTAAAATAGGTAAAACTAATAAAATTGAAAGTCAAAAGGATATAACGTTACACTTGAATATACTAAAGATTATTAAATGACAAATTTTAGAAGTGTAAGCATGAAAATATACACATGAATAACTTCAAGGGCTTATTTATTCAGGGTAATAAGCTTTAAGGACACTCTTCTGAAAAATTAGTTTTAAGGGCATTTTACAGGAAAAAGATAAAAGAATTTATCATTTTTTGTATAACACAAAAGGATAAATGAATTTATCATTATGCTGTAAATAGTCCTTAAAATTAATTATTCAAAAGTGTTGTCCTTAAAACTTATTACCCTGTAAATAGAAGCACTTCAACCTAATTTCCACCATGAATAAAAGGGAAATAAATTTTAGTTCCAAAATTATAAGAAAGGAGCAAAAGGATAAGAAAATATCCAACTTTAATCTATATAATATTTTGTGTTCTTGTGGCTTTCTAGATTAAAAGGAAAATAAATGGAAAGAAAGACTAGATTAGAATTCTGAGAGATGTCAAACTTTGACATATAAAATAGAAGTTATAAAGTCACTTTGATTTCATGTGAAGCTCAAGCTTAAAGTGAAATATTAAATGAAAGAAGGGGACATAGCTTTTACAGATTTTAGTTCAGAGGAGAAAAGATAAAAAAATTCTTAAGGATTTAAATATATAGATATGCATAATATATTGAAATTAAACGAAGATAAAATAGGCAGAACTAATTGACCTGGAAGAGGGAAAAAACGACTATTACACATGGATTTAATAAACTAATTTAAGAAGAAATTTTAGAGCCAATTAATAAACCATAAAATTTCAATTTGATTTTTTTTACTTCTTTTGAAAATCCAATTATAGCTTAGGCCTCATCCATAGTTTTTGAAGACATTAATATAAATAATTTAACCTTCAACCTTCTTTATTTTAATTGCCGATTACCAACAACCGGATTATGCATATTTGCAGAATGGAAGATCCAAAAATAAGCTCTCAATTTATAAAAGAAAAGGTAAATTGGTTTAATTCAGTTGAGATTATTCTTCGAAAAATAACTAATCGGTAACAGAAATCAGTTTCAATATTTTAATTATGCATCAAAAATCACAATCTTAACCTAATTTCTAGAAATAACAAATAGAAGTGCATTGTAAAAATTAATCCATATTTATTTACATGAAAAAGGAATAAGAAAATTAACTTTATACTAGAATTGGTCCGTGCTTCACACACAGGCTGTTTATATTATTCTAAACAGAAAGTAAGGACATTTTCGGAATTTCAAAAAGATGCCGAGTAGATTAATTTTTCTTTATTAGTAGTGGAGATATGTTGAACCTTTCGATTCTTAAACATTATATAGATGTATCTTCAGAGATAATAAATGCAACTTCAGATAAAACTAAAGACTCATGATGATTCAATGCAAATTTCGATAGCTATAATGTAAAAAATTGAATTAAATTACAATTAGAAAAACCTAGTGAATTTAAGGGAAATGGGAGTTAAATATTATCAAAGTTTAAACCTTGCCATCATATTATGCGACCTTCTGTTAATTGAATTGTGCGATTAAAATTGTGATATGATTTTGAGTCCTTATAGATCCCGAGACTATAGAGGAACAAAAACGAAAGAAGAAAAAAGGGAGTAAATATTTTATTTTTGATAAGAGAAAAGAAACTTCTGCTTAGCATTTGACTTTGTTGAGAAATAAAATAGAATTTTACAAGATGAATATATCTAATAAAAAGGGAAGTCAAAAGAACATGGTATTACACCTTAGTGTATTAAAATTTTGTTAAATGTGAAAATTTAGAGGAGAAAATTTGAAAATATACACATGAATCAAGGAGAATTAAGGATTTTCATTCTAAAACCATGAGTAAAAATAAAAGATATTAGAAGACATCCATCTTTTTTTATGTAGTATAAGAATTCTACAATTGAAATTGTGATATGATTTCGAGTCCTTTTAGAGCTTGAGATTAAGGAAGAACTAAATGAAATAAGAAAAGAAAGAATAAATATTTTAAGTTTTATGAGAAAAAAGAAACTTCTTCTCTAAGTTTGAACTTTCTAGAAAAATGAAATAGAATTTAACATAATGATTAATTTAATAAAAGGGGAAGTCAAAGGGACATGGTGTTACACATTAGTATATTAAAACTTGTTAAATGTGAAAATTTAAAGGGCTAAATGTGCACATGAATCAAGGAGAATTAAGGATGTTGATTGTAAACTATGAGGAAAAAGAAAAGGTATTAAGAGATATCCATTTTTATATAGATGGAGAGATAAATATAAGAATTGTGCAATTAAATTTATGATATGATTTTGAGTCTTTGTGGAGCTTGAGATTAAAGAGGAACTAAAATGAAATAAGGAAAAAAAAGAATAAATATTTTAATTTTGATGAGGAAAAAGAAACACTGCTTAAGTTTTGAATTTCGTAGAGAAATGAAATAGAATTTAACATGACCAGTGAGAACTCATACTATATACACTGTATGTTGAAAATTTGGTAATCAATATCTAAGATATCATCATGATAGTTACAATGGAATTCCAAGTGCTAATATAATTTGTTTGTTGCATTGAGAATGTGGTATGAAAATGAACATTGAATACTAGAACTTTGAAAATAAAAACATAATATTTTTGTTATAGTTAAAAGGATAAAGTGAAATCCAACTTTCATTCCTTATTCTAGGAATGAGATATATCTATTAGAGAACAATATATGTACTATAGGCATCACACCATGAAATTCCTCAATTTTCACCAAACAATATGCCATAATAATCGCAAGCTTTTTTCAACCACGTTAAAAGATAAAATAACTTTAAATATTCTACTTATTATACTTTAGTTATGAATTTCAGTAGCTATAGTATTAAGCATTTGCATCTTCTATGCACTCATAAAAGGTGCATGTATAGAAATTATGCTTCAAATAATTTTTTCAATGTTCATGTGTTTCTTCCCTTATATTTTTTGGGTAACTCTTGATTTGAAATTGATAATAATGAAACAAGTGCGGTGAGAAGATCCATTTATGCTATTATCTAATAGTGTATATATGGCCTTTGTACCTTTCAACACACAAAATAAATTTTAGATTAAATATAAAATTGTGAATATAGAGAGTTTACTTCAACACCTTATGAATGAAAAAAAATATGTTTGAGATTCATGTAATATTGAAAACTATGAAACATTGTTTATTTTTTATATAAAAAATCAACCGTCGTATAAAACAAAATAGTTCATTAGTAGTGTTTTTTGGGTATCATCATTGATTTCCACTTTTACTCTATGTTTACACCCAATTTTACTAATACAACTTCATTAACATTGTGGAACATATACTATGAAGCAGATATCCATCTCCTCCAACTTGGAACAATAAAATTGGTACAATATTGGAATTCTTTGTAAAATTCCAACTTTTTTAACAAAATTTTGACCACTTAATATGTTATAATTATAAGCTAGTATATATCATTATCGGTATGAATGCAACGGTAAAATTTCATTTTTTACAATATATTTCAACCACTTAATATATTTATAATTAATATAAAAGCTAGCATATAACAATATGGAATTAGAAAGAAAAAAATAACAACTTAGACAAAATAGCTATATATGTAAATTCAAGTTCACTTCAATATTCTTTGTTGCACCTAAACTTTTCATCATAAATAAATCATAATTCACATAGTAAGATATGTTAACAACAAAATAAAGTTCATATGAAACCACAAAGAGCTAAAATAAACTCTAAATGAATCTCCTACTATATAAAACAATCCATTGAAGAATCTCTTTCCATAAAAAAGAATTATAGCTCTTACACTAAAGATATATAAATATTTAATGATCATTGCATTTTATCGGTACTTATTATTATTTATGCTATAAAATATTTCTTAGTTTATTTTCTCATGTTATTGGCTTTACTTTACATGGTTAACAATTTATTTACTTGGATATTTGTTTTAAAGATGAAATTGTTTGCTTTTTTATTTCAAAGGACAATCAACTTCATTTATTCACGTTAAGGATAACTTTCAAGTTTTAATTGATTAAAATCCAAATATTTTAAACTAAAGGCACACTTCAACATTTACCAAATAATAAAATTAATTAGAAGAACACTTCTTTTTAATGTGAGAAAAAAGAATATAATAAATAATAAAAATTAATCATGAATAGCCCTTTTTGTGAATGTGAGAAAAAATGATATAGGAAAAATCAACATGAAAAGCTAAGTGTATATATCCTTATTATATACCACTAAGTGCATATGCCCTAGATGTGGCTACGTCCAGAGACTAAGACAACGCCGTTCTCGCTCAGTGGAACGACCATATGCTTTTAAGCATCTATGGACGTCTACATTTGACTGCCTCAACGATGGTGCTATTGTGGTTGGTAGGTAGCATGGGGCCCCCTTGGCAAACTCTAGATCTGATAGAGGTTTGGCCAAGAATAGGTCAAGGGAGGGGCGGGCGATCATTCATCCTTACCTTTTGTGCACAGGGAGAGGGGGGACCCCACTGTAGCTCATCGTCATCATCACAACTCTCCTTCTCACCATTCATATTCCACTCCACCAATATGCCAATTGAGCCCATAACCGATCATTTCCCATGCCATTGGGAAACAAGAAGATGCTGGCCTTAGGGAGAAAATGAACATCCTTTATCAATCTTTCAACAAAATGCAAGCCTAGAAGACCGGAGGCGAAACCTTTTCTGATGACGAGAATGGTGAACCATTTGCCGACGAAATCTTGAACATCTACATTCACAGGCAGTTTTCTTTTGCCGCCTATTGACAAGTATGATGGGAATGCCGACCCATCTGATCACATCAGTGGATTTAACTCCATTATCCATGTTGATAAATTTTTCGACCTAGAAAAGTGCTTACTCTTTCCCTCTACCCTTGGTGGACTGACCTACCGCTGGTTCCAACATTTGCAGCCGGGTGACATCAGTTCTTGGGTCAAGCTTTCTGCAGATTTCAAGACTAGGTTCTTCACATAAAAGACTCACGTTATGATTGCTAGCGAGATAGGTAGTATTAGACAAATAGCTAGGTCGCATGTCAATCGCTTCAACAAAGAATCTACCTTAGCTAGGGATGTTAGCATAAATACCCAGGTCATGGCCCTCTTTTTTGGAGCAGGTATAAATTGATAATGTGGAGTGAGCTTCAAAAGCACACGTCTACATCTCTAACTGACTTCTATCAACATGCAAAAGGCATAATGAGAATGGAGGATGCAAATCTCTTTAACAGCGAAAATGAAACCCGATATACAACTTAAGTCGGTCCTCATGTGAATACATGACGATTCAATATCGGTAGAACATCATCAATAGGCATGTAGATCCAAGCACCCAATATAGATCCAAGTATGATAACTATGCTACTTTGAACAGTGATATGGAGACTATATATCTCATAACCTGAGACTGGGTGCAATTTCGAAGACCAAGCCCACCAAAGACGAAAGAAGGGAGGACCCCACTGTAATGGCAAATATTGCCAGTCCCATCAAATCAATTGCCACTTCACCAACGAATGCTAAGTGCTCAAGGATGAGATTCACAAACTTACCAAAAAAGGGATACTTCTAGAGTTTATTTGAGGGCAAGTAGAACAAAGGAATAATTGTAACAACCAATCGGCTTCGCCCTAGTAATCTAATAGCAACAACATGGCAATAACCAACGTCCTGACCATATACGGAGACCTGCATGCGGGTGGTAGTAGTCGGGGAGCATAGTCTAGAATTAGAGGGAAGTGGGTTCAGAAGGCCAAGTATATTCCATAGAGAACCAAGTAGTCCATCACTTTCATTGCCAAGAACAGAGAAGAAGTCTCGTACCCCTATCACAATCCTATAGTCATCATTCTAGCAATAACCAGCTCAAATGCACATCGAGCCATCATGGATGGGGTCAGCTCAATCAACATCATGTTTAGATATGTTTTTTTAGGCTCTTAAGCTTTCTACCTTCAGCCTCACTCTCTACGCCTTACATATTTACAGCTTCGGGGGTATGGGCATTGTTACGATAGGTACCATCTCACTTATGACAACATTCGGCCAAGAACCCCTTATTACAAAGGTTCAAGTTAACTTTATAGTGGTTGATTTCCCTTCTTCTTATAATCTTTTGATATAATGACCGGTGCTTGTTGACTGGATGCTATCGTTTCCTACAATCGGCTTGTCATGAGATTCCATGTCCAAGGTGGGATCAACTAGATCCGAAGCAATTAACAGAAGGTTAGGGAGTGTTATGGGACCTTCCTTAAACAGGCTAAGATGGGTGTTTTCGTGCCTCAATAAGAACTTTCAACACCAAGCAGCAAGTAGCTCGAGAAAACCATCGAGCCGTTCAACACTCTGGTTTGTACTGAGACAACCCTCAACTTTGAAGCATCAACATTAACGGCTCCTCCTGCCTATAATATATTACTCGACAATATCATGGCATCCAAAGATGTATCACCCGAGAGTGCCTTAAGTCGGACATCGCTTAGGTTCATGACGGGATTTTCCTTGCCATTAAAGATATAACTGCCAATGGTGTGTCACCAAAGAGTACCTTGAGCCAGGAAATGCTTATGTTCATACTAGGACAACCCTAGGAGATGAAGCTACATTAACTAGGGGTTTGTCAATTAAGAATAAACTTGATCTTAGCAACATTCAAAGTAATGCCAGGACTGCCTTCCATAATGAATATTGGGATAACAAGAATTCCATCTCCTTGGCCACTCCCAATAGAATTAAAGAACTTATCTCAGCATGAAATGAGAAAGTTGCACCACATTGGAAAAGAGGGACATCCAACACGAAACTCATATCCTTTCAACATTAGCAGACTCATCTATGAGAGCCATGCGAAACATCAAAACCTTGACTCGAGCACGGACGTCTATTCCAGTAAGGGATATCATAGTGCGCATGGTTTATGCACTGGAACAATTTGACTTGGAAACAAGCCCAGATCTTGATGACGACCCACTCGACCATCACAAGAGGGACTCAATCATTAACGGTGGGCCAACTACTCCCTTGGAATCGATCTCTATAGACTATGCTAAGCCCAATATAGGTGTTTAAATCGACATATAACTCGGCCTAGAAGTTAAGGAAGATCTGATCAGATTCTTGTGATAAAGCAAAGTCATCTTCACGTGGGGGAACATTGACATGATCAACAACGATCCATGTTCATTTGCCATGCACTCAACATTGATCCAAAATTCACCCTTCTTTATAAAAAGCATTGAACACTCAACCCAAAAAGGTAGCGGGGCACTCAAAGAAGAGTGGAGAAGTGGTTAGCCAACGGCTTTGTCTGGGAGGTAGAGTATTCATTCTAGGTGCTCCAAGTACTGATCAGAAAGACAAATAGGTCTTACAGAACTTACGTTGAATTCTCCAACCTCAACAAGGTCTGCTTCAAAGATTGTTTTTCGTTGCCTTACATTGATTAGCTTGTAAATGTGACTGATGGACACAAGCTCCTCGCCTTCATAGATACCTACTCTATGTATAATTAGATTGCCATGCATGGTCGGGACCAAGATCACACCTCCTTCATCACAAAGGTAAGCCTATGTGCTATCATGCCATGCCATTTGGCCTATGAAATGTAGGAGTCACCTATCAACATCCCATCAACTGTACGTTCTCTGAATAGTTCGGTCGGTCTATCGAGGTATATGTGGACGATATGCTGGTAAAGTCCGAAAAGCCGAGGGGCATGTATAGAACTTGGCAGAGATTTCAGCATATTGCGCAAGTACAACATGAAGTTGAACCAAGATGTGCTCTTTTGTTGTCCGGTCTAGTAAATTCCTTGGTTGTGTCATTAGAGCCAAGGGTGTTGAAGCTAATCCTAACAAGATCCAAGCCATCCAAGATAAGAAAGTCCCTAGAACCATGAAGCAAGTATAGAGATTAAATGAGATGGTTGCAGCATTAAGCTGGTTCGTGTCAAAGGCAACCGGTCGATATCTCACTTTCTTCGACTTCATCAAGAAGGGAAAGTCATTTTCTTAGAATGGTGAATGCATTAAGGCATTCGAGGAGTTAAAGCAGTATTAGTATACTCCTACAGTACTTTCCAAGCCCATTAATGGGGAGGATTTGTATTTGTACCTGACAATGACTGACCATGGATCAGTATTGCCCAAATGAAAGAAGATGAGAAAATCTAGAGGCCAATCAGTTATGTTAGGAAGAGTTTGTCAGGCCCAAAAATGAGATGTACAAGGCTAGAGAAGCTTGCCTTCTGCTTGCTTATGAAAGCCCTATAACTTCGGCTGTACTTTCAGGCTCATTCGGTCAAAGTCCTAACCAATCAACCTTTGAAGCAAGTTGTTAGCCTAATAGCTATTAAAGGTTTCTTTCAAGCTTGGGTAGCATCACATCGCATTCCAACCTTACACTTCTGTCAAGAGCAAGGTCATAGAAGATTTCATTGTTGAGTGCTCAACCTTAGACAGCAGCGAAGAAGTGACCGTCACTAGCCAACAAATTTGGAACCTGTATGTGGACAAAGCATCAAATTAGAAAGGGGCAAAGGCTGGCATGGTCCTTATCACACTCGAAGGAAGAGAGTTATGTTTTGTGGTCTGCCTTACTTTTAAGGCGACCAATAATGAGGCTGATATGAAACTGTCGTGGTCAGCCTCAGGATGACAAGAGAATTACATGTAGAGTCCATTTATGTTTTCACCGACTCGTCATTAGTCGTTGATCAAATTGGAGATCACTTTCAAGTGAAGATTAAAACACCAAGCTTGTACACCATCGAGGCCAAGAAGATAATCTGCATATTCGCCAAGTTCAAGTTGAAGCAAATAATCAGGGAACAAAATGCCAAGGCCTATCCTCTGGCTGAGGTAACAAGCAACCTAGAAGAAGTCGCTCCATGAATACCTTTAGAGGTTTGAAACTCCCCTTGTTATGAGCCGGGGGCAACAACGATGGAAATAGATGCACAATCCATGGATAACTGGATGGTATCCCTTGTCAAATACTTAATGAATGAGGAACTTCTTGTCGGTTGTAGGGAAGCTAGGAGGATTCTCTACCGGGCTTTCCACCTCAAGATTGTAAATAGAAAGCTCTACAAATGAGGGTACTCCACACCACTTTAGCAGTGCATGTCTAAAGATGATGTAGGCCAAATTCTTGAAGAGCTACATGAAAGATTTTGTGGGATCACACCGGGGCTAAAGACTAGCAAAAAAAGGCTACCTGACATGGCTACTATTGGCCTACTATTATCAAAAACTCCTTGGACTATGTAAAGAGGTGCAACTGTTGTCAACGATTCACCAAGATCTATAGGGTCTTTCCTACCCACTTTACCCCTACGACTTCCCCATGACCATTCGACACATGCAGGATCAATTAAATTAGAAAGCTGCCTAATGCCAAGAGAGGGTATAGTCATGCCATAGTATGCATTGACTACTTGACCAAATGGGTCGAGTCCAAGACCCTTACTGGGGTCACTGCCCCTAAGATTCTCAATTTCATCAAGATCATCATTTGACACTTCGACCTTCCAAAGAACATTATCTCTGACAATAACACTTAATTTAAGAGCAGCCTCTTTCAGGACTTCTGTGCAAGGAATGGAATTAAGAAGTGCTTGTCTTTCGTTTCCCGTCCTTAAGCTAATGCACAAGTCGAGGCCATCAATAAGACCATTAAGTCCATATTTAGGAAGTGCCTCGTAAAACCTAAAGGGAACCAGACTGAAGAACTGCTGCTCTTTCTTTGGTTGTACTGTACTTCAACCGGCCATATTCCTTTCTTACTTTCCTATGGGTATGAATCATGCTTCCCATAGAAGTAGACATCACCTCACCTCAGTGTCTAACCTTTGAGCCCAAGCAAAATAAGACTACTCAATATCAGACTCAACACTATAGAAGAATGAAAAGTCGTAGCCTCTGCACCGAAGTCTACAAGAGGACGATGCCAAGCACTACAACTCAAGAGTAAAGCTCCAACACTTCATTAGCAGTGACCTGGTCCTATGTCAAGTGTTCGTAAATACAAAGAATCTAGCTGAAGGAGTACTTGGAGAAAACTAGGATGGGTCATATGTCATCTTAACAAATGATGCTTACCACCTCTCTCACCTGGATGGAATTCACATTTCCTGCACTTGGAACCCCATGCACCTTCGGCCTATCACATATAAGAGCATGCCATAATTGTAAGGCTAGGGTTATACATCTTTTGGGAAGAATACATTGAAGACTCTAGAGCCAACATTGTTCAACACATTCACCAAGGCTTTCCAATGAGGATGAGTATCATGTGCTCATTACCTTGTTTAAGAACTACTGACAGTTGCCACTAAGGACTGTGCAAGCCATGCTCCCTTCCTTGCTGGATGGCTATCCATCGAGTGTGAATTACTATTCATTCACCTCCTTGTTCGGGACTGCCACCTAGCATTTAGGTTCGAGCTGAGCCTGTCTGCTACTCTCAATAGGCAATGTGTCACCTTGGAGAACCTTCAAGGCTATCCAATAAGGATGAGTTATCATGTGCTTATTACCTTGTTTAGGGATTGCAGACCTTTGCCACCAAGGACTGCATGAGCCATGTTCCCCTCCTTACTGATCAGCTATCTAATAAGGGTGAATTATTATTCATTCACTTCCTTACGTGAGTCACAATGGAGGAAATGTGGGCCTAATTTTCTTTCCAAAACCACTTTGTAATTAATTTATTTAAATTCAATTTAAATTTTCTATTGATATCGTATATCAATTTGCATGTATATAACTTTATATACGCACTTTATTAAATATTGATGGTATTCAAACAAATCAAATAAAATTTTATAATTAAAATTTTATAAATATTAATCTATCTAGTCAATTAAAATAAATATAAATTACATGGTTTTTGCAGTATTAATCATTACAGTTGTGTGACTCAAAGGTGTAAATTTAGTCATCGATTAATACTGAACAGTTCAAATATTAACGTTCACACGTCACATTTGCTAGTGGTATAGCATTTGGCTGAATTTACCACTTACACTTCTTTTTGGTAAAATCCATTTTACTATTATAAGTAGTACCTAGTTGTAACAATTGTTCACACTAATTTTCTTTGTCAATATTGTATCACATTAAAATTTATGGAATTAAGTTTTGTCAAAATTCTATCATCGTTCACATTCAATTTGATTAGTCCAAACACTTAATCCTTGGTTCAATAATAACAGTTATTATTAACTATGTTATTCTAGCTAGATACTTTGACTTTGAGTTGGCTACAGTTGGCCGTAATACTAACCTCATATATCTGAAGAGTCGAATTCTCCATAGGATAGCATTTCACTTTCAATTCTTCATTTCAGACACAACTACAATCGTTTGATGGACGCCATGCCATGGTTTAATTATAATGATAGTGGGATATCCACATTAAAGTTCCATGATATTCTTAAGCCAAGGGAACCATAGAACATTATCACTTCGAGATTCTCTGTTTGATCTTAGTTATATTAAACAATTGAAAACTCTCGCGTCAGTCATTCCATATATATCCAATAACTATCAACACGTAGCCCCTTGGTTTCCCCAATAACTATGAGTAATACACTACCCAACATTTTGAGAGCATAACATACTTTCGTTTCAAAGGATGTATCGATATCCTATCTCAAAACATCTAGACTAGGAATATTTAAAATAAAAATGTTATTTTAATGTGATGAATTTCTCATGATTATGAAACTTTGTAATTATTGTCACATAACAAATTATTTAAAGATTTTATATTTACTATTCTTCAGATTAATTGCTTATTTAATTATAGCATAATATAACAAGTATATAATAGAAAGAAACACCTTTTATTTTGAAAAAGATTGGCCATCGAGTTGGATATTTATAAAAAATTACATAATTGCACCTAAGGCGTACCACTAACACTATCAAAGTAGGGTATTTGTGTTACTAGCTATTTAAACATTTCAAATTCAGATTATGAAATTTTGAAAACCATAAAGTTTTGATACCAACTGTGGGGGATGTGATGGCTACCATAATATTGTATGGAATGTATTGTAAGGCTAATGTAATGTTGGCATTCCCTAGGTGGCAGGACACACCTATCCTCTTGCACTTCCATAGGTGGTAAGAAAACCCAACCTCTTGACTTTCCACGGTGATCAAGATCACCTATATAATCTTGACTTTCCACGAGTGATGATACCCATTACAAATAAATAGTAGAGTAATATCTACAAGAAATTTAATCTTTTGATCACAATTTCAAGTACCCTTTAATACAACTTTCTATAGACCCCCAGTAGCAATATATATTTGGTTTCTTTGATGAATATGATAAAATTAGATACTAAATGATTAAAAATTATAAGTAGACACTCTGACTTTTTACAAATCACAAATCCGTGAATAAGTAGAGAGAAAAGGAGTGGATACATAGAGAGTGTGTGTGTGTGTGTGTAAGTAATAGGACTTTTCTGCAAAATGTGAGAGTGAAGAGAGTGAGAGAAATGAGATAGAATTACTTCTAAAATTTATTGTCCAAAGCCTTTAAATAAAAGATGAAGAGAAGTGACTTTTCCTGAAGGGGCGAAAGGAAGTATCCATTCATTTAAATTGAAATGTTGCAACTAACGGCTAGTATGTCGGCATACCTTGGGTATGTGTTAACACGTCCTAGTGTAGAATGTTTATTCTTTTATAAAAATTATTTCAACTCTTTTAACTTGTAAAACCAAAATAGAATTACATAAAATGATCATGGAAAGTAAAATAAAGAATTTTAGGATAGAGTTATCAAAGGTTTGCGAAGGGATCTTTAACGAATAAATCTAATACTCGATATAATTTAAGACTATCTAGTTGTTGTCTTATACTCTACCAGTTTTGTTCCTTGATATTGCTGTGTCCTTCTATCGTTGCCTTTGAATCTACGTGTTTCTTGTAGTCTTATTCTTATCTCCTTGATCTTGATTCCTCTTAGTCTGCCCAGTCTTGTACTTGATTTGTTGTATTGATCTGCCTTGATATGTGTACCGCATCTCTACTTGATTATCCTATCACTACAATAAAAATACCCTATTACAACATTTTTTTACAATGGTCTATAAATTCATGTTGTAATAGAAACCTATAACAACAGTTTTATCTTGCCCGTTGTAATAGATACCACTTTTCAACAACTCTTTTTCGTTGCTCGTTGTAATAGATACCTATTACAACGTTTTTAATTTTCCCATTGTAATATATGTATATTACAAATATTTTTTTCCCGTTGTAATAGATAACAATTTTCTTCAATACCTCTTCCCTATTTGCCCGTTGTAATAAATGCCTATTACAACCATTTTCTTTTTCTCGTTGTAATAGATACAAATTTTAACAACTCTTTTTTTGTTAGTTGTAATAGATATATATTACACTCTTTTTAGTTTAGCAGTTGTAATAAATGCCAATTTTCAACAACTCTTAACTGTTCATCATTGTCTTCGATTATTTTAGATGTCGTAGGAGGATTTAATCAATATTCTAGCAGACTTAATTTTACTTTCCAGTTATTAAAACGTAATTATATATACCATGTTTTTCAAAATAAATGCAATGAGAATGTTTTAATAATTAATAATAAATAATAATTACTATTATATAATAATAATTAATAATTAATTTGAAATATGAAATAATTACTAGTAATAATTACTATTCAATAACTAATAATTAGTATAATACTTAATAAATAATAAATAATAATAATTATTAAATAAGTAATAAAATATTATTAATAGTTAATAATTAATTTGAATAACTAATAATTAATAAATATAATTAATATTAAAAATTAAATAATTAACTTTAATAATCGGTATTTTATAATTCGTGTTTAGTATTTAATTTTTAACTAGTTTACAATTTTAATAATTTATTATAGTTTAATATTTAATAGCTAATAATAATAATTAATTTATAATTTAATAATTGACATTTAACAATTAATAATTACTATTACTAAAAATTAATTATTAATAATATATACATAATAAGTAATAATAAATAATTAATACTCAATAATAACTGAAAAGTAATAAATAATAATTGATGTTAATAAATAATTAATAATTAATAAGTAATCGGTGTTTAATAATTCAGAAGTAATATACACTATTTAGTATTTGATATTTAAAAGTTAATATTAATACCTATATCTATTATTTAATATTTCAAAAAATTTAAAATTTAAAATTTTCAAAAATAAATTTAAAAAAGTTCATAAAATTTTGAAACAAAAGTTTGAAATTTATCTAAAATTCAAAAATAATAGTTTATAATAAAGTTCGTATTTCTCCCATTTTGATCTACTTTTAATCTTACAATTTCTCTCTTTCAATTTTGATTTCCGGCTTACCTAGAGGACTGCTTTTTCCCTTGCAACATAAGTGTCTAAAGATTTCATGTGTAATTTTTACTTTGATACATTTGAGTTTCTAATTTGGCTCCAAAACCAAACTTATGGCTCTAAATAGCAATTTTCATCCTAGGATCGCCTTTTTCCATTCCAATGTATCATTCTTCGTAGATCTAATCCAAACAAAAACATCTCCTCTCCTTAAAATAAAATCCACTGCGTCGATTCCTCTCTCATTCTATTCTCCCCTCTTCTTCACTTTTTTCACAAAATTAAACTGAAACCGGTGCAGCTTGTAGTAGGCGATTTTTTTATTCTTTCAATGAATTAGAAGGCTGAAGATGACCTGCTGCTTTATTCATGGTGATAGGTTGTATTTTCTGGTGACGGAAGCAATTACTAATGGTGTTTTGATGATGAATGAAGAAGATAAGGAGGTAGTTCAATATGTAGGCAAACAAAAATGGAACAAGAATTGATGAAAATGAATTGTATTTAGAAAATAATGGAGCAAATGTATGGTGTTGATGCAAGAAATATAACAAATAAAAGAAATGATAATGAAGTGATTGTTTATGGAGAACTGATGATGAATGAAGTGGATATGATGGCTGATCGTATGTGCGGGTGAAGGGAATGAAACAAGAATTGACAGAAATGAGTTACAATGATGCAAAAAATTGAGGAATTGAGAGTTGTAATGCAAGAATTATCAAGAAATTAATTGGAGAATTAGATCAAAGCTTAGATTCTGTAATAGTATTGAACTAAGATTTGCATAAAAAGATCAGAAGCATGTAATAACGGAACTGAAATGAATTATAACAAGAATGGTAAATGGCAGAAACAAAGAACAAGTAATAAGTTTCTAGGAATAACATGAACAGAAGTTGTAATTTGCAGGTATGTAAAGAATTGGGAACTCTAATTGTAAAGAAGAACAAAGATTGAACTGAAATTGAAATAAGGCAGAAATGTACCAACAGGGAATGGTAATGGCAATCAACAAGGAAAAGAAGAACATGTATTTTTTAAAAAGGCAGAAAGTAATCAATAAAGAATTATAATGGCTAAAATGAACTAAAATTAAAATCAAGATCTAATTAACAGGAATCTAAGAAGAAAGGAATTGCTCTATAAGTTACTAAGAAACTGAAATGAACAAAAGTAAATTGCTTTTCGGATTTCTTCACACTTTTACAAAATGAGATGACAGTATTTATAAAGATAGATTGCACCTTTTCTGGATTCAACTCGGCCCAGTTACAACCCAATACACTGACATACCAAACATACACTAACTGGCACAAAACATACACACACCGAAACATTCAAAATATACCTCTTCTCAATTCTTGGTTCCAGCAACTCAAGTGCCTGATATAGGCCTGACATCAATCTCCATCATCCCTGGTGGTCTGGCTGGAAATAATCATCTTTTGGGCTTCTGCCCTTTAACCCAAAGTCAATATTTTATTATGATTTCTTGAGTTAATTTTTGATGGAGATGAAATGAAAACAGAATACTTTTATTATGATTTGCTGAATTAATCAATACAAACGTGAGAATGCTACGAATTTATATATTACAGCTTTTGTACAAAATGGGCTTCGGTCCATAACTCAGAAAACAAAAGAATAATGAGTAACGGCCTAGATTGTAAACAGATGATCATACGACCAAGATTCTTTGGCCACTTCATATATACGATCTGATGAAGGGTTTCTTATTTCATTAGCCCCTCATAAACCCTTCGGCATCTAGGGTTCGATGAATCCCCAAATCATGTCGATTCCAAAAATAAATCTCAAATCTAGCTTAATTATAATCTCAGATCCTCAAAGCAGGTCTATTTATCTTTATTCGAGCAATTTTTAACAACAAATTTTGTTGTAGTATCATTTGAGTGTATTTGCTTTTCTCGACCGTATGTTGTTTGAGACTTGAAATTGTTTGATTCTGGAGCTTATTGAGATTTAGTGAGACTAGCACTACAAATTTGAGCTTGAGTCTTCTCAGTCGAATGATGTCTCAAGTTTGAGATTCGGTGAGCATCTTAAGCTTGAGTCTTCTCAGTTGATTGATGTTTGGAGTTTGATATTCTATCATTCTGAGGCTTATCAAGTCCTGTTGAGGCAGAATTTGCCTTGAGACTGTCTCTGGTTGAAGATTCGAGCGAGACCTGTTGCGACCTCTGTGAGTTGTTTACTTTCAGCTTGTACCCGAGGTGCATAAAATTAGTTCTTGACAGTGGCTTGGTTAAAATATCAGCTATCTGGTAAGTGGAAGGTACGTGATTGATGTTTAATTTTCCTCTTGCTACTTGCTCTCGAACGAAGTACAAATCGAGTTCCATGTGCTTTGTTTTAGAGTGTAGAATAGGATTTGCAGTAAGATGAAATGTGATTAAATTATCACACCATATTGTTGTTTTGCTGTCTGTTTTAAATTGTAGTTCATCAAGTAGTGACTGTATCCATATTACTTCTGTTGTTGCATTAGCAACACTCCTGTATTCTGCTTCAATACTTGATCTTGACACAGTTGGCTGTTTTTTTGAACACCATGATATAGGATTATTGCCCAAAAATATACAATAGCCAGTTGTAGATCTTCTATCGTCAAGATCACTAGCCCGATCAGCATCTGTGTATCCTGTAATATTGATGTGTTTGCTTGAACTTAAAGTCAGACCAAAGTCTGGAGTCCCTTTGAGATATCTTAATATTCTTTTCACCATTTTCAAGTGTTCAGTGGTTGGTTTTTGCATAAATTGGCTGACTTTAATAACACTATAGGCAATGTCTGGTCTTGTAATTGTTGCATATTGAAGAGCACCAACAATGTTTCTGTATTGTTTCTCATTTGATATTGCATCACCTTGAACTTTGAAATGTGCAAATTACTGACCATGGGTGTTGAGATAGAATTGGATTGATTCATCTTTGCTCTATTCAATATCTCATGAATGTAGTTCTTTTGGCTTAGTTGTAAGGATGAATCTGACAATCTCTTAACTTCAATGCCGAGAAAATAATTTAAGTTCCCAAGATCTTTAACACTGAATTTTTGATTAAGCCGATGTATAAGTCCACTGATTTCCTCTGCATTGTTACCTGTAATAATAAAATCATCCACATATATTAGTACATATATTATTATGGTTTTACTGAATTTTGTAAATAGAGAGTTTTCAGATTTTGTAGATTTGTAGCCTAGCCCAATAAGAGTTGTCTTGAGCTCTTCAAACCACACTCTTGGGGCCTGTTTAAGACCATAGATGGCTTTATTCAATTTGCAAACCAGATTTTCTTTTTCATTTTGCACAAAACCATGTGGTTGTTCCATGTAGACCTCCTCCTGCAAAACACCATTCAAGAAAGCATTATTGATGTCAGCTTGTTTGATGGTCCAATTTCTGTATAAGGCAATTGTGATTACTATTCTTATAGTAGTGGGTTTTACAACAGGTGAGAAAGTCTCATTAAAATCAAAACCACTCTGTTGTGAAAAACCCTTAGCTACTAGCCTTGCCTTATACTTAGAAATTGTACCATCAACATTCTTCTTTAATCTGAAAGTCCACTTGCACCAAACAACATTTTTATTTTTGGTAAAGGGACAAGACTCCAAGTCTTGTTCTTTATAAGTGCATTGTATTCATCTGACATGGCTGATTTCTAGTTCTGATTTTCCATAGCTTGACAATAATTACTTGGCTCTTCAGTATAGAAAGTGATATTATAAATTTTGGGTTTAATAATACCACCTTTTTGACCTTGTGATCATATGATGGTTTGCTCTAGTGCTTCGTTGTTGAAGAACACTTTCACTTGATTGAAGTTGTTCATTGTGAGGCATTGTTTCCTTTGGAACTTGTTGTGAGATAGACTGTTCACTAACTCTTTGCTGAGGTGTCTGAACAGGTGTATCTACATCATTTACCTCATGACCTGGTCCATAACTGGACATTGTGTGTTGTGAGTTGGCACTATCTCCAATCAAATCTCTGGGGCTTGCATTACTTCCTCAGGTAAAACAGGTATAGAAGGCAGTGTTTCCTTTGAGTTGTATACTTTCTTGGATGTTTTGATTTCTGAATCTTTAAAAGGAAAAACCCTTTCATTGAAAACAACATGTCTGGAGATAACTATTCTGCCAGTACTGTCTAAGCATTTGTATCCCCTTTGATTAGTTGCAACCAAGAAAGGTACAGGGCGCTGATCTAAAATTCAACTTGTGAGAGTTATATGGCCTAAGATAAGGAAAACATAAGCAACCAATGACCCTTAGATTTAAATAGTCAGGTTTGACATTGTACATCATTTCCAAAGGACTTTTAAACTTCAAGACCTTTGTTGGTCTATTAATTAGATAGACAGTTGTAGTAAAAGCATCAGGCCAAAATTTTAAAGTCATAGCTGCCTGAGCTAGCAATGTGAGACCAGCCTCAACAATTTGCCTATGTATTCTTTCAATTATTCCATTTTGTTCAGAAGTGTATGGGCAAGTTGTTATATGAACTATGCCTCAGTAAGGTTTCAGTGGCATGTATTCTGTTCCTCCATCAGATTGAATTACGTTGACTTGACAATTGGTTTGTTTTTCTGCCTGAGCAATAAACTGTAACACAACATTATGAGTTTCACCTTTTGATTTCAAAAAATATATCCAAACATACTTGGAAATGCATCTATGAATGATATGTAATATTTGTACCCATAATCTTTGTGAATAGGTGCATGTCCCCATAAGTTTGTGGTAACTAATTCAAGCGGTTTACTATAGATAGTTTCAGAATTCAGAAAAGGTAGTTTATGTGATTTACCCATTTGGGAAAATGTACATATATATGGCATAGAAACATCTTCATAAGAAATATTAGTATTACTCAATATATGTCTTACGATTGTAGCATTTGGATGTCCCAATTTATAATGCCACATATCAAATGTCTTACAATTTTCTTCTTGTTTGAACTCAGAGTTATTACACCAATTTCTTATAGTTTCTGCATTTCTTAAATTAGCCACTTTGAACTTGTACATCCCTTTATGTTCACTACCGTGCAAGAGAATTTCTTTAGTTAGGATATCCTTAACTAGACCGTATTGTGGGTAGAACTCAAAATACACACTGTTATCCTTAGCAAACTGTGACACACTTAGAAGATTTTTCTTAACTAATGGTACTCTAAGCAAGTTATTTAAATATAACTGCCTTTTTCCCATAATATATGATCTGCTAGTGTGAGTGATAGAAATTGACTTACCATTACTTACATGTATGGAGTTCATAACTTTATACTCCATGTTTCCAAGATTCAACTTGCTTAGATTGTTTGTAATGTGGTCGGTTGCTCCAAAATCTGGATACCAATCTTCATCATATATGTGTTCTGGCTTTGCTATTTCTGTTCGCTGATAATCTTTGCTATCTGATTGATTGCTTGAATTGTTTTGAACTTGAGCAAAATTTGCACTAAGATTTTGATTTCTTTGATTATTGGAATTTTGTCCTGGGTCATAATTCAGATTCAATATGAAGTAACACTTAGCAGCAGTATGGCCAAGCTTTTCACATATCTGACATCTTGGTCTGTTGTTATTGTTCCATCTACCTCTGCCTCTGGTTCTATTGGAGTGTGCACCTCTTTGTACTGCTTGATCATTCCTTTTAGTGCCTTGATTTCTGCCTTTGTTGTTTGCTGCATAGTTAACTGTAAAATTAGAATCTTTAGTTTTCTTGTTATCAATTCTTGCTTCATGAGCAAGTAATACAGAGTGAACATCATCAATGGTTGGCAGAATTTTTTGAGATGATATTACAGCTACAACAGCTTCATATTCATCATTTAATCCATTTAGAACTGTCATAATTTGTTCTGAATCACTGACTTTATGACCTGCTGCTTCAAGTAGATCACAGGTGGTTTTGATTTTAGAGAGATATTCTCTCATATTTTGGCTGTCTTTCTTTGTATTGTGCGGCTGTCTTTTGTACAACATAACTTTAGCTGCAGATTGTGTGTTGAAAACTTTGTCAATGGTTGCCCAGATTTCATTGGCTGTCTTACAACTAATAACATGTGACAACAGATTTACATTTATTGAAGACAATAACCAAGAACATATAAGTCTATCTTGTCTATTGTACTTGATGTATTCTTCATTGCTGACTATCTTGTTTCCTTTGTCTGTGATGCACACAGGAGGAATTTGAACCGTTCCCTTAATATAGCTTTCAAGTCCATATCCTTGAATGACTGTTTCAACTTGAAGCTTCCACAGAAGATAATTATCTTCATTTAAATGCACAGTAACCAATTGACTTTGAGGACTTACTACGGTCTTGATCAAATTCTCTATAGAGTTAGCAAGTTGAGAAGTATTGGCAGGAGATGATGCCTCTGAGCCGCTTTCATCAGCCATGATGATTATGTATTAATTTGATCAGAAAGATAGGCTAAAGAAACATACAGTCAAAGTTGGATTTGAGTTCAAGAACACGGAAAAGAATGCAAAACAGGTAAGTTGCAACCAAAGAAATTCTTAAATGATGAATTTTTTATGATAGGGTTTCTTTCTAGATGGCACTTCTCTGTTTCTTGTGTTGTTTTCTAGATCTGATTTTCTAAGAATTTGAATGAAGTCTTCACGATTCAGTGAGGAAATCTTGCTGCATCCTGTTGAATGACTGGCGAGGCACAGGATTGAACTGGATCAATCCTTTAAGTGATGAAATGAATATTTTCTGATAAAGGATAATACTCAGATGATGAGATTATTCTCTGATGAGTTTCTTTTCCCTTTTATTTTGCTGTTAAGCAGTTGAGAGCTCTGATACCATGAAACATTTTGAAACTCAGCAATATTTCTTGAGTTAATTTTTGATGGAGATGAAATGAAAACAGAATACTTTTATTATGATTTGCTGAATTGATCAATACAAAAGTGAGAATGCTACGAATTTATATATTACAGCTCTTGTACAAAATGGGATTCGTCCCATAACTCAAAAAACAAAAGAATAATGATTAATGGCCTGGATTGTAAACAGATGATCATACGGCCAAGATTCTTTGGCCACTTCATATATACGATCTGATGAAGGGTTTCTTATTTCATTAACAAGAGGTTAGTAGACAGTTCGACAAAAGGAGAGGACGAGATAGATAAGTGCAGCTAGAACATGATAGCAAAAGCAGAATGTAATACATGGATAGAGCATTGTGTATAGTTTGTATTTGTAGTTGAAAGAATGTGAAGCATCAACAAGGTAGGCCTGATGAATCTACAAGCGGAAAGCAGATTGGATGTTAGAGATAATAATGAAGTAACATGGGAAGAATTGATGTGGGCAAGGGCAAGATCAATGATGCGCATTTATGAATGATTTGAAATGGATTGGGTCAACCCATTTATGAATTTTATTAAATGGGTAATGGGTTGGGTTGACCCATTTTTGAAAGGTTATAAGTGGGTAACCCATTTACTCATTTATTAAAAACATATAATTTTAATATAAATTTGAAAAATAAGAATTTTGAACATACAATGTAGTTTTTCATGAAGATTGAATTAGAAGCCGTTATTTTTTTGTTCAGACTGCAATAACTTCTTCATCTAACTTGGAATCAGGCGAGACTTCGATCGATTAACTCCTATCTAAATTACGGGCAGTATGAAACACTTGAATACTTGATCTTATGAACCCATGCTATAGTTCTCCAAAGGGGATGAAAGTTGTACTTAGAAAATAACATGCTATTACATCTCCATATTTGAACTTCGCCTAGAGCAGAAGCTGCTATTTTTTTTGTTCAAACTGCAATAACTTCTTCATATTGATCGGAATCATGTGAGACTTCGACCGATTAACTTCCACCTAAATTATGGATAGTATGTAATACTCAGATACTTCATCGTGTGAACGCACATTGTAGTTCTCCAAGGGGACTAACAGTTGTACTTAGAAAATAATAGGCTACTACATCCTCATATATGAACTCCGTCTAGTGCAGAAGCCGCTATTTTTTTGTTCAGATTGCAATAACTTCTTCATATTGACTCGGAATCAGGCGAGACTTCGACCGATTAACTCCTACTTAAATTACGGACAATATGTAACACTCGAATACTTCATCGTGTGAACGTACACCGTAGTTCTCCAAGGGGACTGACAGTTGTACTTAGAAAATAACGGGCTACTGCATCCCTATATATGAACTTTGTCTAGTACAAAAGCCACTATTTTTTTAATTCAGACTGTAATAACTTCTTCATATCGGCTCGGAATCAGGCGAGACTTCGACCGATTAACTCCCACCTAAATTATGAACGGTATGTAACACTCGGATACTTCATCTTGTGAATGCACACTGTAGTTCTTCATGGGGACTAACAGTTGTACTTGGAAAATAACAGGCTACCACATCCTCATATTTGAACTGCGCCTAGTGTTGTAGCTGCTATTTTTGTTTTGTTTAGACGGCGATAACTTCTTCATACTGATTCGGAATCAGACGAGACTTCGACCGATTAACGCCGACCTAAATTACGGACAGTACGTAACATTTGGATATTTCATCTTGTGAACGCACACTATAGTTCTCTAAGAGGACTGACAGTTGTACTTAGAAAATAATAGGCTACCACGTCTTCATATTTGAATTTTGATAAAAATTAGAACTAAAATTTTAAATTTTTATCGAAATTCAAAACAAAAAAAATTAGAATTAGAGTTATTATATATTTTTATTTATTAGTCAAATCAAATTTAAATATCTAAATGGGTTAAATGAGTAACCCGTTTATTAAACGGGTTGGATCATAAATGGGTTGGGTCATGAGTGGGTAAAAAGAATGGGTCATAAATGGGTTGGGTCAAACTCGATCCAACCCGTTTTGACCCAACCCAACCCGTTTGACAGGCCTAGATGCGTAGTATTCGTGTTGGAGCTACAGGTCAAGCTATGAAGGTGTCAATTCCTGAATTGTTAGGGCGTGTGTTTGTTAAGCGAGGTAAAGAGTCAGGTTTTGAGTGACCCTAGTGGAAGGACTAGGGGATATGGTGCTAACAATGACATGCTTTGGTCATGATAGCATGTTGACTGAGGATGAGGAGGTGAGGATAGTTTTAGGTGGTGGGTATATGTATTTCCATTATATTGGTAGGTATATGTATTTGTTCTATAAGTTATGTATTATAGAAGGCTAAGAGTACATGAATCTTTTTGACATTTAGAAATATAAATCTTTTTTTGTTATTTTTAGCAGTAATGAATGAATATGTTTGTTATTTGTATAATATTTTTGGTTCAATAGCAAATTAATTTTAAATTTATAAGTGTAATGTAATAGTATTTTTTTTCCTCATTTGAATTTTATTAACAATGGAAAAAAACAGTTGTAAAGACTCTATTGCAATGGGCAAAAACAATTGTAAAAGATCATATTGCAACGGGAAAAACCAGTTGTAAAAGACCATATTGCAACAGTTTTAAAACATTGTAAAATCTTTTTGGTCTATTACAACATCGCATAATACGACGGGTGTTTGCCCATTACGAAACCCCTATTACAACGGGTATTGCCCATTGTAAAAAGAGTATTTTATCGTAGTATACAATTTGTCTTTTAGTATTCCTATAATTCCTACTAGTATGGGCCCGTGCTTCGCACATGATGGGCCGTTTGTATTATTGTATACGTTGACATTTTATTTGAGTGCAAACCTATAAATAGAAAGCAAGGGCACTTTTGGAATTTCAAAAAGACACCGAGTAAATTAGTTGAACGAATTTTCTTTATTAGTAGTAGAGATATTATACGATACACAAATTGGAAAATCATTAGTACTAATTATTATTTGGTTGTTATCGTTAAAACTAATATTAGTAGTTTTAATAGTATATTATTTTATTAAAGATTTTCTATTTATATATATATATTAAATGATTATTTAACCATTTATTTATATCACAATATAACATTGTATATAATTAAAAAAATAGCAAAAGCATAATTTATTTCAAATATGTTTGGTTTCGAAGTTAGGATATATAACAAACTACATAACTTCCCTTAAGGCATACCCTCTTAACTTTCATAACTAACTCTTTATCAATGTCTATCATGTTACTTCCATCCATTCATTGAATATAGGCATCATTCTTTCCCATTCCCTCTAGTCACGAGGTCTGGTGGAGGTTGTGTAGTTCCTTTTCTTATACTTTGATTTCCAGCACTTTCTTCACCATCTACCCCAATAACTTACTTTCCTAAATTCTTCTTATGTCCCATTTTGATTTGATTTCCTTTTAGATTTAATCTAAATCCAAGTAACAACATGGATTTGAATTTATGTTCTTCTTTCTTGGTGAAAACAACAAAAAAATTTTTTGCTAAGAATTGATCAAACACCCAAAAGATTATGAAGGGCCAAAACACTTAATGTAATCTTTGGCTATGAATTTATGAGGATTATGGTCTTTATATTTGTGGACATGATAGTTCTATATCATTAAATCAGGTTAAATGACTTAAATTCAACAGAAAAATGCAACATATAAAGGAAAAGAGAGGAAAAACAAAAACATAAGATTTATAGTGGTTTGAATATAATATAGTTAGGGTTATGCCCTAGGGGCAATTCTGTAACTTATAGTAAATTATTAACTCTGTAATGAAATCTCGCTCAAAATAATAGACGCTTTTCTTTCTATTATATACTTTTTATATTTGTTATATTAATTAGTAATCTAATTTAAGTATACTTAATAAAAATTCATAAATGGTATGTTTTGTGATAATAATTATAATATGTTGTAATCATAAGTAATTTATCACAACATAACAAACACATCATTTTAAATATTCCTAGTCAAGATGTATCAAGACTGGATATTGATGCATCCATTGAGACTAAATTGCGTAATGCTTTCTAAATGTTAGGAGTGTATTATGCATGGCTGCTTAGGGCACCAAGATGTTACAAACTTATAGTTAATTTATAACTATAGAATGAATCATTTGATAGATTTCTGTTGGTTAATATAACTAATATAAAACAAAAAATATCGATGTGAGAATATTACACAATTCTCTCAATTTGAGAATCTATCGAGCATCAATGTGGAAACTCTGCTTTCATTATAGTTAAATCGTGGCAATGACATCCTTCAAACGACTATAGATGAGTCGAGTGGAAGCATTGGAAATGAAATTCTATTCAATATCGAATTTGTCATATCGGTTATACGAGGTTTGTATCACGCTCAACTAAAGTCAACTCAAATTCATAGTCTCTGGCCAGAGCAACTTGGTTAATAATAATAATTATTATTGAACCAAAAACTTTATGTTTTGACTATTGTAACGACTGGATTTTCGACCCCCAAATGTCGACACTATTACATTCACGGTATTCACGTGTTGAGCATCCAAATGTCGGAAAGACAGAATGTTAAGGTAAAAGAAAAAAAGAAAAAAAGAAAAAAAGAAAAAAAAAGAAGAGAACAAAAATATTAGAATCTCACATGTGGAATGATAATATATAATACCTCAAAAATATCTTTATAAAGGAATACTGTATAATTAGAGCAAACTAACCTATCATCGGCCTGGATAGTTGTAACAACGTGTCCATACAATTGCTGATAAAAATAAATAAAGTAATGCAGTGGAAACAAGAATACTACGGTAGGCAATCATCCAGCTTCTCTTTAAGAGCTCCAATGAACATCAACGTAATCTGGAAATATACACGGGGCTGACCGAAGCATTATAAGAAAATAACATCCGAATCAGTCTAGTAAACTAGCATGAGAAACTCAATCATATGGATTATTATATTTATAATAGCCTTCGAAAATAAATGTATCTCATAAGACCACGCTGCAAATAACCACAGATGGATTTTTGCTTTACGATAGCCAAAACAATTCTATTAGAAAATCCAATGTTATTATAACAATGTCTAGATTGTTGAATATATGTAAGATATATATGAAATGCTTGCATCTCACATTACAGCATATTTGAGTACATCTAAAACCGCTAAGGTGCATTCGTATATGGATTTTCCATGGAGACGCCTTCAGCTTAAAAACTGAAGCGGCTCTCTATGACAAGGATCAAAAACTACCTTTTGAGCATCATATGTATCTAGATAAAATATAGCATAAGGTAAACACAACTGGCCCACGCCCAAATGAACGAATCTAAACCATGTTGGTCCTAAGTATCTACAACTCCCGCCGATCAACATATATAAGTATACTCTAGATAATGGAGTCAATGTACCCCATAGGTTAGTAGGACCCATGAATTGTGCATCCTACTTTGTCTTGAGTCATTTTTCCGATGCCAAGGCTACGTTCGGCATCTTTCACAAAAGTCTTCATCACTCGAACAGATCATGCATCCCCAAATGGATTCCAGTACCTAGACCTAGAACAGATCCACTTCCCAGAGATAAAACATGTATCTTGATTTTGAAGTGGTTTTCGATAAGTAGAACACTTATTGACCCTGGTCTCTCCAAGGCTGAATCAATAAATTTGGTTATATTCAACAACAATGAAAATGATCGTGTGAGGAAACTAAGTCCCATATACTATCCCATAAGCAAGTAAACACCTAAGCATTATCAAGTTATAAAAAGCACGATCAAGTCACTTATACGACTATTAATCCCTTTTTAATAAATTTATGCTTTATTAATTAGAACCTCTTTTATTAGAAAAACTCCTTTTATCTAATAAAACATCTTCATTAATCAAAACTTCCTTTATAAATTAATACTCACTTTATTAATTAAAACTCCCTTTATATACTTGTATATACAATTAATTTCACTTTATATAAGGTATATACTTGTATCTTGTTGTTTCGCTATTCATTTATACTCCTTTCAATACTTCAAAAGTATACGTATACTTATCTCAACAGTATAAGTATATTCGCAAATCATTTAACAAAATTTACTTACTTTTAAAAATATAATCAAAGAGGTTAAAAACAAATTTACTCAAACATTATTTTTGTAAACCTCTTCTCACTTTTATATTTTAAACACATATTTTTCTATTTTTTTATAAAAGATTCCATACTTATTATTATCTTTAAAATGTCCATTATTAAAGACCTAATTATATTTATAATATTTTTCTGCTTTAAAACATAATTCAAGGGTTTAAAAATAAATGTTACTAAAATATTGTTTACTACAAACCCAAAACACTTCACATTTAATCATTTTCTTTAAAACTCTCTTATAAAGGTTTAATTACATTTATAAGGGCTCAAGGCAAGTGTTACTCAAACATTGTCACAATAAACCCAAATCCAGTTTATACTTTAAAAACGTTTCTCTTTAAACTTGCTTTTTAAAGATTTAATTATACTTAAGAGTTTAAGACGAGTGTTGTTTAAAATATTGTCACAACAAACCCAAATCACTTCACATTTAATCATTTTTTTAAACTCTCTTTTAAAAATCTAAGATAATACTTAGTTAAGTTCAACAGTCGAATAATTGATTATCTAGTTAAAACAATTGCTTATACAAATCAATGTTCGTATACTTAACTTGTTTTCGACATTTCAGCTTAACTGTTTCTCATCCAGGAGTGAAGCCAGGTATGATAGAGAAATCTTTACATCAAAGTCTTGCCTAGAAACTTCATTCATGAATCTCACAATTAGATAAGTCTACTCGTCGACTTTTAGTGTTAAGCCTAGTCAATTACCTTTTTCAAAACTTATATATAGGAAGAGCTTTAAAATACTTAAAAATATGTTAAAATACCTTTAAACTACATAAAATATATTATGATTATTTATATAAAATATTATGTAAAAATAACCAATTTGGAAATAAATAGAAAAATTAATATTAACATGTTTTATTTTAAAAGCCACTTACTTTTGAAAATCCATAATTAATTATTAAAAATATATTTAAACATGATTTTTTTTAAAACGATCTAATATATAGAAAACAACTCTAAAAAGATTAGAGAAAAATACATAATTTAGATATCTTTTTTACACAATTTAGTTTCAAATAGCAAAGATATCATTTCTGCAAATGCTATCAAGACAAATCGCGATAGCTCAAAAGTGTTTCAGATGCAAAGGTAGCGCTTCAGAATTGCACCAAAGTCCTAGGCTATTATTCAAGTGATTTTGCTATAACATTGCGCCTAGTTTTCAATGCTTAAATAAAATGATTTTTGGTCCACTCTTTTTCAATAGTTATTATACTTGACAAGCACCATTGTCACAGTGGTTAAGTGATTTGGCTTTAGTGCGAGAGGTCACAAGTTCGAAATTGCATAACGTTATTTGAACGTTTATTGAACATGTGATACGTTGTCACAGTGTCATGTTGTATATATAGTACCATTTCAAAAAAAAAAAGTTATTATGCTTTGGGTACTTGAAAACCATGAACAATAATTTCAAAGAGTTTCTTTTTATGATTTTAGAGAAATTTTCAAAAACAATGTATTTTTCCAAAGTACTCGTATAACGACTATTTCGCTATAACTTTTGCCACTTCGTTCAGCCTGCTATCAAATGATTTAAGCTTTAGAATTTTTATAATAAGAATAATATATTAATTACTCATTAAAATGTTAAAGAAACCCATAGTCTCTACAAAAATAAACGTTATTTCCTAAAAACAAGGAATTTAATAGTGTCAATATAGCTATCTTTCTACTTCAAATTTTCTTAGTTTTATTCAATTAATTCCATAAATTTACAAACATATTCTTCGCTTTCCAAAACATTTATAGAATTGTAGATAATAATCAAAACAAGTTATCTCAAGATATGTTCGAAACTTCTCAAATTACACAAGTTGGAGTTAAGGAATTCAAAGTGCCACTGCAAGAAAATTACTCATCAATAGCATCTTCGAATAGCGTTGAAGGCACAACGTTATTTTAGTCTCATGGTAACCAGTACTAAAAAACATAAACGCTGTATAACGAACTCTTATTGTGGGCTTCCAATTTTATCCCAACGGCCGCCTTTTTTTAGTATTATTCCCTCAATTCTACCTTTCACACTTCAAATGTCCTTCTCCTTCTTCCCTAGAAAATTTAAAATCTAAAAACTCAATCAGGTACGATGCTCGCACACTTGTTGCTGCTAGTCGTCTCCAGCATATTCCTTCATTTCGAACTCAATCAGGTATGATTTTGAAAATGTACCTGTTTATATTCCTTTCCTCTTCTTCCAATTTATATTCGCTTAGTCATTAGGTTTTGATCTCTTTCAAAACTGTCATGCTTTTGTGCATATTGATTTATTTGATTTCTTACATCTTTCAATCTCTTTCAATAGTTATAAGATCTTATATCTTGTTTGTAACTCAATTTACCCTAATTGTCCCAGCTGCCATATTCAATAGAAGAATCCTTCTCTATGCTTTCTTGCAACTTTCAACATCTCCTGGAAAAGACACTAAAATATGAGTTTCATTCTAGGTAGTTTAATTTTAATATTATATTTATTTGTTGATAATTTGGTTCAGATTTTGTTTGTTCCTAATTTTAGTATTTTAGAGGGCGTGATATGTAATTTTGTTTGTCTTCGTTAATAGTTGGTTTAATTGGGGTATAAACTTAATTGAGTTGGTTAAGTAGTGCTGCTAAAAATAAAAATGGATTAAGAGGTTATCACATGGTTTGTTTGTTGTTGTCAGATGATTTAAAAATGGTTAACTTTTTGCTAATTTATGTTTTTTTAAATAGGCTATTTAGATTGTAATGTGCCTTTTCCAGTAGGCTATATATTATTACTTTTGATTAGTATTTTAACTATGTTTTACTAGCTTTTCTTATAAACCAAAGTGTAGAAAGCAATTTCAGCATGCTCTATCACTACATTTTACAACTATAACAACACGAGTCAAAAGAGTTTCATAACTCATTTCATTGGTTTCTAACAGACACATTAGGAAACGTCACATACTACAAATGAAAATATTCTGATATGGTTTAAGTCAGATTCAATGATCTATTTAATGTGAAAACTACTTTTCTACCTGGTTATTTTTGTACAGTTAATATTATTATCATGCTTACTTACCGTAGAGTATTAGGATATAATTTCTTTTCTTAGATCAAAGCATAATAGAAATTCTTTCAATCCTAGATTTAATGTGACCGTGTTACTACATGTATAATTTGAATATTGTTGTCAACAGGTGATGGGTAGGAAAGCAGTGCCCAAAACAGTTCTTGAACCTAAAACAGTTGCTGATAATGCAAATGGCGCGGATTCTGTTGTTGCCACTATATTGTTGACATCTGCATAGGGACTCTCTTCTATCCCTGATAACTAAGAATTACTTGGATTAGGCTTTAGCCTCATATAGTGCAATTGATGATCGTCTTTCTAAGGGTACGGTCTTCCTAAATTCCCTACTTTTTTTCATTTTGAGTTAAATGATGTAATAGTATATCTATATTGTTCGAGTGCTTTTTTCATTTCAAAATTTTTATCTGAAAACGACCTTGTTTAATAGTTGTTAGTAATAGAAGAAAATGATCTCATACAATGTTGGAAATTTTATTAAAGGTTGGTACTGTATATGTGCTAGGCTACACTAATCAAAAATATAACAAAGACTGACATGATATGTTTAATAATACTTTCCAAAAAGTTTTAATAAAGAAACTACGGAAACCGAGAAAGAAAAAAATGTTATGTATATACATAACTGTTGGACACAACATATATTAACTTTTACACTTTTTAAATTGGTGAACTAATGCCGAGATAAATGCATAAGATATTGTAAAGATATATACACACTCGCTTCATATACCAATACGAACATTGGATTGTGATAACATATTTATTACAATCGAACTAAGCAAAGAGAAAAAGCAAAGTTTGCTGAAAATGTATCTATAATGTAGTCGAGTGGCCTCTATCATCAATAACAAAATTTGACCTCTCAGCAACCCCAAGGGGATGCTAATAACTCAACTAGGTGATTCTACAACTATATGTATATATAGATATGTGTGTGTACGTGTGTGTACAAACACACAAATACATAAATACTTACATGCATACATATATGTGTGCGCATGCGCGTGCGTGTTGTTATGCGTGTGTGCATGTGTGTTTATATATATAATGCTTAATATATGATATATTTTTCAATATATTCTACTTGCAATAGCTGAGGAGATGATGGCTGAGTTCCTATCCAAGGAGACTGGAACTGCCATCGACTGGATGTAGATGGTTAGAATGAAGGTTGATTCTTCTTTCAATCTTGCTTTTGTGCATTCTTTTATTTCAAAGTTCTAAATTTAACTAATCTTTACTGTAATTTTACGACGAAGTAATTCCTCCATTTTATTACATAGCCTGGTCCGGATTCTATAGAATCATTGTTGTATAACATAATTGTCGTGGTGTTGCAACAAAAGCATGCGGTTGTGTGAGTCTCGAGCCCATAAAGGTGATTTATCCTTCTGAAATATTTCTATTTATGGATTATTTCCTTTTAGGAAGCTTTAATAGTATTTCTTTTACCTCTCGTTGCTTTATGGTTGTTATATGATTCATAGTTTGTATTTTAGCTAGGTGCCTCGAACCCTAAATTAATTGCTTTACAGTTCACATTTTCAATGTATGTTAAGTTTTAGTTGATCATTATATATTTTAGATTAATGTGTTCATGTTAGTATGAACTCAACCTCTGCGTTGGGCTGCATGTACAGTAGTGCCCTGAGCATAACCAGTGACCTTTGAGTTTCGCTCATGTCCTGCACTTAAGTTACCATAGTGCACGGATATGTCCCTTAGGAGCCTAAGGCAGTGTTGTTTTGATGCATGACTATTGGTAATGTCTTGTTTGGCCCAGTAAGAATTTCATGGCAGTAGAATTGGAGTTTGAGTTCATTTTCATTTGGACGGAGGATGGTGGAGGGGATGGTGAGATTGGTTAGGGAGAAGGTTATGAGAAAGGTTATGCTGATGGTAGAAGACATTGCTAGTGTTGAATTTGCAAAGGTTTTACATGTGATTATTTATGTAGTTTGAGGGAGAATTACTTGGTCACTGATGTTACTGTATGTGTACGATTAGTTGTGGTAGCATGTATCTCTGCTGTAAAGATTCTGTCCTGCAAAGCATCTGAAAGCATGCGATACTACACTTGTTAACGATAACTATATTTGTTATCCAATTTGGTTCAACATCTATATATTCATGTACAAGGTTCCTAGGATGAGAGAGGCTTAAAATAAGTTGAATTAATCTTTTGAGCAACTCCAACAAAGCATGAATGACATATAATAAATTCGCAATGCAAAATATTCTATATGTAACTAAGAAGCATCTGTTTAGCAAATGGTCAAAAGTCAAAACTGAATATCCAAAGATTCCAAACACATGTTAAACATGCATTTATCTTGATTAGCTTACAAAAAGCATCAAACTACACATTTTTACCATACTACTCCAGTATTTCTCATTTTCATCTATTCTATATTTTACAAAAGTTGAAACAATGTCCGTTCAAGTAACGATCCGTATTTTTCGATAATTAAAAATATTAAATTAAATAGGATTTTGGAATTTAATATTGGAAGAAATTTAAATTTGTGACTTATTAATGAGAAAAATAAATAAGAATATGATTTAATAATGTTGCTTGAACGTTATTGACAATTATTTTAATGTAATTTCAATCAATTGAAATAATTGTAAATTTAAATTGGTTATAATAAAAAATAAGGAATAATTCAATGTTGTATTACGTAATTAATTGAAATTGGTTAATATAGGATGAATCAATACTTGGTATGTAATTTATCAACCTTTGTTGGTAAACAATAGGTTAATAGAGGTAGATTACTAATGTATAACAATTTATTGCTTATCATCTTGATACCAAATCCGTTTGAAACTAATTGTAAATCAATTGAAATTATTGTAATGTTAATTTGGTTATAGTTATAAATAAGGAATTAAAATTTGTAATTAACGGAATTAAGGAAATTGAAATATTATAAATAATATGGTAAAAATGATAACTATAAAATATGAATGCAATAAAATGCAAACTAATGGTAATTATATCATAAAGTGATAGTTGATTTGATAATAAGAGTGCAAATTGAAATAAAAGAATTTATTTGGATTTAAAATATAGTTAACTAGGATTTTATTACATGTAATTGAATGTTGAATTTAATGAAATATTTTAATAGTGAATTCAACATAGAAAATTTATTTTGATAAATTATTATTTTGATGTAATCTAGAATGATGAAATTATTAACTATTAAATTTGAATTTAAAAGTGATTAAATCAGTTTAATAATAATTAATTTAATTAACGTGAAATTTAGCCATTTTGGCCATTGTCTTGGATTTAGAAGAAACCATTTTCATCGGATCTGTAACAGTGAATTATTGTAGGATTTCAAGTTTCATAGCGATCAGACTTGTTTGATCGTGCGGGCTCGAAATGCTTAGAAATCAATTTAATAAATTCAATTAAAATAAGCTGATTTTAAAAGCTAACTTCTATATACTTTTGAATTAGAGTTTGAAATTAGTTCTATTGAGTTTAAAAATATCGAAAACCAATATTTCGATATATTGAATGACCTACTTTCGTTTCGAAAACGGAACGGGCTTTCCGGGTCGTTGTTATCGTTTCGACCCAATTCGATATGTCCATTCATTCTTCCCTATCTCTATCAATATAAATAGTATTTCCTAACCCTAGCAGCCTTTTTTTCTTTTTTCTTGTACATACAATTCTAGCTATTTGTTCCTTCACTCTTTCTCAATGACAGAAACCTGATTCCCAAATTGCAAACCCTAATTTCAATTTCAAATTTAATTTCGAAATTCAAACTCTTCAAACCCTAGCAAATTTTATATCGTTGGAAATCTCCCGACGAGCGCAATCTACTACTAATTTAATTTTTTTTTCAATTCGAGTCACGGTTTGGCCAGAAATCTTCGATTTATCCTCGACCGTCCGTTGCTTGGGTTTTTGATTTGATGGTGGATCTTCAACTTGATGACGATCGAAAGGCACTACATTGTAGAGGGCGTCGAGAGGAGTCAATCGATATGGCTACTTAGGTTTGGAAGTGATTGGATTTGCCTTGTTTTGGGCATGAACGTGGGCGGCGGCACTGCAGCCATAGGTGGCCTGAGGTGGTCATGTCTTCGGCGTAGGGTCGGCTGGGCGTGGGCTTCGTGGCATCATCGTCTGATCGAATCAGGGTTGCACGAGGCGGTGCCGACAATTGAAACCAATGGCGGCGGCTGTTCGAGGGTTTACTGTGGAGTAGCATGCGCGCGCTTACGTTAGGTGGAAGGTAAAGTTATTTACGTAATTGCTGTTTAGTTTAGTTTTTTAATTCAAAATTTAAATTTCAATCTTCTAACTGACATAATCTTTTCATATGAGCTCGGATTCACGCGCGGTTCCCTCCATTACGGTCGTATTGAAATTTCAGATGACATGGAACATGTTTGGCTACATTCTTAGACTGGTAGAATTTTGGGCTTTATTCGGATTTTAAATCGACGAAAAATCAAAGGTCGGTGTTTTAACCCACTCACAAATTCTAAACTTTCTTATATTTATTAAATTAAATTTATGATGTGATTAGAAATTTATTGATTACTGTTTGGTATTTTAAATTGTTATTCAAATTTAATTGAATTTATATTGAACTTAATTACCATTTTAATTAATATTGGAATTTAATTTCTTTGTTAAATACCTGATAATGATAACCGGTTTATTTGTTGTAATTTGTTGGTTGATTTGAATGGCGATTGTGATGGATGCTTATTTTTTGATATTTTGGATGATTGGATGTATGTTTATTTATATGTTGTTATCGCATTGTAAGTTCCTTTAGTTATTGTTAGGAAAATCACTATGGATTGAAAAGATACATACCCGAATTGTCTTATAGATTAGGAAAAAATCGTTATGGATTGAAATGATAAACTCGAGTGGTTTTATGGATTTTGAATTTTTCTCGGGATTGTGGGTTGAAATGATATATATGTGTAAATTTAAATTTATTGCAGGTTGAAATGATATATATCTGTATCACTTGACCATAGGGTAGAAAGTTATATACGGACACCGGATTTGTTAAATTAAATGATTTTAAATCCTTAAATTTTGAATCCAGTTAAATGATATTATGAAAAATTCGATTTATATGAACAATTTTTTTTCAAAATCCAAGCTTTAAAATGTTGAAATTGAAATCGGTTTAAATGAATTATTTAAAGAATTTAGATTGAAATCTTGAAGTTGAATTTTGAAATATAGATGGAATTTATCAATAATTGAGTTATTGCAAACGTTGAATATTTAAACTTTGAAACCGATTGAATTTGAAGTGGTTTAAATTTGCAGTTCAAATATGGATTGGAAATCGATATAAATTGAAATGGTTTTAATGATAATTTGAATTAAAACCTTTAGCCTTTTGAAGTGAAATTGTTGAACTGAGATTGATTTAAATTGAATTTTGGAACTAAAGTTGATTTGAATTGATTTGTGAAATTAGGAGAAACAATTCTAGTTTGAAACTATTTTCAATATAAACTCTTTTAACATATAAACTATTTTTCTCATATAAGCCATTTTAATATATTAGTATCTTTTTTATACATTAACTATTTTAGTCTATAACCTATTTTAATATATAAACTATTTTTAATATATAAACTATTTTAATATATAACCTATTTTAATATATAAGTTATTTTTAATGTATAAACTATTTTAATCTATAATCTAATTTAATATATAAACTATTTTAATGTATAAACTATTTATATACATATATATATATATTATTTTAAATTTATAACACCTTTTAACATATATTTTAATGCATAAATTATTTTTAATGTATAACTATTCCAATATATACTACTTTCAATATCCAAATTGTTTAAAGTAGGAACAGTTATGATCTAGATTTAATTGATTTAAATGCAAATATTTTGATATAATGGTTCAACCTATTTTATGGTTATGATTTAGAAAACGAACATGATTTAAAGTGAATAATGATTTCGAAAGTGAGTATGATTTCGTGAGTGATATGATTTTGAAGTGAATATGATATTTTGATATCAATTATGAATCGGTTTTGCAAATGTAAAAGAACCAACCGGTGTGAAATAAGAATTTGGTTGTTAAAGAGACGGGGATTGGATATAGTCATACTCTCTGCCAATGCCAAAAACCACTTTAACAACTATGCACGTAATGGAGAATCCAAAACAAAGTAGGATGGTTTGGCGAACGCTACTGTATGAGGTAGAACATAGCCCTGACCCTTTCAGGTCAGCTTGATATAATTAAAACAGAAGCTATACCTGGGTCAAGTGAGGTCGCTCCTCCAGTAGGACATGCTTCTTCGATACCATACTTGTTACTTTGTGATTGATTTGGTGGCCACCTTCGATTTGATTATGGCAGTGTGTTCCAAGGTGGGCGTTAGTAGCTACTATGCGTTACCACCAGTCCAATTCTGCAAAACGGTAGAATCCTACCTTGACATTGCCTCGCGTGCCTTGTCATATGCCTTATCGAGCTCAGTACGAGTTTGGTTTGTGTCGTACCTATGGAGTGTTCCCTGATAGCCCACCAGTTTATGGTGGAGTTTAAAGTACTGTATAGACTACGACATTTATATAAAATGTGTTACGGGGATATGGGTAATGCTTAAATGCTATTTTAATACTTTACTTTACTGTAGATATATTATAATAGCGTATTGTATATATATGTAAATAGTTTAATGGATCCTTAAGAGACGGAAATCTCGAACATCTCGTAAGTTATTGCACGCATGTTATACACTGGATAGAAGATGTAAAATCCCATAAACATCTCTGAAGCCAATGCACTCATATTTATTTATTGTTGATTTAACTTACATAAGATTTTTTTAGTTCTGACTCGAGTGTTTTGTCTTTTCAATACGCTTGGGTTAGCCTGAGCATTTCAGTGTTTAAGACCTTATTTCTAGAGGATTACATCATGTTGTTCCACTGCATTTTTTTATTCCTTTTGTATGTATAACTCTAATCTATATTGTAAAAGTGTAATCAAATATTATTTGTGAAACAACTTCATGAACTGTTTATTTGATTATTATATTTTGTCATTCCGCTGTGAGATTCTGTGTTTTTTTTTTCTTATTTACCCCATAAAAATACTCCCTTTTGAATGGTTTGAGTTCAACATATGTGTTTTATTGTCGATTTAAACCGTCTAATGGTGGGTCGTTATAGTTAGTATCAGAGCTTTGGTTTAGCGATAACCTTAGCTTTGTGGGGTCTGACTCATTAGAGATAGGGTAGTAATACCCTGAATGAGTTATTTGAGCATGTGTGTGTGTGTATATGAGAGAGAGAGAGCATACTTGTTACTGTTATAAAATGTTTTTATATATTGTTAATTTGTTCTGTTAGTATTTATAAATTCTGGTCGGTACATAGGACGCTATGACGTCGATGGGGATTTCTAAACGCTTAATAGGGCAGACTGACACAACATTGTTTTTGAAATATAGGTAACTAGCATTATATTTTATATATAAAAGAATAATTTTTATATATAGATATAGTTGTACATGATATGTATGTTTATTAGGAAGTGAATTTTTAAATATTGGTTGAAAAATAAAATTTACAAATAATTTAAATATATATTGGTAATTTGGGAACTTAAGTTTCGGAACTTTAAAATTGGTTTTCAAAAATTTTGGAATTTAACATTAGAATTATTTGGATGTATTTTCGAATATAAATATTTTCAATGAGATTTGAAAGAAATGTTTTAAAGAATTTTCAAAAGGAAATAAGTTCTGTACTCCCCTCTTCTGTCGCTGGAAAATAATTTTGGTGATGACGGCCACATCATCGACATTCATTTTCGAGTCTCAAAGTGGGGGAGGCAACTTAGTAGCTTTGCTACGCATTTGGTTCGATAAACAAATTTTGATTTAAAATTGCTAAGCATGATTTGATATATAAAAGATATGAGTATATATATTATTTTAAAATGATTTGAAATGAACCTGGTATTTAGATCTTCAATTTCTACTTAGGGATTTCAATTGTCGTAATGAAATGAAATCTTAACTACTTTAATGATAGGAATCTTCAAAAATGAAAAATAAGAATTAGAAGCTAAGTGATTAATAAAACCTAAAAAAATTGGAGATTTGTAACTTGTAAATTAAAAGATAGTGAGAATTAACAAGATTTGAACTATTGAACATTTTGTTAACTTGAATTGAATAAGATAAACTTGTGTAATATTCAATTACATTCTAAAAGACATATATAAATCTGAAATATTAAAAAGTTGAAATGTTGTTATGGGTATGTAATAGAATATTACACAAGTAAAATCTTAATAACAAAATGCTTCAAAATGAATAAATGTTTATAAACGAAAATTTAAGATGTACAGGGAATCTTATAAATATGAGTTAATATTTTGAAATACTTAACAAATTGAATTGAATATATAAATCCTATTTAAGTAGATAATTTTAAACTTAAGAAGATGTTGAAATGAATCACTAATATATTTTTATTTATTCATAAGGATGTAATATTAAATGATACTGTATGTGAAGAAATAAATGTAAATTAAAAAGTTAAGAAACTTAAGTTGAAATGATCCATGAATGAATATTAATATTAATCAAGCTATATAGATAATAAATGTTAAATAGACTGCAATGGAATGTATGTAATACTTAAATAATGAATTCATTGATTTTTTTTTTTTTTTTGGAGTAGACAGCGAGGTTGACTGGACCCCTACCAGTTTATTAAAACAGGAAAAAGAAGATTACAAACACAACACAAACAACAGGACAAGGAAAACAACAAAAAAAAAGAAAAGTACACCAGAAAGCAAAGACCAACAACAAAAGGGAACCACCACAGAACAAAACCCCACAACTGCAAGACAAAAAACCAAGCACAAGAAAAACATGGCAGGCTATCCCCACAGGTCAATTTGATGTGGGGAGGAACAATGACCAGAATCACGTAATCCACACTTGATCTCATTCATCAATTTAAGCCAAAAGCTCGAAGCCGACAATGCCACAGCTTTGAAGCAACAGCTTTGAAGCCGACAATGCCACACTTGATTTTTTAAATATTGAATGGAAATAATTTATGTAAGAAAATGAATGTAAGTAAATAAAAGATGATTCTATATGAATGAATGAGAGTATAAAATAAATGAAAGGTGAATAATGTGAGAAGAAACCAATAGAATAAACTTAAATAATGTGTTACATTCTGTATTTTTGGCTAATGGGAAGTTTGGGAAAGGATACTTCAAATTGTAATGAAGTATGAATAATCTATTAAGTAATCATCTAAAGCTATCGAGTGTAAGGTACACTTAGTAGTTTATTTATCACCCTTGAACAATGAGAAGTTTCTAAACCTAAACAAACCATTTGTTTTGGTTGTTATGGATGTATGATGATTGGCTGTACTGTTTTGTTTGCATATGATTATTGTTATGTTGTGTTGTTTGTATTATAAATTGAAGCAACTAAATATTTCTCTTGTACATAATTCTCACTCTTTGGATTATAAGTGAAATACAAGTTTATGAAAGGAATTTCTAATGCTTTTGCTTTCATAAAAGAAGACTGTTTGCCTGACAGATAGGTACATTTTCGTATTACGGTTTTACAACGATATTTTATTGTTTTTTACATGGTTTGGGATATTTTATTATTGAAATATGATACATATTGAAATTATTGATATTATTATTTTTCAGGACCTAACCACGCAAAGGAGACTCTGCCGAAATTTTTCGTAAATTTAGAACTTAGAAAATTTTGTGAAACTGAAAATATTTTTCAAGCTTTTATTAAACTTGAATATGAAAGATTTAATTGTTTATGAATTATATGTTTTATTTAAATTACTTAATTATATAAGTTTAAAGTGCTTATAAGTTTAATATTTTGAATAAATTATATCAAGTTTCTTAATTTCTTCTTTATCTTTTCGAGGACGAAAAGTTTTGAGTGGGGGAGAGTGTAACGATCCGTATTTTTCGATAATTAAAAATATATAATTAAATATGATTTTGGAATTTAATATTGGAAGAAATTTAAATTTGTGATTTATTAATGATAAAAATAAATAAGAATATGATTTAATCATATTGTTTGAACGTTATTGACAATTATTTTAATGTAATTTCAATTAATTGAAATAATTTTAAGTTAAATTGGTTATAATCATAAATAAGGAATAAATTCAATGTTGTATTAAATAGAGAAATTATATGTAATTAATTGAAATTGGTTAATATAAAATGAATCAATATTTTGTAAGTAATTTATCAACCTTTGTTTGTAAACAATAGGTTTATAGAGGTAATTTATTAATGTGTAACAATTGATTGACTATCATCTTGATGCCAAATCCATTTGAAATTAATTGTAAATCAATTGAAATTATTGTAAAGTTAATTTGGTTATAATATTAAATAAGGAATTAAAATTTGCAATTAATGGGATTAAGGAAACGAAATATTATAATTAATATGGCAAAAAAGATAACTGTAAAATATGAATGCAATAAAATGTAAACCAATGTTAATTATATCCATAAAGTGATCGTTGACTTAATAATAAGAGTGGAAATCAAAATAAAAGAATTTATTTGGATTTAAAATATAACTGACTATGATTTTATTATAGTGTAATTGAACACTGAATTTAATGGAATATTTTAATAGTGAATTCGACATGGAAATTTTATTTTAATAAATTATTAATTCTATATAATCCAGAATGATGAAATTGTTAACTATTAAATTTGAATTTAAAAGTGATTAAATCAATTTTAAAATAATTTATTCAATTAATGTGAAATTTAGACATTTTGGCCACTATTGCGGATTTCGACGAAACTAGTTTCATCAGATCCGTAACAGTGAATTATCGTAGGATTTCAAGTTTCGTAGCGATCAGACTTATCGTTTGATCGTGCGGGCTCGAAACACGTAGAAATCAATTTAATGAGTTCAATTAAAATAAGCTGATTTAAAAGCTAACTTCTATATAATCTTGAATTAGGGTTTGAAATTAGTTTTATTGAGTTTAAAAATATCGAAAACCTATATTTTGATATATTGGATGACCTGCTTTCGTTTTGGAAATGGAACTTGCTTTTCGGGTCTTTTTATCGTTTCGACCCAATTCGATAGGTCCATTCATTATTCCTTATCTTTGTCAATTTAAGTAGTTTTTCCTAGACTTAGCAGCCTTTTTTTTCTTATTCCTGTACGTACAATTCTATATGTTTTTCCTTCGCTCTTTCTCAATGGCAGAAACCTAATTCCCAAATTCCAAACCCTAATTTCAATTTCAAAATTTAATTTCGAAATTCAAACTCCCCAAACCTTGGTGAATTTTATATCGTTGGAAAGCTCTCGACGAGCACAATCTAGATTGCTGCAATTCTTTTTTTTGATTCGAGTCATGGTTTGGCTAGAAATCGTTGATTTATCCTCGACCGTCCATTGCTAGTGTTTTCAATTTGACGGTGGATCTTCAACTTGATGATGATTGGAAGGCACTGCATCGTTACAAGGTGTGGATGGGAGTCGATCTATACAACTATTGGGGTTTGGAAGTAATTGGATTCGCGGCATTTTGGGCATGAACATGAGTGGCAACGCAGCAGCTATAGGTGGCTGGAGGTGGTCGCGTCTTCGGCGTAAGGTCGGCTAGGTGTGGGCTTCGTGGTAGCATCGTCTAATCGAGTCAGGGTTGCACGAGTTAACGACAACAATTAAAATCGATGGCGGTGGTTGTTCGAGGGTTTGCTGTGGCGTAGCATGTGTGCGCGTATGTTAGGTGTAAGGTAACGTTTTTTACGTAATTGCCATTTAGTTTATTTATTTAATTTAAAACTTAATTTTCAATCTTCTAATTGACATAAATTTTTCATACGAGCTTGGATTCACGCGCAGTTTTGTCCATTGCGGTCGTATTGAAATTTCGAACGACATGGAACTAGTTTGGCTGCATTTTGAGACTGTTAGAATTCCAAGCTTTATGTGGATTTTAAATCGACGAAAAATCAAAGATGAGTGTTTTAACCCACTCCTAATACTAAACTATCTTATGTTGGTTAAATTAAATTTATGATGTGACTAGAAATTTATTGATTGTTGTTTGGCATTTTAAATTGTCATTTAAATTTAATTTGAATTTATATGAATTTAATTGCCATTTTAAATTAATATTGGAATTTAAATTGTTTGTTAAATACCTGATTATGATAACCAGTTTATTTGTTGTGATTTATTAGTTGATTTGAATGATGATCGCGATAGATGCTTATTTGTTGATATTTTGGATGATTGGATGTATGTTTATTTATACGTTTTTATCACACTGCAAGTTCCCTTAGTTATTGTTAGGAAAATCACTATGGGTTGAAATGGTACATACCCGAATGGTCTTATAGATTAACAAAAAATCGTTATAGGTTGAAATGATGCAAGCGATTTTATGGATTTTGAATTTTTATCGGGATTGCGGGTTGAAATGATATATATCCATAAATTTAAATTTATTGCAGGTGGAAATGATATATATTTGTATCACTTGAGCATAGGGTAGAAAATTATATACGAACACCGGATTAGTTAAATTAAATGATTTTAAATCCTTAAATTTTGAATCCATTCAAATGATATTATGAAAATTTTGATTTATATGAACTAATTACTTTCAAAATCCAAGCTTTAAAATGTTGAAATTGAAATTGGATTAAATGAATTATTTAAAGAATTTAATTTTAAATCTTAAAGTTGAATTTTGAAATATAAATGAAATTTATCAAAAATTGAGTTATTGGAAACGTTTGAATATTTAAACTTTGAAACCTATTGAATTTGAAGTGGTTTAAATATATAGTTCAATTATGGATTTAAAATCGTTATAAATTGAAGTTGTTTTAATGAGAATTTGAATTAAACCTTTAGCCTTTTGAAGTGAAATCGCTGAACTAAGATTGATTTAAATTGAATTTGGAACCAAAGTTGATTTGAACTGATTTGTGAAACTAGGACAAACAATTCTCGTTTGAAACTATTTTCGATATAAACACTTTTAACGTATAAACTATTTTTCTTACATAAACCATTTCAATATATTAATATATTTTTTCAAACATTAACTATTTTAATCTATAGCCTATTTTAATATATAAACTACTTTTAATATATAAACTATTTTAGTCTATAACCTATTTTAATATATAAAGTATTTTTAATATATAAACTACTTTAGTCTATAACCTATTTTAATATATAAGCTATTTTAAATATATAAACTAATTTAATCTATAATCTATTTTAATATATAAACTATTTTTAATGTATAAACTATTTTGAAAACGAACATGATATAAAGTGAATAATGATTTCGAAAGTGAATATGTTTTTGAAATTAATATGATTTTGAAGTGAATATGATATTTTGATATCAATTACGAATCAGTTTTGGAAATGTAAAAGAACCAACCAGTGTAAAACAAGCGTTTGGTTGTTAAAGAGACCGGATCAGATATTGTCATGCTCTCTGCCAATACCAAAAACCACTTTAGTAACTATGCACGTGGTGGAGAATCCTGAACGAAATAGGATGGTTTGGTGAATGCTGCTGTATGAGTTATGAACGCAACGCTGACCCCCTCGGGTCAGCTTGATATGTCTAAAATAGGAGCTGTACTTGGGCCAAGTGAAATCGCTCTTCTGATCGGACAAGCTTCTTCGATATCGTATCTGTTACTTTGTGATTGATTTAGTGGCCACCTTCGATTTGATTATGAGAGTGCGTTCCGAGGTGGGAGCTAGTAGCTGCTATGCATTACCACCAACCCGGTTCTGCAAAAGGGTAGAATCATACCCTGGAATTGCCTCGCGTGCCTTGTCATATGCCTTATCGAGCCCATTACAAGTTTGGTTTGTATCGTACCTATGTAGTACTCATGATAGCCCACTAGTTTACGGTGGAGTTTACAGTGTTGTATAGACTATAACATTTATATAAAATGTATTAAGGGGAATATGGGTAACGCCTTAGCATTATTTTAAAACTTTACTTTACTGTAGACATATTATAATAGCGTATTGTATTATGTGTGTAGATAGTTTAACGGATCTTTAGAAGATGGAAATTCCTAACATCTCTTAAGTTATTGCACGCACGTTATACACTGGATAGGAGATGTAAAATTCCGTAAACATCTCTGAAGCCGTTGCACTCATATTTATTTGTTGTTGATTTAACTTACATGAGATCTTTTAGTTATGACTCGAGTGTTTTGTCTTTTCATTACGCTCGAGTTAGCCTGAGCATTTCAGTGTTGAAGACCTTATTTTGAAGGACGAAGACGAAGATTTAGTATATTATTACTATTTATTATATTTATTCCACTGCATCATGTTGTTCCTCTGCATTATTTATTTATTTCTATTGAATGTATGACTTTGGTCGGTATTGTAAAAGTGTAATCAAATATTTTTTGTGAAATAGCTTCATGAACTTTTTATTTGATTATTATATTTTGTCATTACGCTGTGAGATTCTATGTTTTGTTTTTCTTTTCTTTCTCTTCTTTTTCTTATTTACCCCATAACAATCCTCCCTATTAAATGGTTTGAGTTTGGCATATATGGTTTATTGTCTATTTAAACCATCCAAAAAGGTGGGTCGTTACAGTTCATCTTCTTATTTATATAATTTTAGGAATTAAATGACTAATTTTAGCTGATTCATGCTATGTATAACTCCTACATCGTCTTTCATAATAGTTTTTGAGCTTTGATTTTGTTTGGTCAGAATAAGACTTAAGGTCCGATATCTTCTCGTTGATCACCTTCTTACCTCTTGAAACTTCCAAAATGCAAATGTTGATTTCCCAGAAAAATTGAAATTTCCCCTCCACTGCGCGTCTTCTCCAGCATACTTATCAGTTGATTGTAAAAAATTGGGTGATTCATGTTCTTTAATTTCAACTACATTGATATAAATGGTGATGGACACTGTTTAATTTCAGTTCGCCCTTTAACCTTGATACTAAGCTTTTATAATGAATCAACGGTCTTTTTTACTTCGGTTTTCAATAACCCTTTCACTTTGTCTGTGGGAAGACAAAAGCCCATCTTTTGTATATCCATCCTCATTTATAACTTCTGATGCGTATATAAGCTCAGCAAGTTGCTTCTTTTCAATCACTGTTCTTTGTATGAATATTTTATGATTATTATCTCATCTTAGTACTGTTTCAAGTTTTAGTGTATGTACAATTTGCTAAAATCATGGTTTTGGTGATGAAGTTCATATGTGGTGGCAAGCTGAGCTTTTTTAATGCTTTAAGTTTTCAAATCTCATAATGATACATGTTCGTAATTTTACCCAATATAGTTCAACTATGCCCGTTTAATTTTCTTTATTTTGGAATGTTGGATTTTGGTGCAAGGTAGTTGATCTTTGATAGAGAACAAGGTACCATCAAGTAGACTTCTTCCTTGGTTGTACATAACATCATTACATACTATAAAATTACACCTTATGTCCTTCTTTCTTGCGTTGCATGTTAGTAGTTCAAACCCAACAATAACAAAAGTAATAAGCTATACGTATCTTTAACTAATTTTACTTTTCAAATAAATAAGAAAGCATTTTCTTCATTACAGCTAGCAACTTACTTAGATTTTTAAAGCCCTACCTTTGTCACGTGGGGTTTACTGTAGGTTCTGATCCCCGGGAACATATGTTCTGAACTACAGGTTTGTTCATGTCTTGATTTTCATGTTGTTGTTTTAGTTTTCTATGCCTGCAAGTAAATGTCTGCTGTGGTTCGGATTTGCTTTGTGATTGAGACAAATTTGGGTTCGTTTTTCTATTACTAACTTAGTTTTCGTACCAAGCGAATCATATTGTTGTTGATCTGTTTGCTTCAACCTTTTTTTTTAAGTTATTAGTTTTAATCTGCTAGTTTATGGCATAAAGTTATGTATGAGAATTATTCATAATAGGAAAGTTTAGACATGCTAATTTTAAGATTTCTAATATTGTAGTGTTCTTTGTTAGTATGTAAAATTGAATTCAATTTATGCCAAAAATGGAACTTTTGTAATTATTTTGGAGTAGTAACTCAGCTTCCTTTTTTGCTAAACTAAAATAAAATAACAATTACAGTACAAATAATTATGGTACTACCCTTCGATGGTAATTGATTGTGAATAATCATTGTTGTAATAATTATAATGTTTCCTATTTATGCATTTGATATTTAATAAAAAGGTTATATTTGCTGATCATGAATGGTTATGGAAGTAAAAATAAAATAGATAGTGATAGTTACTCGAAATCAATCGTTTCTTTTGGTGAATATCATCCATAGGCAATCATGTTTATTGTTATTTGGTCATAAGTTCTTCATAGTAGAGCCTAAAAGACATATGGCTAAGCAACTAGGAGTTAAACTTGTTAACGGGTCAGGTTCGGTCCAGGTATTTTAAAACCCAAACCCGATTACAATAATCAACATCTGAGCCCGGCCGAAATGTGTAGGGTATTTTAAAACCGATGCCCGAGCCCAAGTCCGTTGGAACTTTCAAGCCCATTAGGTAACACATGTATATTAAACCCATAATATTTATGTTAAAATCATACTTCAAACCTACAAATTTTTGTAAAATTTATACACAAACAATATTAACATACGAATTGATTGAATCGACTAGTGATGTAAGCAAGTTCACAACAAAAGAAAGCAAAAACATCAATATGCAAACAAACAAAATGGTAAAAAAATAACATAAACAATCTTGTTTTGATACTATGAAAAACTAATAAATGGGTTGGGTACGGTCCAAATCGGACCTCGTTTTGATAAAACTCTACCCGATCTTAATAATGCCTGGATCGTGCCTGAATAGTTATGGCAAAATCCATACCCGTATTAACAAGGTGGTTTTGAGCTGGACTCGGATTGAATCCTGTAACATTGATTGGCCAAATGAGGATATGGCTGAGTTGACATTTTTCATGCAATTTTATATTAAGGTTGTTGGGTATTCATATTTAGCAAGGGTTATTGAAAATGGTTTAAAGGTGATAAAATAGTAAGGAGGATAGCTTGGCTTATTTATCTGTTGTTATTTTATAAGTGTAGACAGTGGTGGACCCAACCAATGGATTCAGGTGATTAGCCATTATTTTTGATATCTCTTTGCAATCATTTGGAAAATTAGCTCTACAAATGTGATTTTAGCCGAGGGCTGAAATATGATTTCGGTTACAGCTAATCACTATATTTTGTGTTCTTCTCTAATATATTTTGTCAACCCAAGAAAGGGAACTAATCCCATCTAGCCTCAACGTAATCCTTACAATGTGTTTAGTCTATTTGAGAAGAACAAGCATTTCTATTGGATAGTGACGATGAAGATATGGCATTATAGCCACCCCCATGAGGATGTGTTTGAGCATTGATTTCGGGCCAGGTATGAGTTTATTTGACATGATGATTTTTTATCCTTTTCATTTCTATGATATTTTCATAACTTGAAAAGTTAAATACCAACTTTGAACGTTACTAACTTATAAGTTCAATTTGAAAACTTAAAAATAAAGAAAATTAGCACTTTACCATTTCCACTTTCAGAAATTAAAATATAAAATTCTAATTTAATAAAACTAAAGTTACTTAAATTACTTTAAATTACTTAAAGATAAATATATTTGAAATTAAAAAAGTTAAACATTCATATTTAAAAAGATTTGTAAGTTGAAATTAAAGGTTAAGATTTCTAATTTAAGAACGTCAAAAGTTTAAAGTTCCAACCTTAAAAGATGAAAAAAATGAAAAAGTTAACGGTACAGTGTTTAAGACTAGAAACTAAAAGTTGTAAAAAAAATTTGTAAAAATTAATATCAAATTAAACAAAAACAAGTTGAAGCAAATAAAATTTAAAAAATCTAAATATAGCATATTTTTATTTTATAATTCAATTTAAAATTTAAATAACTTAGGTAACTATTTATAAGTCAATTTATCTTATAAATTGTATTTTGATTTTAGTTAACAAAAACATTTTTTATTTTATAGCTATTTTAAATTTAAATTACTTAGGCATGAATGAATCTAGATATAACATATGTTTATTCTGTAAGTCAATTTATTGAAAACATTCTTAAAAGAAAACGGTTCATTCGCGCCTTGGAGCGACAATTTCTCTCTGAATACGCTAACAAAAAATGCAATTTTTTTAAATATTAATAGAGCCTCACTATGTAAATTATTGTGAATCACCAAATTCGGCAATTGAGATCAACAACTATTGTTAGGTTCCAACTAAAAGTTATGCAGCTTGTTGCACTACCCATTTTCATGTGCCTTTCATTTTACTTTTGTTTAATATATGTTCCAACACTTCTATATGTTATTGCCAAGTAAATCCCATCACGATGATGATATAATACCTCTTTTATGAAGAACTGGATTATTCAAATGCAAATTTAAGTTAGTATGTGTAGATTCAAAAACTGTTAAGGTATACAAAGAACTACTTATCATCGCAATTTAAATTTTTTGCAAGTTACTGGCCATTTAAACAGTCAAGTATAGAATATAGTTAATTTATAAGTAATTTGGTTGAAAGGTGGATGCTTAGATTCTGTTTATATGTAAATATTATTTATATGGGAACATTTGTAAATGTTATTCATATTTATAAATGCATAACTTAAGTTTATTTGTAAATGTGTTCACTATATTTATATCTATAAATGTGTTGACTATATTTTCATACTTGTGAATATCTGTAAATGCATAGATTTAGCAAAATTTCAAGTTAAAACAGTCGATATCTACCTATGTATTTTTTGGCGTGCAGGAATTGTCAAAGATTGTTGATAGCTATTTTTGGGATTCAGTGAGGAAGGAAATATCACATAGCTATTATGTATCATTTGCATAGATGGGTTATTGATATGGTGCATCATTTGCTGAGAGATAAATATGACACCTTCTTGTTAGGCAGTTGTTTGTTAGGCGGTTGATGCAAATATGCAACATGTATAAAATATATTATGTGTGAACACGGGAAAAGTTATTTGAACATGTATGAAATATCATGTGCTTTGATTTACATATTTTGTTTCTGTTTGATGTAATATATGTAAAAATCTATTATATTTATATACAATGAGGAAATAGTAAAAGGATATTACATATTTGAATTAATATATTAACTAATGGATGTTTGTAAGCTAAAACAACACTAAATAAAAGCTGTAAAAATGAAATTATGTTTTACAGCGTTTAAAACGCCATCGAAAAGAAAATGCTATAGCTATAATAAAATACAAAACGCGGTGGAAATATGACTTTTTTATAGTGTTTTACTTGTTCTCACAAGTTGATGGTCTACAGTAGCGTTTAACTGTAATAGCATTTTTAAGACGCTTTGGAAACATAATATTTTATAGCGGTTTTTTGTTGTTACAGGTTGATGGTATGCTATAGCATGTCATTTCACAGCGTTCTCTGAAATGCTACGGTAAACTACCGTAGCGTTTTTCAAACGTTATGGAAACACCAGTTTGTTGTAGTGTGCGTTTATAGCGACTATAGCTATACGAACAATTCTGTATTCAATTTAATATTCAATTCCATTCTATCACATAACATAGGGTATAATAATTACACAAATAACGTGCAATTCAATACACATAAATATGGGTTATAACTTTACTTAGTTGTGGTCTATTATCATAGTTTTTAGCAAGCAAATTAATAGGTTTTTAACAAGCCATTTAACAAGTGTTTAACAAGCCATTTAACAAGTATTTAACAAGCAATTTAACAAGTTTTTGTTTTTCATTCAAGGTAAGATAACTTATATTTATTCAAACCAAACACTATCATCTTCCCACCAACATTCAAGCAAGCATCAAAACACTTCCTACTTCAACCAAAGCTCATATCCATGACCTTCCTTCCTCTTGTTGCTCTTGGCCTAGCCTTTCACTACTCACCATCGCACGACCCAATGGAAGATTTCCCCATAAATTCATTATTTCTTCAACTTTGATTTTCTAAGAGGTGTTCTAGTGATGATATAAGGCATTAGCCAAAGTTTGGTGGAGATTTGATTTACGTAGATTTCTAGAAAGTTAGAGAGGTGGAAGAAGTGAAGAACGTTGATTTTTGTTTAGTGAATTAGTAAGGAACGAAGAGAGTCTTAAGCGCTTATTTATGGCTTGAAAATGAGTGGATAAAAACCAAGAATACCTTTCCTTAGCCATGAAGAAGAAGGACTCCAACATGACAAAGCCATACCTTAGTACTTGCAAAACATATCCTTACACAAACCATACATTCCTTAAATCACTCCTTGATTTAAGGGTCTGTTTGTCCCATTAATTAAATCCTTTTACCTTAGTTAATTTTCTTAGGAACTAAGGTGATTTAATGCTTGTTAATGCGTTCATATGTTACTGTAAAAGTTGATTTTTAACAAAACGTGTTCCGGTCACATTTTCAGTATTTCTACAAAGTATATACTTTTGTAAATACAATTCAAATACAAGTTTTCTAACATTAGTTATTAATTAAGTGTTAGACAAGGTTATAAAATCATATTATTTACAGTAAATCATCGAGACAATATTTAAATAATTCAGATATTTAAATACGAAGTGTTCAAAATTCCAGGTCGTTACATTCTCCCTCTTAGAATATTTCATCCTCGAAAAGACGAACAATCATGCATTAATACTTAATAGTATTACAATCATTAGAAAATAAGGCTAATGGTTAGCTTAGGTCCATAACCTTCTCATCGTACAAGGATGATAAATAAACTACTAAGCATACCTTACGCTCAACAGCCTTAGGTTGTTACTTAGTCAATTATTCATACTACCTCAAACAATTCGGAGAATCCTTCCTCAAAGCTCCATAAGCCAAAAAAACATATTATTTAAATATACTAAAGCTCATACAATATACATATATCATCTGTATGCAATATCAAATTTGATTACTTACTCAATCACATAGATTTCACTTCCAAACTAGTATAGATCACTTGACCTCTCTAGTGCGGACTCCGAACAAGTTCCTTAATTAGAAACCTCCAATCTCTTTGCACAGCCATATACTTTGATAACCATATTAAGAATACATATCAAGTGTTCATTGTCTAGAATCTAGTGAAAAATCCTTGTTCAGATCGGCTTGAAATCATGTATTCGAATCCTAAATTAAGAACTGTTATGCAAATAAAATGATCTACATACACATACATACTTAATTCTATTGGTTTCTTAAATACACCAATTTATTTCCAATTCTCATTTATTTACACAAAATTATTTCTTATATAATACTAAAATCTTTTACGAAACATTTCTTAAAATATTACCTAAGTTTATAGACATTTCGTAAAGACTTATCTTTACCAATAAAACATTTTATTAAAACAAAATTTGATTAAAAACATTCAAGACTTATGTTCATCACTCGTATAATACTCCACTATATCCTAAGAGTGTATACAAAACATTCTTTTATACATTTTTTTACTTCCTAAAATTTCGACAAAGACCCAAAATAAATTTGGATTTTATAATCAAGTCAACCTTATAGACTTCTTTATCAATCAGGTTAGGCAAGTAGCTAGGTAAACTAGGACTTTGGTATCCAAACTCAAGATTAGAGTATACATTCCTTTAACAACCCTAAAGTAAAGACATTTATTTAATTAGCCCAATAACATTGAATGTTCTATTTAACCAGGATGCTTAACAAATTTTAATTTTTTTAACTTATTATCTTTTGAAATTAAGAGTTATAAAAATTCAAGTTTATAATTTTACAAAAATACTTAGCTACAATTTTTATATCAATTCGGAAGTTTACGACTGTCCAAATTCGTCGAAAAATCCATTTTATTTCGATAATTTAAAAACTAACCAACAACATATCATAATAAAATGCACAACCTAACTACCTTAACGTATAATACGCTCAACTCATTCTAGGGTGTCACTTCCCTCTCACTAATGAGCTTACACCACCAATGCTAAGGTTCTCTCTTGACCTTGCGTTCTGATACCAAGTGTAACAACCCGACTATTTGACCCCCGAATGTTGACACTAATACATCCATGGTATCCACATGCCGAGCACCCAAGTGGAGGAAAGATCATATGTTAGTGTAAAGGAAAAAGGAGTAAAGAAAAAACAAGAAGAGGAGAAAAAACATCAGAATCTCACATGCAAAATAATAATATATAATATCTCAAAAAATTATTTAAAAAGGAATACTGTATGAATACAATAAGTAGAGCAAACTAACCTGTGAGTAGCTTGGAGAATTATAATAGCCTGGCCATACAATGCTGATAAAAATAAACAAAGCAATGCATTGGAAACAAGAATACTATGGTAGAAAATCATCCATCTCCTCTCTAAGAGCTCCAGCGAACATCAACATAATCTAGAAATATACGCAGTCCGACTCAACCATTACAAGAAAATAGCATCCGGATCAGTATGGTAAACCAGCATAAGAAACTCAATTATATGTTTTTATATTTTAAAACCCTTCGAAAATAAAGGTATCTCGTAAGACCAGACAACAAATAAACACGAACAGGTTTTTGCCTTACGATAACCAAATCAATCAATTCTATTAGAAAATCCAATGGTATTATAATAATTTCTAGGTTGTTGAATATATGTAAGAAATAGTTGAAATGCTTTCACCTCACATTGCAGCATATTAGAGTACATCAAAAAATGCTAAGGCGTATTCGTATACAGATTAGTAAGAAATAAAGAACATTGATTTTTGTTTTGCATAGATTAGAGTACTTTCCAAATATATTCTTTACTTTCCAAAACACTTAAAGAATTGTGATGATAATAAAAACAAGTTATCTCAAGATATATTCAAAATTTAACAAATCACACAAGTTAAAGTTAAGGGATTCAAAGTGTGTGTATAGCGATTACCGCTATGCGGACAATTCTATATTCAATTCAATATTTAATGCCATTCCATCACATAAATGAAGGCCTTCCAAGGTATAACTGTTACACAAATAATATGCTATTCAAAACACATAAATACGGTTTATAACTTTACTTAATTACGGTGTATTATCATAGTTTTTATCAAGCTATTTAAAAGTGTCTAACAAGCCATTTAACAAGTGTTAACAAGCAATTTAACTATTTATTATTTTTCATTCAAGGTAAGATAAATCACATTTATTCAAACCAAACATAACCATCTTCCTATCAACATTCAAGCAAGCATCAAAACACTTCCTACTTCAATCGTAGCTCACTTCCATGGCCCCCTTCCTCTTGTTGCTCTCAATTTAACCTTCCGCCACTCACCATTGCTCACGGCCTTGCCTTCCCCCTCTCTTCTAGCTTATGGACTAAGGGAAGATCTCCTCATAATTCCAAAATTTCTTCAATTTTGATTTGGTAAGAGGTGGTCTGATGATGATATAAGGCATTTTCTAAAGTTTGGTGGAGATTGGATTTGGTTTGCATAGATTTCAAGAAACTTAGAGAGGAGGAGGAAGTGAAGAACATTGATTTTTATTTAACGAATTAGTAAGAAATAAAGAGAGCCTTAGGTGCTTATTTATAGGCTTGAGAATGAGTGGCTAAAGACCAAGAATACCCTACCTTAGCCATGAAGAAAAAGGACTCCAACATGACAAATCCATACCTTAGTACAAGTAAACCATACCCTTACACAAACTATACCTTCCTTAAATCGTTTCTTGATTTAAGGGTCCTTTTGTCCCCTTAATTTAATCCTTTAACTTAATTAATTTGCTTAGAAACAAGGTGATTTAATACTTGTTAATGTGTTCAAATGTTACTATACAAGTTCAAAAATACTTGTACAACTAGTGTTGAACAAAAAGTTAATATTTAACAAACGTGTTTCAATCACATTTTCAGTATTTCTACGAAGTATATACTTCTATAAACAAAATTAAAAACAAGTTTTTGAACATTAGTTATTAACTAAAACTGTTTATCAAGGTTATAAAGTCATATTTATTCACAATAAATCCTAGATACGAATATTTAAATAATTCCGAAATTAAAAATTTAAATACGAAGTGTTCGAAATTCTGGGTCGTTACAACTAAAATGAGGAAGATATTAGAATTTTGACCGTTACCAAATTCTATAAGTCCTAATGCGATAAAGTTTTGACAAAAAGAATACCTAGTAAAATTGGATTTTATAGCTAAGGTGACGTGTGAACGTTAATACTAAAATTGTTGGATATTAATCATTGACCAAATTTACACCTAAGAGTCGCACAATTAAAATGTTATATACTCTGACTACTACCTAGTTTTATAAATTAATTAAATTAACTAATACTTGTGAAATATTAATTATAAAATTTTATTTGATTTGTGTTGAAAATAGGGCGTATATAAAAGTTGTATACACATGTATCGATATACGATATCAATATCCATTTAAATTTGATGTAAATGTATATTGTTTAATCAGGCTTGAAATGAGATTGAGGCCCACATATAGGGCAGGTGTGGTCGGTTATACATGGTGGTAAAAAGGGGCTGAATTTGATTCAAATGGGCTTTAAAATGGCAGAGAAATTTATGGATCTAGATCCACATTTTTCTCCTTTTTCCTCTTCTATTTAAACTCCCTTAACCTCTCATTTGCACTACTCTCTTTAAGCCTCTGTACTACCTACCTTTGGCCAAAAATATCAACCCCTTCCTTCGTTAATTCAACCTTTAAAAACACGAGGTCGAATCAAATTTCAATAGCGGTTTGTAGTTCTTTGAGTTAGGTAGCACTTTTTGGAAGGATTTGAATTCATATTCAAATAAAGTTAATTGCTTCAACATTTTGAATAATCTCTGGGCCATAGTAAGGTAATACTTATGTTTGCATTATATATATATATATATATATATATATATATATATATATCCATTATATGATTCATGTTTGGATTAATCAAATATATTATCACGAATCCCTATACATACATGTTGTTAACATAGGATATGAATATATATATATATATATATATATATATATATATATATATATGCATGTATTGTGATTAATATATATATATATGTGTGTGTGTGTGTGTATTTATTGTGATTAATATATATATGTATGTATGTATATGTATACATTTAACTTTCGGTCGGAGAATAAGAATTTCAAAAATAATTATATATATATATATATATATTAATTTTAAATCTATACATGCATTCATACGCACGCACACACATATTATGCGCATATTTATATATGTCGCAAAACTAATTTCAAAAATGATGATTTTTTTAATCAGTTTCCATATGGAAATTATTAATTGCAATAAAAATTTAAAAAACATGAGGTTCTAATTAAAAAATTAATTTTGTTAAAATATTTTCTTTAAAAATATATATGAATATATATATATATATATGTATGTATGTATAATTTTATTCATTTACATTTAAATATATAATGTTATATTATATTTGATTTCTAGATATTACTTTTAATATAAATAGATAAATATATATAATTCTTAAATAAAAAATTAATTTTTATAGGTATATATGTGTTTAGTTTACTAAAATATAATTATTAATTCAAATTTAAAATTAGAATATATTTCAATTTCTAGATCTAGATTTAAAATTTGAATATGAATTTGAATTCAAAATTATTTATATGTATATTCATTAATATTACATTTACAAGGACTTACATATATATATATATTTATATAATACTATTTTGATATATCATATTGGGTTATACATATATACTTAGACGACACATATGTATATGGAGGGACTAGCTTGTCCACTGCCGTGTAAATCCCAGCACTTTTGATACGAGCATATTAAACCATGTATGATGTATGCATTGCACATGAACGTATATCTATATGTGTATATGATACACATGTATGCATTATATAATGCAATTATAAAATCACAACAAACTTTGTTTCCAAATTAAATAAAGTAATGAATTTATTTAAAATTTATATGGATAAGTTCTGAACAAACTTAGACTTCATAGACCCAATAAGATCCAAAATGGATTTTTTTTTAAAATTTACCTATTTAACACGATGCTTATTGACCCTGATCAAACAATGGTATTATAGCCCAATAGCCTATGTGGTCTAAACTAGTTATGTTAGGGCAACTAATTAAGCTCACCAATTTAGTAGGGTATCAAAAAAAGTATGCAGTGTTTGGGCAACCAAGTACCCTATCCTACCTCGCCACTGGCCTAGCCCAAGGTAAAGTGAGCCTAAATGTTGTCCCTGATGGAAAAGGCATAATTTAATTTCGAGTCTTAGCTAATTTTCAATTTTTTTTGAAATTAATGTAAAATTTTAATAAGAAATATGTTTGTTATCCAACTTTAAGACCAAGCGGTTTTCATACAAATGTGGACATCGCGATGAGGATGAAATGGTTTAAGGACCCGTAAGCAAGCACATGATGTCATTAGAAGGGACTATGAGGAACCAGAGTGCAAAACCATGCATAGGGAATGAACCGAACCGACCATTTTTCAAGTCGGTACTAGTATGAATCTTCGTAGTCTGGTGGATTTGGGAGCTATCGTCATTAGTTAGTTGGGAAAAGTGATCATCTTGGGGCCCATTTCTAAAGGAGTAGGTGAACAGCTCCAAAAAGCTTTGTGAGAAAGGACGGGTAGTAGACATGTCATATTCTCTTGGTAACAAGTTGATTTTTAAGGAAAAAGTGCTTAGAACTTGATGAATCGAAGTTAGAAGGTAAGATACAAGAGAGACGAAGGTCCCTCAATCCAAAAATCGGGTCGGTACTTACCTGATTCTATTCAGCATCGTTACAATTTTAAGCTCCAGAGGATCTCATCTCCTCTCCTACTTTCTCGGATCTGGAGTTTGAACTAGTATTTCATGATCCAACAACTTCATTGGGTGATTCCTTTATAAATATGAAACCTATAGCAACTTGAAGAGCACTTTTTGGCCATTTTACCTTCATCTTCTTCCACTGCTCGAGTTTGCTGCTTTGGTGGATACTTTTTACCATTCTCGGCTATTTTGAACTGTAAATCCCTTGTACTTATGACAACGAATTCCATAATAAGATTAAAGTGGATGTGGCCTCAGATTAGCTGAACCAATATAAAATTAATGTGTTTTCTACTATTTATTTGCTAATTATATTTAGATCTGTCTTCTTCAATTCGTGTTGGGGTATTGTGCCACTTTATGGCTCAACATTTTTGGTACTTTCACTAAGAACAAAGCTTTTTAGGCATAGATCTAGCTATCTATTATGGATTAGAGCATGCTATAGTTAGATCCCAAAGGTTTTTATCTAAAATCTAAAGAAAATTTCATGTTGACAGTAATGGCACCAAGGAGATTTGGATGATCTGGAGCTGTTATTGGTGGAGAAGAAGAAGCTTCCCACCATGATAAGGTGACTAACCAACCGACGACCCCCTTGCCAGGACCATTTACTGCTCAAGAGATGGTGACAAAGGTAGAGTTTGACTGCATGATGATGGAGTTGAATTAAAGGATGATAGATAGTCAGAAAGCTCTCCTTGACTAGATAGATGCTATCATTACCTTGTTGAAAGGCCTAGGAGGAATACGAGAGAAGCATCACCTTCTAGCTTTGAAGATGAATTTCATATGCTTCCAGTCAGAACAGAAGGAATGTAAAGCAAAAGATGAAGAAGAAAACTACTAGAGCAGCATAAAGGAACGCTGAAGGAAGTATCCAAGCTCCTGCTAAGGGAATTCGTATTGGTACCCACCAGAATCGGGTCAGTACAATCGGAATTCAAGGAGCTTGGAGGGGCAGAAGCCCAAAGCCGTCAATTTGTCAGATTTCGAGGACAATTTGTAGGACACTAACAATCAAGATGGACCGGATGTTGGGGTATAAGAAGCTAATGTTCAAATCACCATTATAGAGCCAACTAGCCATCAAAGAAGGTCCGAAGGAGTGGTTCTCCTTGAGATAGTAGAAGCTAAACATCAGCAAGCAAATTAAGACCGTTTATAGAGGCAAGCAATTGGTACACTCCAGATGGCTGTTTTTTCTTCACCGGGCTAATAAGGAGAATATTGCAGATATGCTTAAGCAATTGCTAAAAGAAAACCGTTGGAGGAAGAACAAAGATTGTGGTTCTGCATCTAGTAGAACTCTGTCCTTTGAAAACATATTGAGGGAAGAATATCTTAAGAATTTAATGATGCCTTTAATGCCATCTTATAACAGGACAACTAATTCCAACAACATTTATTGAAGTATGAATGGAACATGGATGGTTCTAGAGTGACAGATGTGGTTCGGTATAGGTGTTTCCCTATCGTTTTAGATGGTGTTATGTCGATAATGTTCACTCGACTTGTGCTAAAATCCATCTCGATTTTTGAGGAGGAGCAGTTCAGCTTCATACTACTCGGCCCAAGGATGAGATGTCCTTGTCGAGCATTTCTAAGGGATCTAAAGAGTCGTTGAAGGGTTTCTTGAGGAAGTTTAATAATGCACTTATATAAGTAAATAATCCAAATGACGATATGGTTTTAATGGCTTTGGTCCAAGGGATACATCTAGACATGGATTTTGGAAGGTGGTTGAGGATGAAGCAACAAAGAACTATATAGGAGTTTCACCAAAAGGCTAATCAGTTCTTGCACTTAGAAGAGGAAAGCAAGCTTGCTAGAAAGACTGGTGGTGGACAGTCAAGGAAGATATTCAGAGAAATGTAGCTATTAAACAGACCGATGAGAGCATTGGTAATCTGGCCGTGAATGTTGGAAATTATAATAACTAGAGAAAGAAATATCAGGCATTGAGGGGCAAGCGGAATGATGCCAAAAAGCATTCAAGAAATATGTGACCAAAGGAGTAACCACTCTAAATGATTCAATTGAAAAAATATGCTATGCCATACAAGGCACGGAAAGGTATAAGATGCAGCCTAAGAGAGAGGTGACTAAGGCATAAAGCGCTCTAGGAAGTATTGTCGCTTTCATGAATCTCATGGGCACAATATAAACGATCGCAGGCATCTTAGATATTTTATTGAAGAGTTGATATAGAAAAAGAAGCTGCAATAATATATGAGTAATCTATAGGAAGGAGGATAGATTGTTATTGCACTATGAGGGCCAAATGCCTAAGAGAACCAATATGGACCCAGTGATGAGAGGCTTAGGCAGAATAATGGAAGAGTAGTGATAACCCAAAAAATAGATCAACATAGGGTATGAGTTTGTGAAAGCATCGGCCCTATTTTGACAGAGCAATAATATAGAAAATAAATATAAAAATAGCATAAATAGTAAAGAGGCCGGAAGATTTTTATAGTGGTTCAGCTGTTAATGAAGCCTACTTCCACTTTATGACTTTTTATTAATTGACTATTGTTACAGGCTGAATCGGATTGCAATATGATTGAATATCATAGGTTAGATCAAATCACAAGTACAAGAGTTCACTAGAGAATCACAATGAACTCCTAGATGACTATTGTGTGGGAGTAGAAGAGCAAAGGATAATCTTTGCAGAGTTCCAACAGGCCAGTTAAGAAGATCCTCTTTATGTTGCAGATAGGATTGTACTTATAGGAGTAGGAGAGTAGTTGGGACAAGGCCGACTTGTCAGAAGCCTCTACTCAATGCTAGGAAGAAATCCAGAAAAACTCAAGGCGACCCAAGCTAACATGATCGATCGTTGGTGATCCATGCCCTTAAACTATTTTGAGTCCACCTTCTCGAATTGCCTTCCTTTTATCTATTTGAATGCCTTATCCAAATATCAAGTCGTTTGGATTTTGTTTGATCATCCATCTTCATGATTCATCTAGTCTATAAGAATCATTCATAACTCGCTCATAACTTAACAAAATCAGACAAAACTTTGCAAGTACACTCTAAAGGGTGTCTAGGACCTACCTAAAAATTTCAGGTGGTGGGGCCCAACCTACATGGATCGCTAGCAATCCATCTATTTAGGTCGCTAGTGACCCATCTTGTTAGGTCGCTAGCGATCCATCTGTCCTTAACTAATCAAGCCCATTTTTGGCAACTGCCTGCTTTTATGTCCGCTAAGTGGTCTCCCAAAATTTCAAGTCAATCCGACTCCGTATGAGTTCTCTAGGTCCATTTTAAGTTAGTTGATTTTGTCAAAAAGTGGATGAACATTTGCCCCCAAAGTGTGCCTTTTGAATGAAAGGCGTACTTTGCTTAAGGAAAAGTTCCTATCTTCGGTCTTTGATAGTTTAGCTTTCCAGCTGCTTCAGCCTTGGTGAATCGTCTAGTTCCTTCGGATTCTCTTGCCAATCACAAGTCGTTCCAAACATGTTACAGCATAAGACTCTAGACTCTACCTAAGTGTAATCTATATATCGTAATTATTCCGATTTCATTCGAAGTTATTACATGACATATCTCTAATTAAAACACATGCTTCCAATAACATCACATATCTCCAATTACATCACATATCTCTAATTTCCCTATGTTCGTTTGAGATTTACATCATCATTAATTTGCTTCTCATTCAAAGTTGTCTCATCATATATTAAAATTGCATTATATATCAAAATCACATCATATATCAGAATCACATCATATATCGAAATCATCTTGTGTTCATCCAGGATTTATCAGTTTTATTCTATTTATAAGGCATTCAAATCCTTTTATTAACTCAAATCCGTTTTAAGTCTCTATCTCTCCTGATCATTTAAGTTTAATGCACTATCTCTATGGATCATTTAATATTTAGCTTAATGTGTGATCTCTTCGGATCGTTTAATGTTTTAAGTTAAGGGGATAATCTCTCTGGATCGTTTGTTTGTTAAGTTAAATGGGACTAAGTAAGCCCATCTGCTCACTCTTTCGGTGGAGGGACTTAATTCTTGCACTCCTGTCCCGTCTCTCCAGTCGGGATGCTATGGCATTCAATATCGTACAAGCCATCCAAGGAGACTTGCACTTGGCACTTCGGTCCCGTGTCGGGACTCTAAGGTGATCAATATCGTACAAGTCCATCCACTCGTTTTTCCAATAAGGGGACTTGCACCTTGCACTCCGTTCTCATGTCGGGACTCTAAGACGATCAATATCAATCATCACTCTCTGGTGGAAATCAAAATTCAAGTATAAACCAAAGAAAACAAGCAGAAATTAAACAAGAAAGAACCAAAACAAATATAAATCAAAACGAGTGGAAATCAAAACAAGCAGAAATCAAAATAAGTAGAAATTGAAATAAGCGAAAATCAAAACAAGTAGAAATCAAAACCAGTGGAAATCCATACAAGTAGAGATCAAAGTAAGTAAAAATCCTAAATGTTCATCCCAAACATCCAACTTAGAGTGTGCCAAGAGATCGATCTGGGTTTCGTACATATGTAAGCGGTCCGAGGTTATTGAAGGTAGAAAAAGCAAAAGTAGAGACTAAGGGATGAAACCACACCTTGTTCCAACTGTGGGCTTCTGATTTTGGCTCATGTGGTCATGTATTCGTACTCTGATTTGGTGCTCTACCTCCAACACCACCCATTCCAAGCGTTAAATCTCATCCTAGCTCTAAATCTATCATGCCCCCAAGTGTGGGCATTGTTTCATTTTTTTGCTCTAACTCCATATGTTGCTGCATTGGGTCCTATTGTTGATTCCAGCTTTGCCCCCAAGTATCGGTTGTTCTAGGTGTGGAGGCAATATTCCATCCTGTTCCAATCCATCTCTAGTGGCACTTGTTGCTATTTCTTGGAGTTTGGTTCATATTCCCTATAGATCTATCTATCCCTTGCTGCTCCATCCCCTGGAAGAATCTATCCATCATCTCTTATTGCCTAGACAAGATATCATCTTGCATATCCTTCGTCATCATTTCCATTTCTTCTCTAATCACATAGATAGGTTGATGACAAATTGAGGACACCTCCTAGTTGCCCCCAAGCTTCGATTAAGTTGCTACAACTCTAGATTTATTATTAGGCTTACTCATCTTCTCTAAATCTTAGATTCAAACTTAAATTCTTCAAATCTCGTTCAAGGTTCTTAATGAAAACACCAAAATGTTAACCTAAAAAATGGATCAACACCCGATATAAGTTTGTGAAAGCACCAGCCTTATTCTGACAAAGCAATAATGTAGAAAATAATGTAAAAAGAGCAGAAAAAGTAAAGAGACCAGAAGATTTTTATAGTGGTTCGATTGATAATGAAGTCTAGGTCAACTTTATAACTTTTTATTGACTAACTATTGTTACAGGCTGAATTGGATTATAATAAGATTGAATATCCAAGGTTAGATCAAGTCACGAGTACAAAAGTTCACTAGAGAATCACAGTAAACACCTAAATGACAATTATATGGGAGGAGAAGAGTGAAGAATAATCTCTGCAGAGTTCCATAGGCTAGTTCAGAAGATCCTTTCTGTGTTGCAGGTAGGATTGTATTTATCAGAGTAGGAGAGTAATTGGGCCAAGGATGACTTGTTAAAATCCTCTACTCAGTGAAGGAAGAAGTCCAAAAAAACTCAAGGCGACCCTAGCTAACATGATGGATCATTAGTGATCCATGGTTGATGGATCTCTAGCGATCCATGCCTTAAACTATTTTTGAGTCTACCCATTTAGGTTGGTTTCTTTTTATCTATTTGAATGCCTTATCAAAATATCAAGTTGTTTGGAGTTTGTTTAATCATCCATCTCCATAGGTAATCATTCACAACTCGCTCAAAACTTAATGAAGTCGGACAAAACTTTGCATGTACACTCTAGAGGGTTTCTGAGACCTACCCTAAAATTTTTAGGTGGTGGGCCCAATCTACATGTATCGCTAGCGGTCCATCTAATTAGCTCGCTAGCAGTCCATCTAGCCTTATCTAATCAAGCCTATTTTTGGTGAGTGCCTTTTTTTAAGTGCTCTCCTAAAATTTCAAGTCAATCCGACTCCGTATAAGTTCTATAGGTCCGTTTTAGTTAGCTGCTTTGGTTAAAAAGCTGGTAAACAAGTGATTAATACAATCATTGAGGGACCTTATCCAGTTGAGACGAACTGGAATGGAAGGATATGCAGGTTCTTCAAAGCACATACCATGGTAAAGTTACGTTGCTATTGAGGACAGAGCACTGGTTAAGTAGTAGTGGTTGATGACGGATGATGTTATTTTTATAGATTGGGAGTCTAAAAGGATTGAGGCACCAACATTTGATCCTATGGTGATAATAGCGGTGATTGGGCCAGGAACTATACACTGGGTTCTGGTAGACTATAGAAGCTTAGTGATTATTTTGTTCAGAAAGACCTTTTATCGGATGAAAATCACTTTGAAAGGTATAAAGCCTAGAAAATTTAGGATTCAAGGATTCACCAACGGAGCGAAGGAGCCTATCGGGAAAATTGACTTGTCCATGGAGTTAGGAGATGGAGACTGCAAGATTGTGCGAGTATAGAAGTTTGTGATTAAAATGAATATTCGATGTATGATGCCTTCTTGGGCCGACCAGCTCTAGCGGCTTCAGAATAGCAGTAGCTCTTTCATGCTTTCTGATTAAGTTCCCTATGGGGAATGGGGTAAGATCAATTCGAGGTGACTAGAGTGCTGGTTGGGGATGTCTCATTGCTGAGTCAAAGAGGCAAAGCGATGAGAGAGAGGGAAGAGTGTAGAGAGGACACTCTGCATCAAGGATGTGGATGCATAACAACCGAACCTAAGTCATGGCTCAGGAACCATAGCAAGTTCTTTAAGTCTATGGATCCCAAGTAGCAGTCAGAGGAAGTGCATGCTGCACCAGTTGAGTTGACATCAATGTTTCTATCAGTATAGACGATCCTACTTGGGTTCATAAGTTTGGATCTCAGCTTAGCAATGGATTGAGGAAGGAATTAGTCAGTTTTCTCTAAGAAAACCTAGATGTGTTTGCTTGGATAATATATGTGCGGGATATGAAGATAGCATACTAGCACTAAATGTGAACCTCGAACATCCTTCTGTAAAATAGAAAAGATGCAATCTAGGTCCGGAGCGATCCGCAATGTTGAATAGCGATTACGATTCCGCGAAAATGGAAATGGTGACTTGTTGCGATGCTATTTCACTTAGTTTTATTTAGCTTACTTTTATAAATAATCCATCCTAGAGAATTAGGGGTAATGTAATAAGGTAGGTCTTGCTACCTCTTTTGTTTATAAATAAAGTTAGCTTCTTGAACTGATGGAACCGTGTTCTTGTTAGCAAAATATTGCGATGCATAATTAGCTGTATAATCAGGTATTCTGAGATAAGTATCGATTAACTCCTTTGATCGAGGATCATGATAGAGGAGTTTAATCACAAGGGCCAATTGGATTATTCATCCTTATCCCTTCGGTATTGGCTAATGTCAAGAGATAGGCAATGTCATCCTGCCTTTTGACAAGGCCGTGATACCAAAAGATTAATAAAAAACCGAAGACAGTTCATCTCAAAGTTGGTTATACATTGTTTAACCATGGATATCGATGAATTTTTTCCGAGCCCGGATTAGGCTACAATTGTTAGGACACGGCAAGCAAAGTCATGGAAGCCAGTATTCCAATTTTCAAGTCAATTTGAGTTCGTATGCTCAAGTTATGATCGACACAAATTGAAGGAAAAAGCCATATTTTCGTATCCATCAGTGCACATTGATTCGTATCGATGTGGTTCGTATCCACCATCCTGCCTTGGTACGAATCCATCGACATCGCATCGGCCAGGGCGGCCGCATTTTCATATCCATCCATTTCGCATCGATCAGACCATCCCGCTTCGCACCCATCGATAGGCCCTACTTCGTATCGATCAATTTTGCACTCAAGCAACTATTTCGTATCGATCAACTCAGCATCCATCAACCGGTAACTCACTTCGTATCGATCGACCAATGCCTAATTCGCATCCATTAAGGAGGCGTTTATTCGAATCCATCAGGGAGCTTTAGTTCGTATCCATCATAAATATCGATACGAAGTCACCATCGATACGAACTAAGCCACCTATCTCGATTCGAACCAGGCATACTGCAAATCAATACGAGGCGCATGTAGTTGATCGATTCAAACTACATAACGGAACTCGATACAAACGAGGCGAAACTCATGGGTACAACGCGGTCAACTCAGAGCAAAAGGCGGATCGATGCGAGATATGCATGCCATGTCGCCGGGTTGTCACATGCCTTGATCGAGTCGAACAGATGGATACGAAACCAAGGATTCGAAATCAGAAGCATATGAAAATCACAATCTTGCATCGATCATATCTCACAAACTATTGGCCCAAATGCTATAAAATTTTCACAGGAGCTTACGTGCAAGCTAAAGAGCAATCCTGCCAAGTTTCAGCTCGATTGGATCATTTTTTGATGGATACGAAATTGTTTCGTCAATCACAGATCGAGTCGAAACTTGGTGGGGTCTGTTGTGTGGGCCCACTCACGTTCCAGAAGAAGTCTCCCAAAGTTTGAGCACGTTATCAGCCTTCTACGCTTATAAATAGCCCCCTGAAGCCTACAGAAAAGGGATCTTTTGGCGATTCGACGTCCATACTCTGCCGGATTCAATCCTACATCTTTTCATCACCATTGTATTCAAACTTCAGAGCTATAATCTACTGTAATCTGTTGTAACAGATTGAAATCATCAAGTGAATCAATAAAGCTATCAAGTTCAGAGTGGACGTAGGCAAGATCGCCGAACCACTATAAAATCTGTGCTGTTTACTGCTTTCTTGTGAATATTTTGAGTGATCTGCATCATTATTTCTATACTTGCTTGTTACTTGTGATCTGTGATTACGAACTGGTACTTTCATTAGCAATTGGGTGTTTGTGACCAATTTTGATGCAAACATTTTGGTGCTTTCACTGAGAAGGCTAATTCAGGAGTTCTATCATTTGAGAGTTGAATCAGAAGGCTTAGAGATTCAGATCAGAAGAATTATGACAAGAAAATCAAGTAGAAGGCAGAGACCAGAAAGAAGTCAACATGAAGGAAATCAAGAGGCTACCTCAGGAGCGAATCAGACATCGATCTTCATCACCAGGGATGAGATGGAGGCGATGATAAAGAGACAAGAGGAGTTGATCCAAAGTTTGTTCCAACAGATTGGGCAACTTGGAGCGCAGAATCGAGGAGCGGATGGAGTTCAGGATAGAGCAGGACCATCCGGCATAGCACCATGACTAGGGGGCGCACACTTGGAGTATTTTGATCCAATCCCGAGAAGAGAGACAGGGGCATCCGAGCAATCTGGTGGTAGCAGAGGGATGAAAGCTTAGTCAGGGGGAAGATTTCAGAAAGCTCCCATGGACTCGGGGGGCAGATCGACAGTAATTAACGAGGATTACATCTTGGAGACAATGACAGATTGGCAGAGATGGTCAGATGGGCTATGAGAGGTGGATTAGTAAACAGAGATCTCGAAGACGTGAACAGGAGTTCCTTTTCTCCTGCGATTAGGATGGCTAGGAACCCACCGGAGTTCAAGTTACCATCAGTGGAGATGTACGATGGAAGGACGGACCCTGCGGTCCATCTAACAAAGTATATGAGGCACATGGAAGTGCTGGGGGAATCACAGGAAGTTATGGCCTAGTGCTTTCCATTATATCTGATGGATATCGCAGCATTATGGTTTAGGCAACTGGAGAGTGGCTCCATAGGAACTTAGGCAGATTTAACTGAAAAATTCATGAGGCAATTCAGGGTTCACATCGAAAGACCTAAGAATGTGATGAGTTTGGCAACTTTAAAGCAGAAAGCTGGGGAGCCTTTGAGGAATTTTCTAACGCGATTCAATGCGGCAGCAGCATCGATAGATCGACCATATCCATCCATGGTTATGATGGCAGCTGTATCTGGAATAGCTGATGGCACAGTGTTCAAAAATTCATTAACTAAAGATCCACCTATGGATCCTGGAGACTTCTATCATGAGGCGGAAAACTTTTTGCGATTGGAAGATGCTAGTGCAGAGAGAGAAGAAGGAATCGACGTTTACGCAATCAAGGGCGGAACTCCACCTAGAAAGGGTGCAGAGGCTGACAAAGGGAAACGAAAGGCTGAGAATAAAGATGACAGGTCAAAGCGGCCACGGAGGGAGCTGCGATTTATCACTTATTCTAAGCTGAATGAGAGTTTGGAGCGAATCTATCAGGATACCAGAGAGCAGGTTCCCTATCGTAGACCAATGCGAAGGGATCCAACTGTTGACGAGAGGAAATCAGATAAATATTGCTTATTCCACGAACTGAATGGTCATAACACTAACAATTGTAGACATCTGAAGGATGAGGTGGAACGGCATATGAGGAATGGTAGGCTACTTCAGTATGTGAGGAGGCGAGCTCCAGCGGTGGAGCCAGAGTGACCACCGTCTACATCAGCTAGAGGTGACCTTGAACCGGGACACCGTATGGTTTCAATTGATTGATTGATTTAAATAACGATGAACAAGTCGTAAACATCTCACTAACACGGTTAAATCATTTACACATGTATGAGATCGCGAATGATCCGCGGGCATGCTCTAAATGATTACTAACTGCATCTAGTAAGAGTTTACACTTTGACATCCATGTCTTGTTTCTGCTTTGTTTTGGTTTGGATATTTGGATTTGATTTGTTTGGACATTTCTGTTATGGAATTTGTGTGAGCAATGCTTTAATATTTTCAATCTAGTGAAAAATTTACTTATATACCCGTTGGATCGCGAATGGTCCACAAGCACACCTTGTCTGTCGATGAACCGCCAAAGTCTTTGATTCAGAAATTCACCCGAACGTGATACCTGACTCTAGTAATGCCAAGTCCCCCTCAGTGTTCGATCGTGAATGACCACAATTTGCCTCGAACGGCATTCGACCTCGAATGGTCACAACTCGCCTCGTGCGACATTCGATCGCGAACGATCACACTCTGCCTCGTGCGGCACCCGATCGCGAACGGTCACAATTCACTTAGTATGATATCCGATCGCGAATGATCACATTCTGCCTCGTGCGGCATCTGACCGTGAACGGTCACTGTTCGTCAAGAAAGACTCCCGATCGCGAACGATCACAAATCGTCTAGAACGACGTCCAACCTCAAACAGCCGCCCTTCGTTTGAAGTGGTATCCTGACCGCGAACGGCCACCATTCGCCGCGAATGGCATCCGACCGCGAATGGTCCCATTTCGTCGTTTGCCGCGAACGGCACTCGACCGCAAACGGTCCCATCCCATCATTTTCCGCGAATGGCATCGGCCGCGAACGGTCCCGATTCACCTCAAATGGCATACGATCGTGAACGATCGTCATTCGAGGTCGTATGAAATTATCGAGTTCTTTACAGGTTGTTGACAGGATATGAACATCCAGCACATTGCATTACAAAACACACCTTCCTATCGCAAGGTATGTTTTGGGGGCAAGTGTTATCCCGCCTTTTGACAAGGCTGTGACACCAAAAGATTAATCAAAAACCGAAGACAGTTCGTCTCAAAGATTGGTTATACATTGTTTAACCATGGATATCGATGAATTTTTTCCGAGCCCGGATCAGGCTACAATTGATAGGACACAGCAAGCAAAGACATGGAAGCCGGCATTCCAAATTTCAAGTCAATCTGAGTTCGTATGCTCCAATTATGATCGACACAAATTGAAGGAAAAAGCCATATTTTTGTATCCATCAGTGCACATAGATTCATATTGATGTGGTTCGTATCCACCATCCTACCTCGGTTCGAATCCATCGACATCGCATCGGTCAGGGCAGCCGCATTTTCATATCCATCAATCCCGCTTCGCACCCATCGATAGGCCCTACTTCGTATCGATCAATTTCGCACTCAAGCAACTGTTTCGTATCGATCAACTCTGCATCCATCAACCAGTAACGCACTTTGTATCGATCGACCAATGCCTAGTTCGCATCCATGAAGGAGGCGTTTATTCGAATCCATCAGGAAGCTTTAGTTCGTATCCATCACAAATATCGATACGAAGTCACCATCGATACGAACTAAGGCACCTATCTCGATTCGAACCAGGCATACTGCAAATCAATACGAGACGCATGTAGTTGATCGATTCAAACTGTGTAATGGCACCCGATACAAACGAGGAAAAACTCATGGGTACGACGCGGTCAACTCGGAGCAAAAGGCGGATCGATGCGAGATATGCGCGCCACGTCGCCATGTTGTCACGTGCCTTGATCGAGTCGAACAGATGGATACGAAACCATGGATTCGAACTCATCAGCATACAAAAATCACAATTTTGCATCGAACATATCTCACAAACCACTGGTCCAAATGGTATAAAATTTTCACAGGAGCTTAAGCGCAAACTAAAGAACAATCCTGTCAAGTTTCAGCTCGATTGGATCATTTTTTTGATGGATACGAATTGTTTCGTATTGATCACAGATCGAGTAAAAAATTGGTGGGGTTGGTCGCGTGGGCCCACTCACGTGCCAGACGAAGTCTCCCGAAGTTTGAGCGCGTTATCAGCCTCCTACGCCAACAAATAGCCCCCTGAAGCCTATAGAAAAGGGATATTTTGGCGATTCGACGCCCAGACTCTACCGGATTCAATCCTACATCTTTTCATCACCATTGTATTCAAACTTCAGACCTATAATCTATTGTAATCTACTGTAACAGATTGAAATCATCAAGTGAATCGATAAAGCTATCAAGTTCAGAGTGGACGTAGGCAAGATCGCCGAACCACTATAAAATCTATGTTTTTTACTGCTTCCTTGTAAATATTTTGAGTGATCTGCATCATTATTTCTATACTTGCTTGGTACTTGTGATCTGTGATTACGAACTGGTGCTTTCATTAGCAATTGGGTGTTTGTGACCAATTTTGGCATAAACAGGCAAAGTTAATGAGGGATGCCTAAAACTAGGCAGCTATAGCACCAACTTCTAAGGATAAAAACTGGTGCGCAATTTTAGTTTTGATGGCCATGCTTGCTACCTGGTAGGAGGTGCCTGGTCGAGAACAAAATGAGGCCAGTCAAAGGATACTCTCCGTCAACACTCGAAAATATGCAAGACTGAGAGCGGATGCCTAGAGATAGGAGTCCAAAGCACTGGTTCTCGGAGATAGGAACTTGTGTACAACTAGGATTTTCATGATCACTCTTGTATCCTATAAAGACATGCTTAGCCAAGGGTAAGTCAGGAGGATTGATGAATTTTCTCGATCAACGCCTTGAGATAGTTGAGATTGAGGGTAAGGCCTAGGAGATAGGTGTCCAAAACACTAATTCCTAGAGATAGGAATAAGTATATAATTGGAAATTCCAAAATACATTTGCGGCCCAGCAGGACATGCTCGGCCTAGGATAAGACAATGATGGTCGAGGAGTTATTTGTAGCGATGCCTGGAGATTGGCAAGGTCGAATGTTGTTGCTCAGAGATAAGCATTTAAACCATTGATCTCTAAAGATAGGTATCGATGAGTAATTAGAATATCTATCACTTATGGCATGACGGGACATGCCTACCCAATGACAATTGGCAAGAATTAATGAACGAATTTAATCAACACCCAGATTTAGGTGAGATTGAATGTGATGTTCAGAGGCATACACTCAAAATGTCGTTTCCTAGAGATAGGATTCCCTTGATTATGACCTGGTTCGCAGCCAGACGAAACTCACCCGAGGATAAACAAAGTCTACCATAAAGATGGCCAAATAAATAATAAGTTATGTTTGTCCGAAATGAAAGTATTTTGGCAATAATAAAAAATACTATACAATGGAATATAACCGAGCAATCAGAAAAAATTACTTATTGTGTAGAGCTACAATAAAATCAATCCAAGTGAAGAGCAATGTATATGGTCATAAAATCAATTCAATGATGTAGAAAATGGCAAGTTTTGATTTTGATTGATTTGGTAGATCCATGAGATATTCTCTTCAATAGATATGTCTGTAATTGGCACTAGTCAAATTCATGAGTATATTTTCCTTTATAAATATGATATTCCGTCACAAAAAAGATGGATATGATATCTACTCAAATCCATGTGCATAATATCTCATCAACGCCATCTATAGGAGAATCTTTCTTTTTTTGGTTGATGAACTTCCAACAAAAATAATGCGTTATCTAGGCCTGGAACTCTTGACCTCCTGGTGCATAATTTGGAGCTTAACACCGAACCACTGATGTTTTTGAATAATAAATCTTTAATCTGATTTCTTTTCTTTATGATTATTCAGTCTTTGGTCTCTCCTTAAAAATCGACAAAACACATATAAAATGCAATGTGTAGTACTATTTTTAAGGTAAAATATACATAAAGAAAATGTGTAAATTAAGGTCAAACAATTCCCCAACACTTGAACTATTATTCATCCTCGAATAAAGACCGTCTACTTACCTGAACTAACAAATTTATTCGTCACATTTTCATAGAATGCACAGTTGCATTGAGCTTATGCAACAAGTCGTTAAACCTCTAGAAGTTCCTAGTAGGACGAATGATGTCTCGTGAGGGTTTTCAGCGGATACTACCTACAAAATCCAAATGCAATATGCGATGCTCATAACGAATGCAAATTTTATATACAAATGAAAACTTCATTTACTTCAGAATAGCAACATAATAATGTGTATAAGTCTAAGTCAATCTCTAGAAATTTTTGGTCCCTCAACTAGTCATAAATTCCTAACATAATTCAAATTTTCATAAGTTAAACTCTACTTTAGCCAGTTGCTTCGGTTGATAACATAGTGTTGCCATGAAATAAATTCTTTATTTGCTTGTCACTGTCGGTAAAGTGGTATTTTATTTCTTATTTTATAGATAGTCAAATCAATAAAGTCAAGAAGGTGCTTGTGTTTCAATTGCTTACTCTCGTCCTCTATTAAAAATAAAAGGCACAAAAAGATTTTTTTATTTGAATCTTTTTAGTATGCCTAACTTGGAAAACCGAGGCCATGGTGTACCATACATGCACTGCCTCAGGGGCTTGCATGAGAATGGTACAAAGCATGACGAGTGAACCTTCAAGGCCAAGACATACCATCCACGCTCTGCCTCGCGGGCTTACGTGAGAATGATACATAGCATGACTAATGAACACAAGTAACTTAGGCATTTATTTTTATATACAAAGTTTTTTTTAAGAGAAGAATAACAGAGAGTTACACAAAATCATCTTAGCACCACTTAGCTTTAAAGGTTTAAAAATGTCAACGCATGTACTTTAAATCAACCACTTATTAAACAAAGACTACAATTTAGAATAGACCTCATAACCATCACTTGTGAATCTCCCCATATACTAGTTACATTATTAACGCTCGTAATTCAACTTTTCATTATATCTTTTATTCAATATTAGTGAATCGCAAAGAATTTCCATCAAATGACTAAAACCCTTAACTTACTTTGTTATACTAGTCTAAAAAAGTCATGTTTGAATTTTTTATATAGAAACATGAGATAACAAATGAATGATGCACAAATGAAATACGAATGATGCCCCCCATACTTGAATGAGGCAATGCCCATACTGTGTGAACATCAAATGCTAAAAAAAGAAAAATAGAATATTTACAACCTGACATGATCGAGGTGTCTCATGAAGCATAACTGGGTTCGTGGAGGTCCATGGATTCGTTGTCTCGCATTGCTCAAACTCTAGGAATGGCTTCAGTCATTGCCCATTGACCTTTGAAATAGATCCATCCTTTGGATTTTCGATTTTGATCGTGCCATATGGGCACACTGTTTTTACAACATATGGTCCAGTTCGTCATGATCTTAGTTTGCCCGAAAATAAATAAAGCCTAGAATTATATAAGAGAACCTTTTGGCCTACTTCAAATGCCTTTCAAAGTATGGATTTATCATGATATATTTTCATTTTCTATATAAATCTTTGTGTTTTTGGAGGCAACATTTCTTAGTTCTTGAACTTCTAACTGTTGTAGCTTTCGATGTGATCCTGCTTTTTCCAAGTCAAAATTAAGGTATTTGATTGGCTAAAGCACTCGATGTTCTAGTTCGGCGGGGAGGTGTTTGCACAAAAATTGGGCAAACACCTCCAAGTCGTATAATTTGATCGATTTTATGTTGTTCTTAGCGATTTGGGTGATTTACGCAAATATGTAAAAAGCAGGGACTAAACTGTAAAAGACACACAGATTTATAGTGGTTCGGCCAGAATGTGCCTACGTCCACTTTATATGTTATTCTCCTTTACTGATCAGATTACAAGTACAAAGCTTTGATTACAAGTATATGAAAGTTGTTTGAAAGTTCTATCCGTGCTTGAGCTCTCAAACTTGTCTGCCATCGTTGTACCCCTGCCCCTCTATTTATAGAGTGAGGCTGGGGGCATGGGTCTTGGATGTATATAGATGCCGGTGGGCCTGGGCTGATGCAATCTGGCCTGGCAAAGTTGGTTCGGCATTCCTTGGTCCGGCGATGGTTTTGGTTTGATATGCCTTGGTCCGGTAGTACGTTGGTTCGGTAGTATGTTGGTCCGGTGGTACCTGGGAGATGGGTTGGTTCGATGGCATGTGGAGTGGCTTTGGTTCGGCAGGCATGGGAAGGAGCTGGTTTGGTAGGCATGGGAAGGAGTTGGTTCGGTGAGACTTTGGTTCGGTGGTAGGAGCATGGATGTGGGATCTGGTCCTGTAGTGCAATGGTGAGCGTGGATTGATTCTGTGGGTTGGCCCAGTCGAAACACACCCAACACTTGCCCCCCAAAGTAGGGCATGTGCATGCATATGGCGTGCTTTGTTTTAGGTCATTCATCCTGGACACTCTCATCCGGTCTCGAATGCCGAACCAATTGGTTCGATCGTTGATATTTGCCTATAAGTATGGGCCTTATGCTTTTGCTATTCCCTACCAAGTGAGATAGCCGAATCAGATTTTCCTGCCGAATCAATCATATTGTCGAATTACGTTTGACTACCGAATCAGGTGATTGCCGAATGACTTTCATGTCTCGAACTACCGAATGGGTTTGAGTGCCGAATGAACCTCAATGCGGAACTGCCGAATGAGATTTTTGCTTTGCACTACCGAATGAACTCGGGGATTCCGAGTACCGAATGATCTTTCGACCTTGAATTCCCTAATGACCATGGGAATATGATTGCCGAATGAACCTTATGCCTTTTATGTTTTAACTTATAAATGAAATTCTATATTTCATGCACTTGCTTGTTTACTTCCCTCATTCTAACAACGTACTTTTTTTGTTTGCGGATAAATGTCTCTTAAAGTGGAAACTCGATCAGATAAGAAGAAATCCAAGGACAGAGAAGAGTCCTCCACAGTGCCCCCAGCTCAATCAGGATCGAGACGTCATGGACCTCCCCCGAGATCACTAGTAGATGGGTATGGCCCCCAGGAGCTCCTGAACTCGCCGCCGGACTGCTTTCCTAGCTCCCTTAAAGAGAAGCAGCTTGATATTATATCTCATTCTTTCGGGATTGACAGAGCACACATGGTGCTGCCAGGGAATGGAGTTATGCCGTATGACCCTCCTGAAGGATATTTTTCTTATAGCAGGTACCATTGTATGTGTGGGGCCATTCCCCCGATCAATGCTTGGATAGTCAGCTTCATCACCTATTTGAAGGTGTCCCCTTTCCAGCTTCAGCCCAACTCTTATGCTATCTTGGTGAGTCTATTTATCATCTTCCAGAGAAAGTACGGGCGTCGCCCCTCCGACCGGGAGATTCGGTACCTGTACAATTTGAGAGGCTACAAGAAGGGGTCTCCCTACATTAGCTTAGAATCGGCCGTGTCCTTCAAGCCGGTCCTGGACTTATATTCGAAGATCAGCATGTTCAAGAAGGAATGGTTTTTCGTCAAGGATGACTCTATTTCTATCCGTCGCTTCACCTTTGGCTGTAAGTTGAAGCTTATTTATAATTTCCGTTCTGACTGCAATGCTTCTTCTTATGTGTTTTTATTTCTTGCTAGCGACATGTGGCTTTGCGGTTGTGGAGAACGATCGCGTGGTTTAGATGGCTGCGGAAATAGAAGCCCTTTCAGGAAGGGAGAGGTCGGCTTCTTACTTGATCAGCAATGCTACTCTTCTAGGGCACAATTTGATTCTACCACGTTAGTCTGTGGTCAAGCAGAGAGACAGCTAAGGAGAGGGCTACTAAGGCTAAAGGAGGGGATGCGGCGAAGAGCAGCAAAAGGAAACCCTTCTCAAAACCTCCAAATGCCGGGGGGAAGAAGCTTAAGAAGTCCGATGGACCCTCCCCCAGCACATGTCCAGACATCCCGGAGGAGGAAGAGGGGGAGGAGGAAAGAGGCGAGGAGGAGAGCGGAGGTGATGGAGAAGGTGATGGTGATGATGGTGGCAAAGGACATAGCGGTAATGGCGCTGGGGCTTTGTCCTTTGGGCAAGCATGGGAGATTCAAGAGTGGACAGATGATGCTTTCTGCCAGGATTTTGAGGGGTTGGAGAAAGGATCGGCCTTGGTGGAGAAGCCAAAGAAAGCTGACAAGGCCGAGACTAGTGCCGATTCATCTTCCAAGAGCATTTCAGCTAAGGAAACCCCTGCGATTCAAGATGAATTTTTGACTCTTGACGACTCCATTTATGATAAGGATTTGGGAATACTTTATGGCCAGCTCCCGTCCTGGAATGAGATCCAGGACTTATTGCAGTATCCTACTCTTCCCCAGGGTTTGTATAACAAAAGCGTCTTTTTACTCTTCTTAACTTGATACGTTTCCTGAATTATAGTTCAATGTCTGCTTGTAACACTTGGTTTTTATTCCAGGAGCGGGCGAAGCGGCCAAGACATCAGATGTTCGGCTCCGGCTTGAACAATACAAACTTCTCAAAGCTTCTATTAAGCCGAAGCCTTCGACTGACCGCCCCGGAGACGTAGTCGGTTACCGTCCTCTTCTTGGGGTCATCGAAGAAGACATCCAAAAGAGGAAGAGGAGCCGTTCCTTGTTCGAATCCTCACCTGGTCCTCAGCCCCCAACTCAACCTCTTCGGGGTACCACGGAGGAGAATATTGAGTTCATACCTTCCCCGCATCCGTCTGAAAACCCTACTGTTACCCCAATAGATCATCCCGGCTTGGCTCGTAATCCATTTGCGGGTCATCCGGATCTGGATCCAGGCTCTCATGACATTTCCTTTGACGAGGCTACTGGTGAGCACCTTCTCCCTCGCAATCCTATGGTACGGGTGCTTGATGAGGCTAAGTCCCTGGACCTTGATTTGCTTAATACTCGGATTGTAACTATTGGGGACGAAGCTAAGGCAAACATCGACCGGGTTGCTGAGGAGACCAGGAAGCTGATGGGGCGTCATGCCCGACTGATCAAGGCCGAAGAGGAAATCGGGAGTGCTAACATTCGATTGCGGTTAATGGTTTTCGACCAGGCCAAGCAACTCGCCGATCAGGCCATCCAGATTTCTCAACACGAGGCCGCCTCCAGGCGACTAAAGAAAACCACGGAGGAGGCTAGCAGAGCAGAGTTATGGAGAATGGAGGCTGCCTGCAAGGAACGGATCGATTTGGCCATTGCAACGGTGGATGAGGTCCGAAAAGCGAATCTCGAGCGGGTAGAGGAGTTATCCGGGAAGCTTGAAGCCGCAGAGCTTGCTCAAACCAAACTAAAGTAGGAGATGGAGGCAATGAGGAAATCTCTTCAGGCTGACCGCTCGCGATACCGATCGGAGAGGGATGGTGCCGTTGCAAAGCTGTTGGCTTCTGAGGTCCGATTGAGGGAGTTCGAGGAGAACGAGGGGATGATGGATGAGATGTTCCAGGATATGTACTTCTGTACTTGGAAACAGGGCAACTTATCCTGGATGGATGATTATTCCCGAGTCATGGCCAGGATTTATCTCAGGGCTCTGGAGGAGGCCAAGGCTGATGTAGATAAGGAGGGTGGCATGGCCTTCAGAATGGATGTGGTTACGGCCTAATTCACCAAGGTGGAGAAAGTGGCGGTGAAGGAGGGAATGCGGCTGCTCGTTGCTGAGGAGGTAGGTGTGTAGTTGGGGGATGATGATCAAGGAACAGATGCTGGTAAGTCTTCCCTTTTAGCCTTTTCATAGCTTGGTTGCTTATTGTTTATTTAATGGATTCTTCTCTTGAATTGGACAGGCGGGACCTCTGAAGCGCCAACTACCACTGGTCAACATGCTGGGAGTTCTGATCCTGCGGTTAAGTAGACCTCGGAGGGCCAGCAGGATAGAGGCGAAGCCCCGATGCAGTCGGCTCCTTGGCTTGATCTGGACATTTTTCGGTTTACTTGACATTGCTGTCTATGTTAGTCTTAAAACATTAATGTAATTTTCAGGTGGTAATTATGTAACGAACAACTTGATTTTTGGCATGTAACTTTTAACTTAGACTGATCTGCTATATTTGAATGCTTTTGTTATTTTGATATGTTGCATAAGAAATACAGCTGTGCACATGTCTGTGATTCAATCGTGTTTGATGCTAAGTTCTTGCTTAAAATATAATTTCATATCTTGCAATGTTTGTGTGATATGCGAATAAATTATAGCTACGTATTTATATACAAGAGGAAAAGGTACTGCCCCTCATGTCTTAGTTGTAGATGGTAGCTTTGAATGTCTTGTGTAGCTGAGAATGGAATGCAGCTGAGTGTCATGTCATTCAGTTGTGAGTTCCTATTTCCATTGGCGAGCGTCTCCTATTTTGTGTCCTGTACTTTAGGGATTGTTATAGGGGATAGGAGGAAAAGTTTTTTTTTTTAAAATAAAATGGAAATATAAGAAATAGTAAAAATTCTAATCACGGAAGGTCTTTGACGCGCTTAAGTTCGTGGCAAACGGACTTTGTAGTCACTTTCCCTAGCTGTGGGTCTTGGAGACATTTGTCACCCATCTTACGCCTCTGCGGGGAGTTTTCTTTTTTACCACAGCCGTACTTAAGACACATCGGAGCCGAGATCGTGCACGGTAACTACCCGGGCCATTATGGCCCGTAATCGTGGGTATTATTCGATTTACCGTGGCCGGCTAGCATGGGTGCCGATCGTCAACTGTGAACTGCCCCTGGCTGGCCACACCTTATGTTGGGGCTTATAATCGGTTCACGGTTGCGGGCGAGCCGAACGCCGTAATGAGCTGCCTAGGCTATGGTTGGCCTTCTCAACGGCTTATAATCGGCTCATTACAGTTGGCTTTAAGGGCCATCACGAGCAATGAGTTAACCCGCAGCAGAGGGATGCTGGAGCAAAAGTGTCTCATTGGCGAGGGCATAGATTCGTATAATACCTGTTAGGTTTTGTCCAGGTGAAGTTGTGCTGTGATGCCCTGAATGGAGATGCCGTATACACAGGATTTTGTTCAACAGAAAAGGATAAAGCTCAGCAAGTAGCCAAGATAAAAAGGAACAAGTTAAAAAGGAGACAAGTTTTTAAAGTGGTTCGGCACGAAAATGCCTACGTCCACTGATTCTCTTTGTTAATTCACTTTATATGGGCAGTACAAGTTAAGAAAAGTATCGACGAAGGTGTTGGATGTTCCATGCCCTCTGGAACACCTCTCTGTCCACTGTTGACAAAATATAAGCTCCGTTGTGGAGATCTTTATGAATTACATATGGTCCGTCCCAGATTGGATCTAGCGCTCCGGGGCGCGGGAAGATTCGCTTGAGGACAAGATCTCCTTCTTGTAAACTGCGATGCTTGACTTTGGAGTTGTATTGTGCTGCCACTTTTTGCTTGTGAGCTGCTGCTTTTAGTGCTGCATCATTTCTTCTTTCTTCGATTAGATCCAAAGACATATGGAGGAGTTCTTCGTTCTCTTCTGGGTTGTAGTGGATCCTACGGTGGGATGGCACTACAGTTTCAACTGGAAGCATGGCCTCCGATCCGTATGCCAAAGAGAAAGGAGTATGCCCAGTTGATGTTCTGAAAGATGTGCGGTAGGCCCAAAGTGCCGTAGGAAGTTCATCCACCCAAGCGCCTTTTGACTTTTCAAGCTTCTTCTTGATTAGAGTTTTAAGAATTTTGTTGACAGCATTGACTTGTCCATTTTCCTGGGGATAAGCCACAGATGAGAAGCTTTTGTGAATTCCGTACTCTTGGCACCAGTCGGCGAACTTCTAGCTATCAAACTGAAGTCCATTGTCCGATATGATTTTGAGTGGAATCCCGTACCTGCATAGAACATTTTTGATCAAGAAGTTAATAACTTTTGCTAAAGATATTTTATTTAGAGGTTCCGCTTCCACTCATTTGGTGAAATAGTCGACTGCCACTATAGCATATTTGGCTCCGCCTCGGTCCATCGGCAGTTCGCCAATCAAGTTAATTCCCCATACTGCAAAGGGCCAATGGCTGGTCATTTGAGTAATCTCATTTGTTGGTAGTCGAGGAATCTTAGCAAATTTCTAGCATCTGTCACATCTTTTGACGAAGTATAAGGCGTCTTTGTTTAAAGTGGGCCAGTAATATCCATATCGGAGTGTCTTCTTTGCCAGAGTCTGCCCACCAGTGTGATCTCCGCAGCTCCCTTGATGGATGTTGGATAAGCTTTTCTTGGCTTCCCTTCCAGCAACACACCTTAATAAGGGGTTAGAGAAGCCGCGTCGATAGAGGATGCCTTCTTGTATTGTGTAGCGGGAAGCTCTCCTCGAGATTTTCCTGACTTCGTTACGCTCGTTGGGTAGTGTGTCATCTTGTAAGTATTTCCAGATAGGAGTCATCCAAGTTTCTTCTTCGATTGCAGCTATCAGATCCTCTTGTTTGAAACTTGGGGCTAGTTGTTTTGAGATGGCTACTGTTCCAGAAATGGTGTTGTTCTTCATGCTAGCTTGCTTTGCCAGTTCGTCGGCCTCTCGGTTCTCCTCTCGAGGAATGTGTTTGATTAAATAGTGGTCCAACTGATCGAGTAGCAGCTTGGTTTTTTTAGATATGCTGTGAGTCGTTCTCCTCGAGTCTGAAACTCTCCTAGTACTTGGTTTACGATAAGTTGAGAATCACTATGAAGACATAAAGAACTGACTTCAATTTCTAAGGCAAGTTCTAATCCTGCTATTACTGCTTCATATTCTGCATCGTTGTTGGTGGCAGCGAATTCCAACCTCAGGGCATAGTGCAACTTCCTTCCCCTGGGGGTGGTTATCACAATACCTGCCCCCGAGCCTTATTCGTTTGATGCTCCATCTACAAAGAGATTCCACTTGATATCTTCTGCTATTTCAGATTGCTCCTTACCATCGTTGGTAGTGAATTCGGCAATGAAATCGGCCATGGCTTGTCCCTTGATGGCGGTGCGAGGATGGTAGGTGATATCATATTGACTCAGTTCAATGCACCATTTAAGTAGTCGCCCAGAAGTGTCGGGGCGATGGAGTACCTACCTTAGCGGTTGATCGGTTAAAACTCTAATGGAATGAGATTGGAAATAGTGTCGCAGTTTCCGTGACGTGATGAGAAAACAGTATGCTAGCTTATCAAGTTTAGGGTATCTGGCTTCTGCCCCAGTAAATCTCTTGCTTACAAAGTATACGGGCCGCTGCGTGCGATTGTCTTCTCTCACCAAAGCGGCGCTTAGAGCATGGGATGATACAGCAAGGTATATGTATAGTTCTTCGCCTTCATTTGGAGTTGAGAGTACTAGTGGTCTCTGGAGGTGTTCGATTAGGTTAAGGAAGGTTGTTGAGCATTCGCCGGTCCATTCGAACTTTCCTTTGTCTTTCTTTAGGGCTTCGAAGAAAGGGATGCATTTGTCGGTTGCATTAGAGATGAATCTGCTTAGGGCGGCCACCTTCCCATTTAGGCTTTGCATCTCTCTTCGAGTGGATGGTATCTTGATATCTTGCAAAGCCCGGACTTGTTCGGGGTTTGCTTCAATCCCCCTGGCATGGACGATGAATCCCAAGAACTTTCCCGACGATACTCCGAAGGAGCACTTTAGAGGATTCAGCTTCATTCCATACTGGCGAAGTACTTGACACATCTCGTCCAGGTGGCTTACATGATCGTTGGCTTTCCTCGATTTTACCAGCATGCCATCCTAATAAACTTCCATAGTTCGTCCTATTAGTTCCGCAAACATTTTGTTGACTAGGTGCTGATAAGTAGCTCCGGCGTTTTTAAGTCCAAAAGGCATTACTCTGTAGCAGTACAATCCCCGGTCAGTGATGAAACTAGTGTGGTCTTGATCGGGGGCGTGCATAGGAATCTGGTTATATCCTGAGTATGCGTCCATAAAAGATAAGAGTTCGTTCCCAGCTGTGCTGTCCACGAGTTGATCGATTCGGGGGAGTAGGAAACAATCCTTGGGCAAGCGTCATTTAAGTTGGAGAAGTCAATGCATGTTCGCCACTTCCCATTAGCCTTCTTTACCAGTACCGGGTTGGCGATCCATTCTGGGTAGATGGCTTCTCGTATGAAGTTATTGGCAAGTAGGTTCTTTACTTCTTCCTCGAGGGTTGCTGATCGTTCTGCCCCCATACTTCTCTTTTTCTGCTTTACTGACACCTTGGTGGGATCGATGTTCAATACGTGGCATGCTACGTCTGGGGAGATTCCAGTCATGTCAGCGTGTGTCCATGCAAATACATCCAAGTTGTGGCGAAGAAAATCGACGAGTTGATCCTTCAACTGTGCTCTCAACTGAGACCCGATTCTTAGCAGTCTACTTGGGTCGTGTTTATCTACAGATACAAATTCCATAGCCTCTGCAGGCTCGGCGGTGGCCTCCTCCTCTTTGTCCCTAGGGTCTAATTCATTGAAAGGATCACTGGTATATAGAAGAGGAGGGGCTTTCTTTAGTTGCTATGCTTCCAAGTTTTTCTTGCAGAGGGCGGTCTCTGCATCCTTCCCTTTATCCTTCCTGCGGTTATTGCGAAGTTAATCTCGAGCGGCGTCTTGATTTCCTTCTACTTCCCCTATCCCATTATCTGTTGGAAATTTCATCTTTAGGCACCAAGGGGCCAGGACAATCTGGAAGTCAGACAAGGCTGGTCTTTCTAAAAAGGCGTTGTAGGCCGAGTAGTTATCTATTAGCACAAATGTTTGTTTCCGCACAACGGAGCGAGGATGACTTCCTATTTCAACAAAGAGGTCCAATTGCCCAAGGGGCATCTTCAAATCTCCAGTGAAACCGTGTAGTGGTTTGTTGCAGGGAGACACTTCCTTCATTGACAGCTTCATTTTGTCGAAAGCATGCTTGAATAGAATGTTTACGGAGCTTCCAGTATCTACCAGAATTCGAAAAACTTCGGCTGGGCCGAACCAGGCAGAGATGACCATAGGATCCATGTGAGGGTACCGCCTTCCTTCTAGGTCTTGCCTACTGAATGTGATGTCATTATCCTCTTTCCGCTTCGGGCAGCGTTCTTCCATGACGGAATTGATGCAGTCTTCATTGTTTCTAAGTGACTTTCCATATCTTTCCATTTCTGTCGGCGATGTGTGGTCCTCCCGATATTGTATGGACCATTATCTTCTCTTGACTGGAACCGCTGGTGTTGTGATTTCTTCCGCCTGTCTCTGGGTGGAGTTGCCCTGGGTTCTCCTTGGCAGGAGCTGGAGTCCTGTCCTGAACCTTTACATAGTGTTCCAATCTCTTCCTTCTGATGTGTTCTTCAATCAGGTCCCGGAGATGACGACATTCATTGGTATCATGCCCATGGGATTCGTGGAAACGACAGAACTTTCAAGACTTGATTGCGTGATCTGATTCCTTCTTGTACGGGGGGGGGGGGGGGGGGGGGTTTGTATTTAAGCTCGTCTTGGGTGGCCAGGAAGATGTTTTCGACTGTTTCATTCAAAGGAGTGTAAGCGTCAAATCTTGGTCCTGGCCGATATAGGCGTTTTTCGCCCTTCATGCCCTAGCATTGTCTCGAGAGTCATTTCTTCCGACGTCCTTTGCTGCAGCGGGTGCGTTGCCATGAGCTACCTTGGCTTGTTGCCATGTCTGCCTTTCGGTGGCAGCGTCTTCAAGTCTCATATACTTTCCGGCTTCATGGAAGAAATCGGGTAAGGTAGCTGGTTTTTCTTTCGTTAATCTTCTAGCAAACTTGGTATCCGGATGTACGCCACTACAAAGAGCCATTAGGATAAGTTTCTCATTGGCATCTTGGACTGCGACCGCTGCGGCGTTGAATCGGGTTAAATATTGTTGCACTGTCTCTCCGGGCTTCTTTTTGATATTAGATAGGGAATAAGCGTCCTTGGGTTGTTCCACATGAATGCGGAACTGGCTGATGAACTTTTCTTTCAACATTTCCCATGAGCTGATGGATCCTTAGGGTAGATGGCAGAACCAGGAGGTAGCAAGATCTGCCAAGAATAATGGGAAGCATTTACACAACACTCCCTCTGTTGCTCCGCTCATGAGCATATGCTGTGTGTATCTGTGCAAGTGTACAACGGGGTCAGAGGTTCCCTTGTAAGGTTCCATTGTTGACATTTTCCATTCTCGGGGGTAATGGCAGTTTCGATATTGCATGTGAAGGGGCTGGTTACCCTAGCGCCTATCCCCCGATCCCTTTGGTCCCGTTGGACGCACTCTCTGAACAATCGCGCCATCCTTTCATCAGAACTTGGAGCGGATAGAAATGAGTTTGGTTCTTCTCTGCGGGATTGATTCCGTCCAGATGACCTGTAGGGATGGTATCGTCTACTACTCCTAACATTTTCCCATGGCTGTCTCCGGTCTTCTGGGAGCATGCTGGGGTCAGCCACAGTTGGCCCTTGCCTCGATCTTCCCCTGTTGGGCTTGGTTCTAAGCATTCCCTCGGGTCCAACATCGGGTTGGACTCCAGCTCGGCCCCGTCCATTGGTGTTCCCATGGTTAGGTAGCATGATAGGCTCAGCCACATTCGACCCTTGCCTGGTACCTCCCCCGTTGGGTTTAGTTCCAAGTGTTTCCTCGGGTCGGAATTAGGGCTGAGTCTGGGCTCGGCTCCTACCATTGCTATTTCTGTTGTTAGCCTCTTCGAAGAAGAAAGGTCTTTGTTGCCTCCCAGATCATCCAGACTGGGACTCACCCCATGATTCGGTGTTGCGGTTGGATTTTTCAGCATCCCTTAAGCGTGACATGAGTTGGTCCACCAAGGCTTCTTGTTGAGATGCGAAGCGGTTAGTTACTTCGGCCACAACCCTGTCCAGATCTGCCCAAGTAATTGGTTGTTCCGTAGCAGGGGCTGTCGGATTTGCCTGATTTCCATTTGCTGTTGGAACAGGACGATTCTCTTGATCTCTGATCACTGGATCTGGGATACTGCTAGTTGCGATGTTCTTTCCTTTGCTAGCATCTTTCATCTGCCTGGGTGGCATGTTTTCCAAGCAATGAGCGATGCTGTTGGGAAGAAGGTTGAGTGGGAGAAGCTGAAGCTTCTAGCTCGATCTCTCAATGAAAGCACCAAAAATGTTTGCACAAAAATTGGGCAAACACCTCCAAGTCGTATAATTTGATCGATTTTATGTTTTTCTTAGCGATTTGGATGATTTACGCAAATATGTAAAAAGCAGAGACTAAACTGTAAAAGACACACAGATTTATAGTGGTTCGGCCAGAATGTGCCTACATCCACTTTATATGTTATTCTCCTTTACTGGTCAGATTACAAGTACAAAGCTTTGATTACAAGTATATGAAAGTTGTTTGAAAGTTCTATCCATGCTTGAGCTCTCAAACTTGTCTGCCATCGTTGTACCCCTGCCCCTCTATTTATAGAGTGAGGCTGAGGGCAGGGTCTTGGATGTATATAGCTACCGGTGGGCCTGGGCTGATGCAATCTGGCCTGGCAAAGTTGGTTCGGCATTCCTTGGTCCGGCGATGGTTTTGGTTTGATATGCCTTGGTCCGGTAGTACGTTGGTTCGGTAGTATGTTGGTCCGGTGGTACCTGGGAGATGGGTTGGTTCGGTGGCATGTGGAGTGGCTTTGGTTCGGCAGGCATGGGAAGGAGCTGGTTCGGTAGGCATGGGAAGGAGTTGGTTCGATGAGACTTTGGTTCGGTGGTAGGAGCATGGATGTAGGATCTGGTCCGGTAGTGCAATGGTGAGTGTGGATTGATTCGGTGGGTTGGCCCGGTCGAAACACACCCAACAGGAGGTGACATGCTATTCCAAAAATCAAGTGATACAGTGACATTCCAAGGTTTGTTTTATAAAAGTAGGGTGTGGCAGTCCTTGCAGTGCAACTGAACTGCGTTAGCAATTAAAACTCCACTACTTGCAATCAACCGACCCCTAAATCCTTGTTTCCGCAAGGTATTCTTCTTCTCTTTGATCCTTGAAGTTTTCTTATTCTTTTTTTTGCTTTTAAAAGAAAAAGGAATGATAAGATGGATAAAAAGCAATAAAAATCGATAGAAGAAAAAAAAACTAGAAGCAGAAATAAAGGGAATAAAATAAAAAAACAACCCTTAGATAAAAAAACACAGCTGCATTATTTCCCTCCTTTAGTTTTGTTCTCATGCAATTTTTTTCTTTTTTTTGTTTTTGAGAGAAAAAATGTAAAAGCAAGTGGTAAATGGAAAGTATTACCATGCAAAGTTTTTTTTTGTTAAAAATGGAAATAGAATTGCAAAGAGAAAGAAATAAGATGAGATTTTATTGGTTTTCTTATTTAGATTTTGACTGTATCATATCTAACATGTACAACTAATATGCCAATTCTGACAATCAAGAATGATTTTTTTATTGGAAAAAACAAAGGAAATAAAAAGGGAAACAAAGAATAAAGATAAAAAGATTTTTTTTAAGGAACATAAAAATTAGGCGGGAAAGAAATTAACACGAACCTAGTTTTGAAAAAAAACAACAAAAATCAAATTAACTCCTTAGCAACGGCGCCAAAAACTTGATGGAGTTTTCTATGAGATTAGAAAAGCATAAATTATAATAAGTTCTGCAAGTGCGCAGAAATGTAGTGTGCAGGTTGAACATAGGGAGTTATTAAAAATTCATTGTTTTTAAAAGAAAGCCTTGGGTTTGTTAAACGAAATTGAGAGATGATTTTTTAAAAAAATCAATAAAAACTAATATTATATTTGAAACAAAACCGAACCTATATAAAATACAATACTTAGTCAAAACAATTAGACAGAAGAATAGAGAACAGAAAACAAAATAGTATTGTGTTCTAACAAATCTAATTGGCTAGACAACACAATTAACTATGTAGAAAAATGTGAAATAAGCTAAGAGAAGAAGAACAAAACTTTATTAAAATTTGCATAAAAGAAAATAACAATGATTGAGAATAAAAAAACAAAAACTTAGTAGTAGTTAAAATGCTGTCAAACCTAATTGGCAGCCGTTGTTAACCAAATATTATTACAAGCGGATAAAATAAAAACAAGAAGAAACTGAGCAATTAGTCTAATGGTAATGGTGATTGACTCGGTAGAGATAACAGTGGGACCCAACCATTATGTAATTAGTGAAGGAGGAGGAATTAACGGATGACCTGTAAGTTTAAAATAGTGAATTAAAGTTTAGTGACGGTCTTAAGAGAACCGAAGCTTCTCAAACACTGGAGAGATGGGAGAAATACCTTCATTGGAGTTTCCATGGTAGGAGATGTAGCAACCTCACCTTATTCCATTATAGATGAAGTGGGTTGAGAAATATAAATAGGAACATAAGGCTCGTCAGTGATCATGGCGGCAGAAGCATGAATTGCGGTAAGGGTGGCCTCAAAGCTGGCCCTTATAGAAGTCTAAATCACAGTCATAAGTTCTTTAGATTTTAAAGGTGACAGTTCTACTTGGCTTAATACGCTATAACCAGTATGAGCCTCGATCGAAGTTTTGGATGTTACCGCTTCCTCTTCTACCAGGATTGCCTTATCTTTTTCTAAGGCAACGATGTCATTAGCATCCAAGTGTTTGGCCTTTTAATTGGTCTTCGATGAAGACTTCATGGGACTTAACTGCAAGACATAAGATTTCTTCCTACGTGTTTTCCAAGGTCATAGGTTTGCTGCTTCCCAACCACTTCAAGTTCTTCTCTTCAATCACATTCGCAAAGACCCATTGAAGGATGGAGTTCATTTCCTTCTTATCCTTTAAGGCTTGGCTTTTGAGCTCGTTTATTTCAACTACAATGGTACCAAGCTCAACTTGAGCTTCTACTTTTGCTTCCATTTTAGCTCACAGGCGGGCCTTGAGTCTTTCAACTTCAGCCTGAATTATTTGGATTTCTACGTCATTGTTGTCTCACCTTTCTCTTTAATCACCTTATCCTTGACATTGGTTTGGGCTGTGAGCTGGCCGCACTATAATTGGCTTTCTTAAATTGATCTTTATCATGCTGAGTGCTTGAGTGTGCACAAGAGATAGGACCTCATTTAATTTCTTAGCAATGTAGCTAATGTTTGAACTTTGTCTCTCTTCTTTGTAAACTTGGCTACCTCTCGCTTTATTATATTATCATAATCCCACCTCTCCGATTCAAAAGATTAGATGTCCACTTGATTGATTCTATTAACATCGAAAAAGGAAAAAGTTCCATTCTTTAGAGCTGGTCAACTAGCTCAACAATCCCTCCAACCAGTTGGCTTCCCAATAGGAAATGTCCTTGGTATCGTTATCAAACTTCACCCATGTCAGGCAGAGGTTGGGAAAAGCATCCTACATCTTAGTCTTCATGGTCGTTGATGAGCCTGAAGGAGGAGGGGTGGAACTTGACGAACAGAGGCCTCCTTGGACCTTTAGGAGATGGATATAGTAGTAACTGGGTGCTAGATTTCTGAAACCTATTGAGAAGAATGCATGGGCTGATAACATGGCAGGAAAGAGCCATAGGCAGGACCACGATGGTCATGAGAATCGCGGGACTTCTTCCTTAAGTTATATTCTTCCCTTCCTTTGGCTTGTCACTTTCCCTTTTCCTCATCCTCATAACATTCCTTCTCCTTCATCTTTTTCCTTTCTCCTTCGGTCTCTTAGTGTGAGGAGGAGCAGTGAGGATAAAGATCGATAGTGATTCTATGGTGTTTACTAATGTTAGAGCATAGGTAGTGGAATCGATCTTTACCCATTATACCTAGAATAAAAGAAAGGATCGTATCAATTTCAATACACCGATATATGGTGGAATGCGGATATGTGTATTCATGATCCTAAAAATGCATGGAGTGCTGATGTTGCCCTATGTACTCCAAGGATTGTGTTTAAAAGGTATATAGATACAGTTTTGCCTCCCTTGGCTCGGAGGCCCTCGGATAGGAAGCTGAGCCCAGAAGGATACTCCTTATGAAGATCATCGATAGGGATGTCAAGATCACTCAGTGAGTTGAATATATTTTGTGAGTAACTAGTTCGAGGACTAGCTTCGATTGTTGGCGTTGCACTCAGTTACTAGACTGCTAGGAAGTCTTGGTGATTATTTGCATTGAACATGATAAGGCAGGCATTTCGGTACCCTCTAGAGACTTCTCTCAGTATTACCCATCACCCCCTTGGTCAAAGTCCTCGTCGCTACCATCTTCTTCGTCATTTTTTCCTTCTTCCTCTTTTTATTTCTCCTTCACGTATTGTTTTCATTTCAACCCTTTCTTCTCCTTCCACTTGCGCTTCATCGGCTATGATTTATTTCACTGCTTTATCAACGGTTTCATCGATGTTCACCGTACTTAACGGGCCTTTAGCACCTCCTTGGATATCTTCGCTAGAGCTACAAATGGGAGTAGAATACGCAGTGGATACTCTAGATCCTCTTTGTGGAAGTTTGGTTGGAATGGAAAAATTTTCAGGATATAGGAGGTCGCATTGACGAAGGTTATCATTAGTCAAGTGGTAAGAGATGGTATGGAATCAGATGCTGACTCTTTTAAGGATCTATAGAGTCTCAAAGCGTATATCGTTTCTATCTTGAGCTTGAATATTTGTGAAGAGAGAGGATAAGAAGTTAGACACTTGGACAGTGAGAATATAAGTACAAAAGAGAATGGAAAGAAGGAGGTCTTACTCTAAGATAGTTAAATCGGGTTGAATCCTAAATGGCACTGGATGAATAAGTACTCATTTTTGAAGTATACACGCTTGTTGTGGAGTGCTTCGATAACTTTACATTAGCACTAAACTTCTATGATCATAAAGGATGGTAACTCGCTTCGTTATTTGAAACCTAGTAGGTGTGTTAGGTCCCCAAAGGTTGGAGGTCGGGGAGATTGATTAATGAATAGAATGTACAAGGAATTCAATAAGTCATGTCCATTAAGATGAACTTGAGTGGGAGTGAGCCTAAGCTCTTGGATGCACATTCAAAGGAATGGATTAAAGGGCAGTACAGCTCCACCTAAACACACATGTATTTTGTAGGCTGTATAACCTTGTGGAGAATTATGTGCCTGTTGTTTAATAATTGGTGCAAGACTGTTGATAATGATGGAAATTTCTATTGGTTAGAAAACCATCATTAAAATTATAATCGTTATAAAACCACAAGCGCACGATGTATAATTGTAGTACGTATGTGAGTGCGGGTCGATCCGCAGGAAGTAAATTAAATTCAAATAGTACTCAATCAAATTAGCCCAAAGTTTTAAAGTTTGTTTTAAGCTAGAAAACTGTAGAAAATAAGATAGAGCTAAAGTTAATAAAACTATGATATTAAAGAGAAATTTAGAGGAAAATCCACTTCCAATCATTCATATAAATCAATACAAAATTTATTTATAACCTCTCTTTAAAATATTAAGTAAAAATGGTTGATGTGTTTATTATAAGCATGGTTTATTTGTGCTATTAATTAGCACAACTTAAACCATCAAACTCTAACACACCATTCAAACCTACTTATCAACTCTCGTGAACATGACATGTAATTAAAAATAAAATATATTTTAAGTATGATCTATTTACTATAAGATAGTTACATAGATCATCAAATTTTGATTTTAGCTTAACTTTCACATCAAAATCACTTAGAAAAATGATCAAATAGTTTATGTTTAAAATAGAATAAGTATAGCCGATTTGAGATGTAAACATAGATCATCAAAATTCACTAAAAAGAGCATAAACCATATTCATTCAAAGTTTCCATTAAGCACAAAAGAGATATCACAAATGAAATCATTATGTTAATTTAATATATTTCATGAGAGCTTTATTACCCCTACATTGAAGGGGCTTGGCTACTCATATTTGAAAACATGTTAACACGAAATGATTTCAACATGAAAAACAAGAAAAATGAGAGCCTTTTAAATTAAAAGAGAGCTGACTGCTTGCATGAAATAAAATTAACTAATTACAATAATAAAATCTATGCAACTAACATGAAATAAAAGGAGCACAAAGTAAATAAGAGAGCATAAAATAAAAGTACAATAAAAGTAAGCATGGAATAAAAATGCAAGAAGGTAAAGAGCAAGGTTAAGAAGCCATTAAAGAAACATTTTATTTATCATTGATTTGTGGCTATAAGGTTGCATGAAAAGAAGAAGATCATTACATGAAACATAAGGGGTATTTATACATGCTTAAAACCCTAATTCATATTTTAGGGGACTACCTAAACTGCCCTTGAGAAAGTATAACCTCCCAGTAATCATCAGAGAAATAATTAATCCCTACTAAAATGCTTTTAAGCCTCCATTAGCATGTGCATGTCTTTTAATTATAGTTTATATAGTAGTGGGTATGTGGGTTTCTCCCTGTTGCATGAATTCTTTTATTTCCATTCTTCATTAGCTTTCAACATGTGTGCATGCATTCACCCATAAAACCTTTTCATATTTGCACTCTGTTTCCTACAAATAAAAATAAAAATGTGAAAATAAAATTTCTCAAATTAAATCATACACAAAGGTACCATTTTACCTTCCAAATGAAGATGAATAAATGATGTTTTGATAACAATTCAAATTTTGGTATAAACATGTAAACTACCCTAATATGCTCCTTTATTTAATTAAAAGAAGATTAAATGTGGAAGGAAAAGTATACACTTTTACGTGCACATCAAATACCCTCACATTTATCTTTTTATTCGTCCTCGAATAAAAAAACTAGGATAAATCCATTTTCTTAGGAAACATCATTGCGCTGAGCGTATGCAATAAGCCGTTAAACCTCTAGGTGTCCCTAGTAAGACGAGTGTTGTCTCGTGAAGGTTTTTAGAATATACTACTGACAGAATCCAAATGCGATATGCGAATTCTAATATGACTACATGATGCAAGTTTCCAAAATATTTACAAATGCCAAATTTACTTTTAAGTTGACACGAGTAAATTAAATATGTTTTGGTTATTATCAAGAAATTTTAGTCCTTTTACTCATCAAAACTTCCAACAAAAATGAAGTTATCATCACAATTAGACTCTAGTTTGACTAGTTGTTTCGGTTGATAACATAGTGCAACTATGAAATGGATCTTTAGTTGATTATCAAAATTTCGTAAAGTGGTATTTTTATTTCTTTTGAATAACAAGTCGAATCAAATAAGTGAAAATGGTACTTGGATTTCAATTGCTTGCTCTCTCTATTTTTGAAAAGAATAAACATTATTATTATTTACACACCTAACTCAGATAAACTGAGGCCAGATATATTGATCATGCACTGCCTTTCCGGCTTACGTGAGAAGGGTATAGAGCATGGCGAGTGTATACACTTACGTGCGAACACTTAACTCTAGGTGTTTCTTATTATAATAAAAACTTTTTTTGAAAAGAGAGAGTTTTGAAAATCACCTTTGCACCATTTAACTTGAAAGATCAAAAATGTTATCACATTTACGTTAAATCAACCACTCTTTTAAACAAAGAATACAATTAAGACATACTTCATAATTATCACCTATGAACCTTCCTATATGCTAGTTAAACCATAGTTACCTATAAAAAATTATTTTTATTTTCGCTGAGACCAGTAAATTTTCAAAAATTTCAATTTAATAACCAAAAACATATACTAATCCCATAATATTTCTTTAAAAGTAAATCAATATGCTAAAAAAAGAAAATTGTTTTAGGATTTTTTTTATGAAAAGAGAATGCAAAAAATAAACATATGAAAAATAAAACTAAATATGAGACTCCCCAACACTTGATTTTGACTTTGTCCCCACATTCAATGCATGATATAATGAGTGTAACAGGGAAAAATATGTACATATTTACAAGAGAGGGTTAACATTTTTACTAAAACATAGTATGGCTCATGAAGAGTCATGAGCTCCTCTCGATCACTCGCCAACTCCAAGTAAGGTTTCAAAAATGACCATTGACTTTAAAAATTGAACCACCTAGGGTTTTCTATTTCTATCGCATCGAATAGAAAAACAGTATGTACAATATACGGTCCTGTCCATCTTGATTTTAATTTCCCAAGGAACAAATGAAGTCGAGAGTCATACAAAAGAAGTTTTTGGTTTGGCAAAAATGTTTTCCTTAGGATTGACTTGTGATGAAAAGATTTTGTTCTTTCTTTGTAAAAAAATTCATTTTCATACACATCATTCGTAATCTCCTCTAATTCATTGAGTTGTAATTTTCTATTTTAGCCTACTTTTTCAAGATCAAAATTTATGTTCTTAACTGCCCACAATGCTTTATGTTGAATCAACAAGTGAGTGGCAGTCTTTACCATATACAAGCCTAAAAGGAGACATCCCTACATTGGTTTTATACGCAGTTATGTAAGCCCAAAGTGCATCTATCAATTTTCATGACCAATCTTTTAGACTTTTATTCACAGTTTTCTCTAAAGTTTGTTTGATTTGGCGATTTGAAACTTTAAATTGACCACAAGTTTGAAGATGATAAGGAGTGGATAACTTGTGGGTTATCGAGTATTTCTACATTAGAGTTCCAAATGAATGATTACATAAATGGGTTCCATTATCGCTTATTATTGTGTGTGGTGTTCTAAACGTCAAAAAAATGTTTTCTTTTATGAATTTCACAACAACTTTGTGGTCATTTATTTTACAAGGAATGGCTTCAACCCATTTAGAGAGGTAATCAACAGCAAGAAGAATGTAAGATTTCCGAAAGAATTTGAAAATGGTCCCATAAAGTCAATACCCCAAACATCAAAGATTTCGATCGTAAGAATGGGGTTCAAAGGCATCATGTATCGTCAAGAGATTCTTCGTAACATTTGGCAGCGACCGCAAGTTTTACAAAACTTGAATGCATCTTTGTAAAGCATAGGCCAGTACAAACCACATTGAAGCACATTTTTTGCTATTTTCTTAGGAACGAAGTGGCCACCACAAGCTTGATCATGAAAAAACAAAAGGACACTCTTGATTTCACAATCCAGGATGCAACGTCAAATGATTTGGTCGGAATGGTACTTAAACAAGTATGGATCATCCCAATAGAAGCACTTGACTTGGAAAAGAAATTTATATTTATCTTATTTCGACCGAAATGAAGGAGTTTCCTTAGTGGCTAAATAGTTCACTATATCGGCATACCATGGATTGATAGAAACATAAAGGAGTTGTTCGTCATGAAAGTTCTTATTGATCGGTAAAGAAGATGATGCATTTTGGTAGACGCAATAGATGATCAACAATGACATTGTCGAATCCTTTTTTGTCTTTGATTATAAGGTCAAATGCTTGGAGTAGAAGGACCAATGGATCAAATGAGACTTAGCATCCTTTTTAGCAAAAAGATATCTAAGAGCAGAATGGTCAGTGTATACAGTAATGTGTGAGCCAATCAAATAAGATAGGAATTTTTTGAGCGCAAAAACTGCCGCTAGAAGCTCTTTTCGGTGGTTGTATAATTGAGTTGAGCATCATTTAAAGTCATACTAGCGTAGTAGATGACATGGAGAATTTTTTTGATGTGTTGTCCTAAGACAGAACCAACTGTAAAGTTAGAGGCATCACACATTACTTTGAAAGGAAGATCCCAATGGGGTGAGAAAACGATGGGAGCGGAAATGAGTTCGTTTTTGAGACGTTCGAAAGTAGAAACACAATCAGAAGTAGAATCAAATTGAACTTTCAAAGAAGAGTCGTGAGAGGTCGAGAGATTTTACTAAAGTCTTTCACAAAGCGTCCATAAAAACCAACGAGTCCAAGAAATGGATGAACGTCCTTAACAGATTTGAGAATGGGTAGATTCGCAATTACGTAAACTTTCGCTTTATCTACCGCAATGCCTTTGTTTGAAATGTCATACCTAAGGACAGTGCCAAGTTTGACCAGTAAATGACATTTTTCCCAATTTATCCTTGCATCGATTAAGAACCAACCTAAGATGGTGCAAGCACTTGGAAAAAGAGTTTCCAAAGATGGAAAAATCTTCCTTAAACACTTTAAGAAAGCATTCGATCATGTCGGAAAAGATGTTGGCCATGCGTCTTTAGAAAGTAGCAGGAGCATTGCAAAGGTTAAATGGCATACGTCGATATGCAAAGGTACCTAAGGGACATGTGCAAGTCGTTTTCTCTTGATCTTCAAGAGCGATTACGGAATAACCATCAAGAAAGTAATAGAATTCATGGTCGGCTAATTGTTCAAGCATTTGGTCGATGAAAGGAAGAGGAAAGTGATCCATACGTGTTGCAGCATTTAATTTTTGATAATCAATGCAAACACACCAACCGGTTTGAGTACAAGTTGGTATTAGTTCGTTAGCATCATTCTTAATAACGGTAAGTTCAGAATTTTTAGGCACGACATGAATTGGGATGACCCATGAACTATTAGAAATGGGATATATGATTCAATTATCGAGGTATTTAGGAATATCATCTCAAACCTCATCCTTCATTTTTGAGTTAAGCCTTCGTTGTGCGTCATGAACAGGCTTGGCATCGTCAACTAAGTGGACACGATGTTGAATAAGAGCAGGACTAATTTCCTTTATATCGATAATCGACCATCCAATTGCTTCTTTGATTTTCAATAAAATTGAAAGAAGGGAAGCTTCTTGATCAAGAGAGAGATTGAAGATATTATGGCAGGAAACGTTTTGTTGTCACCTAGGTATGCGTACTTAAGGTGATCAGGAAGGGGTTTGAGTTCCAACCTCTGGGGTTGTTCAATAAAAGAATTTGGTTGAAGTTCTGATTAAACGGTGAGGGTTTCAAATAGAAGCGAATTTTCAATCTCGTTAGGCTCGTCTAGAAATGGTTGTTTGTATTTAGTGTCACATTCATTGTTAAGGTCAATTGTTTCGTAGTCAAAAGTTTCTTGAATAGAGCTAACTTCCAACATTTGGTCAAGTGATACGTTTGATTGGTTTTCAAGATTGAAGTTGTTAAGATCCAAAGTCATGTTTCCAAAAGATATTTTCATCGAACCATTTCGACAATTGATTAGAGCATTCGAAGTAGCCAAGAAAGGTCGGCCTAATATCAATGGAATTTGACTGATCAGATTATTCACAAGTTGTGTTTCTAGAATGACGAAATCGACGGTGAATATGAATTGACCAATTTTGATGAGTACGTCCTCGATTTCTCCCACGAGTTTCTTTAACGAACGATTGACAAACTGAAGAGTTACTTTCGTCAGTTTTAGTTCACCCAAGCCAAGTTGCTGGTAAACTGAATAAGGAATCAAATTAACACTTGCACCCAAGTCCAGTAAGCACTTATTAATCGTCTTGTCTCCTATCATGCACGAGATCGTCGGGGATCCAGGATCTTTGTATTTAACGGGGCTTGATTGAGAAAAAACTTTGCTAAAACCTGTAGCTAAGAAAACTTTCTTAGGTACGTGAGTGTGTCTTTTTGGTACATAAGTCCTTTATAAACTTAGCATAAGTTGGGATTTGTTGAAAGATATCAAGAAGAGGAATGTTGACTTTCACTTGTTTAAAAATTTCCAACATCTTTTCCATATGATCAGTATGTTTCTTGGGTCGAAGGCGATGTGGAAATGGAACAAGATACTCAGTAGGTCGATCTAGTTGAGTAAAAGAAGAATTTGGATTAGCGTTCGATTCAATATTTGGTTCAATGTTGTTAACCCACCTTTTGGCAAGGCCGTAGACAGGCGAATTTAACTAAATCGACTACTCGTTCATCGAAACTAGAGTATGATGGGTTTGAGTCAATTGGATGGATAGACGGTCAATCATGGATGATATACATATGATTACAGAGATGGAGTTTGGCATGACATGGTTCGGCCATGTAGGTTAGTTGTTCGGTCTATGTGGCTCAATCACATACGGCTCGGTCGAGGAGTGGAGACCCTTCATGGGTCAGTCGGCATTGACCGTTCGGTTTGGGAGTCATGGGTCGGTCGGCATTGGTTGTTCGGTCTGGGATGCATAGGTCGGTCGGCATTGGTAGGTCGGTCTGGAATGCATGGGTCGATCGGCATTGGTCATTCGGTTTGGGATACATGGGTCGGTTGGCATTGATGGTTTGGTTTGGAAGGGACTGGCTTCGGAGGGATCAGGTCATGTGGTTCAGTCTGTGGTGGTTCGGCAAGTATGGGTTGATACAATCTTACTATGAGCTATGGAACAAACTACTTCGAGTCAAGCATAGGGCTACTTCGGGTCGCACGTAAGGAAACTTCAATCGGTAGGTAGAAGACTCCGGGTTGGCTATGGTGAGAGAACATATGTGGTTCGGCATGTCTGTGTGGGTCGATGGTTGCGGTTCAGCTTGCCTAGTTTGGTCGCTTGGATTAACACTTATGGGCCGAGCTAACTTGGCCATGGGCCTGCACAGGGGAACTAGCTTATCTTCGTCTATAAGTATAGCATATGGGACTTCAGAAAAGGGGATCTTCATTCTGTTTTCCTCCTTCTTACCTATTAAGGATACTCTGCCATTATTGCTTTAAAAACTCTAGATTGTAACTGTAATTGATTCTCATATCAATAAAAAAATGGAAATTTCTACAGTGGACGTAGGTCGGAGTCAGCGGAACCACTGTAAATCCTGCGTTATTTCTACTTTGTTTTTAATTTTTACTATTCTTCATATTTATACTCTATACATACATTCTATATGTGACTGTGATTTGGTGCTTTCATCTGGATTTGGGTGTTAGTGACCAATTTTAGTGCTAACATTTTGGTGCTTTCGCTGAGAAAGCTAGCACTCAGGGATTTAGAAGCTTGGCTTTTAGATTTAAAGGCTTAGGAACTTGGATTTTGACGAATATGGCAAAGCAATCAACCAGGAGATAGAGGACGGAAAGAAGTCGGCATGAGGGGAGTCAGGATGCTTCCTCCGGCACCAATCAAGCTTCAATTTTCATCACCAAAGACGAGATGGAAACGATGATAAAAATACAAGAGGAGATGATACAGAACCTACTTCGACAAGTTGCATAAATTGGATTGCAGAGTAAAGGAAACGCAACTACAAGAGATGTTGGAAATAGGAGTCAGGAGCATGGAACAACCAGAATTCAAAACAGAGCAGGACAATTAGGAGCAGCATCAAGACTAGAGGGCACTCCCCCGGAGCATGTTGATCCAGTTCTGTGTGGTGTACGAGGTGGAGCTGTACAACATGGTGTTGGTAGAGGAATGGATGCTCATCTAGGAGAGCAGGTCCCAAGATTCCCTCGTGAACTCGGGGGGCAGATTAGAGGCAACAGACAAGGACTACAGCTCGGCAACAGTGATAGATTGGCGAAGATGGTTAGGCGAGCCATGAGAGGCGGATTGGTAAATAGAGACTTGGAAGATGTGAATAGGAGTCCCTTTGCTCCTACGATCCAGCAAGCTATAAGCCCGCCAGATTTCAGACTAACAACACTAGAATTGTATGGCGGAGAATGGATCCCACTGTTCACTTGACGAGGTACATAAGGCATATGAAAGTGCTGGGGGCATCAAATAAGGTCATGGAATGATGCTTCCTTTTGTATTTGATAGATATTGCAGCATCATGGCTCAGACAGATGGAGAGTGGCTCTATCAGCACATGGACAAAGCTGAAAGTTTTATGAGACAGTTTCGGGTCCACATTGTCAGACCCAAGAATGTGATGACTTTAGCATCGATGAAACAATGGAAAAGAGAGTTTCTCAGGATTTCTTAACCAGATTCAATGCAGCGTTGGCTTTGGTGGATCGGCCTGATCCATCGATGGTTTTAATGGCAGTAGTTTCAGGAATCGCATATAATTCGGACTACAAGATATCATTGGAACGAGACCTACCGAGGGATCTCGGAGAGTTTTATCATGAGGCGGAAAGGTTCTTAAGGGAGGAAGATACGCAGGCTGAGGGAGAAGGGAGAGAGGCTAAAGCTTATGCAGTAAGGGGTGGAGGTCCACCCAGGGAAGATCTAAATAAAGATGATAAAGGACAACGGTAGCACTTCGAAAAGGCCTCAGAGGGAGTCAAAGTTTTCTTCTTACATAGATTTAACTGAGACTCTAGAAAGGATGTACTTGGATACTCGAGGGCGCCTCCAGGATCGAAGGCCGGCAAGGAGGGAGCCTTCTGAATACGTGTAGGCATCGAGAAAGCATTGCCTATTCCATGAGCTGGATGGGCACAACACAAATTAATGTAGGCATTTGAAAGATATCGTTAAGGAGCATGTATCGAATAGTCATCTACAGTAGTATGTAAGGAATCGAGCCGTGGCAGTGGAACAGGAGCGACCACCGCCCACCTCGAACGAAGATGGCACTGAACCTAGGCAACGTCGGCTTATTATTAACTAAACAGATTTATGGCTTTGAATAAGTAATAGAACTTTAAGTGATATGGCTAAGTCACTTACACATGTGTGGGGTCAAGGACGATCCTTAGGCATGCTCTGAGAGGATGATGAACCGTGTTTCTCGAGTGTGTGAAATCCTGTTTGCCTTTTCCTAAAAACTTTGGTTTGTTCCTTGTATGTACAAATGTTTGTTTGGTTTTCCCTGGCTGTAAAAACTATTATTTTGAATGATTGGATTTGGATCAATGTAATAAATAATACAGGTCTCGCGATCACGGTTCCGATAGGGGAGACGGGGAAGTGATTGCAAGTTACGAGTTCCTTCGCCGGAGAGCGATGGAATGGACTCGAGCAGAATATAAAAGTCCTCGGCCAGAGGGCCAAGGCCAGAGAATATAAAAGTCCTCGGCCGGAGAGTCGAGGCCGGAGAATATAAAAGTTCTCGGTCGGAGAGCTGAGGCCGGAGAATGTAAAAGTCCTCAGCCGGAGTGCCGAGGCCGGAGAATTTAAAGGTCCTTAGCCGGAGAGCCAAAGCCGGGAATATTAAATAGTCCTTGACCGTAGACCCGAGGCCGGTGAATATAAAAATTCCTTGGCCAGAGAGCCGAGGTCGGAGAACATAAAAGCCCTTGACCATAGAGTCGAGGCTGGAACAGGATAACACGACCCGGCGAGGTCTACATATTTGAAGTCAAACCCAGAGAGGTCCAGGACTCGGATAAAATGATCCAGAGAGATCTTGGATTCAGTTAGTTGATTCTGGATGGATGTGGAATTGGATGAGGATTTGGTTGCTGGATAGGAGTTGGATATCAACTCAGAGCAGTCGTAGATTCGGATAAGGATACGAAAATGGCACTTGGATAAAATAGATTGGATTATGAATTAGAAAGTATGCCTATGGATAACATATGGACTTCAGATATTGGATTTGAGGCTATTCTAAACACACCTTCCAATAGCAAGGCATGTTTTGGGGGGCAAATGTTAACCCACCTTTTGGCAAGGCCGTAGATAGGCAGATTTAACTAAATCGACTACTCGTTCGTCGAAACTAAAGTATGATGGGTTTGATTCAATTGGATGGAGAGACAATCAATCACGGATGATATACATATGGTTACATAGCTGGGGTTAGGCATGACATGGTTCGGCCATGTAGGTCAGCCCTTCGGTCCAGGTGGTTCGGTCGAGGAGTGGAGACCCTATACCGGTCGGTCGGCATTAGTCATTCGGTCTGAGAGTCATGGGTCGGTCGGCGTTGGTCGTTCGGTCAGGGACGCATTGGTCGATCTGCATTGGTCGTTATGCGTCGGTCGGCATTGGTTGTTCGGTCTGGGATACATAGGTCGGTAAGCATTGGTGGTTCGGTTTGGAAGGGACTGGCTTTAGAGGAATCAGGTCATTGGTTCGTTCTGTGGTGGTTCAGCAAGTATGAGGTCGGTACAATCTTACATCGAGCTATGGAACAAACTACTTCGAGTCAAGCATAGGGCTACTTCGGGTCGCACGCAAGTAAACTTCAGATTAGTAGGAAGAAGACTCTGGGTTGGCTATGGTGAGAGAACATATGTGGTTCGACATGTCTGTGTAGGTCGATGGCTGCGGTTCGGCTTGCCTAGTTCGGTCGCTTGGATTAACACTTATAGGCCGAGCTAACATGGCGATGGGCCTGCACAGGGGAACTAGCCTATCTTTGTCTATAAATATAACATGTAGGGTTTCAGAAAAGGGGATCTACATTTTGTTTTCCTTCTTCTTCCCCATTAAGGCTACTCTGCCATTATTGCTTTAAAAACTCTAGATGGTAACTGTAGTTGATTCTCATATCAATAAAAAGGAAATTTATACAGTGGACGTAGGCCAAAGTAACTCGAACCATTATAAATCCTGTGTTATTACTGCTTTATTTTTAATTTTTACCGTTCTTTATATTTATACTCTCTACGTGCATTCTATCTGTGATCTGTGACTGTGATTTGGTGCTTTCATCTAGATTTGAGTGTTAGTGACCAATTTTGGTGCTAATAAATGTTTTGTTCAGATTCGCTTGTCATTTTTGAAGTGTCGAGAGGAGCTTTTGGTAAATCATTTGGATTAACAACTTGAATATCGACTTGTTTACCGGAATGCAAAGTCATGATAGCATTCATTTGGTTTATGTTGCAATCTTGAATGACATGAGCTTTAGTCAAATTTGTGTTTTGATTTCTGGGATTCGAAACTAGCTGACTTGGGAATGTGCCTCGTTTACATTCATTTACAAAAGTGGCTAATTGATCCATTTACGTTTCAAGTTTAGCAATCGATTGACTCATTTTATGCATGTACGAGGTTAACAAATTTTGCAGATTACTATTTGAATGGAGGCTTTGAGTGGTTACTTTAGCCAAAGTTTCAAGACTGTTCTCAAGTGAAGTCAAAAGTTTATCGTCTTGGGGAGTAAAAGATGGTTGCAGTTGATTTTGAGATGGAGACACAAAATTTTGTTGAAAGTGATTGAGATAAAAGGGAGGATTCGAAGCATTGTTCGAAAATGCTTGAAAGTTGGGATGAACCAAATTCATGTTGAAATTATTTTGGTTCCATGCAAAATTAGGATGATTTCTCCAACAGGGATTATACGTTGGAGAAAACGGGTCATTTTTACCTTATTAAAAGCATTGAGTAGTTCAACCAAATTAGGAGGCTATGTGATTCGGATGGTTGTATTTATGACACATTAGTTGGGAAGATTGGTTCATTTGGTCGGATGAGAAAATGTTGTCGAATTTATTGATCAATGCATCGATTTTTGCTTCCAAAGCCAAAGATGATCCCGTCGAATGTGCACTCGATCGTGAATGAATGGATTTTTCGTTAGAACGTTTCCATTGGGATGACTTTTTAACCAAGTTTTCAAGAAATTGCCGAGCATCATCATAATGTTGGGTGAGAAAATTGCCTTGGCACATAGATTCAAGCATGGTTTGTTAGCTATTTTCAAGTCCATTATATAAGATTTGGCAAAGGTCCATTTTTCAAAATTATGGCATGGACATTTAGTCAAAACCTCTTTAAATCATTCATAGTATTTTCCGAAAGGTTCACCCCTGAATTGATGAAAATTCACAATTTCGTTTCAAGTTTTGATCGTTTCTTCCAAGGGATAGAACCTTTTTTAAGAAAACTTTAACAAATTCTTCCCAAGTTTATATCAAGTTCGAAGGTAAACTGTACAACCATTTTTCAACATAGTCGGTAAGGGAAATTGGAATTATCCAAAGTTTGATTCCATCATCACATAATTGTTGGAGTTTAATGGTTGCGCATATTTGTTCAAATTTCGCTAAGAAAATTATAGGTCATCATGTTCAAAATTGCCAAATTTCGAAAGCATGGCAATGTGATTTGAATGAATTTCAGAATTGTTACCCGTTGGGGTGGGTAGTGTGATACAAGACGGGATAGAAACTCTATCGAGAAAGATTCTATCCAAGAGAGTTCGCTGGGCATTTTCATTTTCCATAGTTGGAGGTTTGTTCGTTCGAGTTAAAGATTCATTGTTGTGTCATGAGTCTAGGTACTCATGCACAAGTGGAAAGGTCAAGGAGAGAAAGAAGTGAGAATCAAGTTTGAGAGAACGAAACAAGGTTTAGAAAATGAAGTGAAAATTTGTTTTTATACATTTTTTTAAAGGAAAATATTTACCAAAAAGAATTTATTGTTCAAAATGGAGATTTGACTTTTGTTTTGTATTTTGGATTTTCAAATTTTTTCTTTTTTTTGTAGATTTTTTTGGATTTTTTTTCAAAGGAGAAGATTTGAAAATATTTTTTTAGGGTAAAAGAAAAAACTAGGTTAAGTAAAATGTAAAAAAATTACTTTTGGATTTTGTTGTTTATTTATATATATGCATGAACTGATGCAACCAAATGAATGCAAGAACTTAATTACAAATTTTCTGTCCTTAGTAGCTCCTAACCCAAAATTATATAATCACACTTTGTCTTAATCCAACAAAATAATTCTTAGCCAGGTAATGGACAGGAGTTATCGGTGCACCATGAATCACCTTAGCAATGCAGCCGAAGGTTTAAGCACCTTCAAAGAAACAATTATTATAATATTTACGAATCATCATAATGTTTATAACCGATTATTGCTCTATCTTAGCCTAGACACCAAGAAATTAGATTGTCGAAAGCAGATACTTGTCAAGATACGATTAAGTCCTAAATGAGCTCGCGACACCCTTAAGTCCAACATCTAATCGTTATTATTAGTCAAATACTACGATGAAATGCAATTTGTGGGCCAAGGAAGGGGTGATGAAATCCCCTAGCTTATGTGGATTTGGGTGTTGCCCTTAGAAAAGAAAATAAGATGAGATGAACTTAAAATAGAAATCAAACAAGTGTTGCGAACGCAATTGCAAATGAGATTTGATTTTATTTTTTTGGATTTATTTAATTTTTTTATATGCAAGCAACCAACAATGCAAAGGAAATAAAAACAATATATAAGAGCGAAATACCAAAGCGTGCAGAATTATTAGCAATTTTATGTTAAAGCGGCGATATTTTTTATAAGCAAGCAAGCAGAGCGGTTATTTAGCAAGTCGTTTTTCTCCCTTTCTGCTTTTGCAACCTGAAAAAAGTATTGAAAACAATTTTTTTTTAAAGAACGAATGAAAACAAAAGTAACTTTTGTTTCTTTTTTGAAATAAACACAAAATAAAATAAAACAAATATAAAAATAATTCGAAGAGTAAAATTAAAATTAAATTGCCCTCACCTGTAACGGCGCCAAAAACTTGTTGATAATTACAGAAATTTCTATCGGTTAGAAAACCATTGTTAAATTATAATCGTTATAAAACCGCAAGCGGACGACACACAATTGTAGTACGTATGCGAGTACCCGTAGGGAATGAATTAAATTCTAATAATACTCAATCAAATTAACCCAAAGTTTTGAAGTTTGTTTTAAACTAGAAAATTAGAGAAAATAAGATAGAGCAAAAGTGAATAAAATTATGATATTAAAGAGCAATTTAGAGGCAAATGCACTTCCAATCATTCATATAAATCAACACAAAATTCATTTATAACCCCACATTAAAATATTAAGTAGAAATGATTAATATGTCTATTATAAGCATGATTCATTTTTGCTATAAATTAGCACAACTTAAACCATCAAACTTTAACACACCATTCAAACCCACTTATCAACTCTCTTGAACATGACGTGAAATTAAAAATAAAATCTATTTTAAGGATGATCTATTTACAATTAATTAGTAACATAGACCATCAGATTTTGTTTCTAGCTTAACTTTCACATCATTACTTAGGCAAATGAACAAATGTTTATGTTTAAAATGGAATAAGCATAGCTTATTTGAGATGTCAACATAGACTATCAAAATTCACTAAAAAGAGACATAAACCATCATCATAAAAGTTTCCATTAAGCATAAAAGAGAGATCACAAATGAAATTATTATGTTAATTTAATATGTTTCATGTGAACTTCATTACCCTTAAATTAAAGGGGTTTACTACTCATAATTGAAAACACGTTAACATAAAATGGTTTCAACATGAAAAACAAGGAAAATAAGAGCTTATTAAAATAAAAAAAGCTGACTACTTTCACGAAATAAAACTAAAAAGATTACAATAATAAAATCTATGCTACTAACATGAAATAAAAGAAGCATAAAGTAAATAAGAGAGCATAGAATAAAAGAGCAATAAAAATAAGCTTGAAATAAAAATGCAAGAAGGTAAAGAGCAAGGCTAAGAAGCCATTAAAGAAACATTTTATTTATCATTGATTTGTGGCTACAAGATTACATGAAAAGAAGAAGATCATTACATGAAACATAAGGGGTATTTATACATGCTTAAAACCCTATTTCATATTTTAGGGGACTACCTAAAATGCCATTGAGAAAGTGTAACCCCCAAGTAATCATTGGGGAAAAAATTAACCTCCACTAACATGCCTTTAAGCCTCCATTAACATATGCATGTGCTTTTAATTATGGTCCATATGGTAGTGGGTATGTGGGCTCCTCTGTGTTTCAGGAATTCTTTTATTTCCATTCTTCCTTAGCTTTCAACATGTGCGCATGCATTCATCCATGAAACCTCTTCATATTTTCACTCCATTTCCTGCAAATAAAAATAAATATGTGCAAATAAATTTTCTTAAATTAAAACATACACAAAATTACCATTTTATCCCCAAATGAAGATGAATAAATGATGTTTAGGAAACAATTCAAATTTTGGTTTAAATATGTAAACTACCCTAATATGCTCATTTATTTAATTAAAAGAAGATCAAATGTGGAAGTAAAAGTATACACTTTTATGTGCACATCAAGGACATCACTCTCTGGTGTTCCATGTTAGAAGCATATAGTTCGGAGCGACTTGACAGTTAGGACTATCGATGTTTGTGTTAGGGAATCATCCACGACCTATTAACCAACTTATTCATTCAGAGGAGAAGGTGGATCCTAGAATGGAGCTACCGGTACTATCCTCCCCTACAATTCAGCATGACATGAATGTCGAGGCTTGAGCTATAGTCGATCCAATATCAGGAGAAGTTGACGGCCTAATGCCAATATTGAAACAAGCCGAATAATAGTCATTCTAGACCCCAAAACTTGATGGTGAACACTATTAGGTATGTTTTATTTTCAAATTGTATTTTAATATAAACCCACATGGTCGATGCCTATAATTCAATGGATGTCGACATGTTTTGACAAATCAGATTCTGAGCATTGACCGAGATAAATTGGAAGTGTCGATCTACATAGTGTATGTCTTGCGTACCATACATGACAAATGGAACATTCTATATAGATAGCCTGCTCGTGCTCGAAAACATGCCCCGTCACATAATGGAACTGTATGTCGGGTCTTACCTGTTGTCATTGGATAATTAATAACGGAACTATTATCTAAACCGACGTGGAACGTTCTTTTATAAGACCATAGATTGTGCAGCGACTGGAGGCACTATGTGATGGAATTACTCGAATGCAGGAGTTCGTTTGATGCGATCATTTTTTGGAAATGAACCATCTTATTAGAGTTCAAAATGATGACTATTGGTCGACCAAACTTCGGTAGAAGATGAATTGAACACTTTAGGAAGCAAAGGTGCTAAGGTGTGGCAAGGTGAAAATTCTTGTGGATGACCCGAAGTAGAGTTCGTGTCGACATGGGGTGAACGCTAGGCAGGCGGATTTTGGGCACTAGGAATGTCCACTTCAAATAAAGCATGAGTCCAATCTTGGAGAAACTAAGGCAAGCCACAACCAGGGAAAAAGATGAAAGGATGATCACTAAGTTCGGTCGTTCATCGACTACAGGTGACCCTCAGGGTAGTTGACGGCGACCCAACAACCGCTGCTGAGGCGTAAAACTTCGACAACCCACCTTCAAGCTTGGATTTATATTTGAAGGAATAAGGGCTCAAGGTCGAGTTCTTTTGACAATACAATGATGGCCGAAATAAGGATCTTGTGATGGCGGTGACAAGGAGGATATGTCAATGACTTCAGATGATCAACGAGGGGCGATGATTTCTAGGGATTTGAAGTCGCAAGGGATCGGTTAAGGAAAAATATTCGAGGCTGTAAAATAAGTAATTGGAAAAGTAGGGAAATTCTTCTAAATGTTGGATATTTGTAATACCAAGATGAGATGATGTTTCACGTTGGTACTGACATGAACAGGTCCGTTCCAACATGATTATTTTAAAAAAAAGGAACAAAGAAGAAAAGAGAAGGGAAAGGAAAAGGAATTTTTTCCTGGCCGAGGCATGGAACGAACTCTAAAAAATACAAACGTTGATGTTTTGGCAAGGAAAGTGGTACGACTGCTATTTAAAGTATTTAAATGGATGCCCGTAGAATGGAGACGGCACTTCAAAAAACCTCTTGGGTGACCATTGGACTTGTAAGGATGATTGTGTATGACTATCTTTTATGAAGGATGATTTGTTTGCAATAGAAGTGTGTGGAAATGTTATCCAGCTTTAAGAACAAGTGGCTTTCAAACGAATACGGATGTCGGGATGAGGAAGAAATGGTTCAAGGACTTGTAAGCAAGCTTAGCTGGCATTGGAAGGGACTTTAGGGAACTAGAGTGCAAAACCTTGCAAGAGGAATAATTGGTACTGACCTCTTTTCAGGTTGGTATCGATAAGAATTCTCATATTCTTGTTGACTTGGAAGCTATGTTCATTGTGTAGTTAGGAAAAGTGATTGTCCTGAGGCCATTTCTAAAGGAGTAGGTGAAAAACTCCAAAAAGCTTAATGGGAAAGGACTAGTATTAGATGTGTTAGAGTCTTTTGGTAACAACCTTGTTATCCACATAATTTCACAGGAGGACATAGTTTTGGATTCAAGGCTTTAAAGAGATGAGATGGACCTTGTTGCAAAAAGGGATTCTTCGACAAAGACCAACAATGTCAAAAACATTAAGAAAGGCCAATTCGATAGGATTATGGCACCAATTCGCATCAAAACCATATCTCATTACATCGATGCTAATTAGTCCCGCGTCTCTTCATGGTCAATCTTCATTCACACCGCCTCTCACTGACTTCGAAGACATACAAAAAGAGACATAGAGAGGACATCACCTTACATGATTAGTGGTGCGAAGAGGTCAATTACAAACAAATTCAAATTTCAATATAAAGTGTCGAAGTGACCTTAGTATATCTCATTGATACTAAGCTCTGCTACTTGCCCACCACAAGCTCTCCGCCAATCATCACAAAGTACTACACCATGCCGCTCTTCGTAGATATTGCAATGCTTTTCAATAACATTCAACATGACGTTTCGACAGCATGTTTTACCAACGTTTGGAGTACATCGTATATCAATGCGAAGTAATATTGATGTTGGACACTATCAATATCCACAAGACCTTAACACTGCACTATGATAAAACCAAAAGGATGCAAAGCGGAGCCGCTCTTCGTCATTGTTCAACATAGCACTTCGATCTTAATATCACTTGAAGGACGTCGACATTATATTTAGTAAAGCCATCATTGTCATCATGGATGTTGCCACCAAGAATGTTACCACCGAGGTTATTGCTGCATATCTCCAAAGAAATCTAGGCGAAGACCTAACACTTAGCAACATTGAAGTCAACAATGACCTTATCAACTCCATCGCTAAGGCTCCACCCGCATCGAAGACCCTGCCACTCCACCTCTATAAATACAACACTAGGATGCTATTTTTAGAGGGAATTCTCTGTCCTCATTTCTTACATGTCTTCAACTTTGTAAACCCTAAATTGATTAGGAGATTTAGCCGATTGTAATAATTGCATCCTCTATACATAAGGAATTGGAAATAAAATAATTGCATAGCATATTGACATGATTTAAACTCATGATTTGCATACTTGATTGAGATTGAACTAAGACTTAGACATTGTCAAACACATTGACTTAAATTCCTTTGAACATATTAACTTGGATAATATACTATAGCATATTAACTCATACTATTTAACTCGTACTATTTGTAATCTTCGAAATGACAATGTCTTCGATATAAAGAATGGCTATGGACTTGGAAGCATGCGTTTCTTTACTCTATGACTTCGATAGCATTCAATACTTTATTTCGATGACCTAGACTTGCCTTGAAGAGGCCTCTCTTTGATTAATTCATCTTTTAAATATTTTCGGGTGTTGACGAATTTATTTGTTAATATTTTAGAGCTAGAAGGAGGGCTTGAACCTATGACCTTGTGGTTCTCTCCACAAACTAATTGTATAAGGTTCTTTTGTTTCAGGAAGAAAATGGTAAGAGCTGGGAATGATAATGACATCCCAAATGAAGAAGCTACACCGCAAATAACTTTGGAAGACAATATCATCCCTAGCTTTATTTTAGAGAATATGGAAGTTGGACAACCTTCAACTTTAACAAGACTTGCAAGCAATGAGACCAAAATTTAGGATTTAATACAACAATTGATAATTATGTGAGAACTTCTTGAAGGGGCTCCATTTCAAGAATCTTCAAGGGTAGTGAAGCTTGTGGAAGAAGGAGATGAAGCACAATCTATAAGAAATATCCAAGATGAAGAACTAAACAAAAACCGAGAGAGTCAAGCAAAAAAGGCCCCTAGAATAATCGTTCGACCAAAATGATGTTCCCAACCAAATAATAAAGGATATGTTTAAAGAGGAAGGAACCTTTGACATAAGAAAAAATAGATTTTGGAAAAAATCCTTTTTAGAAGAAATATTTGCTGCTAGAATTTCATCTCACATCAAAATTCCTTCACTAAAGTATGATGGAACTACCGATCCAAATGATCACCATGTGGCTTTCAAAAGCCGAGTGGATTTGTATAATGCTTCTGGATCAGTTCATTGCATGTTTTTCCTTTAACTTTTTGTGAAGTAGCCATCAAACGGTATAGACACTATGAGAAAGGGACCATCTGTTCTTAGAAACAATTCTCGTACAAATTTGTTGTGTAGTTTTATATATCCAAAGACCCAACTATAGACTTTAGCATAGCTGCTATCAAGCAAAGACCAAGGGAATTTCTTGGCAAATACTTAAAGAGATTTAATGCAGAAGCACTAAAAGCAGAAAATGCAACCGATAGGGAAAAACTGATGGCAGTTCGATCAGGGCTAATTGAGAAAACTCCCTCTGGAAAGAGCTTCATATTAATGGATGTAAGGATCTATAATACTTCCATTTCTAAGCAGAGAAATTCGTTCATATAGATGTGATGTACCACGCCGAGAAAGAATCCCAACAAGATGCACAAGAAGGAAAGTTTGGTCTCAATCACTCCAATAAAATGCCAAGATGGAATTAAAACAAAGGAATAACCAAATAGCGATATCTAGACGTAATCCTGTAAGCTTAAACAAACCCTTCTCCTATATTTCCACCATAGAAAAAAGCAATGGAAGTTTTTCCGCTTCCTATAAAACAAGGAAAGCTCCTAAACCTAAAAAGGGACAGGATTATTGCACCCACCACAAAATAAATGGACATAAGACTGATGAGTCAGAATTTCTAAAAGGATGCGCTAAGGAAGGTTAGAGGATTTCTCATTCTGAGAAGAATAGCCCAGACACTTGAGGACTAACATTTTTCTATAAGAACAAAAGTAACTCTACATCTTCAAATTCAAACTCCAACAAAATTATGAAGTTTCATGACAGCAACCATGAAGGATAATCTTTACTCGTAAAATTTCTAATTCGATTTGTACTTGAAATTGATCATGTATTAACATAAAGTTCGAGTGTTTTTTCAGGTTAAAACAAAACCAATCCATTGCATACAAAAGGATTTGGATCTCCCGTCAAATGTAATTAATTTCTAGTTTTCGCCGAAGAAAAGATAGATCAACTATCCAGTACGAGATAGCTCTTTAGCTTGAGTCACCAAACCTTCCAGCATAAGCCAGTTTCTAGGGAAAGGTAAATATCCAAAATTTTCTCAAAAAATAGGATTCTTAGGAAAAGTATGTTCTTGTCCGTGAAAGTATATTAGTTAATGAATCATGACTTTTCAGACATAACAAGACACTTTTTTTGCTAAGCAAAACCTAAAGGGATACAATTACACATATATCATATAAAGGTGGAAGTAAATGCATTAACCTTATTTTCACTAAGTCATTTTATTATCAAAATGAATTTCCTAAACAAGTCTTCCAGAAGAATTACTTCTAACAATCAAGCAGAATTATTTCAAATTACCCTATGAATCAGAGAAAAACAAATGTTTATCTATTTTAAGAGAGATTCGTATAATCTTCAAAAATATTACTTAGCATTAGTAAATGCATACTAATGATTTTAGCTGAGCGTATCCTAGCAAAAGCATTTACAAAGCTTTACAATGTTGTTAACAAGGAAAAACCTATGCATATTTTCTTAAGGAAAATTTTCACAATTATCAAGATTCATCGACAAAAACACTAATTAAAACAACCTGTTATCGATTGATGGACTATTTGATTCATGGATCATGACCACTCAGTCTCTTATTTAAGATTCTTGTTTCTATCAAGAGAATGATATAAAAAACCCTTCTTTGTAGCAAGGCGGGATAGGACTTATTTACCAAAAATTTCCAATATCCAAAGTCTTCTCAAAAGAAAAACCAATTTTGGGAAATAAACCTTTAGTTTATCAAAGAGATCTTTTTAAGGAAAAATTATTTGTCCCAAAAAGAAGTTGATGTTCAAAAAGATCTTCACAAATTTTCGATTGGCTAAAAAATTATTTTCACACACAAGTTTTAAGCCTACGGCCAGTCCGTAGCGCCTCCTAGAGGGAGGAGGGTCCAGTATCCACCAAAGAAGCTGCGACCAGTCCATAGCGCCTCCTAGAGGGAGGAGGGTTTAGTACCCCCCAAAAAGCTTGCAGTCAGTCTGTAGTGCTTCCTAGAGGGAGAAGGGTCTAAGACCCATCAAAAAGCCTATGGCCAGTCCATAGCACCTCCTAGAGGGAAGAGGATCCAGTACCCACTAAAGCCTTTTGTAGCGACCCGACTTTCTATCACCAGAAAGACGCATCACTATTTAAGAAAGAAAGGGATATAAGAAAAAAGAAGGGAAGAAAGGACAACAACACATCAGAATCTCACAGCGGAACGAATGAAATATAATATACAACATATATATAGTATCATATTACATCAGAGTACACAACTATACATCTCAATTTAGACAGTTATAACATTTCTGTCTAATGTAAAGTACAAGAACATCCATACAGAATAACATCACAGCGAAAACTATATATATATATATATATATACATATATATATATATGCTGAAGCCTCCTGCTCCAAAGCACCTCCAAAATTCGTCAAGGATAACCTGAATCACTTGACTACTCATACAAAATATGAGTACCCAAGAGTTTAATAAAACAGAAAATAAACACTCGGTTCAGACAGGGGTCTGGTGTGAGTAAACGGTTTAAATTTCTTAACTTTAGAAAATCCTTTTGAAAAGAAAGGTATCACGTAAGACTTCCCACACATAAACATGGAAAAGTTTTTACCTTACGCTAACCAAAACATTTGATAAGAAATCCAGTGATATTATAATAGTGTAGGGTTTTCAAGTAAATAAGAAATAACCGAAATTGTTACATCTATTAAATTCCAGCTACTAGCCACAAAAGTGGGTAATACAATCAAAACCGTAGGGTCTCGTAGGAAGAATGGGTTTCCAACAATGACAGGTCTACTGGGGTACCGCCCATCACAGTACGTGGACTAGATCACCGTACCGAGGATTACTCCCAATCCCTTGCAACACAAGGCCGGAACCATTCCTTACTCAACAGTCCCGAACAAGACAACCCCATAGTTGGCTGCAGATCCAACTGCCCGCACAGCCGAAACAAAAAGGGACATCTAGACAGGGGTAAATCTCGTCCTACTTGGGCATGACCCACTTAACCTTGCCGCACCTTCCCTATTTTAGCCATTCCCGGTTGATGAGGCTTGAGGCTGCGATTACCTTTATAGGACACATTTATCTTATAATTCTCATCATCCACCTGACGATGTTCTGAAAGCATACAATCAATTCAAGCCCGTTTCGAGTTCGAACGGAACCGAAGGCACTATCTCGTTACACTCATTTTGGAATCACCATCAGAGTTAACGACAATAGCCCTTGCACTTTGAATCTTCATCTCGAAACTGAAAGTACTACCTTCGTTAAACTCATTCTGGAATCACCCTCGGAGTTATAACGATATATAGTACTTACACTTCGAGTCTTCACTTCACTTCACTTGGATTTACGACCTAATATTAATTTGGATCGATGTGGTTTTCGGATATAAAACCCGATCCTGGTCTCATCGAATCCAAAATGCAATTTTAATGTCCAAGTTGTACTTAAGGGTTTAAACAGTAGATATTCAGAATATAAATGGATGATTCATAACACGCAGATAGATAATTCACTATTATCAAATTCGCCCACACATATCACAAAGCATCATATATATCACATCTCATATATGTCACATTCATATCATTACATATCAATTAATGACATCCAACATCATCCAATATCATTAACTCATCCAATGATATTTATCATCCAATCATTAATCATACATAAACAAGTTTTGATCCAAACTTAATTAATTTAATTAATCCTTAATTAAATTAATCCTTACTTAATCACTTGGATTATCATCAATCCAACTTACTTATTCATTAATTAATTACAAATTAATTGATTAAACATCCCTTAATTATCCACTTCAATTTAATTCCCTTTAATTAATTATTACTTAATTACTTTAAGTAATTATTCCTTAATTACAATTTTAATTAATCATCTTGATTAATTACTTCTTAATTATACCATGCAATTATCTCTTAATTACCCTTTTAAATTAATCACACTTGATTAATTATTATTTAATTACCCTGATAATTATTCCTTAATTATCATTTAATCATACTTGATTAATTACCTTTTTATTAATCACACTTGATTAATTACTCTTTAATTAATCACATTTTATTAATTACTTTTGTTAATCAAAACTAAATTATAGATTAATTATCCTTACCTATTAATTAACCATTAATTATTTAATTAATTATTACTTCCATTAATTAATGATTACTTCCATTAATTAATGATTACTTCTTAATTAATTACTCTAACAAGTAATAAATCACATTATTAAATCCTCTTAATCCTTTTATTAAATAATTATTCTTCAATTAATTAATAAATTTAAGCCTTTAGTTAATTATATTAATTAATTCTTCAATTAATAACACAAGTGATTAACTCTTAACCACTTCTACCTAATTATTTTCATAAAGTAATTAACCTCTAATTACTTTGTTAAATAATTTCTTTTTTACTTAATTACCTCCAGTAATTAATTACTTAATTACTTCACCAAGTAATTTAACCAAATTAAATCATAAGTGATTATCTAAATTAATTACTAATTTAATTACTTAATTACTTATTTAACTAATCATTTAAGTTTAATTAAATAATTCTTTAACTTTCTATATTAAAAAGATTCTTAATTAAGAAAATCATTATCTTAATTAAATTATTAATATTAACCAATAACTCTTGATTATTAATGATAATTGAATTATCTTAATTATCTTCATATATTTGTTTATCTTTAAATTAACCAAACTTTTAATTACTCAAGATAATTATTTATTATAATTGATTACTAAATTGTAATCATTAAACCTTATTTAAAATAAAATATATTAGAAATCAATTATAATTAAAATAATTTAAACATTCGAATTAAAATTTTAAAATCTTTAAAACTTTTCAAAGTTATTTAATAAAATTTAATACAAACTTTATTATTAAAAATCCACTTATTTATTTTAAAAACTTTAATATTTCAAAATATAAGAACCTGTTTAAAACTTAACTTTGAAACAAATTTAGTTTTATAAGTAAAACTTGTTTTACCTTTGGTTTTAAAACATGAATTATCTACAAAATCATATTATCTTTGTTTCAAAACTTCTAAAACATTACTGTTAGATTTTAAAACTTCCTGTATCAAAACTAAAACTTGCTCAACAAACAAACCCGAGCAAAACCCAACTAAAACCCACGTCTGCCCCAAGTTACCCCAACCCTGCACCTTGCTTCGAGCCAAAGCATCACATACCTGAAGGAAACTCAAGCTCCCATCATCTTCTCAAAACCCAAAATACTGATGCACGAAACCGTGCACGTCAACGTGCACCACCACCCTGGCCAACGTTGAATTCCACTCCGGCCTCCAATACGTCGCACTCGACCACAACAACCATACGCGCAACCCAGAAATCTCGATTCGATCGAAAGTCAAAATTTGACTCTCTGAAACCCATCAGTTCGAACTCAACTTCATCAGAAAGTCGACACCACGGCAACTCCAACCTCGAGAAACCCCGCCACCTTAGCCGTAGCTCCCTCACGACACCTAGAACCCACGGCACCACGTGCAATCGCCTCCGATTGCGCCTTGATGCCGCGAATCCCAATTGAACATCGACATCAAACTCATGATAAAAACCCTAACTCGATCAATAACGGCACCTCAATCATCAATAAAATTCCAAAGCATTTTTCTGATGAACTACAACATCCCCTCGACCTTCATGCTCAACCACGACGCTCAGTTCGCCGTCGTTCACCTTGAATTGGCCAAAATGCCCAAAACAGTCAACTCGATAATTATCTTCAATTACTAATCTAAAAATCATGTTTCAACCATTAAAAATCATGATTTCCTATCACTATTCCAATCAAGCAATCAAAACTAAAAACTGAATTCATAAATTTTTTGACCCAATTAAGATTTTACTGTAATTTTAAAAATTTCGAACTAAAGATTGATTTTATATATCTATAATTATTTTTAGATGAAAGATTACATGATATCAAACAACTTTTGTTTACAAATCATAAGCCAATTCTAATTCAACAATTAGTTATTGAATTTATTATGACAATTGAAACGTTATTATCATAAAGAGTATATGCTTTACCACACAGGCATTCAAATGAAAGAAGATAAACATGCATCCATTTAAATCCAAGAAATCAGGCAAATCATCATGATTTCATACACATAAAAAAATGAAATCCAAAATAAACTGTTTTTAAAAATTCATTTACTCACCTTAAGTTGCAGAGGACAGAGAAAAAAATATGATATTTCCAGGCTTGAAATTTCCCTGCATGTTGAATATAAATCTTGCAGCTGAATTTTGAATTGATTGTTGTTTAATCCTGATTGCAATTGAAAATCTGAAGATCTTGCAGGTGTTGATTGAATTTCCTGCTATCTTCTTTTTGTTTTCAGATTTTACTGTTTTTACTCCTTTTTTTTCTTTCTTTGATTTGTATTATGTTTGGGTTGAAAATGAAGAAAATATTTTTAGCTGAAAATAAACTCTTCTTCTTATTTTACAATTTTAAATTTTAAATTAAAATATCAAGAGAATTTGACATTTTTCCATTTATTGTTCTAATTAACTTACACCTATGCATATGTATTTACAAATGTCTCTAACACATATTAAAAAGTTTACAAGTGTTTTTAATGTTTTATTAATGATCTATAAATGTTACTTTCTTATTTTATAAATTTATTTAAGCCTTGCATAATATGTAATATTTATATGATTATAATGTGTACCTATCTTTTAATAAATAAGCTTTAGATTTTAGTAAATATTCAAAAGTGAATTCATGTTAACAATTATAAATTATTTATGCTTTTGATTCAATTTATATAACATATGTTTATATGCTTGAGAATTTTAATTTAACTCTTTATATAAAAAATTTAAAACAAATTTATCTTATGATAAAAATTTTAAAATGAAAGAATATTAAAAACAATTGAACTTTTTAAATTTAAATCTTATTTAAAACTCAAGTTTAAAATATATATCTATATCAAATAAGAAATTAACTTTGTTATTAAAATTTAAATCTCAAATATCATTTCCAAAAGTATTAAGTCAAATTTAAATTTCAAATTTCAAATTATATATAATAAAGTTTGAAAACACTTAATTAAGTTCAAAACAATATTTTTTTTCCATTTCTAATATATATACAAATATTTATATTTCAAATGGAAAACATTTTTAAATCATTAGTTTTGATAATCACTATATTAAATTTTGAAACACAAATCCAAACCATAATATATATGCTCATCTATATTACAATTTGAATATATATAGCTTTTATTAAATTAAATATTTCCTATATATAATATATACCTATATATATTATAAATAGAAGATATTTTGATTAGCTTTTGAAAAATAAATCTTACCAGTTTTGAATTGCTAAAATAAATATTTCCAGATTAAAATATTATTAGTTTTCAAAAGAATTAAACTTGTCAATTTTATATTGTTAAGAAAAATGTTAATAAATATTATCAAATTATTATTATTTACCTTTAAAATAATTTTAACTTGTCAATTTATAATGTAAAATGATCAAATCAATTTAATTATTAACAAAGATTATTAAATTGATATTGCTCAAAATTCCGGGTCGTCACATTCCTCCCCCATAAAAGAATTTCATCCTCAAAATTTAAAAGCAAAGATTATTTAATAACCCAACAAAAGTTTTAATTCAAACAGCAATCATACAAATAAATCATACACTATCAATCATAGCAACCATAGCAACCAATTCAAACAAACAATTTTAATTATCCAGACAAAATTCTGGATAGAACTTCCCAATATTATCTAGAGTTTCCCAGGTACCTATACTGGAATACTCGCTCTACAGAATCTTAAGTAACTATACTACTATAACCCAGAACTCCTCTCATCTGGATCCATAAATCTGAACAAGATATCAGACTAAACTCAAAACCAGCCCAACTACCAGATCCTTCTGAACTGCTGATTCTATTACTCGATGAATCATACACATATTTCCTTAGAGATACGTAAAATTCAATGAATTCCAGCTATCCGAACTGGCAATTCAATCCTGTAGATCAAAATCTAATCTCCAAAGAACACAGGAAAATCATAAAATACTTCCGGAGTTAGCTCTTCAGTTTTACCAAATCTTATATCTCCTTTGATTGGATAAAACTAAAGCAATATCCAAATTCCAACTTCACATTCCAAATCACCTCAATTCTTAACTGCATAACTCTTCTGATGCTCCTGAGTCACCTCCATCTTTCCTGATCATCTTAACCCTTGCTGATTGCTTCATGAAACAAACTGGACCAAAATCAAACCAATTTCCAGGTCCTACTCAACAAAATGGTTCTTTAAAAATTTTGTAGAAATTCAAAACACAACTCTACTCCACAAGCATTAGTGGACTTCAAACCTACTTCTCTTATCTAAGATAGCCAAACAGTTGCACTTGACAACCTTGCCTTCCAAATCCAGAAAATTTCTTCATATTTGAATTTCCTATAGAAATCCTCTAATCCAAGAAAACTGCAACTCTCGGTTGCTCCCATACTAGAATAACTACTATCTCGCTTTCGTTGCACAACTCTGATCTGGAGTAGATGAGAATGCTATCGAAGAACTCGAGCACAAACTTTCTCCATATACTGTTCATCTGACTCATAAAATCTTAGTGACCATTCCACTTGATCTAAACATCCCAGCAGAATCTTAACTAGAATACTAGTTGGTCAATCCCTCCTCAAAAATCCTGAGCTGCTTCACCAACCTCTACTTATTCTAAAAGTCATCCCTCTACATGGTTGAACCATCGGTATTTCTCCTAGAATCCAAGTCAATAAGAAAACTCAATCTCCGATGCGGGTAGCCTTCTGATTCCTCTAAAACCTCTGGAAAATCTCTGACTACTTTAATAGCTTTTACCTCCACTTGAAATGCCTCAAATATCAAACAAAAGAATACTCAAATATTCCCAAACAAATCACAAGTCACTTTTGCGATCTTACTCAGTTCAGATTCCAAGGAACTATCTTCACCAACCAAAACATCTTTCCTAATCGAGATCAATCTTCAAGAATGGCTTATCTACCGGAAAAACTGATAGATCACTTCCAATCTTCACTTCAATGATACAGCTAATCCAAAAGATCTTCCTTAACCAAAAGCTCCTTGAAACACAAAACTATCACCCAATTCCACTAAAAGATCCGTAAGACGGGTAGACATTTCCCCAAGAAACTCGGCTCCAAACCAAACACCAACCACTTGTTCTCCTTAAAGAAAACAATGAGACCATGTTCGAAATAAGGTAACTCATCGACTTTAGTCTCATACTTCAATATAGATAGGACTCCCTTACTTGAGATCCAGAAGATCCCTAAATATCCGAATCTTCCCAACAGTAGGCATCACTGTTCCTTCAATACCATCTTAATCTTGCTCCAAAAGAACATCTTCAGAACCATCTATGGATACTACATCTCACCACACAGCTATTCCTTCTTGAAGTCACAAAGATACCATCACCTGCTTCTGCTCGATTAACAGACTCAACTCTTGGAAATCCCGCTCACTTGAGAGCAAATCAACCTCACACTTCAAAAATATACTCCAATCCTTGAAAATACTTTCTATGGAATCAATGAAATCCTTCCACCAATCTACAAAGCTTATTCGAGACGGTATTAGGTCTACAATCTCGATAGATTCACCTCCAACCATAATATATGAGCCTCTTCCATTAGTGGTAGTCGTGTTACACACACCCCTACCTTATCTACCTTTATAACCTATGTTGGAAAATCCGAACAGATAACCCAACAGATTAGGTAGATATATATATATACACACACAAATTACAAGTACTCTCACTCAAGAAAGAAGTCACTCCAAAGGCTAGGTATTCACTCAACCTAGCGCTCTGATACCACCTGTAGCGACCCGACTTTCTATCACCAGAAAGACGCATCACCATTTAAGAAAGAAAGGGATAGAAGAAGAAAAGAAAGGGAAGAAAGAACAACAACACATCAGAATCTCACAGCGGAACAAATGAAATATAATATATAACATATATATAGTATCATATTACATCAGAGTACACAACTATACATCTCAATTTAGACAGTTATAACATTTCTGTCTAATGTACAATACAAGAACATCCATACAAAATAACATCGCAGCGGAAACTCTATATATATATCTACGCTGAAGCCTCCTGCTCCAAAGATCCTCTAAAATTCGTCAAGGATAACCTGAATCACTTGACTACTCATACAAAATATGAGTACCTAAGAGTTTAATAAAACAGAAAATAAACACTCGGTTCAGACAGGGGTCTGGTGTGAGTAAACGGTTTAAATTGCTTAACTTTATAAAATCCTTTTGAAAAGAAAGGTATCACGTAAGACTTTCCACACATAAACATGAAAAAGTTTTTACCTTACGCTAACCAAAACATTTGATAGGAAATCCAGTGATAATATAATAGTGTTTAGGGTTTTCAAGTAAATAAGAAATAGCCGAAATTGTTACATCTATTAAATTCCAGCTACTAGCCACAAAAGTGGGCAATACAATCAAAACCGTAGGGTCTCGTAGGAAGAATGGGTTTCCAACAATGACAGGGCAACTGGGGTACCGCCCGTCATAGTACGTGGCCTAGATCACCGTACCGAGGATTACTCCCAATCCCCTGCAACACAAGACCGAAACCATTCCTTACTGAACAGTCTCTAACAAGACAACCCCGCAGTTGGCTGCAGATCCAACTGCCCACACAGCCGAAATAAAAAGGGACATCTAGACAAGGGTAAATCTCGTTCTACTTGGGCATGACCCACTTAACCTTGCTACACCTCCCCTGTTTTAGCCATTCCCGGTTGATGAAGCTTGAGGCTGCGATTACCTTTATAGGACACATTTATCTTAGAATACTCATCGTCCATCTGACGATGTTCTGAAAGCATTCAATCCATTCAAGTCCGTTCCGAGTTCGAACGGAACCGAAGGCACTATCTCGTTACACTCATTTTGGAATCACCCTCAGAGTTAACGACAATAGCCCTTGCACTCTGAATTTTCATCTCGAAACTGAAAGTACTACCTTCGTTAAACTCATTCTCGAATCACCCTCGGAGTTATAACGATACATAGTTCTTACACTTCGAGTCTTCACTTCACTTCACTTGGATTTACGACCTAACGTTAATTTGGATCGATGTGGTTTTCGGATATAAAACCCGATCCTGGTCTCATCGAATCCAAGATGCCATTTTAATGTCCAAGTTGTACTTAAGGGTTTAAACAGTAGATTTTCAGAATATAAATGGATGATTCATAACACACAGATAGATAATTCACTATTATCAAATTCATCCACACATATCACAAAGCAGCATATATATCACATCTCAGGTATATCACATTCATATCATTACATATCAATTAATGACGTCCAATATCATCCAATATCATTAACTCATCCAATGATATTTATCATCCAATCATTAATCATCCACAAACAAGTTTTGGTCCAAACTTAATTAATTTAATTAATCCTTAATTAAATTAATCTTTACTTAATCACTTGGATTATCATCAATCCAAGTTACTTATTCATTAATTAATTACAAATTAATTAATTAAACATCCCTTAATTATCCACTTCAATTTAATTCCCCTTGATTAATTATTACTTAATTACTTTAAGTAATTATTCCTTAATTACAATTTTAATTAATCATCTTGATTATTACTTCTTAATTATACCATGTAATTATCTCTTGATTACCCTTTTAAATTAATCACACTTGATTAATTATTATTTAATTACCCTGATAATTATTTCTTAATTATCATTTATAATTAATCATACTTGATTAATTACCTTTTTATTAATCACACTTGATTAATTACTCTTTAATTAATTACATTTTATTAATTACATTTGTTAATCAAGAACTAAATCATAGATTAATTATCCTTAATTATTAATTAACAATTAATTATTTAATTAATTATTACTTTCATTAATTAATGATTACTTCCATTAATTAATGATTACTTCTTAATTAATTACTCTAACAAGTAATAAATCACATTAATAAATCCTTTTAATCCTTTTATTAAATAATTAGTCTTCAATTAATAAATAAATTTAAACCTTTAATTGATTATATTAATTAATTCTTCAATTAATAACACAAGTGATTAACTCTTAATCACTTCTACGTAATTATTTTCATAAAGTAACCAACCTCTAATTACTTTGTTAAATAATTTCTTTTTAACTTAATTACCTCTAGTAATTAATTACTTAATTACTTCACCAAGTAATTTAACCAAATTAAATCATAAGTGATTATCTAAATTAATCACTAATTTAATTACTTAATTAATTATTTAAATAATCATTTAAGTTTAATTAAATAATTCTTTAACTTACTATATTAAAAAGATTCTTAATTAAGAAAATCATTATCTTAATTAAATTATTAATATTAACCAATAACTCTTGATTATTAATGATAATTGAATTATCTTAATTATCTTTATATATTTGTTTATCTTTAAACTAACCAAACTTTTAATTACTCAAGATAATTCTTTATTATAATTGATTATTAAATCGTAATCATTAAACCTTATTTAAAATAAAATATATTAGAAATCAATTATAATTAAAATATTTTAAACATTCAAATTAAAATTTTAAAATCTTTAAAACTTTTCAAAGTTATTTAATAAAATTTAATACAAACTTTATTATTAGAAATCCACTTATTTGTTTTAAAAACTTTTATATTTTAAAAACTTTTATATTTCAAAATATAAGAACTTGTTTAAACTTAACTTTGAAACAAATTTAGTTTTATAAGTAAAACCTGTTTTACCTTTGGTTTTAAAACTTGAATTATCTACAAAATCATATTATCTTTGTTTCAAAACTTTTAAAACATTACTGTTAGATTTTAAAACTTCCTGTATCAAAACTAAAACTTGCTCAACAAATAAACCCGAGCAAAACCCCACTAAAACCCGCGTCTGCCCCGAGTTACCCCCAACCCTACACCTTGCTTCGAGCCAAAGCATCACATACCCGAAGGAAAACTCGAGCTCCCATCATCTTCTCAAAACCCAAAATACTGATGCACGAAACCGTCCACATCAACGTGCACCACCACCCTGGCCAACATTGAACTCCACTCCGGCCTCCAATACGTCGCACTCGACCGCAACAACCATACGCGCAACCCAGAAATCTCGATTCGATCGAAAGTCAAAATTTGACTCTCTGAAACCCATCAGTTCGAACTCAACTCCATCAGAAAGTCGACACCGCGACAACTCCAACCTTGAGAAACCCCGCCACCTTAGCCGTAGCTCCCTCACGACACCTAGAACCCACGACACCACGTGCGATCGCCTCCGATTGCGCCTTGACGTCGTGAATCCCAATTGAACATCAACTTCAAACTCACTGTCCTGTCATGTTTCTTGGATTATTTACAAGCGGTATACAAGCTCTCATTTTTGCAACTTTAGCCGCGGCTTATATAGGGGAATCCATGGAGGGTCATCATTGATTAGTTTTCAAAAGAGTCACCCTAACTCGATCAATAACGGCCACCTCAATCATCAATAAAATTCCAGAGCATTTTTCTAATGAACTACAACATCCCCTCGACCTTCATGCTCAACCACGACGCTCAGTTCGCCGTCGTTCACCGTGAATCGGCCAAAATGCCCAAAATAGTCAACTCGATAATTCTCTTCAATTACTAATCTAAAAATCATGTTTCAACCATTAAAAATCATGATTTCCTATCACTATTCCAATCATGCAATCAAAACTAAAAATTGAATTCATAATTTTTTTGACCCAATTAAGATTTTACTATAGTTTTAAAAATTTCGAACCAAAAATTGATTTTATATATCTATAATTATTTTTAGATGAAAGACTACATGATATCAAACAACTTTTGTTTACAAATCATAAGCCAATTCTAATTCAACAATTATTTATTGAATTTATTATGACAATTGAAACTGTTATTACCATACAGAGTATATGCTTTACTACACAGGCATTCAAATGAAAGAAGATAAACATGCATCCATTTAAATCCAAGAAATCAGGCAAATCATCATGATTTCATACACATAACAAAATGAAATCCAAAATAAACTATTTTTAAAAATTCATTTACTCGCCTTAAATTGCATAGGACAGAGAAAAAAATGTGATATTTCCAGGCTTGAAATTTCCCTGCATGTTGAATATAAATCTTGCAGCTGAATTTTGAATTGATTGTTGTTTAATCCTGATTGCAATTGAAAATCTGAAGATCTTGCAGCTGTTAATTGAATTTCCAGCTATCTTCTTTTTATTTTCAGATTTTACTGTTTTTACTCTTTCTTTTTTTTCTTTGATTTGTATTATGTTTGGGTTGAAAATGAAGAAAAGATTTTTAGCTGAAAATAAACTCTTCTTCTTATTTTACAACTTTAAATTTTAAATTAAAATATCAAGAGAACTTGACATTTGTCCATTTATTGTTCTAATTAACTTACACCTATGCACATGTATTTACAAATGTCTCTAACATATATTAAAAAGTTTACAAGTGTTTTTAATGTTTTATTAATGATTTATAAATGTTACTTTCTTATTTTATAAATTTATTTAAGCCTTGCATGTAATATGTAATATTTATATGATTATAATGTGTACCTATCTTTTAATAAACAAGCTTTAGATTTTAATAAATATTCAAAAGTGAATTCATGTTAACAATTATAAATTATTTATGCTTTTTATTCAATTTATATAACATATGTTTATATGCTTGAGAATTTTAATTTAACTCTTTATATAAAAAATTTAAAACAAATTTATTTTATGATAAAAATTTTAAAATGAAAGAATATTAAAAACAATTAAACTTTTTAAATTTAGATCTTATTTAAAACTCAAGTTTAATATATATATATATATATATATCAAATAAGAAATTAACTTTGTTATTAAAATTTAAATCTTAAATATCATTTCCAAAAGTATTAAGTCAAATTTAAATTTCAAATTTCAAATTATATATAATAAAGTTTGAAAACACTAATTAAGTTCAAAACAATATTTTTTTTCCATTTCTAATATATATACAAATATATATATTTCAAATGGAAAACATTTTTAAATCATTAGTTTTGATAATCACTATATTAAATTTTGAAACACAAATCCAAACCATAATATATATGTTCATATATATTACAATTTGAATATATATAGCTTTTATTAAATTAAAGACTTCATATATATAATATATACCTATATATATATTATAAATAGAAGATATTTTGATTAGCTTTTGAAAAATAAATCTTACCAACTTTAAATTGCTAAAATAAATATTTCCAGATTAAAATATTTTTAGTTTCAAAAGAATTAAATTTGCCAATTTTATATTGTTAAGAAAAATGTTAATAAATATTATCAAATTATTATTATTAACCTTTAAAAGAATTTTAACTTGTCAATTTATAATGTAAAATGATCAAATCAATTTAATTATTAACAAAGATTATTAAATTGATATTGCTCAAATTCCGGGTCGTCGCACCTTTGTTGAATTCCCAGAGTGCTTTCAACAAAAAGGACAATGATGTCCATAGCAATGACAAAAGCAAGCCCCAAAGAGAGACGAAAGGAAAATGGACGAAGATATCCACAACTCAAGGTAAAGGCAAACCCCCATAGAGTGGCTCAAATAAAAAGGACGAAAGAATCCAAAACTGAAAATAGAAAGAACGAAGATGTCAACAGCTCGAAGCAAAACCAGAGCCCAAGAAAGAGGAAGAAAGGAGAAAAATGAAAATATCTAAAACTTGAAACAAAGATTAAGATGTCCTAAAATCCGAAAAGGAAACAAGGATAAAAGATACAAAGGAGTCCAAAACGCAATGGATTAGCAAAAGGAATCGAGCGAAGAACAACTCCTCACTAGAAAGCAAGAATAGCTCCATTCAATGCATAATTAATAGCAGATCTCTATTAGGAGCAGAATAGATCTAGGAATAAGGGAACATTCATAAGAAAGTTTATATGTAATAACTATAAGTAAACTAATTGGGCTTGCTGAACAACCAAACAGCCGAACGGAACTACCCGTTGAACAACCAAATAACCAAACGGAACTACCTGCTAAACAACTAAAAAGCTGAACGACTGAATAGAACTACCTTTTGGATGGTTGAAAGGTCAAATGGAACTACTTGCTGAACATTTGAACGGTTGAATGAAACTACTTGGCTCTAATCTAATAATAATAACAACAAAAATAAATAACAAATCCTTAACTATATACCTACTAATAAGAAGCGTTTCTTTAGACAACAAGGATCTCTGTTGATTTTTAAAGTGTTAAGTCCACGATAAAATAACCGATATAAAATTCTAAGTGTCAGACGAAGTTACAAATCTTCTACTATTATTAGATAACTTTCTGACTTTCTATTACTATTGAATGGATTTATAAGTTTCTTCTAATCAAATGAAATTCTGATGACTTTTTTATTGAGTTAATTTTGATTGAATTTCTGATTTCTTGACAAATGGATTCCTAGTTTTCTTGTTTCTTTGATTGGTTTGTGGGATTTCTTATTGGATTTATGGTTTCCTTATGAATTTATAATATACTTTTATCATCAAATGAAATGAAAATGAGCTTTTGATTGAGTTTCTTGATTGAATTCCCGATTTTTTTGGTTTTCTTATTATTATTTGGATTCTTAATTTTCTTGTTGACTTTATTGATGATCTCTGAATTTCCTATTAATTTTTGGCTTGCTTGTATGATTTGAGTTTTTATGTTTTTACTAAATTGAATTATTGGCCCTCTATAGCGATTGGACAGGGATTTCTTATCATCTGTTGTTATCACCAGATATTTATTTTTAGTTTTCTTTTGTCACTTACCTGGTGGATTTCAAGGCTTCTTATTATCAGAAGGAATTATGGATTTCTGATTACCGGACAGTTTTCTATGCCTTCTTATTATTGGAGAATTTTCTAGATTTCTTATTGTCAAAAGTTGAAATCTTGGATTTCTTAACATCGGATGATATACTAAATCCCTAGCCCTCTTTTATTATCAATTGGTTTCCTAATTTTTTTCTTCAGATAAGTCTCAAGTTCAAAGATAAAAATCACAATAAAGAAACAAACAAAATTTTGCCTGTCATCTTACACCAAATAAAAGCTTTGGAAAGCAGATAGTGTGGTGCATTTGAAGCAACTCAATATTGAAAGCCAATTTCCAACAACCAGGGAAGAATTTACTTAGGAAGTAAAGCTCTGGAGTCCATTCTAGTCTTCTTAAAAAGTTTCTTGTTAGCCCTCTGTTCGTTTACTAGGTGACATTATTACAAATTTGAATACTCGATGCTAAATGCATATAGGTGATTTACATGATATCTAAGCAACGAAAGTGTATAACCCAAAAATAACTTTACAATAAGTCGACAACTTTTGAATGGTCAATATGGAGTCTGTAAAAAAACTTAAGCTATTATGTTGACTAAAGGAGCATAAACAAATGCTAAATCCATAATAGGAAAATTTACCCATAACTACAAACCAAAAACTTTGGTGGTAATTATACGATGTTATACTAGTAAAACTATGTCAAATAAATAGGTAAATATCAAATACCATATGAGCTAAACCATAAGGCCAAATATGGTAATATTAAATCATATGCTTGTACTAACCTGAATGTATTAAATTTAAAGTTTTGAAGTAATTGTGATGATTTGAAAACCTCCTTTGTTTGAGTATAAATCATAGGAGAAAGAGGAATACCACTAGAGTGAAAAAATTTCAAAGGCTAAGCCAAGGATGAGAAATTCATGGTTTTACCCTAAAGAGTATAAAGCTTCTTTTGCACAAGGAGGGGAGCAAATGTTAACCACATAATTTCAAAGGAGGACATGGTGTTGGATTCAAGACTTTAAAGAGATGAGATTGGACCTCGCTACAAGAAGAGACTCTTTGGCAAAGACCAATAATGTCGAAGACACGAAGATAGGCCGATTCAATGGGATTATGGCACCACTGCACATCTAAATCCTATCTCATCACTTCGATGCTAATCAGTCTCACATCTCTTCAGGGTCACTCTTCATTCACACCGCCTCTCGTTGACTTCGAAGATATATGAAAAGAGGCATAGAGAGGACATCGCCTTTCATGATTAGTGGCGCGAAGAGGTCAAGTACAAACAACTCCAAAAGTCAACAACGAGTGTCGTAGTGACCTTAGCATGTCTCATTGATACTAAGCCACTACTTGCTAACCACAAGCTCTCTACCAATCATCATGAAGTACTACACCATGCAACACTTCGAAGATATTGCACTTCTCTTTGATAACGTTCAACATGACGTTTTGGCGGCATGTTTTACCAGCGTTTAGAGGCCATCGCATATCTATGCAAAGCAATATTAATGTTAGACAATATCAATATCCATGAAGATTTTAACAATGCACTGGATAATACCAAAAGGATGCAAAACGACACTACTCTTCACCGTTATTCAACACAACACTTTGATCTTCATATCACTTGAAGGACACCGAAATTATGCTCAATAAAGTCATCATTGCTGCCATGGATATTGCCGTTGAGGTTATTTCCATATATCTCCAAAGAAATCTATATGAAGTCCTAGCACCTAGCAATATTAAAGTCGACAAAGACCTTATTGACTCCATTGCTAAGGCTCTACCCACATCAAAGACCCTGCCACTCCATCTCTATTAATATGGACCCAGGGGTGCTATTTTTTGAGAGAATACTCTCTCCTCATTTCTTACATGTTTTCAACTTTGTAAACCCGAAATTGATTTGGGGATTTAGCCGATTGTAATACTTGAGTCTTGTACACATAATAAACTGAAAATTAAACAATTGCATAGCCTATTGACATGACTTAAACTCACAATTTGCATACTTGATTGAGCTAAAACTAATACTTCAACATTGTCGAACACATTGACTTAAATCCCTTCGAAAATATTGACTTTGATAATATCTTACCCATAACATATTAACTCATACTATTCATGATCTCCCAAATGACAATGTCTTCGATATAAAGAATGGCTATGGACTTGGAACCATGCGTTGCTTTACCCTATGACTTCGATAGCATTTGATACTTTATTTAGACGACCTAGACTAGCCTCGAAGAGGCATCTCTTTGATTAATCCATCTTTTACATGTTTTTGGGTGTTGATGAATTTATTCGTTAACAAACCTGATTTCTATGGCAAAAGTGCTTGAAACTTGACGAATCAATGATAAAAGGAAAGATTTAAGAGAGGCAAAGGTCCTTTAATCAACAAATCAGGTTGGGACTGACCTAATTTTGGTTGGTATTGACATGATTTTAAGATTTAGGGGATCTCGCCTCTCTATTTCTCAGATCTAGAATTTTAACTAGTATTTCATGTATAGCGATTTGGTTGGGCAATTCCTTTATAAATTTGATGCCTATACGAAATTAAAGAGGACTATTTTGGCTGTTTTATTGTTTATCTTTTTCCTCAACTCGAGTTTGTGACTAAGGAGGTTACTTTCTACTTTCTCAACTGTTTTGAACTTAAATTCCATGTGCTTGTGACGATAACATTCCATAACAAGATTAAAGTGGGTATAAGCCTTAGATTAGTCGAACCACTATAAAATTTGCGTGTTTTCTGCTGTTTATTTGCTAATTAAAATTAGATCTATCCTTTTCAATTTGTTTTAGGGGTGTTGTGACACTTTTTGTCTCAACAATATTATAAATGTTAAAATATAGTTTTCAAAATTGGTTTGAAAATATAATAAATATTTTTTATTTTTATTAATATTAGTCAAATTAATAAATTAATTAAATAGTTAATTAATTAAAGTATATATATAATATAATGATATATGTTACATTATCTGAACGCTTAAGATGATGTAAGTATATATTTGTATACAAGAAATTTTTGAAACTAATAATACTACATTATTTAATTAAATATATTAATTATAATTAATTAATAAATAATAAAATACACACATATATATAAAGATATATGTGTGTAGCTATAAATATTATAATATATATATTTGACATAAAATGTTTAATTGAATAATATAAAATTAGTAACTAAAATGTTATTTACATTAGTTAAATAAAATAAAATTAATAATGTTATATATAAGACTATGATATAAGTTAATTAATATTATATAATAATAATTAAAACTTATATAATATGAATGTATAATAAAAGGTAGAACAATAAGAAACCCTATATAGACTTAAGAGATTAATACAAATGTATAGTATCTATACCATGACCTCTGATGTGTCCAACACTTAAATCTCGTGTAAGTATTTTATAAGAAATGCATTACATAAGTCGATATCACTTAATTAAATATACTAAAGATTAGCAATCTTTAATATAATGGTATCCTCTATCATTTATATATTAATAAAGTACCTGCATACTCTCTAGTTGTTGAGCAAATTCAAGCTAGAGATATTATGTGTAGTATTATTAATATACAAAATAGATGAGGTAAGACAACTATATGTGTTAGTTGAGCAAATTCAAGGTACATATACTATACTTAGGTTATCATGAAATGGTAAGTACAAGTGAATAATCTCTTTCAATTTGTTGAGCGAACTCAAGTTCGAAATATGATTAGGAAAAGGAACCATGGGTTAGGAGTTTTATATAATACAACCTATAAGGAGTTGTTCATCATTTATAGAGCTATGGCTTGTTAAGAAAACTCAAGGTTATAATCCCAAGACAAACGAGTCCTAATACCTACTAGTGAAGTCAAAAGACTTCTATGTTGTGTGTTAGGGTTTGGAGAAACATAAAAGACTAATGATAGAATCTTAGTAAAATAAAATGTAATGTTTAACATTACTATTATTCTAAGAACATTTACTATGAATAATGCCCTAATTTACTAAGTTAAATATTGCAAAAAAAATGTTTACACCCAATTTGTTTTCTAAAAACGACAGACTTATTGCACCTAACTACATAGACTGGCTAAGGGCAATAAAGATAGCATTAACTTATAAACATCTTTGGTCGTCGATAATCGAACCTCCTACGGTTAGGCCCATTGGTGATGCAAACCCCAAACTTAGATTAGCCTATAACAAATGGGTCTTGGACCTAAAGATTGTCCAAGTTTACATGTTGTCTATGCTAGACATTCCATTGCAGAGACAACACGTAAACATGATTGTCCGTCAAATTTTAGATAGCCTCAAAGCTCTGCTTTGTGAATTATCTCATTCCACAAGGTACAAACTTATGAAAAAATTGTTTAATATGAAAATGACAAACGGACAAAAAATGGACAATTGCGTTGTATTGTTGAAGTGATAGACTTGATCAATCGGACGTTGCGATAGGCAATGAGCTGCATGTAGATCTAATCTTAGTGTCTCTTACTCCTTAGTTTGAGCTGTTCATATTAAACTATAATATGAACTAGTCGAACCTAAGCCTCGTGGAGCTACTCACTATGTTGAGGTCAGCCGAATCTTTGTCCAAAGATCAAAACATAGTGCTTGTAGTTAAAGAAAATACATCATCTTCGAAAGGTTTGAAGAAGTGAAAAAGGGTTAATAAGAAGAATAAGAAGCCTTCTCTAGTTGACAAGGGTGAATGTCACCATTATCACAAGAAGGGTCACTGGAAATGGAGTGTTTGGAGTACTTAAAGATTGTCAAAGAGAAGAAACAAAATGATTTTTCTGCTCCTATATATACATTTATGATTCAAAATTGTTTTGCAATCAATTAATTATCTTGGATTTTAGATATTGGATCTAGAACTCACATCTGTAATTCGTTACAAGGGCTTAGGAACAAACGTCATGGGCAAAGGAAGAGATGAGGCTTCAAGTTGCTGATGAATTTCTAGTAGATGGAATGATAGTTAGAGATTTTTATTTTGGTTTGCCTAATGGATTAGCTTTGATATTAAATTATTATTATTATGTAAAAGATGGATTATTTCTATGTTTATACTATCTGAGACTGGTAATATTTTTTATTATGCTAAAATTTTATGAACATTATGTAAGATGGTAATAAAATCTATGATGGTATTTTAGATAATGGAATTTATGTAATCAATATTAATTATGTTTGTGGGTAGTTCTTTGAATGACGATATAATAAAAATTATCTTTGGCATTTTAGGCTAGGTCATATGAGTGAAAGAAATGACTGCATAAATTGAAAACCAAGGGTTTTCTACCATCATTTGATTCTAAATCATTTTATACATGTGATTCATGTCCTAAAGATAAAATGACCAAGCACCCATTTAGTGGAAGCAATGAAAGAGTTAACAAACTCTTGGGTCTTGTAAATAGTAACGTAAGTGGCCCGATGCTTATTGTTAGTAAAGATAACTGTTCTTATTTTGTAAACTTTAAGGTGATTTCTCATGACTATAATATGTATATCTTATGAAGAATAAGTCCGATGTGAGAAATTTATTAAATATAACGAGGTCGAATATCAGGCGAACCATAAGATTAATATACTTCGATCTGATTGAGAGGTGAGTACGATAGACAAGAGCTCCAGCAGTACTTAAAAAGAAAAATAGTATTATCTCTCAGATTACTTCATCGTATACTTCGCAATACAATGGTGTTTCGAAGCTAAGGAATTAACACTATTAGATATAGTTCATTTCATGATGAGTAAGGCTGAGTTACATCTTTCTTATTGGTGATATGTGCTAGAAATCACAAGGCATATGTTGAACTTAATGCCTACTAAATCTATGCCAAAGACACAATGTGAGATGTCGTGTGGGAAGAAACCCCAACCCAAGTGTTTAAAGATGTGGGGTTTTCCAACCTATGTTAAGAATATTGGTCCCAATAAACTCGAGGAAAGATCGACATCGTGTAAATTTATAGGATAGTTATAAAAACTAAAGGGGATATATTTTCCACAATATCGAGGAACAAAAGATTATTGTTTCTCGGTATGCTATCTTTCTAGACAAGGAATGTCTATCAAAAGAAATTAACAGTGAGGTTGTAGACTTAGATGAGATCTAATAAATTAACATTAAGGCCGAACAAGTGGGAGAACCAACTTCACCCAATTATAAAAACAAACAACATATTAGAAGGTCTAGTAGGGAATCTAGAACACCAAAGAGATGCTATGGTTTCTCATGGATGGAGAGAAAAAGGATCATGTCTTAGATGCAACACTCTTCTATCGTTCCAACAAGCACTATATAGTAAAGACTCTACACTTTGGCTTGGAGCTACGAAATCCGAGATGGATTCCATGTATGAAGACAAATGGACTTTGGATGACATACCCAAGGGGATAAAACCCATCATTGGCAAATGAATTTTTAAGAGAAACCTAAATGCAGATAGACAAGTGGAGACTTACAAAGCAAGGCTAGTTTCGAATAGATTACGTCAAATTCAAGGTGTTGAATATGACAAAACCTTTTCACCTATAGCAATGCTTAAGTCCATTCAAATAATGTTAGCTATTGATGCACTCTACGACTACGAAATATGACAAATGGACATGAAGACGACATTTCTAAATGATGGTTTAGAAGAGACCATCTATATGTCATAGCTTAATGATTTGAGGTCAATGGAAGTGAGGGAAAGGCTTGCAAATTTTTAACGTCCATTTATGGACTTAAACAAGCTTCAAGAAGTTGGGATAAGTACTTTGATATGGTCAACAAATAGTTTGGTTTTTATCAAAACAGAGATGAAATGTGCGTATGCCGTAAGGAATATGGAAATGCTACTGTGTTCTTGGTCCTATACATTGATGATCTTCTGTTGATTGACAATGATGTTTTGTTATTGCAATCGGTGAAAGCTTGGCTATCCAAGAACTTCTCCATGAAGGATTTGGGAGAAACAACCTATATACTAGGTCTAAATATCTATAGAGATAGATCAAAGAGACCATTGGAATTGTCCTAATTCCTATACATAGACACCATACTAAAAGGATTTTGTATAGAGAATTCCAAGTATGGAAATATCCATCATGATCTGGAATAATCCCTTTTAAGAAGGATGGTCCTCAAACTGATAAGGAGAATGAGTGTATGAAGAGGATACCATATGCTTCGGCAATTGATTCCACGACGTATGCCATGCTATGTGCTAAAACTGGATATGGCATATGCATTAGGATATATAAGCCGATACTAGTCTAATCCTGAAGAAAAGCATTAGATGACTGTAAAGTGTATACTAAAGTATTTAAGGAATATTAAGGACTTATTCCTAATATATGGAAATGGAGACCTCCTTATGAAGGGTATACTAACTCTAGCTTTCAAAGTGATATTGATGATAGTAAATCAGTGTCGAGTTATGTCTTTACTGTTAATGGTGGGGCTGTCAGTTGGAAAAGCTCCAAATGGGAAATAGGAGCCGATTCCAAGATGGAGGCCGAATAGATTGCCCACAATGATGCAGCGGAAAAAATAATCTGGAGGGCAAGTTTTTGAGTGAGTTACGAGTGATTCTCGATACGGAGAATCTAGTGACACTATTTTATAACAACAACGTGATGGTGCAAATCACAAAAGAGCCTAAGCATACAAGAAATCATGATACATTCTTCAAAAGTTCCACATAATTAGAGAATTTGTTGAGAAGAAAGAGGTCGTGATACAAAAATTAGATACTAAGGATAACATGCAGATCCATTTATGTAGGGACAAGCTCGATCGGTTCTCGCTAAGTTGATCGAAGGGATGGGATGGAGATTCCATAATTGGCCCTAAGTGCAAGTGGGAGAACAATAGAGTTAGGGGTATGCACTAAGGGCAATTCTATTATTAATTGTAAATTATTAACTCTCTAATGAGATCTTGTCAAAATAAAAGGTTTTTTTCTTTCTATAATACACTTCTTATAATGTAATATATTAATTAATTATTTAATGTAAGTATATTTAATAGAAAATCCATAGATGAAGTGTTTTGTGATAGTAATTACAGTGTGTTGTAACCATAAGCAATTTATCACAATATAATGAACACATAGTTTTAAATATTTTTAGCCAGGATGTATCGAAATTGGATATCGGTGCATGTGTTCAGACTAAGGTACGTGGTGCTCTGCAAAAGTTAGGCAGGGTGTTACTCATGACCATGGGGGTACCATGGGGTTACTACTAATAGTTATTGGATAATATAACATGACTCCTTTGATAGTTTTGTATCGGTTAATATAACCAAGGTCAAATAGAAAATATCAATGTGACAATATTACGCAATTCTCTCGACTTGAGAATACCATCGAGTATCAATGTCAAAACTTCATTTTGATTATGGTTAAGTCATAGCACGACGTCTGTCGAATGACTATAGTTGGGTTGAGTGGAAATATTGAAATTGAAACACCATTCAATAGAGAATTCATCTCTTTAGCTATATGAAGTTAGTATCATGGTCAACTGAAATCAACTCAAAGTCAAAGTCTCTGGCCAGAGCAGTTCAGTTAATAATTATTGTTATTATTGAACCAAGAACTTTACGTTTGGAATATAAAGCTGATTATGGGCGATATTAGAGTTTTGACTGTTACGAAATTCTATAAGTCTAATGCGATGTAGTTTTAAAGAAGAGAATTGGTGTAGATAATTATCACTACAGAGTACCGCTTAAAATAAGTAAAATTGAATTTTACCAAAGCTATATAAGCAATAATTTGGTCATAATGTCACACCACTAGCTAAGGTGATGCGTGAACGTAAGTATTCAAATTGTTCAACATTAATCGCTGACCGAATTTACACATAAGAATCACAAAATCAAAATACTTATGTTGAGTTTTTGACTACCACCTGATTTAATTAAATTATAATTTTTATAAATTATTTAAATTAATTAATATTTGTGAAATATTAATTATAAAATTTTATTTGATTTGTGTTGAAAATAATGCATATACAAAAGTTGTATTCGATATACGATTTCGATGTACGTTTAAATTGGATTCAAATGTATAATATTTAATCAGCCTTGAAACGAGATAAAGTCCCATTTATGGGGCAAATATGGCTGGCTATACATTGTGGGAAATAAGGGTTGAATTTGATTCAAACGGGGTTTGAAATGATAGAGAAATTTGAGTATTTAGGTCCTATTTTTGCTCCTTCTTTTCTCTTCTACTTAAGGTTCCTTAATCCATCATTTGCACTACCATCTTTTCGCCTCCATACTACCTAACTTTAGGCAAAAATATTATCCTCCCTCTTCCATTAAGTCAAGCTTTAAAAACACAAGATCGAACCAAATTCAACAACGGTGTGGAGTTATTCCAATCAGGTAGCTCTTTCTGGATGTATCTGAATTTAGATTTAAATGGAGTCAATCCGATTCAACATTCAAGGTGTAATCTCTAGCCCATACTAAAGTAATACTTTTATTTACATTACATATATATATATATATATCATTTATATGATTTATGTTCAGATAGATCAAATATATTTTCATGAATCCCAATATATGTGTGTTGTTTACATAGGATGTGAATACATACATACATGCATACATATGTATCTATGTATGTATTGTGATTGAAATTATATATATTATATATGCAATTAGCTTTCGGCAAGAGAATAAAAACTAAAAAACGAATTTAATAAAAAATTATAAAGGTTTTAAAACAAATATAATTTTAATATATATAAAAATAAGTATATAATATATGTAGTTTTTGTTACATCATATACATTATAGTATTTTTCAATATATATCTATACACATATATTAACTTTAAATCAGTATATAGTTAACATAATTTATTATAGAAACATAATACATTACTTTGTTTCAAAAGCGATTCATAATACATTACACTAATTTTAATATATGTATATATATTATATATAATGCATATATATATGTGTGTGTGTGTGTGCGTGTTATACATATATTTATATTTGCTGTGAAATTAATTTCAGGAAAAAAAATTAATCAATTTCTGTACGAAAATTGTCAACAAAAAATTTAAAAATATAAGATTTTATTTAAAAAAGTTGATTTTAATAAAATATTTTTGGCCAAAAATAAATATAAGAATATATATATATACACATATATAATTTTAGGCATTTACATTTAAGTATATAATGTTATTTCATATTTAATTTCTAAATATTAATTTATACATACTTACATACATATATGTGTATGTCTGTACGTATTCATAAAAAAATTAATTCCCATAAGTATATATGTTTCCTTTATTAATATAGAATTATTAATTTAAATTTGAAATTGGAAGTTATTTTAATATATAGATCTAGATTTGAAATTTGAATACGAATTTGAATTCAAAGTTTTTTATATCTGTATTTATAAATATTACTTTTACAGCGACTTATATACACACATACATATATATTAAACAACAATTATGTACATGGAGGGGCTAACTTGTCTGTTGCGATGTAAATCTCGGCACTTAGATATGGGCATGTTAAATCATATACACTATATATGATGCACGTGTATGCACACATATATGTGTGTATGACACACATTTACACATTAATACAATCATAATATCATAATAAACTTTATTTACAAATACAATAAAATAATGATTTTGTTTAAAATTAATTTAGATTAGATCTAAATAAAATTAGACTTCATAGGCCTAATAAGATCCAAAATGGATTTTTTTAATAAAAATTTACCCATTTAACCTGCTGCATACTAGCTCTTATCCAACATGATATGCATACGCCAAATTTAATGATTCTTTACTGTTTTTTACACACTAGAAGAAAATTAATTACAACCTCAAAATTCTATCAAAAATTGTAATGGTAGCACCTTCCCTAAGATATGTAACAATGATTTCCTACATCCTTTTTTATTGCATGTAGATCCATATTTCCAGTTGTAGTTGACTATTATTGACCTAAAAATGTCAATGTGCATTGATAGTCCATTAAGATACATCAAATTTCAAGATATAAGAGTTTTGATGGAAGAGCATGTTAGAATTGGTCAAGTTGATGGATCGCTACCGATCCACCATTAGGTTTGTGTTCTCCTCCTCCTTTCTTTAAGATATGTTATTTATCTTTAAATTCTTATTCTTCCTTGATGCCTCTATGTTAAGTTCTATATCATATTCACTGAGAATGATAATACTTGGAAAATTTTGATGAATCGTGTGCTGATCCATGTATTTAGGAAAATTCTACCTTTTTTCATGCTCGATCGTCTTTCAGTTCAACATTTGAAAAAATTCTAAATAACATGTACATTGTAAATGTAATTTATGGTGGAGCACATATGTTGATTAGTGAAGGGTGGTGCATTGGTACATTTCTATCTACCTAATGATTTTCTCCCTAAATTCTCCTGCATGTTTGGCACCCAGTTATAGTCAAATTAACTAGATAAATCAGAAAGCAAGAGCAGTGTCGAGAATCCTTTATCAAACACTAATCCTCAAAACTAAAGCCCCATCTTTATCATATTCTTCTTTTTGATACAAAAGTAGTCTTCAATTTCAATTGAATCGACCCAACAAGAAAGAGGTCAAGCTCATCGAAATAGATATCGGACCCAACAACAACGATTCTGGCTCAGAATCTGATTCGAATTCATAATTATACATATTCACTTATTTTCGGCAAAATATAAGCTTGTGTATAACTATATATATACATGAAGATATTGGAATTTATATCTATTATATATACACATATACCATACTTATGTATACACGATACATATACGTACCAAGGGAATATAAGTGCCTAGGTGTATACATATGCTTAAATATACTATAATAAGTATGTATGCACATATTATTAGTACAATATATATAGTTTAAACATACATATTTATAATTAAGTTTATATATATAACACAAAAATTATTAATAAATTTAAATTTCAAATTTATTTATTTGACTAAGTAAACGATCAAGTCGATTGAAATTAAAATTAACTTGGTCAAAATCTCTTATTTAAATAATTTTGACATTTCAAATAACATACACACACAAATAAAAGTATAATTCTAATATTCAAGTACCAATAATTATTATTTTAAAACATGCTAATTTTGTAAAATTTTATACTTAATTATTTCGACCTAAAATTAAATAAAAATAACGTATAATTTAAATACATTTTACATTATAATTTTTTTGTACCTAATAGTTGATTTAATATTTATTCTCATTCGGATAAAATAATTTTATTTATAAAAGGCTAAAAGCATTTAAATGTATGTGTATATATAATTTTTGAAAACTTTATAAATACGTAAAATTATAAAATCAATTTTAGATATTTATATAATAAATGATGAAAATAAATAATGATTATATGTATGATTATGTAATAATACATAATATAAATTTTAGACCAAATAACTGTAACATATATATGAGGCCAAAATATGTACGATCTAACATTTTTATTTGAATTTTATTTTTAATGATTTTCTAGGATATAATGGCTTGAGCATTAAAGACTCTCTACCGGTAGGATATATGCAATTGACTTATTGTTGCATATGGCACTTTCAACGATGCTGAAATCTTAGTAAGCGATGCTTATTTTCGACTTACCTTATTATGTTCTTCTTAGTAAATGAAACAAAACAATATATAAATACTTTAAAATTGAAATATAATTCAATGAAAACGATATATATACACACAAGGGTCAAGGGTTGATCATATGTTAATGTATCAAATAAAACTAGAAATATACCTTAGTAGACTTAGTCCTTTGTAAAAATATACCTTAGTAGACTTTGTCCTGTGTAACACGTCGGTCTATAAATAACCTCCTAGAATCTCAAATTTGCCACTTTAACATGCAATAAAACAAGTTTAACCACCTTTAATAAAAAAAAATTAAGACATTTAGATGGAAGGGAGTTCTACCTTAGGTGATGGGGTCGGTTAGGCTTTGGCAATGGCTTGGGAAAACAAGATCAAAAGGGAACAGATATGGTTTGCCTAGTTATTTATAGAGGAAAAAAAGGAGAAAAAATGTAACAACCCAAAAATTGAGCTATAATAATTAATTAACGAATTAATTAAACAAAAAGATAAGTTTGTGAAATTTTTAGAATTGAGCTACGGGAGTTGCACCATTGGGCCCGTAATGATTTTTTGATCAATTTCCATAATAACTTGTCGAAAACCGAGCTAGTATGGAGAGTTATGAGAGAAACAAGGAATAAACAAAAATGGAAAAAAATACAAGGGCATATGTCGACCCATGCTATGGTCATGTCGACCTATAGGTCGACCACCAAAGATCATAGGTCGACCTGCAAAACTTCTGGGACATAAAAACATCCAGGTATGAGCCGATACCTTAAAATTTGTTTTTTGGTCAATTCTGTGTGTTCGTAGCTGCATCCGACGGTTCATAGTGAGCCTATGACGTGGTTGCACCAGATTTAATCTTCAAATCCGACGGCCTAAGATTCCTAAGCCACACTATAAATAGAACCCTAGGCCTAGCTATTTCTCTCATTCAGATATTCTCCCAATTGGGTTCATTGCCTGAGGATGAACCCTAAATAGAAAAAATTTCTAAGGAGGAAATCTTTTTAATAAAAATATTCTACGCCCTTGAAGTGGATCCAGGAAGGCCAGGACTAGGGCTAAGGACCACAGGTTGGTGTTTTATAATTATTTTATATTTGTTAGCAATTTAAAATAATAGGTTTCTCAATAGTTGTAGTTTTTCTACAATTTTGAGACAGTTTTTAAGTAAATTTTAGAAGTTCTTTTCAATCTATTTTTTTAGCTATTTTATTCAGTTATTTACATCCGTTTTAAGTTGGAATTTTGCCTGTAAATGTTAGTTTATTTTTTTTAGAGATTTAAACCTTTTTTATGCGAATAAAATATTAGGAAGAGAAGAATTCGCAAATATAGATTAAAATAGGAAAAAACACTAAATTTACAGAAATCGGATGTAAAATTAAAAAAATTGAAATAAAATGAAGATATACCGAAATAGGCAAATTTAAGATATCTGCAAACATGACTATAACAAATGGTTATAACTAAAATGAGAAATTAGAAGAGTAACAGTTGCAAGAACAATTATAACATGGTTATAATTTGAAATAAAGAAATAACAAAAGGGGTTTATTTTAAAACTTAGATTTTGGATTAAGTTAATAATAAAATATCACAGAAATAACAGAAGTGGCTTATTTTAAAACTTAGATCTTGAATTAAGTTAATAAACAAATATAAAAGTAGGGCCCATACCAACAGGATTCCCTTTCAGGTCTAGGGTTGATGGTTTCACACGTAGTTGAGGCTCGACACACTTATGCTGATTAGGGTAAATATATGGCCAATGGATAGAGGCTCAAATCTAGGGATTTGTGCAAGGGGCTCAAAGCTAGAAGATTTGTTTGTTAGGACCAATAACGGCAGCCTTCCCTTTCATGTCGAGGACTGATGGTCTCACACGTAGGTCAGGCTGGGCACGCTTATCTGATTAGCGCAAATAAAGGGTAGGGCAACGGTTACTGTGTATTGGCGATGGCCGAGCGTGCGGCATCGATTAGGGTAAATAATTTGTATTGCGTCCTAAGCGCTAAAGAGGTGTCTTTTGCTCTGACCCAACAGGATTGGTTCACAGTGGCACAACAGAGATAGGAAAGGCCGATCAATGGGTAGGATTAGGGTTTCAACCTAATCAATTTAGCAGTCGAGATAGGATTAGGATTTTAGCCTAATCATATTAGTTTAAGACAAGTGCAAACAATCAAAGCAAACAGTCAAACAGAATCAAAAACAGTATTTTATCTGAGTTTTATCTTTTCTGTATTTTCCTTTCATGCTAGATCTATTGCTTAGTCTATTATCTTTATCTTGCTTAGAAATGCTAGTAATTACTTTCACTCACCAGACTTATTGTCTTACCCACTCCTCTATCTGTCCTTTTCCCCTATTAGGCCAGCAGAGTTGAGGATAGTTGATTTAGGTTGCTTGGAGATTCATTTCCGGAGTTTCCTCATTTTAGATGTATTATTCTGCTTTTCATCTTTTTCATTTGTCTTATGATGGATTGGCACTTATGAGAGGGATTATTATTGTTGTTACTTTTACTCTGATTATGTGAGGTTGAGACATATTTTCATAAGACATGAGAGATTTTCGAGTTTTTGAGACATGTTATGTTTTTATGACTTATTTTGAGATGAAGATTGATTATGAATGATAATTTATTATTTAAATGTTATGTTTCCGCTGCTTTTACTTATATGTCTTATGAATCTTAGTCTCTGTGATGCTTTAGCTGTACCTGTAATGCACCACTTCCTTCGGTGTTCCCTTTTTGGAAATAATAAGGGGTGTGGGGTGTTTCATTTGGCATCAGAGCCTAAGGTTACAGGATTCCTAAAAGCTTGTTTTAAAAGTAAAGTATTTTTAAAAGGTAACATATCTTTAAACTAAAAGTATTTTTCAGAAAGAAACTCTTATTATAGAAATAGTTTTCAAGTGTAAAAGAGTTTTTACAAAAATCCTCTCAAAGTTCAGTTCAACATTCTTTCGATTCTTTCGAGCCTAAATTTTCTTTTCTTTGCATAGTATGGAGATCGCCGCAAGTCTTCCAGAGGGTGTTTAAATCCCTGGCTGGTTCCGTAGATACCTCCAAGCTACGGCACCAGAGGGCAAGGGCAAGCACCCAACGCAGCATCGGCGGGTGGAGGACCCGTTAATCCACCTGCAGCAGCCAATTATTCTAAGCTATGAAAGGAATTTGCTAGTCTAAGAGGAAAGATGTTTTCTGGTACGGAGGATTTCGTAGAGGCACAAACTTGGTTGAGGAATACAGAGTGGATATTCATGCTGTTAGGATTAGAGGACCGGCAGGGAGTTTATCTTGCATCTTGGCAGTTGAAGGGAGAGGCTTCTTACTGGTGGGAGAATGTAAAGATGGATGGTAGTGACATTTGTTGGGTTGGATTTCGGGAAAGGTTTGAGAGAAAGTTCTTGTCGCAAGCAGAGAAAAACATGCAGTTGGAGAAGTTCATTAGTCTGAAGCAGGGGATTCTTTTGGTGAAAAAGTATGTAAATTAGTTTAATGAGTTATCACGGTTTGGGATGGAGCTTGTTAATACACCATATAAGAAGGCCACCAAGTTTACTAAAGGTTTTAACCAGCCGCTCCAAGGTTTGGCATTGACACAAGTACATATGGGTGCGACGTATGAGTCACTTGTGGAAATGGCTCTCATATCAGATGTTGCTAAGAAAGAAGGGGTTAAGGAGGTTCGTAAATCAGAAAACTCTAAGAAGCGGTGGTGGAAGAATAAGAAGGATAATGACAAGAAGAAAGGAGGAAGACCTTAGAAGGGACAGATCAAGAAGGGCGAGAAATTTCATAATTGTGGATTGGTTAGGCATTACTCAAAGGATTGTAAGAAGGACACGAGGAAGGGGAGGTGTAACAACTGTAGGAAACCTGGACACCTTAATAGAGCTTGTCCTCGGAAGATGGAGCAGAGAGCAGGAGCACCTACGGTGCAAGTACAGGCTTTGGATGCAGCACCTTCTAGTAGTGGATCGGATCGAGGTAGGAAAGTCTCTGTAGAAGGTTTGATCTCTATTTTAGATTTTCCTATTCGAACTCTTTTTGACTTCGGAGCATTGCATTCTTTCTTTTCTAGTTCCTTGGTTGATTGTTTGCACTTAGATATTTCTCTAATTGTAGGCCATGTAGTTGTTTCAAACCCATAGGAGGATTGGCACATTTATCCATGATTTTTAAGGAGTTTGAAAAATTTTATACTAGGTGTAGAGTTTGATTGTGACGCCTATGTATTGAGATTTTTGAGATATGGAATGATTTTGGGGATGGACTGGTTATCCATTCATGGTGCGATATTGGACTGCGAGAGGAGAGTCGTTAGGCTAGAGACATGTAGCGGACGTACTCTCGAGGTTTCTTGCGACCCATAGGGGTCAATCATATTGAGCTTCCTTTATTCTCTTGATTCATCACTTAGAGAGTTAGATTCAGTTCTGGTTGTTAGAGATTTCCCAAAAGTTATTGAGGAGGTTAGGGGCTACTCCCTAAGAGAGAGATCGACTTTAGGATCTATCTAAATGACAATGTTAAGCCAGTGGCATTGCCCGTGAGACATATGGCTTCTAGGGAGAGGACGGAGTTAAATAAGCAGATTGGTGAGCTGTAGAGAAAGGTTTCATCAGATGAAGCATATTTGGGTGGGAAGTGCTAGTCGTCTTCGCTACAAAGGCAGATGGTTCCCTTCGACTTTGCGTAAATTATAAAGAGTTGAATAAGCTCACGAAGAAGAACCGTTACCCACTTCCTAGGATAGACGATCTTTTTGATCATTTGGTTGACTCTTCAGTATTTTCTCAACTTGACTTAGCCACTAGATTTCATCAGCTTAGAGTCGCTGACGATAGCATCGATAAGACAGCATTTAGGACACCCGATGGATTCTTTGAGTGGTTTGTTATGCCGTTTGGGTTGACCAATGCCCCAGCCTATTTTGTAGATCCGATGAGCCGTATTTTTCGAGATGTCCTAAATAATTTTGTTGTAGTGTTTGTGGATGACATTCTGGTGTTTTCCAAGAGTATAGAAGAGCATGTTATTCATCTTGAGGAGGTTCTTCGCACACTTCGTGTTCATTAGTTGAAAGAAAAATCCTCGAAGTGTCACTTTTGACGTGAGGAGGTGCGTTTCTTAGGGCATGTAGTCTCAAGAAAGGGTTTAGCTATGAATCCCACTAAGTTAGTAGCAGTAAGGATTGGAAGGTCCAAGAACGCTACCGAAGTTAGAAGCTTCCTAGGTTTAGCTGGTTATTATATGTAGTTTATCAAAGATTTTGCTAAGATTTGGGCGCCACTTACTTGCCTCACTAAGAAGAATGTGGCATTCGTATGGGACATGGATTGTGAGGATTCCTTCATGATGCTAAAGAGAGCCCTTACTGGTGCACCAGTGTTTGTTTTACCCTACGGAGCTAAGCCTTTTACATTATACACTGATGCATGTGGGACTGGCCTTGGGGTAGTATTGATGCAGGAGGGAAGGGTAGTATGCTATGGGAGTAGACAGTTGAGAACTCATGAGAAGAACCACCCCACCCATGATTTGGAGTTGGCTACTATTGTTTTCGCGCTCAAGTCTTAGAGACATTACTTGCTAGGAGAGAGGTTCAAGCTTTTCACTGATCATAAATCATTGAAGTACATGTTCTCACAAAAGGATTTAAACTTGAGGCAGCAACGTTGGATGGAGTTTCTAGCATCATATGACTTTGAGATAGCTTACACCCATGGCAAGGGAACGTGGTTGCAGATGCATTAAGCAGGAAGATAGCAATCCTTAGTCCAATGTTCGTGGAGTGGAAAAGCCTAGAATTTATTTCCACCTTTGATTTTAAACCCTCTACGGACATCGCTCCTGGATTGTTGGCAGCACTGGAGGTTAAGCTTACCCTCATAGATTAGATCAGCTCAAGGCAGCGAGGGGATTCAGAGCTTGTGGATATTTTGGATAGGATTAGCATAGGAGAGGTCTCTAGACATCTCCAACGCTATTCCATCGATAGTAAAGGGTGGCTAAGGAGAGATGGAAGACTTTGTGTCCCCTGCATTGGTGATTTGATGAGAGCAGTTCTAGCAGAGGCACACCATTCTTGGATGACTATTCATCTGAGCAAAGATAAAATGTATAGGGACATGAAGAGAGTGTTTTATTGAAGTGGCATGAAGAAGGATGTAGCATAGTTTGTGGCGAAGGGTCTTGTGTGCCAAAGAGTTTAGGCGGAGCAGCAGAGGCCTGGTGGATTGCTTCAACCATTGGTGTACCCGAATGGAAGTGGGATAGTGTTTCGATGGACTTTGTAGATGGTTTTCCCCAATCAAGGAAGAGGAATATTAATATTTGGGTGATTATAGATCGTTTGACTAAGAGCGCCCACTTCATTCCGGTCAAGAGTAAGAGGACAATGCCTTATTTGGCATATATATATATATATATATATATATATATATATATATGTATGTATATGTATATGTTCATGAGATAGTCTGACTTCATGGAGTTCCCTCTAGCATAGTGAGCGACAGAGACCCTATCTTTACTAGCGAGTTTTGGAGGAACTTGCAAGAGGCTTTAGGGACACAATTTAGATTGAGTACGGCTTATCACCTTCAAACGAATGGCCAAACGGTAAGAGTTAATTGAGTTCTTAAGGATTTGTTGAGGATGTGCATTCTTGATTTGGAAGGAACTTAGAAGGAGCACCTTCCTTTAGTGGAATTTTCTTATAACAATATTTTTCAGGCTAGCATTGGGGTGGCTCCTTTTGAAGCCCTTTATGGAAGGCCTTGCAAGTCGCCTTCTTGTTGGTTAGAGTCTACAGAAAGATTGCTACTTGGTCCCCACATGGCTAAAGAGACTTTGAAAAAGAATGATTTGATTAGAAGAAGAATGAAGATAGCCCAAGATAGACAAAAATCCCATGCAGATAAGCGGAGAAGGGATATTGAGTTCGAGGTAGGAGATTTGGTTTTTATTAAGGTGTCTCCGCTAAGAAAGGTAGTGAGGTTTGGATCAAGTGGAAAACTTGCTCCCAGATTCGTAGGACCATTCCCCATTGTGGAAAGGATAGGGAGGATGGCATATCGGAAAAAGCTACCAGAGAGGTTCGCATGAGTTCATGATGTTTTTCACGTTTCACACTTGAGAAATTGCTTACATGATTCAGCAGAGGTAGTGGAACCTTGCCTACTTTAGGAAGTTGAAGTGGAGAGAGAAGCATCGGTTCGTCGCATTCCTACCAAGATCGTTAAGCATGATATTAAGAAGCTTAGGAATAAGGAAGTCCCTTTGGTTAAGGGGCAGTGGGGAGATAGTATTGTGGATGCTACATGGGAGGCCGAGGAGAAAATACGTACCTCTTATCTGCATCTTTTTGATGGTACGTCTTGAATTTCCTATTTCCATCTATAACTTTGAATAGGTTCTTTCCTTTAGTATCCTTTGGGAGGGTAGATCTTAGGATTAACCTATGGATGGTAGGACTGAATGTAAACCTGTTACTAGAACATGTTATGTATGATGGACGCTAGTGGTTGCAAGTGTTTGCTAGTGGATGCTAATGGATGCATATACACACACTAGGCACTATTATCTCTTAGAGATCGGCCTAACTAGGTCATTAGAACATATGCATATGGATGTGTGTGCACTTGCATTTTTATTTCATGGTTGCTATGAATGGGTGATTATCATATGCTTGTTGCATTTGGATGATGATTGTAATATGCATATAGAACCATCAGTTTTCATTAGGGAATTTTCATTCATTTGGATAGACATGAACGCATAAGAAGAAGGTCGACTGAATTAGTAGACCGCCTAATCTTTTGCGTTAGTTAGGGACAATGACACTACACTATTGCCTATATCATAAATTGCATTAGAAAGCTTAAGGACAATGGATGTAATGGATGACGGTTGAATATGTGGTTATGGAATTTGGATAAAAATATTTATTTCATTCTTCCGTCCTTAGAGATTTCAAGGACGAAATCCTTTAAGGAGGGGAGAATGTAACAACCCAAAATTTGAGCTATAATAACTAATAAACGAATTAATTAAATAGTAAAATAAGGTTGTGAAATTGTTATAATAGAGCTAAGGGAGTTGCTCCATTGGGTCCACGGCGATTTTCTGATCAATTTCCATATATAACTTGTTAAAATCCAAGCTAGTATAGAGAAGTTACGAGAGAAACAAGGAATAAACAAAAACGAAAAAAAAATACAAGGGCCTGGGTCGACCCATGCTATGGTTAGGTCGACCTATATGCCAACCACCAAAAATCGTAGGTCGACCTGCAAAACTTCCTGGATGTTAAAACGTCCAGGTACGAGCCGAACACCTTAAAATTTGATTTTGGTTAATCCCATGTGTTCGTAACTGCATCCGACGGTTCCTAGTTAGCATATGACGTGGTTGCACCAGATTTAATCTCCAAATCCTATAGTCTGAGATCCCTAAGCCACACTATAAATAGAACTCTAGGCCTAACTATTTTTCTCATTCTGATTTTCTTCCAATTGGGTTCATTGCCTGAGGCTAAACCCTAAATAGAATTTTTTTTTTCTAAGGAGGGAATCTTTTTGATAAAAATATTATAAGCCCTAGAAGTGGATCCAGGAAGGCCCAGGACTAGAGCTGAGGACCAAAGATGAGTGTTTTGTAATTATTTTAGATTTCTAAGCAATTTAAAATAATAGGGTTCTCAATAGTTGTAGTTTTTCTACAATTTTTAGACAGTTTTTATGTAAGTTTATTTACAATCAATTTTTAAGTAAATTTTAGAAGTTCTTTTCACTCTATTTTATTTAGCTATTTTATTCAGTTATCTAAAGCTATTTGCAGCTATTTACATCTATTTTAAGTTGGAATTTAGCCTGTAATGTTAGTTTCTTTTTTTAGAGATTTAATCCTTTTTTACGCGAATAAAATAAAAAAAAAGAGAGAAGAATTCGCAAATATGGATTAAAATAGGAAAAAAAACTAAATTTACAGAAATCAGATGAAAAATAAGAAAAGCCGAAATAAAAAGAAGATAGACTAAAATAGGCAAATTTAATATATTTGCAAACATGACTATAACAAGTGGTTATAACTAAAAAGAGAAAGTAGAACAGTAACAGTTGCAAGAACAATTATAACATATGTTATAATTAGAAAGAAAGAAATAACATAAGGGGCTTATTTTAAAACTTAGATCTTGGATTAAGTTAATAAGCAAATATCACAGAAATAACAGAAGATGCTTCTTTTAAAACTTAGATCTTGGATTAAGTTAATAAGCAAATATAAAAGTAGGGTCCGCATTGGCAGCGTTCCCTTTCAGGTCTAGGACTGATGGTTTCACGCGTTGGTGAGACATGGACGCGCTTCTGCTGATTAGGGTAAATAAGTGGCTAATAGATAGAGGCTCAAATCTGGGGATTTGGGCAAGGGCCACAAAGCTAGAAGATTTGTTTGTTAGGACCAGTACCGACAGCATTCCCTTTCAGGTCGAGGAATGATGGTCTCACGGTAGGTGAGGCTGGACACACTTTTGCTGATTAGGATAAATAAAGGTCAAATAGGGAGCGACAGTTAGTGTACCGGCGATGACCGAGCATGCGGCATCGATTAGGGTAAATAATTCGCAACTGCGTCTAAGCGCTAAAGAGGTGTCTTTTGCTGTGACCAACAGGATTGGTTCATAATGTCACAACAGAGATAGGAAACGCCGATCAATAGGTAGGATTAGGATTTTAGCCTAATCAAGTTAGCTGTTGAGATAGGATTATGATTTCAGCCTTATCACAATATTTCAAGACAAGTGCAAACAATCAAAGCAAACAGTCAAACAGAATCAGAAACCGTATTTTATCCGAGTTTTATCTTTTCTGTATTTTCCTTTCATGCTAGAACTATTGCTTAGTCTATTATCTTTATCTTACTTAGAAATGCTAGTAATTACTTTCACTCACCATACTTATTGTCCGACCCACTCCTCTATCTTTCCTTTTCCCCCAATAGGTAAGCAGAGTTGAGGATAGTTGATTCAGATTGCTTGGAGATTCATTTTCGGAGTTTCCTCATTTCAGATGTATTCTTTTGGTTTTCATCTTTTTCATTTGGCTTATGATGGATTGGCATTTATAAGGGGGATTATTATTATTACTACTTTTACTCTAATTATGTGAGGCTGAGATGTATTTTCATAAGACATAAGAGATTTTTTAGTTTTTGAGACATGTTTTTTTTTTGTGACCTATTTTGAGATGAAGATTAATTCTGAATGATAAGTTATTATCTAAATGTTATGTTTCCAACGCTTTTACATATTTTTCTTGTGAATCTTATTCTTTGTTATGCTTTAGCTATACCTATAACGCACCACATCCTTCGGTGTGCCCTTCTTTGGAATACTAAGGGGTGTGGCGTGTTTCGAAAAATCTACTACCTTTTACTCATTCTCTAATACCAATTCAAACCATGATCTAAGATCATCTCCACCCTTCTAATGCCAGCCATACCATGTCAAACTTGGATCAAAAAATCTTCAAGCCCGTTTAGATTATTATTTATATTTAAAATTTGTTTAAATACACACATACACACATATATCAGTATCGTATATCAATATGTGCACATGTAACATTTACGTATATGTGTATGTGTGTGTGTCTATGTGTATATATATAGTACTAACACCTAGAAAATTTCTTAGAGATATCACATTTATCAAATACACCCCAAAAATAAAATACACTAATATTTCATATCTCTTAAATATTACTTAATTTAATTATAATACTTCATAAACTAGTTAAATTGTGTGGTATTTTGGAATTCATGGACACGATTGCATCAAAAAAAAGTGTGAATTCAGTCAGCAATTGATATTAAACAATTCACATATTAACGTTCGTGCATCACCTTCAGCTTAAGTTGTACCATAAAGCGAACATAATATACATGCGAGGACCAACCTACACCACTCTGACTAAATATAACTATACAGTATGTTGCTGACATGCCCGACCGACATAGGACGATCATTGGTGGTTTAAAATGAAATAAAACATCACATAAAACCTATCGTCTATCTCACAGTGCATGGAATAAAATATAACATGTATTACTTATATAAAACAGGAGAGACAATAATAATTAAGAGATCCAAATATCAGAGTACATACTCACAAAGTTATACATCAAGTAATAGAGTTTATACAGCGGAAAAAACTCAAATAACTATCTCCTAGTAATAGTAATAACCAAGCACTGTCAGGGCTCCATGGTGTTGCACAGTAGAGTAAGCATAGAAATTCATATATAGTATGAGATGGCTCCATCTAGCTCATCCTTTGCATGGCTACCGCGTCGCACCTAGAATTGCTATCAGTCTACTCATCTAAGAATACTCGAGATGATAAGAAGAAAACCATAAAATTTCAAGTCAGGCAACCTCTGGTGTGAGTCGTAAACAATCTCAAAATGCTATACAAGTCGATATAGAAAGAAAAAATGGTGTATGAACCATACTCGACCTATCCCTACAACCAAAGAGTTAGCGCCTAATGAACATAATATGCTTCTCTACAAATATCACAAAGTTATACTACAAACTAAGTATGTTGTCGGGTGTCCATGTTTCCCTATCCCTAATATCCATCTCTAATGACATCCCTAGGGCGATAAACTATAGAGGAAAACAACTAAAGCAACTATAACATCCATTAAATAATCATCACCATCACTCAATGTATTAGACATATAATGGCTCATATGGCATTTCGCATGCTAGGTACCTATGTTGTTAATATTGGATAATATTGCCGATATACTCATATCGCTCCTAAGCCAATATTTTTTCAAAATATCACTTAAAATATCGTTACAGATATATTGCTCGATGTTGGCCGATATATCACTTCGATATTTAATGTATAATACCTAATATTTTATAAGAATATCTTTTTTTTGTAGGGGAATATATCTCTACTTATAAATATCTTCATGTTCACGGTATTTTTTGTATATAATGAACTACAATTTGTATACCATATTAGAAATCCCAATGCACTATCCTTTTTAGTTTTAACTGTACAGTTTTAGGATTTTTTTCTTAGTTTACAATAAAGAAAACTCTACTTATTCCATTATTTTATAAATATTATTTCCTTGAAGACCTTACTGCTAAAGACAAAATCATTAAAGTGCTGCTTCTCTTTTTAGTTATTTTTTATTCACCATTTTAAATTAGTAAGTTAGCTTATGAAAAATCATTTTATAGTTATTATTATGCACCCAGAACTAAAAGTTGAAGGGTAGTAAAATTATGTATTTGACCTATCAATGGGGAATATTGCTTATTTGATAAATTAAGTTAAAATAAAAACGATAGAACTATAAATATGGAAATTTTAAAAAAGTAATATAGATGATTAGATGACTAAGGAAACAATAAATACGGTATAAAAACAAAAATAATAATAAAGATGTACATTATACGAATTTCTCAGTTTTTATGAGCCTATATTAAGATTAGTATTAAATAAAATATCTCGATAAATGGATCATAATCCATAAACTATATACAATCAGTCTTTGATAGTAATTGGAATTAATTATCCAAGTATTTGAATACCTTAAATCAATATAACATTATAACGTAGTACAATATCCTTTATGAGATGTTCTACACATGTCTGATATTTTACCAATATTATCTGATATTATTACGATATTTTAAAATATCTCATGTCGGTACTTGACCGATAACTACTCGATGCAGATATTAACCACTTAGCCGGGGACTAATGGAAATCTCGGATCTCGGTGTACACGTCTTTAGCCTGAAACTGATACTGAACCCTTTCCTATGATCCAGGGTATACAGATCCTTTCAAATAATCCGAGGTAACCTTTCCAAGTACCCATAAGTACAGTTGTAATACCTCTGCTTTCAAGTACATCAGAAAACATTCTGAATATCAACGATCCCTTAACACACATGTCAGAGCCCTTTACTTTCCCCATCAAGTTTGCATTATTCCTGAGGACCATATTCCGTCTGTTCCACGATAGAACCATTTTCCCGTTCTATCCATGGGTCACCCTTCCTAGAACTCGCCCTACATGGATAGATATTCTCACAACTCCTTTCCAAATTGAGCTGCCATCATCAGAATCACTGTCGAGTTGCCATCACCAATGTCCTAAAGCTATCTTCGTGCTACAACATTGCCATCAAACCCTAAGCAAACAAATAAACACCTTTAGCACGACATGCAGAACCCCCACTCCCCCTCCTGGAAGTGCACCCCGATAGCATCAAACTGGACCTCTCGTTACCTGCAGGACCTCTCTCGAGAGGTGTACTTAATCAATTGGGTTAAGTTTCCTTCCTTCTCTTCCAATTCTCCATCTCCTTAGTATTTAGACCTCGACCACTTCCCCAAGATCTCTCGGCATCAACTTCAAAGCTCTTGGTGCTAAGTCCAAAAGCAATTGTTTCCATGCCCTCCAAAGCTCTAGGTTCTTAGGCCATCCCTTAGCCAAATTCTAGCACTTGTCTTTTGCTCATCACCCTAAGCCTTGATTCGAAGAGCCAACAACCACCGAGATGATTTCCATTAAACATGACGTGGGGTAACGACTCCTCCATTTTGGTCCAATCTTAATATGACTTGAATTGTGAGCTCTGGCCCAGGCTCTAGAGTCCCTCCTCCAAGTTTCATTTGATTTGAAGTTGTTTTACCCAAATCTACCGCCTCTTTTCCTAACTACATTAAAATACTAACAAACCATAATATATCGTATCAAATCAATTCATCCAAGCATACATTTCAATAAATATCATCCAAAACAATAATTTAACTTGAAAATCATATTAAAAATGCTAACTTTAATCATATTAACATGTATAAGATAGTGAGATCAGGTAGTCACTAACCAAATACCCTAAATTACCACTTTTTAGATCCAAACCCGAATTGGACAACAAGCAACCCGAAACCCAAGTTACCAAAATGATGAGTTAATGATCCCCTATGCTAGTCACCCCTTTAATGATCAATTTAAGCTAATTTTAAGTAGAAAAGGTGAAGTTTTTAGGTGAAAAGATGAATAATGTAGGTTTGCAAATGTTTTGGGAAGATGGAAAGTGAATCATCGCAGCCCCAATACCCCTCCTTATCTTTAAAATCCGAAATGGGCTTAAGTTTATACCCATTTAATAATTCCAATATCTGCCCGAAAGCCCATAAAACTTAAAGCAATAATACTCTCAATCTGTAAGTCTGTTTATCTATTATGACCACTCAACGAATTGAGAAAACATTATCCTGAAGTAATGGAAGTGGTTTGAGACCCTAACTCGGCACTTATAAAAAGTCATAGGACTACAATATTTTGAAGGTCAAAATGGTCATATAAAAATTGGCGAAAATCGTAGATGTGAAAAATATCCCTAAGAGTCATTCCTCAAAATTTTAGAGTCATACGACCTTATAATAATAAAATAAAAATATCTTATGATCCTCTGGTACGTAAAATATGGGCCGTTACACTCTCTCCTCTTAGGAATTTCATCCCTAAAATCCATAAAAAAAAGTCAAGAATAGTTGCCCCCACATGGCTAACAACCAATGCAACCATCATACATATCAAACAAGCGACCATGCAACCAATAATATAGATAAACCTATCCTAACATGCAAGATACTAAACTACCCTATGTGATATCAAAGGTGAAAGTAAATATGATAAACAGTAGTCTTGCCATACAAAGGGCTCCAGATATATGGCCTTCGTGCTCTTTTTGGTTTCCCACGTGCAACCGCCTTCACTTTTTCTCCATTGAATCTTCACTAACTCCACCATCTTCCTCTTAGGATGTTTCATATCACGTCTGACAATACGAACCGACTTACAAGGTCTCAAAGCTTCTGGTTCAATCTCAATATCATCAAGTTGTTCTAGTGCAATCTCCATGCCTGAGTCACGCATAAACTTCTACAGATGAGAAATATGGAAAACATTGTGCACACCTGCCAAGTTTACCCTATATTCTAGATTCTCAATCCTCCCTGCTATCGGAAAAGGACCTATGAATTTCAATGCCAACTTTCCCTTACTATCGAATCGAACAACATTCTTCAAATGAGAAATCTTCACAAACACCATATTGTCGATGGAGAACTCCAAATCTCTACGTCTCCTATCAACGTAGTTCTTCTGCCTATCCTGAGCTATTTTCATTCGTTGTTGAATGATCTCTATCTTCTTCGAGGTTTCTCTAATTATATTTGGCCTAAGTATCAGTTTTTCACCCGCTTCCCACCAACATGAAGGAGCGTTGCATGGTCGGCCATGCAATGCTTCATATGGTGCCATACTGATAGTAGACTGATAACTATCGTTGTATGTGAATTCTACCAAATGCAAGTGATCATCCTATGAAGCTATGAAATCGAGAAGGCAAGCTTACAAGAGATCCTGTAATATACGATTTACTTGCTCGGTCTGCCCATCTATTTGTGGATGGTTAGTTGTACTGAGATGCAGCTCGGTCCCCAAAACCTCTTGTAAGCTCTTCCAAAACCTACTAGTGACCAACGGATCTCGGTCGCTCACAATGCTCTTTAGTACACCATGAAATCGTACAACCCATTTCATATACAATTTGGAAAGTTTGGTTGCCATTCTAGTTGATTTGATGGGTGTAAATCTAACGCTCTTGGTTAATGGATCGACTATGACCCAAATGCTATCGTACCCGGCTTAAGCCCTGATATTCCATCGATGAAATCCGTCGATACTTGCTCCTACTTCCACTTGGGAACTTCAAGCGGTTGCAACAACCACTTGGCTTCTTTTGCTCTGCCTTCACCAACTGGCAGTTCATACACTTCGAGATGCATGCCTTGGAATTCTTCTTCATCCCCTCCTAATAATAGGTCTACCTTATATCACGGTATAGTCAGGACTATGGTCAACCTAGAATGGTGGCACTCTCGTAGCACCTCATCTAATAATCCATCAACATCAGGGATAAACGATCTCTCATTCTTACAGAGACAAGCATCTCAGTCGAGTCTGTATTGCTTTATACCTTCAAACTCTAGTCCTTCTATTTTTTCCATGATCTTTGCTAGTCTAGCATCTCACCTTTGACTAGTACAGATCCTCTCAATCAAAGTAGGTCTGATCGTCAAACCTGCCAACATCTCTAGCTCTAACTCGCAATGAGGTTTGAAGCCATAAGTAGCTATATACTCCAATTATTTCCACTCCATGAACATCGCTCCCAAACTAGCATTTCTTCTACTCGATGCATCGATGATCGCATTTCCTTTACCAGCTGTATAGGAAAAGCCGAAGTTGTAGGAGGCCGAGAATTCCAACCATTGCTATTGGCGAAGGTTGAGATCCTTTTGGGAGAAAAGGTACTTCAAGGATTTATTTTCCATGAATAGCTTAAACCTTTCTCCTAATAAGTAGTGCCTTCAAATCTTCAAAGCAAACATTATCCCCGCCAACTCCAAATCATTAGTAGTATACTTTATCTCGTGCGGCTTCAGCTGTTGACTAGCGTAGGCGACAACTTTTCCCTTCTACATCAATACCATACCTAATCCGGTACCATAGGCGTTTTTGTATATTGTCGGCTCCTCATTCCCATTTGGAATGGTCAAAAATGGTGCACACATCAACCTCTCCTTTGGACTTACAAATGCATGCTTACACTTCACGTCCCAAACAAAAGTCTGATTCTTTTTCATCAAATTGGTCAATGGTACGTCTACATTCAAGAAGTATTTGATAAAGCATCTACAATATCCCATCAATCCTAAGAAACTCCTCACATCCATAGCATTCTTGGTTGTCTCTAATCCTGAACCACTACCACCTTGGCTGGATCTATTGCAATGCCCTGCTCATAGATGACATGACCCAAGAATCTCATTTTCCTTCTCAAAAAATGATACTTCAAAAACTTTGCTTTTAACTTGTGCCTCCTCAACACTTCAAGCGCAATTCTCAAGTGCGCCTAAGTTCCTGTTCGATCCTAGAGTAGACCAAAATATCATCCACGAACACAGGTACAAAATTATTTAGTTGATCCCTGAAGACGAGGTTTATGAGATTAAAAAAGTATGTTAGAGCATTGGTTAGTCCGAATGGCATAACCAACCGCTCATAGAAACCGGACAGCATACGAAACATGGTGGTCGACACACTCTCCTTCACTACTCTCAACTAATGAAATCCCATCGCCAAATCTAATTTGAAGAACCCCTTCGCACCATGGGGTTGATTGAACAAGTCATTAGTACATGGGAGTGGATACTTTTTCTTCTTCGTTACCTTATTCAGCTCAAGGTAATATACACACAACCTCATAGAGCCATCCGCCTTAGTGGCAAATACTATAGGTGCACCCCATTCAGATATACTCCTACGAATGAACCGTCTCTTCAATAGGTTATTTACTTGCACCTCCAACTCTATTTTCTCTCTAGGTGCCATACACCTTAAAGGCTTAACTCTCAATCTAGCATTCTTTGCTAAGTCTATATGAAACTCAATCTCTTGGTGCAGCGGTAATCCAGTCAATTCCTTAAACATATTTGAATACTTTCTAATGATAGGCACATATGACACCCGTCATGTGGAACCTCAAGTGAATATAGAAAGATAACTATAACTCCATCCTCAACAAGCAGCCAGTCACTATCGTCCGCCCCTCCACGGCCTAAATCATTACCAACAGCCTCTCGTAAACCACTACTACTGTATGCTTTCTTAGCCAGTCCATCCCTAAGATAACCCTGAACCCAATAAAATTCAAAACAATGCAATAGCAAACAAAAAACATACATGACTCAATAAGACCAAACCATGACAAACCATATATAGGCCAACGGAGCCTCCAATAGGGTTCGTCATAATCAAAAGTCGATCAACTGTTTCAGGTATCAATCCCAATCTATCTACTAGGTCACTAAATATAAAGGACTATGAAGCCTCCATGTAGAATAAAACACGTAAGGGAACATCATAAATGGTAAGCATAACTTAAATAACAATACTCTTTCCCTTTTTCTTTCGCCGAGGGAGCACTCGACGAAGTTGAAAATCATATGCCTTCACAACTTGCTTCTATTATGCTAGTTCAGAATAATTTTTCTACATATGTCCTAATTTTCCACAGTTATAACACTTCTTCTTTCCATCAATTTTGCAGTCTTTGATCAGGTGACCCATGTCTCCACAACCAAAACAAAAGGGTTCCTATTCAGTCTTTTTCTGAGCATTCTTTCCCTCTTCTTTCTTTTTCCATTCCATTTATTCTTACCTCCACCACCTTGTTGCGAGCTTGGCTCTTCCTTAACAACAAAAGCCGATTTGGACTTATGGTAAAACATTTCCCGATGAAGGGCTTTCTCGACATGTCTCTCAAATGGCTCATCGACATGACTCACCAACTTCTCCCCTAGATAGTCGTCCAAACCAATAAGAAATTTCTTGTTCTCCCTCAATGGAGTGTCGATCGAAGACATCCGTACTTATACAAAGCGTCGTACTCAGTAATATACTCGAAGACGGACATATCCACCTTCTTTAAATTAGCGAATCTTCTAAAAGTCACCAACTTCTGAGTAGTCAGAATAAACTTATCGTCAAGCCTAGCCTTGAACTTGTCCTACGTGAACTGATCCTTGGGTGTAGCAATAGTAGTAGTTCATGGCCTGCCCTTGAAGCTACCTAGGGCCCAGCTTCCTTTTCATGGCATCATCTACTTCCATGTCACCAAAAATATGCAGTAGGTCTCCAACCAAGCCTACACTTCGAGAGCCGACTCCGTTCCAAGATATGGCTTGCTTCTTAAGGTGGAGTAATCTTTGCATAGCTTGGCGAAGTTTGCCCTTGGTTCATGCACCTGAGCATCACCACCAACAGTAATATTTGGAGCGACTGCTTAGGCATTCTGTGGCATGCTCGCCATCATCGAATTAAAAATAGCTTGTAAGTCAAGGTTAGCATCCCCCAAACCCACTCCTCCTTTGATTGTAGAGGTAGAGTTCCTCATAGTATTTTTTGTATGCCAGCTCATTCTGGATCTATAATAAGAAGGATCAGTCTCCCATAAAAAAAACCGCGTCTAGGGTACTTGAGTGCATTCGACTTATACTATATAATATATACTACTATATAGCTTTAGAAATCAAATATATAACAAGTACGCTCTCTCATATATACTTTCGATCCAGTCTATGGTGATAACTGCTTCCCTATCTCTACAGTACCATAGTATCAACTCAGGTAAATCGTATAACCAAAGCTCTGATACCAAATATGAGGACCACCCTACACTACCGACACCAGTATAACTATATAGTGTGCTGATAACATGCTCGCCTGATGTAAAACGATCATCAATGATTGAAAATGGAAAAAAAATCACACAAAATCTATTGTATATTTCATAGTACACAAAATAAAATATAAAATCCATTACAGATATGAAACAGGAGAGACATGAATAAGTAAGTGATCCAAATATTAGAATACAGACTCATAGTGTTATACATCAAGTAATAGAGTTTATAAAAGTAGAAATAAACTCAAATGATTGTCTCCCAGTAATAGTAATAAGCAAGAACTATCAAGGCTCCATAGTGTTGCAACTCGGAATAATCATAGAAATTCATATATAGTACGAGATAGCTCCATCTAACTCATCCTCTACACAGCTACTGCGTTGCACCTAAACCTGCTATCTAGTCTACTCATTTAAGAGTACTCAAGATAAAAAGAAGCAAATCTTAAAACCTCGAGTCAAACAACAGTTTGATGTAATCGGCAAGAGAATCTCAAAATACTATACAAGTCAATATAGTAAGGAGCAAGTGTATACATATTATACCTGCCTGTCCCTACAAACCAAAGAGTTAGCATATAACGAACATAATATGCCACTCTAGGAATGTCATAAAGGTTACTGCAAACTAAGTATGGTGATGGGTACTCATGTAACCCTATCCCCAATACCTATCTTCAATGACATCCTAGGGTGATAGAGTATGGAGGAAAACAACCAGAGCAACCATAGCATCAATCAAACAATCTTTACTATCACTCAATGTTCTCTAGACATATGATGACTCATAAGGCCTTTCCCATGCCAAGGACTAATCGAAATCCTGATTCTTAGTGTACTCATATTTAACCTAAAGCTAATACTAGACCCTTTCTCATGGTCTAGGGTATACAGACTCTTTTAATTGATCCGGGCTACCTTTCCAAGTAAACGTGACTACACCATAATACCCCTGTTTTTGAGTATATCAAAAACCACTCCGAGTATTAACGATCCCTTAGCATGCGTGTTTGATCCCTTTCCTTACCCTATCTAGTTTACATTATTTTTGAGGAACCATTCCACATTCCTTCATTCTACGGTAGAATCATTCTCACGTTTTATCCATGGGTCACCCTTCCTAGAACCCGTCCTTTGTGGACAAACATTCTCACAACTCCTTTCCCCATCGAGCCACCATCATCAGAACCTAACTCCATTCATCGTCGGGTTGCTATCACCGAAGTCCCGAAGCTATCATTATGCTACTACATTTCCATCAAACCCCAAGAAAACAAACAAACCGCTTCAGCACGATCTGTCCTCCACTCCCCCTCTTGGTAGTGCCACCATGGTAGTATCAAACTGGACCTCTTGGTACCGAGAGGTATACTTAACTAATTTTGTTAAGTTTTCTTCCCTCTCTTCCAAGGCTCCATCTCCTAAGTGTTTGGACTCCGACCACTTCCTCTAAATCTCTCAACATAACCTTTAAAGCTCTTAGTGCTAAGTCAAAAAGCTCTTATTTCCATGCCTTCCAAAGCTCTCTGCTCTTGGTCTATTCCTTAGCCAAATTCATGCACTTCTCTTCTGCTCGTCACCCTAAGCTTAATTTGAAGAGCCATCACCCACCGAGATGATTTCCACTAATCATGATCACTCGGTACCGACACGACCACTCGATACCGACTCCTCCGTTTTGCTCCAATCTCAATACGACTTGAACTATGAGCTCTGGCCATGATCCAGAGTCCCTCCTTAAAGTTTCATCTGATTTGGAGTTATTTTTCCTTTGTTTTTCCCCAAATCTACTGCCCCTTTTCCTAACTACACTAAAATACTAACAAACCATATCAAATCAATTCATCCAAGCACACATTTCAATAAATATCATCCAAAATAATAATTTAGCTCGGAAATCTTTATAAATGCTAAATTCAATCATATTAACATGTATAAGATAGTGAGATCAAGTAATCACTCACAAAATACCCCAAATTACCACTTTTTAGATCCAAATCCAAATTGGACATCGAGCAACCCAAAACCCAAGGTACCAAAATGATGAGTTGATAATCTCCTATGTCAATTACCCCTCCAATGATCAATTTAAGCTAGTTTAAGTAGAAAAGATGAAGTTTTTAGGTGAAAGGATGAATAATGGAGGTTTGTTAATGTTTTGGGAAAATGAAAAGTGAATCATCTCAGCTCCAATACCCATCATTAGCTGCAAAATATGAAATGGGCTAATGAGCTTAAGTTTAGGCCCATTTAATTATTCCATTATCCTTCTGAAGGCCCATAAAACCTAAAACAGTAATAACTCTCAAATAGTAAGTCCATTTTTCTATTATGACTACTTTAGGGAATGATAAACCATCATTCAGAAGCAATGGAAGTAGTTTGAGATACTAACTCGGTACTTATCAAAAGGTATAGGTCTTAAAAGATTTTCATTATCAAAATGGTCACATAAAAATTCGAGATAAAAAATTCAAAGATGTGAAAAATGTCGTTGAGAGTCATTCCTCAAAATTTTAAAGTCATTCAATCTCACATTAATAAAATAAAAATATTCTATGATCTTCGATACATAAAATATGGGTTGTTACAATACACACATTCTCTTCATCAATACTATACCACTTTAGGATATATGAAGTTTGGTATCGGTCGAAACTCCAATAATATTCACATCCAACTGATCAGTCCATATATAAAATTTTTAGTTCAATAATAAGATTTAATATTAACCATTCTACTTTGGCAAAAGATTTTGGCTTTGAGTTGACTATAGTTGACTGTGATACTAGCTAACCTAATACAACCGTGGAGACGAAATTTCTATTGAATAATGTTTAAATTTTTACACTTCTATTCATATCCAATTATAGTCGCTTGATTGTTATCATGCCACGATTCAACTATTTTCAAAGGAGAGTATCCACGTTCCATAGAATTCCCAAGTCTAGAGAACTATGTAATATCGTCACACTAAGATTTCTTATTTGACCTAGTATTTAACAACTAATAGAAAACGATCAATTGAGTCGTTTTATAGCTATCCAATAACTTTAGGTACGTAACCCCTTGTTGCTCTCAGTAACCATGAAATTATAGAGCGTTATGTACCCTGGTGTCAACGAATGTATCGACATCATTTCTTGAAACATCTTGACAAAGAATATTCAGAACAAAATGTTATTTTATATTGTGATTAATTATTCACGATTGCAACTAATTGAAATCATAATCATATAACATTTTATTTAAGGATTCCTCATAAATATACTTTAAATTAATTACTTAATTAATTATATCATAATATAACAAACTATATAATAGAAATCAAACACCATTACTACGAACAAAATTTATTATAAAATTTGGTAACTTATAATAAATTACATAATTACCTCTTGAGCATATCACTAATTCTCTCAATTTTTAGCATTAGCCATTGTATGATATGATAGTTTATTCAAGTATTATATTGATGTTGTTTCATTGTGAGGTTTCCCATATGTTAATATCTTTAGTTTTACAACTATTTACCCAATGACACACTGATTTTAACAAAAAATTAACGCACGTACATTAGTTGACGACGTTTAAAGTGAAATTTAAGTTTTAAGAATAGTTAAGCGTCACAGAACAAGTGCTTTGATAATGTAATTATAGATCACACAAAACACTGAGAAGACGCCTATATATATAAAGTAGAGAAAAACTATACGGTTACATTTCTAATGCCATATGAGGACTACTTGTTTTTTATTGGTGGTGTCACTTCGATGTTGTAGTCGGTGAAATCTTGATTATCTATTAGATTCTCTACAAAGGGTTTGCGAGAGGCACCACATGTTATAATAATCCGTAGAGTAGATCATAGAGGATATTTGGATTATTTTATGTACATATAATATGGAGCAATCCAAACAAAAAATGTTTACATCACATCACATGGGCTGATTCTTTCCAATAAATACTCTCGCTTAACAAAAAATATACAGAGAGAGAGAGAGAGCACAAAAGGGTCATGATGCTTTGGCAATAAGATTAATTATGCATGCTATAATATGGTTATTATGGTAAAGGTTAATGTTACCATTTTGCAAATATTGTTACCGTACTGTTTTTACCGATAAGCTATTGCTTACCATTATCGCTAGGCTAGTATACCGATAATCTGGTAACCGTTACATTGGTCATGATAAATTACTGTTTGTCTTAAAAAAGGTCAGTAACTTGACATGTATTCACACAATAACGCTGCTGTATTATAAAATGTTAACCAAATTTATGGTCAACACCCCAAAAGACACTTCAATGGAAATAGGAAGGATAGTTTAGATATAGGGCAAGATGTCCCTAAGAATTGCATTTGCACTTAGCTTTACTAGCTGCCGATTTTTGATTTGGACCTTTCGGCGTAGTCGAAAGGTTTGGTCCTCCAAGTAGTGAAATTTTTACCTTGGTAGAACTTGCAGGAGGTGTCATGGAGTTTTTTTATGGTACGAATGATTGTTAACCAGATATATTACTTTAAAGCTAATTTTTAATACCGTCGGAAGGTTTGGACGACTAATCTCTTTAGAAGGTTAGACATTAAATTCCTAGGTGGTATATAGGAGATTTTGACCTTGCCGAAAGCTTTGATCGCTTATATGAAATTGGTTCTAACTTTGTCAAAAGGTACGTGAATGCCTACTGTTGGGTTGAGCCTTGTATTCCTTGACTTAGGCTTTGCCGAAAGGTTAGATCGCTTGGCTAATAATTGTGGAAGGTTTTAGTGTTGTTAACGTATAAAGAACCACTAACTTAGATGAGGGACTTAGAACATAAAGCCGATGAATTTGGAAGGTTACTACTAATGTTGATTCAGGCCCGCTATCGACCTTGCCGAAAGGTTAGGGTTGAAGAGTTAATGATGTTTAAGGACCGAAGTCATTATTTGAACAATTAAGTTTCTGACCTTGTTGGCAAGAACCTTCTAATGGAGTTAATCCTGAAAATATGAGTTAATCTAACGAAGATTTAAGCAAAACAATAAGTAATTAGACAGAACATAAAACTTCCCCATTTTATTCAAGATCGGCTCTTTTATAAATCCCCAAATTGATTCCCAATTAGGGTTACAACACCTCTCTTTTGATATTACAAGAATAAGGTGCGGGTAAATCCGCCCCCAAAACCGGGACCCTCGGGTCCTATTTATAGATGTGGGCGGCCCTCCTTTCGGCTTCATGGCTTCGGCTGAGCCGGAAGATCACCCTCTATTTACAGCTGTAAACCTTTCGACCTTGTCGGAAGGTTGCTTCTTTACTCTTTGCTGACTCATGAACATTGCCTTTTTCATAATCCTTTTGACATTGTTCGAAAGGTGTCTTGTATGTTTCTCAACCAATTCAAAAGGCTTGGTATGCTTTTGAAAAGGTCAATACACTTTCTTTGACTCCTTCTTCCCTTTCGAACTCCTTGGATACTAGAGATGAAACCTTTTGGCCCTTTCGAAAGGTTTTATTTTAGTGAATTTCCACAACTGCATCCCTTTGAGAGTTTTGGAAGGTTTCAGCTGCGCCTTTCGTTTCCTTGCTTGTTTAGAGACCCTTCATCTTAGCCGGAAGGTTAGTTTTTAGTGTAACATTTGCCTCCCCCCATTCGAAGGGATGCTCTTGACTTTCTAAGTCATCTTTTCCAAAAACTTCAAACTTTTCTACCTCTTGATTTTCCTGCGTCGATCCAGCACGTCCACCTAAATCTAATCTGACGGACGAGAATTTAGGCTACTTTTCTTTATATAACCTGCTCCTTCTCTTTCTTCCACTCTTACCTAAAATTAAAATTATCGCAAACAAGCAAAGGAATTCTCAAAAAATTTCTAGATCTCAAATCACCGCAGCAAGGTATTCTTTGAATTTTCTTCATAAATTTTAGTTTAATTTTCTCCCTTGTTAGTTTCTAATCAGATTTCCAATTTCTTGAATATGAAATCGAATTTGGATTTTTTAGAAATTTCTTTTTTCCTTAATTCAGTTTTTGGAAAAACTTTATCTATGGTTTTGGATCCTAGGTCGATGGTGTTTGCCGCAAGAAACTCCCCTTACAGGGTTTAATTTTATTCCCAAAACATCTAAATCCAACCTTTGACTTTTCAAAATTGATTTTTTTTCCTAATGACAATGTTATACTATACTTCAAAATCGAGCTAATACAAACAGATGAGGGTAATTTTTGCTAACAGGTTCATTTTGCTTGTCCTTCAAGAAAAATTTGAAATCACATTTATTATTGGGTGTGGGTTTTCTAAACTTGATATGGTAACCTAGGCCCTACAAGCACACAATTTGGCGGTGCAAAATGACTTTCCTACCCCATCGAAAGAAGTTAGGGCGGAAAAAATTAGGATTACCCCTTTTGCACCTTTCGATGACGTCGGAAGGTATTTTCACTTCACCTTATCATTGTGGTCAGAAGGTTAGGTAAAATCATCGTTAAACCTTTCAACCATGAGCTTTCGAAAAGATTAGAGGATTTAAACCTTTTTCCTATATGCCTTCAACAAGGTTGAAATCCTTTAATCTTAAAGCCTTATTTTAACACCTCTGACCAGACCTTTCCACAATATTAACAATACGCATGTTTTCCTATTTAGGAAATTTCAGATTTCTAGTTTTATTCATGTCGAAAGGTCTTGCCATTTAACTTTATGTTATATTTGCAATGGGCCCAGGATTTTGCAAAACCTTTGGCATTGTCGAAAGCTTAAACTAGCTTTCTATATATTTTCATGCCTAATCTATCTAAGCAGATTTTCCTACTTTTATATTCTTGATAGCCATCTGAATCTATGATTGGTTAAAGGTTTTTAATTATAACTTTTTCACCTGGTAGAACAATGAGTTCCCTAAAAGTGGAAGCTGTTGCCAAGCATTCTCTCATTGAAACTCAGAGTGAAGTAGATGCCATTTTGAAAGAGTTTGGCATCACCGGAGTTGAATCCATTCCTCCTAAATCCACCGATACTGTTGACAACCCTCCAGTGGGGTACTTTGCATTCACCGCCATCCCCATATGGCATGGTGGTTTCCTTCCATTTTCTGCATTTCTACATTCCTTCTTGTCTTACATTGGAGTTGCTCCGATACAACTCTTGTCTAACATGTATACCTATCTTCTATCTCTCGAATGCTAGCGTTGGAGTCTGGACTTCCTTCACTGGGCCCTGGAATTTTAACTTCCTTGACGAAATTGGCAAGGTCAAGCAAGTCCAACAAGCAGGTCTATAAGGTGAATGTATATAAGAAACTGATACTGGACAGCATTAGCAAGTTTAAGGATTGGGAGAACCAATTCTTTTTCGTCAAGTGCTTCCTAGATGTCCACGGGGCCTTTGCTTCTCCTCGTAAGTTCATTTCAACGTCGTCTTTGCTTTCCTCAATGTTTCATGTTAACTAACCTTTTAATCCTCTTCAGGTGAGCCTTCTAAAACACTCAGTAATGCAGGCCAAGAAGTTATGAACTCATTAACTGCAGCTCCAAAACATCTCAGGAGCAGGTTGACACTCTTGACCCTTTCAAATTTAAGGAAGCATTCTTTGTTACCAGCGGGTCAAAAGATTCTTGGCACTCCACCTACCATTATGTGCACCTCTCGGGGAAACCGCTTCTATTCTCTAGGCAATGCTAATCATTTTACTTCATTGTCATTTATTGGTTCTGACGCTTTAGGTATCTCATTAACTTAGTGTTCTCTTTCCATAGAATTCGCGGATTTGCTTTATTTGATTTATATCTTCTGGTATTCGTTATAGCTCTGCCCAAGGCCATCATGCCTTTAAGGGAAGTTGCTCCTCCTTCCTCATCTACGGATGTCACACAAGTTTTGGAGCCTTTTGCTAGCTCCAAGAAATCCTTGAAAAGAAGAGTAGCAATGCCTCCTGAAGAGGACCCTCCAACCAAAATAACAAAGATCATCGATGTTGATGAGGGAGAAGAGGACATATCACCGGAGAAAGCTTCAGAAAGTCCAGTTGTGGACGCTTTAGAAAATATTGTGGAGCCAATTCCTCCTTCTCCTGCTCCCATTCCACCTATTTCTATTTATCTTTCACCGGACGCATTGGCACAGATGCAGATTGCTCTTTTTGGGACTCCTTCTAAGTCTCACACTTTTCTAGAATCATCATCTTCCACTTTTTTGCCAACATATTTTGACGATCTTGTTAAGTCAATTCTTAATTCATAACCTTGTACCTCCTCTTCTCCGCCGTCTTTTAATCCAGACTTAGTGGAAATCGTCGCTCTCTCGTGGAGCAACAACTCTTGGTAAGCTCCTATCCAATTTATTCTATTATCACTAGGTCTTTCTAATTGTTAACCAGCATTTCATCTCTTATCATAGATTTCCAGGAACAGGGTACCCCTCAACGAGCATGTCTCCAAAATTTACATTGGATCCTCCAAGCTTTAGGAGGAAAATGCTGAGTTAAAAAGTCAAATATATTCACCGACAACCGTTCGAAATGACTCTTCTTTCGAGTTGGAATGAATTAAGGCTTCTCTTTCCAAGGTTGAAGCTGACCTTGAAGCAGAGAGGCAAGATCATCATATTACCTTCGATGAGAAATTTTCAAGGGAGCTTGCTCTAAAAGACTTGGATGATAAGAAGGCTTGCTTAATTTCCAAGAATACATTGCCGAGAGACAAACTCAAGAGGTCCAGAGCTTCACTTAAACTTATTGTTCAAACTCTCTCCAACTTCCAAAAGCATGTTTCTGACTTCGTCGACTTCACCCTAGGGCCTATGATGATGAACTTTTACGAGGATGCCCTCATGCTTGCTTATGCCGATAACCGTGATAAGTGTTTTGACTTTAGTTTTCCTTCACTTCATCTGACTATAGCCAAAAGAGTCATGGACAAAATCTAGCGAGTCAAGTAGGGCTCTGAGTCTGAGAGTGAAGTGGGGACGGTTGACTTTAAGAAAGCTCTCATTTTCGACATCCCATCGTTTGACATTGAGTCTGACTCTTAGGAGGAGGATGACCAAAGTAAAGATCCCAATGAGAAGGAGGATGATGACCACATGAACTGGGATACTGATAATGATGACGATAACCATGACAATCCTCCTGGTGGTCAGGGCCACGACAAAGTCAAGGGAGGTCACTCTGATGCTCAAGAGGACGATGGCGGTTCAACCAAATCTCCTAAAAAGGAGCCATCACCTCATAACGGTATACCTCCATCATCTCTTGGACTAAATGCTCCTTTGGAGGAGGAAATTGTTCTTGTCCATTCCGAGGATCTTTTAGGGAAAGAACAAGTTCCTCAAGTTTCTATCTTGGTTTCTCAGGTATGGGCTTCTCGGTTTGAATGTTTTACTCTTGGTAGATAACAGTTAGTGATACATCATTTGTTTTAGATAAAGAAAAGGTCAAAATTTCCCTATAGTACAAAAATTAAGAGAAAACTAGTAGAAATTAACAAGCTACATAGGGAATTAGACAAATTAATAATGGAGCATAATGCCTTGTCCGAGAAATATAACAGTCCCGACAGGAGTACCTCTACACTTGCGTCTTTTGAATTTCAGAGAGCGGCTCCTTTATTATAGAAAGCGCATCTCCAGTATGACGCTCTATTGAAGGAAAATAAAGAGTTAACAACCTTATTCTAGATGGTGATTGAAGAAAGAGACATTTTGATTAATTTCTTGTATAAAGTATATTGTAGACATTCAACCATAGATTTCTCATACTTAGGTGAATTCAATGGGGTCCACTTAGACATTTTCACTAAAGATATTTAGACGAATTTGGATCTGAACCGTATCCTAGGGCATGTTGGAACTTACCTCGGGTCAAACAGATTCCCCAAGATCTTCCTACAGAGAAGCTTATGTACAACAAGGACAAATTTATTTCTATGTTTTTCTCTAAGTCTGTTTTGTATGAACATGATGAATAGTTGTAGATGTGTAACAAGTAATTGTCTTATGTACACATGTCTTTTCCAATGCTTTTTACACTCAGCTTCTTTTCTTTATTGGGTCATTTCAGAATATCAGTTCTTTAGGTCATGCTGTCCCAAGAAACACCCTAAGTCAATATGTTAACTTGAGAAGGTTCTATTTTGAAATAGCATCAACCCCTAAAGACTTCGAAGTTAGCGAGATATTGCTTTCTTCGAGACCTACAGAAATTATACTTGGAATTCCCTCGTCTTCGCTTTGACTTCCTTGGCGAAGAGAAAGAAACTTTTCTTAAAGGAAATTAGAACATTCCACTCAAAGTTAATTTGCGGTCGTGATAGTCCCCCGGCTGGGAAGTGGGATTACAGCGAGTGTCTTTCGGTTATCACCCTTGAATGAGTCACTATTCCATTTGACTCGACAGTTACACTTTCGGTTAACACTCTAGGTAATATTAGGAATGTAGTCTCTCAATTGTAAATGTGAATGGATTGATTATTGTATCCTTTAACTTTTCCTCTATATGAGTGGTAATCCATTACTATAGTAATAAAGTTACCTCTTTTCTCAATTTTGATTTTATTTTATTTATTTTTTTAAATAGGAACCCAGTCGTCTTCAACTTTACCCACTCAAAATTTAATATCCCGTGTTGATATCATAAGGGAAAGGCTATTGATAGAGAGTGGAGCAACTGTGGTTAAAGATGAAATATTACCGAAACATTTTAGTGGCAATACCGGATCTGTGCAATGGTATAAAAGATACCTTACCCAGAAAACCATCGTCGGAAGTTGCAAAGATATGCCGACCATCTTGAGGCCGAAATTAAAAAGAAAGATGAGGCGATTACTTTGCTCAAACGATAAGCAAAGTCAAATCCTTCAATTGACTTCGATGAGAAGATGTCTAGGCTCATCCAGTGAATAAGTGACTTAGAGTTAAAAGTGAAAGATAGTCAGGCACAATGCGCCTCTCTAGAATTCATTTTAGGTGATAAAATTTCAAAGATCAAACTTTCAGTCCCACAAGCAACCTCTTCGACTGCGAAGACTACTAGAACGGATCTCGCGCAACTCAAAAATTTCCCACCATGGTTAATCCTCCCACAGACCTGGACGACAATGTGGTGGGTACCTGGTGTTGGAGAGTAATATTTGAAATTTCTCGGCACTTTAACGAGCAACAGAAAGTCAAGTATTCCCAAACCATCAATGATTACACTGCCAAGAATGAAAAATTGGAATATGACATCTATTTGCTTAACAAACGTGTCACAGAGTTGGAAAGGGAAAATAGTACCCTTAAAGTAACGAATAAGGCCTTTAATCGTGCCCTGAAAACTAACATTAAAGCAATTGATGATGAAAACACAATCAATGAAAAAGAGAAGAAACTTAAGAAAGTTCTTCGTGCCACAATTAATCATGTTGCTAATCCTTCGGTGGCGGAGACCCTTAATAAAACATTTCAAGGTTTATAATCAGTGTGTTTAGGTCACGTAAGCTTATCTCATATATGATTATGTTGTGTGTAAATGATTTTGTAAATTACAATAGTTTTGTAAATATCACTTGATGTGTGATCCTTTGTAATGTAACCTTTAATATGCCTCTGAGTTGTCTATTTGGTGACTCTTATTTTTTTGAGTCTCCTACCATCCCCTGCCATTCCATTTTTCCTGGTTTAGGAGTCAATGTTTGAGATTTTGAAGTAGTAGCTTTCTTGTCCGTCATTTTAATATTTCCCGGCCTAGATTTAAGCATTTGAAATGAATAGTAATTTGAAGTCCTTGTACCCATATTAGGGTTTAAATAAGCAGCAGTCTTTGATACCTAGGTTCAGGTATAATAAATTAGCATTTGCTAATAATTCAAAGCCCAGATTAGGGCCCTTGATAGTTGGTGCTTCGAAGTAAGAATTCTGAAACCCAGATTTGGGTATTAAACTTTGAAATATGAGGATTTTGAAGTCTGAAATACTCTTTTCAGTAATGAACAATCTGCTGATCCAGTATCAATAGGAGACCAAAAGACCGCTTTTAGGCCATAAGTATTAGAAAACTAGAAAACCAAAACCAATCTTGAAAAGGAAGGCTAGAGGGCCAATCTAGCAATAAGTTAAAAAAAGATTAGAATATCACTCTCTGTAATAAAGGACCAAAATACCCATCTGGCAAATGTTCACGAGAAGAAGTCAGTGACTTCTCTCTAATTTTCTTGTCGAGTGTGCCATCTTTAGGCCTTGACGATGTTCCGCATGCTTTTTCTTTCTTGCGCCCAAGTTTTCTTTGTCCATTTGTTTTGGCCTATTTTTCAGGCGGGGACTCTTTAGTCCAATTTTGCGCTTATTTAAGTAGAGCCCATTTCAGGCTGTTTGTCTTTTTAGACATTGTCAATCTTTTGGCGGTTGCCATTTTAGGCGATGCCGATTTCTGGTCGTGCTCATTTCATGCACAGACTTTTCTTAGTTCGTCGGATATTTCATCCGAGTTTCTGGTGTGCTCGGCTAGCTTATTCTGAAGCAGGGTCCGAGGACTTACTTGACCTCCTTCTAGAAGGTGCCTTAACCTGGCCATAACGTGACGCGGTTGAGGGCTTGTTCGATACCTTGGCCAGGCCATAGCATAACGGGACCAAGGGATTGCCCTTCATCCCTCCAAGAGGTGCCTTATCCTGGCCATAACGTGACGCAGATAAGGGCTTGTGCTGCTTTAACCTAGCCATTTCTGATTTTGGCACGGATAAAGGCTTACGCCCTCCCTCCAGGAGGTGCCTTGACCTGGCCTCTTGGTGCGACCAAGGGCTTTCTACCATTATTGGTAGCCTACCATTTTAGGTAGTCCAAGTTTAAGGAGAATCTCTCTCTCGATCATGTAGTCTTTTCTTATCTTAAGAACAGAGTTGTGATTCCACAGTTCCTTCAATCCTTTACAAACTGTTCAAGTTTTCCTTGTTTTAGGAAGTGCGGGACTAAGTATCTTACATTGATTTGTTTCATGTTCGTTTATTAGGTAAAAGTTACAATGTGATCCTTTAAGTTTCTTTTCACATCCTGGCTTATTTTTTTGAGAAGGCCATTAATCCAGTTCCTCTTTGGTTTAGATGTAGATATGTTTGATCATGGTAGTATGATTATATTCTTTAAGAAGTCTTGAATTTTGTGCCGTTTTTGACCGGCGTTCAATTCTCTTTTGGTTTGGTTCAAGTACTCCTTGAGGGGTAGGTTTTTTTCTCTTTATTCATTGGTCCTCTTCCAAGGATTTTTCTTTCACTCTTACGATTTCAGTTGGAAATCTCTTGGTAATCTTTATACTTCCACTTGACGATTCATTTACTATCCTTTGTCCCTTAGTTGTGAACCTTTCTATGTGTCCATGGCCTTTCCTTTAGTGGTGGACTTCATTTACAATCTTATTCCATTTATGTGCAAAATTTTCATAATCCTTTATCCTCTCCTTTTCAAAGAAAGTTCCATAGAAATATGATTGAATGGTCTCTCTCATTTGTCGAACTAGATCCTTTTTCTTTGAATTTTCCTTTTTTGGAACAATGGTTGAGGTCAGCTCCGAACGGATCGGTTGATATTCCATTTCCATGAGCCATAGGGTATAACCCGTCTTTTCTTCTTAGTGACTTGTAGAGCTCGGAGCTGAAGGTTTTGTTCTTCAAGTAAAGGTTGGCTATAATTCATTCGATAATTAGGACTTACACCTAGAGGTTCCGTGATCCTTGAATTGAGCTTTTTCTGCAAAAGCTTTCTCTCGCTTCGAATATTGAATCTATATCTTATCCTTTAATGGTGTTCAAATTGATTATAAGTCTTATATCCAAAGTAAACCTTTTTTCTTTTTCTTTATTCAAAAGAGGAGTTGACGAGTCCTAAGAGAGTGTCCAAGCAGAAAATTCAGTGAGTGATCCAATAAGTCGGAGGTTCGAGCCCTTCTTCCAACGCCAAAAATATTAACCAAATTTATGATCAACACCCCCAAAAGACACTTCAATAGAAATAGAAAGGATAGTTTAGATAGAGGGCAAGATGTCGTTAAGAATTGCCTTCGCACTTAGCTTTACTAGCCGTCGATTTTTTATTTGGAACTTTCAGCGTAGTCAAAAGGTTTGGTCCTCCAAATAGTGAACTTTTTACCTCGAAAGAACTAGAAGGAGGTTTCGTGGAGTTTTTCTTTATGGTACGAATGATTGTTAACTGAATTTATTCCTTTAAAGCTAATTTTTAATATCGTCGAAAGGTTTGGACGACTAATCTATTTAGCAATAGGTTAGATATTAAATTCCTGGGTGATATATGGGAGCTTTTGACTATGTCGAAAGGTTTGATCGCTTATATGAATTCGGTTTTAACTTTATCGAAGTTATGTGAATGCCACCATTGGGTTGAGCCTTGTATTCCTTGACTTAGGCTTTGTCGAAAGGTTGGGTCGCACGACTGGTAATTGCGGAAGGTTTTAGCATTGTTAAAATATAAAGAACCACTGACTTAGTTGAGGGACTTAGACCATAAAGCCGATGACTTCGGAAGGTTACTACTAATGTTGATTCAGGCATGCTGTCTACCTTGTCAAAAGGTTAGGGATAAATAGTTGATGATGTTTGTTAGCGCCAAAATTGGTCACTAACACGCAGACATAAATGAAAGCATCAACTAACAGTCACAGATAACAGATAGAGTGTATGTAGAGAGTATAAATATGAAGAGCGGTAAAAATTAAAAAGAAAGCAGAAAAAACAGTGATTCTATAGTGGTTCGGCTGACTCTGGCCTACATCCACTCCAAAATTTTCCTTTTTATTGATACGAGAACCAATTACAGTTACAATCCGGAGTTTTCAAAACAATTATGGCAGAGTAGCCTTAATGAGGAAGAACAAGGGAAACAAAACGAAGATCCTTTTTTTGAACCCCCACATGTTGTATTTATAGGTAAATCTAGAGCTGCTGGGCTTTCTGAGTAGTCTGGGCCCATCGGGACCATAGTCGAGCCAACATCCTTCATCATGGTACGAGCGATTTCCTGTAGCAACTTCCTATAGCGACTTCCTGTGCCGAGAGACTTCCTGTAGCGACTTCCTATAACGACTTCCTATATCGGCTTCCTATGTCGTGCGACTTCCTATGTCGTGCGACTTCCTATAGCGACTTCCTGCGCCGAGTGACTTCCCGTGGCGATTTCCTGTGCCGAGCGACATCCTTTGCCGAGTGACTTCCTATACTTCATGACCTCTTCGGGTTTAACTTTTGATCCGTAGACCTCACCGGGTCACGTTATCCTGTTCCAGCCTCAACTATTTGGTCAAGAGCTTGTAAGTTCTCCGGCCTCGGTTCTTCGGCCAAGGACTTTGATATTCATCGGACTTGGCTTTCCGGCCAAGGATTTTGGTATTCTCCTGGCTCGACTCTTCGGCCAAGGGCTTTTATATTCATCGGTCTCGGCACTCCGGCCAAGGACTTTTATATTCACCGGCCTTGGCACTCCAGCCATGGACTTTTACATTCACCGGCCTCGGCACTCCGGCCAAGTACTTTTACATTCACCAGCCTCAGCACTCCGGCCAAAGACTTTTATATTCACCGGCCTTAGCACTTCGGCCAAAGACTTTTATATTCACCGGCCTTGGCTCTCCGGCCAAGGACTTTGATATTCACCGGCATCGACACTCCGGCTAAGGACTTTTACATTCACCGGCCTCGGCACTCTGGCCAAGGACTTTTATATTCACCGGCCTCGGCACTCCGACCAAGGACTTTTATATTCACCGGCCTCGGCACTCCGACCAAGGACTCTTACATTCACTAGCCTCGACACTCTGACCAAGGACTCTTACATTCACTGTCCTCGGCACTCCGGCCAAGGACTTTTATATTCACCGACATCGCACTCCGGCCAAGGACTTTTATATTCACCATCATCGACACTTCGGCCAAGGACTTCTATATTCACCAGCCTTGGCACTCTAGCCAAGGACTTTTATATTCACCGGCCTCGGCACTCCGACCAAGGACTTTTATATTCTTTCCGAGTCCATTCCATCGCTCTTCGGTGAAGGGACTCGTAACTTGTGATCACTGCCCCGTCTCACCGGACAGGACCGTGATCGCGAGACCTATATTATTTATTACACCGATCCAAATCCGATCATTACAGAATTCAGTTATCAAAGAAAAAGTTCGTACAACGAAAGGAATTAAATGTCCAAAGTATCATACAAGAAACCAGAGTTTGCAGAAAAAATAGAAAGAAAGTAGGATTTCATAGACTCAAGTAGTACGGTTTTTCGTTATCTCAAAGCACGCCTAGGGACCGTCCTCGATCCCGTACGTGTGTAAGTGACCTAACCGTATTACTTTGAGTTCTATTACTTATTGAAAACCATAAATCTGTTTAGTTGATAATGAGCTGGCATTGCCTAGGCCCAGTGCCATCTTCGTTCGAGGTAGGCGGTGGTCGCTTCTGTCCCACTGCCACAGCTCGATTCCATACATACTGATGTATATGACCATTCCTTACATGCTCCTTAATGATATCTCTTAAATTCCTGTAGTCATTTGTGTTGTGCCCATCCATCTCATGGGATAGGCAATGCTTTCCCGATGCTTGCTCGTATTCAGAAGGCTCTCTCTTTGCCGGCCTTCGATATTGGAGGCGCCCTTTAGTATCCAAGTAAATCCTTTCTAGAGTCTCATTTAAATCTGTGTAAGAAGAAATTTTTTACTCCCGTCGAGGCCTCTTCGAAATGCCATTGTTTCCATTTGTTTTCCTTTTTTCCTTTGTCGCTTTACTTGGATCCTCCCTGGGTGGACCTCCACCCCTCACTGCATAAGCTTCAGCCTCTCTCCCTACTCTCTCAGCCTGCACATCCTCCTGTCTCAGGAACCTTTCTGCCTCATGGTAGAACTCCCCGAGATCCCTCGGTGGGTCCCATTCTAATGATATCTTGAAACCCGAATTATCCACGATTCCTGAGACTACTACTGTCAAAACCATTGACGGATCGGGTCGATCCACTGAGGCTACCGCTGCGTTGAATTTGGTTAAGAAGTCCCTAAGCGACTCTTCCTTCCATTGCTTCACCGATATCAAGGTCATTACGTTCTTGGCTCTAACTATATGGGCCCGAAACTTCCTCATAAACATTTTAATTAGTTCAGTCCAAGTGTCAATAGAACCACTTTCTAGTTGTCTGAACCACGTAGTTGCGATATCCATCAAATATAAAGGGAAGCATCGAGCCATGACCTTATCCAATGTACCCAGTACCTCCATATGCCTCATGTACCTTGTCAAATAAACGCAGGATCCGTTCTTTCGTCATACATCTCCAATACTGGTAGCTTAAAATCCAGTGGGTTCCTAGCTCGCCTGATAGTAGGAATAAAGGGACTCCTATTCACATCCTCCAAGTCTTTGTTTACTAATCCACCTCTCATAGCCCGTCTAACCATTTCCGCTAATCTGTTGTTGTAGCCAAGCTGTAATCCTTGTCCATTTCCTCTGATCTGTCCCCCGAGTTCACGAGGGAACCCTGGCACATACTCCTCATCACGTACTCCAGTATTTCTATTGGCGTTGGGCTGCATAACGTCATCTGGCATCCCTCCATGGATTGATCCAGCATTTTCTGGTGGTGTGCCCTTGAGTCTAGGTCCATCCAGGTTGATAATTCTCTGCTCATTGGGGGCTGCCCCTGTTGCACCACTCCATCTGCTCGCTGGTTGAGTTCCTCTAGTCCAGCTCCAAGACCTTGGGCACCTGCAGTTCCCGATTGTCTAAATTGCCTAAGAAGAGCCTGCATCATCTCCTCTTGCCGTTTCATCATCGCTTCCATATCCTCTCTGGCGATGTAGATGGATGCTCCACCTGCTCCATCTCTAGAAGAAGCCTCTTGACTTTCCTGATTGCTCATTTCTATCATTTGCTTCCTTGCTGATGGCCTAACCACCGTTTCCCAAAATCCAAGTTCCTAGCTTCAAAATTCCTGAGTGCTTGCCTTCTCAGTGAAAGTACCAAAATGTTAGCGCCAAAATTGATCACTAACATCCAAACATAAATGAAAGCATCAACTAACAGTCACAGATAACAGATAGAGTATATGTAGAGAGTATAAATATGAAGAGTGGTAAAAATTAAAAAGAAAGCAGAAAAATAGTGGATTTATAGTGGTTCGGCTGACTCTGTCCCATGTCCACTTCCAAATTTTCCTTTTTATTGATATGAGAATTAATTACAGTTACAATCCGGAGTTTTCAAAACAATTATGCCAGAGTAGGCTTAATGAGGAAGAAGAAGGGAAACAGAATGAAGATCCTTTTTCTAAACCTCCGCATGCTGTATTTATAGGTAAATCCAAAGCTGCTGGGCATTTTGAGTAGTCCGGGCGCATCAGGACCATAGCCGAGCCAATGTCCTTCATCATGGTATGAGCAACTTCCTGTAGCGACTTCCTGTAACGACTTTCTGTGCCAAGCGACTTCCGCGACTTTCTGTGCCGAGCGACCTCCTGTAGCGACTTCCTTTGCCGAGCGACTTCCTGTAGCGACTTCCTATGCCGAGTGACTTCCTGTAGTGACTTTCATGCCGAACGACTTCCATGCCGAACGACTTCCATGTCGAGCGACATCCATGCCGAGCGACTTCCATGCCGAACGTCTTCCATCCTCGATAACGGAGAAATCGGCTTAGTTAAATCCGTCTGCCTACAGCCTTGCCAAAAGACGGGTTAACAATGTTTAAGGATCGAAGTCATTGTTTAATGATTAATTTTCTGACCTTGTCGGCAAGAACCTTCCGATGGAGTTAATCCTGAAAATATGAGTTAATCTAACGAAGATTTAAGCAAAACAGTAAGTACTTTAACAGAACATAAAACTTTACCTTTTTATTCAAGATCAGCTCTTTTATAAATCCCCGATTGACTCCCAATTAGGTTTACAACACCTCACTTTTGATGTTAAAAGAATAAGGTGGGGGAAAATCCGCCCCCAAAACTGGGACTCTGGGGTCCTATTTATAGATATAGGCGGCCCCTCCTTTATGCCTCATGGCTTCGGCTGAGCCGGAAGATCACCTTCTATTTATAGCTATGAACCTTTCGACAACCTTGTCGGAAGGTGGCTTCTTTAGTCTTTGTTGACTCATGAACGTTGCATTTTTCATAAACCTTTCGACATTGTCGAAAGGTGTCTTGTATGTTTCTCAACCGGTTCGAAAGGCTTGGTATGCTTTCGAAAAGGTCGTTAAGTAGCTGCTTACACTTGCTTTGACTCCTTCTTCCCCTTCGAACTCCTTGGATACTAGAGACGGAACCTTTCGGCCCTTCGAAAGGTTTTATTTTAGTGAATTTCCACGACTACATCCGTTCAGGAGTTTTGGAAGGTTTGAGTCGCGTCTTTCTTTTCCTTACTTGTTTAGAGACCCTTCATCTTAACCGGAAGGTTAGTTTTTAGTGTAACATACAATTTATAGTGTTACTTAATAAAAGACATAAATGAAAAAGAAGTGAAGTGTAATTAACATTATTTCATCTGATTACTGGATTAAATTTAATCATCTGTTTGGTTCTAAATGATTGTAATAAAATATATTAAATGAATATACATGTGTTATAAGTTGACTGGTATCAGTGAAGAAATATTACCGATGATTTTACCGTAGAAAATGGTAAATTTGCCATTAGCATACCGATTAAACTGCTATATCGATTTCACTAAAAAAATAACCAACTAAGTGATAATGGTACGATAATAAAAAATTTACCGTTACTATGAAAGCTCATGTCATAGTATGCATCTGACAAGATTGGTGAGGCGACTTAACCTGATAAACAACTGCAATTGCAAAGAGTCAAAACACGTGGGCTGGAATAGGTTAATCCGCTATGCAGAACAAAGCAAACCGGGGATGGTGTGAAAAGTCGGTGCAATAGTGTAGGTTCTATATCATCCCCAACCAATGTCCATCACGTTTTTGGCACCCAGTCATAGTTAAACAAATTAGAAAGCAAAAGTAATGTCGAGAATCGTCTCTCAAACCCTTATCCACGATGCTGCAGTCCCATCTTTATCATATTCTTCTTTGAGATATAGCAGTCTCCGATTTCAATCAAACCGACCCAACAAGAAAACGGTCGAGCTCATCGAAATAGATATCGGACCCGACAGCGACGATTCTGGTTCAGAATCTGATTCGAACGGGCGTAAATTGCGGATGTTCAGAGAAGCGCTGCAGGCTGTAATAATAAGAAGAGCCGCTCCCGATTGGATCCCTTTCGTTCCTGGATCTTCTTACTGGATCCCACCTGCTTCGAAAACGGATTCTCAGATAATGACCAGTGAGGAGAAGCTTTCTCTCAGGTCTGCTGGTGGTTGGCCTTCTTTGTCCTTTTTTGTTCAAGGTACTTATACCTTTATGCTGTGTTCATGTTAATTTCATTACGATGATTACTTTTGTTTGTTTATTGAACAAGTTTTTTCAGTAGTTTTTGAATGAAATATTTGAATATGATGATATTTCATGTTTATGTGATTGTTTTAATTTTTTTTGTGTTTCTTAAATTTTTTAGTGTTTCACCTAAGTACGCCAAAAATACTTCTGATGTAAATGACGACACGTCTGCGAAAAGATCATTGGGAAATATTATTTTTGGTTACAATTTCAAATTAGCATCAAAGGTGGAATTTTTATGTCATCATTGTATTTAAGCTCTAATCTAATTTCAGTGATTTAGTCATGGCTGTATCATGTAGTTTATTGGATGATATAATCGTTTTCTCATTTGGTCTAAGAGTTGCAACTACTTAAAAGTATTTAAAGCTAGTTACAAGTAACTTATTTTAATATTGATGTTTGAGAAATTTTAATAAGTAGCTTGCAAAAGTAGCTGATAAGTAGGAATTTAAGAAGCAACTATTTGTTGCATATTACTTATAGAGCAATTTTTTAGGCAGTTTTGATCGGACATTACTTGTTGATCAAATTACATCCAAACGCTCCTGCTTATAAACCACTATTTAAAACAACTTAGAAGTTACTGTTTAAATCTACTTTTAAGGAACTTGAAAAATATGTTGTTGCCAAACAAGCTCTAACTCTGCTTTTATGTATTGTACTATCTCTCTCTCTTTCTCTTGATTTTTTTTGATAGCAAGGTTCTTTGATCTTCTACATACATGCCTAATCCATCAAAAGCAACAATCTGGTTTGTCTTGTCTTATTTTTTAACTTATCTTTGCTTGAATATCGTCATATGGAACATTATTTGTTTTCCTTGTATTGTCACACATCCAAATGGCATTCTGATCTTTATCACATATCATGCAATTATATACTATTTGATGTCAATCATACACACTTGCATAACAATTCTGCAACACTTGATTTCATATGAAGTTGTGTACTAAAGAAGTAACAAAGGAAATGCTACTCATGTTTGCTTATTATTCTATATATCGAAGGTGAACTGAAACTGCTGTGCTGTGCAATCTGCCTCTTCATTTCATACACTAAGAAAATCCTTGGAAAAAGTATCTACAGGATGGTTTGCTTTGAGCTATTGAACACATTTAACTTATCTTTGCAGCGAATAACCTCAAGGCTACTTAAGTAGTTTATGTCAATAAAATACAATGCTTATAATACAGCAGGTTTTTTAAATCTTAGGAAGACCAATACTGATCTGTTTTATGCATCCAGATGATTCAATTGTCACTGTTACATGAACACATTTGACTGAAATTTATAAGAAATACCTCACAATTAGTTTTTCGAATAAAAGTTGGTAAGGCTACTTTGATCGGGTATTCCCATCTTCTTTCTTCATAGTAACCTTGGGTTCATATAAGTGGCATGGGTTACCTTTGTTACCAAAAATCTCAAAAACCTACAATTTAAATCCCGTTTCAAATTGGATATCTCATTTTACGATTTGATTTACATTCTGATTCAAATTCAGTTGAAATGGCAATTGAGAAAAATATATTTCCCATAGTGATATATTCAATGTATTTATTTGGACTCACAATTCCAATTTTGATTTTTTTTCTAAACAAAATAAAAAGTGAAGAGAGATTGAATTTTAGATATGGATGTTGAACTTCAAACATAAAAATCAATGTTGTAGTGTGCAAACCATAGCAAATGTTTAATTTTGGTTTTCTAATTTCAATATTTATTTATAGGTGTATTTCCACCGCATGTGGATGATATATCAGAGAAGCCAAGCCCAAAGCCAGATAATGAATGAAACGCACCTCAATGAACTCACGATATCAGTACTGATTGGTGAGTGGAAATGATTATCGCAAGCTGGGCTGCTTTTTAAATAACTTCGTGGCATAAACTCATCTATATACTTCCCAGTTACCAATTATGTTATCATTTCTCTAAGGTATTTGAGCATATATGAGTAAGTTCCATCTCCCAAAAAATGTAAATTTCATGACTGGTTGGTGGGTTGCTTACTGATTATGCTTTCAAATAGATGGTTGGCAGTTTGCTTGTTTCTTTACAAGAAACTCATACATGTACTTTTGATTATGATATTGTTTTTTCCCCATTTTATTTCGATATATGGGTTGATATTTGTATTCGATCATCAAATGATAAATGACCACAAGTTTTAAGCAAAATGAAGTGATAAAATATAGATGAACCGATCTATATGTTAGACCATTATCAACAGTCGTTATGTTCACTTACAAATTTTCATCCATTTTTAACTAAACAAACTTTACAGCTAGAAGAAAAAAGTTATGCACGGAACCAGTCTTAGTTCGCCAGCCACAGAGATAATTTGAATCAACCATAGAGAAGTGAACATACATCTGTTGCATTGTAGCTAGTTCAGTTGAAATTTTACACTAAACAATGAACGAGCCATTGCTTGTAGTGCTTTTACTTGTTTTGAAAGTTTGCTTCTATGTCTGTGTTACAAAACCCAAGTTAATTGAATTAATTTTTTAAAATCTGATCAAGCTTGAACTTGTCAGTTTACAATGATTTCTCTTTCTTTCGTTCTTCTTTTTTAATCTCTCATTATTTGTTTATGAATGAAGTCAAATGCATATAATGGCGCTCATCCGTTGTCCTGTTGCTGGTCCAAAAGCATTGGTTGCTCATCTCATTTATTGAAGCTTATTTATTTGGAATTTCATAAATTTTAGGATTTACCTCATGATGTGTTATTTATGATACTTTGCATGCAGAGCATGGTTTTCTGTAAACTGTGATGCTAGGGAGTCATAAGAAGGCAAGCTTTAGTTCCAGCAAGAAAAAAAAACGAAGGAAAGTTGAAACAAAATGAAGATGTTTTTTCATCGCTTATCCATGCCCATGACAAAGATATGTGTGTATTTTTCAAATTGTAAAACCTAGTAATTTCCCTTTATTTTACCACCTATTTGATCTGAAAATAGAAGTTTATAATTGTGATGGTATCTTTCTTATGAACACGACATAAAACTTGTTCGGTTCAGAAGCAATACTTTGATCATTTTGGATTTGTCAAGTCTTAAGTTTGGCCCAACTTTTCAAGAAGCTATAGAGATGTTAAGTAATATGAAATGTAGAAGCATGTAATGACGTCGTATGTACGTTTCATGTTTATTTGTTCTTTAAAAATTTTCGATTACAATTCGAAAGTAGACGGATGTGAAAATCACAAATCAAGCTTTTTATATATGTTTTGATTACAAATGTAAAATGAAGAAGAGGAGAATTCAAAAGGAGACCTCTTCATAGGTAGGCGTATATATAGTAAAATTATCACATTGAATTTTCGACATATGGCACTTAGCAAATTTGGACGGTTGAGATTGCATAGGCTGACTAATGACGTGGCATGTTGTTGGAAGACATGACATGGGGGACCTTTGATATAAATTATATATCTTCTGTATCTTTTTGTACGCATCGTGCAATCAGTCTATTAGAGCGTTGACATATGGACGTGTTGACGTATGGACGGTACTAGTGGTATTTTGATTAGAGATTTGATAGCACTTTAACAGATCCGTCAGGTGCAACCGGTGGTGGTGGTTGTTTAGAATTTTATGAAGATAAAAATATTTGTAGAAGATTATTAATAATTGAGTGTGTGGTGGAGTGATAAGTGCATTGTTTGTACAATGGGACAACCTAGGTTCAATTCCCATTAAAGTGTAATATTTTTGGTTATATTACTTAAAATCTGGGCTATGGCAACCAAATTACTTGGACTGGCCCCGACTATAGGTGGATATCTTTTTTTAAATCTTCTCTAGCTTTTTCTTTAAACGCTCGATAGCTTTTTTATTTGAACTTTTGACTACTCTCATTTTAGACTTTCGATAGCTTTCATTTTAGACTTTCGATGGCTCTTCTTTTTAAATCTTCAACGGTTCTTTCTTTGAACCTTCGATGGCCCTCTTCTTTAAAACTTCGATAGCTCTTTTTTGAAACCTACGATGGCTCTCTCTTTAGCTTTCGATGGCTCTCGCTTTAGACTTTCGATGGCTCTTTTCTTTAAATCTTCGATAGCTCTTTCTTTAATCTTTTGATGACTCTCCTTCGATTGCTCTCTCTTTACACTTCCGATGGCTCTCTCTTTAAACTTTTGATGGCTCTCTTCTTTAAAACTTTGATAACTCTTTCTTTAGACCGAAGATAGCTCGCTATTTTAGATTTTCGATAGCTCACTTTTAGACTTTCGATAACTCTCTTTTAGACTTTTGATGGCTCTTTTCTTTTTCCTTCAAACCTTCGATAGCTCTTTTCTTCAAACCTTCGATGGCTCTATTTTTAGACTTTTAATAGTTATAACATTCCGTAATTTCTTCGTTTTGATTTTTGATATTAAATTAATTTTAAATATTGAAATAATTGATTTTTAAAGTCCAATAACTTGAAATCAAATATAGGGATTGTTTAAATATTTGAATTATTAATTAAATATTAATTAAATTGGATTTTAACGTGGTATGTTGCATTGAATTCCTGTCGAGTTTATCTACGTGATGGAATTGGTTCGGTCGAGTTTGGAGCAAGTGAAATTTTGGGCTAAAATCGGACGTTGTTCGATTTTAGTTTAAATCGGAACGCTTCAGCATCATATGAAATTTCTGTGTGTTTACTCACCTTTATATAAACTACTATAAATTATTGTTGAATGCTTAGATGATGGTTTATATTGTTGTTTGGTTATTTGTTTGGATTTTATATACCCGCACGACAAGCGGATGACATAAATAACCATTTCTTTGCAGGGGACAAAAACAAAAGGGAAGTCGGAGTGTACATAGCGAATAGGTCGCTATGGAACACTTCGAAATACAGATACATATGTGATTTAAATGAGACTTTCGTAGAGAGACCCTAAGAGGCTTCTCATCAATATTAATTTACTTTTATTCTTAAGTCACTTGCATTGTTGTTTGACACAAAATATTTATGACATATTGATTGATTGTGTAAGTGTCATTATAATTATTATCGTTGTACTGTAACTTATGAAATATATATCTACTAAGACCCTTGTTGTGTGTTGAACTTGAGCTTGTATTTTTACAAAATAAATGTTTGATCATGTTTTGCACTTTGAAGGTTGTTTAAACTATATTTTCAAATATTTTGGGAATTTTGAAAACAAGTGATAAGTGTTGGTTAAAATTTATAGGAGTTATAAATTTGGTTAATTTTCGGGATAATTAATATTGTTTTAATCTATGAAAAGATTTTAAATTTGATTAGGTTTCTTTCAGATAATTAATGTTGTTTTAAATTTATTATAATGCTTAAAATTGGATTAATTATCTTTTGAGATAATTATGTTGTTTTAAATTAATAAAATAAATTATTAATTTAATTAACCGTTTTAAATAATGATGTTTAAAATTTTATTAATCCTTTTTAATGATGATGTTTAAGATTAATTAACCATTTTAATAAATGATGTTAGAGTTAATTAACTGATTTAATAAAGGTGTTTAAATTAATTAACTTATTTAATAAAAGTGATTAAAGTTAATCAACTAATTAAATAAAGGTGTTTAAAGTTAATTAATGGATTTATTAAAGGAGTTATAAATTGATTAATTATCTCTTGGGATAATTAATGTGGTTTTAAATTTATAAAAGAATTATATCAATTATCTTTCCAGATGATTAAAGAAAATTTAATTGATTTATTATCTTCCAAAATAATAAATGTTGTTTGAAATTCATAAATGATAGTCAATAAATGGGAAAAATCTTTTGAAAGGAATTGTTATTCAAAAGTAAAGCAAGGTGTAAATTATTTTGAGGTTTATAGTAAACAATTTTTTAACGACATTTGTTTTTGACACTTCTTTTTAATACACTTAGTAGTATAATTTGCTCTTTAAAAATAATATTTTCAAGAGTATTTTTAAAGTGTTTTACAAATATTTGTGATGTGAAAACCAAGTACAAATTCATATTTTAAAAGTTGAAAAGTTTGTTCCGGTTATGGAAAGGACAAGAAATTTAACTTTCGTAAATGGTATGGAAAGGATTTAGTCATACTCGGAGCATTAAACATCGCGGTGTGGAAACTTATCTGTTTCGAAGGTTATTGTTGTCAAGGCAATGCCTAGACGTAACACTACCTTAACTTGCCCGGCTTCATTTTCAACCGAGGGATGGTACAAGTTTGAAATCGACGAGTAATGGTAAGGGTATGAGATTTTCATATATGATCATCTTGATTATTCCCGATAGTTGTTTTATTAACCGTCGATTTAGCTTTTTTCTTTGTGTATCGTCAATTTAAGACGATTTGTTGCTCTTTCAAGCATCGATATCCACTGTCAGAAATGGCTAAAACCAAAGAATGAGTGGAAGCTAAGCTTCGTAGGGTTGCTCCCATTAGGATATCTTAACATCTACTATACATTGAATTCGGTGGTACGTGCGCGTTACTCGGATTCTCGGTAAAGGTCAAGGGGATCCAGCTTGGACGTGTCTGAGAGTCATTGTAGTTCTCAAGTATATCTCTAAAGGTGTTTTTTTGGTGAGGGGGTGCACCCTCCTAGCCCTTGTTGGAAAATTCCTTTCCTTATTGATTTAAATCTTCGAATTATTTTCCTAATTGCATCGAGAAGTGACTGGAGTTCTTCTCGATGTTTAATTATTTGTCCATTCTTTAAGTTTGGATTTTAACCTTGTTTATACCCATTCTTTCAAGTTTGGGTCTTGTTTGATTGTATTTCCATTCTTTTGAGCATGGTTGTTGTTATTGTAAGGTAAAAATCAGTTTCATGTTTAGTGGTATGGTCTCACAGAATTATTATATATTCATCATATTACTTGAGTTTTCTTACATTGGTATTTTCAGACTAATCAGGGTGTTATTTTATTATAATGCTCGTGTCAGACCAAGTATTTTTTCCAAGTCGTCGTTGATGGAACATGGAGCTCATGGAGTAAAGTTCGCTGTTCATTTGCCATAGTATTATATTTCTGCTGTATTATTATATATACCCATCAGTAATTGTAAGGTCGGGAAGTTATAACTGTCCAAGCTGATAAAGTTTGTTTTTAACTCTGATATACTATACATCTTAGAGTGATAGTTCACTGTCTTTGTTATATTACATGTTGTCATTTTGCCGTAAGATTTTGTTTCCCCTGTTCTTTTCCTTTTTCTTTTCTTTTACCTAACAATCTGCCTTTTCGACAATTTAATATTCGACATTTGAATACCATGGATGTAATGTGTACCAACTTTCGATGGTCGAAAAGGCGGCTCGTTACAATAGCCTTGGCATTAGATCTTAGATTGCTTTTGCTTGCAGACTCATGATAGTACTATCTTTGGTCTTTCAATAATCTTTCCCTTTTGTAAGTTTCAATGCCAGTCCCTCTTTGAGATTAAAATTTTAGGGCATAACATTTGCTCCATGAAAAGTATTTTCTTTATACTTTATTATAAAGAAATTTTTTTCCTCTTTTTCTAATATATATATAGAAGCGCTCCATGACACCCTTTATAGCGACCCGATTTTTTCGACTTTCAAAGGTCGACATTGATACGTCCACTGTACCCAATGCCGCGTAGTGGAATGCTAGAAAACCGAACCATTAGGGTTTAAGAAGAAGCAGATAGAAGAAGAACAGAAACAATAACAGAATCTCACATTTCACAGCGGAACAATAAATAATAGGTAAAGAATAATCTTTAAAACAAAAACACTATATCGGTTTATACATCACATTATCAGATTTTACAACAACAAACAGCGGAAAAGAAATATTACATATATAAGTGATACGCCTCGCCATCCAGCTTCAACTCCTGATCTCCGCAGCAACTTCTTGACTTCGCTCCAGAATAATTGACAACCTGGCTCTAGGCTGCCCGTGTGGAAAATTATGGGCACCCAGAGTTTAGAAAGGGAACAATAAACTCCAGGTCAGTCATGAAACTGGTGTGAGATCTTAAATACAGTTATTTTTCATAAAGAAATAAAATAAATCCGCTATGCTTTTGGAAAATGAAACTACAATAAGGCCTCCCGGCACACACACAATGCAATCGCAAACTTGGGGGAGATTTCTCCTTATGATAGTCAAAAATGCTTACTATGAAAAATCCTTTTTGATATTATTATTAGTGCATAGTGGAAAACATTTCGAAAGTATAATATTAATCTTAACCAGCATATGTACCATTATATTAAGCCAGCTATAGCTACCACCTGAGGTGCCAGGTTATACAATTGCAATCGTAAAGGGCTCGTATTGTTTGATTGGATTTCCAACAAATGGTCATGCTAAGAAACTTCCTATGGTACATGGGTACGCCTCTGGAGGGATGCCCCGAGAACCTAACCGGATCTCTACCAACACAAGGCCGGGTTACCTCTGTAACTAGGTAATTACTACACGAGTATGTCATCCCCCGGTCGTTTGCGACCTTTATCCGAGGATCCTCAACCACAAAGCAACAACCACAAAGTATAATAAATTTGCAGCTTCAACATAGGTAAAATATCTGGGTTCCATACCATGATACTACCCTTTTCCAGAAGGAAATGACATGCCCTCAATGGGTGCTACCCCCAAATAACCTTGCCACATCCTTCCGGTTTCGACCATTTCCGGCTTGTGAGGTCTGACGAAGTCTCGTCCACAAAGGTACACTTTTTAAAAAGTCATGCTTTGATCCACAAATGATCAGCAGCACTTCGTATGCCACATTACCAATCTGGGAATATATCACTAGTAACCATCAACTACATAACCTCTGAGCTCGTACGTCTCAGAGAAGGGTGTTAAGCTAAGAGAATAAATTCTCCACCACCAACAGAAATGTATTTGACAGAAACCAGCTTTACATCTAAAAGTGTAACGTCAGACACATCCACACAAGTCCGTTCCGGGATCGAACGGAACCGAAGGCACTTCAAAAGAAGCCCTTGCAATCCGGATATTCACTAATCACGTCTGAAATCCCCATCACAAAGGGTGATAAAATCTCTATACCGGAACAACCCGGTGCAGAGACATTCGACAGCTAATCCTTTCGCTTTCAAAAATACCCAGTCTTCAACACCGTCTTCAAATGCAATCTCATTTCGTCGTATCATTATTCGGAATGGGTTTTATGACACAAGGTCCTCTCCCGGCTAATCCGAATAACGAGCGCTTACTTTTAAAAGTAAGTGTTCGTTCAGATTTTAAACAAATCATAACAAATTTCCACTTTGATCTTTTAAATAAAAGATCCATCACAATCACAAAGGTTCGATGTGGTTTTCGAATATCCATTTGGAATCCGACCCCCGATCGCATCGAAATTCAAATGTCGTTTAAAGGCAAATATTGATAGTAGGTTATTTAACTATCAATCAACATTCACAACAATTATCAGATTTAAATAATATTCCCAATTATTTATTTTCAAAATATCTTCGCAAGATAAATTTCACACTTCAAACATTTGAAAACAAATTTCAAATTACTTTCCACGTTTCAATACTTTGAAAACAAATTTCAAATCACTTTTTCTTACGCGGAACACAGTTCCAAATATTTATTTCCACTGAAAATCTGCTGAGTTCAAATAATTTAAAATACTTATCCAAAATATACTTGGAAATATTTAAAATAAAACTATTTAAAACACTTGCTTAAATATTAGTTATGAAAATACTATACTGATAACTCATATTATACTTCAAGTCCAAACTAATTTTAAAATAACATTAGTAGATAGAGTATAAATATTTAAATAACTATTTTCTAAATCAAATATCAATTCAATCTTTAAAATAATCCCTTCTACAATTATTTAAATACATCTTTACTTCAAAGGTTTAAAATGATTCCCAAAAATAATTTCTCCAATAATATTTTTCCAAATCAATTTATACTTCAAAAGCTATTTTAAAAATATACTCGGCTTTCCAAGGAAGAATTCTCTTTCCATTACAAAATGGTTCATTTACGTCAATCAATAAACCTTCCTCGATTTAATTTAAATTTACATTCTAAATCTGTAAATTTCTTTCCACACTTAAAAATAAACCGATATTTACTTTTTAAACAAATTTCCCTTTCCATTTTAAATTCCTATTGTGAATTCAAATTCCCAAAAATTCACTGATGTATGATTTTTAAATCGATTTTAAAAATTATTTACAAACACCAAATCAATTTCCATATTGATTCCCCAAAGATTTATTCTTTTAACACCAAATCAATTTACGAATTAATTTTTTAAAATAAATTCCTTTATCTTTTCCAAATTATTTAAAAATCATATTTTTTAAAATAAATTCTTCACCTTTTGAATATTGTTACCTGAAATCCATTTATTAAACTTTTTCCCATATTTTGGAATTTATTCAGTAGGATTCAAAAATAAAACTTTATCCTTTTAAGATTCTTCCTTTTAAATTTATCCAATTCCCAAAAATAATTTTTTTCTATAAATTTTCTGCTTGAATTTCAAAAATCCAATTTATTTGTTTCCGGTATCCAACGATACCAAAAATATATTCGGCTAAACTATAGCCTTCAATGATTTCAATCACAAAGAAAATCACACCCAGATTATAAATAATCAACACACAATATTGAAACAAATTCAAATATTTGAGGAATCTTGTTGGATCCCTCCAACCTGTTTCTTTGCATCCACAGACGTTAGCACAACATTTAAATACCAATTCCACTACGAGGTGGAATATCGTGGTGCATGAGATTTATAAAATATCATCCGCTATTATGCGGCGTATTGGGTCTCATCCGCTATATAATGCGGGAAATCAATAACTCCAAATACATATATAATACCAATTCCACTTCGAGGTGGAATATCGTGGTATATGGGTTTAAATATAATATCGTCCGCTATTATGCGGCGCATAGGATCTATTTCAATACAACTAATAATAATTTATCATCCACACACACAAGCAACAATTTTAAATTTAACTCTCATAATTCAATAATCAATCAATAACTGAAATTTTCAATTATTATAATTTGAGTGAGAAGATCTCACATTAGCCTTTTACTTTGCAATTCCATTCCGGACTAGTTTCTTCACAGTTTTAGACCTTGTATAAATAATTTATACAATTTATGAATAAATCGAACAATTCAATTTGCCATTTTAAAATTTTAATTCAACTAATAATTTAGTTTAACTCTATTTCCCTTTTCATGATTTCTTGTAGCAACTAAATAATTTAAATAAGTTTATAAAAATTTATCTCCATCATTCATTATTTTTAAAATTCAACCAGTAAATGAAAATAGATGTGTGTGTATATATATATATATATATATTTTATTTTCATTCCTTAAAACCACTTATTCCAGAAATAACCTATATATATATATATATATAAATTTTAATAAAATAAATTTCCTTTTCAAACCTACATACATGTATTAATAAAAAACAGAACTGTTTAAAATTTTCTCTACTGTAAAATAAAAATCTCACTTATATACATTTATTCATTTATTAAATTAAATTAAATACAACGCAGGTACCTTGCTGCCAAGCCCCACTCCATCGACTTCTTCCACTGCCAACGATGCACGGTCGTCGCACCCTCGCGCTCGCTAAAATCGAGCGCCAACCATCCTTCATAACCCCATGGTCGCGCACGCGACACTACAACAGTTTATGGATTTTATAGCGCTTGAAAAACGCTATAACAGGCTACCACAGCGTTTCAGAGAACGCCATGGAACCACAAGCTATGGTAGGCTGGCAGCATTACATAGCAGGAAGGAAAACGCTATAATAGCTAATAGCGTTTACAAAAGGGCATAGCGTTTGCAACCTACCATAGCGTTTTTTCTCTGTTATTAAACTTAAATGCTATAGGGAATATAATTCTTCATTTAACTTCTATAGCGTTTTTGAGCACATTTTATAGTGTTTCATCAAACCATGTTATAGCGTTACAATGTTTTTCGATAGCATTTCTTGTCATGTTTGTATAGCGTTTTTATTTTCTACTATAGCGTTTTTGATTCTATTATAGCGTTTTTGATGCATAAATCTTACATCTCATATAGAGCTGCGATAGCATTTTTAAAACGCTATTCTATATAATATTAATTTTCAGCATTTTTTTTTGTGGTTGTTGCTTGCATTTTGAATCGAGTGCTTGTTGTTTTTCTACTAGCATTTCTATTAAAAAAAAATATACACACAATTTCACTCGAAAAAGAATTTTTTTTTATTCCATTTTCGAATACATTCGCACTTCACATTTTTACAAATTTTCATATTTACAAACTGACACTGTACTTCCTGCATCCCCTTCACCTCCTTGCTGTTAGCCTCAGACATTGATACTGCAATACCACCTTGTTCATTTCAGCCATCCACCCTGTGCACAGCCTTCAACCATCACTGTGTACATCACAAAGCCACTATTCGCTTCCTTTTTTAGTGTATTTGGATACTAAATATACCAAACAATACTATTTTCAAACATAACTTCAAATATAAAACAACTGCAATTAGTTGTCGAAGAAAAAAAAAAGCAATTACTGTTTCAGCTTGTGACCTCAATTTACGATGAATTCTCTTTGAGTGAATTGAAGAAGCACGAGCTCATGCATGTACCTTGATCAATGCTTGAATGCACCTGAAAGTTTCAACTATTTGTTTCCTGACTATGTTGCCACCAACTAAGGTTGAAGCTTCACTAATCCTGCTAATGCTACCATTACTCTTCTTGCCTGTATTGACAGTTCAATTATCAACATTGTAACATAGACTATGACCAAATACTTTACTATTGAGGAAATCTACGGACATATATTCTGAACAAAAGGATCACTTTGTACTATTAAATACGAATATATTTTTTATGGTGATATGTTATTTTAAATTCAACACGAATATTAATTAAATGTTTCCTAACCCCGGTTAAAATAAAATTCAACATGAATATTCATTAAATGTTTCTTAACCTTAATAAAAAATGCAATTAATGTTTGAACTGAAATATAAAATACCAGAAGTTTAATGGTATTAATAATGTGCGGTACAGTTATTAGTATATTCAAGCTATTCATATTCTAGATTAATAAGCAATTTCATTTGTGATGTAGCACATGTCAGAAGTATATAATATCCAATAAGGACCGCAAACGTTATTGACATATGACTCATTCAAATTTAACACAATTTTTTATTTATATTAGGAAATACCGTGAACTGAAATGCCAGTCAACATCTATATGTTAAATATAAGCCTCGACTTTGGGAAAAGTCGGGTATAATAAGTAGTATGGTAACCAAATACATAGAACTTCTCTTTAAAATATGTCTATGGTTACTATACCAACTTTGGGTGTAAAAAAATCATATAAACTTAGTTAATTAACCTTATAAGTACAAGGTATTGTGTACAATAATTAATGATGTACATGACGTTGTATAAAAAACAAAGATTGGAAATTTCAAATTTAAATGAGAAGCATCAAAAGGATCTAAAAAACACTATTGTAGGGTTCAATGACGCAGCAGGCATCATGGATGCTAACTTGCAAAACAAAATAAAAAAATAACAATTAATATTTCAAAAGTTGAAAGTTTATCGAGATTGAATGTGATGTTATTATGTTCAATCTAAGAAAATAGAGGTCGTGAGAATATTACAGGTATAACTCCATCAGCAATTTTTAATTAGCATAGCTCTGTTGCAGTTATCTCCAAATTCTCAGTGGCCTGTAAGTTCAAGGTATATACAATTTAAGATATAATATCAAAATTTAGAAGTCGTGCATCTCATCATACAATGCATATATCAATACTGATACCTTTGGAGAAGCTTTCGCAGTTTTCCATAATATTGCTGCACATGCTTCTGGGCTGGATATAAGTTGCAAGATCATGATTTGTCAAAATGAGATTACAAAGGTGAAGTAAGAACATTTGCATGATAAAGCTATCTTGAAATCATCAATGAACAATGATAAACTATCTAAATATAGTAACTATGTTAACTAAGAGTTAGTAAAGCACTACAATTTTTTTCGAACTCTAATCTCAAACTTTGATTCTTATTTCAACTTAAAGTCTCCACTTTGAAGACAACAAAATTTTATAAAAGCACACAAAACAAAGTTGTAAATTTTAGAATTACTATTTCTTTTTCTTTTCTTTTCTTTTTTCCCAAAATCAACAATTAGTCCATTCATACCTATTAAAATCTTGCACTTTGAATCAGCCAGTTAAATAATTACTGAATAATTGTTCTGGAGATAACATAATATCTAATATCTTATTGTTTGCCAATTCACTGAATTAAGAATTGTTGGGTGATACATTTTCCAGCACACTGGAATATATCTTATACAAAATTTAACATTCCAAACCCAGATATAATACAATTGTCATCATATAAAATAAACAAACTGAAATAAAATAAAAACAGCAACAGACATCATTTTAATTTATGAGAGTATTGCGAACCGAAACACCTGCCAGTATACCTGGATCATGTGAACTATTTTTTCTGTGTATTAATGCTCCATTTGTTTCTCTCCTTTAACCTGTTAGTTGATTCATCGGGTTTTGTTATATTTCTTCATTGCTTGAATATTCAATATTTTGATACTGAACCTATACAAATCTTGATATACAGGCTTTTTAACTTTGTACTTTAAACAAAATTTCTTAACAGACCTTGATATATTTTTTCCTTTCATATTTTTATTTAATTGTAACATCAAACAGTTTTTTTTCCTTTTGGTTTTTCATTTAAAACACACTGCTTTAGTTTTGCAAATACAAGTGACAAAGATCTCATGAGCCTTTTTATGTTAATTTACTGGACATTCATTTACTTTTTTTATATAAAATTCTTTCATCTTTGCGCAATTCTCAGAGCTTGTTTGTAGTCTCTTTCAAGTAGGAATACATCATTAATGTTTTTGCAGAATGCCATGTTTCAGCTAATGATTTCATCAATCTAAGATATGGAATTAATGTTGTGCATTCTGCTCCCTGATTTTGCAATTTAGGTCCATAGCAAATGTATTTCTTTTTTTCCCGTTACTGTGAATTCACTTCACAAACTATCAAAATTTGTTGGTTATTTCTAACTTTTTGCCTCCAGAAGTTGGCTTCTATTTCAATCTATCCACCTCACTTCTCATAAAAATAGAATCAGATCAGACTTCTTGCCAATCAAGCCTTTGATTATTCAGCAATTCCAAAATTAAAATTTCTCTAAACTCAAGTAAACTTCGACCTCTTGCACATTTCAGACTATAATTGAAATCTAATTCCATTTCTACACTTTTACTACAGACACATCATGGATACAAAGAATAGTTAACTTATGGCCTTAACTCATTTTCTACAGACACTAGGAAGTAAGATTTTAATAAGCTCTGGTGTCATCTTAATGTAGAATTTAATTTGTAACTGGAGATATATTCTCAATGGCAAGAAGCATTTAATTAGTTCAGAATTTTTTGTAATCATAATACCACTATAACATTTTCAAAATATAAGACCTTTTTTTGTCAAAATGTTATTTAACCCGTTTCAAACAAAAAAATCCTTTTCAAAACATTGTTTATAGTTTTTCTCGAAATATTATTTTATTTCCGGAACATTATACTCTTCTTCAAAATATTTTATAGTATCGTTATTATTCTCCTCCCAAACATATGTACTTTTTTCTTTTTTCTTTTTAACTTCTGTACAATTATTTAATATGTGATGAATCATGAAAAACAAAGAATGGCTATAATATGCTACTCAAAAGAATTTATATATTGACTCTAGGGATGTTGTTCTATTTTTTTACATTTAATTTTTTGACAGTTTGAAATTTTGTATGTAAATATTATAGTAAACAATACTTATTTACTTTACTGACTGTATGATACTTATTCGCTAACTGTATTTAAAACTTTAGGCATAGAACATAGAATAAATAACAAAATTTACCCCCTTGACATTATCTTGGGTTCTGAAAACCAAAGCTTTAATAGTTTCCTCAAAGCTATGAGTGACTTGTATAGAATTAGCACCAGCTGCAACAAGAAATGTAGTTAATGCATTAAGCAATTGTTAATACCAATAACAAATTAATTCATATGTTTGTGACAAAATCAAATGAAACATATATTATTTCTTAGCACCTTCACCAATTATACACTGGGCAAGAACAACAATTGCAATACCATCCCCCACTGAATCAAATATATTTGCAGCAACTTGTCTTACTAATTTAGAACCAATGTTCTCTATAGGGTCCTCTAGCTCAACCGAAAGGAATAAAAGGGTGATTTAACATGGTCATAGAAGTTTTTTCTTTCAGTCACAGGAAGTCTAAGAGAAATTCTCTCCAAAAGTTACTATGTAATAGAAGTATATAGAGACAATAAAAATGTTGCAGTTGATAATGATGAAAATAACAATGGGTAATCACATACATTTTATACAAAGGCTAATTAATTTTAACTTTGTATCAACTGTTTGAACTAACGACAGTGAAGGTGCATATTAATATCTTTGCATTCTTGGTTGTAGAATAATAAATGTTATTTAATGTTGATTAATATATAGATATCATTAATGTATATACATGAATGAAGTACCAAACCAAAATTTGAATAGACATTAAAAGCATGACTCTGACTGTTCATATAAGAAACATCGTTAAAATAAAATAGTGTACATTGCAAGTAAATACATTATCCTGTATGAATTTTTTGTATTAAAAGAATGATAACTTCACTACTAAAAGAATTTAAATTACATGAAGGTTAGGAGCTACATGGTGTTAAAAATGTAGGAGGAAGAATAAATAAATTTTAGTGTACAATTTAATTGGTTACATAATCTCATATATGACTTCTTATACTCAAAGTTATACATTATTCTTACAAATAATACTAAGATCAAGTAACAAACATTTAATATGGACATAATATTTTATTAAAATGGGAATTTGTCAAATGAACAACGTAGAATATGCAACTCAACTATTCGAAAGTGAAAGAAAAAGAGTATATACTAATACTTGTACCAAAGAAGTGTCTCGATCGTACATGAGTTCAATAAAAAAACCAGCCATGAATTTTTTTAAAATGGGAACATGCTAAGATAGGGAAAAAATATGCAACTGCATAGCGAAGTTACGATAATTTACTAATCAAGCTTTAAAAATTGATACCCTTCGTCAAATGCAACACAACTATTCAAAAATGAAAGAGAAGATGCATATTCTGGCATTGTATAGTATTCATATACTATGTCTACCAAATAAGTGTCTTAATCCGTACATGAGTTAGAAAACTAAAACCAGTCCTGAAGTATTTTTTTTAAAATGGGAACGTGCTAAGACAAAGGAAAAAAATATGTACATGCACAAGTTATTATAACTTACTAATTAAGTTTAAAATATTGATACCCCTAGTTGATATGCCCTAGATGCAACACTAAACAACAACTCAGATGAACTTACTACAAACCGAATTACAAATTAGTTGAACTTAGAACGAAGTAATTGAAGTCATTTGCGTCCGCTGTCAACAGCAACAACTGACATCGCTAGTACACATAAAGCAAAAAGGCAGAATATGTTACTTGATCACAGAAATGAACCAACGTACAAACAAATATCTACCCAATAGAATAATCTTTCAACCATGGGCATAAATATCTGCTGACTATCAATGTCACAGGCAAGTAACATCAAAACATTACATAATTGCCCTATAATCAACTAATGTGGTGAATACTGTCAGCATTCTTTGAAATCCTATTTGACCAGACAAAAACTTAATACCTGCTTGTTAAATATGTTGCAGAATTTGTTATAACATACACATAGCAAAGGGAGATTGCGTTATCTGATAGAGCGTAAAATAGCAAACTACAAAGAGATTGCTACAGGGAATAAGCTATCAAATCAAGGCACGTCTCACTGTCAACTTTCAATTTGAATAACAAATAGCATTAACACAATTCCTACTTCAATGTAATCAAAATGAAAAGTTTTAAGATGTTACCCGATCTTCAAATCGTTGACGATGTTGTTGAAACCGAGCATCCAACAAATGACAGTAACATATTGTCTGATGTTGTAAGGCTGTTACCAAACGGTAATCGAAGTAACATATTCATATGCTTTTCTGAAAGAACAAAAGGAAAAGGTTTAAGTGAAATTCATGAGTACCTGCTAGCAAAGACTAATCAGTAATACCAGCAACTAAAGAGAATTCAATAGCAAATAAACATGCTAGATTGAAACCATGCTAAACAAATTAGTAGAATGGAAAAGGTAATTTGTTAGTACATGCAACCAAGGAGGAAAAGCTGAGAGAAATCTTCGCCCTTGTTTTTGTAGACGATGATTGAGAAGGAGAAAGGACACAAAAAAACCCTAGGTTGCAAAAGTGGAGGAGAATTCATGATATTGTTCGTGATTTGATTTCGTGCTTTAGTGAAACATAGGTTTAATTTAGGATTTGAATTTTGAGATGAATTCATCATTTGATTTTTCAAGTTTTAGGGAAAAATGAAGAGCAGGAGTCATGAAGGGGAGGAGGGAACGAAAAGTAAAATGAGCTGCACAATCCCACCTTTTTTTATCTTATTGATAACCCGCCCAGTTATGTGATCATATAGCGCTTAAACGTTAATTTGTGTTTTCCCCAGTAATTTAAAATAGCATTTACTGACCAAACGCTATATTTTAGTATTTTACTGTGCTATAAAAAATGATTTTTCTTGTAGTGCGACCTCGTGCTGCCGTCGCCACGTGAGCTTTCCCTAAATCGAAGACTTTGACCAGCCCAAATCTGCACCGATGGCCGCTATCACGAACTCGAGCTCATGTGATTCGCCCTCGGCCTCTTGAATTCGTCGTGCCTGCTCGCTCACGATCCTTGGACCACGCTGCTTGCTTGAAAACGAGCATCAGCTCGCCGTTCTTTCTCCTGATTCTTCTTCCATAGGTACGAGCTATTGCTCCTCCCCTTTTCTCGAGCTCGAGCAGAGCTTGCGATGCCGCGCCTCTCTCTCTCTCTCTCTCTCTCTCTCTCTCTCTCTTTTTGAACGAGAGAAGATTTTTGTTCGGTCGGCCATTTTTAATCTTCGAACAGAAAAGAGGATGTAAAAAGGAAATGAATGTAGCGCTATTTTAAACAGTTATTATCTTTTTTTTTCGATTGAACTGGGTGATAGTGAAAGGGACGCGATATTGAAAGGAAGGAGACGTGTTAGGACAAAGCTACAGTGACATGAGATGAAAGCAAAAAGGTGTGATGTGAGAAGTATTACGGCTGAAAGGACTAGGGTATATAAATATATTTAAATTGAATTCGAATTGCCTCGATTTACGTAGCTTAAAATCGCGAACCCCCATCAAGGCATGCCGCTAGACGTTTATAATGTTAAACCCCTGTTCCGAATGCAATGGAAAAGGTTTCGAGTCCAAATTCGATCGTATGGAGAAGATAGCTTTTTGGACCAGTTAAAATATGGAATTTTCAATTTAAATTTCAGCCCGTTTGCTTATCGTACGGCCACACGACAACCCCGAATGCTACGAAAATTGAAATCCGATAATAATACAATATTACGGATCCAATGGAACTAGTTTCGTTGAAATCCGAGACTATTTCTCGGAAGGCTATTTTTAAATATCGATTTAAACAATATAATTTCAAAACCTAACAAATCGCTTTCAAATTCAATTTTAAAAATTCTACTATCTCCAATATCATCAATATAAATTTTCTAAGCCTTGAAAATATTTTTAATCAGCTTAAAACTGAAGAGTCAAATTTTTATCCAACTTTAATAAATTAAATTCAATAATTTAAATTTCCAAATTCATAGTTATAATTAAAGTTCAAATTAAATCAACTTCTAAATATAAAATTCATTCAAATATTTCAATTTCAAAATTTTCGAGTCGTCACACCCTTCCCCCCTAAAAGAATTTCGTCCCGAAATTACTAGTTAAGGAGAATGATCCTTAACCCGTTCATTATTTTTCCGAAACCAAATAGTTTCAAATATCTTGCCAAAACAAATCTTTTTATTTAAGATCCATCATTACTTCAACTAACTCTCCAAATTCAATCATAAGTTCCAAATAATATTGTTTTCTTTAACAATTCAAATTTTCAAAATTTTCTCAAAATTTTTCTAACTCTCTAAATTTTCGAAAAATTTCTCCAGTGTCTCCTTTGCGCGGCTAGCTCGGTACGACTACAAAAATGGCACCACGGCTCCCAGATTTCAAAAAAGAAAACGAAAAGCTAAGCGGCTAGACAAGAAAGTCATCAAATTTCATACTGAAATATTAAATACATGCTTTTTTGTCGAGCAATTCAATTTTATCTTCGAAATCAAAATCACTATTCCATTTTCCTGTAACACACCTGTATATTCTACTAGCCATAATATCCAATTACAACATTCAAATATGATTTTGCACATTTTATTACAAAAGTTTAAATTCTTACTTCTTATACCACTTTTACTTCACTATTGAAGTTATATATCCATTTTCGTTCTATATTGCATTTTCACTTTCATTTGAATTCAATTTACAATTTCAATTTATTTGGATTAAGTTTAACTTTTGAATATTGAATTTTATCAATCATCTTTCATTCCCAACTGATTCATATCACTATTTTAAATCAGTTTCATTTACTAATTCATTACAAATTCTAATACATTTTATCTCAAAACATCTTTTATTTTATTTCTACCTTTATTAACTTAACTTCACTTTGAACTAATTCTACAACTTCATTTTATTTCACACAATTCAAATTGATTTTCGATATTCAGTTTCATTTCCCATTTTATTCTTTTGTTCAATCCCAAAAATTTATTTTCAACTCACCATTTTGGTTTATAACCACTTATATTTAAACTGTATTTCAAATTCCATATGAATTCAATTTACCTTTCATTTATAATTATTGAATTCAATTCATTCTAAACTATATCTATTTGGTCATTTCCTTAATAAATTTTATTTTAATACTCTGCTTTACAAATCAAATTCAATTCCAATCCTAGTTCTATTTGCTTACAAAGTCGAAATGAATTTCAACATTCAATTTCACTTTCATTTAATTGCAATTGTAAATTTATTCATTCATTCACAATTTTATTTTCCACCTTTATAGATTTTATTCCAATCATTTAGTCTATAAGACTTCTCAAATTCACCTTCATACAAATTAACTCAAATTCTCAATCTCAATTCTTTTATTCAATTTTCATTTTTTTTAATTCCACTTGGATTAAATTTTCCTTTCATTATTTCCACCTTTACTTTTATCTAACTTCTCTTTAAGTTAGATTTTTATTTTAACAACTTCAAACTTTACAAGTTATCAACTTAATGATATTCCATAAAATATTTTATCTAACATTCCAGAGTCTTCTCAACCTTTCAAAAATCATTTTTTGAAATCAATTCAAATTATCTTTTGAATTTCCAAAACCAAACCCAGTTTTCCAAGCAACCTCAAATTTTAAATAATTTGGCAGCAATTCCTCTATTGGAAACTCGAAAATGAACATCGATGATGCTGCAATCACCGCCGAAGTTATTTTCCAGCAACCAAAAAGAGTTTAGAGCTTTTATCCCTTCAAAACATTTTCCAACCTTTGAAATTCATGTTCAAACTAAAAAGAATTTAATTTTTTTTCCAAATCTCCAATCTTTTCCAAACTCCAAAACTTTTCAAACCCTTTAAATTTTATTTTATTTTATTTTTGTTCAAAAAATTTCTCTGGAATTCCATTTCAAATTATAAATCACATTTACAATTTACATTCTCAAATTCCATTTGTATGTGATTTTATTTCCTTAGCTTTAAGTTATGATTTCAACTTCTTATTCAATAATCAATGATAATAAATTAATATTATCAATTCCTAACAAACAAGCAACCATATACTATATAATTTATGGAAATCATTTCTTTTTATATACAAAAATAATTTGGGTAAAATTATTTCATTTACCCGATTTTAAAACACTATCGTGTTGAATTGTTCTGTACAAGTGTTTAGAGATTCCTATCGATAGAGTTGTACAGACTATACCGACTAGAATCCATATACCGCTCAACAAACCAATCATCACAATATAAAACAATTTTGTATTCACTAACAAATACGCGCTCATATCTATTAATACACTCAAACTCATTCTAGAGTACTACTGACTCTATCTCTAATGAGTAACACCTAACAGAGCCAAGGTTGTCACTTAACCAAATGCTCTGATACCAAATTTGTAACGGTCTAGGCTTTTCAACCATCGACAACAGCCAATCTCTACTGGTAGGCTTTTCAACCATCCCAGCCCCGCCATGGCATACAATGGTACCCTGCCTTTGCTTTTACGGCCAGTCTTTCGACTGTCACGCCTTACGGCTAACCAACCCCTTAAAGAGGACGTGTAAGGGTAAGAGTCTCCTGCTCGCCACCAAATAAAAAGCGAGAACCCCCATCACGTTTCACAAAGATAAGCAAGGTCAGTCATGGGACTGGTGTGAGATCTTAAATACAGTTATTTTTCACAAAGAAATAAAAGAAATCCGCTATGCTTTTGGAAAATGAAACTACAATAAGTCCTCCCTGCACACACACAATACAATCACAAACTTGGGGGAGATTTCTCCTTATGATAGTCAAAAATGCTTACTACGCAAAATCCTTTTTGATATTATTATTAGTGCATAGTGGAAAACATTTCAAAAGTATAATATTAATCTTAACCAGCATAGGTACCATTATATTATGCTAGCTATAGCTACCATCTTAGGTGGCAGGTTATACAATTGCAATCGTAAAGGGCTCGTATTGTTTGATTGGATTTCCAACAAATGGTCAGGCTAAGGAACTTCCTGTGCCGCATGGGTACGCCTCTGGAGGGACGCCCCGAGAATCTAACTGGATCTCTGCCAACACAAGGCCTGGTACCTCTGTAACTAGGTAACTACTACACGAGTATGCCATCCCCCGGTCGTTTGCGACCTTTATCCGAGGATCCCCAACCACAGAGCAACAACCACAAAGTATAATAAATTTGCAGCATCAACATAGGTAAAATATTTGGGCTCTATACCATGATACTACCCTTTTTCAGAAGGAAATGACATACCCTTAGGGGGAGCTACCCCCAAATAACCTTGCCGCATCCTTCCTATTTCGACCATTTTCGGGTTGTGAGGTCCGACGAAGTCTCGTCCATAAAGCTACACTTTTCAAAAAGTCATGCTTTGATCAACAAATGATCAGCAGCACTTCGTATGCCACGTTACCAATCTGGGAATATATCACTACTAACCATCAACTACATAACCTCTGAGCGCGTACGTCTCAGAGAAGGGTGTTAAGCTAAGAGAATAAATTCTCCACCACCAACAGAAATGTATTTGATAGAAACCAGCTTTACATCTCAAAGTGCAATGTCAAACACACATCCATACAAGTCGGTTCCGGGATCGAACGGAACCGAAGGCACTTCTAAAGAAGCCCTTGCAATCCAAATATTCACTAATCATGTCCGATATCCCCATCACAAAGGGTGATAAAATCTCTATACCGGAGCCACCCGATGCAGAGACATTCGACAGGTAATCCTTTCGCTTTCAAAAATACTCGTTCTTCAACACCGTCTTCAAATGCAATCTCATTTCATCGTATCATTATTCAGAATGGGTTTTATGACACAAGGTCCTCTCCTGGCTAATCCGAATAATGAGCGCTTACTTTTAAAAATAAGTGTTTATTCAGATTTCAAACATATCACAACAAATTTCCACTTTGATCTTTTAAATAAAAGATCCATCACAATCACAAAGGTTCGATGTGGTTTTCGAATATCCATTTGGAATCCAACCCCCGATCGCATCGAAATTCAAATGTCGTTTAAAGGCAAACATTGATAGTTGGTTATTTAACTATCAATCAACATTCACAACAGTTACCAGATTTAAATAATTTTCCCCAATTATTTATTTTCAAAATATGTTTGCAAGATATATTTCACACTTCAACCATTTGAAAACAAATTTCAAATTACTTTCCACATTTCAATACTTTGAAAAAAAATTCAAATCACTTTTCCTTACGCGGAATACATTTCCAAATATTTATTTCCACTGAAAATAAGCCGACTTCAAATAATTTAAAATAATTTAAAATAATTATCCAAAATATACTTGGAAATATTTTAAAAAAACTATTTAAAACACTTGCTTAAATATTAGTTATGAAAATACTATACTGATAACTCATATGATACTTCAAGTCCAAACTAATTTTAAAATAACATTAGTAGATAGAGTATAAATATTTAAATAACTGTTTTCTAAATCAAATATCAATATAATCTTTAAAATAATCCCTTCTATAATTATTTAAATACATCTTTACTTCAAAGGTTTAAAATGATTCCCAAAAATAATTTGTCCAACAATATTTTTCCAAATCAATTTATACTTCAAAATCTATTTTGAAAATATACTCGGCTTTCCAGGGAAGAATTCTCTTTCCATTACAAAATGGTTCATTTACGTCAATTAATAAACCTTCCTCGATTTAATTTAAATTTACATTCCAAATCCGTAAATTTCTTTCCACACTTAAAAATAAACCAACATTTACTTTTTAAACGAATTTCCCTTTCCTTTTTAAATTCCCATTGTGAATTCAAATTCCCAAATATTCACTGATATATGATTTTTAAATCGATTTTAAAAATCATTTACAAACACCAAATCAATTTCCATATTGATTCCCCAAAGATTTATTCTTTTAACACCAAATCAATTTACGAATTTATTTTTTAAAATAAATTCTTTTATCTTTTCTAAATTATTTAAAAATCATATTTTTTAAAATAAATTCTTCACCTTTTGAATATTATTACTTGAAATCCATTTATTAAACCTTTTTCTATATTTTGGAATTTATTCAATAGGATTCAAAAATAAAACTTTATCCTTTTAAGATTCTTCCTTTTAAATTTATCCAATTCCCAAAAATAATTTTTTACTATAAATTTACAACTTGAATTTCAAAAATCCAATTTATTTATTTCCGGCATCCAACGATACCAAAAATATACTCGGCTAAACTATAGCCTTCAACGATTTTAATCACAAAGAAAATCACACCCAGATTATAAATAATCAACGCATAATATTGAAACAAGTTCAAATATTTGAGGAACCCAGTTGGATCCCTCCAACCGGTTTCCCTGCATCCACAGACGTTAGCACAACAATAAAATACCATTCCACTTCAAGGTGGAATATCGCGGTATATGAGATTTATAAAATATCATCCGCTATTATGCGGCGCATAGGGTCTCATCCGCTATATAATGCGGGAAATCAATAACTCCAAATACATATATAATACCAATTCCACTTCGAGGTGGAATATCGTGGTATATGGGTTTAAATATCATATCATCTGCTATTATGCGGCACATAGGGTCAATTTCGATACAACTGATAATAATTTATCATCCAAACACACAATCAATAATTTTAAATTTAACTCTCATAATTCAACGATAAATCAATAACTGAAATTTTCAATTATTACAATTTGAGTGAGAAGATCTCACCTTAGCCTTTTAATTTGCAATCCATTTCCATTCCAGACTAGTTTCTTCTCAGTTTTAGACCTTGTATAAATAATTTATACAATTTAAGAATAAATCGAACAATTCAATTTGCCATTTTAAAATTTTAATTCAACTAATAATTTAGTTTAACTCAATTTCCCTTTTTAAGATTTCTTGTAGCAACTAAATAATTTAAATAAGTTTATAAATATTTATCTCTATCATTCATTATTTTTAAAATTCAACCAGTAAATGAAAATAGGTATATTTGTATATATTTATTTTATTTTCCTTCCTTAAAACTATTTATTCCAGAAATAACCTATATATATATATAAATTTTAATAAAATAAATTTCATTTTGAAACCTATATACATGTATTAATAAAATAACAGAACTGTTTAAAATTTTCTCTACTGTAAAATAAAAACCTCACTTATATACATTTATTAAATTAAATTAAATACAATGCAGATACCTCGCTGCCAAGCCCCACTGCGTTGGCTTCTTCCACTGCCAACGACGCACGGCCGTCGCACCCTCGCACTCGCCAAAATCGATTGCCGACCATCCCTCAAAACCCCATGGTCGCGCATGCGACCTCGTGCTACCGTCGCCGCATGAGCTTTCCCTAAATTGAAGACTTTAACCCACCCAAATCTACACCGATGGCCGCTATCACGAACTCGAGCTCGTGCGATTCGCCCTCGGCCTCTCGAATTCGCCGTGCCTGCTCGCTCGCGATCCTTAGACCACCCTGCTTGCTTGAAAACGAGCATCAGCTCGTCGTGCTTTCTCCTTATTCTTCTTCCATGGGTACGAGCTACTGCTCATCCTCTTTTCTCGAGCTCGAGCTCGAGCAGAGCTTGCGATGCCGTGCCCCCCTCTTTCTTTTGTTTTTGAACGAGAGGAGATTTTTGTTCGGTCGTCCATTTTTAATCTTCGAACAGAAAAGAGGATGTGAAAATGAAATGAATGTAGCGCTATTTTAAACAGTTATTATCTTTATTTTCGATTGAACTGGGTGATAGTGAAAGGGATGCGATATTGAAAGGAAGGAGATGTGTTAGGACAAAGCTACAGTGACATGAGATGAAAGCAAAAAGGTGCGATGTGAGAAGTATTACGGCTGAAAGGACTAGGGTTTATAAATACATTTAAATTGAATTCGAATTGTCTCGATTTATGTAGCTTAAAATTGCGAACCCCCATCAAGGCGTGCCGCTAGGCGTTTATAATGTTAAACTCCTATTTCGAATGCAATGGAAAAGGTTTCGAGTCCAAATTCAATCGTATGGAGAAGATAGCGTTTTGGACCAGTTAAAACATTGAATTTTCAATTTAAATTTCAGTGCGTTTGCTTATCGTACGACCCACGCAACCCCGAATGCTACGAAAATTGAAATCCGATAATAATACAATATTACGGATCCAATGGAACTGGTTTCGTTGAAATCCGAGACTGTCCCTCAGAAGGCTATCTTTAAATATCGATTTAAACAATATAATTTCAAAACCGAACAAATCGCTTTCAAATTCAATTTTAAAAATTCTACTGTCTCCAGTATCATCAATATAAATTTTCTAAGCCTTGAAAATATTTTTAATCAGCTTAAAACTGAAGGTTCAAATTTTATCCAACTTTAATAAATTAAATTCAATAATTTAAATTGCCAAATTCATAGTTATAATTAAATTTCAAATTAAATCAACTTCTAAATATAAAAATTCATTCAAATGTTCAAAATTTTCGGGTCGTCACACCCTTGTTTTGGAGCACCCTAATTGCTTCCACTTTCAGCCACAAATCTTTATTTAAATAATGGTTTGAGTAGAGAGAGAATTAGTGAGAAGAAAGAGAAACAGAAATATGGAGTGGATATCAATGGGCTATAATGGTGCTGCACCGTTTAGGGTGTTGTTAAACTCTCTCCATACACACACGCCCAATTTTAATTTTGTTATTCCTTTTCTCGCCTTGACACGTTCTCAGATAAAATTTTGATATTCCCCCAGATTTGTTATTTTGTCTATTGGATCGTCTCACCTTTTCATCAATGGCTAGGCTTTCAGCCCTAAATTAACCATATAACTATTCATATTCTTCTCGAAATCATCAACGACGAACTTTTCTCTTTAACTCCAAGATCTTTAATTATCAAAATTTGTTGCTTATTCGGTATAATCCATCTACTCTCTTTTGTTTGGTATTGTTCGTTGTTATTAATTATTTTCGGCATGAATTATGAATCTGGTTAACTGATTAATCTGTATGGTCCCCTTTTGATGTTGCCCCATTGATCGTAGTTTTGTGTCCTATCAAAATGATAAAGAAGTTTATCATTTTTAAAATATGATTGAATTAGATCTTTAAATTATTTGTTTATTCAAAATAAACTATTTGTGGATTGATGACTTTAAACCCCGTAGCCTAATTATTTAGAGACTTCATAGTCGTGCTCTCAATATCTTACTTTTTAATCATTTGACAATGATACCCTTGATAGTTTAATTCTAGATGCTTGATTGCCATATTAGACACTTGATATTTATAGCTTTGATAGTTATTTATTAGACATTCGATAGCTATACCTTTGGTAGCTATATTTCTTAGACATTCGATAGCCATACCTTCGATAGCTATTTTTCAGACATTAGATAGTTATATTTTAGACATTCGATATCTATACTCCTTCGCTAGCGATATTTCAGACATTTGATACCTATTTTTAAATGTTCGATGGCTATACTTACAATAGCTATTTTGCAAACATTCTATAGGTATAATTTTGATAGTTTTAATTTTAAACTTTCAATAGCTATACTTTCGATAGTTATATTTTAAACCTTTTCTAGTTATGCTTATGGCAACATTAATTTTGATAACCACGTTTTTCTTATAATTATTTTATTTAGTATGTTTATTTATGTCCATTTAACGAACCCTCTTTTTTATACTATTTTAGTATATCATTCAATCCCGAGGTAAATAATTTGAACATTTTATAATCATCACTTTAATTATATCAAGGAATCGTTGTTAATATCAAAAGGACTTCTTCGAAATATTCTTCCACATCAGCTAAGTCTAGGATGACTCCTAGTCACATGGAAGGGAAAATTTATATCAACTGTCAATTCCTAATCCCCAAACAGGAGGAGATTGTCTCCATCCTTTGATATTTTGTATCATTAGGGTTGATACTAGAGCATTAGGCTCTACTGGAAAAATGAATCATCCTCTAAAGGATACTTCACCATCTCTCCAACCTACCTATGGAATTCATGCTACTTTCATTTCAACCATATTATCATCGATATTCTTTCCTTTTGGAAAATAGCTTCAATTCAGCTAACCATTAATTCAAATAGTTGCATCCATTCCTCCCACATTATGTTTTAAAAATTACAATTAGAGGGTCTGCATGAGCAAACTTTATGCTCGATCACTAGTCCTCAAAGGTTAAGAAGCAACTAGATAATACCATCTTTTTTCTTTGTCCATCTAGTGATGAAGTCATAAAAGATCCTATAAATAAGATGAAGAATTAGGCTAATCAGTTCTCTTTTGAGAAGTGTTTTTCCCTTGATATTTCTGGAGCTTTCGCTTCCCCAAGCATGGTTTACATTTTTAAACATCCACCCTTTTAATCTTATTCATTATTGTTTACTTATTTTTAGTTAATGTCATTATTGCTTTACCTGCAAGTTCTTCTTCCAAAACTATTGACCCCTTGGAACTAACCAAGAAAGATAAATTTGGAAAAAACAAGGAGTACTCTCGAAGTAGACTAAAACGTCTTATGGAAGAAAAGTTGAAGAGAGATATAATTTGATTTTTCCTTCTCATCGCATTCTTGGCGAGCCTTTGCTTCTAAGATGGGATGCCTATGGATTGCATTCCCTTTATTCCAAGGATTAGATCATTTTACAGTTAACAACCAGTTCAATGTACTCTTTTCGTTAACCCATAATACTCTCCACGTATATATTATTTTCCTTTACAACCTATGACATCTCATTTTTCATTATTTTCCTTATCTTATATAATTTTCAGATTTGAATCTAGTTGAGCCTAAGCTTCTTTCTATTGATAAGAAGACAACAAAGGGCTCAAAGTCTCGTAAATAATTAGATAATCATCCCATTCCTCCTACTTCTGCTACTACAGGGACTACTTCATTGTCCCTGGCTTTGGTGGCTGATAACATTTTGGAAGCCCCCAAAATTAAGAAATGCCAACAAAGGGACACTAAATGACTAGATTATCAAATTGACTCATCTCCTACCAACACGAAGTCTAAATCCGGCCATCCTTCTTAAGCAGTTCATGTTCTTATTCCTAGTGTTGCTACTAATGTTGCATCCTCTTCTCTTTACTCAGATGTCAACATCATGTTGTTCCCGGTAAAGTAGTAATTATCAAACCTCCATAAAGAGTTGGGCTTGATTATCCAATGAATATATCTTCATTGATTGGAATTACATCTAAGAGGAACATTGGTGGTTCTACTTCAGATTTTGATAGATTTTTGTCTTCCTTTTTTCATTTTTCTAAATTTGCATATATATATTGGAGATATTCAATTTCCTCCAACCTTTTCTCAAGACTTCCTTAATTTCCTTACGAAGAAGCTTCTCATAGTATGTTTCTTTTGGAAATTTTCAATATCATTAAGAATTACTTTTCATAACTAAGTTTTCATATTTTAGATTAATAAAAATTTGTTTCTTCTTCAACATTCTCTTTTGAAGTCCTCAAACTGTACTTTCCTTCTTCAAGAGTAGAACTTTGTTCTCTCTAATAGAATCATGACACTTAAGGACGAGAACTTTCATTTGGATGTAGCTAATAAGGTTTTAACCACTCAAAATGAACGTCTCCAAGATTTTCTCAACTTAACAACAGGGGAGAAAAGCCCAATTGAAATCAGACTAAAAGAACTTTTCTCCCTGCTTGGATTGGAAAAGGACAAGAACTGATCTTTGAAAGAGAAATCAAGATTTTTTGAAGAAACTCTTCATCTATTAAAGAAGGATGCAACTCAAAACCACCTTTAATTGTCTGGTCTCACTGATCAAAACTCCAACCTTGAGAAGGAGTTAGCGAAGACGGGGGTGCATCTATAACAATCCACTATTTTCGACCCTTTGATTTGACATCCGAATCAACGTCAAACCACAAAATCCGAAAACAACAGATCATTAGGTTATTATATAGCTAAGCAAAATAATATTCTAATTACATGAATCAAAACTCACAATGGAAGGAACAGTTATAATATCAAACTATTCAATTACCCAAACCAATCCATAATTATAACTTTATAGGTATAGATTCATGCAATACAAATCCATCAAAGCAATACACAATACCATATTAGTGTCAAATGTCAATATATATAATATATTCATAAGTGATGTCTCAACATCCACACCTCCGACATCACCTATATCGGCAAAACTCCATATGCCATTAAACCATCGATGATAAATACAAAGAAAAATGTGGAGATGGTTATACATATGTCTGAGTGAGTGAAATCGATCTGTTTCACATATACTAAAAAATACTAATATAAAATCATTATTGTCTAACACATATAAACATACATTAACCTGCCCAATCTGCATTCAAAGAGTAATATAAACACTGTGAACATAGTTGACTACTAGATTAAAGTCATGTTACATTCAACTACTTCATATATATATAACATGACAAACTGTGTCCTGCACTCACTACTCATTTAACTTATGGACATAGTCGCAGGTACGGTCCATTGAAGGTCATATAAGTCTACGTGCGGTTATCTCCGTTCTCTCACCGTCCACATACTCATGTGCGACATGTCATGCTACAGTAAGTCGTAGGAGTAACTAATGCAACTAAATCATAGAGGGAATGATTATTTCCCACATCACATACACATCATATATAATCATTTGAGACGATTGTCAAATATCAACTACAAAATCCATACATCCATTCTTATATACATGTCTCATCACATCAAGATCATATTGCAATAGTCGCCAAAAATGTAGTTCGAATGAACATGCGAAAAACCATTCTAAAAACAATTCTCGTTCGGCTTGGCCCTATTGGGTCCAGCTTCAACCTAGCCCAACAGTGCCCCCACATGTCTAATGGTGGGATTACCATCGGTCGATCGATCATGGACCGGTGCATCGGTGGTGTCCTCATCAGTAGATCGATGTCATACCCAGTCGAGACCTCATCCACTCTACCTTCTCCATTTTGCTTTTTGATCGGTTTATTCCTTATTCAGTTTGATTTTAATTACTTATACTTCAATTTAGAATTGATTCAACTACATTATATGATCATTTTATCACTACTTTACATTGCTAATTCATTTGCATCACTACATAATTGATTTATCTTCATTAAAATTTAATTAGAGTACCACTATCTTTATTCATCCATTAATTGTTCATTTATTTGTGAACATTAAATTCAAAATTAATCCTAGGGCTAGATCAAAACAATGATATAACAATATAATTGCATTATATGCCAAGGAAACGAGATCTGTTCACAGAAATGAAGATCAAACCTCAAACTTTGATGAAGAACTCTCTAATATCTCCGCTATCCGAAAGTACGTACCTAGAAATCGTCTTGATTTGTCTAATGATCAATGTTATAACAACCAACACCTCACTTAACATAGATATTTTCCCCAACTTAGTTACCTCCGCCTCATGGGTCAAGCCAAGGTGTGAGGTTTTATTCCTCAAAATGCCTCGACATTGTTATGAGATGTAGGCTTTGGTATATAAGCACCCACTTTATAGTGTTTTTCCATGATGTGGGACTATTATTCCCATTCGGGGGGTGTTACAGTCTCCCCCCTTTAGAGTTGTTGGCTCATAAACACAACTACACCAAGGCGTTATGGTTGTAACACGTACAGTCCACAATTCTGGCTGGGTATGGCTCTTATACCAACTGTAACAACCCGCACCTCACTTAACGCAGATATTTTCACCAATTTAGTCACATCTACCTCATGGGCCAAGCCAAGGTGTTGGGTTTTGTTCTAAGGTTTAGGGTTTTGTTCCTCAAAAGACCTCGATGTTGTTACGAGGAGAAGGCTTTGGTATATACGCACCCACTTCATAGAGTTTTTCTACAATGTAGGACCATTATTCCCATTTTAACGGGTGTTACAGATATTTACCGGTAGCCCTTGTTTCGCTCATTATTCTGATATGAATTTTGGCCAAACCCGTTGGGAAAGGAGTAAGTTATGGTTGTTTGATGATTTGTAGAGGAGAGAAAAGAAGGAAAAAAGAAAATAAAATTTTGAAAAGTGGAATCGTACATTAATCTATGGTTTAAATAGATAGAGGGAAGCAACATTTTTGTAATTTGGATAAATGGATCCTTACCCCCTTCAGCCTGTTACGAACCCACAACTCGAATCTTCTACATCTCCTTTATATGATCTCCCATTTTGACGTTATTATAATCGAAATTAATAATAGAATTATGATCCATGCAATGACACAACTTTCATCGTCAAATTCAATTATTTATAAAATAACATTTTTCCCTTAATAATTAGCAAAATACCCTTAAAATTATTACCAAAATATTGTGGTCTGACATTCTCCCACCTCAAATGAATTTTGTTCTTGAAATTCCCTAAGAATAGAAAAAATTTATCTTTTACACTCTCGTATCACATATCGCATGCCCGATAATACACACAAACATGCATGACATGCACAATCAATCATTTAAACTTCTATCCATACACAACATGCATTATCAATCATCCGAAGATCCATAATACACACACATATATATCTTAACTAACATATGTAATAGTTATAGCATCACACACACTTTTGATGAAATTTAAATGGAAAATATAGCATCATACATATGCATGTACAATGATCATGGCATATAGCACTATACTAAATGCAATATTCTATCTGTCGGGCCCTTATATATGAATAAAATGACATCACATATCAAGTATACACGCAAGCACCCTAGTGTGATCATATTAGTTATTTATGTATGCAATAGTCATCCATTCAACATACCATAAAATAAATGTAAAAATTAGCAGTTACATAAATCAAAACATACTAAGCGTAGCAAGATCGAACAAATATAATCCATACCATGCACAAAACAAACAAATCAATCAAACATAAATAAACACACACACACACACACATATATATATGTGTGTGTGTGTGTGTGTGTGTGTGTGTACATAAAACAATCATTGAACCATACCCGAATAAATTATTTGTACTAAAATTCAAACAAATGGAAAAGCATTTTGGAAAAAAAAACAAAAACGAAAAGCTCGAGTCATCTCTTCGACTTTCCAAGTTCTCTCTAACGGATCACTCTTCCAATCCTAACTAAATCAACTCTACTACTTATATATATATATATATATATATGCTTATCCCCATATTCTAACCTCAAATGTATGTGCATAACTATAATTTCTGCAAATCATGCTACTAACTCAAATAAATCGATGCTAAATTGCATAACCAGCAGCCTTGGCATAAAAATTTCCTAGTTTAAATGCAACCACATATAATGTCTAAATGCATATACATAAAACTTGGATCATTCCAATAGCATATTTATCTTTTCACCTTCTAAATGTTAGGGCAAGACACTTCAAATTTGGATGATGTCCACATGAGCAAAACCGATTAATTGAATTATTGGATGATTTTCCATTTCACTCAAGAACATCAAAAATAGTGATGCCTTAACCTCATGAACATAAAGTCACTTCTCTTCCTATCTATAATTCAACTTAAGTGGTATCACTTCTCCAAATACTAAATAATCATGATACCGAGGTATCATGCTCTTAGTCTATAAGAGACTTACCAGTTTTATCTTGTGTATTATAATATACAAGCAAGCGAGCAAACATTCAAACAAAAGAAATCCTCACTATTCAAACATTCGAGTATACAAAACAACAGTCCTAGAATTCAAGTGTAATCCTATCTTAAAATTGTGATTGTGTCTAAATGATTAACCATGCATCACATCATTCATGTGCATCCAGTGTGCAATATAAACTACGTACACTAAGTCACTTCTTCATAAACAGTTTCTTGAATAAATAGTTCCCTTTCAATCCATGGGATTGAAAGAAAAGGTATCTAATTCTGTCGTCAAATCACATTCGGATCTCCAAACCTCTTTTTTCCATGAAAATAGCCTCTACATTTTAGTGCATGCAAACCAAAATATCTTTTCCTTAATCCTTCAAATCCTGTATATCCATACAACTTGGAATTTCATTACATAACATCAGTAATTATACTTATATAATCTTAGCACCGACTTAGGTTGGAATATCTTCTACAAAAAAAAATACAATTTCAATCATTTCCTTGGTACAAATGCAGTAGCGGGTTTTTCCCAAACATAACTTCTCATCATTTTTCTCCCTACGTACTATGCACGAGACAACTCAATATTAGGTGGCGTCTTGCCATATCAATCCACCAAACAAAATGTTAACAATTAAATTGCATAATGCTCTAAAACTCCATCTAGGAACATTTAAAATAGACGACACCCTAGCATAATGAACATGTTGTTGAACCCATGTAACATCGAAGTGGTAAAATATCCTTTGTCTAGTGAACTAGACATTAAATTAATCCAAATTCAGAACATATTTGTAGTAGCAATAATAACTCAAGAATGAAACCTTATAACCATTACCACAAAACATATACGGTGGGACATTAACTTACTTTCCTGATGTTCTATAACCTCCCAACCTAAAAAAAAATGTGTGATGTAATGTTATCCAAATGTCAAATTACCAACAAAATCATCCACCTTCACTAGCTATGTCAAACAAAAAACATCTGTATGTCATCTATTTCCACCATAATGATATGGTGTGAAAGAATTTGAATCCCAATAATTCCAAAAATTTAAACTATGGACCGAAAACCGAGTCAGCTCATATGGAAATATCGTCGAGTTATGAGACCTTATTAGATAATGATCTCAAGGCCCTCTAATTCAAATTGTCAACCAAATCTTAAAGATTCTTAATCGAGTGGCTAACAAGTTCCAATCAATTGAAATTATGATACCACCAATGTCTCTTCTACTATCCAGCTTTCTTAAGTAAAACTCTACTGTTAAAATCTCCAATATATCATGCGAGTATAACTTAGGCCCTTAACCCAGATATTTTGTTGTTCTATTAACATATCTTCTCTATAACTTTTTTGATAGAATATTTTAGACTTACTTCTCTCTTATAACAGATATAATCTCTCCTTTACAAACTCAGAAAAATTCTTATCCAATAGCCGATTCTCTTCCATAGTCATATGCCAAGTGGCATGTTAACAGGCCTAATGAATTTTATCTATTTGGGAAGGAAGCTTGGAATCTTCTTTGTAGGCAATGGAATTTCTCCACCATAGGATTGATAACAACTCGTTATCATTGGGTAATCGAGATCATGACATACATCAAGATCGTATCGAGTGCATTACTCCTCATTAAAGCCATCCTCCTATCATTATCCATCATCTCACAATGATTCATCCAATCCATTCCAAATCAATCCATACCCCAAGAAACTGGACACATATGCATCACTAAATGACTTCACACTATGTATAACCAATTTCAAATCATGGTTAATCATATGTTGATGGATCGATCCCATGAAAGGATTCAATACTGTAATAAATTCATGCACTATGTGAGATTTACGGTTTAAAATATCTATCATAACACTCCTTATCTAAATGTAATAACTCGCATTTTGTCACAATCTAGTTCCCCTTCTCCTGAGTAGCAGATGGTGGCATACTTGCACTCGGAATAGCATTCAATGCGTATGCTTTGACAATCTGTCCAATCTTCCATATAATCAGGCATTCCCTTTTCATATAACCCAACTGGTTATAGTTATAACACTTAATCTATGAAATATTTAACTTATAATCTCTTTCGATATGGCCCTTCATATAACATCATCTATAGGCGATCGTTTTCATCTTATCCTCTCGTCCTTGAGGTCCATTTCCCTTACGCTTTCCTTGCCGATGATTTGCTTCCTTCTTGGGTTGCTCCTTACTATTCTCCAGTAATCGAATTAAAAACATCCTCTGCTAGCCATTTGAACGTACTACTATAGGGAACTTGATTAAGTGCCAACTCCTTAAGTGTATGATTCAGCCTCTTCGCAAACTTTTTCCCTTCTTATATGAGGTGATTATTAATCAAATCCAAACCTCCCTAGTTCATTAAATCGATTTACATATTATCTAATCGACAATTATCTTTTCTTCAAGCGGATGAACTTCTCCAAAAACAATCTTTTCTCAGCTCTTAAGAAAAACTTAGTCTCGAACTTCCTTTTAAAGTCTACCTAAGTGATATCCTCCTCACTAACTTTGAAAATAACAGTCTCCCACCAGTTTGTTGCTTCTTCTGTAAATGCCAAGAAGTCAGTTGTCTTCTTGCAGTGTCACTCAAGTCCAATAAATTTAAGATTTTCTCACATATGCTTAGCCATGCCCACATCCCCGCATAAGGTTCATTTCCAACATAGGGATTGCCATTCAATTAAGAGAAATCCCAGCAAAACTTTGGGAAATTCATAGATGGTATGGCAGAATAAGAACCATATCTTGTGTAGTTGGTGCAGATTCATTGGTGTAGATTCATAGCTGGTATGGCAGAATAAGAACCATATCTGCGGTATTCATGTACCGAATAACCAAGTGCCAGAAAGATAGATGGTTAGGGGAAAGAAGAAGAAAGAAGACAAGAAGAAACTAAAGAACACACAATCTCACAAAGCAAGGGAATAATATATATTAATCAATATAAAATTTTACATAATCATTTCTAAAATGATACATCAGAGTCACAATAATACAACTTCCTAACTGGGACAGTTATAAATATCTATCCCTAAATAACTGATAAAAATTTCATCCAAAACAATGGAAATAGAGAAATATACGAGAGATACGTCTTGGATCTCCAGCTCATCTCCTGAGTTCCAAAGCATCCAAAGCTAATCTGAAAACACGCTCGGTTTGACCAAGCACTATAAGAAAACAATGCCCCGGTCAGTCTGGTAAAACTAGCGTGAGAAACTCAAATGACAAGGAATTTTGTTTATATCTTATAAAATCCTTAAAAATCAAAGGTATCTCATAAGACAACGCCGCATATAAACACGGACGGATTTTGAACTTACGATAACTAAAACATTTTCTATGTAAAATCCCTTGATATTATCATAATGTATAGGGTTTAAAGTATTTAATAACCAAGTAACTGCGATGCGTGTACATGACAACAATAATGTATACAATCGAAACCGAAGACACTTATTGGAGAATGGATTTCCATCAAATGGCAAGTTAAGGGACCACCTTCTGAAAATCTGTACACCTCAAGATAAAATATATAGTGAGATCGAAAACCTTTCGACCTCTGCCAACATAGGGCCAACCTACCACTGAATTGGATAATACTGAATATGATTACCCCTTGGTTGTGATCAACAACCAAAAATGGGCCCCGAAGCATATATAGATATATCAATACTAGATCTTGGGATGATCATACCCTAATAGGTGTGACCCACATAGCCCTACTGAATCTAACCTGTTTTAACCATTACCAGGATATGAGGTTTGAGAGGCTACACTCTTAACATTTACCAATCTATGTTGGAATGCTAACATTACCCTCCAGAAAAAAATGAAAATGCTAGTATTCATCCATGCTAGTTTGTTCTAGGTCTAAGTGAAACCAATGGCTCTTTAAGGAGCATTGTTTTCAATCATCTCCAAGATGTCTTCCACGCGAATGCAGATGTTGGTTCAGAGTGATTTTTGGATAACATATCCGATCTTGGTCTATCCAAACCAACAATGATAATTTTTGATTGACTCATTCCCGGTTCCTTTATAAGTGTACAACAAGTAATTGAGTCCTTACCGGCGAACTTGCATATACAATCATACTTCCTAAGTCAAAACTGGTCAATATTTGATAGTTGGTTATTTAACTATCAAATCCACAAACAAACAAAAAATATAGAGATCAATTACCAATAGCAACAACTAAGCCTCAAAAACAAATCTTCATTTATTAACTTTCTTTTTAAAATGTTTATCAAAACGTTCATAAACTTTCTCACTTACATAAGTATATTCACAATACATTTGTGAAAATTTCTTATTTCAAAATCATATCAACAGGATCAACAAATTTTATTTAAATTAGAGATAAGAATACTCCCAAACACTATTCCTTTGGTGTTTAGCATGAGACAAATGTCCACACCACCATAATTAAGAAGGTCAATTAAACAAAATCCCATCTCTAATTCTTTTGTAAAATTTCTTCAATAAATCCTTTTAATAAATCATTTCCATTTACAAATCTCTTTTTCTTAAATTCTAAATTCATTTATAAAGCTCTTTAAATATTTCCAAAAATCATTTATAAAACACTTAATATCCAGTTATTTATAAAACTTCTTCTATAAATATCTAAAATCATTTATAAAACTCTTTATAATATCCAAATCATTTATAAAACTTCTTCTATATTTAAAAAAATCATTTACGAAAATCATTTGTAAATCTTCTTTAGATAAATCCTCTGTAAAATATTATTTACAAAATATCATTTGCAAATACCTTTATCAAAGTAAAATCCCCCTCATAATCAAAATATATTTATAAATCCCTTTAATAAAACAATTGAATAACTTACAAAATTGTTTATAACTCGTAACCACCCTTCGATAGAATTTAAGTTAATTTAAACCATAACTTTATAAATTTGAAAGGAGGTCTAGTGACCACAATGGTACTAAATCAAGTTACCATGTTAATTAAATTTGACTCCAAGTCATATAATAGTTATTTATATAAACCAACCTTTATGTAAATAAAATCCATAACCAAATCAAGGAATAACATGTCAATACAAACCAATTGTCAGATACATGTCCAAATAACATAATAGCAGGATGGTGGTTTATCCTGCTAAATATATGTCCAAACAATATATTGAGTTCAATTCTAGCTGAGTGAGAATTTATTCTGCTAACAGATGTCCATAAAATTAAACAATCGAGTTATAGTAGAACGGAGATTAATTATGCTAAATAGATGTCAAAGTTTAGTATAACCTATTCACATTTATATAGTTACTTAATGGTATAAACAATAGAATCCCTTATGTTCAAAACTATTCTTTACAAAAGAAAGTTGCCTTTAAACAATTTGATCCTTGGAAAACAAAGTAATTAAGAACTTAAACCTTTTTTTAAATAATTAATTTTACAAGTTAAATCCTTTTAAAAACATAACTAAATCTTAATCAAGTCTTAACTGAACTTAATTTTTAACTAAGAAATAATTAACCTTTAATAAATAATTTGCTTATAAATTAAACCCTTAATTAAATTATAATTAGAATAATTAAACACTTAGTTAAGATTAACCCTATACTTAACTAGTAATTAATTAAAAATAAATCTTACTTTATCAAAGATTAATTAAATTTAAACTCACTGCTAAAGATAATTAATTACTAATTAATCTCTACTTAATTATAATTAATAATTCTTACTTAGTACATAATTAATTATTAATTACCAGACTTAATCAATTAATTATTAAATAAACAAATACTTAGTGAACTATTTTTAGAAAACATTTCTAAAGTTTACTTATGTTTAAAAACTCTATTTTGTAAAAAAATGAATTTTTACCGAAACTATATCTATAGCGACTATTGCTATATAGGCCATAACTTGAAAAAAAAACTTATCTTGGTTTTCCTTTGAAGCTTAACTCATGGAAGCTTACTAACTATTTCAAATATAAAGTAAGAGTTTTGTAAAACTAAAGTTTGAAACTTGAAAACTCTTTTGATTTTTGAAATAAGTAACCAAATTGTTTACATATGGATTCCGAGTCGCCAAACCACATAAATGTGCTATCTTTCTTAGCATACTCTAATATACACTTGTCCATAGCATATAAAATCATATCACAACCACAAACACATGTAAAGATCTAAATTTTACAATCATAACAACACTTTTAGACTATATGTCAAGTCTAAGGCAAATTCATGTACAAATACATGTATAATCACAACCAAACCGTACCACTAGCCAATAATTAAGCATATACACATTCATATAGTAAAAATGAAGTAAAGTTATAATTGTAACGACCTGTTATATCAAACCATTCAAATCGACAGTCATCCACTCATGTCAGATATGAATTGTTTAAAACAATAGATTGCTAATTTATATTTGGAAAAACCTAGCATATACAGTAAATAAATCAATCATAAAATCACAGACATAGATTTATTTATACAACGATAAGCAGTGGAATAGATAAATAGTAGTTCATAAAGCTACTATAGAACATCAGAGTATAAACTAGATACAAAAAAAAATCTTAAATACAAAGTAGTCTCAAATACAATAGCAGCTGATAAGTCTGAACATATGACAACTGGAAACAACTGAAAGCTGAATATATATAGGACGGGTCTTCAAGCAAAGCTCCAAACTCCAAAGGTGAGCCTCAAATGCTATGACTCCCGGTCTGACACGAGCATAAAGCAAGACACAAAACACTCGAGTCAGGATTAACATTCTTATACCAGTAAATTCAACACAAGTGAAATGTCACTGAAAATACAAAATAATTTAAAGGATGTTTGGGATTCCCATCCTTTAAGGATCCGTTAATCTATCTACATACATAGTACAATACACTACATATATAATGTCTAAAGTAAAGTAAACTATTAAAATAGCGTTAAGATGTCAACTATATCCCCTTTAACACATTTTTTATAAATATCGTAGTTTATACAGTACTACAAACTCCACCAAACATGTGAGCTATCAGGGAGCACTCCATAGGTACGACAAAAACCAAACTCGTAGAGGGCACGATAAGGCATGTGATAAGGCATGCGAGGCAATGCCAGAGTAGAATTTTACCATTTGCACTCCCGAACTTGTGGTAATGCATAACAGCTACTACCTCCCACCTCGAGACACTTCCGAATCAAAGATGCACTCAATCAAATCACAAAGTAATAGAATGGTATCAAAGAAGCATGCTAGATTGGAGGTACGACCTCACTTGGCCCGGTATAGCTCCTATTTTAGCCATATCAGGCTGACTCGCGGGAGTCGGGGCTGCGTTAATACCTCATATAGAATCATTGCCAAATTATCCTACTTCATTCTGGAATCTCCACCACATACGCAGTTGTTAAAGTTGTTCTTTGATATTGGCATAGAGTATGACAATATCCAATCCCAGTCTCTTTAATAACCAAACGCTTATTACACACCGTGGTCATTTTATTTTATGCAGTTCGTACTTCATATCAAAATATCATATACATTTCGAAACCATATCATTTTTGAAATCATATTTACTTTCAAAATCATAACCACAAAATAGTTTAAACCATCATACCATAATATTCACATTTAAATCCATTAAATCTAAATCATAATAGTTCCAACTTAAACAGTTCAAATATTAAAAATAGTTTATATATTGAAATAGTTATAAATTAAAAATAGTTTATATTTAAATAGGTTATAAATTAAAATAGATTGTATATTAAAATAGTTTATATATCAAAAATAGTTTATATATTAAAATAAATTTTCAAACTAGAATTGTTTCTTCCAATTTCATAAATCAATTCAAATCAACTAGAGTTTCAAAATTCAATTTAAATCAATCTCAGTTCAACAATTTCCATTTCAATTCAAATTATCATTAAAACCATTTTAAAATCTATATCGATTTCAAATCCAGGTTTGAACTACAATTTAATCCACTTCTAATTTCAATAGGTTTCAAATTATAAATATTCAGACGATTTACAATAACTCAATTTGGTAAATTTCATTTATATTTCCAAATTCAACATAATTTTTTTATTTAAATTTGAATTATTCGCTAAGTCTATTTTAATAACATTTAAAAAATCTCAAGCTACAAATTTAAATCAAAGTTAAACATCTAACTTTAATTATATTAAATTTGAAATTATTCACTTAGTGACCTTTTTATAAATATTTAAATAAAATTTAAAATTACAAATTTAAATCAAAATTAAACATCTAACTTTTATTATATTAAAATTTAAATTATTCACTTAATCACCTTTTTATAAATATTTAAATAAAATCTCAAATTACAAATTTAAGTCAAAATTTCATATTCAATTATAATTTTATTTAAATTTGAAATATTCCTTAAATCACCTTTATAAGAATCAAGTTATTAAGTTATAAAAATCATACCTTTAAAATCTTAAAATCAATAAGTTTCAAATCATCTCTTATTTAAATTAAATTACAAATCATTTTTTATTTAAATTCAATTATTAACCAATTAAATTACAAATCAATTCTTATTTAAATTCAATTATTAACCAAATAATTACAAATCAATTTTTATTTAATTTAACTTCCAACCTCCATTTACTTAAAGTAATTACAAAAATATAAATTAAATAAGTATTTAACTAAATATATATATATTAGTTAAATTAAATTCCTAGTGAATTTTATTATCTTAGTTATTATTAAATTTAAGCTTATTATTATTAAATCAATTTTAAATCTTATTTTATATATCTTCAAAATAATAAAGTTATAAGTTAAATTTTATAAATTTTCATTTTAAAACTTAACTTATAACTTTAAAATATCCAACACATATAATTTTTAAAATCCAACTTTTACACATATATTAAAATTAAAACTTTATATTTTATTTAAAAATCAATATTTATTAAAACCCATATATTTCATTTCAAACGTTGGAAATCAATTTCAAAAATAGGTCGGCCGTGTCCGTATATAATTTTATATCCTATGATCAAGTGACAGAGATATTTATCATTTCAATCCACAATTCCGAAATTTCAAAATCAATAAAATCACATAGGTTTGTCATTTCAACTCATAATGATTTTTCCTAATCTATAATGTCGTTCGGGTATGTATCATTTCAACCCATAGGGAATTCCTAAACTAACATGGAACTTGCAATGTGAGAATAATAGAATAATATTATAAAATGACATACATATCAATAGCAGCATACATCATCATTAACAATTTTAATATAATATATACAACAGGTTGTGGTGTCTATGTCATAGGCAAACAATTGCAGATAATGGCGTCTCATATTTAACAATTAAATAACTAACAATTTAAATTTAACACATATTTCAATTTTCATTTCATGTGAACTAAATTTACTAAATATAAGAATGTTAATCGTGAGTGATTGCTCACCTTTCGAGCTAGAGAAAACAGGACAAATACACGGATAAGCGACAAATCAAAGCATCTAATTGCTGCGATCAATTCTGGACAAGGGTGAAACCAAAAGCAAAGCACGACAAACCCAAATCGATGAATTCAAAAATCAAAACTAGTTTGATATAAATGGAATATATATATATATATATATATATATATATATTATGTTATTTTTTCTAAAAATCAATATTTAATTAACAATACATATTAAAATAAGATCTTCATAATTTATATTTATTAAACACATATTAACATAAAATATCTTCATATTACATTGAAATCAATATTTATAAAAAAACATATATTTTCCTTTCAAATTCTCAAACAATATTTTATCTTAATATATATACACACATATTATGTTATAACAAAAATCTATTTTGAAAATATAAATTGTAAATAAACATTTAAACATATATACTTGTATATAGTAAAAGAGGAGGACAGACAAGCTCGGATCTGCTGCTGGCTGCTGATCGAAAGGCGAGGTAGGTGAGAGGCCATCAGGCTTGCAGTGGTGGTGGGTTTGTGTTGTTGTGGCCGAAGGGGACATAAGTATTTTGGGTCAGCAAGGTGTAGTAGGCTAGCACGGTGACTGCTGCAGGTGGGGACGGTGGAAGTAGTTATGGGCGAAGGTGGAAGGAAGGTCGATGGTTGGTTTTGAGGAGGGAGATGACGAGCAAGTTCTACAGGGAGAGGAGCGGTTCTGGTTTTCGTTGGAATGAAACGGGCTCGTGTGGGTAAATGGGCTGTCACGTGCGGTGAGAGGAGGCAAAGGGTCGGTAGGCTTTTGAACGCGGAGGAACTGACAAGGAATGGTGACGCGTTGTTTTAGAGGGGCAGATGGGTTTAGGCTGCAGATCACGATGATGATGGGGTGCAGTGAACAGGCTGCATGTTGGAGATGGTATTGTGTAGTTCGGTGATAGGGCGAGCATGAGTTTCGGTCAGAGTGGGTAGCCGCTTCAGACGATCGAGGTGTTGTAGCTGATTGGTGGAAGGGTTTGCATGGACACGAGGGTGGAAGTCTGGAGGTTTGGGGATGGGTCAGATCGATGGGCGAGATATTAGGTAGTGGCGGTTCTTTGGCGCTGTGGGTTATGAGCGCAAGAAGAGGTGTGGGTTTCGAAAGAGGGTGGCGGCGAACGAAAGATGGTGGAATGGAAAAATGGGCGGAGTAGGGTCGGTGCCTATTTACAGCAAAGACGAAGATGGTGAGTGATGATGGAGAATTCTCACTGGCAAAACTAAACGAACAATATATATGTTATATTTTTTTTGAAATGAAAGGATAGAGCAAAAGAGGGAAGGGTAGAGAATAAAATGAATGGATGTAACAGAGAGAAACACTGAATAGTGGGAATTGAAAAGCCAGGTACATTTAAATTAATAAAGGCTAGTGGCATGGGAAAATAAATATAGGGGGGAAACCAAAAGGCTCAAACACGGAATCGATACGACTAATCGTTTTGTCGATTTTGCCGCGTACTAGACACTGAAATGCACAAATGAATATACTGTGGAGATTAGCACAACGCATTGAATGGGATGGTACATAGATATCAGCGATATGATCATCCTATCAAAAGTCGATATTTGTTGTCAAAAGTGTTGCTATAACGCCGAAAACAAGATAAATGGGGCTAGAGCAGCCCAAATTTAACGAAACAAAATATGACGTCTCACTCAGAAAATGATTTACATTTTATTATATAAAAATATTCATATTTTGAAAATATTTTATTTTCATCAATTAAACCGATTTAAATTGAAATTGAAAATTACACAACAGAACTAACTTACATATTTCCAACGAAAATCTGACACTTGTTATGTTTAAATAGACGTACTACAAATATCCAATTTTCATTGCAAAATTTTATTGTTTTATTTTCAAGAAAAATTCAGTTAATTATGTTATAAAAATCATTGAAATTATGGATCGTTACACTCTTCCCCACTCAAAACTTTTCGTCGCCGAAAAGAAATGAGATAGGAGAATAGAAACAATCCGAAAAAACAATAGATTCGAAAATACCAGATACAACAATTAATTCAAAATCATATAAATTTCATTTTGGATATGTTATTACTTACATTTATATTGTATATTATTCAATTACATATTTAATTACATTCAAACTTTTCTAGGTAAGTTTTATTAATGTAACTGAGTGTAATTGAGCACTATACAAATTTACCTTTTGTTTACAACATTTCTATTAAGAAAAATTTAGTTCGAACATTTTTATTACTTTAGTTTCTCTTGTATAACCTTTTTGAATAATTCAGGTAAGTTTTATATGTTAAAAATGCAATTAAGTATTATACAAATAAGCTTTATCCTAGTTTAACTATTTCAAGTTGCTTTAGTTTCATTTCTCATTTAGACACTGTAGTTATTTAAATTTTTTTGCTTCATTTTAATAATTGAAAACCATCATTTAACACAAAACATAAGGGTTAATTTCCGGTTTCACTTCAAACCATTTTGAAATAAATATATACATATATAATTTTTTTTGTAGATCAAATCATACTCAAGAAATTCAAATCAGATCCATTTTCTAAACAAAAGTGTAGCAAAGGTATTAAGTGGTCGCCTCACTCTGAGACTCGAAAATGAATGTTAATGATGCTGCAGTCATCACCTAAATTATTTTCGAGCGACAAAAGAGAAGATTACCAACTTACTTCTTTTAAAATTCTTTGAATCCAAGTTCTATTCGAAAATATTTACAAATAATATATTTTCAAAAGTCTGAAAAATCAAAATTTGAAAAGCACCAAAAATTTATATTCTCAAACCCTTAATTTAAATTCATTTCATTTTCCAATCAGATTTATAAACCATATTTTAAATTTTCATCTCCTTTTAACATAAAAAATAGTTAATGGTTTAGGAATATTGACAAAATAATAAATGATAATCTAGTATTATCATTTCTAACAACCAATTCATTTAACTATCTAATTTCAGAAAATTATACTTTTATATATAAAATATAATCATACATAAAATTATTTCGTTTACCAATTTCAAAGTAAATATTGTGTCAGTTTGCTTTAATCAATTTTTTTGGAATTCCTATCGATAGCGTTGGCCAGACGAATCGATCGAAACCCAAAATTCAAATTTAACAACTCAAACAATACAATATAACTTTTTTTATATTAATTTACAAATATGTTCTCTCATAGGATGATTCAAGAATGGACTGTAGAACGAGGATAGAGATTCAAATTTAAAGGGACCCTAATCAACGAGAGTTCTATTTAAGAAGATATGCTCGAAAGGAGATAAGATAATTAAATTACAAAAGAGGAAAAATGGATTGACTTATATTAATCGCGGCGACCTTAATCGGGTCATTCGTGACTCTATTTTCAGAAATAATGTGTCCAAGGAATCGGACTTCATCCCTCTAAAAATGGCATTTAGAAAATTTGGCTTTCAATGAATTACTCCTAAGAGTTTGAAGAACATAGCTCAATGAGACTCATGCTCCTTCTCTGACTTAGAAAAGATGAGGGTATCATCTAGGAGAACTAAGACGACTTGTTAAGAACATCGTGGAAAACACAATTCATGAGATCGATGAAGAAGGCAGGAGCATTTGGTTAATCAAAAGGCATGACTAACCATTCGTATAAACCATTCTTCCAAGTGGAAGAAAAATCGGTCGAGCTCCAGGCGATGCAGAATTCAATTTCCTTCTTAGAAGGGAGAAAAGTGACTTCACCAACATTAGGATAATCCTTGACCATCGGGGTAGAGTAAAGATCGCCAGGCAGAGCATCAAGTGAAAAGATAAAACTGCATGCAAAATCCTGTGGCAAACAACACTCGATCAGAATAGAGTACTCGGGTCATCTACTAAAGAAACGGTTCATGCTATTCAAGAAATAACAACATCAAAATCAAGGACTTAGAAATCTTCGGTGAATCGACGCCAATTGTAAATGAGTATCACCCTTTTACAAATCATACTAAGGTAAGCGGGGCCGTTGATGGGATTAGTCCCATATAAGGATGGAGTTGCCAATTGAGGTAGCAAGATGATCTCAAATTTATTATAGACGATGCTCTAGTATCTAGAAGGACATGAACGGTAAAAGAAAAGAATGGATTTTAAAACCAAGGGAAAGTTCCAAGATTCAAAAGAAATCCTAATCCAGGATGAAGAATTTCAAGCTCGAATGAAGATGATTTTATAATTGATTTTACTCCATATGCTAAGTTTTGCCTAAACCAGAGCTCTGATACCACATGTAATGACCCGCTATTTCGAACCATTCAAATCGACAATCATCCCCTCATGTCAGACTTGAATTTCTCAAAACACAAATTGTAATTTATATTTGGCAAAACTTAGCATATACAGTAAATAAATCAATCACAGAATCACAGACATAGAGTTCTACAACAATAAGCAATGGAATAGATAAATAGTAGTTCATGAAGCTACTACAGAACATTTGAGTATAAACAAAATACCAAAAAAACTCATATACAAAGTAGTATCAAATACAATAGCAACTAATAAGTCTGAACATAAACAATTTGAACAACTGGAAACAACTGAAAGCTGAATAGATATATGACTGAACTTTAAGCAAAGCTCCAAATTCCAAAGGCGAGTCTCAGATGCTGTGACACTCAGTCTGACCCGAGCATAAAGCAAGACACAAAACACTCGAGTCGGATTAACATTCTTATACTAGTAAATTCAAATCAAGTGAAATGTCACTGAAATACAAAATAAATTAAAGGATGTTTGGGATTCCTATCCTTTAAGGATTTAAGGATCCATTAAACTATCTACATACATAGTACAATATGCTATATATATAATGTCTAAAGTAAAATAAACTATTAAAATAGTGTTAAGACGTTAACTATATCCCCCTTAACACATTTTATATAAATGTCGTAGTTTATACAGTATTGTAAACTCCTCCAAACCGGTGGGTTATCAAGGAGCACTCCATAGGTACGATGCAAATCAAACTCGTAGAGGGCGCGATAAGGCATGTGACAAGGCACGCGAGGCACCACCAGGGTAGGATTCTCCCATTTGCACTCTTGGACTGGTGGTAACGCATAACAAATACTACCGCCCACCTCGAAACACACTCCCAAATCAAAGGTGCTCCCAATCAAATCACAAAGTAATAGAATGGTATCAAAGAAGCATGCTCAATCGGAGGTGCGACTTCACTTGGCCCGGTGTAGCTCCTGTTCTAGCCACATCATGCTGACTCGTGGGAGTCAGGGATGCATTAATACCTCATATAGAATCGTCGCCAAACCATCCTACTTCGTTCTAGAATCTCCACCACGTACAAAATTGTTAAAATGGTTTTTTGGTATTTGGCAGAGAGCGTGACAATATCTGATCCCAGTCTCTTTTACACTCAAAAGCTTATTTCACACCATGGTCATTTTATTTTAAACAGTTCATACTTCATATCAAAATATCATATACATTTTGAACTCATGTCATTTTTGAAATCATATTCACTTTCAAAATCATAAGCACAAAATAGTTTAAACCATCATACCACAATATTTGCATTTAAATCTATTAAATCTAAACCATAATAGTTCCAACTTAAATAGTTCAAATATTGAAAATAGTTTACATATTGAAATAGTTATAAATTAAAAATAAATTATATTCAAATAGCTTATAGATTAAAATAGATTATATATTAAAACAGATTATATATTGAAAATAGTTTATATATTAAAATAAATTTTCAAATTAGAATTGTTTCTTCCAATTTCACAAATCAATTCAAATCAACTATAGTTCCAAAATTCAATATAAATCATTCTCGGTTCAACAAAATCCATTTCAAGTCAAATTCTCATCAAAATCATATAAAAATCTGTACCGATTTCAAATCAGGTTTGAACTACAATTTAATCCACTTCTAATTTTAAGAGGTTTCAAAGTATAAATATTCAAATGATTTGTAATAACTCAATTTGATAAATTTCATTTATATTTCCAATTTCAACATAATTTTTTTATTTAAATTTAAAATTATTCGCTAAATCATTTTTAATAACATTTAAATAAAATATCAAGTTACAAATTTAAATCAAAATTCAACGTCTAACTTTAATTATATTAAATTTGAAATTATTCACTTTATAACTTTTCTATAAATATTTAAAAAAAATCTCAAATTAAAAATTTAAATTAGAATTAAACATCTAACTTTAATTATATTAAATTTGACATTATTCACTTAATTACCTTTTATAAATATTAAATAAAATCTCAAGTTACAAATTTAGATCAAAATTTCAGATTCAATTATAATTTTATTTTATTTGAAATATTCATTAAATCACATTTATAAGAATCAACTTTTTAAGTTATAAAAATCATATCTTTAAAATCTTAAAATTAATAAGTTTCTAATCAACTCTTATTTAAATTAAATTACAAATCATTTCTTATTTAAATTCAATTATTGACCATTTAAATTACAAATCAATTCTTATTTAAATTCAATTATTAACCAACTAAATTACAAATCAATTCTTATTCAATTTATCTTTCCAACCTCCATTTAATTAAAGTAAAAAATCTAATTTAAATAAGTATTTAACATACATACATACACACACACACACATATATATTAGTTAAATTAAATTCTTAACAAATTTTATTACCTTAGCTATTATTAAATTTAATCTTATTATTATTAAATCTATTTTAAATCTTATTTTATATATCTTAAAAGTAATAAGTTATAAGTAAAATTTTATAGATTTTCATTTTAAAACTAGTTATAACTTTATAATATCCAAAACATATAATTTTTAAAATTGAACTTTTACACATATATTAAAATTAAAATCTTTATATTATATTTAAAAATCAATATTTATTACAACCTATATATTTCCGTTCAAACTTTGAAAATCAATTTCAAAAATAGACCAATGGTATCCGTATATAATTTTATATCCTATGGTCAAGTGATACGAATATTTATCAATTCAATCCACAATTTAAATTTAATTTACGGGTATATATCATTTTAACCCGCAATCCCTAAATTTCCAAACCAATAAAATCGCTTGGGTTTATCATTTCAATCTGTAACGATTTTCCTTAATCTATAATATCATTCGAGTATGTATCGTTTCAACCCAGAGGGAACTCCTAAACTAATAGGGAACTTGCAGAGTGAGAATAATAGAATAATATTATGAAATGACATACATATCAATAGCAGGCATATATCGTCATTAACAATTTAAATGTAATATAAACAACATGTTATGGTGTCGTATGTCATAAGTAAACAATTGCAGATAACGGCGTCTCATATTTAACAATTAAATAACTAACAATTCAAGTTTAACAACATATTTCAATTATCATTTCATGCGAATTAAATTTACTAAATATAAGGATGTTAATCGTGAGTGACCGATCACCTTTCAAGGCTAGAGCAAACAGGAAAAGCATACAGATAAGCAATAAATCAAAGCAACTAACTGCTACGATCAATTCTGGATAGCGGCGAAACCAAAAGCAAAGCATGATGGACCCGAATCGATGAATTCAAAAACCAAAACTAGTATGATATAAATGGAAAATATATATATTATATTATTATTTTATAAAAATGAATATTTAATTAACAACACATATTAAAAATAAGATCTTCATATTATATTGAAATCAAATTTATAAGAAAAACATATATTTTCCTTCCAAATTCTCAAATAATATTTTATCATAATATATATATATATATATATATATGAATTATGTTATAAAAAAAATCTATTTTGAAAATATAAATTGTAAATAAACATTTAAACATATATACTTATATAAAATAAAGAGGAGGACAGACAAGCTTGGATCTGCTGCTAGCTGATGACCGAAAGGCGAGGTAGATGAGAGGCCGTCAGGCTTGCAGTGGTGGCGGGTTTGTGTTGTAGTGGCCGAAGGGGAGATAAGGCTTTCAGGTCAGCAAGGCGTAAAGGCCCATATCTCCGTGCCCCTTGAGTCAACCATAATTTATATCAGTTTGACTCAAATTGAACGAAAAAGATGAATCTTTAGGGTAAAGAAGAAAAAGGCAGAAGAAAAAAGAACAACAATATCATAGAATCTCACAATCGCAGCGGAACAAATATAAAATATAATAACAAATTTTTAATACAAGAACTGTATTATTGCTATACATATCATTATCATAGTACAATAGACAACAATCAATCTGAACAGTTTAGTTACTTGTCCACACATACATAGCATACATGGCGGAAATATAAGTTAAATACGGGAATATGTCTCTGTCATCCAGCTCGTCTCCTGGGCTCCATGGCATCTTATCCATAATCTGTAATACTCGATTCGACTCGAGTATTATATTAAAATAACACCCAAGTCAGTCTGGAAAACCAAACATGAGAAAACACACTCAATTTGCATTATTAACTTTTCCCAAAATCCTTTGAAAACAAAGGTATCTCATAAGACCTAATCACATAGAAACATAACCAACTTTTACCATACGATAACCAAAACAATTTTTTATATAAAAATCATCTGATATTATAATAGTGTCTATAGAAAGTAAATAGAAAATAGCTGAAATGCTTGCATCTCACGTTTTAGCATAGTTGGGCACAATCAAAACCGTACGGCCCTTATTGAAGAATGGATCCCATACAATGACTGGACCACTGAGGTACCACCCATCACAGTACATCTCTAGAAAAGTGTATCGAGGACCACACAGGGATCCCCTGCTACACAAGATTGGCCTACCCCTAACCTAGATAGACCGAATATGTTATCACCCCGGGTGTTCCCATCCTTACAAATCGAGTTCTCCTTCTTTCATGCAAAACCATATCCATAATATATAGATTTTCGAGGATATCTAGAAAAATGATAACATACCCTAATTGGGTGCGACCCACTTATCCTTGCTTCATCTCCCCTACTTTAGTCATTTTCGGTTGATGAGGCTTGATGCTAAGCGTTAACTTTCAAGAAACAATTCCACTTAGAATGCTCTTCGTCCTCCAATGATGATGTTCTGATAGCATTCATCCATACAAGCTGTCCTGGGTCTGGACAAACAGAATCACCATCTTCATCATCTTTACAATATTCATTTGTAACGTTCAAACCGGATCCAAGTGATTTTCGAATAATTAAATCCGATCCTGAACTCTTCGAAACGATTAACGAAACTGGCCAATGTTGATAGTCGGTTATTTAACTATCAATAAAACATCCCTAAGCAGTCACTAGGCCTTTTTAATTTTTTTTCAAAGTATTTATTTTCAAAGTATCCTTATAAGATATATCAATTTCTTCCAACGTTTGAAAACAATTTTCAATACTTAAATCCGTAACATGATACTTCCAAAACATCTCAACACTTATAAATACACCCAAATTTCCATTTTCTATACTTAGGAAAATATTATAATTCTTATTTTCCAAAATCTTTTTAAATATCAACACTTAAGAGAATGTTTCGTAACTTATCTCATAAGTCTTTGTAATCACTAATAAATTTCGTCTCCTCAAAATCATATCCATGTATAAGCCTCATTTAGGAATCTCGAGAGAATTTATAAACAAAAATTTAATCACTTCAAAACTCTCTCTCTATATATAAAATAAGTATTTTAAAGAATAATAATTTATTTTTTAAAAACATGTTCAAGTAATTATTTAAAATATCGAAAACACATTTATAAACATCAATAACTTATTTTTAGATAAACAAATCAAATTTTGAAGCTGATTTTAAAAGAAATAGGATTTATTGAAATAAATGTTAAGTATTTGAAAAATTCACTTTTTGATGTATTTCAATCTTCTAGTTCAAAATTTACAAACTTTGATAAAGATCTTCCCTTCTTCAAAAAAACTTAATTTCTTAAAATTATATATATATATATATATATATTAAATTCAAATAATTAATTAAATTTATAAACCCCTACCGATTTACCACACATCGATCCCATTTCGATTTTTCTAACCATCCTCACTTTTCAAAAATAGTATCCACTACTTTCCTTAACCCTATTCCCATGTTCTAATATAGATTCACCCTATGAATTTATATTCCCAACTTAGCAGCTGCCATTGTTTTCCTTTTTTATAAACATCGTTTATAAGTTTACAACTCCCCTAGTTTTACTTGTTTATAAAAATTAATCTTATTTATAAAATTCCATTTTTATAAATCCATTTCCTTATAAATTCCATTTATTTGACAAATCTATTTTTAATATCGATTTCCACTTCTTTCCATAAATCCAGTATACCACTTAAAAATTCCACTGTTAAAAATCCTTACATAGCTTATTTTTAAAACATCTAATTAAAATATTTTACAAATAGTTAAGTATAAATCCAAAACAAATTACTATTTCATCCAAATCAATCCCTTTAAAAATATTCCAAAATTTTGATATAAATATTTATATATTCAAAATTTCCTTTAAAATCCCTTTAAATTCCAAAAACATTGTTTATGGTATTTAAAATACCAAAAGTTAGGCCATGCTACTATATCATCTAATAATTCCAATCACTACGATAATCAATAGTAGATTATTCTACAAAATCCATATAACACAATATATGAAATTAAATTCAACATTTTGAGGAATCCAGTTGGATCCTTCCAACCTGTTTTCCTGCATCCATAAATGGTAACACAACACAAAAATACCAGCCCACTTCGAGAGGGATATCGCGGTATATGGGGTCATCCGCTATTATGTGGGGGCGCATAGATTCTCGTCCGCTATAATGTGTGGAAAAATCACTCCATCTACTTATATATATATACTACTATATACATAACATTCAATGGATAATAATTTATAAATTTAACCAAGCATCAAATAACTTATTTTAACTATTAAAAATTAATTTTCTAGCAATCCCAAAAGTGTGAGAATTTCTCACCTTGATTTTTATTTTTAGTCCCTTCCAATTCTAAATTTATCTCATTGCAGTGTTTTGTTGCTAGATCCAACGTGACTTGTTTTCGAAGTTTTGGACCTCATATAAATTAATAATAACATTTATGAGATTCCCTAATTAAATTATAAATTAATTTCACTAATCCCACATTAGCTAGTTAGTTATCCCTAATATATTCTATTTAAACCAATCTAACAACATTCTAAAAAAATTAATTACCTTCGTTTAATCATTAACTATCGCTAACCCTTCCCCTCCTTTTCTCGAGATCACCAGCCTGTACCCCGTTGATCGAGCTCTACCAATGCCGACCCAGTAACCAATGTTGCTCCCTCAGCCTTGCCCGACTCATGCTGCATCCCACGCGAGCATGCTCACGACTTCCCCTGCTGAGAACCCTTATGACCTGACATTTGCAACCACAACCCATTGCGACCCATCACAACCATGACCTGACTTCATCGACAGCCGTTGAGAAACTTACGTAACCCCATCTCTCGCCTTGTCCACGTTGTCGTCGCCTTCACCCTGAAGTGTCGCCACCTTCGTCGCCTTTGAAGCTGCTACCGCGAACAATCGCGATCTCGTATATATTTTTTTTCTTCTCGAAATCAAATTCAATATATCCCTTTTTTATGTAAACGAACCAATTCCAATTTTGTTTTCTCTTTTTTTAAGCGTGAATATCGACTGAAAAGAGTAGAGGGAGGCGCGTTATCAATTTGGTGAAAGTTGGCTTCGTGAGGAAGGTTTTTTGCTTTAGAATTTTATTATATTGTTAACTTCAAAATATCTCATATTTGGTAACTAAAAATCTAAAATCCATATCGAGTCATACTGGCTGGGGTTCCTAATGTTGTACCGCTATTCCAAACCCAATGGAAAAGGTTTCGAGTCCTAATTCGATCGTATGAAAAAGATAGCTTTTAGGACCTAATTATTATATTAAATTTCGATTTTAATTTCAACGCGTTTTTATCCAGTTCGGCCAAACGATAAATCCAAACGCTATAGAATTTGGGATCCAGTGGAACTAGTTTCGTCGAATTCCGAGAATGTGCCCCGTATGGCTATTTTAACAAGTCGATTATATCGACGATTTCCAAAATTAACAAAATCGCTTGAAATTTTCAGTTTTAAAATCTTATTAACAAAATTATAAGTTCAAATCCAATATTTAAACCATTTAAATAGTCCAAATCAAACGATGAAAATTCCAGGCCGTTACATTCCTTCCCCCTTAAAAAATTTCATCTCTGAACTTGCAAAGGCAGGAAAAATGCTCCGAACCCATTAACTTATCAAAAACCCACTTAGTTATAACTCGATATTCACTTTTCTGATCTTTTAATTTCGGCCCAATCAATTAGTTTCCACCTCTAATTGATAAATTTTTTATTTCATTTGTAAGTAAAAATCAACGTTTAGTTAACAAAAATTTTTCAAAAATTTGAAAATTTTCTAACACCCTAAATTTCCGATTTTTTTTGGCAGAGTCTCCTTTGTACGGAGGACCTTTTGCAATATAAAAAAGAGAAATATATATACATCGACCCACATGGTCGAAAAACAAAATATATGTATATATATATATTAATATTTATATTGCGGTATTTAATCCGAAAATGTACATTATATTAGCATTTTTAAGCAAGCGGCATATTTTATTTGCAGTTTGCACGACCAAAATCAAGCAAATAGCTACATATACCTGTATTTACTCAATTTTGAACACGTAAGTACCAAAAACATGAAATTTTAATAACATTTCATTTATTTAACTAGCTAAACACTTAAATTTCATAAACAATGCATTCTAACATATAATCATAAGCAGCTATAAGGTTTTGACATTAATTTGATTACTTCCAATCATTTCTATTCAATTCGAAATGATTTACAGCCAAATTTATTGCACTCATTCATATTAATACCAAAAAAACCCATATCCATTCCAAATTGATTTATAATCAATTTATTCACATTCTATTTATTCATAGAATTTTATTTACTTCAGTTTACATCAAACGACAATTTTTTTCTATGGAAATTTGACGATATTCTTTTAATAAAATAACCACTTCAGTTTATAGCTATTTTAAATTGATTCCAAATCAATTTATATTCGATTCTATTCCATTTCAAATCTATTTACGATCAATTTAGCTACATTCCATTTATATCCACATTCACTAAATTCAAATCCATTTTATTAAACTCGTAATCATTCCATGCTATTTATTAAATAATCAAACATCCATCCAATATTAACTTAAGTTAATTCATTTATTTCATGTTATTTTAACCATACAACTTAAGTTCTTTTCCATTTGCAATCAAATTCCATTTCCTTTTTAAATTGATTCTTATTCAATCAATTCCATTCCATTTACTAATTTATTTAATTAGTTCATTCACTCAATCACTGCTTAATTCCATACTCAAATTCATTTAATTAATATCCCAAGTCATATTCAATTTATTTACACTTAATTTGAATTTATTTATAACTCAAGTTCCACATTCAATTTTAATTTTAACCCATAATCCAATTTACTTAACCATGTTAAGCTCCACCCTCATATTCAATTAACTAATTTATTTAGCTAATTAGTCCACCTCCATTTTATAACTCAATATCTCATTTTCAAAACCCACTTCATTTAATTTTCTCGAGTCTAATTACATTTAATAATTAATGTAACGACCCATTAAATTTGATAATATTAAATGGATTAACTTAATATAATTTTTAATCTAATTTATAATAAATGTAGGAGTTGGATATAGTAACTGAGATGAAAGATTTAACAATTGAAATGTTATATGGCAATAGGTAGAATAACGAAAATTTGTGTTTGTGGTTATAAGTCATAATTAGTTGATTAAAATGGTATTAATGAAATAATAACTGAATTGAATTGCAATATATAAACATCAGAAAAATTTAATTGGTGGATTAAATTTGTTAAAGTTCATAAGTTTTGTAATTTAGTTTAGTAGAACTTTAAATTATAAACGAAGATTGAAATAAACGATAAATTTAATTATGTCAATGGTGACTCAAGACCTAGGTTATATGAATTGGAACATAATCCAATTTGAATTAAGTAGAAGAAGGATTTGGTTAATATGTAAGTTATTGTTCAAGGTATTGAATAAAAAACTTGGAATCCAATCATAATTTAATGATAATAACGTTAGTATTAGAGAATAAATATATTTCAATGCAGTACCCGAATGAACGGAATAAAATGAATATATATTGAATAGAAATGAAATGTAAATTGGCACATTTGGTTGAAAGTTAATTTAAGAAACATATAAATGTTGAATTTGTGAATATTAATATAAATATTAACTTGAATGGGATTCATTAATACAAAGATGTAATAAGTGTAGATAGTAAAAATTTAATGGCTGTAGTGGATAAAAAAATCTAGTAGTAACATAAAATTTATTTATATGGAAAAAGAGTATAGATTTGAACAAATTTATGAAAATTTGATAAGAACAGTGGTTGTAATCAGTTTGGTTATTTAATGTTTGAAGATAGAGATTTGTAAATCCGTTAATGAATTTATAATGGGAAGGAATGGTAAGAATGTAAAAATTATAAGCATTTGATTCAATTAAGGGAATTAAATTTTAAATAAATGGTCATTTAATAAATTCAACGTTCTGTGAGAAATCATAATAGTTGTGTAAAATGTGTACAAACTTTGATTTGGAAATTTATTGGATTTATAACGGTTTTGGTATTACATTTATGAGTTTAAAAGTTATTCCATTTTGTAAAGTAATAAAAGCTTATTTATGTGACTAGAATTTAGCGTAACGACTATTGTGTGTTACCTATTCTTGTTGCTTGTTAATTTAAATTTTGGGAATCAAATTCAATTTATCCGCCAATTTACCGCAGTTAAAGTGAAATAAATTGGTGAATGAGTAATGTTAAATACAAATAAGATGTAACCAAGAAAATCCCATTTATAATAATTTATGTAGAATAAAGAAAAGAAACCAGGAAATGAAAATGTGAAAATGTGGATGCAATGAGATCTTAAGTAATAATAACTTTGTTAGGTAAGTGATAACGGATTTTTTTTTTGTATAACCAAATAAAGATCCAAATTTATTTGGAAATTTATTGCAATCAATTGAATTTATTACAATTAAATGGATTTAATACTTAACAGTTATGTAATTATTATTTGGAAGAAATTGGAGTTATTTGTAATAAGTATGAACCTAATGTTAATTTTCTTATAGGATTGACAATCGATATGGAATGAAAAGAAGAAAATTTGGGTCAGTAAAATTTGTAATTTATGCATAATAAAATGGATTCTAACGTTAAATATTACGTTATTAAGATTTAAATTAGACTTAAAGAATAATGATGTGAATCAGGAACTAATGTTTGTGGCAACTTTATTTTAAGTGAAAGTTGAGAATATAAAGATTAAAAATCTAAAGTATGGGTTTTGCGAATATAATTTATAAAATTCTTAAATATAAGAAAGTGTAGAAATTAACATTGCAATTAATATACTGTCAACTTTTAATTCACAGCTAAACCTGTTAAATCTTTTCAATTGATTACGAATTATATAAGAAATAAAATTTGGCCAATTTTAGAATTTAATATAAAATTTGGATTTTTATAATTTATTTAATTTATTTAATGAACATTAAAAATAGCCATTTTGGCCACGGACTCGGATTTCGACGAAACCAGTTTCATCGGATCCGTATCGGTGAATTATTATAGGGTTTCAAGTTTCGTATCGATCGGACTTGTCGTTTGATCGTACGGGCGTGAAACGCCTTGAAATCAATTTTATTAAAATCAATTTGGAAATCTTGTTTTCAGCATAACTTCTTCATACGATCAAATTTGGACGTGAAACTTTTTCCATCGTGTTCAGAATATTTTAAAATACCTATCTGGATATATAGATATAACCAATTCGACTCCGGAGGCATAGCGGGCTTTTTGGGCCTTAGTTTGTTTCGTACGTTCATCTATCTAGTCTATCTACTCTAACCCAACCCTACCTATAAATATACAGTTATAAACCCTAGCTCCATTCTATTGTCTATTTGCTGTACGTTCATCTTCTTCAAACTTCTCTTCTTCTTCAATGGGGGCTAACCATAGATCCAGTCAGTTCAAAAAAAAAAAAAAGTGAAAATTTAGAGTCCTCCTAAAAATCTCGAAAAAATATATATTATAGTTCTCGATGTCCGTAATCTGCTGATGTGGTTCGTTTTTCAATTGGAGCTATCGTTCATCCAGAACAATTCAAATCATTTTCGGCCTCACATCATCGCCGCAACAAATTTCGTCGGATCGGGAAACGGTTTCTGGGTTTTGGAGAGGGAACCGAGGGGATCGCATCTATGTGGTTAGTTTGGCGTTTCGACGGTCAGATTTGCGGCAAAAATTCAATAGGGTTTCATGTTTTAGGCTTGCGCTAGAACTTGCGTGCGTTTGCTTCTGGAAAGAAAATGGTAGCCGCGTGCGTGATAGTGGAGGATGACGTGGCAAGAGTATGAAAGGTGTTCTCCTTTTGTTGTTTTTAATTTTGAAATTCAAGTGCAATAATCGCTATAACTTTTACATACGAACTCCGATTTAAGCACGGTTTTTTTTGTTAGGATCGTATTGAAATTCCGGATCTGATGACGCTGGTTTGGACGAATTCTAAAACCGTCGAATTTTTTGGTTTAAATTGAATTTAAATTCGATTTAAATTCCAAAGGTGAGTGTTTAAACCCACTCACAACTACTAGAAGCTTTTATGTTTGTTAAATTAATTTTAGAAATGAATAGAAATTTATTTATGAGTATTTGGCATGTTTATTTCACTCATAATTGTTGAATTGCATTTATTAAATTTAACTGTTAATTTAATTTATTTGTTGCGTATTAATTGATAGTTAGAATTTATTCGTTTGCCTATAAACTGCTAGTTAACAGTTATATAGATTATTACTGAATATAAACTGTTAGATTAATAGTTGTTAAATTTAATCTGAATAAAATTGCCAGTTATTACCTGTTATATATTATCAAATATAAATTGTTATTGATTGATATTGCTTGATGATTGTGATTGGATGATGGGTGATGTTGATGGATGTTTTATTGTATTTCATAAAATTGCAAATTATCATGCATATTTCCTTTCATTCGGGATTGTGGTTTGAAATGATATACAACCGCAAAATTTTATATTTTTTAAATTGCGGATTGAAATGATAAATATCCGTATCACTTGACCATAGGATAGAAAATTATATACAGGCACCGCGGTTTATATATAACTATTTTAATGTGATTTCTATGGTTTGGATGGAATACGGTTTATAATAATCTTAAATTTTATATTGTAAAAATATTATTCTTCCATATATATACATATGAAGTTGAAAATTTTGAAATTAAAAGGTGTATAAATCTCTTTATTAAAAATGGAAAGAAAAAAAAAATAAGAAAATGGAGTTTGATAATTTATATCATATGTTTAAATGTTAAGTTTGGAAATTTTAAGATATGATATTTATAATTGGATTTTTCCCAAGATAAATTGAAATGAATATTCTAGTATAATTTGAATTGAAAAAATTTATATATTTTATTACTAGAAATTGAAGTCTTATTATTTATGGATTTTATGTGAATATTCAAGACTAATTAATAGAACAATTGATCTGTTGAAAGAATAAAATCCAATTTTAGTTTGAAATATTGTTACTCAAAATGGATATACGTATATATAATTAAATTGAAGTGGTTTTGGAACTTGAGAGAGATAATATAAATTTTGGTTTAGACTTTAATAAAGAAATGTATTTGTAAAGCCATGAGAACTATTTCTTTACAAAGTAACATTTAAGTTAAACCATTTAATTCATATACCGTTGAATGTCCAAACCATTCAAGTTTTTTTTGAAGTTATGGTTTTAAATTATGATTTTCAAAATATTATGCTTGAAAATATTGATTTTCAGACGTTATGAAGTTAAAGCATTATGATTTTGGAAAAGAATTATATTTGGGATAAGTGATAAAATATGGTTTTGGGTTTTGAAATGATATCGTATTCATGGTTATGAAATGGTATGTTTATTCTGATTTTTAAAGTATAACCTATTTTTAAATGACCGCGGTGTTATAATAACGATGGGTTGGCAAAGAGACCGGGATCGGATATGGACATACTCTCTGTCGATACCGAAAACCACTTTGACTAACCGTGTACGCGGTGGAGATTCCAGAATGAAGTAGGTGGTGGTGACGTTTCCTGTAAGGTAAATACGTGGACCCGACTCCCGTGAGTTGGCATAAGGTGGCTAAAACAGGAGCGATTCTCAGGCCAGTGAGGTCATTCCTCTGATCGGACCCTCCTCTTCGATATTATACTTTGATTTTGGATTGATTCAGTGGCCACTTCTATATTTTGATTTTGGGGAGTTAGTCCGAGGTGGGCGGTAACTGCGGCTACGCGTTTCCACCAGCCTGGATAGCAATTGGTATATCTACCCTGGCATTGCCTAGTTGTGCCGTGTCACCTACCATACCGAGCCTTTACTACAAGTTTCTATTTGTGTCGTACCTATGGAGTATCCTCTGGTAGCTTCCCGATCAGGAGGTATTACGGTAATGTATAGACTATTGGCATTATTTGTGTTAAGGGCTATATGGGTAACCCCTTAACGCTATTAAAAAGTAAGTTTACTTTACAAATAGACACTATTATAATAGCGCAATATACTACATAGTAAATAGTTTAACGGATCCTTAGGAGATGTAAATCCCGAGCATCTCTTGAGTTACTGTACTCATATTTATTTCTGTTAATTTAACTCACATAAGATCTTTTAGTCTGACTCGAGTGTTTTTGTCTTTTCAAATTCGCTCGGGTCAGTCCGAGCATTTCAGGATCGAAGATTTTAGCTTTGAAGGACGAAGACGAAGGAGTCGTATTATTATTATCTATAGTATTGCACCACACTCATACTGTTCCGCTGCATTGATTGTATTGGTATGTGTAACTCTGATATTTATTGTATAAAGCAAATCAAGTGTTTGTAAACTGTTTTGAACTGTATATTTATTATTATATTTTATCCTTCCGCTGTGAGATTCTGTTTTGTTTTATTTCTTCTCTGTTTTTCTTATTTACCCCATAACAATCCGCCCTTGCGTATGCTTTGAATTGGCACGTGTGTCGGTTTAAAGTGTGCGAAAAGGCTGGATGTTACAGTTGTTATCAGAGCTTTGGTTTAGCGATAAACCTTGGTTTTGTGGGGATTGACTCTTTGTTAATAGGGTAGTAATACCCTATGGGAGTCGCTGAGAGTATATATATGAGAGAGCGTATTTGTTAGTTTTATAAAAAGATTTTGATATTGTGTTAATCTGTTCCACTTTGTATTTATAAATTCTGGTTGGTGCATGGGACGCTATGTCATCAATAGGGATTTCTAAACACTTAATAGGACAGACCGACATAATATTTGTTTTAATATAGGTGAATGAAATAATTTTGCCTATTATATTTTCTATATATAAAATAAAGTTTTAAATGATATTATGTATATATTTGATTGATATAGATTGGGTGTTAGGAAATAAAAAATATTTATAATAATTGAAGCTAAGTTGAAATTATAATAAATCAACTTGGAGATTTTAGAGCTTAAGTCCGGGATTTTGAAAATCTGCTTTCAAAGGATTTATGAAATATGATGATTTGGTTTATAAAAATTTTCTTGTATAAATATTTAGTATAATTCGGAAGAAATGTTTTAAAGAAGATTTTAGAGAAAATAATTTTGTACTTTCCTCTCTGTCGCTGGAAAATAATTTCGGTGATGGCGGCCGCATCATCGACTTTCATTTTCGAGTTTCGAAGGGGAAAGGCCACTGTGGAACACTCTACTGCAGATTTATTTTGAAATTAATTGAATTTTTATTTATTTTAAAATATAACTGAGATATAAAAGTTGTAGGAAGCAAATTATCTATTAATTTAAAATAAATGGAAATTTGACCCGGTATTTAATTCTAAAATTTCCATTAATTAAATTGTTTAAACTATCTTAGTGGAATAAAAGGTAGGTAAGTAATTTAATTGAAACCTCTAATGTAGGTAAGAGAATTTATGAAAAGTTATAAAGAGAAATTTGAAATTGTTACCAAGAGTAATATTGATTAACATTAAATTTAATTAAAAGATGAGATAAAGCTTGTATAAGTTTAATTGCATTTTTCTTTGACATAAATAACTTACCAAATATAAAAAGTTGAAATGTTAAATAAGGGATTGAAATTGAATATTATACAAGTAAATTTTTGGAAATAATGAAGTACTCAATAAATTACTGTTATAAATAAGAACTTAATGGTATAAACTTAAGTATATAAAGTGAAATTCTAAACAAAAATTGATTGTAGGATTATTAACTTAAGTATGTTTTAATTTCCACTATTCTAATATAATGGAAAGTAGAAAAAAAAAATTAAATGACTGCAATCCATAGTTAATGAACAAGTAAAATCTTTCACTTATAGGAATGCAGGTTATAAGGTTAATAAATTAAGTGTAAGTAGAGGGTTACTGTAATTAAATAATAGAAACGTAAACATTAAATAAAGGAATGAAATTAAGGGTAAGTTGAAATTGTAATTTATAAAACGAATATATATTTGTTGAACCATAGATTAATAAAAAGGAATTGAGAAGAAACCTGTAAATTTTCACTTACATTCTTAAAACATACATAACTTACCACATAATAAAAGTTGCAATGTTAGTAAGAAAATGCAGGGGAAATCTTACAAGTGAAGCTTGAGGTAATTAAGATATTCAATAAATTTGCTGTTATTAATGAGAATTAATTGTATAAACTTGAGTTAAATTGGAAATTTTACTATATAAGAAAAGTAAGTAGTATAAATAGATGATATAAACTTTAGTCAATAAATTGGAATACAAATATAATGAATTTTGTAATAAATGGAAAATAAAATTGTAAGAAACAAAGAAATTCCTCCATGAATGAAAGAAAGAAAATCAACCCACTGAAGCATGAAATAAATGTATAATAAGTTAATTTGGTTGTTGGTTTGAATTGTTATTGTTGATTTATGTTTGTTGGGTAAGGAATTTTGAAGTTGTTGGATGAATAAATAATCTATCTTTGTTCCATCTAAGACTTTTGAGTAAGGGATGCACTTGATAGTTAGTTTCATTTCATACAAATTTCAAGTTTAAACCCAAACAACAAATTGGTTGATGGATTAATGGTTGCTTGTTTGTGGTGTGTGCTGTTTGTTAAAAATCTATGGTTGTTGCATTTGATTGGTTGATTAATGGTCGAAACCACCTAAACATTTCACTTTCATATAAATATTTAACCTTTTAGATTGTATAAGTGAATACAGGTGATGGAATCAACTGCTACTGCTTTTGGTTCCATAATAATAAGCGTATATTGCCCGACAAATAGGTACGTTTCCGGATTACGTTTTAGCGCTATTTTATATAATTTTCTCATGTTGGGATATAATATTTTGATAATATATGTAATATATTTGTATATTTTGATATTATATTTTCTCCCGAGCCTCTCCGTACAAAGGAGACTCTACCAAAATTTTCCGTAAATTTTGGACTTAGAATTTTGTGAAAATGTTTTCCAGCTTTAATAATCTAAGTATAAAAGAATATAATGATTATAAACAGGTATATTTTATTTAAGAAAATAAATTTAGTAAATTATTGTTTATAAATAATATTTGAAATAACATGTACTGTTTTATTCTTCCTTCTCCCTTCTTTTTCCTTTTCGGGGACGAAAAGTTTTGAGTGGGGGAGATTGTAACGACCCGTTAAATTTGATAATATTAAATGGATTAACTTAATATAATTTTTAATCTAATTTATAATAAATGTAGGAGTTGGATATAGTAACTGAGATTAAAGATTTAACAATTGAAATGTTATATGGCAATAGGTAGAATAACGAAAATTTGTGTTTGTGGTTATAAGTCATAATTAGTTGATTAAAATGGTATTAATGAAATAATAACTGAATTGAATTGCAATATATAAACATCAGAAAAATTTAATTGGTGGATTAAATTTGTTAAAGTTCATAAGTTTTGTAATTTAGTTTAGTAGAACTTTAAATTATAAACGAAGATTGAAATAAACGATAAAATTTAATTATGTCAATGGTGACTCAAGACCTAGGTTATAGGAATTGGAACATAATCCAATTTGAATTAAGTATAAGAAGGATTTGGTTAATATGTAAGTTATTGTTCAAGGTATTGAATAAAAAACTTGGAATCCAATCATAATTTAATGATAATAACGTTAGTATTAGAGAATAAATATATTTCAATGCAGTACCCGAATGAACGGAATAAAATGAATATATATTGAATAGAAATGAAATGTAAATTGGCACATTTGGTTGAAAGTTAATTTAAGAAACATATAAATGTTGAATTTGTGAATATTAATATAAATATTAACTTGAATGGGATTCATTAATACAAAGATGTAATAAGTGTAGATAGTAAAAATTTAATGGCTGTAGTGGATAAAAAAATCTAGTAGTAACATAAAATTTATTTATATGGAAAAAGAGTATAGATTTGAACAAATTTATGAAAATTTGATAAGAACAGTGGTTGTAATCAGTTTGGTTATTTAATGTTTGAAGATAGAGATTTGTAAATCCGTTAATGAATTTATAATGGGAAGGAATGGTAAGAATGTAAAAATTATAAGCATTTGATTCAATTAAGGGAATGAAATTTTAAATAAATAGTCATTTAATAAATTCAACGTTCTGTGAGAAATCATAATAGTTGTGTAAAATGTGTACAAACTTCGATTTGGAAATTTATTGGATTTATAACGGTTTTGGTATTACATTTATGAGTTTAAAAGTTATTCCATTTTGTAAAGTAATAGAAGCTTATTTATGTGACTAGAATTTAGCGTAACGACTATTGTGTGTTACCTATTCTTGTTGCTTGTTAATTTAAATTTTGGGAATCAAATTCAATTTATCCGCCAATTTACCGCAGTTAAAGTGAAATAAATTGGTGAATGAGTAATGTTAAATACAAATAAGATGTAACCAAGAAAATCTCATTTATAATAATTTATGTAGAATAAAGTAAAGAAACCAGGAAATGAAAATGTGAAAATGTGGATGCAATGAGATCTTAAGTAATAATAACTTTGTTAGGTAAGTGATAACGGATTTTTTTTTGTATAACCAAATAAAGATCCAAATTTATTTGGAAATTTATTGCGATCAATTGAATTTATTACAATTAAATGGATTTAATATTTAACAGTTATGTAATTATTATTTGGAAGAAATTGGAGTTATTTGTAATAAGTATGAACCTAATGTTAATTTTCTTATAGGATTGACAATCGATATGGAATGAAAAGAAGAAAATTTGGGTCAGTAAAATTTGTAATTTATGCATAATAAAATGGATTCTAACGTTAAATACTACGTTATTAAGATTTAAATTAGACTTAAAGAATAATGATGTGAATCAGGAACTAATGTTTATGGCATCTTTATTTTAAGTGAAAGTTGAGAATATAAAGATTAAAAATCTAAAGTATGGGTTTTGAGAATATAATTTATAAACTTCTTAAATATAAGAAAGTGTAGAAATTAACATTGCAATTAATATACTGTCAACTTTTAATTCACAGCTAAACCTGTTAAATCTTTTCAATTGATTACGAATTATATAAGAAATAAAATTTGGCCAATTTTAGAATTTAATATAAAATTTGGATTTTTATAATTTATTTAATTTATTTAATGAATATTAAAAATAGCCATTTTGGCCACGGATTCGGATTTCGACGAAACCAGTTTCATCGGATCCGTATCGGTGAATTATTATAGGGTTTCAAGTTTCGTATCGATCGGACTTGTCGTTTGATCGTACGGGCGTGAAACGCCTTGAAATCAATTTTTTTTAAATCAATTTGAAATCAATTTGGAAATCTTGTTTTCAGCATAACTTCTTCATACGATCAAATTTGGACGTGAAACTTTTTCCATCGCGTTCAGAATATTTTAAAATACCTATCTGGATATATAGATATAACCAATTCGACTCCGGAGGCATAGCGGGCTTTTTGGGCCTTAGTTTGTTTCGTACGTTCATCTATCTAGTCTATCTACTCTAACCCAACCCTACCTATAAATATACAGTTATAAACCCTAGCTCCATTCTATTGTCTATTTGCTGTACGTTCATCTTCTTCAAGCTTCTCTTCTTCTTCAATGGGGGCTAACCCTAGATCCAGTCAGTTCAAAAAAAAAAGTGAAAATTTAAAGTCCTCCTAAAAATCTCGAAAAAATATATATTATAGTTCTCGATGTCCGTAATCTGCTGATGTGGTTCGTTTTTCAATTGGAGCTATCGTTCATCCAGAACAATTCAAATCATTTTCGGCCTCACATCATCGCCGCAACAAATTTCGTCGGATCGGGAAATGGTTTCTGGGTTTTGGAGAGGGAACCGAGGGGATCGCATCTATGTGGTTAGTTTGGCGTCTCGACGGTCAGATTTGCGGCAAAAATTCAATAGGGTTTCATGTTTTAGGCTTGCGCTGGAACTTGCGTGCGTTTGCTTCTGGAAAGAAAATGGTAGTCGCGTGCGTGATAGTGGAGGATGACGTGGCAAGAGTATGAAAGGTGTTCTCCTTTTGTTGTTTTTAATTTTGAAATTCAAGTGCAATAATCGCTATAACTTTTACATACGAACTCCGATTTAAGCGCGGTTTTTTTTGTTAGGATCGTATTGAAATTCCGGACCTGATGACGCTGGTTTGGACGAATTCTGAAACCGTCGAATTTTTTGGTTTAAATTGAATTTAAATTCGATTTAAATTCCAAAGGTGAGTGTTTAAACCCACTCACAACTACTAGAAGCTTTTATGTTTGTTAAATTAATTTTAGAAATGAATAGAAATTTATTTATGAGTATTTGGCATGTTTATTTCACTCATAATTGTTGAATTGCATTTATTAAATTTAACTGTTAATTTAATTTATTTGTTGCGTATTAATTGATAGTTAGAATTTATTTGTTTGCCTATAAACTGCTAGTTAACAGTTATATAGATTATTACTGAATATAAACTGTTAGATTAATAGTTGTTAAATTTAATCTGAACAAAATTGCCAGTTATTACCTGTTATATATTATCAAATATAAATTGTTATTGATTGATATTGTTTGATGATTGTGATTGGATGATGGGTGATGTTGATGGATATTTTATTGTATTTCATAAAATTGCAAATTATCATGCATATTTCCTTTCATTCGGGATTGTGGTTTGAAATGATATACAACCGCAAAATTTTATATTTTTTAAATTGCGGATTGAAATGATAAATATCCGTATCACTTGACCATAGGATAGAAAATTATATACAGGCACCGCGGTTTATATATAACTATTTTAATGTGATTTCTATGGTTTGGATGGAATACGGTTTATAATAATCTTAAATTTTATATTGTATAAATATTATTCTTCCATATATATACATATGAAGTTGAAAATTTTGAAATTAAAAGGTGTATAAATCTCTTTATTAAAAATGGAAAGAAAAAAAAAATTAAGAAAATGGAGTTTGATAATTTATATCATATGTTTAAATGTTAAGTTTGGAAATTTTAAGATATGATATTTATAATTGGATTTTTCCCAAGATAAATTGAAATGAATATTCTAGTATAATTTGAATTGAAAAAATTTATATATTTTATTACTAGAAATTGAAGTCTTATTATTTATGGATTTTATGTGAATATTCAAGACTAATTAATAGAACAATTGATCTGTTGAAAGAATAAAATCCAATTTTAGTTTGAAATATTGTTACTCAAAATGGATATACGTATATATAATTAAATTGAAGTGGTTTTGGAACTTGAGAGAGATAATATAAATTTTGGTTTAGACTTTAATAAAGAAATGTATTTGTAAAGCCATGAGAACTATTTCTTTACAAAGTAACATTTAAGTTAAACCATTTAATTCATATACCGTTGAATGTCCAAACCATTCAAGTTTTTTTTTTGAAGTTATGGTTTTAAATTATGATTTTCAAAATATTATGCTTGAAAATATTGATTTTCAGACGTTATGAAGTTAAAGCATTATGATTTTGGAAAAGAATTATATTTGGGATAAGTGATAAAATATGGTTTTGGGTTTTGAAATGATATCGTATTCATGGTTATGAAATGGAATGTTTATTCTGATTTTTAAAGTATAACCTATTTTTAAATGACCGCGGTGTTATAATAACGATGGGTTGGCAAAGAGACCGGGATCGGATATGGACATACTCTCTGTCGATACCGAAAACCACTTTGACTAACCGTGTACACGGTGGAGATTCCAGAATGAAGTAGGTGGTGGTGACGTTTCCTGTAAGGTAAATACGTGGACCCGAGTCCGTGAGTTGGCATAAGGTGGCTAAAACAGGAGCGATTCTCAGGCCAATGAGGTCATTCCTCTGATCGGACCCTCCTCTTCGATATTATACTTTGATTTTGGATTGATTCAGTGGCCACTTTTATATTTTGATTTTGGAGAGTTAGTCCGAGGTGGGCGGTAACTGCGGCTACGCGTTTCCACCAGCCTGGATAGCAATTGGTATATCTACCCTGGCATTGCCTAGTTGTGCCGTGTCACCTACCATACCGAACCTTTACTACGAGTTTCTATTTGTGTCGTACCTATGGAGTATCCTCTTGTAGCTTCCCGATCAGGAGGTATTACGGTAATGTATAGACTATTGGCATTATTTGTGTTAAGGGCTATATGGGTAACCCCTTAACGCTATTAAAAAATAAGTTTACTTTACAAATAGACACTATTATAATAGCGCAATATACTACATAGTAAATAGTTTAACGGATCCTTAGGAGATGTAAATCCCGAGCATCTCTTGAGTTACTGTACTCATATTTATTTCTGTTAATTTAACTCACATAAGATCTTTTAGTCTGACTCGAGTGGTTTTGTCTTTTCAAATTCGCTCGGGTCAGTCCGAGCATTTCAGGATCGAAGATTTTAGCTTTGAAGGACGAAGACGAAGGAGTCGTATTATTATTATCTATAGTATTGCACCACACTCATACTGTTCCGCTGCATTGATTGTATTGGTATGTGTAACTCTAATATTTATTGTATAAAGCAAATCAAGTGTTTGTAAACTGTTTTGAACTGTATATTTATTATTATATTTTATCCTTCCGCTGTGAGATTCTGTTTTGTTTTATTTCTTCTCTGTTTTTCTTATTTACCCCATAACAATCCGCCCTTGCGTATGCTTTGAATTGGCACGTGTGTCGGTTTAAAGTGTGCGAAAAGGCTGGATGTTACAATTAAAGTTTGTATTTTTATTCCCTCACCAAAAAATAAAAAATATCACATCATTTACATTTTGGTTTTGGTATTTCATTTTTCAATTTTATAAGTCATACAACTTATTTTTTCCATTTCCATCAATTCTATACTCGAATATAATAACATTTTATTTTTAATTTGAGATTATACATCTATTTATAGCCTAAGTACATTTTTATTCCATTAATTTCAATTTTTATAAGCTATACAATTTATTTATTCACAATTCCAATTTTTTTTCACCTAAATTTTATTCCATTCAAAATGTATACCCTATGGTTAAATAATTAGTTCACGAACTCAAAATTTATATTTAATTTAGTTCGATATTATTTCTAATCCAATCGACTTTATTTTACTTAGCTTAACTTAAGTTAAATTCTAATTTCATACTATTCATTTTAATTTAATCAAGTAAGAATTTTAATTCCAATTTTTAATTTTTCTCTACACTTCCTTACTTGTATTTATTTTTCAATTCACTTATACATAATTCATATGTACTTATTATTTTAGTTAACTTCATCACATTCTACTCATTTCATTTTATTTATTGTAATCATTTCGTTTAATTTATTGCCCTTAACTTTTCTTAAGTTAATTCCCAAGTCCTACAAATTTTCTTTTACAAACCCAATTTATTTAACTTACATAAGTTAAATTATAATTTCACCTTGAAGTTCATATTTTCCATGTTTTATATCAAAAACTTATCCTCTTCTGATTTCACTTCTCATTTTATTGGAAATTCAAAATTCAAACACCACGTTTTTATTTCAAATTATTTTGAAATCAAATACATATATAGCTCTTTGGTTTAACAAACCATTTCTTTAAAATTTTCAAAGCTAACCTGATTTTATCCATCCTTTCGTAATTTCTAGTAGCAACACTTGTTTTTTTATACCAAAAATATCCATAACAAATTACTACAGTAGTAGTCCGTCACTTAGAAACGCGAAAATGTATATTGACGATGCTACAGTCATCATCCAGATTATTTTCCAATGATTGAAGTGAGTTCAGTGGTATATCACTCCCAAAATCCATTTTAAACCATTTTTATTTCAAAAATATTTTCAAAATAACACCAATTTTGATTTCCATAACACTTTTGAAAATACTTTCCAAACCTTCTGTGATTTTTAATTTCTTGAATTCAGGTTTGAATTCATTTTAATTATAATTCATTTGTATAATTCATACTTATATAAAACTTCATTCGGTTATATAAAGCATTTCAAATTTATGGTCTTGTTTTTGGTTATAACATCCAAACACTTTAATTTATAATATAATAATTTTAGAAAATTATTTATTTTATATCAAAATATAATTTGGGTAAAATTATTTCATTTACTTGCTTCAAAACCATATTGTGTCAGTTTATCGTGTTCAAGTATCTAAAACTCCTATTTATTTAGTGGCATCCCACTATTAGATCAGAATTTATATGCCACTCAATCGATACGTCAATACAATATAAAGAAATTTATATCCACTAGTTAATACGTGCTCATATCTACCAATACACTCAAACTCATTCTAGGGTACTACTGAACCTATCTCTAATGAGTAATCCCCACTAGAGCCAAGGTTCTCTCTTAACCTTCTGCTTTGATACCAAATATAAAGGCCTGTATCTCCGTACCCCTTGATTCGACCATAATTTACATCAGTTCAACTCAAATTGAATGAAAAATACGAATCTTTAGGGTGAAGAAGAAAAAGATAGAAGAAAATAAAATAACAAAATCACAGAATCTCACAATCGCAGCGGAACAAATATAATATATAATAACAGATTTTAAATACAGAAACTGTACTGTTACTATACGTACCATTATCTGAGTACAATAAACAACAATCAATCTGGACAGTTTAATAACTTGTCCTCACATACATAGCATACATAGCGGAAATATAAGTCAAATATGGGAATACGTCTCTGTCATCCAGCTCGTCTTTTGGGCTCCATAGCATCCTATCCTGAATCTGTATACTCTGTCTGACCCGAGTATTATAATAAAATAACACCCGAGTCAGTCTGGAAAACCAGCGTAAGAAACACACTCAATTTGAATTATTAACTTTTCTCAAAATCCTTTGAAAACAAAGGTATCTCGTAAGACCACGTCATACACAAACACGACGGATTTTTACCTTACCATAACCAAAACAATTTTTTTCATCAAAATCATCTGATATTATAATAGTGTATATAGAAAGTAAATAGAAAATAGCTGAAACATTTGCATCTCACATTTCAGCATAGTTGGGCACAATCAAAATCGTACGGCGCTTATTGGAGAATGGATCCCATAAAATGACCGGGCCACTGGGGTACCCCCATTATAGTACACCTCTAGAAAAATGTATCGAGGACCTCACCGAGATCCCCTGCTATACAAGACTGACCTACCCCTAACCTGGATAGACAGAATATGTTACCACCCCAGGCGTTCCCACCCTTACAAATCGAGTGCTCCTTCTTTCATGCACAACCATACCCATAATATATAGGTTTCCAAGGATATCTAGTAAAGTGATAACATACCCTAATTGGGTGCGACCCACTTAGCCTTGCTACATGTCCCTTGTTTTAGTCATTTTCGATTGATGAGGCTTGAGGCTAAGCGTTACCTTTCAAGAAACAATTCCACTTAGAATGCTCATTGTCCTCCAATGACGATGTTCTGATAGAATTCGCCATACAAGTTGTCATGGGTCTGGACAAACTAAATCACTATCTTCATCATCTTCACGGTATTTTTTTGTGATGTTCAAACCGGATCGACATGGTTTTCGGATAATTAAATACGATCATGGTCTCTTCGAGATGATTAACGAAATTGGCCAATATTGGTAGTCGGTTATTTAACAATCATTAAAACATCCATAAGCAGTCACTAGGCCTTATTATAAATTTTTTCAAAATATTTATTTTCAAAATATCCTCATAAGATATATCAATTCCTTCCAACATTTGAAAACAATTTTCAATACTTAAATCCGTAACAGGATGCTTCCAAAATATCTCAACACATAGAAATATTCCGAAATTTCCATTTTCTATACTTAGAAAAATATTATAAGTCTTATTTTCCAAAACCTTTTCAAATATCAACAGTTAAGAGAATGTTTCGTAACTTATCTCATAAGTCTTCAGAATCACTAATAAATTTCTTCTCCTCAAAATCATATCTATTTATAAGCCTCATTTACGAATCTCGAGAGAATTTATAAATAAAGTTTCAATCACTTCAAAACTCTATATATATGTATAATAGGTATTTTAAAGAATAATAATTCATTTTTTAAAAACATGTTCAAGTAATTATTTAAAATATCGAAAACACTTTTATAAACATCAATAACTTATTTTTAGGTAACAAATCAAATTTCAAGAAATAGGATTTATTGAAATAAATATTTAGTATTTGAAAAATTCACTTTTCGTTGTATTTCAACCCTTCTAGTTCAAAATTTACAAAGTTTGATAAATATCTTCCCTTCTTAAAAAAAAACAACTCAATTTCTCAAAGTTAAAGATATATATATATATATATATATATATATATATGCATATATTAAATAGGAAAATAAGCATAAGGAAGAAGTTGCAAAAAAAATTAATCTCATGGGCAACAAGTTTGTTTTCTAGTCTGAATGACACTTTATAACGTAAACAGAAAATGATAGTTGCAACTATCATTTTGTGATTTAAACTAAAAATTGTCTTTCATTCTAAAAAGAAAACATCTTGTCCTTGAAAAAAAAAATTCTTTAACTTTTTCCTTGAACCTAAAAACCCTATTTTAAATTCAAATAATCAATTCAATTTATAAACCCCTCTCCATTTACCACACATCGATCCCATTCCTATTTTTCTAACCATCCTCACTTTTCAAAAATAGTATCCACTACTTCCTCAATCCTATTTCCATATTCTAATATGAATTCACCATATGAATTTTACATCCGCAGTTTAGCAACTGCTATCTTTTTTCTTCTTTTATGATCATCATTTATAAATTTACAGCTCCCCTAGTTTTACTTGTTTATAAAAATGAATCTTATTTATAAAATTCCCTTTTCATAAACAGGAAATTATTGTCAAGGACAAAATTTCACAGCTTTTTAGCCTCAAGGACAGACTTTCAATATTTTATCCTGAAGGACAACTTTCTGTAGGTATAAGTTTTTAGTTATTGATAGCAGTTTTAGGTATTAGTTTGTAGTTATCGGTAGAAGTTTTTAGGTATCAGTTTTAGCTTGGTAGCAGTTTTGTTGTTCTTATGAATAATTTTGAAAAATGTTTGTCCTTATGAATAATTTTTAGAAGAATGTTTGTCCTTGTGGTAAGCATATTGAGGTCGTGTCATTGAGGCAAAAAATATACAAATCTTTGTCCTTTAAATTAATTCCCCCTTTTATAAATCCATTTCCTTATAAATTTCATTTTTCTCACACTATTTTTAATATCGATTTCCACTTCTTTCCATAAATCCAGAATACCACTTAAAAATTCCACTGTTAAAAATCCTTTACATAGCTTATTTTTAAAATATCTAATTGAAATATTTTATGAATAGTTAAGTACAACTCCAAAACACATTACTATTTCATCCAAATCAATCCCTTTTTAAAATATTCCAAAATTTCGATATAAATATTTATATATTCAAAATTTCCTTGTAAATCCCTTTAAATTCCAAAAAATATTTATGGTACTTATAATACCAAAAGTTAGGCCAATGCTACTATATCATCCGATAATTCCAATCACTATAATAATCTATAATATATTATTCTACACAATTCATATATCACAATATATGAAATTAAATTCAACATTTTGAGGAATACAGTTGGATCCCTCCAACCTGTTTTCCAGCATCCACAGTTGTTAATATAACAAAAAATACCAATCCCACTTCGAGGGGGATATCACGGTATATGGGGTTATCCGCTATTATGCGGGGCGCGTAGGGTCTCATCCGCTATAATGTGCAGGAATATCACTCTAACTACTAATATATATACTACTATATATATAACATTCAACATATAATAATCTATAAATTTAACCAAGCATCCAATAATTTATTTTAACTATTAAAATCTTAATTTTCTAGCAATCCAAAAAGAGTGAGAATTTCTCGCCTTGATTTTTATTTGCAATCCATTCCAATTCCAAATTTATTCCATTGTAGTGTTTTGTTGCTATGATCCAACGTAACTTGGTTCCAAAATTTTGGACCTCGTATAAATTAATAATAGCATTTATGAGATTCTTGAATTAAATTATAAATTAATTTCACTAATCCCTTATTAGCTAGTTAATTATCCTTAATAAATTCAATTTAAACCAATCTAACAACATTGTAAAAAAATTAATTACCTTCGTTTAATCATTAACTATCGCTAACCCTCCCTCTCCTTTTCTCGAGTTGACCAACTTGTGCCCTCCTTAACCGAGCTCCACCAATGCCAAACCAGCAACTAATATCACTCCCTTAGCTTCGCGTGTCTCATGCTCCATCCCACATGAGCAAGCGAGCAACTTCCACTACCAAGAACCCTTACGGCCTGACGTTCTTGATCACAACCCGTCGCGACCACGACCTGACTTTGATTGAAAACCGTCGAGAAATTTACACAACGCCCACCTCTTGCCTCGTCTATGTTGTCGTCGCCTTCACCTTGAAGCACCACCATCTTCGCCGCCTTTGAAGCTGCTACTGCTAACGATCGCGATCTCGTATATTTTTTTTCTTCTCAAAATCAAATTCGATATATCCCTTTTTTTATATATAAACGAAACGATTCCATTTTTGTTTTCTCTTTTTTTTAGCGTGAATATCAACTAAAAAGACTAGAGGGAAGCGCATTATAAATTTAGTGAAAGTTGTCCTTGTGAGGAAGGTTTTTGTCTTTAGAATTTTATAATATTATTAACTTCAAAATATCTCATATTGGGTAAATGAAAATCTAAAATCCGTATCGAGTCATACCGCCTGGTCTTCCTATTATTATAACGCTATTCTTAACCCAATGGAAAAGATTTTGAGTCCTAATTCGATCGTATGGAGAAGATAGCTTTTGGGACCTAATTATTATATTAAATTTCGATATTAATTTCAATACGTTTCTATCCTGTACGGCCAAATAATAAATCCAAATGCTAAGGAATTTGAAATCCGATAACAATACACTATTACGGATGCAATGGAACTGATTTCGTAAAATTCCGAGACTGTGCCCTGGATCGCTATTTTAGCGACAATTTTCAAAATTAACGAAATCGCTTGAAATTTTCAGTTTTAAAATTCTTACTAATCACATTATAATTTCAAATCCAATATTTAAACCATTTAAATATTTAAAATCAAATGACGAAAAATCTAGGTCGTTACACAAGGTGGAGGAAGCTAACACGGCGGCTGCTGTAGGTGGGGACGGTGGTAGTAGTTGTGAGCGGAGATGAGAGGAAGGTCAATGGCGGGGGTTGAGGAGGGAGATGGTGAGTAAGTTCTAAAGGGAGAGGAGCGGTTCTGGTTTTCGTTGGATGAAATGGGCTCGTGTGGGTAAATGGGCTGCCACGTGAGGCGAGAGAAGGCAAAGGGTCGGTGGGCTTTTGGACACAGAGGAAGTGACAAGGAATGGTGGTGCATTGTTTTAGAGGGGCGGATGGGTTTAGGCTGCAGATCACTGTGATGGGGTGTAGTGAATAGGCTGTGTGTTGGGGATGGCACTGTGTAGTTCGGTGATGGGGTGAGCATGAGTTTCGGTCAGAGTGGGTAGCATCTTCAGGCGGTTAGGGTGTTGTAGTTGATTGGTGTAGGGGGTTTACATGATCACGAGGGTAAAAGTTCGAAGGTCTTAGGGTGGGTCAGATCAGTGAGCGAGATAGCTGGTGGTGGCAGTTCTTGGGAGCTGTGGGTTATGAGCGCAAGAAGAGGTGTGGGTTTCGGAAGAGGGTGGCGGCGAACGAAAGATGGTGGAAAGGAAAAATGGGCGGAGTAGGGTTGCTGCCTGTTCACGGCAAAGAAGAAGATGGCGAGTGATAATGGAGAATTCTCACAGGCCAAACTAAACGAACAATACATATGTTATATTATTTTTATCAAGTGAAATTACAGAGCAAAGGAGGAAAGGGTAGAGAATAAAGTGAATGGACGTAATAGAGAGATATATATTGAATAGTGGGAATTGTAAAGCCGGGTATGTTTAAATTAATAAAGGCTAGTGGTTATTTATTCTCATGCGAAAATAAATAGGCATAGGGAAACAAAAGGCTTAAATATTGAACTAGTACGGCTAATCGTTTTTTGATTTTGCCGTGTATCGTACACCGAAATGCACAAATGAATATTCTATGGAGGTCAGCACAACGCGATGAATCATCCTATCAAAAGTTGATATTCGCTGCCAAAAATATTGCTAAAATGCTGAAAATAAGATAAATAGGGCTAGAGCAGTCCAAATTTGACGAAACAACATGTGATGTCTCACTTATGAAATGATTTGCATTTTATTACATAAAAATATTCAGATTTCAAAAATGTTTTATTTTCATCAATTAAACCGATTTAAATTGACATTTAAAATTACACGATAGAACTAACTTACATATTTCCAAAGAAAATCTAACACTTGCTATGTGTAAGTAGACGTATTACAAATATCAAATTTTCATTGCAAAATTTGATTTTTCTATTTTCAAGAAAAATTCAGTTAATTGCATTATAAAAATCGTTAAAATTTATGGGTCATTACACTCTCCCTGCTCAAAAATTTTCGTTCCCGAAAAGGAACATGATAGGAGAATAGAAACAACCCGAAAGAATAATAGATTCAAAAAACATATTACCAGATACAAAAATTAATTCAAAATCGTATAAATTTAATTTTGGATATCTTATTACTTATATTTATGTTGTATATTATTCAGTTACATATTTAATTACATTTAAACTTTCTTGGTAGTTTTCTTAATGTAACTGAGTGTAATTGAGCATCATACAAATTTACCTTTTATTTACAACATTTCTTTTAAGCAAAATTTAGTTTGAACATTTTTTTACCTGATTTTCTCTTGTATAACTTTCAATTACATGTTCACGTTAACATTTTAGCTTTTTGAATAATTTAGGTAAGTTATGTATGTTAAAAATGCAATTGAGTATTATACAAATAAGTTTTATCCTAGTTCATGTATTTCAAGTTGCTTTAATTTCATTTCTCATTTAAACACTCCAAATATTTAATTTTTTTGCTTTATTTCAATAATTGAAACCATCATTTAACACAAAACTTAAGGGTTATATATCTGGTTTCACTTAAAGTTGGCAAAAAAAATTATTTTCCTAAGCAAAAATTGATCTTTAGCCTAGAATGCACATATATGGTCTCGGTTAGATTGATGGGCTTGGCCTAAGGTTGATTTAGGCTCGGCTATAGGGTGGCGGAGGGTGTATGGACTTGTTTTGGCTGAGAGGAAGTAAAGGAGAAAGAAAGGATTTAACTTTTCAATAATAACTAAAGGTTAATTTTGTAAGTTAAATGATTTGAATTTCAAATATGGCCATTTATTTATAATTGAATTGTTAAATTTAATATTGGAAATGTTTAGAATAATTGAATCTTCGATTTAAATTGGATCAAAATGATTTCAAAGCATTTTCAAATTCTGTTGATTAAGAATGGAAATAATAAACTTTTAATTTAGATTTAAAAGTGATTAATTTGGTTTTTAAAATAATTCATTTTAAATTAATTTATAAAAATAACTTTTCAGGGCACTATATCAGAATTGGATGAAACTAGTTTCATTAGATCTATAATAATGAATTATAGTATGCCAACGAATTTCGTGGTGGTTGGATGTATCATTTGGTCGTGCGAGATCGAAACTCATAGAAATTAAGTAAAGGAATTTAATTTAATATATTAGGTTTCAAAAGCTGTCTTCTATGTATGATGGAAATTGGTCTCTATATATATTTCATTAATTCGGAATATGGGTATAACATATAGAATGCCAGGTGGCACACCTTGTTTGGAGTGCGAACATATAACGAATGGATAATGCTTTAAAATTTTCCTATATAAGTGTTAGCACTAGAATTGGTCACTAACACCCTAGAATAGATTTGTGTAGAGAGATAAATGAAGACAATAAATTGAAACGGAGGAGTAGCAGAATATAATGCAAAAATAACAGTAAAAGGCAAGAACAAAAGAATTATAGTTGTTCGGCGAAACTGCCTACGTCCACTTTGAATGTAATCTTTATTGCTTTTTCAATTGCTTGAGTACAGATACAATCCACAAAGAACAGCTTGAATTCAGTTTAGAATGAAAAGGAAATGAATACAAAAAATGGTAGAGTCTCTCCTTAGTTGCTCTAAAGAGATCCCTTAGACTGGACCCCTGCCCCTCTATTAGTAGACGGAGATAGTCTGGCTTCTCTGTCCAGGCCCACGACCGAGAGAGCTCGGCTCATAGTTGACAAGCTAGGTAGACCGACCCGAATATGCCGACCCCTCATAGCCAACCCGAGACTCTTTGGGTGTCGACTCGGAGTAGCTCCCATGCGTGCTCGATGTAACTTGGACCGTGACTCGAAGTAACTCATCCTTTTGCTTGTGTTAATCCACTCCTCCGTTCCTGAGTTCAAACCAAGTTAACTGATCCCCATATGTCCGACACAAGAAGACCGACCAAAAGCAATTCCTCGAAGGACTCAGTGTAGCCTACGCTCCATCCAATGTCGATCCATTATTGCCGAACCAACCGAGCCAACCCACTATAGCCGATCCATTTTTGCCGATCCACTTCTGCCGACCCATTATGGCCGATACATTATTGCTGGTCCACTTCTGCCGATCCATTATTGCATATTCGACCAAAATGCACTGAACCCATATCAACATGCCGACCCAAACAGATTGTATCAACCCCATATTGACATGCCAAACTGATTGAATTGCATCGGCCCCATACCGTTCCACTCCTTTCTACGCCGACCTCTAATGGACGATCGATACCGACTCGAAGTTATTGTCGAGATGACTCATAGTAAACATCACCCTGACTCAAAGTGGATTGATCCTGGGCTTGTGCTGCATCAACGTTCAACCACTGCCTCTACAACTATTGTCTTATAGCCGGACCAAGGTGCCGAGTAACATTTTCCCTCCAAAGCGTGTCTTGTAGACAACATGATGTGCTTTGAATTAGCGAGTAATCCCTATTTCTAGAGGCTAGTTCGTTCACACTGATAACTAATTATCACTTTTACTTAGCCTTCGATGAAGCTTTGCGTCGTCTGAACGCATTAGTTTTGTCTCAAATAAATTCGTGGAATCTTGTTCTAACTTTTCAAAAGTTGATTGTATACAACCTTTTGAAGGCTGAATCATAGTGGGTTTTCCAAACCCTTGTTTCTCCACCTATCAGAAAAAATCCATCTTTTTCATTGCACTATCACCTTCATTTATCATTATATGTATATGTGTAATTTTTTTAAAGAGGTTGATTGACATATAGATGCCAGTCCCTAAACTTCCACTCGAGGTTGGGGTTGGTATATCTAACAACCGATCCCTTGGAATACGACCAGGTCTCTAAGAGGAGACCGGTTCGTATTCCACCCCATCATACAAAAAGCCCAAGCTTTTCACTCCTTCCCCTTACTTTCATTTCTCACTAAGCCTCACGCTTGCTACTCCCCAATCTTCATTATCTAATTCCTCTCAACACCCGACACTCCTTCCTTCCTCCATCTTCAACTCACCTTGCCTTCAATTCTCGGTCAAATACAAACCTAAAAGGAGCTTCGCTTGTACTCCAATACCTTCTTCTCTCAAGACCTGTAGTTTAGGTATGCTTTCATCCTCCATTTTGAACTATCAAATCATGCTTAGCTTAATTTAGGGTTATTTAGGTGTGATAGGCTTTAATACTACGAGGGAGTAGAGAGAACAAGAGATATCGAGAACAACAGAGAAGAATGAAGGATTTTTAGTCTGGGTTGTGCGTTGGTTCAGGGGAGTCGATCTTAGGAGATTCGTTACTGGATTTGGTAAGGTGTTAGGTAAAGAGTTTGGCATGCCTGTCCAATGAGAGAATTTCCTCACGAGTTTTAGGAGGGATCGATATCCAAAGGACTTCAGTAGTTTTCTAGGAGTAACCGGATTGGTAGGTCTTGATGGAAGAGGTTTAGTTTTGTGAGCGAGCGGTCGGTTCATCATGAAAAGTCGAGTGTTCGGTATGGGCTATGGTGGAGTTAGGTCGGTGTTCTAAGAGAAATTGCGTTGGTACGCTTTAGTATAGAGGAGCGATCAGTGTATTTTGTTGAGATTTTTGGGTCGGTGGTCTTTCGAGGGATGAGACGGTCGGTATTCTTTGAAGTGGATGTTCGGGTCAGTAATAGGACTAAGGCCCTAGGGTCGGTTGTTGAGAAGTTAGGGTTAGTATTGACAATCGGGACCACATCAATTTAATCAATGCAAACATTACGACTATACACTCCCGTTCCTAAGCATAAAATAACAAACAACGACAAGGACTATGACGTACGAGCCTTTGGACTTAACTTGGACTAACAAATTCACAGCTTAAGAAACTATAAACATGAATCTATCCTAACAAATGCAAGTAACAGCCTTCACAATCTATAATACCAATGCTTGATTCCCAGACTTCCGCTACCGACCACATGCTACGCTGCCGGAGATGGTCAGTGAAGTCGGTCTCCAGGAAGATAACTCAAAACTTCATTGTGTCACACTTGTCTTTTAAATCTTAATTTCTCTGTACTTATGTTAGAATCGCCCCACTAGTTCACACGCAGCATTGGGGAATATATTATTTTTATGTCTAATATCGATTGTCTTTCAAGTATAGCTTAAACGGGTATTTATTCACGTCAAGCGCCTTCCCGTAATGTCTTCTAAATTTGATAAGAAATCAAGTTTTACCACTCTCTCCGACAAGCCTGGAACAAGTTAGCGGCAAGAGGTAGTAGAGACATCGAGTCTGTCGTTTGGCCCTATTCCCAACATCTCGATCTTCTCTGCTGAAGTTATAGAACCTGCTCTCGATGTCGTAGACGGGGCTATTATCTTGGACAACCCAATCGATTCGCAAGCCTCAAAGATTGGCGAAGCCGCCCTTCATTGATTATGTTCCATTCACGGGATACCCTTCGAAGACGTTTTAGCTCCATCGAGGCAAGACCGGCCCTATTTTCCCTCAATCAGATATACCACATGCAATAAGTTCATGTGCTGGGCCAGATGCGTGCCACTCTTCAATTCGTTCATTTGCAAGGTGTTAAAGTACATAGGGATCGCTCCCACACAACTGCATCCTAATAGCTATGCATTTAACCACGACATCTTTCTGCTCTTCATGAGAATTCCTATTCAGATCTCTAACTCCTGAGGACATTCGTTACATTTACCACTTCAAAAGACGCGCCGATAGCCCGTCTTACATATTTCTCGAACTGTTTCCTAAATGCCAGGTTCTTATGGGCGCATGGAACAAGCTCCCTCAATTCAACCAGGAGTGTTTCTAACGTACGCTATCCTCCTGGCTTTGCAAGAAGATGGCTAGAAGGATGTAAGTTTCATTTTCATTTCACCCTTCATTCTAGGACTTAAGTCACATCTTTTCGAAAGTTTGAAATTTTTAATCCTTCCAGATATTTGCCCACGGCCCGAAGGCACTAGGTACTTCAAAGCAGTCAAGGCTATTCGAGCTACTCCAGTAGAAGATTGGGACATCAAACTGATAGTTACCGATGAATTGTGCTCGTTATTCGGATTATTAGAAGACGGTCGCATGATCGACCTCCCAAGAAGTACAACCTATTTAATGGTAATTGCCGAAGTGAGGAGTGAAAAGCTGGTTCCTTGTTGCCCCTGTCGAAGGAGCTCACGACACCACCGAGAAAGGAGAGATTAAAGAAAAGGAGTTCCCAGCGCCAATCGATGAGAATATAAGCCCCGGACAAGTGCCAATAGCCGACGCTCCTAGTACCAACCAACTGCAACCTCCTTCAAAAAAGAAAAAGAGTTTAGCGTACAAACTTGAAAAGGGTAAAGCTAGGATGACTCCAAAATTTGTGATAACTCATATCTAGAAGGGATCATCTCCCCATAAAATGGAAAGCTTGCTGAAGGGGATTTCTGACTTATCCATCCCAGATGACTTATTGAACTATGACTTCGCTAATCCAGGTGCCACGATGTTCAACTTGCCTGCGAGAAGTGGTGAAGGCATATAACTTCATAATCAAGGAGAAAAAAACTCCAATGAGTAATGCGGAAACCACTGGTCCACTAGGGGGATGCACTAGGACACATGCTCACACTTACACTCCACCAATAACTTGCATTCAATTTGTCGTGTGATTTTTATTAATTCATTCTCGTTTAACCTTACGTACAGGTGAGATGACTAGCTCACATGGCTTCGATCATCTTCGAGGATCCTCCATCTTTCATCACTCAAGTCAAGATTCAGGATTTGGTAAACAACGAGATAGAGACGAAGCCGAAGATAGAGATTATCATTCTAGAGAAACGTCTTCATCCTCCAGAAGGAGAATCCATGGGCACTCTTTTTATCCAAGTGAACCCACAAATTCCCCGGCGTATGGCAGAGATAGTCTACTCATCAAGGCTCCCAATCAGATGCTCCTCGCGATCAACACTCCGGCTCTTTGAGCACTTGAAAGTCTTGTGAGAATCACAAGAAATTGTTAACTCCAACGAGGCCAAATCCTCCAGCTCCCGCTCACGACCCAACCATGGCGGAGAAATTAGCCGAGCTTAAGGCCATGTTCCTAAAGATCTGCTTCAATGGGCTGAAATTCCTTCTCGCCATAGATCATATCCCCAGGAATTTCAAAGTTCATGCTCTCGCATGCACGAACGATGTGTACATTCAACACGATGCATTTGTGCACCTAGTCGAAAAAGTTTCAAAGGTCTCTACTAAGCATCAATATGTGATCGACCACCTCAAGCTTGAACTGTCCACGACAAAGACATAGGATGAAGAGATGTTCTCATACAAAGCCCAACTTGAGACTGCCAAGAAGAATGCCAAAGATACAGCTGAGGCGGTCGGCCGCTTAGAGACTAGCCATAAAAAGTAATTGAATGGAGCACTCCAATGCATTGGCGCGTTAACTTTGGAAAAGGATTCTCTACAAAACAGAAATAATTGCTAGCTTTGCATTAAGCTCTTTGACACGTAGGACAATATATCCTCTAGGTACGCACATGTACACTTATATTTGGTTGCGTATTATTTCTTATTTATTGTTGTGCCGGTGGATGTTATAAATATGGATGTTGCATATGAGTTATATGACTACGCATACGTATAGAATTACACGTGTTAACCTGCCTTTTGTCAAGGCTATAAACAGGTGGATTCAACCTAACCAACTTCACGATTATCGAGGCTAGAATATGATGGATTCAGTTTAAAAGGATGAAATCCACTTGGATATGTCGTTCGGTCAAGGGCGATCGGCATACGTCACTCAGCATATGCCGCTCGGCATACTTAACTTAGCATATGCCGCTCGGCATACTTCACTCGGGAAGGTCGCTCAGCATTATGTTAAGGTCAGGGTTGGTCGGCATAGATGGATCGGCAGGATTGCAGTTTGGCAGGATTACGACTCGGTAGGAATGTGGCTCGGTAGGATTATGGCTCGGCAGGAATGCAGCTCGGCGGTAATGCGGCTCGGCAGGAATGCGGCTCGGCAGGAATGCGGCTCGGCTGGAATGCGGCTCGGCAGGAATGCGGTTAGCAAGATTACGGCACGGCAGGAATGCGGTTCAGCAAGGTTACGACTTGGCAGGATTGCCGCTCGGCAGGAATGCGGTTCGGCAGGAATGCGGCTCGGTAGGATTTCGGCTCGGCAGGAATGCGGCTCGGCAGGAATGTGGCTCGGCAGGATTGCCGCTCGGCAGGAATGCGGCTCGGCAGGATTGCGGCTCGGCAGGAATGCGGCTCGGCAGGATTCCGGCTCGGCGGGAATGCGGCTCGACAGGATTGCAACTCGGCAGGAATGCGGCTCGGCAGGATTGTAGGACTGCAGGATTACAGAAAAGCAGGACTACGACTCAGCAGGATTGCGGCTCGGTAGGACGGTGTGGCTCGGTATGATAATATGGATCGGCAGGACCTGATGGGCCCGGGCTACTCAGAAAGCCCAGCAACTCAGGATTTACCTATAAGTACAACATGTGGGTTCAAAAAAGGGATCTTCTTCTTTCTGCTCTCTTGCTTTCTATTTCGTAAGGCTAAGGTTACTCTACCATTTTGTAACTGTAATTGATTCTAATATCAATAAAAAGGAAATTTCTAGAGTGGACGTAGGCTGGAGTCAACCGAATCACTATAAATTCTGTGTTTTTATTGTTTCTTTTTAATTTTGACTATTGTTCATATTTACACTCTCTACATACACTCTATCTATTATCTGCAACTGTTAGTTGGTGCTTTCATTTATATTTGGGTGTTAGTGACCAATTTTGGCGCTAACATTTTGGTGCTTTCATTGCAGGATTTTGGAGCTAGGAACTTGGATTTTGGAAAGCAATGGTAAGACCATCAACGAGAAAGCAAGTGATAGAAAGAAGCAATCAGGAGGGAAGTCAAGAGGCCTCCTCTAGAGCTGGAGCAGGTCAAGCTTCCATCTATCTCACTAGGGAAGAGATGAGGACGATGCTGAAAAGACAGGAAGACATGACACATAACCTACTTCGACAGGTCGGACATGTTGGAGCACAAAGTCAAGGGAATGGACCAACATCGGCAGCTGGCATTGCAGAACAAGGAACCAGAGTTATAGAAGTTTCTAGAGGGTCAACACCAGAAACAAACTGGAGGGATTCAAGGAAATCAGCAAAGGCTTGGGGGAAAATATTCAGGATTGGATACTGGGATAGCAGTGAATGAAGCTCGACAAGCAGGGACCAACATGAACGTAAATGGCCAACATGAAGAGTACTACCTAGAGTACCCCCTAGGACATGGGGGAAAGGTAGAGATGCAAACAAGGGACTACCACCGGATGGAGACGAGCGAATGGCTGGATTAGTAAGAAGGGTTATGAGAGGAGGATTGTCAAGCGGAGGCTTAGAGGAAGTTAGTCGGAGTCCGTTCACTTCGATATCAGAAATGCAAGGAATCCTTCAAAGTTCAAGTTACCCGCGCTGGATCCTTATGATGGAAAATCAGACCCAACCATGCATATTACCAGATATATCAGGCATATGGAAGTGCTGGGGGCATCCGAGGAAGTGATGGCACGATGCTTCCCTCTATACCTAACAGACTTGGCTGCGCTTTGGTTCAGGCAGCTAGAGAATAGATCAATCAGAACATGGAGTGAGCTAGTGGAACACTTAATGAGATAGTTTAGGGTCCACGTGATGAGACCCAAGATTTTTATGTCCTTAGCTTCAATTAAGCAGAGGACCGGAGAGACCATAAGAGATTATCTATTGCGATTCAATGCAACGGTGGCTTAAATAGATCGCCCTAATCCATCTATGATTTTGATGGCGGCAGTAGCAGGGGTTGCTGAAGGCACAGAGTTTAAGGATTCTCTAGCAAGAGATCCACCCCAAGACCTTGGAGAATTCTATCATGAAGCTGAAAGGTTCATTAGGCTAGAGGATTCGCGCGCCGAAAGGCGTGAAACAAACGCCGTGCAAGGCAAAGGAACCTCTAAAGAACTACTTGAAGTAGACAAAGGTAAACGAAAGCAGGACGCCAAATACGATGGTCCCGATAGACGGAAGAAATTCCGAGAACCCAAATTCAGACAATACATGGACTTGACGGAAAATCTGGAATGGATTTACACGGAGACTTGGGGCAGCTCCCCTATCGAAAACCACCCAGGAGAGATCCCCCAGAACGGGAACGTAGAAGTGGAAAGTACTGCCTATTCCATGAGCTGGAAGGCATACCAATGAATGTCTCCATCTGAAGGATGAGGTGGAAGAGCATGTCAGAAGTGGTAGATTGCCACAATACACCATAGATCGGACAGTGGCCGTAGGACTTGAGCAACTACCGACCCCACCTAATAGGACTAATCCTAGACCGGGATCACGACTCGTCATTAACTGATTATGATGGCAAGGACCAAATTCAGGACTTGAACTTTGGTCGATTACATGAACTCTTTAGATTTGATTTTAAAATAAAATGGCTATTCCACTTACACATGTACGGGAACCAGAGAGATCCTCAGGCATGCTCTGAGATGGTAACAGACTGCTCTGCCCGAAGAGGCAGTATCTAGGTTTTTCCTTTGTTTGTGATTGAATATTTAGAATTTTAAATTAATAAGCGAACTTGAATTTCATAAGATAAACCTTTGACTGGAGAGTTAAAGGATGAATATTAGAAGTCAATTTGAAATTAATCGCTTTATGACCCTACCCGGAGAGACGGGGTCCGTAGTGCAAGGAGTGAAGCTGCTTCGTCGGAGAGCAACATGATCAGCTCACTCAATGCGGTTTCCCCTTCACCGGAGAGTGATAGGATGAGATCCAGTAAGGGACTGGAGAGGCTGACATCGGTCCAAAAGGATCATGACATCGCTTAATATTCAGGGACACTAAACCAGAGTGCAGGGAGTGAAGCCGCTTTGCCGGAGAGCGATAGGATCGGCTCACTCAACGTTGTTTTCCCTTCACCAAAGAGCGACAGGACGGGATCCAGTAAGAGCCCGGAGAGGCTGACATCGGTCCAGGAGGATCTGGACATCGTTTAATGTTCAAGGACACTGAATTGGAGTGCAGAGAGTGACACTGCTTCGCTGGAAAGCGACAGGATCATCTCACTAAACGATGTTTCCCCTTCGGTAGGAATGCGGCTAGGCAGGATTGCGGGTCGGTAGGAATGCGGATCGGCAGGATTGCAGCTCGACAGGATTATGGCTCGGCAGGAATACCGCTCGGCAGGAATGCGGCTCGGCAGGATTGCGGCTCGGCAGGAATGTGGCTCGGAAGGATTGCAGGACTACAGGATTGCGGCTCGGCAGGACAGTGTGGCTCGACATGATAATATGGATCGGCAGGATCTGATGGGCCTGGCTACTTAGAAAGCCCAGCAACTCAGGATTTATCTATAAATACAGCATGTGGGGGTTTAGAAAATGGATGTTCTTCTTTCTGCTCTCTTTCTTTCTATTTTCTAAGGCTAAGGTTACTCTACCATTTTGTAACTGTAATATATTCTAACATCAATAAAAAGGAAATTTCTAGAGTGGATGTAGGCCGGAGTCAGCCGAACCACTATAAATTCTGTGTTTTTACCGATTCTTTTTTATTTTGACTATTCTTCATATTTACACTCTCTACATACACTCTATCTGTTATCTGTAACTGTTAGTTGGTGCTTTCATTTACATTTGAGTGTTAGTGTCCAATTTTGGCGCTAACAACACGTAAACATTTACTTAGGATATTACATAAATTTAGATGCATGGCATGAGCATTTACATGATAGGAGGTCAATTGGATCGGTAGACCGCCTGCTTTTGCATTAGTATAGATTCATGTGCACTTCATATTGCATATATATGTGCATGTCGCATTAGAAAACTTCTAAGGACAGCGATTGCCCGTGGATGATGGATAAGTAGATGATTATAGCAATTGATTTCTATGTATATGTGTTAAGTTTTTCCATCCTTAGAGATTTCAAGGACGAAATCCTTTTAGGGGAGGAAGGGAGAATGTAACACCCCAAAAAATTTAACAGCAATTTAGACGGTTATTTAAAAAATTAAATTAAAATTAAATAAGTACTTAAAAAGAAAATTTTCGAATTTGGCTATGAAACTTGCGCCATTGGGTTTGTATCAATTTTTCGAATGATTTTCATATATAAAACTTCGAAATATGAGCTAGTATGGAGAAGTTATGAGCATTAGATTGAATTAAAAAATTTGAAAACTTAAATTCAAAAATTGTAAAAGCCACCAGTCGACCCTTAGAGGCTCAAGGTTGACTGGTAGCGGTCGACCATGGTAGGGGCAGTCTACCTGAATGCAAATAATATCGAACGTAATCTGTTTCCTGAAGAGGAGATGAACGAACTAGATTTCTTGCTTGCAACTGAAGAGTATGATGATAGGACCAAATTATCTTAAATATTCCCTAAGCTAATCTAGTGGCCCAAACTAAAACCATACCCTACAAATGCAAAGCAAATGAAACCTTAATTCTCCATTAAAAACTTATAGTAACTAAACTCTTCCTAATTTTTCTCTGAAACCATATTTTCTATAATTCCAAGAATCAAATATACTCAATCTGAGTGGTTAGATCAAGCAAATAAAGAAGGATCAAGGTGATCTAAGGGGGAGCTATCGATTTGGGGGCTAAATTCTCGAGTGCAAGCATTATTAAGAGCTTAGGATATAGATGACTGGATGCAAATTCGATGAGTTGATTATTTTAGTTAATTTAAACTATTATAATTGATTTAGATGTTAGAAAACCCTAAATTAAACATGTTAATATGTTAAACCATAAGTTTGAATATAAAACCCTAGTTTTTAAATTTTCAGTTAACCGTTAATTGCAATTATGCATATAGCCCTTTTCTCTCTTGAAATTGGAAACCCTAAATCAACAAACCCTAAATTCAATTGCAAATTGTTGATTAGATTGTAATTAGGGTTCACAAATCACTGTACGACCTGAAGATTAACCGATATAAACAATCGACATAAGAAGATCATGAAACCCCTAATTTTTACTCATGGCCATTTAATCTGGTCGACTGGTAGCGGTCGACCATTGGGTATAGATGGTCGACCATTTGCATTAAAACTGGCAGCCTAAACCTTGACCTAAGCCCTAAAATTTATAAATAAAAATTATATAAATTGTGAATTACCGTGGCCCTATTTAAGGGAAATTAGATGCATGTTAGGACTTGTAGGAAAGTTAGTTCCCTATGAGCGGACACTATATTATGGCAATGTTGGGTAAATGTTGTTTACCTAATCTAGGATAGTAATCGATTTGAGGCGATATATTTTCATGATTAGCACTCACAAGAGGTTCCAACAGTGGTGCAGTAGGTATAAATGTCTAGTGAAGTGGGTCCGACATAATAGGAGGTCCTAGTATTCACTAATTCCTGATGCATGTGATACAATTAGAGAGGAGGACTCGGAGCATGCAATAAGAGGCCAATGCTATGATCAGGAGGTGAAAGCAAATGTAGACTATAAGACCTTGCAATAAGTCTACATTTCATATTCTTCCTCTCTAAGCATAATGAGGGGAAACGTTACCATGGTGATAGTAGTGGAAAAGTTTATGTCCAGAGTGGCTTAGTGGCAGTGTCTTTCATTGTTAGTAGCCAAGAAGGTGGTGTCTTATACATTGAGTAGCTCTAGGAGCAGGGTCAATCTTTGAAATTCTATCCTTAATTTGATCCGTTGAATTACCTACAAAATTTGAAGTGTATGAATGTACTAAACAAGAACTCATAGGTAACATACCTTAGGAATTCATGGACACTTTTATCACACCAGATATCATTTAGAACTGTATTAAAGTAACTGCATATGATCAGCATATTAAACTTGTACTCACCAGACTTTATGTCTGACTCATTCTCTTTCCTTCTTTTTCCCTACCACAGCGGATGGGGCAGCAGCGATTGACCCACTCTAGATACTTGGAGAGTTGGGCTTATATTTAAAGTCTCTTTTATCCTGTTCTAATCTCCATGTATTGTTCTAGCTTATCAATACATTTTGCTTCTTGCATAAAACTTTGAGGGATATTTTATTATATATGTACTCCGTATTGGATCATTTATTGATATTTCTATATAGTGTGTAGCTCTAGGAGCAGAATCAGATCGATACAGTGAGTAGCTCTAGGAGCAGTAGTGGATCGTTAGATACGAAATTTGATCCTTTGGATTAGCCTACAAAATTTTAAATGTAGGAATGTACTAGACAAGAACCCTTAGGCAATAAACCTTAGGAATTCATGGACACTTATAATCCTAAATTTTTATACTACCTAATCCTAAAATTTGTGAGGTTGCCTAGATGCCTAAAAGAATATTTTCTAACCATTGAATGTTTTGTCTCCATTAGTCTTAGCGGTGGCTAAAAAGTGGCTTCTAATCTTCTTATTAACATACTTCCGAGTTTTAAATAATTGTTTCTATTGGGAATTGCCTTCACATCTAACCATCGTCCATGCTTGTCAGTACAACACATAATATCCTGTACTTTAATATTGGTGACTCTAAAAGTGATATATGGCTTTCTGTCCAATTATCAATCAGCACTATTTAAATTATCCTAAATAACTTTCTTAAGGTTCCAATGATAACCCAAGTACTACCATCTATATATCCATAGTCCAAAAACATATATAGTGAGACGACATCCTATCGGCATGGTGAACAAAAAATCCATAACTGAAATATATGTGGTTCCATAGTGGCTAAATGTCCTAGTAATGACATACATGCCCAAAACATCATGATTGTCCACCTTTACTAGCTAAATATCATAAGAACATTTTTTAGTATAATATATCCACTCTTTGCTAACAGTTTCATCATTTCTTCTATTCTCTAACATAATTGAGTGGTGTCTTTACAAGTCATGCTATTGTTTTAAGCTAATTATCAATAATATTCCTAAAATTTTTACTAGCATTCTCTTCTTTATATGACCTTTCTAGAATCCTTTGACTATGAGCATTATGTTTAGCAAGCACTTCTAAACTCCCTAAACAACAACCGAATAGTTTTTCCAAAAACTATAAAATTTCCCAAAATGAAAACCATTTGTTGTTTATTAACTACATAAGTTTCTTTTCAAAACAACATGGTAAGTATTTATGCCAAGGTTTTAACATTTTAAATCAAATATTTTTCTAATCAATGGGGAAACCAAATGGACTCAAAACGAAAGGTCCAAGACATTTAATTTAATTTAGTTTTTATTTCCATCATTATTATTTATTTATAGAAACTTTGTTAATGAATGAAGAACTTAATTGGTTACCAAAATAAAGAGTTATAAAATTGGTTATTTAATTAAACCATCTTAAAAAAAAGATTCAAAAGTATTAGAAGGAGATTAATTAAGAAAGTCAAAGGTCAAACCTTAATTATCCATTTATTTACTCTTTTTACCTTACTCTGTTTTACTTAGAAAGTTCAAAGGGTTTATTTTACCCATAATTAATGGAAGTTTTACAAAAGTGGTACTTTTAATAAGGAAAATAATTTCAAATTTCACTGATCATTAGTTTTTAAAACCGTCTTTTAGACTCAAAAGTACAATTTCGAAACTTATGTCATGCAATGGATGTATTTTCTTGTTTATAAAAATTTATAAATTCCAATTTTAATAATGGAAAGAAATATTCTTGCAGTTTAGGCCTAATGCTTTGCCAATATATGGAATCTTATTAACAATGGATTATTTCTTCTAGCATGGACTTACTTCATAAGACGAGGTCAATGTCCCTTAACTTTTTTTTATATCCTTTTTCTTTAGTATTAACCTTTCCAAACAAAATGTGCTATTTGAAAACCTTTCTAAGAGTTCCTTTTCCAATTGTTGTTTGTAACAACCCGATTTAATAATTACCTTGATTTGAATTCCATATTAATTAATCTGGGAATAACTAAGGGAATTTATAATTTTAATTAATGGAAACAAGGCAAAAGATGAGTTTTATGTAATTAAAGGCGATAAGTGTTTTGGAACGATTTATTTTAAATAAATGAAAAATTATCTAATATTTTTCTTCTCAAATAAGTATTATAGTTTTATTAAAATATAAATTATAGGATGAAATCATTTGTAAAGTTATAATAAGTGTTTTAAAGTGTAATTTTTTTCTTTTTAGATCATTATTGGAATTTTATTTCATATAGATAAATGGGAATTTAGTTAGAGTTAAATTGGTTTCTAAACTAAAAGGAATATACTTTAGAAAATGAGTAGAGTTAGTTTTACTCCTAAGTTTATAAATTAATAGGTTTCAAAGCTTGTAAAAATTAATGAAAGGTTTGGTTAAATATAAAGGAAATTAGCTGAGGTATAGTTCTTTTTTAGATTAAAGAGATTGGTAATTAAAAATTTTATTGGGTTAATCCCATTTAGCAAAATCTTCTCAAATAAATTATAATAAATTTCCATAAATTCGGGTAAATTCTAAGTAACTCCATCTTATCATTCTCTAGCTTTTAGAATTTCCAACTTCATCTTTTGGTTGAGATAGTGGCCTCTGTTGTACTATTTGTAAAATTTACTATTTTAGTGGTTTGCATAGATTAAAGAAGGAGATTGCTATAATAGTATTGATTTGTGTTAGCTAAGGAAATCAAGGTGAGAATTTGCTCATAATTATCTATACATATGAACTGCATGTTATGAATTAATTGAATTGGAGTATATATGATTGCATGTTGTTAATCTCTGTCTATATGATCTTACAGTTAATTTAAAACCCTGAAATCCCATCAAATTGCAAGTTTTACTATCTAATATCTTTGCCTATGAACGCATGTTTGATTCCTGGTGTTATATGTAAATATTACTCAGAAATCATGCCTCTAAAAGAGGTAAATATTTGCCTAAATTGCTGAAAACATCACCAGATAGAGGACCGAAACGAAACTTAGAGAAGTGTTCTAGGTATGTTCGAACTGGTCGACCAAAAACATCCACCTGTTGATTACTAACAGTCGACCGATTGTGAATAAACCAGGAACTTGTCTCTAGGTAATTGTTCCAATTTTTTTTATAATTTGATTTGTGCAGTTTTATTTGTTTTCTTGGTTTTTTGTAGTGTATAAACTGTTTTAAATATGTTTAACACTCCGATTTGATAAAAATGAAAGTATTACTACACACACATATATGATTTTATGAAAGTATTTTATAAATAGAGATCAATGAAGGAATTTATAAACTATAATTATATATATATATATATATATATATTATTTTAGCTCTAAAAACATTCCTAGCTTATATAAAATCATATTGGTAATTTCATTTCTGAAATCTCAGTTTTAAACAGAGATAGAATACTTTGTCAAAATGTGTGAAACAAACTATTTCTTATGTTAATTTAATTGACGGTTTTTGTGGAGTTAGGCTTTTAATCTAAGCAATTCTTTTGCTATGAGATGAGAATTATATTTAAACAATTTAGTAACAATAAGTAATTATGGGACATTAATTATCACTCTATTGCTTAACTATATGACTTGTTTGCATAGTGTTTGTGTCCAATGAAATTTACTAATTAAAAGTAAATACTTTAGCAACATCCAATGGTTATGGGACATGGGTTTCGCTTTAATAATTACCGTTAAAGAGTATGCGACACTATGGGATTAAATTGTACCTTAGGAAAAGCGTATTATTTATAATTCGCTATATTTATTAGTGCATTCGATAGCTTGACCTTGTAGGCTAGTTTTTCACCTAGTGGCTTGACTGCAGTGGTCGCACCTCGAGTCATGGTATTCATTTAGTTCTAGCTCTATACCACCGAGCTAGTAGTTTGTATCATGGGCTATATTTGCTATCATAACAATTATGCTATCCACTAGCAAGTGTGGCACCTCAGCAATGCAATAATAACTGAACATATGTTATGGATATCTACTACATTTGGAGTATAGGATTTTAGCGGGCTAAACTCCTAGAGCTTTTCATATCAGTTTCCCCTTTGAAGAAAGATATTCATACTATGAATATTCGTTTGGTAAAAGATATCTATAAAATCTATTATTTGTGTTTGACTTACCTTCGTGAAGTCACTTTATTGACTTGTTTTCATGCAGTCATGTGATTTTCATGGTTTTCATGATATTGCTTCATTTTGTTAGCTTTTGTGTTAGTTATGTGAATTTATGAGATTCGTATTCACCATATTTTAAGATGATTGCCGTTATTGGGCATGAGGTGACCTTTTTTACATGGTGAATATTTTATGATAATGATTCATTGAGAGGTTATGTATGTTATACATTAGTGACCATAAAATGTTATTATTGATATCTATTCAATCAACTTGTTTACAAGATCTCACATTTGATATTTAGAGATAATCTGATCCGATTGTTATTTTATTCTCGAGTCAAACCGAGACTTTTGAGGTACAAGGACTTGAGGACTTTGGCCTTATGCTATCTTTTGGGAGTTATCTTTTGGGAGTAGTCTATTATGTTATCTATATCTATGTCATATGTACATTACGTAATCTACATGTATCTGATATGTATTTTGTATAAGACAGTTACTCTAGTTATCAAGTATATTTTGGAGACATGATGTGGTCTATATGTATATTATATGGGTCTTCTATCTCTTTTTGTATACTTACAGTATATATTTGATATGTATTATATTTTCCGCTGTGTTATCTGATTCTATGTTCTGTATTGCATGTTATTTTGTTCTGAATTTTATCTAAAGCCAATGTATCTATTACTTCGTGACGAGATTGTTTACATGTATATATTGTTCAGACAAACAGGTAAAATGAGACAGTGTTAGCCTAAAGCAATAAATAAGGATGGTCGCTTCTAACTAGCCTTATTCTCCGCATTAGTAGATGATAATAGTGAGTAATATTCTTTGTTAATGTGGGCCTAAAGGTAGGGCGTTACATCAAAGTTGTGTTTTAGAATAATATAACATACAAGAGACACGAATCTTGGCCTAGACAGACTTCGAGTCCTGATCCTTAGGTTTAAGGGTAGATTTAGTTCTTTTCCTGTTGAGGAAATATTATACTTTATTAAGGGTGGGACGAATTTGTATGTTTTCTTTTCTTTTATTCTGATTACTACTCTTGACTTTCTTAATTGAAGTCTCATTTGTGGTAGAGTGAGTACGGCTGGTGGTAAAGCTACTCGTTCTGACTCTGGACCATCCAGTGGACCAAACCCAGAGGAAGTGTTTTTGACTACTCAACAGATTATGGAGTTGGTCAAAAGTGTTTGATCTTCTAGAACAGACCCCATGGATCCTCTAGTTAATCATTTAGGCATTGCTAGGATGTGCAACAGTTATGCACACTTAGGAGGGAAGCGGTTTAAGGGAACAGAAGGTGTAATAGAGATTCAGGCATGGTTCAAGACATGCGAGAGGATTTTCACTCTCATGGAGCTTTCGGATAAGCATGGCGTGAAAGTGGTATCTAGTTAGCAACAGAAGGGAGCATTAGATTAGTATGATTTGCTTATTGCAGAGTTGATGAGGCCGAATTATCTTGGGAGGAGTTCAAGACTAGGTTTGAGATGAAGTTTATGTCAGAAGCATAAAAGGCAGCCTTAGCTCGAAGATTCATAGATCTTAAGCAGGGGATTCTTCTATATCAAAGTATATGGCGATGTTTGTTGTCCAAGTATGACGTGGATCTTATTAATACACCTCGTAAGAAGAATCAGAAGCTTGTGTATGGAATGAGAAAGTCTTTGAGAAAGGCACTCTTACCTTAGTTGGATGTTACTTTCGAGAAGTTAGTGGACGCAACTCTTAGGCTTAAAGAGGTAGGGAAGGATAGAGATCATAAAGGGACTCCACAGAAGAAGAATTTCTTTCTTAAGCGAAGAAGCAGTTTGGGAAGTCTAAGCCTCAACATCCAAATAAGAGATCTAAGAAGTAAGATTCATATGGTAAGGGCCAGAAGAAAGAGCAAGTAGAATGCTACAGGTGTGGAGTCAAAGGGCATTATGCAAAGGAGTGCACAGAGCCTTATTCATCTGCACTAATTTCACCTCATGCATGTTTCTATTGTAAGAAGGAAAGTCATCAGGCTAATTGTCTAGTTTAGCTTCTAAGTAGAAAGGGAGGTTCAATGCAATAGAGGCTTCCGAAGACTCGGGCCATCAGAAAGATATACCATCATTTACTTTAGAAGGGTCTATCTTATTTTATGATTTTTTTCATTAAAGTTCTCTTTGATACGAAAGCATCACACTCATTCTGTCAAAGTAACTTGTTGATAGTTGTTCTTTTGATGTGACATGTTTGTTATCATCTTTGAGGATTAGGAATCCTATTGGTGGACCTGCAACTCTCAAATTGTTTTGCAAGGATGTCAAAATCATTCCTTGTGTATTCTCTTTCTTGGCCGATTTGCATGTTATTCCGTATTTGAGTTTCATCGTGATTTTGGGTTTAGATCGGCTTGATAGATATGGAGCTACTATTCTTTGTCTGGAATGTACTATTTATCTATAGCATCAATCTTATAATGATTTACTTCCTATTGCTCTTGAAGAAGTTGATCTGAATCTAAATATTTCTCTTTATGCTATCGAATCTTGAGAAGGGGATGAAATAGCTAGTATTTCAGTTGTGTGTGATTTCCTGGATATCTTTGAATCTATTTCTTGATTGCCTCCTCAGAGGGCAATCGAATTTCGTATTGATTTAATACCCGAAGGTTAGCCTATTAGTCGACTACTACAAGAATGTCAACAAGGGAAAAGAAAGAGTTGAAGAAGAAATTAGTCGATCATGAGGTGAAGCATCTTATTCAGTCTAATAGTTCGCCATGGGGTGCAGTTGTGGCGTTTGTGAGAAAGGCTGATGGTACACTTAGGTTGTGCGTAAATTATAGGAAATTGAATGAGCTCACTATTAAGAATCGTTATCCTTTACCTTGAACCAATGATATGTCCGATCAATTTAATGACATGAAAGTCTTTTCCCAATTAGACTTAGCAACCAATTTTCCTCAGTTTCGAGTGGCAGAAGATAACATTCTATTAGCTTTTAGAACCTTCTACGGTTCCTACGAATGGCTTATTATGCCATTTGGGTTAAGAAATGCACATGCATATTTTATTGACTTAATGAATCGTATATTCTGGGAATTTCTTGATAAGTTCATGCTTGTTTTTATTGATAATATCTTAGCCTATTCTCGTTCAGAATTGGAGCATGAGAAGTATTTTCGTATTGTATTGGAAACACTTCATAGCCATCAGCTTAAGGATAAATTTTCCAAATGTCATTTTCGACAGAAGCAAGGGAAGTTTTTGGATCATTTTATTTCTAAAGCAGGAATTTCGGTCGATCCAGCAAAGATCGAATCTATTCGGAATTGGAAGAGACCAAAATGTATAACGGAGGTCTGCAGCTTTCTGGGATTAGCTAGTTATTATCGACACTTTATTAAAGACTTTTCTAAAGTCGTTCTTCCTCTTACCAGCTTAACCAAAAAAGGAGTGATGTATATCTGGTCAGAGAAGTGTGAATTTGCATTTCAGATTTTGAAAGACCTTTTAACTTATGCACATATTCTTATAGTTCTAGAAGGGAACCAAGATCTGATTGTCTATACCGATACATGTGGTTTAGGCCTTGGTGCATTGCTTATGTAGAGACAGAGTAGTTGCTTATGCTTCTAGACAATTGCATCTGAACGAGATCCATTATGCCACTCACGATCTCAAACTTGCAGCTATTGTTTTTGCACTAAATCTTTGGCGTCATTATTTTTTAGGTGAGAAATTTATTCTTTATACTGACCATAAGTCTTTAAATATCTCTTCTCCTAGAAAGAATTGAATATGCATAAATAGCAGTGGTTGGAGATTTTAGTGGTGTATGATTTCGAGATTTATATACACTTGGAATGGGTAATTCTGTAGCCGATGCCCTTAGTTGTAAACATCAGGCAATGGTTTCTATAATGTTGACTAAATTAAAATTTCTTGAGACACTATCTATGTGTCAAATCAGAGATCGGGATTCAAACTTGGAAGCAGATATAGTACTATCGAGTCTAGAGGCTCATCCTTCTATTCTTGGTCTTATTGTGGAAGCCTTGAAGAAAGATCCTGAATTATTAAGGCTTGTTCAGAATCTTTCTGTTAGTAGAGATATTGAGAAGTTGAAGGATTTTGTTGTTTACACTCGGGTTTTGTTCGAAGAGGTGGTAGACTCACTGTGCCTGATATTGATAATCTCCGAAGAGACATTATGAATGAGTATCATTGTTCTCGTTATACTTTCTATCCTGGTAAGATGTAAGTGAATATGAAGAGGTTATATTACTAGGAGAGTATGAAGTGAGACATTGCTCGGTTTGTAGGTCAATGTGTAACCTGTTGGTTGACTAAGGAAGAACACCAGACACCTAATGGTCTTCTCTAGCCTTTGGAAATCCCATTATGGAAGTGGAATCAGGTAAATGTGGACTTAGATGTAATTGAGTTCATATTTAAATTTCTTTTGAATTGATCTAAGTATTGATCAAATTAATTATCTTGTGTAGGTCTCTATGGATTTTATTGATGGTTTACCTTGTTCTAAGTTTTGGCTTGATAGTTTATGAGCGATCATGGATCTGTTGAATAAATCAGCTCATTCATTCCGATAAAGTCTAATCAAATTGCGGGTCTTTTAGCTAAACTCTATATCAAGGAGATAGTTAGATTGCATGGAGTTCCCAATGCTATCATCTATGACCGAGATCCATTTTTCAGTAGTGGGTTCCATAAAAGTCTTCAGTCGATCTGAGTACTAAGCTTAATCTCAGCATTGCCTATCATCCACAGTCCGATGGGTGGACAGAGAGGATAAAAAAGACTTTGGAAGATTTGCTTCGGTCCTGTGTTCTTGATTTTGGTGGCAGTTGGAAAGAAAATATTTATCTTATCGAATTTTCGTGTAATAACAGGTTCTAGTCGAGTATAGGTATGGCTCCTTTCGAAGCCTTATATGAAAGGCCATGTCGTTCACCGTCTTGTTAGCTACAAAATGGACATAAGTTTGTTTTAGGATCGGATTCTGTTAAAGAAGCTTCCTAGAAGATTGATCTTATTAGGAAGAGAATAAAGAAAGCCAAGGTAGGCAAAAATCTTGTGCGGATCATAGGAGAAAAGATTTGGAGTTTAGTGTTGGTGATCTTGTGTTTATTCCTATTTCTTCGACGAAAGGAGTGACGTGTTTCAGTCGATTTGGGAAGTTGGCCCCTCACTTTATTGGACCATACTCAATCATTGAATGTATTGGCAAACTAGCTTATCGTATTGCATTATCTGTTTATTTTTTCCGGCATACATGATGTTTTTCATGTTTCCCAGCTTCGAAAGTGTCTTAGAGATCCTGATTCCTTGCAGATTGAAAAATTGGATGCTTCTCCTAGTTTGACTTATGTTTATGAGACTATTTGCATTATTTCTTCACAAAATAAAGCGACTTAGAAAAAAAGATGTTCCGCTCATTAAGGTCCAATGGTCGACAAATCCTAAAAACTACTCTTGGGTGACTAGAGAGTCTATAGAACAAACATATCTCAAATTATTTTCTAATGCTTATGAATCTAGTATGTTATCTTCTCTAAATTTATCGTCTTCGTTTGATTCTGTCTAGCCTTGCTATAGCATTTTTCTCCAATATAAATTGCGAGGATGCAATTTCTTAAGGAAGGAGTTCTGTAGCAACAAGATATAATAATATCTTGATTTGAACTTTATACTAATTATTCTATGAATAATTAAGGGAATTTAGAATTTTAATTAATAAAAATAAGGAAAATGATAGGTTTTGTGTAATTAAAGGAGAAATGTTTCGGAATGATTTATTTATTTAAATAAATAAAGAATTGGAGAAATAATATTTTTCTTTCTAAATGAGTATTATAATTTTATTAAAATATAAATTATAGGATGAAATCGTTGTAAAGTTATAATAAGTGTTTTAAAGTATAAATTTCTCATTTTAGATCATTATTAGAATTTTATCTCATATTGATAAATTAGAATTTTGTTAGAGTTAAATTGGTTTCTAAATTAAAAGGAATGTGTTTTAGAAAATGAGTAGAGTTAGTTTTATTCTCAAGTTTATAGCTAAATACAGTTCAAAGCTTGTAAAAATTAATGAAAGGTTTGGTTAAATAAAAAGGAAATTAGCTTTGTTGTTTAAAAAGGAATTATAATCCTTTTTAGACTAAAGAGAATGGTAAATAAAAGTTTTATTAGGTTAAGCCCAGTTGCAAAAGATGATAAATAAAACCTTCTTCTCATTTCATTCAGCCTGTACGTACTTACAGTAAATTGAGAGAAAATAGAAGAAAGGAGAACTCTAAGTTTTACTTCAAAAACTTAGCAAAATCTTTTCAGATCAATTATGGTTCCTCCACAATAGTCTCCTCCTGATCAAAATCCTCCTGGGATTCTTCTAACTCAAGGGATCCTCTTTCCACAAGTCTAGGTCCTTTGCCTTTGTCATGTTATTCAAAATCGTAATTATCTCCTCATTTTTCATCTGATATGACTATCGGATAATCCAATTCTCTATGCTTAACACAGAGGGCTCTCTTACCTGAACATCTTCTTCTTCCTCGTCACTTGTGATGAGCATTTCTATAACTTCTACATCATCATACTTTGCTAGGGCATTCTTAAATCTCTTCATCGTCTCAAGGCACTCTGCCTTAGTTGGTTTCTAAAACAAAACAAAATAGAAATCTTAGAACTTGATACTAAGCTCTTAGCTCGGTTTTTCAGCACGCAAGGGTAGGGAAGAAGCTAACGAAAAGAAAAGGGAAGCAGATGGAGTTAGAATATGGTGTAGAAGGCAAGAATGTTGGACAAAATATATGGTCCGACATTCACTGAAATGTCGAACCAGATTCTGGTCTGGAATTCACTGAAATGCTGAACTAGGCATCTGATCCGGAGTACATGAAGTACCAGACCAGATGTTTGGTCTAACACAGCATCAAAGCGTTGGACCAAACATTTGGTCCAGTACCCAGGCTTGCCGAACCAAATGTTTTGTCTGGCAAATAGGCATCTCCAAGCAAGATACCGAATGAAGTAATGACCAACCAAACTATGGGGTGAGATGCCAGACCAAAACCTTCCTGCTTAACCGTCAAACCAGACTCGAGGAGCTATAACTATACCTCCATACTTCACAACTCCACTTTATAAATACCAGAGCTCCTCAGCAACAATGAGGACCAAATTTTGGAGAAAAGAAGGAAAAATCTGCTGAGACTCAACCACCCCAGCTGCTCTAAGTTTTTGCTCTTTCTAATCAAACTTGTATTTGTAACCACATAAAAGAAGCATAATAAGATGGACAGTGGATGTAGGCATGTTTTGGCCGAACCACTATAAAATTTTGTGTGATTTCTTCCTTCAAACTGCTTTCCAACTCTGAGTCTGTAAATTGTTATGTGACTGTAATAATTATTTGTTAACGCATTAGAACATGTTAAGCTACATATTAAACAACTTAAAGTAACCAAATTCGAACTTGGAGGTTTTTTCCCAATTTTGTGCAAACATTTTTGGTGCTTTCACTGAGAACGATGTAGAGAGTCAAACTCTTCTGTCCACTCTCCTTTACGCCTCAACACATTATTAGAACATGGCTCCCACTAGATGGAACGCTGACAAGGGTAAGAACGCGACCACTGCTAGTACGCTCAATCCCATCCAAGAGGATCAAGAATACCAAGCCACCCACTCTCAGCCTCCAAGTTCAGTTATCATCCGAGAAGACTTAGATAGGGTTGTGAATGAGATGACTGATCGCTTCACTACCCAGCAAAAAGCTTTAGTGGACTAGCTCATGACACGCTTGAGAGGCACGGAGGAACGTGCTAGCAATACAGAATCTCGAGGTAAATCTCAACCTTGAGAGTCTCGTAGACGGAACAAATCCCTTGAAAATGAGGTATTCAATCAAGAAGATACAAGAACTTGAAATCGAGCCAGGATTCAGCCCAAAGCCAGTCCTGAGATAACACTAGAAGCTGGGCCTAATCAAGGGGTTACCAGGCAAGGATCGACAGTGACGGACCTATCATTCTATGAGCCACCTATTGCCTATCCAACCTCAACCAAGGTTCTAGACGTCATCGGCATCAAAAGGAAGCCCCCACTTCTCCCAGGGTTGCCCTAAACTCCGAGGAAAGGATTAAACGCCTCTTTAGGAAATGTCTCAGGTGTGAATAGCTCGAAAGAAGGGTAGGAGCAAGGGTATCCAGCCCATTCACCAGGGATATAGTAGAAACAACCACTCCTTGAGAATGGAAGAATCCCAGCATGGATCCCTACAAAGGTGCGTCCGACCCAATCATTCACTTACAGCATTACACCCAACACATGCTCATGAATGGAGTAATAGAGGGTGTGCTATGTAAATGTTTCCCGCTATTTTTCTCAGACTTAACAACCATATGGTTTTTTCGCCTACCTCAAGGCTCTATTAGCTCTTAGAAAATGTTGAAGAAAAAAATTCATAAGTCAATTTTGAATCCACGTGGAACAGCCTAAGGACGCCTACTCCCTATCAGATGTGAAACAAAAAGCAAGAGAATCGCTACAAAAATATCTTACCCACTTTAACGCTGCCGTGGCAACAGTGCAATACGTCGATGAGAGGCTTACACCAATGGAGCTATGCGAGGGCGTCCACCCGGATTCCAAATTCATGAGAATATTGACGAAGGAGAAGCCCCTAACTCTTCAGGACTTCTTTCATCAAGTTGGGAGATACATGAGATTGGAGGACGTAGCGGCCCACCGGCATAGCGAGCAACCCGCAAAGGCTTCTAGCATCCAAGGAAACATGGGTGCCCCACCCTAAGGGGAAGGAAATAAGCAGAATAGTGAAGTAAAGAGTGGACACCAAGGAAACTCTGGGAAAGAGAAAGGAAATAAACGATGATACCGACCTAGACCAAGATTTGATTCATACACCCTCTGAACGACACAGTGGAGAACATTTACATGCCTACCCGACATGAGTTGAAATACAAATGCCCTCCGTATAAAAAAGAATTAGAGGCTGCAATTAGAACAAGGAAATATTTTCGCTTACATTAGTCTCATGGGCATAACACCGAAGAATGCCAGCATTTGCGGGATCTCACTGAGGAATATATCCGAAAGAAGAAACTAGAGCGACACATGCAGAAAGGACACAACTCTCCCACTTTGGCCCATGATGGATTCGGGAAGCTCTCGCAAGGGAATAATAAGGAAGGAATAGGTGAAAGTCTTTCTAACCAAGAAAATATAATTGTCCAAACCATATTTGGAGGCCCGCATATAGCTGACGGAAGTTCGGCTGAAATGGAGAGGTACGGAAAATCCTTCAGGGATAGTGAAGGACACGTTAATTCCATAACTGAAGGTCGCATCGCAAAGCGGAGAGAAAGAGTTGACATAACCTTCAACGATGAAGATTTAGTTGGAAAACAATATCCGCATACTAACCCCCGGGTTATCTCTGCCTGGATAGGCCCACCCGAGGTGTTTCGCATTTTGGTCGATACTGGAAGCTCATTTAATATTTTGTGCAAATGTGCATTCAATAAAATGAAATTGCTAATCAAAGATGTATCTCCATGCCATAAGCCTTTGCACGGGGTCACCTTGGAGGCCATAATGCCACTTGGGTAGCTGAACTTATTTGTTGAGCTTGGAAGTTAGCCCTGATCAATTTTGTGGAAGCAAACATTCATACCGGTGGACGGGCACTCTGCCAAGATTTTTTGGGAAGACCCGCATTGTCAGCCTTCCAGATAGTATTAGCACTATGGTGCTTGAAGATGAAATTCCCAACCGATAATGGAATTGGAGAAGTGGAAGGAGAGAAAGACGTAGCTCACTATTGTTACGAACTTCACCAAAACAAGAAAAAGGAAAAGGTGAAAGGCGTGGGGGTCATCCTCTATGCCAATAATTTGAAAGCATACTAATCAAAGACAGCCCCTCCTCTTGGATATACCAGCAACCCATTCAACGAATTGGATCCTAGAGATAAGGAGAAGGAGGTCAATGCCAAGCCCGTGGAGGCTATGGAGCATGTGACGGTAGATGAACACGACAAAACAAGGCTTTTAGAGATAGGTTCTTAGTTAAATTTGAACCTCAAAGTCCAGCTGATAGGATTCCTACGAGGGAACCTGGATGTATTCACGTGGACCCATGAGGACATGGTGGGGATATCCGTAGAGGTAGCTTGCTACTCCCTCAATATTGACCCGACCAAGGGCCTGATCCAACAAAAGGAAAGAAGCATGGTGATAGAACGATCAGCTGCTCTCAACAAGGAATTGAAGAACTTGCTTACCAATGATTTTATCCATGAAGCCATCTACCCGGAGTGGATCTCCAGCGCTATCATGGTGAAGAAGCGTAATGGAAGTGGCAAGCTTGCATTGACTTCTTCTCTAACCTCAATGATGATTTCCCTAAAGACTGTTTCCCCTTACCCCTAATCGATCGACTGGTGGACGGAACCGCAGGACATGAGTTGTTGTCATTTATGGATGCATATTCAAGATACAACCAGATTCCCATACATGTGCCAGATCAAGAACACACTAGCTTCATCGCGTACCTAGGCCTATACTATTACAAGGTCATGCCCTTCGGGATTAAGAACGTCAACGCTACCTATCAACATCTAGTTAATAAGATGTTTGAGCAACAAATTGGTTGTTAGTCCTTGAGATGATGGTTTTGATGATAAAAACCTTAGAATAAGATTATAAAATATAAATACTAACATTATAGTTTAGCTATATATGTATATGCAGGATTTAACCATGCAGGTACCAAGAATGAAGGCTGTACACTATAGAGATTCAAGATATCGAGATTGAAGACTCATGAGTATCAAGATTATCAAGAGTTCAAGATTTTAACAATAAGTAATTTAACTAGAAATTTTGTTAAAACTCCTAGAAAAGCACTGGCATCTTAAAATCCAATTTATTCGTGGAATGGAATCCACTTCGAGCCGGTTAAAAGGATGGAGCCCTAAGTAGGATGGAACCTACGAAAAATCTAGTGGAACATTGTTTTGCATCCACTAACTTTTATTCAAACGTTTTTTACAAAATTATATCTTGTTTTCAAAATGATTTCAAAACCTTCCTTTTAAAAGAATAAAAAACAACTATCCTGGTTTTGAATATTTTTATCCTCAAAATAATCTTTATTTTCAAAATCAAATTATCCTTGGTTTTAAACCATCTTTTAATAATAATATATTTAACTTTTAATATTTTTACTTAAATTTAAATATAAAATTATAGTAAAATTATATATATATATATATATATATATATATATCAAAATATTATTCTTTATATTTACGAATGTATTTTAACTATAGTTAAGTATATTTATAAAGTTTAAAATAGTTTTAATACAAGATAGAAGTTATTTTCAAAGAAAAGAAAATTACCATATATACCTTAGGCACATCGACATCCTCAAGTACCCCTTGTCGAAATAGTAGCAGTTTATTTCAAAATTTTGAATTTCAAAGGAAGTGTCTATTCGTCATATCCTTTCACGAATGGACATGGTTGTTGTTCTACTATAAATAGGGGTAGTTTTGAACGAATTTGTACTCATATTTTCTCCGATTTCACTCCTCTTCTTCTTCCATATTTATTTATACACATTTTTACCATTACTCTGCCGAAATCAACATTGAATCTAACTAGATCATCTCTGGTTTGATTCTCTATCATATCTCAACAAGATCTCAGTGCTATTCAGAGTTATAGGCTTCTTTATAATAAACTAAGTGAGAGTGTGATTGTAGCCTGCAAAACCAATCAAGTTAGAAAATGTGTGATTGTGGCCTTGGAAATCAATTGGGCGAATTTGTTGCTAGTGAAATCAAGTATCTCTACACAGAGGATTGTGAATCCAGAGTGGTGTACCTCGTGGCCTTGAAATCGAGGGTTGTAATTGTACAATTACTTTTGAAAGGAAATCCATACTTGTGTGCGGGACTAGATGTAGGGTAACTCTGAACCAGTATAAAATCCGATGTGTTCTTTTCTTTATTTCTTTTACTTTGTCTTTACATCTGTGTTTGTTTTTGTGATCATATCTATGTCTGATATTGCATACATTTGTGTTCAAATTAACAAAAACTCAAAAAGATTTATTAATTCCTTAAAACACTATTCACCCTCCCCCCTCTAGTGTTAATCCTAGCCTTAAGATCCGTATTCCGCATTTGTCACATTTGGTGTCAGAGTAAGGTTTCCAAAGTTTCATGATCCAAATTTTGAATTCTTTTAAAATGGCAATATTTTTGATAAAACTATTAACACTATTTTCATATGAATATGTCACAGAATCATCATGATTTTGTTGTTTAAAACTATATTTAGTCATTTTGAAAAGTCACTTGATTCTTTAAAAAGTTATGTTATTTTGCAAGAGAAGAGTTATGTCTAATGACCGTTGGTTAAAAGATACCAGATAATCATTTATCGATCAAGAAGATCAAATGGATATATAATAACATTCGACAAAGATATGGGTACCTGATCAATATAAAAATTTTGATTCTAATCTACAACTTGATGATACTGTACTTCTCTTCATCTTCTTTGCAATGCCACTGGTTTCGTGTGAATCCGTCAAGAAATGACAAAGTTATGGTCAAATGATGTTTTGGTGAACAAAGAGAAAAAGAAAGCAAACTCTCAAAGGAATTCTTCATATTTCATCTAAATATTTGAACATTTTGTCCCAACTCCTTTTTCAGATTGTAATCCTTGTTTCCACGGTCATTTCAATGGGTGGATCATCAGATTCCAATCAAAATTGAGAGAGATATGACAGTTTGAAGTTGGCTATCCAAAACTGAAAAGCTATGTACGAGATTTTCTACATTTCTCCTACTAATCGGCCTTTTGCACCATAATACTTTCCAAATTCAACACCAAACTATTACTAAATCGTAGCTCTTGCCTTCCTCTTCGATTTGCCGCTGGTTTCATCCAATTCCGTTAAGAAACGAAGGAGATATGCCTTCTAGAAGTTTGATGGTAAATAGAAAAACGGAAAGAAGAAGAAGAGAAACTTTTATGAAAAGTGGTGACAGTTGGACCTATTTGTAGTGGTTGAAGTGTCTATTCATTCAAAATTCAAATTTAAAGTTTTGGTGCCAAGTTAGTCAATCTACTAAATCATCTGTATCTTTCTCATACGGTCTTCAAATTTAGCTAATAAATATACTACGCTGATCGGAAAAACGAGCCCGTCGCAATAGAACAGATCTTGTCGTTAAATTCTGAAATATATGAATGTGTGGTTAATGACAATGGAAGAAGAACAAAGTTAGAAAGATGGAGTGCAAAAATTGATACGCTTTACTATTATTTTATCTTTATTATTGCATTTAGGAATATATACTTATGCATTTAGCTAGGTATAGAAATTTATCTCTTTAATAAGTTTTGATGTTTTTGTCCATATATCGACACACCATAATTAAGTCTTTTAAAATGTGTTCCTTCAAATAAAATCTTACAACTAATTGGTTACAACTATACTAAGTAGAAAAGCATACCATCATTCGTGGTTTCGACTTTTCTAATGTTATTTTTACTTCTCGTACTCTATTTCTTTTAAGATACTAATTTTATATTTTTAAGAAATTAATAGAAGGAATTTAGAATGTTAGAATAAGGGTCTATTTATAGATTTCTTTAGTTAATAAGATTGTGCCATATCACATGACACTTGTAATATGAATAGATAGTGACATACATGCAATATGACACATGTCATTACACTTTTTCTTTAATAAAAGCATTTTTTACATGCATAATGCCCAATGTCATTACACATGTTTTCTCATTATTTTTTGGGTAAAAAATCAATTATTTACATGTTAATATCTAGTCGTAAAATTAGTGCAAAATCATGTTAAAATCAGGCCCAAAACAATAGATAGTATATCTGAATTGCTGTCTTTTCTTCTGGAACGTTTCTTAAGTGCTGCAAATTAGTTTTTATAACATATCTGTGCTTTGAAACATTGTAGTATTTTAGAAACATTTCACAGCATTTAGTAAATGCTACAGTTTCTGTTTAAAATGTTTTGAATATATTTTAATGCACAAATTTTTTACAGCATTTTGTAAATGCTGTCTTTTCTATTTGAAACTTTAAACTATATAAAAATAATATTTAAATTAAGAATTTTTCTCTGTTCTTTTTAAAAGTTATTTTCTAACTTATATTATAATATTCTTAAGTTAATGTTCAGATATTTTTTAGTAATTAATTAAAATTTTAAATGAAAGAGGCCTTAACATAACACATGTTTATTTTAGTTTTTCAATTTTTGTTATTTTTAATATTTCATTATGATATTTTTTTAAAGATGTTTTTAAATATTTAAACCAATAATAATTTAATATAAAGGTTTTAATTAGTAAGTTAAGTATTTTATAAACATGGAAGTTTGGATTCTTAAAAAACAACCAAGTTAAAAAAATATTTCAAATAAATTAAATAAGTAGGCTATTAATTTTTATAAAAACCATATTTGATCATATATAGTCTAAGTCCATATTTCTTAGCATTTGATTTTGATATTGAGTTCGATTACTACCTTTCATGAATATGTTATAGTTTTAATATCATTTATTACCTTTAAACTCTTTTCTTTACTACTCTTTCAGTCTCATTCATTAGTTTCCTTAACCTAAGTCTAGTAATTGGTGTGTGTTACCTTTGTTTGGTTGAAGTGATTTATAATAAATAATTTGATACACACACACACACACACATGTATACACAGACACAGACACAGACACATACATACATACATACATACATACATACATACATACATACATACATACATACATACATACATATATATATATATATATATATATGCTTGTCAATTAGATATTACTTATCACTCATGTTTATCTTATAATCTGGATGTCTCTTACCGTAGTATATATATCGTCATAACATTCTGCATATTATTATTATTATTATTTACTTCATTATAATTTTTTTCATATTACATATCGTTATCTATCCTATTTCATATCACATTTCATTGTATATTACATCATAAATTACAATGCATGAAATATCATAATCATTTGCATCACAAGTTGCACTTCATTTTGCATATTATCTCATGCTACATTGCATATGCCATACATTTCATACTGCATTACAAACTACATATTGCATACATGTATACATAAAAAGTGTATTTTATTTAGGAGGAGTTTGTAGTATTGTCTTATAGTATAGGATTATTAGTTTTTGATTTGTTTGGTATGTTTTGTTTGACTTATTTGACTTGATTGAGTTGTTTGACTTGATTGAATTGTTTGACTCGATTGATTTGTTTGACCTTTGATTTGTTTGAATTGTTTGACATGATTGGATTTGATATGTGTGTTGATTGGATTGTTTGAAATATACTTACACATATTTATGTATTGAATAATTATAATATAATTATGTTAATGTCTTTCACATTCCATTTACCATACTTTTTTCTAGTATTAGTTTAAGGGGGAGTTGTGTAGTTTTATTGTTTTAGGATGGTTTTTTGTTGATGACAAAGGGGGAGAAATATAAAATAGGACAGTTAGGCATAGATTAAGGGGGAGTTATTAGTTTTAGGGGGAGTTATTAGTTTTAGGGGGAGTTATTAGGATAGAAGTAATATTTTATAAACAAAGGTTGTCATCATCAAAAAGGGGGAGATTGTTAGTCTTGAGATGATGGTTTTGATGACAACAACCTTAGAATAAGATTATAAAATATAAATACTAACATTATAGTTTAGATATATGTATGTATGTATGTATGTATGTTTGTATGTATATGCAGGATTTAACCATGCAAGTACCAAGAATGAAGACTATACAGTATAGAGATTCAAGATATCAAGATTGAAGACTCATGAGTTTCAAGATTATCAAGAGTTCAAGATTTCAATAATAAGTAATGTAATTAGGAATTTTGTTAAAAATCCTAGAAAAGCACTGGCATCTTAAAATCCAATTTATTCGTGAAATGAAATCCACTTCGAGCCTGTTAAAGGGATGGAACCCTAAGTAGGATGGAACCTACGAAATATCTAGTGGAACATTGTTTTGTATCCACTAACTTTCATTCAAATTTTTTTACAAAATTTTATCTTGTTTTCAAAATGATTTCAAAACCTTCCTTTTAAAAGAATCAAAAACATCTATCCTGGTTTTAAATATTTTTAGCCTCAAAATAATCTTTATTTTCAAAATCAAATTGTCCTTGGTTTTAAACTATATTTTAATAATAATATATTTAACTTTTAATATTTTTACTTAGATTTAATAGTAAAATTATATATATATATATATATGTATATGAAAATATTATTCTCTATATTTACTTATGTATTTTAACTATAGTTAAGTATATTTATAAAGTTTAGAATAGTTTTAATACAAGATAGAAGTTATTTTTAAAGAAAAGCAAATTACCAAAAATACCTTAGGCATGTCGACATCCTCAAGTATCCCTCGTCGACATAGTAGCAGTTTATTTCAAAATTTTGAATTTCAAAGAAAGTGTATATTCATCATATTCTTTCACGAATGGACATGGTTGTTGTTCTACTATAAGTAGGGGTAGTTTTGAACGAATTTGTATTCATATTTTCTATGATTTCACTCCTCTTCTTTTTCCACATTTCTTTATACACATTTTTACTATTACTCTGCCGAAATCAACATTGAATCTAACTAGATCATCTCTGGTTTGATTCTCCATCACTATCTCAATAAGATCTCAGTGCTATTCAGAGTTATAGGCTTCTTTGTAATCAACATTGAATCTTACTAGATCAATTGGGTGAACCTGTTGCCCGTGAAATCAAGTATCTCTACCCAGAGGATTGAAATCTGGAGTGGTGTACCTCATGGCCTTGAAATCGAGGGTTGTAGTTGTACAATTGCTTTTAAAAGGAAATCCGTACTTGTGTGCGGGACTGGATGTAAGGTAACTCTGAACCAGTATAAAATCTGGTGTGTTCTTTCCTTTATTGCTTTTACTTTATTTCTGCATCTGTGTTTGTTTTTGTGATCATATCCGTGTCTGAATATTGCATACATTTGTGTTCAAATTAACAGAAACTCAAAAGGATTTAGTAATTCCTTAAAACACTATTCACCCCCCTCTAGTGTTAATCCTAGCCTTAAGATCTGTATTCCGCATTTCTCACATTGGTCACTCCATGGAAGTCTATGTTGACGACATGCTTGTCAAATCAAGAAGACCATCGGATCATTTGAGCCACCTAGACGAGATGTTCCAAGTGTTGCGCAAATCCCAAATGAAGCTAAACCCACTGAAATGCTCTTTTGGTGTGTCAGATAAGTTCTTAGGTTTCATCGTACATGCTAGAGGGACAAAGGCGAATCCTAAAAAGGTTTAGGCTTTGAAGGACAACAAGATCCCGACAAGATGAAGGGAAATGCAGAGCTTAAATGGAAAGATAGCCGCACTAAGAAGATTTATATCCAAGGCAACGGATAAATATATCCTGTTCTTTGAAGCCCTCAAAAGAGACAAAGGAAAGTTTGAATGGACTGACGAGTGCTAATCAGCCTTCCAGAGTTTACTAAAACATTTGTAGAAGCCTCCGGTACTCTCTACCCCGATGGATGGAGAGAGCCTTTACTTATACCTAGCTGTATCCTCCCATGCCCTAAGTGAAGAACTAGTACAAGAAGATGATCACATCTAGAAACCGGTATACTTAGTTAGCAAAAGGCTCAGGGGAACGGAAGCCAAATACCCTAAGATTGAAAAATTGGTCTACTTCCTGCTCATAACATCCAGAAAATTACGACCGTACTTCCAATCACACTCCATTAAATTTCTAATGGATCAACCCCAGAGATAAGTTCTATAAAAGCCAGATACTTCAGGGTGTCTGCTAAAATGGTGAATTGAGCTAAGCCAATATGACATCACTTACCATTCGTGCACCGCAATTAAAGGACAAGCATTGGCTGATCTCATAGTTGAGTTTACAATACAAGATGAGGAGACAGAAGTAAAAATTAAGGAAACAACGGATGGAATTTGTTCGTTGATGGAGCATCGAATGAGATCGGCTCGGGGGCAAGAGTCATAATAGTCACACCCTGAGGAAGAAAGTTATGCCATGCTCTAAGGCTAGAGTTTGGTGCAACCAATAATGAAGATGAATACGAAGCAATGATAGTTGATCTAGAGATCATTAAAGAAATAGGAATGAGATCGCTATGTATTCACAGTGACTCACAACTGATTGTGAACTAGATCCTCGGAGAATTCTAGACCCACGGAAAAAAGCTCGCATCTTACCTCAAAAGGGCCAAAACCCTCCTTAATAAACTAGACTGTCATGTAGTAAAACACATCCCACGAGGAGAAAGTCCAGAGGAAGACGCCCTCGCTAAAGAGGCAAGCGTAAGGACTAAACCGAGGCTGGGGGGAACCCCCATCATGAGTCAAATCACACCAAGTTTCGAGTGTCTTAAAATCACAGCGACTGCCAACGGAGTGGAGACATGGATGGCCCCCATCATCAGATACCTGATGGAACCTTACCCACGGAACAGAACGTGGTTAGAAGGATTCTAAATAGGGCATCCCGCTACACCATCCAAAATGGCATACTGTACCGTCGCAGTATTTCCAACCCACTACTAAGGTGTGTTGCTGGGAATGAAGCAAAAGATATCCTTAATAACATCCATCAAGGGAGTTGTGGTGATCACACCGGGGAGCAAACTCTATCTAGCAAAATTCTCCGCTATGGATACTTTTAGCCCAAGCTAAACAAAGACGTAGCCGAATTCACTAAGGAATGTGACAAATGCCAAAGATTTTCCAAAATTCTGAGAATACCACCTACCAGTTTGATTCAAATGGTCATCCCCTGGCCCTTCGCAATTTGGGGGATTGAGCTAATCAAGGAGCTCCCCAAGGGTCAAGAAGGGTAGTGGATTATTTCACCAAATGGGTGGAAGCTGAACCCTTGAACAAAATTTCATCTACTAAGGTGATAAACTTCCTAATACGAAACATCTTGTGCAAGTATGGGTACCATAGACGATCATATAAGACAACAGACTCCAATTCGATAATGAAGAATTCTCTAGTTCGTGCCAAGAACATGGGATTGCTCTAAGCTTCTCAGTGGTAGCTTATCCCCAGACGAATGGGCAAGTCGAAGCGATAAACAAGGTTTCAAAAATGCGATCAAAAAGAAACTGGAGAAGTCCAAGGGGGCATGGGTCGACGAACTGCCTACTGCACTATGGGCGTACTGAACTTCCTACAAAACTGTGACAGGGCATACGCCATTTGCATTAGCACACCGGGCCAAAGTCATGCTCCCAGTCGAAAAATTTGTCCCATCACACCGAAGATGCATTATAATCTGGAAGAAAATGAGGAACTCTTGAGTATGTCACTAGTCCTAATTGCGGAGAAAAGGAACGACGCTGCCCTCAAAGCCGTCACTCATAGATAGAAGGTGGAAAGGCAGCATAATACCAAGGTGAAACCTCGAGCACTACAAGAAGGGAGGATGGTACTCAAGTGAGTCTTTCCACAACTAGAAGCGCTAGACCCAATTCGGGAAGGACCATTTGTTATTCATAAGGATCTTCATAATGGAGCTTACATCCTGTAAACAGTCGATGGGGAGCGGAAAGCATGGAATCTCCAATACCTCCGCCGTTTTTTCTCTTGAATTGTAGGGAAGCATGTATTAACTGAAATAATAAAAGAAAGACAGTGGTTGTAGGCATATTTCGGCTGAACCACTATAAAAACTTGGTGTCTTGCATTATTTGTCTTATTTTAACTTTATTTTTCTTAGGTTTTTATCTAATGACTATTCCTATTGTGAACAATCTCAAGCGCTCGCTGGTAGTGGTGAAAATAAGATAGTCATGACAAGAGGCACGAAACAAGCCTTGGTAGTTCACTATTGATGATCAACACTCTCAAGCTGGCAATGGTGAACCAACTATAAGCCATGGATTAGGCACGGTTTATAGCCTAGGTAGTTCATCATTGGTGTTCGACTCGCTGGCAACTACAAACCACTTATAAACCCCACGATTAAGGCATTGCTGCAGCTAGGGGTAGTTCGCAGTTGATGATCGGCACTACGCACATCGGCATCGATAAATTGAATAATACTCATGATGCAGGCAATAGCCCGAGTAATTATCGTTCGCGATCGTTCCTGAACATAGCAACACGTTTATGGTTTCCCGCATCTCAAAATGCAATGATGATTAATTAAGTTGTAAGAAGTTCATAAGTAGGAAAGGCAATTTATAAAAATCATGTGTCACAATAGTCATTCTAGATGAACATACAAAGGACTAAAGTCGAACGTTACAACATTAAGTCTGTATGTAAACACACACACACACACACACACACACACATATAGGATGACCCCACATCTTCCAAAGATGCATACAAAAAAAGGGAGGGAAAATTTCCTCGACTAAGCAGGAGGGACATCTTGGTCACTCGGCCCGTTCCCTCCAACCATGTCCTTTGGAAGCTCAGATTGCTTAAAAGACTCAACCGCCCTTTGCGATGCCCCATCAGCACCCTTTGGCACCACAGCTTGTCCTGGAGCCATTTCTGCATGATGCAAGCAAGAATGGTCATAAGTCTCATGGTCTGAGATAAGTGATAAAGAAGCTAAAGCAAAGAGAAGAGGTACCGACGGTAATGTTGTATTGGTTGCCAAGCCCCTTAAAACCCGTACCTTCCTCATCATCGTCATCCTCCGCCAGCAGCTCATATCCTTTAGCATGGCCTTGGTCTCTTCCATCGTGAACTAATGGTTCACCATCCCAAAATCATATATGGCTCCTTCTTTCTAGGTGACCGCAGCCCCAGTCTCTTCGATAAGCCGAGTATGGATCCCAGCAATCACTTGGGGGTAGTCATCCATCCACTGAAGGTTACCTTGCTTCTAGAACATGTATTAGGTTTCCTTCAGCGTTTGATTAACCGTCTCACAAAATTCGCTAGAATTGTCGACTTCGACTTGAAGGGACACTACCTTGTTCATATACTGTCCCTTGTCCCTCCTCAGTCGGACCCGCTCCGCCTTCAGCGTATCAATCTCAGCCTAGTAAGTATCTTTTTCCTTGCACCACTCGGCCTGAGACTTCTTCATCTCATCCAAGACTTCCTATGACTTCTTCATTTTTCCCTTAAGAGAGCGGATCCGCTCTAGTTCCTTCTGTCTAGATTCATCCGCTGAACTCACGGCCTCATCGATCCATGCCTTGCATAATTTAGTGGCCTCTCTTATAGCTTCTTCCTTGGCTTTCTTTATCTCAACCACGTGAGACAGTTCAACCGCCTCCAATTTTACATCCTTCTCCCTAAATGCTCTACGGAGATCCTCCACCTCCAGGTGTAATCGTACATTGACACTCTCGACTTCCTCACTGGCCTTGGCTAAATGAGATTAGTAATCAACAATTTTCGTAGTCTTGTCAGTAATCTGGACCATTCTCGTTGGTAGATTGGCGAAGTCAAGAGTTGTTGCCTCATCTAAAATTCGAACCAGAGGATTTTGAGGCAGGAGGAACTCAGTATCAGAATCCATTGGATGGCGATCCTCATGGCTAGGGTCAATATCGGGGTGATTCTCGAAAGGAATCCTCATCAACGGTTGAAAATCTAAGAAATAAGTGTCGACATTTTCTTCCCCTAAGTCACCAGGCACCTCATGCACTTCAGGGCCAGATGGATTTTGGTGATGGCGACGGGAAGAAGTTTGAGAACCGGAAGAAGTGACATCTTTGTCCGAAGACCTTGCGCGTTTTTAAGACGTCTCATGGCTCTATCCTCTGCCCAAGCCTGATAGAGTCTCCTCGACATTCTCTTATGCAAGCTTTTCCTTTTGGGAGGCAGCCTTAGAAGGAATGGAGTCCATCCGTTTGAACTGTTCAGGTCATCGAGACATCTCATTCCTTTTTGGATTTCTTCATCATCCTACAAAGCGAACAACAACTTTAGAACAAAAAATGGAGAATGCATAAACACAAAGCATGCAAGACACCAGGACACTGCAAGCTACCACAAACCCTTATGGGAGACTGGATCTAGTGGCCAGGAATAGGTCTCACTCAAGTGGGGAAAATACTGGGACGGGACTGCACTCAGAGGAAGTATACATTGTGATTGAAATTCATTTGAGTGGGGGCAAGTGAAGGCCGGGACTTGTCTAAAAACAAAAAATTCTCAAGAAGAATCCCAAAGTCCATGCAGAAATCGAAAGTACCTGGAGAAAGCCCAAATGTCTCACCGATCCCCGCTCCACTTTAACTGGAAGAAACAGGCATTCTGTTCAGGTCATCCATCGTCGCATTCTCTTGAGAAGGGTCAATGACCAAAGTTGGCCCCGGTGCCGGCTCGGACTGATCTAACTGCTCAAGCCACTCCCACACGGCCTCAGCATTCTTCAAGAGGGTCTTCCCCAGAACTTCGCTATGTATAAACTCCACATCCTGAGAAGTGTGGACCTCCGACTCTATTGTCCCAAAATCTCCCTTGGACCCTTCCTCATCCTCACTGTCACTTTCCAAACGGGAACCCTCCTCATCATCAGGAGAAGGAGCATCCCGTATGTGCAAAGATTTCCCCGAACAAGGAGGATGAACAACACTCTTCTTGTGCCTTAGTTTCTTCTGGCCTCCGACCCCTTCGCCTTCTTCTGCCAACTCCTTACCTTTGCCAGCGTCTCCTCCTTCTCCTTCGGCTCCCGTTGCCCTTTCAGCAGAACCTGGCCTGATCTTAAACGCGGGTTGGCCGGGACCAATTAGATTTTAAAAATAGAGGGTTGTATTGCGAAGCAAGAATGAGGCTTCTCTCTTTGCCTTAGGAATAACTAAGATTTCCTTGGCCGTCTTCTTCAAGCCTTCGTCCTTTGCTGCCTTTACAGATGCTGAAAATACGAAACATTAGGAAATCAAGTCGACGGAAAATTTAGAATTGGATATAAAGGAGACTTACACCTAGAAGTGAAAACATGTTGAGGGACGGCATCATCAAGCACAAAGAAGTACTCCTTCTTAATCATACTAAATTTCGAGTATAAGTCAAGGACTGGCTTGAACTTGTGAGCTGACTCTAAGCTGATGAAGGGGCAAACCTTTTGGTAAGTTCTCACGTTGTAAAACTACCTCACCTCTCTATGGGTAGGGGGTCTCTGATAACGCTTCACAAATATAAGATATAAGCAAGTTAGGATTGCATAGAAATTCAGTTGAAGCTATAGAGGAGCGACTTTTTGATAGACCACAAAACTGGAGATCCAGCAGGTAAGGGGAGGAATGCGCCACACATGCAGTGATATTTACTATACGCCATGTATCCCTCTAGGGGAGAGCCTACCTTGTCATTTGGTCCTGGTAGTAACATGCCCCGGTAAACAATCCTGAATGCCATAGCTGTAAAGTTAAGCTTCTCAATTGTCAGTACGCTAAGATAACATTCAGAAGGCTTTACCAGCGTCTGATTGGGAGCGTAGCCCTCCACCAAAGAATACATGAAGTTAGGTTGTTTTGGGGATTAGTGGGAACCTCAGAAGAAGAAGCACCAATCCTGGCAGGCTGTGATGGCGCAACTTAGATAGAAGCTCACGACCAAACAACGTTTTCTTTCCTGCACAAGGAAATAAAAAGCAATCATAAGTCCAACACACCAATAGCTATGAAATCGTAACAAGGGAAAAGTAGTAGCAATGAATTTAACACATTAGAAATCATGCAATTTTAACCAAAAAGTAGACGCTTATGAAAAGGCTCATGTCATTTGTTGTCACACACCGAACCAAACCCTCCAAAACTAAATCCACTACTCCTAGGACTCCCCTCTTAGCTCGCCATAGGCTGATCTGGTCCGACATCACTCAAAACACTGGTCAAAAATCATATAATGTTAGGGTGCTGAACCAGTTCCACCAAGCCCTGCACAAAAACCACTTCGATCCAACGCTCATTCCTCAACATGCTAGCCACATTTACTGTCACACCCAAACCTAACACACAGAGAAACCGTACACAATATGAAGGAAACCCTGCTGCCTACTAGAATTCCTTCCACCCTCGATGTCCACAGTTGCCGCACCTCCACTTATCGTAGAGTTCTCCTTTGCTGAACCAATACAGGGCAAAAACGCTTATTCGAACAAGTTATTCCTCCTCTAATTCAGGACCAAATATCATGAAAGACTACGAAAATCCCTAGGATTGAAGACATCCAAAAAACCCTAAGATAAAGATCAAAATTGAGAACCTACCTTACCTCAGATAATGGTGATATAGGAGAAAGGAAATTCGAGTATTGGGAGCTTCGGGAAATACGAAAGGAATTTAAAAAATTTCGAGGTTTAAAAGTAAAAGAAAGAAACAAAGGAGGGGGGAACAGTACTTATAAAAGAGAGAAAGGGAAAAGACAAATAAACAAAGGAGACCAAGCGTCTCACCGGTTGAGAGGAAAATCAGGCACGAACCAAACAAAGCACATCGTATGGAAATACGATGTACTTTAGGGGGCAAGTGTTAGCTCGGTTTTTCAGCACTCAACAGTGGGGAAGGAGTTGAAGCAAAGAAATGGGAAGCAGACGGAGTTAGAATACGATGTAGAAGGCAAGAATGTCAGACCAAATATCTGGTCCGGCATTCACTGAAATGCCGAACCAAATATTTGGTCCGGCATTCACTGAAATGTTGAACTTGGAATCTAGTCTGGCATTCCACAAAGTACGAACCAAATGCTTGGTCCAACACATCATCAAAGCACCAAACCAAACATTTGGTCCGATACCCAAGCTTGTCAGACCAAATGTTTGGTCTGGCAAATAGGCATCTCAAAGCAAGATACCAAATGAAGTGATGACCGAGCAAACCATGGGGTGAGATGCCAGACCAAAACCGTCCTGCCTAACCGCCAAACTAGACTCGGGGAGTTATAACCCATCCTCCACACTTCACAACTCCACTCTATAAATACCAGAGCTCCTCAACAACAACGGGGACCAAAATTTCGAAAAAAGAGGGAAAACTCTACTGAGACTCAACCATCTCAGCTACTCTAAGTTTTTTCTCTTTCTAACCAAACTTGTATTGAAACCAAATCGAAGAAGCAAAATAAGATGAACAATGGATGTAGGCATGTTCTGGCCAAACCACGATAAAATTTTATGTGATTTACTTCCTTCAAACTGCTTTCCAACTCTGAGTCTGTGAACTATTTTGTGACTGTAATAATTATCTGTCAACACATTGGAACATATTAAGCTGCATATCAAACAACTTAAACGTCACTAAACCAAATTCAAACTTGGAGGTGTTAGCCCAATTTTTGTGCAAACATAAGCCTTGTAACTTAGCAAATTTGCAAGATTCGTTACCTTACTTAAATTCCATTTCAAACAATTCTCTGTAGATTTTAGTTCCTTAACCAATATTTTAACAAGTTATTTATAATCATATAAATTGAGCCTACTTAATCTAGAGTTCGTTTGACCGTATAATTTACAAAGTGCATGATACCACTTTCCTAGGTAAATATTTAATACTTAGAAGATTATTTAGAATACCTTAAAAGCGAATCGAAACTTTCCTATGTTTAAATCGCCTTTATTTATTTTCAAATATCATTTTGAAAACATTTTCGAAAATACTAGGACTTAAATTCTTTCAAAATAAATTACCTATTGTCCTATCATTATCTAGCCAAACTAGGTTCTTTTTTATATAATAACCCTAACCCAATTTATTATTAGTAACGAAGGCCCTATAGTCAAATTGTGAAGCTTAATTCACAAGGTGTTCATACATAAATTTTACTTAAAGCTATGAATGATACTAAATTATCCTTTACCCAAAATCAAACAATCATTCATCCTAGGGTAATAACTGAATATTACCAATTAACTATATCTTTTGAAAGATTATCTTTTGTATTCAAAATATAATCCTAGATAAAATTATTTCATTTAAAAAAATTTCTAAATATAAGTCATTTTTATATCATAGTAACAAATATGCGCTCATATATAATACTCTCAACTCATTCTACGGTGCCACTTACCCTATCTCTAATGAGTTACACATCCTAGGGCATCACTAACTCTATCTCTGATTAGACTTTACCCCTACCAGGCTCAGGTGTTCACTCAACCTAAGCTCTGCTACCAAATGTGACGGACAGGATTTTCGACCCTCAAAAATCAACACTAATACGTCCATTGTATTACATGTCGAACATTCAAGTGCTGGAAAAACAGATCGTTAAGGGTAAAAAGAAAAATAAAGACAGAACATCTAACATGAATGGAATAACATATATTATTTCAATATATAATCTTTATAGCAGAAATTTTAAATAAATACATAAGAGTATATTCTAATCTGAGCCTAGATAGTTATAAATCTATGTCCATACTAATGTTGAATACAAATAGTATACAAATGCAGTGGAAATGGAAATGGATAATTATCTACAGAGGAAACTCCAGCTCCTGCCCCAAGCTTCTTCAAAATGCTCTAAGCTAGTTTTGAACTACTTGGCTGCCCGAAAAAAAGGACACCTAGAGTTTAAAGGGAAAAGAAAATAAACTCCGGTTAGTCGTGGGACTGGTGTGTGAAAACATAAAACACGAATATTTTTTAAAACAAAGGGTATCTTATAAGACCACACTGCACATAAATACGAATGTGTATTACCTTATAATAACCAAAATATTTGCTGTGCAAAATCAAAGATATTATTTTTAATGACCTTACTTATAAACTGTTTCAAATAAATATATATAATCTTGGCCGAAGTTATTGCATTTATTATCTTTCAGCATAATAGGTTTACAACTAAAACCATAAAGGATTGTATTGGATAATGGATTCCATACAATGACAAGGTAAGGAACTACCTTTCAGTTGTACATCTCTAGAGGGAAGCACACGAGGCTCCAACCTCTACCAACATAGAATATGCCTACCTTTACCATAAATAGTACTGAATACGACATCACCCCAGTTGTTCTCGATCTACCCATGGCCACAGCATATAAAACAAACCCAAAATAACGTGTAATGTTTTTATCATTCTCGATGTGCGAGATTTAAGGTAACATTTTACCTTTCACATGACAAATCCCATTTCAAATGTCATGTTGCCATTTCCAACAACACGCTAATTGATTTTTATAAAAGTACAACCTCAGAGCTCGTACATATCACAGAAAGGTATTAAGTATAGGAGGGGTTACCTCCTACACCACCAGTAGATGTATGTTTGTAGAGATCAACATATGCGGTCTTAGAAATGTAGTGTTAGACATTCGTCCATACATGTTATCTAGGAATTGGACAAATCAAAGGCACGTCTCCTACTACATCTTGTTTGGGAATCACCCCTAGGATTAATAGCAAGTAGTCCTTGCATCGAAGATTTCAAATTGAAGGAACCACTGCCACCATATATATGATAAGGGAATTACCCTACAAGTTAGTGACAAGCAGCCCTACATTATGAAGGTCTTTATCTTAAAAATCATTACCTTCAACATGTTTTCACTTTCAAACATATATTAGTTAGAAGTTATTTTCAGATAGGAACCACCCAAATCCAACCCTAGTTTCTCCGAGCCAATTATTGATAAAAAATATAAAACATATAGGTGATTATTATGCAATTAATTATTATTTTTATCCAAGTAAAATATCTCTTTAGAGATATGTACATCTTCAAAACATATTATATTTCAGTATATACGAGATAATTAAGCCTCTTTTGTCAAATCCTTTGGTTAATAAAACCCCTTTGTAACTTTGGAAATACCATAACGTTTCATCTTTAATTACATAGGAAAGGTATAATTCAAATCTTAATGAAAATTTTACATTTTCGAAACATATCTTTAATGGGTCAAAAACAATGTTATTTAAGACATCGTTTACTGTAAAACTCAAACCATTTGGTATTGAATAAAAAGGGATCCATAAATTTTAGACTAATTATACCCAATACTAATTTCCATATTCAACCTATACTATTCGTCGAATAACATTGAAATCACCTTTTAAGTTCACAGCGATAGTACGAGTTCCTTGAATTTTTATGGATAGTACGAGTTCGCTCTTAAAAATTTAGTACAGATTTTAACTAGAATGTTTTCATTAATAACCAAAATCCAATTTTAAATCTTATTTAACTTTTTAAAAGCTCTAAATCTCTTTTTATCTTAGGAATATGTTGTCCGAGTAAATCAAATTTACTATCTCCTCCGTCGGGCCAGTCCGAGTAGCTAGACCAGAACCTAGGCACAGGCTATCTAAGCTTGGGTCTAAAAACTATCTCTCTATCACCCATAAGGCGGTCAAGTTATTTGATCAACTCTAAACTCTTTTATATGAACTTTTAGAGATGATTTTCAATTACTTAACATAATTTCAAATATTGTTTAAGCCATTTATTTAAAACTCCTTTAAAATAATTACAAAACTTCCAAACCATATTCAAAATACTTTATTATTTATTTTAAAATATTACTAAAAAGATTTGGAAAGAAAATCCCAAGTACAAATCTTACTTTCAAAAGTTATCAAAAACTGCTGCTAAAAGTGCTGCAAACAGTGTCTTTAAAAGCTTCTTTGATCTAAACATTAACTTCATTTCACATATGTCTATTTTTATAACTCAAATACATTTTTTTAAATATTTTAATATATTTAGGGAATTTATTTCATATTTTTAAAGATTTAAAAATATCAATTTTAAAGCATTTGACACATTCGTTCCCAAACTGCCAAACCGCGATATTTTTAAAAACTTGATTTGGACATAACTCAAATTCTATTCAATGAAATCTTGATTTTTCTTCTTCACTTGAAAACTATAGTTTTAAGAGTTTAGTTCTTATTTTGAAGAATTCTGAGCTATATTCAATTCTGCACATTGATTTAAGTTTTATGATGCGAAATCGCAAACTGCCTTTCGCGACACTCTTATTTTGACTCCATTTTCAAATCCTTTCAAACTTTACCGAATTGAGTTTTATTTTTCGTAAACCATTTTAAACCATTTTATTCATGTTTAAAGAGGTTTAATTATTCTGTACCACTTTTATAATTCAAATAGGAAAGTGATTTCTTTGTGCAAATTCGATGTGTATTTAACGTGAATCGCTTCCATAACCAAACAGGCATGTTATCATATCCAAACATAATAATCAACTATAGAAAATAGTCGTGCAAACATATCATATCATCATATAATTTACAATAAAATAAGTAGAGTTTTTCACGTTTATTGGTTTCTATATTTTATAAATTTGACTATAACTTCGCTACTATCTCACTGAAGCTTATGGAATCAACGTTGTTTCCCTTTAGAAGTGCACGACATAGGCTTGTAGGAGAACAGGGCTCGGCCTAGGCCGTGTATTTAGAAGGAGAAGGGAAGGAGTTTGAAGTTGTTTTTGAAGTGGTTTGATAATATATACACACTTATATAAATTTACTTTCTCTTTTCCATATTTTCACCATTATTTCTCTAAGTTAAGTAGTCATTAAAATAACTTGAGAGGAAAAATGAAGTAGATTGGTGTGTAAAATTATGAGAGAATGAGTGGATATTTATAGAAAGAAAATGTATAAAATATTTAAATGGTACAATTACCATTTTATCCCTCGCCCCTTCTCCCCCATCATGCACAGCCATCCCCTCCTCGCCCATAACTCTCTCCTGTGTGCTACCTCCATGTGGTGTGTAAGTGTGTAAGGTGATGTGAAGTCTTGTTTTATTACTTTTGTATATATATCATGATATTCTGTGATATTTATATTTGTATACGTATATATGTATTTGGTATGTATACATGTGCATATGTATATGTTAGAACATGCATGTGTATTTATATCTGTGCACAAGACATACAAACAACGTTGCAATCACTTTGAACAACTTTCGTTCATTAAGCCGTTGAAAATTTGAAAGCCGATTCCTGGTCACATTTTCATTTATTGATTAAATTACATATAAATGTAAACAAAATTTGGAAACTAATTTCTCATCATTATTAATTAATTAAAATGATCACATTTGAAGTTTAAAGCCATATAAATCAATAGTAAACAACTGTTTACAAAAAGTGATGTTTATTGGATAAAGCATAATGATTTTTCTTATATTTTCAAATTAAGTATATATCTTTATAAAACTTTTTTTTGAAAAGAATTTATATAAAAATACTACAAATGATTTATTATCACTATATTACTAATTAAAATGAATTATTATCATTTTAAAACAATTATTTAAACTTAATTTTAAAATTACAAAAAATATATATAATTGATGATAACCCTGATGATGTCATAAATATATTTTATTTCCAAAAATAAAATATATAATTTTTATTTCACATTCTTGCTTATATGGATAAATAAGTTTATATATTTAGTTCCGTGCATGGTAATATTGAGAAAATTTCAATTTTTTCGAAAACTGATTTTCGTCGTTTTTTAATGAAAACCCCCAAATATCCATATTTGTTAACGTACCTTTAAAACAAATTTAACATCATTATTTATGGTTCAAAACATTATAATTTGTGTTATAAAATCTTGTATTTGAATATTTCAAATATAAATATAATTTTTGAAGTAATAAATTTGCAAGTCGTTACACTTGAGGACTTGGGACTTATGCTAGCTTTTGGGAGTATTCTATTATATTATCTATATCTATGTCATATGTACATTGGGTAGTCAACCTGTATCTGATATGTATTTTGTATAAGATAGCGACTCAAATTATCATGTATATTTGGAGACATGATGTGATCTATATGTATATTTTGTGGGTGTTGTACCTCTTTTTGTAGACTCAAAATATAAATTTGATATGTATTATATGTTGTGTTATCTGATTCTACGTTCTGCATTGTATGTCATGTTGTTCTGAATTTTATTTAGAGCCAACGTATCTCTTACTTTGTACCGAGACTATTCATATGTATATATTGTTTATATGAAAAGGTAAAATGCGACAGTGTTACCCCGAAGCAATAAATATGGATTGTCGCCCCTAACCATCCTTATTCTCCGCATTAGCTTATGATATTACCTAGTAATATCTTTGTTAATGTGGGTCTAAAGATGGAACATAACGTTGTAACATTTGTAGGTATTGCTTATAGCATTTAGCCTTTCCCTATTTTCCTTAACTAGTCATCCCTATCTGCTCCACTTCTTTTATATAAAATTACTAGATTTCATAGTCATGAAGTACTCAAATTTTTATATTTGAAATAATAAACTTAGAATTATTTATTAAATTCAACAATTTCTTAATTTCCTAAAGGAGCCATGAAAACTTGTCATTTTAACCAATTTTAATGTATGTGTCATATCTTTTAAAACTATAATTTAGTATTTATGAAGAAAGTTTATTTATTAAGTTTAAAAGTCAAACTTAGTAATTTAATTTAAAAATATCATTTCCTTTAAACAACATATTATTTCCACCTTTTCAAATAATGAGGATCACATTTTTATTACCTAAATCGTCGTCAAATCAATATTCCCTTTAAGGCCTTCTTAGAACAAGGATTCATTTCTTAAAAGGTAGGATTTTTTAACTCAATTTTTAGACCAAATCATTTTTCAAAACACATTACAGTGTTTCTACAGCATCTTTTATAACTTTGTATGATAAAAACTAGAGTACACAAGGACAACTTTCTTACTATTACATTCCTACCACTCACTTAAATTTCCTCTAGCTCACTTCCTTTTATTTAAATTGCTTCTCCTTATGTAACTCTTTGTTTCAATTGACTATTTTCTTCATTGAATCATTACAGTGCAATTTCCTACTGCTTTAGCCGTTGGGCTTCCACCATTAACATGAAAAGTTTGCATTGTATGTATAAATCCACTTTGGTTATTTTTCTCCATATTTTCCGTACATGGTAATATTCTTCCTATTTTAACCATCGAGTGTTCTTCCCTTCCATTCCCTTTGTCCTATTTAAATCAAGTATCATTTTCATTTGTTTGCTCATTAATGGAATTTTAAAACATTTAAATTTTGTAGAAATGGAAAAATCATTGAGCTAAGCGTACGCCATATTTCCTGTCTATTTTAAAAAGAAATGTTATCAGTTTCTCCTTATTCTTTACCAAAAACCCTTTACTTGGCATTTTAGTCCAGTTAGTTCTAGCTTCCCCTAGAAATCTTTTAAATATTCAATTAAAATTTCCTAAATTTTCTAGTTTTTGATGAATCTCTTTTTAAAGGATATTTTATAAGGAAAAAAGTTAGTATTTACTTACATTTCAAAACGATAGCATTTAGATATAGCATTCTTTTATTTTTAAATGAATTATTTGAAAGCCATTTCATATATTTTAAGAAAATTTAAAATCTTTTATTAAATTCTTTCACATGATGTCAGACTTAGAAATGGATTTTTGTTGGTCCTTTCTTTTAGATTTTTCTTCTTTTCCAATTACTCTTCACTTGTCTTCATTAAGGACATATTTAAATCCGGCAATCATATAGTGGTGGTCAATACACAACTTCTTGTCAGAACTTTCTTATGACTATTTACTATTCCAACTCATAGTTGACTTATCCATCTTTTTAGAATGTGTGTGTGTGTATTCAAGTAAAAACACAAATACATTCACTCAACTTATCCTAATCCCGCTGATCGGCACGAATACCAAATGTAACAACCCTTTCCGAATGGGTCTAATTTTCATCTAACAAAAGCCCATCGAACCTTTGGCCTATTCCAGAGATGGTTGTTAGTTGGTAGAATTGATTAAATAAACAATATATAGAGCTATCTATCTATGCTTTCAAAATCTTAGAGCAGAAGGGATAAAATATAATAATAAAGTAAGTACACATTTCACACATTCCAAATTTCAAAAATACAATATTCCAAATACCCATAAACACAGTATCTTAAAATAGTACATCGACGGATCTAAAAATCTAGGTACATCAGAGTAAATCATAAACATAAATAAATAGCTATACTGACACCAGTCTTCATTACCTCATTCACACATTGTCATCAACATCGTTTCCCTTAACCTGTGGGTTATAATGTGAAAGGAGTCAAAACAATAATGTATGATGAATGAAAATCTTAATTCTTACCATAATAGGACTTAAGTAGTACCATTTAGATGAGTATTTTCTTACGTAATTATAATTATATATTCCCTAGTATACCTTTGACTATAAGCCATTGGCCCTTCCACTCCAACTTCATAACTATAACATGGGTGCAACGCAACTATGGAGTATATTGCGTTCATCGATGCATCTCCTATCAACCATAAACTAACAATGAAAGAGAAAGTACATGAGTTACTTAAGACCTTTTAAATGGAGGAGAACTCCAATCATTCAATGCATAGATCCTACGCAGACCTCGACCATTTAATACCTAGACCCAAGGCGAATCCCACTCTGCTAGTTCTGAGCTAACATCCTAAGAAATCCCATAAGGATACGGAATAAATCTTAAGTGGGGAAAAGGCAGACCCTCCAATAGCTATTTAATACGTCAACCTCGAAGCGGACCCCCTTCAAAAATTTCCACTACCGCACCTAAAAGACAATCCCCACCATTTAGTACTTCCCGAGTTGAAAAGAGGCAAACCCTACGAAAGCAATTTAATAACTCAATATCGAAGTGGGCCTATCTTGGGAATACCTCGTTATTATGACCTGTAACCAAACCATGTTGTCTCACATTAATCCGACTACTTGTAGGTACTGGTAGCTAGATCAACCTCTTAAACCTTGTCGATAAGTTTTTATTAAGTATTTCTAGGTATGTGTAAAAGCGTTTCTATACAAAGATTTCCACCTCTTAAATGTATTATAAATATAATTTAAATGTCATAATTTCTATATCCATACAAGTCCCAATCCAGTACAATAGTCTGCACAATAGCTAATATCAAAATTTAAATTAACCAAACAAAACAGACATGCATATATACATATATGCAAAAATGAAATCAAAACATCCATCTTATTTTACATTAATAGTATAATTAACACCTCTATTCCAATAGAGCAAAACTTTACAATTTAAATCATTTATATTCTATTTTATTTTTTAAATGTATACCGTTGAAGTGATAAAGGATTCATGTTTATTTTAATTACCGCGGTAGGTGGTGCAAACTACGGCAAGAAAAAAATCCATACCTTGCACGCCGTTTTATAATTCTTTTTGAATCCTTTGTCATAACAAACCCAAATTGAGAAGTGGAAATTTAATTGAATATAAATTTATATTGCAAATAATAATGGATTAACTTCTACCATTCTAACATAAAACAAATAAAATTTCAACCAATTCTAAAATTTAATTTTTTCAAGGGAATTTTGGGGTTGGAGATTTAAAGTTTCACATGTAGAATTCACCAAGCATAAAACAAATCCAAACATCAACTATACAAATAACTATAAAGAGAAAAACTAAGATTGTCGCTCGCATATAGTTCTTCCCGAATTCCCTTGGATTTTCTTCCACGTTAACGCCATTCTCTTCCTCCAATTATTTAGGCATAACTATGAGCTTTCTTTTAATTATTTAGGCATAACTATTAGATACACGAAGCCAAAAAAAGAAGACTGACATGCTATTATTGATAAAATTAACAGTAAATTTCCTTATTGGAAAGTACTTATCCAAAGCTGGTAAGACGGTACTGATCAACTAGGTGATGTCTGCTATTCCGTTCCATTGGATATCGTACTACAGGTTTCCCAGTTGGGTAATTAATAAAAGAAACTGCATCAGAAGAAGCTTCTTTCTGAAAGGAGGTGTAGACAGATTTAACCCGAGCTGCCTCATCAACTAAAACCTTGTTTGCAAACCCAAAACCCAAGGAGGATTGTGTATCATTAACTTAAAGGCCTTAAACTCCTTCCTGCTATGTAAATGGATTTCAAAGTTTATGGGTGATGAGTCTTCTTCCTGGAAAGAAATAATTAGTAACTATTACTATAATGGCTAAAAAATGTAAATGCTTTCAATAATAATAAAATTTCTCTTTCTTCTAAAGAAATATCTCCAATCTATATCGCATATTTAAAATTGGAACTAAATTCATTGCTAACTTTGAAGACAAGACCTCTTTGTAGATTGAGCCTTGGATTTCTTCCATTTCATTGAAACATTAGCTTCCAGATCTATTTTTGGTCTCTAACAATAAAAGAGATCTAGTTAAATAAGTTTGTAAGGCTCATGCACCTCTTAGATGGGGCATCTCTTTTAATCAAAACTTGATAGAGAATCTGCTAACCCAATACCTTAAATCAATCAACATGATCCTAGTATATTGCTGGAATAAAAAAGGATCTTATACTCCTAAATTGATGCATAAATTCTTAGCCCTCTCTAGGACAAATGATTATTGATACTTCAAACCCATTTGAAGATCAGGGCTCCTCCCAGTGCTAAACAACACATGTGGATTGTTATGCATAACAAATTAAATACAACACCTAAGCTCAATTAGATAATTAACTCCAGTATTAACATATACCCATGTTACCTATGTAATATGATGCTCGAGACTATGCTCCATACATTTTTTGACTGTCACTTCTATCAATATATGATAAGTAAGATTTAGAGGCTTTTAACATAAATATTGCTTCTACAGTTCCCTCTCCCACTCTTTATTATAATTAATTTAGATTAAACTTTACCCCACCGACTAAGGAAATTTTAGACTCAATTATTTTCTGAAGCTTATGCATCAAATGAAATCAGCGTATTTTAACGATCTTTATAACAAACCCTCTTTTATAATTGATTCCACTGCTTGGTACATTTCTTTCTGGACCGTCCCATATCGAAGACACACATTCATGCGATCTCGCATCGATTAGATTGACTATCTCGCTAACAACATGCCTAGATTTCTAATGGACTTTACCTCTAAATAATTTAATAGAACTACATTTTAGTAACAATTGAGGGTCATATTCCTATTTGTTTGAAATAATACATTCCACTTTCACATTCCTAGAAATAAATTAGCTAATATACGTATTCAAATATATATATATATATATATATATATATATATATTGAAGCTAAATTTAGGCAATCTTGCTTAAATAAATAAATAATTTAAATAAATTAAATAACCTCTATTAGCCAATCTTGCTTATTAGTGGGCAATATTGAATTCATTAATTCTTCCTCATATATATTAATAAAATATGATCATATATATATAATTATTAACTTATATAATTTAATTAACTTATAGTATACTCATATGTATATTATTATTAACTTAATCACACTTAGTTAATTTTAAATCTTATTGCTCATATCATTTTAAATTAATATTAGCTCTAATTTTATTAACTAAATCATATTTAATTAATTTAGTTTATTTAAAAATTAATAATGTTTTATAATACCCATCTTAAATCTAATCATATAAATTATTAACTATAACATTTATGGTTTGCTTACTTATAATTATCAACGTATGCATTCATCTTAGTCTAGGTGGATATATGATCACACCCACATAGATATTCATACATATATACATATATAATCATGTTTTAAATATTGATATATAGCTGTATAGATATATGTATGCGCTATGTTGTTTCTCAAATATACACCTACACTCACACATACATACACATACATATTAAACAATTGCAAATAAAAAACTATGTTCTTAATTGTGAATATAATTCATATAGATAGATATAGAAAATAGCTTTGTACGTCGTTTATTAAATGCATAATTGTGAGCAACAAAGTAATATAATAAATTGGGTAAAAGATAAAGAAGAGATAAATATAAATTTTAGCGGTATTATGCCTCCTAAATATTAAAGTAAAGCTTGCACCAAACCCATTGCTTAGCAGAATTGCTAACATCTCTATTATTAAGTCAATATCTTTCCAAGAAATTTGATTCTATTGATAAGAACATCACATACTCTTTTACTGCCTTTTATAGGATCAATTTGAATAGTATCTATAATGGTCTCCTTCAAAATTAATAATATCCTACGATTCCATTCAATTCAGAAAAAGCTCCATACTAAATTTAAAACAAATACATGATTATGTGGTCTTTAAAAGATATGCATATACAAAAGTATACATTTAGGTTAATATACACACACACACATATACACACACACGTTTATACATATACATACACTACATATACACACATGTGTGTGTGTATATAAACACTTACATACATGCATACATATATGTAAATCTATTATCGTATATATACATTATTTGCTTGATTACATATTCACTTGATTACATATCCTCTTGATTACATTTTCATACTCACTTCATAACATATAAGTATTCATTAAGCAAAAATGCAGTAGACAACCATAAATATAATATACCTACAACCTTATATAGTCCTACATGAGACACTCTACCACCTATATGTATATATGCGTACATACATATAAATCCATACAAAGAGTAGTTGTTTTTTAAATCACAGGTTCTTCGGCTCACCAGTATTGTTTATCAAGCCAAAAGGTTGACAACATCAGCCCTCAAGCAATCTCACCTGATCAACTATAAATCCCCATCTATTTTCTTATAGCATCTGGCACCCCTTTCAGTTTATCAAGTTCAATTGTTTAGACCAGAAACATCAGTTCTCAAGCAATTAGCCCCCTTTGTTGCAAGCAATCCACTATTAATCTCTTCATTGTTGTGCTTTGATGTTCAGAGGATCACAAACCTACTTTGACTTTTTTAGAGTTTTCTCAACATTTAGTTGTTGTGGACTGCAGTAAGCAAGCATGGACACCACGCATTTCAGGAAAACTTGTCGCTCTTCCTTGCTGGATTGATATGCCACCTCGCATCTGCACCATGCATCGCTTCTTATTCAATTGACACAAGATTGCTAGGTTATAGTTTGCAAGTCTGTTGTATTCTTGCTCTGATCCACTAGATTGCATACTTAAAGCATTACCACTCTTTATCTGTTTTGCTAGTCTACTACATTTATGTCGTGCTATAATTATCCTCGATAGCTTGCAACACCAATTTGAAACTTGCTATCATACTCACACCGACTACAAGCAGAGTTGTCGTCCCATAATTTTGTACCACCTATTTCGCTGCTCCACCATCCTTAACAGCAACCTCTTGTCCCAGCCCAAAGACCTTTCGCACATTTTCATTAGTCATGAAACTTTATTAGGCTATATAAGTTATCACATTGATGTAAAATTATGCTATTTATTTATTATTTCTTTTTATTATTTTACTAATCGTCATAGTGATGATCTTGCTCATTTGTAATATCAAGTACCTAACAAACTTTTGTATGTAATTTTGTTTTTGTTTAATAAAATATGAGTGCTCTATTTGTAAGAGGTCCACTCTTTTGTCAAAAAATTTATCTTCTTTTTAATTGTATATTATGTAAAAATTCATTTGTATATAGATTAGATTCAAATTTCAAAGGTGACCAAAGAATAGAAATATATATAGAAATATATATATATATATATATATATAATTTATTACATCTTCCTTTAACTTGATTAATCTCTTCCCTAATGCTTAGATCGTTAATGTATATTTGAATTTAGGAAGTTTATTGTGGAAAACTGGTGGTGTTTTGCTAAGTGTTTATTTTTTTCAAAATAAAAATAAGAGAGCTAGCCTCTTATTATAGTTGCTCGGAAGCGTCAAGACCATTCGATTGGAATATGTTGGGAATTATTAAATCCAAGCCGTTCAGGCCAAGCCAAACCTTAGCTGACAAAGTTCGGTTGGCGACTAATTATCATGGACAGTCAGTCACTTGCGATCGATCGACCCAAGACAGTGTCAACTGATGTGGTACAGGCACTATTAATTTCTTGTTACATTAATCCTAACATCGCTACATTTATTATTTTATACTATTTGAATTATTTTTATTCCAAAGTCTTCAAACATCAATAATTTTATCATTTGAACTCCAATAGCAAAGCTTTATATATGGATGTTTCTCAGGAGATCGGTACGAACACAATGGTTCAAGTTTCATAGCAAAAATTTAACATTTGCTTAAACTCCATAATTAACATTATTATTAATTAATTAATTTTTATTAGTTATTATTTTTACTCATTTTACGGGGTGTTACAGTAGTGGTGAATAATACAGGTGCTCCCTACTTAAATATACTCTTATGAACAAACCCTCTTTATAATAAGTCATTTACTTGCACCTTTAGTTCCTTCTATTCTTTGGGTCTCATATGCCTCAATGGCATAACTATCGACCTAGCATTCTTCACTAAACTAATAAATAATTATGCCTCCCTATGTGATGGTAATCTGATCACCTCCTCAGGTATGTTGGGATATTCTCTAGCTATGTGTACTGATGACAACTCATCACGCAGGATCTTGAGCGAATATAGAAAGCTAACCATCATCTTATCGTCCAGAAGGTAGCTTAACTTTAGTCTACACTAACTGTCTACCCCAATCATCACCAATAACTTCTTTCCATCCATAATGACTCTATACTTCTTTAGCCCATCCATCCCTAATGTAATACCAGCTTCATAAAACCAAGTACGAAAAAATCACACACAATCATGCATATATGACTTGATAAGACTACATCTCGACAAAACGTAGACAAACTAGTTAAATCTCTCATAGGGTTGGAAAAAATAAAATATTTATCTACTAGGTTGGGTTCAATTATAATCTATCAATTTGGTCATTATACATAAATGAATGTGAATCCCTAATATCAAAATAAAACATGAATAAGTACATCAAAAATAGAAAGCATGCCTAGGATACAATGCTCTTCTCCTTCGCTGATGAAGCACTCGACAAAATCGAAATAACATTAAGAGAACATGCTTTTACTACTTGCTTCTCCTTCAGCCGCTCTGGACAATCCTTCTTGATATGCTTAAGCTTATTACAATTGTAGTACATCTTTTCTACACTCATGCAGTTCTTGCTCAGATGACCTCTCACCCCATAGTTAAAGCAAGTAGTGTTGAATTTTCCTTTCTTCGTGCCGTCTTTGTTCTGAGCTTGCTTCTTGTCCTTGTTGTTCCATTTCCTTTTTCCACCTTCACTACATTATGGTTTATACACTTTCGAAACAACAATGTTCAGATGTGGGTATAGGCTCTCATGCATCAAAGCCTTCCAGACTATCTTCTCAGAGCTTCACCAATGTAGCCTACTAACCTCTCTCCTAGAGAATCACTCAATCTAATTATAAACTTCTCAACATTTCGTATTTCAACAACATGTCAAACTCAGCCGCTAAAATGGACAAGTCGTCATGTTTCAAATCGGCAAATCTTCTAATAGCATTGACTTTTGAGAAAACGGTCCTCCAGAGTAAAGTTTCCCAGAGCCCAACTACCTCTTCATTACATCCTTTAACTCTAAATCCTTGAATATGTGTTCCGAGGTATCCAACCAATCTTGAACTTCAACAGTTGATTCCATTCCAAGGAACAGTTTTCCCCTAAGAATAGTGAAGAGTTTATTGAGCATAGAAAAATCAAATCTTGGCACTTGCACTTGAGTACCACCGCCAACTACATCTAGAGTGCCTGCTTGGGTATTGTACATTTTGTTCATCGTTATGCATTGAATATTGTCTACAAATCAAGGTTCATAGCTACTGCATTGCCTGCTCCAATCCCAACTCCTAAAGAAGACTTCCTAGCAGTGTTCCTTACTTGTCGAGTCATTCTTAAAAGTTGTAATAAAAATGATCGGTTTCTCAAAAAGGAAAGCTATATAGTGATACTCATGTGTGCAATGCGACTTACTACTATATATATGTACTACTATATAATTTTGAAAACTGAAATATATAACAAGTACGCTCGATCCATTCTAGAATGATATCTCCTACTCTAAATCAAATGGATCCAAGTAATGATTTAGACTCTAGCAATCGACCTAAGTTTGGAATTGCTTAACCTAGGCCGTAATACCAAATGTAATGACTATCCAACACCTCCAACGCCTAAATACTATAAATAGTGTATGGCAATGGTATTCAACCAATGTAGGGTGACAGTCAAGGGTAAAATAAAACAATCCAAAAAAGAACATGTCATATATCTTACAGTGCATAGGATAAAATATAATAATCAACATAGATATAAAATAGGCAAGACAATAGTATAACAAAATGAACAAAGATAATCATAGTACATTGGTCCATCATAGTTATACAAAACAAAGTGGAAATAAAGTTTATACATTGAATCAAATAAACTCTCAATAGAAAGCTATTTCTAGTAAATAAATACTGATAATAGCTTCATAGTACTACACAGTGGAATAACAATAATAGCTCAAATATATAGTATACGAAAGCGGTAGCCATCTACTTGTCCTTTGTAAAGCTCTACGCGCTATCTCAAACCTGTTATCCCTAATCTACTCATATAAGAGTACTCGGAATGATAAAAAGCAAAGCATAAAACCTCGATCAGATAATAATGTGGTATAAGTGATCTATAATCTTCAAATGCTATAAAAATCGATATAGTAAAAAGGAACATGAGGTATGGAGAGTCATAGTTGACTATCCCTATATCCAACAAATTAGCACATAATATCGATATAAGATAATCTACTATCATATGGATGTACCACTAGTCAAAGTACAATATTGGGTGCTTAGGTATACTACATGATAATGCTTACATCGTGTGGCATCCATATAAGACATAGCAAACATTGCAAATATAACAACCATCAAACAATTTTGCATCTCTTAACCCGAATGTAATTGCATATAAGATAACTCATATGATCCTCCGTATTAATTAGTTATTACATATCATAATGGTCTCATCAATGCTCAAATCCATGCACTCCATAAGGCTGGGAACAGAGACCACCCTATATAGGTCTAATGTTAAAGAGATCTCCCTATATCGATCTGTAATGAGTGTCAACACCGATACCTTCTTCTAGAGCATATATATAAGAGCTATGACTTATAGGGTCCTATTAAAAACCCAAACATGTTCCACTCCACAAGTTCAGTCCATATCAAACTTACCTCCTTGGACATTCTTAGTAGAAACCGCCAAGCATTCTACTCCATAAGTTCACTCTATATCAAACTTTCCTCCTTAGACATTCTCCTATATATTACAAAGATTTTCTGCTTGAAGCCTTCATTTTAACCCACTTAATTCATTGAGTCATTCATCATTTTCATAGCCTCCTAGAATCCCCAAGTCACTTATGCTCTGCCCCAAAGCGACCTTACAAATTCAAAAAACAAACTCCAAGCTCTACCTAGTACCAGACCGAAGCTATGAATTCTTATTTAGCACTTGCACCACCGACCACACTCCTACTACCGACAGAAGCAAGTACCACGCACGCCTACGACAAGATCGAAGCTAACTCCACAAAACTTCACCCTCGGACCGAAGCAACCATCGAATAAATTTTCTTATCCGATCTTCCTACCACCTACGTAAAGCCAACATCGAGCAACGCTCTCCATTACTCGAAGTTTGCTACTGAATATCACATGCCAAACACCACCTCCCAAACCAAATTCCTGTAGCTTTCCAACACTTCCATTTTTACGCTAATTTAACGTTGCCCTTACCACCTTAATCTAAGTGCAACACTTTTGCGTTGATACGACCTTAAACACTCTAGAGTTGATCCATTAAAGTTCAATACTATATTCATGGATTTTCCATCCTTTGTGCATTGAATCGAACAGTACATCATTACTCCTTCTACAAGCAGATCCCCGACCATAACATTACTTATCCCCCTCAATTCGCTTCAATAAGAATTTACAACCATTTAGACATAGGAGTTACATTCAAACATGACATATAGACATGTAACAACAACATTCAACCATCATCGAACATGTAAATAAACATCAAATCATATCAATTTATCCCAAAATATGTTCATAGCCTAACCTAATATTCATGTGAATAATCATACATCAAAACAACATGTTTAAATCATTATAAATCAATTTAAATTAATTTTTATTCCAGATTTATTTTCCAAACAATGATTAAACATTTTTTGACTCTAAAAATGAGTTTAAAACATGTCAAAACCTATGAATATGTATAAAGTGTGCCTAAAGATGATAAATCAATCACTAATCACCCCAATCAATAAAAACACATAATTCAAGGTAGATTCGAAAATTACAGCAAATATCCAATTAGAAATATTTTTTTAAGTATGACAACATTTCAAAAACACTTTAAAACATATATCAACAATTATATTAAATCACTCACTTGGAGTGTATAGTAAACAAAAACCACCAAAGAAGCATAGATTTGCCAAACAAGAGTAGATCTAAATTTAAGTAACAATTACACGCTTCTCAAGGCATGAATTTTGAAATATAGAAAGCCCATGCTAATATATTGTCTAATCCCCTACTAACTAGTTGATTTAGACAAATTTTATTGAATAAATGATGAAATTTAGGTAGAAGAAGGTCAATGGAGGTTAAGAAGGGTTAGGAGATATTTAGAGGTGTATTATAGTGATTAATTGCTACTATGGAGCTGCTCTTAACGCTAATCCTGAAATGGGTTAATGGGCTGCACTAATCATATCTTAATTACCCGTTAATCTGTCTAAAACAGTCTAAATTTCAAACAGGAATATCTCATAAACCATAAGTCTAAAAATAACTATGGAATGTGAAACTACCATATCTTCCATTTAGAAGTGGCTTGAGACTCTATTTCGGCTCCTATCATGAGTTTAGTTCTTACAGGATTTCCAGGGTCAAAACCATCCAATATTTATTCTTATGGTCAAAAATGTCAATTTCCAAAGATTTTCCAAATTTATATTTAATTTGGACCCAATTTTGTTTTAAAAATAGTATTTTTATGATCTACCAACATGTAAAAATGTGGATCGTTATAGATTCTACAGTGCCAAGTAGAAGTCCTTTATAGACAAAGCAATTCCGCTTTTAGTTTTCCTTAGAGACATTTAAACCTTTTTAGAGACTATAATACCCTAGGAATTTCAATAATAATTTTAATGGTATTTTCGTCAATTTAATTATAAGGGCAAAAATATAATTTTACAAACAATAGAATTTGATGACAAAGTGCACCATTTCATAGATTAGATTTTCCTGATCAATTTTGATTGTAAAAACGTCAAAATCAGAGTTACTAGAGTCTCGACTTGTAGGCTCATAACGGGCTGAAGCAGATAAGGATACAATTATTCAAATTAGAATTTAAATGTTACTTCCCTCCATCTATTTAAACTAGAGATTAATGTATTATTCCACTTTTCAGATTTTCATGTTCTTCTTTGTTCCTTTTCCTTCTCCACTACAAAACAATAATTCACTCGTTTCTCAAAGGTTTGGCCAAATTTCATATCAAAACGATGATCGGAACAATAGCTATGAATATATACTGATATCTAGACAGATCGAGATGATTTATAGGCGTCTAATTCCCAAAAAGGTGATGTTGGAGAGTTCTTCATCAAAATTTGGGTTTTTGATCTTGATTTCAATGAGTGGATCTCATTTATTTAGCATATAATGCAATTATGTGTTATATCATTGTTTTATCAAGCCCTATGAATAATTTTGAATTTAGTTAGAAGTATTCACCAATAAATGAATGACCAAGGGATAAATATAGCGGTACTATAATCAAAGGTTAATAAAGATAAACCAAATATATAGTGATGCAGATGAATCATTACTATAAAATAGTGAAAATGATCAAATAATGTAGTTAAATGAAGTCTAAATCAAAGTATAAATGATTAAAATCAACTTAAAGAAGGAACAAAACAATTAGAAAGAAAAACAAAGGAGGTAGAATGTAGGACACGACCAGGCACGACACCAGTCTATCGGTGGGGTTATCACATGTACATCGGTCCAAGACTGGTCGAGCAAAGGTAATTCCACTATATACCAATGGAGGCACTATTGGGCTGAACCTGGACCTGGTAAGGCCAAGCCAGATGGGAATTGTTTTTAGAATGGGATTTTAAGTGTTCATTCAGAACACAATTTAGGTGACTAACATAGTATGACATTGACGTGATGAGACGTGTATATGAGAATGGATGTACGGATACTTGTAGTTAATATTCGACAATTGCATTGAACTTTTATTTGTGATAGTGTAGGTTAAAGTGATTAGCAGTTTTATAGTTGTGAAGGTGTTAATAGTATAACAGAGATAAAATATGGATATACTGGAAAATAGCGAAGGTGTAAAAATATTTATTGGAGATAAAATCCAGTCCCCAAAGGTGATTTATTCTCATTCCCACATCATTTGTATAGAAAAAGGATATATTTTCCACTCTTATATAATAAAACCTAATAGCATCATGATCCATCAGTTCAGACTCAGTGCATAGAATAGAATTCTAATTTAAGTTAAGCACTTAAAACTTTAACTAGACCTATACCTAGGGCTATCAATGGTTGCCCAAAAAATTCGGTATCCGTCCCAATTCATATCCAAAAATATGAAAAATGTCCGTTATCCGAAAAGCGGATACGGATATCCGATATCCAAAAAGCTTTCCGGATATGGATATGGTTATTGTGGTATCTGTATCCGAAAAATATCCGTCCAATTAACTGATAGATATATATAGTTAAAATTATATTTAATTATTGTATGATTTCCCAACTATTTCCTAACCATTGGATGTTACTACGATATGGTTTTTTTGCTCATTTTTAGTGAAAACAGACGGTTTTAGTGTTTAGTTTTCAAATATTTTTGGATACACATACAGATATTGGTACAAAACAATGTTTTATCATCACATTTTTTATTCCTTGGTTTTTTTATGAACATTAATACAAAAAATCTTTTATGTTGATCCAAACCTTTTCATTTATTCTTTTAAATTTATTGATTATGGGCAGAGCGGATAAATATCCGATATCCGTCCATATCCGAAAATTAAACGGATACGGATGTCCGATATCCAAAAATTAAGCAGATACAGATATCCGATATCTGAAAATAATTTCAAATACGAATATGGATATGGCACTATTTGTATCCATTGACAGCCCTACCTATACCCTAAATTTTTTACTTGGTTTATAAAAAACCGATTAAATGATTTTTTATATTAAAGTTGCTAAAGTGGTTGTGATAAATCCCTAATTTACCGAATGTAAAGGAAAATGGTGGGGGTTCCATTATTTAATAGTGTTGAATTGAAAAAAACATAGCGGTCGAAGTGCACTGAGCACTTAAGCGGGTTATTAGTTAGGATTTAGCGAGACTTTAACTTCATAGCTATGAGGTATATATGTGGGAAATAGTTGTCCCACTACGATTTAGTTGTGTTAGTTTCTCTAATGACTTACCATAGCATCATGTGTTGCACAAATCAAGTATGTAGGCCATGAAAGAATGGAGACATCTAAATATGGACTTGTATGACCTTCAGCGGACCATATCTATGACCATGCCTTTGGGTTTAATGTGTAGTAAGCGTAGGACGCAGTTTGTCGTATCATTCATATATATCAAGTAGTTGGATTTAATATAACCTGACTGAGTGGTCAAACTATGTTTACAGTGTTGATATTACTCTTTCAATGCAAGTTGGGCTTGGCCTTATTGGGTTACATATGTGTTAGAAAATAATGATGTTATATTAGTAGTTTTTTAGTATATGTGAAATAGATTAGTTTTACTCACTCAGACGTATGTCTGACCCTCTCCATACTGTTCTTTATATCTATCATTGATTGTAGATAGAGTACGAAGTCATGCCGATATAGGTGATGTCAAAGTTGTGGATGACGGAGACATTACTTATGTATATATTGTATATATTGACATCTAACGATATTATGGTATTGTTTATTGGTTTGATCGATTTGTATTGTATGAAACTATAACTATAAAGTTAAGTTTAACAACTGCAATTTTCAACCCTCAAAAATCGACATCAATATGTCCATTGTATTGTATGCCAAGAAATTGAATGCTAAATAACCCGATTGCTGGGGAAAAGAAAGAAGAAAGAAGAAGTAGGGAAAATAAAACCGAAACAACACAGAATCTCACAATCGCAGCGGAACAAGATATAATATAGTATCAATCATCTTTACACGGATAAACTATTATATACATACATCAATATAAGTACAATAACAATCACAATCATCAGCCTAGACAGTTATAACAACACGTCCTCATAATTGCTGATGATTTCAACAACAAAGCAGCGGAAAGTAAACATATACGTAAATACGAATTGAAGACCTCCAATTCGTTTCTTGAGCTCCATTGCATCCAAAGCAGTCTGTAAAAATGCTCGGTCTGACCCGAGCATTATAATAAAATAACATCCGAGTGAGTCGAAAACCAGCGTAAGAAAACACACCCAACTGGATTTTAAAGTTTTAGGAAATATTTGAAAATCAAAAATATCTTGTACGGCCATGCTGAACATAAAAACGGATGGGTATTACCTTACGATAACCAAAACATTTTCATAGAAAATCTAGTGATATTACAATAACGCCTAGAGTGCTAATACTTATTAATCATAGCTAAAATTCTTGCATTATTAAATTCATGCATACTAGGTTCTATAATCAAAAGCGTAAAGGCGCGTATTGGAGATTAGATTCCATACTATGACAAGGTAAGGAACTACCTTCCGATGGTGCATATCTAGATAGAATGCACCGGGGTCTGACAAGAACGTCTTGTACGCCCGCCACATAGGACTGGCCTACCATTTGATTAATAGTACCGAATATGATCACCCCTTCTTTAATAGGTTCAGAAGCATAAAATTAGAGATAATAACCGATCTAGATTTGGAATGACCACACCCTACTTGGAAGCGACCTACTTGGCCCTGCTGCATGCCCGATTTTTGTCATTTTTCGATTGATGAGGCTCGAGGCTATGTTTTACCTTTATATAGTAGTTCCCACTTGGAATGCTAACCCCGCCCTTCATGCAACAATGCAATACCAGCGTTCATCCATATAAGTTCGTTCTGGGACTGAACAAAATGCTTAAGGGCGCTGTCATCAATTCCATCATCTTCAAGATATTTTCACTTCGAAACGCATTTGTTAGATCGAAGTGGTTTTCGGGTAACCGATCCGATCCCAGTCTCTTCGAAACAACATTCAATAATTTTTTGTACTCAACCCCGGTTCTTTAGCAAATAAACAGTCAAAGATAAGAGCGAAGGTCTCCTCCTAACTGTTTATGGATGGATTTCCTTACATTCTCCTAGGAGAACAAAGAGATTTATACGCACCGTACAGCATCATCGGCGATGACTGTGCCATATAACCCACGTTTTCTCCTACATTTTTGGTCCAATTTTGATAGCCGCTCATTTAACTATCAAATAACAAACAAACATCCAAATCAGGGATTTATTTATTATGGAAAACCAACATTGATTAAGCACATAAGCAACCACAAGCTTCATTAATTAATATTTTATTAATTAAATTTACTTTGTAGGTATCTGTCTTAAAATCCTTATATATATATATATATATTCGCAATCCCAATATTTCAATACTTGGAAAAATATCCATATGCTTATCCCCAAGGTATATCCACCAAACACTGAGAAGATTTCCTTTTTATATAATTATACAATCTTTTATAAACTCCATTTGATTTTTTAAAACCATTTATAAAACTCCTTTTATAAATCTATAAACCCATTTTAAAAATTCTTTAGCAAATATTTAACCATTCAAAAATTCTTTTACAAATATTTGACCATTTATAAAAACCTTTAACCTTGTAAAAACGATTTTTAAGCCCTTAATCCATTTTATAAAAACATCCCTTATAAAACCCAAGTCCATTTAAACTCTATTTATAAGTCTTGAACATTTATAAATAATCCTAATCATTTATTTAAAACACTATTATATAATAAACAATATAAGTAAATAACAATTAAAACATTTTAAAGATAATAATTAATAATTTCAAAACATTCTTAATGAAATAAAAATAAATTATATTAAACATTATTTAAATAATTAACTTTTCAAAATATTTAAAATATCGATAACAACTTTTAAACAATATTAATATTGGTAATCAACTTTTAAGAACATAAATATATTTCCTTTATGCTATTCCATATTTAGATTTCAACATAATCCTTTCCATATCTATAAAACTATGTTTATAAATTTCCTTTTATTTTATAAATCTTCCTTTTTACAAAACCTTTATATTTATATAACACATTATAACTCTATCTCTTTATGAGTCTCGCTTATTTATAAAGATCCTATTTAAACACAAATTACAATCTGTTTCTACGTTGCTTCCATATGTATAAATTACTTTTTTATTTATAAAATATCTTTTATCATCTCCCAATTTATCCTCGCTTCAATTTCCCAAATAGAATCAACTATTTTCTAAAACAACATTTCATATCATATAATAAATCCACTATTTAATTTATTTCTTCCAATCTATCCTATGATAATAGTTTCCTTTCTTTTATAAACATCGGTTATAAATCCATACTTTTAGTAACAAAAATACGATTTGACAAATCTTCACTTCATTTTTAAAATATCATTTTTATAATTTATCATATTTATAAATAAATTATAATATATATACCTATATATCACTTTATATAAAATGGTTAATAAACATTCATATCAAAATATTTATATTTTCTTTTAAACAATATCCCTTTATTACAAGAGACGAACTTATTTTAAGACTTTTAAAAATCTTTATCCTCAATTCAAAAATCTATATTTAAAATATTTCATAAACTATTAATTTATAATATTTAAAAATCATACTTTCTTTATTTTAAAGTAAATCTCTTCTTTAAATAAATTTAAGAAAAATTATTAAACTTATGAAATTTCCGAAATCACTTTGAAATCCCTTTCTAAATCAAATCATTAGTTTATAATATTTTAAAATGCCAAAAATAAGGCCCAATGCTACTAAAACACCAAATAAACAGAATCATATCTAGGTCATCAATTATAGTATCCAACATATCTTATATCAAATTGTATGAAAATAAAATCAACGGTGTGAGGAATCCTATTGGATCCCTCCGACCTCTCCTCCTGCATCACGTATAGTATATAACAAAATAATATAAATCAACCACTTCAAGGTGGGATCGTATACAAAGGGTCATCTGCTATTATACGGGAATGTAACAGGGTCTCGTCCACTCCATGGCCTGGAATATATCCAAACCAAAAATATAAATTAGTAAACTATCCAAATAGTCAATAACAGCCAGCAATAAAATATTCATACATCCAATTAATAATTTTATCGACTAAAAATATTTCTGGTTAACCAAAAAGGTGAGATTTACTCACATTAATTTTAGTAGTCACCAAAGTATTCCTTTTTGAATTAAAATTGAATGGACGTTCAATTTTAACCCAAATTCCATTGAGCTCCAAATCCATCTAATCTAACACCATACCGTAGTAATCGCCGATACGATCATAGTGCAACTTGTCGCATTCAATACCGACCTCGTATGACTTAAATATGATTAATGAATGTTCGAATTAAATAAATTATAATTAACCTTTTAATTAATAAAATTTGAACTAAACATAAATTACACGCATGTTCTTCCTCTCTCCCAGGAACCGCGTTCATTCCAGGCTCGAGCTTGCTATATTTTTTAATTTTTGTCTCCTCAACGCCGACTGCGATCATCAATTTGTCGTCGCCTGGGCCTACCGCCGCCGCCTACACCTTCGCAAACGCTGCCCAAACTCTACCCACCACCATGATTTTGGCCACGATCTATGCTAACTTCCAATGCCAATCGTCGTTGCCTCGACGAACTTCATGCAAATCCAACTGGTCCTTGACTCCACCTCGCCGATCTCTACCAAATAGTTGTTAAAGTCGAGGGTGAAAACGAACGGAGTGGCTCCGATCGATTTAGGCCGTTGGATTTTAGGGTTTGGTTTAATGGCGCCTCTGGTTTGTAAATTAGAGTTTGTAAAAATGAGAATGGCTGGGCCCCTATTGTTATCTGGAACCTTGGATCGGCTACAAGACGATAGTTGCAGAGGTAGTGGTTGATCGTTGATGAGGCACAAGCCCAGGATTAGTCCACTTCAAGTCAAGGGATGTTTACTCCAAGTCTTTTCAACAACAACTTCAAGTCGATATGGATCGTCCATCAGAGGTCGGCATTGAAAGGAGTGGAACGGTATGGGGCCGATGCAATTCGATCAGTTTGGCATGCCAATATGAGGCCGGTAGAATATGTTCGAGTCGGCATGTTGATATGGGTTCAGTGAATTTTGGTCGGATCGGCAATAATGGATCGGTAATCATGATCGGTAGAAGTGGATCAATAATAATGGATCAGCCATAATGGTTCGGCAGAAATGGATCGACAATAATGTATCAACTATAGTGGAACAGCCACAGTGGGTCGGCTATGTTGGTTCGACAATAATGGATCGACATTAGATGGAGCATAGGCTACTCTGAGTCCTTCGAGTAATTGCTTTAGGTCGGTCTTCTAGGGTTGGTCATACGGGGATCAGTTAACTTGGTTTGAACTCAGAAATGGAGGAGTGGATTACCACGAGCAAAAGCATGAGTTACTTTGAGACACGATCCAAGTTACATCGAGCGAGCATGGGAACTACTCTGAGTCGACACCCAGAGAGTCCCAGGTCGGCTGTGAGGGGTAGGAATCCTTGAGTCGGTCCACCTAGCTTGTCAATCGTGGGTTGATCTCTCTCGATCATGGGCTCGAACAGAGAAGTCACACTATCTTCATCTATAAATAGAGGGGCAGGAGTCCAGTCTAAAGGATCTTTTTGGAGCAACTAAAGAGAGACTCTGCCCTTTTTTGTATTCATTTCCTTTTCATTCTAAACTGAATTCAAGTTGTTCTTTATGGATTGTATCTGTATTCAAGCAATTGAAAAAGAAATAAAGATTACATTCATAGTGGACGTAGGCACTTACGTTGAACCACTATAATTCTGTTGTTCTTGCCTTTACTGTTATTTTTGCATTATATTTTGCTACTCCTCTTTTTTAATTTACTATCTTCATTTATCGCTCTACAATAATATATATTAGGGTTGTAGTGACCAATTTTGATACTAACATTTTGATATCACTGAGAACATTCATTCTTAATTGTTAAGATGTACTTTGCTGCTACTGGATTGAAGAAATCCCCCGAAGGAGATCCAAGTTTATTCTCATAAGTTTACACATTCTATTCAAATTTCCTATAGACAACTCTAAGATGTCAAGGCCACGTACTAGATCCGCCTCCCACAACGCCGATGCTAATGAGATCACTAGTATCCAGCAAGTAGGACCAAGCAATCAACTAGCTAATGTAGGTGTAGAACCCACTCCCATCCTAAACCATGCAGAAGTTTTCACTAGGGTGGAGTTCAATGATCTGATGTGGGAGCTCATGGGAAGCAGGAGATAGCTTAATGAGAAGATTCAAGCAAATGCCAACCTGATGAACCAGATTGCTCAGCATCAGCGTCAAAACGCTGGAGGAAGCCCTGCTTCCGACTCATCATCCGACATTTCAGCTTTTTCAGATGAACACCACATGCATAGGCGCCGCAGGATAGAGACGATGCAAACTGGATCAACAGAAAAATTTGTGACAAGCCACTGTGGACCACCCAACAGAGCTGATCCAGAGTCCTTAACTAGGAAAATGGCTCCTCAACTGCACCTGGGAAATCACGTTCAACCTAGAATAATAAACTTAGGCTCTAGAGCATATATAGAAGCTGGTCAACTGCCTCATTAGGGTGGAAGTGAAGCAGGTCCTCAAGGTGCACACTTATGATCAACAACCAAGAAGGCGCCAACCGGAGAAATCACACAGGATGGATACCAACTTAGCACCTCCCATTTAGACTCCAAATTTGTCTGCTATGGTCAGGCAGCTGATGAGGGAGAATCAGGGTCTGACCAATGATGATTGGGGAGTATAGAGGAGTCATACTCCATTTACTAATAACATCTTACAAGCTAAGTACACCCAAAGATTTAGCATGCCTACAATGCCTGCTTATGAAGGGAAAACCGACCCTTTAGAGCATAAAATGAGATACGAATGGATTTTGGACTCAGCTAGGGAGAATGATGCGACTAATTGCAGGTGCTTCCTAATAAGTCTGACCAAAATCGCTACCATGTGGTTCACAACTACCCTACAGTCGATATCTAGATTTGATGAGCTAGCGACGAAGTTCGTGGAGCAGTTCAAGATCCTTGCTACTCGTCCAAAAGATGTGATGTCGTTATCTAGTGTGATTCATGCTCCAGGTGAATTGTTGAAGGACTATTTGCAGAGATTCCTCGTTGCTGCTTTCGAATTGAGTAATCTGAATGACCACGCCATTCTTATGGCCGTGATGCGAGGAGTTAATCTAGAATATAAGTTTGGTAACTTTCTAGTAGGAAAACCACCAACCACCCTGGAATGTTTTTATTTAAAGGCGAATTAGTTCATGGGAAATGAGGAGGCCAAGTTTTCGAGAAGGGGCGGTGCTGCAGGATCCAGCAGGGAAGCGGTGCAAAGCAATATTGCAGTGAAGCAATCTAGCGAGAGCTTGGGAAAGGTCAAAGTTAACGTTCAAAATAAGCCAGAACAACCTAAAGGACCCGAAGGAGGAAATCCCAAACGTAAGAGGGAAGCAGGAAAGTGGAAGTCGAGGATCCCGACTTATAATGAATATATGCCGCTGAACAAGTCCTTGGAGAATATTTATTTGTCCACTTGCAATACTTTTTAGTATCAAAAGCCGAGCCCAAAAGAACGGACCGAAGGACAAAAGCAAACCGGAAAGTATTGTCGGTTTCACGAGACCTATGGACACAATACTGATGAGTGTAGGAACCTCCACGGTGCTATAGAAGAGTTGATTCGCCAGAAGAATTTGCAATAGTTTGTTAAGAATCCATAGAAAGGCGGACAAGGGATGTCTAATTCCAAGTCGAGGACAAGCTCCACGTTGACCCGAGGAGCCCTCTCAAACCGGTAGAAGATTGGTGATAAACACTATAGTTGTTGGGCCTCATCCTACAGATAAGAGTTAGCAGAAAATGGAGTGTTATGCTATTTCTTTGAGAAATGCGAGTTTTGAGTGTTGCTCGAGCACAGAGGATGGGAATCTAGCAAAACAGCAGCTTATAATGACTGATGATATAGTATTCAGGAGTAAGGATACCGATCAGGTGGAGGCACCTACCATTGATCCGATGGTTTTCTCAACTATGATTGGACCAGTACTTGTGAGGAGAATTTCGATTGATTGTGGGAGTTCTGTTAATATTATCTTTAAGATGTTATATGATCAAATGAAGATGGAGGCTAAGGACCTGTAACCATCTAAGGCCTGTATCCATGGTTGTAATAGTGCGTTTACTGAAGCGGTAGGCTTTGTTGAGTTGCCAGTCGAGTTAGGTGAAGGTGAACATAGAAGGGTGCGGATCCTACTGTTCATTGTTTTGGACGTTGATTCCCCGTATAATATATTTTTGAGTCGACCGGCCCTGGCAGAGTTTAAGGTAGCTTTGACCCCATGGTGCTTAACTTTGAATTTTTCGACAGATAATGGAGTTGGTGTAGTGCATGGCGATCAAGCGGCTGGTCATGCTTGTTATATGGCTGAGCTGAGAGAGGCCCAACAAAGAGAGAAGGGAAAGGGTGTGGACAAATCCGTCCGCATCCTATTATTGAAAATTAATAAATAGTGCCTGAGCCTTGGCTTGGGCAACACATCCGGATCCATAGAGACATAGATCCAAGAGATGATGGTGAAGAACCCAAGAAAGCCAAGGTAGCGCCGGCTGAACTGACAATTGACATCACAGTCGCCCACGATGTCCCATCGCAGATATTGAAGAAAGGATCACAACTCAACCCCCCGATGATGAGGGATCTTACAGATTCCTCCGAACGAATCTCGATGTTTTCACTTGGACCTATTCCGTGGGATTTCATCCGCCATTGCAAGTCATATGTTGAACATTGATCCAAAGTATGTATCGGTAAAACAAAAGAGAAGAGGCATAGACTCGGAGAGGTCTGTTGCTCTCAAGTAGGAATAAACTCAAAGCCAATGGATTTATCTGCGATGCCCTCTATCCAAAATGGATATCCAACACTGTACTGGTGAGGAAGGCGAATGGGAAGTGGAGGACCTGTGTTTATTATTTGGACCTGAACAAGGCGTGCCATAAGGATAGTTTTCCTTTGTCCATAATTGATCACTTTGTTGACTCGACAGTAGGGCATCAGTCGTATGCGTATTCGGGATATAATCAAATCCCGATGCACATCCTAGATCAGAAACACACTAGTTTTGTCATAGATGTTGGATTGTACTATTACATGGTAATGCCTTTCGGATTAAAGAATGCAGGAGCGATCTATCAGCATCTGGTGAATCAGATGTTTAAGGACCAAATTGGCAGAACGATGGAAGTCTATGTGGATGATATGCTTATGAAGTCACGGCAGTCAAATGACCACATTCGAGACTTGACAAAGATGCTTGATATACTTAGATTTCATGGCATGAAGATCAATCCATTGAAGTGCTCCTTTGGTGTTGCGTCGGGAAAGTTTTGGGGCTTCATTGTCAACGCACGAGGAATTGAAGTGAACCCGAAAAATATTCAAGCCATTCGGGATATGCTGCCACACAGAACTACAAAATAAGTGTAGAGCCTGAATGGGAAGGTCGCTGCATTGAGTTGATATATATCCAGAGCAACCGAAAAATGTATTTCCTTCTTCGATTTGACAAGGAAAGGGAAAAGAAATTTTGAATGGAAATCGCATTGTGAAGATGCATTCCTAGCTCTGGTAAATCACTTGGAGAAGCCTCATATTTTGTTGAAGCCCGTGGATCACGAGGAGTTATAAATTTATTTATCAATATCCCAACATGCCATCAGTGTAGCTTTGATCCATGAGGAGGACCGAATCCAAAAGTCGGTGTACTATGTTAGTAAGCGTTTAATGGAAGCTGAGAGAAATTATCCCAAGATAGAAAAGACGGCTTACAGATTGGTGATCGTCTCGCGCAAACTCGATCCCTATTTCCAAGCACATCTGATCAGTATCTTTACCGATCAACCTTTACGGTAGTGATCCAATGACCAGAGACTTTTGGAAGGTTACATAACTGGAATATCGAGCTCAGTTAGTTTGACATCACCTAATTGGCTCGAAGAGCTATGCAGGGACAAGCGTTTGCGGATTTTATTGATGAGTTCACTGTGCAGGACGTACTGAATGGATGTGATGTGGTTCCTGTTGCACATTGGAAGCTGTATACCGATGGAGCATCCAGTGACCGTTATTTAGGTCTGGTGTTGTCCCTGTAACTCCGAGAACCGATTTATTTGTTATGCTTTGAAGCTTGATTTCCCCGTTACGAACAACAAGCCGAGTATGAAGCGTTGATCGCTGGACTGAAACTTGCCAGAGAACTTGGAGGGATATTGGTTGAAATCTTCTTGACTCATAGAAGGTGGTATACCAAGTCTGGGGAGACTACCAGGCAAAGGGACAAAGGCTTACTCCATACCTCACTCGGGTCAAGGAATTATTGGCAAACCTCGAATACTATGATATTTCGCATATGCTACATGAGCAAAACGGGGAAGTCGATTGGCAAAATTCGCAAGCACTGGCGATGCATAACAGATGGGCCTAGTTCCTGTCCAAACTCTACATGTCCTGAGTATAAATGAAAAGGAAGTATATCTTGTGTCAGAAATGGAAACCAAAAGGGAGTCGTGGATGTCCCCATTCAAAGAATACTTGTTGCACGGGACCTTGCCTGAGAGAATAAACGAGAGACGACCAGTCCTTCATAAGGCCTCGGGTATGTTATGCTAGACGGGATTATGTGTCAAAAGGGATTCTCTGTTCCCTTGCTTAGGTTCATCGCCCACGACAAGATGAAACGAGTTTTGAAAGAAGTCCATGAAGGAGAATGTAGCGACCATATTAGGCGGTAGACACTAGCCAAAAAGATATTCCGCTATGGATACTTTTGGCCGATTGTAAATCTGAATGCCGCTGACTATGTGACGAGATGCGATAAATGCTAGAAATATGCAAAAATCCCTAGAGTGCCGCTGATAGAAATTACGCAAATGGTTAACCCATGGCCATTTGCAATATGGAGAATCGACATTATCATATCGTTTCCAATCTCCAGTGGTGGTGCAAGATACACAATTTCCACGATCGACTACTTCACCAAATAGGCAGAAGCAGAGCCGTTAGCTACGATCACCACCAAAAAGGTCATTATTTTGTTGTACGGAACATATATTCCACTTTGATCTCCTGTAGACAATCACTAATGACAACGGAACTCAATTTAAGAGTAAGGAATTCAAAGAGTTTTGTTGGAAATATCACATTGAGAAGAGGTTTGCAGCAGGCCCTCACCCTAAAGCGAATGGGTAAGTTGAAGCCATAAATAAGATAATTAAGTCCATCTTGAAAAAAAATTTGGAGAAGGCTAGAGGCAAGTGGGTGGATGAGCTTCCAACGACACTCTGGGCATACAGAACCAACCACAAGTCTGCGACTAGTCATACTCCCCTCGCCTTGGCATATGGCACCGAAGAAGTTATACCCCTAGAACTTGAAGTCCCTTCCTACCGGGTAACTTATTACGATCCCAGAACAAACCAAGATCTTTTACTGGAATCGTTGGACTTTGTCCAAGAGAAGCGTGATGAAGCTGATTTAAGGGCAGCTGCACATCGGCACGGTTGTCCTACCTTTTAGCAAGGCCGTGATATCAAGGAATTGACTAGAAACCAAGGATAGTTCATCCTGAAGATCGATTATACGCAGGTTCACTATGGATGTCGGTAAATTTTATCCGAGTCCGAACTAAGCGACAATTGATATGACGAGACAAGCAAAGCTATTAGAGCCAACGTTCCGAATTTCAAGTCAATCAGAGGTCGTATGCTCAGGATGTGATCGATGCAATTCAAGCAATAATTTAATTTGTTTCCATCCAGTAAGGCCTCGTTCATATCGATCAAGCGCACGACTGTTCGTATCCATTAGCTGAAAGGCCTTGTTCATATCCATCAGGTGCACAACTGTTCGTATCTATCATCTTCAGCTTGCTCGAATGTATCCACCAAGGTTAACTTCGTATCCATCAAACCACTATTTCGTATTGATCCATTAACATATGCTGCACTCGTATCAGTCAGCCAGTGATCGATGCGAACAGTGCAGGGTGAAACATTGCAAAATATACTAATACTCGATCGATACGAACAAAGCAATGATCGATCTATATGAACAAAGCCATGATCGATTGATACAAACAGTGCAAAATGCCTTTATAATTGATCGATACGAATAGAGCCGTTGCAACTGATAAGGACGAGATCTAGATGGGGTGATACGAACGAGACGTAAACATTGGGAAGGCTCGATCGACTCAGCATGAACTTCGATCGATCCTAAAAATAAGCGCCACATTAGCAAGCAAGCACGAGCTCACACCAATCCGAAACTATCAATACGAAGAGCATCGATACGAAGAGAATAGTGTTCGAAAAGCCAAACTTGCATCGATCATAACTCACAATCTACAAGTCCAAATACCGCCAAATTTTCACAGGAGCTTAGGTACAACCTAAAGAATGTTCATGCCCAATTTCGACTCGATTGGACCAAATCTTGATCGATACAAAATTCGTTCGTATCGATCACAGACCGAGTACAATTGACGTGGAATCGACCGCGTGGGCCCACCCACGTGCCAAAAGAGGTCTCTCGAGATCTGAGCGGGATATTTGCAGCCTACGCCTATAAATAGCATCTTAGAGTCTACAGAAAAGGGACTTTTAAGCTCTCCTACGTCCAGACTCTGCCGAAACCATTTTTGCACTCCAAGATCACTTTTATACCCGAAATTTACTTCTGTAATCAGATGTAATCAGTTGTAATCAGCAAGTAAACATCAATAAAATCATCAATTTCATAGTGGACGTAGGCCATGCACCGAACCACTCTAAATCTCTGTGTTTCTGCGTGTTTTTCTTATCTATTTTTGAAGTGTTTGTTAGATAATCCTCGTTTTACATTTACTTTCTTCATTTTATCTCTTCAAATACTTCCGAAGAGTGTTGTGTCCAATTTTGGTACGAACACTTTGGTACTTTCACTAAGAAAACCTAGTTTTTCTCCTGTTCTTTGGACCTACTATCGATATTGGATTGCACAAATCTAAGAAGAAGATCTAGATCTCAAAGTTCTTCCATTCTATTCAGATTTGCATTAAATCTAGGTAAGTACTTCGCCATCCACCATGGTTAGCACAAGGACCACTTCTAGAACTGCAGATCCAAAAGGACGAGATCGACAAAGTCCTGCACAACTCCCTCCAACTAATCAGAATGCTGCCGGACCATTAGAGCCATCAGGCCCTGTCACCAGGGAAGAGTTTCAGATGCTACTACAAGAGTTGACGCAGAGTCGATAGCAACTTACTAAACAACTACGCGCCAATGCAGTATTGACCAACCAGCTGAATCGCCAAAGGCGTAGGAGATATAGGAGTGATCATGCTTCTTATTCCTCCACCGAGAGTTCAGCCTCTTCAGATTACCATCATAGATTTACGTGTCCACGGCTAGATGGGAGTTACACTCAATCTACCGGACATCAACATATGTTGAACATTGGGCAATCGAGAGTTGACCAGTCAAACCGCTACCAGACTGCACTCTCCTCCCGTGGAGGTACCGTTCCTCATTACGTCACAGACAACCATACTGCCATCGCTGCTATTGAACCAGGAGTTGATGCTCGGAATCGGCTAGATCCGAACCATCGCCAGCATGAACATACTCCCGAACCGTATGTTCCAGAGAACTTCAAGCCAAGGAGGCGAGATACAGACCGTCGACCGTGACCAGTACAATCTCGCATTGTGGAACCCAACCACACCTTGGCCCAGTGTTCTCAAAATGTCTAGGTGCCGGATATACCAAAGATAACCCATCAGATGATAAGAGAGAGTCAAGGCCTCACTAATGACGACTGGGAATTTCCCGAAGTCATACTCCTTTTACTGATGAGATACTCTATGCTGAACCACTTCGGTGATTTAGGATGCCAACTTTGCCGGTTTATAAAGGGAGTACTCATCCTAACCAACACATCCTGAAGTATGAGTGGTTGATGAATGTTGCACAAGCTGGAGATGCAGTTAAGTGTCGAAGCTTCTCGATCTCTCTGGAGGGCATGGCTACTATGTTGTTCACTCGTTTGCCACCTCGATATATTTCTTGTTTTGACCAATTGGGAACAAAGTTTGTTGAACAATTTCGCATGAATGTCGCTAGGCCGAAGGATGTTAATACTTTGTCTAGTGTCACTCAAGCTCTTAGGGAAACACTTCGACGTTATTTAGAAAGACTTCATGCTGCATTCGCTAAGATCAGTAACCCTAATGATAACTCCATTCTTATGGCACTAACTAAGGGGATTGATCCTGATTCTGAATTCGGCAACTGGTTGGCTGGAAAACCCCCTACGTCATTGGACCGTTTCTACTCCAAGGCAGCCCAATTCTTATGAAGGGAGGATGTGAAACAGTCTAGGAAATAGAAAGACGCAGGGCCCAGCATGGAAAGAATTCAAAGCAACGTTACTGTGAAACGATCCAGGGAGAGTTTCGAAAAAGTGCAATTGAATGTTCAGAATAAATAAAATCAGCAGCGAGGTAATGGATATCGAAATAAGAAAAGGGATCAGAATCATGGTCCATGATGTAGAGCTTCCATGTTTGATAATTATACTCCTCTGAATACGTCGTTCGAAAATGTATATCTACAAACCTGCAATACTATCCAGTACAAGAAGCCTGCTTCGAAGCCATCATCAGAGAAGAAAACCCAAACGAAAAAGTTTTTGCAGATTCCACGACAGCTACCACCATAACACGAATGAGTGCCATCATTTGCAAGATCTCGTTGAAAAGTTGATAAGAGAAAGGAAGTTGGAACAGTTTGTTTGGGCACCGCAGTCTTGAGGTGCGAGCCCATCGAATCAAAATCATGTACCGAATCAGGCAAGACAGAAGGAACCCGACCGGCGAGAGGCTAATGATAAATACTGTTAGTGGTAGTCCTCATCCAACAGACCAAAGGTGGAAGGAAATGGAGTCGTATTCCAATTCTATTAGGCATGAGAGCTTCGAGTGTTGTAGCAATTTTGAAGATGGGGCTCCAGCCAAGCAACAAAGGACGATGACTAACGACATTATATTTCGAGACAGAGATGCTACTAGGATCGAAGCCCCAACCATCGATCTACTTGTCATATTAGCTTAAATAGGTCCTGCTTGGATGAAGAGGATCTTGGTTGACAGTGGGAGTTCTGTTAATATCGTGTTCAAGCGAGCCTATGACCAAATGAAGATGGAAGCTAAAGATTTAAAGCCTTGTCAGTCTCGAATTTATGGCTTCAATGGAAGCGCTACTATACCCACTGGAGTAGTGGAACTACCAGTAGAGTTGGGAGTTGTAGAACGCAGGGGAGTCTGGATACTGCATTTTGTTGTTTTGGACATAGATTCTCCATATAATGCTTTCTTGTCCCGACCGGCCCTACCTAAATTCAAGGAAGCCATTGCTCCATGGTGTTTGACTCTAAAATTCCCCACCGATCGTGGAGTTGTAGTCGGTCAAGGAGATCAGGCTGTTGGACAAGACTGTTATGTTGTTGAGCTGTGCGAGGCACAAAAAAAGGAGAAAGAAAAGGGAATCGCTCTACATCCATTTTGTTGATAATTAACAATTGATTCCTAGGCCTAGGCCTGGGCACCACAACAAATTCCAAAGAGATCTTGACCCAAGGGATAACGAATGCGAAGATGAAAGTAAAGACAGTCAAGCTTCTTCGGTCGAACTAGCGATTGATGTCCTGATTGACGATAAGAATGACTATAGAATGATAAAGATCGGATCTCAGTTAAGCCAGCAAATGCAAGAGGAATTGGTTGAATTTCTCCGAGCAAACCTTGACGTGTTTGCTTGGACACATTCTGACATATGTGGGATCTCCCCGGACATCGTAAGCCACACATTGAATATTGACCCGTGGTACGTCCCGATCAAGCAAAAAAGGCGTGGTATGAATCCAGAGAGATCTTCCGCCCTAAAAGAAGAGGTAGATAAGTTAAAATCAAATGGATTTATTCGAGATGCCTTATACCTGCAGTGGGTATCCAATCCTGTACTTGTCCAAAAGCCAAATGGGAAATGGAGAACATGTGTTGACTACTCAGACTTGAACAAATCTTGCCTTAAAGATAGTTTTCCGGTTCCCCAAATTGATCAGCTCATAGATCCAACGACTGGGCATGAACTCTTATCCTTCATGGATGCATATTCTGGTTACAACCAAATACCCATGCACTTGCCCATCTAAGAGCATATCAGCTTCGTGACTGATCTGGGACTCTAGTGCTACAAAGTTATGCCTTTTGGGCTCAAGAACGCTGGTGCAACCTACCAACGATTGGTTAATCGGATGTTCGCCAATCAGATTGGGAAATCCATGGAGGTATATGTGGACGACATGTTAGTGAAGTCACGATTCTCCATTGATCACATTAAAGACCTGGAGTCAATGTTTAATATATCCTCTGAGAATACATAATGAAGCTCAATCCGTCGAAATGTCACTTTGGGGTCACATCCGGAAAATTCCTTGGGTTTACCGTCAACGCTCGAGGAATTGAAGCCAATCACGCAAAGATCTGGACGATTAGAAATCTCGAGACTCCAAGAACCGTAAAGCAAGTCCAGAGCCTCAATAGAAAAGTAGCAGCACTGAGCAAGTTCATTTTAAAGTCCACCGACAAATGCATTCCCTTCTTTGATTTGATTCGAAAAGGAAAACGGAATTATGAATGGACCACGAAATGTGAGGGTGCATTTTGAGAACTAATTCAGCACCTCTCCACACCGCCTATTTTTCAAAGCCTATTGATCATGAGAAATTATACCTTTACTTAGCGGTATCAGAAAATGTGATCAGCACTGCCCTAATTCGAGAGTAAGACCGAGTACAAAAACCGGTCTATTATATTAGTAAACGACTGACCGAAGCTAAGAGAAATTATCCGAAGCTAGAGAAGTTAGCTTATTGTTTCGTTGTTGTCTCAAGAAAGATCCATTCGTATTTCCAGGCTCACCCTATTACTGTTTACACCGACCAATCGCTACGATGGGTCCTTACGCGGCCTGAGACATCTGGTAGGTTACTCAAATGGAATATCGAACAAATCCGGTTTGATATTACTTACACTCCGAGGCGAGCTATTCAAGGACAAGTCCTAGCAGATTTCATAACTAAATTTACTATCCCAGAGGACTTACCCAAAACCTATGAATATCCCGAGTATATCTGGAAGCTGCATACTTATGGTGCATCAAACGACCGGTGCTCGGGTGCTGGAGTTGTACTTGAAACCCGCGAAGGTCGACCTATATGTTATGCTCTAAAGTTTGATTTTCATACGACTAATAATGAAGCTGAATATGAAGCCCTACTTGCCGGATTGAGACTCGCCTGAGATATGAAAATCATTGCTGTGGAAATCTATTGTGATTCGCAATTAGTTATGTGTAAAGTTCAGGGGGAGTATCAGGTAAAAGATCAAAGACTGACCGCTTACTTAGCTCGGGTCCAAGAGATACTGAATTAGTTTGATTATTATGCTATCTACTGCATCCCTCGTGAGCGAAATCAGAAAGTCGATTCATTAGCAAAGTTACCCAGTTCAGACGAGGCACAACAAATGGGACTTGTTTCCGTAGAGACGTTATCCTTCCCGAGCATCGACCGAATGGAGACAGATTGGGTGTTACAAGTTATGCCCGATAAGGAGTCATGGATGACTTCATTCCAAAATTATCTCGAGCATGGAACATTACAAGAGCGCAGGAGTGAAAAGAGATAGATTCTTCGAAATTCACGATTCACTATTCAGAATGGAGTCATGTATAGAAGAGGGTACTCTATTCCTTTACTCCGTTGTATTCCGTTGTATTGCTCACTATGAAATTAAACGAGTATTGCATGATGTACATGAAGGAGAATGTGGCGATCACACTGGGTGGCAAGCTTTAGCTAAGAAAGTACTCTGATATGGATACTACTGGCCAACCATGAATCGTGATGCATTGGGCTACGCTAGAAAATGTGACAGATGTCAAAAACATGCTCGGATTCCTAGAGCCCCACCTACTGAGATAACTTAAATGGTCAGTCCATGGCCGTTTGTAGTATGGGGAATTGATATTATTGGCTCTCTACCTCTTGCCAAAGGTGGTGCGAAGTATGCCTCATCGCAGTTAATGACTTTACCAAGTGGGCCGAAGCTGAACCCCTTGCTACAATCACGACGAAGAAGGTGATCAAATTTGTAGTCTGTAACATTATCTGCCGATTTGGTCTCCCACATACCATCATCAGGATAACGGAACCCAATTCGACAGTGTTGAGTTCAGGGATTTCTGCCAGCGATTCCACATTCAGAAGAAATTCTCTGCAATTGCATACCCTCAAGCGAATGGACGGTTGAAGCTGTTAATAAAGTTTCAAGTCTATTCTAGAGAAACGACCGGAAAAGGCTGGGGGTAAGTGGGTTGATGAAATTCCTATGGCTCTATGGGATTGCTAAACAACCTACAAGTCCACGATCGGACACACTCCATACTCTCTTTCCTACGGTTCAGAAGTCGTTATTCTAGTCGAGATGAAAGTACCTTCTAATTGAGTGACTTATTATGATCCAAAGACAAATGCCATACTATTTGCTGAATCCTTGGATTTGTTGGATGAGAATAGCGAAGAGGTTGATTTGAAGGCAGCCGCATATCGAAGTCGAGGCTCCCGATCACACAATGCCAAGGTCCGACCCTGAACCTTTGAACTCGACGATCTCGTCCTCAAAAGAATCTATCCGGTTCCTTTGCACATGAAACCTACATGTGAAGGGCTGTATGTGATTGAACGATAGCTCGAAGATGGCACATTTAAGTTGTCGACCGTTGATGGTCTAACTCCGCCAAGAGCTTGGAACGGCGAGAGTCTTCGTCGCTACTACACACGACAGGCTTTATTTATTTAGTCTATTTTTCATCTGTAATTTATTTCTTCATTTCAAAATGTGAATTTGTAATAAGGCAATTGACTCTGCCGTATTTTCTTATTTCAGCAATAAAATGCAATCTTTTCGAGCTG